>JASDDO010000012.1:205274878-208158046 GCA_030015575.1 Agapanthus africanus
ACACAACCATATTAGAAAATGATATTGTATGTTAGAGGACATTGTGAACTTTGATAATATTTCTTATCGGTTTATAACTTAAACATGACATGCGAGTTCCTGTTTACCTATAGGGTTATGGTACCATTAGTGTTAGGTACATTACACCTAGGGAAATAGCTCACAGGTGTACTTGCATTTCATACTTTACTTATACCTGATAGGTATATCACATCATCTTGTAGGTAGATACCTATATTTCTGCTATACCATTCATGTATTCATTTATATCTGGTGAATGCTATGCTGTTCTTTTATACGCTTTCATTACAGTTTTCATATTGCGTATATTTTATTCATGGATATCGCTTTGTTATATGGATTTTTCATGATGTTTTCTGGATTTGGGAACCGTCGTAGTTCAAGAAATTATGCATACATTGAAAAACCGGTTTCCTTGAGATGATATTATAGCATCCACCATGAGATTTATCGGTGCTGATATATACATACCACCATGCGAGAGGCATCGTGAGCCGTATGAGGGTACAAGGTGGGAACTGGAGGTACCCCGAAGCAAGAACGTTGTCGGAGTGAGTCGTCGTCGCAGAGAGTGGGCGATGAGGCCTAGGGGAGCCATACTTTCCGGTGACAGGACCATTGACTCATCGGTTATCGAGTGGATACCGACGGAGTCATGTTCGTTTCGGGATACGTGGAAAGACGTGGGGTCAGAGCTAGGCACTCGTGCTTTCCCGGATAGCGTGTGATCCGTACTTATCAGTATTTCTGTGTCGATGCTTGACACATTGGTTTCATGATATTTCTATTTACTCAATGTATTTAACAGGGGATTGAGCCGCTGTTATATATACCCTACACCAATATCAGTGGAATGGGACGCTAATATAGGTGTATGCACTCGTCATATTTATTATGGACTTATGTGGGGATGTTAGAACTGTGCACCTGGAGATTTATTTCAGGATATAGAGATTCATGGGATTGGATGTGTTATTGTACCACTAGAGATGTGAGAACCACATGCTGTTGTACATTTGATATATGTGAGATATACGGATATTGTACATATGAGAGATGTGAGATCCACTTGCTGTTGTCATTTGATATATGGTGAGTATATACCTGATATTCTCATACGAGAGATGTGAGAGCCACTGTTGTATACAGTTGGATATATGTGATATTACTAGATATTGTGTAGTTGAGGAGATGTGACACTTAGATGATATGAAGAGCTAATTGGGGACTGATTTGAGGATTGGGATTTTGATTTGTCTTGCTGGATTGTGATCAACACGATGTCAGGGATTCCGTGGAATTGACATATCACTCCTTACCTCATCTTTATATACTTGTGCACTGTTCCATGTATTAGGAGTACCTGAGAGAGTACCTTCATGAGTGTTGCACATTTACTTTCTCATATCCCCAGTGCTGATATTGCATACTGTTGTCATATCATTATTGCTTGATATATTGGTAGTACTTGTTAGTGTACTTTCCATTATTTCATACTCATGACCTGTTTTTACTAAAATGGACATATCTTAGACTCATGCTGTACGTTCATTCTTGCGATTACTGCATATGTTAATTACTATTCACGAGTTGGCACTCACCCCCGTTGTGCCACAGGTATTGCAGGTGTTTCCCCAGAGTAGTCGAGGCAAGCTATTTAGCTTTCAAGCTATTAAGCTGTTCAGCTATTCACCTATCTATCATCTTTTGGCTGCGGATACCACGTGCAGTTTTGCCCAGGTGGGTTTTGTGGTTATCTGAGATTGTATTGTATATATTCGTTGTATCTTGTACTCTCCATCTACTATCAGTTTGTTGTGACTTAGAGACTTGGTGAGGACGATTTTGTATATATTTGTGGATTGTGCTTTTATACAGATTCCTTTCATGTTGTCTCTTATTTCTTCGCTATGGCGTCGTATATCTGTTGTGGTGTTGTTTTCCGCCGTTGGGCGTGGATTTTGCTCCCAGTTTGGGATGCTTTAATTATATCATGTGTACACTTTTTGGGGGCTTGTTTTACAAAGGAGGTGCTGCCAAAATTTTAAAGAAAAAGTGGACTCTTTTAAAGAATTTGGGTTGTGATTTCAAATGTTTCCAAAACTTTTTATTATCTTTTCGTACTTTTATGGTTTAGATTCTGGGTTTTGGCTTTCTTTTACTGCGTTACGTCTGGAGGCGTTGCGTAGTATTAGGGCCATCACGTACCTTTTTCGGGTCGTGACAAAGTTGGTATCAGAGCGTGTTTCACCTTTCGGAGTGTAGGATGACCTTGGTATGATGGAGTAGTGTAACCTAAGCGGAGTAACGTAGTGTGTGTATGTCTGCAGCATACTCACGATGCAGTATTTCGCCTAAAGTGCTTAAGTACAAATTGCTTGAAATTCCTTCCTTGATGATTCATATCCTTGTGATTCGATTTCCTTGTTCTTATCAAATCCTATCTCTATTTATAGCCTTGCCGCCGATGACTATAGGGACTCAGGGTGATGCAGCGAGGGCCGAGGTCAGAGTTAGCTCGGGTGAGACGAGCACTGACCAGGACGGCACTCTTATTGCACAGGTGCAGACGGATCAGCCTTCGACTGATCAGCTCGCTAGGCTTGTGACAGAGATGCAGGACTTGCGCCAGACGATGAGATCATTAGTTGATGCCGTTCGAGCGCAGCGACAGGTGGTTGAGACCCTAGTTACTCAGTTGTTCCTTGGGATCAGCATGCAGCAGTCTGTTACTTACGTAGCACCAGTGGATGTAGCCCCAGTCGACGAGGCACGTATTCCAGAGACTTTGAGAGTTCCAGGACAGTGGAGGACCCGTACAGGTGTGCCAGTCTAGAGACAGGGGTTCAGTCGTCGTGACAGGTTTCGTGCACGTCATGGGAGTAGCAGAGGCTTGAGGCGAGGACAGTCGTCTAGCTCTTATCCCCAGGATGGTCAGCAGTTTTCTTCCGGATGTTATCGGTGCGGGAGTTTGGATCATCGGGTTAGAGTTTGTCCTGAGCCACGTAGTTGCGAGACAACTTTACCGTAGAGTGGAGGATTTCAACCAGTTGTGGGTAGAAGGCAGACACGAGAGTTTGTTTCTACTCATCCGGACGCACGGGCGTCCAGTGCAGATTTGTCAGGTATCCTTGTTCTTGTTCTTTTGTTGTACTTGTTGGTTTTTCGCATTTTGTGCCGTGGTTGGGACGAGGATCGTGTTAGTTAGATCAGCCGTTTTGTTGTGTTAACTTCTGTCAGCGATTCTTTTGTTGCGCGACACGTATTTCAGTCGTATGCCAATCGGTGAGGAGATTTTTCCGTCATTGGATCCTTCTAGAGATGTTGGATTTGACATTCTCCTGGGCATGGATTGGTTAGCTACGTGCTTGGCGTCTGTGGACTACCGTGTGGAAACAGTCAGGATTTGTTTTCCCGGCGAGTTAGTTCTTGTTGTGCAGGTGGATAGTTGTGCCGCCTCTCACAGCTTGAATTCAGCCTTTTCCGCTAGTCAGCTTTGGAGGAGATGTCGTGGATTCTTGGCGTTCATTCGTGATACCGGAGCCACAGTAGATTTGTTGGACCGGGTACTTATCGTGCAAGAGTTGTCCGACGATATTCCAGGAGAGGTAGTGAAATTCAGGGAGCTTAAGGATCTGCTGCAGAGTTGTTTGTTGGGAGGTTTGTGTGTCCGAGTGTTTCGTTTTTGGGAGCTCCTAATTCTGTTCGTTCAGGAGAAAGACGACAGATTGTGGTTGTGGATTGATAGATCGTCAATTGAACCGGCTTACGGTACGGTTAGGTATCATTTACCTCGTTTTGACGATTTCTTCGATCAGCTCCAGAGTGCGAGACTTTTTTTTTCTAAGTTTGTTTGGGATCAGGTCATCATTGTTGCGGGTTCGGAGTAGTGACATTCCGAATTCTGTTTTTGTGCGTGCTACGGGCAGTTTGTGTTTTGGTGGTGTCGTTGGTCTCGCCAATGCCCTAGCAGCATTTGTGGATATGATGTACCAGATTTTTTTTCAGGCCGTTCCTCGACCAGTTGTTGTTGTGTTTTGATGACATTCTGGTCAATTCTTTGTGTCTTGAGGAACAGGAGCAGCACTGAGAATTTGTTTTGCAGACATTGGGAGAGTCCCAGCTGTTTGCTAGATTCTCGGAGTGTTCCTTCAGGCTTGTTTGTGTTGACTCCTAGGTCTTGTAGTTACGGGAGACGGTTTTGTATGGTTCCGAGGGAGATCGTGACCGTACAGCTTAGGCCCAGACTTGTGTGCAGGACGGAGATCCGCAGATTTTGGGCTTAGCAGGTTTTTACCGCCGTTTCGTGCAGGATTACTAGTGTATTGTTGCACCATTGACTGTAAAGACCTAGAAAGGATGTTCTTTTCTTTGAACTGAGGCATGTGTACGGAGTTTTCAGCAGTTGAAGATTCAGTTAGCAATTGCATCAGTTCTTGCTTTTGATTCGGAGCCCTTGATTGTGACAAGGTTGTGCTAAGTTAGGGATGCGTTTGTGTACCTGATGTTATCGGGTAGAGACATGAAAACCTAGAGCAAGCACATCAGTCAACTCTCTATGTTCATTCAAGTTCCGCCAACATTGACGTGACTTGTAAGATAGTTACGGGTGGACAGGAGTGTAAAGAGAAAATTCAGGTTTCGTTTCAAGGTGTTTGTCTTGTTGTGTGTTTGTGTTTTTTTGTTTGCGGCAGTTGGCATCGTCACTCGCTATTGTTAGGATACTTCTTGATAGCTGTTATCAGGAGACATTCCAATTGGCAACCTTTAGGTTTAGTCAGGTAGTGTCGATCACCAGTCTGTTTTTCTGACTCTGCGTAGTAGGATTTTTGGACCTCAGCTAGTCTAGAGACTTCGGAGATGATCCAGTTGGCTCAGGTCAGGATGAGTAGCCCAGTGCAGACAGAGATCGTATGTCGACCATGTAGGTCGCAGACTTGAGTTCGCAGTGGGAGATCATGTATTCCTACGGACTTTTCCGATGAATGACATGTTGAGTTTTGGGAAGCTTATCCCAGGATTTTAGGTTCTTTTGAGATCCTTTATGCGAGTTAGTTTTCGTTGCCTTTAATTTGGCACTTCCGCCCAGATTATCGATTATTCACCCCGTTTTCATGGTGTTGATTTTTGCAAATACCTTCATGACTTTTTCACATGATTCAGCATAGACCATTGGTTTGGACTCGATCTTTTCGTTCACTGGCAGCCATGTGTGTAAATGGTTCGGCAGGTGAAGAAGCTTCGGTCAAGGGTCTTGCCATCTGTGGAGAGTTTTCTTGGACGTAGCTGTATAGTGAGGTGATCACTTGGGAAGCTGCGAGCGAGATTTGGGAGTTTTGTACTCTTCTCGTTGAAGGTATGCTTGGTGAAAATTTTAAATTCGGGGACGAATTTTTATAAGGGGGGGAGATTGTAACGTTTTAGAAATCATTTTGTGTTTGTTTCTGTGTTTGGGTGAAATTCGTCGGTATTTTCAGTTTTATACCGATTGTGATCAAACGGCCATATCGACTTGCCAGCACCTAGTTTTGATAAAATAAAGCTAGTGTGCACACTTTGGGAGTATATGTGACGTTTTGGTCCAATTTGAATTTTTCCCATTTTTAATGTTATTTTAATCCGGTTTGCACATTTCTGGAAATCTTCTCTTTTCAACTTTTCTTAAAATTCTTCTTAAGTTAACTTAATCATATAGCTTAGTGTTGTGTGGCCTAGGATTAAAGGAATAAGAAAAGAAAAGAAAAGTAAAGAAGGTGCATGCATGTGTGTGTGTGTGCAATTATTGCATTTATTGCATGGAAATTGCTTGGAATCCTCCCTTTTTCTCTCTCCTTCTCCCCTTGGCCGAGCCCTCTCCCTCTCTACTGCCCTTATCCAATTCCCATCTCATTTCTTCATATTTCTTTCATAAAACCTTCACAAAATCCATCTCTTTTCACACAAAAATCCCATTTTCTTCACTTCATCTCATTTTTCTTGCTTGGAGTACTCTAAAGCTTGGTTCTTGCTGTTCTTTTGGATAGGTAAAATTCATTTACTGTTATTTAAGTGTTTTTAGTGTAGCTTAGCTTTTTATTTGCAGTTTAGATTGTTAAATTAGGTTTTGATGCGATATATCGTGTTTTTGTATCGGTTTGTAGTTTTTAGGACCTGCTGTGATCCGGGTAGTTTACTGAGAAATTAAACATAGTGGTTGTGTTGTACTAGGAGACCTGGAGCACCACCTGAGAGACGGACCCCAGGCCACCGGCCAGGGCCGGCGACGGCTGAAGGAGGGGTCGGCGATGCCGGCCAAGCTGTAGAGTTAGGGTTTGGGTTTTTGTCTATAGGTGTCTTCTGTGGTTTGGGTTTCTCTGGTCTTGTTGAATTGTTTAGTTTTCACAGTAGGAAAAATCTGGGATCAATTGGGTAGTTTCTAGTGTTTTGTGTCCGCGCGATACGTGTTACGACACGGGTCGTGAAGTTTTCGTGGTTTCGCTCTTAAGTTGTTTTCGTCGTGTCGCTACTCTCGTTAGCCACGATACGAACACTTAAGAGGTGGTTGTATGTTGTTGTGTCGGTTAGATGTAGCTAGTTCGTATTTCGTAACTGTTATTAATATATGTATATTGTTGTTGTTTATATGTTGCAGGTTCGCAGGCGGAGACTACGGACACTGCCACAGGGGGATTCAGGTGGTAGACTTCATCTTGCTTGGAGTATGGGTGGGTAGATTTAACATCTATAGGGGAATCGCCCGCATGGCGTTATGCGTCTGGGCTAGAAATATTTACCTTGTCGCATATTCTATATCATGTTTAGAATTACGCATATACCTTTCTGCTTAGTGATAGTTGTGCTTGGACTAGTATTCTTAGGACACTGCACTATTATTGACGGCTCAGATTGCGAGAGCACTGATTGTATGCCACACACACCGTCAATAATTGCCATGTCATACACAACCATATTTAGAAATGATATTGTATGGTTAGGGACATTGTGACTTTGATACATATTTCTTATCGTTTATAACTTAAACTTGACATGCTAGTTCCTGTTTACCTATAGGGTTCTGTACCATTAGTGTTAGGTACATTTACACCTAGGGACATAGCTACAGGTGTACTTGCATTTCATACTTTACTTATACCTGATAGGTATATCACATCATCTTGTAGGTAGATACCTATATTTCTGCTATACCATTCATGTATTCATTTATATCTGGTGAATGCTATGCTGTTCTTTTATACGCTTTCATTACAGTTTTCATATTGCGTATATTTTATTCATGGATTATCGCATTGTTATATGGATTTTTCATGATGTTTTCTGGATTTGGGAACCGTGGTAGTTCATGAAATTATGCATACATTGAAAAACCCGGTTTCCTTGAGATGATATTATAGCATCCACCAAGAGATTTATCGGTGCTGATATATATATACCCCATGCGAGGAGGCGTCGTGAGCCGTATGAGGGTACATGGTGGGGCCCGGAGGTACCCCGAAGCAAGAACGTTGTCGGAGTGAGTCGACGTCGCAGTGAGGCGATGAGGCCTAGGGGAGCCATACTTTCCGGTGACAGGACCATTGACTCATCGGTTATCGAGTGGATACCGACGGGAGTCATGTACGTATGGATACGTGGAAAGACGGGGGTCAGAGCTAGGCACTCGTGCTTTCCGGATAGCGTGTGATACGTACTTATCAGTATTTCTGTGTCGATGCTTGACACATTGGTTTCATGATATTTCTAATTACTCATTTGTATATATAACAGGGGATTGAGCCGCTGTTATATATACCCTTACACCAATATTAGTGGAATGGGACGCTAATATATGTGTATTGCCCTCATCATATTTATTATGACATTATATTAGGATGTTAGAACTGTGCTGGAGATTTATTTCAGGATATAAGAGATTTCATTGGGATTGGATGATGTTATTGTACACACTAGAGATGTGAGATCCACTTGCTGTTGTACATTTGATATATGTGAGATATACGGATATTGTACATACGAGAGATGTGAGATCCACTTGCTGTTGTACATTTGATATATGTGAGATATACCTGATATTGTACATACGAGAGATGTGAGATCCACTTGTTGTTATACATTGGATATATGTGATATATACTTGATATTGTGTAGTTGAAGAGATGTGACACTTAGATGATATGAGAGCTAATTTGGGGACTGATTTGAGGAATTGGGATTTTGATTTGTCTTGCTGGATTGTGATCCTACCATGATGTCAGGATTCCATGGAAATGACATATTTCACTCCATACCTCATCTTTATATACTTGTGCACTGTTCCATGTATTAGGAGTACCTGAGAGAGTACCTTCATGAGTGTTGCACATTTACTTTCTCATATCCCCAGTGCATGATTATTGCATACTGTTGTCATATCATTATTGCTTGATATATTGGTAGTACTTGTTAGTGTACTTTCCATTATTTCATACTCATGACCTGTTATTACTGAAATGGACATATCTTAGACTCATGCTGTACGTTCATTCTTGCGATTACCTGCATATGTTAATTACTATTCATGAGTTGGCAACTCACCCCCGTTGTGCCACAGGTATTGCAGGTGTTTCCCCAGAGTAGTCGAGGCAAGCTATTTAGCTTTCAAGCTATTAAGCTGTTCAGCTATTCACCTATCTATCATCTTTTGGCTGCGGATACCACTTCGCCTGTTAGTGTGCAGTTTTGCCCAGGTGGGTTTTGTGGTTATCTGAGATTGTATTGTATATCTTCGTTGTATCTTGTACTCTCCATCTACTATCAGTTTGTTGTGACTTAGAGACTTGGTGAGGACGATTTTGTATATATTTGTGGATTTGTGCTTTTATACAGATTCCTTTCTGTTGTCTCTTATTTCTTCGATACGGCGTCGTATATCTGTTGTGGTGTTGTTTTCCGCCGTTGGGCGTGGATTTTGCTCCCGTTTGGGATGCTTTACTTTATATTCATGTTGTACCCTTTTTGGGGGCTTGTTTTACAAAGGAGGTGCTGCCAAAATTTTAAAGAAAAAGTGGACTCTTTTAAAGAATTTGGGTTGTGATTTCAAATGTTTCCAAAACTTTTTATTATCTTTTCCGTACTTTTATGGTTTAGATTTCTGGGTTTTGGGTTTCTTTTAGTGCGTTACGTCTGGAGGCGTTGCGTAGTATTAGGGCCATCACGTACCTTTTTCGGGTCGTGACAGCATGGTTGATGCCTCGTAGACCCTTGTGCGCGTGCCTAGCAACCCTACACCCTAGTCGTAGGTGTATCGAGACGGGGCATCGATATACCGGAGTAGACTAGCGTATATGATACTTGACCCATATGATGGGCGATGGATGTTCCCATATTCATCAATGTTTGACATCGAGATCGTATACGGGTGCTCAGTGGTGACTGGGTACACTGGACGGACTCGCCGAGAACTCCTATATGGAATTATATCTATCGTCGGATAGCAGTTCTCAGGTGACACTGGTACAGGTTAGTCTGTAGACCCGAGATCGTCATAGAGTCTTGTGTGTTCTCCCGCTGTACTTTGATTACCACCCTTCCACGACTCTACTGAGTCGTGCAAACAGGTGGCCGTTGGGTACAGTCCCGAGACACATGAAGGTGATGAGCGATAGGAGGGGTTTCGTCTCTCCCGGTATTAGGAGTTGATGCTGTGCTGTGCTCGATTGGCTATATCAGTAAGTCCCTGGCCAGGGCTGTTGAGATTTACTGATAAGTGTTATCAGTAGTTTCTCGATCGGTTATAGACCATTCATCGGCACGACTTATTGAGTTATTGGGATCGACGTTACCATCCTTAGACTCGATATGCAGCATATCTGACGAAGAGACCGGACTGTACGGTAGTGTTGCCGGTTGGTTCAACGGGAGTTGTGACAGGTTCGCTTGTTTTCTTCTGATCGCTCAATACCCGGGTGGCCGTTACGTTTAGCTGACCGTTTGCGGCTTGGGGGTACTTGATATGATCATCACCCACTGCCGGCGTATTGATGAGTCTTAGAGTCCTACAATGGAGTTACCTAGTCCAGGCGAAACGATGTGGTGCGCATATGAGATATGCGCGTGGACCCGGTTAAAATGCGCGTATGAGATACCGTATATTAATCGGGCGGTTTGCTTTTGGTCGGGTCGTATGTGATATGAACAGTTTGCTAAATCAAGTGTTTATTTATCATTGACCATTAGTTTCTCACTTTAAACCATTTCCTGTCTTTTTGTTGTATGCATGCATGTATGCATTTATTCTCATTAATGCACATATGGATGTGCATGCACATATACATGCATACATAATTCTATCATGGTTGTTGATATAGTGGATGGTGGCAATATAAGACTCACACCTTTTATAAAAATATATGGATATTTTCTTTTTGGAAAAGAAAAATGGAAATGGAAATTGTTATCATGGTTTAATATTTTATTCATGCATTAACCATGATTCATTTTCTATGGCCATTTTTGATCCAAAACAAATATCTAGATATTTTATAACTAGGGTTAAGAATGAGAAAGATAAAATATATATATTTTCATTTCACATTTTTAACAAGAAGCTTATCATTATCTTGAGCTCTTCATAAGCCATCATCTTCTTCCTCCTTTCTCTCTTGCTCTCTAGCTTTCACTTGCGAGCAAAAGAGTCATCAAGTTAGGGTTTTGAAGTGAGAAAACAAACCACATCACCATTCTACACTAGTCTTGCCCATTAGAGTAGAGTGTTAGGTTCTATTTCTTCTCTTGATCTAGTGGAGCTTCAAGCTTGGACAAAGAGGACTCCGGGTGGATCGTCGTGGACCTAGAGGATCTCAAGTGAGCCTTTTTCCAACCCTCAAGTAGCCAAGGAGTCTATCGTAGGGAGCTACAAAGGTTGTACTCCCAAAACCCTAGCTTTTACTACTTGTGTTTGTGTTATAGTTTTGTTACCCTTGCTTTTCAAGTTTGATCCTTAGGTTTGTTTCTCTAGCACCACATAAATTTTAAATATGGCATGTGTGATACCTCCAAACCCTTGTAGTGGTGCTGTAGGAACTCCTTCATGGTATCAGAGCCAAGCTAGAGCCTTAGGGTAACCTGGACGACGTTTAAAACCTCGAACGAACGAAAATCGACGCCTGAAGGGTGCTCTCTGGAAATTTTTCTAAAACCTGGATTTTTTCAAATTAAAAATACTTAAAAAATTCAGCAGGGTATTATATGGGCCCACAAGAAGTACGATGCCCTGACTCATCCGTACAACCGCGGAACCGCGGCCATAGTGGCCTTTCTGCGGTGGTTCTACGGCGCAGTTGGAGAGTTATGGGCCGTATTTTCTTGGGCAGGCCCGTATGTATTTTGTTCAGTTACTGGTATTTTTTAAATCTGCTCAGGTGTTGATCTTTCTGAGAAGTCTTTGGGTGTTCAATCGTTCGATCGAATGTTTTAACTATGCCTAGTTTTTTAATATTTGATACAATAATTGGAATCTACAAATTTGTTTGTTGCGTGTAAATCTAGCAGTTCGGTCTCGGCAACAATCGAAAATCTTGTTGAATTATCCGGCTTATTTTGAAAAGGTGTTTTCATGGATGAGACCTAAATGCGAGCTTTACATTGTTAGGCATGAAATCTTGTATATGTGATATTCCGGGTTTGTGTTGTCTAAAGGCAGTTATGATTGCAATTGTTGTAGTTTTTCATTTTATTTCTCTGTGACCGTAAGTGTAGTATGTGGTATATCGCCGGTTTCGTTTCTATACATCAACGACAATCGGGGTACGCATACTTACTTACGTTGATGATATGTGATATTATGTGTTGCTGAGATTTGACATGTAGGATTGTCGTGATTGAAAAGCCGGGGGTTTTGATGTGAGATGAGAGTTTTCTTTTCATTCATGTAAAATTCAAATGTAATGTAATATTCTTTTATTTGGGGCACTTCCAGGTTGAGGATGATGTCACCAGTGTTGTATATTATTTACTTTTCTGCATTAGGATAGACCCAAGGAGGGGAGCACAAGTGACCGGGTTCTGAGGTTCAGAGGGAGGCCATCTCGAGGAGTCGAGACCGGGTATCCTAAACACTAGAATTGGTATGGTCGCTTGTCGCTCTCGTAGGGGGGTAGGGGTGTAGGCTTGGCTATTCATCGTGACTGTGGAATCCGTATTTTCTATTGTTGGCTAAATACTAAATACGGACGTCCTAGTATATCCTATATTATCATATCTGTGTTTCTGCTTCCTGTATACTTTGATGTGATATCTGAGACGAATGTTATATTATATATGAGATATATAGTAGACGTTGCTTATGTTTTACACCCGCGCTAGTCCCGGCCCGCTATGCCATTAGTTAACCTAACGGTGCATAACGGAACATTGCAGCGAATGCGGATAGCATAATCGTACGTTGTATTTTCGTTTCTTTTCTGTGATTGGCTTAAGGACTTAAATGATGGGGCTGCATTAATATGATTAATATAAAGAAAATAAACCTAAAAAGATGTTGTAGAATCGGATTTGAAAACCACTCGGCTCTTTATGAAGAAGCTACATTTCAAAACTACGGAGCTCAAGCCACTCCTTTTGAAAACCATTTGATTCTACGACGATATTAAGTTCAAAGCGTTAAAGATTTACTTAAAAATCATCCGCAACCCTCTGTCATTTTAGGAAGTAGAGTACTTAGTATTCGTGCTACGTTTGTTGACTATAGTTCAGGCATAGTGTACGGTAGCTAAGTGATGTCTTCCTACACTGCATATGATGCAGATTAATTAGGAAATTCATGCGACTTTGTTGACCATAGTTAAGGGTCATGTGAGTGGGTCTAATTAATCAAGAAATGACGGGTAAAACTTGACTGGTGCTTATGATTTGTTGACCATAGTTAAGGTCATGGGTACTAGGGGTAAAAACCACATCGGGAATTTCAATAGTTGAAATTTGCAATGAGATTGCATACCTTCCATAGGATGGTTGGATCCCGATCCCACTGTGGGCAATAGTTGCTCCCAGGAGAGTTTTGCAGTTTACAATTAGCTAACCCATTAGGTGTCTAGAAAGGTGTTAACGGGGCTACGCCTCTTGGAAGACGAGGTTCATATTAATTAGGTCCGTGCGAAAGCACGGGGAACCTCCCTCAAGTACCGACACTGGCCTGGCTGAACGGTTAGCTTGTAGACTGTAATTAATCCTGGCTAGTTTTCTTTTTAAAGTTTGAAAGAAAAACTTGATTAAAGCAGTGGGAGACATCGATTAGATAAGATAATAACCAAACTGATCTTTGCAAGAGCTTTCGCTGAGTGTATACTTTTCTTTCTCTTAATGGCAGATACCAATGACAGGACTCAAGCTTCTACTAAATAAAAATAAACTGAATGGGACCAATTATAAAGACTGGCTGAGGAATCTTAACATTGCATTGACTTATGATAAGGTATCATATGTCCTCACGGCTCCAGCCCCGCCCGTCCCAGGTCCTAAATCTTCAGTTGCGGATATTGAAGTCCGCAAGACATAGGACGCTGACTGTGCCACGGCCAAATGCCTCGTGCTTGCATCGATGGATAACACACATCAAAAGAAGCACGAGAATATGGACGTTCACGCCATATTCCTCCATACAAAGGAGTTGTATGGAGAGCAATCCCGCGTATTACAATACGAAGCATCAAGAAAACTGTTTCAGATGCGAACGGCCCCTGGCACACCAGTAAGAGACCATGTTCTGAAGATGATAGCTCTCATAGAAGAGCTTATGGACCTTGGATGGACAATGGAGAATGAACAATATACAGATATTATTCTACAATCTCTCCCCTCCACCTTTGCTCAATTTATAGTTAACTTCAACATGCACAACATGGAGAAGGAACTACCTGAACTCCTTAATATGTTAAGAAGTTCAGAGAGCACACTGAAATTAGTGAAAACTCCCGTTCTGAGTGTTGGGTAATCTTCCTCTTCTCACCCAAAGGCTAAGGCCAAGGGAAAGATGAAGAAGAAACCCACCAAACCTAAGGGTGGAGTCAAAAAGGTTAAGGGGAAAGACAAGTCCAAAGCTGGGGAATCGGAGAAAGGGGAATGTTATCACTGCCACAAAACAGGACATTGGAAGCGTAACTGCACGAAGTACTTAGATCTCAAGAAGAAGCATGGGGATGCTTTCTCTTCAGGTGTGTTTGTGACAGAAAACTGTTTTTCGATAAACTCTGCTTCTTGGGTATTAGATACCGGTTCAGGTTCTCACATTTGCAATTCTAAGCAGGGGCTGAGAAATTGCAAGGTTTTGAAGACAGGTGACCATACTCTCCACGTTGGAAATGGTTCCAATGTACATACAGTTGCAGTGGGAGAGTATCACTTGGGATTGCCGTCTGGGTGTATATTGGTTTTGAACCTATGTTATTTTGTACCTAGTATGCTTTGTAATATAATATCCGTTTATTTGTTAGACAATGAAGGATATAATTTTGTATTGCAGAACAATGTTATGAACATTCACCTGAATCAAATGTTGGTTGGGAATGGTACGCTTAATAACGGAATATACGTCCTAAATCAACACACAGTTTTCAGCATACAACACACTAATAAAAGAAAACTTTTAAAAATAAATGAAGCTTTTCTTTGGCACTGTAGACTTGGTCATATTAACGAAACAAGACTAAAAAAGTTACACAAAGATGGATATTTAAACCCTTTTGAATACAAATCTTATGCGACTTGCCAGTCTTGTATCAAGGATAAAATGACCAAAACTCCGTTTACCGAACACGGAGAAAGAGCTGCTGAGCTCTTAGGCCTCAAACATACTGATGTATGTGGGCCAATGTCTACACAGGCTAGAGGCGGTTTTTCATACTTCATTACTTTCACTGATGATTTCTCAAGATTGGGTCATGTATTTTTATTAAAGCACAAATCCGAAGCTTTCGAGAAATTCACTGAATATAAACAAGAAGTAGAAAAACAAACCGGCTTGAGCATCAAAATGCTTCGATCAGATCGAGGTGGGGAGTACCTCAATACAGAGTTTGCAAACTTTCTAAAAGAGAATGGGATTCTCTCTCAGCTCACTCCTCCTTACACACCACAGAACAACGGTGTGTCAGAACGACGAAATCGGACCCTATTAGATATGGTCTGTTCCATGATGAGTGATGATGAGTTACCCGTCTCATTTTGGGGGCATACATTGGAGACTGCAGCGTTTCTACTGAACAGGGTCCCAACCAAAACCGTGTCTACCACACCATATGAGATATGGCATGGGTAGAGACCATCTCTTAAACGAATTAAGATTTAGGGTTGTCCAGCCTATGTTAAAAAGCAGAATCCGGACAAACTCGAGACACGGTCGGTCATGTGTAATTTTGTGGGATATCCAAAGAATTCTTATGGATATCTATTCTACCACAAGGAGGAACAAAAGGTGTTTGTTTCTCAGTATGCCACATTCTTGGAAAAAGTGTTTTTCACAAATAAAACTGATGGCAATGTGGTGGATCTAGAAGAGGTTCTAGAGACACAAACTACAAATGACGACTTGGTTGAACCGGCTGTTGCAATAGAAACTGAGGAATCTCGGCCACTCCGTAGGTCTGGTAGGACTTCTCGCCCACCGGAGAGGTACTACGGTTTCCTCATTGATGGTGACAGAGAAGACTACAACATGGAGGAGGATGATCCTACCAGCTTTCAGCAAGCTATCACGAGTGGAGACTCTGTGAAGTGGCTGGATGCCATGAGATCCGAAATGGAGTCTATGTACACCAACAAAGTATGGACTTTGGACGTTGTACCCCCTGGGGTAAAACCTGTGGGGTGCAAATGGATCTTTAAAAGAAAGATTGGTGTAGATGGGCAGGTAAAGACCTATAAGGCATGACTTGTGGCGAAGGGTTTTCGTCAAAGACCAGGTTTGGACTATGACGAAACTTTTTCTCCCGTAGCCATGCTTAAATCCATTCGAATCCTACTTGCTATAGCTGCTCACTACGACTATGAAATCTGGCAGATGGACGTTAAAACGGCATTTCTAAATGGAGATTTAGAAGAATGCGTTTATATGGATCAGCCAGAGGGCTTCATTGAAAGTGGGAGCAGCGAAAAAGCATGTAGATTGCTTAAATCAATTTATGGGTTAAAGTAGGCATCACGGAGTTGGAACAACTATTTCGATGATGTTATCAAAGAGTTTGATTTCATCAAAAATCCAGATGAACCTTGTGTTTATAAGAAGGCTGGAGGGAGAGCTGTCACATTCCTCGTACTATATGTGGATGACATTCTTCTGATAGGAAATGATATTCCTATGCTACAGTCGGTCAAATCTTTCTTATCACTAAGGTTCTCCATGAAGGACCTGGGTGATGCCACATACATTCTGGGCATTAGGATATATAGGGATAGATCCAAAAGGTTATTGGGATTGTCCCAAACCAGGTACATCAACACCATCCTAAAAAGGTTTAGTATGGAAGACTCCAAGCGGGGTGCCTTACCCGCTTGCCATGGGGTCACTCTCTCTAAGGACTCTTGCCCAAAGACCGATGAAGAGAGAGCTGGCATGAGCATTATACCCTATGCTTCGACAGTAAGATCTATAATGTATGCGATGTTATGTACACGCCCAGATGTAGCTTATGCACTTAGTGTTGTAAGCAGGTATCAATCCAACCCAGGGGAGAATCACTGGATAGCTGTGAAGAACATTCTAAAGTACTTGAGAAGGACTAAAGAATTGTTCTTGGTGTATGGTAATGGAGATCTCCAAATGGAGGCCTTTACCGATTCAAGCTTCCAGAGTGATAAGGACGACAGCAAATCTATCTCTGGGTTTGTATTTACCCTCAATGGAGGGGCGGTAAGTTGGAAGAGTACCAAACAGGATACCGTTGCAGACTCTACGATGGAGGCTGAGTACATTGCTGCAAATGATGCCGCCAAGGAAGCCGTCTGGATGAGGAAGTTCATCTCGGAGCTAGGAGTAGTTCCAACCATTATTGATCCAATACCCTTGTATTATGATAATAATGGGGCTATGGCGTTAGCCAAGGAGTCCATGTCCCATCAGCGGTCCAGACACATCCTGAGGCGCTTTCATTTGATCCAGGAGATTGTAGATCGCCGCGAGATCGAGATTAGGAGAGTAGATACAAAGAATAACACTGCGGATCCACTCAACAAGGCCCTCCCTCAGCCGCAGCATGAGCGACTTTTTGAGCTGTTGGGTATGAGATAAGCCAATAACTGACCTTAGTGCAAGTGGGAGATTGTTGGATATATGTATGCCCTAGAGGCCATTATATGATAGTGGATGTATTTATACATGTTTATATATATATATATATTCAGTGTACATTCTTGCTCGACATGATAGTATACTATCTGGTTCATCTTTATCTGACATGTTGACTTGATCATGCTTTTATTCATTCATACATGTTGATAAAGCCCTGAGGATATAGGCTTGACTACTGTGATTATGATGGAGATCATACTAGTGTGACATCTGTAGTTTATAAGCATATCCTGGAAAGTCCCTAGTCGAAGGTGTATCGAGACAGAGCATCAATATACCAGAGTAGACTAGTGTAACATTTCAAAATAATAAAATATTATTTTTAGGAATTTTTATAATTTAATATTATTTTAATGAATATTTTAATATTCCGGTATAATTAAATGGAGAAAAATTATGGAAAATTCTAAAATGGGGTATTTATTGAAATTATGCCGTTTTTAAGTTTTTGTGATCATTTATATGCTAATTTAGTGCTAATCGCGATTAAAAATCGCTAATCGGATTTTTAGCAAATTTTGTGCTAAACATGCACATATCTTCTTCTACACTTGTGTTACATTTTTCTTGCCATGGTTGTTCATTTGGGTTCACTATTTGAGTGAAAAGGAAATTGAGGGAAAAGAAAATGGAAAAGTAATAAAATATGAGGGTTGGTGAGAGAGAGAGGTATGGGTTATTTTGACCAAAGACTTAGCCATTCTCTTCATTGTTTCCCTCATTTCTCTCCCTCTTTCTTCATTGCTGCTGCTGCTCTTGCTCCTCATTTTTCCTCCATCTCCAAGCCACAAAAACACCTCTAAAACATCACCAAAACTCTACCCCCATTTCATTATAAGTGTGTACAGGATCAAGATCTACACATTGGACCAAGAAAGCGAGGATTTTGGCCAATAGGGGCAACTCAAGAAAATTCTTGACTTGCCAAATGAGATAATTTCTGGATCATTAGTTTAGTTCTAGCATTTCTTATACCCCATGTTTAGCTTAGAACCGATATTATGTGTTTTGGTGGACTTAAGGAAAACCTAGTTAGGGTTTGAGGGAAAATTGAGTTGTGAAGTGAAATTAAGACTTGTTGTGACCTTAGAATCTTGGTGTGATGTTATATTGGACCCTAACCTGAAGATTTAACCCAGAATACGGATTTATAAGACGATATCGGGAAAAACTGCAATTCTAGGATTGTATTTGGGAATCTGCTATCACCCGAGACATCCTGAAATAAAATTGATTGGACAGTGAGATGTGCAGGCACCCAGGAACCACCACACAAAACCCCAGACCCCAACTCCTTCTCCAGGCCGCAGATTTATCCTGTTTGGCCGCAAATTACGGCCTGGACCCCACCAATCTGTGTCATTCTGGTTCTGTAGCTCCTACATGTATAGATTAGACCCCTGGCATATGTAGATTTGTCTAATTTGACCTAGGGTGAAATCTGGAGCCTAATTCCTTAGTTGCTGTTTTGGATTCGTGTTTCCGCATTCCGTATTTCTAATTCTGAATTTGCGTATGGTGTTTTACCTTGACTACTTGACGTTTATACGACGATATCGAGGGTTGTTGATGGTTTTGGAAGGCGTTGTCCATAGGTTCTAACCTATAGAACATAGCGTATCGTTTTGGGGTTTCGTATGACGTTTTAGTTTTGAATTGGTTTTGATACGCATTTGCGATACGTTAATGTGTAGGTACCCCATGAAGAATTCGGGATGACAAGCAAACGCGTGGTGACGTCGACAGATAAGGACGCAAGGTGAGTAGATTATATCTGCGGGGGAAGTCGGGTGGATGGCGTATAGCACCCCCGCAGTCCGTGGTGATGTATACGAATACGTATACACACATATATTTATTATATGTTCTTTGAGATTATTGATGATAAGATGGATTGGTTTAGTGTAGTGTGAAACCCTAGCGTAGGGGTTGCACCCATACACACACGCACGCACACACTTGCATACATACTTTCTTTCGCATGTGTATATGGGAATATATGTTTGTATGTGTTCACATGGGTATGGGACTATGTGTACATATACTGGATTATGAGGATAGTGCTTAGGATGTGGGTTGAGTCGATGTGATTCGATTTGAGGCCGTGAGATCGGCGATATGACAGGATTCGTATGGGAGATACGACAGGATGCTTTAGCGGGCCTTTGGGCATGTGTTTTACCCCGCATTCATACTTATATAGATGGTATCGAATGTACTAGACTTAGATCTGTACCCTAGATTATGTGATATGATGGTAGTGATACCTGATATGTGATGAGATAATGTGATATTGACCCGTACCCGGCTATTGGGATGTCTTACGATGATTTACCGTAAGAGCCTATATTGATGATAAATCCGCGCTCATGACTCGAGGATATTATATCGTTTGTGATACTATTGAGGCGGGATCACTGAATATTATATATATATATATCAACTCAGATGTAGGTGGTTTCATACCCCTCCTGTTTAGATTACTTAGTAGACATTAGACTAGACCCGAGTCATACCTATTTCAAAACTAACGAATCGGGGATATTTTAATGATAGGCAAAAAGGATTCTACGGGTATTTTCAAACGAAGCATCTTTTCTTAAAACACCGTAGCCCTTATTTTATTAAAAACCCGATTCGTCTTGTTTCAAATGTCAAGGCTGCATGATATATTTATTGAGGTAGATTCTTTACCGTTACGTTGATTATTCGATTCCGCATATTCATGCTATTTGCATTGCATCGCTTGTGTTGTTGATATATTACAGTCATGCTGCTAGGACACCAGCACAATTATCGATGATGCGTATGTTCCACGTACACTTGTTTGCCGGCTCACACACTACATCATCGATAATTGCCATGTCACTACAATATAGTACTGTTGCATTTAGGATATGATTCTTGCATGACATACTGATATGCTTACATTTCTTTTACATGTCACATACATCATGCTTTCTGATTATACGCATTGAGATATTCGTTTTTCATGGTATTTATGGATTTGGGAACCGTGGATAATTTCAAAGGAGAGTATGTACTTATTTGAAAAACCCGGTTTCCTTGATATGATATTTGTGTAGCCACCATGAGATTTATCGGTTCTGATTATATGCCCAATATACGAGAGAGTGGGTTGATCCGGACTGACGGATGCCCGATATATTAGAGAGTGGGCTGACCCGAACTGACGGATGCCCGATATATGAGAGAGTGGGCTGACCCGGACTGTAGACCCGGACTGACGGATGCCCGATATACGAGAGAGGGGGCTGACCCGGACTGACGGATGCCCGATATATAAGGATTTACGTGCCGATGCTAGGCACAGGTTTTCATGATGTTTTCGAGTGTCGATGCTAGGCACTCAGGTTCCATGCTTTTGGTTATATCCTCATATTTTCCATGCATATGCTTTATGACATTTACATGCATGATTCTTATTGTCATTGGGTGACGAGTGGATGGGATCCACGTACATGCAGATTGATTACATTGATCATACCTCATATTTATGATATGCTATTACCAGAGGCACTGGCACGAGCACTTGGCACTACACTCATGTATAGAGATTACATTGCCAGTTTAGCATGCTCCAGATTTATTCATATTGAGTTTTATATATATCTAATCGTATTGACCTAGGATGGGTCATACATTCGATCTCTGCTTGTAGATATTTTCTATTCACGAGTTGGCAACGCACCCCCGTTGTCCCATAGTTCTTGCAGGTTTTGCCGTACAGATTCCATAGCAGCTTTTCTGGCACACTGCTTCTATATGGGTGACTTGCTTGGGTAGGTGGGTTCTTTATATCAGAACCACCATTGTACATTTATTATTCATTGTATCTAGAAATTCCATCAACCAAAACTTGTATATTGTTTCAGACTTAGAAAAACAGTGATGTATTATTTCGACCTTAGAGTCGCGCTTGTAGTATTACGGTTTTCTGGCTATTTGAGTTCCTTTTTGGGTTTGATCCTCGCCCTTTGGCGTTGTATATTATTATTGCTTGCGTGGTTGAGACCGTCGATTGATGAAGAGCTAGCTCCCGCTTGGGGATGCTTTTTATCATTTCATATAGATTATTCTTGTTGTACCCCGTTCGGGGCCAGTTTTTACAAAGGAAACTCTGCCGAAATTTTCAGAAAAGACTACACATTTGAAAAATGCATTTTCGGCTTAGTTATTTGAAAACATTGATTTCAAACATGCTTTCTTTACTTATAAAAAAACAGTTCCTTTATTTACTCCTTAAATGGTTTTAGATTTCTCGGCTTTTGGCTTACTTGGATGAGATGGAGTCCTATAGACTTCTTAGGATTCAAGGGCCAGTCACGTACTCTTTCAGGTCATGACAAAGTTGGTATCAAAGCGTTAGGTTAACCTTGGTTCGAGTCTAAGTTTGACTATGTGGAGCCTAGGGCGTTTATATATATACGGAACTTAGGCTTGACCTTACGGATCTTAGACTTAGTCGAGGGGGTATTATACCCGAACTTTCGTCGCATAGGATGACCCTTGGTTGATGGAGTAGGTAGCTTGAGTAGAGGGACGTACCGTACGTATGTTCCGCGACATACTTACGACACGCCATGCCGCTTAAGAAACCTTAGGATCTACATTTCTTTGCACAATATTATATTCCTTCTTATGATCTATCCACATCGATACTGGTTATGATTTTGCTGCCGCGATTGCACGGGCAGAGTGAGCTACGGCTCGAGTTGCGTCAGCATGAGCTCGTCGTGGACGAGGACTGACCAGGGCGTGATTCCAGAGGCATATGATTGCGTAGGGGCGTCGTTTTATTGTGTTTTCGCGCCATGAGCGTTTGACTAATCGCTTTTACGAGATTTTCCGGATGTGCCGATCGGTACCAGGGGATTGAGCCACTAATAGAGGCCAGCCATGGATGTGATGACCATTGATATATCGCTTATTCATGATGATTGAGGCGCTGTTCAGCGTACAGACGAATGAGCTAGTTGCTGCTGCGAATGACGAGATATCGCCCAGATGATTGGAGCTACTGCAGCTTGAGCATATACTTAGAGATATGATGGTGAGTCACTAGTCACTCGAGGGTGAATGACTAGGACATGTGGTTCGTTCGCTTACCCCGATGCGTGGTCATCAGATAGGTTGATTCCAGCTAGAGGCGACTTCATGGAGATTCGTTGAGAGTCAATTGAGACGATCGAATGTCAGGAACCCATTTTCCTAGTTTAAAGTATTCGGAAAGACATGCAAGCGATTCTATGGACCCTCTAGAAGAATGAAACCCTAACTCGACATAATGACCGTGTGAAAGCCTTTGAACCTTAGGGTTTACGGCAGTTCCGCGGTGCCATTAGTGAGGCTTGGGTTTGCCCTTCTACGGCTGGACCACCGATGCTGTGGTATGTACTCGATACTATTAAACTGCACCCAACATGTTGAGCTCTTGGGAGATTATGAGGTTCTGACGAGTCGATCGGATGGTTCGACATCATTCAGATATCATGTGATAGGACATATTGCTTGGGAGACTCCAGATACGAGCATAGCCGTTGGAGCGTAGTCCATGCAACCACGAGTAGATGAGTCCGAATCAGTCGACATTGGAGCAAGTGGAGTAAAAAGTTCGCATGAGATTTCGACGAGATGACGTTCCACTCCACTGACATCAGAGATGCGATACGCACGCTGAGGACGTGTTCGGCTAGATATCTTCTACTGAGTGATGAAGATACCGAGTTCATGATTTCGAGTCCGTGTGAAAGACTTCGGAAGGACCGTAGCCGAGGACATTACAGTGCACAGATAGAGACGTGACGTCGAAGTGGACGATGATACAGACAAGCGGGATGAGAGGTACATGCGAGACGCCGTTGAGCTGTTGTTACTCCCCGTTAAGATTAAAAGTCGGATATGCATACAGAGGTCGGCGCCAGTGACGTGCTGCTTTACGAGTGGTCGTGAGGATTGACCGAGAAATGACCAGAGAAGTGCCAAAACGGAATCGTTCCCGTTAGTATATCTGACAGGGCCGATGAGCCGGAGGATAGCGAGATCGTTAATCCGCAGGGAAGATAAAGAACCAGAGACAGAGGACGCCAGACCGTGAGCAAGAGACAAGTAGATATCTTGCGCTGCTAACATTGGATGTACCGGAACCTTCTCGACCTTGACGGTGGATATACCAACGATGGTATTTTTGATCTGCGATTTTGTGATTCGATTATCACGTATCCGTCACTTTGGAATTCAGTATTTTGGGCGATCTATTCGCATGATTTAGTCTTGATGACTGAGTTCCATGATATTTGATTTTGTGCACCATGGTTGCACTTACTGGGTATTTATATTTTATGCAGAGTTATTACGCTCGAGGTATTGATTGTGATTTCATGACTATTTTATGCCGATGATTTGATTTACGTTTCCAGCATAGTTTTCATGAACTTTAGTGTTTTGATTTGATTTGGGCACGCTGATGCACACGGTTGTGAGATTTTCCACCGCGGTACACACGACTTGGATTGGGCCGCATTGTATACCGTCGATTTTGGATTCTGATATTGATGTTGATTCTTGCACTCCGTGCATTTGATTTGGACTTGCGCATGTTCGAAGCTTGCTATTGGATTTCATGATTTCGTGCATGTTGAGTGCGCAGGATTTAGCTTTTATTCGTGCAAAATGGATGCACCGATATGGATTTTCGCACATGTTGGGCGCATGTTTTGAGATACGATTCTGGTGCACACCAGATGCACTAAATCGGGATTCTTCGGGCATGTCAGATGCACCTGATTTTGCCGCCGGGCACTCACGTTGCCTATGACAGATGTTGTGTGCACACCCGTTGCACCTAGATGTTGTTTTGTGCACATGTATGGCATATATATGGATTTTGGTTTCCGTGCGCACCAGACGCACAGGGTATTCTTATATATATTTTTAGGATTTATTTCCTTATGGACCAGTGCGTTTTTATGCCATTTGCTATTTGTTTTCGTACTGAGCGGTACTAGTCAGATGACAGTGCCTGGATATATTTTGCATGCATTGATAGTTATCGAAGGGATTTCTAAAAAGTGAGCTATAGTCTCAGTATTTGCCTACGCGTCAGATATGACACGAGACGTTTAAAAACAAGGAAACCCTAATAAATTGTTTCCAAAACGGTAGAACGCACATAGTAAACAAAGGATATATATACATATATGGTTATTTTCTTATGAAAGACGTCTGTCACTGTGCAGTGTTATGCGCATCGCACAACGACTTAAAAAGTTTTGGCATGCATTTACTTCAGCTATTCACATGTATAGATTGGATGTCTGCATGTATAGTTCTGAGTATATCATATTGGGTTTATTTTGGACTTGACATTTGTGTCTTTACCATGACTCCGATGATTGCGGGATGCTTGATGGAGTTTCGTTTTTGAGTTATCTGCTCAGTACTCATGCGCATGCATTGCGCTATGATGCGTTTCATGTATTGATAATTCGGAAACCCGATAACTTGGATTTGTATCGAAATGTTATAGTTTTGGGGGGTTTAAATTTAAATTCGGGGACTGAATTTCTTTAAGGGGGTAGATTGTAACATTTCAAAATAATAAAATATTATTTTTAGGAATTTTTATAATTTAATATTATTTTAATGAATATTTTAATATTACGGTATAATTAAATGGAGAAAATTTACGGAAAATTCTAAAATAGGGTATTTATTGGAATTATGCCATTTTTAAGTTTTTGTGATCATTTATATGCTAATTTAGTGCTAATCGCGATCAAAAATCGCTAATCGGATTTTTAGCAAATTTTGTGCAAAACATGCACATATCTTCTTCTACACTTGTGTTACATTTTTCTTGCCATGGTTATTCATTTGGGTTCACTATTTGAGTGAGAAGGAAATTTAGGGAAAAAAAATGGAAAAGTAATATAATATGAGGGTTGGTGAGAGAGAGAGAGGTATGGGTTATTTTGACCAAAGACTTAGCCATTCTCATCATTCTTTCCCTCATTTCTCTCCCTCTTTCTCCATTGCTGCTGCTGCTGCTCTTGCTCCTCATTTTTCCTCCATCTCCAAGACACAAAAACACCTCTAAAACATCACCAAAACCCTACCCCCATTTCATTATAAGTGTGTACAAGATCAAGATCTACACATTGGACAAAAAAAGCGAGAATTCTGGCCACTAGGGGCAACTCAAGAAAATTCTTGAGTTGCCAAATGAGGTAATTTCTGGATCATTGCTTTAGTTTTAGCATTTCTTATACCCCATGTTTAGCTTAGAACCGATATTATGTGTTTTGGTGGACTTAAGGAAAACCTAGTTAGGGTTTGAGAGAAAATTGAGTTGTGAAGTGAAATTAAGACTTGTTGTGACCTTAGAATCTTGGTGTGATGTTATATTGGACTCTAACCTGAAGCTTTAACCTAGAATACGGATTTATAAGACGATATCGGGAAAAACTACAATTCTGGGATTGTATTTTGGAATCTGCTATCACTCGAGACATCCTGAAATAAAATTGATTGGACAGTGAGATGTGCAGGCACCCAAGAACCACCACACAAAACCCCACACCCCAACTCCTTCTCCAGGCCGCAGATTTATCCTGTTTGGCCGCAAATTGCTGCCTAGATCCCACCAATCTGTGTCGTTCTGGTTCTGTAGCTCCTACATGTATAGATTAGACCCCTGGCATATGTAGATTTGTCTAATTTGACCTAGGGAGAAATCTGGAGCTTAATTTCTTAGTTGCTGTTTTGGATTCGTGTTTCCGTATTCCGTATTTCTAATTCTTAATTTACATATGGTGTTTTACCTCGACTACTTGGCGTTTATACGACGATATCGAGGGTTGTTGATGGTTTTGGAAGGCGTTGTCCATAGGTTCTAACCTATAGAACATAGCGTATCGTTTTGGGGTTTCGTATGCCGTTTTAGTTTTGAAATAGTTTTGAATTGGTTTTGATACGCATTTGCGATACGTTAATGTGTAGGTACCCCATGAAGACTTCGGGATGACAAGCAAACGAGTGGCGACGTCGACAGATAAGGACGCAAGGTGAGTAGATTATATCTATAGGGGAAGTCGGGTGGATGGCGTATAGCACCCCCGCAGTCCGTAGTGATGTATACGAATATGTATACACACATATATTTATTATATGTTCTTTGAGATTATTGATGATAAGATGGATTGGTTTAGTGTAGTGCGAAACCCTAGCATAGGGGTTGCACCCATACACACACGCACGCACACACTTGCATACATACTTTCTTTCGCATGTGTACATGGGAATATATGTTTGTATGTGTTCACATGGGTATGGGACTATGTGTACATATACTGGATTATGATGATAGTGCTTGGGATGTGGGTTGAGTCGATGTGATTCGATTTGAGGCCGTGAGATCGGCGATATGACAGGATTCGTATGGGAGTTACGACAGGATGCTTTAGCGGGCCTTTGGGCATGTGTTTTACCCCGCATTCATACTTATATAGATGGTATCGATTGTACTAGACTTAGATCTGTACCTTAGATTATGTGATATGATGGTAGTGATACCTGATATGTGATGAGATAATGTGATATTGACCCGTACCCAGCTATTGGGATGTCGTACGATGATTTACCGTACGAGCCTATATTGATGATAGATCCGCGCTCATGACTCGAGGATATTATATCGTTTGTGATACTATTGAGGCGGGATCACTGAATATTATATATATATATATATATATATATATATATATATATCAACTCAGATGTAGGTGGTTTCATACCCCTCATATTTAGATTACTTAGTAAACATTAGACTAGACCCGAGTCATACCTATTTCAAAACTAACGAATCGGGGATATTTTAAAGATAGGCAAAATGGATTCGACGGGTATTTTCAAATGAAGCATCTTTTCTTAAAACACCGTAGCCCTTATTTTATTAATAACCCGATTCGTCTTGTTTCAAATGTCAAGGCTGCATGATATATTTATTGAGGTAGATTCATTACCGTTGCGTTGATTATTCGATTCCGCATATTCATGCTATTTGCATTGCATCGCTTGTATTGTTGATATATTACAGTCATGCTGCTAGGACACCAGCACCATTATCGATGATGCGTATCTTCCACGTACACTTGTTTGCCGGCTCATACACTTCATCGTCGATAATTGCCATGTCACTACACTGTAGTACTGTTACATTTAGGATATGATTCTTGCATGACATACTGATATGCTTACATTTCTTTTACATGTCACATACATCATGCTTTCTGATTATACGCATGAAGATATTCGTTTTTCATGATATTTCTGGATTGGGGAACCGTGGATAATTTCAAAGGAGAGTATGTACTTATTTGAAAAACCCGGTTTTCTTGATATGATATTTGCGCAGCCACCATGAGATTTATCGGTTCATATTATATGCCCGATATACGAGAGAGTGGGCAGACCCGGACTGACGGATGCCCGATATATTAGAAAGTGGGCTGACCCGGACTGACGGATGCTCGATATATGAGAGAGTGGGCTGACCCGGACTGACGGATGCCGGATATACGAGAGAGTGGGCTGACCCGGACTGACGGATGCCGGATATACGAGAGAGGGGGCTGACCCGGACTGACGGATGCCCGATATATGAGGATTTACGTGCCGATGCTAGGCACAAGTTTTTTTGATGTTTTCGAGTGTCGATGCAAGGCACTCAGGTTCCATGCTTTTAGTTATATCCTCATTCTTTCCATGCATATGCTTTATGACATTTATATGCATGATGCTTATTGTCATTGGGTGACGAGTGGATGGGATCCACGTACATGCAGATTGATTACATTGATCATACCTCATATTTATGATATGCTATTACCTGAGGCACTGGCACGAGCACTTGGCACTACACTCATGTATAGAGATTACATTGCAAGTTTAGCATGCTTCAGATTTATTCATATTGAGTTTTATATATATCTGATCGTATTGACCTAGGATGGGTCATACATTCGATCTCTGCTTGTAGATATTTTCTATTCACGAGTTGGCAACTCACCCCCGTTGTGCCACAATTCTTGCAGGTTTTGCCGTACATATTCCATAGCGGCTTTTCTAGCACACGGCTTCTATATGGGTGACTTGCTTGGGTAGGTGGGTTCTTTGTATCAGAACCACCATTGTACATTTATTATTCATTGTATCTAGAAATTCCGTCAACCAAAACTTGTATATTGTTTCAGACTTAGAAAAACAGTGATGTATTATTTCGACCTTAGAGTCGCGCTTGTAGTATTACGGTTTTCTGGCTGTTTGAGTTCCTTTTTGGGTTTGATCCTCGCCCTTTGGCGTTGTATATTATTATTGCTTGCGTGGTTGAGACCGTCGATTGACGAAGAGCTAGCTCCCGTTTGGGGATGCCTTTTATCATTTCATATAGATTATTCTTGTTGTACGCCGTTCGGGGCCAGTTTTTACAAAGGAAACTCTGCCGAAATTTTCAGAAAAGACTACACATTTGAAAAATGCATTTTCGGCTTAGTTATTTGAAAACTTTGATTTCAAACATGATTTCTTTACTTATAAAAAACCAGTTCCTTTATTTACTCCTTAAATGGTTTTAGATTTCTGGGCTTTTGGCTTACTTGGATCAGATGGGGTCCTATAGACTTCATAGGATTCAAGGGCCAGTCACGTGCTCTTTCGGGTCGTGACAACTAGCGTATATGATACTTGACCCATATGATGGGCGATGGATGTTCCCACATTCATCGATGTTTGACATCGAGATCGTATACGGGTGCAAAGTGGTGACTAGGTACACTGGACGGACTCACCGAGAACTCCTATATGGAATTATATCTATCGTCGGATAGCAGTTCTCAGGTGACACTGGTACAGGTTAGTCTGTAGACCCGAGATCGTCATAGAGTCGTGTGTGTTCTCCCACTGTACTTTGATTACCACCCTACCATGGCTCTACTGAGTCGTGCAAACAGGTGGCAGTTGGATACAGTCCCGAGACACACGAAAGCGATGAGAGATAGGAGGGGTTTCGTCTCCCCCGGTATTAGGAGTTGATGATGTGCTGTGCTCGATTGGCTATATTAGTAAGTCCCTGGCCAGGGCTGTTGAGATTTGCTGATAAGTGTTATCAGTTGATTCTCGATCTGTTATAGACCTTTCATCGGCACGACTTATTGAGTTATTGGGGTCAACGTTACCATCCCTAGACTCCATATCCAGCATATCTGACGAAGAGACCGGACTGTACGGTAGTGTTGCCGGTTGGCTCGACGGGAGTTGCGACAGGTTCACTTGTTTTCATCTGATCGCTAAATACTCGGGTGGCCGTTACGTTTAGCTGACCGCTTGCGGCTTGGGGGTGCTTGATATGATCATCACCCACTGTCGGCGTATTGACGAGTCTTAGAGTCCCACAATGGAGTTACCTAGTGCAGGAGAAACGATGTGGTGCGCATATGAGATATGCGTGTGGACCCGGTTAAAATGCGCGTATGAGATACCGTATATTAATCGGGCGGTTTGCTTTTGGTCGGGCCGTATGTGATATGACCGGTTTGCTAAATCAAGTGTTGATTTATCATTGACCATTAGTTTCTCACTTTAAACCCTTTCTTGTCTTTTTGTTGTATGCATGCATGTATGCATTTATTCTCATTAATGCACATATGGATGTGCATACACACATACATGCATACATAATTCTATCATGGTTGTTGATATAGTGGATGGTGGCAATATAAGACTCACACCTTTTATAAAAATATATGGATATTTTCTTTTTGGAAAAGAAAAATGGAAATGGAAATTGTTATAATGGTTTAATATTTTATTCATGCATTAACCATGATTCATTTTCTATGGCCATTTTTGATCCAAAAAAAATATCTATATATTTTATAACTAGGGTTAAGAATGAGAAAGATAAAATATATATATTTTCATTTCACATTTTTAACAAGAAGCTTATCATTACCTTGAGCTCTTCATAAGCCATCATCTTCTTCCTCCTTTCTCTCTTGCTCTCTAGCTTTCACTTGTGAGCAAAAGAGTCATCAAGTTAGGATTTTGAAGTGAGAAAACAAACCACATCACCATTCTACACTAGTCTTTCCCATTAGAGTAGAGTGTTAGGTTCTATTTCTTCTCTTGATCTAGTGGAGTTTCAAGCTTAGACAAAGAGGACTCCGGGTGGATCGTCGTGGACCTAGAGGATCTCAAGCGAGCATTTCTCCAACCCTCAAGTAGCCAAGGAGTCTAGCGTAGGGAGCTACAAAGGTTGCACTCTCAAAACCCTAGCTTTTACTACTTGTGTTTGTGTTATAGTTTTGTTACCCTTTCTTTTCTAGTTTGATCCTTAGGTTTGTTTCTCTAGCACCACATAAATTTTAAATATGGCATGTGTGATGCCTCCAAACCCTTGTAGTGGTGCTGTAGGAACTCCTTCATTTATATACCTATAGGGTATTGTACCATTAGCGATAGGTACATACACACATAATGACATAACTACATGTATACCTTGCGTACATACTTCATATATACCTGGAGGGTATATTACATCATTGCTGATAGGTAGATACATACCTTGCTATTCCTTTATGTTTACACATATACCTGGCTATAGCTACGTGTTCACCTTTATTTGATGTTGTATGGACTTGGAGAAATTAGGAACCGCATGATATATATATTAACTTGTTATAGTTTAATAGTGGTTTTCCTTTATATGCTCATATTACTGTTTCATGTTGCATATATTACATTTATGGATTTCATATGATGTTCTCTGATATTTTTACTCCTTCGTATATATAAAAGTGGAGTGGGACGCTGTTATATCTGCATATATATATATATTAGTGGAATGGGACGCTAATATATATGTATTGATTCATGCATTTATACTTATTCATTACTTGATGTTTGTATGCATCCTGAAAGGTTCCTAGGCACCCTATAGAGGTCTCACAAGGCATAGAACATGCCAATATAAAAATTTATGGGTGCCGAGAGACCCTAATACGGATCTTAGACTAGAAGTTTAGGCGAAAAGATAATCTAGTTAACTACTTAACTAAAAGTTAGATGCTACAACCTTTGTAGATCCGGTTCTCCACTTCCTTAGCTCCACGTGGGTGTCCTCTCGCTGTCCATCATGAATCCCGAACTCAATCGTCGGCTTCATCGGAGAAACGGGCGAGCTAGGTCGTCGGCTTCGTGTCAAAGACGATCTACGTCGAGGCATCACAAGTTCAAGCTCCGACTTCACAAAGTTGTGAAACTTGTGAAGAAAACACCCAAAACAACTTGGCAAGAGGTAGAGGGTGAAGAAATAGGAGATGGGTTCACTTTAGAATTGGATTTCTCACACTATAGCTCAAGTTGCCATTGATGGCATCAAGGTTTCTCTCTTGAAGATGAAGAAGAAGAAGTGGCAAGAATATGATAAGTATTGTCTAAAAGAATAAATAAATCAAATACTTATCATCTTCTAACCTAGGTTAAGTGTAGAGAATAAACCATGGTAAATGGGAATGGTTAGGGTTAAGCAAGAAGACAAATGGTCTCTTTAGTCAAAGCTTCATCAAGCTTCATGACAAAAAGAAACCATTTTCTAATCTTTTATCTAATTAAATAAATATAGAAAAGATAAATAAATAGATGAATAATACAAAACCCTAACCATCATCATAACCATGGTTTAGTTCTTTGCACTTAACTAAATGATCAAGCATCATCAATCATGATACAAATGTGTGCACAAAAGTATATCACATATACTTCTTGCACATCAAGTGAGAAAATCCATATAAAGTGAACCAATACTAGTTAATGCAAAGTAATATATCAAATATATAATTATACATTAAATCATTAAATCAACACTTGATTTAACGATCCGGTTATATCGCATACAACCGACTAGTATCTAATGTATCGATTTATCGAATCAATGATTCGATAACTAGGTCATATCGAATATAACCAATCGAAACATTTATCGCGAGAATGAAATACGGTATCACATACACGCATTATTCTCGGTCCCGCACATATCTCATATGCGCTCCTATTTCGTTTCGCTTGAACCAGGAAACCTCTGTGTAGGACTCTAAAGACTCGTCAATACGCCGGTAGCAGATGATGATCATATCAAGCACCCACAAGCCGCAAGCGGTCTGCTAAACGTAACGGCCATCCGGGTATTGAGCGATCAGAAGATCGACGAGCTAGCACGCTCATACTCCTGTGAATCCAACCAGTAACACTTACCGTACAGTCCGGTCTGTTCGTCTGATACGTCGCATATCAAGTCTAGGGGTGGTAAACGTCAGACCCCAATAACCGATAAGTCGTGCCGATGTGAGGCTCATAACGGGTCGAGAAACTACTGGTAACACTTACCAGCAAATCTCTGATCAGCCCTGGCCAGGGACTTCCCTGTTACGGCCAATCGAGCACAGCGCAACATCAACCCCCAATACCGGGAGAGACGAAACCCCTCCTATCGCTCATTGCCTCCATGTGACTCGGGACTGTACCCAAAGACCACCGTTTTGCACGCCCTCATGGACGTGGTAAGGTGGAGATCAAAGCACAGTGGGAATCACACAAGACTCTATGACGATCTTGGGTCTACAGACTAACCTGCACAAGTGTCACCTGAGAACTGCCATCTGACGTGAGGTATAATACCATCTGGGAGTTCTCGGCGAGTCCGTCCAGTGTACCCAGTCTCCACTGAGCACCCGTATACCATCTCTGATGTCAAACACCAATGGATATGGGATCATCCATCGCCCATCTCATGGGTCGAGAAGCGTATACGCTAGTCTACTCTGGTATATTGATGCCCCGTCTCGATACACTCACGACTAGGGACCTTGAAGGATGTACTTATAGACTACCATGTCCCCACTAGTATGATCTGCATCATAGTCCAGGTAGTCAAGTACACATCCTAAGGGCTTTACCAACATGTAATCATAAGACAGTTTAAAGAGACTAGTATACATGTTAAGATAAAGAGTAACCAGATAGCATACTATCATATCGAGCAAGAAAGTCATCTCTATATATGTCCAAGCATCCAATATAATATACATAATCTGTACAATACTGGCCTCTAGGGCATTCATACAACTAACAATCTCCCACTTGCACTAGGGCCAGCTGCTGTAGTATCGCATACCGAGCATCCTGAAGAGTCTCTCAAACTGTATCTGGGGAATGGCCTTCGTGAGTGGATCCGTCGTGTTGTTCTTCGTGTCAACCCTCCTGACCTCGATCTTCCGGCGATCAACTATCTCCCGGATCTGGTGATACCGCATCAGAATATGCCTGGATCACTGATGGGACCTGGGTTCCTTGGCCAAAGCCACCGCTCCATTGTTATCGCAATACAAAGGTATTGGACGCTCAATGGATGGAACCACTCCAAGTTCAGTAATGAACTTCTTGATCCAGACAGCCTCTTTGGCAGTATCGTTTGCAGCGATGTATTCAGCCTCCATCGTCGAGTCTGCCACAGTTTCCTGCTTGGATCTCTTCCAGCTAACCGCCCCTCCGTAAAGGGTAAAGACAAAGCCCGACTGCGACTTAGAGTCGTCCTTATCACTCTGGAAGCTCGAATCGGTAAAGGACTCCACTTGGAGCTCTCCGTTACCATACACCAAGAACATATGTCTAGTCCTTCGTAAGTACTTGAGAATGCTCTTCACAGCTGTCCAGTGACTCTCTCCAGGATCAGCTTGATACCTGCTCACTACACTTAGTGAGTATGTTACATCGGGTCTGGTACATAGCATCGCATACATGATAGATCCTACTGCCGAAGCATAGGGTATCCCTTGCATGCGAGCTCTCTCCAAATCAGTCTTAGGAGACATCTCTTTGGAGAGAGTGACTCCAGAGATCGTGGGCAAGTTCCCACGCTTGGACTCTTCCATACTAAACCTCTTTAGTATGGTGTCAATGTACCTGGATTGGGATAATCCCAAAATCCGTTTGGATCTATCTCTATAGATCCTAATTCCCAATATGCAGGAGGCATCACCAAGATCTTTCATTGAGAATCTTTGTGATAAGAAGAGCTTGACCGATTGCAGCATAGGAATATCATTTCCTATCAAGAGTATGTCGTCCACGTACAATACGAGGAAGACAACCTTACTCTCTGCCACCTTCTTGTAGATACAAGGTTCATCTGGATTTTTGACGAAATCAAACTCTTTGATAATGACGTCAAAGCAGATGTTCCAACTCCGCAATTCTTTCTTTAATCCATAAATGGATTTAAGCAGCTTGCACACCTTCCCGCTGCTCCCACTATCTACGAAACCCTCTGGCTGAGTCATGTACACGCACTCATCTAAATCACCGTTTAGAAAGGCGGTCTTAACATCCATCTGCCAGATTTCGTAATCATGATATGCAGCGATGGCAAGCATGATCCGGATGGATTTAAGCATAGCCACTGGAGAAAAGGTCTCGTCATAGTCCACACCTGGTCTTTGACGAAAACCCTTTGCTACAAGTCTAGCTTTGAAAGTCTCCACTTTCCCATCTACACCAAGTTTCTTCTTGAAGATCCACTTGCTCCCAATGGGTTTCACCTCTTCACGAGCAACGTCCAAAGTCCATACTTTGTTGGTGTACATGGATTCTATCTCGGACCGCATAGCATCCAGCCATTTCACTGAGTCCCCACTCGTGATGGCCTGCTCGAAGCTAGTTGGGTCATCATCCTCCATGATGCAATCCTCGCTCCCACCGTCCATGAGAAAACCGTAGTATCTCTCAGGTGGGCGAGGAACCCTACTAGATCGGCGGAGAGGCTGAGGTTCGTCGGAAGCTACTGAATGCTCTGGTTCCACTAAATCTTCTGTTGTGTTTTGTTCAGCTGGAACCTATTCCAGTTCTACCTCAGAGCCACAAATTTCTTTTGCAAGAAATTTCTTTTCTAAAAAGGTGGCATGTTGAGCAACAAATACTCTTTGTTCCTCACTGTGGTAGAAGATATACCCTCGCGAATGTTTGGGATATCCAACAAACTTACTCAAAACAGATCTTGCCTCGAGTTTGTCCGGTTTTTGTCTTTTGACATAGGCCGGGCAACCCCATATCTTTATAAAATTAAGATATGGTCTCTTCCCTTCCCATATCTCATATGGTGTGGTAGGCACAGATTTGGTGGGAACCCTGTTCAGTAGGTATGCTGCTGTTTCCAGTGCATATCCCCAGAAGAAAACAGGTAACTCAGCTACACTCATCATAAAGCGCACCATATCTAATAGGGTGCGATTTCTCCGCTCCGATACACCGTTGTGCTGTGGTGTATAAGGACGAGTAAGCTGAGAGAGAATCCCATTCTCTTTTAGGAAGTCCAGGAATTCATTGCTCAAGTATTCACCTCCTCGATCAGATCGTAGGATTTTAATACTTTTTCCGGTTTGGTTCACAACTTCTTGTTTATATTCCCTAAATTTCTCAAAAGCTTCTGATTTGTGTTTCATCAGGAACACATACCCGAACCTAGAGAGATCGTCAGTGAATGTAATGAAGTATGAAGAACCATCCCTGGCATGTGTAGACATGGGACCGCATACATCACTATGTATAAGTCCCAAGAGTTCGGTAACTCTTTCTCCGTGTCCCGTAAACGGAGTTTTGGTCATCTTGCCTTTGAGACATGACTGGCAAGTGTCATAAGATGAAAATTCGAAAGGTTTCAAATATCCATCCTTATGCAACTTAGCCAGTCGTGTCAGATTGATGTGACCCAGTCTATAATGCCACAAGTAGGATTCTTTCAGTTCTGAACTCTTCCTCTTGTGTGTGTTTGTTATGCTCAGAACTGTTGATTGATTTAGAACATAAATGCCATTGCATAACGTGCCTGATCTAACCAACTTTTGGTTACGGAAAATGTTCATAACATTGTCCTGTAATACAAAATTATATCCCTCTTTACTCAGTAAAGAAACTGATATAATGTTGCATATCAGGTTCGGCATGTAATAGCATTCGTTCAGAACCAATGTATTACCAGTTGGTAATACAAGGTGATATTCCCCGACAGTCTTAGCTGCAACAATTGCACCATTTCCAACTCTTATGTCTTTATCACCTTCTCCAAGTTCTCTACCTTTCCTAAGCCCATGTAACTGATTACATATATGGGATCCTGACCCGGTATCTAATACCTAGGACGTAGAGCAAATGGAGAAACAGTTCTCAGTAACGAACACACCCGAAGAAAATGCATCAACATGTACTTTCTTCGTTCGGGTGGCATGGGAATCCTGGTATTCCCTTATATCCTGTTCATTCCTATAACTCTTATAGAAAAGAACGGAACCAACGTTCCCCAGCACAGTATAACATGCGGGTTCGGTCAATACATCCATATTATTATCTTCATTAGGGCATGAAATGGCCGCTACCTGGAGAGAGAGAGAAGAAAACACTTTAGCGTATGCTCGTGCAAGATCAGATTGGTTATTATCTTATCTAATTAGGATGGCTCCCACTGCTTTTTATCAAATCTTCCTTCAAACCCTAAAAGGAAAGACTAGCCGGGATTAATTACACACTACAAGTTCGCCAATCTTTCAGCCAGGCCAGTGTCGGTACTTTGAGGGAGGTCCCCCGTGCTTTCGCACGAACCTAATTAATGTAAACCTCGTTTTCCCAGAGGCGTAACCCCGTTGACACCTTTCTAGACACCTACATGATCAGCTAATTGCAATGTGTAAAACTCTCCCAGGAGTAACTCTTACTCGCAGTGGGTATCGGGATCCAACTATCTCATAGAAGGTATGCAATCTCATTGCAAATTTCAACACTTGAAATTCCCGATAATATTTTGCCCCAAGCATCCTATGACCTTGACGGAAGTCAACAAACCACAGGGTGCAAGTCAAGTTCAACCCGTCATTTCTTGATTGAATCAAACCCACCCGCACGACCCTTGACGGAGGTCAACAAGGTCGTACGACTACCCTAATCTAATCTGCATCATATGTATAAGCTGACAAATACTAGTTAGCTACCGCACACTACGCCTTGACGGAGGTCAACAAACGTAGCACGAATACTAAGTAGGATTTATCTGAAATGACGGAGGGCTACGTCAGGTTTTTCTGAAAACCTATTGCGTAATGTACTTGATATCGTTGTAGAATCAAATGAAGTTTTAAAATGGAGTGATTTTGAGGCTTTTCTAGTTTTGCTAAAGGAGTCACTCCCGGTGAAGGGATCTCGGTCCTTTCCTCGTCGAATGAGGTTCGGGATATATCATATATATCACTGTGCAAAGCAAAAACTCTTAAAAGCAATCAATAACCAAACCGAGTGTGTAGCATCTGCCAGTTATTGCTAAAGGAGTCACTCCCGGTGAAGGGATCTCGGTCCTTTCCTCATCGAATAAGGTGCAGGATATATCACATATATCGCTGTGCAAAGCAAGAACTGTAGCTACCTGTTTTATTTAAAATTTTGATTCTACAACATCTTAGGTTTCTTTTCTTTCATTAATCACATTAATGAAGTCCCATCATTTAAGTACCTAAACATCACAGATAGATATGACGTACACTTATGTCATCCGCATTCGCCTCGATGTCCCCTCGTGCACCGTTAGGTTAGGTAACTAACGACAGAGCAGGGCAGGGCTAGCACGGGTGTAAACCATAAGTAACGTCTATATAATATATCATATATACTATATCCATCACAGAATCACATCACAGATATCGCAGCAGAATAAACATATGAAATATTGGATACACTAGGACGTCCGTGTTTTCAATACGAGCCAGTATAAAACACGGATTCCACGGTCGTGATGAATAGCCAATCCCACACCCCTAGACCCCAACGAGAGCGGCAAGCAACCCTGCCAATTCTAGGGTTAGGAGACCCGGACTCGACTCCTCGAGTTGGTCTCCCACTGGACCCCAGAACCCGGTTACTTGTGCTCCCCTCCTTGGGTCTATCCTAATGCGGAAAAGTAAATAATATACAAAGGGTGACAACTTCCGCTACCTGGAAGTGCCCCAAATAAAAGAATATTACATACAAGTTTTTACATGAATGAAAATGAAAAACACTCATCTCACATAAAAAATCCCCGGCTATTCAAACACGACGATCCAATATAACATATCCAGCAACACATAACATCACATGTCATCAACGTAAGTAAATATGCGCATCCCAATTGTCGTTGACATATAGCAACGAAACCGGCGATATCACATATTACACTTACGGTCACAGAAAAGAAAGTGTAAAACTACAACAATTGGAATCCGCAACTTCTTTAGACATCGCATGCCTAATCAAATGAAATACTTAGACATCACATGCCTAACAGATATAAATCCAGCATTTTAGTCTCATTATCGAAAACTCTTTTCAATATCATGTGGGACTAAACCGCTAGATTTATAACATTCATTCAGTTATCTCATAACTGTTTGTGAATTCCAATTATCGTATCACATTCCAGATAAACAGAAAATGTTAAACTTTCCGGTCGAACATTCGAACACCCAAGTTTTCCCGATACAGTCCAACACATGAAATAAGTCTAGCAACATTCAGTTCGTGCCTCAGTACCAACGGTCCAGCCGTAGAAGGGTCAAGCCAACGCCTCACATGTGGCACGCCGTACTGCCCCAAACCCGAAGGTTCAAAGGGCAGTTCAAGACGGTCACATAATCAAGTTAAGGTTTGTTGTCCTCTAGAGGGTCCATCGCGTTACTTGCACTACTTAGAACGTCGTTAAACTACGGAAAAATCCAACACTTGGAAATTTCCCGACAGGGGAAAAATTGGGTATTTATATTCGGTCGAACTTTTTAACATATTCTAAAAATTATCCGGAAATACACAAAGACGAAATTTGATAATCCGATCGAAACTACGAAGCTCCAAAACACCCCAGAAAATGCAACTCTTGAATAAATTTTAAAAATTCCCATAAAACTCAGCACCAGAAAAGAAGAATTACTGTGCAAACAATATTGCGCAATGTGAACAGTAGGCGGCGGAACCGCGGCAGAAGCCATGCTTCTGCCGCGTTTCCGCGGCTGTTTAGATGAATCATGATCCCGTGTTTCACCATAATTCTTAGATCTTCCTGCTGAATTTTTTAGGCATTTTTAATCTTGAAAAATCCCAGATTTTAGAAAATGTACAGAGAGCATTTTGTGAGTTAGGGTTTCGGTTCGTTCGGACTTCAAACTCCGTCTAGACTTCGCCTAAGGCTCTAGCTAGGCTCTGATACAAGTGAAAGGTTCCTAGGCACCCTATAAAGGTCTCACAAGGCATAGAACATGCCAATATAAAAATTTATGGGTGCCGAGAGACCCTAATACGGATCTTAGACTAGAAGTTTAGGCGAAAAGATAATCTAGTTAACTACTTAACAAAAATTTAGATGCTACAACCTTTGTAGATCCGGTTCTCCACTTCCTTAGCTCCACGTGGGTGTCTTCTCTCTGTCCATCATGAATCCCGAACTCAATCGTCGGCTTCATCGGAGAAACGGGCGAGCTAGGTCGTCGGCTTCGTGTCAAAGACGATCTACGTCGAGGCATCACAAGTTCAAGCTCCGACTTCACAAAGTTGTGAAACTTGTGAAGAAAACACCCAAAACAACTTGACAAGAGGTAGAGGATGAAGAAATAGGAGGTGGGTTCACTTTAGAATTGGATTTCTCACACTATAGCTCAAGTTGCCATTGATGGCATCAAGGTTTCTCTCTTGAAGATTAAGAAGAAGAAGTGGCAAGAATATGATAAGTATTGTCTAAAAGAATAAATAAATCAAATACTTATCATCTTCTAACCTAGGTTAAGTGTAGAGAATAAACCATGGTAAATGGGAATGGTTAGGGTTAAGCAAGAAGACAAATGGTCTCTTTAGTCAAAGTTTCATGAAGCTTCATCAAGCTTCATGACAAAAAGAAACCATTTTCTAATCTTTTATCTAATTAAATAAATATAGAAAAGATAAATAAATAGATGAATAATACAAAACCTTAACCATCATCATAACCATGGTTTAGTTCTTTGCACTTAACTAAATGATCAAGCATCATCAATCATGATACAAATGTGTGCACAAAAGTATATCACATATACTTCTTGCACATCAAGTGAGAAAATCCATATAAAGTGAACCAATACTAGTTAATGCAAAGTAATATATCAAATATATAATTATACATTAAATCATTAAATCAACACTTGATTTAACGATCCGGTTATATCGCATACAACCGACTAGTATCTAATGTATCGATTTATCGAATCAATGATTCGATAACTAGGTCATATCGAATATAACCAATCGAAACATTTATCGCGAGAATGAAATACGGTATCACATACACGCATTATTCTCGGTCCCGCACATATCTCATATGCGCTCCTATTTCGTTTCGCTTGAACCAGGAAACCTCTGTGTAGGACCCTAAAGACTCGTCAATACGCCGGTAGCAGATGATGATCATATCAAGCACCCACAAGCCGCAAGCGGTCTGCTAAACGTAACGTGTCACGACCCAACAGTTTCGACTCGTGACCGGCACTTAACCACGCAGCGTCTACAGGCGTAACGCGGCTAAGTAAGCCGAACCCAGAAATCAAACCAATAAATATAGAGTGATTTAAAACATTTCGTAAAAACAGTCATGCGTGTCCGAAAAACATCTTATTAATTTAGTAGAAATCTTTTTAAGTTCAGGAGTTATAACTTTTATAATTTTGGTAACATTTCCTTTTTAAACATTTGCCCCGAAAAACGGGTAAAAGCAAGGTGTAACAGAAATGACAAGTAAAATGAATGAAGCATCACCATCTGATATACGTCGCCGTAGCGAAGAATACACAGTAAAGCAAGGACAATATCATAAAAGGTAAGACTGCATAAAATAAAGTCGGCTCACATGCGAGCTCAACACCAGAATATAGTATCATACATATCGTCCTCACAACTGTCTCTAAGTCAATACAGAAAGGTAGATGGAGAATACTAGATACATCAATATACAACTGAAAGATAAAAGATACCGTACAAAACTCACCTATCAGCAAAAAGGCTAACTCGCCTCAGAAAGGGTATCTGTGCCAAAAGATGCGGTAAACAGCCAGCCGCGACTACTCCCAAGGGCAACCTGCAAATACTGTGGAACAACGGGGGTAAGTCGCCAACTCGTGAATAGAGATAACATATAAAGGTAATCGCGAGCATGCACGTACAGCGCTACTCTAACAAATGCCTGCAGATGATATCAATGCGAGGTAAGCAGTATGTATAATAATCATGCAAGTCCTCTATCAGGTGATATAGCTACAGGATGAGATGCGATAATGAATGCTGAGCATGGGAATATAGTATCTACACGAAGTGTCGAGGTGGACTACATATGTATGTATGCACCGCGAATCCCAACATCCCAGACGCCGGTACTCCATCGACCCTCATATCTTGTATATCCCTGAGAATCACGAGTGCCCAACATCGGCACCCAAATAACATAAATACTCGTGTCTAGCATCGACACGCAAATCATCCTCTATCGGGCATCCGTCAGTCCGGGTCAGCCCTCTCTCAACATATCGGGCATCCGTCAGTCCGGGTCAGCCCTCTCTCAATATATCGGGAATCCGTCAATCCGGGTCATCCCTCTCTCAATATATCGGGAATCCGTCAGTCCGGGTCATCCCTCTCTCAACATATCGGGAATCCGTCAGTCCGGGTCATCCCTCTCTCAATATATCCACTCTAGCACCGAGAAAAGAAAGCACGGGGTGGCGCCCCAAAATATCATATCAAGGGAACCGGGTTTTTAAATGATTACATATTTGAAAAGGGCCACGGTTCCCAAATCCAGAAATCACATGTAATCCCATCCCATATGCAAGTAAACGTGATGTGATATGTGCATCAAGTATGAATGTCATGTCAAGTCACATAAAAGATGAGCTACAGCATAATGATCCGATGTGATATATGCATCAAGTATGAATGTCATGTCAAGATAGTGCTTGTGCAACGTGAACTGTCAATAAGGGTGCGGTGTTCTATCAATTCTAAGCATACATACAGCAGGGAATGCAATATGCAATAACAGTACATGAGGTAAGTGCAACATATAGTAATAAGGTCCTATCAGCCCTGACGCATAACGCCATGCGGGCGATATCCCCGTAGATGTTAAATCTACTCACTGAAGTCTCGCGCTAAGTATATCCAACCACTTGCTTGCCCTTCTTCGCAGCGTCCGTCTCACTCGCCTGCGTACCTAAAATCACATAACATATACCACACATAAGCTCAATTTCACCAAACACGTGGTATTGGGGTCCAACTAGAAACCCGTGCCGCAAACCAATCGCGCGTGTGCGCGATACACTAAAACGTGTGATCACGCGCCTGAAACTACCCCGACGCGTCGCGATACGCAGAAACCCCAAACCTACTCATGTATCACGCGTGTCGCGAAGGTTTAGAAAAACGGCAAAACAGGTATTTGGTCCCAGATTTTTACACAGAACTAAACTTACAAAAATATATATATCACATCACTCTACACACTAGCAGACACCTATAGGACCAAACAACACCCAAAACCCCACCCGTCTGGCCGCAAATTGCGGCCAGAAAGAGAAAATCGGAGGCCTACTGTAGCAATTAGGGGGTCGGGTTTCACCTGGGGTATCAGCACATCACCACTATACTGCAGTCTTCTCAATTTCATTCTGAACTCACTGGGTCAATAGCAGTTCCAGAAAACTCAAATTTGCACAAATACGATAAATTGCATCAATAAGGGAAACTGGTGGTATTTTAGTGTAATTGGGGTTAAACTAGATTAATGTGGTCTCAATAACTCACTAACAACCTACTGAAACCCTAACACATCACCTTAGCACAAAGTTCCCACTAAACACCCCATATCGCACTAAAACGCACTAAAAACCACTAACCGATGCAAAACTACACTAACCAAGCTAACTAGGGAATAAGTTTATGAAATATACCTCATACTTAACCCTAGGGAGCTGGAGGAAGCAGAAGAAATGAGGGGAAGAAGCTGCAGTTGCTGTTGGTGCTGTTGGTGCTCACTGCTGCTACTGCTGATCTCTGCTGCTGCTGCTACTGGCCTCTGCTGCTGCTGCTGAATGCTTGCTGCTGCTACTCTGTTCTGGAGCTGAGGGGTTGAGAGGTAAGTGTGTGTGAGTGTGTGGGTGTGTGAGAATTGAGAGAAAAGCAAGAAATGAGAGGAACACAACCATCACCCAATGTCAACCCTCCTCTCTCTCTCTTCATTAATTGCAAGCATGGCCTAAAGCCATGATGCACTCTTTCTCTCTCACACAAGTCAACACTTGACAAATTCAAATTAAAGTTACTTTTAATTAACTAATTAAACTTACTTAAAACCCAAAGGGCTTAATCCCATGATTAACCCACCATGGTTAATAATCATGGTAATAACTCCATTTAAAAAAACCAGTTTACAAGCACATATGTGTGCAAGCCTAGGAAAATTTTGGAAAAATATTTATTAAATTTGGAAAAATATTTAAAACACAAATTGGTAAACTTTTTTTTGTTAAAAACCATTATTTAAGTATAATTATTCACTAAACACATCCTAAGGTGTTACAATCTCTCCCCCTTATAGAAATTCGTCCCCGAATTTCAAAAATCTAACTACACGTACCTTGAAAAAGATGGGGATACGTCTTCATCATTTCGCTTTCGGTCTCCCAAGTGACCTCCTCACGGTTCTGGCCATGCCAAAGTACCTTAACTGATGGAATGTCCTTCGATCTCAACTTCTTCACTTGTCGATCCAAAATCATCACCGGCTGCTCTGCATAGGAAAGGTCGCGCTCCAGCTGGATCGTCGGGTGTTGAATCGCGTGCGAAGGATCATGAAGATATCTGCGGAGCATCGAGACATGAAATACGGGATGCACATCTGGAAAGCTGGGCGGAAGGGCTAAACGGTAGGCTACTGCACCAACACGCTCGAGGATCTCGAAGGGGCCCACATACCTGGGACTGAGCTTCCCCTTCTTCCCAAAGCTCATCACACCTTTCATTGGGGAGACCCTCAAGAAAACATGATCACCAACAGAAAACTCAAGTCTGCGTCGTCGACGGTCTGCATAAGATCTCTGCCTACTCTGCGTTGCTCTCATCCTATCGCGAATCAACTGGATCTTCGCGGTCGTCTCCTTAACGATCTATGGCCCTAAGATACTGCTCTCACTGATCTCTGTCCAACAAGTGGGCGACCTGCATCTCCTCCCATAAAGAGCCTCAAATGGTGCCATCTGAATGGTCTCCTGGTAGCTGTTATTGTAGGAGAACTCTACTAAGGGCAAATGATGATCCCAGCTACCTCCGAAATCTAATACACAAGCTCTGAGCATGTCCTCGAGAGTCTGGATGGTCCGCTCTGACTGTCCGTCGGTCTGCGGATGAAATACTGTGCTGAAACTCAAGCGAGTGCCCAAAGCCTCCTGAAGCCTCTGCCATAGTCTACTGGTAAACTGGGTGCCTCTGTCGGAAACAATACACGTCGGGAATCCGTGCAGTCGCACTATCTCGTCAATGTAGATCTGGGCATACTGAGTAAATCCGAAAGTCGTCTTCACCGGTAGGAAGTGAGCCGCTTTCGTCAAACGATCCACGATCGCCCAGATGGAGTCATACCACCGACTAGTCCAGGGTAGACCCACCACGAAATCCATCGAAATCTGTTTCCATTTCCACTCCGGAATGGGTAACGGCTGTAGCTCTCCCGCGGGCCTCTGGTGCTCAGCCTTGACTTGCTGACAAGTCAGGCATCTCGACACGAAATCCGCAATGTCCCTCTTCATTCCGTCCCACCAATAAACATCTCTCATATCATGATACATCTTGGTGGAACCGGGATGGACGCTGTACACCGATCGATGTGCCTCCTCAAGAATTTCGCGCCTCAGTCCCTCAGCATCTGGTACGCACAGTCTGACTCCAAACCGTAGTACCCCCTGATCATCGATCACGAACTCGGAAAATCTGCCCTGTCCAATCTGTGACATGATCTCTGAACATCGGTCATCACTGAGCTGTGCCTCACGTATACGATCGATCAACTGTGGCCGTGCACGGACATGCGCTATTGTAGGGTTCCTAGGCACTCTTGTGAAGGTTCTTAAGGCATCAAACATGCCCGGATTAAATTTTAGACGTGCCGAACAACCCAAAGCCGGGATCTTTGCTAGATTATTAGGGTTTAATATGCAAGATGATAACTTTTATCTAAGTGTGAGGGATTACAACCTTTGTAGTCCGCTCCTTCACTTCACAAGCTCCGAGTAGAAGTCCCTTTGCTGCGATCCACGATCTCCCGGACTCATGAGAGGCTCCATGACTCGAACGATCCATTCTAGCTTGTCGTATTCCAAATCTCCGATGATCTACCTTGAAGTTGCTTCGACTCAAGCTTTCTCACTCAAAAGAGAAGAACACCATAATCACATGGGCTAGACGAGATGAGGATGAGAGAGTAGTTATTTTGCCTTCTTTTTATATCATTTTCTCATATTTTATCATCACTTAAGAAAATCAAGCAAGCATTTCTTTTAAGAGAGAAGAAGAAGATAATGGAAAAAGAATAATGATAAATCATTTTCTTTTGTGATGAATAGAATTTAAAACATATGATTGATCTTTTAACCATGGTCAAGGATGAATGGATGAGAATGTGTAGAGAAACAACTAGAGTTAGGGTTTGGTTAAGTTAATAATGTGTCATCACAAAATATCTTTACAAATGACAAAAGAAAATTGCTTCTAGAAGGAACTTGAAGCATCTAAACCTAATCAAACCCTAACCTCAATTAATCATCCTTAAACATGTTTAACAATTAATCATATTATGTCACAATAATATATATCACATATATATTATATATTTGCAACAAAAGAAAATAATACAATTAACATATATCGCATATATATCAATGTATCATCCATTGAGAAAATGAAATAATAAAGTAAGCCAATATTAGTTAATATAATAATATATCATATATATTATTATATATTAAATCATCGAAGCAACACTTGATCCGACGATCCGGCTATATCGAATATAACCGACTAATATATCATGTACCGATTTATCGAATCAACACTTGATCCGATGTCCCGGTTCATATCTAAATATCGCGAGAATATAATACGGTATCCCATATCGCATTATTCTCGGTCCTGCACATATCACATATGTGCCTCTACTCCGTTTCGCCTGAGCCAAGAAACTTCTGTGTAGGACTCTAAAGAATCGTCAATACGCCGGTAGCAGGTGATGATCATATCAAACACCCACAAGCTGCAAGCGGTCGGCTAAACGTAACAGCCACCCAGGTATTGAGCGATCAGAAGATCAACAAGCTAGCCTGTGCGTTCTCCTGTGAATCCGATCAGTAACACTCCCGTACAGTCCGGTCTGTTCGTCTGATATGTCGCATATCAAGTCTAGGGGTGGTATACGTCAGACACCAGTAACCGATAAGTCGTGTCGATGTATGGCTCATAACGGGTCGAGAAACTACTAGTAACACTTACCAGTAAATCTCTATATCAGCCCTGGCCAGGGACTTCCAGTTATAGCCAATCGAACACAGCACAACATCAACTCCCTATACAGGGAGAGACGAATCCCCTCCTATCGCTCATTGCCTCCATGTGATTCGGGACTGTACCCAAAAGCCACTGTTTTGCACGCCCTCTTGGACGTGGTAAGGTGGAAATCAAAGCACAGTGGGAATCACACAAGACTCCATGACGATCTCGGGTCTACAAACTACCCTGTACCTGTGTCACCGGAGAACTGCCATCTGACGTGTGGTATATCACCATCTGGGAGTTCTCGGTGAGTCCGTCCAGTGTACCCAGTCTCCACTGAGCACCCGTACACCATCTCTGATGTCAAACACCGATGGATATGGGATCATCCATCGCCCATCATATGGGTCAAGATGCGTATACGCTAGTCTACTCTGGTGTATCGATGCCCTGTCTCGATATACCCTCGACTAGGAACAGTTATAGGATGTACTCATCGACTACCGCGGCCCCACTAGTATGATCTCATCATAGTCCCAGTAGTCGAGTACAGATCCTAACGGCTTTATCAACATGTGAGAGTAAAACAGTAAACCAATACAAGTCAACATGTTAAGATAAAGTGAAACCAAATAGCATACTATCATGACGAGCAAGAAAGTCTTCTCTATATATAACCAAGCATCCATTATAATATACATCAAATGTACAACAATGGCCTCTAGGGCATATACATAACTAACAATCTCCCACTTGCACTAAGGCCAGCTGCTGTAGTATCTCATACCTAGCATCCCGAATAATCTCTCAAACTGTATCTGGGGAATAGCCTTCGTGAATGGATCCGCAATGTTGTCCTTCGTATCTACTCTCCTGACCTCGATCTCCCGGCGATCAACTATCTCCCTGATCAGGTGATACCGCCTCAGAATATGTTTGGACTTCTGATGGGGCCTGGGTTCCTTGGCCAAAGCCACAGCTCCATTTTTATCGCAATACAGAGGTATTGGATGCTCAATGGATGGAACCACACCAAGTTCACTAATGAACTTTTTGATCCAAACAGCCTCTTTGGCAGCATCGTTGGCAGCGATGTATTCAGCCTCCATCGTTGAGTCTGCAACGGTATCCTGTTTGGAACTCTTCCAACATACCGCCCCTCCATTGAGGGTAAAGACAAAACCCGAATGCGACTTAGAGTCGTCCTTATCACTTTGGAAGCTGGAATCGGTAAAAGACTCCACCTGGAGTTCTCCATTACCATACACCAAGAACATCTCCTTAGTCCTTCGTAAGTACTTGAGAATGTTCTTCACTGCTGTCCAATGACTCTCTCCAGGATCTGCTTGATACCGACTCACTACACTTAGTGAGTATGCTACATCGGGTCTGGTACATAGCATCGCATACATGATAGAGCCTACTGCCGAAGCATAGGGTATCCCTTGCATGCGAGCTCTCTCCAAATCAGTCTTGGGAGACATCTCTTTGGAGAGAGTGAGTCCAGAGATCGTGGGCTGATTCCCACGCTTGGATTCTTCCATACTAAACCTCTCTAGTATGGTGTCAATGTACCAGGATTGGGACAATCCCAATATCCGTTTAGATCTATCTCTATAGATCATGATTCCCAATATGTAGGAGGCATCACCTAGATCTTTCATTGAGAATCTCTGTGATAAGAAGAGCTTGACTGATTGCAGCATAGGAATATCATTTCCTATCAAGAGTATGTCATCCACGTACAATACGAGGAAGACAACCTTACCCTCTGCTACCTTCTTATAGATACAAGGTTCATCTATATTTTTGATGAAGTCAAACTCTTTGACTACAACATCAAAACAGATGTTCCAACTCCGCGATGCTTGCTTCAACCCATAAATGGATTTAAGCAGTTTGCACACCTTTCCGCTGCTCCCACTATCTACGAAGCCCTCTGGCTGAGTCATTTACACGCACTCTTCTAAATCACCGTTTAGAAATGCGGTCTTAACATCCATTTGCCAGATTTCGTAGTCATGGTATGCAGCAATGGCAAGTAAGATCCGGATGGACTTAAGCATAGCCACTGGAGAAAAGGTTTCGTCATAATCCACACCTGGTCGTTGACGAAATCCTTTTGCTACCTGTCTAGCTTTGAAAGTCTCAACTTTTCCATCTACACCAAATTTCCTTTTAAAAATCCACTTGCTCCCAATGGGTTTTACCCCTTAAGGAGCATTTTCTAAAATCCATACTTTATTGGTGTACATGGATTCCATCTCAGATCGCATTGCATCCAGCCATTTCACAGAGTCACCACTCGTGATGGCCTGCTCGAAACTAGTTGGTTCATCATCATCCATGATGCAATCCTCGCTTCCACCATCAATGAGAAAACCGTAGTATCTCTCAGGTAGACGAGAAACCCTACTAGATCGGCGGAGAGGCTGGGGTTCGTCGTGTACTACTAAATCCTCTGGTTCTACCAAGTCTTCTGTTATAGTTTGTGTTGCTGGAACCTCTTCCAGTTCTACCTCATTGCCATTAATTTCTTTTGCAAGAAATTCCTTTTCCAAAAAGATGGCATGTTTAGAAACAAACACCTTTTGTTCCTCAGTGTGGTAGAAGATATACCCTTGTGAGTTCTTGGGATATCCTACAAACTTACATAAGACAGATCTTGCCTTGAGTTTGTCCGGATTTTGTCTTTTGACATAGGCTGGACAACCCCATATCTTAACATACTTAAGAGATGGTCTCTTCCCTTTCCATATCTCATATGGAGTGGTAGGCACTGATTTGGTAGGAACCATATTCAATAGATATATGGCTGTCTCAAGCGCATTACCCCAGAAGGAAATAGGCAACTCAGCCTCGCTCATCATAGAGCGCACCATATCTAATAGGGTGCGATTCCTCCGCTCAGATACACCGTTGTGCTGTGGTGTATAAGGAGGAGTAAGCTGAGAGAGAATCCCATTCTCTTTTAGATAATCTAGGAACTCACCGCTTAAGTATTCACCTCCTCGATCAGATCGAAGAATCTTAATACTTTTGCCCGTTTGGTTCTCTACTTCGTGCTTATATTCTCTGAATTTCTCAAAAGCTTCAGACTTGTGTTTCATCAGAAACACATGTCCGTATCTAGAGAGATCGTCAGTGAATGTAATGAAGTAGGAAGAACCGTTCCTGGCATGCGTAGACATGGGACCGCATACATCAGTATGTATCAGTCCTAAGAGTTCGGTAACTCTTTCTCCGTGTCCACTAAACGGAGCTTTGGTCATTTTTCCTTTGAGACATGAATGGCAAGTATCATAAGATGATAATTCGAACGGATTCAAATAACCATCTCTATGTAACTTAGCCAGTCGTGTCGCATTGATATGACCAAGTCTACAATGCCACAAGAAGGATTCGTTCATATCTGAACTTTTCCTCTTGTGTGTGTTTTGTATATTTAGGATTGTATTCTGATTTAGAATGAATATGCCATTATGTAACGAGCCTGATGCAATCAACTTTTGATCTAGAAATATGTTCATAACATTATCCTATACTACAAAATTATATCCCTCTTTACTCAATAAAGAAACTGATATAATGTTGCACATCATGTTCGGTATATAATAGCACTCATTTAGAATCAGTGTATTACGACTTGGTAATACAAGGTGATATTCGCCAACTGCTTTGGCTACAATACTTGCACCGTTCCCTACTTGAACGGAATGATCACCTTTCCCAGTTCTCTACCTTTACGTAGCCCATGTAACTGTTTACATATGTGGGATCCTGATCCGGTATCTAATACCCAGGACGTAGGGTGAACTGAGAAACAGTTCTCAATAACTAACACACCCGAAGAAGATGCATCAACATGCATGTTCTTTTGGGCGGCGTGAGAATCCAGATATTCTCCTGTTTCCTGTTCAGTCTTATAACTCTTATAAGAAAGAACGGGTCCAACGTTCCCTTGCTCAGTACAATAATCAGGTTTAGTCAATACATCCATATTATTATCTTGATTATGGCCTGACATGATCGCTACCTGGAGAGAGAGAGAAGAAAACACTTTAGCGTATGCTCTTGCAAGATTAGATTGGTTATTATCTTATCTAATCAGGATGTCTCCCATTGTTTTTATCAAATCTACCTTAAAACCCTAAAAGGTAAGATTAGCCGGGATTAATTACACCCTACAATTTCGTCAATCTTTCAGCCAGATTAGTGTCGGTACTTTAAGGGAGGTTCCCCGTGCTTTCGCACGGACCTAATTAAAGTAAACCTCGTTTTCTCAGAGGCGTAACCTCGTTAACACTTTTCTAGACACCTACTTGAATGACTAATTGTCCTGTGTAAAACTCTCCCAGGAGTGACTCTTACTCGCAGTGGGTATCGGGATCCAACTATCTCATAGGAGTTATGCAATCTCATTGCAAATTTCAACACTTGAAATTCCCGATAATATTTTTTTTTACCCCTAGCATCCTATGACCTTGACGAAAGCCAACAAACCATAGTGCGCTAGTCAAGTTCAACCCGAACATTTCTTGATTGAATTAAACCCAGCCGTACATCCCTTGACGAAAGCCAACAAAGCCGCACGACTACCCTAACCCAATCTCATCATATGTAACAGATAAGTAATAATTAGCTACCGCACACTACGCCTTGACGAAAGCCAACAAACGTAGCACGAATACTAAGTATTACCTATCTGAAATGTCGGAGGGCTACGCAGGTTTTTCAGAAAACCCTGAGCGTAATGAACTTGATATCGTCGTAGAATCATGTAGTTTTTGAAAAGGAGTGTTTTGAGGCTTTTCTTAGTTTCGCTAAAGGGGTCACTCCCGGTGAAGGGATCGTCGGCCCTTTCCTCATCGAATAAGGTGCAGGAAATATCATATATACCGCTGTGCAAAGCAAAACACTAAAAGAAATCAAAAGACAAACCGCGTTTTGTAGCATCTGCCAGTTTGGCTAAAGGAGTCACTCCCGGTGAAGGGATCTCGGTCCTTTCCTCATCGAATAAGGTGCAGGATATATCATATATATCACTGTGCAAAGCAAAACTGTAGCTACCCTTTTTATAAAGGTTTTTGATTCTACAACGTCTTTAGGTTTCTTTTCTTTTATTAATCTCATTAATAAAAATCCCATCAGCTTATGCTTCCTAAGCATCATAGAAGAAACGAAAGCAGTAATATTTATATATCAACATATATATATAGTATAAGCATTCGTCTCAGGCAGTAATATGATTTCATCACAGAACATTGCAGCAGAAGAACATATATGAAATATTGGATATACTAGGACGTCCGTGTTTTTAATACGAGCCTCTATAAAACACGGATTCCACGGTCGCGACGAATAGCCAAACCCAGATCCCAAGACCCCTACGAGAGCGGCAAGTAACACTGCCAATTCTAGGGTTAGGAGACCCGGTCTCGACTCCTCGAGATGGCCTCCCACTGGACCCTAGAACCCGGTTACTTGTGCTCCCCTCCTTGGGTCTACCTAATGCGGAAAAGTAAATAATATACACTGGTGACAGCAACCGCATCCTGGAAGTGCCCCAAATAAAAGAATATTACATTACAAATGAATTTTACATGAATGAAAATAAAAACCCTCATCTCACATAAAACCCCCGGTTATTCAGAACGCGACGATCCAATATAACATATCACAGCAACACATAATATCTCATATCATCAACGTAAGTAAATATGCGCATCCCAATTGTCGTTGACATATAGCAACAAAACCGGCGATATCACATATTACACTTACGGTCACAGAAAAGAAAGTGTAAAACTACAATATTTGGAATCCACAATCACTTTAGACATCGTAAATCCGAAATATCACATATTCCGCATTTCATGCCTAACTCTATGAATTCCACATATTGTATCACATTCCAGATAAATATACAGTATTAAACTTTCCGAACAGATAATCAAACACCCAAAATTTCCCAAAGTGCTCAACTCTTGAGCGGAGTTCAAATAATCCCAGAATATGTCACAGTACCGGTGATCCAGCCGTAGAAGGGTCAAGCCAACGCCTCACATGTGGCACGCCGTACTGCCCCAAACCCGAAGGTTCAAAAGGCAGTTCAAGACGGTCACATAATCGAGTTAAGGTTTGTTGTCTTTTAGAGGGTCCACCGCTTAACTTGTACAATTTTCCGAAAGATTTAAACCCAGAAAAAATTCAACGCTTGAAAGTTTGTCGTGCCGGGAAAAAGTCGGTTAATGATATCCGTTCAACTAGTTTAACAATTTCTAAATATCCGGAAAGAAATACGAACTTAAAAATTCCGATCGAATCTACTATTACCAAATAAACCCCAAATTTAAACAATACTGGAATCACTGTTAAAAATATCCAGAAGCCTCAGCAAGTACCTACGGTCATTACCCAAAAATACACGTGTCATGATCTCATCAATCCGCCGCAGAACCGCCGCCCAATCCATGCTTGAGCCGCGGTTCCGCCGCCGTTTGATCGATTTGGGGGATCGTATTTTAGGGTAATTCTTATAATTGCCTGCTGATTTTTTTACATATTTTTAATTCAGAAAAATCCCAAATTTTAAAAAATTTCCAGAGAGGGGTTTTTTCCCGTCGTTTCGGGTTCGATCGGAGTTTTAACTTCGTAAACACATCGCCTAATGCTCTAGCTAGGCTCTGATACCACTGTAGGGTTCCTAGGCACTCTTGTGAAGGTTCTTAAGGCATCAAACATGCCCGGATTAAATTTTAGACGTGCCGAACAACCCAAAGCCGGGATCTTTGCTAGATTATTAGTGTTTAATATGCAAGATGATAACTTTTATCTAAGTGTGAGGGATTACAACCTTTGTAGTCCGCTCCTTCACTTCACAAGCTCTGAGTAGAAGTCCCTTTGCCGCGATCCACGATCTCCCGGACTCATGAGAGGCTCCACGACTCGAACGATCCATTCTAGCTTGTCGTATTCCAAATCTCCGATGATCTACCTTGAAGTTGCTTCGACTCAAGCTTTCTCACTCAAAAGAGAAGAACACCCTAATCACATGGGCTAGATGAGATGAGGATGAGAGAGTAGTGATTTTGCTTTCTTTTTATATCATTTTCTCATATTTTATCATCACTTAAGAGAATCAAGCAAGATTTTCTTTTAAGAGAGAAGAAGAAGATAATGGAAAAAGAATAATGATAAATCATTTTCTTTTGTGATGAACAGAAATAAAAACATATGATTGATCTTTTAACCATGGTCAAGGATGAATGGATGAGAATGTGTAGAGAAACAACTAGAGTTAGGATTTGGTTAAGTTAATAATGTGTCATCACAAAATATCTTTACAAATAACAAAAGAAAATTGCTTCTAGAAGGAACTTGAAGCATCTAAACCTAATCAAACCCAAACCTCAATTAATCATCCTTAAACATGTTTAACAATTAATCATATCATGTCACAATAATATATATCACATATATATTATATATTTGCAACAAAAGAAAATAATACAATTAACATATATCGCATATATATCAATGTATCATCCACTGAGAAAATGAAATAATAAAGTAAGCCAATATTAGTTAATATAATAATATATCATATATATTATTATATATTAAATCATCGAATCAACACTTGATCCGACGATCCGGCTATATCGAATATAACCGACTAATATATCATGTACCGATTTATCGAATCAACACTTGATCCGATGTCCCGGTTCATATCTAAATATCGTGAGAATATAATACTGTATCCCATATCGCATTATTCTCAGTCCTGCACATATCACATATGTGCCTCTACTCCGTTTCGCCTGAGCCAAGAAACTTCTGTGTAGGACTCTAAAGAATCGTCAATACGCCGGTAGCAGGTGATGATCATATCAAACACCCACAAGCTGCAAGCGGTCAGCTAAACGTAACAGCCACCCAGGTATTGAGCGATCAGAAGATCAACAAGCTAGCCTGTGCGTTCTCCTGTGAATCCGATCAGTAACACTCCCGTACAGTCCGGTCTGTTCGTCTGATATGTCGCATATCCAGTCTAGGGGTGGTATACGTCAGACCCCAGTAACCGATAAGTCGTGTCGATGTATGGCTCATAACGAGTCGAGAAACTACTAGTAACACTTATCAGTAAATCTCTATATCAGCCCTGGCCAGGGACTTCCAGTTATAGCCAATCGAACACAGCACAACATCAACTCCCTATACCGGGAGAGACGAATCCCCTCCTATCGCTCATTGCCTCCATGTGATTCGGGACTGTACCCAAAAGCCACCGTTTTGCACGCCCTCTTGGACGTGGTAAGGTGGAAATCAAAGCACAGTGGGAATCACACAAGACTCCATGACGATCTCGGGTCTACAGACTACCCTGTATCTGTGTCACCGGAGAACTGCCATCTGACGTGTGGTATATCACCATCTGGGAGTTCTCGGCGAGTCCGTCCAGTGTACCCAGTCTCCACTGAGCACCCGTACACCATCTCTGATGTCAAACACCGATGGATATGGGATCATCCATCGCCCATCATATGGGTCAAGATGCGTATACGCTAGTCTACTCTGGTGTATCGATACCCTGTCTCGATATACCCTCGACTAGGAACAGTTATAGGATGTACTCATCGACTACCGCGGCCCCACTAGTATGATCTCATCATAGTCCCAGTAGTCGAGTACAGATCCTAAGGGCTTTATCAACATGTGAGAGTAAAACAGTAAACCAATACAAGTCAACATGTTAAGATAAAGTGAAACCAAATAGCATACTATCATGACGAGCAAGAAAGTCTTCTCTATATATAACCAAGCATCCATTATAATATACATCAAATGTAGAACAATGGCCTCTAGGGCATATACATAACTAACAGCTATCTGTCCTCCAATCGGCATGAACTCGAACTGTACTCGGCTGTCGCATAATATCTGCCAATCTGCGGATGACTGCTCCTGTACTGCGCTTAAACAAGATAGGCTACTCCCGGGCCTCCTTCTCAAAGCATCCGCCACCATATTTGCCTTGCCCGGGTGATAGGAGATCTCGCAGTCGTAATCCTTCACTAACTTCATCCATCGACGCTGTCGAAGGTTCAGGTCCCGCTGCTGGAATATGCATTTCAGACTCTTGTGATCCGTGAATATCTGGCACGACTCGCCGTATAGGTAATGTCGCCAGATCTTAAGTGCGAAGACCACTGCAGCCATCTCCCAGTCATGAGTGGGGTAGTTTTGTTCATGTCTCTTCAATTGTCGCGAAGCATACGCGATCACCCTGTCGTGCTGCATCAAAACGCATCCCAGCCCCACTCGAGAAGCATCACAAAAGACCACAAATCCGCCCGGTCCGGAAGGTAAAGATAACACCGGTGCCGTCGTCAGCCGAGTCCGTAACTGCTGAAAACTGTGCTCGCACTCCTCCGTCCAGTCGAAAGGAACTCCCTTCCGGGTCAACTCGGTCAACGGTGTAGCAATACGTGAGAAGTCCTGCACAAAACGCCTGTAGTAACCGGCCAACCCCAAAAAGCTGCGAATCTCCGTCACCGATGTGGGTCTGGGCCAACGCTGAACGGCCTCGATCTTCCTCGGGTCTACACATATACCGTCTCGTGAAATCACGTGTCCCAAGAAGTCTACGCTGTCCAGCCAAAAAGCACACTTGGAGAATTTCGCATAGAGCTGGTGCTCCCTCATGGTCTGCAATGTAATCCGCAGGTGCTGCTCGTGCTCCTAACTACTCCGGGAATACACCAAGATATCGTCAATGAAGACTATGATGAACAGATCCAAATAAGGCCGGAAAATACGGTTCATCAAGTCCATGAATGCTGCTGGCGCATTGGTGAGTCCGAACGACATCACCAAAAACTCGTAATGGCCGTAGCGCGTACGGAAAGCTGTCCTGGGAATGTCCTCCTGTCGAACCCGCAGCTGATGATAGCCTGATCGTAAATCGATCCTCGAAAAGTACCCTGCCCCCTGAAGCTGGTCGAACAAATCGTCGATACGCGGCAAAGGATACCTGTTCCGCACTGTCACCCTGTTCAGCTGGCGGTAGTCGATATACAGACGCAAACTGCCGTCCTTCTTCTTGACGAACAGGACTGGAGCACCCCAAGGAGAAACACTGGGTCGAATAAGTCCCTTGTCCAGCAAATCTTGCAACTGACCCTTCAACTCTCGAAGTTCCGCCGGGGCCATCCGATAAGGCGGTATGGAAATAGGCCCCGAGCCAGGAACCAAATCAATACAGAAAGAAATGTCGCGCTCGGGCGGCAACCCAGGAAGCTCGTCAGGGAACACATCAGGAAACTCGCTAACAACCGGAACCTGGTCCAATGGAACCTGTGTAGCGCGAGCATCGCAAACATAGGCGAGAAATCCCTGACATCCCTTCCTCAAAAGCTGTCCAGCGCGAAAAGAAGAAATCACACTGTGAGGAGCGGCACCACGGTCCCCCAACACAACAAAAACCGACTCACCGGGAAAGCATAATCTAACTGTCTTCTCACGGCAGTCCACAGAAGCATAGCACGTGGCTAACCAATCCATGCCCAAAAGAACGTCGAAGTCCAACATCTCCAGAAGGATCAAGTCGACAGGCAACTCTCTCTCGCCGATACAGACGGTACAGGATCGGAACACGTGCCTAGCAACAAACGACTCTCCCACAGGAGTAGTCACCACAAGCGGCTGATCAAGCAAGCTGGACTCTCTACCCCGACTCAGCACAAAGTGTGTGGATACGTACGAGTGCGTGGATCTGGGATCGAACAATACGTGTGCATCAACTGTACATACAGGAAGGATACCTGAAACCACTGCATTGGACGCCTGCGCGTCCTGATGCGTCAAAGCAAAAACCCGCGGCTGTCCACCACCTGCGACTGACTGCCCTCTGCCTCGGTCATCCCGTCCTCTCTGAGCAACTCCTCCACGCCCACGACCTCGCTGTGTATGAGTCTGGCGCGGAGCAACAGTAGGTACGATAGGAAACGCCCTCTGGGGTGGTGAAAGTGGTAATGTGACATGCGGTGCTGACGCCTCCCTCCGGGGTAACTCAGGACAATCCCGTACATGATGGTAAGAACTCCCACAGCGAAAACATCCCGACGATGACCGCTGACCATCCTGGGAATAGGAACTGAATAACCGGCCCCGCCCTGAATCTCTGCTGCCTGCAATACGTCTATCACGGCGCCGAAAAGGCTGTCTCTGTGCTGACGTATCCGCACGAACTCTCTTCGGCTCTGGAACTACCGAAGTCTCAGCAAGGTGCTCCTCGACTACTAGGGCTGCGTCTACAGCTGCTGCATAGGTCTCGTAGTGCTGCGCGCTGATCGCGAGGAACAGTGGTGTAAGCAGGCCTCGAACAAATCTCTTGACTCGCAACTCCTCGGTAGCTACTAAATATGGGGCATAGACTGCTAGCTCTGTAAATAGCACGTCATACTCTGCCACTGTCATCCCTGGCGTCTAGCGCAAGGACTCAAATCTGCGTGCTCGGGCATCCCTAACACTCTGGGGAAGGAAACGGGCTTGAAATATGGTCACGAACTCCGTCCAGGTCATAGGAGGAAGACCTGCTGCTCTGCCCTTCTCAACTGAATCACACCACTTCTGCGCAAGACCTTCTAGGAGAAAGCTCGCGAACTTGACCCATCTCGCATCTGCGCATCTGAGGGAACGGCATATCCTGGCCATCCTGTCGATGAAAGACTGTGGGTCCTCGGCTGTATCGGTGCCTTTGAAGACCGGAGGCTTCAGCCTCATAAACTCTGATAGCGATAATGTAATCACCTCCGTGGCTGCATGGGCAACTGGATGTGCGGTAGGTACCATCGCGGTCTCTGGAACAGGTGGAGCTACCTCTGGTCGCTGCGCTCGAAGCGTCTCAACTAGCGATCCTATCATCTGGCGCATCTCCTTCATGCTAGATCCCACCGTCTGGCGCATCTCCTGCATACCAGCCCCTAGCGTGGCGATCTGATCTGTCACGGGAGGAACAGCCTGCTCGGGTACAACCGGCGTACTACCCGGATCAGTCCTCGTCTCGGACGAGTCAACTCGAATCTCGGCCCTCGCGGCCGCTCTCTGTGCCCTCGTAGTCTTAGGCGGCATAATGGCTGAAAGAAAATTAGGATTCGATAAGAATACAGGAGTCGAATCACAAGAATATAAGGAGGGATCAAATCAATAAGTCCTAAGGTCGCGTAGGCGGAGTATCGTGTCATGAGTATGCCGCGGAACATACACACGCTACGCTACCCTGCTGCAGCTACCTACTCCATCATACCAGGGTCATCCTACACTCCGAAGGTAAAACCTACGCTCTGATACCAACTTTGTCATGACCCGAGAGTTTCGACTCGTGACCGGCACTTAACCACGCAACGTCTACAGGCGTAACGCGGCTAAGTAAGCCGAACCCAGAAATCAAACCAATAAATATAGAGTGATTTAAAACATTTCATAAAAACAGTCATGCGTGTCCGAAAAACATCTTATTAATTTAGTAGAAATCCTTTTAAGTTCAGGAGTTATAACTTTTATAATTTTGGTAACATTTCCTTTTTAAACATTTGCCCCGCAAAACGGGTAAAAGCAAGGTGTAACAGAAATGACAAGTAAAATGAATGAAGCATCACCATCTGATATACGTCGCCGTAGCGAAGAATACACAGTAAAGCAAGGACAATATCATAAAAGGTAAGACTGCATAAAATAAAGTCAGCTCACATGCGAGCTCAACACCAGAATATAGTATCATACATATCGTCCTCACAACTGTCTCTAAGTCAATACAGAAAGGTAGATGGAGAATACTAGATACATCAATATACAACTGAAAGATAACAGATACCGTACAAAACCCACCTATCCGCAAAAAGGCTAACTCGCCTCAGAAAGGGTATCTGTGCCAAAAGATGCGGTAAACAGCCAGCCGCGACTACTCCCAAGGGCAACCTGCAAATACTGTGGCACAACGGGGGTGAGTTGCCAACTCGTGAATAGAGATAACATATAAAGGTAATCGCGAACATGTACGTACAGCGCTACTCTAACAAATGCCAGCAGATGATATCAATGCGAGGTAAGCAGTATGTATAATAATCATGCAAGTCCTCTATCAGGTGATATAGCTACAGGATGAGATGCGATAATGAATGCTGAGCATGGGAATATAGTATCTACACGAAGTGTCGAGGTGGACTACATATGTATGTATGCACCGCGAATCCCAACATCCCAGACGCCGGTACTCCATCGACCCTCATATCTTGTATATCCCTGAGAATCACGAGTGCCCAACATCGGCACCCAAATAACATAAATACTCGTGTCTAGCATCGACAAGCAAATCATCCTCTATCGGGCATCCGTCAGTCCGGGTCAGCCCTCTCTCAACATATCGGGCATCCGTCAGTCCGGGTCAGCCCTCTCTCAATATATCGGGAATCCGTCAGTCCGGGTCATCCCTCTCTCAATATATCGGGAATCCGTTAGTCCGGGTCATCCCTCTCTCAACATATCGGGAATCCGTCAGTCCGGGTCATCCCTCTCTCAATATATCCACTTTAGCACCGAGAAAAGAAAGCACGGGGTGGCGCCCCAAAATATCATATCAAGGGAACCGGGTTTTTAAATGATTACATATTTGAAAAGGGCCACGGTTCCCAAATCCAGAAATCACATGTAATCCTATCCCATATGCAAGTAAACGTGATGTGATATGTGCATCAAGTATGAATGTCATGTCAAGTCACATAAAAGATGAGATACAGCATAATGATCCGATGTGATATATGCATCAAGTATGAATGTCATGTCAAGATAGTGCTTGTGCAACATGAACTGTCAATAAGGGTGCGGTGTTCTATCAATTCTAAGCATACATACAGCAGGGAATGCAATATGCAATGACAGTACATGAGGTAAGTGCAACATATAGTAATAAGGTCCTATCATCCCTGACGCATAACGCCATGCGGGCGATATCCCCGTAGATGTTAAATCTACTCACCGAAGTCTCGCGCTAAGTATATCCAACCACTTGCTTGCCCTTCTTCGCAGCGTCCGTTTCACTCACCTGCGAACCTAAAATCACATAACATATACCACACATAAGCTCAATTTCACCAAACACGTGGTATTGGGGTCCAACTAGAAACCCGTGCCGCAAACCAATCGCGCGTGTGCGCGATACGCTAAAACGTGTGATCACGCGCCTGAAACTACCCCGACGCGTCGCGATACGCAGAAACCCCAAACCTACTCATGTATCACGCGTGTCGCGAAGGTTTAGAAAAACGGCAAAACAGGTATTTGGTCCCAGATTTTTACACAGAACTAAACTTACAAAAATATATATATCACAGCACTCTACACACTAGCAGACACCTATAGGACCAAACAACACCCAAAACCCCACCCATCTGGCCGCAAATTGCGGCCAGAAAGAGAAAATCGGCGGCCTACTGTAGCAATTAGGGGGTCGGGTTTCACATGGGGTATCAGCACATCACCACTATACTGCAGTCTTCTCAATTTCATTCTGAACTCACCGGGTCAATAGCAGTTCCAGAAAACTCAAATTTGCACAAATACGATAAATTGCATCAATAAGGGAAACTGGTGGTATTTTAGTGTAATTGGGGTTAAACTAGGTTAATGTGGTCTCAATAACTCACTAACAACCTACTGAAACCCTAACACATCACCTTAGCACAAAGTTCCCACTAAACACCCCATATCGCACTAAAACGCACTAAAAACCACTAACCGATGCAAAACTACACTAACCAAGCTAACTAGGGAATAAGTTTAGGAAATATACCTCATACATAACCCTAGGGAGCTGGAGGAAGCAGAAGAAATGAGGGGAAGAAGCTGCAGTTGCTGTTGGTGCTGTTGGTGCTCACTGCTGCTACCGCTGATCTCTGCTGCTGCTGCTACTGGCCTCTGCTGCTGCTGCTGAATGCTTGCTGCTGCTACTCTGTTCTGGAGCTGAGGGGTTGAGAGGTAAGTGTGTGTGAGTGTGTGGGTGTGTGAGAATTGAGAGAAAAGCAAGAAATGAGAGGAAAACAACCATCACCCAATGTCAACCCTCCTCTCTCTCTCTCTTCATTAATTGCAAGCATGGCCTAAAGCCATGATGCACTCTCTCTCTCTCTCACACAAGTCAACACTTGACAAATTCAAATTAAAGTTACTTTTAATTAACTAATTAAACCCACTTAAAACCCAAAGGGCTTAATCCCATGATTAACCCACCATGGTTAATAATCATGGTAATAACTCCATTTAAAAAAACCAGTTTACATGCACATATGTGTGCAAGACTAGGAAAATTTTGGAAAAATATTTATTAAATTTGGAAAAATATTTAAAACACAATTTGGTAAACTTTTTTTTGTTAAAAACCATTATTTAAGTATAATTATTCACTAAACACATCCTAAGGTGTTACATAACGACCATCCGGGTATTGAGCGATCAGAAGATCGACGAGCTAGCCCGCTCATACTCCTGTGAATCCAACCAGTAACACTTACCATACAGTCCGGTCTGTTCGTCTGATACGTCGCATATCAAGTCTAGGGATGGTAAACGTCAGACCCCAATAACCGATAAGTCGTGCCGATGTGAGGCTCATAACGGGTCGAGAAACTACTGGTAACACTTACCAGCAAATCTCTGATCAGCCCTGGCCAGGGACTTCCTTGTTACGGCCAATCGAGTACAGCGCAACATCAACCCCCAATACCGGGAGAGACGAAACCCCTCCTATCGCTCATTGCCTCCATGTGACTCGGGACTGTACCCAAAGACCACCGTTTTGCACGCCCTCATGGACGTGGTGAGGTGGAGATCAAAGCACGGTGGGAATCACACAAGTCTCTATGACGATCTTGGGTCTATAGACTAACCTGCACAAGTGTCACCTGAGAACTGCCATCTGACGTGAGGTATAATACCATCTGGGAGTTCTCGGCGAGTCCGTCCAGTGTACCCAGTCTCCACTGAGACCCCGTATACCATCTCTGATGTCAAACACCAATGGATATGGGATCATCCATCGCCCATCTCATGGGTCGAGAAGCGTATACGCTAGTCTACTCTGGTATATCGATGCCCCGTCTCGATACACCCACGACTAGGGACCTTGAAGGATGTACTTATGGACTACCATGTCCCCACTAGTATGATCTGCATCATAGTCCAGGTAGTCAAGTACACATCCTAAGGGCTTTACCAACATGTAATCATAAGACGGTTTAAAGAGACTAGTATACATGTTAAGATAAAGAGTAACCAGATAGCATACTATCATATCGAGCAAGAAAGTCATCTCTATATATGTCCAAGCATCCAATATAATATACATAATCTGTACAATACTGGCCTCTAGGGCATACATATTACTAACACATCCACTCAAAGATTTGTTATAATACCGATACGGGGATCGAGAGTGTCGATGTTGGGCACTTATGATTCGAAAGACGTATAATACTCGATGTCGGGCACTTAAGATTCGAAGGACGTATAATACCGATACGGGGATCGAGAGTGTTGATGTCGGGCACTTAAGATTCGAAGGAACTATAATACCGATACGGGGATCCAGAGTGTCGATGTTGGGCACTTAAGATTCAAAGAACGTATAATACCGATATGGGGATCGAGAGTGTCGATGTTGGCACTTAAGGTTCGAAGGACGTATAATAACGATACGGGGATCGAGAGTGTCGATGTTTGGCACTTAAGATTCGAAGGACGCATAAATCTGTTTTGGATCATGAGTGTCGGTGTTTGGCACTTAGGATTCGCTGAGACTTACGGGATATATGAGAGTTACTTGATATTGTACATTCAGGATATACAAGATTTACTTGATAAATTGGATATAGGATATATGAGATTGACTTGATATTGTATATTCAGGATATATGAGATTTACTTGATACTGTATATTCATGATTTATGAGACTTAAATGATATGAGAGCCAATTTGGGGGCTGATTTGAGGAAATTGGGATTTGGATTGTCTTGATGGACTTGGGTCCTACCACGATGTTAGGATTCCGTGGGAATAACATGTTTTACCCCATACTCCGCATTTATTTTATATGCATTGCTTCATGTATTAGTTGCACCTGCTAGAGTACCTTTCATGACTGTTGCATATATACATTATCATATCGTTGCTTCATGTATTAGTAGTACCTGATAGAGTACCTCACATGACTGTTGCTTACATATTTTCATATTATTGCTTCATGTATTAGTTGTACCTGCTAGTGTACCTTTCATGCCTATTGCATACATATGACCTTTTATTGCTATTAGCATGCCTATGTTAGATTCGCGTTGTACGTGCATACTTACGATTACCTGCATATGTTATTTACTATTCACGAGTTGGCAACTCACCCCCGTTGTGCCACAGGGTTTTGCAGGTTGTTTCCCCAGAGTAGTCGAGGCGGGCTATTCGTCTATCACATTATCTTTTCCAGCGGATACCGCTTCAACTCACAGTGTGCAGTTTTGCTTAGATGGGTTTTACGGTTATCTGAGGTTGTTTATTGTATATTCGTCGTATCCATGTACTCTCCATCTACCATTATCATGTTTTGACTTAGAGACGAGATGTGAGGACGATATTGTATATTATTTTGTGACTTGGGATGTCTTTTATTCACTTTTATTTATATCGTCTTTTATTTCTTCGCTACGGCGTCGTATATTTTCTTATGGCGGTTGTTTTCCGCCGTTGAGCGTGGATTTGCTCCCGTTGGGGATGCTTTACTTATATTTATGTTGTACCCATTTTTGGGGTTGGCTTTTACAAAGGAGGTGCTGCCAAAATTTTAAAGAAAGAAAAGTTAGACTATAAAGAATTTGGGTTGAGATTTCAAAGGTTTTGAAAATGCTATTATCACTTTCTTACTACTTTTGATGGTTTAGATTGCTGGGTTTCGGCTTACTTAAATTGCGTTACGCCTGTAGACATTACGTAGTTTAAAGACCGTCACGTGCCAATTTCGGGTCGTGACAAAGTTGGTATCAGAGCGCTAGGTTTTACCTTTCGAAGTGTAGGATGACCTTGGTATGATGGAGTAGATAGCTTAAGCAGAGTAGCGTAGAGTGTGTAAGTTCCGCGGCATACTTACGACACGGTACTCCGCCTAAAGTCACCTAAGTACTAATTGCTTGAAATTCCTTCCTTGATGATATATATCCTTGTGATTCGATTTCCGTGTTCATATTGAATCCTTTTTCCATTAATAGCATTTGCCGTCGATGACTATGAGGACTCAGAGTGATGCAGCGAGAGCTGAAGTCAGAGTAGACTCGTATGGGACGAGGACTGACCAGGATGGCACGCTCGTTGCACAGGAGCAGTTGGATCCGCCTTTGATGGATTGTATCGCTAGGCTTGAGGCTGAGATGTAGGACTTGCACCAGACGATGAGGTCTTTGGTTGAAGCCAGTAGAGCGCAGCGATAGGAGGTTGTCACCCATGTTACCTAGTTGTTCCTTGCGATCAGCACATAGCATTTCGTCGCTTACACAGCACCAGTGGATGCAGCCATAGTCGACGAGGTACGCCTTCCAGAGAATTTGGAAGTTCGAGGACCGAGGAGGGCTAGTCCAGGTGTGTCGGCCCAGAGACAGAGGTTCAGTCGCCATGACAGGTTTCGTGCACGTCGCGGGAGTAGCATAGGCTTGGGACGAAAGACGTGTTAGTTAAATCTGCCGTTGTTGTGTTAATTTCTATCAGCGATTCTTTTGTTGCGCGACACGTATTTCGGTCGTGTGCCAATCGGATAGGAGATAGGGATTCGTCCGTCGATTTGTTCCTTCTAGAGATGTTGGACTTTGACGTTCTCCTGGGCATGGACTGGTTAGTTACGTGCTAGGTGTCTGTGGATTGCCGTGAGGAAACAGTCAGGATTTGTTTTCCCGGTGAGTCAGTTCTTATTGTGTAGGGGGACAGTGGTGCCGCCCATCACAGCTTGAATTCAGCCTTTTTCGCTAGTCGGCTTTTGAGGAGAGGATGTCGAGGATTCTTGGCTTGCATTCGTGATGCTGGAGCCACAGTGGGTTTTTTGGACCGGCTTTCCATCGTGCGAGAGTTTTCCGACATGTCCCAGATGAGCCGGCAGAGCTTAGGGAGCTTAAGGATCAGCTGCAGAGTTGTTTGTTGGGGGACTTGTACGTCCAAGTGTTTCGCTTTGGGGTGCTCCTATTCTGTTCGTCAAGAGAAGGACAGCAGTTTGAGGTTGTGTATCGATTTGTCGTCAATTAAACCGAGTTACGGTGTGGATAATCCTTTACCTCGCCTTGATGATTTGTTTGATCAGCTCCAAGGTGTGAGACATGCTTTTCTAAGTTTGTTTTGGGATCAGGTCATCATTTGTTGCGGGTTCGGAGTGAGGACATTCCGAAGACTGCTTGTGTGCGCTATGGGCAGCATGAGTTTTTGGTGGTGTCGTTGGACTCACAATTGCCCTAGCAGCAGTTGTCGATATGATGAACCAGGTTCCTTCAGGCCGTTCCTTGACCAGTTGATTGTTGTGTATTGATTGCATTTTGGTCTTTTAATTGGTGTCGTGAGGAACTTAAGAAGCACTTGAGGATTTGCTTTGCAGACATTCGGAGAGCCCCAGCGGTTTGCTAAATTCTCGGAGTGTTCCTTCAGGCTTGATTGTGTTGACTTCCTAAGATCATGTGGTTACGGGAGACGGTTTTCGTACGGACCCGAGGGAGATCGAGGCCGTACAACTTTGGCCCAGACTTGTAGCAGGGACTGCGGTCCGCAGTTTTTTGGGCTTAGCCGGTTTTTACCGCCGTTTCGTGCAAGTTTACTAGTGTAGCGCTGCACCGTTGACCGGGTTGACCAGGAAGCGATTCTTTGACTGAGGCATGTGTGCGGAGTTTTCAGCAGTTGGTGATTCGGTTGACAACTGCACCAGTTCTTTCTTTGTGTGCTGGTTCGGGCGACTTTGTTGTTCACTGTGATGTTTCGCGAGTGGGGCTCAATTGTGTACTGATGTGGCACTATTGAGTTATCGCTCATGCTTCCCGACAGTTGGAGGGAGTACAAGCAGGATTATTCCACTCATGATCTGGAGATGGCCGCGGTGGTTTTGCATTGAAGATTGGGGACACTACTTGTGTGGAAAGTCTTGCCAGATTTTTCACGGACCACTAGAGTTTAATGTACATCTTCCTGCAGCGGGTTTTGATTGTTGAGGCAGTCTTCTGCAGATTTTCAGTTTTTGTGTGATCGTGGAGTATAGCTTAAGTTCGCCGCTACTGAGGGGACAACTTGCTCATGTCCGCGCCCATCCACTTTTCCTTAATCGTTTCGCAAGGCACAGCCCGCCGATGCTCGTTTGTCTGAAATTCTGAGCATGTTCGGCTGGATAAAGATTCGGTGTTCTTGATTTATGACCAGGGTGTGCTACGTTCCGGAGTCGTTTATTGTACCTGGTACTGATATGTAGAGACGCGAGGTCCCCGAGCAGGCACATCAGTCAGCTTTCTGTGTTCATCCCAAATGACACAAAGATGTAACGTGACTTGAGGGTTAGTTACGGTGGGCAGGGATGATGAGTGGAGTTTCGGGTTTCGTTTCGAGGTGTCTGACTTATTGTGAGCTAAGGTTGAGCATTTGAGACCGGCTGGAGAGTTGCAACCTTTAACCATTCCAGAGTGGGAATGGGAGCAGATATCCATGAATATTCGTTGTGGCGTCTACCCGGGTTTAGTCAGGGTGTGACTCCATTTGGGTGTTTGTTGTCCGGTTATGCTCAGTTGCTCAGTTGTTCTTTGTTAAGTTTGTGCATTTGCATGGAGTTCCTTCATGCGTTGTATCCAATTGAGACACCATGTTTGCTTTCCGTCTTGGGCAGAAGCTTCAGGAAGCCTTGGGTACTGGTTGAGCTTTAGCTCCGCTTTCTATCCGTTGGTTGGTGGTTAGACAGAACGGACTATACAGACTCTGGAGGATATGTTTGTTGTGTGCGTACTTTTTTTTCGGCAGTTGGGAACGTCACTTGCCATTGTTAGGATTCTCCTTCGATGGCAGTTATCAGGAGACATTCTAATTGGCAACCTTTAGGTTTTGTTGGTAGGATGTGTCGATCGCCGGTCTGTTTTACTAACTCTGCGAGTGTACTTTTTTGGGACCCCAGCTAGTCAAGAGATATCGGAGAATATCCAGTTGGTCCAGGTCAGGATGAAAGTAGCCCAATGCAGACATAAGTCTTATGTCGACAGTGGTGGTCGCAGACTTGAGTTCGCAGTGGGAGATCATGTATTCCTATGGATTTTTCCGATGAAATGGCGTGTTGAGTTTTGGGAAGCTTAGTCCCAAAGTTTTTGGTCCTTTTGAGATCCTCAAGCGAGTTAGTCCCGTTGCCTATAATTTGGCACTTTCGCTTAGATTTTTGAGTATTCACCCCGTATTCCTTGTGTCGATACTTCGCAATTACCTTCATGACCTTTTTCACATGATTCAGCATCAGACCATTTATCTTGGACGCGATCTTTCGTTCACCAGTAGCCGATGGTTATAGTGGATCGGCAGGTGGAGGAACTTCGGTCAAGGGTCTTGCCATCTGTGAGGGTTCTTTGGCGTAGCCGTATGGTGAGGTGATCACTTGGGAGGCTGCCAGCGAGATATGGGAGTTTTGTACTCATCTCTTTGAAGGTACGCTTAGTGAGAATTTTAAATTCAGGGACCGAATTTCTTTAAGGGGGAAGATTGTAACGTTTTAGAAATCGTTTTGCGAATTTTCCGTTTTAGGGTAAAATTGTCGGTATTTTCCGTTTTAACACGATTGTGATCAAACTTCAATATAGACTTGCCGGCACCTAGTTTGGCTACAATAAAGGTAGTGCACGAACTTTGTGGGTCAATGGGAAGTTTTGGTTCACATAGAATTCTTCCCTAATTAAATATTATTTTAATGCTTTATTTGCGCACTTTATTAGTGGTAATTATTTTTTTATGCGGGTTAATTACTACAAATGGGATTCTATGGTAAGTTAATCACTAGAATTATGTTTAGAACCGTCTCTCCAAAATATCTTGATTTTTGGTGGAATTAAATTTTTTTTGTAAAAGAAAACATAATGTAAACATAAAGCTTTTTGTTTTATTATCCAATTATTGCATTTTTCTTCTAGAAAATTCCACACAACTCCACACAAACCCTAGTTCTTCCTCCTTGGCCGAAATCTCTCTCCCCTTGCTGCCCTCTCTTTTTCTAAACTCATTTCTTCATTTTTAAAGCTTCAAAAATCATGAAAAATCCAAATTAATTCATAGAAATTCAAATATAATCCAAAACCTTCATTCTTCTTCACAAAACTTGCTTGGATCTTCATTCTAGGGAGGATTTTGGAGGCAGAAGTATGGATTGTTTTTGTTTCAAGTTGTGTTCTTGGAAGGTATAAAACCTTAACCCTAATCTCTTTTTGTTGCTTCATACCTTTAATTAGCTTAATTAGATGTTGCATTTAAGCTTTTAAATTCATATTTTGAAATTCAAGATATCTTTTTGATAATCAAGTTAGGATATTGATTAGTGAAATGGTTAATTAATATGTTAAGCTTGATGAAAACTTAATCAAGTTGCTAATTTGTTAAATAATATTTTCTTAATCGGATAATTAAGTTAATTAACAAACTTAACTTTTTCTAATCCTAATTAGTGAAATCTAAAATTTTAGTAAAGATTTAAATGGTTTAACCTTGCAATTTTATAATGTTTGCAAACTTTAGTTTTTGGTAAAACTTGTAGTTTTGTGCTAAAATGATAAATACTGCTTACTAGATTTACGGATATTTTAGGCGTGAGTTTCTTTTGACGTTGCGACATTATGTTTATAGATTCCACGCTATATCTTTTGTTGTGAATGTGCGATCGGTACGATCAGAGTCTAGACTTGGTAGTTGTGTCGCTTTGCGTTCCTAGCTAGGGTCGTGCCGATGTCGTTCGTGTTTTTGTGTAGCTTTTACTCTTGAGTTTGTTTCGTAGTGTCGCTACGCGCGTTAGCCACTAAACGGACACTCGGGGGTATGTTTGGAGTTGGTGCGTCGGTCAAACGTGGTTAAATGTATTTTTTGTCGATTGCTTATATACACTTCCTTTATTGTTATACGTGTTCAGGATCGCAGGCGGGGATTTCGGGCGCTGCGAACAGGGGAAAGCGAGTGGTAGGCTTTACTTAGCCAGGAGTGTTGGTGAGTAGATTTAACATCTACAGGGGAATCGCCCGGATGGCGTTATACGACTGGGCTAGATTTAAATGATATAACCATTGGTTAGATGTATACGGATATTGATTCATATTTCATTGTGCATATGACATATAGCATACCCGTATACCTACATGCTTACACATATGCCTTGACATGCTTACATGCTAGTTACTTATATACCTATAGGGTATTCTACCATTAGCGATAGGTACATACACACATAATGACATAGCTACGTGTACACCATGCGTACATACTTCACTTATACCTGGAGGGTATATTACATCATTACTGATAGGTAGATACATGCCTTGCTATACCTTTATGTTTACATATATACCTGGCTATAGCTACGTGTTCACCTTTATTTGATGTTGTATGGACATGGAGAAATTAGGAACCGCATGATATATATATTAACTTGTTACAGTTTAATAGCGGTTTTTCCTTTATATGCTCATATTACTGTTTCATGTTGCATATATTACATTTATGGATTTCATATGATGTTGTCTGATATTTTTACTCCTTCGTATATATATAACAGTGGAGTGGGACGCTGTTATATATGCCTATATATATATATATATATATATATATATTAGTGGAATGGGACGCTAATATATATGTATTGATTCATGCATTTATACTTATTCATTACTTGATGTTTGTATGCATCCACTCAGAGATTTGTTATAATACCGATACGGGGATCGAGAGTGTCGATGTTGGGCACTTAAGATTCGAAAGACGTATAATACCGATACGGGGATCGAGAGTGTCGATGTCGGGCACTTAAGATTCGAAGGACATATAATACCGATACGGGGATCGAGAGTGTCGATGTCGGGCACTTAAGATTCGAAGGACGTATAATACCGATACGGGGATCGAGAGTGTCGATGTGGGCACTTAAGGTTCGAAAGAGGTATAATACTGATACGGGGATCGAGAGTGTCGATGTTTGGCACTTAAGATTCGAAGGACGTATAAATCTGTTTTGGATCATGAGTGTCGGTGTTTGGCCCTTAGGATTCGCTGAGACTTACAGGATATATGAGAGTTACTTGATATTGTACATTCAGGATATACGGGATTTACTTGATAAATTGGATACAGGATATATGAGATTGACTTTATATTGTACATTCAAGATATATGAGATTTACTTGATATTGTACATTCAGGATTTATAAGACTTAAATGATATGAGAGCCAATTTGGGGGCTGATTTGAGGAAATTGGGATTTGTATTATCTTGATGGACTTGGGTCCTACCACGATATTAGGATTCCGTAGGAATGACGTGTTTTACCCCATACTCCGCATTTATTTTATATGCATTGCTTCATGTATTAGTTGTACCTGATAGAGTACCTTTCATGACTGTTGCATATATACATTGTCATATCGTTGCTTCATGTATTAGTTGTACCTGATAGAGTACCTCACATGACTATTGCTTACATATTTTCATATTATTGCTTCATGTATTAGTTGTACCTGCTAGCGTACCTTTCATGCCTATTGCATACATATGACCTTTTATTGCTATTAGCTTGCCTATGTTAGATTCGCGTTGTACGTGCATACTTACGATTACCTGCTTATGTTATTTACTATTCACGAGTTGGCAACTCACCCCCATTGTGCCACAGGGTTTTGCTGGTTGTTTCCCCAGAGTAGTCGAGGCAGGCTATTCATCTATCACATCATCTTTTCCTGCGAATACCGCTTCGGCTCACAGTGTGCAGTTTTGCTTAGGTGGGTTTTACGGTTATCCGAGATTGTTTATTGTATATTCGTTGTATCCATGTACTCTCCATCTACCATTATCAAGTTTTCACTTAGAGAAGATATGTGAGGACAATATTGTATATTATTTTGTGACTTGGGATGTCTTTTATTCACTTTTATTTATATCGTCTTTTATTTCTTCGCTACGGTGTCGTATATTTTCTTGTGGTTGTTGTTTTCCGCTGTTGTGCGTGGATTTGCTCCCGTTGGGGATGCTTTACTTATATTTATGTTGTACACATTTTTGGGGTTGGTTTTTACAAATGAGGTGCTGCCAAAATTTTAAAGGAAGAAAAGTTGGACTTTAAAGAAAATGGGTTGAGATTTCAAAGGTTTTGAAAATGCTATTATCACTTTCTTACTACTTTTGATGGTTTAGATTGCTGGGTTTCGGCTTACTTAAATTGCGTTACGCCTGTAGACATTACGTAGTTTAAAGACCGTCACGTGCCAATTTCGGGTCGTGACAAAGTTGGTATCAGAGCGCTAGGTTTTATCTTTCGAAGTGTAGGATGACCTTGGTTTAGATTACTGGGTTTCGGCTTACTTAAATTGCGTTACGCTTATAGACGTTGCGTAGTTTATGGGCCGTCACGTGCCAATTTCAAATCGTGACAGTTACGCATCACATGGCGATTCAGAAAGGATTTTGCATGGTTTTTATTCAGTTTTTAAAAGATTTTTCAAGGATACGTACTATATACGTATTATAGTATTCGACTAGTGTATATTGGATTTCAGTAGCGGATTTCGGAATCTGTATCTCTATTGTAAGTTCAATGATTTGCGTGCAAATCCGATGACTTGCGGGATACTTGACGGAGTTCGATTTTGAGTTTCGTACTCGTTTTCGGGCGCACACGATGCACTGTGGTGTTTCTATATCTTCCGTGATTTCGGAGCCCCGTTGATTTGAGCAGATTATTGAAATGTTTTAGTATTTGGGGGTTTAAATTTAAATTCGGGGACCGAATTTATTTAAAGGGGGAAGATTGTAACATTTCAGAAAATATAAAATATTATTTTTGAAATTTAATATTAAAATAATATATTTCACGAAAACTACCCGATTTGCGAAATTGGGGTTTTCGTAAAATGGTATAAATATATACCAATATTTGTGAAATAATTGGAGATTAAAAAGATTTATTCATTTAAAAATATATTTATCGGATTTGACATTTTTATAATTAATTATATGCAAGTTTATGTTAGTTATGTATATGCCCTAGAGACCATTATTGTACATATGATGTATAATATATTGGATGCTTGGATATATATATAGAGGACTTTCTTGCTCGATATGATAGTATGCTATCTGGTTTCACTTTATCTTAATGTGTAGACTTGTATCGGAACAATGTCTTGCTCTCACATGTTGATAAAGCCCTTAGGATATGTACTTGACTACTAGGACTATAATGCAGATCATACTAGTGGGGCCAAGGTAGTCCACGAGTACATCCTATAATTGTACCTAGTCGAGGTTGTATCGAGACAGGGCATCGATACTCCAGAGTAGACTAGCGTATACGCATCTTGACCCATATGATAGACAATGGATGATCCCACATCCATTGGTGTTTGACATTAAAGAAGGTATACGGGTGCTCAGTGGAGACTGGGTGTACTGAAAGGACTCGCCGAGAACTCCTAGATGATATTATACCTATCGTCAGATAGCAGTTCTCCAGTGACACTGGTACAGGTTAGTTTGTAGACCCGAGATCGTCATAGAGTCTTGTGTGATTCCCACTGTGCTTTGATTTCCACCTTACCATATTCATGAGAACGTGCAAAACGGTGGCTTTTGGATACAGTCCCGAATCACATAGAGGCAATGAGCGATAAGAAGGGTTTCGCCTCTCCCGGTATTGGGGGTTGATGTTGCGCTGTGCTCGATTGGCTATAACTGGAAGTCCCTGATCAGGGCTGATATGGAGATCTACTGGTAAGTGTTATCAGTAGTTTCTCAACCCGTTATGAGCCTCACATCGACACGACTTATCGGTTACTGGGGTCTGACGTTTGCCACCCCTATACTAGATATGCGGCATATCAGACGAAGAGGCCGGACTGTGCGGTTGTGTTACTGATTGGATTCGTAGGAGTATGTACAGGCTTGCTTGTTGATCTTCTGGTCGCTCAATACCCGGGTGGCTGTTACATTTAGCTGACCGCTTGCAGATTGTGGGTGTTTGATATGATCATCACCTACTGCCGGCGTATTGACGAGTCTTTAGAGTCATACACAAAGGTTTCCTGGCTCAGGCGAAACGGAGTAGGAGCACAAATGTGATATGTGTGGGATCGAGATTGATACGTGTATGTGATACCGTATTCTATTCTCGCGATATGTAATATCGGCCGATTATATGTGATATAGCCGGGTTATCGGATCAAGTGTTGATTCGATGAAATGATATATATATATATATATATATATATATATATATATATTAAATCCTCACATAAGTATTTATTATTCTCACTTATAATACATTTAACATATATGTGATATATGTTTATTGTATTGTTTTCTATTGTTACATAAATATTATATATGTGATATATAATATTGTGACATGTAGGTTATACATGCAACAAGGATATATGAGAATTATACCATGCTACATATAATGTTTGGGTTTAAATTCTTAAGTAAATCAAATTGTGGAAATGAGTCATGGTGGAAGCTTCATGAAGCTTGTTGATAACCTTTGACAAAGTCCACCCTTTTTGTTTTGCTTAAGATATTTTCTAACTCAACCATTGCACATAGCCATGGTTAACTCTCTACATGAATTAGTGGATGACATACACTAACCCATGGTTGCATTTCTAACATCATCTCATTCATTCATCTTCTTCTTCCTCATCCCATTTTTGCTCTCTAGACTTTGAGATCAAGAAGAAAAATAGTATGAAATTAAATACTAAAGTGAGCAAAATTCCTACTTCATCATCCTCTTCTATACTAGCCATATAGATTAGTGTGTTAGCTTCACTAGTTCCTACTTAGTAAAGAGATGGCTTGAGTCCGTGTTTTCTCGAAGTAGATCATCTTGGATTTTGAAGACTACAAGCAACGATGCATCATACGGCTTGTGGAGCCTCTCAAGAGTCCGGGAGTACATCGATCGCAGCGAAGGGACCACTACTCGGAGCTTATGAAGCTAAGGAATGGACCACAAAGGTTGTAATCACTATCACTTAGATGTAAAGTTGTTTATATGCATAGTTAACCCTAATTCAAAAGTTAAGATCTTGGTTAGGGATTCATAGCACACCATTTTTTTTATAAAATGGCATAGTTGATGCCTCCCTAAACCTTATGGTAGTGCTACGCAACCCTACAGTGGTATCAGAGCCAAGCTAGAGAATTAGAGGTTGTCTAGACGAAGTTAGAATTGCAATCGAACCCCGAAAACCTATTTTTGACCCCCTCACTAGAAATTTTTCAAAACGTTGGATTTTTCCATGTTAAAAATATTCAGAAAAACATGCAGGGAATTCTATGGAAACACCTGAAGAACGAAACCCTAACTCGTCTAAGTGATCGTGGATCAGCGGCCAAAACCTGGTTTTGGCGGTGGATCCACGGCGCCACTTGAGAGGCTTGGGTCGGGCCTTCAGCTGTTGGTCCATAGGTATTGTGGTATGTCTTTAGTTAATTTTAACAGTGCTCAAGTGTTGAGCTCTCTGGGACATTTTGGGAATTCGTTGAATCGATCGAATTCTCTAACTTCGCCTAGCTATCTGTGATTATGATACAATATGTGGAATTCATATAGTTAGGCATGAAATCCGTAATATGTGATATTTCGGGTTTCTGATGTCTAAGGTGATTGTGGATTCCAAATGTTGTAGTTTTTCATTTTCTTTTCTGCGACCGTAAGTGTAATATGTGGTATATCGTCGTTTTCGTTGCTATATGTCAACGACAATTGGGATACGCATATTTACTTACGTCGATGACATGTGATGTTATGTGTTGCTGTGATATGTTATATTGGATCGTCGTGATTTGAATAGCCGGGGTTTTTTGTGAGATGAGGGTCTTTATTTTCATTCATGTAAAATTTATTATATGTAATATTCTTTTATTGGGGCACTTCCGGGTTGAGGTTGATGTCACCATTGTATATTATTTACTTTTCCGCATTAGGATAGACCCAAGCTCGGGAGCATAAGTAACCGGGTTCTAGGGTCCAGTAGGAGGCCATTTCGAGAAGTCGAGACCGGGTCTCCTAACCTTAGAATTGGTAGGGTTACTTGCCGCTCTCGTAGGGGTCTAGGGATGTGGGTTTGGCTATTCATCACGACCGTGGAATCCGTATTTTATACAGGCTCAAAATAAAACACGGACCTCCTAGAATATACAATATTTCATATGTTATCTTCTGCTGCTGATATTCTGTGATGTCATCATTTTATATGCGTGAGACGAATGCTTATACTATATATATATATATATATATATGATATATAAATATTACTGCTTTTGTTTCTTCTGTGATGCTTAGGAAGCATTTAAATGATGGGAATTCATTAATGAGATTAATGAAAGAAAAAAAAACCTAAAAGATGTTGTAGAATCAAATTTTCAAAATGGGTAGCTCTAGTTTTTTGCTTTGCATAGCGATATTCCTTATAGAATATCCAGCACCTTATTCGATAAGGAAAGAGTCGAGATCCCTTCACCGGGAATGACCTCTTTAGCGAAACTAGCAGATGCTACAACTCACTCGGTTTTGTTTTTGATTGCTTCTATAGTTCTTGCTTTGCATAGTAATATTTGTAAAATATCCTGCACCTTATTCGATAAGGAAAGAGCCGAGATCTCTTCACCGGGAGTGACCTCTTTAGGGAAACTAGTAAAAGCCTCAAAAACATTCCTTTTCAAAATCACTTGTTTCTACAACGATATCGAGTTCATTACGCAAAAGGTTTTCTGAAAAACTTGTCGTAGCCCTCCGTCATTTCAGATAGACTATTTAGTATTTGTTAGTTATATATACGCCCTAGAGGCCATTGTTGTACATATGATGTATATTATAGTGAATGCTTGGATATATATAGTGAGGACTTTCTTGCTCGGCATGATAGTATGCTATTTGGTTTCACTTTGTCTTAACATGTTGACTTGTATTGATTTACTGTCTTGCTCTCACTTGTTGATAAAGCCCTTGGGATATGTATTCGACTACTAGGACTATGATGCAGATCATACTAGTGGGGCCAGGGTAGTCTAAGAGTACATCCTATAACTGTTCCTAGTCGAGGGTGTGTCAAGACAGGGAATCGATGCACCAGAGTAGACTAGCGTATACGTATCTTGACCCATATGATGGGCGATGGATGATCCCATATCCATCGGTGTTTGACATCAAAGATGGTGTACGGGTGCTCAGTGGAGACTGGGTACACTGAACGGACTCGCCGAGAATTCCTAGATGGTATTATACATATCGTCAGATAGCAGTTCACTGGTGACACTGGTACAGGTTAGTCTGTAGACCCGAGATCGTCATAGAGTCTTGTGTGATTCCCACTGTGCTTTGATTTCCACCTTACCACGTTCAAGAGAATGTGCAAAACGGTGGCTTTTGGGTACAGTCCCGAATCACATGGAGGCAATGAGCGATAGGAGGGGTTTCGTCTCTTCCGGTATTGGGGGTTGATGTTATGCTGTGTTCGATTGGCTATAACTGGAAGTCTCTGGCCAGAGCTGATATGGAGATATAACACTTTGAAATTACGTTAGAATGTTTTTCGTGTTAATTAGTAATTGTGCGTGTTATTATATATGTGTACATAGGATTATTAGTTATTTTAGTCGGGTCTACCCTAATTGGAAAATTTTCCTTTGTAGTGAACACTTGCACACTTAGCCAATTTTGTGACTTAGGTCTTTTAGTGTAACATGTTAACCATTTCTTTTGTTGCATGGTTGATAATTTATCCCCACCATTTTAATCAAGTCATAACCCTTTTTGAATATCAAAATCCAAATAAACAAATGAGGCATGGGGGTTAGGTAAAGAACTTGACTTTTGACCCCTTTTCTTTCTCTCTTCTCTCTCTTTCCCTCATTCTGAATTTCCTGCAGAAAAACAGCAAAAACCATGGCATTTTCTTCATCTCCTCTTCTTCTTTTCGTTTCCCTTTGATCCCTACACAAAACCCTATACAAATCAACACATTTTCTGTAGGGCTGCTAGGCACACGCACAAGGGTCTACGAGGCATCAACCATGCCCGATTAAAATTTTAGCCGTGCCAAACAACCCAAAGCCGGATCTTTAAACTAGAGATTATGCGAAAACAAGCATGTTAAACACTTTAACACTAAGTGAGAGGGATTACAACCTTTGTAGATCCGGTCCTTCACTTCTAAAGCTCCGTGTTGAAGTCTCTTCGCTGCGATCATCGTGTTCCGGACTCTCGAGAGGTTCCACGAAGAGAAAGATGCAGTCTTGCTTCCGATCTTCGATACAAAGATGATCTACCTTGAAGTTTCGTTAACACAAGCTAACACTCATAATATGAAGTGAACACCCTCATGTAAATGGCAAGGATAGATGAGTATGATGAAGTAGGATTTTTGCACTCTTTTATTATCTTTTTCTCACAATTATTCATCACTTGGAAAAAACTAGTAAGCTTTTTCATGAAAGAAAGAAGAAGGAAGAAGATGAATAAAAATAATTAGAATCTTTTCGTGATGAATAATGAAAGGATAAATATGATCAATAATGCAACCATGGTTGACTAAACCATTGTAGAGAATTAACCAAGGATAGGGTTTGGGTTAGGTTAAGAACGAGTCACTTGAAAATATCTTTTCCAAAACAAATGAAAACCTTCTAGAAACATCTAGAAAGCATTAACCCAAATCAAACCCTAATCTTATTTAATCACTACTAAACATGTTGCATTAGTTATCATATCATGTTACAATATTATATATCACATATATAATATTTTTTGTAACAAAAGAAAATAATACAATTAACATATATCGCATATATATCAATGTATTACCCGACGGAGAAAAAGAATCTTTTAGTGAGCTAATATTAGTTAATGTAATTTAATATATCATATATATTATTATACATTAAATTATCGAATCAACACTTGATCCGACAATACGGCTATATCACATATAACCGACTAATATTTATCCGTACCGATTCATCGAATCAACACTTGATCCGATGACCGGCTGATATCATATATCGCGAGAATAGAATACGGTATCTCATATCGCATTATCCCCGGTCCCGAACATATCATATATGTGCTCCTACTACGTTTTGCCTGAGTCAAGAAACCTCTGTGTAGGACTCTAAAGAATCGTCAATACGCCGGTAGTAGGTGATGATCATATCAAACACCCACAAGCTGCAAGCGGTCAGCTAAACGTAACAGCCACCCAGGTATTGAGCGCTCAGAAGATCAACAAGCAAGCCTGTATTTTCTCCTGTGAATCCAAACAGTAACACTCCCATACAGTCCGGTCTCGTCGTCAGATATGTCGCATATCTCGCCTAGGGGTGGTAAACGTCAGACCCCAGTAGCTTGATAAGTCGTGTCGTTATGAGGTCTATAACAGTTCGAGAAACTACTGATAACACTTACCAGTAAATCTCAGCAACCCTGGCCAGGGATTTCCGGTTATAGCCAATCGAACACAGCACAACATCAACTCCCTATACCGGGAGAGACGAATCCCCTCCTATCGCTCATTGCCTCCATGTGATTCGGGTCTGTACCCAAAAGCCACCTTTTTGCACGCCCTCTTGGACATGGTATGATGGAAATCAAAGCACGGTGGGAATCACACAAGACTCTATGACGATCTCGGGTCAACAGACTACTCTGTACCAGTGTCACCGGAGAACTGCCATCTGACATGAGGTATAATACCATCTGGGAGTTCTCGGCGAGTCCGTCCAGTGTACCCAGTCTCTACTGAGCACCCATACACCATCCTTGATGTCAAACACCGATGGATATGGGATCATCCATCGCCCGTCATATGGGTCAAGATGCGTATACGCTAGTCTACTCTGGTGTATCGATGCCCTGTCTCGTTACACCCTCGACTAGGAATAGTTATAGGATGTACTCATCGACTACCGTGGCCCTACTAGTATGATCTCATCATAGTCCCAGTAGTCGAGTACATATCCTAAGGGCTTTATCAACATGTAACATAGAGACAATCAGAGTACATGTTAAGATAAAGTACAACCATATAATATACTATCATGTCGAGCAAGAAAGTCCTCCCTATATATGTCCAAGCATCCATTACAATATACATCGTATGTACAGTAATGGCCTCTAGGGCATACATATAACTAACAATCTCCCACTTGCACTAGGGCCATCTGTTGTGGTATCAAATACCCAACAATTAGTTGTGGTTGAAGTATCTCATACTCAACTATCCCATAATAGTCTCTACTGGGAAAAAGGCCTGTGTGAGTGGATCCGCGTTGTTGTCCTCTGTGTCTACTCTCCTAACCTAGATCTCCCTGGAGATCAACCATCTCCATAATCAGGTGATACTGCCAAAGAATTATTTCTGGATTTCTGATGAGACGGGGGTTCCTTGGCATAAGCCACAACTCCATTGTCACACAATGGTAGGAACGAAGTTTATCTTATGAACTTATATATCCAGACTGCCACTTTGGTAGCATCTTTGGTAACGATGTATCTTGCCTTTAATCGTCTAGTAAGTCACGGTATCTAGCTTGGAACTCTTCCAACATACCGTCCATCCACTGAGGGTAAAGACAATGCCTGCGACTGACATTCAGTCATCCTTATCACCCTGGATCCTTTCCAGTGATTCTCCCCAGGATCTATTGATAACATCTCACTACAACTAGTGAGTATCCCAATATCCAATTAGATCTATCTCATAGATATAAAACCTAGGATTTAGGAGGTATCACCTTGATCCTATACGGAGAATCCTTGTGATAAGCGGAGATTGACCGAGCGTAGCATAGGAAACTCCTTCCCTATCAAGAGTATGTCATCCACGTACTCTACGAGGATCAACACCATACTCTCTACTACCTTTTTGCATATACAAGGTTCATCTACCATTTTGATGAAGTCAAACTCTTTGACTACCACATCAAAATAGACGTTCCAACTCCGCGATGCCTGCTTTATCACATAAAACATCTTGCACACGTTTCCGTTGCTCCCACTTTCTATGAAGCCCTCTGTCTGTGTACTTATAGACGCTCTCTTCCAAATCAACATTTAGAAAAGCAGTCATGACACCCAACCGCCAGATATCGTAGTCATGGTATGTAGCCGTGGCAAGCAGGATCTGGATGGATTTAAGCATAGCTTTGAACGTCTCAACTTTTCCATGTACACCAAGTAATCTTCTGAAGATATACTTGCTCCAGATGGGGATTTAACGCTTCAGATAAAGCAACCAAAGTCCATACTTTGTTGGTGTATAAGGATTCCATCTCAGATCGATAAGCATCCAGCAATTCTTAAAGTGTCTCACTCCTGATGGCCAGCTCAAAACTAGTTGGGTCATCATCTCATGATGCAATTCTCGCTCCCACTGTCATAGAGAAACTGAAGTATCTCTCAGGTGGGTGAGGAACCCTACTAGATCGGCGGAGAGGCTGAGGTTTGTTGGAAACTATTGAATCCTTTGGTTCTACCAAATCATCAGCTGCAGTTTGTATAGCTGGAACCTTTCCAGTTCTACATAACAGACCTTGCCTCGAGCTTGTCCGGATTTTTCTTTTAGACATAGTCCGGACAACCCCAAATCTTAACAAACTTAAGATATGGGCTCTTCCCTTTCCATATCACATATGAAGTGGTAGGCAACTGATTTGATTTGAACCCTATTCAATAGGTATGCAGCTTCTCAAGCGCATAACACCCAAAAGGAAATAGGAAACTCAGTATTACTCATCATAGAGCACACCATATCACATAGGGTGCTATTGCTCCACCCCGATATACCATCGTGCTATGGTGTATACGAAGGAGTAATGCTGAGAGAGAATCTCATTCTCCTTTAGAATAGTCCAGGAATTCCGTGCTCAAGTATTCTCCTCCTTGATCTCATCAAAGGACATAATACTTATACCCGTATTTTGGTTCTCTACTTCTAACTTACATTCTGTGAATATCTCAAAAGGTTCGGACTTGTGTTTCAACAGGAACATATGTCTGAATCTTGAGAGATCATCAGAGAATGTAATGAAGTACAAAGAACCGGTCTTGGCATGTGTAAACGGGAGACTTTCATACATCAGCATGTATCAATCCCAAGAGTTCACTAACTCTTTCTCTGTTTCCAATAATCAGAGCTATGATCATCTTATCTTTGTGACATGACCGGAAAGTTTCACAAGATGTAAATTCAAACAAATTTAAATATGCATCTAAATATAACTTAGCTAGTCGGGTCGCATTGATATGACCTAGTCTATAATGCCTCAAGAAGGATTCGTTCATTTCTGAACTCTTCCTCTTGTGTGTGTTCTGTATACTAAGAACTGTAGTTTGATTTAGAACGTCTATGCTTTTAGATAACGTGCCTGAACCGATCAACTCTTGATATAGGAAATGTTCAAAATATTATCCAGCAATACAAAATTATATCCTTTCTTTACTAATAAAGAGACTGATATGATGTTGTATATCAGGTTCGGTATCTAATAACATTCATTCAGAATCAATGTATTCTGGTAATACAGGGTGATAGTGACCAACAAACTTGGCTACAACACTTGCACCGTTTTCTGTCTCATGAAACTTATCACCCGTTCTCAGTTCTCTACCTTTCTGTAGCCCATGTAACAGATTACATATGCGGGATCCTGATCCGGTATCTCATACCCAGGACGTAAAGGATACTGAGAAACACTTCTCTGTAATGAACATATTCGAAGATGATGCATCAGTATGCACTTTCTTCGTTTGGGCGGCACGGGAATTCTGGTAATCCCCAATTTCATGCTCTGTCTTATAACATTTATAAGTTGGAGCAGGACCAACGTTCCCCAGCTCAGTATAACAAGCGGGTTCGGTCAATTCATCCTTTTTATTATCTTGATTAAGGCGTGATATAGTCTCTACCTGGAGAGAGAGAGAAGAAAACACTCAGCGTATGCTCTTGCAAGATTAGATTGGTTATCTAATATATCTAATCAGGATGTCTCCAACTGTTTTTGTCAAATCTTCCTTCAAACCCTAAAAGGAAAGACTAGCCGGGATTAATTACACGCTACAAGTTCGCCAATCTTTCAGCCAGGCCAGTGTCGGTACTTTGAGGGAGGTCCCCCGTGCTTTCGCACGAACCTAATTAAAGTAAACCTCATTTTCCCAGGGGTGTAACCCCGTTAACACCTTTCTAGACACCGACTTGATCGGCTAATTGTAATGTGTAAAACTCTCCCAGGAGTAACTCTTACTCACAGCGGGTATCGGGATCCAACTATCTCATAGAAGGTATGCAATCTCATTGAAAATTTCAACACTTGAAATTCCCAATAATATTTTGCCCCTAGCGTCCCATGACCTTGACGCAGGCCAACAAACTACAGTGCGCTAGTCAAGTTCAACCCGTTATTTCTTGATTGAATTAAACCCACCTGCACGACCCTTGATGCAGGCCAACAAAGTCGCACGACAACCCTAATCCAATCTGCATCATATGCATAAGCAGATAAATACTAGTCAGCTACCGCACACTACGCCTTGACGGAGGTCAACAAACGTAGCACGAATACTAAGTAGGACTTATCTGAAATGACGGAGGGCTACGACAGGTTTTTAAGAAAACCCTTTGCGTAATGAACTTGATATCGTTGTAGACTCGAGTGATTTTAAATGGAGTGTTTTTTAGGCTTTTCTAGTTTTGCTAAAGGGGTCACTCCCGGTGAAGGGATCGTCGGCCCTTTCCTCATTGAATAAGGTGCAGGGTATATCATATATACCGTTGTGCAAAGCAAGAACTATAGAAGCAATCAAAAGACAAACCGAGTTTGTAGCATCTGCTAATTTCACTAAAGAGGTCACTCCCGGTGAAGGGATCTCGGCTCTTTCCTTATCGTATAAGGTGCTGGATGTTCTACAAGGAACACCGCTATGCAAAGAAAAAACTAGAGCTACCAGTTTTTAAACAAGTTTCTACAACATCTTTACGTTTCTTTTAGTTTCATTAATCTCATTAATGAAGTCCCATTTTATTATGCTTCACAAGTATCACATTTGAAACGAAATCTGCAATATAACATATATCTCATATATATAATATAAACATTCGTCTCAGGCAGTAATATGATCTCATCACAGAACATTGCAGCAGAAGAACATATATGAAATATTGGATATACTAGGACATCCGTGTTTTCAATACGGGCCTGTATAAAACACGGATTCCACGGTCGTGATGAATAGCCAAACCCATATCCTTAGACCCCTACGAGAGCGGCAAGCAACACTGCCAATTCTAGGGTTAGGAGACCCGGTCTCGACTCCTCGAGATGGTCTCCCACTGGACCCCAGAACCCGGTTACTTGTGCTCCCTGCCTTGGGTCTACCTAATGCGTAAAAGTAAATAATATACAACGGTGACATCATCCTCAGCCCGGAAGTGCCCCAATAAAAGAATATTACATACAAATGAATTTTACATGAATGAAAAAGAAAAAACTCTCATCTCACATAAAACCCTCGGCTATTCAAACGTGATGATCCAATACAACATATCACAGCAACACATAATATCTCATATCATCAACGTAAGCAAGTATGCGTATCCCGATTGTTGTTGATGTATAGCAACGAAGCCGGCGATACACCACATACTACGCTTACGGTCACAGAAAAAAAAGTGTAAAACTACAACAGTTGGAATCCGCAACCTCCTTAGACATCACATGCCTAACCAAATGAATTTCTTAGACATCGCATGCCTAACAATTATAAACCCCACATTTTAGTCTCATTATCGAAAACTCTTTTCAATATCAAGTCGGGCAATTCAACAAGATTCCCGACATCCTGATCGAATGCTCGTCGCAAACTTTAGTAGACGGACGCACCCCCGGATGCCGTCGACGAAGTGCACTAAGGCGGAACACCGCTGCCGCGAGCACCCGAACGGATGCTTTTGGCGATGGGGTTCTCCTACAGTCACTTGGTCGGGGCTATGGGGCGTGGTTGTCTGTTAAGTTTACCCGGCGAGTATCCACGTACGCTACATGATTCCGACAGACTTTTGATCACATCAAAATTCCGTGGCAACCGATCATCTGAGACTGAAGTGCTAGATTTATAACATTCAAATTAGTTATCTCATAACTACCTGTGGATTCCAAATATTGTATCACATTCCAGATAAATAGACAATGTTAAAGTTTTCGATCGAATAATCAAACACCCAAGATTTCCCCAATATATCTCAACACTTGAAATCTTTTTAAAAACATCCATCACATGCCACAGTACCAATGGTCCAGCCGTAGAAGGGTCAAGCCAAAGCTTCACATGTGGCACGCCGTACTGCCCCAAACCCTAAGGTTTAGAGGCAGTTCAAGACGGTCACATAATCGAGTTAAGGTTTGTTGTCTTCTAGAGGGTCCACCGTGTTACTTGCACGACTTAGAACGTTCTTAAACTCGAGAAAAAAATCCAACTTTTGAGAAAATTTCCGACTGGGGAAAAAGTGAGTTATTGATATCCGTTCGAACTTTTTAACAGTTTCTAACAATTACCCGGACAAACTAAACAAAGTTAAATTATCCGATCGAATCAACGAGTCCCCAATACAACCCTAGAAAACTCAACACTTGAATGGAATTAAAAAATTCCCAGAAAAAAATGACATGAAAAGTCCTAAGAATAAATATATGAAGTTTGAGGGACTAAGTCCAAATTTTGGCCGCGGAACCGCCGCCAAACCTTTGGTTTGGCCGCGGTTCCACGGTCAAATAATTGACTTAGTGGACCGTACTTCACAGTAATTCTTAGTTTTTCCTGCTAGTTTTTCTGCGTATTTTTAATTCAAAAAAAATCACATTTTTGAAAATGTCCAGAGAGGGGTAAACATCGGGGTTTCCGGGTTCGATCGGACTTTAAACTTCGCTCAGACTTCGCCTAAAGCTCTAGCTTGGCTCTGATACCAGTATAGGGTTGCTAGACACACGCACAAAGGTCTACGAGGCATCAACCATGCCCGATTAAAATTTTAGCCATGCCGAACAACCCAAAGCCGGATCTTTAAACTAGAGATTATGAGAAAACAAGCATGTTAAACACTTTAACACTAAGTGAGAGGGATTACAACCTTTGTAGATCCGGTCCTTCACTTCTAAAGCTCCGTGTTGAAGTCCCTTCGCTGAGATCATCGTGTTCCGGACTCTTGAGAGGTTCCATGAAGAGAAAGATGCGGTCTTGCTTCCGATCTTCGATACAAAGATGATCTACCTTGAAGTTTCGTTAACACAAGCTAACACTCATAATATGAAGTGAACACCCTCATCTAAATGGCAAGGATAGATGAGGATAATGAAGTAGGATTTTTGCTCTCTTTTATTATCTTTTTCTCACACTTATTCATCACTTGGAAAAAGATAGTAAGCTTTTTCATGAAAGAAAGAAGAAGGAAGAAGATGAATAAAAATAATTAGAATCCTTTTGTGATGAATAATGAAAGGATAAAGATGATCAATAATGCAACCATGGTTGACTAAACCATTGTAGAGAATTAACCAAGGCTAGGGTTTGGGTTAGGTTAAGAATGAGTCACGTGAAAATATCTTTTCCAAAACAAAAGAAAACCTTCTAGAAACATCTAGAAAGCATTAAACCAAATGAAACCCTAATCTTGTTTAATCTCTACTAAACATGTTGCATTAGTTATCATATCATGTTACAATATTATATATCACATATATAATATTTATTGTAACAAAAGAAAATAATACAATTAACATATATCGTATATATATCAATGTATTACCCGACTGAGAAAAAGAATCTTTTAGTGAGCTAATATTAGTTAATGTAATTTAATATATAATATATATTATTATACATTAAATTATCGAATCAACACTTGATCCGACAATCCGGCTATATCACATATAACCGACTAATATTTATCCGTACTGATTCATTGAATCAACACTTGATCCGATGACCCGGCTGATATCATATATCGCGAGAATAGAATACGGTATCTCATATCGCATTATCCTCAGTCCCGCACATATCATATATGTGCTCCTACTCTATTTTTCCTGAGTCAAGAAACCTCTGTGTAGGACTCTAAAGAATCGTCAATACGCCGACAGTAGGTGATGATCATATCAAACACCCACAAGCTGCAAGCGGTCAGCTAAATGTAACAGCCACCAAGGTATTGAGTGCTCAGAATATCAACAAGCAAGCCTGTACTTTCTCCTGTGAATCTAAACAGTAACACTCCCGTACAGTCCGGTCTCATCGTCTGATATGTCGCATATCTCGCCTAAGGGTGGTAAACGTCAGACCCCAGTAGCTTGATAAGTCGTGTCGATATGAGGTCTATAACAGTTCGAGAAACTACTGATAACACTTACCAATAAATCTCAGCAACCCTGGCCAGGGATTTCCGGTTATAGCCAATCGAACACAGCACAACATCAACTCCCTATACCGGGAGAGACGAATACCCTCCTATCGCTCATTGCCTCCATGTGATTCGGGACTGCACCCAAAAGCCACCTTTTTGCACGCCCTCTTGGACGTGGTATGATGGAAATCAAAGCACGGTGGGAATCACACAAGACTCTATGACGATCTCCGGTCAACAGACTACTCTGTACCAGTGTCACCGGAGAACTGCCATCTGACGTGAGGTATAATACCATCTGGGAGTTCTCGGCGAGTCCGTCCAGTGTACCCAGTCTCTACTAAGCACCCATACACGATCCTTGATGTCAAACACCGATGGATATGGGATCATCCATCACCCATCATATGGGTCAAGATGCGTATACGCTAGTCTACTCGGGTGTATCGATGCCCTGTCTCGATACACCCTCGACTAGGAACAGTTATAGGATGTACTCGTCGACTACCGTGGCCCCACTAGTATGATCTCATCATAGTCCCAGTAGTCGAGTACATATCCTAAGGGCTTTATCAACATGTAATATAAAGACAATCAGAGTACATGTTAAGATAAAGTACAACTAGATAGCATACTATCATGTCGAGCAAGAAAGTCCTCCCTATATATGTCCAAGCATCCATTACAATATACATCGTATGTACAGTAATGGCCTCTAGGGCATACATATAACTAACATTTTCATCACAAAACCATGGGAAAAGGGGCTTTTTGAGGTGTTTGGAGGCAAATCTGCACACTTGAGGAAAGAGCTGGAAATTTTGGTGTTTTATATGGTCTTTAGAAGGTATTAACTCAGGTCTAGCACCCTATTTCCATAACTTGTGTGTTTGGTTGCTAAAATCTCATTTTCGTGCTTTTTAGTGATATTAAAGGGATTTTAGTGATGATATGTTAAATTTAGCATTTTTATGGCTTAGTTAGCTTGGTAATGGGTTATTAGTATGGTTTTAGACTTGGGTTTGCTTCAGATTTCAGGAAAATACCATAAAGTATCATTTTAGTGTAAAAATGTGGTTTTTAACTAGAAATAGGGCTCTGTAGGATCTGCTGCTACCTGAGTTATTTCAGAATGAAATTGGATTTACTGTAGCATGTATAGGGGGTATAGTGTGCACACACAAAACCTGGGAGCCCAATTCCCAAGACAGGCCGTCGGAATATTCATTATGGCCGCAATTTGCGGCCAGATGGGTGAGTTGGGGGTTGGGGTTTGGGTCACTGGAGTCTGCTGCTATGTGTAGTACTTTGGTATATATATTTTTGTAATATCTGTTCTGTATCAAAATCTGGAGTTGAATACCCTATTTCCCGTATTTTTAATCTTTCGCGACACGCGCGATACGTGTGTGTGGGTTCGGGGTTTCTGCGTATCGCGACGCGTCGGAGTGACTTCAGGCGCGTAATCACACGTTTTAGCGTATCGCGCACACGCGTGCTTGGTTTGCGCCATGGGTTTCTAGTTGACTTTAAATGTCGTGTTTGTATGGTTTTGTGCTTATATGTGATATTCTGTGGAATTCTAGGTTCGCAGGCAATTGCGACGGACGCCGCGAAGAAGGGGAACAAAATCGTCGGCTATACCTAGCGAGAGACTACGGTGAGTAGATTTAATATCTACGGGAAAATCTGTCACGACCCGCAAGGTATGGAACATGACCGGCGCTTAAGTTACGACACGTCTCCAGGCGTCCGTAAAATAAGTAAGCCGAAGCCCAGAATACAAAACCCAATTAAGAATTTGAGTGAAAGAAGCCAATTTATTTAATGCATTTTACTCCATTAAACCACATCAAGTTTCCTTTAAAAAAAAAACTTTCCCTTTTTCCAAAAAATTCCGGCAGAACCTCCTTTGTAAAAACAAGCCCCAAACGGGTGCAAACAGGAAAAAGGCATCCCCAAGCGGGAGCTAACTCTTCGCCTCAAGGAGGTCATAAATCCCACGCAATATGAATACAGTGTGCATAAATAAGAATGAAAGAACAAATAAAATAACCTGTCGACTCAAGTGAGCTCGACCCCACATAACATAAATCCATAAGTCTCACAACCTCGTCTCTAGGTCAATATACAGTAATCCAAATAAACTGGTACAGCTGAAATAGTAGTAGTAGATGGAGTACTCTAGATACATTGATCATAATAAGGTGGTACAAATGATAACAACCCACTTATGAGCAAAATCCTCGAATCCAGGCAAAGAGAGCAAAAGAGGCAAAAGTGTCCGCCGCTACAGTGCTGACGGAACGGACCTGCAGAAAAGCTGTGGCACAACGGGGGTGAGTTGCCAGCTCGCGAGTAATAAATAGCATCTACAAAGGCTATCACATGTATGCACACAAGTATACTAGCATCTCTAAACAGGTATAGATATAGGCACTAGCAGATATGTATGCATCATCAGTGTGCTAACAAGTATGAATGTCACATGGATGTACTAACATGTATGTATACTATATGAGTCAACTCAAGGTCTCAACATGTAAGTACAAGAAATATCCTTTCTTGTTTTTGAAACTCTTTTTAGTACCAGCATAATATCCATGAAATCAACAAAATCCGTGTCTAGCAACGACACCTCAAAACTGTCCCAATCTCATGTATCCATGTCAAATATCTCTGATCTCAGCCATCCGGCTGATCCAACCCAAATATCCATATCTCAAACTAGCGGTCGCGGTCGGTATCCTCTGGATATCCACCGTGCAAAATGAAGTCACCGGTAGGTAGTCCGTCCCCTGCCAGGCTCAACTCCATCTCCTGCGATCTTCTTTCCCCGGGGTACCTTACCGGGCCCACCATGTACTCGAGACGGTTCATCCACCTCCTCGAAACGGGTCTCGAGAACACAGCAAACTCATGGTGGACGACACTTTACTTCATTAGAAAACCGCAACTTTTATTTTAAAAGATCATAAGTTTCAAAATCTTGTGGCTTTTCCTCAAATCCAGAAATATCATAAATCTCGTGAAATGATCATGGGTGCATATGTCAATGATAATGAATGCAAATGGTATCAATGTTCAAGTTGCAATGTATGATTTATACTAGGCATGAGAAAGTGATGTAACGATATATATATGCACGAGAATGGCAATTCTTATGATTTCATCTTTATTATTTATTGCAATAGTACAGGTTTAAACAATTAACATGTTCAGATTCATAGTTATCTAGTGTCGTGACATGGCAATTACCAGGGTGTGGGTGTACACATGAATAGTTCTCGTGCTGCATATAAAAACCTGGTAATGGTGCATGTGTCCTACCTAATGAGTTATGGGTACAACATATAGCTCCTAACTGCAGCAATTATTATATAAGTACTATCATTTCTAATGTCACAAGTAAGTGTTAAAGTTCAATTTTCAAGTTTACTAATCTATCGGGCGACTTGCGCCATCCAAACTATCGTCCCCCGTAGATGTTAAATCTACTCACCCGTGATCCCGCGCTAGGTGTGTCCGACCACCTGCTTTCCTTTCTCTGCCGCGCTTGAAGTCCCTGCCGGAGAACCTAGAATTTACAACAGTCACAACATATCAGGAAAATCCTGCAAAACACGATATATCGATAAAAGGATACGCGAGCGTGAAACTAAAACGCGCGTGCACACGACACGTCGCGAAGCGCACAAACCCACCAGAACCCACCTGACACGCTGTGTCGCGTAGCGTGCCACAGAACCACGCGCGTGTTGCACAAGACTTAAAACATCGGAAACACGATACAAGCTCCAGATTTTACCTCTGGCCCCAACTTGAAAAGTTACAGATACCAAAAACCCTAGCTACCCAGAGTAAACCCACACACCAAAATCCACCACCCCCATTCTGGCCGCAATTTGCGGCCAGATATAATAAATCTATGGCCAGAATAGGGAGAGGGGTCCCCATGTTTTGTGTGGGTGTCTCTGCTAAGGTCTCTGAGCTACAGTCTTCACAAATTTTACCTGAGTGGATCGGGTCAAAATCAGGTTTCAGAAAGGCTAAAAAGTCGCTAAAACTGCCAATTTACGCCAAGTCGGATAGATCGGGTATCTTTGTGAAATCTGGGGCAATACTCTGGTTAACTGGTCTCAACAGCACCTACATGGGTTACTCTAACCATCACAACTATTACATTCTCAAAATTCCCCTAATTTACCCCAAAACTACTACGAAATATAAAATAAACACTAAAATAAGCTAGATATCCATAACTTTAGTAATTAGGAGTTGGATTAAGGGGTTATACCTCTAGAGACCCTAGACGAAGGAGAAGAGAGGAAGTAGAAGAGTGTGCGTTGCTGCTACGACTGTCGGTGCTGCAAAACTTGACTGGACAAGAGCTGTGACGGGCAGCAGATGCTGATCTTTATCTGGCTGAAGCTGAAGCTGCTGCTTTGAGTCTGTTGTTTTGTGTAGGAAAGTATATGCTGCAGTAGCAAGGGTTGGGGTATTGTTAAAGGAAGGGTTATGTGTTGTGGTGGATGTGTTATGTAAAGAGTTGGGGCTGATGTAGCAGCTGCTGCTGCTGAAGTTCAGATGCAACAGGGCTGATGCTGATTGTAACGGCTAAGCTGATGCTATGGGGTGTAGCTGTTGCTGATGTTGGTTTTGATGGCTGATGATGTGCTGATTTTTGTGGATGTAGTAGCTGTTGAAGCTAAGGGGTAGGTAGCTGATACAATGATGTTGTTGGGAGCTGATGTGCTGCAGCTGATGCTGATGCATGGCTGAAGTTTGGGCTGGTGCTGTTTTGGTGGCTGAAGCTGATGTTTTGTTTTCTTTTTGGTGGCTGAAGTGATCAGGGATGGGGCTGATGTGTGTATGTGAGAAGGATGAGAGAGGTAAGATGAAAGGGAGTGTGAGAGAGACATGCAAAAAGTATTGAAATGAAATGGGGTGTGACATAACCATAGCCACCATTCTCTCTTCCCTCATTAAATGCTTGCATGACACCCATCACAATCTCTCCTTCTCATCACAAGTCAACCATAACCCTAATCACCCTTAACCAAACCTAAAACTCACAATTAACTCAATTATCTTAACCAAGGGCCTAACCCACCATGGTTGGCTAAACATGGTTAACCCACCATGCATACCGAAACTTGGTAACCCTAGGCTTAACCCTAGTTATCATGCACAAGTGTGTGTGGTCGAGATAAAATTCTACAAAAATAACCATAAAACCAGACAAATTATTAGAACCCAATTTGGTAGACTTTTTACCAAAAACCCCACATTAACACACAATTACCACTAACCCTAAACTCAGGAGTTACAAAATCGCCTCGCCCGTTTATGGCGTTATGCGTCAGGGCTGATAGGACCTTGTAGCAGCATATTACATTTACCTACATTGACTGTTCATGGCTACTATTTTGTGCATACCACATTCCCTGCTATATGTATATAAACTAGAATTGATAGAACACTGCATCATTACTAACGGTTCATGTTGCACGAGCACTATCCTGCATGTTACACACACACCGTTGGTAATTGCCATGACACTCACACTGTAGAATTTCCATGATCATTATGCTGTAGCTCATCTTTTATGTGACTGGGACATGATATTCATACTTGATGCATATATCATATTGCTTTGACTTGCATATTGATTCGGATTACATGATATTCATACTTGATGCATATATCACATTGCTTTGACTTGCATATTGATTCCGATTACATGATATTCATACTTGATGCATATATCACATTGCTTTGACTTGCATATTGATTCGGATTACATGATATTCATACTTGATGCATATATCGCATTGCTTTGACTTGCATATTGATTCGGATTACATGATATTCATACTTGATGCATATATCGCATTGCTTTGACTTGCATATTGATTCGGATTACATGATATTCATACTTGATGCATATATCACATTGCTTTGACTTGCATATTGATTCGGATTACATGATATTCATACCTGCGCACATGCACACTGTATACTCATACCAGTGCACACATATATTGATATCTTCATACCTGCGCACATGCACACTGTATACTCATACCAATGCACACATATATTGATATCTTCATACATGCGCACATGCACACTGTATACTCATACCAGTGCACACATATTTTGATATCTTCATACCTGAGCACATGCACACTGTATACTCATATCAGTGCACACATATATTGATATCTTCATACCTTCGCACATGCACATTGTATATTCATACCAGTGCACACATACATTGATATCTTCATACCTGCTTAGATTACGCATTGAGATATGTTGTTTCCATGTTAATTCTGGATTTGGGAAACCGTGGATATTTCAAAAGAGAATAGTTAATTATTTAAAAACCCGGTTTCCCTTGATATGATATTTCGGTGCGTCCACCATGTGTTTTCTCGGTGCTAGAGTGATATATATGAACCTGAATCGAGGAGTTGGTTGAGGCCGATTACGGGTACATGGTGGACCCGGTATGGTACCCCGGGGCGAGAACGGTTTTCGCTGTGTAGTAGACGGTGAGACTGGAAGAGGGCTACTACCTACCGGTGATTAGTTGGACCTGGCGGTTATCCGGAGGATGCTGACCAGAGTCGATAGATGTATGCGGGATGATCCGTACTGCCGGGGCCGAGGGCCGATACCGCAGACGGAGCTCGTGGGCTGATCCGGACTGACGGATGCCCGATGGATGAGGATTTGCGTGTCGATACTGGACACGAGTACTTATGATATTTGGGTGCCGATATTGGGCCACTCGTGATTCTCAGAGACGTAGAGCATTGGAGGGCCGATGAGAGTGCCGGCGCCTGAGCTATTTGGGGGGGATCTGGGTGCATTGATGGACACCGATTATATATTCCACGTTGACATTCCGTGTAGATGTTATATTTCCCATGCCCAGCATTCATTATTGTATCTCATCCTGTAGTTATATTACCTGATAGAGCACTTGCATCATTATTGCACATACTGCTTATCACACATTGATATCATCTGCTGGCATATGATAGAGTAGAGCAGTACGTGCATGCTCGCAATTACCTTTATATGTTATTTCTATTCACGAGTTAGCAACTCACCCCCGTTGTGCCACAGTATTTGCAGGTTGCCCCTCGGAGTAGTCGCGGCAGGCTGCTTTCTTACATCTTTAGGCTACAGATACCACTACAGTTGGTGCGAGAGCTGTTTTGCTGATAGGCGGGGTTATGGTATCTGGTTACTTCTTTTGTACACACTGTTGTATCTAGTATTTTCCATCTACCATATATGTATTTTGACTTAGATACAGTGTGAGGATGATGATGTATATTATTGGTATTCTGGTGTCGAGCTCGTTGTGAGCCGGCTTTACTTATGCAGTTTATTCTATCTGTGATGTTCCCACTTGTTGCTCTTGATCTTCTCTACGGCGTCGTATATTGCAATCTTGGTGATTGTTTACTTAAGATTTCTTAGCACCTTTGTAAATGCTTCCATTTAAAACTTAAAACACTCTATACTTTTACTAGTTTGATTTCTGGGTTTTCGGTTCACTTAGTCGCGTTACGCCTGTAGACGTTACGTGGTTAAGTGTCGGTCACGGGCCAAACTTTGGGTCATGAAAAAGTTGGTATCAGAGCGTAGGTTTTTACCTGTCGGAGTGTAGGATGACCCTGGTATGATGGAGTAGGTAGCTGAAGAAGAGTGGCGTAGCGTGTGTATGTTTCCGCGGCATACTCACGACACGGTACTCCGCCTAAGCGACCTTAGGACTTGTTGATTTTAAATTCCTTCTCGAGTATATACATTCTTGTGATTCGATTTCCGTACCCTTATCGAATCCTACTTTTCCTTTCAGCCATTATGCCGCCAAAGACTACGAGGGCGCAGAGAGCAGCCGTGAGGGCCGAGATTCGAGTTGACTCGTCCGAGATGAGGACTGATCCGGATAGTACACCGGTTGTGCCCGAGCAGGCTGTTCCTGCCGTGACAGATCAGATTGCCATGTTAGGGGCTGGTGTGCAGGAGATGCGCCAGACGGTGGGATCCAGTATGCTGGAGATGCGCCAGATGATGGAATCTCTAGTTGAGACACTTCGAGCGCAGCGACCAGAGGTAGTTCCACCCATTGCAGAGACTGCGGTGGTACCCACAGTACAGACAGTTGCCCCCTGCAGCTACAGAGGTTATCTCGGTATCGTTATCAGAGTTTATGAGGTTGAAGCCTCCGGTCTTCACAGGCACCGATGCAGCCGAGGACCCACAGTCTATCATTGATAGGATGGATCGGATATGTCGTTCCCTCATATGCGCAGATGCGAGATGGGTTGAGTTCACGAGCTTTCGCCTGGAAGGTCTTGCGCAGAAATGGTGCGAATCAGTCGAGAAAGGGTAGAGCAGCAGGTCTTCCTCCTATGACCTGGACAGAGTTCGTGGCGTTATTCCTTGCCCGCTTTCTTCCCCTAAGTGTCAGAGATGCTAGAGCACGCGGGTTCGAGTCTTTACGCCAGACTCCGGAGATGTCAGTGGCAGAGTACGATGTGCTGTTCACCGAGCTATCAGTTTATGCTCCGTACTTAGTGGCTACCGAGGAGATGCGAGTTAAGAGATTTGTCCGAGGCTTGCTCACACCACTGTTCCTTGCGATCAAGCGCGCAGCATTACGAGACATACACAGCAGCAGTAGATGCAGCATTATTGGTTGAGGAGCGCCTTGCTGAGACTTCGGCAGTCCCAGAGCCGAAGAGAGTTCGTGTAGATACATCAGTGCAGAGACGGCCTTTTCGGCACCGTGACAGGCGCCTTGTAGGTGGTAGAGATTCGAGGCGAGGCCGGTTGTTTAGCTCCTATCCCCAGAAGGGTCAGCGACCATCATCGGGATGTTTCCGTTGCTGGAGTTCTTATCATTGTATACGAGATTGTCCTGAGATACCCCAGAGGGAGGCGGCAACACCGCATGCCAAATTACCACCTTCACCACCCCAGAGGGCGTTGCCTATTGTACCTACTGTTACTCAGCGTCAGACCCATGCACAGAGAGGTCGTGGTCGCGGAGAATTTGTTTCATAGAGGACGAGGTGATCGAGGCAGAGGACGACCAGCTGCCGGCAGGGGACAGTCAGTCACAGGTAGAGGACAGGCGTGAGTTTTTGCTTTGACGCATCAGGACGCTCGGGCGTCCAATGCGGTGGACTCAGGTATCCTTCCAGTATGTTCTGTTGATCCACACGTGTTATTCGATCCTGGATCCACGGACTTGTACGTATCCACACACTTTGTGCCAAGTTTGGATAGAGAGTCCGGTTTGCTTGATCAGCCGCTTGTTGTGACTACTCCTGTGGGAGAGTTGTTTGTCGCTAGGCACGTGTTCCGATCCTGTACCGTCCGTATTGGCGAGGAGGAGAGTTGCCGGTCGATTTGATCCTTCTTGAGATGTTGGACTTCGACGTTCTTTTGGGCATGGATTGGTTAGCCACGTGCTATGCTTCTGTTGACTGCCGCGAGAAGACAGATAGATTTTGTTTTCCCAGCGAAGTCGGTTTTTTGTTGTGTTGGGGGGACCGTGGTGCCACCCCTCACAGTGTGATTTCTTCTTTTCGTGCTGGACAGCTTTTGAGGAAGGGATGTCAGGGATTTTTGCAATACTAGAGCTATAGAGGTTTCGTTGGATCAGGTTCCGATTGTTAGCGAGTTCCCTGATGTGTTCCCTGACGAGCTTCCCTGGGCTACCGCCCGAGCACGACATTTCTTTCTGTATTGATTTGGTTCCTGGCATGGGGCCTATTTCCATACCGCCTTATCGGATGGGCCCCGGCGGAACTTAGAGAATTGAAGGGGTCAGTTGCAAGATTTGCTGGATAACGGACTTATTCGACCCAGTGTTTCTCCTTGGAGTGCTCCTGTCCTGTTTTGTCAAGAAGAAGGACGGCAGTCTGCGTTTGTATAACGACTACCGCCAGCTGAACAGGGTTACAGTGCAGAACAGCTATCCTTTGCCACGCATCGACGATTTGTTCGACCAGCTTCAGGGGGGCAGGATACTTTTCGAGGATCGATTTGCGATCAGGCTACCATCAGCTACAGGTTCGACAGGAGGACATTCCTAGGACATCTTTCCGCACGCGCTACGACCATTATGAGTTTTTGGTGATGTCGTTCGGACTCACCAACGCGCCAGCAGCATTTATGGACTTGATGAACCGTGTTTTTCGGCTGTATCTTGATCTGTTCATCATAGTGTTCATTGACGATATTCTGGTGTATTCTTAGAGTAGAGAGGAGCACGAGCAGCACCTGCGGATTACACTGCAGACCTTGAGGGAGCATCAGCTTTTCGCCAAATTCTCCAAGTGTGCTTTCTGGCTGGACAGCGTAGACTTCTTGGGGCACGTGATTACACGAGATGGTATATGTGTAGGACCCAAGGAAGATTGAGGCCGTTCGGAGTTGGCCTAGACCCACGTCAGTGACAGAGGTTCGCAGCTTTCTAGGGGCTGGCAGGCTACTACAGGCGATTCGTGCAGGACTTCTCTCGCATTTGCTACACCTTTGACTGGGTTGACCCGGAAGGGAGTTCGTTTCGATTGGACAGAGGAGGTGTGAGCACAGTTTTCAGCAGCTACGGGCTCTACTGAATACGACACCAGTACTATCATTGCCTTCAGGATCAGGCGGATTTATGGTCTACTGTGATGCTTCACGAGTGGGGCTAGGGTGCATATTGATGCAGCATGATAGGGTGATCGCGTATGCTTCGCGGCAATTGAAGAAACATGAACAGAATTACCCCACTCACGATTTGGAGATGGCTGCAGTGGTCTTTGCACTTAAGATCTGGCGACATTACCTATATGGCGAGTCGTGCCAGATATTTACTGATCACAAGAGCTTAAAGTATATATTTTAGCAGCGAGACCTGAACCTTAGACAGCGCCGATGGGTGGAGTTAGTGAAGGACTACGATTGTGAGATCTTGTATCACTCGCACAGGGCTAATGTAGTGGCGGATGCCTTGAGCAGGAGGCCCGGAGGTAGTCTATCTTGTTTAAGCGCAGTACAGAGGCAGTTGTCGGCAGATTGGCAGATTTTATGCGACAGCCAGGTACAGTTTGAGTTTATGCCGATCGGAGGACAGATAGCGCATCTTCGTGCACGCCCACAGTTGCTCGACCGCATACATGAGGCACAGCACAGTGATGACCGATGTTTAGAGATTAGGACACAGATTGGACGGGGCAGATTTCCCGAATTCGTGATCGATGATCAGGGGATACTACGATTTGGGGCTAGACTATGCATACCAGATGCTGAGAGACTGCGGCGCGAGATTCTTGAGGAGGCACATCGATCGGTATATAGCGTCTATCCCAGTTCCACCAAGATGTACCATGACATGAGAGGTGTTTACTGGTGGGACGGAATGAAGAGAGACATCGCAGATTTTGTGTCGAGATGCCTGACTTGTCAGCAAGTCAAGGCTGAGCACCAGAGGCCCGCGGGAGAGCTACAGCCATTACCCATTCCGGAGTGGAAATGGGAGCAGATTTCTATGGACTTCATTGTGGGTCTACCCAGGACTAGTCGAGGGTATGACTCCATCTGGGTGATCGTGGATCGTTTGACGAAAGCGACTCACATCCTACCAGTGAAGACGACTTTCGGATTTGCTCAGTATGCCCAGATTTACATTGACGAGATTGTAAGACTGCATGGAGTTCCGACATGTATCGTGTCCGACAGAGGCACCCAGTTTACCAACCGACTATGGCAAAGGCTTCAGGAGGCTTTGGGCACTCGCTTGAGTTTCAGCACAGCATTTCACCCGCAGACCGACGGACAGTCAGAGTGGACTATTCAGACTCTCGAGGACATGCTCAGAGCATGCGTATTAGACTTCGCAGGTAGCTGGGATCATCATTTACCCCTAGTAGAGTTCTCCTACAATAACAGCTACCAGGAGACCATTCATATGGCACCTTTCGAGGCTCTTTATGGGAGGAGATGCAGATTGCCCACCTGTTGGACGGAGCTCAGTGAGAGCAGTATCTTAGGGCCACAGATTGTTGAGGAGATGACCGCGAAGATCCAGTTGATTCGCGATAGGATGAGAGCAGCCCAAAGCAGGCAGAGATCTTATGCGGACCGTCGTCGACGCAGACTTGAGTTTTCTGTTGGTGACCATGTTTTCTTAAGGGTCTCCCCAATGAAAGGTGTGATGAGATTTGGGAAGAAGGGAAAGCTTAGTCCTAGATATGTTGGCCCCTTCGAGATCCTCGAGCGTGTTGGTGCAGTTGCGTATCGGTTAGCCCTTCCGCCCAGTTTTCCAGGTGTGCGCCCCGTATTTCATGTTTCGATGCTCCGCAAATATCTTCATGATCCTTCGCATGCGATTCAGCACCCGACGATCCATCTTGAGCGTGACCTTTCCTATGCAGAGTAGCCGGTGATCATTTTGGATCGACAAGTGAAGAAATTGAGATCGAAGGACATACCATCAGTCAAGGTACTTTGGCGTGGCCAGAGCAGCGAGGAGGTCACTTGGGAGACCGAGAGCGAGATGAGGAAGAGGTATCTTCACCTTTTTGAAGGTACGTGTAGTTAGATTTTGAAATTCGGGGACCGAATTTCTTTAAGGTGGTAGATTGTAACACTTTGAAATTTCGTTAGAATGTTTTTCATGTTAATTAGTAATTGTGCGTGTTATTATATATGTGTACATAGGATTATTAGTTATTTTAGTCGAGTTTACCCTAATTGGAAAATTTTCCTTTGTAGTGCACACTTGCACACTTAGCCAATTTTATGACTTAGGTCTTTTAGTGTAACATGTTAACCATTTCTTTTGTTGCATGGTTGATAATTTATCCCCACCATTTTAATCAAGTCATAACCCTTTTTGAATATCAAAATCCAAATAAACAAATGAGGCATGGGGGTTAGGTAAAGAACTTGACTTTTGACCCCTTTTCTTTCTCTCTTCTCTCTCTTTCCCTCATTCTGAATTTCCTGCAGAAAAATAGCAAAAACCATGGCATTTTCTTCATCTCCTCTTCTTCTTTTCATTTCCTTTTGATCCCTACACAAAACCCTACACAAATCAACACATTTTCATCACAAAACCATGGGGAAAAGGGGCTTTTTGAGGTGTTTGGAGGCAAATCTGCACACTTGAGGAAAGAGCTGGAACTTTTTGTATTTTATAAGGTCTTTAGAAGGTATTAACTCAGGTCTAGCACCCTATTTCCATAACTTGTGTGTTTGGTTGCTAAAAATCTCATTTTTGTGCATTTTAGTGATATTAAAGGGATTTTAGTGATGATATGTTAAATTTAGCATTTTTATGGCTTAGTTAGCTTGGTAATGGGTTATTAGTATGGTTTTAGACTTGGGTTTGCTTCAGATTTCAGGAAAATACCATAAAGTATCATTTTAGTGTAAAAATATAGTTTTTAACTAGAAATAGGGCTCTGTAGGATCTGCTGCTACCCGAGTTATTTCAGAATGAAATTGGATTTACTGTAGCATGTATAGGGGGTATAGTGTGCACACACAAAACCTGGGAGCCCAATTCCAAAGACAGCCCGCCGGAATATTCATTCTGGCCGCAATTTACGGCAAGATGGGTGAGTTGGGTGTTGGGGGTTGGGCCACTGGAGTCTGCTGCTATTTGTAGTACTTTGGTATATATATTTTTGTAATATCTGTTCTGTATCAAAATCTGGAGTTGAATACCCTATTTCCCGTAGTTTTAATGTTTCGCGACACGCGCGATACGTGTGTGTGGGTTTGGGGTTTCTGCGTATCGCGACGTGTCGGAGTGACTTCAGGCGCGTAATCATACGTTTTAGCGTATCGCACACACGCGCGCTTAGTTTGCGTCACGGGTTTCGAGTTGACTTTAAATGTCGTGTTTGCATGGTTTTGAGCTTATGTGTGATATTCTGTGGAATTCTAGGTTCGCAGGCAAGTGCGACGGACGCCGCGAAGAAGGGGAAGCAAATCGTCGGCTATACCTAGCGAGAGACTACGGTGAGTAGATTTAATATCTACGGGGAAAATCGCCCGTATGGCGTTATGCATCAGGGCTGATAGGACCTTGTAGCAGCATATTACATTTACCTACATTGACTGTTCATGGCTACTATTTTGTGCATACTACATTCCCTGCTATATGTATATAAACTAGAATTGATAGAACAACGCATCATTACTAATGGTTCATGTTGCACGAGCACTATCCTGCATGTTACACACACACCGTTAGTAATTGCCATGACACTCACACTATAGAATTTCCATGATCATTATGCTGTAGCTCATCTTTTATGTGACTGGACATGATATTCATACTTGATGCATATATCACATTGCTTTGACTTGCATATTGATTCGGATTACATGATATACATACTTGATGCATATATCACATTGCTTTGACTTGCATATTGATTCGGATTACATGATATTCATACTTGATGCATATATCACATTGCTTTGACTTGCATATTGATTCGGATTACATGATATTAATACCTGCGCACATGCACGCTGTATACTCATACCAGTGCATACATATATTGATATCTTCATACCTGCGCACATGCACACTGTATACTCATACCAGTGCACACATATATTGATATCTTCATACCTGCGCACATGCACACTGTATACTCATATCAGTGCACACATATATTGATATCTTCATACCTGAGCACATGCACATTGTATATTCTTACCAGTGCACACATACATTGATATCTTCATACCTGCTTAGATTACGCATTGAGATATGTTGTTTCCATGTTAATTCTGGATTTGGGAAACCGTGGATATTTCAAAAGAGAATAGTTAATTATTTAAAAACCTGGTTTTCCTTGATATGATATTTCGGTGCGTCCACCATGTATTTTCTCGGTGCTAGAGTGATATATGTGAACCCGAATCGAGGAGTTGGATGAGGCCGATTACGGGTACATGGTGGACCCGGTATGGTACCCCGGGGCGAGAACGGTTTCGCTGTGTAGTAAACGGTGAGCCTGGCAGAAGGACCACTACCTACCGGTGATTGGCTGGACCTGGCGGTTTATCCGGAGGATGCCGACCAGAGTCGATAGATGGATGCGGGATGACCGTACTGCCGGGGCCGAGGGTCGATACCGCAGACGGAGCCCGTGGGCTGATCCGGACCGACGGATTCCCGATGGATGAGGATTTGCGTGTCGATGCTGGACACGAGTACTTATGATATTTGGGTGCCGATGTTGGGCACTCGTGATTCTCAGAGACGTACAGGATTGGAGGGCCGATGAGAGTGCCGGCGCCTGAGCTATTTGCGGGGGATCTGGGTGCATTGATGGACACCGATTATATATTCCACGTTGACATTCCGTGTAGATGTTATATTTCCCATGCTCAGCATTCATTATTGTATCTCATCATGTAGTTATATTACCTGATGGAGCACTTGCATGATTATTGCACATACTGCTTATCACGCATTGATATCATCTGCTGGCATATGATAGAGTAGCGCAGTACGTGCATGCTCGCGATTACCTTTATATGTTATTACTATTCACGAGTTGGCAACTCACCCCCGTTGTGCCACAGTATTTGCAGGTTGCCCCTCGGAGTAGTCGCGGCAGGCTTCTTTCTTACATCTTTTGGCTACAGATACCACTACAGTTGGTGCGAGAGCTGTTTTGCTGATAGGTGGGTTGTGGTATCTGGTTACTTCTTTTGTACACACTGTTGTATCTAGTATTCTCCATCTACCATATATGTTTTTGACTTAGAGACAGTGTGAGGATGATGATGTATATTATTGGTATTCTGGTGTCGAGCTCGTTGTGAGCCGACTTTACTTATGCAGTTTATTCTATCTGTGATGTTCCCACTTGTTGCTCTTGATCTTCCCTACGGTGTCGTATATTGCTATCTTGGTGATTGTTTACTTAAGATTTCTTAGCACCTTTGTAAATGCTACCATTTAAAACTTAAAACACTCTATACTTTTACTGGTTTGATTTCTGGGTTTTCGGTTCACATAGTCGCGTTACGCCTGTAGACGTTACGTGGTTAAGTGCCAGTCACGGGCCAAACTTTGGGTCGTGATAGGAGATCTACTGGTAAGTGTTATCAGTAGTTTCTCGACCTGTTATGAACCTCACATCGACACGACTTATCAGTTACTGGGGTCTGACGTATACCACCCATAGACTGGATATGCGACATATCAGATGAAGAGACCGGAATGTACGGTAGTGTTACTGATTGGATTCACGGGAGTTTTGACAGCTTCGCTGGTTTTCTTCTGATCGCTCAATACCCAGGTGGCCGTTACGTTTAGCTGACCGCTTGCGGCTTGTGGGTGTTTGATATGATCATCACCCACTGCCGGCGTATTGACGAGTCTTAGAGTCCCACACAGGAGTTTCCTAGCCCAGGCGAAAAGATGTAGTGTGCATATGAGATATGCGCGGGGACCCGATTGAATGCGACTATGTGATACCGTATGTTAATCGGGCGTTTTTCTATTAGTCGGGTCGTATGTGATATGACCGGATTGTTAAATCAATTGTTGATTTAACATTTGACTTTTAGTTTTATTCTTTATTCAAACCCTTTTTTTTAAAGAAGATGTATGCATGTATGTATGCACATGTTGATGTGCATGTATGCACATGTTGATATGCATGTATACACATGTTGATGTGCATGGACACATACATGCATAGTGTCATGGTTGATGATACATCATTGGTGGCAATACAAGACTTACATGGTTCAATATATATGTGTGTGTGTGTGTGTGTGTGTGTGTGTTTAATGGAGGAAAGAGACCATAGGAGGGGATTTCTTCCTATGGCGTGGTAAAAATACAATCTCCGCCATTTTTTTCCGACGATCGCACCCATCATCATCATCGTTATCATCTAAGATGTGCGTACACCAAATTTCATGTGATTCCACAACTTTTTCACCGTTGATTTAGTGGGTTCAAAATTAACTCTTTACCGACAATTTAACTTTTTACATTGCTAAATCAACGGTGAAAAAGTTGTAGAATCAAATGAAATTTGGTGTACCCACATCTTAGATGATAATGATGAAGATGATGGGGGCCGATCGTCGAAAAAATTGGTGGAGGTTGTATTTTTTCCAAGCCATAGGAGGAAATTTTCTCCTATGGCCTCTTTTCTCCATTATTCTCTCTCTCTCTCTCTCTCTCTATATATATATATATATATATATACACACACACACACACACAAATTTTTTTATTTGGATAATAAAAGCAAATGGAAATTTAAATCATTATTGGATTTTTCTACACACTTCTTTGTATTGACCTTGGTTAAACCCTTGGTTTTGTTTCCATTTGGTCTTTAACCCAAATAGAAAAATATCTAGATATTATTTGAACCATGGTTTAAATGAGAGATATAAAATATATATATAATATCTGTTAGTTGTATGTATGCCCTAGAGGCCAGTATTGTACAGAAGATGTATATTATATTGGATGCTTAGACATATATAGAGAGGACTTTCTTGCTCGATATGATAATATGCTATCTGGTTGCTCTTTATCTTAACATGTATACTTATCTCTTTTTGCTGTCTTATAGTTACATGTTGGTAAAGCCCTTAGGATGTGTACTTGACTACCTGGACTATGATGCGGATCATACTAGTTGGGACATAGTAGTCCATAAGTACATCCTTCAAGGTCCCTAGTCGTGGGTGTATCGAGACGGGGCATCGATATACCAGAGTAGACTAGTGTATACGCTTCTCGACCCATGAGATGGGCGATGGATGATCACATATCCATTGGTGTTTGACATCAGAGATGGTATACGGGTGCTCAGTGGAGACTGGGTACACTGGACGGACTCGCCGAGAACTCCCAGATGGTATTATACCTCACGTCAGATGGCAGTTCTCTGGTGACGCTTGTGCAGGTTAGTCTGTAAGACCCGAGATCGTCATAGAGTCTTGTGTGATTCCCACTGTGCTTTGATTTCCACCTTACCACGTCCATGAGGGCATGCAAAACGGTGGTTTTTAGGTACAGTCCCGAGTCACATGGAGGCAATGAGCAATAGGAAGGGTTTCGTCTCTCCCGGTATTGGGGGTTGATGTTGCGCAGTGCTCGATTGGCCGTAACAGGGAAGTCCCTGGCCAGGGCTGATTAGAGATTTACTGGTAAGTGTTACCAGTAGTTTCTCGACCCGTTATGAGCCTCACATCGGCACGACTTATCGGTTATTGGGGTCTGACGTTTACTACCCCTAGACTTGATATGCGACATATCAGACGAGGAGACCGGACTATACGGGAAGTGTTACCGGCAGGCTTTTACAGGAGTTGGAGCGGGCTTGCTTGCTGATCTTCTGATCGCTCAATACCCGGGTAGCCGTTACATCCAGCTAGTACTGCTGACGGCTTGTGGGTGGTTGATGTGATCATCACCTACTGCCGGAGTATTGACGAGTCTTTAGAGTCCTACATATAGGTTATACTGGCTCAGGCAAAACGAAATAGGGGTGCATATGTGATTTGTGCGGGACCGAGAATAATGCGTGTATGTGATACCGTATTCTATTCTCGCGACTTTTTATATCGGTCGGTTATATATGATATAGCCGGGTTATCGAATCAAGTGTTGATTCGATAAGTCGAAACATTGGATGTTAGTCGGTTATATGTGATATGACCGGATTATTAAGTCAAGTGTTGATTTAATAATTTATTGTATAATTGTATATTAGATATACTAGTTTACATTTACTAACACTTGTTCACTTTAGGGTTTTTCTCACATGAGCATAAATTTAATGTATATTTGATATATATTAAAATTGTGTTTTCTTTTATTGTATCATGGTTGATGATACATCACACTTGGGTGTATGAGACATATATCATGTTATTTGTTATGTTGGGTTTTAACATTTAAAAGTAATTACAAAATTAGTGGTAAATTAGAAAAATGCATGAAGCTTGTGGAAGCTTGTGGATGCATTGACTAAAGTCCACTAAATTTGTTTTTACTTTGGGTTTTAACCTAACCTTAACACTTAGCCATGGTAATGGCTCTACAAGAGTTAGTATATGATACTCACTCGCCATGGTTACCCTTCTCACTTGATCATTATCCTTTCCTCTTTCTTTTGTTCATCTTCATCATTGAACAAAAGAGAAAGCCAACTAGGGTTTTGAAAAGAGAGAAAAAGATTGTGAGATATAAAAATCCAAAGAGAACCCACTTCCTATTTCTCCATCCTCTACTAGATTAGCACTTTAGTATAGGGTGTTTGCTTCACTAATTCTCAAATTAGTGAAGTAGTAGCTTGTGTCGGAATTCCCTCGACGTAGATCATCTTCGGCCTCGGAGACTTCAAGCAAGGTCGCACCTTTCACCTCGTGAAGCCATGCAAGGGTCCGGGAGAACTACGATCGCAGCGAAGGGACTTCATCAAGGAGCTAAAGGAGTGAAGGACCGATCTACAAAGGTTGTATATCGCATCCTTTTAGAGTAAAGTTGATTACTTGCTATTTTATTCGCCTAAACTCTAATATACGATCATGCTTAGTGTTATTCGGCACCTAAAAATTTTAATTTTGGCATGGACGATGCCTTGTAGAGCCTTGTTAGTGTGCCTAGTAATCCTACGGTGGTATCAGAGCCTAGCTAGAGCATTAGGCGATGTGTTAACGAAGTTAAAACCCCGATTGAACCCGAATACGCAAATTTAACCCCCTCTCTGGACTTTTTTCAAAATCTGTGATTTTTCAGTATTAAAAATACCTAAAAAATTCAGCAGGGTTTTATTAGAAATGTGGTGAAAAACGACAGCATGAGCCGTACAATCCACCACGGAACCGCGGCCGTACCCTGCATGGGCCGCGGTTCCGCGGCTGTACAGAGAGTACATGCTATCATTTTTCCACTGTAATTCATATTGTTGTTATTTGTATTTTCTGGGTATTTTTAAATTAACTCAAGTGTTGAGTATTTTGGGGTTTATTTTGTAATCGTCGATTCGATCGAAGAATTTAATTTTGTTCTGTTATTCAGGATAATTTAGAAAGTACTAAAATGTTCGAACGGATATCATTAACTCAATTTTTCCCGGCACGAAAAATATTCAAGTGTTAAATTTTTCTCGGGTTTAAATCTTTCGAAAAAACGTGCATGTGATGCGATGGACCCTCTAGAATACAACAAACCTTAACTCGATTATGTGACCGTCTTGAACTGCCCTTTGAACCTTAGGGTTTGGGGCAGTACGGCGTGCCACATGTGAGGCGTTGGCTTGACCCTTCTACGGCTGGACCGTTGCTACTGTGACGTATTCTGGAATCTTTGAACTCCGCTCAAGAGTTGAGCTATTATGGAAATCTTGAGTATTTGAATATTCGATCGGAAAGTTTAATACTGTCTATTTATCTGGAATGTGATACAATATGTGGAATTCACACAGTTTGGCATGAAATGCGAAATATGTTATATTTCGGATTTACGATGTCTAAAGAGATTGTGGATTCCAAATATTGTAGTTTTACACTTTCTTTTCTGTGACCGTAAGTGTAAAATGTGATATCGCCGGTTTCGTTGCTATATGTCAACGACAATTGGGATGCGCATATTTACTTATGTTGAAGACATGTGATGTTATGATTTGCTGGATATGTTATATTGGATCGTCGCGTTTTGAATAGCCGGGGGTTTTATGTGAGATAAGAGTTTTTATTTTCATTCATGTAAATTTAAATGTATTGTAAGTCTACGGTAGCGCCCCGGCCGTCTACAGACGCCAAATGCGGAACAAAAACATTTTAACTGGCGCTATCGTATACTTTCACCCGGATCTACCATTATTGCTAAACTAACAAACTGTAAAGAGAGCAGAAAGGTTATACCGAACGATCCGAGTCCTTCGTTCTTTAACCATCATCCCACGCTCCGTTACAGCTGCTCCGTTCTCGTCGATCTCCGATCTCCTCGTCTAGGTGGCACCACGTCAACGATTCTTTAAACGGGCTCCCGCCTCTGACTCGAGGCAACTCGGTCGTCAAGTTTGCTAAAAGAGACGACCAAGAATGATGTAGAGAATGAATAGATTACTTTGTCTCACTTCGTCCAAAGCCATGGACGATCGGTAAATGAAGTTGTCACTCGAATCGGGTGATGGAATGAAAGAGACTATGAAATTTCCACGCATCCTAAAACTATAGTCTTTTCTACCAAAAATGAAATCAATCTCACTCTCTCTCTCACAAGGGGCCGGCCACTTTTAAACCAAGAGAGAGGTGAGGGTAGGAGCAATGAGAGGGTAACCATAAGCAAAAGATCAAGAGCAAATATCCTTAAGTAAACAAGAAGCATTAAAGCTTAAAGCATGAGTCATTATAACACATCATCAAGTCTTTAATGCACCATTTAATGTCAAGATGACTCATTAGCCACCTCACCACTTCCAGAACCTTCTAGAAGCATCCACACTCATCTCAAGAAAAGACAAATCTATCTTTAACCGAATGTTAAAAGACGGCTGATAGAAAACTGGAAACTGGCAACTTCCAAAAGTGATCCCGAAACGAATTTCAGGATAACCCCGTAACTGTATAAATATACCCGCATTTTATTACGACCGAATACAAATGCAACTGAGACAAAGATATTATATCTACACAATATAATACTCGGATCCGGCTTAAACCAAAGCCGACCAGTATCATCTGCCCGAAAACTGACACGTGCGTAAACGCACGTGCATTTTCCAAACCCTGCCATAAAACCATACGGCCTCTACAACGTTTCGCCCGAACTTGGGAAACTGTCTGTGGGGGACTCTAATGACTCGTCAGTACCCTGGCAGTGGGTTTAACCATAAACCGTCAGCGGCACTAGCTATGCGTAACGGCTGCCCATGGACTGACCTCAAGGGAGGCCGATGAGCGAACTCACCCGGAAACCCTACTGAGCCTAACAGTGACAATGTATATACAGTCAGGTCTGTTCGTCTATGAGTATCGCATATCTGCCTAGGGGGCTTGTAACGTCAAACCCCCAATAGAAGTATAAGTCGTGTCGGAGTATAGCCCAATAACACCCTGATATACTACTGGAGTACCTACCAGTAAATCTCCTGCCACGGCCGTAGGCTTTGTGTAATGGCTCTCCTAGACATAGCACGATCTCGCCCCCAATACCGGGAGAGACGAATCCCCTGCCGATCCGCTCACGTGCCTCCATGTGGCTCGGGACTGTACCCAAAAACTACCTGTTTGCATGACTCCTTTGAGCCGTGGTAGGGTAGAAATCAAAGCACAGTGGGAACTCACACGAGACAAATGATGACCTCAGGTCGATGAACTAACCTGTACACAAGTCACCAGGGAACTACTATCTGACGATATGTATAATACCAACTAGCATATTCCCGGCGAGTCCTGTCCGGTGTACTCATAACCCAATGAGCACCTGTATACATCTTAGGTGATCCAACTGATACCAGTGGCTTGTGAGACCGGCCACCGCCCCTCGTCGGGATCTCGACTGTATACACTAGTCTACTCCGGAGTATCGATGCCCTGTCTCGAAACTCCCACGACTAGGGACCACAATTAAGGATATGTGTATAAACCACCCAACTCTCACGTATATGATCGCCATCATACTGTTGGTAGTAAAGCAAGATCCTAAGGGCTCTATCAAAGTGTAACATGTAATCAGTCACCTGAACATGTACACGACTGATAAAGGCAAACCAGATAGCATACTATCATCTCGAGTAAGACTGTCCTACCGGTATAGGTCCTCCGCAATCATTGCAATCACGTACCTGCGATCCAATAATTGACTCTGAGGGCACTATCTCCAATAATCTCCCACTTGCACTCAAGGCTAATTATTGCGATGTCGACTACTCACAGCCTGTGTGAAACCGAACATCCAACTCCTCTACTAATCAGTTTCACAAAGCCCGTTTGTAAAACTATTGTGTTCGAGAAATAGCCTCAGTGAGTGGATCCGCCTAGATGTTTCTTTCTATATCTCTCTTAATCTCTAGTTCGTGGAGAAAACCATCTCCTGAATTGATTAATACCTGTCTTAGAATATGTCTGGATATCTGATGGTACTTAGTTCATAAATGAACTCCAAATCCAAACTTCTTAGACTGTATCAATCACTGAACCTAATCAGTATCCGGCACCATGCCACCCACAGTATCCTCTTGGACCACCTGTCCATAATACTGTCCCTCATCAGAGGGAAAACTATAACTCTGACAATCACTCTGTCAACCATGTCACCTTTGAAGCCTGAAATGATAATCGTCTCCCGAAGGAGGCTGCCGTCATCAAATCCGTAGAACATGTACTTATGTTCTAAAACTGCTTCCTTATGTTTCTCTAGGATTGGATTAATACAAACTTATTGCATCTAGTGCAAAAACAACATCTGGTGTGGTACTTGACATCTCATGATTGACTCAATTGCCTAAGCAAGTGATCTGTCAATCATGCACATCCCTCTCCACTTTAGTCTGTAAGACACCTTTAGAGAGGATGACTCCATCACCTGCAGGTACACTACCTTGCCAGGAGTCATTTATTCTAAAAACCATTATAATACTGTCAAAGTACCCACATTGGGAAACTACCCAAATCCAGATCTAAAACCATAGATCTAGAAACCAGAATGTCAAATATTATATCCATATCCTGTCTGGAGAAACAACTGTGTGACGACCACAGTACAACCGATCGTAGTATATGAATTTTACTTCCTACTCTGTGTATGCCATCCAGATACCATGACATCACACCCTACTACCTTCTTAACAGATCCATCCCCTATCCTGATTGAAGTCAAACCCATGACTGTCACATCAAAATTAGATTATCGATCTCCGCTATAACTGCTCAAGTCTATAAATAGACATAAGCTACTTGCCCACTAAACTTCCGCTGCTCCCACTGACTACGACAACCCTCCTACCGGGTCTCATAGCCTGGAACATCAGTAGTGTTAAGTCTGGGTAGATAAGAACCTCCCTGTCACCGTCCTTGAGGCTACCGGAGTACCTCTCGGGTGTCTGAGGTTACCCACCATATCTGCGGAGTGGCTAATGGAATGTCAAACCTGATTGAATATATAGGTCCTATTAAATTTTCCGTAATCGTTCGCGGTTCTGGAATCACTTCCAGTTCTACCATACTCCCACTACTGTTTTCTGAAAAAGATCCATTTTACTAAAACTGTGGCGAGTCAAGAACAAAATCACTATTGATCTTCCAAATGGTAGAATATCAACCCTCGTCATAGCCAGGGTCAACCCACAAACAGCCATTACAGAAACGTGCCCTGAGTTATCCAGAGTCTGGTTTTAAGCATAAGCTGGACAACTCCCCGTACCTTAATATCTTTTAAGGTATGAACCATTCTATATCCAATATAGAAACTTTGGCACTTATTTAATTGGAACCAGATTCAAATCATGCAACTGTCTCCAGTGCATATCAACTTAATATAAAGAGGCTAATCAGCATTACTCAACTTAGGAATCCATCCAATTATGAGTAACCTGAAAGAGAAACAAGTTTCTTAAAACCGTTACTATCATCTGAATACCAATCACAAGAATCTACATCTTCGATCTCTTTGAAGAATCCCGATACTTGTGACACCTGGTTCTCTACTTTATTCTTATACCCACAACTTCTCAAAACTTAGACCTTGTATTTCTATGAAACACTTGTCTAAATACTAGAGAAGTCATAAGTAAACAGAACAGAGTACGAGGACCTACCCCTTTGTCGTGATGGACACTGGACAACATACAATACTTTGTATAAGTCCGCTGAGTTAAGCAACTCATAACCTGTGCGTCGTAGGTTGAAAACTGTACCCTGGCGATTTCCTCAAATATCACCAATTACAACGAATTCCGATATAATGAGGATAATCACCTAATTCCCAATAACTTACTCCCGCTCATCATCTGTAAAACTATACAGATATGAGAATGAATCCTGGTAAATACATACCATTGGAATAAGTATCTAATCGGGAAAACAGTTTTCCTTTAACAATGCACTGAAACATGAAAATGTTTCGTAGGGGTATCCTGGTATTCCTAGCAATGCCTCTTCCATAATCCAATTCATGACTTTAACCGTATATGTTATTGCCATCTCTCCAAATCCCTTTATTTGTCTTTAATCATTACCTTCTGTACACCATCGTTAGGCTAAATGGTTTTCTTCCTTCCCTACCGTTCGGCACCAGCCTATGGTTTGGAAGAAGACTATCCAGTAAGCATAATAGGTGTACCCTCCTAAACCAAGGAGTACTCGCATCTTGAGAGAAGGTGATGATAAAAGACATCTGAATAATACCTTATTCTTTCAAAGGTGAAATAGGAGTGGCGATGAAGTACGCGGTTTGGTCGTGAATGATAACAGTCGCAATTTACTTTGCCCTCTTTCTAATCCCTTTATTTTGTCTTTAGTTATTTCCTTCTGTACACCCTACTTAGGCTAATTGGTTTTCTTCATTCCCTACCTTTCGGCACCTGCCTATGGTTTGGAATAAGACTTTCCAATAAGCGTAATAGGTGTACTCTCCTAAACCAAGGAGCCCTCACAACCTGAGAGAAGGTGATATTAAAAGACAACTGAATAAACCAACTCTATTTCTCCTGAACCTGGATCCATCCTCGAAGAAGTCCCTTCGAGTTCGTATATAACCATACGATGGATCTATCCAATGGAAGTGGATGTCCGTAGTAATACGGGGTGTTCTGAGAAATACAAAGGGCAAAAGAAGGAGTGGCAATGACTTATGCAACTCAGACAATCCAAAAGCCAGTATTTTAAGAAGGTTCGGTCAACTTGGTCACTGAGTCATAGTCTAGGATCGGTCAAAGGTCACTGCCAAAGAGAGAGAGAAAAGAAACACTCTGCGTGCACTCTAACCTAGATCAGAATGGTTATTACTTTATCTAATCCGGAAACCTCCCACTGTCCTGTCAAATTCTACTCCAAACCTGAAAGAAGAATCAATCGGGATCACCCGAAGAGTAAACCAACTCATAAGTGGGAATCGGGATCCAACTCTCATCGCATGATAACGTGATGGAATGCATCCACGTTACTCATACTCCAGAAGGTATGCGCATACTTGGCAAGTTTCAGTTTCTTTAGAAACTCCCGATATGATTTTTGCCCCATGCTCTTATAACCTTGGCGTTAAGTCAAAATGTCATAAGTCACATGCCAAGTTCTACCCGTCACTATCTTGTTAATTTGAACCCACCCGCACATGCCCTTGGCGTTAGGTCAAAATGGCAGAACGGATGTCCCAAACTAACTCATCTATCTATGCAACAATTGAATACCCAGCAGCAACCAAACACTATGCCTTGGCGTTAGGTCAAAATACATAGCTTGAATACTACTGAATACCCAAAAGAAGTGACGGAGGGCTACGGCTGGTTTTTGGCGAAAAACCTTTAACGTAGTGAACTTGATATCGCTGAAGGAACCTGATAGCTTTTTAAAATATAGTGGCGAAAACCTTTTGCTAAAGAGGTCACTCCCGGTGAAGGGATCTCAGCTCTTTCCTTGTGGAATGAGGTGCAGGATATTCCACTGAATACCGCGATGCAAAGCAACTTGTAATCGATTATAGTGAAGTTATTACCCTGACGCAAACTTCTGCCCAAGGGGTCAGTCCCGGTGAAGGGATATCGGCCCTTGCCCCGTCGAATGAGGTGCAGGATATTCCACTGAATACCGCTATGCAAAACAAAAGGAAACGTCTTTGCAATAACACCTTTTAAATTTGTTCCAACAACTGCAAACAGGTTTGTTTTACTTTGCATTGATCAGAATCAATGCAGTCCCATCAATCAATCACACCAGAAAAGAACGAAAATAAAATGTACGTATATGCCATCCGCATTCGTCACTAGGTCCTATCATCACCCGTTAGGTTACTTAACTAACGACAGAGCGGGGACTGGACTAGCGCGGGTGTAAAACATATACAACATCTAATAGTATATAAACCAATAAACAATAATCGCTCCAGGCGTGATAATATGCAACATTACAGAAAAGTAATAAGCATCACAGAACAATACAGATAATCTGGGATCCCCGGGTTTCATAGAGCCTCTGCTGAAACCCGACGTTCCCCTGTCGTGTAGATAGCCTGTGCAATGAAACCTAGACCCCTACGGGTGCGGCAAGTTACCCGCTAAAACATGAAGCGAGGCAGCCCCCTACAGCAAAGTGAATGGACCACCCAGCACTTCACGGAATCCGTTAATCTTGGGCACCCCTCCTTGGGTCAACCTATACCCCCTACGAGTGCGGCGAATAGTCTGCCAATTTCTAGAGTGAGGCCCCTCTGCCTCTCAAAGCCATGAGATGCGGACCCGTTGCCCTCCAGAACCCTGCTATCCGTGCACTCCGTCGCGGGGTAAAACCTAGTACAGAAATGGAAAAATAGTACAACAGGTACATCGACCGCAACCTGGTCGTGCCCCAAAAGAATATTATACAACAGGCAGAGACGGCAGTTCACATGTTGGACGCTCGTCCCGCAATATCAAATGTACAAATAAACTCAAACTGCACTACCATTGCACACTGTTATCCACCACGACAAATCCGCAATATCACAGCACAACACAGAACATCAACGCGAATGTCACGTTCGCAAACCCGTCTAAAAGAACTATAGCAATCAGACGCGGTTTACCGATCAAATGACATTCCCGGTCGGAGATATAATGTAAGCACTGTAAACTAACATGTTTAAATTTTGATCGACTAAATATCACAAAGTGGGCCCCACGAACAACTGGTGAACAGTAACAAAATCTGGGCCCAAAAGATATGTACCAAAAACCCCAATTTCCAGAGAAGAATACACTGTGCAAGTTTGGGGGCATGATCACACAGAATGGCCGCGGATGCGCGGCCAAACCTTGGGTTTGGCCGCGATTCCGCGGCAGTCTTGTCGATTCATGAGCCCAAATTTGTACGGTGTTCTTATAAAACCCTGCACAGATTTCTGAGATATGTAGAATAATTTTAGGACATCATTTAAAATCGACAGAAACTGTGAAGCTTGAAAATTGTGTTTTTGGATATCCGGTTCGATCGATGTTTTAAACGCGTTAGCACAAGTTAGTATAGCAAAATGGTGAGGCTCTAATACCACTGTAAGTCAATGGTAGCACCCCGGCCGTCTACAGACGCCAAATGCGGAACAAAAACTTTTTAACTGGCGCTATCGTATACTTTCACCCGGATCTACCATTATTGCTAAACTAACAAAATGTAAAGAGAGCAGAAAGGTTATACCGAACGATCCAAGTCCTTCGTTCTTTAACCATCATCCCACTCTCCGTTGCGGCTGCTCCGTTCTCGTCGATCTCCGATCTCCTCGTCCAGGTGGCACCACGTCAACGATTCTTTAAACGTGCTCCCGCCTCTGACTCGAGGAAACTCGGTCGTCATGTTTGCTAAAAGAGACGACCAAGAATGATGTAGAGAATGAATAGATTACTTTGTCTCACTTCGTCCAAAGCCGTGGATGATCGGTAAATGAAGTTGCCACTCGAATCGGGTGATGGAATAAAAGAGACTGTGAAATTTCCATGCACCCTAAAACTATAGTCTTTTCTACCAAAAATGAAATCAATCTCACTCTCTCTCTCACAAGGGGCCGGCCACTTTAAACCAAAAGGGAGGTGAGGGTAGGAGCAATGAGAGGGTAACCATAAGAAAAAGATCAAGAGCAAATATCCTTAAGTAAACAAGAAGCATTAAAGCTTAAAGCATGAGACATTATAACACATCATCAAGTCTTTAATGCACCATTTAATGTCAAGATAACTCATTAGCCACCTCACCACTTCCAGAACTTTCTAGAAGCATCCACACTCATCTCAAGAAAAGACAAATCCTTCTTTAACCGAATGTTAAAAGACGGCTGATAGAAAACTGGAAACTGGCAACTTCCAAAAGTGATCACGAAACGAATTTCAGGATAACCCCGTAATTGTATAAATATACCCGCATTTGTATTACGACCGAATACAAATGCAACTGAGACAAAGATATTATATCTACTCAATATAATACTCGGATCCGGCTTAAACCAAAGCGGACCAGTATCATCTGCCCGAAAACTGACACGTGCGTAAACGCACGTGCATTTTCCGAACCCTGCCATAAAACCATACGGCCTCTACAACGTTTCGCCTGAACTTGGGAAACTGTCTGTGGGGGACTCTAATGACTCGTCAGTACCCTGGCAGTGGGTTTAACCATAAACCGTCAGCAGCACTAGCTATGCGTAACGGCTGCCCATGGACTGACCTCAAGGGAGGCCGATGAGCGAACTCACCCGGAAACCCTACTGAGCCTAACAGTGACAATGTATATACAGTCCGGTCCGTTCGTCTATGAGTATCGCATATCTGCCTAGGGGGCTAGTAACGTCAGACCCCCAATAGCAGTATAAGTCGTGTCGGAGTATAGCCCAATAACACCCTTAGATACTACTGGAGTACCTACCAGTAAATCTCCTGCCACGGCCGTGGGCTTTGTGTAATGGCTCTCCTAGACACAGCACGATCTCGTCCCCAATACCGGGAGAGACGAATCCCCTGCCGATCCGCTCACGTGCCTCCATGTGGCTCGGGACTGTACCCAAAAACTACCTGTTTGCACGACTCCTTTGAGCCGTGGTAGGGTAGAAATCAAAGCACAGTGGGAACTCACACGAGACAAATGACGACCTCAGGTCGATGAACTAACCTGTACACATGTCACCAGGGAACTGCTATCTGACGATATGTATAATACCAACTAGCAGATTCCCGGCGAGTCCTGTCCGGTGTACTCATAACCCAATGAGCACCTGTATACATCTTAGGTGATCCAACTGACACCAGTGGCTTGTGAGACCGGCCACCGCCCCTCGTCGGGGTCTCGACTGTATACACTAGTCTACTCCGGAGTATCGATGCCCTGTCTCGAAACTCCCACGACTAGAGACCACAATTAAGGATATGCGTATAAACCACCCAACTCTCACGTATATGATCGCCATCATACTGTTGGTAGTAAAGCAAGATCCTAAGGGCTCTATCAAAGTGTAACATGTAATCAGTCACCTAAATATGTACACGACTGATAAAGGCAAACCAGATAGCATACTATCATCTCAAGTAAGACTGTCCTACCGGTATAGGTCATCCGCAATCATTGCAATCACGTACCTGCGATCCAATAATTGACTCTGAGGGCACTATCTCCAACATGTATGTTATATTCTTTTATTGGGGCACTTTCGGGATGAGGTTGATGTCACCTTTTGTATATTATTTACTTTTCCGCACTAGGATAGACCTAAGGAGGAGAGCACAAGTAACCGGGTTCTGGAGTCCAGTGGGAGACCAACTCGAGGAGTCGAGTCCGGATCTCATAACTCTAGAATTGGTAGGGTTGCTTGCCGCTCTCGTAGGGGTCTAGGGTTGTGGGTTTGGCTATTCATCGCGACAGTGGAATCCGTGTTTTATAGAGGCTCAAAATAAAACACGGACGTCCTAGTATATCCAATGTTTCATATATTTCTTCTGCTGTGATATCTGTGATGTGATCATTTGATGTTCTGGGATAAATATTGTATATAGTATATATGATATATTATATAGGCGTTACTTATGTTTTACACCCACGCTAGCCCTGCCCTGCTCTACCGTTAGTTACCTAACCTAACGGTGCACGAGGGGACATCGAGGAGAATGCGGATGGCATAAGTGTACATCGTATTTATCTGTGATGTTTAGGTGACTTAAATGATAGGACTTCATTAATGTGATTAATGAAAGAAAAGAAACCTAAAAGATGTTGTAGAATCAAATTTTCAAATAAAAAGGGTAGCTACAGTTTTGCTTTGCATAGCGGTATATATGATATACCCTGCACCTTATTCGATGAGGAAAGAGCCGAGATCCCTTCACCGGGAGTGACCTCTTTAGTAAAACTGGCAGATGCTACAACACTCGGTTTGCTTTTGATTTCTTTTGGAGTTTTGCTTTGCATAGCGATATATATGATATATCCCGCACCTTATTCCATAAGGAAAGAGCCGAGATCCCTTCACCGGAAGTGACATCTTTAGCAAAACTAATAAAAGCCTCAAAATCACTCCATTTCAAAATTCACATGATTCTACGACGATATCAAGTTCATTACGCAATAGGTTTTCAGAAAAACCTATCGTAGCCCTCCGTCATTTCAGATAAGTTGTACATAGTATTCGTGCTGCATTTGTTGGCTTTCGTCAAGGTGTAGTGTGCGGTAGCTATATACTGCTTATCTGCTGCATATGATGCGATTGGATTAGGGTAGTCGTACGGCTTTGTTGGCTTTCGTCAAGGGTCATGCTGGTGGGTTTAATTCAATCAAGAAACGTATGGGTTGAACTTGACTAGCGGGCTATGGTTTGTTGGCTTTCGTCAAGGTCATAGCAAGTTAGGGGCAAAATATTATCGGGAATTTCAAGTGTTTCGATTTGCAATGAGATTGCATACCTTCTATGAGATAGTTGGATCCCGTTACCCACTGCGAGTAATTGTTACTCCCGGGAGAGTTTTACACAGGACAATTAGCCGATCAAGCAGGTGTCTAGAAAGGTGTCAACGGGGTTACGCCTCTGGGAAAACGAGGTTTACTTTAATCAGGTCCGTGTGAAAGCACGGGGAACCTCCCTCAAAGTACCGACACTGGCCTGGCTGAAAGATTGGCGAAGTTGTAGGGTGTAATTAATCCCGGCTAGCCATTCCTTTTAGGGTTTGAAGGAAAATTTGATAAAAACAGTGGGAGCCATCCTGATTAGATAAAATAATAACCAATCTGATCTTGCAAGAGCATACGCTAAAGTGTTTTCTTCTCTCTCTCTCTCCAGGTAGCGACCGTATCATTCCTTAATCAAGATAATAATATGGATGTATTGACTGAACCCGCATGTTATACTGTGCTGGGGAACGTTGGTTCCGTTCTTTCTTATAAGAGTTATAAGACTGATCAGGATATAGGGGAATACCAGGATTTCCATGCCACCCGAATGAAGAAAGTACATGTTGATGCATTTTCTTCGGATGTGTTCGTTACAGAGAACTGTTTCTCCATTTGCTCTACGTCCTGGGTATTAGATACCGGGTCAGGATCCCATATATGTAATCAGTTACATGGGCTTAGGAAAGGTAGAGAACTTGGAGAAAGTGATAAAGACATAAGAGTTGGAAATGGTGCAATTGTTGCAGCTAAAACCGTTGGGGAATATCACCTTGTATTGCCAACTGGTAATACATTGATTCTGAACGAATGCTATTTCATGCCGAACCTGATATGCAACATTATATCGGTTTCTTTGTTGAGTAAAGAGGGATATAATTTTGTATTACAGGATAATGTTATGAACATTTTTCTAAACCAAAAGTTGGTTGGATCAGGCACATTGTGCAATGGCATTTATGTTCTAAATCAATCAACAGTTCTGAGCATAACAAACACACACAAGAGGAAGAGTTCAGAACTGAACGAATCCTTCTTGTGGCATTATAGACTCGGTCATATAAATGTGACACGGCTAGCTAAGTTACATAAGGATGGATACTTGAAACCGTTCGAATTTTCATCTTATGACACTTGCCAGTCATGTCTCAAAGGTAAAATGACCAAAACTCCGTTTACGGGACACGGAGAAAGAGTTATCGAACTCTTGGGACTGATACATAGTGATGTAAGCGGTCCCATGTCTACACATGCCAGGGATGGTTCTTCGTACTTCATTACATTCACTGACGATCTCTCAAGATACGGACATGTGTTCTTGATAAGACACAAGTCTGAAGCTTTTGAGAAATTTAGAGAATATAAACAAGAAGTCGAGAACCAAACCGGAAAAAGTATTAAAATCCTTCGATCTGATCGAGGAGGTGAATACTTGAGCAATGAATTCCTGGACTTCCTAAAAGAGAATGGGATTCTTTCTCAGTTGACTCCTCTATATACACCACAGCACAACGGTGTATCTGAACCACACCCTATTAGATATGGTGCGCTCTATGATGAGCACAGCTGAATTACCTATTTCCTTCTGGGGGTATGCGCTAGAGACAACCATACATCTATTGAATATGGCCCCCACCAAATCTGTGACTACCACTCCATATGAGATATGGAAAGGGAAGAGACCATGTCTTAACTATGTAAAGATATGGGGTTGTCCAGCCTATGTCAAACGAAAAAATCCGGACAAACACGAGGCACGGTCTGTTCTATGCAAATTTGTAGGATATCCTAAGAATTCTCAAGGGTATATCTTCTACCACACTGAGGAACAAAGGGTGTTTGTTTCTCGGCATGCCACCTTTTTAGAATAGGAATCTCTTGTAAAAGAGATTAGTGCTCATGAGGTAGAACTAGAAGAGGTTCCAGCTACAAAAGCTGCAACAGAAGATCTGGTGGAACCAGAGGATTCGGTAGTTCCCGATGAACCCCAGCCACTCCACCGATCTAGTAGGGTTCCTCACCCACCTGAAAGATACTACGGTTTTCTCATGGATGGTGGGAGCGAGGATTGCATCATGGTTGATGATGACCCAAGTAGCTTCGAACAGGCCATCATAAGTGGGGACTCAGTGAAATGGCAGGATGCCATGCGGTCCGAGATGGAATCCATGTACACCAACAAAGTATGGACTTTGGAAGTTGCTCCTGAAGGGGTAAAACCCATTGGGAGAAAGTGGATCTTCAAGAAAAAACTTGGTGTAGATGGGAAAGTGAAGACTTTCAAAGCTAGACTTGTTGCAAATGGTTTTCGTCAAAGACCAGGTGTGGACTATGACGAAACCTTTTCTCCAGTGGCTATGCTTAAATCCACCCGGATCATGCTTGCCATCGCTGCATATCGCTGCCTTTCTAAACGGTGATTTAGAAGAGTGCGTGTACATGACTCAGCCAGAGGGCTTCGTAGATAGTGGGAGCAGCGGGAAGGTGTGCAAGCTGCTTAAATCCATTTATGGATTAAAGCAAGCGTCGCGGAGTTGGAACATCTGCTTTGATGTCGTTATCAAAGAGTTTGATTTCGTCAAAAACGTAGATAAACCTTGTATCTACAAGAAGGTGGCAGAGAGTAAGGTTGTCTTCCTCGTATTGTACGTGGACGACATACTCTTGATAGGAAATGACATTCCTATACTGCAATCGGTCAAGCTCTTCTTATCACAAAGATTCTCAATGAAAGATCTTGGTGATGCCTCCTGCATATTGGGAATTATGATATATAGAGATAGATCTAAACGGATATTGGGATTGTCCCAATCTAGGTACATTGACACCATACTAAAGAGGTTTAGTATGGAAGAGTCCAAACGTGGGTTTTTACACACGATCTCAGGGCTCACTCTCTCCAAAGAGATGTCTCCCAAGACTGATTTGGAGAGAGCTCGCATGCAAGGGATACCCTATGCTTCGGCAGTAGGATCTATCAAGTACGCGATGCTATGTACCAGACCCGATGTAGCATACTCACTAAGTGTAGTGAGTATGTATCAAGCTGATCCTGGAGAGAGTCACTGGACAGCTGTGAAGAGCATTCTCAAGTACTTACGAAGGACTAAGGAGATGCTCTTGGTGTATGGTAACGGAGAATTCCAAGTGGAGTCCTTTACCGATTCGAGCTTCCAGAGTGATAAGGACGACTCTAAGTCGTAGTCGGGATTTGTCTTTACCCTTTACGGAGGGGCGGTTAGCTGGAAGAGTTCCAAGCAGGAAACCGTGGCAGACTCGACGATGGAAGCTGAATACATCGCTGCTAACGATGCTGCCGAAGAGGATGTCTGGATCAAGAAGTTCATTGCTGAACTTGGAGTGGTTCCATCCATTGAGCATCCAAAACCTTTGTATTGCGATAACAATGGAGCGGTGGCTTTGGCCAAAGAACCCAGGTCCCATCAGCGATCCAGGCATATTCTGAGGCGGTATCGCCTGATCCGGGAGATAGTTGATCGCCGGGAGATCGGGATCAGGAGGGTTGACACGAAGAACAACACAGCGGATCCACTCACGAAGGTCATTCCCCAGATACAGTTTGAGAGACTCTTCGGGATGCTCAGTATGCGATACTACAGCAGCAGGCCCTAGTGCAAGTGGGATATTGTTAGTTGTATGTATGCCCTAGAGGCCAGTATTGTACAGATGATGTATATTATATTGGATGCTTGGATATATATAGAGAGGACTTTCTTGCTCGATATGATAGTATGCTATCTGGTTGCTCTTTATCTTAACATGTATACTTGTCTCTTTATGCTGTCTTATAGTTACATGTTGGTAAAGCCCTTAGGATGTGTACTAGACTACCTGGACTATGATGCGGATCATACTAGTGGGGACATGGTAGTCCATAAGTACATCCTTCAAGGTCCCTAGTCGTGGGTGTATCGAGACGGGGCATCGATATACCAGAGTAGACTAGCGTATACGCTTCTCGACCCATGAGATGGGCGATGGATGATCCCATATCCATTGGTGTTTGACATCAGAGAAGGTATACAGGTGCTCAGTGGAGACTGGGTACACTGGACGGACTCGCCGAGAACTCCCAGATGGTATTATACCTCACGTCAGATGGCAGTTCTCTGGTGACGCTTGTGCAGGTTAGTCTGTAGACCCGAGATCGTCATAGAGTCTTGTGTGATTCCTACTATGCTTTGATTTCCACCTTACCATGTCCATGAGGGCATGCAAAACGGTGGTTTTTGGGTACAGTCCCGAGTCACATGGAGGCAATGAGCGATAGGAGGGGTTTCGTCTCTCCCGGTATTGGGGGTTGATGTTGCGCAGTGCTCGATTGGCCGTAACAGGGAAGTCCCTGGCCAGGGATGATTAGAGATTTACTGGTAAGTGTTACCAGTAGTTTCTCGACCCGTTATGAGCCTCACATCGGCACGACTTATCGGTTATTGGGGTTTGACGTTTACCACCCCTAGACTTGATATGCGACATATCAGACGAGGAGACCGGACTGTACGGGAAGTGTTACCTGCAGGCTTTTACAGGAGTTGGAGCGGGCTTGCTTGCTGATCTTCTGATCGCTCAATACCCGGGTAGCCGTTACGTCCAGCTAGTACCGCTGACGGCTTGTGGGTGCTTGATGTGATCATCACCTACTGCCGGAGTATTGACGAGTCTTTAGAGTCCTACATAAAGGTTATACTGGCTCAGGCAAACCGAAATAGGGGCGCATATGTGATATGTGCGGGACCGAGAATAATGCGTGTATGTGATACCATGTTCTATTCTTACGACTTTGTGTATCGGTCGGTTATATATGATATAGCCGGGTTATCGAATCAAGTGTTGATTCGATAAGTCGAAACATTGGATGTTAGTCGGTTATATGTGATATGACCGGATTATTAAGTCAAGTGTTGATTTAATAATTTATTGTATAATTGTATATTAGATATACTAGTTTACATTTACTAACACTTGTTCACTTTTGGGTTTTTCTCACATGAGCACAAATTTAATGTATATTTGATATATATTAAAATTGTGTTTTCTTTTATTGTATCATGGTTGATGATACATCACACTTGGGTGTATGAGACATACACCATGCTATTTGTTATGTTGGGTTTTAATATTTAAAAGTAATTACAAAATTAGTGGTAAATTAGAAAAATTCATGAAGCTTGTGGAAGCTTGTGGATGCATTGACTAAAGTCCACTAAATTTGTTTTTACTTTAGGTTTTAACCTAAACTTAACACTTAGCCATGGTAATGGCTCTACAAGAGTTAGTATATGATACTCACTCGCCATGGTTACCCTTCTCACTTGATCATTATCCTTTCCTCTTTCTTTTGTTCATCTTCTTCATTGAACAAAAGAGAAAGCCAACTAGGGTTTTGAAAAGAGAGAAAAAGATTGTGATATATAAAAATCCAAAGAGAACCCACTTCCTATTTCTCCATCATCTACTAGATTAGCACTTTAGTATAGGGTGTTTGCTTCACTAATTCTCAAATTAGTGAAGTAGTAGCTTGTGTCGGAATTCCCTCGACGTAGATCATCTTCGGCCTTGGAGACTTCAAGCAAGGTCGCACCTTTCACCTCGTGAAGCCATGCAAGGGTCCGGGAGAACCACGATCGCAGCGAAGGGACTTCATCAAGGAGCTAAAGGAGTGAAGGACCGATCTACAAAGGTTGTATATCGCATCCCTTTAGAGTAAAGTTGATTACTTGCTATTTTATTCGCCTAAACTCTAGTATACGATCATGCTTAGTGTTATTCGGCACCTAAAAATTTTAATTTTGGCATGGACGATGCCTTGTAGAGCCTTGTTAGTGTGCCTAGTAACCCTACACTATCTTTTCAATTTTTCATAAAAGTTTTATCATTATCATTTAGACAAAAGCTTTTGCCATCATCTTCTTCTTCCTCCTCTCTCTCTTGATATTTCATTTGAGTGAGTTAGTAAAAAAGAAAGGGTTTTGATTAGAGCATACAAATCACCTCATCATTCTACACACATCTAGCCTATTTGTGTAGGATGTTTTGCTACACATCATCATGCATCAAGTAAAGCAAAGAGATTTGGGCAAAGGGACTGCGGGTGGATCATCGTGGACTTGGATGGTTGCTAGCGATCCGTTCCAAACTCTCAAAGGTCCAAAGAGTCACCAAAGAGAGACTATAAAGGTTGTAATCTCTACTTTTAGTGATAGATTGTTCTTTGTATGTGATACTATACTTGTTACCCTAATAATTCTAGTTAAGATTCATGGATTGTTTGCTTTGCACCTCTCTAAATTTTAAAGTGGCATGAGTGATGCTACCAAACCCTAGACTAGGTGCAAGGGAAACCCAATAGTATTTGTGCTGTGTTTGTTGGCCTTTGTCAAGGCGTAGTGTGCGGAAGCTGACAAGTACTTATCTGCTTAAGAATGTGGTGCGATTGGATTAGGGTAGTCGTACGACCTTATTGGCCTTTGTCAAGGGTCGTACGGGTGGGTTTAATTCAATCGGGAAATGACGGGTTGAACTTGACTAACATCCTATGGTTTGTTGGCCTTTGTCAAGGTCATAGGGGTCAGGGGCAAAAGATATTATCAGGAATTTCAAGTGTTGAAATTTGCAATGAGATTGTATACCTTCTATGAGATAGTTGGATCCCGATACCCGCTGCGAGCAAGAGTTGCTCCTCGGAGAGTTTTACACTTTACAATTAGCTAACATATTAGGTGTCTAGAAAGGTGTTAATGGGGCTACCCCTAATGGAAAACGAGGTTTATCTTAGGTCTGTGCGAAAGCACGGGGAACCTCCCTCAAAGTACCGGCACTGGCCTGGCTGAACGGTTAGCAAAGTTGTAGACTGTAATTAATCTCAGCTAGTCTTTCCTTTTTAGGGTTTTCTGAAAGAAGATTTTATTGAAACAGTGGGAGCCATCCTGATTAGATAAGTTAATAACCAATCTAATCTTGCAAGAGCATACGCTAAAGTGTTTTCTTCTCCCTCTCCAGGTAGCGACCATGTCAGGCCTTAATCAAGATAATAATATGGATGTATTGACCGACCCTACTTATTATACTGTGCAGGGGAACGTTGGTTCCGTTTTTTCTTATAATTGTTATAAGACTGAACAGGAAATAGGGGAATTCCAGGATTACCATGCCACCCGGATAAAGAAAGAAGATGTTGATGCATTTTCTTCGGGTGTGTTCGTTACAGAGAATTGTTTCTCACTTTGCTCTACATCCTGGGTATTGGATACCGGATTAGGGTCCTACATATATAATCTGTTACATGGGCTAAGGAAAGGAAGAGAACTGGGAGAGGGTGATCATTCCGTAAGAGTAGGGAATGGTGCAAATGGTGCAGTCAAAGCAGTTGGCGAATATCACCTTGTATTACCAAGTGGTAATACATTGATTCTGAACGAATGCTATTACATACCGAACCTGATATGCAACATTATATCAGTTTCTTTATTAAGTAAAGAAGGATATAATTTTGTATTGCAGGATAATGTTATGAACATTTTCCTCAATCAAAAGTTGATTGGATCGGGCACGATGTGCAATGGAATTTATGTTCTAAATCAAACTATAGTTTTAAGCATAAAAAACACACACAAGAGGAAGAATTCAGAAATGAACGAATCCTTCTTATGGCATTGTAGACTTAGTCATATCAATGTGACACGACTAGCTAAGTTTCATAAGGATGGATATTTGAATCCGTTCGAATTTTCATCTTATGACACTTGCCAGTCATGTCTCAAAGGAAAAATAGCCAAAACTCCGTTTATTGGACACGGAGAAAGAGTTACAGAACTCTTGGGACAGATACATGGTGATATATGCGGTCCTATGTCTACACATGCCAGGAATGGTTCCTCGTACTTCATTACATTCACTGACGATCTCTCAAGATACGGACATGTGTTCCTGTTGAAACACACGTCTGAAGCTTTTGAGAAATTCAAAGAATATTAGAATGAAGTAGAAAACCAAACTGGTAAAAGTATTAAGATCCTTCGATCTAATCGAGGAGGAGAATACTTGAGCAATGAGTTCCTGGACTATTTAAAAGAGAATGGGATTCTCTCTCGGCTTACTCCTCCATATACACCACAGCACAACGGTGTATCGGAACGGAGGTATCGCACCCTATTAGATATGGTACGCTCTATGATGAGCACTGCTGAGTTGCCTATTGTAAGCCCGCGGGGGCGCCCCGGGCGTCGATCCGACGCCGGAAACGCGGAAACAAAAACTTTGCGAACTTTGCAAAGCGGCACCACCGCGGACTTTTTACCCGGATCGGGCCATTAACCTAGCTAGCTTGCAAAATAAAATACGGGTAGAGAAGTATACCAAGCGATCCGTGTCCTTCGGTCTTCGTCTCCTCTCCGATCTCCTGCGGAATCTCCGTCACCTCCTCGCTCGTCGGAAAGGGCACCACGTAGCCGGAATCTTTTACGGGCTCCCGCCTCTTGACCGAGGCAACTCGGGCGCGAAGTTGGCTAGCCGACGCGTCCAAGGTTTGCTATAGATATAGTGTAGATGCTTGTCTCTTTTGGGGTTATGAGGTTGCCATGGTTGGAGGAATTTTACACAAGAATTTTCATGGATGCAAGAGGGGAAAAAGAAGCATGCAAGAAATGGGCTCGGCCAAAATTGCTCACTGGAAAAGTGAATGAAGCAAGCTCTCTCTCCATTCATCAAAAAATGTGTGAATGTTGCAAAATTAATACCAAATCAAAACTTCTCTCTGCACACAAACAAATGGGGGGCCCACTAAATTAATCAACAAGCAACATTTACACACATATAAACCTCTCTCCTCTCATACTAGTGGCCGGCCCCACAAAGGAATTGGTGGGATATAATGAAATGAATTAATAAAGAGAAGAAAAAGAGAATGAAAACAATTAGAAGAAGGTCAAACCAAATTCTAATCCATATCCAAATCAATACCCATCCAATAAATGCAAGGAAATGACCATAAAAGAATATCATGATGAGGCTAGTCTCATCATGAAGCCACATATGCAAGAAAGCCCCTCACAACAAAGTTAATTGCAAAATTGCAATTAACCCCCTCCAACGAAAAGTCCGGCCGTGAAGGAAAAATAGAAAACCGGCCGGAACGGAATGCAAACTGGCAACCCCAGAAAACCGATCCCGTAATAAATTACAGGAAAACCCCGCTACTGGAAATACATGCCCGCATTTGTATTCCCACTGAACACAAATGCAAAGAGACAAAACTACACTATCAAATACTAGAATCCGGCTTAAGCCAAAGCCGGCTAGTAAAATCCGTCCGATCATGATCCGTGCAATACCGCACGTATCTGATCGAACCCTGCCATATCTCCATACGGCCTCTACAGCGTTTCGCCCGAAACTTGAGTAACTGTCTGTGTGGTGGACTCTAAAGACTCGTCAATACCTTGGCTGTGGATTTAACCACTAGCACGTCAGAGGTATAAGCCAATACGTGACGGGCCACCAGGTATTGACCAAATGGGACGTCGATGAGGAAGCTCACCCCGACACCCAACTGAGCCTGTCAGTGACAATATCCGTACAGTCCGGTCCGTTCGTCTATGAGTATCGCATGGCGGGCCTAGGGGGTTGGTAAAAGTCAGACCCCCAAAAGCGGTACAAGTCGTGTCGGAGTATAGCCCAGAACACCCTGAGATACTACTGGAATACCTACCAGCAAATCTCCTGCCTTGGCCTTGGCCAAGGACTTTTCATGTTCTGGCTCTCCTAGACACAGCACGACCTCACCCCCAAACCGGGAGAGACGAACCCCTGAAGATCCGCTCACTGCCTCCATGTGGCTCGGGACTGCACCCAACTAAAACCTGTTTGCACGACTCCTTTGAGCCGTGGTAGGGTAGTAATCAAAGTACAGTGGGAACTCACACGAGACAAATGACGATCTCAGGTCGATGAACTAACCTGTACACATGTCACCAGGGAACTGCTATCTGACGTCTGGTATAATCCAACTAGCAGGTTCCCGGCGAGTCCTGTCCGGTGTACTCATAACCCAATGAGCACCTGTATACATCTTAGGTGAACCAACTGACACCAGTGGCTTGTGAGACCGGCCACCGCCCCTCGTCGGGGTCTCGACTGTATACACTAGTCTACTAATGGAGTATCGATGCCCTGTCTCGAAACTCCTACGACTAGGGACCATTTTAGGATGTGCTTATAGACCGCCGGCTCCCACTTATATGATCGCCCTCATACTGCTGGTGGTCAAGCAAGAATCCAAGGGGCTTTATCAACGTGTAATAGCAACTCGAAAGGTCACCTAAAGCAGTACACGATGATAAAGATAAACCAGATAGCGTACTATCATCTCGAGTAAGATTGTCTTCCCGGGATAGGTCCTCCCTCAATCATTGCAATCACGTGCCTGTGACCCAATAATTGACTCTGAGGGCACTATCTCCAACAATCTCCCACTTGCACTCGAGGCTAATTATTGCGATGTCGCATACTCACAGCCCGTGTGATACCGAACACCCAACTCCTCTACTAGTCAGTCTCACAAAGCTCGTTTGCGAAACTATTGCGTTCGAGGAATAGCCTCAGTGAGTGGATCCGCTTTGATGTTTCTTTCTATGTCTCTCTGTATCTCAAGTTCGTGGAGAAAGCCATCTCCCGAAATGAGCAATACCTGTCTTAGAATGTCTGGATGTCTGATGGGACCTAGCTCATAAATGAACTCCAAATCCAAACTTCTTAGACTGTATCGTCAACTGAACTTAATCAGTATCCTGCGCCATGCCTTCCCTCCGTATCCACCTGGACCACCTGTCCAAAATACTGCCCCTCGTCAGAGGGAAAACTATAACTCTGACAGCCACTCTGCCATCCAGGTCACCTTGGAAGCCTGGAATGATAACCGTCTCCTAAAGGAGGCTGCCGTTATCAATTCCCTAGAACATCAACTTATGTTCTAAAACTGCTTCCGATTGTGACGACCAAAGTATAACCGATCGTAGTATAGGATTATTACTTCCTACTCTGTGTATGTCATCAAAAACCAGGACATCACACCCTACTACCTTCTTAACAGATCCATCCCCTATTCTGATGAAGTCAAACCTATGACTGTCACATCAGAAATAGATGATCTTCCTCCTCTATATCTGCTCTAGTCTATAAATAGACATAAGCCTGATGTCCACCAATGCTTCCGCTGCTCCCACTGACTATGACAACCCTCTTGCAGAGTCATATACACGTACACTTCTAAAGCAAGTTTAGAACGACGCTATACTCATCCTCCCGCCGGGTCTCGCAGCCTGGAACAACAGCAATGGCAAGTGTGGGTAAACAAGAACCTCCCTGCCACCGTCCTTGAGCATACCGAAGTACCTCTCGAGTGCCTGAGGTTACCCACCTTATCTGCAGAGTGGCCAATGGAATGTCAAACCAGATTGAATTTTTAGGTTCCTATCAAATCTTCAGTAATCGTTTGTGGTTCTGGAATCGCTTCCAGTTCTACCATACTCCCACTACTGTTTTCTGAAAAAAAATCCATTTTTTGATTAAAACTGTGGCGAGTCAAGAACAATATCACTATTGATCTTCCAGATGGTAGAAAGTCAACCCTCGTCATAGCCCGGGTCAACCCACAAACAGCCATTACTGAAACGTGCCTTGAGTTGTCCAGAGTCTGGTTTTAAGCATAAGCCGGACAACTCCCCGTATCTTAACAATGTTAAGATATGAACTGTTCTATATCCAAGAAACAGAGGCACTGATTTAATTGAACCAGATTCAAATCATGCAGCTGTCTCCAGTGCATGTCAAGTAAATGGAGAGAGGCCGATCAGCGTTACTCAACTTAGGAGTACTTCCAATTATGAGTAACCTGAAAGAGAAGCTAGTTCTCTTAATCATTACTATCAACTGAATACCATGTACAAGTATCTACATCTTCGATCACCTTGAAGAATCCCGATACTTGCAACACCTGGTTCTCTACTTTACTTTTATACCTATAACTCCTCAAAACTTAGACCCTGTGTTTCTATGAAACACATGTCTAAGAACTAGAGAAGTTAAAAGTAAATAGAATATAGTACGAGGACCAACCCCTCTGTCCTAAATGGACACTGGACAATATACAATACTCTGTATAAGTCCCCTGAGTCGAATGACTCATTCACTGTGTGTCGTAGGTTGAAAACTGTACTTTTGGTTAAGAAGAATCACACCGTTGTTCAATGCTCCTTACCTAACCATCCACTGGTACAGGTAAATGTCATAGACATAATTTCAAAAAGGTATGTCTCACTCTATAAAAATAGACGTACAGATATATCAATTTGAAATTGGTGCACAACAACGGATATTCAAAACCAAATATTTGCCGACCGGCAAACAATCCAGGTGGCTTCCTCAAATATCACCAATTCCAACGAATCCCGATATAATGAGGATGGTCACCTAATTCCCAATAACTTACTCCCACTCATCATCTGTAAAACCATACAGATGTGAGAATCTAACCTGGTAAATACATACCCTGAAGCAAGTGTCTAATTGGGAAATCAGTTTTGTTTTAACAGTACACAGTGAAACTGAAACATTGAAATGTTTCGATGGGGTATCCTGGTATTCTTAGTAATGCCTCTTCCATTATCCAGATTCACAACTATAACCGTATAATTCTTTGCCGCTTCTCCAAATCCCTTTATATGTCTTTAGTCATTACCTTCTGTACACCCCTTTAGGCCAAATGGTTTTCTTCATTCCCTACCGTTCGGCACCAGCCTATGGTTTGGAAGAAGACTAGCCAATAAGCATAAAAGGTGTACTGTCCTAATCCCAGGAGCACTCGCAACGCGAGAGAAGGTGAAGATAAAAGACACCTGAATGTACTTTATTCTTATTTCTCCTGAACCAGGATCCATCCCCGAACTGGAACAAGTTCCTTTCGAGTTCGTATATAACCATACGATGGATTATCCTATAAACTGGGATCTTCGTAGTGATACGGAGTGTCCTGGAGAAATACAAAGGTGATTTAGGATTGGCGAAGAAATACTTGGTTTGGTCGTGAATAGCAGTCGCACTTTACTTTGCCCTCTTACTAATCCCTTGTTTTGTCTGAACTTAATACCTTCTGTACACCGTTTAGGCTAATTGGCTTTCTTCATTCCCCACCGTTCGGCACCAGCCTAAGGTTTGGAAGAAGACTGTCCAATAAGCGTAATAGGTGTACTACTCCTAAACCAAGGAGTATTCGCAACCTGAGAGAAGGTGAAAAGAAAAGACAACTTAATAGTCCTATCCGTTTTCTCCAGAACCAGAAACCATCCTCGAAGTCCTTCGAGTTCGTATATAACCATACGATGGTTTTGTCCAATGGAAGTGGACGGTCGTAGTAATACGGGGTGTCCCGGAAAAAAGGGTAAAAGTAGGAGTGGCAAAGAGGTTTGCAACTCTGACAATCCAAAAGCCTGTGTTAAGTAGGTTCGGTCAACTTGGTCACTGAGTCATAGTCTAGGGTCAGGTCAATGGTCGCTGCCAGAGAGAGAGAAAAGAAACACTCAGCGTGCACTCTAACCTAGATCAGAATGGTTGTCACTTTATCTAATCTGGAAACCTCCCACTGTACCTCAAATTCTCCTCCAAACCTGAAAGAAGAATTAGTCGGGGTCACCCGAGGAGTAAACCAACTCATCAGTAGGAATCGGGATCCAACTCTCATCGCATGATAACGTGACGGAATCCGCTCACGTTATCATACTCCAGAAGGTATGCGCATATCTGGCAAGTTTCAGTACTTTTGAAACTCCCGATGTGGATTTTTACCCCATGCTCTTATGACCTTGGCGTGAGGTCAAAATATCATAAGTCACATGTCAAGTTCTACCCATCATTTTCCTGGTTAATTTGAACCCACCCGTACATACCCTTGACGTAGGCCAAAATAGTAGTACGACTGTCCCAAACCAACGCATCTATCTATGCAGCAGATAAATACCCGGCAGCTACCAAACACTATGCCTTGGCGTGAGGTCAAAATACATAGCTTGAATACTACCTAATATTTAACTGAAATGATGGAGGGCTACGAATGGTTTCTGGCGAAAACCTTTAACGTAATGAACTTGATATCGTTGAAGGAACGGATAGCTTTATAAAAATATAGTGACGAAAACCTTTGCTAAAGAGGTCACTCCCGGTGAAGGGATCTCGGCTCTTTCCCCGTAGAATGAGGTGCAGGATATTCCAACTGAATACCACGATGCAAAGCAAAAGTAAACGGCTATAGTGAAGTTATTGCCCTGACGCAAACTTCTGTCCAAGGGGTCACTCCCGGTGAAGGGATCTCGGCCCTTGCCTCGTCGACTGAGGAGCAGGATATTCCAACTGAATATCACTATGCAAAACAAAAGTGAACGTCCCTGCAATAACAGCTTTTTGAAAAGTGTTCCAACAACATCAGAATAGGTTTGTTTAACTTGCATTGATCCGAATCAACGCAGTCCCATCAATTGATCACACCAATAAAGAACGAAAATATACTGATGTACGTATATGCCATCCGCATTCGCCACTGGGTCCCGTCATCACCCGTTAGGTTAGCTAACTAACGGCAGAGCGGGGACTGGACTAGCGCGGATGAAAAACATATACAACATCTACTAGTATATATACAATATATAATTTTCGCTCAAGGCGTGAAAAAAATGCAGCAACACAGAAATGTATAGCAACACAGATCAATACAGATATCTGGGATCCCCGGGTTTCACAGAGCCGCTGAAACCCGACGTTCCCCTGGTCGTGTGGATAGCCTGTACAATGAAATCCTAGACCCCTACGGGTGCGGCAAGTTACCCGCCAAAACCTGAAGCGAGGCAGCCCCCTTCAGCACCGTGAATGGACCACCCAGCACTTCACGGAATCCGGTAACTTGGGCACCCCTCCTGGGTCAACCCTATACCCCCTACGAGTGCGGCGAATAGCCCGCCAATCCTAGAGTGAAGCCCCCTCCGTCTCAATGCCATGAGATGCGGGCTTGTTGCCCTCTAGAACCCGGCTATCCGTGCACCCCTCCGCGGGGTAATCCTAGTACAGAAAGTAAAATATACATACACCGGGTACATCGACCGCAACCTGGTCGTGCCCCAAAATAATAATACAAACAGGCAGTGACGGCAGTCCACATGTCGGACGCTCGCCCCGCAATATCAAATGTACATATAAAACAGAACTGTACTATATTGCAACCAGGCTATCCTCCACGACCGATCCGCAACAACACAACAAAAACACAGAACATCAACGTGAATGTCACGTTCGCAAATCCGTCTAAAAGGGCTATAGCAGTTAGACGGGATTTACCGATCAAGTGACATTCACGGTCGCAGATATAATGTAAAAACTGTGAACTGGCATGTTTTAAAAAATCCGATCGAACAAATATATCAAAGTGGGCCCCCAAAAAGAACTGTAGCACTTACAGAAAACCTGGGCCCAAATAAAATATCTCAAAATCCCTATTTCCAACTCATAAGCTTACTGGGAAAATATGGTGCCACGATTCCTCTTTCCCGCCGCGGAAGCGCGGCCAAACCAGGGGTTTGGCCGCTCTTCCGCGGTCGAAGTGAGGAATCAGTAGATCGTATTTTCCCAGAATTCTTATAATTTCTTGTACATGTCTCTGCAATCACCAGAAAAATTTTAGGAGCTCAAAAAATTTTAACAGAGAACACATGCATGGAAAATACGGATTTTGGGGATTTTGTTAGATCGGGTTTTAAACACACTAGACCATGCTAGGCTAAGTTAATGGCGTAGCTCTGATACCAATGTAAGCCCGCGGGGGCGCCCCGGGCGTCGATCCGACGCCGGAAACGCGGAAACAAAAACTTTACGAACTTTGCAAAGCGGCACCACCGCGGACTTTTTACCCGGATCGGGCCATTAACCTAGCTAGCTTGCAAAATAAAATACGGGTAGAGAAGTATACCAAGCGATCCGTGTCCTTCGGTCTTCGTCTCCACTCCGATCTCCTGCGGAATCTCCGTCACCTCCTCGCTCGTCGGAAAGGGCACCACGTAGCCGGAATCTTTTACGGGCTCCCGCCTCTTGACCGAGGCAACTCGGGCGCGAAGTTGGCTAGCCGACGCGTCCAAGGTTTGCTATAGATATAGTGTAGATGCTTGTCTCTTTTGGGGTTATGAGGTTGCCATGGTTGGAGGAATTTTACACAAGAATTTTCATGGATGCAAGAGGGGAAAAAGAAGCATGCAGGAAATGGGCTCGGCCAAAATTGCTCACTGGAAAAGTGAATGAAGCAAGCTCTCTCTCCATTCATCAAAAAATGTGTGAATGTTGCAAAATTAATACCAAATCAAAACTTCTCTCTGCACACAAACAAATGGGGGGCCCACTAAATTAATCAACAAGCAACATTTACACACATATAAACCTCTCTCCTCTCATACTAGTGGCCGGCCCCACAAAGGAATTGGTGGGATATAATGAAATGAATTAATAAAGAGAAGAAAAAGAGAATGAAAACAATTAGAAGAAGGTCAAACCAAATTCTAATCCATATCCAAATCAATACCCATCCAATAAATGCAAGGAAATGACCATAAAAGAATATCATGATGAGGCTAGTCTCATCATGAAGCCACATATGCAAGAAAGTCCCTCACAACAAAGTTAATTGCAAAATTGCAATTAACCCCCTCCAACGAAAAGTCCGGCCGTGAAGGAAAAATAGAAAACCGGCCGGAACGGAATGCAAACTGGCAACCCCAGAAAACCGATCCCGTAATAAATTACAGGAAAACCCCGCTACTGCAAATACATGCCCGCATTTGTATTCCCACTGAACACAAATGAAAAGAGACAAAACTACACTATCAAATACTAGAATCCGGCTTAAGCCAAAGCCGGCTAGTAAAATCCGTCCGATCATGATCCGTGCAATACCGCACGTATCTGATCGAACCCTGCCATATCTCCATACGGCCTCTACAGCGTTTCGCCCGAAACTTGAGTAACTGTCTGTGTGGTGGACTCTAAAGACTCGTCAATACCTTGGCTGTGGATTTAACCACTAGCACGTCAGAGGTATAAGCCAATACGTGACGGGCCACCAGGTATTGACCAAATGGGACGTCGATGAGGAAGCTCACCCCGACACCCAACTGAGCCTGTCAGTGACAATATCCGTACAGTCCGGTCCGTTCGTCTATGAGTATCGCATGGCGGGCCTAGGGGGTTGGTAAAAGTCAGACCCCCAAAAGCGGTACAAGTCGTGTCGGAGTATAGCCCAGAACACCCTGAGATACTACTGGAATACCTACCAGCAAATCTCCTGCCTTGGCCAAGGACTTTTCATGTTCTGGCTCTCCTAGACACAGCACGACCTCACCCCCAAACCGGGAGAGACGAACCCCTGAAGATCCGCTCACTGCCTCCATGTGGCTCGGGACTGCACCCAACTAAAACCTGTTTGCACGACTCCTTTGAGCCGTGGTAGGGTAGTAATCAAAGTACAGTGGGAACTCACACGAGACAAATGACGATCTCAGGTCGATGAACTAACCTGTACACATGTCACCAGGGAACTGCTATCTGACATCTGGTATAATCCAACTAGCAGGTTCCCGGCGAGTCCTGTCCGGTGTACACATAACCCAATGAGCACCTGTATACATCTTAGGTGAACCAACTGACACCAGTGGCTTGTGAGACCGGCCACCGCCCCTCGTCGGGGTCTCAACTGTATACACTAGTCTACTAATGGAGTATCGATGCCCTGTCTCGAAACTCCTACGACTAGGGACCATTTTAGGATGTGCTTATAGACCGCCGGCTCCCACTTATATGATCGCCCTCATACTGCTGGTGGTCAAGCAAGAATCCAAGGGGCTTTATCAACGTGTAATAGCGACTCGAAAGGTCACCTAAAGCAGTACACGATGATAAAGATAAACCAGATAGCGTACTATCATCTCGAGTAAGATTGTCTTCCCGGGATAGGTCCTCCCTCAATCATTGCAATCACGTGCCTGTGACCCAATAATTGACTCTGAGGGCACTATCTCCAACACCTATTTCCATTTGGGGTTATGCGCTTGAGACAACAGCATACCTATTGAATCAAGTTCCATCTAAATCTGTACCTACCACACCATATGAGATATGGAGTGGGAAGAGACCATGTCTTAAACGAGTTAAGATATGGGATTGTCCGGCCTATGTCAAAAGGCAAAATCCGAACAAACTCGAGCCACGGTCAATTCTTTATAAGTTTGTGGGATATCCTAAACATTCACATGGATATATTTTCTACCACGACGAAGAACAGAAGGTGTTTGTTTCTCAACATGCCACCATTTTAGAAAAGGAATTTCTTGCAAAGGAAATTAGTGGAAACGAGGTAGAGCTGGAAGAATTTCCAGCAGCACAAACTACAACTGAAAATTTAGTAGAACCAGAGGATCCGATAGCTCCCAACAAACCTCAGCCTCTCCGCCGATCTAGTAGGGTTCCTCATCCACCTAAGAGATACTATGGTTTTCTCGTTGATGGTGCGAACGAGAACTGCATCATGGAAGATGATGACCCAACTAACTTCGAGCAAGCCATCACGAGTGGGGACTCTGTGAAATGGCTTGATGCAATGCGATCTGAGATGGAATCCATGTACATCAACAAAGTATGGACTTTGGAAGTTGCTCCTGAAAGGGTAAAACCCATTGGGAGCAAATGGATCTTTAAGAAAAAACTTGGTGTGGATGGAAAAGTTGAGACTTTCAAAGCTAGACTTGTTGCAAAAGGTTTTCGTCAACGAACAGGTGTAGATTATGAAGAAACCTTTTCTCAAGTGGCTATGCTTAAGTCCATCCGGATCCTACTTGCCATTACTGCAAACCATGACTACGAAATCTGGCAAATGGATGTTAAGACTGCCTTTTCTAAATGGTGATTTAGAAGAGTGTGTGTACATGACTCAGCCAGAGGGCTTCGTAGATAGTGGGAGCAGCGGAAAGGTGTGCAAGCTGGTTAAATCCATCTACGGGTTAAAGCAGGCATCGCGGAGTTGGAACATCTGTTTTGATGTGGTAGTCAAAGAGTTTGACTTCATTAAGAACGTAGATGAACCTTGTATTTACAAGAAGGTGGCAGAGAGTAAGGTTGACTTCCTCGTATTGTACGTGGATGACATACTCTTGATAGGAAATGACATTCCTATGCTGCACTCGGTCAAGCTCTTCTTATCACAAAGATTCCCAATGAAAGATGTAACATTTCAAAAAAAATATATTATTTTTGGGAATTTTTATAATTTAATATTATTTTAATGAATATTTTAATGTTTCGGTATAATTAAATACCGATAAATTGGGGAAAATTTTTGAAAATTATAGAAATTACTAAAAGAGGGTGTTTTATGTGAATTACGCAAATTTTATGTTTTTATGATTAGTTTGACACTAATTTAGTGCTAATCGCGATTAAAAATTGCTAATCGGATTTTTAGTATATTTGTGCAAAACATGCACCATATCTTTTTTTTGTGTTTGTTACATATTTTTCCATGGTTTTCCTACATGTTTTATCATGGTTGATGATTTTATGAGAAAAGAAAAGAAAAGAAAAGGGATATAGTAAACAAATGGGTATGGACATGAGAGAGAGTGAGGTGAGGGGTTCTCTTGACTTGGTCTCCCTTCATCATCTTCTTCATTTCTCTTCTCCTCTCCCTCTCAAGCTGCTGCCCTCTCTCCCTCCTCCTATACACCCTCACAAACACCCTCATTCCTTCATCAAAACATCATCCCCACTTCATTAAAATGATGCACAAGCTCACAAGCAACACATTGGACCAAGAAAGCTTGCATTTTGGACACTTGGAGCAACTCAAGAATTTTCTTCAGTTGCCAAATGAGGTATTTTCTGAACCACTAGCTTAGTTTTCCCATTGCGTTCACATGCATGTTAAAGTTGTAACCGATATTGTGTGGTTTTTGGGAGTTTGAAAACTTGAGTTGAGTATTAGGGTTTTAGTTGAAATCATAAGTGAAATTAGGGTTACTGGAGGCTATACAACCCCTGTGGTGATGTTATTTTGGATTAAAACCTTAGACAAACCCCAGGTTGAGAACTTTGAATTCTGCAAATACGGAAAATTGTGAGAATTGTGTAGGGAAATTGGAATCTGCTATCACCCCGAGACTCTGAAAATTATTTTGCAAACACAGAGGGATGTGCAGGCATCTAGGAAACTACCACCAAAACCCTAGCCCCTATCCCCCAACCCAGGCCGCCAATTAATTCATTCTGGCCGCAATTTGCGGCCAGAGTAGGGAGGATGTGACTCAATTTTGTTCCAGGGCTTTATCATCAGTAAAATAGACCCTTGGCATATGCAAAATTGTCCTATTTGACTTAGGGTAGAATCTGGAGCCTTTTTCCTGAGTTGTTGTTTTGATTCGTGTTTTCGTTTCTCGTATTTTGAATTCTGGAATTGCGTATTTGTGTTTTACCTCGATTACTTGGCGTTTGTACGACGATATCGAGGATTGTTTGATGGTTTTGAAAGCGTACATATAGGTTCTAACCTATAAGCTTTTAAGCGTATCATTTTGGTTTCGATTTGGTTTTAATGCGATACGTGTGATATGTAGGTACCCCCACGACGATGAAGAAGATGATAGCGACATCAACATCGACAAGCAAGATGCAAGGTGAGTAGATTATATCTACAGGGGAAGTCGGGTGGATGACATATAGCACCCCCGCAGTCCGATATTTAGTATAGTATATATATACTATTTATGATAGGTTATTGTCTGTCGTGGATATTTGAGATGAGATTAGGTGTACTATGATTAGATTAGGGCATAGAAGTAAACTAGTATAGTTCTTAGTTGCAAACCTTAGAATAGGCTTACACCCACACGCACACACATGCGTATTCATTATACTTATACCTAGATGACAAGGATAGTGGTTGATATTTGGAGATGAGTCGATGAGATTGGGTATAGTGCCATGAGATCGGTGATATATTATGATTCGTATTTGGGATACGACATGAAATTTTTGCGGGCCTTTGGACATATGTTCCACACATGCATTTATATTTATATAGACAGTATCGATTTGTACTAGACTTAGATCAGTACCCCAGATCATGAGATATGATGATAAGGATACTAGATAATTGATGAGATGAATGTGATATTGACCCGTACCCAGCTTTTGGGATGTCGTACGATGATTTACCGTACGAGCTTTATATTGATGATAGATCCGCACTCATGACTCAAGGATGTCATATGATATTGTATCGTACGCGGTACCTTTGAGGCGGGATCACCGACTATTATACTTTTATATATATATATATATATATATATATCGACTCAGATTTAGGTGGTTTCCATACCCCTCCTGACTGACTTGTTAGTTAGAGCTGTAGTTTTGCTAGTAGATGTTAGGCTAGGTTAATGTCATACCTATTTCAAAAACTAACGAATCGGTAATATTTTAAATACAGGTAAAGGGATTCTACGGATATTTCAAAAGACGCATCTTTTCTTAAAAACACCGTAGCCCTTATTATCCTAAAAACTCCGATTCGTCTTCTTTCAAATGGAAAAACAATATGATATGGATGCATTGATGTAGCTTCTACACAGTTGTGTTTATTATTCATTTGCTGCATATACTTACTATTTGCATCGCATTGCATAATAAATATGTTTATTGTTATATCAAAACCATGCTGTTAGGACACCAGCACCATTATCGATGATGCATATGTTCCACGTACACCTGCTTGCCGGCTCACACACTTCATCATCGATAATTGCCATGTCACTACACTGTAGTACTGTTGTATTCAGGATATGATCCCTTGCATGGCATACTTGTGTACATACCGATTGTACACCCATGCGTGCATACATACATATTCGCACATACATAGATGATTCTCGCTGGATTTAGAGATTTGGGAACCGCAAGATACTCTTTAAAACTGATTCATTTTAAAAAGAGCGGTTTCCCTCAATATGTGCATATTACTATTCCATATTGCATGATATACTGATATGCTTACATTTCTTTTACATGTCGCATAAATCATGCTTTTGATTATACGCATTGAAATATGTTGTTTCCATGATATTTCTAGATTTGGGAACCGTGGATATTTCCAAAGAGAGTATGTAATTGTTTTAAAAACCTGGATACCCTTGATATGATATTTCAGTGCGTCCACCATGTGTTTTCTCGGTGCTGAGAGCGACATGTGAAACCCGATTCGAGGAGCGGATGAGGCCGATTGCGGGTACATGGTGGACCCGGTATGGTACCCCGGGACGAGAACGGATCTGCTGTGTAGCTAGACGGTGAGCCTGGCAGAGGGACCACTACCTACCGGTGATTGTATTTGATCTCGGCGGATATCCGGGGGATACCGACCGGAGTTGAGAGATGAGAAGGGCTGATCCGTACTGACGGAGCCCCGTATATATGAGGATTTATGTGCCGATGCTAGGCACAGTTTTCATGATGTTTTCGAGTGTCGATGTTAGACACTCAGGTTCCATGATTTGATATGTCGTGAGCGACACATGTTGATTTACATCCTCATACTTCCATGCATATGTTTATGATATTTACATGCATGATGCTTATTGTCATTGGGTGACACGTGAACGAGATCCACATACATACAGACATTGATCACATAGTTGGATGATATCCACATACTCGTAGACTTCCTGATATAGTTGACATTGATTACATTGATCATACCTCATTTTTATGATATATTGCTACCCGAGGCACTGACACGAGCACTTGGCACTACACTCATGTATAGATGTTATATTACCACCTTATCATGCTTCAGACTTATTCATATTGAGGATATATTATTACTGATCGTATTGACCTAGGATTATGTCATACATACGATTTCTACTCTGCGATGTTTTCCATTCACGAGTTGGAAACTCACCCCCGTTGTGCTACAGTTTCTTGCTGCTTTTGCCGTACAGGTTCATTGCGGCTTTTCTGACGCACTGCTTCCTTTCTGGGTGATTGCATTGGTAGGTGGGTTCACTAGCATCGTGACCACCCTTGTATTATTTTATTCAGTTGTATCTAGTAATTCCATCAACCAAAACTTGTATATTGTTTCAGATTTAGAAAACCAGTTATGTATTATTTCGACCTTAGAGTCGCGCATTGTAGTATTATGGTTTTCATGCTGATTTTGAGATCTTTTTGAGTTTTGATCCTCGCCCTTTGGCGTTGTATATTATATTGCTTGTGTGGTTGTGACCGTCGATTGACAAAAGGCTAGCTCCCGCTTGGGGATGCCTTTTATCATTGCATATATATTATTCTTGTTGTACCCCGTTCGGGGCCAGTATTTACAAAGGAAACTCTGCCGAAATTTTTAGAAAAGATATGGAGAATTTAAAATGCATATTCAGCTTACCTATTTTAAAACCCTTGTTTTAAAAACCTGTTTTCTTCACTTCTTAAAACTATTTCCTTTATTTATTACTTAAAAATGGTTTTAGATTTCTGGGCTTTTTGGCTTGCTTGGATTAGATGGGGTCCTATAGACTTCATATGATTCAAGTGCCAGTCATGGGCTATTTCGGGTCGTGACAAAAGATCTCGGTGATGCCTCCTGCATCTTGGGGATTAAGATCTATAGAGATAGATCTAGACGGATACTGGGATTGTCACAATTCAGGTACATTGACACCATAATAAAGAGGTTTAGTATGGAAGAATCCAAGCGTGAGAATTTACCCACGATCTCTGGACTCACTCTCTCCAAAGAGATATCCTCTAAGACTGATTTGGAGAGAGCTCGCATGCAAGGGATACCCTATGCTTCGGCAGTAGGCTCTATCATGCACGCGATGCTATGTACCAGACCCGATGTAGCATACTCACTAAGTGTAGTGAGTAGATATCAAGCAGATCCAGGAGAGAGTCATTGGACGGCTTTGAAGAACATTCTCAAGTATTTGAGAAGGACTAAGGAGATGTTCTTGGTGTATTGTCATGACTCGAAATTGGCCCGTGACGGCCCTAATACTACGCAACGCCCTAAGACGTAACGTAGTAAAAGAAAGCCAAAACCCAGAAGTCTAAACCATAAAAATACGGAAAAAGATAATTTAAGTTTTGAAACATTTGAAATCGCAACCCAAATTCTTTAAAAGTCTTACTTTCATTCTTTAAAATTTGGAAACACCCCCTTTTGTAAAAACTATCTCAAGACGGAAAAACAATAACATCATAAATATATAACGCCGTAGCGAAGAAATAAAGACAGTAGAAAGAAGCTGTATATAAAAGACAACAAATCCACAATAATATACAAATACGTCCTCACCAAGTCTCTAAGTCCACAATACAATAGTAGATGGAGAGTACAAAATACAACGAATGTACAATATGAAATACAGATAATCATCTAACCCACCTAAGAAAAAGGTACTGTGAGCTGATGCGGTATCTGTAGCAAAAGATAGTAGCTGAATAGCTGAATAGAGAAATAGCCTGCCTCGACTACTCTGGGGAACAACCTGAAACACCTGTGGCACAACGGGGGTGAGTTGCCAACTCGTGAATAGTATAAAACATATGCAGGTAATCGCAGGAATGCACGTACAGAATGAATCTAAGATAAGCGATTACGGTAATAAAATGTCATGCAAATGCTGAATAAAGGAGAGTACACTAGCAGGTACAATCAATATGTGAAGCAATAGTAACATGACAATAATATGCAATAACCATGCAGTAGGGATATGAGAATGTAACTATGCAACTATCATAAAGGTACACTAACAGGTACTACCAATATATGAAACTGTGCATAAAATAGGTAAGGGTGAGGTATAGGGTGGAATATGTCATTTCCACGGAAACCTGACATCGTGGCAGGATCACAATCCATCAAGACACTCAAATCCCAAATCCTCAAATCAGCCCCCACATTGGGCACTCACATCATATAAGTCTGTCCAATATCCAATCCCAATGAATCACCTATATCCCAAGTCGAATCTCAAGTAAGAATCTAACATCCTAAAGATAATTACACAGAAATAAGTACGATGGGGACAATACACATATATTAGCGTCCCATTCCTCTAATATTGGTTTAAGGGTATATATAACAACGGCTAAATCCAATGTTATATATACAAAGGTGTTAAAGAAATATCATGAAAGCAGTGTGCCAAGCATCGACACAGAAATCCTGTCCACGTATCATACGCTATCCCGAAAGCACGAGTGCCTAGCTCTGACCCTCGCCTTTCGACGTATGCATATGTACATGACTCCAAGCGGTGTCTCCGTGATCCCCCGCCGAGTCATGGGTACTATCACCGGTAGGTACTCGCCCGCCTCCAGGCTCAATCGGCAAAATCCATCGATCTTCTTGCCGAGGGGAACCATACCGGGCCCCACCATGTACTCTCATACAGCAACCACACCTCGTATGGAGTATATAATCAGCACCGATAAAACTCATGGTGGACGCGCAAATATCATCTCAAGGAAACGGGGTTCTTCAATGTATGCATAATTTCATGAACTCCCGTGGTTCCCAAATCCAGAAATCATCATGTGAAATCCAAATAACAATGCGCAAATCCAGGAATACATATATGTGATATATCAGAAATACGAGCATATAAATAAGAATATGTAGCTGAAACCAGATGTATATGAAACCAATAAGGTACAGCTAAGTAACATCAGTAACTGTAAATATGCGACATCAACTGAATATGTGTATGACATACAGGTGTAGCAATGTATAGGTATCTACCTATAAGAACTGATGTCGTATACCCCTTGGGTATAAAAAGAATATGAATAAGATATCCCCCCGGTATAAGTAAAATATGTAGAAGGTATACCTGTAGCTGTATCGCAAGGTGTAAATATACCTATCACTAAAGGTATGATACACTATAGGTATACAGATAAGCTAGATGTCATATGTGGCAAGCAATAGTAGCTATAAGGGGTAGTGTGTGACATGGCAATTATTGACGGTGTGTGTGTAGCAAACAATCCGTGCTCGTGCAACATGAACCGTCAATAATGTGTGCAGTGTCCTACGGCTGCTAGTCACAGTATATAACTATATCAAGGAAATACAGTAAAGGCGCAATTCTATAATAACGTAGAATGTGCGACAGGTATTTGAATCCTAGCCCAGACGCATAACGTGTTGGAGATAGTGCCCTCATAGTCAATTATTGGATCACAGGTACGTGATTGCAATGATTGCGGAGGACCTATACCGGTAGGACAGTCTTACTCGAGATGATAGTATGCTATCTGGTTTACCTTTATCAGTCGTGTACATGATCAGGTGACTGATTACATGTTACACATTGATAGAGCCCTTAGGATCTTGCTTTACTACCAACAGTATGATGGCGATCATATACGTGAGAGTTGGGTGGTTTATATGCATATCCTTAATTGTGGTCCCTAGTCGTGGGAGTTTCAAGACAGGGCATCGATACTCCGGAGTAGACTAGTGTGTACAGTCGAGACCCCGACGAGGGGCGGTGGCCGGTCTCACAAGCCACTGGTGTCAGTTGGATCACCTAAGATGTATACAGGTGCTCATTGGGTTATGAGTACACCGGACAGGACTCGCCGGGAATCTGCTAGTTAGTATTATATCTATCGTCAGATAGCAGTTCCCTGGTGACATGTGTACAGGTTAGTTCATCGACCTGAGGTCGTCATTTGTCTCGTGTGAGTTCCCACTGTGCTTTGATTTCTACCCTACCACGGCTCAAAGGAGTCGTGCAAACAGGTAGTTTTTGGGTACAGTCCCGAGCCATATGGAGGCACGTGAGCGGATCGGCAGGGGATTCGTCTCTCCCGATATTGGGGGCGAGATCGTGCAGTGTCTAGGAGAGCCATTACACAAAGCCCATGGCCGTGGAAGGAGATTTACTGGTAGGTACTCCAGTAGTATCTCAGGGTGTTATTGGGCTTCACTCCGACACGACTTATACTGCTATTGGGGGTCTGACGTTGCTAGCCCCCTAGGCAGATATGCGATACTCATAGACGAATGGACCGGACTGTATATACATTGTCACTGTTAGGCTCAGTAGGGTTTTCCGGATGAGTTCGCTCATCGGCATCCCTTGAGGTCGGTCCATGGGCAGCCGTTACGCATTGCTAGTGCCGCTGACGGTTTGTGGTTAAACCCACTACCAGGGTACTGACGAGTCATTAGAGTCCCCCACAGACAGTTTCCCAAGTTCGGGCGAAACGTTGTAGAGGCCGTATGGTTTTATGGCAGGGTTCGGAAAATGCACGTGCGTTTATGCACGTGTTATTTTTCGGGCAGATGATACTGGTCGGCTTTGGTTTAAGCCGGATCCGAGTATTATATTAAGTAGGTATAATATCTTTGTCTCAGTTGCATTTGTATTCGGTCGTAATACAAATGCAGGTATATTTATACAGTTTCGGGGTTATCCTGAAAGTCGTTTCAGGATCACTTTTGGAAGTTGCCAGTTTCCAGTTTTCTATCAGCCGCCTTTTAACATTCGGTTAAAAACGGATTTATCTTTTCTTCAGTTGAGGTGAGTCAGTGTTCTAGAAGCATCTAGATGAGGTGACTAGGATTAATTGGTGTTGTGTTTTCATTGGTTGCATTAAAGGCTTGATGATGTGTATTAGTAACTCATGCATTATCATTAAAGCTTCTTGTTTTCTTAAGGATATTTTGTGAGAAGCTTCATGTCTTATGGTCACCTCCCTCCTCCTACACTCACCTCCCTCTTCTACTTACAGTGGACGGCCATTCTTTGAGTGGGAGTGAGAGATTGATTTCATTTTTGATACAAAAGACTATGGTTCAAAGTGTATGGAAATTTGATAGTTCATTTCTTGTTCCATTTCATTTCCATCGGCAACTTCATTAACCGATCGTCCACGGACTTGGACGAAGTGAGACAAAGTCATCTACTCATTCTCTACATCATTCTTGGTCGTCTCTTTTAGCAAACTTGACGATCGAGTTGCCTCAAGTCAGAGGCGGGAGCCCATTTAAAGAATCGTCGACGTGGTGCCACCTCAACGAGGATATCGGAGATCGACGAGATCGGAGCAGCCGCAACGGAGCGTGGGATGATGGTTAAAGAACGAAGGACTCGGATCGTTCGGTATAACCTTTCTGCACTCTTTACAGTTTGTTAGTTTAGCAATAATGGCAGATCCGGGTTAAAGTATACGATAGCGCCAGTTAAAAAGTTTTTGTTCCGCATTTGGCGTCCGTAGACGGCCAGGGCGCTACCGTTGACTTACAGTGGTATCAGAGCCTAACCATTTTGCTATGCTAACTTATGCTAACGCGTTTAAAATATCGATCGAACCGGAAATCGAAAATTGCAAAATTCCAACTTGACAGTTTCTGTTGATTTTAAATGGCCTCCTAAAATTTTTCTACATGTCTCACTATACTGTGCAGGCTTTTCTAAGAACCACGACAAAATTTGGGCACGTGACCCCACCAAACCGCCGCGGAAACGCGGTCAAACCCATGGTTTGACCGCGCATCCGCGGCCACTTGGTGAGCTCATGCTCCCAAATTTGTACAGTGGGTTCTCTGTTGGATTTTGGGGTTTTTGGTAAATATCGTTTTGGCCCAGATTTTGTTACTGTTCACCAGTAAGTCGTGGGGCCCACTTTTTGATATTTGGTCGATCAAAATTTAAACACGTTAGTTTACAGTGCTTGCATTATATCTCCGACCGGGAATGTCATTTGATCGGTAAACCGCGTCTGATTGCTATAGTTCTTTTAGACGGGTTTGCGAATGTGACATTCGCGTTGATGTTCTGTTTTGTGCTGTGATGTTGCGGATTTGTCGTGGTGGATAGCAGTGTGCAATGTTAGTACAGTTTGTGTTTATTTGTACATTTGATATTGCGGGGCGAGCGTCCAACTTGTGGACTGCCGTCACTGCCTGTTGTATATTCTTTTGGGGCACGACCAGGTTGCGGTCCATGTACCTATTGTACTATTTTTCATTACTGTACTAGGTTTTGCCCCGTGACGGAGTGCACGGATAGCCGGGTTCTGGGGGGCAACGGGTCCGCATCTCATGGCTTTGAGAGGCAGAGGGGCCCCACTCTAGAATTGGCAGACTATTCGCCGCACTCGTAGAGGGTACAGGTTGACCCAAGGAGGGGTGCTCAAGATTACCGGATTCCGTGAAGTGCTGGGTGGTCCATTCACTATGATGTAGGGGGCTGCCTCGCTTCAGATTTTGGCGGGTAACTTGCCGCACCCGTAAGGGTCTAGATTTCATTGCACAGGCTATCCACACAACAGGGGAACGTCGGGTTTCAGCAGCGGCTCTGTAAAACCCGGGGATCCCCAGAATATCTGTATTGTTCTGTGATGCTTATTACTTTTCTGTAATGTTGCATATTATCACGCCTGGAGCGATTACTGTATATTGGTTTATATACTATTAGATGTTGTATATGTTTTACACCCGCGCTAGTCCAGTCCCCGCTCTGTCGTTAGTTAAGTAACCTAACGAGTGATGACGGGACCCAGTGACGAATGCGGATGGCATATACGTACATTTTATTTTCGTTCTTTTCTGGTGTGATTAATTGATGGGACTGCATTGATTCTGATCAATGCAAAGTAAAACAAACCTGTTTACAGTTGTTGGAACAAATTTAAAAGTGTTATTGCAAAGACGTTTTCTTTTGTTATGCATAGAGGTATTCAGTGGAATATCCTGCACCTCATTCGACGGGGCAAGGGCCGATATCCCTTCATCGGGACTGACCCCTTTGGCAGAAGTTTGCGTCAGGGTAATAACTTCACTATAGTCGATTACATGTTGCTTTGCATAGCGGTATTCAGTGGAATATCCTGCACCTCATTCCATGAGGAAAGAGCCGAGATCCCTTTACCGGGAGTGACCTCTTTAGCAAAAGGTTTTCGCCACTATATTTTAAAAAGCTATCAGGTTCCTTCAGCGATATCAAGTTCACTACGTTAAAGGTTTTTCGCCAAAAACCAGCCGTAGCCCTCCGTCATTTCATATGAATGGTCAGTAGTATTCAAGCTATGTTGGTCTGGCCCTTAGCTAGGACATAGTGATTGGTAGCTGCTGGGGTGTTCACATATTGCATAGATAGATGCGTTGGTTTGGGACAGTCGTACAGCCTTGTTGGCCCTTAGTCAAGGGCGAGTACGGGTGGGTTCAAATTAACAAGATAATGATTGGAAGAACTTGACATGTGACTTATGGTGGGTTGGCCCTTAGTCACGATCATAAGAGCATGGGGTAAAAAAATCATATCGGGAGTTTCTAAAGAAACTGAAACTTGCCAAGTATGCGCATACCTTCTGGAGTATGAGTAACGTGGATACATTCCATCACGTTATCATGCGATGAGAGTTGGATCCCGATTCCTACTGATGAGTTGGTTTACTCTTCGGGTGATCCCGATTGATTCTTCTTTAGGTTTGGAGGAGAATTTGACAGGACAGTGGGAGGTTTCCGGATTAGATAAAGTGATGACCGTTCTGATCTAGGTTAGAGTGCACGGAGAGTGTTTCTTTTCTCTCTCTCTCTGGCAGCGACCTTTGACCGACCCTAGACTATGACTCAGTGACCAAGTTGACCGAACCTTCTTAAAATACTGGCTTTTGGATTGTCTGAGTTGCATAAGTCATTGCCACTCCTTCTTTTACCCTTTGAATTTCTCAGAACACCCGTATTACTACGGATATCCACTTCCATTGGATAGATCCATCGTATGGTTATATACGAACTCGAAGGGACTTCTTCGAGGATGGATCCAGGTTCAGTAGAAATAGAATTGGTTTATTCAGTTGTCTTTTATTATCACCTTCTCTCAGGTTGCGAGAGCTCCTTGGTTTAGGAGAGTACACCTATTACGCTTATTGGATAGTCTTATTCCAAACCATAGGCTGGTGCCGAAAGGTAGGGAATGAAGAAAACCAATTAGCCTAAGTAGGGTGTGCAGAAGGTAATATGTAAAGACAAAATAAAGGGATTAGAAAGAGGGCAAAGTAAATTGCGACTGATATCATTCACGACCAAAACCGCGTACTTCATCGCCACTCCTATTTCACCTTTAAAAGAATAAGGTATTATTCAGTTGTCTTTTATCATCACCTTCTCTCAGTTGCGAGTACTCCTTGGTTTAGGAGGGTACACCTTTTATGCTTACTGGATAGTCTTCTTCCAAACCATAGGCTGGTGCCGAACGGTAGGGAAGGAAGAAAACTATTTAGCCTAACGATGGTGTACAGAAGGTAACGACTAAAGACAAATAAAGGGATTTGGAGAGACAACAATAAAATATACGGTTGAAGTCATGAATTGGATTATGGAAGAGGCATTGCTATGAATACCAGGATACCCCTACGAAACATTTTCATGTTTCAGTGCATTGTTAAAAGGGAAAACTGTTTTCCCGATTAGTCACTTACTCCAAGGGTATGTATTTACCAGGTTTCATTCTCATATCTGTATGGTTTTACAGATGATGAGTGGGAGTAAGATATTGGGAATAAGGTGATCATCCTCATTATATCGGAATTCGTTGTAATTGGTGATATTTGAGAAAATCGCCAGGGTACAGTTTTCAACCTACGACGCACAGGTTATGAGTTGTTTAACTTAGAGGACTTATACAGAGTATTGTATGTTGTCCAAGTGTCCATCAGGACAAAGGGGTGGGTCCTCGTACTATGTTCTGTTTACTTATAACTTCTCTAGTATTTAGACAAGTGTTTCGTAGAAATACAAGGTCTATGTTTTGAGAAGTTGTGGGTATAAGAATAAAGTAGAGAACCAGGTATCACAAGTATCGGGATTCTTCAAAGAGATCGAAGATGTAGATTCTTGTGATTGGTATTCAGATGATAGTGATGGTTTTGAGAAACGTGTTTCTCTTTCAGGTTACGCATGAATTGGATGGATTCCTAAGTTGAGTAATGCTGATTAGCCTCTTTCCATTAAGTTGATATGCACTGGAGACAGCTGCATGATTTGAATCTTGGTTCCAATTAAAGAAGTGCCAAAGTTTCTATATTGGATATAGAATAGTTCGTACCTTAAAAGATGTTAAGGTACGGGGAGTTTTCCAGCTTATGCTTAAAACCAGACTCTGGATAACTCAGGGCACGTTTCTGTAATGGCTGTTTGTGGGTTGACCCTGGCAATGACAAGGGTTGATATTCTACCATTTGGAAGATCAATAGTGATATTGTTCTTGACTCGCCACAGTTTTAGTAAAATGGATCTTTTTCATAAAACAGTAGTGGGAGTATGGTAGAACTGGAAGTGATTCCAGAACCACGAACGATTACGGAAAATTTAATAGGACCTATATATTCAATCAGGTTTGACATTCCAATAGCCACTCCGCAGATATGGTAGGTAACCTCAGACACTCGAGAGGTACTTCGGTAGCATCAAGGACGGTGACAGGGAGGTTCTTATCTACCCAGACTTGACACTACTGTTGTTCCAGGATATGAGACCCGGTAGGAGGGTTGTCGTAGTCAGTGGGAGCAGCGGAAGCATAGTGGGCAAGATGCTTATATCTATTTATAGACTTGAGCAGTTATAGCGGAGATAGATCATCTAATTTTGATGTGACAGCCATGGGTTTGACTTCAATCAGAATAGGGGATGGATCAGTTAAGGAGGTAGTAGGGTGTGATGTCATGGTATCTGGATGACATACACAGAGTGGGAAGTAAAATTCCTATACTACGATCGGTTGTACTGTGGTCGTCACACAGTTGTTTCTCCGGACAGGATATGGATATAATATTTGACATTCTGGTTTCTAGATCTATGGTTTTAGATATGGATTTGGGTAGTTTCCCAATGTAGGTACTTTGACAGTATTCTAATGGTTTTTAGAATAGATGACCCCTAGCATGGTGGTGTACCTGCAGGTGATGGAGTCACCCTCTCTAAAGGTGTCGTATAGACTAAAGGGGAGAGGGATGTGCATGATTGTCAGATCACTTGCTTAGGCAATTGAGTCAATCATGAGATGTCAAGTACCACACCAGATGTTGTTTTTGCACTAGATGCAATAAGTTTGTATTAATCCAATCCTGGAGAAACATAAGGAAGCAGTTTTAGAACATAAGTACATGTTCTACGGATTTGATGACGGCAGCCTCCTTCGGGAGACGATTATCATTCCAGGCTTCAAAGGTGACATGGTTGACAGAGTGATTGTCAGAGTTATAGTTTTTCCCCTCTGACGAAGAGGGACAGTATTGTGGACAGGTGGTCCAAAAGGATACTATGGGTGGCATGGTGGCGGATACTGATTAGGTTCAGTGATCGATACAGTCTAAGAAGTTTGGATTTGGAGTTCATTTATGAACTAGGTCCCATTAGATATCCAGACATATTCTAAGACAGGTATTACTCGATTCGGGAGATGGCTTTCTCCGCGAACTTGAGATTTAGAGAGATATAGAAAGATACATCTAGGCGGATCCACTCACTAAGGCTATTTCTCGAACACAATAGTTTTACAAACGGGCTTTGTGATACTGATTAGTAGAGGAGTTGGGTGTGCGGTTTCACACGGGCTGTGAGTAGTCGACATCGCAATAATTAGCCTTGAGTGCAAGTGGGAGATTGTTGGAGATAGTGCCCTCATAGTCAATTATTGGATCACAGGTACGTGATTGCAATGATTGCGGAGGACCTATACCGGTAGGACAGTCTTACTCGAGATGATAGTATGCTATCTGGTTTACCTTTATCAGTCGTGTACATGATCAGGTGACTGATTACATGTTACACTTTGATAGAGCCCTTAGGATCTTGCTTTACTACCAACAGTATGATGGCGATTATATACGTGAGAGTTGGGTGGTTTATATGCATATCCTTAATTATGGTCCCTAGTCGTGGGAGTTTCGAGACAGGGCATCGATACTCCGGAGTAGACTAGTGTGTACAGTCGAGACCCCGACGAGGGGCGGTGGCCGGTCTCACAAGCCACTGGTGTCAGTTGGATCACCTAAGATGTATACAGGTGCTCATTGGGTTATGAGTACACCGGACAGGACTCGCCGGGATTCTGCTAGTTAGTATTATATCTATCGTCAGATAGCAGTTCCCTGGTGACATGTGTACAGGTTAGTTCATCGACCTGAGGTCGTCAGTTGTCTCGTGTGAGTTCCCACTGTTCTTTGATTTCTACCCTACCACGGCTCAAAGGAGTCGTGCAAACAGGTAGTTTTTGGGTACAGTCCCGAGCCATATGGAGGCACGTGAGCGGATCGGCAGGGGATTCGTCTCTCCCGGTATTGGGGGCGAGATCGTGCTGTGTCTAGGAGAGCCATTACACAAAGCCCACGGCCGTGGCAGGAGATTTACTGGTAGGTACTCCAGTAGTATCTCAGGGTGTTATTGGGCTTCACTCCGACACGACTTATACTGCTATTGGGGGTCTGACGTTGCTAGCCCCCTAGGCAGATATCCGATACTCAAAGACGAACGGACCGGACTGTATATACATTGTCACTGTTAGGCTCAGTAGGGTTTTCCGGATGAGTTCGCTCATCGGCATCCCTTGAGGTCAGTCCATGGGCAGCCGTTACGCATTGCTAGTGCCGCTGACGGTTTGTGGTTAAACCCACTGCCAGGGTACTGACGAGTCATTAGAGTCCCCCACAGACAGTTTCCCCAGTTCGGACGAAACGTTGTAGAGGCCGTATGGTTTTATGGCAGGGTTCGGAAAATGCACGTGCGTTTACGCACGTGTTATTTTTCGGGCAGATGATACTGGTCGGCTTTGGTTTAAGACGGATCCGAGTATTATATTGAGTAGGTATAATATCTTTGTCTCAGTTGCGTTTGTATTCGGTCGTAATATAAATGCGGGTATATTTATACAGTTTCGGGGTTATCCTGAAAGTCGTTTCAGGATCACTTTTGGAAGTTGCCAGTTTCCAGTTTTCTATCAGCCGCCTTTTAACATTCGGTTAAAAACGGATTTATCTTTTCTTCAGTTGAGGTGAGTCAGTGTTCTAGAAGCATCTAGATGAGGTGACTAGGATTAATTGGTGTTGTGTTTTCATTGGTTGCATTAAAGGCTTGATGATGTGTATTAGTGACTCATGCATTATCATTAAAGCTTCTTGTTTTCTTAAGGATATTTTGTGAGAAACTTCATGTCTTATGGTCACCTCCCTCCTCCTACACTCACCTCCCTCTTCTACTTATAGTGGCCGGCCATTCTTTGAGTGGGAGTGAGAGATTGATTTCATTTTTGATACAAAAGACTATGGTTCAAAGTGTATGGAAATTTGATAGTTCATTTCTTGTTCCATTTCATTTCCATCGGCAACTTCATTAACCGATCGTCCACGGACTTGGACGAAGTGAGACAAAGTCATCTACTCATTCTCTACATCATTCTTGGTCGTCTCTTTTAGCAAACTTGACGATCGAGTTGCCTCAAGTCAGAGGCGGGAGCCCGTTTAAAGAATCGTCGACGTGGTGCCACCTCGACGAGGATATCGGAGATCGACGAGATCGGAGCAGCCGCAACGGAGCGTGGGATGATGGTTAAAGAACGAAGGACTCGGATCGTTCGGTATAACCTTTCTGCACTCTTTACAGTTTGTTAGTTTAGCAATAATGGCAGATCCGGGTTAAAGTATACGATAGAGCCAGTGAAAAAGTTTTTGTTCCGCATTTGGTGTCTGTAGACGGCCGGGGCGCTACCGTAGACTTACATAACGCCATGCGGGCGATTCCCCTGTAGATGTTAAATCTACTCACCTACACTCCACGCTAGGTGAATCCTACCATCTGCTCCCCCCTGTAGCCGTGTCCGTAGTTCCTGCCTGCAAACCTACAAATACGACATGAAAATCATATATAAGCCAAAATATTCCGTGAAACGCGATATCGAACCAAAACGAGAAACTCGCATCGCGAACTAAACGCGCGTGCGCACGATACGCTGAATCGTGTGTGTACGCGTCTAAAACCATCGCGACACGCCGCGATACGCTGGATCACAGAACCCACTCACGTATCGCGCCTATCGCGCAAACACAACTAACACCAAAACGACATATGACCCCAGATTTTCCTACAGGTAAGATATCACAAAACTAGACATGCTAAAGACCTAGACAACACAGCAGGGAACCCTACACAAAACCCCAACACCCCAGTCCCCTTCTGGGCCGCAATTTGCGGCCAATATGAAGAATTTGGCGGCCTGGGTAGGGAGATAGGGGCTCGTGCTCTGGTGGTGGTATCTAGACCTAGGTATCATGTCCCAGTCTTCTCAATTTCACTCTGTAAGGTCCGGGTCCATAGCAGATTCCAGATGTCAGAATTATCGCTTAAAAACACCAATTTAGCACAAAACCAAACCCTATGGCATTTTTGTGTAATCGGGGGATTTCTCAATGGAAGTGGCCCTATTAACACTACACTGAGCTAGGTTAACCAACACAATCGAGACTTAACCAAATTTCCACATAAAACACCATAATCTAGCACTAAATTAGCCAATTTAACACTAATCGAGCTAATTAACACACAAGCTACACAACAAGCAATAGGGTTCAGAAAATATACCCTATGCAACCCTAGGAAGCAGGTGAAGAAGTGTGTGAGGGGTTGCTACTGCTTCTGGTGTTGCTGCTGCTAATGATGATGATGATGATGCTGTTGTTGTTGTAGTTGATGTTGCTGTTGTTGTTGTTGATGATGATGATGGTGATGCTGCTACTGCTGCTGTTGTTGTTGTTGTTGTTCCTACTGCTTGCTGCTGCTGCCTCTTGTGTGAGTGTGTGTGTTTGTGTGAGAGTGAGAGAATGAGAGTGGGAGAAATGAGAGTAACACTAACTCATCCCTCTATTTCTCTTGCCTCATTAATGAGGCATGGTTCACACCATGCTCCCCATGCCCTCTCTCTCACCCAAGTCAACACTCAAACCAATTTAAAACCCCTTTAAATTCATTTTGATTAAAAACAACCATAACACTTAAACAAAACAATAACTTAAAGAGAATGGGTTAATCCATCATGCTAGCTAAACATGGTCTAACCCCCTCTCTAAACCATAGTTTACATGCACAAGTGTGTGTGTGCCTAACAAAATTCTAATAAAATACACAATAAATAGGATAAAATATTTAAAACCCAATTTGGTAAACTTTTTATTAAAAACCACACATTAAAAAATATAATTAGCTACAAAACACATTCTAAGGTGTTACAATCTCCCCCCCCCCCCTTAAAAGAAATTCGTCCCCGAATTTTAAAAATATTCCGATACGCATACCTTCAAAGAGAAGATTAAAATCCTCAAATCTCGCTCGCAGCCTCCCAAGTGACTAACTCACTATACGGCTACGTCCAAGGAAACCCTTCACAGATGGCAAGACCCTTGACCGATGTTCCTCCACCTGCCGAGCCATTACACAATTGGCTGCTGGTGAACGAAAGATCGCGTCCAGCTAATCTGGTGCCAAATCATGTGAGAAAGGTCATGAATGTAATTGTAAAGTATCATCACACGGAATACGGGGTGAAGATCCAATAATCTGGGCGGAAGTGCCAATTTAAAGGCAACGAAACTAACTCGCTTATAGGATCTCAGAAGGACCTAAATCCTGGGATAAGCTTCCGAAAATCCAACACGTCATTCATCGGAAAGTCCATAGGAATACATGATCTGTCGCTGCGAACTCGAGTCTATGGCTAACACAGTCGGCATAAGACCTCAGTTCGCAATGGACAATTCCCATCCTGACCTAACACAGCTGGACTATCTCCGAAGTCTCTAGACTAGCTGGGGTCCAAGGTCCCACTTACGCGGAGTCAGAAGAACAACAGACTGGTGATCGACACAACCTAACCCCTAAGCCTAAGGGTGGCCAATTGGAGCGTCTTCTGATAATAGCTATCTAAGGAGAACCCTAACGATGGCGAGTGACGATCCAACTGTTGACGACAAACAAAACAAACACACAACTTAACAAAAACAACTGAGCACATTGAGTATAACCGGACGACAAGAATCCGAATGGAGTCACACCCTGACCAAACTTGGGTAGAAACCATAACGAAATTCGTGGAGATCTGCTCCCATTCCTACTTCGGAACGGTAAAAGGTTGCAACTCTCCAGCCGGCCTCAGATGCTCGACTCAAGCGCACAACAAGACTGACACCTTGAAACGAAACCTGAAACTTCTCTTTACATCCTTATCCACTCGTAACTATCTCACAAGTCACGCCAACGCTGGTGGAACTTGAATGAATACAGAGAGTTGACTGATGCGCTTACTCTAGGATTGCACCTCTCTACCTGAAAATGTCAGGTACACAAACGTGTCCCTAACTTAGCACACCATTGTCACAATTCAAGGTCTCCGAATCATTACCCAGCCGAATGTGCTCAAGTATCTCTAATGTACGAGCATCGACGGGCAGTGTCTCGCGAAAATGATTTAAGGGAAGTGGTCGGGCGCGGACATGAGCAAGCTGTCCCCTCCCTAGAGACGAACTTAAGCTGTACTCAACAATCACACAAGGACTGTAAATCTGCAGAAGACTATCACAACAATCAAGTCCGCTGCAGGAAGATGTACATTAAGTTCTAGTGGCCCGTGGAAAATCTGATACAACTCTCAAACAAGTAGTGTCTCCAAATCTCCAACGCAAAACAACCGCGACCATCTCCAGATCAAGAGTGGAATATCCTTCTCGTACTTCGCTCCTCGGCCTCCCTTGAGGTCAGTCCATGGGCAGCCGTTACGCATAGCTAGTGCCGCTGACGGTTTGTGGTTAAACCCACTGCCAGGGTACTGACGAGTCATTAGAGTCCCCCACAGACAGTTTCCCAAGTTCGGGAGAAACGTTGTAGAGGCCGTATGGTTTTATGGCAGGGTTCGGAAAATGCACGTGCGTTTACGCACGTGTTATTTTTCGGGCAGATGATACTGGTCGGCTTTGGTTTAAGCCGGATCCGAGTATTATATTGAGTAGGTATAATATCTTTGTCTCAGTTGCATTTGTATTCGGTCGTAATACAAATGCGGGTATATTTATACAGTTTCGGGGTTATCCTGAAAGTCGTTTCAGGATCACTTTTGGAAGTTGCCAGTTTCCAGTTTTCTATCAACCGTCTTTTAATATTCGGTTAAAGACGGATTTATCTTTTCTTGGATGTGGTGAGTCAGTGCTTCTAGAAGCTTCTAGAAGGTTCTAGATGATGACTAGGCTTCATGACTCATTAGTGCATTAATGGGTTTTTGATGATGTGTTTAATGAGTCACCATTTACCATTAATACCTTTTGGATTGCTTAAGATATTTTGAAGTGAGAAGCTTTCTCTTGTGGTCACCCCCCTCTCCTACGGTCACCTCCCTCTTGCTATATATGGCCGGCCCTCTCTCTCCTCACTTCACTTGAGGTTTCATTTTGGTTAGAAAAGATTATGATAGTATTCGGGGTGTATGGAATTTTACAGTTCATTTCATTCCATCACCCGATTTCCACGGCAACTTCATTAACCGATCGTCCACGGATTTGGACGAAGTGAGACATAGTCATCTACTCATTCTCTACATCATTCTTGGTCGTCTCTTTTAGCAAACTTGACGATCGAGTTGCCTCAAGTCAGAGGCGGGAGCCCGTTTAAAGAATCGATCATGTGGTGCCACCTCGACGAAGGAATCGGAGATCGACGAGGTCGGAGCAGCCGCAACGGAGCGTGGGATGATGGTTAAAGAACGAAGGACTCGGATCGTTCGGTATAACCTTTCTACACTCTTTACAGTTTGTTAGTTTAGCAATAATGGCAGATCCGGGTTAAAGTATATGATAGCGCCAGTTAAAAAGTTTTGTTCCGCATTTGGCATCTGTAGACTGCCGGGGCGCTAGCGTACACTTACAGTGGTATCAGAGCCTCACCATTTTGCTATACTAACTTGTGCTAACGCGTTTAAAACATCGATCGAACCGAAAAACAAAAATCACATTTTTCTTGCTTGACAGTTTCTGTTGATTTTAAACGGTGTCCTAAAAATATTTCACACATCTCAGAATACTGTGATGGGATTTGTAAGAACGTCGTACAAATTTGAGCATGTCAGTCAACAAGACAGCCGCGGAAACGCGGCCAAACCCATGGTTTGGCCGCGCATCCGTGGCAGTTCTGGGCGATCATGGCCCCAAATTTGCACAGTGTGTTCCCCTCTGGAAATTATGATTTTTGGTATATATCTTTTTGGCCCAGGTTTTGTTACTGTTCACCAGTAAGCAGTGGGGCCCACTTTTTTGATATTTGGTCTTTGGTCGATCGAAATTTAAACACGTTAGTTTACAGTGCTTACATTATATCTCCGACCGGGAATGTCATTTGATCGGTAAACCGCGTCTGATTGCTATAGTTCTTTTAGACGGGTTTGCGAACGTGACATTCGCGTTGATGTTCTGTGTTATGCTGTGATATTGCGGATTTGTCGTGGTGGATAGCAGTGTGCAATGTTAGTACAGTTTGTGTTTATTTGTACATTTGATATTGCGGGGCGAGCGTCCAACTTGTGGACAGCCGTCACTGCCTGTTGTATAATATTCTTTTGGGGCACGACCAGGTTGCGGTCGATGTACCTATTGTACTATTTTTCATTACTGTACTAGGTTTTGCCCCGCGACGGAGTGCACGGATAGCCGGGTTCTGGGGGGCAACGGGTCCGCATCTCATGGCTTTGAGAGGCAGAGGGGTCCCACTCTAGAATTGGCAGACTATTCGCCGCACTCGTAGGGGGTACAGGTTGACCCAAGGAGGGGTGCCCAAGCTTACCGGATTCCGTGAAGTGCTGGGTGGTCCATTCACTATGCTGTAGGGGGCTACCTCGCTTCAGGTTTTGGCGGGTAACTTGCCGCACCCATAGGGGTCTAGGTTTCATTGCACAGGTTATCCACACGACAGGGGAACGTCGGGTTTCAGCAGCGGCTCTGTGAAACCCGGGGATCCCAGATTATCTGTATTGTTCTGTGATGCTTATTACTTTTCTGTAATGTTGCATACTATCACGCCTGGAGCGATTATTGTATATTGGTTTATATACTATTAGATATTGTATATGTTTTACACCCGCGCTAGTCCAGTCCCCGCTCTGTCGTTAGTTAAGTAACCTAACGGGTGATGACGAGACCCAGTGACGAATGCGGATGGCATATACGTACATTTTATTTTCGTTCTTTTCTGGTGTGATCGTTTGATGGGACTGCGTTGATTCTGATCAACGCAAAGTAAAACAAACCTGTATACAGTTGTTGGAACAATTTAAAAAGTGTTATTGCAAAGACGTTTCCTTTTGTTATGCATAGCGGTATTCAGTGGAATATCCTGCACCTCATTCGACGGGGCAAGGGCCGATATCCCTTCACCGGGACCGACCCCTTGGGCAAAAGTTTGCGTCAGGGTAATAACTTTACAATAGTCGATTACAAGTTGTTTTGCATAGCGGTATTCAGTGGAATATCCTGCACCTCATTCCACGAGGAAAGAGCCGAGATCCCTTTACCGGGAGTGACCTCTTTAGCAAAAGGTTTTCGCCACTATATTTTAAAAAGCTATCAGGTTCCTTCAGCGATATCAAGTTCACTACGCTAAAGGTTTTTCGCCAAAAACCAGTCGTAGCCCTCCGTCACTTCTTTTGGGTATTTAGTAGTATTCAAGCTATGCATTTTAGCCAAAGTTAAGGCATAGTGTTTGGTAGCTGCTGGTTATTCAATTGTTGCATAGATAGATGAGTTAGTTTGGGACAGTCGTTCTGCCGATTGGCCAAAGTCAGGGGCATGTGCGGGTGGGTTCAAATTGACAAGATAGTGATGGGTAGAACTTGGCATGTGACTTATGACACTTTGACCAAAGCCAAGGTTATAAGAGCATGGGGCAAAAATCATATCGGGAGTTTCTAAAGAAACTGAAACTTGCCAAGTATGCGCATACCTTCTGGAGTATGAGTAACGTGGATGCATTCCATCACGTTATCATGCGATGAGAGTTGGATCCCGATTCCCACTGATGAGTTGGTTTACTCTTCGGGTGATCCCGATTGATTCTTCTTTAGGTTTGGAGGATAATTTGACAGGACAGTTGGAGGTTTCCGGATTAGATAAAGTGATGACCATTCTGATCTAGGTTAGAGTGCACGCAGAGTGTTTCTTTTCTCTCTCTCTTTGGCAGCGACCTTTGACCGACCCTAGACTATGACTCAGTGACCAGGTTGACCGAACCTTCTTAAAATACTGGCTTTTGGATTGTCTGAGTTGCATAAGTCATTGCCACTCCTTCTTTTACCCTTTGCATTTCTCAGGACACCCGTATTACTACGGATATCCACTTCCATTGGATAGATCCATCGTATGGTAATATACGAACTCGAAGGGACTTCTTCGGCGATGGATCCAGGTTCAGGAGAAATAGAATTTGTTTATTCAGTTGTCTTTTATTATCACCTTCTCTCAGGTTGCGAGAGCTCCTTGGTTTAGGAGAGTACACCTATTACGCTTATTGGATAGTCTTATTCCAAACCATAGGCTGGTGCCGAAAGGTAGGGAATGAAGAAAACCAATTAGCCTAAGTAGGGTGTGCAGAAGGTAATATGTAAAGACAAAATAATGGGATTAGAAAGAGGGCAAAGTAAATTGCGACTGATATCATTCACGACCAAAACCGCGTACTTCATCGCCACTCCTATTTCACCTTTAAAAGAATAAGGTATTATTCAGTTGTCTTTTATCATCACCTTCTCTCAGTTGCGAGTACTCCTTGGTTTAGGAGGGTACACCTATTATACTTACTGGATAGTCTTCTTCCAAACCATAGGCTGATGCCGAACGGTAGGGAAGGAAGAAAACCATTTAGCCTAACGATGGTGTACAGAAGGTAACGACTAAAGACAAATAAAGGGATTTGGAGAGATGGCAATAAAATATACGGTTGAAGTCATGAATTAGATTATGGAAGAGGCATTACTATGAATACCAGGATACCCCTACGAAACATTTTCATGTTTCAGTGCATCGTTAAAGAAAAACTGTTTTCCCGATTAGACACTTACTCCAAGGGTATGTATTTCCCAGGTTTCATTCTCATATCTGTATGGTTTTACAGATGATGAGTGGGAGTAAGATATTGGGAATAAGGTGATCATCCTCATTATATCGGAATTCGTTGTAATTGGTGATATTTGAGGAAATCGCCAGGGTACAGTTTTCAACCTACGACGCACAGGTTATGAGTTGTTTAACTCAGCAGACTTATACAGAGTATTGTATGTTGTCCAGTGTCCATCAGGACAAAGGGGTAAGTCCTCGTACTATGTTCTGTTTACTTATAACTTCTCTAGTATTTAGACAAGTGTTTCGTAGAAATACAAGGTCTATGTTTTGAGAAGTTGTGGGTATAAGAATAAAGTAGAGAACCAGGTATCACAAGTATCGGGATTCTTCAAAGAGATCGAAGATGTAGATTCTTGTGATTGGTATTCAGATGATAGTGATAGTTTTGAGAAACGTGTTTCTCTTTCAGGTTACGCATGAATTGGATGGATTCCTAAGTTGAGTAATGCTGATTAGCCTCTTTCCATTAAGTTGATATGCTCTGGAGACAGCTGCATGGATTGAATCTGGTTCCAATTAAATAAGTGCCAAAGTTTCTGTATTGGATATAGAATGGATCGTACCTTAAAAGATATTAAGGTACGGGGAGTTGTCCAGCTTATGCTTAAAACCAGACACTGGATAACTCAGGGCACGTTTCTGTAATGGCTGTTTGTGGGTTGACCCTGGCTATGACGAGGGTTGATATTCTACCATTTGGAAGATCAATAGTGATATTGTTCTTGACTCGCCACAGTTTTAGTAAAATGGATCTTTTTCAGAAAACAGTAGTGGGAGTATGGTAGAACTGGAAGTGATTCCAGAACCGCAAACGATTACGGAAAATTTAATAGAACCTATATATTCAATCAGGTATGACATTCCATTAGCCACTCCGCAGGTATGGTAGGTAACCTCAGACGCCCGAGAGGTACTTCGGTAGCCTCAGAGACGGTGACAGGGAGGTTCTTATCTACCAAGACTTGACACTACTGTTGTTCCAGGATATGAGACCCGGTAGGAGGGTTGTCGAAATCAGTGGGAGCAGCGGAAGCATAGTGGGAAAGATGCTTATATCTATTTATAGACTTGAGCAGTTATAGCGGAGATAGATCATCTAATTTTGATGTGACAGTCATGGGTTTGACTTCAATCAGAATAAGGGATGGATCAGTTAAGAAGGTAGTAGGGTGTGATGTCATGGTATCTGGATGACATACACAGAGTGGGAAGTAAAATTCCTATACTACGATCGGTTGTACTGTGGTAGTCACACAGTTGTTTCTCCAGACAGGATATGGATATAATATTTGACATTCTGGTTTCTAGATATATGGTTTTAGATCTGGATTTGGGTAGTTTCCCAATGTGGGTACTTTGACAGATATTCTAATGGTTTTTGGAATAGTTGACTCCTAGCATGGTGGTGTACCTGCAGGAGATGGAGTCACCCTCTCTAAAGGTGTCTTACAGACTAAAGGGGAGAGGGATGTGCATGATTGGCAGATCACTTGCTTAGGCAATTGAGTCAATCATGAGATGTCAAGTACCACACCAAATGTTGGTTTTGCACTAGATGCAATAAGTTTGTATTAATCCAATCCTGGAGAAATATAAAGAAGCAGTTTTAGAACATAAATACATGTTCTACGGATTTGATGACGGTAGCCTCCTTCGGGAGACGGTTATCATTCCAAGCTTCAAAGGTGACATGGTTGACAGAGTGATTGTTAGAGTTATAGTTTTTCCCTCTGACGAAGAGGGACAGTATTATGGACAGGTGGTCCAAGAGGATACTGTGGGTGGCATGGTGCCGGATACTGATTAGGTTCAGTGATCGATACAGTCTAAGAAGTTTGGATTTGGAGTTCATTTATGAACTAGGTCCCATCAGGTATCCAGACATATTCTAAGACAGGTATTACTCATTTCGAGAGATGGCTTTCTCCGCGAACTTGAGATTTAGAGAGATATAGAAAGAAACTTCTAGGCGGATCCACTCACTGAGGCTATTTCTCGAACACAATAGTTTTACAAACGGGCTTTGTGAAACTGATTAGTAGAGGAGTTGGATGTTCGGTTTCATACGGGCTGTGAGTAGTCGACATCGCAATATTAGCCTTGAGTGCAAGTGGGAGATTGTTGGAGATAGTGCCCTCATAGTCAATTATTGGATCGCAGATACGTGATTGCAATGATTGCGGAGGACCGATACCGGTATGACAGTCTTACTCGAGATGATAGTATGCTATCTGGTTTGCCTTTATCAGTCGTGTACATGTTCAGGTGACTGATTGCATGTTACACTTTGATAGAGCCCTTAGGATCTTGCTTTACTACCAACAGTATGATGGCGATCATATACGTGAGAGTTGGGTAGTTTATACGCATATCCTTAATTGTGGTCCCTAGTCGTGGGAGTTTCGAGACAGGGCATCGATACTCCGGAGTAGACTAGTGTGTACAGTCGAGACCCCGACGAGGGGCGGTGGCCGGTCTCACAAGCCACTGGTGTCAGTTGGATCACCTAAGATGTATACAGGTGCTCATTGGGTTATGAGTACACCGGACAGGACTCGCCGGGAATCTGCTAGTTAGTATTATATCTACCGTCAGATAGCAGTTCCCTGGTGACATGTATACAGGTTAGTTCATCGACCTGAGGTCGTCATTTGTCTCGTGTGAGTTCCCACTGTGCTTTGATTTCTACCCTACCACGGCTCAAAGGAGTCGTGCAAACAGGTAGCTTTTGGGTACAGTCCTGAGCCACATGGAGGCACGTGAGCGGATCGGCAGGGGATTCGTCTCTCCCGGTATTGGGGGCGAGATCGTGCTGTGTCTAGGAGAGCCATTACACAAATCAATGGCCATGGTAGGAGATTTACTGGTAGGTACTCCAGTAGTATCTCAGGGTGTATTGAGGCTTCACTCCGACACAACTTATACTGCTATTGGGGGTCTGACGTTGCTAGCCCCCTAGGCAGATATGCGATACTCATAGACGAACGGACCGGACTGTATATACATTGTCACTGTTAGGCTCAGTAGGGTTTTCGGAGGAGTTCGCTCATCGGTCTCCCTTGAGTTCGCTTCTCGGCCTCCCTTGAGGTCAGTCCATGGGCAGCCGTTACGCATAGCTAGTGCCGCTGACGGTTTGTGGTTAAACCCACTGCCAGGGTACTAACGAGTCATTAGAGTCCCCCACAGACAGTTTCCCAAGTTCGGGCGAAACGTTGTAGAGGCCGTATGGTTTTATGGCAGGGTTCAGAAAATGCACGTGCGTTTACGCACGTGTTATTTTTCTGGCAGATGATACTGGTCGGCTTTGGTTTAAGCCGGATCCGAGTATTATATTGAATAGGTATAATATCTTTGTCTCAGTTGCATTTGTATTCGGTCGTAATACAAATGCGGGTATATTTATACAGTTTCGGGGTTATCCTGAAAGTCGTTTCAGGATCACTTTTGGAAGTTGCCAGTTTCCAGTTTTCTATCAGCCGTCTTTTAACATTCGGTTAAAGACGGATTTATCTTTTCTTGGATGTGGTGAGTCAGTGCTTCTAGAAGCTTCTAGAAAGTTCTAGATGATGACTAGGCTTCATGACTCATTAGTGCATTAATGGGTTTTTGATGATGTGTTTAATGAGTCACCATTTACCATTAATACCTTTTGGATTGCTTAAGATATTTTGAAGTGAGAAGCTTTCTCTTGTGGTCACCCCCCTCTCCTACGGTCACCTCCCTCTTGCTATATATGGCCAGCCCTCTCTCTCCTCACTTCACTTGAGGTTTCATTTTGGTTAGAAAAGATTATGATAGTATTCGGGGTGTATGGAATTTTACAGTTCATTTCATTCCATCACCCGATTTCCACGGCAACTTCATTAGCCGATCGTCCACGGATTTGGACGAAGTGAGACATAGTCATCTACTCATTCTCTACATCATTCTTGGTCATCTCTTTTAGCAAACTTGACGATCGAGTTGCCTCAAGTCAGAGGCGGGAGCCCGTTTAAAGAATCGATCATGTGGTGCCACCTCGACGAAGGAATCGGAGATCGACGAGGTCGGAGCAGCCGCAACGGAGCGTGGGATGATGGTTAAAGAACGAAGGACTCGGATCGTTCGGTATAACCTTTCTATACTCTTTACAGTTTGTTAGTTTAGCAATAATGGCAGATCCGGGTTCAAGTATACGATAGCGCCAGTTAAAAAGTTTTGTTCCGCATTTGGCGTCTGTAGACTGCCGGGGCGCTAGCGTACACTTACAGTGTCATGCAAATGCTGAATAAAGGAGAGTACATGTCACGACCCGAGAGTTTCGACTCGTGACCGGCACTTAACCACGCAACGTCTACAGGCATAACGCGGCTAAGTAAGCCGAACCCAGAAATCAAACCAATAAATATAGAGTGATTTAAAACATTTCGTAAAAACAGCCATGCGTGTCCGAAAAACATCTTATTAATTTAGTAGAAATCCTTTTAAGTTCAGGAGTTGTAACTTTTATAATTTTGGTAACATTTCCTTTTTAAACATTTGCCCCGCAAATCGGGTAAAAGCAAGGTGTAACAGAAATGATAAGTAAAATGAATGAAGCATCACCATATGATAATACGTCGCCGTAGCGAAGAATACACAGTAAAGCAAGGACAATATCATAAAAGGTAAGACTGCATAAAATAAAGTCAGCTCACATGCGAGCTCAACACCAGAATATAGTATCATACATATCGTCCTCACAATTGTCTCTAAGTCAAAACAGAAAGGTAGATGGAGAATACTAGATACATCAATATACAACTGAAAGGTAACAGATACCGTACAAAAACCCACCTAACAGCAAAAGGCTAACTCGCCTCAGCAATGGTATCTGTGCCAAAAGATGCGGTAAACAGCCAGCCGTGACTACTCCCAAGGGCAACCTGCAAATACTGTGGCACAACGGGGGTGAGTTGCCAACTCATGAATAGAGATAACATATAAAGGTAATCGCGAGCATGTACGTACAGCGCTACTCTAACAAATGCCAGCAGATGATATCAATGCGAGGTAAGCAGTATGTATAATAATCATGCAAGTCATCTATCAGGTGATATAGCTACAGGATGAGATGCGATAATGAATGCTGAGCATGGGAATATAGTATCTACACGAAGTGTCGAGGTGGACTACATATGTATGTATGCACCGCGAATCCCAACATCCCAGACGTCGGTACTCCATCGGCCCTCATATCCTGTATATCCCTGAGAATCACAAGTGCCCAACATCGGCACCCAAATAACATAAATACTCGTGTCTAGCATCGACACGCAAATCATCCTCTATCGGGCATCCGTCAGTCCGGGTCAGCCCTCTCTCAACATATCGGGCATCCGTCAGTCCGGGTCAGCCCTCTCTCAATATATCGGGAATCCGTCAGTCCGGGTCATCCCTCTCTCAATATATCGGGAATCTGTCAGTCCGGTTCATCCCTCTCTCAATATATCCACTCTAGCACCGAGAAAAGAAAGCACGGGGTGGCGCCCCAAAATATCATATCAAGGGAACCGGGTTTTTAAATGATTACATATTTGAAAAGGGCCACGGTTCCCAAATCCAGAAATCACATGTAATCCCATCCCATTTGCAAGTAAACGTAATGTGATATGTGCATCAAGTATGAATGTCATGTCAAGTCACATAAAAGATGAGCTACAGCATAATGATCCGATGTGATATATGCATCAAGTATGAATGTCATGTCAAGATAGTGCCTGTGCAACGTGAACTGTCAAAAAGGGTGCGGTGTTCTATCAATTCTAAGCATACATACAGCAGGGAATGCAATATGCAATGACAGTACATGAGGTAAGTGCAACATATAGTAATAAGGTCCTATCAGCCCTGACGCATAACGCCATGCGGGCGATATCCCAGTAGATGTTAAATCTACTCACCGTGTCTCGCGCTAAGTGTATCCAACCACTTGCTTGCCCTTCTTCGCAGCGTCCGTCTCACTCGCCTGCGAACCTAAAATCACATAACATATACCACACATAAGCTCAATTTCACCAAAAACGTGGTATTGGGGTCCAACTAGAAACCCGTGCCGCAAACCAATCGCGCGTGTGCGCGATACGCTAAAACGTGTGATCACGTGCCTGAAACAACCCCGACGCGTCGCGATACGCAGAAACCCCAAACCTACTCACGTATCACGCGTGTCGCGAAGGTTTAGAAAAACGGCAAAACAGGTACTTGGTCCCAGATTTTTACACAGAACTAAACTTACAAAAATATATATATCACAGCACTCTACACACTAGCAGACACCTATAGGACCAAACAACACCCAAAACCCCACCCATCTGGCCGTAATTGGCGGCCAGAACGAAATAATTGGCGGCCTACTGTAGCAGTTAGTGGGTCGGGTTAAAACTAGGGTATCAGCACATCACCACTACACTGCAGTCTTCTCAAATTTATTCTGAACTTACCGGGTCAAAAGCAGTTCCAGAAAACTCAAATTTGCAAAAATACGATAAATTGCATCAAATAGGGAAACTGGTGGTATTTTAGTGTAACTGGGGTTAAACTAGGTTAATATGGCCTCAACAACTCACTAACAACCTACTGAAACCATAACACATCACATTAGCACAAAGTTCCCACTAAACACCTCAAATCGCACTAAAACGCAGTAAAAACCACCAACCGATGCAAAACTACACTAACTAAGCTAACTAGGGAATAAGTTTAGGAAATATACCTCATACTTAACCCTAGGGAGCTGGAGGAAGAAGAAGAGATGAAGGGAAGGGGCTGCACTTGGTGCTGGTGCTGCTGCTGCTCACTGTGCTGCTGCTACTGCTCTCTGCTGCTGATGCTACAGCCTCTGGCTGCTGCTGCTGCTTCAGGCTTCAGTTTGGTGTTGTTGCTGTGCTTGCTGTTGTGGCTGCTGCTGGGGGTTGAGAGGTAAGTGTGTGTGAGTGTGTGAGAGTTTGAGAGAAACAAAGAAATGAGAGAAAAACAACCAACACTCAAGTGTCAACCCTCCTCTCTCTCTCTTCATTTAATGCAAGCATGGCCTAAAGCCATGATGCACTCTCTCTCTCTCACACAAGTCAACACTTAACCAAATTCAAATTAAAGTTACTTTTAACTAACTAATTAAACTCACTTATAACCCAAAAGGCTTAATCCCATGATTAACCCACCATGGTTAATAATTATGGTAAAAACTCATTTAAAAACCCTAGTTTACATGCACATGTGTGTGCAAGCCTATGAAAATTTTGGAAAAATATTCATTAAATTAGGAAAAATATTTGAAACACAATTTGGTAAACTTTTTATTAAAACCCATTATTTAAATATATTTAGTCATTAAACAAATCCTAAGGTTTTACAATCTCTCCCCCTTAAAGAAATTCGTCCCCGAATTTCAAAAATCTAACTACACGTACCTTCAAAAAGATGGGGATACGTCTTCATCATCTCTCTTTCGGTTTCCCAAGTGACCTCCTCACGGTTCTGGCCACGCCAAAGTACCTTAACTGATGGAATGTCCTTCGATCTCAACTTCTTCACTTGTCGATCCAAAATCATCACCGGCTGCTCTGCATAGGAAAGGTCGCGTTCCAGCTGGATCGTCGGGTGTTGGATCGCGTGCGAAGGATCATGAAGATATATGCGGAGCATCGAGACATGAAATACAGGATGCACATCTGGAAAGCTGGGCGGAAGGGCTAAACGGTAGGCTACTGCACCAACTCGCTCGAGGATCTCGAAAGGGCCCACATACCTGGGACTGAGCTTCCCCTTCTTCCCAAACCTCATCACATCTTTCATTGGGGAGACCCTCAAGAAAACATGATCACCAACAGAAAATTCAAGTCTGAGTCATCGACGGTCTGCATAAGATCTCTGCCTACTCTGGGCTGCTCTCATCCTATCGCGAATCAACTGGATCTTCGCTGTCGTCTCCTCAACAATCTGTGGCCCTAAGATACTGCTCTCACTGAGCTCTGTCCAACAAGTGGGCGACCTGCATCTCCTCCCATAAAGAGCCTCAAATGCTGCCATCTGAATGGTCTCCTGGTAGCTGTTATTGTAGGAGAACTCTACTAAGGGTAAGTGATGATCCCAGCTACCTCCGAAATCTAATACACAAGCTCTGAGCATGTCCTCGAGAGTCTGGATGGTCCGCTCTGACTGTCCGTCGGTCTGCGGATGAAAAGCCGTGCTGAAACTCAAGCGAGTGCCCAAAGCCTCCTGAAGCCTCTGCCATAGTCTACTGGTAAACTGGGTGCCTCTGTCGGACACAATACATGTCGGGACTCCGTGCAGTCGTACTATCTCGTCAATGTAGATCTGGGCATACTGAGTAAATCCGAAAGTCGTCTTCACCGGTAGGAAGTGAGCCTCTTTCGTCAAACGATCCACGATCACCCAGATGGAGTCATACCCCCGACTAGTCCTGGGTAGACCCACCACGAAATCCATCGAAATCTGTTCCCATTTCCACTCCGGAATGGGTAACGGCTGTAGCTCTCCCGCGGGCCTCTGGTGCTCAGCCTTGACTTGCTGATAAGTGAGGTATCTCGACACGAAATCCGCGATGTCCCTCTTCATTCCGTCCCACCAATAAACATCTCTCATATCATGATACATCTAGGTGGAACCGGGATGGACGCTAAATACTGATCGATGTGCCTCCTCAAGAATCTCGTGCCTCAGTCCATCAGCATCTGGTACGCACAGTCTGACTCCAAATCGTAGAATCCCCTGACCATCGATCACGAACTCGGAAAATTTTCCCTGTCCAATCTGTGCCATGATCTCTGAACATCGGTCATCACTGAGCTGTGCCTCACGTATACGATCGATCAACTGTGGCCGTGCACGGACATGCGCTATCTGTCCTCCAATCGGCGTGAACTCGAACTGTACTCGGCTGTCGCATAATATCTTCCAATCTGCGGATGACTGCTCCTGTACTGCGCTCAAACAAGATAGGCTACTCTCGGGCCTCCTGCTCAAAGCATCCGCCACCACATTTGCCTTGCCCGGGTGATAGGAGATCTCGCAGTCGTAATCCTTCACGAACTCCATCCATCGACGCTGTCGAAGGTTCAGGTCCCGCTGCTGGAATATGTATTTCAGACTCTTGTGATCCGTGAATATCTGGCACGACTCGCCGTATAGGTAATGTCGCCAGATCTTAAGTGCGAAGACCACTGCAGCCATCTCCAAGTCATGAGTGGGGTAGTTTTGTTCATGTCTCTTCAATTGTCGCGAAGCATACGCGATCACCCTGTCGTGCTGCATCAAAACGCATCCCAGCCCCACTCGAGAAGCATCACAAAAGACCATAAATCCGCCCGATCCGGAAGGTAAAGATAACACCGGTGCCGTCGTCAGCCGAGTCCGCAACTGCTGAAAACTGTGCTCACACTCCTCCGTCCAATCGAAAGGAACTCCCTTCCAGGTCAACCCGGTCAGCGGTGTAGCAATACGGGAGAAGTCCTGTACAAAATGCCTGTAGTAACCGGCCAACCCCAAAAAGCTGCGAATCTCCGTCACCGATGTGGGTCTGGGCCAACGCTGAACGGCTTCGATCTTCCTCGGGTCTACACATATACCATCTTGTGAAATCACGTGTCCCAAGAAGTCTACACTGTCCAGCCAAAAAGCACACTTGGAGAATTTCGCATAAAGCTGGTGCTCCCTCAAAGTCTGCAATGTAATCCGCAGGTGCTGCTCGTGCTCCTCACTACTCCGGGAATACACAAAGATATCGTCGATGAAGACTATAATGAACAGATCCAAGTAAGGCCGGAAAATGCGGTTCATCAAGTCCATGAAGGCTGCTGGCGCATTGGTGAGTCCGAACGACATCACCAAAAACTCGTAATGGTCGTAGCGCGTACGGAAAGCTGTCCTGGGAATGCCCTCCTGTCGAACCCGCAGCTGATGATAGCCCGATCGTAAATCGATCCTCGAAAAGTACCCTGCCCCCTGAAGCTTGTCGAACAAATCGTCGATACGCGGCAAAGGATACCTGTTCCGTACTGTCACCCTGTTCAGCTGCCGGTAGTCGATACACAGACACAAACTGCCGTCCTTCTTCTTGACGAATAGGACTGGAGCACCCCAAGGAGAAACACTGGGTCGAATAAGTCCCTTGTCCAGCAAATCTTGTAACTGACCCTTCAACTCTCGAAGTTCCGCCGGGGCCATCCGATAAGGCGGTATGGAAATAGGCCCCGAGCCAGGAACCAAATCAATACAGAAAGAAATGTCGCGCTCGGGCGGCAACCCAGGAAGCTCGTCAGGGAACACATCAGGAAACTCGCTAACAACCGGAACCTGGTCCAATGGAACCTGTGTAGCGCGTGCATCGCAAACATATGCGAGAAATTCCTGACATCCCTTCCTCAAAAGCTGTCCAGCGCGAAAAGAAGAAATCACACTGTGAGGGGCGGCACCATGGTCCCCTAACACAACGAAAACCAACTCGCCGGGAAAACAGAATCTAACTGTCTTCTTTCGGCAGTCCACAGAAGCATAGCACGTGGCTAACCAATCCATACCCAAAAGAACGTCGAAGTCCAACATCTCCAGAAGGATCAAGTCGACAGGCAACTCTCTCTCGCCAATACAGACGGTACAGGATCGGAACACGTGCCTAGCAACAAACGACTCTCCCACAGGAGTGGTCACCACAAGCAGCTGATCAAGCAAGCCGGACTCTCTACCCAGACTCGGCACAAAGTGTGTGGATACGTACGAGTGCGTGGATCCGGGATCGAACAATACGTGTGCATCAACTGAACATACAGGAAGGATACCTGAAACCACTACATTGGACGCCTGCGCGTCCTGATGGGTCAAAGCAAAAACCCGCGCCTGTCCACCACCTGCGACTGACTGCCCTCTGCCTCGGTCATCCCGTCCTCTCTGAGTAACTCCTCCACGCCCACGACCTCGCTGTGTATGAGTCTGGCGCGGAGCAACGGTAGGTACGATAGGCAACGCCCTCTGGGGTGGTGAAGGTGGTAATGTGACATGCGGTGCTGTCGCCACCCTCCGGGGTAACTCAGGACAATCCCGTACACGATGGTAAGAACTCCCACAGCGAAAACATCCCGACGATGGCCGCTGACCATCCTGGGAATAGGAACTGAATAACCGGCCCCGCCCTGAATCTCTGCTGCCTGTAATACCTCTATCCTGGCGCCGAAAAGGTTGTCTCTGTGCTGACGTATCCGCACGAACTCTCTTCGGCTCTGGAACTACCGAAGTCTCAGCAAGGTGCTCCTCGACTACTAGGGCTGCGTCTACAGCTGCTGCATAGGTCTCGTAGTGCTGCGCGCTGATCGCGAGGAACAGTGGTGTAAGCAAGCCTCGAACAAATCTCTTGACTCGCAACTCCTCGGTAGCCACTAAATATAGGGCATAGACTGCTAGCTCTGTAAATAGCACGTCATACTCTGCCACTGTCATCCCTGGCGTCTGGCGCAAGGACTCAAATCTGCATGCTCGGGCATCCCTAACACTCTGGGGAAGGAAACGGGCTAGAAATATGGTCACGAACTCCGTCCAGGTCATAGGAGGAAGACCTGCTGCTCTGCCCTTCTCAACTGAATCACACCACTTCTGCGCAAGACCTTCTAGGCGAAAGCTCGCGAACTCGACCCATCTCGCATCTGCGCATCTGAGGGAACGGCATATCCTGGCCATCCTGTCGATGAAAGACTGTGGGTCCTCGGCTGTATCGGTGCCTGTGAAGACCGGAGGCTTCAGCCTCATAAACTCTGATAGCGATACTGTAATCACCTCCGTGGCTGCAGGGGCAACTGGCTGTGCGGTAGGTACCATCGCGGTCTCTGGAACAGGTGGAGCTACCTCTGGTCGCTGCGCTCGAAGCGTCTCAACTAGCGATCCTATCATCTGGCGCATCTCCTGCATGCTAGATCCCACCGTCTTGCGCATCTCCTGCATACCAGCCCCTAGCGTGGCGATCTGATCTGTCACGGCAGGAACAGCCTGCTCGGGTACAACCGGCGTACTGCCCGGATCAGTCCTCGTCTCAGACGAGTCAACTCGAATCTCGGCCCTCGCGGCCGCTCTCTGTGCCCTCGTAGTCTTAGGCGGCATAATGGCTGAAAGAAAATTAGGAATCGATAAGAATACAGGAGTCGAATCACAAGAATATAAGGAGGGATCAAATCAATAAGTCCTAAGGTCGCGTAGGCTGAGTATCGTGTCGTGAGTATGCCGCGGAACATACACACGCAACGCTACCCTGCTGCAGCTACCTACTCCATCATACCAGGGTCATCCTACACTCCGAAGGTAAAACCTACGCTCTGATACCAACTTTGTCACGACCCGAGAGTTTCGACTCGTGACCGGCACTTAACCACGCAACGTCTATAGGCGTAACGCGGCTAAGTAAGCCGAACCCAGAAATCAAACCAATAAATATAGAGGGATTTAAAACATTTCGTAAAAACAGTCATGCGTGTCCGAAAAACATCTTATTAATTTAGTAGAAATCCTTTTAAGTTCAGGAGTTGTAACTTTTATAATTTTGGTAACATTTCCTTTTTAAACATTTGCCCCGCAAATCGGGTAAAAGCAAGGTGTAACAGAAATGACAAGTAAAATGAATGAAGCATCACCATATGATAATACGTCGCCGTAGCGAAGAATACACAGTAAAGCAAGGACAATATCATAAAAGGTAAGACTGCATAAAATAAAGTCAGCTCACATGCGAGCTCAACACCAGAATATAGTATCATACATATCGTCCTCACAACTGTCTCTAAGTCAAAACAGAAAGGTAGACGGAGAATACTAGATACATAAATATACAACTGAAAGGTAACAGATACCGTACAAAAACCCACCTAACAGCAAAAGGCTAACTCGCCTCAGCAATGGTATCTGTGCCAAAAGATGCGGTAAACAGCCAGCCGTGACTACTCCCAAGGGCAACCTGCAAATACTGTGGCACAACGGGGGTGAGTTGCCAACTCGTGAATAGAGATAACATATAAAGGTAATCGCGAGCATGCACGTACAGCGCTACTCTAACAAATGCCAGCAGAAGATATCAATGCGAGGTAAGCAGTATGTATAATAATCATGCAAGTCATCTATCAGGTGATATAGCTACAGGATGAGAGGCGATAATGAATACTGAGCATGGGAATATAGTATCTACACGAAGTGTCGAGGTGGACTACATATGTATGTATGCACCGCGAATCCCAACATCCCAGACGCCGGTACTCCATCGGCCCACATATCCTGTATATCCCTGAGAATCACGAGTGCCCAACATCGGCACCCAAATAACATAAATACTCGTGTCTAGCATCGACACGCAAATCATCCTCTATCGGGCATCCGTCAGTCCGGGTCAGCCCTCTCTCAACATATCGGGCATCCGTCAGTCCGGGTCAGCCCTCTCTCAATATATCGGGAATCCGTCAGTCCGGGTCATCCCTCTCTCAATATATCGGGAATCTGTCAGTCCGGTTCATCCCTCTCTCAATATATCCACTCTAGCACCGAGAAAAGAAAGCACGAGGTGGCGCCCCAAAATATCATATCAAGGGAACCGGGTTTTTAAATGATTACATATTTGAAAAGGGCCACGGTTCCCAAATCCAGAAATCACATGTAATCCCATCCCATTTGCAAGTAAACGTAATGTGATATGTGCATCAAGTATGAATGTCATGTCAAGTCACATAAAAGATGAGCTACAGCATAATGATCTGATGTGATATATGCATCAAGTATGAATGTCATGTCAAGATAGTGCCTGTGCAACGTGAATTGTCAATAAGGGTGCGGTGTTCTATCAATTCTAAGCATACATACAGCAGGGAATGCAATATGCAATGACAGTACATGAGGTAAGTGCAACATATAGTAATAAGGTCCTATCAGCCCTGACGCATAATGCCATGCGGGAGATATCCCCGTAGATGTTAAATCTACTCACCGTGTCTCGCGCTAAGTGTATCCAACCACTTGCTTGCCCTTCTTCGCAGCGTCCGTCTCACTCGCCTGCGAACCTAAAATCACATAACATATACCACACATAAGCTCAATTTCACCAAAAACGTGGTTTTGGGGTCCAACTAGAAACCCGTGCCGCAAACCAATCGCGCGTGTGCTCGATACGCTAAAACGTGTGATCACGCGCCTGAAACTACCCCGACGCGTCGCGATACGCAGAAACCCCAAACCTACTCACGTATCACGCGTGTCGCGAAGGTTTAGAAAAACGGCAAAACAGGTATTTGGTCCCAGATTTTTACACAGAACTAAACTTACAAAAATATATATATATCACAGCACTCTACACACTAGCAGACACCTATAGGACCAAACAACACCCAAAACCCCACCCATCTGGCCGCAATTGGCGGCCAGAACGAAATAATTGGAGGCCTACTGTAGTAGTTAGGGGGTCGGGTTAAAACTAGGGTATCAGCACATCACCACTACACTGCAGTCTTCTCAAATTTATTCTGAACTCACCGGGTCAAAAGCAGTTCCAGAAAACTCAAATTTGCACAAATACGATAAATTGCATCAAATAGGGAAACTGGTGGTATTTTAGTGTAACTGGGGTTAAACTCGGTTAATATGGCCTCAACAACTTACTAACAACCTACTGAAACCATAACACATCACATTAGCACAAAGTTCCCACTAAACACCTCAAATCGCACTAAAACGCCTTAAAAACCACCAACCGATGCAAAACTACACTAACTAAGCTAACTAGGGAATAAGTTTAGGAAATATACCTCATACTTAACCCTAGGGAGCTGGAGGAAGAAGAAGAGATGAAGGGAATGGGCTGCACTTGGTGCTGGTGCTGCTGCTGCTCACTGTGCTGCTGCTACTGCTCTCTGCTGCTGATGCTACAGCCTCTGGCTGCTGCTGCTGCTTCAGGCTTCAGTTTGGTGTTGTTGCTGTGCTTGCTGCTGTGGCTGCTGCTGGGGGTTGAGAGGTAAGTGTGTGTGAGTGTGTGAGAGTTTGAGAGAAACAAAGAAATGAGAGAAAAACAACCAACACTCAAGTGTCAACCCTCCTCTCTCTCTCTTCATTTAATGCAAGCATGGCCTAAAGCCATGATGCACTCTCTCTCTCTCACACAAGTCAACACTTAACCAAATTCAAATTAAAGTTACTTTTAACTAACTAATTAAACTCACTTATAACCCAAAAGACTTAATCCCATGATTAACCCACCATGGTTAATAATTATGGTAAAAACTCATTTAAAAACCCTTGTTTACATGCACATGTGTGTGCAAGCCTATGAAAATTTTGGAAAAATATTCATTAAATTAGGAAAAATATTTGAAACATAATTTGGTAAACTTTTTATTAAAACCCTTTATTTAAATATATTTAGTCATTAAACAAATCCTAAGGTGTTACAGTACACTAGCAGGTACAATCAATATGTGAAGCAATAGTAACATGACAATAATATGCAATAACCATGCAGTAGGGATATGAGAATGTAACTATGCAACTATCATAAGGGTACACTAACAGGTACTACCAATAGATGAAACTGTGCATAAAATAGGTAAGGGTGAGGTATAGGGTGGAATATGTCATTTCCACAGAAACCTGACATCGTGGCAGGATCACAATCCATCAAGACACTCAAATCCCAAATCCTCAAATCAGCCCCCACATTGGGCACTCACATCATATAAGTCTGTCCAATATCCAATCCCAATGAATCACCTATATCCCAAGTCGAATCTCAAGTAAGAATCTAACAACCTAAAGGTAATTACACAGAAATAAGTATGATGGAGGCAATACACATATATTAGCGTCCCATTCCACTAATATTGGTGTAAGGGTATATATAACAACGGCTAAATCCCCTGTTATATATACAAAGGTGTTAAAGAAATATCATGAAAGCAGTGTGCCAAGCATCGACACAGAAATCCTGTCCACGTATGCATACGTACATGACTCCAAGCGCTATCCCGAAAGCACGAGTGCCTAGCTCTTACCCTCGCCTTTCGACGTATGCATACGTACATGACTCCAAGCGGTGTCTCCGTGATCCCCCGCCGAGTCATGGGTACTATCACCGGTAGGTACTCGCCCGCCTCCTGGCTCAATCGGCAAAATCCATCGATCTTCTTGCCGAGGGGAACCATACCGGGCCCCACCATGTACTCTCATATGGCAACCACACCTCGTATGGAGTATATAATCAGCACCGATAAAACTCATGGTGGACGCGCAAATATCATCTCAAGGAAACCGGGTTCTTCAATGTATGCATAATTTCATGAACTCCCGCGGTTCCCAAATCCAGAAATCATCATGTGAAATCCAAATAACAATGCGCAAATCCAGGAATACATATATGCGATATATCAGAAATACGAGCATATAAATAAGAATATGTAGCTGAAACCAGATGTATACAAAACCAATAAGGTACAGCTAAGTAACATCAGTAACTGTAAATATGCGACATCAACTGAATATGTGTATGACATACAGGTGTGGCAATGTATAGGTATCTACCTATAAGAACTGATGTCGTATACCCCCTGGGTATAAGAAGAATATGAATAAGATATCCTCCCGGTATAAGTAAAATATGTAGAAGGTATACCTGTAGCTGTATCGCAAGGTGTAAATATACCTATCACTAAAAGTATGATACACTATAGGTATACTGATAAGCTAGATGTCATGTGTGGCAAGCAATAGTAGCTATAAGGGGTAGTGTGTGACATGGCAATTATTGACGGTGTGTGTGTAGCAAACAATCCATGCTCGTGCAACATGAACCGTCAATAATGTGTGCAGTGTCCTACGGCTGCTAGTCACAGTATATAACTATATCAAGGAAACACAGTAAAGGCGCAATTCTACAATGACGTAGAATGTGCGACAGGTATTTGAATCCTAGCCCAGACGCATAACGCCATGCGGGCGATTCCCCTGTAGATGTTAAATCTACTCACCTACACTCCACGCTAGGTGAATCCTACCATTTGCTCCCCCCTGTAGCCGTGTCTGTAGTTCCTGCCTGCAAACCTGCAAATACGACATGAAAATCATATATAAGCCAAAATATTCCGCCAAACGCGATATCGAACCAAAACGAGAAACTCACGTCGCGAACTAAATGCGCGTGCGCACGATACGCTGAATCGTGTGTGTACGCGTCTAAAACCATCGCGACACGCCGCGATACGCTGGATCACAGAACCCACTCACGTATCGCGCGTATCGCGCAAACACAACTAACACCAAAACGACATATGACCCCAGATTTTCCTACAGGTAAGATATCACAAAACTAGACATGCCAAAGACCTAGACAACACAGCAGGGAACCCTACACAAAACCCCAACACCCCAGTCCCCTTCTGGGACGCAATTTGCGGCCAATATGATGAATTTGGCGGCCTGGGTAGGGAGATAGGGGCTCGTGCTCTGGTGGTGGTATCTAGACCTAGGTATCATATCTCAGTCTTCTCAATTTCACTCTGTAAGGTCCGGGTCCATAGCAGATTCCAGATGTCACAATTATCGCTTAAAAACACCAATTTAGCACAAAACCAAACCCTATGGCATTTTAGTGTAATCTGGGGATTTCTCAATGGAAGTGGCCCTATTAACACTACAATGAGCTAGGTTAACCAACACAATCGAGACTTAACCAAATTTCCACATAAAACACCATAATCTAGCACTAAATTAGCCAATTTAACACTAATCGAGCTAATTAACACACAAGCTACACAACAAGCAATAGGGTTCAGAAAATATACCCTATGCAACCCTAGGAAGCAGGTGAAGAAGTGTGTGAGGGGTTGCTACTGCTTCTGGTGTTGCTGCTGCTAAAGATGATGATGATGATGCTGTTGTTGTTGTAGTTGATGTTGCTGTTGTTGTTGTTGTTCCTGCTGCTTGCTGCTGCTGCCTCTTGTGTGAGTGTGTGTGTTTGTGTGAGAGTGAGAGAATGAGAGTGAGAGAAATGAGAGTAACACTAACTCCTCCCTCTATTTCTCTTGCCTCATTAATGAGGCATGGTTCACACCATGCTCCCCATGCCCTCTCTCACACCCAAGTCAACACTCAAACCAATTTAAAACCCCTTTAAATTCATTTTGATTAAAAACAACCATAACACTTAAACAAAACAATAACTTAAAGAGAATGGGTTAATCCATCATGCTAGCTAAACATGGTCTAACCCCCTCTCTAAACCCTAGTTTACATGCACAAGTGTGTGTGTGCCTAACAAAATTCTAATAAAATACACAATAAATAGGATAAAATATTTAAAACCCAATTTGGTAAACTTTTTATTAAAAACCAGACATTAAAAAATATAATTAGCTACAAAACACATTCTAAGGTGTTACATGTATGGTAACGGAGAACTTCAGGTAGAGTCCTATACCGAGTCGAGCTTCCAAAGTGATAAGGATGACTGTAAGTCGCACTCGGGATTTGTCTTTACCCTAAATGGAGGGGAGGTTTGTTGGAAGAGTTCCAAACAGGAAACCGTAGCAGACTCGACTATGGAGGCTGAATACATCTGTCACGACCCGAAAGAGCACGTGACTGGCCCTTGAACCATATGAAGCCTATAGGACTCCATCTGATCCAAGTAAGCCAAAATCCCAGAAATCTAAAACCATTTTAAGAATAAGTAAAGGAACTGGTTTAAAGAAGTGAAGAAAACATGTTTGAAATCAAGGTTTTTAAATAACTAAGCCGAATGTGCATTTTAAAAACAGTACAATCTTTTCCAGAAATTTCGGCAGAGTTTCTTTTGTAAAAATGGCCCCGAATGGGGTAAAACAAGAATAAAGATATATATGCAATGATAAAGGCATCCCCAAGTGGGAGCTAGCTCTTCGTCAATCGACGGTCACAACCACACAATGATATGATAATATACAACGCCAAGTGGCGAGGATCAAATCCAAAAGAAAGCTCAAACAACATGAAACCGCAATACTACTAAGCGCGACTCTAAGGTCGAAATATACAACACTGGTCTCTAAGTCTGAAAGAATATACAAGTTTTGGTTGATGGAAATTCTAAATACAATGGAATAAATAAATGCAATGGTGGTTCTTGATGCGAAGGAATCCACCTACCAAAGCAAATCACCCGCAAGAAGGAAGTGTGCCAGAAATGCCGCAAAAGAACCTGTACGGCGGAACCTGCAAGAACTGTGGCACAACGGGGGTGAGTTTCCAACTCGTGAATAGAAACATCTACAAGCAGAAACCGAATGCAAGACATAAACCTAAGTCAACAATCAGTAATATAATCCACAAGAGTACATCTGAGTGTGATAAGGTGGCAAGGTAACATCTAATCAGGTATGCAGTGCCAGGTACTCAGGTAATCGCATGTCATCAGTATAAGGTATGTCTGCATGAAGTAAATATGATGAAACATCAATGATATCAATACACATATATTAGCGTCCCATACCACTAATATTGGTGTAAGGGTATATATAACAGCGCCCTCATACCCTGTTATATATACAAATAAAGTATGATCAATGTAAAACCAGTCTGTATATGATCCATGTCTATATGTATGTGGAACCCGTCCACTCGTCACCCACTGACGAAAAGCATCATGTATGCAATGTAAGGATATAAACAGAATCATGGAAAAACATCGTGAAACCCGTGCCTAGCATCGACACGTAAATCCTCCTGTATCGGGCATCCGTCATTCCGGGTCAGCCCTCATCTCAAGGTATATATATATATCGGGAATCCGTCAGTCCGGGTCATCCCTCTCTCAGTACATCGGGCATCCGTCATTCAGGGTCAGCCCTATATCAATCCATCGGGCATCCGTCATTCCGGGTCAGCCCTCTCTCAGAGTATATATCGGGAATCCGTCAGTCCGGGTCATCCCTCTCTCAGTACATCGGGCATCCGTCATTCCGGGTCAGCCCTATATCAATCCATCGGGCATCCGTCATTCCGGGTCAGCCCTCTCTCAGTACATCCTCTAGCACCGAGAAAACACGGGGCGACACCCCAAATATCATATCCAGGGAACCGGGTTTTTCATAAAAGAGCATCTTTTCTTAAATAATCCCACGGTCCTCAAAATCAGAAATCACATGAAAATCCACATCAAGAAGTAAATCCAATACGATGTGCTATGCAATCAATCCATGATGTATGCGACATGTAAAGAAAGGTAATCATATCGGAAATCAAGCAACATGGAATAGTAATATGCATATGTCGAGAGAAACTGCTCCTTTAGAATGAATCATCTATGTTTGTGTACAGGTATAAGTGTACAATATGCCAAGCAAGAATCATATCATGAATGCAACAATACTACAGTGTAGTGGCATGGCAATTATCGATGATGAAGTGTGTGAGCCGGCAAATAGTGTACGTGGAACATACGCATCATCGATAATGGTGCTGGTGTCCTAACAGCATGAGAATAATATAGCAATGAACATATGCCAGCAATGCGAATAGCATGAAAATGCAGAAATCTAGTAGTCAACACCACAGTGAAGTATTTACTATGCAAATACATCTAAGTATCAGGTCAATCAGGAGGGGTAGGTGTGGAAACCACCTAAAACTGAGTCAATGTATATATAGATATATAGTCGGTGATCTCGCCTCAATGTCATATCGTAAGATATCCTCGAGTTATGAGTGCGGATCTATCATCAATATCGGCTCGTACGGTAAATCATCGCACGGCATCCCCAAAAGCTGGGTACAGGTCAACATCTCACTATCTCATCACATAACAGGTATCACTATCATCAGATCATATAGTCTGGGGGTACTACTCCATGTCTAGTACAAGTTGATACCATCAGAGAAGTATGCATGCGGGGGTAAACATATCTCCCAAGCCCGCAAGAAACACAAGTTATATCCCACATATGAATCATATCAAATCACCGATCTCTGGGCACCACGCCCACATCATCGACTCATCTCCAAAGTCATCCCATATCATCAATCACAGTGCAAGTACAAGTGATAAGCAAGGGTGTGTATATAGGTGTAATTCTATCCTAGGGTTCGCGACTATGAACTACACTAGTCACTTCTAACCCTATACTATCCATAATACACCTAATGTCACAATAACTACATAACAATCTATCTACGGACTGCGGGGGTGCTATACGCCATCCACCCGACTTCCCCCTGTAGATATAATCTACTCACCTTGCATCACCAATTGCGGACGTCACCACGTATTTGCTTGTCGTCCCGAAGTCTTCATGGGTACCTACACATCAAATATCGTATATTCGCATTAAAACCAAATCCAAGCTAAAACGGCGCATGAAATCCAAAACGATACGATGAGGGGGCCTATAGGTGAGAACCTATGGCACGCTTCCAAAACCATCAATAAATCCTCTATATCGTCGTATAAACGACAAATAGTCGAGGCAAAACACATTCCACCATTTCAGAATCAAAAATACGGAATACGGAAACTAAAGCCCAAAACAGCAACTCATGAAATGTGTTCCAGATTTTACCCTAGAAAGAATCTGTCAAAACTAGAAGTACCCAGGGCCAAGAATTGAGGAATTGGGGCTATGCACAGAAAACGAGGCGATTCCTCACTGGTCTGGCCGCAAATTGCGGCCAGAAAGGAGATTTTGGCGGCCTCAAGGTGGAGTGGGGAGCTAGGGTTTTGGGTGTTGCCTCTATGGTGCCTGCACATCTCAATTTCCACTCAATATTATTTTAGGGTTCTCGGGGTGTTAGCAGATTCAAATTAACAGTGACAGATTCCAGTTTTTCCCCGATATTGGTTTCTAAAATCCGTATTCTGGTTCAAACTTCAGGTTTTGGGTTCCAATTCAAACACTAGGGTGTTGGTAAGACCTCTATTGAGCTCAACTTCATAATACAACACCAATTTCCCTCAAACCCTAACTAGGTTTTCACCAAGTCCATAATATCACACAATATCGATTAAATCCTAACATGGGTTTATAGGAAAGGCTATAATTAAGCTAATGGTTCAGTAATTACCTCCATTAGCAACTCAAGAAAATTCTTGAGTTGCCCCTAGTGGCCAAAATCCTTGCTTCTTTAGCTCCAAGTGTAGATCTAGGGATTTTGCACAATTTTAATGAAAGGAGTTTGGGGTTTTGGGTATGTTTTTGAGATGAAATGAGGAGTTGAAGAGGGGAGGGAAAGAGCTAGGGCAGCAGCAGCAGCAACTATGGGAGAGGGGAAGAAAATGAGAGGGGAAAAAAGCTAAGGGTTATAGTCAAAGGTCCACCTCTCTCTCTCTCACCTACCCTCATCATTACATTTTCTTTTCTTTTCCTTTTCTTTATAACTCCAAACCTTCTCACATCAATAGTAATCCCAAAAGAAAACCATGGCTAGAAAATGCACAAGTGTAGAAAAAAGTGGTATGTGCAAGTTTTGCACAAAATTGCCAAAAAACCCGATAAGCGATTTTAATCGCGATTAGCACTAAATTAGTGTCAAACTAATCACAAAAACTTAAAAATGTCATAATTCACTAATTTACCCTATTTTAGAATTTTCCAAAATTTTTCATAATTTTTCTAACATTTTTCCTATTTAATTGCATTAAATATTAAAATAATCAATAAAATAATATTAAATTATACAAATTCCCAAAATTAATATTTTATATTTTTTGAAAATGTTACAACATCGCTGCCAACGATGCTGCCAACGATGCTGCCAAAGAGGTTGTCTGGATGAAGAAGTTCATCACTGAACTTGGTGTGGTTCCGTCCATTGAGCATCCAATATCTTTGTATTATGATAACAATGGAGCTGTGGCTTTGGCCAAGGAACCCAGGTCCCATCAGAGATCCAGGCATATTCTGAGGCGGTATCACCTGATCTGGGAGATCGAGGTCAGGAGAGTTGACACGAAGGACAACACTGCGGATCCACTCACCAAGGCCATACCCCAGATACAATTTGAGAGACTCTTCGGGATGTTGGGTATGAGATACTACAACAGCTGGCCTTAGTGCAAGTGGGAGATTGTTATGTATATGTCCTAGAGGCCATTATTGTACATATGATGTATATTATAGTGGATGCTTGGATATATAGAGAGAGGACTTTCTTGCTCGATATGATAGTATGCTATCTGGTTTCACTTTATCTTAACGTGTAGACTTGTATCGGAACAATGTTTTTCTCTCACATGTTGATAAAGCCCTTAGGATATGTACTTGACTGCTAGGACTATAATGCAGATCATAGTAGTGGGACTAAGGTAGTCCACGAGTACATCATATAATTGTTCCTAGTCGAGGGTGTATCGAGATAGGGGATCGATACTCCAGAGTAGACTAGCGTATACGCATCTTGACCCATATGATAGGCGATGGATGATCCCACATCCATTGGTGTTTGACATCAAAGATAGTATACGGGTGCTCAGTGGAGACTGGGTACACTGAACGGACTCGCCGAGAACTCCTAGATGGTATTATACCTATCGTCAGATAGCAGTTCTTCGGTGACACTGGTTCAGGTTAGTCTGTAGACCCGAGATCATCATAGAGTCTTTTGTGATTCCCACTGTGCTTTGATTTCCATCTTACCACGTTCATGAGAACGTGCAAAACGGTGGATTTTTGGTACAGTCTCGAATCACATGGATGCAATGAGCGATAGGAGGGGTTTCGTCTCTCCCGGTATTGGGGGTTGATGTTGCGCTGTGCTCGATTGGCTATAACTGGAAGTCCCTCACCAGGGCTGATATGGAGATCTACTGTCAGTAGTTTCTCGACCCGTTATGAGCCTCATATCGACACGACTTATCGGTTACTAGGGTCTGACATTTACCACCCCTAGACTAGATATGCGACATATCAGACGAAGAGACCGGACTGTACGGTAGTGTTACTGATTGGATTCGCAGGAGTATGTACAGGCTTGCTTGTTGATCTTCTGGTCGCTCAATACCCGGGTGGCTGTTACGTTTAGCTGACCGCTTGCAGATTGTGGGTGTTTGATATGATCATCACCTACTGCCGGCGTATTGACGAGTCTTTAGAGTCCTACACAGAGGTTTCCTGGCTCAGGCGAAATGGAGTAGGAGCACACATGTGATATGTACGGGATCGAGATTGATACGCGTATGTGATACCGTATTCTATTCTCGCGATATATGATACCGGCCGGTTATATGTGATATAGCCGGATTATCGGATCAAGTGTTAATTCGATGAAATGATATATATATATATATATATATATATATATATATATATATATATATTATGCTAACTTAAGTATTTATTATTCTCACTTATAATACATTTAACATATATGTGATATATGTTTATTGTATTGTTTTCTATTGTAACATAAATATTATATATGTGATATATAATATTGTGATATGTTAGGTTATGCATGCAACAAGGATATATGAGAATTATACCATGCTACATATAATGTTTGGGTTTAAATTCTTAAGTAAATCAAATTGTGGAAATGAGTCATGGTGGAAGCTTCATGAAGCTTGTTGATAACCATTGACAAAGTCCACCCTTTTTGTTTTGCTTAAGATATTTTCTAACCCAACCATTGCACATAGCCATGGTTAACTCTCTACATGAGTTAGTGGATGACATACACTAACCCATGGTTGCATTTCTAACATCATCTCATTCATTCATCTTCTTCTTCCTCATCTCATTTTTGCTCTCTAGACTTTGAGATCAAGAAGAAAAATAGTGAGAAATTAAATACTAAAGTGAGCAAAATTCCTACTTCATCATCCTCTTCTATACTAGCCATATAGATTAGTGTGTTAGCTTCACTAGTTCCTACTTAGTGAAGAGATAGCTTGAGTCCGTTTTTTCTCGAAGTAGATCATCTTGGATTTCGAAAACTAAAAGCAAGGATGCATCATACGGCTTGTGGAGCCTCTCAAGAGTCCGGGAGTACATGGATCACAGCGAAGGGACCACTACTCGGAGCTTATGAAGCGAAGGAACGTACCACAAAGGTTGTAATCCCTATCACTTGGATGTAAAGTTGTTTACATGCAAAGTTAACCCTAATTCTCTAGTTAAGATCTTAGTTAGGGTTTCATAGCATACCAAATTTTTATAAAATGGCATGGTTGATGCCTCCGTAAACCTTATGGTAGTGCTACGCAACCCTACAGTTTAGAATTAAACCCGATTAGTGCACTACTAATCGCGATTAGGCCAAATCCGTGTTTATATATTTTTCCATGATTGGTGCACCATGACATGTTGCATTTGGTTACATGTTGTTTTTATTGTGTGTGATTTTATTTTTGAGAGGGGAAAAGAAAAAGAGAAGGTGGCATGATGACTTGAGGAGAGAGAGAGAGAGGACACACTCATGAGGCATGCCATGAGAGAGAGATAGGGGGTATGGCTCCTACAATTGGTATTTTTCCTTCATTATTTTCCTTCATCACTTCAACCTCTTCTTCTTCCTCACCTCCTTCCTCCACCTCCTCCACCTCTAAGGTTCATCCCCAAAACCACACTCCCTTCATTAAAAATGATCATCACCTCATCCTCAACACTTTGGACCTTTCAAACTTGGATTTTGAAGACTTTGAGCAACTCAAGAAAATTCTTGAGTTGCCTAATGAGGTATAATTCTAGACTTTAGTTAGTTATTATGTTTAGTGTATTCTAGTTTAGCTTTAGAATTTGATTAAGTGTGGATTTGTGAACTTAGGAATTCCAAGTTAGGGTTTAGTGGAAAACTTGACTTGAGATTGGAAAATTGAAGTGTTGTGAGAGTTTGTAAGACCTTAATGATGATTTTACTGACCAAGAACAGAGAATAGAAACCAAAATATGAACTTAGAAATGGTCCCGTGGTTGTTTTGTGAAGTATCGTGTGCTTACAAGGAATATGGGATGACCTGAGACCTGTACGAGAAAATCTAGCAACCCCAGAGACCTAGATGGACTACTAGAAGACCACCCTGAAAATACTAATCCAATCTCAGCACCCCAGGCCGGCGAACTCGGATTCCAGGGTGTCGTCGCCGGATTTTTGTGGGCTTCTTGTGTTGATCTTTTGACTGCAGCCCGTAATCCTTATAAACAACCCCACTGCACTGCTAGTTTAGTCCCAATTTAACCTGAGATAAATCTGGGAGCATATTGGGTTGGTTTGGGGTTATTTTTTCCGATATTGGAATTCTTGGTTTTGATGTTTGGAGTTGTATTTGGTCGTTGGATGTTTGTACGTCAACGACGAAGGTTGTTTGGTTGTTTTTGCATGCGTAGGCTATAGGTTCTAACATATAAGCGCATCGTGTGCCATATCGGTTTTCCGGATTTAGTTTTTATAACGTTGCAATATGTGTTGATTTGTAGGTATCTTCGCGTGGATTTCGAGACGACGAAGCACATCGACTACGGCTGAACAAAGAGTTCCGCAGGTGAGTAGATTTATATCTACGGGGGAAGTCGGGTGGATGGCGTATAGCACCACCGCAATTATAAAATGGAAACCGATATATAGGATATAGTCAGAGAAACCGATAGTAGGAACCTACGAATGTGATTAAAGGTTTTAGTATAAAATGATATGATTGATAAGGATGTCTCGAATTGATATATGAGGATATGAAATGTGAATGTGAATGTGAATCGTGATATATATATGTAGTGCACGAGAATAAGTATGAGATTTAGAGTAGCATGACATGAGATTTATAAGATAGAATGTATATGTAAAATGACTTGATGTGAGATATTGATGTGATGAAAAGAGTATACGATGAGATATGATGACTTGGTTGATATGTCGTTATGCGAATGCGAGTCGATATGAGATAATTGATACCTTTGTCGGTCCCACTATATGAGATTGATACGGATGTGACCTGAGATATAGGTATATACATATATAATGATGTGAATAATGAGTGATATGCCATACGAGACGTTAGGTCTGTACCCTCATTGTCATATAGGTTGATAGAATCCATATTTGTTTAATGTCGTCGTACGATGAATTACCGTACATGATGAGTTTTATCTGATGATTGATCCATACCCTTGACTAGAGGATGTCGTACGATGGATTATACCGTACGTGATGTTGTGAGGCTGGATGCCGATTGATAGATTCACCGACTCAGATATGTTGTAGATACGTATACCTTATAGCATTTCGCTTACGATGTACTTTATGCTACGTTCATGATATTCTCACTGCATTGCATATACCTGTGGTAGTACACCTACACCATTATCGATGATGCATATGTTACACTTACACAGATTTGCCGGCTCACACATTTTCATCATCGATAATTGCTATGTCACTTACACAGTAGAATTGTTACATCATTATGCTATGTTGCATGATATATTGCTAAGCTCACATCACTATACTATATCGCATGATATACTTGATATGCTCACATTTCTGTTCTACATTTGCATACATCATGCTTTATGATTATACGCATTAAGATGTTGTTTTCATGAGATTCTGGATTTGAGAACCGTGGTTAAATTTCAAAGGAAATTATGTATTGTTTTAAAAACCCGGTTTCTCTTGATATGATATTTCGAGACGTCCACAATGTATTTTCTCGGTTCTGAGATTGGCATGTGAAACCCGATTCGAGGAGCGGTAGGCACCGTCTGCGGGTACATGGTGGACCCGGTAAGGTACCCCGGGGCATGAAATGATTGTCGTAGAGTAGCCGATGAGCCTGGCAGAGGGAATACTATCTACCGGTGATAGTATTTGGACTCGGCGGTTATCAAGAGGATACCGACCGGAGTCGTGAGATGGATATGAGGGCCGACCAGAGTATGCGGCGCCTGAGGGCCGATCTGAGGATGCGGCGCCTGAGAGATGAGGATTTACGTGCCGATACTGGACACTGGTTTCATGATGTTTCGAGTGTCGATGTCGGACACTCAGGTTCCATGATTTTGATGTGTCGTTGATGGACACACGTTGGTTGATATGCTCATATTTACATGCATATGCTTTCATGATATTTATATGCATATGCTTTCATGATATTTACATGCATGATTTTGTTGTGTCATTGATGGACACGTAGATGTTATCCACATGCAGATAGGCATTGATTATATTGTTGGCACAGATACGGTCACCGTAGATATCATAGTATTACCTTTATGATATAGTTGACCTAGGAAATCATTGTTTTATTCGATTTCTACCTGATGATGTTTTCTACTCACGAGTTGGCAACTCACCCCCGTTGTGCCACAGTTCTTGCAGGTTGACCGCATGGATCAGTAGTGGCATCGCTGGCATACAGCTTGCATTCGGGTGATTTGCTTTGGTAGGTGGTACATATTGGATTGTGCCACTCTTGTATTATTATTCCTATTGTATCTAGTCAACTACATCAATCAAAACTAGTATTTGTATAAATAGTAAGACTTAGAAAGACTTGTGGTTGCGAGACTTAGAGCGATGGGTTATATGTTCGCTTGGTGGGTTGGATGTCTTGCTTTACATTATCCTTTTGTGTTGATTTTCGCCGTTGGGTATCGTATACTTATATTTTTGTTTTGCGTGGTTGTGATTCCGCCGATTAGTGAAGAGCTGGCTCCCGCTTGGGGATACCTTTTATATTATCATGTATATGTGGTTTTGGATCAAAATATACAAGGGAGGTGCTGCCCAAATTTTTAAAAAGACGAAACATGTTTTTCAACTAGTATAATCCAATTGCATGTTCATGTTCCTTTATTTATGCATCTAAGAAAACATTTAATTTCATCGTACCTTTATTTCAAAACTCCACCTCTTTTATTTTTTATAAAAGGGTTTTAGATTTCTGGGCTTCGGCTTACTTAATTTATGTTACGCCTTTAGACGTTGCATGATTTAAGTGTCGTTCATGAAATAAATTTCGGGTCGTGAAAAATAGATATGGGATCATCCATCGCCCCATATTGGGTCAAGAAACATACACATTAGTCTACTCTGGAATATCGATGTCCTGTCTTGATATTCCCTCGACTAGGAACAATTGAAGGATGTGATTGTGGACTACCCAGGTCACAGTAGTATGATCCGCATCATAGACCTGCTAGTCAAGCCTACATCCTAAGGGCTTTATCAACATGTATATGAGAGACAGTATAATAATACCAGTGAACATGTTAAGATAAAGGCAACCAGATAGCATACTATCATGTCGAGCAAGAAAGTCTTCTATATATATGTCCAAGCATCCACTATATCATACAATAATGGCCTCTACGGCATACATATCACTAACAATCTCCCGCTTGCACTAAGGCGAGTTGTTGTAGTATCTCATACCCAACATCACAAAAGGTCTCTCGATTAGCATATGGGGGAGGGCCTTGGTGAGTGGATCCGCTGTGTTATCCTCCGTGTCAACTCTCCTGACCTCGATCTCCCGGCGATCTACTATCTCCCTGATCATGTGATACCGCCTAAGAATATTTCTGGATGATGGGACCGGGGTTTCTTGGCCAAAGCCACAACTCCATTGTTATCACAATACACAGGTATTGGATGCTCAATGGATGGAACCACATCAAGTTCAGCTATGAACTGGTTCATCCAGACAGCCTCTTTGGCAGCATCGTTGGTAGCGATGTATTCAGCCTCCATCGTCGAGTCTGCAACGGTCTCTAGCTTGGAACTCTTCCAACATACCGCCTCTTTATTGAAGGTGAAGACAAAACCCGAGACCGACTAACTGTCATTCTTATCACTCTGGAAGCTCGAATCGGTAAAGGACTCCACCTGGAGTTCACTGTTACCATATATCTAGAACATCTCTTTAGTCCTTCTCAAGTACTTAAGAATGTTCTTCACAGCTGTCCAGTGTTTCTCCCCTGGATCTAATTGATACCTACTCACTACACCTAGTGAATAAGCTACATTTGGTCTGGTGCACAACATCACATACATGATTGACCCGACTGCCGAAGCATAGGGTGTCCTTGCATGCGAGCCCTTTCCAAATCAGTCTTGGGAGACATCTCTTTGGAGAGAGTGATTCCTTAACAAGCGGGTAAATTACCACGCTTAGAATCTTCCATATTAAACCTCTTTAGCAATTATAAAATGGAAACTGATATATAGAATATAGTCGGAGAAACCTATATTAGGAAACTTGGGATATGGTTAAAAAGATAGTTAGAGATGATATGAATGATTGAATATATATATATCGAGATATGAGATGAAAGCTATAAGGATATGACTCTTTGACATGATAAGATAGAAATGATGTCTCGAATTGATATATAAGGATATGAAAAGTGAATGTGAATCACGATATAAAGATATGTAGTTGCAAGAGAATAAATGTGAGATATTGATGTGATGAAAAGAGTATACGATGAGATATGATGACTTGGTTGATATGTCGTTATATGGATGCGAGTCGGTATGAGATAATTGATACCTTTGCCGGTCCCATGATATGAGATTGATACGGATGTGACCTGAGGGATAGGTATATATATATGGATATGATATGAATAATGAATGATATGTCGTACGAGATGTTAGGTCCATACCCTCATTGTCATATAGGTTGATAGAATCCCTAATTGTTTAATGCCGCCATACGATTAATTACCGTACGTGATGAGTTATATCTGATGATTGATCCATACCCTTGAGTAGAGGATGCCGTACGATGGGTTATACCGTATGTGATGTTGTGAGGCTGGATTGCCGATTGATAGATTCATCAACTCGGATATGTTATAGATACGTATACCTTTTAGCATTTCGCTTACGATGTACCTTATGCTACGTTCATGCCATTCTCATTGCATTACATATACATGTGCTAGTACACCTACACCATTATCGATGATGCGTACGTTACACTTACATAGATTGCCGGCTCATACACTTTCATCATCGATATTTGCTATGTCACTTACACAGTAGAATTGCCACATCATTATGCTATGTTGCATGATATACTTTCTATGCACACATCACTATACCTTGTCGCATGATATACTGGATATGCTCACATTTCTGTTCTATGTTTGCATACATCATGCTTTACGATCATATGCATTGAGATGTTGTTTTCATGAGATTTCTGGATTTGAGAACCGTGGTTATTTCAAAAGAAAGTATGTATTGTTTTAAAAACCCGGTTTCTCTTGATATAATATTTCGAGACGTCCACTATGAGTTTTCTCGGTTATGAGTTATGTGATACCCGATTCGAGGAGCTGTATGAGGCCGTTTGCGGGTACATGGTGGACCCGGTATGGGACCCCGGGGCAAGAAAGGTATGTTGTGCAGTAGACGATGAGCCTGGCAGAGGGACTACTACCTACCGGTGACAGTATTTGGGCTCGGCGGTTATCCGGAGGATACCAACCGGAGTCGTGAGATGATATGGGCCAATCCAGACTGACGGAGCCCGATATATGAGGATTTACGTGTCGATGTTGGACACGGGTTTCATGATGTTTAGAGTGTCGATATTGGACACTCAGGTTCCATGATTTTGATGTGTCGTTGATGGACACACGTTGATTGATATCCTCATATTTACATGCATATGCTTTCATGATATTTACATGCATGATGTTGTTGTGTCACTGATGGACACGTAGATATTATCCACATGCAGATAGGCATTGATTATATTGTTGGCTCATATGCAGATACGGTCACCTTATATATCATAGTATTACATTTATGATATAGTTGACCTAGGAATCGTTGTTTTATTCGATTTCTACCTGCTGATATTTTCTACTCACGAGTTGGCAACTCACCCCCGTTGTGCCATAGTTCTTACAGGTTGACTGCATGGATCAGTAGCGGCATCGCTGGCACACAGCTTACATTCGGGTGATTTGCTTGGTAGGTGGTACATATTGGATCGTGCCACTGTTGAATTATTATTTCTATTGTATCTAGTCAACTCCATCAATCAGAAACTAGTATTTGTATAAGTAGTAAGACTTATAAAGACTTGTATTTGTGAGACTTAGAGCGACGGGTTATATGTTCGCTATTGGGGGATTGATGTCTTGCTTTATTTACTATCTTTTTGTGTTGATCTTCTCCATTGGGCGTCGTATACATATATTTCTGTCTTGCGTGGTTGTGATTCCTCCGATTGGCGAAGAGCTAGCTCCTGCTTGGGGATGCCTTTTATATTATCGTGTATATTTTGTTTTGGATCAAAATATACAAGGGAGGTGCTGCCCAAAGTTTTAGCTCACTAATTATGCTTCATAATATATATATTAATATATATGATATATATATATAATGAAGCATGGCATAAAATTCTATTTTGTGAAAATAGAAATGAGGTGGAAAATGAGAGCTTGGTTGCAAGCATTGGATTTACATTTGTTTATTCATCTTGACTCACTATTCAAGCATGGTGCAATTTTATATTGCAAAATTCCATGCTTGAATGAGTGGGGGTCAAGTGTTGTCATTCATTCTAAGCTCATTCTCAACACTTAGCCATTTTTTTGAGTTGCTCCCATAGTTGCTCTCTAGATTCTTCTTCTTCCTTAATTGTTATAGTTCATGCTTCAACCCTCATATGTGATGTGAACTGATTGAAAAAAAATTCTTGTTTGTGTAATGTAAAAAGCGAATAAGTTTCTTTGTGTCGGTAATTAGAAAATTGAATAAAGTTCACAATCAAAGAATTATATTTGACCACAATCAACTACGGTGTCAGTTGTAGATCGTAAGTGAGTGCGGATCGTCCACAGGGATTGTGCGATTCGTTTTTATATTTGATTTGTTTGAATTGAAAAGTTAATCGAAAAGAAAAGAAAACATGATTCAAGAATTTATCGATTGATTCAGGTGTGACGAGTTTAATCAAGAATCAAGAAACTGATAAACAAATCAAGAATCGGGTTTCGATGATATTTCCAACCAAATGTCAAGAATCTAAATGAGGCTCGTAGGAATCGATCGGATATATAGACGTGATGTAATATCAAGATTTCGTGTTCTTGTCCTTCGAAGGATTGATACTAGATCGATGATGATCGACGAGAGTTAGGGCTTTCTTGATGAAACTAGGGTTTCATCATTTAACCCTTGTTCTTTCGTTGATATCATTCACATTCTAGCCTCTAGCAATTTCAAGAAACGATCGTAACTCCCCAATCTCAAGCGATATCAATCAAGAAAGCATCGCAACGAATTGGGTTGTCGATTCTTGAACTTGCTAGGGTTTACAAAACTCGTAGGAATCAAGAATCGTTTTCAGATATATTACATCATCATTCTATTGATCGTCTCGACTCCTCGACGAGCGGAGTATTACTCAAACATCACAACAAGAACCACAACTAGAAATTGAGATCGAATCATGATGCAAGAATTTAAAGAAAACAAGATAAAAGAATATCACCTTTTATTTATATCAACAATTTGATTACAGTCGCTCAAGAACTACAAGAGGAAGAACTAAATTGTCGATTTGGCGTCGCTCGGCTCCGTGAGTCGCGGATCGCTTGGACCACTTGCTCTGTTGAAGATCGGCTCGGCTCATAAAAGGTTGCAAGGCTTCTTGCTTGATGGGGTACTCGGGATCTTGGCTTTTGATTGGAATTAGGGTTAGGGTTTCACACAAGCCTTCTCACTAGACTTGTGGAAGAAGAAGATGAAGAAAGAGAGTGAATGGGTCTATTGATTTCAATGAATGAATCTAATGAATTCAATAATTGGATCATTTTACAAGTGAGCCTAGGGTCTTATTTATAGATCACCCAAACCCTAAGCCTTCTTGAGTTCCCTCCAAAAGTTTGTTGAAAGACTTTTAGAAGTAGTTAGTTAGGCTTAGCTTAGGGTTTAAGCAAGGGTTTAGGGAGAAGTTTCTAGAATACAAGGCTTAGTTTAGTGTAGGAACAAAGGTTTGCTGATCTGGCAGAAGTCTCTGGAGTCTTCTGGAAATTGTTGTACATGAGATGAATGTGGGCCCTGAATGAAGAATTTTGGTGCAAAGTTTTGGTGCTGACGTGGCAGATCCGCCGCGGAACCGCGGCACAAGGCGGCTTAGGCCGCGGTTCCGTGGCCAAGTAGACTCCTTGGGGCTTCATCTTTCCGGTGTTGTCTTGGGTTGATATTTGTAGCTTTATCTGATATGTTGAATTGTATTTTGCCTTTTGGATTGCTACCAGAACTGAAACCATTGAGTTGGCGTAATGTTTGATCAGCACCTGTAAGTTTTTGGCTTTTCTTCTGGATTTTCCTGCACAGATCTCAAAACAAGTGTTGCGCAATAGAGAGATGATGCGATGCCATGAAATGTAGTCAATTTCCTTATTAGTGCCGGTTTAAAAGTCTAACACCTGCAATCTGATATTTTATGACTGATTTGCTAATATGTGAAATATGACTGTCGAACACTTCTAAATGAGTGCAAATGATAGGGAAATTGCCGTGTTAAAAATACATTATTTTCGACTAATCATGAACCATGAAGCTTGAACACAAAATTATGAGCTTTTAACATCCCCTACTTCATCATCCTACACTTGACTAGTGATCGAGTGTAGCGTGTTTACTACGCCAAAGAGTTTAGTGTAGAGGTAGCTTGAGTTGGAGGGACTTCGCGTGGATCATCTTCGACACGAAGGTCATCGAAGGAAGTTCGTCCAAAGCCTCAAGTGGAGCCTAGTGGAGTCGCGGAACTACTACACGGAGCATGTGAAGTGAAGGACTTGATCTACGTTGGTATAACCTCCTTTCACTTTCTCTAGTTATTCACATCATCATAGCATACCCTAATATTCTAGCAAAGATCTTGTATAGTCAAGCTTAGCACCGATAAAAATTAAAATTTGGCATGCTTGATGCCTCTAGAACCTCATGGGGTGCTAAGGTCGACTTTAGTGAGCTAATATTAGTTAATATATGTCACGTCCCGAAAGTACGGAATATGACCGGCACTTAAACTACGAAACGTCTCGAGACGTACGTAATCTAAGCAAGCCGAAAACCCAGAAATCCAAACCAAGAAAGTAATAGAGTGAAGGAAAACGAATTTAAATCAAATAGTTTTAATAGCATAGCCGAATTATGCGTGTTTTTTAAAAAACATCAAATATTTCCTGAAAATTTCGGCAGAGTCTCCTTTGTAAATACTGGCCCCCAAACGGGATACAACATGAATAGTATACGAAATCAATAAAAAGGAATCCCCAAGCGGGAGCTAGCTCTTCGTCAATCGACGGTCACAACCACACAAGCCATATAATATACAACGCCAAGGGCGAGGATCAAAACTCAAAAGGAAACTCAAAACTGCAAGAAAATCCATAGAAATACAGCGTGTGACTCTAAGGTCGAAAGAATAAACATTATCGGTCTCTATCTCTAAAATAAATACATGTTTGGTTGATGGAATTTACTAGATACAACGGAATAATATTATACAAGCTAAAATGATGGGTACGATACAAGAAAAACCCACCTACTAGCAAGTCACCCGAATGAAACTGAGCCCGCAAAGCCGTAATGAAACCTGTACGGCAACCTGCAAGAAACTGGGGCACAACGGGGGTGAGTTGCCAACTCGTGAATAGAAAAACATCTACGCACAGAAATCGCATAAATAACGCAACCTAGGTCAATGATCATAATATATCCTCAAATATATGAATAACACGTAGCCTATAACAAGGCTAGGGTAAATATCTAACCCGAGTGTAATCTCATGTGCCCGTGTCAGTGCCTCAGGTAGCAATATATCATGTGAGTGAAGTATGAATGCATGAAAACAGAATACATGTAAATGAAGAAACTGTTTTCATAAATTAGTGAGATTTCCTTCGTATTTTTAAACTGAGGTATCATAAATGAAATCAGTATCAACAGTGTCTAGCATCGACACAAAACATAAATCTCAATGTCTCGAAATATCAATGTCTCAATCTCAATATCTAGGGCGCCGTCAGTCCAGACCGGCCCCTACCATCCATCTCAAGACCACGACGGTATCCTCCGGATATCCGACGCGTCGGGTAATATCACCGGTAGGTAATCTGTCCCCTGCCAGGCTCAACGTCAACACCACATTCATCTTGCCCCGGGGTACCATACCGGTCCCACCATGTACCCGAAACGGTTCCTCCACTCCTCGAATCGGGTCTCGAAATCCATCAGCAAACTCATGGTGGACGACTCATACATCATGGGAAAACCGCACTTTTTATTTTAAAAGGGAGAACAGGTTTATTCATGTTTTTGCGGTTTTCCTCCAAATCCAAGAAATCTTATGAAATCCAAATCCAAGTCATCAATAGCATGTAAACAGTGAATATAGGCATGAGAATCCATGAATGCGACACAACAGTGAATAATAACATGCATGAAGTAGTAGGCAATAACTACAATGTCTAACTAGCATATAAGGCAAGTACACTAATATCATGTCTAAACTATTAGCTAACAACCTATGTCAAATGAAATAGTATTTTCTAAAGTGTTCGTGACATGTCAATTACCAATGAAGATGTTTGTGAGCCGGCAAGTAAGTGTACGTGGTACATACGCGTCATCGGTAATGGTGCTGGTTCTAACAGCATGATATTAATAATGCAATAAGAAATTATAATATAAGTATGCGATGCGGAGCGAACAGTAAAAATGAGCGGAAGCTGAATACTAGACGCAACTATAGCTAATCTGCACTAATCTAATATAAATCCTACAAATGGTGCCTTTTGAAATAACACGAATCATGGGGTTTTGAAAATAGGGGCTACGGTGTTTTTAAGAAAAGATACGTTTTTGAAATATCCGTAGAATCCCTTGACCTATCTCTTAAAATACGCATGATTCGTAAGCTTTGAAATAGGTAAGAATCGAATCTAATCTAACAACTAAACTAAACTAAAGGGCTAAGCTAACAAGCTGGACTACAGATAAGGAAACCGCCTAACGTCTGAGTCGATCCATATACATACCTGTATATATATTAGTCGGTGATCCCGCCTCAATAATATCATATCCGATACCATATCTATAATCAGACATCCCAAGTCAAGAGTGCGGATCAATCATCAAGATATAGCTCGTACGTAAATCCGTCGTACGGCATCCCCAAATCTGGGTACGGGTCAATATCACATTCATCATACTATTCATCTTGTATCCTCTTCATCAAATATCATGATCGGGGTACTGATCCACATCTATTACAATACTGATACCGCCTAAGTATGCATGCACGTGTGTGAAACACTACGTCAAGGACCCGCTACAACGTCATGTCGTATCTCAAATACGAACCCTGCCATATCACCGATCTCACGGCCTCTAATCAATTTCATCGACTCACCTTAAATCCCAAACATTATCCTCAAATCCAGTATGTGAACACATAGTCCCATACCCATGTGAACACATAAACACATATCCCCATATACGCATAGGTAATAACATAGATGTATGCATGTGTGTGTGTGCGTGTGTGGGTGTAACAACTAATCTAGGGTTTCGCAACTAATAGTAAACTAATCCATGAACACCTAGCATCTACCTTTATCCTCAAAGCCTCATATTAATATAATATATATTTAAGTGTATACGTATTCGTATACATCACCGCAAACTGCGGGGGTGCTATACGCCATCCACCCGACTTCTCCCCGTAGATATAAATCTACTCACCTGGTCCTCGCTCGCCGGTGCCGACGTCGCCGCGTGCTTTCTTGTCGTCTCGAAGTCCATATGGGGTACCTACATATCATAACGCACCGTATTGCATTAAAACCAAATTCGAAATCGAAACGGCATACGAAAATCAAATCGGCACGCGTATCACGCATAGGTCAAAACCTATCGCCTACGCATGCAAGAATAGCCAAACCAACCATCGATGTCGATGTACAAACGTCAAACCATCGAGAAAACCCAAACACACTCATTTGCGCATCCACGAACACTAACTATAATATAAAATAGGTTAAAATTCACCAAAACCCCAAATTCACCTTAAAAGCCATTTTTCCGAAAATCTAGTAAGCAAAAATTTACCGTTTTAGTACAAAACTTGATGTTTTAACAATTCTAATGGCCATAATACTTATTAAATATCTTAAATAAGTCATAAAAACTATTTTCATAATTTAATCTCATTAAATTTCATTAGCCCCAAAATTCTAGTTTACAATTTAACCAATTTTAACAATTATATAGCAAAAATGCACATACAACAATCTAGCTTAGATTTTCATGATCTAAAGTATTAAACTACATTTTATAATGATAATAAAGTCATCAAAAACCTAATTACATTTTCTCTTAAACCAATTCATGGTTTACAAAAACCTAGTTAGCAATAAAGTTTAAATATTACAATTCCACTTAACAATTTGCAAACTAACAATTTGATTATGTTTCACATATTACAAAATAATGAATTCCACTTTGCAACCATAATCACACAACAAAAACCCTAACTATAATTTAATCCTTCTCTTGAAAACCTAATTCTTTCAATTAGAACTACAATTCATATCCTAATTAAGTTAGATTAAAGCAATAACCAACAATTTAACAAAAAGCTCAAGATTTTTACCTCACAAGATTTGAGATCTAGCATGAAAATCTTGACCTCCAATTTGAAAACTTTTCACCAAAAACCATGCTTGAGAGGCTAAGGAAAAATGGGTAGGAGTTGGATTTGGAATTAGCTTTGAAATTGTATTGATTTTGAAGCATTTTTGTGGATTTTTGATGCAAATTGGGTGGGATTTTTTTTGAGGGAGGGCTGCTGTAGTAGGGTGCTGATTTTGGCCAGGAATTTGAGGGAGAGAGGAGAGAGAGTCAAGTGGGGAAAATGATATCAAGTCAACCCAAGGTCAAAGCCCATACTTATATATTCTTTTATTCTTTCATTTCTTTTTTCTTTTCATTTCTTTTGGTCAAAACAAGTGGGGAAATGAGGAGGGGGAAACTTGGGCTGCTGATTTGGGGAGAGGAGAGAGGGTGTGGGTGGGTGTGGGTGAGGAAAAATGATAAATGTTATACCCCAATTCCCATTAACACTAATTTCACCGAAAAAAAGCCTTTTTCTTCGATATTTTCTAAACCGTTTTAGCAAACGATTTCATTTCAAAAACCACATGATAAAATTTTATTTAATGTTTTATGATGCACAAAATTTTTTTCAACTCAATCCAATTTGTAATTTTCCCTAATTAAATGTATTAGTGACGGCTTAAAATAATAATAAAATAATATTTTTTCAGAAAATTTGGAATTTCACCAGCGGCTCAATAAATACCAAATAATAGCAATTACATAGCTAGAATATGTATATTTAATTTTTATAATAAGATATTTGTATTTTGACTTTTTACAGAAAACCCCCTTATTTTTCCGATTTTTCGAAATTTCACTGAAACGATTTTCAAAACGTTACAATCTTCCCCTCTTAAAAAAATTCGGTCCCCGAATTTAAAGTAAAACTCCCCCCAAATACAAACACATCTAAGTAAAATCATCAAGTCGTCGGGGCTCCGAAACCATAAGTATATAATACGCACCATAGCGTAATGCATACGCATGAGCAATGAGCCTATAACTCAAAAAAAAAACTCCATCCATCCTCCCGCAATCGTCGGAGTTATGGTGAAGACACAATGTCTAAATCCAAAATGAAAATCAATATGATATACATCATTAAAACATCTGGAAGCAATGCATGCCAAATCTTCTTTAAATCGCTGTGCGATACTCGCAGCACTGCACAGTGGCGGATGTCTATTGTAAGAAAATAACTACATATATATATATATATATATATATATATCCTTTTTTTTAATATGTACGTTCCGCCGTTTTGGAAACAATTTAGAAGGGTCTCCTTGTTTTTAAACATTTTGTGTCATATCAGACACGTAGGTAAATATTGAAACTATAGCTCTCTTTTTGGAAATCCCTTCAATAACTATCAATGCATGCAAAATATATTCAGATACTGTCCTCTGACTAGTCCTGCTCAGTACAAAAACTCATAGCAATCATCATAAAAACGTACTGCTCCATAAGAAATCAATCCCAAAATATGCATATAAATGCTATGTGCGTCTTGTGCGCACGGAAATCAAAATCCATATATGTGCCATACATGCGCATAGAAACAACATCTAAGTGCATCGGTTGTGCACACAACATCTGTCATAGGCAACGTGTGTGCCTGACAGCAAGGACAGGTGCGTCTGACACGCACGAGGAATCTCGATTTAGTGCATCTGGTGTGCACAAAAATCGCTTCTCAAAACATGCGCTCAACATGCGCGGAAATCCAAACCAGGTGCATCCATCATGCACAAAATCATGAAATCCAATACCAAGCGCCGAACATGCGCAAAATCCAATCAGGTGCACAAAACCAATATCGAGCATCGCAATCGAAATCGAAGTTCAGTGCATCTAAGTGTACAAAATGTGTATCACTGCACTGCAAGCATATGTGAACTATACCGAGCGCAAAAACTAAATCGTATGCGTATATACGGATAAATCAACTCAACTGTATGAAATCCATATAATCACAAACATGAGAAACCAAGGCACAAAAACTATCTCAAGTGCAACAACTGTGCAAAAATCGTAAATACTCAGTAGGTACAACCATGGTGCATGAAAACGATATCATGAAACTCAATCATCAAAACCAAATCATGCGAATAGATCGCTCAAAATACCAAAATCAAGTATGGAGGAATAGTCCCGCTCAAGCACATCCTCCAAGAATCTCTGGCCAACTGTCGTGGTCACTCATAGCATGTCTCGTCGACGATCCTGAACTCTGGCCTGCCGGTGTGCGTAACATGACCACTCTTGGGTCCAAGTCTTCTCGTAATTCATTCTAGAAAGTTCCTGTCGAGATCTCTCCCAAATCTCGTCTCTGCCGAACTGTCCGAAAGTCATCGTCCCTTACTAGATCTGTTCTCGTTCCGGAACGGCTGCATACTCATCGCGACTCCTTCTGGAAGGTATATCCAAGTACAATGTCTCGGCATGCGTATCGCATTTCTGATGTCGGTGGAGTGGAACGTCGTCTCATCAAGATCTCGTATGAACCTCTTACTCCACTTTCTTTAATGTCGACTGCTTCGGACTCGTCTCGTCGTGGCTGCATGGACTGAGCTCCTATGGCTATCCTCGTATCTGGAGTCTCCCAAGAAATGCATCTCACCACCTGGCATCCGAATTAAGTCGAGCCATCCGATCGAGTCATCAAAACCTCATAATCCCCCAAGAGCTCAACATCTTGGGCACAGTTTAATAGTATCGAATACATACCACAACATCGGTGGTCCAGCCGTAGAAGGGCAAACCCAAGCCTCACTAATGGCGCCGTAGAACTGCCGCAAACCCGAAGGTTCAAAGGCTTTCACATGGTCATTAAGTCGAGTTAGGGTTTCATTCTTCTAGAGGGACCATAGAATTGCCTGCATGTCCTTCCGAATACTTTAAACTTGGAATAATAGGTTTCTGACATTCGATCATCTCTGTCGACTCCCAACGTCTCCGCGTGAAGTCGTCTCTAGCCGGGATCAATCTATCTGATGTCCTCGCATCGGGGTAGGCGAACGAACCACATGTCCTAGTCATTCATCATCGGGTAACTAGCGACCTTCTATCATCTATTCGTACAACTCGCCCCGCAATAGCTCCAACATATGGTGCGATATCTCGTCGCTCGCAGCAACAACTGGCTCGCTCGTCTGCATGCTGAACAGTGCCTCAATCATCAGGAGTAAGCAACACACCAACGGTCATCAATACCTGGCTGGCCTCTATCATTGGCTCAATTCTCTAGTGTCGATCAGCGCCTCCGAGTAACCTCATAAAGGCGATCCGCCAAACACTCGTGGCGCTGAAACACAGTAAAAAGATACATCTCTGCAATCGTGTGTTGCCGGAATTTCGCCCTGGTCAGTCCTCGTTGGTGACGAGCTTGTGCTGACCGCAACTCTAGCCGTAGCTCTCCCTGCCGTAACCGTAGCAGCAAAACCAAACTGGTACCGATGAGGCTAGATCAGGAAGGAATATAATACTGAACAAGGAAATGTACATCCTAAGGCTTCATAAGTGGAGTGGCGTGTCGTAAATATGCCGCGGAACATATCAACGATACGTCACTCTACTTTAGTCACCTATTCCATCAACCAAGGGTCATCCTACGCTCCGAAGGTTAAAACCTAACGCTCTGATACCAACTTTGTCACGTCCCGAAAGTACGGAATATGACCGGCACTTAAACTACGAAACGTCTCGAGGCGTACGTAATCTAAGCAAGCCGAAAACCCAGAAATCCAAACCAAGAAAGTAGTAGAGTGAAGGAAAACCAATTTAAATCAAATAGTTTTAATAGCATAGCCGAATTATGCGTTTTTTAAAAAAACATCAAATATTTCCTGAAAATTTCGGCAGAGTCTCCTTTGTAAATACTGGCCCCCAAACGGGATACAACATGAATAGTATACGAAATCAATAAAAAGGAATCCCCAAGCGGGAGCTAGCTCTTCGTCAATCGACGGTCACAACCACACAAGCCATATAATATACAACGCCAAGGGCGAGGATCAAAACTCAAAAGGAAACTCAAAACAGCAAGAAAATACATAGAAATACAGCGTGTGACTCTAAGGTCGAAAGAATAAACATTACCGGTCTCTATCTCTAAAATAAATACATGTTTGGTTGATGGAATTTACTAGATACAACGGAATAATATTATACAAGCTAAAATGATGGGTACGATACAAGAAAAACCCACCTACTAGCAAGTCACCCGAATGAAACTGAGCCCGCAAAGCCGTAATGAAACCTGTACGGCAACCTGCAAGAAACTGGGGCACAACGGGGGTGAGATGCTAACTCGTGAATAAAAAAACATCTACGCACAGAAATCGCATAAATAACGCAACCTAGGTCAATGATCATAATATATCCTCAAATATATGAATAAGACGTAGCCTATAACAAGGCTAGGGTAAATATCTAACCCGAGTGTAATCTCATGTGCCCGTGTCAGTGCCTCAGGTAGCAATATATCATGTGAGTGAAGTATGAATGCATGAAAACAGAATACATGTAAATGAAGAAACTGTTTTCATAAATTAGTGAGATTTCCTTCGTATTTTTAAACTGAGGTATCATAAATGAAATCAGTATCAACAGTGTCTAGCATCGACACAAAACATAAATCTCAATGTCTCGAAATATCAATGTCTCCATATCAATATCTAGGGCGCCGTCAGTCCAGACCGGCCCCTACCATCCATCTCAAGACCACGACGGTATCCTCCGGATATCCGACGCGTCGGGTAATATCACCGGTAGGTAATCTGTCCCCTGCCAGGCTCAACGTCAACACCACATTCATCTTGCTCCGGGGTACCATACCGGGCCCACCATATACCCGAAACGGTTCCTCCACTCCTCGAATCGGGTCTCGAAATCCATCAGCAAACTCATGGTGGACGACTCATACATCATGGGAAAACCGCACTTTTTATTTTAAAAGGGAGAACAGGTTTATTCATGTTTTTGCGGTTTTCCTCCAAATCAAAGAAATCTCATGAAATCCAAATCCAAGTCATCAATAGTATGTAAACAGTGAATATAGGCATGAGAATCCATGAATGCGACACAACAGTGAATAATAACATGCATGAAGTAGTAGGCAATAACTACAATGTCTAACTAGCATATAAGGCAAGTACACTAATATCATGTCTAAACTATTAGCTAACAACCTATGTCAAATGAAATAGTATTTTCTAAAGTGTTCGTAACATGTCAATTACCGATGAAGATGTGTGTGAGCCGGCAAGTAAGTGTACGTGGTACATACGCGTCATCGGTAATGGTGCTGGTGTCCTAACTGCATGATATTAATAATGTAATAAGAAATTATAATATAAGTATGCGATGCGGAGCGAACAGTAAATATGAGCGGAAGCTGAATACTAGACGCAACTATAGCTAATCTGCACTAATCTAATATAAATCCTACAAATGGTGCCTTTTGAAATAACACGAATCATGGGGTTTTGAAAATAGAGGCTACAGTGTTTTTAAGAAAAGATACGTTTTTGAAATATCCGTAGAATCCCTTGACCTATCTCTTAAAATACGCATGATTCGTAAGCTTTGAAATAGGTAAGAATCGAATCTAATCTAACAACTAAACTAAACTAAAGGGCTAAGCTAACAAGCTGGACTACAGATAAGGAAACCGCCAAACGTCTGAGTCGATCCATATACATACCTGTATATATATTAGTCGATGATCCCGCCTCAATAATATCATATCCGATACTATATCTATAATCAGACATCCCAAGTCAAGAGTGCGGATCAATCATCAAGATATAGCTCGTACGTAAATCCGTCGTACGGCATCCCCAAATCTGGGTACGGGTCAATATCACATTCATCATACTATTCATCTTATATCCTCTTCATCAAGTATCATGATCGGGGTACTGATCCACATCTATTACAATACTGATACCGCCTAAGTATGCATGCACGTGTGTGAAACACTACGTCAAGGACCTGCTACAACGTCATGTCGTATCTCAAATACGAACCCTGCCATATCACCGATCTCACGGCCTCTAATCAATTTCATCGACTCACCTTAAATCCCAAACATTATCCTCAAATCCAGTATGTGAACACATAGTCCCATACCCATGTGAACACATAAACACATATCCCCATATACGCATAGGTAATAACATAGATGTATGCATGTGTGTGTGTGCGTGTGTGGGTGTAACAACTAATCTAGGGTTTCGCAACTAACAGTAAACTAATCCATGAACACCTAGCATCTACCTTTATCCTCAAAGCCTCATATTAATATAATATATATTTAAGTGTATACGTATTCGTATACATCACCGCGAACTGCGGGGGTGCTATACGCCATCCACCCGACTTCTCCCCGTAGATATAAATCTACTCACCTGGTCCTCGCTCGCCGGTGCCGACGTCGCCGCGCGCTTTCTTGTCGTCTCGAAGTCCATATGGGGTACCTACATATCATAAAGCACCGTATTGCATTAAAACCAAATTCGAAATCGAAACGGCATACGAAAATCAAATCGGCAAGCGTATCACGCATAGGTCAAAACCTATCTCCTATGCATGCAAGAATAGCCAAACCAACCATCGATGTCGATGTACAAACGTCAAACCATCGAGAAAACCCAAACACACTCATTTGCGCATCCACGAACACTAACTATAATATAAAATAGGTTAAAATTCACCAAAACCACAAATTCACCATAAAAGCCATTTTTCCGAAAATCTAGTAAGCAAAAATTTACCGTTTTAGTACAAACTTGATGTTTTAACAATTCTAATTGCCATAATACTTATTAAATATCTTAAATAAGTCATAAAAACCATTTTCATAATTTAATCTCATTAAATTTCATTAGCCCCAAAATTCTAGTTTACAATTTAACCAATTTTAACAATTTTATAGCAAAAATGCACATACAACAATCTAGCTTAGATTTTCATGATCTAAAGTATTAAACTACATTTTATAATGATAATAAAGTCATCAAAAACCTAATTACATTTTCTCTTAAACCAATTCATGGTTTACAAAAACCTAGTTAGCAATAAAGTTTAAATATTACAATTCCACTTAACAATTTGCAAACTAACAATTTGATTATGTTTCACATATTACAAAATGATGAATTCCACTTTGCAACCATAATCACACAACAAAAACCCTAACTATAATTTAATCCTTCTCTTGAAAACCTAATTCTTTCAATTAGAACTACAATTCATATCCTAATTAAGTTAGATTAAAGCAATAACCAACAATTTAACAAAAAGCTCAAGATTTTTACCTCACAAGATTTGAGATCTAGCATGAAAATCTTGACCTCCAATTTGAAAACTTTTCACCAAAAACCATGCTTGAGAGGCTAAGGAAAAATGGGTAGGAGTTGGATTTGGAATTAGCTTTGAAATTGTATTGATTTTGAAGCATTTTTGTGGATTTTTGATGCAAATTGGGTGGGATTTTTTTTGAGGGAGGGCTGCTGCAGTAGGGTGCTGATTTTGGCCAGGAATTTGAGGGAGAGAGGAGAGAGAGTCAAGTGGGGAAAATGATATCAAGTCAACCCAAGGTCAAAGCCCATACTTATATATTCTTTTATTCTTTCATTTCCTTTTTCTTTTCATTTCTTTTGGTCAAAACAAGTGGGGAAATGAGGAGGGGGAAACTTGGGCTGCTGATTTGGGGAGAGGAGAGAGGGTGTGGGTGGGTGTGGGTGAGGAAAAATGATAAATGTTATACCCAATTCCCATTAACACTAATTTCACCGAAAAAAAGCCTTTTTCTTCGATATTTTCTAAACCGTTTTAGCAAACGATTTCATTTCAAAAACCACATGATAAAATTTTATTTAATGTTTTATGATGCACAAAATTTGTTTCAACTCATTCCAATTTGTAATTTTCCCTAATTAAATGTTTTAGTGACGGCTTAAAATAATAATAAAATAATATTTTTTCAGAAAATTTGAAATTTCACCAGCGGCTCAATAAATACCAAATAATAGCAATTACATAGCTAGAATATGTATATTTAATTTTTATAATAAGATATTTGTATTTTGACTTTTTACAGAAAACCCCCTTATTTTTCCGATTTTTCGAAATTTCACCGAAACGATTTTCAAAACGTTACAATATATTTTTATATATCAAATATATTAATATATCATCATATATACAAATCAAGAGAAGAAATTCTTTAGTGAGCTAATATTAGTTAATATATATTTATATATCAAATATATTAATATATATCAAATTATTAAATCAATACTTGATTTAATAATCCGGTTATATCATATATAACCGACTAATATCATTTATATGTATATCAAATATACATATAACAAATCATTGAATCAACACTTGATTCAATAATCCAATTATATCACATATAACCTATATCGCGAGATTAGAATACGGTATCACATACACGTAATTAATCTCGGTCCCGCACATATCACATAGGTGCCCTATTTCGTTTCGCTTGAGCTAGGAAATCTCTGTGTGGGACTCTAAAGACTCGTCAATACGCCAGTAGTAGGTAATGATCATATAAGTTACCCACAAGCCGTCAGCAGTACTAGATGGACGTAACGGCTACCCATGTATTGAGCGAATAGAAGATCAACAAGCAAGCTTGTCCAAACACCCATGAATCCTACAAGTAACACTACCGTACAGTCCGGTCTCTTCATCTGATATGTCGCATATCGAGTCGGGGGGTGGAATAGTCAGACCCCAATAACTTGATAAGTCATGCCGATGTAAGGCTCATAACGGGTCAAGAAACTACTGATAACACTTACCAGTAAATCTCATCAACAGCCCTGGCTAGGGACTTCCTGTTATAGCCAATCGTGCATAGCGCAACATCAACTCCCAATACCGGGAGAAACGAAACCCCTCCTATTGCTCATTGCCTCAATGTTACTCGGGACTGTACCTAAAATCCACCTATTTGCACGACTCCTTTGAACCGTGGTAGGGAGGAAATCAAAGCACAGTGGGAACCACACAAGATTCTATGACGATCTCGAGTCTACAGACTAACCTGTACCAGTGTCACCAGAGAACTGCTATCTGAAGATAGGTATAATACCATCTAGGAGTTCTCGGCGAGTCCTGTTCGGTGTACCTATTCTCCAATGAGCACATGTGTACAATCTTTGATGTCAAAAAATTTTTATAGTACTTCGCGTTCTTACCAATGGATGTGGGATCATCCATCGCCCCATACAGGGTCAAGAAACGTACACACTAGTCTACTCTGGAATATCGATACTCCCTCAACTAGGAACAATTAAAGGATGTGCTTACGGACTACCCAAGCCCCACTAGTATGATCTACATCATAGTCCTGCTAGTCAAGCTAGCATCCTAAAGGCTTTATCAACATGTATCAAAGAGAGACAATATAATGATACTAGTATACATGTTAAGATTATGAGCAACCAGATAGCATACTATCATGTCGAGCAAGAAAGTCCTCTCTATATATGTCCAAGCATCCACTATAATATACAATCATGTACAATAATGGCCTCTAGGGCATACATATAACTAACACGAAAGAGTTCTTCTTCCTCTTCATCTTCATCTTCTGTGCTGGGCTCGCCCCCAGGGGGAACAACGCCCTTGTCCCCCATCGTCGGGGGCCGAAAAGGGTCCCTAAGGCGTGCATCGGGAATACCCGTGATGCGCCCTTAGTTTTGAACCGTTTGGATGAGCTTTCCGACATCCGGACTCGTTTTCATATCCCCCCTGGTTATACACTCTGTTTGGATGGGGAGGGCGAGCGGGCAGACCGGGTGCAGAGCAACGAGATTGCTTTGTACCTGGAAGCGTTCCGGGAAGGGATGCATCTGCCCTTCTCGCCTGAAGTTTGCACCGTGCTCCATTATTTCCGTCTCGCTCCGGGCCTGCTAGCACCGAATTCGTGGAGAATCCTCCTCGGGTTTCTGGTCCGGTTGAAAATTGATCGGATCCCATTTGATTTGAGCCTTCTTCTTTCCTTTCTTTGCTATAAAAATCACCCCGATACCAGCAAGGAAGAACCGAGCTGGGTGTACCTTTCATTCAAAAAACAGAAGAGTAGGGCGGCCGGGTCGGGGATGGTGATTGTCCCTTCTTCCATCCATGAATGGAAGGAGAAGTTTGTCATCGTCGGGCCATCGGAGGGTGAGGATTGGCCTATGCCCATCAAGTGGCATAGAGCCAATTGTCCTAGGGTTAGACAGTCGAATGCCCCAGAGGCAAGAGTGGTGTCTCAGTGGGGACCGATCCAGTGGGCTGATGTCGTGCTTTCCGAGCAGGCTTTGAATTGGGCGGAACTCGGTAATGCGCGCTTTGTGGGTAAGTTAGGGCTTTCGTCGGTCTATTTAGACTTAGCCAAATTGTGCTGTTTTAGGTCGCTGATCTTTTTCTTATGTGTATCTCGCAGAGTCGATGGAACGCTCAAACATTATGGCTGCCATGGCCGCCAAGGCTTACGAGAGGAAAGGCGGCGGTGAAAGCTTGTCTCGGTCTGCTCTGGGCATGGCCCCCCGGCAAGCACCTTCGGCCAAGGCTTCCGTAACATCCTGTAGGGTTGCTAGGCACGCTCACAAGGTTCTACGAGGCATCAACCATGCGCGATTAAAATTTTAGCCGTGCCGAACAACCCGAAGCCGGATCTTTAAACTAGGGTTTAGGCGAAAACAAACATGTTAAACACTTTAACAATAAGTGAGAGGGATTACAACCTTTGTAGATCTGGTCCTTCACTTCTTAAGCTCCGTGTAGAAGTCCCCTTCGCTGCGATCGTGAACTCCAGACTCTAGATAAGCTCCGCAAGAAGAACGAACGTGCTTGCAACGATGACTTCGAGGACGAAGATGATCTACGTCGGGAGACACTAACTCAAGCTATTCCTTCACTAGGTCATGAACTTTGTGAAGAGAATACACTCTACTACATGGCAAGTGGTAGAGGATGAAGAAGTAGGAAGTGGGCTCAATTAAGATTTGATTTTCTCACACTTTTTCTCATGGCACGATTAGAGCTAGCAAGCTTTTCATGGAGCTTGATGAAGAAGAAGATCAAGTGAATAATTCATCCAAAATGAAAACTTATCCCATGAATTATTGCACCATGGTTGAGTTAAGCCCTCATGCTTAACTCATGTAGAGAATTAACGAAAGTATGAGGTTAAGGGTTGGGTTAACTAATATCCTAAGGAATGACAAAAGAGTTGACTTTGTCAATGTTTATCAAGCTTCATGAAGCTTGATAACTTTGACCAAAGTCTCATCTCTTTTGTTATTTGTTAGGAAATTAGTAAACCCTAATTTAACCTTGACTTGGTTTAAGTCTCATACACCTAACTTGTATGTATCATCAAGCATGATACAAGCATGTACACTTGCATATATCACATATAAACAATGTGCACAATCTAGTGAGAAAATAAATCTTAAGTGAGCTAATACTTGTTAATGTAATGTAATTTATAAAATATATAATTATACATTAAATTATTAAATAAACTCTTGATTTAATAATCCGGCAATAACCGACTAATATCGTGTGTAACAACTTATCGAATCAACACTTGATCCGATAACCCGGCTATATCGCATACAACCGATCAATGTTACAAATCGCGAGTATAGAATATGGTATCTCATATCGTATTAACCTCGGTCCTCCACATATCACATATGTGCTCCTACTCCGTTTCGCTTGAGCCAGGAAACCCCTGTGTAGGACTCTAAAGACTCGTCAATACGCCGGTAGTAGGTGATGATCATATCAAACACCCACAAGCTGCAAGCGGTCAGCTAAACGTAACGGCCACCCGGGTATTGAGCGATTAGAAGATCAACAAGCAAGACCGCTAGTTCTCCTGCGGATCCAATCAGTAACACTCCCGTACAGTCCGGTCTCGTCGTCTGATATGTCGCATATCTCTCCTAGGGGTGGTAAACGTCAGACCCCAGTAGCTTGATAAGTCGTCTCGATATAAGGTCTATAACAGTTCGAGAAACTACTGGTAACACTTACCAGTAAATCTCAGCAACCCTGGCCAGGGATTTCCGGTTATAGCCAATCGAACACAGCGCAACATCAACTCCCTATACCGGGAGAGACGAATCCCCTCCTATCGCTCATTGCCTCCATGTGACTCGGGACTGTACCCAAAAACCAACTTTTTGCACGCCCTCTTGGACGTGGTATGATGGAAATAAAAGAACAGTGGGAATCACACAAGACTCTATGACGATCTCGGGTCAACAGACTAAGCTGTACCAGTGTCACCAGAGAACTTCCATCTGACGTAAGGTATAATACCATCTGGGTGTTCTCGGCGAGTCCGTCCAGTGTACCCAGTCTCCACTGAGCACCCGTACACCATCCTTGATGTCAAACACCGATGGATATGGGATCATCCATCGCCCATCATATGGGTCAAGATGCGTATACGCTAGTCTACTCTGGTGCATCGATGCCCTGTCTCGATACACCCACGACTAGGGACCTTGAAGGATGTACTTATGGACTACCATGTCCCCACTAGTATGATCCGCATCATAGTCCAGGCAGTCAAGTACATATCCTAAAGGCTTTACCAACATGTAACAGAGAGACAATCAGTGTACACGTTAAGGTAAAGAGTATCTAGATAGCATACTATCATGTCGAGCAAGAAAGTCCTCCCTATATATGTCCAAGCATCCACTACAATATACATCTTATGTATAGGAATGGCCTCTAGGGCATACATATAACTAACAATCTCCCACTTGCACTAAGGCCATCTGATAACAGTGGTTGAAGTATCTCATACTCAACCATCCCATAATAGTCTCTCTCTGGGAAAAAGCCTTTATGAGTGCATCCGCCGTGTTGTCCTCTGAGTCTCCTCTCCTAAGCTCGATCTCCCTGGAGATCAACCATCTCCATGATCAGGTGATACTGCCTAAGAATTATATCTGGATTTCTGATGGGACGAGGGTTCCTTGGCATAAGCCACAACTCCATTGTCACACAATGGTAGGAACGAAGTTCATCTCATGAACTTATAGATATCCAGACCGCCTCTTTGGTAGCATCCTTGGTAACGATGTATCTTGCCTTTATCGTCTAGTATATCACGGTATCTAGCTTGGAACTCTTCCAACATACCGTCCCTCCACTGAGGGTAAAGACAATGCCTGCAACTGACATTCAGTCGTCCTTATCACCCTGGAACCTTTCCAGTGATTCTCCCCAGGTTCGATTGATACCATCTTACTACAACTAGTGAGAATCCTAACATCCAATTAGATCTATCTCATAGATCGAAAATCTAGGATTCAGGAGGTATCACTATGATCCTATATGGAGAATCCTTGTGATAAGCGGAGATTGACCTAGCGCAGCATAGGAAACTCCTTCCCTATCAAGAGTATGTTATCCACGTACTCTACGAGGATCACCACCATACACCTTACTACCTTTTTGTATATACTAGGTTCATCTACCATTTTGATGAAGTCAAACTCCTTGACTACCACATCAAAACAGATGTTCCAACTCCGCGATGCCTGTTTTATCACATAAAACATCTTGCACACGTTTCCGCTGCTCCCACTGTCGACGAAGCCCTCTGGCTGTGTACTTATAAACGCAATTTTCTAAAACATCATTTAGAAAAGCAGTCATGACACCCAACCGCCTGATATCGTAGTCATGGTATGTAGCCGTGGCAGGAAGGATCTGGATGGACTTAAGCATAGTTTTGAAAGTCTAAACTTTTCCATGTACACAAAGTAATCTTCTCAAGATATACTTGCTCCTGATGGGGATTTAACCCTTCAGATAAAGCAACCAAAGTCCATACTTTGTTGGTGTATAAGGATTCCATCTCAGATCGATAAGCATCCAGCCATTCTTACAGAGTCTCACTCCTGATGGCCTGCTCGAAACTAGTTGGGTCATTATCTCATGATGCAATCCTCGCTCCCACTGTCATAGAGAAACCGAAGTATCTCTCAGGTGGGTGAGGAACCCTACCAGATCGGCGGAGTGGCTGAGGTTCGTTGGATACTATTGAATCCTTTGGTTCTACCAAATCATCAGCTGCAGTTTGTATAGCTGGAACATTTCCAGTTCTACATAACAGACCTTGCCTCGAGCTTGTCCGGATTTTGCTTTTTAGACATAGACCGGACAACCCCAAATCTTAACAAACTTAAGCTATGGGCTCTTCCCTTTCCATATCACATATGAAGTGGTAGGCATGATTTGATTTGAACCCTATTCAATAGGTATGCAGCTTCTCAAGTGCATAACTCCCAAAAGGAAATAGGAAACTCATTAGTACTCATCATAGAGCTCACCATATCTAATAAGGTGTGATTGCTCCGCCCCGATACACCGACGTGCTATGGTGTATACGAAGGAGTAATGCTGAGAGAGAATCTCATTCTCCTTTAGAATAGTCCAGGAATTCCGTGCTCAAGTATTCTCCTCCTTGATCACATCAAAGGACATAATACTTTTACCCGTATTTTGGTTCTCTACTTCTAACTTACATTCTGTGAATATCTCAAAAGGTTCGGACTAGTGTTTCAACAGGAACATATGTCTGAATCTTGAAAGATCATCAGAGAATGTAATGAAGTATAAAGAACCAGTCTTGGCATGTGTAGACAGGAGACTTTCATACATCAGCATGTATCAATCCCAAGAGTTCACTAACTTTTTCTCTGTTTCCAATAAACAGAGCTATGGTCATCTTATCTTTGTGACATGACCGGCAAGTTTCACAAGATGTAAATTCAAACAGATTTAAATATGCATCTAAATGTAACTTCAGCTAGTCGGGTCGCATTGATATGACCTAGTCTACAATACCTCAAGAAGGATTCGTTCATTTCTGAACACTTCCTCTTGTGTGTGTTCTGTATACTAAGAACTATAGTTTGATTTAGAACGTCAATGCTTTTAGATAACGTGCCTGAACCGATCAACTCTTGATATAGGAAATGTTCAAAACATTATCCAACAATACAAAATTATATCATTCTTTACTAATAAAGAGACTGATATGATGTTGTATATCAGGTTCGGTATCTAACAACATTCGTTCAGAATCAACGTATTCTGGTAATACAGGGTGACAGTGACCAACAGACTTGGCTGCAACACTAGCACCGTTTTCTGTCTCATGAAACTTATCACCCGTTCTCAGTTCTATACCTTTCTGTAGCCCATGTAACAGATTACATATGCGGGATCCTGATCCGGTATCCCATACCAAGGACGTAAAGGATACTGAGAAACAGTTCTCTATAATGAACACACCCGAAGAAGATGCATCAGCATGCACTTTCTAGGTTTGGGCGGCACGGGAAATCTGGTATTCCCTAATTTCCTGCTCTGTCTTATAACAATTATAAGTTGGAGCGGGACCAACGTTACCCAGCTCAGTATAACAAGCGGGTTCGGTCAATATATATGTTTTATTATCTTGATTAAGGCGTGATATGGTCGCTACCTGGAGAGAGAGAGAAGAAAACACTCAGCGTATGCTCTTGCAAGATTAGATTGGTTATTTAATATATCTAATCAGGATGTCTCCCACTGTTTTAATCAAATCTTCCTTCAAACCCTAAAAGGAAAGACTAGCCGGGATTAATTACACGCTACAAGTTCGCCAATCTTTCAGCCAGGCCAGTGTCGGTACTTTGAGGGAGGTTCCCCGGGCTTTCGCACGGACTTAATTAAAGTAAACCTCGTTTTCCCAGAGGCGTAACCCCGTTAACACCTTTCTAGACACCTACTTGATCGGCTAATTGTAATGTGTAAAACTCTCCCAGGAGTAACTCTTACTCGCAGCGGGTATCGGGATCCAACTATCTCATAGAAGGTATGCAATCTCATTGCAAATTTCAACACTTGAAATTCCCGATAATATTTTGCCCCTAACGTGCTATGACCTTGACGAAAGCCAACAAACCATAGCCCGCTAGTCAAGTTCAACCCGTACATTTCTTGACTGAATTAAACCCGCCCGCACGACCCTTGACGAAAGCCAACAAAGCCGTACGACTACCCTAATCCAATCGCATCGTATGCTGCAGATAAGCAGCATAAAGCTACTGCACACTACACCTTAACGAAAGCCAACAAATGTAACACGAATACTATATACAGCTTATCTGAAATGACGGAGGGCTACGACAGGTTTTTCTGAAAACCTATTGCGTAATGAACTTGATATCGTTGTAGAATCAAATGATTTTAAAATGGAGTGTTTTTTAGGCTTTTCTAGTTTTGCTAAAGGGGTCACTCCCGGTGAAGGGATCGTCGGCCCTTTCCTCATCGAATAAGGTGCAGGATATATCATATATACCACTATGCAAAGCAAGAACTATAGAAGCAATCAAAAGACAAACCAAGTTTGTAACATCTGCTAGTTTCGCTAAAGAGGTCACTCCCGGTGAAAGGATCTCGGTTCTTTTCTTATCGAATAAGGTGCAGGATGTTCTACAAGGAACACCGCTATGCAAAGCAAGAATTAGAGCTACCAGTTTTTAAACAAGTTTCTACAACATCTTAGGTTTCTTTTATTTCATTAATCTCATTAATGAAGTCCTATTTTAATATGCTTCACAAGCATCAGATTTGAAACGAAATCTGCAATATAACATATATCTCATATATATAATATAAACATTCGTCTCAGGAAGTAATATGATCTCATCACAGAACATTGCAGCAGAAGAACATATATGAAATATTGGATATACTAGGGCGTCCGTGTTTTCAATACGAGCCTGTATAAAACACGGATTCCACGGTCGTGATGAATAGCCTAACCCATATCCCTAAACCCCTACGAGAGCGGCAAGCAACACTGCCAATTCTAGGGTTAGGAGACCCGGTCTCGACTCCTCGAGATGGTCTCCCACTGGACCCTAGAACCCGGTTACTTGTGCTCCCCGCCTTGGGTCTACCTAATGCGGAAAAGTAAATAATATACAACGGTGACATCATCCTCAGCCCGGAAGTGCCCCAATAAAAGAATATTACATACAATTGAATTTTACATGAATGAAAAAGAAAATCTGTCATCTCACATAAAACCCCCGGCTATTCAAAACGCAACGATCCAATATAACATATCACAGCAACACATAATATCTCATATCTTCAACGTAAGTAAGTATGCGTATCCCGATTGTCGTTGATGTATAGCAACGAAGCCGGCGATACACCACATACTACGCTTACGGTCACATAAAAAAAAGTGTAAAACTACAACAATTGGAATCCACAACCTCCTTAGACATCGCATGCCCAACCAATTATAAACCCCGTATTTTAGTCTCATTATCGAAAACTCTTTTCAATATCAAGTCAGGCAATTCAACAAGATTCCCGACATCCTGATCGAATGCTCATCGCAAACTTTAGTAGACGGCCGCACCCCCGGATGCCGTCGACGAAGTGGACTAAGGCGGAACACCGTTGCCGCGAGCAACCGAACGGATGCTTTTGGCGACGGGGTTCTCCTACAGTCACTTGGTCGGGGCTATGGGGCGTGGCCGTCTATTAAGTTTACCCGGCGAATATCCGCGTACGCTACGTGATTGCGACGGACTTTTGATCACATCAAAATTTCGTGGCAACCGATCATCGAGACAAAACAGCTAGATTTATAACATTCAAATTAGTTATCTCATAACTACATGTGGATTCCAATTATTGTATCGCATTCCATATAAATAAACAATGTTAAACTTTCCGATCGAATAATCAAACACACAAGATTTCCCCAATATATCTCACCACTTGAAATCAGTTTTAAAACATCCATCACATGCCACAGTACCAATGGTCCAGCCGTAGAAGGGTCAAGCCAACGCCTCACATGTGGCACGCCGTACTGCCCCAAACCCTAAGGTTTAGAGGCAGTTCAAGACGGTCACATAATCAAGTTAAGGTTTGTTGTCTTCTAGAGGGTCCACCGCGTTACTTGCACGACTTAGAACGTTCTTAAACTCGAGAAAAAATCCAACTTTTGAAAAAATTTCCGACAGGGGAAAAAGTGAGTTATTGATATCCGTTCGAACTTTTTAACAGTTTCTAAAAATTATCCGGACAAACTAAACAAAGTTAAATTATCCGATCGAATCGACGAGTCCCCAATACAACCCTAGAAAACTCAACACTTGAGTGGAATTAAAAAATTCCCAGATAAAAATGACAAGAAAGGACCTAATAATAAATATATGAATTTCCAGGGACTAAGTCACAGTTTTGGCCGCGGAACCGCCGCCAAACCCTTGGTTTGGCCGCGGTTCCGCAGTCAAAGAATTGACTTAGTGGACCGTACTTCACAGTAATTCTTAGTTTTTCCTTCTTGTTTTTCTGAGTAGTTTTAATTCATAAAAAATCAACTTTTTGAAAATTATCCAGAGAGGGGTAAACATCGGGGTTTCCGGGTTCGATCGGACTTTAAACTTCGCTCAGACTTCGCCTAAAGCTCTAGCTTGGCTCTGATACCACTGTAGAGTTGCTAAGCACGCTCACAAGGTTCTACGAGGCATCAACCATGCCCGATTAAAATTTTAGCCCTGCAGAACAACCCGAAGCCGGATCTTTAAACTAGGGTTTAGGCGAAAACTAACATGTTAAACACTTTAACACTAAGTGGGAGGGATTACAACCTTTGTAGATCTAGTCCTTCACTTCTTAAGCTCCGTGTAGATGTCCCTTCCGCTGCAATCGTGAACTCCGGACTCTAGATAAGCTCCGCAAGAAGAACGAACGTGCTTGCTACGATGACTTCGAGGCTGAAGATGATCTACGTCGGGGAGACACTGACTCAAGCTATTCCTTCACTAGGTCATGAACTTTGTGAAGAGAACACACTCGACTATATGGAAAATGGTAGAGGATGAAGAAGTAGGAAGTGGGCTCACTTTAGATTTGATTTTCCCACACTTTTTCTCATGGCACCATTAGAGCTAGCAAGCTTTTCATGGAGCTTGATGAAGAAGAAGATCAAGTGAATAATTCATCCAAAATGAAAACTTATCCCATGAATTATTGCACCATGGTTGAGTTAAGCCCTCATGCTTAACTCATGTAGAGAATTAACCAAAGTATGAGGTTAAGGGTTGGGTTAACTAATATCCTAAGGAATGACAAAAGAGTTGACTTTGTCAATGTTTATCAAGCTTCATGAAGCTTGATAACTTTGACCAAAGTCTCATCTCTTTTGTTATTTGTTAGGAAATTAGTAAACCCTAATTTAACCTTGACTTGGTTTAAGTCTCATACACCCAATTTGTATGTATCATCAAGCATGATACAAACATGTACACTTACATATATCACATATAAACAATGTGCACAATCTAGTGAGAAAATAAATCTTAAGTGAGCTAATACTAGTTAATGTAATGTAATATTTCAAATATATAATTATACATTAAATTATTAAATAAACTCTTGATTTAATAATCCGGCAATAACCGACTAATATCATGTGTAACAACTTATCGAATCAACACTTGATCCGATAACCCGGCTATATCGCATACAACCGATCAATGTTACAAATCGCGAGAATAGAATACGATATCTCATATCGTATTAATCTCGGTCCCGCACATATCACATATGTGCTCCTACTCCGTTTCGCTTGAGCCAGGAAACCCCTGTGTAGGACTCTAAAGACTCGTCAATACGCCGGTAGTAGGTGATGATCATATCAAACACCCACAAGCCGCAAGAGGTCTGCTAAACGTTACGGCCACCCGGGTATTGAGCGATCAAAAGATCAACAAGCAAGCCCGCTAGTTCTCCTGCGAATCCAATCAGTAACACTCCCGTACAGTCCGGTCTCGTCGTCTGATATGTCGCATATCTCGCCTAGGGGTGGTAAACGTCAGACCCCAGTAGCTTGATAAGTCGTGTCGATATGAGGTCTATAACAGTTCGAGAAACTACTCGTAACACTTACCAGTAAATCTCAGCAACCCTGGCCAGGGATTTCCGGTTATAGCCAATCGAACACAGCGCAACATCAACTCCCTATACCGGGAGAGACGAATCCCCTCCTATCGCTCATTGCCTCCATGTGATTCAGGACTGTACCCAAAAACCACCTTTTTGCACGCCCTCTTGGACGTGGTATGATGGAAATCAAAGCACAGTGGGAATCACACAAGACTTTATGACGATCTCGGGTCAACAGACTAAGCTGTACCAGTGTCACCAGAGAACTTCCATCTGACGTAAGGTATAATACCATCTGGGAGTTCTCGGCGAGTCCGTCCAGTGTACCCAGTCTCCACTGAGCACCCGTACACCATCCTTGATGTGAAACACCGATGGATATGGGATCATCCATCGCCCATCATATGGGTCAAGATGCGTATATGCTAGTCTACTCTGGTGCATCGATGCCCTGTCTCGATACACCCACGACTAGGGACCTTGAAGGATGTACTTATGGACTACCATGTCCCCACTAGTATGATCCGCATCATAGTCCAGGCAGTCAAGTACATATCCTAAGGGCTTTACCAACATGTAACAGATAGACAATCAGTGTACACGTTAAGGTAAAGAGTAACCAGATAGCATACTATCATGTCGAGCAAGAAAGTCCTCCCTATATATATCCAAGCATCCACTACAATATACATCTCATGTATAGTAATGGCCTCGAGGGAATACATATAACTAACACATCCCCCTTTTCGGAAGAACGCCATGGGGGAGGGCAGAAGCACGCGCGGGATTCGGCGCCCCGGGCTAGGACGGAGGTGCCGCCCCCTGCCGAATCCCTACTCAAGAGGCAGAAGATGGTGGTTTCTTGCCCCCCCAGCCGGGATTCAGGTGCAGGAGGGAGACTTATGCATCGAGGTGCCTTCGAGGCTTTCTGTGGCCGACAGTTTACTGGCAGACATTGAGAAGGCGGTAGGGGTTAAGATTCCCCAAGGAACCATGAAGGCCCATGTGGCGGCGATAGCTCAGGAGGCCGTTCAGGTCGGTAACTCTCCAAGAATTTGTCCAAGTGTTTTTTACTCCGTTTTACCCTATTTTAGCTCTTAACACGGTTCCCGTTTTCCTTAGATCCTCCAGCATTGCGCCCTGTTCGCCGCAATGGAGTCCGAGGAGGTGCTCCCGCGATGAAGAAGGCAGGCGAATCTTCCTCGCGAGAGGAAGAGCTCCTCGCCCGTCTGCAACAAACAGAAGAAAAGACGGCCCTTCTCGACTCGAGGTTGGTCGTGGCAGCCAGACGGTCACTAAATTGAAAGAGTCCCATCGGTACCTGACCGACTCTAACCGGACTATCCAGTCCTATATGGAGAAGGTCAACGGGCTCTTTGACGCCATGAAAAGGCAAAGGGACTCGTTCAAAAGAGATGCCCGGGCATCCTTCGAGGCAGCGAAGCTTGCAGAGAGCAAAGAGGAAATGGCCACGGAGGAATATAAGGCTTCCGATCAGTTCTATATCGACCTCGCCGATTCCGCGGCGAGTGGCACAACGCCCTCAATGCCGTTCAGGAAGCCCTGCCTGGGTTTGATGATCAGGAGCTTCACGCAAGGTATCCCCTCGCCGAAGAAGTGCCACAAGGGGGCATCGCCGAGCCGGCTTGGGGATGTCAGGTGGCGGGTGGAAGCGACGAGCCGGAGGTCGCCATCGTAGCCTCTAACGGAGGCGCCGAACAAGGATAAGTGGCGGCCGAGAAGGCTGTTTGAGCTACTCCCGTCTCGGTTATTAAATTTTGTAAGCCTCCGGGCATTTTGTAAGGCTGGGGAGCCCATGGTATCTTGTACACAGTTTTGAATATAAATAAAGTGTTTTTATCTTTCCTATGGAGTGTTTCTATTTTTGCAAGTGTAGATAAGTCGGTGTCTTGCGGATGTCTAGTATATGTAAAATAGAGTGTCGAGTGCCGAGCGAGAGAGACGTAAGAGCGAGCGAAAGCCCTGTATAGGTAGACCGGCGTCCTCCCTCACCCCGGAGTCGAGGTAACGATCGAGAGCCGCGAATGAATCGAGCAAACGTCAAGTATAGGTAGACTCGCGTCCACCCTCACCCCGGAGTCGAGGTGACGATCAAGCGCTATGTATGAATTGAGCAAACGCCAAGTATAGGTAAACCGGCATCCTCCCCCACCCCGGAGTCGAGGTGACGATTGAGCGCTGCGTATGAATCGAGCAAACGCCAAGTATAGGTAGACCGACGTCCACCCTCACCCCGGAGTCGAGATGACGATCGAGCGCTGCGTATGAATCGAATGAACAACAAGTATAGGTAGGTCGGCGCCCCTTGACTAAACCTTGAAAAGGCCGACCAGGAAATTACACGGCCTTCTCTTAACGACGGCTTGGGATCCGTAGAGTGGCCAGGCAGGAAGCTGCTTTCAGCGGATAAGTCGAGAAGGAAACTACTCGGCCGCCTCTTGACGAGGGCTTTGGATCCGCAGAGTGGCCGGGCAGGAAGATGCCTTCAGCGGATGAGCCGAGCATAAAACTACTCGGCAGCCTCTTGATGAGGGGTTTAGATCCGCAGAGTAGCCAGGAAGGAAACTTCCTTCAGCGGATGAGACGAGCAGGAAACTGCTCGGCCGCCTCTTGACGAGGGCTTTCCAGATTCTATAGTTTTCCTGAGAACTTCGTTCAACCTTCCTTGACCCGTATGGGGGGAAGCAACCAGTAATCGGATGCCACATGGCCGCGCCTTATCGGGAAAGTGTGATATTCCATGATCTGCGTTGTGGCGCGAGAAGATCTTGGCCATTGGAAGATTTTTGTTGAGGCTATAAATATCGAAGGTATGGTCTCACTTTCGGATACCCGCATTGACTTCATCCTAGCTGTTACGTTTCTTCCAGATGACGGGCCGCGTATACACCATCAGGGAGGTCGTATCTCGGGGCGACGTGTATTTCTATGATCTCGATCGTTCCGAGGCGATGTATGAAGCCATGATAGGCCGGTTAAAAGGCCACTGTGGGTGTTTACTTCCCCGACGATCTCCTTGTAAGTCGATGTAGTACACCCCAGTTCTTGTGGGGAGGCGGATTTTACAAAAACGATCAAGTTTAAGGAACGAACATCGACTAACCGCTTAAATCGAAGCTAAACAAATAATAACCGAACACATAGCTATACTAAACTATAGTGTTAAGGGATTATACCTAACGAAACTTGTCCTTCGTCTTTACGTCCTCCTTTGTTCTCCTCGACCTTCTCTAGGTAGTAGACGATCCACCCGAGAGCGAAACTCCAAGCTAAACCTCTAACTTGAGGTAACTAATCAACTTTGATTGCTAATCAAAGATGAAAGGATGATGTAGAGTAAAGGTTATGGATTGTTTAGTCTAACTAATCCTTTGATCTCAACACATGAAGATTAAGGATTAGGGTTTGAAGATGAGAGCTTGAGGAGAGAGAATGTGAGATGAGATAATGAGAGAAGAGAGAGAGTGTATCATAATATTATGAAGCATTCTTATTTTTCAATAATGAATAAAAAGAAATGAATAAGCATGCTTCATGAAATATCTAGTGGTGATTCATTAGCATGAGTCATTAAGCAATAAATGTGCATTAATGAAATGAATGAATCACCACCATGACTCACTCTCTTATCCAAAAGAAACCTCCTTAGTCACATCTTCTAGAAGCTTCTCGAGTAATTACGAGAACGCCCCTCCGATCCGTAAAAATACGTAAAAACTTTAGACTGTAAAAATCCAATAACCGGATACCAGTAACTGGCTTAAACCAAAGCCGACTGGTAAAAACTGTCCGAAAGTCGTACGCGCGTAAACGCACGTATGCGTCCGAACCCTTTGTCGCAAAACCATGCAACCTCTATATCGTTTCGCCTGGAGTAGGAAACTCTCTGTGTGGGACTCTAGAGACTCGACTACTACGCTGGCAGTGGGTTTAACCACAGACCGCAAGCGGCACTAGCTGTACGTAACGGTCCCCAGGTAGTTGTCGATAAGAAGGCCGATGAGAAAACCCATCCGAACTCCTACTGAGTCTGATGTGACAATCTCCATACAGTCCGGTCCGTTCGTCCAAGACTATCGCATATCGGGCCTAGGGGGGCGGCAAGCGTCAGTCCCCTAATAGCGGTATAAGTCGTGTCGGAGTGAAGCCCATTACACCCTGAGAAACTACTGGAACCTACCAGCAAATCTCGCTTGCCCTGGCCAGGGACTTTGCGTAATGGCTCTCTGACACAGCACGATATCTACTCCCAATACCGGGAGGGACGAATCCTGTCTAACCGCCACTGCCTCCAAGTGCTCGGGACTGCACCCAACTGCCACCTGTTTGCACGACTCCTTTGAGCCGTGGTAGGGTAGCAATCTAAGAACAGTGGGACACACTCGAGGCGAAGTAGCAGTGTCAAGTCTGCGGACTACGCTGTACTCATGTCACCTGGGAACTGTTCACTGACGACTGGTATCAAACCAACCAACAGTTCCCTGTGAGTCCTGTCCGGTGTACCCGTAACCTAACGAGCACCTGTATACTATCTCCAGTACGACGTACTGACGGCTGTGGGACAGACCATCTCCCCAACTGGGATGAGAAGCGTACACACTAGTCTACTCCGGAGTATCGATGCTCTGTCTCGATAATCCAACGACCAGGGACCTGGATAATGATGTGCTTGTAGACTACCCAGCCCCCACTAGTGTGACTGCCATCACAACGCTGGTAGACAAGCAAGATCCTAAGAGCTCTATCAATACGTTCACTCACATATAAGATAGAAAAACCAAGTAGCATACTACCATGTTTAGCAAGACTGTTATATACATGTGAATATCCCAAGCTTCCATTAAGTAATATACAAGCTAGTATGATACAGTAATGGCCTTCTAGGGCATAAACACTAACAATCTCCCACTTGCACTAGGGCCATGTACTGGCATATCGTAGACCAATGATCTCGAGTAGCCTCTCGAACTGAATCTGAGGAAGGGCCTTAGTGAATGGATCAGCAATGTTCTCTTCTGAAGCAACTCTCCGAACCTCGATCTCCTGACGATCAATGATCTCCCTGATCAGGTGATACCACCTCAAGATGTGTCTGGACTTCTGATGGGACCTTGGTTCCTTCGCTAAAGCTATAGCTCCGTTGTTGTCGCAATACAGAGGTATTGGATCAACTATGGTAGGAACCACCTGAAGTTCTGTTAGGAACTTCTTCATCCAGACTGCTTCTTTTGCGGCATCACAAGCAGCTATATACTCCGCTTCCATCGTCGAGTCAGCAACGGTGTCCTGCTTGGAGCTCTTCCAGCACACCGCCCCTCCATTGAGGGTAAAGACATAACCCGACATGGACTTGGAATCGTCCTTATCACTCTGGAAGCCGGAATCAGCAAAGGCCTCTAACCTGAGGTCTTTTCCGCCGTAAACCAAGAACATCTCCTTAGTCCTCCTCAGGTACTTGAGAATGTTCTTTACTGCTATCCAGTGTTTCTCCCCTGGGTCTGACTGATATCGGCTTACCACGCTCAGTGCATAAGCTACATCTGGTCTGGTACACAACATCGCATACATTATAGAGCCTACCGCAGAAGCGTAGGGTATAATAGACATGCGTTCCCTTTCCAAATCAGTCTTGGGAGACATCTCTTTGGAGAGGGTGATTCCGTGACAAGCCGGTAGATTACCGCGCTTAGAATCTTCCATACTGAATCTTTTCAGTACAGTGTCGATATACCTGGACTGCGAAAGTCCTAACATCCTCTTGGATCTATCACGATAGATCCGGATCCCCAGATTGTAAGAGGCATCACCCAGGTCTTTCATGGAGAACCTGTGTGACAAGAATCCTTTGACAGATTGTAGCATAGGAATGTCTTTTCCTATCAATAGAATGTCATCCACGTACAAGACGAGGAATACGACACTTCTGGCCACAACTTTACTATATATGCACGGTTCAACTGGATTTTTGATAAAGTCATATTCTTTGACTGTCTCATCAAAACAGATGTTCCAACTCCGCGATGCCTGCTTTAGTCCATAAATGGACTTAAGCAGCTTGCATACTTTCCCGCTGCTCCCACTCTGATTGAAACCCTCTGGCTGATCCATATAGACGCTCTCTTCTAAATTTCCATTCAGAAAAGCCGTCTTTACGTCCATCTGCCAGATTTCATAATCATGGAAGGCAGCAATAGCAAGAAGGACCCGAATGGATTTGAGCATAGCCACTGGAGAAAAGGTTTCGTCATAGTCCAGACCAGGTCTTTGACGAAAACCCTTTGCAACAAGTCTAGCCTTATAGGTTTCCACCTGTCCATCTACACCAATCTTTTTCTTGAAGATCCATTTGCATCCTATGGGTTTTACCCCATCTGGAGCAAAGTCCAAAGTCCATACTTTGTTGGTGTACATGGACTCCATCTCGGTCCGCATTGCATCTAGCCATCGTACCGAGTCGCCGCTCTGGATGGCCTGCTGGAAGTCAGTAGGTTCATCATCATCTATGATGCAATCCTCTCTATCCCCGTCTATGAGAAAACCGTAGTATCTCTCAGGCGGATGAGATGGCCTACTACTCCTGCGGAGGGGTGCGGGAATGTTCTGTTCTTCTTGAACCTCTGGTTCTACCAAACTTTCAGTAGCAGCTTGTGGTTCTGGAATTTCTTCCAGTTCTATTTCGCTCCCACTTGATTCCTTTTCTAAAAACTGATGTTCTAGAAAATGGGCATTACGAGAAACAAATACCTTTTGTTCCTCTGCGTAATAGAATAGATATCCCCTGGAGTGCTTTGGATATCCCACAAACAAACACTTTACTGATCGTGCCTCGAGCTTGTCCACATGCTGCTTTTTAATAAAAGCTGGACATCCCCAAATCTTTATATACTGTAGATGGGGTTTCTTCCCACTCCACATCTGATATGGAGTGGTAGGCACAGTCTTGGTAGGTACCATGTTCAAAAGATATGCCGCTGATTCTAGCGCATGTCCCCAGAAAGATCGCGGTAACTCAGCATTACTCATCATGGATCGTACCATATCCAATAGGGTTCGATTCCGTCTCTCCGATACACCATTATGCTGTGGAGTGTACGGAGGAGTAAGCTGAGAGAGAATTCCTTTCTCTTTTAGGTAACCTAGGAACTCGGCACTCAAGTATTCTCCACCTCGATCAGATCTAAGTGTCTTTATACTTTTGCCGGTTTGGTTTTCTACTTCATTCTTATACTCTTGGAATTTCTCAAAAGCCTCGGATTTATGTTTCATCAGATAAATGAATCCATATCTTGAGTAATCATCCGTGAAAGTAATGAAATAGGAAAAACCACCTCTCGCATGTGTAGACATTGGACCGCATACATCACTGTGTATGAGTCCTAAGAGCTGGCTCGCTCTTACTCCTTGTCCAGTGAATGGAGTCTTTGTCATCTTTCCTTTGAGACAAGATTGACAAGTGTCATAAGTTTGATATTCGAACGTGTCCAAATATCCTTCTCTATGCAACTTAGTCAACCTTCTCTCATTGATGTGACCCAGTCTACAATGCCATAAGAAAGCTTTATTTAAATCTGGAGACTTTCTTTTTAGTGTGTTCTGGACATTGAAAATTTGGAGTTGGTTTAACACATATATGCCGTTATTTAGAGTACCGGACCCAATCAAACCATGATTAAGGTGGATGTTGACAACATCTCTTACAAACGTGAAATCATAACCTTTATTTGATAACAAGGAAACTGATATGATATTACACGTTAAGCTGGGTACAAAATAACAGTTATGTAAAACCAAAATGTGTCCACTCGTCAATCCTAGGTGATAATCCCCGACGGACGCAGCTCCCACGCTAGCTCCGTTAGCAACCCTGAGGATCATATCACCTTCCTTCAGCACTCTACGGTTTCTCAGTGCCTGCAATGAATTGCAAATATGAGATCCTGATCCGGTATCCAATACCCAGGAAGTAGAGTTGATCGACAGACAATTCTCAATTACAAACACACCTGAAGTCGAAGCCACAGCTTGCTTCGGTTCCTGGTTCTTGGCGTTCCACGCCTTGCAATCCTTCTTCCAGTGCCCTTTCCTATGACAATGGAAGCACTCATCCTGACCAACTATCGGTACTGCTTTCTTTTTCTTTCCCTTCCCTCCCACCTTACTAACACCTCCTCTAGGTCTGGGTGCGGCCTTCTTCTTCCTTCCTTTGGCCCTAGCCTTGGACCCGGAAGAAGATGAACCGCCAACAAACATAGCGGGTGTTTCCCTTGCCTTCTGCAAGGTGCCCTCCGCACTCCTTAACATGTTCAGGAGTTCCGCAAGTTCAACTTCTTTTCCTTGAAGATTGAAGTTGAGGATAAACTGGGCGTAGGTGGGAGGAAGGGACTGGAGAACAAGGTCTGTATAGAGCTCATTATCCAAAGTTGTCCCAAGGTCTGCGAGCTCTTCTATATAGCCAATCATCTGTAGGACATGTTCACCTACCGATGACCCGACAGCCAACCTCGCTCGAAACAATTTCTTAGAGGTCTCGTATCTTGCTATACGAGATTGCTCTCCATAAAGTTCCTTTGTATGGAGAAATATGCCATCTAGGGACATATCCTCGTGCCTCCTCTGATGTTCATTATTCATCGAGGCAAGCACGATGCACTTGGCTCTCGCGCAATCTAAATCCCAGGTTTTGCGGATTTCCTTATCCGCATTGCTGGATTTGGGACCAGGGACAGCAGGTGCCGTAGCGGTGAGGACGTACCCCAGTTTGTCATAGGTCAAAGCCATCTTGACATTCCGCAGCCAATCTTTATAGTTTGGCCCCGTCAGTATATTTTTTTCTAAAAGTAACTTAAGTCCAGTCATTTTCAGGGTCGCTGCAATTAGGAGAGAGAGAAGAAAACTCTTTAGCATGATGCTCTTGCAAGTTTAGAGTGGTTTTTAGTTTATCTAAACTGGATGGCTCCCACTGTTTCTCGAATCCTTCCTCAAACCATAAAAGAAGAATTAGCCAAGACTATTCTCACCGTACAATACTTGCTTAACCGTTCAGCCAGGCCGGTGTCGATACTTCGAGGGAGGTTTTCCAACGCTTTCGCGAAGTTCCTTAATTAAGTAACCTCTTTTCTCTGGGGGCGTAACCCCGCTGACACTTTTCTGGACACCTACTAGGTTTATAGCATTGATCGTTAAGTGACGAATATCCTGATAAGTAGCATATACTCACAGTAGGATCGGGATCCAAATATCATCGTATGATAATGTTGAAGGAATCCTACCAACATTCATCAAACTCCAAATGGTATGCATCTCTTTGCAAATTTCAGTTTCTTTAGAAATTCCCGATATAAGTTTTTGCCCCATGCTCTTATGACCTTGGCGTTAGGTCAAAATGTCATAAGTCACATGTCAAGTTCTACCCATCATTATCTTGTCAATTTGAACCCATCCGTATATATCCTTGACGTTTGGCCAAAATGATAATATGACTGTCCCAAACTAACTCATCTATCTATGCAACAAATGAATATCCAGCAGCTACCAAACACTATGCCTTAGCGTTAGGTCAAAATACATAGCTTGAATACTACTGAATACCCAGATGAAATGACGGAGGGCTACGAATGGTTTTGGCGAAACCATGAACGTAGTGAACTTGATATAACCGAAGGAACCTGATAGCTTTTAAAAGGAGTGGTTAAGACTCCGCATTTAAAAATATCTGTTTTAAAAATAACCGAGTGGTTTCTTTTAAATTGTTCCAACGATTAAAACTTTGGTTTGTTTTACTTTGCATTATAGATAATGCGTCCCATCATTAACCTATCATTGCAGAAAACAACGAAAATATAACGTCCTCTTATGCCATCCGCATTCGCCACGGGGTCCCGTCATCACCCGTTAGGTTACTTAACTAATGACAGAGCGGGGGCTGGGCTAGCGCGGGTGTAAAACATAAGTGACGTCTAAATAGCTATAATAAATATAGATATTTTACATTCGTCTGACGCAATGATATTCATTCCAGAACACAGATAAACAATATTGGATTTGCAAGCAATCTGTGTTTCTTTTGAGCCTGCAAGAAAAGTCAGATTACACAGTTGTGATGAATAGCCGTTTACCCCACCCTCGACCCCTACGGGTACGGCAAACTACCCACCCGGCAGTCTGTGTACCCCACCTTGGGTCAGTCCTAGGAGCAAAAACAGTAAAATGAAATAATACAACGGTGGCTACAACCGCAACCTGGAAGTGCCCCGCGAAAATAATATTACAACAAATTACATTTACAACAAATGAACTAATCAATAACCCATTGCTTACCCCGGCTATACACCACAACAGTCCAATACAGTTTATATGCACAAACAGATATAACCATTTCAGAAATGTGCAACCCCCTGCCAACCGACATACTAGCAGTTGGGGGAGGTTTACGAACACATTAAACAATCACAGATATAATCCAATACGCAAATACCGTACAATTCGATCGAACAAACAACATCAATATTGCTCCAAAATCTGCTCTGTTAAACAGTAACCTGAGCAATAATTAAATATTCCAGAAAACCCCAAATATCACAGAGAAGCAACAGAAGAAAAATCGGCCTCTGACTCGCCAACTCGGCGGCGGAAGCGCGGCAACTCAGTGGTTTAGGCCGCGGTTCCGCGGCGCGTTGGTCGATTCAGTCGACTGTTTTTCTTGGGTGTTCTACTGGTGTCATGTCAAGCTCTCTGAACTCACCTGAAAAATTTTCTGACATCGTTTTAAATTCGACAGAAACTTACATTTTTTAGGGTTTTCCGGCTTCGTTTTTCCGTTCGAAATTCGTACAAATTTGCGATTAGGTTATTTATTGTTTAGCGAGGCTCTGATACCACTGTAAGTCGATGTAGTACACCCCAGTTCTTGTGGGGAGGCGGATTTTACAAAAACGATCAAGTTTAAGGAACGAACATCGACTAACCGCTTAAATCGAAGCTAAACAAATAATAACCGAACACATAGCTATACTAAACTATAGTGTTAAGGGATTATACCTAACGAAAGTTGTCCTTCGTCTTTACGTCCTCCTTTGTTCTCCTCGACCTTCTCTAGGTAGTAGACGATCCACCCGAGAGCGAAACTCCAAGCTAAACCTCTAACTTGAGGTAACTAATCAACTTTGATTGCTAATCAAAGATGAAAGGATGATGTAGAGTAAAGGTTATGGATTGTTTAGTCTAACTAATCCTTTGATCTCAACACATGAGGATTAAGGATTAGGGTTTGAAGATGAGAGCTTGAGGAGAGAGAATGTGAGATGAGATAATGAGAGAAGAGAGAGAGTGTATCATAATATTATGAAGCATTCTTATTTTTCAATAATGAATAAAAAGAAATGAATAAGCATGCTTCATGAAATATCTAGTGGTGATTCATTAGCATGAGTCATTAAGCAATAAATGTGCATTAATGAAATGAATGAATCACCACCATGACTCACTCTCTTATCCAAAAGAAACCTCCTTAGTCACATCTTCTAGAAGCTTCTCGAGTAATTACGAGAACGCCCCTCCGATCCGTAAAAATACGGAAAAACTTTAGACTGTAAAAATCCAATAACCGGATACCAGTAACTGGCTTAAACCAAAGCCGACTGGTAAAAACTGTCCGAAAGTCGTACGCGCGTAAACGCACGTATGCGTCCGAACCCTTTGTCGCAAAACCATGCAACCTCTATATCGTTTCGCCTGGAGTAGGAAACTCTCTGTGTGGGACTCTAGAGACTCGACTACTACGCTGGCAGTGGGTTTAACCACAGACCGCAAGCGGCACTAGCTGTACGTAACGGTCCCCAGGTAGTTGTCGATAAGAAGGCCGATGAGAAAACCCATCCGAACTCCTACTGAGTCTGATGTGACAATCTCCATACAGTCCGGTCCGTTCGTCCAAGACTATCGCATATCGGGCCTAGGGGGGCGGCAAGCGTCAGTCCCCTAATAGCGGTATAAGTCATGTCGGAGTGAAGCCCATTACACCCTGAGAAACTACTGGAACCTACCAGCAAATCTCGCTTGCCCTGGCCAGGGACTTTGCGTAATGGCTCTCTGACACAGCACGATATCTACTCCCAATACCGGGAGGGACGAATCCTGTCTAACCGCCACTGCCTCCAAGTGCTCGGGACTGCACCCAACTGCCACCTGTTTGCACGACTCCTTTGAGCCGTGGTAGGGTAGCAATCTAAGAACAGTGGGACACACTCGAGGCGAAGTAGCAGTGTCAAGTCTGCGGACTACGCTGTACTCATGTCACCTGGGAACTGTTCACTGACGACTGGTATCAAACCAACCAACAGTTCCCTGTGAGTCCTGTCCGGTGTACCTGTAACCTAACGAGCACCTGTATACTATCTCCAGTACGACGTACTGACGGCTGTGGGACAGACCATCTCCCCAACTGGGATGAGAAGCGTACACACTAGTCTACTCCGGAGTATCGATGCTCTGTCTCGATAATCCAACGACCAGGGACCTGGATAAGGATGTGCTTGTAGACTACCCAGCCCCCACTAGTGTGACTGCCATCACAACGCTGGTAGACAAGCAAGATCCTAAGAGCTCTATCAATACGTTCACTCACATATAAGATAGAAAAACCAAGTAGCATACTACCATGTTTAGCAAGACTGTTATATACATGTGAATATCCCAAGCTTCCATTAAGTAATATACAAGCTAGTATGATACAGTAATGGCCTTCTAGGGCATAAACACTAAAACTCCTCTCCTGCAAGTGCTAATCTGCGTGATATGGAGGTCATCCCAGGGTCTTTATAATGCTCTGTCCCCGCAGGCGATGGATGAGGCATTTGATAAGATGCATAGAGCCCACGAGCTTGACCTGATCTCGAAGAGCATGCGGGATCGCTCGGTGGACATTCTTCTCAAATGTTTTCTGTTAGTTATATGTATGCCCTAGAGGCCATTACTGTACATACGATGTATATTGTAGTGGATGCTTGGACATATATAGGGAGGACTTTCTTGCTCGACATAATAGTACGCTATCTGGTTGCTCTTTATCTTAACATGTACTCTGATTGTCTCTATGTTATATGTTGATAAAGCCCTTAGCCCTTAGGATATGTACTCGACTACTAGGACTATGATGAGATCATACTAGTGGGGCCTCGGTAGTCGACGAGTACATCATATAATTGTTCCTAGTCGAGGGTGTATCAAGACAGGGCATCGATACACCAGAGTAGACTAGCGTATACGCATCTTGACCCATGTGATGGGCGATGGATGATCCCATATCCATCGGTGTTTGACATCAAGGATGGTGTACGGGTGCTCAGTAGAGACTGGGTACACTGGACGGACTCACCGAGAACTCCCAGATGGTATTATACCTCACATCAGATGGAAGTTCTCTGGTGACACTGGTACAGAGTAGTCTGTAGACCCGAGATCGTCATAGAGTCTTGTGTGATTCCCACTGTGCTTTGATTTCCATCATACCACGTCCAAGAGGGCATGCAAAAAGGTGGCTTTTTAGTACAGTCCCGAATCACATGGAGGCAATGAGCGATAGGAGGGGATTCGTCTCTCCCGGTATAGGGAGTTGATGTTGCGCTGTGTTCGAATGGCTATAACCGGAAATCCCTGGCCAGGGTTGCTGAGATTTACTGGTAAGTGTTATCAGTAGTTTCTCGAACTGTTATAGACCTCATATCGACACGACTTATCGAGCTACTGGGGTCTGACGTTCACCACCCCTAGACGAGATATGCGACATATCAGACGATAAGACCGGACTGTACGGGAGCGTTACTGACTGGATTCACAGGAGAATGTACAGTCTTGCTTGTTGATCATCTGAGCGCTCAATACCTGGGTGGCTGTTATGTTTAGCTGACCGCTTGCAGCTTGTGGGTGTTTGATATGATCATCACCTACTGCCGGCATATTGACGATTCTTTAGAGTACTACACAGAGGTTTCTTGGCTAAGGCAAAACGGAGTAGGAGCACATATATGATATCTGCGGGACCGAGAACAATACGTGTGTGTGATACCGTATTAGATTCTCACGTTATGAGATATCGACCGGGTATATATGATATAGCCGGATCATCGGATCAAGTGTTGATTCGATGAACTGATACAGATAATATTAGTCGGTTATTTGTGAAATAGCCGGATTATCGGATCAAGTGTTGATTCGATAATTTAATTTATAATTATATATTTGATATATTAAATTACATTAACTAATATAAGCTCACTAAAAGATTCTTTTTCTCACTTGGGTAATACATTGATATATATGCGATATATGTTAATTGTATTATTTTATTTTGTTACAATAAATATTGTATATGTGATATATAATATTGTAACATGTTAGGGTTATTAATGCAACGTGATTAGTAGAAATTAAACATGATTAAGTTTGATTTGGGTTTAATATTTTCTAGATGTATCTAGAAGGTTTTTCTTTTGTTTCTTGCTAAAGATATTTGTAAAGATATTTGTTATGATATTTATTGACCCAACCCAACCCATGACCATGGTTAAGTCTCTACATGGGTTATGTTATCATACTTAACCCATGGTTGCAATTCTAACCTTATGACAATTCATTATTCATCACAAAGAGATTTGTTCTTCTTCTTCCTTCTTCTTTCTTTCATGAAAAGCTTTCTAGCTTTTTATGAAGTGATGAAAATGAGTGAGTTAATGAAAATAAATGAGAGCTAAAATCCTACTTCATCATCCTAATATATCCTAGCCATTTAGATTAGGGTGTTCACTTCTTTAGTGAGTGAGAGCTTGTGTTAAAGAAACTTCAAGGTAGATCATCTTTGTTATCGAAGATCGGAAGCAAGCATGCATCTTTCTCTTCGTAGAGCCTCTCTAGAGTCCGGGTACTCGATCATCGCAGCGAAGGGACCATAACACGGAGCTTATGAAGCGAAGGACGGGACAACAAAGCTTGTAATCCCAAACTCTTAGATGTTAAAGTGTTTAACAATCTTTGTTTCACCTAATCTCTAGTTTAAAGATCTTGGTTAGGGTTGTTCGGCACGTCTAAATTTTAAATCGGGCAGGGTTGAAGCATTATAGACACTTGTAAGAGTTCCTAGTAACCCAACAGTGGTATCAGAGCCAAGCTAGAGCTTTAGGCGATGTCTAGGCGAAGTTTAAAGTCCGATCGAACTCCGAATACCCGTAAAACCCTAGTTTCTGGAAATTTTTCAAAAAGTTGATTTTTTCATATTAAAAATGCTCAGAAAATTCAGCAGGTAATTTTATGGGTTTCTGTAAAAAACGAAGCACTAATACCATTAAAGAGCCACGGAACCGCGGCAAAGACCTGCCTTGTGCGGCGGTTCCACGGCGGAACAGAGATATTAGCGCATAGGTTTTACACAGTAAAATCTGTACAGTTTTCCTGAATGTTCTGGGATAATTTTTAATTTACTCAAGTGTTGAGTTTTTTGGGTTGTATTGGGAACTCGTTGATTCGATCGGAAAGTTTAACTTCGTTTAAGTTTTTTCCGGGTAATTTAGAACGTGTAAAAAAGTTCGAACGGATATCAATAACTCACTTTTTCCCCTGCCGGAAAATTTCCAAGTGTTGGATTTTTCCGTGGTTTAAAAACGTTCTAAGTCGTGCAAGTAACGCGGTGGACCCTCTAGAAGACAACAAACCTTAACTCGATTATGTGACCGTCTTGAACTGCCTCTAAACCTTAGGGTATTGGGCAGTACAGCGTTGCCACATGTGAGGCGTTGGCTTGACCCTTCTATGGCTGGACCATTGGTACTGTGGCATGTGATGGATGTTTTTAAACTAATTTCAAGTGTTGAGAACTATTTGGGAAATCTTGGGTGTTTGTTTATTCGATCGGAAAGTTTAACATTGTCTATTTATCTGGAATGTGATACAATATTTGGAATCCACAAGTAGTTATGAGATAACTAATTTGAATGTTATAAATCTAGCGATTTAGTATCAGATGATCGGTTGCCATGGGATTTTGATGTGATCAAAAGTCCGTCGCAATCACGTAGCGTACGCGGATACTCGCCGGGTAAACTTAATAGACAGCCATGCCCAATAGCCCCGACCAAGTGACTGTAGAAGAACCCCGTCGCCAAAAGCATCCGTTCGAGGGCTCGCGGCAGCGGTGTTCCTCCTTAGTGCACTTCATCGACGACATCCGGGGGTGCGGCCGTCTACTAAAGTTTGCGACGAGCATTCGATCAGGAAATCGGGAATCTTGTTGAATTGCCCGACTTGATATTGAAAAGAGTTTTCGATAATGAGACTAAAATGCGAGGTTTATAATTGTTAGGCATGAGATGTCTAAGGAATTCATTTGGTTAGGCATGCGATGTCTAAAGGAGCTTGCGGATTCCAACTGTTGTAGTTTTACACTTTCTTTTCTGTGACCGTAAGTGTAATATGTGGTGTATCGCCGGTTTCGTTGTTATACATCAATGACAATTGGGATACGCATATTTACTTACGTTGATGATATGTGATATTGTGTTGTAACATTTCAGAAAAACATAATATTATTTTTGGGAATTTATATAATTTAATATTATTTTATTAAATATTTTAATATTTCGGTACAATTAAATACCGATAAATGGGGAAAATTCTGAAGAAAAAATTATGGAAATTCTAAAATATGTTTAATGTAGGGTGTTTGGTAAAAAGTTTACCAAAATTGGTTTCTAATGATTTATCTGGTTTTATGAATATTTTATCGGAATTTTATCTGGACTGTAGGGTTCCTAGGCACACTAAGGAGTTCTCACAAGGCATCAACCAAGCCAAATTCAAATTTTACAAGTGCCGAAGAACCATTATACGGATCGTTGACTAGAGTTTAGGCGAAACAAGAAGCTAGTTAACAACTTAACTAAAGAGTGAATGAAAATACAACCTTTGTAGATTCGTTACTCCACCTCCATAGCTCCATGACGATGTCCCTTCGCTGCGATCATCGGATCCCGGACTCCGGTGATGGTTTCGTCGGAGAAATAATCGGGCTAGGTCATAGACTACGATGCCGAAGATGATCTACGTCGAGGCAACTCAAACTCGAGCTCCGCCTTCACCAAGTCAAGAAACTTGTGAAGACAACACAATCTACTACAAGGCAAGTTGTAGAGGATGAAGAAAGAGGAAGTGGGTTGACTTTAGATTTGGTTTTCTCACTCATTTGATCATTTCACCATTGGAGGTTACAAGCTGTCTTCTTCTTGATGAAGATGAAGAAGAAGAAGAAGAAGGAACAAGAAGAATATCATGAGAATGGTGAAAGAATAATAAAATCAATTGATCTTATCATAATGCAACCTTGGGTTAGATTTAACTCTTGTAGAGAGCTAACCTTAGTTTAGCTAATGGTTAGGTTTGAATATAAAATAAAATGGTTACTAATTCAAAGCTTCATGAAGCTTCTACAAAAGACAAAATTAGCAACCATTTCATTTTAGCCAAAAGAAATAAAGAATTCAAATAAAATGAATAAATGAATAATTTAAAACCATAACCATTGACCTAAACATGGTTCAAATCAAACATACACCCAAGTTTGCATGTATCATCAAACATGATACAAACTAGTGCACAAAACTATATCATATATACAATGTGCACATCAAGTGAGAAAATCCATCTTAAGTGAACCAATACTAGTTAATGTAAAGTAATATATCAAATATATAATTATACATTAAATCATTAAATCAACACTTGATTTAATGATCCGGTCATATCTCATATAACCGACTAATATCAAGAGTAACAACTTATCGAATCAACACTTGATCCGATAACCCGGCTGTATCGCATATAACCGATCAATGTTACAAATCGCGAGAATAGAATACAGTATCTCATACTGGTATTATTCTCGGCCCCGCATATATCTCATATGCGCTCCTATTTCGTTTTGCTCGAGCCAGGAAACCTTTGTGTAGGACTCTAAAGACTCGTCAATACTCCGGTAGCAGGTGATGATCATATCAAACACCCACATGCCGCAAGCGGTCTGCCAAACGTAACGGCCACCCGGGTATTGAGCGATCAGAAGATCAACGAGCAAGCCCGCTCACACTCCTATGAATCCAATCAGTAACACTTACCATACAGTCCGGTCTGTTCGTCTGATATGTCGCATATCAAGTCTAGGGGTGGTATGCGTCAGACCCCAATAACCGATAAGTCGTGCCGATGTGAAGCTCATAACGGGTCGAGAAACTACCGGTAACACTTACCAGCAAATCTCTGAATCAGCCATGGCCAGGGACTTCCCTGTTACGGCCAATCAAACACAGCGCAACATCAACCCCCAATACCGGGAGAGACGAAACCCCTCCTATCGCTCATTGCCTCCATGTGACTCGGGACTGTACCCAAAGACCACCGTTTTGCACGCCCTCATGGACGTGGTAAGGTGGAGATCAAAGCACAGTGGGAATCACACAAGACTCTATGACGATCTCGGGTCTACAGACTAACCTGTACAAGTGTCACCTGAGAACTGCCATCTGACGTGAGGTATAATACCATCTGGGAGTTCTCGGCGAGTCCGTCCAGTGTACCCAGTCTCCACTGAGCACCCGTATACCATCTTTGATGTCAAACACCAATGGATATGGGATCATCCATCGCCCATCTTATGGGTCGAGAAGCGTGTACGCTAGTCTACACTAGTATATCGATGCCCCGTCTCGATACACCCACGACTAGGGACCTTGAAGGATGTACCTATGGACTACCACGTCCCCACTAGTATGATCTACATCATAGTCCAGGTAGTCAAGTACACATCCTAAGGGCTTTACCAACATGTAACAATAAGACAGTTTAAAGAGACTAGTGTACATGTTAAGATAAAGAGTAACCAGATAGCATACTATCATATCGAGCAAGAAAGTCATCTCTATATATGACCAAGCATCCAATATAATATACATCATCTGTACAATACTGGCCTCTAGGGCATACATACAACTAACAATCTCCCACTTGCACTAGGGCCAGCTGCTGTAGTATCGCATACCAAGTATCCCGAAGAGTCTCTCAAACTGTATCTGGGGAATAGCCTTCGTGAGTGGATCCGCTGTGTTATTCTTCGTGTCAACTCTCCTGACCTCGATCTCCCGGCGATCAACTATCTCCCGGATCAGGTGATACCGCCTCAGAATATGCCTGGATCGCTGATGGGACCTGGGTTCCTTGGCCAAAGCCACCGCTCCATTGTTATCACAATACAAAGGTATTGGATTCACAATCGATGGAACCACTCCAAGTTCAGTAATGAACTTCTTGATCCAGACAGCCTCTTTGGCAGCATCGTTGGCAGCGATGTATTCAGCCTCCATCGTCGAGTCTGCCACGGTTTCCTGCTTGGAACTCTTCCAGCTAACCGCCCCTCCGAAAAGGGTAAAGACAAATCCCGACTGCGACTTAGAGTCGTCCTTATCACTCTGGAAGCTTGAATCGGTAAAGGACTCGACTTGGAGTTCTCCGTTACCATACACCAAGAGCATCTCTTTAGTCCTTCGCAAGTACTTGAGAATGCTCTTCACAGCTGTCCAGTGACTCTATCATGAATCAGCTTGATACCTGCTCACTATACTTAGTGAGTATGCAACATCGGGTCTGGTACATAGCATCGCGTACATGATAGAGCCTACGGCCGAAGCATAGGGTATCCCTTGCATGCGAGCTCTCTCCAAATCAGTCTTGGGAGACATCTCTTTGGAGAGAGTGACTCCAGAGATCGTGGGCAAGTTCCCACGCTTGGATTCTTCCATACTAAACCTCTTTAGTATGGTGTCAATGTACCTGGATTGGGACAATCCCAATATCCGTTTGGATCTATCTCTATAGATCCTCATTCCCAGTATGCAGGAGGCATCACCAAGATCTTTCATTGAGAATCTTTGTGATAAGAAGAGCTTGACTGATTGCAGCATAGGAATATCATTTCCTATCAAGAGTATGTCGTCCACGTACAATACGAGGAAGATAACTTTACTCTCTGCCACCTTCTTATAAATACAAGGTTCATCTGGGTTTTTGACGAAATCAAACTCTTTGATAACGACGTCAAAGCAGATGTTCCAACTCCGCGATGCTTGCTTTAATCCATAAATGGATTTAAGCAGCTTGCACACCTTCCCGCTGCTCCCACTGTCTACGAAGCCCTCTGGCTGAGTCATGTACACACACTCTTCTAAATCACCATTTAGAAAGGCGGTCTTAACATCCATTTGCCAGATTTCGTAGTCATGATATGCAGCGATGGCAAGCATGATCCGGATGGATTTAAGCATAGCCACTGGGGAAAAGGTTTCGTCATAGTCCACACCTGGTCTTTGGCGAAAACCCTTTGCAACAAGTCTAGCTTTGAAAGTCTCCACTTTCCCATCTACACCAAGTTTTTTCTTGAAGATCCACTTGCTCCCAATGGGTTTCACCCCTTCAGGAGCAACTTCCAAAGTCCATACTTTGTTGGTGTACATGGATTCCATCTCGGACCGCATAGCATCCAGCCATTTCACTGAGTCCCTACTCATGATGGCCTGCTCGAAGCTAGTTGGGTCATCATCCTCCATGATGCAATCCTCGCTCCCACCATCCATGAGAAAACCGTAGTATCTCTCAGGTGGGCGAGGAACCCTACTAGATCGGCGGAGAGGCTGAGGTTCATCGGGAGCTACTGAATCCTCTGGTTCAACCAAATCTTCTGTTGTAGTCTGTATTGCTGGAACCTCTTCCAGTTCTACCTCTTTGCCACTAATTTCCTTTTCAATAAATTCCTTTTCTAAAAAGGTGGCATGTCGAGAAACAAACACCTTTTGTTCCTCGGTGTGGTAGAAGATATACCCACGCGAATGTTTGGGATATCCAATAAACTTACACAGAATGGACCTTGCCGCGAGTTTGTCCGGATTTTGCGTTTTTACATATGCCGGACAACCCCATATCTTAACATAATTAAGACATGGTCTCTTTCCTTTCCATATCTCATATGGAGTGGTTGGCACGGTTTTGGTGGGAACCATATTCAATAGGTCTGCAGCTGTTTCCAGTGCATATCCCCAGAAGGAAATAGGTAACTCAGCTGTGCTCATCATAAAGCGCACCATATCTAATAGGGTGCGGTTCCTCCGTTCTGATACACCGTTGTGCTGTGGTGTATATGGAGGAGTCAGCTGAGAGAGAATCCCATTCTCTTTTAGGAAGTCCAGGAAATCATTGCTCAAGTATTCACCTCCTCGATCAGATCGAAGGATTTTAATACTTTTTCCGGTTTGGTTCTCAACTTCTTGTTTATATTCTCTAAATTTCTCAAAAGCTTCTGATTTGTGTTTCATCAGGAACACATATCCGAATCTAGAGAGATCGTCAGTGAATGTAATGAAGTACGAAGAACCATCCTTGGCATGTGTAGACATGGGACCGCATACATCACTATGTATCAGTCCCAAGGGTTCGGTAACTCTTTCTCCGTGTCCCGTAAACGGAGTTTTGGTCATCTTGCCTTTGAGACATGACTGGCAAGTGTCATAAGATGAAAATTCAAACAGATTTAAATATCCATCTTTATGCAACTTAGCTAGTCATGTCGCATTGATGTGACCGAGTCTACAATGCCACAAGAAGGATTCGTTCAATTCCGAACTCTTCCTCTTGTGTGTGTTTGTTATACTCAGAACTGTTGATTGATTAAGAACATAAATGCCATTGCACAACGTGCCTGATCCAACCAACTTTTGGTTACGGAAAATGTTCATAACATTGTCTTATAATACAAAATTATATCCCTCTTTACTCAACAAAGAAACCGATATAATGTTGCATATCAGGTTCGGCCTGTAATAGCATTCGTTCAGAACCAATGTATTACCAGTCGGTAATGTAAGGTGATATTCCCCGACAGTCTTTGCTGCAACAATTGCACCATTTCCAACTCTAATGTCTTTATCACCTTCTCCAAGTTCTCTACCTTTCCTTAGCCCATGTAACTGATTACATATATGGGATCCTGACCCGGTATCTAATACCCAGGACGTGGAGCAAATGGAGAAACAGTTCTCTGTAACGAACACACCTGAAGAAAATGCATCAACATGTACTTTCTTCATTCGGCTGGCATGGGAATCCTGGTATTCCCCTATATTCTGTTCAGTCCTATAACTCTTATAAGAAAGAACGGAACCAACGTTCCCCAGCACAGTATAACATGCGGGTTCGGTCAATACATCCATATTATTATCTTGATTAGGGCATGAAATAGTCGCTACCTGGAGAGAGAGAGAAGAAAACACTTTAGCGTATGCTCGTGCAAGATCAGATTGGTTATTATCTTATCTAATCAGGATGGCTCCCACTGCTTTTTATCAAATCTTCCTTCAAACCCTAAAAGGAAAGATTAGCTGGGATTAATTACACACTACAAGTTCGCCAATCTTTCAGCCAGGCCAGTGTCGGTACTTTGAGGGAGGTCCCCCGTGCTTTCGCACGAACCTAATTAATGTAAACCTCGTTTTTCCAGAGGCGTAACCTCGTTAACACCTTTCTAGACACCTACTTGATCGGCTAATTGCAATGTGCAAAACTCTCCCAGGAGTAACTCTTACTCGCAGTGGGTATCGGGATCCAACTATCTCATAGAAGGTATGCAATCTCATTGCAAATTTCAACACTTGAAATTCCCGATAATATTTTGCCCCTAGCGTCCTATGACCTTGACGCAGGCCAACAAACCATAGTGCGCTAGTCAAGTTCAACCCGTCATTTCCTGATTGAATTAAACCCACCCGCACGACCCTTGACACAGGCCAACAAAGTCGCACGACTACCCTAATCTAATCTGCATCATATGCATAAGCAGATAAATAATAGTTAGCTACCGCACACCACGCCTTGACGCAGGCCAACAAACGTAGCACGAATACTAACTACTACTTATCTGAAATGACGGAGGGCTACGACAGGTTTTTCTGAAAACCTATTGCGTAATGAACTTGATATCGTTGTAGAATCAAATGAAGTTTTGTAATGGAGTGGTTTCGAGGCTTTTCTAGTTTTTGCTAAAGGGGTCACTCCCGGTGAAGGGATCGTCGGCCCTTTCCTCGTCGAATGAGGTGCGGGATATATCATATATATCACTGTGCAAAGCAAAAAACACTTAAAAGCAATCAAAAGACAAACCGAGTGTGTAGCATCTGCCAGTTATTGCTAAAGGAGTCACTCCCGGTGAAGGGATCTCGGTCCTTTCCTTATCGAATAAGGTGCAGGATATATCACATATACCGCTGTGCAAAGCAAGAACTGTAGCTACCTGTTTTATTTTTAAATTCGATTCTACAACATCTTAGGTTTCTTTTACTTTCATTAATCATATTAATGAAGTCCCATCATTTATGTACCTAAACATCACAGATAAATACTACGTTCACTTATGCCATCCGCATTCGCCTCGATGTCCCCTCGTGCACCGTTAGGTTAGGTAACTAACGACAGAGCAGGGCAGGGCTAGTGCGGGTGCAAAACATAAGTAACGTCTATATAATATATCATATATACTATATACAGTATCCATCACAGAACATATCACATGATCACATCACAGATATCGCAGCAGAAGAAACATATGAAACATTGGATATACTAGGACGTCCGTGTTTTTAATACGAGCCAGTACAAAACACGGATTCCACGGTCATGATGAATAGCCAAACCAACACCCCTAGACCCCTACGAGAGCGGCAAGCAACCCTACCAATTCTAGAGTTAGGAGACCCGGACTCGACTCCTCGAGTTGGTCTCCCACTGGACTCCAGAACCCGGTTACTTGTGCCCTTCTCCTTGGGTCTATCCTAGTACGGAAAAGTAAATAATATACAAAGGGTGACATCTTCCGCTACCTGGAAGTGTCCCAATTCAAAGAATATTACATACAAGTTATTTACATGAATGAAAATGAAAAACACTCATCTCACATAAAAACCCCCGGCTATTCGAACACGACGATCCAATATAACATATCCAGCAACACATAACATCACATGTCATCAACGTAAGTAAGTATGCATACCCCAATTGTCGTTGACGTATAGCAACGAAACTGGCGATATAGTCATACTACACTTACGGTCACAGAAAAGAAAGTGTAAAGCTACAACAGTTGGAATCCGCAACCTGTTTAGACATCGCATGCCTAATCAAATGAAATACTTAGACATCACATGCCTAACAATTATAAACCCCGCATTTTAGTCTCATTATCGAAAACACTTTTCAATATCAAGTGAGACTAAACTGCTAGATTTATAACATTCATTCAGTTATCTCATAACTGTTTGTGAATTCCAATTATTGTATCACATTCCAGATAAATAGAAAATGTTAAACTTTCCGATCGAACATTCAAACACCCAAGTTTTCCCGAAACTGCTCAACACATGAAACAAGTTTAAAAACATCCAGTTCATGCCTCAGTACCAACGGTCCAGCCGTAGAAGGGTCAAGCCAACGCCTCACATGTGGCACGCCGTACCGCCCCAAACCCTAAGGTTCAAAGGGCAGTTCAAGACGGTCACATAATCGAGTTATGGTTTGTTGTCTTCTAGAGGGTCCATCACGTTACTTGCACTACCTAGAATGTCTTTAAACCATGGAAAAATCCAACACTTGGAAATTTCCCAACAGGGGAAAGATTGGGTATTTATATCCGGTCGAACTTTTCAACATGTTCAAAAATTATCCGGAAAACGCATAGACAGAATTAGACTTTCCGATCGAAACACCGAGTCCCCAATACAAGACAGAAAACTCAACTCTTGAGTTCAGATTAAAATATTCCAGGAAAACCAGCACTGAAGAATATGAATTACTGTGCAAAAATTAGTGCATGATGTGACAACTTGGCCGCGGAACCGCCGCACAAGCCATGCTTGTGCCGCGGTTCCGCCGCACTTTGGTGGATTCATGCACTCAAATTTCACAGTAATTTCTAAAAAAGCCTGCTTGTTTTTCTGCATATTTTTAATTCACAAAAATCAACAGTTTTGAAAAAAGTACAGAGAGCGATTTTGCAATGGGGTTTCGGTTCGATCGGATTTCTAACTCCGTCCACGGATCGCCTAAGGCTCTAGCTAGGCTCTGATACCACTGTAGGGTTCCTAGGCACACTAAGGAATTCTCACAAGGAATCAACCAAGCCAAATTCAAATTTTACAAGTGCCGAAGAACCCTTATACGGATCGCTGACTAGAGTTTAGGCGAAACAAGAAACTAGTTAACAACTTAACTAAAGAGTGAATGAAAATACAACCTTTGTAGATTCGTTACTCCACCTCCATAGCTCCATGACGATGTCCCTTCGCTGCGATCATCGGATCCCGGACTCCGGTGATGGTTTCGTCGGAAAAATAATCGGGCTAGGTCGTAGACTACGATGCCGAAGATGATCTACGTCGAGGCAACTCAAACTCGAGCTCCGCCTTCACTAAGTCAAGAAACTTGTGAAGACAACACACTCTACTACAAGGCAAGTTGTAGAGGATGAAGAAAGAGGAAGTGGGTTGACTTTAGATTTGGTTTTCTCACTCATTTGATCATTTCACCATTGGAGGTTACAAGCTTTCTTCTTCTTGATGAAGATGAAGAAGAAGAAGAAGAAGGAACAAGAAGAATATCATGAGAATGGTGAAAGAATAATAAAATCAATTGATCTTATCATAATGCAATCTTGGGTTAGATTTAACTCTTGTAGAGAGCTAACCTTAGTTTAGCTAATAGTTAGGTTTGAATATAAAATAAAATGGTTACTAATTCAAAGCTTCATGAAGCTTCTACAAAAGACAAAATTAGCAACCATTTCATTTTAGCCAAAAGAAATAAAGAATTCAAATAAAATGAATAAATGAATAATTTAAAACCATAACCATTGACCTAAACATGGTTCAAATCAAACATACACCCAAGTTTGCATGTATCATCAAACATGATACAAACTAGTGCACAAAACTATATCATATATACAATGTGCACATCAAGTGAGAAAATCCATCTTAAGTGAACCAATACTAGTTAATGTAAAGTAATATATCAAATATATAATTATACATTAAATCATTAAATCAACACTTGATTTAACGATCCGGTCATATCTCATATAACCGACTAATATCAAGAGTAACAACTTATCGAATCAACACTTGATCCGATAACCCGGCTGTATCGCATATAACCGATCAATGTTACAAATCGCGAGAATAGAATCCAGTATCTCATACTGGTATTATTCTCGGCCCCGCATATAACTCATATGCGTTCCTATTTTGTTTTGCTCGAGCCAGGAAACCTCTGTGTAGGACTCTAAAGACTCGCCAATACTCCGGTAGCAGGTGATGATCATATCAAACACCCACAAGCCGCAAGCGGTCTGCCAAACGTAACGGCCACCCGGGTATTGAGCGATCAGAAGATCAACGAGCAAGCCCGCTCACACTCCTATGAATCCAATCAGTAACACTTACCATACAGTCCGGTCTGTTCGTCTGATATGTCGCATATCAAGTATAGGGGTGGTATGCGTCAGACCCCAATAACGGATAAGTCGTGCTGATGTGAGGCTCATAACGGGTCGAGAAACTACCGGTAACACTTACCAGCAAATCTCTGAATCAGCCCTGGCCAGGGACTTCCTTGTTACGGCCAATCAAACACAGCGCAACATCAACCCCCAATACCGGGAGAGACGAAACCCATCCTATCGCTCATTGCCTCCATGTGACTCGGGACTGTACCCAAAGACCACCGTTTTGCACGCCCTCATGGACGTGGTAAGGTGGAGATCAAAGCACAGTAGGAATCACACAAGACTCTATGACGATCTCGGGTCTACAGACTAACCCGTACAAGTGTCACCTGATAACTGCCATCTGACGTGAGGTATAATACCATCTGGGAGTTCTCGGCGAGTCCGTCCAGTGTACCCAGTCTCCACTGAGCACCCGTATACCATCTCTGATGTCAAACACCAATGGATATAGGATCATCCATCGCCCATCTCATGGGTCGAGAAGCGTATACGCTAGTCTACACTGGTATATCGATGCCCCGTCTCGATACACCCACGACTAGGGACCTTGAAGGATGTACCTATGGACTACCACGTCCCCACTAGTATGATCTACAATATAGTCCAGGTAGTCAAGTACACATCCTAAGGGCTTTACCAACATGTAACAATAAGACAGTTTAAAGAGACTAGTGTACATGTTAAGATAAAGAGTAACCAGATAGCATACTATCATATCGAGCAAGAAAGTCATCTCTATTTATGACCAAGCATCCAATATAATATACATCATCTTTACAATACTGGCCTCTAGGGCATACATACAACTAACATGGACTGCACACAAATGTGCATGGTAGCTAGGGTTGAGCCTAGGGTTGAACCATGCTTAGGTGAGCCATGGTGGCTTGGTGTCTTGTGAGCATTATTTTGGAGAGAGAGAGAGGTGGTTAGGGTGTTCCATGATCCATCCCATTTCATTATTCCTTGTGTTCTTTCACTCCCTCTCAAATGATAATGCCTCCAACTGAAGACATCAGCACACTCCAGCAGCAGCTGCATCTGGTCCCTTCACCCACACATCAGCCCCCTAGCTGCTGCTACAAGCTGCAACATCATAGCCCCATATCTACACCCTCACATCTACACAACATCAGCCCCAATTTCATCACATCAGCCACCCCAACACTTCAGCTGCAGCAGCAGTAGCATCATCAGCACACTTCAGCCCCATATCAACCCATCAGCAGTTACTTCAGCCACAAAACAGCCCCCTACACCTGCAGCTACATCAACTGCTGAAACCATGCATCAACTCAACACATTTCAGCCCATTGTAACAACAACAGCCTCATTCAAAAGTATATAGCAACCACAGCAGCAACAAAAGCTTCTGCTGCAACAAAACAGCATCAGCCCAGCACTTCAACCCCAATTACATCAGATGCAACAGCAGCAAGAACAGCCTCTACACTGTTAGTTATATATATGCCCTAGAGGCCATTACTATACATTGGATGTATATTGTAGTGGATGCTTGGACATATATAGGGATGACTTTCTTGCTCGATATGATAGTATGCTATCTGGTTACTCTTTACCTTAACGTGTACACTGATTGTCTCTCTGTTACATGTTGGTAAAGCCCTTAGGATGTGTACTTGACTACCTGGACTATGATGCGGATCATACTAGTAGGTACGTGGTAGTCCATAAGTACATCCTTCAAAGTCCCTAGTCGTGGGTGTATCGAGACGGGGCAACGATATTCCAGAGTAGACTAGCGTGTAGCTTCTCGACCCATATAGATGGGCGATGGATGATCCCATATCCATTAGTGTTTGACATCAGAGATGATATACGGGTGCTCAGTGGAGACTGGGTACACTGGACGTACTCACCGAGAACTCCCAGATGGTATTATACCTTACGTCAGATGGCAGTTCTCTGGTGACACTGGTACAGGTTAGTCTGTAGACCCGAGATCGTCATAGAGTCTTGTGTGATTCCTACTGTGCTTTGATTTCCATCATACCACATCCAAGAGGGCGTGCAAAAAGGTGGCTTTTGGGTACAGTCCCGAATCACATGGAGGCAATGAGCGATAGGAGGGGTTTCGTCTCTCCCGGTATAGGGAGTTGATGTTGCGCTGTGCTCGATTGGCTATAACAGGAAGTCCTTGGCCAAGGCTGCTTTAGGGATTTACTGGTAAGTGTTACCAGTAGTTTCTCGACCCGTTATGAGCCTCATATCGACACGACTTATCGAGTTATTGGGGTCTGACGTTTAACACCCCTAGACGAGATATGCGACATATCAGACGAACAGACGGACTGTACGGTAGTGTTACTGGTTGGATTCACAGGAGTGTGAGCGGGCTTGCTCGTTGATCTTCTGATCGCTCATTACCCGGGTGGCCGTTACGTTTAGCAGACCGCTTGCGTCTTGTGGGTGTTTGATATGATCATCACCTACTGCCGGCGTATTGACGAGTCTTTAGAGTCCTACACAGGGGTTTCCTGGCTCAAGCGAAACGAAATAGGAGCGCATATGAGATATGTGCGGGACCGAGAATAATACCAGTATGTGATACTGTATTCTATTCTCACGATTTGTGACATTGATCGGTTGTATGCGATATAGCCGGGTTATCGGATCAAGTGTTGATTCGATAAGTTATTACTATTGATATTAGTCGGTTATATGCGATATGACCGGATCGTTAAATCAAGTGTTGATTTAATGATTTAATGTGTAATTATATATTTGATATATTACTTTACATTAACTAGTATTGGTTCACTTAAGATTGATTTTCTCACTTGAATGTGCACATTGTTTATATGTGATATATGCAAGTGTACATGTTTGTATCATGCTTGATGATACAAACAAGTTGTGTGTATGAGACTTGAACCAAATCAAGGTTGAATTAGGGTTTACTATTTTCCTAACAAATAACAAAAGAGTAAGACTTTGGTCAAAGTTATCAAGCTTCATGAAGCTTGATAAACATTGACAAAGTCAACTCTTTTGTCATTTGTTCAAGATATTAGTTAACCCAACCCTTAGCCTAATGCTTTGGTTAATTCTCTACATGAGTTAAGCATGAGGGCTTAACTCAACCATGGTGCCATGATTAAAAGGATAAGTTTCATATTATTCTTTTAATGCTTTTCTTCTTCTCCTCCTTCATCAAGCTCACAAAAGCTTGCTAGCTCCAATGGTGCCATGAGAAAAAGAGTGAGAAATCCAATTCTAAAGTGAACCCACTTCCTATTTCTTCATCCTCTACTACTTGCCATGTAGTATAGGGTGTTCTCTTTACAAAGTTTTTGACCAAGTGAAGGAATAGCTTGAGTTTGAGTCTCCCCGACGTAGATCATCTTCGGCCTCGAAGTCAATGACCTAGCCCGATCATTTCTTCGACGAAACCATCGCTAGAGTCCGGGATCCGATGATCACAACGGAGGGACGTCAACACGGAGCTTTAGAAGTGGAGGACCGGATTTACAAAGGTTGTATTTCCATTCACTTAGCTAAAGTTGTTTGGTTGCATAGTTTCGCCTATCCTCTAGTTAACGATCTAGTTTAGGGTTTCTCGGCACCGGAAAATTTTAATTTGTTATGGTTGATGCCTTGTGGAACCTCTTGAGTGTGCCTAGTCACCCTACAGTGGTATCAAAGCCTAGCTAGAGCTTTAGGTGAAGTGTAGACGATGTTAGAAATCCGATCGAACCCCGAAACCCTAACTCAAACCCTTCTCTGTACATTTTCTGAAAATGTGGATTTTTCCAAATTAAAAATATCCAAAAAAATACAGCAGGGTATTATAAGATTTACTGTGAAGCACGTGAGCCCAAGTCAACCAAAGCGCCGCGGAACCGCGGCCCCACCCTAGCATGTGCGGCGGTTCCGCCGCCATAAAGGTGATTCTTGGCACGTGCTTTGCACAGTAATGTCCTATATTGATTCCTGTGTTTTCTGGGTAATTTTAACTTATATTCAACAGTTGAATTTTCTGGGTTGTTTTGGGGATTCAATGATTCGATCGGTTTATTTAACTTCGTCTATGTGTTTTTCCGGATAATTTTTGAATATGTTAAAAAGTTCGACCGGATATAAATACCCAATTTTTCCCCTGCCGGAAAATTTCCAAGTGTTGGATTTTTCCGTGGTTTAAGAACGTTCTAAGTAGTGCAAGTAATGCGATGGACCCTCTAGAAGACAACAAACCTTAACTCGATTATGTGACCGTCTTGAACTGCCCTTTGAACCTTTGGGTTTAGGACAGTACGGCGTGCCACATGTGAGGCGTTGGCTTGACCCTTCTATGGCTGGACCGTTGGTACTGAGGCATGAACTGGATGTTTTTAAACTTTTTTCATGCGTTGAGCTGTTTCGGGAAAACTTGGGTGTTTGATTGTTCGATCGGAAAGTTTAACTTTTTCTATTTATCTGGAATGTGTGGAATCCACAAGTAGTTATGAGATAACAGATTTGGATGTTATAAACATAGCAATTTAGTCTCGAATGATCGGTTGCCACGGAATTTTGATGCGATCAAAAGTCCGTCGCAATCACGTAGCGTACGCGGATACTCGCCGGGTAAACTTAATAGACAGCCATGCCCCATAGCCCCGACCAAGTGACTGTAGGAGAACCCCGTCACCAAAAGCATCCATTCGGGTGCTCGCGGCAACGGTGTTGTGCCTTGGTGCACTTCGTCGACGGCATCCGGGGGTGCGGCCGTCTACTAAAGTTTGCGACGAGCATTCGATCAGTTTATCGGGAATCTTGTTGAATTGCCCGACTGGATATTGAAAAGTGTTTTCGATATAGAGACTAAAATGCGGGGTTTATAATTGTTAGGCATGCGATGTCTAAGGAGGTTGCGGATTCCAACTGTTGTAGTTTTACACTTTCTTTTCTGTGACCGTAAGTGTAATATGTGATATCGCCGGTTTCGTTGCTATATGTCAACAACAATTGGGATGCGCACATTTACTTACGTTGATGACATGTGATGTTATGTGTTGCTGGATATGTTATATTGGATCGTCGCGTTTTGAATAGCCAGGGGGGTTTTATGTGAAATGAGAGTTTTTTTATTTTCATTCATGTAAAATTAATTGTATGTAATATTCTTTTAATTGAGGCACTTCCAGGTTGCGGAAGATGTCACCTATTGTATATTATTTTCTTTTCCGCACTAGGATAGATGTAACGTTTTGAAAACCGTTTCGGTGAAATTTCGAAAAAACGGTAAAATAAGGGGGTTTTCTGTAAAAAGTCAAAATGCAAATATCTTTATTATAAAATTAAATTTACATATTCTAGCTATGTAATTGCTAGTATTTGGTGTTTATTGAGCCACTGGTGAAATTTCAAATTTTCTGAAAAATTTTCCGAAATTAATTATTTTAATATTATTTTAAGCCGTCTCTAATACATTTAATTAGGTAAAATTACAAATTGGAATGAGTTGAAACAAATTGCGTGCATCATATCATATTAAATAAAATTTTATCATGTGGTTTTTGAAATGAAATCGTTTTCTAAAACGGTTTAGAAAATATTGAAGAAAAAGGCTTTTTTAGTGAATTTAGTGTAAATGGATGTTTGGGGTATAGTATTTATCATTTTTCATCACCCCACACCCATACCCACACTCACACACCCCCATTTTCCCTTCCCTATGGCTGATTTCAGTAGTCCCCCCCTCAATTGTCCCCACTTGTGTTGCAAAAGAAAAGAAAGAAAAGAAAAGAGAATGATAGAAGTAAAAGGTTGACTTTTTGACCACATTCTCTCTCCAATCACCTCACACTCTCTTCTCTCCCCTCATTAGCCGAGCCATTTCTAAATTCCTGCAGCCCTCCCCTCTCTTTACCTCATCTCATCTCTTCTCCAAAAATCCCACCCTTTTTACCTTCAAAAATTCATCAAATTCCATCCAAAATCAAAACAAAATCAAAATCCAACTCCTACCCATTTTTCATTTGCCTATCTAGAATGGATCTAGGGAATAAGATTTCAATTTGGGAGGCTATGGGTGCTTGTGGATCTTCAAATATTTTTGGGTATAATTTCTAAACCTTTTGCTTAATTTGTTAGTTAATTTCTTAAAGCTAATTTATTTAAGTGTTAATTAGGCTTTAATTGCAAGTTTGGAAATTCTAGAATTGGGTATGGATCAAGTTAGGGTTTTATATCACTTGATCATGGTTTAAGTGTATAATTTAACATATTATGGCATGTAAAATCTTACCTAGTAACTAGTTGCTAATTGTTATTTTAAAATTTGTCTAATTAAGCTATTTTGCTAACAAGGGTTTTTGGAAAATTATTAAATGCTTTAGATTAAATATAATTATGGTTTCATATCATTATTAATATTATATTGAGTGGTTTAATGCCTTTTGTTCATGAAAATCCAAGCTAAATTGTTGTTTGCGTATTTTTGCTATAAAATTGTTAAAATTGGGTATTTTGTAAACTAGAATTTTGGGGTCAATGGAATTTAATGAGATTAAATTATGAGAATTGTTTTTATGACTTATTTAAGATATTTAATAAGTATTATGGCCGCTAGATTTGTTTAAACGTCGAGTTTTGTACTAAAAACGGGTAATTTTTGCTTGCTAGATTTTCGGAAAAATGGCTTTTAAGGTGAATTTGTGGTTTTTGTGAATTCTAACCTATTTTATATCATAATTAGTGTTCATGAATGCGCAAATGAGAGTGTTTGGGTTTTTCTCGATGGTTTGAAGTTTGTACATCGACATCGAGGGTTGGTTTGGCTATTCTTGCCTGCGTAGGCGATAGGTTTTGATCTATGCGTGATACGCGTGCAGATTTGATTTTCGTATGCCGTTTTGATTTCGAATTTGGTTTTAATACGACACGGTGCATTATAATATGTAGGTACCCCATGTGGACTTCGAGACGACAAGCAAGCGCGTGACGACGTCGGCACCGGCTAGCGAGGACCAGGTGAGTAGATTTATATCTACGGGGAGAAGTCGGGTGGATGGCGTATAGCACCCCCGCAGTCCGTAGTGTAGATCATATATATATATATATATGTTTATATAGTTGTTTTATGATACGAGAATGTTTATTCATGTTATGTTTATGTGTTCATGGTTTACCTTTGGGTTAGTTGCGAAACCCTAGAGTAGTTGTTATACCCACATACGCACACACAGACTTGCATACTTTACTTTCTTGTGCGTAGATTGGGATGTGTATATATGTATATATGCGTGGGTATGGGACTATGCATATGTACATTCATATGCGCATGCATGGATAATGAGGATAGTACTTGGGATTTATGTGAGTCGATGAGATTTGATTTGAGGCCGTGAGATCGGTGATATGGCAGGGTTCGTATTTGAGATACGACATGACGTTGTAGCGGGTCCTTGACGTAGTGTTTCACACGTGCATGCTTACTTAGGCGGTATCAGTATTGTACTAGACGTAGATCAGTACCCCGATCATGATATTGATAAAGAGGATACAAGATGAATAGTATAATGAATGTGATATTGACCCTTACCCAGATTTGGGATGCCGTACGACGGATTTACGTACGAGCTATATATTGATGATTGATCCGTACTCTTGACTTGGGATTCCTGATTATAGATATGGTATCGGATATGATATTATTGAGGCGGGATCACCGACTATACATATACAGGTATGTATATGTATCGACTCAGATGATAGGCGGTTTCCTTACCTGTAGTTCAGCTTGTTAGTTCAGCCGTATAGTTTAGTGTAATTGTTAGACTAGATTAGATTTCTTACCTATTTCAAAAACTAACGAATCGTGGGTATTTTAAAAGACAACCCAAGGGATCCTACGGATATTTCAAAAGACGTATATTTTCATAAAAACACCGTAGCCCCTATTTTCAAAACCCCATGATTCGTGTTATTTCAAAAGGCACCATTTGTAGGATTTATATTAGGGTAATGCAGTTTAGTTATCGTTGTGTCTAGTATTCCGTTCATTATTGTTGTTCGCTCCGCATCGCATACTTATGTTATAATTTCTTATTGCATTGTTGATATCATATTGTTAGGACACCAGCACCATTACCGATGATGCGTATGTACCACGTACACTTACTTGCCGGCTCACACACATCTTCATCGGTAATTGCCATGTCACGTACACCTTAGAAGATATTATTGCTTGACTTAGCTTGTTAGTTAGTAATTTGACATGATATTAGTGTACATGCCTTATATGCCAGCTTAACATTGTAGTTATTACTTGTCACTTCATGCATACTGTTATTCATTGTTATGCCTATATTCATGGTTTTACATGCTATTGATGATTTGGATTTGGATTTCCATGATATTTTCTGGATTTGGGGGGGGGGGGGGGAAACCGCAAAACTTATATAAACTGATTTCTCTCTTTTTTAAATAAAAGGTGCGGTTTTTCCCATGATGTATGAGTCGTCCACCATGAGTTTGCTGATGGATTTCGAGACTCGATTCGAGGAGACGGATGAACCGTTTTGGGTATATGGTGGACCCGGTAAGGTACCCCGGGGAAAGAAGCACGTGATGATGACGATGTGAGCCTGGCAGGGGAGCACTACCTACCGGTGATTTTACCCGACGCGTCGGATATCCGGAGGATACCGTCGTGGTCTTGAGATGGATGGTAGGGGCCGGTCTGGACTGACGGTGCCCTAGATATTGTGATTGAGACATTGAGATTTTGAGGTATTCAGGTACAGAGATTGTGACACAGAGATGTCGAGATATTTGGATACTTGTTTTGTGTCGATGCTGGGCACTGTCTTATGCTGATTTCATTTATGGTACCTCCTATTTTAAAATACAGAAATCTCACTGATTTATGAAAGTAGCTTTATTCAGTACATGCATTCTGTTTCATGCATTCATACATCATCCATATGATATATTGCTACCTGAGGCACTGACACGGGCCAATGAGATTACACTCGGGTTAGATTTTTATCCTAAACATTGTTAGGCTGCATGTTATATATAATTGAGGATATATTATGATCATTGACCTAGGTTGCGTTATTTATGCGATTTCTTTCCGTAGATGGTTTTCTATTCACGAGTTGGCAACTCACCCCCGTTGTCCCCCAGTTTCTTGCAGGTTTGTCGTACAGGGTTCTTTACGGCTTTGCTGGTACTATTTCCATTTCCGGGTGACTTGCTAGTAGGTGGGTTTATTTGTATCGTACCCCCATTATTTATCTTGTATATCATTAGTCTGTTGTATCTAGAAGTTCCATCAACCAAACATGTATTTATTTGAGATAGAGACCAATGATGTTTATTCTTTCGACCTTAGAGTCGAACGTTGTATTTCTGTGGTTTTCTTGTTGTTTTGAGTTTCTATTTGAGTTTTGATCCTCGCCCTTGGCGTTGTATATTATATTGCTTATGTGGTTGTGACCGTCGATTGACGAAGAGCTAGCTCCCGCTTGGGGATGCCTTTTTTGATTTTGTATACTATTCATGTTGTATCCCGTTTGGGGGCCAGTATTTACAAAGGAGACTCTGCCGAAATTTTCAGTAAATATTTGATTTTTTTAAAAAACGCATAATTCGGCTTATGCTATTAAAACTACTTGATTTGAATTGGTTTTCCTTCACTCTACTACTTTTCTTGGTTTGGTTTTCTGGGGTTTCGATTTACTTCGATTACGTACGCCTCGAGACGTTCGTAGTTTAAGTGCCGGTCTTGTTCCGTACTTTCGGGACGTGACAAAGTTGGTATCAGAGCGTTAGGTTTTACCTTCGGAGCGTAGGATGACCCTTGGTTGATGGAATAGGTAACTAAAGTAGAGTGACGTACCGTGGGTATGTTCCGCGGCATACTTAGGATACGCTACTCCACTTAAGAAGCCTTAGGATGTACATTTCTTTGCTCAGTATTATATTCATTCCGATCTAGCCTCATCAGTACCAGTTATGGTTTTGCTGCCACGATTACGGGCAAGGAGAGCTACGGCTAGAGTTGCGGTCAGCACGAGCTCGTCACGAACGAGGACTGACCAGGGCGTAATTCCGGCGACACACGATTGCAGAGATGTGTCTTTTTACCGTGTTTTCGCGCCACGAGCGTTTGATGGATCGCTGTATGAGGTTACTCGGACGTGCAGATCAGCACTAGAGGATTGAGCCACTGACAGAGGCCAGCCAGATTTGATGACCGTTGGTGTATTACTTACTCATGATGATTGAGGCACTGTTCAGCGTGCAGACGAGTGAGCCAGTTGTTGCTGCGAGCGACGAGATATCGCCCCATATGTTGGAGCTATTGCGGGACGAGTTGTACTAGTAGATGATAGAAGGTCTCTAGTCACCCGATGATGAATAACTAGGACAGGTGGTTCGTTCGCCTACCCCGATACGAGGTCATCAGATAGATTGATTCCAGCTAGAGACGACTTCACGCGGAGACGTTCAGAGTTGACAGAGACGATCGAATGTCAGAAACCTATTATTCCATGTTTAAAGTAGTCGGAAAGACATGCAGGCAATTCTATGGTCCCTCTAGAAGAATGAAACCCTAACTCGACTTAATGACCGTGTGAAAGCCTTTGAACCTTCGGGTTTGCGGCAGTTCTACGGCGCCATTAGTGAGGCTTGGGTTTGCCCTTCTACGGCTGGACCACCGATGCTGTGGTATGTACTCGATACTATTAAACTGTGGCCAAAATGTTGAGCTCTTGGGGGATTATGAGGTTTTGACAATCGATCGGATGGTTCGACTTAATTCGGATGCTAGGTGGTGAGATGCATTTCTTGGGAGACTCCCGATACGAGGATAGTCGCTGGAGCTCAGTCCAGCAGCCACGACGAGACGAGTCCGAAGCGGTCGACATTAGAGAAAAATGGAGTAAGAGGTTCGTACAAGATCTGGATATGATGACGTTCCCCTCCGCCGACATCAGAGATACGATACGCATGCCAAGGCATTGTACTTGGATATACCTTCCAGAAGGAGTCGCGATGAGTATGCAGCCATTCCGGAACGAGAACAGATCTAGTAAGGGACGATGACTTCCGGACAGTTCGGCAGAGACGAGATTTGGGAGAAATTTCGACAGGACCTTTCTGGAATAAATTACAAGAAGACTTGGACCCAGGAGTGGTCATGTTATGCAAACCAGCAGGCCAGAGTTCATGATCATCGACGAGACATCCCACTAGTGACCGCGACAGTTGGCCCGAGATTCTTAGAGGATGCACTTGAGCGGTACTATTCCGCCATTATTGATTTCGATGTTTTGGGTGATTTATTCGCCTGATTTGATTTTGTTGATTGAGGATTTACGATCTTTGCACAGTGTTGCACTTGATATCGTTTTCGTGCTTGGGTTTCACATGTTTGTGATTTTACGGTTTTAGACATTTGAGTTGATTTTGTGCGTATGCACGCACACGATTTGGTTCATGCACTCTGTATAGTTTATAAATGCTTGCAGTGCAGTGATACGCCTTTTGTGCACTGAGATGCACTGGACTTCGATTTCGATTGTGATACTCGACATTTGTTTTGTGCACCTTGTGCACCTGATTTGATTTTGCGCATGTTCGGCGCTTGATGTTGGATTTCATGATTTCGTGCATGGTGGATGCCCCTGGTTTTGGGTTTTCACGCATGTTGAGCGCATGTCTTGAGATGCGATTTTGGTGCACACCAGATGCACTAAATCGAGATTTTTTTCGTGCATGTCAGATGCACCTGATTTTGCTGTTAGGCACACACGTTGCCTACGACAGATGCTTTGTGCACACCCGATGCACTTAGATCTTGTTTCTGTGCACTTATATGGCACGTATATGGATTTTGATTGTCGTGCGCACCAGACGCACGTAGTATTCATACGTGTATTTTGGGATTGATTTCTTATACAGCAGTATGTTTTTATGATATTGCTATGTGTTTTCATACTGAGCAGGACTAGTCAGAGGACAGTACCTGAATATATTTTGCATTCATTGATAGTTATTGAAGGGATTTCCAAAAAGCGAGCTATAGTCTCAGTATTTACCTACGTGTCTGATATGACACGAAATGTTTAAAATAAGGAAACCCTTCTAAATTGTTTCCCAAAACGGCAGAACGTACCTTTCAAACAAAGGTATATATGTATATAGTTATTTTCTTATGATAGACGTCCGCCACTGTGCAGTGTTATGCGCATTGCACAGCGACTTAAAAGATTTGGCATGCATTTCCTCCTAGTATTTACATGTATAGTTCCGATTTATAGCATATCGGTCTTGCTTTGAATTTGGCATTTGTGTCTTCACATTGAATCCGATGATTGCGGAATGCTTGACGGAGTTTTGATTTCGAATTATCTGATCATTACTCATGCGCATGCATTGCGCTATGATGCGTTTTATGTATTTATGATTTCGGAGCCCCGACGACTTGATGGTTTTGCTTAGATGTTTTAGTATTTGGGAGGAGATTTAATTTAAATTCGGGGACCGAATTTCTTTAAGAGGGGAAGATTGTAACGTTTTGAAAATCGTTTCGGTGAAATTTCGAAAAAACGATAAAATAAGGGGGTTTTCTGTAAAAAGTCAAAATGCAAATATCTTTATTATAAAATTAAATATACATATTCTAGCTATGTAATTGCTAGTATTTGGTGTTTATTGAGCCACTGGTGAAATTTCAAATTTTCTGAAAAATTTTCCGAAATTAATTATTTTAATATTATTTTAAGCTGTCACTAATACATTTAATTAGGAAAAATTACAAATTGGAATGAGTTGAAACAAATTGTGTGCATCATATCATATTAAATAAAATTTTATCATGTGGTTTTTGAAATGAAATCGTTTTCCAAAACGGTTTAGAAAATATTGAAGAAAAGGGCTTTTTTAGTGAATTTAGTGTAAATGGATGTTTGGGGTATAGTATTTATCATTTTTCATCACCCCACACCCATACCCACACTCACACACCCCCATTTTTCCTTCCGTATGGCTGATTTCAGCAGTCCCCCCCTCAATTGTCCCCACTTGTGTTGCAAAAGAAAAGAAAGAAAAGAAAAGAGAATGATAGAAGTAAAAGGTTGACTTTTTGACCACATTCTCTCTCCAATCACCTCACACTCTCTTCTCTCCCCTCATTAGCCGAGCCATTTCTGAATTCCTGCAGCCCTCCCCTCTCTTTACCTCATCTCATCTCTTCTCCAAAAATCCCACCCTTTTTACCTTCAAAAATTCATCAAATTCCATCCAAAATCAAAACAAAATCAAAATCCAACTCCTACCCATTTTTCATTTGCCTATCTAGCATGGATCTAGGGAATAAGATTTCAATTTGGGAGGCTATGGGTGCTTGTGGATCTTCAAATGTTTTTGGGTATAATTTCTAAACCTTTTGCTTAATTTGTTAGTTAATTTCTTAAAGCTAATTTATTTAAGTGTTAATTAGGCTTTAGTTGCAAGTTTGGAAATTCGAGAATTGGGTATAGATCAAGTTAGGGTTTTATATCACTTGATCATGGTTTAAGTGTATAATTTAACATATTATGGCATGTAAAATCTTACCTAGTAACTAGTTGCTAATTGTTATTTTATAATTTGTCTAATTAAGCTATTTTGCTAACTTGGGTTTTTGGAAAATTATTAAATGCTTTAGATTAAATATAATTATGGTTTCATATCATTATTAATATTATATTGAGTGGTTTAATGCCTTTTTTTCATGAAAATTCAAGCTAAATTGTTGTTTGTGTATTTTTGCTATAAAATTGTTAAAATTGGGTATTTTGTAAACTAGAATTTTGGGGTCAATGGAATTTAATGAGATTAAATTATGGGAATTGTTTTATGACTTATTTAAGATATTTAATAAGTATTATGGCCGCTAGATTTGTTTAAACGTCGAGTTTTGTACTAAAAACGGGTAATTTTTGCTTGCTAGATTTTCGGAAAAATGGTTTTTAAGGTGAATTTGTGGTTTTTGTGAATTCTAACCTATTTTATATCATAATTAGTGTTCGTGAATGCGCAAATGAGAGTGTTTGGGTTTTTCTCGATGGTTTGAAGTTTGTACATCGACATCGAGGGTTGGTTTGGCTATTCTTACCTGCGTAGGCGATAGGTTTTGACCTATGCGTGATACGCGTGCCGATTTGATTTTCGTATGCCGTTTCGATTTCGAATTTGGTTTTAATACGACACGGTGCATTATGATATGTAGGTCCCCATGTGGACTTCGAGACAACAAGCAAGCGCGTGACGATGTCGGCACCGGCTAGCGAGGACCAGGTGAGTAGATTTATATCTACGGGGAGAAGTCGGGTGGATGGCGTATATGTAGGGTTCCTCGGCACGCTAATGAGGTCTCACAAGGCATCAACCATGCCAATTTCAAATTTTGCGGTGCCGAGAAACCCTAGACTACGGATCGTTGGCTAGAATTTTAGGCGAAAAAGAAACTAGTTTACAACTAAACTAAGAGAACGGAAATACAACCTTTGTAGATCCGTTTCTCCACCTCCATAGCTCCATGATGAAGTCCTCTCCGCTGTCCAAAACGAACCATGACACTTGCATCGGCTTCCTCGGAGAAAAAGCGGGCTAGGTCATCGACGACGATGCCGAAGATGATCTACGTCGAGGCATCACTAGATCAAGCTCCACCTTCACCAAGCCATGAAAACTTGTGAAGGAAATACACTCTACTACTTGGCAAGAGGTAGAGGATGAAGAAATAGGAAGTGGGTAGACTTTAGAATTGGATTTCTCACTTGATTTCTTCACTTGCCATTGATGAGGCAAGCTTTCTTCATATGAAGAAGAAGAAGAAGAAGATGATAATTGTTATGATAAGTTAATTAAAAATCAAAAGAAAAGAATACTTATCATAAACCAACCATGGTTATGTGTAGAGAGCAAACTATAGTTAGGTGAATGGTTAGGTTAGGCATAAAACAAAAATGGTGGACTTTTTTCAAAGGTTCATGAATTTTCAACAAAGAACAAAATTAGCCACCATTTTCCTTTTGCCAAAATGAAATAAACAAATCAATAAATGAATAATCAAATTAAACAAAACTCTAACCATTCACTTAACCAAGGTTTAAACTTTACACAAACTCAAGTAAGCATGTATCATCAAACATGATACAAACAATTGTACAAAAAGTATATCACATATACAACTTGTACAACCAAGTGAGAAAATCCATTTAAAGTGAACCAATACTAGTTAATGCAAAGTAATATATCAAATATATAATTATACATTAAATTATTAAATCAACACTTGATTTAACGATCCGGTCATATCGCATATAACCGACTAGTATTCAATGTATCGGCTTATCGAATCAATCCTTGATTCGATAACCAGGTTATATCGCATACAACCATATCGATACATTCATCGCGAGAATAGAATACGGTATCACATACACGCATTATTCTCGGTCCCGCACATATCTCATATGCGCTCCTATTTCGTTTTGCTTGAGCCAGGAAACCTCTGTGTAGGACTCTAAAGACTCGTCAATACGCCGGCAGCAGGTGATGATCATATCAAACACACACAAGCCGCAAGCGGTCTGCTAAACGTAACGGCCACCCGGGTATTGAGTGATCAGAAGATCGACGAGCAAGCCCACTCACACTCCAGTGAATCCAACCAGTAACACTACCGTACAGTCCGGTCTCGTCGTCTGATATGTCGCATATCTTGCCTAGGGGTAGTAAACGTCAGACCCCAATAGCTCGATAAGTCGTGTCGATATGAGGTCTATAACAATTCGAGAAACTACTGGTAACACTTACCAGTATATCTCAACAACCCTGGCCAGGGATTTCCTGTTATAGCCAATCGAACACAGCGCAACATCAACCCCCTATACCGGGAGAGACGAATCCCCTCCTATCGCTCATTGCCTCCATGTGACTCGGGACTGTACCCAAAAACCACCGTTTTGCACGCCCTCTTGGACGTGGTAAGATGGAAATCAAAGCACAGTGGGAACCACACAAGACTCTATGACGATCTCGGGTCAATAGACTACTCTGTACCAGTGTCACCAGAGAACTGCCATCTGACGTGAGGTATAATACCATCTGGGAGTTCTCGGTGAGTCCGTCCAGTGTACCCAGTCTCTATTGAGCACCCGTATATCATCTCTGATGTCAAACACCGATGGATATGGGATCATCCATCGCCCATCTGTATGGGTCGAGAAGGTACACGCTAGTCTACTCTGGTATATCGATGCCCCATCTCGATACACCCACGACTAGGGACTTTGAAGGATATACTTATGGACTACCATGTCCCCACTAGTATGATCCGCATCACAGTCCAGGTAGTCAAGTACACATCCTAAGGGCTTTACCAACATGTAACAGAGAGACAATCAGTGTACACGTTAAGGTAAAAAGCAACCAGATAGCATACTATCATGTCGAGCAAGAAAGTCCTCCCTATATATGTCCCAGCATCCACTACAATATACATCCAATGTACAGTAATGGCCTCTAGGGCATACATATAACTAACAATCTCCCACTTGCACTAGGGCCATCTGTAGCAGTGGTTGTAGTATCTCATACTCAACCATACCATAAAAGTCTCTCGCCGGGAATAGGCCTTCGTGAGTGGATCCGCCGTGTTATCCTCTGAGTCTACTCTCCTTACCTCGATCACCCTGGAGATCAACCATCTCCATGATCAGGTGATACTGCCTTAGAATAAGTCTGGATCACTGATGGGACCGGCGTTCCTTGGCATAAGCCACAACTCCATTGTCTCACAATGGTAGGAACGTAGTTCATCTCATGAACTAATATACACCCAAACATCCTCTTTGGTAGAATCTTAAGTAGCGATGTATCCTGCCTTTAACGTCTAGTATGCCACGGTATCTAGCTTGGAACTCTTCCAACATACCGTCCCTTTAAGGAGGGTAAAGACAATGCCTGTGACTGACATTCAGTCGTCTTTATCACCCTGGAACCCTTCCAGTGATTTTCCCCAGAATCGTTTGATATCATCTCACTACAACTAGTGAGAATCCTAACATCCAATTAAATCTATCTCATAGATCCAAAACTCAGGATTTAGGAGGTATCATTTTGATCCTACACGGAGAATCTTTGTGATAAACGGAGATTGATCGAGCGTAGCATAAGAAACTCCTTTCTTATCAAGAGTATGTCATCCACGTACTCTATGAGGATCACCACCATACTCCCTACTACCTTTTTGTTTATACAAGGTTCATCTACCATTTTGATGATGTCAAACTCTTTGACTAATCCATCAAAACAGATGTTCCAACTCCGCGATGCCTGCTTTAATCCTATAAAGCATCTTGCACACATTTCCGCTGCTCCCACTGTCTACGAGGCCCTCTGGCTGTGTACTTATAGACGCTCTCTTCTAATACATCATTTAGAAAAGCTGTCATGACACCCAACCACTAGATATCGTAGTCATGGTATGTAGCCATGGCAAGTAGGATCTGGATGGACTTAAGCATAGATACTGGAAAAGGTTTCATCATTATCCACGACTGGTCAATGACGAAAACTTTTAACAAGTCTAGCTTTGAAAGTCTCAACTTTTCCATTTACACCAAGTAATCTTCTCAAGATATACTTGCTCCTGATGGGGATTTAACCCTTCAGATATAGCAACCAAAGTCCATACTTTGTTGGTGTACATGGATTCCATCTCAGATCACTAAGCATCCAGCCATTCTTACAGAGTCTTACTCCTGATGACCAGCTCGAAGCTAGTTGGGTCATCATCTCATGATGCAATCGTCGCTGCCACTGTCATAGAGAAACAGAAGTATCTCTCAGGTGGGTGAGGAACCCTTCTAGATCGGCGGAGAGGCTGAGGTTCGTTGGAAACTATTGAATCCTTTGGTCCTGTCAAATCATCAGCTGCAGTTTGTATTGCTGGAACCTTTCCAGTTCTACATAACAGACCTTGCCTCGAGCTTGTCCGGATTTTGCTTTTAGACATAGGCCGGACAACCCCAAATCTTAACTAACTTAAGATATGGGCTCTTCCCTTTCCATATCACATATGAAGTGGTAGGCAACTGATTTGATTTGAACCCTATTCAATAGGTATGCAGCTTCATAAGTGCATAACTCCCAAAAAGAAATAGGTAACTCAGTAGTACTCATCATAGAGCACACCTTATCATATAGGGTATAATTGCTCCGCCCCGATATACCATCTTGCTATGGTGTATACGGAGGAGTAATGCTGAGAGAGATTCTCATTCTCCATTAGAATAGTCCAGGAATTCCATGCTCAAGTATTCTCCTCCCTGATCTCATCATAGGACATAATACTTATACCCGTATTTTGGTTCTCTACTTCTAACTTATATTCTGTGAATATCTCAAAAGGTTCGGACTTGTGTTTCAACAAGAACATCTGTCTGAATCTAAAGAGATCATCAGAGAACGTAATGAAGTATTAAGAACCAGTCCTGGCATGTGTAGACAAGGGACTTACATACATCAACATGTATCATCCCAAGAGTTCACTAACTCTTTCTCTGCTTCCAATAAACAGAGCTGTGGTCATTTTATCTTTGTGACATGACTGGCGAGTTTCACAAGATGTAAATTCAAACTAATTTAAATATGCATCTTTATGTAACTCTAGCTAGTCGGGTCACATTGATCTGACCTAGTCTACAATACCTTAAGAAGAATTCGTTCATTTCTGAACTCTTCCTCTTGTGTGTGTTCTGTATACTAAGAACTGTAGTTTGATTTAGAACATCAATGCTTTTAGATAACGTGCCTGAACCGATCAACTTTTGATATAGGAAATGTTCAAAACATTATCCAACAATACAAAATTTTATCATTTCTTTACTAATAAAGAGACTGATATGATTTTGTATATCAGGTTCGGTATCTAATAACATTTGTTCAGAATCAATGTATTGATAATACAGGGTGACAGTGACCAACAGACTTGGCTGCAACACTTGCCCCGTTTTCTGCCTCATGAAACTTATCACCCGTTCTCAGTTCTCTACCTTTCTGTAGCCCTATATAACAGATTACATATCTGGGATCCTGATCTGGTTTCACATACCCAGGACGTAGAGGATACAGAGAAACAGTTCTTTGTAATGAACACACCCGAAGATGATGCATCAGCATGCACTCTCTTCGTTTGGGCGGCACGGGAAATCTGGTATTCCCCAATTTCCTGCTCTGTCTTATAACAATTATAAGTTGGAACGGGACCAACGTTCCCCAGCTCAGTATAACAAGCGGGTTCGGTCAAATAATCCGTATTATTATCTTGATTAAGGCGTGATATGGTCGCTACCTGGAGAGAGAGAGAAGAAAGCACTCAGCGTGCGCTCTTGCAAGAATAGATTGGTTATTATTTTATCTAATCAGGATGGCTCCCACTGCTTTTTATCAAATCTTCCTTCAAACCCTAAAAGGAAAGACTAGCCGGGATTAATTACACACTACAAGTTCGCCAATCTTTCAGCCAGGCCAGTGTCGGTACTTTGAGGGAGGTCCCCCGTGCTTTCGCACGAACCTAATTAATGTAAATCTCGTTTTCCCAGAGGCTTAACCCCGTTAACACCTTTCTAGACACCTACTTGATCGGATAATTGTAATGTGTAAAACTCTTCCAGGAGTAACTCTTACTCGCAGTGGGTATCGGGATACAACTATCTCATAGAAGGTATGCAATCTCATTGCAAATTTGAACACTTGAAATTCCCGATAATATTTTACCCCTAGTGTTCTATGACCTTGACGAATGCCAAACAACCCACAGTCCACTAGTCAAGTTCAACCCGTACATTTCTTGATCGAATTAAACCCACCCGCACGACCCTTGACAAATGCCAAACAACGCCGTACGAATACCCTAATCCAATCTGCATCATATGCATAAGCAGATAAATACTAGTTAGCTACCGCACACTACGCCTTGACGAATGCCAAACTACCATAGCACGAATACTAACTGGTACTTATCTGAAATGACGGAGGGCTACGACAGGTTTTTCTGAAAACCTATTGCGTAATGAACTTGATATCGTTGTAGAATCAAATGATTTTGAAATGGAGTGTCTTTGAGGCTTTTCTAGTTTTGCTAAAGGAGTCACTCCCGGTGAAGGGATCGTCGGTCCTTTTCTCGTCGAATGAGGTGCGGGATATATCACATATATCACTGTGCAAAGCAAAAAATCTTAAAAGCAGTCAAAAGACAAACCGAGTGTGTAGCATCTGCCAGTTATTGCTAAAGGAGTCACTCCCGGTGAAGGGATCTCGGTCCTTTCCTTATCGAATAAGGTGCAGGATATATCACATATACCGCTGTGCAAAGCAAGAACTGTAGCTACCTGTTTTATTTTGAAATTCGATTCTACAACATCTTAGGTTTCTTTTCTTTTCATTAATCATATTAATGAAGTCCCATCATTTAAGTACCTAAACATCACAGATAAATACGACGTACACTTATGCCATCCGCATTCGCCTCGATGTCCCCTCGTGCACCGTTAGGTTAGGTAACTAACGGCAGAGCGGGGCAGGGCTAGCGCGGGTGTAAAACATAAGTAACGTCTATATAATATATCATATATACTATATACTGTATCTATCACAGAACATCACATGATCACATCACAGATAACGCAGCAGAAGAACCATATGAAATATTGGATATACTAGGACGTCCGTGTTTTCAATACGAGCCAGTATAAAACACGGATTCCACGGTCGCAATAAATAGCCAAACCCACACCCCTAGACCCCTACGAGAGCGGCAAGAAACCCTACCAATTCTAGAGTTAGGAGACCCGGACTCGACCCCTCGAGTTGGTCTCCCACTGGACTCCAGAACCCGATTACTTGTGCCCTCCTCCTTGGGTCTATCCTAGTGCGGAAAAGTAAATAATATACATTAACGGTGACAACTTCCGCAACCTGGAAGTGCCCCAATAAAAAGAATATTACATACAAGTTTTTACATCAATGAAAATGAAAAACACTCATCTCACATAAAAAAAAACCCTGCTATTCAAACACGACGATCCAATATAACATATCCAGCAACACATAACATCACATGTCATCAACGTAAGTAAATATGTGCATCCCAATTGTCGTTGACATATAGCAACGAAACCGGCGATATCACATATTACACTTACGGTCACAGAAAAGAAAGTGTAAAACTACAACAGTTGGAATCCGCAACCTCCTCAGACATCGCATGCCTGACCAAATGAATTACTTAGACATCACAAGCCTAACAATTATAAACCCCGCATTTTAGTCTCATTATCGAAAACACTTTTCAATATCAAGTCGGGAAATTCAACAGGATTCCCGACATCCTGATCGAATGCTCGTCGCAAACTTTAGTAGGCGGCCGCACCCCCGATACCGTCGACGAAGTGCACCAAGGAGGAACACCGCTACCCGGAGCACCCGGACGGATGCTTTCGGCGACGGGGTTCTCCTACAGTCACTTGGTCGGGGCTATGGAGTGAGGCTGTCTATTAAGTTTACCCGGCGAGTATCCGCGTACGCTACGTGATTGCGACGGACTTTTGATCGCATCAAAATTCCGTGGCAACCGATCAAGTGAGACTAAAGTGCTATGTTTATAACATTCATTCTGTTATCACATAACTTTTGTGAATTCCAATTGTTGTATCACATTCCGGATAAACAGAAAATGTTAAACTTTCCGATTGAATATTCGAACACCCAAGTTTTCCCGATACAGATCAACACATAAAACAAGTCTAAAAACATTCAGTTCGTGCCTCAGTACCAACGGTCCAGCCGTAGAAGGGTCAAGCCAACGCCTCACATGTGGCACGCCGTACTGCCCCAAACCCGAAGGTTCAAAGGGCAGTTCAAGATGGTCACATAATCGAGTTAAGGTTTGTTGTCTTCTAGAGGGTCCATTGAGTTACTTGCACTACTTAGAACGTCTTTAAACCACGGAAAAATCCAACACTTGGAAATTTCCCGACAGGGGAAAAATTGGGTATTTATGTCCGGTCGAACTTTTTAACATATTCAAAAAATTATCCGGAATAACACAGAGACAAAATTAGACAGTCCGATCGAATCTTCGAATTCCCTAAGCAACCCCAGAAAACTCAACTGTAGAGTAAATATTAAAATATTCCAGAAAATACATCACTAAAAATGAGGAGTTACTGTGAAAAAGACAAAAGCTGATGTGGCTTCTTTGCCGCGGAACCGCCGCACAAACCAGCTTATGCCGCGGTTCCGCCGCACTTTGGAGGAATCAACGACACGTTCTCCACAGTAATTCATCACATTCCCTGATGATTTTTCTGCATATTTTTAATTTCGAAAAAGACCAGATTCTGAAAAAGTACAGAGAGCATTTTTGGGTTCTAGTTTTCGGTTCGATCGGACTTCTAACGTCGTCTAGACTTCGCCTAAGGCTCTAGCTAGGCTCTGATACCACTGTAGGGTTCCTGGGCACGCTAATGAGGTCTCACAAGGCATCAACCATGCCAATTTCAAATTTTGCGGTGCCGAGAAACCCTAGACTACGGATCGTTGGCTAGAATTTTAGGCGAAAAAGAAACTAGTTTACAAGTAAACTAAGAGAACGGAAATACAACCTTTGTAGATCCGTTTCTCCACCTCCATAGCTCCATGATGAAGTCATCTCTGCTGTCCAAAACGAACCATGAATCTTGCATCGGCTTCCTCGGAGAAAAAGCGGGCTAGGTCATCGACGACGATGCCGAAGATGATCTACGTCGAGGCATCACTAGATCAAGCTCCACCTTCACCAAGACATGAAAACTTATGAAGGAAACACACTCTACTACTTGGCAAGAGGTAGAGGATGAAGAAATAGGAAGTGGGTAGACTTTAGAATTGGATTTCTCACTTGCTTTCTTCACTTGCCATTGATGAGGCAAGCTTTCTTCATATGAAGAAGAAGAAGATGATAATTGTTATGATAAGTTAATTAAAAATCAAAAGAAAAGAATACTTATCATAAACCAACCATGGTTATGTGTAGAGAGCAAACTACAGTTAGGTGAATGGTTAGGTTAGGCATAAAACAAAAATGGTGGACTTTTTTCCAAGGTTCATGAATCTTCAACAAAGAACAAAATTAGCCACCATTTTCCTTTTGCCAAAATGAAATAAACAAATCAATAAATAAATAATCAAATTTAAAAAAACTCTAACCATTCACTTAACCAAGGTTTAAACTTTACACAAACTCAAGTAAGCATGTATCATCAAACATGATACAAACAATTGTACAAAAAGTATATCACATATACAACTTGTACAACCAAGTGAGAAAATCCATTTAAAGTGAACCAATACTAGTTAATGCAAAGTAATATATCAAATATATAATTATACATTAAATCATTAAATCAACACTTGATTTAACGATCCGGTCATATCGCATATAACCGACTAGTATTCAATGTATCGGCTTATCGAATCAATCCTTGATTCGATAACCAGGTTATATCGCATACAACCATATCGATACATTCATCACGAGAATAGAATACGGTATCACATACACGCATTATTCTCGGTCCCGCACATATCTCATATGCGCTCCTATTTCGTTTTGCTTGATCCAGGAAATCTCTGTGTAGGACTCTAAAGACTCGTCAATACGCCGGCTGCAGGTGATGATCATATCAAACAATCACAAGCCGCAAGCGGTCTGCTAAATATAACGGCCACCCGGGTATTGAGCGATCAGAAGATCGACGAGCAAGCCCGCTCACACTCCAGTGAATCCAACCAGTAACACTACCGTACAGTCCGGTCTCGTCGTCTGATATGTCACATATCTTGCCTAGGGGTGGTAAACGTCAGACCCTAATAGCTCGATAAGTCGTGTCGATATGAGGTCTATAACAATTCGAGAAACTACTGGTAATACTTACCAGTATATCTCAACAACCCTGGCCAGGGATTTCCTGTTATAGCCAATCGAACACAGCGTAACATCAACCCCCTATACCGGGAGAGACGAATCCCCTCCTATCGCTCATTGCCTCCATGTGACTCGGGACTGTACCCAAAAACCACCGTTTTGCATGCCCTCTTAGACGTGGTAAGATGGAAATCAAAGCACAGTGGGAACCACACAAGACTCTATGACGATCTCGGGTCAACAGACTACTCTGTACCAGTGTCACCAGAGAACTGCCATCTGACGTGAGGTATAATACGATCTGGGAGTTCTCGGTGAGTCCGTCCAGTGTACCCAGTCTCTACTGAGCACCCGTATATCATCTCTGATGTCAAACACCGATGGATATGGGATCATCCATCGCCCATCTGTATGGGTCGAGAAGGTACACGCTAGTCTACTCTGGTATATCGATGCCCCATCTCGATACACCCACGACTAGGGACTTTGAAGGATGTACTTATGGACTACCATGTCCCCACTAGTATGATCCGCATCACAGTCCAGGTAGTCAAGTACACATCCTAAGGGCTTTACCAACATGTAACAGAGAGACAATCAGTGTACACGTTAAGGTAAAGAGCAACCAGATAGCATACTATCATGTCGAGCAAGAAAGTCCTCCCTATATATGTCCCAGCATCCACTACAATATACATCCAATGTACAGTAATGGCCTCTAGGGCATACATATAACTAACAGTATAGCACCCCCGCAGTCCGTAGTGTAGCTCATATATATATGTTTATATAGGTGTTTTATGATACGAGAATGTTTATTCATGTTATGTTTATGTGTTCATGGTTTACCTTTGGGTTAGTTGCGAAACCCTAGAGTAGTTGTTATACCCACATACGCACACACAGACTTGCATACTTTACATTCTTTTGCGTAGATTGGGATGTGTATATATGTATATATGCGTGGGTATGGGACTATGCATATGTACATTCATATGCGCATGCATGGATAATGAGGATAGTACTTGGGATTTATGTGAGTCGATGAGATTTGATTTGAGGCCGTGAGATCGGTGATATGGCAGGGTTCGTATCTGAGATACGACATGACGTTGTAGCGGGTCCTTGACGTAGTGTTTCACACGTGCATGCTTACTTAGGCGGTATCAGTATTGTACTAGACGTAGATCAGTACCCCGATCATGATATTGATAAAGAGGATACAAGATGAATAGTATAATGAATGTGATATTGACCCTTACCCAGATTTGGGATGCCGTACGACGGATTTACGTACGAGCTATATATTGATGATTGATCCTTACTCTTGACTTGGGATTCCTGATTATAGATATGGTATCGGATATGATATTATTGAGGCGGGATCACCGACTATACATATACAAGTATGTATATGTATCGACTCAGATGATAGGCGGTTTCCTTACCTGTAGTTCAGCTTGTTAGTTCAGCCGTATAGTTTAGTGTAATTGTTAGACTAGATTAGATTTCTTACCTATTTCAAAAACTAACGAATCGTGGGTATTTTAAAAGACAGCCCAAGGGATCCTACGGATATTTCAAAAGACGTATATTTTCATAAAAACACCGTAGCCCTATTTTCAAAACCCCATGATTCGTGTTATTTCAAAAGGCACCATTTGTAGGATTTATATTAGGGTAATGCAGTTTAGTTATCGTTGTGTCTAGTATTCCGTTCATTATTGCCGTTCGCTCCGCATCGCATACTTATGTTATAATTTCTTATTGCATTGTTGATATCATATTGTTAGGACACCAGCACCATTACCGATGATGCATATGTACCACGTACACTTACTTGCCGGCTCACACACATCTTCATCGGTAATTGCCATGTCACGTACACCTTAGAAAATATTATTGCTTGACTTAGCTTGTTAGTTAGTAATTTGACATGATATAAGTGTACCTGCCTTATATGCCAGCTTAACATTGTAGTTATTACTTGTCACTTCATGCATACTGTTATTCATTGTTATGCCTATATTCATGGTTTTACATGCTATTGATGATTTGGATTCGGATTTCCATGAGATTTTCTGGATTTGGGGGGGGGGGGGGGAAACGCAAAACTTATATAAACTGATTTCTCTCTTTTTTAAATAAAAGGTGCGGTTTTTCCCATGATGTATGAGTCGTCCACCATGAGTTTGCTGATGGATTTCGAGACCCGATTCGAGCAGACGGATGAACCGTTTCGGGTACATGGTGGACCCGGTAAGGTATCCCGGGGCAAGAAGCGCGTGATGATGACGATGTGAGCCTGGCAGGGGAGCACTACCTACCGGTGATTTTACCCGACGTGTCGGATATCCGGAGGATACCGTCGTGGTCTTGAGATGGATGGTAGGGGCCGGTCTGGACTGACGGCGCCCTAGATATTGTGATTGAGACATTGAGATTTTGAGGTATTGAGGTACAGAGATTGTGACACAGAGATATCGAGATATTTGGATACTTGTTTTGTGTCGATGCTAGGCACTGTCTTATGCTGATTTCATTTATGGTACCTCCTATTTTAAAATACAGAAATCTCACTGATTTATGAAAGTAGCTTTATTCAGTACATGCATTCTGTTTCATGCATTCATACATCATCTATATGATATATTGCTACCTGAGGCACTGACACGGGCTCATGAGATTACACTCGGGTTAGATTTTTACCCTAATCATTGTTAGGCTGCATGTTATATATAATTGAGGATATATTATGATCATTGACCTAGGTTGCGTTATTTATGCGATTTCTTTCCGTAGATGTTTTTCTATTCACGAGTTGGCAACTCACCCCCGTTGTGCCCCAGTTTCTTGCAGATTTGCCGTACAGGGTTCTTTACGGCTTTGCTGGCACTATTTCCATTTCAGGGTGACTTGCTAGTAAGTGGGTTTATTTGTATCGTACCCCCATTATTTATCTTGTATATCATTATTCTATTGTATCTAGAAGTTCCATCAACCAAACATGTATTTATTTGAGATAGAGACCAGTGATGTTTATTCTTTCAACCTTAGAGTCGCGCGTTGTATTTCTGTGGTTTTCTTGTTGTTTTGAGTTTCTATTTGAGTTTTGATCCTCGCCCTTGGCGTTGTATATTATATTGCTTGTATGGTTGTGACCGTCGATTGACGAAGAGCTAGCTCCCGCTTGGGGATGCCTTTTTTTGATTTCGTATACTATTCATGTTGTATCCCGTTTGGGGGCCAGTATTTACAAAGGAGACTCTGCCGAAATTTTCAGTAAATATTTGATTTTTTTTAAAAAACGCATAATTCGGCTTATGCTATTAAAACTACTTGATTTGAATTAGTTTTCCTTCACTGTGCTACTTTTCTAGGTTTGGATTTCTGGGGTTTCGGTTTACTTAGATTACGTACGCCTCGGGACATTCGTAGTTTAAGTGCCGGTCTTGTTCCGTACTTTCGGGACGTGACAATAGACCCAAGGAGGGGAGAACAAGTAACCGGGTTCTGGAGTCCAGTGGGAGACCAACTCGAGGAGTCGAGTCCGGGTCTCCTAACTCTAGAATTGGTAGGGTTGCTTGCCGCTCTCGTAGGGGTCTAGGGGTGTGGGTTTGGCTATTCATCGCGACCGTGGAATCCGTGTTTTATACAGGCTCGTATTGAAAACACGGACATCCTAGTATATCCAATGTTTCATATGTTTCTTCTGCTGCTATATTTGTGATGTGATCATTTGATATGTGATGAAAGATACTGTATATGATATATTATATAGACGTTACTTATATTTTGCACTCGCGCTAGCCCTGCCCCGCTCTATCGTTAGTTACCTAACCTAATGGTGCACGAGGGGACATCGAGGCGAATGCGGATGGCATAAGTGTACATCGTATTTATCTGTGATGTTTAGGTGATTTAAATGATGGGACTTCATTAATATGATTAATGAAATAAAAGAAACCTAAAAGATGTTGTGGAATCGAATTTCAAAAACAGGTAGCTACAGTTCTTGCTTTGCATCGTGGTGTTCCTTGTAGAACATCCTGCACCTTATTCGATAAGGAAAGGGCCGAGATCCCTTCACCGAGAGTGACCCCTTTAGCATTAACTGGCAGATGTTACAACCCTCGGTTTGTCTTTTGATTGTTTTTCCTAGTTCTTGTTTTGCACAGCGGTATATATGATATATCCTGCATCTTATTCGATGAGGAAAGGGCCGACAATCCCTTCACCGGGAGTGACCTATTTAGCAAAACTAGAAAAGCCTCAAAAACACTCCATTTTAAAATCATTTGACTCTACAACGATATCAAGTTCATTACGCAAAAAGTTTTCTTAAAAACCTGCCGTAGCCCTCCGTCATTTCAGATAAGTACTACTTAGTATTCGTGCTGCGGTAGTTTGGCATTCGTCAAGGCGTAGTGTACGGTAGCTAACTAGTATTTATCTTCTTATGCATATGATGCAGATTGGATTAGGGTATTTGTACGGCGTTGTTAACATTCGTCAAGGGTCGTGCGGGTGGTTTTAATTCAATCAAGAAATGTACGGGTTGAACTTGATTAGTGGACTATGGGTTGTTTGGCATTCGTCAAGGTCATAGAACGCTAGGGGTAAAATATTATTGGGAATTTCAAGTGTTGAAATTTGCAATGAGATTGCATACCTTCTATGAGATAGTTGGATCCCGATACCCACCGCGAGTAATTGTTACTCCTGGGAAAGTTTTACACATTACAATTAGCCGATCAAGTAGGTTTCTAGAAAGGTGTCAACGGGGTTACGCCTATGGGAAAACAAGGTTTACTTTAATTAGGTCCGTGCGAAAGCACGGGGAACCTCCCTCAAAGTACCGACACTGGCCTGGCTGAAAGATTGGCAAACTTATAGCGTGTAATTAATCCCGGCTAGTCTTTCCTTTTAGGGTTTGAAGGAAGATTTGATAAAAACAGTGGGAGCCATCCTGATTAGATAAAATAATAACCAATCTGATCTTGCAAGAGCGCACGCAGAGTGTTTTCTTCTCTCTCTCTCCTGGTAGCGACCATGTCATGTCTTAATCAAGATAATAATACGGATACATTGACCGAACCCGCTTGTTATACTGAGCTGGGGAACGTTGGTCCCGCTCCAACTTATGATTGTTATAAGACAGAGCAGGAAATTGGGGAATAGCAGATTTCCCATGCCGCCCAAACGAAGAAAGTGCATACCGATGCATCATCTTCGGGTGTGTTCATTATAGAGAACTGTTTCTCAAATGTCCTTTACGTCCTGGGTATATGATACCGGATCAGGATCCCACATATATAATATAAGGTAAAGAACTGAGAACGGGTAATAAGTTTCATGAGGCAGAAAATGGTGCAAGTGTTGCAGCCAAGTCTGTTGGTCACTGTCACCCTGTATTATCAGAATACATTGATTCTGAACAGATGTTATTAGATACCGAACCTGATATACAAAATCATATCAGTCTCTTTATTAGTAAAGAAGGATATAATTTTGTATTGTTGGATAATGTTTTGAACATTTCCTATATCAAGAGTTGATCGGTTCAGGCACGTTATCTAAAAGCATTGACGTTCTAAATCAAACCACAGTTCTTAGTATATAGAACACACACAAAAGGAAGAGTTCAGAAATGAACGAATCCCTCTTGAGGCATTGTAGACTAGGTCATATCAATGTGACCCGACTGGCTGAAGTTACATTTAGATGCATATTTAAATCAGTTTGAATTTACATCTTATGAAACTTGCCAGTCATGTCACAAAGATTAGATGGCCATAGCTCTGTTTATTGGAAATAGAGAAAGAGTTAGTAAACTCTTGGGATTGATACATAGTGATGTATGAAGGTCCCCTGTCTACACATGCCAAGACCGGTTCTTTGTACTTCATTACCTTCTCTGATGATCTCTCAAGATTCAGACATATGTTCCTGTTGAAACACAAGTCCGAACCTTTTGAGATATTCATAGAATATAAGTTAGAAGTAGAGAACCAAATACGGGTATAAGTATTATGTCCTTTGATGGATCAAGGAGGAGAATACTTGAGCACGGGATTCCATGACTATTCTAAGAATAAGATTCTCTCTCAGCATTACTCCTCCGTATACACCATAGCACGATGGTATATCGGGGCGGAGCAATAGCACCCTATGTGATATGGTGTGCTCTATGATGAGTACTACTGAGTTTCCTATTTCCTTTCAGGGAATTATGCACTTATGAAGTTGCATACCTATTGAATAGGGTTCCGATCAAATCAGTTGCCTACCACTTCATATGAGATATGGAAAGGGAAGAGCCCATCTCTTAAGTCAGTTAAGATTTGGGGTTGTTCGGCCTATGTCTAAAAGCAAAATCCGGACAAGCTCGAGGCAAATTCAGATCTGTGGAAGTTTGTTGGATATCCCAAGCATACGCAAGGGAATATCTTCTACCTAACCGAGAAACTAAAATGTTTTGTTTCTCTGCATGCCACCTTTGTGAAAGGGAATTTCTTATGAAGAAATTATTGGTCATGAGTTAGAACTGGAAACAGTTCCAGCTAAACAAACTGCAGCTGATGATTTGGTAGAACCAAAGGATTCAATAGCCACCAACGAACCTCACCCTCTCCGCCGATCTATCGGGGTTCCTCACCCACCTGAGAGATACTTTGGTTTCTCTATGACAGTGGGAGCGAGGATTGCATCATGAGATGATGACCCAGCTAGTTTCGAGCTGGCCATCAGGAGTGGGACTCTATAAGAATGGCTGGATGCTTATCGATCTGAGATGGAATCCTTATACACCAACAAAGTATGGACTTTGGTTGCTTTATCTGAAGGGTTAAATCCCCATCAGGAGCAAGTATATCTTAAGAAGATTACTTGGTGTACATGGAAAAGTTGAGACTTTCAAAGCTAAACATGTTAAAGGTTTGCATCATTGACCAGGTATGGGTTATGATGAAACCTTTTCTAAGTAGCTATGCTTAAGTCCATCCAGATCCTACTTGCCACGGCTACATACCATGACTACGATATCTGGCGATTGGGTGTCATGACTGCTTTTCTAAATGATGTTTTAGAAGAGAGAGTCTGTAAGTACACAGTCAGAGGGCTTCGTAGACAGTGGGAGCAGCGGAAACGTGTGCAAGATATTTTATGTGATAAAACAGGCATCGCGGAGTTGGAACATCTGTTTTGATGTGGTAGTCAAAGAGTTTGACTTCATCAAAATGGTAGATGAACCTTGTATATACAAAAAGGAAGTAAGGAGTATGCTGGTGATCCTCGTAGAGTACGTGGATGACATACTCTTGATAGGGAAGGAGTTTCCTATGCTACGCTCGGTCAATCTCCGCTTATCACAAGGATTCTTCATATAGGATCATAATGATACCTCCTAAATCCTGTATTTTGGATCTATGAGATAGATCTAATTGGATATTAGGATACTCACTAGTTGTAGTGAGATGGTATCAATTGATCCTGGGGAGAATCACTGGAAAGGTTCCAGGATGATAAGGATGACTGAATGTCAGTCACAGGCATTGTCTTTACCCTCAGTAAAGGGACGGTATGTTGGAAGAGTTCCAAGCTAGATACCGTGACATACTAGACGATTAAAGGCAAGATACATCGTTACCAAAGATACTACCAAGGAGGCAGTCTGGGTGTATATTAGTTCATGAGATGAACTTCGTTCCTCCCATTGTGTGACAATGGAGTTGTGGCTTTTGCCAAGGAACGCCCGTCCCATCAATGATCCAGACATATTCTTAGGCAGTATCACCTGATCGTGGAGATGGTTGATCTCCAGGGGATCGAGGTTAAGAGAGTAGACTCGGAGGAAAACACGGCGGATCCACTCACAAAGGCCTTATCCCAGAGAGAGACTTTTATGGGATGGTTGAGTATGAGATACTACAACCACTGCTGTCAGATGGCCCTAGTGCAAGTGGGAGATTGTTAGTTATATGTATGCCCTAGAGGCCATTACTATACATAGGATGTATATTGTAGTGGATGCTTGGACATATATAGGGATGATTTCTCGCTCGATATGAAAGTATGCTATCTGGTTACTCTTTACCTTAACGTGTACACTGATTGTCTCTCTATTACATGTTGGTAAAGCCCTTAGGATGTGTACTTAACTACCTGGACTATGATGCGGATCATACTAGTAGGGACGTGGTAGTCCATAAGTACATCTTTCAAAGTCCCTAGTCGTGGGTGTATCGAGACGGGGCATCGATATACCAGAGTAGACTAGCGTGTAGCTTCTCGACCCATATAGATGGGCGATGGATGATGCCATATCCATTGGTGTTTGACATCAGAGATGATATACGGGTGCTCAGTGGTGACTGGGTACACTGGACGGACTCGCCGAGAACTCCCAGATGGTATTATACCTTACGTCAGATGGCAGTTCTCTGGTGACACTGGTACAGGTTAGTCTGTAGACCCGAGATCGTCATAGAGTCTTGTGTGATTCCCACTGTGCTTTGATTTCCATCATACCACGTCCAAGAGGGCGTGCAAAAAGGTGGATTTTGGGTACAGTCCCGAATCACATGGAGGCAATGAGCGATAGGAGGGGTTTCGTCTCTCCCGGTATATGGAGTTGATGTTGCGCTGTGCTCGATTGGCTATAACAGGAAGTCCTTGGCCAAGGCTGCTTTAGGGATTTACTGGTAAGTGTTACCAGTAGTTTCTCGACACGTTATGAGCCTCATATCGACACGACTTATCGAGTTATTGGGGTCTGGCGTTTACCACCCCTAGACGAGATATGCGACATATCAGACGAACAGACCGGACTGTACGGTAGTGTTACTGGTTGGATTCACAGGAGTGTGAGCGGGCTTGCTCGTTGATCTTCTGATCGCTCAACACCCGGGTTGCCGTTACGTTTAGCAGACCGCTTGCGGCTTGTGGGTGTTTGATATGATCATCACCTACTGCCGGCGTATTGACGAGTCTTTAGAGTCCTACACAGGGGTTTCCTGGCTCAAGCGAAACGAAATAGGAGCGCATATGAGATATGTGCGGGACCGAGAATAATCCCAGTATGTGATACTGTATTCTATTCTCGCGATTTGTGACATTGATCGGTTGTATGCGATATAGCCGGGTTATCGGATCAAGTGTTGATTCGATAAGTTGTTACTATTGATATTAGTCGGTTATATGCGATATGACCGGATCGTTAAATCAATTGTTGATTTAATGATTTAATGTATAATTATATATTTGATATATTACTTTACATTAACTAGTATTGGTTCACTTAAGATTGATTTTCTCACTTGAATGTGCACATTGTTTATATGTGATATATGCAAGTGTACATGTTTGTATCATGCTTGATGATACAAACAAGTTGTGTGTATGAAACTTGAACCAAATCAAGGTTGAATTAGGGTTTACTATTTTCCTAACAAATAACAAAAGAGTAAGACTTTGGTCAAAGTTATCAAGCTTCATGAAGCTTGATAAACATTGACAAAGTCAACTCTTTTGTCATTTGTTCTAGATATTCGTTAACCCAACCCTTAACCTAATGCTTTGGTTAATTCTCTACATGAGTTAAGCATGAGGGCTTAACCCAACCATGGTGCCATGATTAAAAGGATAAGTTTCATATTATTCTTTTAATGCTTTTCTTCTTCTTCTCCTTCATCAAGCTCACAAAAGCTTGCTAGCTCCAATGGTGCCATGAGAAAAAGAGTGAGAAATCCAATTCTAAAGTGAACCCACTTCCTATTTCTTTAACCTCTACTACTTGCCATGTAGTATAGGGTGTTCTCTTCACAAAGTTTTTGACCAAATGAAGGAATAGCTTGAGTTTGAGTCTCCCCGACGTAGATCATCTTCGGCCTCGAAGTCAATGACCTAGCCCGATCATTTCTCCGACGAAACCATCGCTAGAGTCCGGGATCCGATGATCGCAGCGGAGGGACGTCAACACGGAGCTTTAGAAGTGGAGGACCGGATTTACAAAGGTTGTATTTCCATTCACTTAGCTAAAGTTGTTTGCTTGCATAGTTTCGCCTATCCTCTAGTTAACGATCTAGTTTAGGGTTTCTCGGCATCGGAAAATTTTAATTTGGCATGGTTGATGCCTTGTGGAACCTCTTGAGTGTGCCTAGTCACCCTACATACACTATCCAAAGAAAACTCCAATTTCATCAAACACACCAGCATCAGCCCCAACACAACAATATCAGTCCTTAACACAAAAACAACAGCAACAAATAACTACAGCAGCAACAGTTTTCAAGTTCAGCCGGAACACCAACTTGAAGCTGCTACAGGGCTCTTCAGTACACCCCTCCTTCCTCCTTCATCCTCTCTTCTCCTTCATCCTAGGACTCCTTGAGGTATAAACTTGCAACCCAACTCCTTTATCATGGTTGTCTAACTGAAATTAGCGTTATTAAGCAGATTAGTGTTAGTTAGGAGAATTTGAGTGAGATTTGGCCAAGTGTTGGTTGTAATGGTTAGTATAGCCTAATTAAGTGTGTTTGAGACCAGTTAACCCCAAAACACCCTAGATTTCCAATAAGTTACCTGAATGTTTCAACTTGGAGTATTTTAGCGATTTTGTCGATTTTGTGACTTTTCTGGAAACTGCTATCAACCCGGACCTCCTAAAATAAAATTGACTTGGCAGTGAGATGTGCAGGTAGATAGAAGCCAACACCTAAAGCCCCAGCCCCTGGACCAACTTCCCGGCCGCAGATTTAATCCCTCTGGCCGCAATTTGCGGCCAGAGCAGTAGGGAACCCCCTCGTTTTGCGTGCACGGCTCTTTTACCTGTAAACTTGACACTGGGTATGTCTAGTTTTGTCTGGTTCCAACCAGGGTAGAATTTGGGTTGATTTCTTGACTTGGCGCATGATTTACGACTTGTTTTCGTATGGATTTTGGTATTAGATGATTCGTCTCTGTCGGGTGGCAGAGGGTTATGGACTGTGTTTGCACGCGAGGCCACAGGTTTTTACCTAAGGGCGTAGCATGCACCATTTTGGCTTCCGACATGGTTTTTATGTGTTTTAGCGTGTGATATCCTTGTAGGTACCCCACGTGGCGTCGAAGCGTTGGAGATGCAAATGGCGACATCGGCACCGGCACACATAAGATGTGAGTAGATTTATATCTACGGGGAGAAGTCGGGTGGATGGCGTATAGCACCCCCGCAGTCCGATGTCTAGTATACCATATGTACTATACTTATATATATGATAGCTTATGTGTGACTTGGTTGTTTAGGATGTGGTAGGTGTACTATGCATTGATTAGGGTTAAAAGTAACTAGTGTGGTTCCTAGTCGCGAACCCTAGAATAGATTTACGCCCACACGCACACACGTGCTTATTTGCTATGTTCATACTGTGTTGACGAGGATATTGGAGGACATTGGATATGAGTCGATAAGTTTGGGCATAGTGCTATGATATCGGTGATGTGATGTGATTCGTATTTGGGATACGATATATGATTTTTAGCGGGCCTTTGGGCGTGTCTTTCGCACACGCATTCATACTTATGTAGATGGTATCGATTTGTACTAGACTTAGATCAGTACCCCAGATTATGTGATATGACGATAAGGATACCAGATAATTAATGTGATGATTGTGATATTGACCCGCACCCCGCTATTGGGATGTCGTACGACTGTTTATCGTACGAGCTTTATATTGATGGTTGATCCGCACTCATAACTTGAGGGTGTCAGATGATTTACGGTATCGTATGCGATACTATTGATGAGGGATCACCGACTACTATCCTTATTTTTATATGTATCGACTCAGATTTAGGTGGATTCCTTACCCTTCCATATTGACTTGATAGTTGATCAAGTAGATGTTAGACTAGACCCGAGTCATACCTATTTCAAAACTAACGAATCGGGAATATTTTAAAGACAGGCAAAAAGGGATTCTACGGATAATTTCTAAAGGGGCATCTTTTCTTAAAAACACCGTAGCCCTTATTTTACTAAAAACCCTGATTCGTCTTATTTCAAAAAGACAAACTACATGACACTTACATATTGATGTAGCCTCTTCACTATTGCGTTGATTATTTGATTCCGCATATTCTTATTATTTGCTTCGCATTACTTATGTTTATTGAGATATTACCATCATGCTGTTAGGACACCAGCACCATTATCGATGATGCGTATGTTCCACGTACACTGTTGCCGGCTCACACACTTCATCATCGATAATTGCCATGCCACTACACTGTAGTACTGTTACATTCATGATATGATTCTTGCATAGCATATTGTACACTTACACCTATACACATTCATAGATGATTCCGGCTCGATCAGAGATTTGGGAACCGCAAGCTATTCTTTAAAACTGATTCATTTGAAAAGAGCGATCTCCCTCGACATGCGCACATTACTATTCTATGTTGCATGACTTACTGATATACTTACCCTTCTTTACATGTCGCATATATCATGTTTGATTATACGCATTGAGATATGTTGTTTCCATGATATTTCTGGATTTGGGGACCGTGGATATTTCAAAAGAAAATATGTAATTTTTTTAAAAATCCGGTCACCCTTGATATGATATTTCAGTGCGTCCACCATGAGTTTTCTCGGTTCCAGAGAGCTTGTGTGGGTATACCTAATTCGAGGAGCGGTAGGCACCGATTGCGGGTACATGGTGGACCCGGTGAGGTACCCCGGAGCAAGAAGACTCGTATATACTAGACGGTATCTACCGGTGATAGTATTTGGGACCCGTCGGTTATCTGGGGGATACCGACTGGAGTCATGAGATGGATATGAGGGCCAACCAGGGTGTGCGGCGCATAAGATACATGAGGATTTACGTGTCGATGCTATTTACAGATGTTCATGATGTTTTCGAGTGTCGATGCTAGGCACTCAGGTTCCATGATTTGATTATATCCTCATATTTCCATGCATATGCTTTACGATATTTACATGCATGATACTTGTTGTCATTGGGTGACACGTGGACGGGATCCACCGATTTACAGATATTGATTACCTAGTTTGAGGACATCCATATATTACTAGATTCATGTTATAGCTGGCATTGATTCATATTGATTATATCGATCATACCTCATATTTATGGCATGTTAGTACCTGAGGCATTGGCGAGTACTTGGCACTACATACCTGTATAGATGTTGCATTGCCACCTCAGCATGCTTCAGACTTATTCATTTGAGGTTTATATTTGTTGATCGTATGACCTAGGATTGCGTCATACATGCGATTTCTGTTCGTAGATGTTCTTCTATTCACAAGTTGGCAACTCACCCCCGTTGTTCCCCAGTTCTTGCAGGTGTTTGCCGTACAGGGTTCATTACGGCTTGCGGCACTGCTTCTTTCGGGTGACTTGCTAGTAGGTGGGTTTATTTGTATCGTACCCATCATTATACATTGTATATTATATTCAGTTGTATCTAGAAGATCCATCAACCAAACATGTACTTATTTGAGATAGAAACCAATGTTGTTTATTCTTTCGACCTTAGAGTCGCACGTTATATTTCTCTGGGATTCATGCTGTTGAGTTTCCTTTCTGTGGTGATCCTCGCCTTTAGGCGTTGTATATTATATTGCTGACTGGTTGTTTTACTTATGGTTTTTCCTTCACTCCACTACTTTTCTTGGTTTGGATTTCTGGGCTCGGCTTACTTAGAGTACGTACGCCTTGAGACGTTCATAGCCTAAGTGCCGGTCATGTTACGTACTTTCGGGTCGTGACAAAGTTGGTATCAGAGCGTTAGGTTTTACCTTCGGAGCGTAGGATGACCCTTGGTTGATGGAATAGGTGACTAAAGTAGAGTGACGTACCGTGGGTATGTCCGCGGCATATTTACGACACGCCACTCCACTTAAGAAGCCTTAGGATGTACATTTCTTGGCTCAGTATCATATTCATTCCTGATCTAGCCTCATTGGTACCCTTTATATTTTACTGCCACGATTACGGGCAGGGAGGGCTACGGCTAGAGTTGCGGTCAGCTTGAGCTCATTACGAACGAGGACTGACCGGGGTGTAATTCCGGCGACACACGATGGTAGAGATGTGTATTTTTGATTGTGTTTCCTGGTGTCATGGGAACGTCTCGAGCTAGTATTGATGATTGTGCCCTCTTGTGGAGGGGAGCTCTTGGTTTTACACCGGATGATCGGGCCATTGTTAGAGCTGCCAGTTGAGAGAGGACTGTCGATGTACAGCATACCTCAGAGATTATGATGCCGCCTACCGTGCAGGAAGATGAGCCAGCTATTGCTGAGATCGATAGGATGTCGCTTCCAGAGCTTACGAGCTGAGATCGCTGGAGCTTCCAGGCAGATGTGAGACAGATGATAGCTAGTTTACCCGGATTGAGAGACGAAGGTGGTTCGTCCGATTTATGCGCCGGAGCAGGCCCAGTTGAGTTGAAGATTTCCTGTGTGGGGGGTCTTACTCAGATCTAGAGCAGTCCGATTTAGAGATGATCGCCAATATATCGCCTTTCCTGGAGGATTGAGGTGCTGATCAGCGTACAGACGAAGGAGCCAGTTGTTGCTGCGAACGACGAGTTATTGCCCCAGATGTTGGAGCCATTGCAGTACGGGTTGTACTAAGAGATGATAGAAGGCCGCTAGTCACCAAGGACGAATGACTAGGACTTGTGGATCGATCGCTACCCCGACGCGAGGTCATCAGATAGATTGATTCCAGCTAGAGACGACTTCACGCGGAGACGTTGAGAGTCGACAGGGACGATCGAATGTCAGAAACCTACTATTCCAAGTTTAAAGTATTCGGAAGGACGTGCAGGCAATTCTATGGACCCTCTAGAAGAATGAAACCCTAACTCGACTTAATGACCGTGTGAAAGCCTTTGAACCTTAGGGTTTACGGCAGTTCTGCGGCGCCATTTGTTGGAGATAGTGCCCTCAGAGTCAATTGTTGGATCACAAGCACGTGATTGCAATGATTGAGGGAGGACCTATCCCGGTTAGACAGTCTTACTCAAGATGATAGTATGCTATCTGGTTTATCTTTATCATCGTGTACTGCTTTAGGTGACCTTACGAGTCGCTATTACACGTTGATAGAGCCCCTAGGATTCTTGCTTGATTACCAGCAGTATGAGGGTGATCATATACGTGGGAGCTGGGGTCTATAAGCACATCCTTAAAAGGTCCCTAGTCGTGGGAGTTTCGATACAGGGCATCGATACTCCGGAGTAGACTAGTGTATACAGTCGAGACCCCGACGAGGGGCGGTGGCCGGTCTCACAAGCCACTGGTGTCAGTTGGTTCACCTAAGATGTATACAGGTGCTCATTGGGTTATGAGTACACCGGACAGGACTCGCTGGGAACCTGCTAGTTGGTATTATACCTGACATCAGATAGCAGTTCCCTGGTGACATGTGTACAGGTTAGTTCATCGACCTGAGATCGTCATTTGTCTCGTGTGAGTTTCCACTGTGCTTTGATTACTACCCTACCACGGCTCAAAGGAGCCGTGCAAACAGGTTTTAGTTGGGTACAGTCCCGGGCCATATGGAGGCAGTGAGCGGATCTGCAGGGGTTCGTCTCTCCCGGTATTGGGGGTAAGGTCACGCTGTGTCTAGGAGAGCCGGTACATGAAAAGTCCTTGGCCAAGGCAGGAGATTTACTGGTAGGTATTCCAGTAGTATCTCAGGGTGTTCTGGGCTACACTCCGACACGACTTGTACCGCTTTTGGGGGTCTGACTTTTACCAACCCCCTAGGCCCGCCATGCGATGCTCATAGACGAACGGACCGGACTGTACGGATATTGTCACTGACAGGCTCAGTAGGGTGTCAAGATGAGTTCGCTCATCGACGTCCCTTTTGGTCAATAGCTGGTGGCCCGTCACGTATGGCTAATACCTTTGACGTGCTAGTGGTTAAATCCACAGCCATAGTATTGACGAGTCTTTAGAGTCCACCACACACAGTTACTCAAGTTTCGGGCAAAATGCTGTAGAAGCCGTATGGAGATATGCCAGGGTTCGATCAGATACGTGCGGTATTGCACGGATCGTGATCGGACGGATTTTACTAGCGGGCTTTGGTTTAAGCCAGATCCTAGTATTAGACAGTGTAGATTTTGTCTCTTTGCATTTGTGTTCAGTGGGAATACAAATGCGGGCATGTATATGCAGTTGCGGGGTTTTCCTGTAATTTATTACGGGATCAGTTTTCTGAAGTTTCCAGTTTGCATTCCGTTCCGGCCGGTTTTCCTTTGTTCCTTCGCGGCCGGACTTTCTGGTGGAGGGGGTTATTTGCAAGTTTGCAAATAACTTATTGTGGAGGGGTTTCTTGCATATGTGAGGCATCATGATTGTTCTTTCATCATGAGATTCCATTTTAGTCTCTTCCTTTGCATTTATGAGATGGCTTGTGAAAGGATTGAATTTGACCTTGGTGTGACTTTTTTTTCTTCTCATTATCATTCACTTCTTCTCTTGCAATATGGTGGCTTTTCTTTTTCCTCCACCATAATATGAGAGGCCGGCCACTTTGGTGGGAGAGGGTGAGAGGTTTCATTTTGGATGAGGGAAAGAAATTCATATCATTTTCATGCTTGCAAAAATATGTACACCATCCTTCTCCCAAAGTTCTTTTCTCCTCCACATCCATGGCAACTTCACTACCCCAAAGAGACTACGATTCTACACTACACCTACCGTATCCTTAGACGCGTCGGCTTGCCAACTTCGCGCCCGAGTTGCCTCGGTCCAGAGGTGGGAGCCCGTAAAAGAATATGGCTACGTGGTGCCCTTTTTCGACGAGGAGGTGACGGACGGAGATTCCGCGGGAGATCGGAGTGGAGACGAAGACCGAAGGACACGGATCACTTGGTATAACTCTCTACCCATCTTTTAGTTTGCTAGTAGCTAGGTTAATGGCAAGATCCGGGATGATAGTACGCGGTGGTGCCGGTTTGCAAGTTTCACAAAGTTTTTCGTTTCCACGTTTCCGGCGTCGGATCAACGGCCGGGACGCCGCCATGCACTTACATTGGTATCAGAGATACAGTAGTGCTTGGGGCCCACTTCGATAAATTTGATCGATCGAGAATTTTAAACATGTTAGTTCACAACATTTACATTATATCTGCGACCGTGAATATCATTTGATCGGTAAATCCTATCTAACTGCTATAGCCCTTTTAGACGGATTTGCGAACGTGACATTCACGTTGATGTTCTGTGTTGTGCTGTGATGTTGCGGATTGGTCGTGGGGGATAGCCTGGATGCAATGTTAGTACAGTTTTGTTTTATATGTACATTTGATATTGCGGGGCGAGCGTCCGACATGTGGACTGCCGTCACTGCCTGTTTGTATTATTCTTTTGGGGCACGACCGGGTCGAGGTCGATGTACCCGTTGTATGTATATTTTACTTTCTGTACTAGAATTACTCCGCGGAGGGGTGCACGGATAGCCGGGTTCTAGAGGGCAACGGGCCTGCATCTCATGGCATTGAGACGGAGGGGGCTTTACTCTAGAATTGGCGAGCTATTCACCGCACTCGTAGGGGGTACAGGTTGACCCAGGAGGGGTGTCCAAGTTACCGGATTCCGTGAAGTGCTGGGTGGTCCATTCACGTTGCTGAAGGGGGCTGCCTCGCTTCAGGTTTTGGCGGGTGACTTGCCGTGCCCGTAGGGGTCTAGGATTTTCATTGCATAGGCTATCCATACGACCAGGGGAACGTCGGGTTTCAGTAGCGGCTCTATGAAACCCGGGGATCCCAGATATCTGTATTGTTCTGTGATGCTGTACATTTCTGTGATGTTGCATTTTATCACGTCTTGAGCGAAATATTATATATTGATATATATACTAGTAGATATTGTATATGTTTTGCATCCGCGCTAGTCCAGTCCCCGCTCTGTCGTTAGTTAAGTAACCTAACGGGTGATGACGGGACCCAGTGGCGAATGCGGATGGCATATACGTACATCATTATTTTCGTTCTTTTGTGGTGTGATCAATTGATGGGACTGCGTTGATTCGGATCAATGCAAGCTAAACAAACCTATTCTGATGTTGTTGGAACAATTTTCAAAAAGCTGTTATTGCAAGGGCGTTCTCTTTTGTTTTGCGCAGTGGTATTCAGTTGGAATATCCTGCTCCTCAGTCGACGAGGCAAGGGCCGAGATCCCTTCACCGGGAGTGACCCCTTGGACAGAATTTTGCGTCAGGGCAATAACTTCACTATAGCCGATTACTTTTGCTTTGCATCGTGGTATTCAGTTGTAATATCCTGCACCTCATTCTACAGGGAAAGAGCCGAGATCCCTTCACCGGGAGTGACCTCTTTAGCAAAGGTTTTCATCACTATATTTTTAAAAGCTATCCAGTTTCTTCAACGATATCAAGTTCATTACGTTAAAGGTTTTCGCCAGAAACCATTCGTAGCCCTCCGTCGTTTCAGACGGGTAGCACGTAGTATTCATGCTATGTTTGTTGACCTTCGTCAAGGCATAGTGTATGGTAGCTACTTGTTACCTTTCTGCTGCATAGATAGATGCGTTGGTTTGGGACAGCCGTATAGCCTTGTTGACCTTCGTCAAGGGCTTGTACGGGTGGGTTCAAATTAACCTGGACAATGACGGGTAGAACTTGACATGTGACTTATGATTTGTTGACCTTCGTCAAGGTCATAAGAGCATGGGGCAAAAATCCACATCGGGAGTTTCAAAAGAAACTGAGACTTGCCAGATATGCGCATACCTTTGGAGTGTGATAACGTGAGCGGATTCCGTCACGTTATCATGCAATGATAGTTGGATCCCGATTCCCACTGATGAGTTGGTTTACTCATCGGGTGATCCCGGCTAATTCTTCTTTTAGGTTTGGAGAAGAATTTGACGTTACAGTGGGAGGTTTCCAGATTAGATAAAGTGATAACCATTCTGATCTAAGTTAGAGTGCACGCTGAGTGTTTCTTTTCTCTCTTTCTGGCAGCGACCATTGACCCGACCCTTGACTATGACTCAGTGACCAAAATTAACCGAACCTTCTTTAACACTGGCTTTTGGATTGTCAGAGTTGCATACCTCATTGCCACTCCTACTTTTACCCTTTTCTCCAGGACACCCCGTATTACTACAAACGTCCACTTCCATTGGACAAAACCATCATATGGTTATATACGAACTCGAAGGAATTTATTCGAGGATGGTTTCCGGTTCTGGAGAAAACGAATAGGACTATTCAGTTGTCTTTTCCTTTTACCTTCTTTCAGGTTGCGAGTACTCTTTGGTTTAGGAGATAGTACACCTATTACGCAAATTGGATAGTCTTCTTCCAAACCTTAGGCTGGTGCCGAACGGTGGGGAATGAAGAAAACCAATTAGCCTAAACGGTGTACATAAGGTATTATGTAAAGACAAAGAAAGGGATTAGTAAGAGGGCAAAGTAAATTGCGACTGCTATTCACGACCAAACCAAGTATTTCTTCGCCAATCCTAAATCACCTTTGTATTTCTCCAGGACACTCCGTATCACTACGAAGATCCCAAGTTTATTGGATACTCCATCGTATAGTTATATACGAACTCGAAAGGAACTTGTTCCAGTTCGAGGATGGATCCTGGTTCAGGAGAAATAGGAATAAGGTTTATTCGGTTGTCTTTTATCTTCATCTTCTCTCGCACTGCGAGTGCTCCTAGGATTAGGACAGTACACCCATTATGATTTTTGGATAGTCTTCTTCCAAACCATAGGCTGGTGACGAACGGTAGGGAAGGAAGAAAACTATTTGGCCTAAAGGGGTGTACAGAAGGTAATGACTAAAGACATATAAAGGGATTTGGAAAGATGGCAAAGAATTATACGGTTATAGTTGTGAATCGGATAATGGAAGAGGCATTACTAGGAATACCAGGATACCCCATCGAAACATTTCAATGTTTCAGTTTCACTGTGTACTGTTAAAAGAAAACTGATTTCCCAATTAGACACTTACTCCAGGGTATGTATTTACCAGGTTTGATTCTCACATCTGTATGGTTTTACAGATGATGAGTGGGAGTAAGTTATTGGGAATTAGGTGACCATCCTCATTATATCGGGATTCGTTGTAATTGGTGATATTTGAGGAAGTCACCTGGGCTGTTTGCCGGTCGGCAAATATTTGGTTTTGAATATCCGTTGTTGTGCACCAATTTCAAATTGATATATCTGTACGTCTATTTTTATAGAGTGAGACATACCTTTTTGAAATTATGTCTATGACATTTACCTATACCAGTGGATGGTTAGGTAAGGAGCACTGAACAGCGGTGTAATTCTTCTTAACCATAAGTACAGTTTTCAACCTACGACACACAGTGAATGAGTTATTAGACTCAGGGGACTTATACAGAGTATTGTATATTGTCCAGTGTCCATTAGGACAGAGGGGTTGGTCCTCGTACTATATTCAGTTTACTTATGACTTCTCTAGTTCTTAGACAAGTGTTTCGTAGAAACACAGGGTCTGAGTTTTGAGAAATTATAGGTATAAGAGTAAAGTAGAGAACAAGGTGTTGCAAGTATCGGGATTCTTCAAGGTGATCGAAGATGTAGATACTTGTGAATGGTATTCAGTTGATAGTAATGATTAAGAGAACTTGCTTCTCTTTCAGGTTACTCATAATTGGAAGTACTCCTAAGTTGAGTAACGCTGATCGGCCTCCTTCCATTGAGTTGACATGCACTGGAGACAGCTGCATGATTTGAATCTGGTTCAATTAAATCAGTGCCTCTGTTTCTATATTGGATATAGAACAGTTCATATCTTGACATTGTTAAGGTACGGGGAGTTGTCCAGCTTATGCTTAAAACCAGACTCCGGATAGCTCAAGGCGCGTTTCTATAATGGTTGTTTGTGGGTTGACCCGGGCTATGACGAGGGTTGATTTTCTACCATCTGGAAGATCAATAATGATATTGTTCTTGACTCGCCACAGTTTTAATAAAAATGGATTTTTTTTTAGAAAACAGTAGTGGGAGTATGGTAGAACTGGAAGTGATTCCAGAACCGCAAACGATTACTGAAGATTTGATAAGAACCTAAAGATTCAATCTGGTTTGACATTCCATTGGCCACTCCGCAGATATGGTGGGTAACCTCAGGCACTCGAGAGGTACTTCGGTATGCTCAAGGACGGTGGCAGGGAGGTTCTTGTTTACCCAAACTTGCCATTGCTGTTGTTCCAGACTGTGAGACCCGGTAGGAGGATGAGTATAGCGTCGTTCTGAACTAGCTTTAGAAGCGTACGTGTATATGACTCTGCCAGAGGGTTGTCGTAGTCAGTGGGAGCAGCGGAAGCATAGTGGAAAAGTAGCTTATGTCTATTTATAGACTAAAGCAGATATAGCGGAGATAGATCATCTATTTCTGATGTGACAGTCATAGGTTTGACTTCATCAGAATAAGGGGATGGATCTGTTAAGAAGGAAGTAGGGTGTGATGTCCTGGTATTTGATGACATACACAGAGTAGGAAGTGAAATTCCTATACTACGATCGGTTATACTTTGGTTGTCACACAGTAGTTTCTCCATATAGGAATTGGATATTATATCAGACATTCTGGTTACTAGATCTGTGGTTTTAGATCTAGATTTGGGTGGTTTCCCAATCAGGGTACTTAGACATCATTCTATGAGTATTTAGAATGGACGACTCCGGGCACAGTAGTATACCTGCAGGTGATGGAGTCACCCTCCCTAAAGGTGTCTTACAGACTAAAGGGGAGAAGGATACACATGATTGGCAGATCACTTGCTTAGGCAATTGAGTTGATCATGACATGTCAAGTACCATACCAGATGTTGTTTTTGCAATAGGTGCAATAAGATGATATTAATCCAATTCTGGAGAAACGATCGGAAGCAGTTTTAGAACATAAGTGGATGTTCTAGGGATATGATAGCAGCATTCTTCTTCGGGAGACGGTTATCATTCCAGGCTTCCAAGGTGACCTGGATGGCAGAGTGGCTGTCAGAGTTATAGTTTTCCCTCTGATGAGGGGCAGTATTTTGGACAGGTGGTCCAGGTGGATACTGAGGGAAGGCATAGCGCAGGATACTGATTAAGTTCAGTTGACGATACAGTCTAAGAAGTTTGGATTTGGAGTTCACTCATGAGCTAGGTCCCATCAGATATCCAGACACATTCTAAGACAGGTATTGCTCATTTCGGGAGATAGCTTTCTCCGCGAAGTTGAGATAAAGAGAGACATAGAAAGAAACATCATAGCGGATCCACTCACTGAGGCTATTCCTCGAACGCAATAGTTTCGCAAACGAGCTTTGTGAGACTAACAAGTAGAGGAGTTGGGTGCTCGGTATCACACGGGCTGTGAGTATGCGACATCGCAATAATTAGCCTTGAGTGCAAGTGGGAGATTGTTGGAGATAGTACCCTCAGAGTCAATTGTTAGATCACAGGCATGTAATTGCAATGATTGAGGGAGGACCTATCCCGGTTAGACAGTCTTACTCAAGATGATAGTATGCTATTTGGTTTATCTTTATCATCGTGTACTGCTTTAGGTGACCTTACGAGTTGCTATTACACGTTGATAGAGCCCCTAGGATTCTTGTTTGACTACCAGCAGTATGAGGGCGATCATATACATGGGAGCTGGGGTCTATAAGCACATCCTTAAAAGGTCCCTAGTCGTGGGGTTTCGAGACAGGGCATCGATACTCCAGAGTAGACTAGTGTATACAGTCGAGACCCCGACGAGGGGCGGTGGCCGGTCTCACAAGCCACTGGTGTCAGTTGGTTCACCTAAGATGTATACAGGTGCTCATTGGGTTATGAGTACACCGGACATGACTCGCTGGGAACCTGCTAGTTGGTATTATACCTGACGTCAGATAGCAGTTCCCTGGTGACATGTGTACAAATTAGTTCATCGACCTGAGATCATCATTTGTCTCGTGTGAGTTCCCACTGTGCTTTGATTACTACCCTACCACGGCTCAAAGGAGTCGTGCAAACAGGTTTTAGTTGGGTACAGTCCCGAGCCACATGGAGGCAGTGAGCGGATCTGCAGGGGTTCGCCTCTCCCGGTATTGGGGGTAAGGTCGCGCTGTGTCTAGGAGAGCCAGTACATGAAAAGTCCTTGGCCAAGGCAGGAGATTTACTGGTAGGTATTCCAGTAGTATCTCAGGGTGTTCTGGGCTACACTCCGACACAACTTGTACCGCTTTTAGGGGTCTGAGTTTTACCAACCCCCTAGGCTCGCCATGCGATGCTCATAGACGAACGGACTGGACTGTACGGATATTGTCACTGACAGGCTCAGTAGGGTGTCAGGATGAGTTCGCTCATCGACGTCCCTTTTGGTCAATAGCTGATGGCCCGTCACGTATAGCTAATACCTTTGACGTGCTAGTGGTTAAATCCACAGCCATAGTATTGACGGGACTTTAGAGTCCACCACACACAGTTACTCAAGTTTCGGGCGAAACGCTGTAGAAGTCGTATGGAGATATGGCAGGGTTCGATCAGATACGTACGGTATTCCACGGATCGTGATCGGACGGATTTTACTAGCGGGCTTTGGTTTAAGCCAGATCCTAGTATTAGACAGTGTAGATTTTGTCTCTTTGCATTTTTGTTCAGTGGGAATACAAATGCGGGCATGTATATGCAGTTGCGGGGTTTTCCTGTAATTTATTACGGGATCAGTTTTCTGAAGTTGCCAGTTTGCATTCCGTTCCGGCCGGTTTTCCTTTGTTCCTTCGCGGCCGGACTTTCTGATGGAGGGGGTTATTTGTAAGTTTGCAAATAACTTATTGTGGAGGGGTTTCTTGCATATGTGAGGCATCATGATTGTTCTTTCATCATGAGATTCCATTTTAGTCTCTTCCTTTGCATTTATGAGATGGCTTGTGAAAGGATTGAATTTGACCTTGGTGTGACTTTTTTTCCTTCTCATTATCATTCACTTCTTCTCTTGCATTATGGTGGCTTTTCTTTTTCCTCCACCATAATATGAGAGGCCGGCCACTTTGGTGGGAAAGGGTGAGAGGTTTCATTTTGGATGAGGGAAAGAAATTCATATCATTTTCATGCTTGCAAAAATATATACACCATCCTTCTCCCAAAGTTCTTTTCTCCTCCACATCCATGGCAACTTCACTACCCCAAAGAGACTACGATTCTACACTACACCTACAGTATCCTTGGATGCGTCGGCTTGCCAACTTCACGTCCGAGTTGCCTCGGTCCAGAGGTGGGAGCCCGTAAAAGAATATGGCTACGTGGTGCCCTTTTTCAACGAGGAGGTGACGGACGGAGATTCCGCGGGAGATCAGAGTGGAGACGAAGACCGAAGGACACGGATCGCTTGGTATAACTCTCTACCCATCTTTTAGTTTGCTAGTAGCTAGGTTAATGGCCCGATCCGGGATGATAGTGCACGGTGGTGCCGGTTTGCAAGTTTCGCAAAGTTTTTCGTTTCCGCGTTTCCGGCGTCGGATCGACGGCCGGGGCGCCGCCGTGCACTTACACCATTAATGAGGCTTGGGTTTGCCCTTCTACGGCTGGACCACCGATGCTGTGGTGTGTACTTAATACTATTAAACTGTACCTAAGATGTTGAGCTCTTGGGGGATTATGAGGTTCTGACGAGTCGATCGGATGGTTCGACATCATTCGGATATTATGTGATGGGACACACTGCTTGGGAGACTCTAGATACGAGCATAGCCATTGGAGCGCAGTCCAACAGGCCAGAGTTCAGCATCATCGACAAGATAGTTGACCAGGTTCGGATATAGGACCTCACCCAGATGTGTTGTGAGTTGATCGAGGACGGACGAGTATTGAGTATTCCTCCGATGGTTGGGACACGTTCCCGAGAACCTGTTCGGCCAGACGTCTTCTACCGAATGATGAAGCTACAGAGTACGTGAATTCGAGTCCGTGCGAGAGACTTCGGATTGACCGTGGCCGAGAACAGTGCAGTGCGTAGATAGCATGGCGTGACGTCATGTGGACGACGATAAAGACAAGCGGAACAAGAGGTTCGTGCGAGCCGCTGACGAGCTATCATTACCTTCCGTCGAGAATAGAAACCTGATATGCTTACAGAGGCGTTAGGATACGGCCAGTTTCCGAGGAAATGTGTGCGGAACACGCGGATGTCCAGAAAATGAGAAAGGATTATGTAAGAGTACCAGCCTCCGTACAGTACGGCATAGGCAAGATCGGAAGAGACCCTGAGCAGGATTCCTTCCAGGACACCGCTGCAATGATAGCTTCACCAGGATCAGATGTTTGATGGGCATTCAGAAAGCCAGAGGTCGGCGCCAGTGAGATGCTGCTTTACGTGTGGTCGTGATGATTGACCGAGAGATGACGAGAGAAGTGCCAGAACGGAATCATTTCCGTTAGCACACCTGACTGGGCCGATGAGCCGATGGATGGCGAGATTGGTAAATCCACAGAGAAGATAAGGACCCAGAGACAGAGGGCGCCAGACCGTGAGCAAGAGGTAAGTAGATATCTTGCGCTGCTAGCATTGGATGCACCGACACCTTCTCGATTTTGAAAGAGGGACTACCGATGACGGTATTTATGATTTGTGATTTTGTGATTCGATTATCACGTATCCGTCATCTTGGATTTTGGTATTTTGGGCGTTCTGTCTGCATGACCTAGCCTTTATGATTAAGTTTCATGACATTTATTTTCATACACCTTGGTTGCACCTAATGAGTATTTACGATTTTGCACAGTTGTTGCACTTGATATCGTTTTCGTACCTTGGTTTCACATGTTTGTGATTTTATGGATTTTAGACCTTGAGTTGATTTTGTGCGCATGCACCCACACGATTTGGTTTTGCACTCTGTATAGTTTACATATGTTTGTAGTGCAGTGACATGTATTTTGTGCACTGGGATGCACTGGACTTTGATTTCGATGGTGATGCTCGATATTTGTCTTGTGCACTTTACGCACCTGATTGAATTTGCGCGTGTTCGGCGCTTGATATTGGATTTCATGATTTCGTGCATGATGGATGCACCGGATTTGGGATTTTAGCGCATGTTGGGCGCATGTTATGAGATGCGATTTTGGTGCACGCCAGATGCACCAAATCGAGATTTTTCGTGCATGTCAGATGCACCTGATTTTGCTGTCAGGCACACACGTTGCCTATAACCGATGTTGTGTGCACACCCGTTGCACCTTGATGTTGTTTCAGTGCGCATATATGGCACATTCATGGATTTTGATTTTCGTGCGCACCAGACGCACGAAGTATTCATATGCACATTTTGAGATTGATTTCTTTATGGAGCAGTATATTTTTATGATATTGCGATTTGTTTTCGCACTGAGCAGGACTAGTCAGAGGACAGTGCCTGGATATATTTTGCATGCATAGATAGATTTCAAAGGGTTTTCCAAAAACGAGCTATAGTCTCATTATTTGCATACGTGTCCGATATGACACGAAACGTTTAAAAACAGGGAACCCTTCTAAATTGTTTTCAAACGGCAGATCGTGCATACTAAACAAAAGATATATACGTATATGGCTATTTTCTTATAAAGACGTCGGCCACTGTGCAGTGTTATGCGCATTGCACATCGATTTTAAGGAAATTCTGGCATGCATTTCCTTCATATATTTACATATATAGTTCTGATTTATGGCATATCGGTTTTGCTTTGGATTAGCCTTCGTGTTTTCGCCTTGACTCCGATGATTGCAGGATGCTTGACGGAGTTTTGATTTTGAATTATCTTCTCATTGCTCATGCGCTTGTATTGCGCTACGATGTATTTTATGGATTGATGCTTTCGGAGCCCCGTGGACTTGGACATTTTATTGAAATGTTTTAGAATTTGGGAGTTTAAATTTAAATTCGGGGACCGAATTTCTTTAAGGGGGGAAGATTGTAACATTTCAGAAAAACATAATATTATTTTTGGGAATTTTTATAATTTAATATTATTTTATTAAATATTTTAATATTTCGGTATAATTAAATACCGATAAATGGGGGAAATTCTGAACAAAAAATTATGGAAATTCTAAAATATGTTTAATGTAGGGTGTTTGGTAAAAAGTTTACCAAAATTGGTTTCTAATGATTTATCTGGTTTTATGAATATTTTATCGGAATTTTATCTGGACTGCACACATATGTGCATGGTAGGTAGGGTTGAGCCTAGGGTTGAACCATGCTTAGGTGAGCCATGGTGGCTTGGTATCTTGTGAGCATTATTTTGGAGAGAGAGAGAGGTGGTTAGGGTGTGCCATGATCCATCCCATTTCATTATTCCTTGTGTTCTTTCACTCCCTCTCAAATGATAATGCCTCCAACTGAAGACATCAGCACACTCCAGCAGCTGCTGCATCAGGTCCCTTCACCCACACATCAGCCCCCTAGCTGCTGCTACAAGCTGCAACATCATAGCCCCATATCTACACCCTCACATCTACACAACATCATCCCCAATTTCATCACATCAGCCACCCCAACACTTCAGCTGCAGCAGCAGTAGCATCATCAGCACACTTCAGCCCCATATCAACCCATCAGCAGTTACTTCAGCCACAAAACAGCCCCCGACACCTGCAGCTACATCAACTGCTGAAACCATGCATCAACTCAACACATTTCAGCCCATTGTAACAACAACAGCCTCATTCAAAAGTATATAGCAACCACAGCAGCAACAAAAGCTTCTGCTGCAACAAAACAACATCAGCCCAGCACTTCAACCCCAATTACATCAGAACAGCCTCTACACTATCCAAAGAAAACTCCAATTTCATTAAACACACCAGCATCAACCCCAACACAACAATATCCGTCCTTAACACAAAAAAAACAGCAACAAATAACTACAGCAGCAGCAGTTTGCAAGTTCAGCCGGAACACCAACTTGAAGCTGCTACGGGGCACTTCAGTACACCCCTCCTTCCTCCTTCCTCCTTCATCCTCTCTTCTCCTTCATCCTAGGACTCCTTGAGGTATAAACTTGCAACCCAACTCCTTTATCATGGTAGTCTAACTGAAATTAGCGTTATTAAGCAGATTAGTGTCAGTTAGGAGAATTTGAGTGAGATTTGGCCCAAGTGTTGGTTGTAATGGTTAGTATAGCCTAATTAAGTGTGTTTGAGACCAGTTAACCCCAGAACACCCCAGATTTCCAGTAAGTTACCTGAATGTTTCAACTTGGCGTATTTTAGCGATTTTGTCGATTTTGTGACTTTTCTGGAAACTGCTATCAACCCGGACCTTCTAAAATAAAATTGACTTGGCAGTGAGATGTGCAGGTAGATAGAAGCCAACACCTAAAACCCCAGCCCCTGGACCAACTTCCCGGCCGCAGATTTAATCCCTTTGCGGCCAGAGCAGTAGGGAACCCCCTCGTTTTGCGTGCACGGCTCTTTTACCTGTAAACTTGACACTGGGTATGTCTAGTTTTGTCTGGTTCCAACCAGGGTAGAATCTAGGTTGATTTTCTTGACTTGGCGCATCATTTACGACTTGTTTTCATATGGATTTTGGTATTAGATGATTCGTCTCTGTCGGGTGGCGTTTGAACGCCAACGGCAGAGGGTTATGGACTGTGTTTGCACGCGAGGCCACAGGTTTTTACCTAAGGGCGTAGCATGCACCATTTTGGCTTCCGACATGGTTTTTATGTGTTTTAGCGTGTGATATCCTTGTAGGTACCCCACGTGGCGTCGAAGCGTTGGAGATGCAAATGGCAACATCGGCACCGGCACACATAAGATGTGAGTAGATTTATATCTACGTGGAGAAGTCAGGTGGATGGCGTATAGAACCCCGCAGTCCGATGTCTAGTATACCATATGTACTATACTTATATATATGATAGCTTATGTGTGACTTGGTTGTTTAGGATGTGGTAGGTGTACTATGCATTGATTAGGGTTAAAAGTAACTAGTGTGGTTCCTAGTCGCGAACCCTAGAATAGATTTACGCCCACACGCACACACGTGCTTATTTGCTATGTTCATACTGTGTTGACGAGGATATTGGAGGACATTGGATGTGAGTCGATAAGTTTGGGCATAGTGCCATGATATCGGTGATGTGATGTGATTCGTATTTGGGATACGATATATGATTTTTAGCGGGCCTTTGGGCGTGTCTTTCGCACACGCATTCATACTTATGTAGATGGTATCGATTCGTACTAGACTTAGATCAGTACCAAAGATTATGTGATTTGATGATAAGGATACCAGATAATTGATGTGATGATTGTGATATTGACCCGCACCAAGCTATTGGGATGTCGTACGACGGTTTACCGTACGAGCTTTATATTGATTGTTGATCCGCACTCATGACTTGAGGGTGTCAGATGATTTACGGTATCGTATGCGATACTATTGATGCGGGATCACCGACTACTATCCTTATTTTTATATGTATCGACTCAGATTTAGGTGGTTTCCTTATCCTTCCATATTGATTTAATAGTTGATCAAGTAGATGTTAGACTAGACCCGAGTCATACCTATTTCAAAACTAACGAATCGGGAGTATTTTAAAGACAGGCAAAAAGGGATTCTACGGATAATTTCTAAAAGGGCATCTTTTCTTAAAGACACCGTAGCCTTTATTTTACTAAAAACCCCGATTCGTCTTATTTCAAAAAGACAAACTACATGACACTTACATATTGATGTAGCATCTTCACTATTGCGTTGATTATTTGATTCCGCATATTCTTATTGTTTGCTTCGCATTACTTGTGTTTATTGAGATATTACCATCATGCTGTTAGGACACCGCACCATTATCGATGATGCGTATGTTCCACGTACACTGTTGCCGGATCACACACTTCATCATCGATAATTGCCATGCCACTACACTGTAGTACTGTTGCATTCATGATATGATTCTTGCATGGCATATTGTACACTTACACCTATACACATTCATAGATGATTCCGGCTCGATTAGAGATTTGGGAACCGCAAGCTATTCTTTAAAACTGATTCATTTGAAAAGAGCGGTCTCCCTCGACATGCGCACATTACTATTCCATGTTGCATGACTTACTGATATGCTTACCCTTCTTTACATGTCGCATATATCATGTTTGATTATACGCATTGAGATATGTTGTTTCCATGATATTTCTGGATTTGGGGACCGTGGATATTTCAAAAGAAAATATGTAATTTTTTAAAAAATCCGGTCACCCTTGATATGATATTTCAGTGCGTCCACCATGAGTTTTCTCGGTTCCAGAGAGCTTGTGTGGGTATACCCGATTCGAGGAGCGGTAAGCACCGATTGCGGGTATATGGTGGACCCAGTGAGGTACCCCGGGGCAAGAAGACTCGTATATGCTAGACGGTATCTACCGGTGATAGTATTTGGGACCCGTCGGTTATCTGGGGGATACCGACTGGAGTCATGAGATGGATATGAGGGCCGACCAGGGTGTGCGGCGTCTGAGATACATGAGGATTTGCGTGTCGATACTAGGCATAGGTGAAACATTTCAAAAGGATAAAATATTAATTTTGGGAATTTTTATAATTTAATATTATTTTATTGAATATTTTAATATTTTGGAATTATTAAATGCAAATAAATGGGAAAAATTTTGGAAAAATTATGGAAAATTCTAAAATAGGGTAAATTAGAGAATTATGCCATTTCTAAGTTTAATTGATTAGTTATATACTAAATTAGTGCTAATCGCGATTAAAAATCGCTAATCGGTTTTTTAGCATTTTTGTGCAAAACATGCACATATCATTTTCTACACTTGTGTTACATTTTATTGCCATGGTTCATTTGGATTCACTATTGGAGTGAGAAGGAAAAGAAAAGAAAAGGGAAAAAGTAAGTAATGATGAGAGAGAGAGACCAAGTCAACCCCACCTTTTTGAACAATCCCTCATCATTTTCCCCTTCTCATTCTCTCTCCCCTCCCTCTCTTGAGCTGCTGCCCTCTCTCCCCCTCTCTCTCCCTCTTCATGAAACCCTAGATCCACAATGAAAATAAAGCCAAAACCTCATTCCCACTTCACAAAAAGTGTTCCCGAGCTCACTAGCTACACATTGAACCTAGCAAGATTGGATTTGGTGGACTTTGAGCAACTCAAGAATTTTCTTGAGTTGCCAAAGGAGTTAATTTCTGCACGTATAGAGTAGTATTTCAATTCCTTGTGCATCCATACTAGTTTTGTATCGATATTGTGATGTTTGTGGATTTTAGAGAATTCAAGTTAGGATTTAGGGAAAAACTGAAATTAAAGATGAAATTGAGGATTGTGGTGACCTTAGAATTCCTTGTGTGATGCTAATTTGAACCCAAACCTGAACTTGAAAACAGAATACGGAATTACGGAATCGATATCGGGGAAAACTGGAAATCTGTCACTGTTTTGTGTAATCTTCTATCACACCGAGATCCCTAAAATAAAACTGAGTTGACAGTGAGATGTGCAGGCACCAGAGAACCACCATACCAAACCCTAGCTCCCCACTCCACTTTGAGGCCGCCAATTATCCCATTCTGGCCGCAATTTGTGGCCAGAGCAGGAGGGATCTGCCTCGAACTTCGTGCATAGCCCCATTTCCTCTAGTATTGACCCTGGGTATGTCTAGTTCTGACTGATTCCATCTAGAGTGAAATCTGGGACATTTTTCCTAAGTTGCTGTTTTGGATTCGTGTTTCCGTATTCCGTATTTTTAAGTCTGAAATTGTGTCTTGTGTTTTACCTCGACGATTTGGCGTTTATACGACGATATAGAGGATTTATTGATGGTTTTGAAGGCGTGCCATAGGTTCTAACCTATAGGCCTCTTATCGTATCGTTTTGGGTTTCGTGTGCCGTTTTAGCTTTGATTTGGTTTTAATGCGCATATACGATATTTTGATGTGTAGGTACCCTATGAAGACCACGGGACGACAAGCAAACGCGTGGTGACATCGAGAGATGGAGACGCAAGGTGAGTAGATTATATCTACGGGGAGAAGTCGGGTGGATGGCGTATAGCACCCCCGCAGTCCGTGGTGATGTATACGAATACGTATACACACATATATTTATTATGTGTTGTTTAGGGCTATTGATGGTAATAATGGATTATTGGTGATAAGGATGTATTGGTTGAGTAGTGCGAACCCTAGAGTAGTGGTTGCACCCACACTCACACATACACACATACTTGCATACATTCTTTCATATATCTGTGCGCATATGATGGTGGGTATATCTACACATGGGTATGGGACTATGTGTTTATATACGGGTTTTGAGGATGATACGTGGGATTGAGTTGAGTCGGTGAGACTCGATTGAGGCCGTGAGATTTGGCGACATGACAGAGTCCATATTGGAGATGTGATATGATGGTAGTGATGCCTGTCATGTGATGAGATATTGTGATATCGACTCAGATTTAGGTGGTTTCCATACCCCACTCTTTTTGTAGGGTTCCTAGGCACTCTTGTGAAGGTTCATAAGGCATCAAACATGCCCGGATTAAATTTTAGACGTGCCGAACAACCCAAAGCCGGGATCTTTTCTAGATTATTAGGGTTTAACATGTAATAAGATAACTTTTATCTAAGTGTGAGGGATTACAACCTTTGTAGTCCGCTCCTTCACTTCACAAGCTCCGAGTAGAAGTCCCTTTGCCGCGATCCACGATCTCCCGGACTCATGAGAGGCTCCACGACTCGAACGATCCATTCTAGCTTGTCGTAATCCAAATCTCCGATGATCTACCTTGAAGTTGCTTCGACTCAAGCTTTCTCACTCAAAAGAGAAGAACACCCTAATCCCAAGGGCTAGATGAGATGAGGATGAGAGAGTAGTGATTTTGCTTTCTTTTTATATCATTTTCTCATATTTTATCATCACTTAAGGATTTTCAAGAGAGCTTCTTCAAGAGAGAAGAAGAAGATAATGGATAATCAAAAAGATAATGATTAATCTTTTCCTTTTGTGATGAATAGAAATATAAATCATATGATTGATATATAACCATGGTCAAGGATGAATGGATGAGAATGTGTAGAGAAACAACTAGGGTTAGGGTTTGGTTAAATTAAATGAATATGTCATCCATAAAGATCTTAAGAATGACAAAAGAAAAAGCTTCTAGAAGGAACTTGAAGCTACTAACCCTAATCAAACCCTAACCTCAATTAATCATCCTTAAACATGTTTAACAATTAATCATATCATGTCACAATAATATATATCACATATATATTATATATTTGCAACAAAAGAAAATAATACAATTAACATATATCGCATATATATCAATGTATCATCCACTGAGAAAATGAAAAAATAAAGCAAGCCAATATTAGTTAATATAATAATATATCATATATATTATTATATATTAAATCATCGAATCAACACTTGATCCGACGATCCGGCTATATCGAATATAACCGACTAATATATCATGTACCGATTCATCGAATCAACACTTGATCCGATGACCCGGTTCATATCTAAATATCGCGAGAATATAATACGGTATCCCATATCGCATTATTCTCGTTCCTGCGCATATCACATATGTGCCACTACTCTGTTTCGCCTGAGCCAAGAAACCTCTGTGTAGGACTCTAAAGAATCGTCAATACGCCGGTAGCAGGTGACGATCATATCAAACACCCACAAGCTGCAAGCGGTCAGCTAAAGGTAACAGCCACCTAGGTATTGAGTGTTAGTGTATATGCCCTAGAGGCCATTACTGTATCATACTAGTTTGTATATTACTTAATGGATGCTTGGGATATTCACCTTGTATATACAATCTTGCTCAAAATAGTAGTATGCTACTTGGTTTGTCTCTACTTCAATGTGTACTTGTGTTTATTTTACTATATCACTTATACGCATTAGTAGAGCCCTTAGGATCTTTTGCTTGATTACCAGCGTTGTGATGGCAGTCACACTAGTGGGAGCTGGGTAATCTATAAGCACATCCTTATACAGGTCCCTAGTCGCAGGACTATCGAGACAGGGCATCGATACTCCGGAGTAGACTAGCGTATGCGCTACTCATCCCAGTGTGGGAGATGGTCTGTCCCACAGCCATCAGTACGTCGTACTGGAGATAGTATACGGGTGCTCGTTGGGTTACGAGTACACTGGACAGGACTCGTCGGGAACTGACAGGTTGGTATTATACCTATCGTCAGTCATCAGTTCCCAGGTGACATGAGTACAGCTTAGTCCGCTGACTTGACACTGGCACTTCGCCTCGAGTGTGTTCCCACTGCACTTTGATCACTACCCTACCACGGCTCAAAGGAGTCGTGCAAACAGGTGGTGGTTGGGTGCAGTCCCGAAGCACTTGGAGGCAGTGACGGTTAGACAGGATTCGTCTCTCCCGGTATTGGGGGTTGACATCGCGCTGTGTCTAGGAGAGCCATTACACGAGTAGTCCCTGGCCAGGGCAAACTAGATATACTGGTAGGTTTCCAGTGTTATCTCAGGGTGTTTTGGGCTTCGCTCCGGCACGACTTGTACCGCTATTGGGGGACTGACGTTTACCGCCCCCTAGGCCCGCCATGCGATGTATCAGACGAACAGACCGGACTGTACGGAGACTGTCACATTCAGACTCAGTAGGAGTACCGATGGGGTTTCACCTCGTCAGCCTTCTTGTCGACATCTACCTGGGGACCGTTACGCACAGCTAGTGCCGCTTGCGGTCTGTGGTTAAACCCACTGCCAGCGTAGTGTCGAGTCTTTAGAGTCCCACACAGAGGGTATTCGCCTCTGGGCAAAACAGAGTAGAGGTCGCATGGTTTTGCGACAGGGTTCGTTCTCATCCGCGCACTTGTACACGTTTGGAGTCCGGACAGACATTACCAGCGGGCTCTGGTTTGAGCCGGATACTGGTATAGTATTTGGGGTTGCTTTTATCTCTCAGTATTCATGTTCCTCGGAACAAGAATGCAGGTGTGTATGCACAGTTATTTGAGGAAGAGGAAGAGGACTTTCATTAGGGTTTCGGAACGGGTGCGTATGCACAGTTGACAGTCGTCTTTTTCCAAACCCTAATGGATTTGTATTATATCATTTAATAATATATAATAAAATGAAATTGTGTCATGGTTAGTTTTTGTTGACTTGTTGACCATGGTTGACTTGTTGACCATGGTTGAACTTTTGACCATTATCATTACAAAAGAAAGATGCTCTTGATTCTTGCATTTTCATTTAATGTTTGTAATGATATTGGTCATTCTAAAACTTTCCATCAACCTTTTCATTTTGATTATTATTATTTGATAATTCATTTTTTTTTGGCATTATGGTTGCAAGAAAGGAAATGAGAGCTCATTATCTCATTTAGCTTCTCTCTCTTCATCTTCATCTTCTTCTTCCTCTAGCAAAGAGAAACCTTCTCATGTGTTGAGAATCCTTCTCTTTAAAAACAAAAGCAACCCTTAGACACTCTCTACTCACTCTAGGATCAAGGGTTTAGCAAGCCGGCGATTCTAGTTCACTCCAAGTTCGAGAAAGAGCCCAAAGGTCGAGCCTTCGAGGTGGATCCATCTTCGACGGAAGAAGGCGACAAAGGAGAACCATCAACCTCTACAACAAAGTTTGAAGAAGAAGGAGTTCAAGTTTAGGTATAATCATCTTCATCCGAGTAGCTAAATCTCTTTAGCTAGTTTGCTAGTTTTAGTTTAGACAACGATCCCGACCTTGGTTAGTCCATGTTGCCTCTTGCGATAAAAATTTGTTTTTTATACCGTTTCCGCCTCCCCGTAAGGACCGGGGGTCGCAATATGGACTTACAGTGGTATCAGAGCCTAACTAAACTTAAACTAGCTTGGTAGTGAAGTGTAACGAAGTTCGGAACCGAAAAAACCCAAAAACCATACTTTTTCAAAATCTGAGTTTCTGTTGAAATTTTTTTGGCTCAAAATGAAAAACTTTATACTTGTAAATTCGCCTCAGGGTTTTGTTAGAACACCCAAGAAAAACGATGAGCCAATTCATTTAAAACGCCGCGGTTCCGCGGCACGAGGTAGGCATGTGCCGCGGAACCGCCGCCGTTTGTTTTCCTCTCTGCATCGTTTTTCGTGCAGTGTGTTTGTGTGTTGGTTTTGGGATTTTTAAGATATATTATATGTGCCCAGATTTTCCAGAACTGAAATTCACTTTTGGGGTCCTATAATTCCGTATTTTTCCGAACTTCACTGCACTTTGACTATGATGGTTATATCTGTGATGCTTGCATGTATTGAACGTCGGCTAATCGCTATAAGTCGATTAGTCGGGGTTATACATGATCTGTGTTTGATATTGGAATGTGTATATGAATGTGTTGGACTGTCGCGGGTGAATAGCCGGGGTGGATGTGAGATGAGCTTTTGTTTTTCTTTCATTCATTGTAAATGTAAATTGATGTAATAATATTATTTGTTTGGCCGCACAACCGGGTCGGGGTTGTAGCCGTCATTGTATAATTCTTTTTACTGTTTTTGCTCCTAGGATAGACCCATGGAGGGGTGCACAAACTACCGAGTACTTGGCGGGTAGTTTGCCGCACCCGTAGGGGTCTTGGGTGGGGTATTTGGCTATTCACCGCGACCGTGTTATCCGCTTTTCGTTTCAGGCTCGAAAGGATTGCGGATTGCTAGTATATCCAATGCATTCATCTGTGATCTGTAATGTCTACTATTGCTATATCTATAACTATTTAGGCGTTGCTTATGTTTTACAGCCGCGCTAGCCCAGCCCCCGCTCTGTCGTTAGTTAAGTAACCTAATGGGTGATGACGGGGCCCCGTGGCGAATGCATATGGCATAAGCGTACGTCATATTTTGGTTGTTTTCTGCAATGGTAGGATTAAATGATGGGACGCATTAAAAGTACTAATGCAAGAATATCACGCATTAAAAGAACTAATGCAAGATAATAAACCAAGTTAAAGTCGTTGGAACAATTTCGAAAAACCACTCGGTTCTTTTCAAAACCAACTTTTAAATGCGGAGTTTGAGCCACTCCTTTTAAAAGCTATCTCGTTCCATCGACCAAATCAAGTTCACTACGTTCACGGTTTTGCCAAAACCATTCGTAGCCCTCCGTCGTTTCGTATGAATATTCAATAGTATTCAAGCTGTGTTTGTTGACCTTCGTCAAGGCATAGTGATTGGTAGCTGTTGAGTATTCATATGTAGCATAGATAGATGCGTTGGTTTGGGACATTCACATTACCTTGTTGACCTTCTTCAAGGGTATATGCGGGTGGATTCAAATTAACCTGGATAATGACGGGCAGAACTTGACATGTGACTTATGATTTGTTGACCTTCGTCAAGGTCATAAGAGCATGGGGCAAAAATCCACATCGGGAGTTTCATAAGTACTGAAACTTGCTAGATTTGCATACCATTTGGAGTGTGGTGATTCTGGTAGGATTCCTTCAGTTTCGTCACACGATGATATTTGGATCCCGATCCTACTGTGAGTATATGCTACTCCTCGGGAAATTTCTCACTTAACGATCAATGCTATAAACCTAGTAGGTGCCTAGAAAGGTGTTAGCGGGGCTATGCCCCCAGGGAAAAGAGGTTTTATAATTAAGGAACTTCGCGAAAGCGTTGGAAAACCTCCCTCAAAGTACCGACACCGGCCTGGCTGAACGGTTAAGCAAGTATTGTACGGTGGGATTGATCCTGGCTAATTCTTCCTTTATGGTTTGAGGAGGGATTCGAGAAACAGTGGGAGCCATCCTGTTTAGACAAACTAAAAACCACTCTAAACTTGCAAGAGCATCATTCTGAGTGTTTCTTCTTCTCTCTCCTAATTGCAGCGACCAATCAACATGACTGGACTTAAGTTACTCCTAGATAAAAACAAACTGACAGGACCAAACTACAAAGATTGGCTCAGGAATGTCAAGATAGCAATCACTTATGACAAGCTGGGGTATCTTCTTACCACCAAAGCTCCCCCTGTCCCTGGTCCAACTTCCAGCGTCGCGGATAAGGAAATCCGCAAGACTTGGGAGATTGATAGCGCGAAGGCCAAGTGCCTCCTGCTTGCCTCGATGGACAACGAACATCAGAGGAGGCATGAGAATATGGACATGGAGTCCATATTGCTTCATACAAAAGAACTGTATGGAGAGCAATCACGTATCGCAAGATACGAAGCGTCGAAAAAGTTGTTTTCGACAAGAATGGCCGTCGGATCATCAGTAGCCGAGCACGTGCTAAAGATGATCGGCTACATTGAGGAGCTCGCTGACCTGGGGATCACATTGGAGAGTGAGCTATATACGGATATAGTTCTCCAGTCCCTTCCTTCCACTTACGCCCAGTTCATACTGAACTTCAACCTACAAGAAAAAGAGGTTGAACTTTCAGAACTCCTCAACATGCTGAGGAGCGCAGAGGGCACCCTACAGAAGAATAGGGAAACATCCACTTTGTTTGTAGGAGGATCATCTTCTTCTAGGTCCAAGACGAAAGCCAAGGGAAAGAAGAAGAAAGCCCCCGCCAAACCAAGGGGAGGTGTTAGTAAAGTGGATACGAAGGGAAAAGGTAAAGCAACAAAGATCGCGGGGAAGCTTGTGGATAAGGAAGAATGCTTCTTTTGTTATAAGAAAAGACACTGGAAGAATGATTGCAGGGCCTGGAAGGCCAGAACACAGGAATTGAAGCAGGTTGCAGCTTCAGCTTCAGGTGTGTATGTTATTGAAAACTGTCTTTCTATAAACTCTACTTCCTGGGTATTGGATACCGGATCAGGATCTCATATCTGTAATTCTTTGCAGGCGTTGAGAAACCGTAGGGTTTTGAAGGCAGGTGACATGACCCTCAGAGTTGCGAACGGAGCTAGCATGGATGCTAAAGCCGTGGGGGACTATCACCTGGGAATGTCAGATGGACATGTTTTGGTTTTGCGTAATTGCTTTTTTGTACCCAACGCAACTTGTAATATCATTTCTGTATCTTTAGTTTCTAAAGAAGGTTATGAATTTGCGTTTGTAAGTAATGTTGTAAACATTCACCTTAATCAAGTTCTGATTGGGTCAGGTACATTAAGTAATGGTATATACGTATTGAACCAACCACAGATTTTCAATGTCCAGAATACACACAAAAGAAAGTCTCCAGAAATAAATCAGACTTTCTTATGGCATTGTAGATTGGGTCACATCAATGAGAGAAGGTTGACGAAGTTACATACAGAAGGGTATTTGAATGCGTTCGAATATCAGTCGTATGCCACTTGTCAATCCTGTCTCAAGGGAAAGATGACAAAGACTCCGTTTACTGGACATGGAGTAAGAGCGAGCGAGCTCTTGGGACTCGTACACAATGACGTGTGCGGTCCAATGTCTACACATGCCCGAAGCGGACATTCTTACTTCATTACTTTTACGGATGACTTCTCAAGGTACAGTTATGTCTTCTTAATGAAACATAAGTCCGAGGCCTTTGAAAAATTCCGGGAGTATAAGAATGAAGTAGAGAAACAGACCGGCAAAAGTATTAAGATTCTAAGATCGGATCGAGGTGGAGAATACTTAAGTGCCGAATTCCTGAATTACTTAAAAGAGAATGGTATTCTCTCTCAGCTTACTCCTCCATACACTCCGCAACATAACGGTGTATCGGAGAGACGGAACCGAACCCTATTGGATATGGTTCGGTCCATGATGAGTAACGCTGAGTTACCGCGATCATTCTGGGGATATGCAATAGAAGCAGCTGCGTATCTCTTGAACAAGGCTCCCACCAAGACTGTGCCTACCACCCCATATGAGATGTGGACTGGGAAGAAACCCTGTCTTAAGTATCTTAAAGTATGGGGATGTCCAGCTTTTGTAAAAAAGCAGCATGCGGACAAGCTTGAGGCACGTTCAGTACAGTGTAAGTTTGTGGGATACCCAAGGAACTCCAAGGGGTATCTTTTCTATTCCGCTGAGGAACAAAAGGTTTTTGTTTCTCAGCATGCCCGCTTCTTGGAAACTGAGTTTTTGGAAACCCAGATAAGTGGGAGCACAATAGAACTGGAAGAAGTTCCAGAACCACAGACTGTTACTGAAAGTTTGGTGGAACCAGAGGGTTCAACAGAACAGGACATTCCTACGCCGCTCCGCAGAAGTAGTAGGCAGTCTCATCCGCCCGAGAGATACTACGGTTTTCTCGTAGACGGGGATAGAGAGGATTGCATCATAGACTATGATGAGCCTACTAGCTTCCAGCAGGCCGTTCAGAGCGTTGACTCAGTGAAATGGCTGGATGCAATGCGGACCGAAATGGAGTCCATGTACACCAACAAGGTATGGACGTTGGACATTGCTCCAGACGGGGTAAAACCCGTAGGATGCAAGTGGATCTTCAAAAGGAAGATTGGTGTAGATGGACAAGTTGAGACCTATAAAGCTAGGCTGGTAGCAAAGGGTTTCCGTCAAAGACCTGGCTTGGACTATGACGAAACCTTTTCTCCAGTAGCCATGCTGAAATCCATTCGGATCCTTCTTGCCATTGCTGCTTTCCACGATTATGAGATCTGGCAAATGGACGTAAAGACAGCTTTTCTAAATGGAAATTTAGAGGAGTGTGTCTATATGGACCAGCCAGAGGGTTTCATTCAGAGTGGGAGCAGCGGAAAGGTGTGCAAGTTGCTTAAGTCCATCTATGGACTGAAGCAGGCATCGCGGAGTTGGAACATCTGTTTTGATGAGACGGTCAAGGAATTTGGTTTTATCAAAAATCCAGATGAACCATGCATCTACAGTAGATTTGTAGCGAGAACTGTAGTATTCCTCGTTTTATACGTGGATGGCATTCTCTTAATAGGAAATGACATTCCTATGCTACAATCTGTCAAGGGGTTCTTGTCACACAGGTTCTCCATGAAAGACCTGGGTGATGCCTCATACATCCTGGGGATCCGGATCCATCGTGATAGATCCAAGAGGATATTGGGACTTTCTCAGTCCAGGTACATCGACACCATAGTGAAGAGATTCAGTATGGAAGATTCCAAGCGCGGTAACCTACCGGCTTGTCACGGGATCACCCTCTCTAAAGAGATGTCTCCCAAGACTGATTTGGAGAGGGATCGCATGTCTATTATACCCTACGCTTCTGCGGTAGGCTCTATAATGTATGCGATGTTGTGTACCAGACCGGATGTAGCTTATGCACTGAGTGTGGTAAGCCGGTATCAGTCTAACCCTGGGGAGAAACACTGGATAGCAGTAAAGAACATTCTCAAGTACCTGAGAAGGACTAAGGAGATGTTCTTGGTGTATGGCGGAAAAGACCTCCAGATCGAGGCCTTTGCTGACTCCAGCTTCCAGAGTGACAAGGATGATTCCAAGTCCATGTCGGGCTTTGTCTTTACCCTCAATGGAGGGGCGGTGTGTTGGAAGAGTTCCAAACAGGAAACCGTTGCAGACTCGACGATGGAAACGGAATACATCGCTGCATCTGATGCCGCAAAAGAAGCTGTCTGGATGAGGAAGTTCTTGAAAGAACTTCAGGTGGTTCCGTCCATTGTTGATCCAATACCTCTGTATTGCGACAACAATGGGGCTATAGCTTTAGCGAAGGAACCCAGGTCCCATCAGAGATCCAGGCACATCTTGAGGCGGTATCACCTGATCAGGGAGATCGTGGATCGCAAGGAGATCGAGGTTCGGAGAGTTGCTTCAGAAGACAACACTGCAGATCCATTCACCAAGGCCCTGCCCCAGACTCAGTTCGAGCGGCTGATCGAGATGATAGGTCTTCGATACGCCAGTACATGGCCTTAGTGCAAGTGGGAGATTGTTAGTGTATATGCCCTAGAGGCCATTACTGTATCATACTAGTTTGTATATTACTTAATGGATGCTTGGGATATTCACCTTGTATATACAATCTTGCTCAAAATAGTAGTATACTACTTGGTTTGTCTCTACTTCAATGTGTACTTGTGTTTATTTTACTATATCACTTATACGCATTAGTGGAGCCCTTAGGATCTTTTTCTTGATTACCAGCGTTGTGATGGCAGTCACACTAGTGGGGGCTGGGTAATCTATAAGCACATCCTTATACAGGTCCCTAGTCGCAGGACTATCGAGACAGGGCATCGATACTCCGGAGTAGACTAGCGTATGCGCTTCTCATCCCAGTGTGGGAGATGGTCTGTCCCACAGCCATCAGTACGTCGTACTGGAGATAGTATACGGGTGCTCGTTGGGTTACGAGTACACTGGACAGGACTCGTCGGGAACTGACAGGTTGGTATTATACCTATCGTCAGTCATCAGTTCCCAGGTGACATGAGTACAGCTTAGTCCGCTGACTTGACACTGGCACTTCGCCTCGAGTGTGTTCCCACTGCACTTTGATCACTACCCTACCACGGCTCAAAGGAGTCGTGCAAACAGGTGGTGGTTGGGTGCAGTCCCGAAGCACTTGGAGGCAGTGACGGTTAGACAGGATTCGTCTCTCCCGGTATTGGGGGTTGACATCGCGCTGTGTCTAGGAGAGCCATTACACGAGTAGTCCCTGGCCAGGGCAAACTAGATATACTGGTAGGTTTCCAGTGTTATCTCAGGGTGTTTTGGGCTTCGCTCCGGCACGACTTGTACCGCTATTGGGGGACTGACGTTTACCGCCCCCTAGGCCCGCCATGCGATGTATCAGACGAACAGACCGGACTGTACGGAGACTGTCACATTCAGACTCAGTAGGAGTACCGATGGGGTTTCACCTCGTCAGCCTTCTTGTCGACATCTACCTGGGGACCGTTACGCACAGCTAGTGCCGCTTGCGGTCTGTGGTTAAACCCACTGCCAGCGTAGTGTCGAGTCTTTAGAGTCCCACACAGAGGGTATTCGCCTCTGGGCAAAACAGAGTAGAGGTCGCATGGTTTTGCGACAGGGTTCGTTCTCATCCGCGCACTTGTGCACGTTTGGAGTCCGGACAGACATTACCAGCGGGCTCTGGTTTGAGCCGGATACTGGTATAGTATTTGGGGTTGCTTTTATCTCTCAGTATTCATGTTCCTCGGAACAAGGATGCAGGTGTGTATGCACAGTTATTTGAGGAAGAGGAAGAGGACTTTCATTAGGGTTTCGGAACGGGTGCGTATGCACAGTTGACAGTCGTCTTTTTCCAAACCCTAATGGATTTGTATTATATCATTTAATAATATATAATAAAATGAAATTGTGTCATGGTTAGTTTTTGTTGACTTGTTGACCATGGTTGACTTGTTGACCATGGTTGAACTTTTGACCATTATCATTACAAAAGAAAGATGCTCTTGATTCTTGCATTTTCATTTAATGTTTGTAATGATATTGGTCATTCTAAAACTTTCCATCAACCTTTTCATTTTGATTATTATTATTTGATAATTCATTTTTTTTGGCATTATGGTTGCAAGAAAGGAAATGAGAGCTCATTATCTCATTTAGCTTCTCTCTCTTCATCTTCATCTTCTTCTTCCTCTAGCAAAGAGAAACCTTCTCATGTGTTGAGAATCCTTCTCTTTAAAAACAAAAGCAACCCTTAGACACTCTCTACTCACTCTAGGATCAAGGGTTTAGCAAGCCGGCGATTCTAGTTCACTCCAAGTTCGAGAAAGAGCCCAAAGGTCGAGCCTTCGAGGTGGATCCATCTTCGACGGAAGAAGGCGACAAAGGAGAACCATCAACCTCTACAACAAAGTTTGAAGAAGAAGGAGTTCAAGTTTAGGTATAATCATCTTCATCCGAGTAGCTAAATCTCTTTAGCTAGTTTGCTAGTTTTAGTTTAGACAACGATCCCGACCTTGGTTAGTCCATGTTGCCTCTTGCGATAAAAATTTGTTTTTTATACCGTTTCCGCCTCCCCGTAAGGACCGGGGGTCGCAATATGGACTTACATTGAGCGATCAGAAGATCAACAAGCTAGCCTGTGCGTTCTCCTGTGAATCCAATCAGTAACACTCCCGTACAGTCCGGTATGTTCGTCTGATATGTCGCATATCAAGTCTAGGGGTGGTATACGTCAGACCCCAGTAATCGATAAGTCGTGTCGATGTGTGGCTCATAACAGGTCGAGAAACTACTAGTAACACTTACCAGTAAATCTCTATATCAGCCCTGGCCAGGGACTTCCAGTTATAGCCAATCGAACACAGCACAACATCAACTCCCTATACCGGGAGAGACGAATCCCCTCCTATCGCTCATTGCCTCCATGTGATTCGAGACTGTACCCAAAAGCCACCGTTTTGCATGCCCTCTTGGACGTGGTAAGGTAGAAATCAAAGCACAGTGGGAATCACACAAGACTCTATGACGATCTCGGGTCTACAGACTACCCTGTACCAGTGTCACCGGAGAACTGCCATCTGACGTGTGGTATATCACCATCTGGGAGTTCTCGGCAAGTCCGTCCAGTGTACCCAGTCTCCACTGAGCACCCGTACACCATCCTTGATGTCCAACACCGATGGATATGGGATCATCCATCGCCCATCATATGGGTCAAGATGCGTATACGCTAGTCTACTCTGGTGTATCGATGCCCTGTCTCGATATACCCTCGACTAGGAACAGTTATAGGATGTACTCATCGACTACCGCGGCCCTACTAGTATGATCTCATCATAGTCCCAGTAGTCGAGTACAAGTCCTAAGGTCTTTATCAACATGTGAGAGTAAAACAGTAAACCAATACAAGTCAACATGTTAAGATAAAGTAAAACCAAATAGCATACTATCATGACGAGCAAGAAAGTCTTCTCTATATATAACCAAGCATCCATTATAATATACATCAAATGTACAACAATGGCCTCTAGGGCATATACATAACTAACAATCTCCCACTTGCACTAAGGCCAGCTGCTGTAGTATCTCATACCTAGCATCCTGAATAATCTCTCAAACTGTATCTGGGGAATAGCCTTCGTGAATGGATCCGCAGTGTTATCCTTCGTATCTACTCTCCTGACATCGATCTCCCGGCGATCAACTATCTCCCTGATCAGGTGATACCGCCTCAGAATATGTCTGGACTTCTGATGGGACCTGGGTTCCTTGGCCAAAGCCACAGCTCCATTGTTATCGCAATACAGAGGTATTGGATGCTCAATGGATGGAACCACACCAAGTTCACTAATGAACTTCTTGATCCAGACAGCCTCTTTGGCAGCATCGTTGGCAGCGATGTATTCAGCCTCCATCGTTGAGTCTGCAACGGTATCCTGTTTGGAACTCTTCCAACATACCGCCCCTCCATTGAGGGTAAAGACAAAACCCGAATGCGACTTAGAGTCGTCCTTATCACTTTGGAAGCTGGAATCGGTAAAGGACTCCACCTGGAGTTCTCCGTTACCATACACCAAGAACATCTCCTTAGTCCTTCGTAAGTACTTGAGAATGTTCTTCACTGCTGTCCAATGACTCTCTCCAGGATCTGCTTGATACCGACTCACTACACTTAGTGAGTATGCTACATCGGGTCTGGTACATAGCATCGCATACATGATAGAGCCTACTGCCGAAGCATAGGGTATCCCTTGCATGCGAGCTCTCTCCAAATCAGTCTTGGGAGACATCTCTTTGGAGAGAGTGAGTCCAGAGATCGTGGGCTGATTCCCACGCTTGGATTCTTCCATACTAAACCTCTTTAGTATGGTGTCAATGTACCTGGATTGGGACAATCCCAGTATCCGTTTAGATCTATCTCTATAGATCATGATTCCCAATATGCAGGAGGCATCACCTAGATCTTTCATTAAGAATCTCTGTGATAAGAAGAGCTTGACTGATTGCAGCATAGGAATATCATTTCCTATCAAGAGTATGTCATCCACGTACAATACGAGGAAGACAACCTTACCCTCTGCTACCTTCTTATAGATACAAGGTTCATCTATATTTTTGATGAAGTCAAACTCTTTGACTACAACATCAAAACAGATGTTCCAACTCCGCGATGCTTGCTTTAACCCATAAATGGATTTAAGCAGCTTGCACACCTTTCCGCTGCTCCCACTATCTACGAAGCCCTCTGGCTGAGTCATGTACACGCACTCTTCTAAATCACCGTTTAGAAAGGCGGTCTTAACATCCATTTGCCAGATTTCGTAGTCATGGTATGCAGCAATGGCAAGTAAGATCCGGATGGACTTAAGCATAGCCACTGGAGAAAAGGTTTCGTCATAATCCACACCTGGTCGTTGACGAAATCCCTTTGCTACCAGTCTAGCTTTGAAAGTCTCAACTTTTCCATCTACACCAAATTTTTTTTTAAAGATCCACTTGCTCCCAATGGGTTTTACCCCTTCAGGAGCATTTTCCAAAGTCCATACTTTGTTGGTGTACATGGATTCCATCTCAGATCGTATTGCATCCAGCCATTTCACAGAGTTACCACTCGTGATGGCCTGCTCGAAACTAGTCGGGTCATCATCATCCATGATGCAATCCTCGCTTCCACCATCAATGAGAAAACCGTAGTATCTCCCAGGTGGACGAGAAACCCTACTAGATCGGCGGAGAGGCTGGGGTTCGTCGGGTACTATTGAATCTTCTGGTTCCATCAAATCATCAGTTGCAGTTTGTGGTGCTGGAACCTCTTCCAGTTCTACCTCTCTGCCACTGTAACATTTTCAAAAATATAAAATATTAATTTTGGGAATTTTTATAATTTAATATTATTTTATTGATTATTTTAATATTTAATGCAAATAAATAGGAAAAATGTTAGAAAAATTATGAAAAATTATGGAAAATTCTAAAATGGGTTAATTATGGAAATTATGACATTTTTAAGTTTTTGTGATTAGTTTGACACTAATTTAGTGCTAATCGCGATTAAAATCGCTAATCGGGTTTTTTGGCAATTTTGTGCAAAACTTGCACATATCACTTTTTCTACACTTGTGCTTTTTCTAGCCATGGTTTCCTTTTGGGATTACTATAGATGTGAGAAGGTTTGGGTTTTAAAAGAAAAAGGAAAAAGAAAAGAAAAGAGAAAAGAAAGTGTAATGATGAGGGTAGGTGAGAGAGAGAGAGGTGGACTTTGACTCATCATACTTAGCCATTCTCCACCAATTCCTTCACCATTTCCCTCTCCATTCATGGAGTTGCTGCTGCTGCCCTTCCTCATCTTCCTCCCCTCTTCAACTCCTCTCTTCATCTCAAAAACATACCCAAAACCCCAAACTCCTTTCATTAAAATTGTGCAAAATCCCTAGATCTACACATGGAGCTAAAGAAGCATGGATTTGGCCACTAGAGGGCAACTCAAGAATTTTCTTGAGTTGCTAATGAAGGTAATTTCTGAACCATTTGCTTAATTATAGCCTTTCCTATAACCCCATGTTAAGGTTTAATCGATATTGTGGGATATTATGGATTTGATGAAAACCTAGTTAGGGTTTGAGAAGAACTTGGGTTGTATTGTGAAATTGAGTTCAATTGAGGATACACCAACACCCTAGTGTATGAATTGAGACCCTCACCTGAAGTTTAAACCCATAATGCGGATTTTAGAAAACTATATCGGGGGAAAAACCTGGAATCTGCCACTGTTATTGGAATCTGCTAACACCCCGAGAACCCAAAAATAATATTGAGTGGGAATTGAGATGTGAAGGCAACATAGAGGCAACACCCAAAACCCTAGCTCCCCACTCCACCTTCAGGCCGCCAAAACCTCCATTCTGGCCGCAAATTGCGGCCAGACCAGTGAGGAATCTCCTCGTTTTCTGTGTACAGCCCCAATTCCTCAATTCTTGGCCCTAGGTACTTCTAGTTTTGACAGATTCTATCTAGGGTGAAATCTGGGACATATATCCTAAGTTGTTGTTTTGGATTCGTATTTCCGTATTCCGTATTTTTGATTCTGAAATGGTGGAATGTGTTTTGCCTCGACTATTTTTCGTTTATACGACGATATAGAGGATTTATTGATGGTTTTGAAGGCGTGCCATAGGTTTTCACCTATAGGCCCCTTATCGAATCGTTTTGGATTTTATGCGCCGTTTTAGATTGGATTTGGTTTTAATGCGCATATACGATATTTTGATGTGTAGGTACCCATGAAGACTTCGGGACGACAAACATACGTGGTGACGTCCGCAATTGATGATGCAAGGTGAGTAGATTATATCTACAGGGGGAAGTCGGGTGGATGGCGTATAGCACCCCCGCAGTCCGTAGATAGATTACTATATAGTTATTGTGATATTAGGTGTATTATGGATAGTATAGGGTTAGCAGTGACTAGTGCAGTTCATAGTCGCGAACCCTAGGATAGAATTACACCTATACACACACCCTTGCTTATCACTTGTACTTGCACTGTGATTGATGATATGTGATGACTTTGGAGGTGAGTCGATGATGTGGGCTTGGTGCCCTGGGATCGGTGATTTGATACGATTCATATGTGGGATATGACTTGTGCTTCTTGCGGGCTTGGGATATGTGTTTACCCACGCATGCATACTTACTGATGTTACCGTTTTGTACTAGACATAGAGTAGTACTCCAGACTATATGAACTGATGATGGTGATATCTGTTATGTGATGAGACAGTGAGATGTTGACCCCTACCCAGCTATTGGGGATGCCGTACGACGATTTACCGTACGAGCCGATATTGATGATAGATCCGCACTCATAACTCGAGGATATCTTATGATATGACATTGAGGCGAGATCACCGACTATATATCCTTATATATATACCGACTCAGATTTAGGAGGTTTCCACACCTACCCCTCCTGATTGACCTGATACTTAGATGTAGTTGCATAGTAGATACTTTTCTGTGGTGTTGACTACTAGATTTCTGCATCTTCATGCTATTCGCATTGCTGGCACATGCTCATTGCTATATTATTATCATGCTGTTAGGACACCAGCACCATTATCGATGATGCGTATGTTCCACGTACACTATTTGCCGGCTCACACACTTCATCATCGATAATTGCCATGCCACTACACTGTTGTACTATTGCATTCATGAGATGATTCTTCCTTCGACATATGCACGTTACTATTCCATGTTGCATGATTTCCGATATGATTACTGTTCTTTACATGTCGCATACATCATGGATTGACTGCATAGCACATCGCATTGGATTTACTTCCTGATGTTGGATTTTCATGTGATTTCTGGGTTTTGAGGACCGTGGGGTTATTTAAGAAAAGAGGCACTTTTATGAAAACCCGGTACCTCGTGATATCATATTTCGGTGCGTCCACCACGCGTTTTCTCGGTGCTGAGACGTGTGCTTGAAACCCGATTCGAGGAGGTGATGTACCGTTTGCGGGTTCGTGGTGGGCCCGGTATGGTTCCCCTCGGCGAGATGATCGATGGGTTATGCCGATTGAGCCTGGAGGCGGGCGAGTACCTACCGGTGATTGTATTTGAGCTCGGCGGATATCCGGGGGATACCGCCTGGAGCCGAGAGATGGGCGTACTGCCGGGGGCCGACGGGCCGATACCGCAGACGGAGCCCAGAGATGGACATGGGTTGACTCGTACTGCCGGGGGCCGAGGGCCGATACCGCAGACGGAGCCCCATATGGATGAGGATTTACGTGTCGATGCTTGGCACGGGTTTCATGATGAGTTTTCCATGATTTTGGTTATATCCTCACATTGCATACATGATGCTTGCTGTCAGTGGGTGACAGGTGGACGGGTTCCACAGATATACAGATATGGATCATATACAGACTGGATTTACACTTATCTTACACCAATATTAGTGGTATGGGACGCTAATATATGTGTATTGATATCTTTGATATTTCATCATAGTTACTTCATGCAGACATACCTTACACTGATGACATGTGATTACCTGAGTACCTGGCACTACATACATGATTAGATGTTACCTTACCACCTTATTACACTCAGATGTACTCTTGTGGACTATATTATTGATCGTTGACTTAGGTTTATGTCTTGCATTCGGTTTCTTCTTGTAGATGTTTCTATTCACGAGTTGGCAACTCACCCCCGTTGTGCCACAGTTCTTGCAGGTTCTGCCGTACAGGTTCTATTGCGGCATTTCTGGCACACTTCCTTCTTGCGGGTGAATTGCTTTGGTAGGTGGATTCTTTCGTATCAAGAATCACCATTGTATTTATTTATTTCATTGTATCTAGAAATTGTCCATCAACCAAATCTTGTATATTCTTTCAGACTTAGAGACAGTGTTGTATTATTCGACCTAGAGTCGCGCTTAGTAGTATTGTGGTTTTACTGTTGCTTTTGAGCTTTCTTTTGGATTTGATCCTCGCCACTTGGCGTTGTATATTATTATATCATTGTGTGGTTGTGACCGTCGATTGACGAAGAGCTAGCTCCCGCTTGGGGATGCCTTTATCATTGCATATATATCGTTATTCTTGTTTTACCCCATTCGGGGCCAGTTTTACAAAAGAAACTCTGCCGAAATTTTTAGAAAAGACTTTATTGTTTTCAGAACGTACCTTCGGCTTAGTTATTTAAAAACCTTGATTTCAAACCTGTATTTCTTCACTTCTTTAAACCAGTTTTCTTTACTTATTCTTAAAATGGTTTTAGATTTCTGGGCTTTTGGCTTACTTGGATCAGATGGAGCCCTATAGACTTTATATGGTTCAAGGGCCAGTCACGTGCTCTTTCGGGTCGTGACAAAGTTGGTATCAGAGCGCTAGGTTGACCTTGGTTCGAGTTTAAGTTTGACTATGTGGAGCCTAGGGAGTTGTTTATATACGGAACTTAGGCTTGACCTTACGGAACTTAGACTTGGTCGAGGGGGTGTAAACCCGAACTTTCGTCGTTTTAGGATGACCCTTGGTTGGTGGATTAGGTGACTAAAGTAGAGTGACGTACCGTTGGTATGTTCCGCGGCATACTTACGACACGCCACTCCGCTTAAGGAACCTTAGGATGTACACATTTGTGAGATCAGTGATTCTCTTCATATCCAGGATTATTCGTCCATTTGAGATTCCCGATTCTATTAGTTTCATGATCATACCTTCATTGATACCGTTCCTTCCTATGATCATGTATCCACTTTGGATCTGTTGTTTCCCTTCTTGCCACTGGTGTACTCTTCTTGATACTCGATTGAGATTCCTGTCACCATGGTTGAGCGCAGTTTGGGCTGCTGCTGGTGTTACGGCCGGTGTGAGCTCGTTTGGTACGAGGGCCGACCATTGTGTTTTCTGGTGACTTGGGAACGTCTCGAGTTAGTATTGGTGATTGTGACCTCTAGTGGAGGCGAGTGCTTGGTCTTGCACCAGATGATCGGGCCATTGTTAGAGCTGCCAGTTGTGAGAGGACTGTTGATGTACAGCATACCTCAGAGATTGTGATGTCGTCTACAGTGCAGACAGATGGACCAGCTGTTGCTGAGATTGACAGGATGTTGCTTTCGGAACTTACGAGCTGAGATTGCCGGAGCTTTCAGGCAGACACGCGACAGATGGTAGCTAGTCTACCCAATTTGAGAGACGAAGGTGATTCGTCCGAGTTTGCGCCAGAGCGGGCCCAGATGAGCTGAAGATTCCAGTGTGGAGAGTCTTACTCAGATCTAGAGCAGACCAACTCAGAGATGACCGCTTATGTATCACCTTTCCTGGAGGATTGAGGCGTTGTTCGGCGTACAGGCGTATGAGCCAGTTGCTGCTGCAAGTGACGAGATATCACCCAGATGGTTGGAGCTACTGCAGCATGAGCATGTTCTTAGAGAGATGATAGCGAGTTGCTAGTCACCGAGGATGAATGACTAGGACGTGTGGTGAGTTCGCTTACCCCGATGCGAGGTCATCAGGTGGATTGATTCCAGCTAGAGACGACTTCACGCAGGTTCGTTGAGAGTCGATAGAGACGATCGAATGTCAGGAGCCTATTTTCCAAGTTTAAAGTATACGGAAAGACATGCAGGTGATTCTATGGACCCTCTAGAAGAATGAAACCCTAACTCGACTTAATGACCGTGTGACAGCCTTTGAACCTTAGGGTTTACGACGGTTCCGCGGCGCCATTAGTGAGGCTTGGGTTTGCCTTTCTACGGCTGGACCACCGACGCTGTGGCATGTACTCGATACTATTAAACTGTACCCGAGATGTGAGCTCTTGGGGGATTATGAGGATCTGACGAGTCGATCGGATGGTTCGACATCTTTCGGATATCGTGATGGGACACTGCTTGGGAGACTCCAGATGCGAGCATAGCCGTCGGAGCGCAGTTCGTGTAGCCACGATGAGACGAGCCCGAACCAGTCAACATTTGAGCAGAGTGAAGAAAAGAGTTCGCGAGATATTTCGACGAGATGATGTCCCACTCCGCTGACATTAGAGATGTGATATGCACCCCGAGGCGTGGTTTATGGATATATCTTCCAGAAAGAAGCGCGATAAGTATGCAGCCGTTCCGGAATAAGCTTTAGCTTCAGCATTGGATGACAACTTCCGGGTAATTCGGCAGGATTGAGATTTGAGAAAGGAACCTCGACAGGACTTTTCTGGAGTACGTTACGAAAAGACCTGGACCCAAGAGTGGTCATTTTGCGCACACCCAGCAGGCCAGAGTTCGGCTTTGTCAACGAAGTAGTTGACCAAGTTCGGATAAAGGAACTTAACCAGATGCGTTGCGAATTGATCAAGGACGGACGAGTGATGAGTATTCCTCCGATGGTTGGGACGTGTTCCCAAGGACCAGTTCGTCCCGACACCTGCTACAGAGTGATGAAGCTACAGAATACGCGACTTCGAGTCCGTGTGAGAGACTTCAGATTGGCCGTGGCCGAGGACAGTGCAGTGCATAGTAGCTTGGCGTGACGTCATAGTGGGCAACGATAGAGACAGTTGGAACAAGAGGTTCGTGTGAGACACTGACGAGCTGTCATTGCTTTCCGTCGAGACTAGAGACCTGATATGCTTACAGAGACGTTGGGATGCGACCAGTTTCTGAGGGAATATTGTGCTGAGGACACAGGTGTCTTTTGAGCGAGAAGAGGTTGTGCAGGAGAGCCAGCCTCCGTTTGGTTCGGCATAGGCATAATTGGAAGAGACCTTGAGCAGGATTCCTTCCAGGACATTGCTGCAATGATGTTTGCACCCAGGATCAGATGTGTAACGTGCTTCCAGAGAGCCAGAGGCCGACGCCAGTGATATGCTGCCTTACGAGTGGTCGTGAGGATTGACCGAGAGGTGACCAGAGAAGTGCCAGAACGGAATCGTCCCCGTTAGCACATCTGACAGGGCCGATGAGCCGATTGACTGTGAGATCGGTAACCCACAGAGAAGATAAGGACCCAGAGAGTCAGAGGATGCCAGATCGTGAGCAAGAGGCAGGTGGATATCCTGCGCTGCTAGCAGTGGATTGCACCGACTCCTTCTCGACCTTGAAGGAGGAACTACCGACGACGGTAATTTTGATTTGTGATTTTGTGATTTGATTACCACGTATCCGTCATTTTGGATTTCGGTATTTTGGGCGTTCTGTTGCATGATTTAGTTTTGATGACTGAGTTTCATGATATTGGTTTCATGCACCCACTGGATATTTATATGTTTGCGCAGAGTTTTTATGCATTTTAGTGATACGCTTTGATTCGTGCACGCTGATGCACACGGTTGTGAGATTCTCCTTTGCGGTACACCTGATTTTGGTTTGAGCCGCATTCTATCGTTGATTTTGACCCGGATTTTGATGGTGGATTTTTGCACTCCGTGCATGTTGAGTGCGCAGGGCCTAGATGTTCATTCGTGCACGATGGATGCACCGGTTTGGATTTTCGCGCATGTTGGGCGCATGTTTTTAGATACGATTTTGGTGCATGCCAGATGCGCTAAATCGGGATTCTTCGTGCATGTCACATGCACCTGATTTATTTTGCTGTCAGGCACATACGTTACCCATGACAGATGCTTCGTGCACACCCGTTGCACCTAGATGTTGTTTTGTGCACCTGTTTAGCACATATATGGATTTTTGATTTCAGTGCGCACCAGACGCACAGGATGGTGTTATGTTTAGATTGGATGTCTACATGTGTAGTTCCGATCCATATCATATCGGTTTTGTATTGGATTTGACATTGTGTTTTTACATTGACTCCGATGATTGCGGGATGCTTGACGGAGTTTTGTTTTCGAGTTATCTGCTCAGTACCTTTGCACATGCCTTGCGCTGTGACGTTCTATGTGTTGATGATTTCGGAGCCCCGACGACTTTGGGTTATTACTGAGATGTTTTTGTATTTGGGGGTTTAAATTTAAATTCGGGGACCGAATTTCTTTAAGGGGGGTAGATTGTAACATTTTCAAAAATATAAAATATTAATTTTGGGAATTTTTATAATTTAATATTATTTTATTGATTATTTTAATATTTAATGCAAATAAATAGGAAAAATGTTAGAAAAATTATGAAAAATTATGGAAAATTCTAAAATGGGTTAATTATGGAAATTATGACATTTTTAAGTTTTTGTGATTAGTTTGACACTAATTTAGTGCTAATCGCGATTAAAATCGCTAATCGGGTTTTTTGGCAATTTTGTGCAAAATTTGCACATATCACTTTTTCTACACTTGTGCTTTTTCTAGCCATGGTTTCCTTTTGGGATTACTATAGATGTGAGAAGGTTTGGGTTTTAAAAGAAAAAGGAAAAAGAAAAGAAAAGAGAAAAGAAAGTGTAATGATGAGGGTAGGTGAGAGAGAGAGGTGGACTTTGACTCATCATACTTAGCCATTCTCCACCAATTCCTTCACCATTTCCCTCTCCATTCATGGAGTTGCTGCTGCTGCCCTTCCTCATCTTCCTCCCCTCTTCAACTCCTCTCTTCATCTCAAAAACATACCCAAAACCCCAAACTCCTTTCATTAAAATTGTGCAAAATCCCTAGATCTACACATGGAGCTAAAGAAGCATGGATTTGGCCACTAGAGAGCAACTCAAGAATTTTGTTGAGTTGCTAATGAAGGTAATTTCTGAACCATTTGCTTAATTATAGCCTTTCCTATAACCCCATGTTAAGGTTTAATCGATATTGTGGGATATTATGGATTTGATGAAAACCTAGTTAGGGTTTGAGAAGAACTTGGGTTGTATTGTGAAATTGAGTTCAATTGAGGATACACCAACACCCTAGTGTATGAATTGAGACCCTCACCTGAAGTTTAAACCCATAATGCGGATTTTAGAAAACTATATCGGGGGAAAAACCTGGAATCTGCCACTGTTATTGGAATCTGCTAACACCCCGAGAACCCAAAAAAAATATTGAGTGGGAATTGAGATGTGCAGGCAACATAGAGGCAACACCCAAAACCCTAGCTCCCCACTCCACCTTCAGGCCGCCAAAACCTCCATTCTGGCCGCAAATTGCGGCCAAACCAGTGAGGAATCTCCTCGTTTTCTGTGCACAGCCCCAATTCCTCAATTCTTGGCCCTGGGTACTTCTAGTTTTGACAGATTCTATCTAGGGTGAAATCTGGGACATATATCCTAAGTTGTTGTTTTGGATTCGTATTTCCGTATTCCGTATTTTTGATTCTGAAATGGTGGAATGTGTTTTGCCTCGACTATTTGTCGTTTATACGACGATATAGAGGATTTATTGATGGTTTTGAAGGCGTGCCATAGGTTTTCACCTATAGGCCCCATATCGAATCGTTTTGGATTTTATGCGCCGTTTTAGATTGGATTTGGTTTTAATGCGCATATACGATATTTTGATGTGTAGGTACCCATGAAGACTTCGGGACGACAAGCATACGTGGTGACGTCCGCAATTGATGATGCAAGGTGAGTAGATTATATCTACAGGGGGAAGTCGGGTGGATGGCGTATAGCACCCCCGCAGTCCGTAGATAGATTACTATATAGTTATTGTGATATTAGGTGTATTATGGATAGTATAGGGTTAGCAGTGACTAGTGCAATTCATAGTCGCGAACCCTAGGATAGAATTACACCTATACACACACCCTTGCTTATCACTTGTACTTGCACTGTGATTGATGATATGTGATGACTTTGGAGGTGAGTCGATGATGTGGGCTTGGTGCCCTGGGATCGGTGATTTGATACGATTCATATGTGGGATATGACTTGTGCTTCTTGCGGGCTTGGGATATGTGTTTACCCCCGCATGCATACTTACTGATGTTACCGTTTTGTACTAGACATAGAGTAGTACTCCAGACTATATGAACTGATGATGGTGATATCTGTTATGTGATGAGACAGTAAGATGTTGACCCCTACCCAGCTATTGGGGATGCCGTACGACGATTTACCGTACGAGCCGATATTGATGATAGATCCACACTCATAACTCGAGGATATCTTATGATATGACATTGAGGCGAGATCACCGACTATATATCCTTATATATATACCGACTCAGATTTAGAAGGTTTCCACACCTACCCCTCCTGATTGACCTGATACTTAGATGTAGTTGCATAGTAGATACTTTTCTGTGGTGTTGACTACTAGATTTCTGCATCTTCATGCTATTCGCATTGCTGGCACATGCTCATTGCTATATTATTATCATGCTGTTAGGACACCAGCACCATTATCGATGATGCGTATGTTCCACGTACACTATTTGCCGGCTCACACACTTCATCATCGATAATTGCCATGCCACTACACTGTAGTACTATTGCATTCATGATATGATTCTTCCTTCGACATATGCACGTTACTATTCCATGTTGCATGATTTCCGATATGATTACTGTTCTTTACATGTCGCATACATCATGGATTGACTGCATAGCACATCGCATTGGATTTACTTCCTGATGTTGGATTTTCATGTGATTTCTGGGTTTTGAGGACCGTGGGGTTATTTAAGAAAAGAGGCACTTTTATGAAAACCCGGTACCTCGTGATATCATATTTCGGTGCGTCCACCACGCGTTTTCTCGGTGCTGAGACGTGTGCTTGAAACCCGATTCGAGGAGGTGATGTACCGTTTGCGGGTTCGTGGTGGGCCCGGTATGGTTCCCCTCGGCGAGATGATCGATGGGTTATGCCGATTGAGCCTGGAGGCGGGCGAGTACCTACCGGTGATTGTATTTGAGCTCGGCGGATATCCGGGGGATACCGCCTGGAGCCGAGAGATGGGCGTACTGCCGGGGGCCGACGGGCCGATACCGCAGACGGAGCCCAGAGATAGACATGGGTTGACTCGTACTGCCGGGGGCCGAGGGCCGATACCACAGACGGAGCCCCATATGGATGAGGATTTACGTGTCGATGCTTGGCACGGGTTTCATGATGAGTTTTCCATGATTTTGGTTATATCCTCACATTGCATACATGATGCTTGCTATCAGTGGGTGACAGGTGGACGGGTTCCACAGATATACAGATATGGATCATATACAGACTGGATTTACACTTATCTTACACCAATATTAGTGGTATGGGACGCTAATATATGTGTATTGATATCTTTGATATTTCATCATAGTTACTTCATGCAGACATACCTTACACTGATGACATGTGATTACCTGAGTACCTGGCACTACATACATGATTAGATGTTACCTTGCCACCTTATTACACTCAGATGTACTCTTGTGGACTATATTATTGATCGTTGACTTAGGTTTATGTCTTGCATTCGGTTTCTGCTTGTAGATATTTCTATTCACGAGTTGGCAACTCACCCCCGTTGTGCCACAGTTCTTGCAGGTTCTGCCGTACAGGTTCTATTACGGCATTTCTGGCACACTTCCTTCTTGCGGGTGAATTGCTTTGGTAGGTGGATTCTTTCGTATCAAGAATCACCATTGTATTTATTTATTTCATTGTATCTAGAAATTGTCCATCAACCAAATCTTGTATATTCTTTCAGACTTAGAGACAGTGTTGTATTATTCGACCTAGAGTCGCGCTTAGTAGTATTGTGGTTTTACTGTTGCTTTTGAGCTTTCTTTTGGATTTGATCCTCGCCACTTGGCGTTGTATATTATTATATCATTGTGTGGTTGTGACCGTCGATTGACGAAGAGCTAGCTCCCGCTTAGGGATGCCTTTATCATTGCATATATATCGTTATTCTTGTTTTACCCCATTCGGGGCCAGTTTTACAAAAGAAACTCTGCCGAAATTTTTAGAAAAGACTTTATTGTTTTCAGAACGTACCTTCGGCTTAGTTATTTAAAAACCTTGATTTCAAACCTGTATTTCTTCACTTCTTTAAACCAGTTTTCATTACTTATTCTTAAAATGGTTTTAGATTTCTGGGCTTTTGGCTTACTTGGATCAGATGGAGCCCTATAGACTTCATATGGTTCAAGGGCCAGTCACGTGCTCTTTCGGGTCGTGACAGCCACTAATTTCTTTTGCAAGAAATTCCTTTTCTAAAAAGATGGCATATTGAGAAATAAACACTTTTTGTTCCTCAGCGTGATAGAAAATATATCCTTGAGAATTCTTAGGATATCCCACAAATTTGCAAAGAACTGATCGTGCCTCGAGTTTGTCTGGATTTTGTCTTTTGACATAGGCCGGACAACCCCATATCTTAACTCGTTTAAAATATGATCTCTTCCCACTCCATATCTCATATGGTGTGGTAGGTACAGATTTAGACGGAACTAGATTCAATATGTATATGGCTGTCTCAAGCGCATACCCCCAGAAAGAAATAGGTAACTCAGCTTCACTCATCATAGATCGCACCATATCTAATAGGGTCCGATTCCTTCGTTCCGATACACCATTGTGCTGTGGTGTATAAGGAGGAGTAAGCTGAGAGAGAATCCCATTCTCTTTTAGATAATCTAAAAACTCACGGCTTAAGTATTCACCTCCTCGATCAGATCGAAGAATCTTAATACTTTTGCCCGTTTGGTTCTCTACTTCGTGCTTATATTCTCTGAATTTCTCAAAAGCTTCAGACTTGTGTTTTATCAGGAACACATGTCCGAATCTAGAGAGATCTTCAGTGAATGTAATGAAGTAGGAAGAACCGTTCCTAGCATGCGTAGACATGGGACCGCATACATCACTATGTACCAGTCCTAAGAGTTCGGTAACTCTTTCTCCGTGTCCACTAATCGGAGCTTTGGTCATTTTTCCTTTGAGACATGAATGGCAAGTATCATAAGATGATAATTCGAACGGATTCAAATAACCATCCTTATGTAACTTAGCCAGTCGTGTCGCATTGATATGACCAAGTCTACAATGCCACAAGTAGGATTCGTTCATATCTGAACTTTTCCTCTTGTGTGTGTTTTGTATATTCAGGACTGTATTCTGATTTAGAATGAATATGCCATTATGTAACGAGCCTGATGCAATCAACTTTTGATCTAGGAATATGTTCATAACATTATCCTGTACTACAAAATTATATCCCTCTTTACTCAATAAAGAAACTGATATAATGTTGCACATCATGTTCGGTATATAATAGCACTCATTTAGAATCAGTGTATTACGACTTGGTAATACAAGGTGATATTCGCCAACTGCTTTGGCTACAATACTTGCACCGTTCCCTACTTGAACGGAATGATCACCTTTTCCCAGTTCTCTACCTTTACGTAGCCCATGTAACTGTTTACATATGTGGGATCCTGATCCGGTATCTAATACCCAGGACGTAGGGTGAACTGAGAAACAGTTCTCAATAACTAACACACCTGAAGAAGATGCATCAACATGCATGTTCTTTTGGGCGGCGTGAGAATCTAGATATTCTCCTGTTTCCTGTTCAGTCTTATAACTCTTATAAGAAAGAATGGGTCTAACGTTCCCTTGCTCAGTACAATAATCAGGTTCAGTCAATACATCCATTTTATTATCTTGATTATGGCCTGAAATGGTCGCTACCTGGAGAGAGAGAGAAGAAAACACTTTAGCGTATGCTCTTGCAAGATTAGATTGGTTATTATCTTATCTAATCAGGATATCTCCCACTGTTTTTATCAAATCTACCTTAAAACCCAAAAAGGTAAGATTAGCCGGGATTAATTACACCCTACAACTTCGTCAATCTTTCAGCCAGATCAGTGTCAGTACTTTGAGGGAGGTTCCCCGTGCTTTCGCACGGACCTAATTAAAGTAAACCTCGTTTTCCCAGAGGCGTAACCTCGTTAACACTTTTCTAGACACCTACTTGAATGACTAATTGTCCTGTGTAAAACTCTCCCAGGAGTAACTCTTACTCGCAGTGGGTATCGGGATCCAACTATCTCATAGGAGGTATGCAATCTCATTGCAAATTTCAACATTTGAAATTCCCGATAATATTTTTTGCCCCTAGCGATCTATGACCTTAACTAAGTCAACAAACCATAAATCACAAGTCAAGTTCAACCCGTACATTTCCCGATTGAATTAAACCCACCCGCACGACCCTTAACTAAGTCAACAAAGCCGTACGAATACCCTAATCTAATCACATCTCATGTTTTAACAGATAAACATTACTTAGCTACCGTACACTATGCCTTAACTAAGTCAACAAACATAGCACGAATACTAAATAATATCTATCTGAAATGACGGAGGGCTACGCAGGTTTTTCAGAAAACCCTGAGCGTAATGAACTTGATATCGTCGTAGAATCATGTAGTTTTTGAAAAGGAGTGTTTTGAGGCTTTTCTTAGTTTTGCTAAAGGGGTCACTCCCGGTGAAGGGATCGTCGGCCCTTTCCTCATCGAATAAGGTGCAGGATATATCATATATACCGCTGTGCAAAGCAAAACACTTAAAGCAATCAAAAGACAAACCGCGTTTTGTAGCATCTGCCAGTTTCGCTAAAGGAGTCACTCTCGGTGAAGGGATCTCGGTCCTTTCCTCATCGAATGAGGTGCAGGATATATCGCATATATCACTGTGCAAAGCAAAACTGTAGCTACCCCTTTTATAAAGATCTTGATTCTACAACATCTTTAGGTTTCTTTTCTTTTATTAATCTCATTAATAAAAATCCCATCAGCTTATGCTTCCTAAGCATCACAGAAGAAACGAAAGCAGTAATATTTATATATCAGCATATATATATAGTATAAGCATTCGTCTCAGGCAGTAATATGATCTCATCACAGAACATTGCAGCAGAAGAACATATATGAAATATTGGATATACTAGGACGTCCGTGTTTTCAATACGAGCCTGTATAAAACACGGATTCCACGGTCGCGACGAATAGCCAAAACCACATCCCAAGACCCCTACGAGAGCGGCAAGTAACGCTGCCAATTCTAGGGTTAGGAGACCCGGTCTCGACTCCTCGAGATGGCCTCCCACTGGACCCTAGAACCCAGTTACTTGTGCTCCCCTCCTTGGGTCAACTTAATGCGGAAAAGTAAATAATATACACTGGTGACAGCAACCGCATCCTGGAAGTGCCCCAAATAAAAGAATATTACATTACAAATGAATTTTACATGAATGAAAATAAAAACCCTCATCTCACATAAAACCCCCGGCTATTCAGAACGCGACGATCCAATATAACATATCACAGCAACACATAATATCTCATATCATCAACGTAAGTAAATATGCGCATCCCAATTGTCGTTGACATATAGCAACGAAACCGGCGATATCACATATTACACTTACGGTCACAGAAAAGAAAGTGTAAAACTACAATATTTGGAATCCACAATCACTTTAGACATCGTAAATCCGAAATATCACATACTCCGCATTTCATGCCTAACTCTACGAATTCCACATATTGTATCACATTTCAGATAAATATACAGTATTAAACTTTCCGAACAGATAATCAAATACCCAAAATTTCCCGAAGTGCTCAACTCTTGAGCGGAGTTCAAATAATCCCAGAATATGTCACAGTACCAGTGATCCAGCCGTAGAAGGGTCAAGCCAACGCCTCACATGTGGCACGCCGTACTGCTCCAAACCCGAAGGTTCAAAAGGCAGTTCAAGACGGTCACATAATCGAGTTAAGGTTTGTTGTCTTCTAAAGGGTCCACCAGTTAACTTGTACAATTTTCCGAAAGATTTAAACCCGAATAAATTTCAACACTTGAAAGTTTGCCGTACCGGGAAACAGTAAGTTAATGATATCCGTTCAAATAGTTTAACAGTTTCTAAATATCCGGAAAGAAATACGAATTTAAAATTTCCGATCGAGTCTACTATTACAAAACAAACCCCAGAATTTTAAACACCTGGAACAGATTAAAAATACCCAGAATAGTCAGCAAGTAGCTACGGTTAAAACCATGAAGCCACGTGTCCCAATCCTACAGCGCCGCCGCGGAACCGCCGCGAGAACCCTCTTTCTGCCGCGGATCCGCGCTCTGTTGGTGGAATTGTGGGCACGTGTTTCATGGTAATTCTTAGAATTACCTGCTGATTTTTTTACATATTTTTAATTCTGAAAAATCCCAAAATTTAAAAAATTTCCAGAGAGGGGTCCATTTTGTTCGTTTCGGGTTCGATCGGAGTTTTAACTTCGTAAACACATCGCCTAATGCTCTAGCTAGGCTCTGATACCACTGTAGGGTTCCTAGGCACTCTTGTGAAGGTTCATAAGGCATCAAACATGCCCGGATTAAATTTTAGACGTGCCGAACAACCCAAAGCCGGGATCTTTGCTAGATTATTATGGTTTAACATGTAATAAGATAACTTTTATCTAAGTGTGAGGGATTACAACCTTTGTAGTCCGCTCCTTCACTTCACAAGCCCCGAGTAGAAGTCCCTTTGCCGCGATCCACGATCTCCCGGACTCATGAGAGGCTCCACGACTCGAACGATCCATTCTAGCTTGTCATAATCCAAATCTCCGATGATCTACCTTGAAGTTGCTTCGACTCAAGCTTTCTCACTCAAAAGAGAAGAACACCCTAATCCTAAGGGCTAGATGAGATGAGGATGAGAGAGTAGTGATTTTGCTTTCTTTTTATATCATTTTCTCATATTTTATCATCACTTAAGGATTTTCAAGAGAGCTTCTTCAAGAGAGAAGAAGAAGATAATGGATAATCAAAAAGATAATGATTAATCTTTTCCTTTTGTGATGAATAGAAATATAAATCATATGATTGATATATAACCATGGTCAAGGATGAATGGATGAGAATGTGTAGAGAAACAACTAGGGTTAGGGTTTGGTTAAGTTAAATGAATGTGTCATTCATAAAGATCTTAAGAATGACAAAAGAAAAAGCTTCTAGAAGGAACTTGAAGCTACTAACCCTAATCAAACCCTAACCTCAATTAATCATCCTTAAACATGTTTAACAATTAATCATATCATGTCACAATTATATATATCACATATATATTATATATTTGCAACAAAAGAAAATAATACAATTAACATATATCGCATATATATCAATGTATCATCCACTGAGAAAATGAAAAAATAAAGCAAGCCAATATTAGTTAATATAATAATATATCATATATATTATTATATATTAAATCATCGAATCAACACTTGATCCGACGATCCGGCTATATCGAATATAACCGACTAATATATCATGTACCGATTCATCGAATCAACACTTGATCCGATGACCCGGTTCATATCTAAATATCGCGAGAATATAATACGGTATCCCATATCGCATTATTCTCGTTCCTGCGCATATCACATATGTGCCACTACTCTGTTTCGCCTGAGCCAAGAAACCTCTGTGTAGGACTCTAAAGAATCGTCAATACGCCGATAGCAGGTGATGATCATATCAAACACCCACAAGCTGCAAGCGGTCAGCTAAACGTAACAGCCACCCAGGTATTGAGCGATCAGAAGATCAACAAGCTAGCCTGTGCGTTCTCCTGTGAATCCAATCAGTAACACTCCCGTACAGTCCGGTCTGTTCGTCTAATATGTCGCATATCAAGTCTAGGGGTGGTATACGTCAGACCCCAGTAACCGATAAGTCGTGTCGATGTGTGGCTCATAACAGGTCGAGAAACTACTAGTAACACTTACCAGTAAATCTCTATATCAGCCCTGGCCAGGGACTTCCAGTTATAGCCAATCGAACACAGCACAACATCAACTCCCTATACCGGGAGAGACGAATCCCCTCCTATCGCTCATTGCCTCCATGTGATTCGAGACTGTACCCAAAAGCCACCGTTTTGCACGCCCTCTTGGACGTGGTAAGGTGGAAATCAAAGCACAGTGGGAATCACACAAGACTCTATGACGATCTCGGGTCTACAGACTACCCTGTACCAGTGTCACCGGAGAACTGCCATCTGACGTGTGGTATATCACCATCTGGGAGTTCTCGGCGAGTCCGTCCAGTGTACCCAGTCTCCACTGAGCACCCGTACACCATCCTTGATGTCCAACACCGATGGATATGGGATCATCCATCGCCCATCATATGGGTCAAGATGCGTATACGCTAGTCTACTCTGGTGTATCGATGCCCTGTCTCGATATACCCTCGACTAGGAACAGTTATAGGATGTACTCATCGACTACCGCGGCCCCACTAGTATGATCTCATCATAGTCCCAGTAGTCGAGTACAAGTCCTAAGGGCTTTATCAACATGTGAGAGTAAAACAGTAAACCAATACAAGTCAACATGTTAAGATAAAGTAAAACCAAATAGCATACTATCATGACGAGCAAGAAAGTCTTCTCTATATATAACCAAGCATCCATTATAATATACATCAAATGTACAACAATGGCCTCTAGGGCATATACATAACTAACACTTTTGACTTGACTGTGGGTTCGTAGTTCGCATAGTAGGCGTTAGACTAGACCCGAGTCATACCTATTTCAAAAACTAACGAATCAGGGATATTTTAAAGATAAGCAAAAGGGTTTATACGGATATTTAAAAAGGCGCATCTTTTCTTAAAACACCGTAGCCCTTATTTTACCAAAAGCCTTGATTCGTCTTATTTCAAAAGGCAAGGTTGCATGATATATCTATTGAGGCAGGTTCTCTACTGTTGCGTTGATTGCTCGATTCCGTACATTCATGCTGTTTGCATTGCATTGCTTGTATTGTTGATATATTTCAGTCATGCTGCTAGGACACCAGCACCATTATCAATGATGCGTATGTTCCACTTACACTGTTGCCGGCTCACACACTTCATCATCGATAATTGCCATCTCACTACACTGTAGTACTGTTGCATTCAGGATTTGACCCTAGCATGACATATTGATATTCTTACCTTTCTGCTATATGTCGCATACATGTTGCTTTCTGATTATACGCATTGAGATATGCTGTTTCCATGATATTTCTGGTTTTTGGGAACCGTGGGTGTTTTCAAAGAGGATATGTATTTGTTTTGGAAACCCGGTTACCCTTGATATGATATTTCAGTGCGTCCACCATGTGTTTTCTCAGTGCTGAGAGCGACATGTGTAACCCGAATCGAGGAGCAGACGAGCCGATTGCGGGTACATGGTGGACCCGGTATGGTTCCCCTCGGCAAGATGATCGATGAGCTTTGCCGATTGAGCCTGGAGGCGGACGAGTACCTACCGGTGATTGGTTGGACCTGGCGGTTATCCGGAGGATACTGACCAGAGTCGATAGATGGATGTGGGTGTACTGCCGGGGCCGAGAGCCGATACCGCAGACAGGGCCCGTGGGCTGATCCGGACTGACGGAGCCCGATATATGAGGATTTACGTGCCGATGCTGGGCACAGTTTTCATGATGTTTTTCCATGATTTTGTTTATATCCTCATATTGCATACATGATGCTTATTGTCATTGGGTGACGGGTGGACGGGTTCCACATATATACAGATATGGATCATATACAGACTGGATTTAGACTGATCATACTTCATTTGTATATATAACAGGGTACGAGGGCGCTGTTATATATACCCTTACACCAATATTAGTGGTATGGGACGCTAATATATGTGTATTGATACTTCATCATATTTACTTCATGCAGACATACCCTATACTGATGACATGTTATTACCTGAGTACTTGGCACTACATACCTGTTTAGATGTTGCTTTGCCACCTTATCATGTATCAGGCTTATTCCTTGAGGTTTATTACTGATTGTTGACCTAGGATTATGTCTTGCATTCGGTTTCTGCTTGTAGATATTCTCTATTCACGAGTTGGCAACTCACCCCCGTTGTGCCACAGTTCCTGCAGGTTTTGCCGTACAGGTTCCTTTGCGGCATTTCTGGCACATTGCTTTCTTGAGGGTGAATTGCATTTGGTAGGTGGTTTCTTTTGCATCAAGAACCACCATTGTACTTATATTATTCTTTGTATCTAGAATTTCCATCAACCAAATTTGTATATTGTTTCAGACTCAGACTTTAGTGTTGTATTATTTCGACCTTAGAGTCGCGCTTGTAGTATTACGGTTTTCTGGCTGTTTTGAGTTCTTTTTGGATTTGATCATCGCCCTTTGGCGTTGTATATTTTTGTTGCTTGTGTGGTTGTGACTATCAATTGACGAAGAGCTAGCTCCCGCTTGGGGATGCCTTTTATCATTGTATATGTGTTGTGCTTGTTGTACCCCGTTCGGGGCCAGTATTTACAAAAGAAACTCTGCCGAAATTTTTAGAAAAGACTTTACCTTTCAAAAATGCACATTCGGCTTAGTTATTTAAAAACCTTGACTTCAAACATGTTTTCCCTCACTTCTTTAAAAACCAGTTTTCTTTACTTACTCTTAAAATGGTTTTAGATTTCTGGGCTTTTGGCTTACTTGGATCAGATGGGGTCCTATAGACTTCATATGGTTCAAGGGCCAGTCACATGCTCTTTCGGGTCGTGACAAAGTTGGTATCAGAGCGCTAGGTTGACCTTGGTTCGAGTCTAAGTTTGACTATGTGGAGCCTAGGGCGTTTATTTTTATATACGGAACTTAGGCTTGACCTTACGGAACTTAGACTTAGTCGAGTGGGTATTAGACCCGAACTTTCGTCGTATAGGATGACCCTTGGTTGATGGAATAGGTAACTAAAGTAGAGTGACGTACTGTGGGTATGTTCCGCGGCATACTTACGACACGCCACTCCGCTTAAGGAACCTTAGGGTGTACATATTTTCGAGATCAGTGATTCTCTTCATATCCATGGTTATACATCCCTTTGAGATCCCCGATTCTAATAGTTCATGATCATACCTTTATTGATGTTGTTCCTTCTTATGATCATGTATCCACTCTGGATCTGTTGTTTCCTTTCTTGCCATTGATCTGCTCTCTTCGATACTCGATAGAGGTTCCTATCGCCATGTTTGAGCGCAGTTTGGGCTGCTGCTAGGGTTACGGTCAGGGCGAGCTCGTCTGGTACGAGGGCCGACCATTGTGTTTTCTGGTGACATGGGAATGTCTCGAGTTAGTATTGGTGATTGTGACCTCTAGTGGAGGCAAGTGCTTGGTTTTGCACCGGATGATCGGGCCATTGTTAGAGCTGCCAGTTGAGAGAGGACCGTTGATGTACAGCATACCTCAGAGATTATGATGTCGCCTACCGTGCAGACAGATGGACCAACTGTTGCTGAGTTTAACAGGATGTCGCTTCCGGAGCTTACGAGCTGAGATTATCGGAGCTTCCATGTGGATATGAGACAGATGATAGCTAGTCTACTAGATTTGAGAGACGAAGGTGATTCGTCCGATTTATGCACCGGAGCGGGCCCAGTTGAGTTGAAGATTTCCAGTGTGGAGAGTCTTACTCAGATCTAGAGAAGACCGATTCAGAGATGACCGCCAATGTGTCGCCTTTCCTGGAGGATTGAGGCGCTGTTCGGCGTACAGGTGAATGAGCCAGTTGTTGCTACAAATGACGAGATATCGCCCAGATGGTTGGAGCTGCTGCTGCGTGAGTATATACTTAGAGAGATGATAGCGAGTCGCTAGTCACCTGAGGAAGAATGACTAGGACATTTGGTTCGTCCGTTTACCGATGCGAGGTCATCAAATAGATTGATTCCAGCTAGAGACGACTTCACGCAGATTCGTTGAGAGTCGATTGAGACGATCGAATGTCAGGAGCCCATTTTCCAAGTTTAAAGTATACGGAAAGACATGCAGGTGATTCTATGGACCTTCTAGAAGAATGAAACCCTAACTCGACTTAATGACCGTGTGAAAGCTTTTGAACCTTAGGGTTTGCGGCAATTCCTCGGCGCCATTAATGAGGCTTGGGTTTGCCCTTCTACGGCTGGACCACCGACGCTGTGGCATGTACTCGATACTATTAAACTGTACTCAAGATGTTGATCTCTTGGGGGATTATAAGGTTCTGGCGAGTCGATCGAATGTTTCGACATCATTCGGATATCATGTGATGGGATGCATTGCTTGGGAGACTCCAGATACGAGTATAGCCGTTGGAGCACAGTCCATGCAGCCACGATGAGACGAGTCCGAAATCAGTCGACATTGAAGCAGAGTGAAGAAAAGAGTTCGCAAGAGATTTCGACGGGATGACGTTCCACTCGCTGATATCAGAGATGTGATACGCACCCAGAGGTGTTGTATATGGATATATCTTCCAGAAAGAAGCGCGATAAGTATGCAGCCGTTCCGGAATAAGAATTTGCTTCAGCAATGGATGATGACTTCCGGGCAATTCGGCAGGAATGAGAATTGAGAGAGAAATCTCGATAGGACCTTTCTGGAATACGATACGAGAAGACTTAGACCCAGGAGTGGTCATATTGCGCACACCCAGCAGGCCAGAGTTCGGCATTGTCGACGAGGTAGTTGACCAGGTTCGGATAAAGGAACTTACCAGATGCGTTGCGAATTGGTCAAGGACGGACGAGTGTTGACTATTCCTCCGATGATTGGGACGTGTTCCCGAGGACCTGTTCGGCCTGACATCTTCTACAGAATGATGAAGCTACAGAGTACGCGATTTCGAGTCCGTGCGAGAGACTTCAGATTGACCGTGGCCGAGAACAGTGCAGTGTGTAGATAGCATGGCGTGACTCCATAGTGGACGACGATAGAGACAGGTGGAACCAGAGGTTCGAGCGAGACGCTGACGAGCTGTCATTACTTCCCGTCGAGACTAGAGACCTGATATGCTTACAGAGACGTTAGGATGCGACCAATTTCCGAGAAAATTTTGTGCTGGGGACACAGATGTCTATCGAGTGAGAAGAGATTATGCAAGAGAGCCAGCCTCTGTACAGATCGGCATAGGCATGATTGGAAGAGACCCTGAGCAGGATTCCTTCCGGGACATTGCTGCAATGATGTTTGCACCCAGGATCAGATGTGTGACGTGCATTCAGAGATCCAGAGGCCGACGCCAGTGATATGCTGCCTTACGAGTGGTCGTGAGGATTGACCGAGAGGTGACCAGAGAAGTGCCAGAACGGAATCGTCCCCGTTAGCACACCTGACAGGGCCGATGAGCCGATTGACTGCAAGATAGGTAATCCGCAGAGAAGATAAGGACCCAGAGTCAGAGGATGCCAGACCGTGAGCAAGAGGCAAGTAGATATCCTGCGCTGCTAGCAGTGGATGCACCGACTCCTTCTCGACCTTGAAGGAGGAACTACCGACGACGGTATTATGATTTGTGATTTTGTGATTCGATTATCACGTATCCGTCATTTTGGATTTCGGTATTTTGGGCGTTCTGTTTGCATGATTTAGTTTGATGACTGAGTTTCATGATATTTGTTTCATGCACCCACTGGATATTTATATTTTGCGCATAAGTTATTACATTCGAGGTATTGATTGTGATTTCACGCCTATCTTATACAGTGATTTGATTTACGCTTCCAGCATAGTTTTCATGCACCTTTAGTGTTTTGATATACGATTTTGGAGCACGCCAGATGCACTAAATCGGGATTCTTCGTGCATGTCACATGCACCTGATTTTTTTTTTACTGTCAGGCACACACGTTGCCTACGACAGATGTTTCGTGCACACCAGTTGCACCTAGATGTTGTTTTGTACACCTGTTTGACACATATATGGATTTTGATTCCTTGCGCACCAGACGCACAGGATATTCTTATATATGCATTTTGGGGATTGATTTCTACTAGAGCAGTACATTTTTATGATATTCTCTATGTATTGATGTCTTCGGAGCCCCGACAAATTGGATTATTATTGAAATTGTTTTAGTATTGGGCGTTTAAATTTAAATTCGGGGACCGAATTTCTTTAAGGGGGGTAGATTGTAACATTTCAAAAAGATAAAATATTAATTTTGGGAATTTTTATAATTTAATATTATTTTATTGAATATTTTAATATTTTGGAATTATTAAATGCAAATAAATGGGAAAATTTTTGGAAAAATTATGGAAAATTCTAAATAGGGTAAATTAGAGAATTATGTCATTTCTAAGTTTAATTGATTAGTTATATGCTAAATTAGTGCTAATCGCGATTAAAAATCGCTAATCGGTTTTTTAGCATTTTTGTGCAAAACATGCACATATCATTTTCTACACTTGTGTTACATTTTATTGCCATGGTTCATTTGGATTCACTATTGGAGTGAGAAGGAAAAGAAAAGAAAGGGGAAAAGTAAGTAATGATGAGAGAGAGAGACCAAGTCAACCCCACCTTTTTGAACCATCCCTCATCATTTTCCCCTTTTCATTCTCTCTCCTCTCCCTCTCTTGAGCTGCTGCCCTCTCTCCCCCTCTCTCTCTCTCTTCATGAAACCCTAGATCCACAATGAAAATAAAGCCAAAACCTCATTCCCACTTCACAAAAAGTGTTCCCGAGCTCACTAGCTACACATTGAACCTAGCAAGATTGGATTTGGTGGACTTTGAGCAACTCAAGAATTTTCTTAAGTTGCCAAAGGAGGTAATTTCTGCACCTATAGAGTAGTATTTCAATTCCTTGTGCATCCATACTAGTTTTGTATCGATATTGTAATGTTTGTGGATTTTAGAGAATTCAAGTTAGGGTTTAGGGAAAAACTGAAATTAAAGATGAAATTGAGGATTATGGTGACCTTAGAATTCCTTGTGTGATGCTAATTTGAACCCAAACCTGAACTTGAAAACAGAATACGGAATTACGGAATCGATATCGGGGAAAACTGGAAATCTGTCACTGTTTTGTGTAATCTGCTATCACCCCGAGATCCCTAAAATAAAACTGAGTTGACAGTGAGATATGCAGGCACCAGAGAACCACCACACCAAACCCTAGCTCCCCACTCCACTTTGAGGCCGCCAATTATCCTATTCTGGCCGCAATTTGCGTCCAGAGCAGGAGGGATCTACCTCGAACTTCGTGCATAGCCCCATTTCCTCTAGTATTGACCCTGGGTATGTCTAGTTCTGACTGATTCCATCTAGAGTGAAATCTGGGACATTTTTCCTAAGTTGCTGTTTTGGATTCGTGTTTCCGTATTCCGTATTTTTAAGTCTGAAATTGTGTCTTGTGTTTTACCTCGACTATTTGGCGTTTATACGACGATATAGAGGATTTATTGATGGTTTTGAAGGCGTGCCATAGGTTCTAACCTATAGGCCTCTTATCGTATCGTTTTGGGTTTCGTGTGCCGTTTTAGCTTTGATTTGGTTTTAATGCGCATATACGATATTTTGATGTGTAGGTACCCTATGAAGACCACGGGACGACAAGCAAACGCGTGGTGACAACGAGAGATGGAGACGCAAGGTGAGTAGATTATATCTACGGGGAGAAGTCGGGTGGATGGCGTATAGCACCCCCGCAGTCCGTGGTGATGTATACGAATACGTATACACACATATATTTATTATGTGTTGTTTAGGGCTATTGATGGTAATAATGGATTATTGGTGATAAGGATGTATTGGTTGAGTAGTGTGAACCCTAGAGTAGTGGTTGCACCCACACTCACACATACACACATACTTGCATACATTCTTTCATATATCTGTGCGCATATGATGGTGGGTATATCTACACATGGGTATGGGACTATGTGTTTATATACGGGTTTTGAGGATGATACGTGGGATTGAGTTGAGTCGGTGAGATTCGATTGAGGCCGTGAAATTTGGCGACATGACAGAGTCCATATTGGAGATGTGATATGATGGTAGTGATGCCTGTCATGTGATGAGATATTGTGATATCGACTCAGATTTAGGTGGTTTCCATACCCCACTCTTTTGACTTGACTGTGGGTTCGTAGTTCGCATAGTAGGCGTTAGACTAGACCCGAGTCATACCTATTTCAAAAACTAACGAATCAGGGATATTTTAAAGATAAGCAAAAGGGTTCATACGGATATTTAAAAAGGCGCATCTTTTCTTAAAACACCGTAGCCCTTATTTTACCAAAAGCCCTGATTCGTCTTATTTCAAAAGGCAAGGTTGCATGATATATCTATTGAGGCAGGTTCTCTACTGTTGCGTTGATTGCTCGATTCCGCACATTCATGCTGTTTGCATTGCATTGCTTGTATTGTTGATATATTTCAGTCATGTTGCTAGGACACCAGCACCATTATCGATGATGCGTATGTTCCACGTACACTGTTGCCGGCTCACACACTTCATCATCGATAATTGCCATCTCACTACACTGTAGTACTGTTGCATTCAGGATTTGACCCTAGCATGACATATTGATATTCTTACCTTTCTGCTATATGTCGCATACATGTTGCTTTCTGATTATACGCATTGAGATATGCTGTTTCCATGGTATTTCTGGTTTTTGGGAACCGTGGGTGTTTTCAAAGAGGATATGTATTTGTTTTGAAAACCCGGTTACCCTTGATATGATATTTCAGTGCGTCCACCATGTGTTTTCTCGGTGCTGAAAGCGACATGTGTAACCCGAATCGAGAAATGGACGAGCCGATTGCGGGTACATGGTGGACCCGGTATGGTTCCCCTCGGCAAGATGATCGATGAGCTTTGCCGATTGAGCCTGGAGGCGGACGAGTACCTACCGGTGATTGGTTGGACCTGGCGGTTATCCGGAGGATACTGCCAAGAGTTGATAGATGGATGTGGGTGTACTGCCGGGGCCGAGGGCCGATACCGCAGACAGAGCCCGTGGGCCGATCCGGACTGACGGAGCCCGATTGTCACGACCCGAAGTACGGAACATGACCGGCACATAGACTACGAACGTCTCAAGGCGTACGTATGCTAAGTAAGCCGAAACCCAGAAATCCAAACCAAGAGTAGTAGAGAATAGGAAGAACCATATCAAATCAACCTGTATGCAACATAATATACAACGCCTAAAGGCGAGAATCACAACAGAATTGAAACTCAACCAGCAGGAACCCATGGAAATATAATACGCGACTCTAAGGTCGAAAGAATAAACATCCCCGGTCTCTATCTCAAATAAATACATGTTTTGGTTGATGGAACTTCTAGATACAATGTATAATGATGGGTATGATACAAATAACCCACCTACTAGCAAGTCACCTGAGGAAGATGTGCCCGCAAAGCCGTAATGAAATCCGTACGGCAACACCTGCATGAAACTGGGGCACAACGGGGGTGAGTTGCCAACTCGTGAGTAGAAAAAGATCTACGAACAGTAAATCGCATGTATGACGCAACCTAGGTCATACGATCATAATATATATATATAATTCTCAAATATATAATCAGCAATCTCTAACCATGTCTAGGGTAAATATCTAATCCAAGTGTAATCCCATATGTCCATGTCAGTGCATCAGGTAACAATGTATCATATAGATGATGTATGAATGCATGTAACAGAATGCATGTACTGAAGAAAACTGCTTTCATAATTTGTGAGATTTCTGTACTTTTAAAATGAGGTATCATAAATGAAATCAGCATAAACAGTGCCTAGCATCGGCACAAAACATAAGTCTCGGTATCTCGATACCTCTGTATCACAATCTCTGTACCTCAATGTCTCGAAATCTCAATGTCTCAATCACAAAATCTAGGGCGCCGTCAGTCCAGATCGGCCCCTACCATCCATCTCATGACTACGACGGTATCCTCCGGATATCCGACGTGTCGGGTAATATCACCGGTAGGTAGTGCTCCCCTGCACAGGCTCAACGCCATCATCTGCGATCTTCTTGCCCCGGGGTACCGCACCGGGTCCACCATGTACCCGCAATCGGTCTCATCCGCCTCCTCGATTCGGGTTTCATATGTCACTCTCAGCACCGAGAAAACACATGGTGAACGCACTGAAACATCATATCAAGGGTAACCGGGTTTTTAAAACATTTACATAATCTCTTTGAAATACCCACGGTTCCCAAATCCAGAAATATCATAGAAACAACATATCTCAATGCGTTTAATCAGGAAGCATGATGTATGTGACATATAAATGGAATGCAAGTGTAACAGTATGTCCTGCAACATGGAATAATAGTATGCACATACAAGGGTCATATCCTGATGCAATAATACTACTGTGTAGAGACATGGCAATTACCGATGAAGATGTGTGAGCTGGCAAGTAAGTGTATGTGAACATACGCATCATCGGTAATGGTGCTGGTGTCCTAACAGCATGATATCAATACTGGGATATGAATCACAATGAGTATACGATGCAGAGTAACAACAATAATATGCGGAAGCTGAGTGCTAAAACACAATGATAACTGAACTGCATCTAATATCATAAGAGTCATACAGCTATGCCAACAATAAGGCTGAGCTAATAAGCTAACTGCAGGTAAGGGAAACCGCCTAACCTCTGAGTCGATAAATAAATATAAGTATATATAGTCGGTGATCCGCCTCAATAATATCACATCCGATAACATATCTCTATAATCAATTATTCCCAAATCAAGAGTACGAATCAAACATCAATTTATGGCTCGTACGTAAATCCGTCGTACGGCCTCCACAATCTGGGTACGGGTCAATATCACATTTGTCATATCATTCATCGAGTATTCTCTTTATCAATATCATCATCTGTGTACTGACCTATGTCTAGTACAATTCTAACATCATTACTACAATCAAGATCTAACTACTGGTCGACAATCCCGTATAAATCGATATCATCAGCACATATCATCTCAAGGAGTATACCCCGCCCAAGGCGGCCTATTATAAATGTCTTGTCATATCATATCATTTCATATCCTATCTCGTATCATAATCACCTGTCGATCATTTTATACATATATCACTATTCATATGGCATCATCATCCAAAATACGCTAAAGCATCAAGACTTATCTCAAATATGAATTTTACCATATCACCGATATCATAATCTCGGATCAAACTCATCGACTCATCTCAATCCCATGTATCATCCTCAAATCTGTATGTGAGCATATGGTCACATATCCATATGAACACATGACAATATAGAATCCCAAAGTACATATGAGTAAGGATGTATGCAAGTATGTATATGTGTGCATGTATGTGTAGTGCACCCACTACCTTATGGTTTCGTAACCAAAATCATCCAAGTCCACCAATATCCATTTAAACATCAATATTTAGTCCCAACAACAAATAATAGATTGTAGGTGTGTATACGCATCCGTATACATCACCACGGACAGCGGGGGTGCTAAACGCCATCCACCCGACTTCTCCCCGTAGATATAAATCTACTCACCTTTCTTTAAGCGTGCCGGTGCCGATGTCTCCATTTGCATCTCCAACGCTTCGACGCCACGTGGGGTACCTACAAGGATATCACACGCTAAAACACATGAAAACCATGTCGGAAACCAAAATGGTGCACACTACGCCCATAGGTAAAAACTTGTGACCTTGTGTGCAAACACTGCCAAAATCCACTGTCGTTGACGTCCAAACGCCACCCGACAGAAAAGAATCACCAAATAACAAAACTTAAATCTATAAACATCATGAAAAACATGGCAGCAACCCAGAAAAGTGGTCCCAGATTTCTGTTCAGGTCAAAACAAGGCAATTAAACAACTCTGGGGTGATGTACAGGGTAAATATGATCTACCGAAGCCATTTGGGCACCTAACTTTACAGGGGGGCCGGCCACATACCCCTAAAAACCGGCCTGGCCGGCCCTACAAGGGATTTGGGCTCTCGTCTGCGTAGGGTGGTCTCCTGGTGGTCTATCTAAGCCCCTAGTATTGTTTACTTTCCCCGTAATGACCCCGGATCACTCCAGATTCACCTGCATGCCATATATCCTCACAAACCGACATGAAAAGTTCTATAAATCCGTATTTGGTGAAACCTGAGACAAATCTTGGTTTAACTGGTTTCAAACACACTTAATAAGGTTACACTAATAATCAAAACCATCACTTGGCCAAATCTCACTCAAATCACCTAAACTAGCACTAGATCACAATATAAACACTAAATTCCAGCTTTAACGACCATATCGAGCAAGAAAGGAGTTAGGTTGCGGAATTATACCTCAAGGGGGTCCTAGGAGGAAGGAGAAGGGAAGGAAAAAGGGTTGTGCTGTTGAGGAGCTGCTCCATTGCTCCAAAGATGATGTTTCTGCAGCTGTTGCTGCTGCAACTCTCTCTCTCTCTTGCTTTTCTTTCTTTCTTTCTTTTTTTTCTTTTCTCTATGTGTTGCAGTAGCAGCTGCAACACTTGAGGAAGTGTTATTTGTAGTGAATTTTGATGTGGTGTGATGAGGGTGTGGGTTGGTTAAAGGCTGGTAGGTGTTGTGATTGATGCTGCCACTGTTTTGTTGAAACCATTGGCTGAAATGCATTATTTCAGCAACTAATATAGCTGTAGGCGTAGGGGGGCTGTTGAAGTAATTGCTGATGGGTCAGATATTGTGGCTAAAAGGTGTTGAATTGATGCATGTTTCAGCACCTAATGTAGCTGCAGGTGTAGGGGGGCTGATTTGTGGCTGAAGTCAGCTATTGGGGGCTGAAAAGTATGGTTTGGGAGTGTGCAGGTCAGCTATTATGGCTGAAAGTGTTGATGGGCTGATGGCTGCAGTCATTGGGGGCTGAAAAGTGATGATGGGAGTGTGCAAGTCAGCTATGGTGGGCTGAAAATGTTGAGGGTAGGCCGATGTTCACATCAGCTGCTGTTGCAGCTCATGATGGTATTGCTGATGCTGATGTAGCTGATGTATTTTTTTTTTGAAATGTTACAGTCTTCCCCCCTTAAAGAAATTCGGTCCCCGAATTTAAATTTAAACCTCCTAATTCTAAAACATTTCAAATAAATGTCCAAGTCGACGGGGCTCCGAAATCATCAATTTATAAAAGGCATCATAGCGCAATACATGCGCATGAGTAACGAGCAGATAACTCGAAGTCAAAACTCCATCAAGCATCCCGCAATCATCGGAGTCAAGATGAAAACACGAATGCCAAATACAAGACAAAAACCGATATGCTAGAAATCGGAACTATGCACGTAAATACCAAATCCGTAAATGTAAATATCTGTAGGGAATGCATGCCAAATTTCTTTAAAGTCGATGTACAATGCGCATAGCACTGCACAGTGGCGGACGTCTCTATAAGAAAATAGCCGTATATGTATATATCTTTTGTTTAATATGCACGATCCGCCGTTTGAAAACAAATTTAAAAGGGTTTCCTTACTTTAAATATCTTGTGTCATATCGGACACGTATGTAAATAATGAGACTATAGCTCGCCTTTGGAAATCCCTTTGAAATCTATCAATGCATGCAAAATATACCCAGGCACTGTCCTCTGACTAGTCCTGCTCGGTACGGAAACACATAGCAAATATCATAAAAACATACTGCTCCATAAGAAATCAGTCCCAAAATGTGCATATGAAAACCCTGTGCGTCCGGTGCGCACGGAAATCAAAATCCATACCTATGCCAAGCAGGTGCACAAAACGACATCAAGGTGCAACGGGTGTGCACACAACATCTGTCATAGGCAACGCGTGTGCCTGCCCGCAAAATCTGGTGCATCTGACATGCCCGAAAAATCTCGATTTAGTGCATCTGGTGTGCACCAAATCACATCTCATAACCTGCGCCCAATATGCGCTAAAAATCCAAATCCAGTGCATCCATCATGCACGAAATCATGAAATCCAATATCGAGCGCCGAACATGCGCAAAAATCCAGTCAGGTGCATAAAATGCACGAAACAATTATCGAGCATCACCCTCGAAATTGAAGTCCAGTGCATCCAAGTGCACAAAATATATGTCACTGCACTGCAAGCATATGTGAACTATACCGAGTGCAAAAACTAAATCGTGTGCGTATATACGCACAAAATCAACTCCAATGTCTAAAACCCATAAAATCACAAACATGTGAAACCAAGGCACGAAAATAATATCAAGTGCAACAACTGTGTAAAAATCGTAAATCCTCAATCATCAAAATCAGTCATGCGAATAGATCGCCCAAAATACTGAAATCAAGTATGGCGGAATAGTCCCGCTCAAGCGCATCCTCCAAGAATCTCTGGCCAACTGGCGTGGTCACTCATAACATATCTCGTCGACGATTCTGAATTTATGGCCTGCCGGTGTGCATAACATGACCACTCCTGGGTCCAAGTCTTCTCTGTAGATTACCAATCTCACGATCCATCGGCTCATCGGCCCTGTCAGGTGTGCTAACGGGGACGATTCCGTTTTGGCACTCTCTGGTCATTTCTCGGTTAATCATCGCGATCACTCGTAAAGCTGTATGTCACTGGCGTCGGCCTATGGCTTTCTGAATGCACGTGACACCTCCGATCCTGGGTGCAAATATCATTGCAGCAGTGTCCTGAAAGGAATCCTGCTCAAGGTCTCTTCCAAGTCCCATCTCTGCCAACTGTCCGGGAGTCATCGTCCTTTACTATATTTGCTTCTTGTTCTGGAGCGGCTGCATACTCATCGCAACTCCTTCTGAAAGGTATTTCTAAGTACAATGCCTCGGCATGCCTACCGCACCACTGATGTTGGCGGAGTAGAACGTCATCTTATCCAGATCTTGTACGAACCTCTTACTCCACTTTTCTCTAATGTCGACTGCTTCGGACTCGTCTTGTCGTGGCTGCATGGACTGAGCTCCAACGGCTATCCTCGTATCTGGAGTCTCCCAAGAAATGCATCTCACCATCTAGCATCCGAATGAAGTCGAACCATTCAATCGATTCGTCAAAACCTCATAATCCCCGAAAAGCTCAACATCTTGGGTACAGTATAATAGTATCGAGTACATACCCCAGCATCGGTGGTCCAGCCGTAGAAGGGCAAATCCAAGCCTCACTAATGGCGCCGCAGAACTGCCGCATACCCTAAGGTTCAGAGGCTTTCGCACGGTCATTAGGTCGAGTTAGGGTTTCATTCTTCTAGAGGGTCCATAAAATTGCCTGCATGTTTCTTCCGAACACTTTAAACTTTGGAATAATAGGTTTCTGACATCCGATCGTCTCTGTCGACTCTCCACGTCTCCGCATGAAGTCGTCTCTAACTGGAATCAATCTATCTGATGACCTCGCATCGGTAAGCGAATGATTCACATGTCCTAGTCATTCATCCTCGGGGACTAGAGACCTTCTATCATCTCTTAGTACAACTTGTATCGCAATAGCTCCATCATCTGGGGCAATATCTCGTCATTTGCAGGAACAACTAGCTCACTCGTCTGCATGCTGAATTGTGCCTCAATCATCATGAGCAGCAATACGCCAACGGTCATCAAAATCTGGCTGGCCTCTACCAGTGGCTCAATCCTCTGGTGCTAATCTGCACGTCCGAGTAACCTCATACGGCGATCCATCCCACGCTCGTGGCGCAAAATACAAACAAAAGACACACCTCCACAATCGTGTGTCGCCGGAATCACGCCCTGGTCAGTCCTTGTTCGTAACGAGCTCATGCTGACCGCAACTCTAGCCGTAGCTCTCCCTGCCCATAGTCGTAGCAGCAAAATCGTACTGGTACTGATGAGGCTAGATCAGAAATGAATATGATACTAAATAAGGAAATGTACATCCTAAGGCTCCTTAAGTGGAGTGGCGTGTCGTAAATATGCCGCGGAACATACCAACGGTACGTCACTCTACTTTAGTCACCTATTCCATCAACCAAGGGTCATCCTATGCTCCGAAGGTAAAACCTAACGCTTTGATACCAACTTTGTCACGACCCGAAGTACGGAACATGACCGGCACTTAGACTACGAACGTCTCAAGGCATACGTATGCTAAGTAAGCTGAAACCCAGAAATCCAAACCAAGAGTAGTAGAGAATAGGAAGAACCATATCAAATCAACCTGTATGCAACATAATATACAACGCTTAAAGGCGAGGATCACAACAGAATTGAAACTCAACCAGCAGGAACCCATGGAAATATAATACGCGACTCTAAGGTCGAAAGAATAAACATCCCCGGCCTCTATCTCAAATAAATACATGTTTTGGTTGATGGAACTTCTAGATACAATGTATAATGATGGGTATGATACAAATAACCCACCTACTAGCAAGTCACCTGAAGAAGATGTGCCCGCAAAGCCGTAATGAAATCCGTACGGAAACACCTGCATGAAACTGGGGCACAACGGGGGTGAGTTGCCAACTCGTGAGTAGAAAAAGATCTACGAACAGTAAATCGCATGTATGACGCAACCAAGGTCATACGATCATAATATATATATAATTCTCAAATATATAATCAGTAATCTCTAACCATGTCTAGGGTAAATATCTAATCCAAGTGTAATCCCATATGTCCATGTCAGTGCATCAGGTAACAATGTATCATATAGATGATGTATGAATGCATGTAACAGAATGCATGTACTGAAGAAAACTGCTTTCATAATTTGTGAGATTTCTGTACTTTTAAAATGAGGTATCATAAATGAAATCAGCATAAACAGTGCCTAGCATCGGCACAAAACATAAGTCTCGGTATCTCGATACCTCTGTATCACAATCTCTGTACCTCAATGTCTCGAAATCTCAATGTCTCAATCACAAAATCTAGGGCGCCGTCAGTCCAGATCGGCCCCTACCATCCATCTCATGACTACGACGGTATCCTCCGGATATCCGACGTGTCGGGTAATATCACCGGTAGGTAGTGCTCCCCTGCACAGGCTCAACGCCATCATCTGCGATCTTCTTGCCCCGGGGTACCGCACCGGGTCCACCATGTACCCGCAATCGGTCTCATCCGCCTCCTCGATTCGGGTTTCATATGTCACTCTCAGCACCGAGAAAACACATGGTGAACGCACTGAAACATCATATCAAGGGTAACCGGGTTTTTAAAACATTTACCTAATCTCTTTGAAATACCCACGGTTCCCAAATCCAGAAATATCATAGAAACAACATATCTCAATGCGTATAATCAGGAAGCATGATGTATGTGACATATAAATGGAATGCAAGTGTAACAGTATGTCCTGCAACATGGAATAATAGTATGCACATACAAGGGTCATATCCTGATGCAATAATACTACTGTGTAGTGACATGGCAATTACCGATGAAGATGTGTGAGCTGGCAAGTAAGTGTATATGAACATACGCATCATCGGTAATGGTGCAGGTGTCCTAACAGCATGATATCAATAATGGGATATGAATCACAATGAGTATACGATGCAGAATAACAACAATAATATGCGGAAGCTGAGTGCTAAAACACAATGATAACTGAACTGCATCTAATATCATAAGAGTCATACAGCTCTTCCAACAATAAGGCTGAGCTAATAAGCTAACTGCAGGTAAGGGAAACCGCCTAACCTCTTAGTCGATACATAAATATAAGTATATATAGTCGGTGATCCGCCTCAATAAAATCACATCCGATAACATATCTCTATAATCAATTATTCCCAAATCAAGAGTGCGAATCAAACATCAATTTATGGCTCGTACGTAAATCCGTCGTACGGCCTCACCAATCTGGGTACGGGTCAATATCACATTTGTCATATCATTCATCGAGTATTCTCTTTATCAATATCATCATCTGTGTACTGACCTATGTCTAGTACAATTCTAACATCATTACTACAATCAAGATCTAACTACTGGTCGACAATCCCGTATAAATCGATATCATCAGCACATATCATCTCAAGGAGTATACCCCGCCTAAGGCGGCCTATTATAAATGTCTTGTCATATCATATCATTTCATATCCTATCTCGTATCATAATCACCTGTCGATCATTTTATACATATATCACTATTCATATGGCATCATCATCCAAAATACGCTAAAGCATCAAGACTTATCTCAAATATGAATTTTACCATATCACCGATATCATAATCTCGGATCAAACTCATCGACTCATCTCAATCGCATGTATCATCCTCAAATCTGTATGTGAGCATATGGTCCCATATCCATATGAACACATGACAATATAGAATCCCAAAGTACATATGAGTAAGGATGTATGCAAGTATGTATATGTGTGCATGTATGTGTAGTGCACCCACTACCTTATGGTTTCGTAACCAAAATCATCCAAGTCCACCAATATCCATTTAAACATCAATATTTAGTCCCAACAACAAATAATAGATTGTAGGTGTGTATACGCATCCGTATACATCACCACGGACAGCGGGGGTGCTAAACGCCATCCACCCGACTTCTCCCCGTAGATATAAATCTACTCACCTTTCTTTAAGCGTGCCGGTGCCGATGTCTCCATTTGCATCTCCAACGCTTCGACGCCACGTGGGGTACCTACAAGGATATCACACGCTAAAACACATGAAAACCATGTCGGAAACCAAAATGGTGCACACTACGCCCATAGGTAAAAACTTGTGACCTTGTGTGCAAACACTGCCAAAATCCACTGTCGTTGACGTCCAAACGCCACCCGACAGAAAAGAATCACCAAATAACAAAACTTAAATCTATAAACATCATGAAAAACATGGAAGCAACCCGGAAAAGTGGTCCCAGATTTCTGTTCTGGTCAAAACAAGGCAATTAAACAACTCTGGGGTGATGTACAAGGTAAATATGATCTACTGAAGCTATTTGGGCACCTAACTTTACAGGGGGGCCGGCCACATACGCCTAAAAACCGGCCTGGCCGGCCCTACAAGGGATTTGGGCTCTCGTCTGCGTAGGGTGGTCTCCTGGTGGTCTATCTAAGCCCCTAGTATTGTTTACTTTCCCCGTAATGACCCCGGATCACTCCAGATTCACCTGCACGCCATATATCCTCACAAACCGACATGAAAAGTTCTATAAATCCGTATTTGGTGAAACCTGAGACAAATCTTGGTTTAACTGGTTTCAAACACACTTAATAAGGTTACACTAATAATCAAAACCATCACTTGGCCAAATCTCACTCAAATCACCTAAACTAGCACTAGATCACAATATAAACACTAAATTTCAGCTTTAACGACCATATCGAGCAAGAAAGGAGTTAGGTTGCGGAATTATACCTCAAGGGGGTCCTAGGAGGAAGGAGAAGGGAAGGAGAAAGGGTTGTGCTGTTGAGGAGCTGCTCCATTGCTCCAAAGATGATGTTTCTGCAGCTGTTGCTGCTGCAACTCTCTCTCTCTCTTGCTTTTCTTTCTTTCTTTCTTTTTTTTCTTTTCTCTATGTGTTGCAGTAGCAGCTGCAACACTTGAGGAAGTGTTATTTATAGTGGATTTTGATGTGGTGTGATGAGGGTGTGGGTTGGTTAAAGGCTGGTGGGTGTTGTGATTGATGCTGCCGCTGTTTTGTTGAAACCATTGGCTGAAATGCATTGTTTCAGCAACTAATATAGCTGTAGGCGTAGGGGGGCTGTTGAAGTAATTGCTGATGGGTCAGATATTGTGGCTAAAAGGTGTTGAATTGATGCATGTTTCAGCACCTAATGTAGCTGCAGGTGTAGGGGGGCTGATTTGTGGCTGAAGTCAGCTATTGGGGGCTGAAAAGTCTGGTTTGGGAGTGTGCGGGTCAGCTATTATGACTGAAAGTGTTGATGGGCTGATGGCTGCAGTCATTGGGGGCTGAAAAGTGATGATGGGAGTGTGCAAGTCAGCTATGGTGGGCTGAAAATGTTGAGGGTAGGCCGATGTTCACATCAGCTGCTGTTGCAGCTCATGATGGTGTTGCTGATGCTGATGTAGCTGATGTATTTTTTTTTTGAAATGTTACACCGATATATGAGGATTTACGTGCCGATGCTGGGCACAGTTTTCATGATGTTTTTCCATGATTTTGTTTATATCCTCATATTGCATACATGATGCTTATTGTTATTGGGTGACGGGTGGACGGGTTCCACATATATACAGATATGGATCATATACAGACTGGATTTACACTGATCATACTTCATTTGTATATATAAAAGGGTACGAGGGCGCTGTTATATATACCCTTACACCAATATTAGTGGTATGGGACACTAATATATGTGTATTGATACTTCATCATATTTACTTCATGCAGACATACCCTATACTGATGACATGTTATTACCTGAGTACTTGGCACTACATACCTGTTTAGATGTTGCTTTGCCACCTTATCATGTATCAGGCTTATTCCTTGAGGTTTATTACTGATTGTTGACCTACGATTGAAGGGTTTGTTTAGCACCCTATGAGATGTTTTGAAGCATCACATGTCCAAAAGTTATGATTTTTATTGTGCTAAACAAACACGCAAGTGGATCGATCCTAGAAAATTAGGTTTATAAAACTTTAAGCTAACAAAAGTTAGGGTTTGAAGGCTACAACCTTTGTAGCTCCCGTTTTTGATTCGCTCCTTAGGCTCTTTGGTGTTGAGTCGAGGTCCTCTTGATGTCCTCTTGTATCCATGACGATCCACCACGGAGATATCCGTCCAAGCTCGCAACTTCGACAATCCGAAGGAAACACTCTAAACGAAGCGGCTAAGCTAGTGTAGAATGATGTTGTGGTGTGGAATCTCACTTCAAAAACCTATCTTTGAGTGGTATTTGCTCACTAGGAAAATCAAGAGAGCAAGAGATAGAGGAGAATGAAGATGGTGGCTTTTCTTTACAAGAGGTAAAATGATAACCATAAGGTTAAGCATACAAAAGAAATAAATATCACTATATATATTTATTCCTTCTTGGCTCCAACCATGATTAAATGATAGATGATTAATTTAACTTGGGTTTAGAATGATAAAGGAAAAGATAACCATGGTATAGTGGTAGGTGAGCAAGGTTAGGTTAGAAGAAGCATGTAGAAACTAGCATAATTATCCTTTCCTTGTCATTTTCTTTTTAAATCCATAATCAAATAATAATCCATTAAATAATCAATGGTGTGAGTCTTATATTGCCACCATTTCCATATATAATCAACCATGATGGTTTGATGTATGTATGTGTACATGTATGCACATCTACATGTGCATGAAACTAGAAAAGAAGAAAGAAGCATATGCATGCATGCATACATCCATCAAATCTTAGAAAGGTTTTAAGTGAGAAAACTAATGGTTAAATGATAAATCAACACTTGATTTATCAATCCGGTCATATCTCATATGACCCCACCAAAAGCAGTTCACCCGATCAATGTTTGGTATCATATACGCACATTTCAATCGGGTGCATGCGCATATCGCATATGCACACCACAACGTTTCGCCTGGACTGGGTAACTCCTCTGTGGGACTCTAAGACTCGTCAATACGCCGGCAGAGGGTAATGATCATATCAAGTACCCTCAAGCCGCAAGCGGTCAGCTAAACGTAACGGCCTTCCGGGTATTGAGCGATCAGAAGACAACAAGCGAACCTGTTACAACTCCCGTCGAGCCAACCGGCAACACTACCGTACAGTCCGGTCTCTTCGTCAGATATGCTGCATATCGAGCCTAGGGATGGTCACGTCGACCCCAATAACTCAATAAGTCGTGCCGTTTAATGGTCTATAACAGTTCGAGAAACTACTGATAACACTTATCAGCAAATCTCAGCAGCCCTGGCCAGGGACTTGCTGCTATAACCAGTCGGGCACAGTACAGCATCAACTCCCAATATCGGGAGAGACGAAACCCCTCATATCGCTCATTGCCTTCGTGTGTCTCGGGACTGTACCCAACGGCCTCCTGCTTGCACGACTCAGTAGAGCCGTGGTAGGGTGGTAATCAAAGTACAGTGGGAGAACACACAAGGCTCTATGACGACCTCGGGTCTACAGACTAACCTGTACCAGTGTCATCTGAGAACTGCTATCCGACGATAGATATAATTCCATATAGGAGTTCTTGGCGAGTCCGTCCAGTGTACCCAGTCACCACTGAGCACCCGTATATGATCTCGATGTCAAACATCGATGAATGTGGGAACATCCATCGCCCATCACATGGGTCTAGTATCACATACGCTAGTCTACTCTGGTATATCGATGCCCCGTCTCGATACACCTCCGACTAGGGACGTTTCAGGATATGCTTATAGACTACAGATGTCCCACTAGTATGATCTCCATCATAATCAGAGTAGTCAAGCCGATATCCTTAGGGCTTTATCAGCATGTCTGAATGAATAGAAGCATGATCAAATAAACATGTCAGATAAAGAAAAAACCAGATAGCATACTATCATGTCGAGCAAGAATGCAAACTGAATATATATACATGTATAAATACATCCACTATCACATAATGGCCTCTAGGGCATACATATAATCCAACAATCTCCCACTTGCACTAAGGCCAGTTATTGGCGTATCTCATACCCAACTGCTCAAAAAGTCGCTCATGCTGCGGCTGAGGGAGGGCCTTGGTGAATGGATCCGCGGCGTTATTCTTTGTGTCTACTCTCTTAATCTCGATCTCGCGGCGATCTACAATCTCCTGGATCAAATGAAATCTCCTCAGGATGTGTCTGGACCGCTGATGGGATTTGGGCTCCTTGGCTAACGCCATTGCCCCATTATTGTCACAATACAAAGATATTGGATCAATAATGGTTGGAACTACTCCTAGCTCCGAGACGAACTTCTTCATCCAGACGGCTTCTTTGGCGGCATCATTTGCAGCAATGTACTCAGCTTCCATCGTAGAGTCTGCAACGGTATCTTGTTTGGAACTCTTCCAACTTACCGCCCCTCCATTGAGGGTAAATACAAACCCTGAGATAGATTTGCTGTCATCCTTATCGCTCTGGAAGCTCGAATCGGTAAAGGCCTCCATTTGGAGATCCTTGTTACCATACACCAAGAACAATTCTTTAGTCCTTCGCAAGTACTTAAGAATGTTCTTCACAGCTGTCCAGTGGTTCTCCCCTGGGTTGGATTGATACCTGCTTACAACACTAAGTGCATAAGCTACATCTGGGCGTGTACACAACATCGCATACATTATTGATCCTACTGCCGAAGCATAAGGTATAATGCTCATGCGAGCTCTCTCTTCATCGGTCTTTGGATAAGAATCCTTGGAGAGAGTGACTCCATGGCAAGCGGGTAAGGCACCCCGCTTGGAGTCTTCCATACTAAACCTCTTTAGGATGGTGTTGATGTACTTGGTTTGGGACAATCCCAATAACTTTTTGGATCTATCCCTATAGATCCTTATACCCAGGATGTATGTGGCATCACCCAGGTCCTTCATGGAGAACCTCAGTGATAAGAATGATTTGACCGACTGTAGCATAGGAATATCATTTCCTATCAGAAGAATGTCATCCACGTACAATACGAGGAATGTGACAGCTCTTCCTACAGCCTTCCTATAAACACAAGGTTCATCCGGATTTTTGATGAAATCAAACTCTTTGATAACATCATCGAAACAGATGTTCCAACTCCGAGATGCCTGCTTTAACCCATATATGGATTTAAGCAATCTACATGCTTTCTCGCTGCTCCCACTGTCAATGAAGACTTCCGGCTGATCCATATAAACACATTCTTCTAAATCTCCATTTAGAAATGCTGTTTTAACGTCCATCTGCCAGATTTCATAGTCGTAGTGAGCAACAATAGCAAGTAGGATCCGAATAGATTTAAGCATGGCTACGGGCGAAAAAGTTTCGTCATAGTCCAAACCTGGTCTTTGACGAAAACCTTTCGCCACAAGTCTTGCCTTATAGGTCTCTACCTGCCCATCCACACCAATCTTTCTTTTAAAGATCCATTTGCACCCTACAGGTTTTACCCCAGGGGGTACAACGTCCAAAGTCCATACTTTGTTGGTGTACATAGACTCCATTTCGGATCTCATGGCATCCAGCCACTTCACAGAGTCACCATTCGTGATAGCTTGCTGAAAACTGGTAGGATCATCATCTTCCATGATACAGTCTTCTCTGTCACCATCAATGAGGAAACCGTAGTACCTCTCCGGTGGGCGAGAAGTCCTACCAGACCTACGGAGTGGCCGAGGTTCTTCAGTTTCTGTTGCAACAGCCGGTTCAACCAAATCGTCATTTGTAGTTTGTGTCTCTAGAACCTCTTCTAGATCCACCACTTTGCCATCATCTTTATCTGTGAAAAACTCTTTTTCCAAGAATGTGGCATGTTGAGAAACAAACACTTTTTGTTCCTCTTTGTGGTAGAATAGATATCCATAAGAATTCTTTGGATATCCCACAAAGTTACACATGACTGACCGTGTCTCGAGCCGGATTCTGCTTTTTAACATAGGCCGGGCAACCCCAAATATTAATTCTTTTAAGAGATGGTCTCTTCCCATTCCATATCTCATATGGCGTGGTAGACACGGCTTTGGTTGGAACCCTGTTTAGCAGAAACGCTGCAGTCTCCAATGCATGTCCCCAAAACGAGACTGGTAACTCAGCGTCACTCATCATGGACCGGACCATATCTAATAGGGTCCTATTCCATCGTTCTGACACACCGTTGTGCTGTGGTGTGTAAGGAGGAGTGAGCTGAGAGAGAATCCCATTCTCTTTTAGGAAGTTTGCAAATTCTGCATTGAGATACTCTCCACCTCGATCTGATCGAAGCATCTTAATACTCAAGCCGGTTTGTTTTTCTACTTCTTGTTTATATTCAATGAATTTCTCGAAAGCGTCGGACTTGTGCTTTAATAAAAATACATGACCGAATCTTGAGAAATCGTCAGTGAATGTAATGAAGTATGAAAAACCGCCTCTAGCCTGTGTAGACATAGGCCCACATACATCACTATGTATGAGGCCCAGGAGCTGAGTAGCTCTTTCTCCGTGTCCGGTAAACGGAGTTTTGGTCATTTTACCCTTGATACAAGACTGGCAAGTCGCATAAGATTTATATTCAAAAGGATTTAAATATCCATCTTTGTGTAACTTGTTTAGTCTTGTTTCGTTAATATGACCAAGTCTACAGTGCCAAAGAAAATCTTCATTTAATTCTGAAAGTTTTCTTTTATTAGTGTGTTGTATACTGAAAACTGTGTGTTGATTCAGGACATATATTCCGTTATTAAGTGTACCATACCCAACCAACATTTGATTCAGGTGAATGTTCATAACATTGTTTTGCAATTCAAAATTATACCCTTCATTGTCCAACAAAGAAACGGATATTATATTACATAGCATATCAGGTACAAAATAACATGGATTCAAAATCAAAATACATCCAGACGGCAACCCCAAGTGATACTCTCCCACTGCGACTGTATGTACATTGGAACCATTTCCAACACGGAGAGTATGGTCACCTGTCTTCAAAACCTTGCTATTTCTCAACCCCTGCATAGAATTGCAAATGTGAGAACCTGAACCGGTATCCAATACCCAGGAAGCAGAGTTTATAGAAAAACAGTTTTCAGTCACAAATGCACCTGAAGCGGAAGCATCACCATGCTTCTTCTTGAGACTTAAGTACTCTATGCAGTTGCGCTTCCAATGTCCTGTCTTGTGGCAATGAAAACACTCGCCTTTCCCCGGGTCTCCAGCCGTGGACTTTCCCTTCCCCTTCGCCTTTTTGACTCCGCCCTTAGGATTAGTGGGTTTCTTCTTTTTCTTTCCCTTGGCCTTAGCTTTCGGACGAGAAGAAGAAGACTGTCCAATAGTCATAACGGGAGTCTTTGCTGACTTCATAGTGCTCTCTGCACTCCTTAACATATTAAGGAGTTCAGGGAGTTCCTTCTCCATGCCATGCATGTTAAAGTTCACTATGAACTGAGCAAAGGTGGAGGGGAGGGACTGTAGAATAATATCTGTATATTGTTCATTGTCCATTGTCCATCCGAGGTCCTCAAGCTCTTCTATAAGAGCTATCATCTTCAAAACATGGTCTGCTACTGGTGTGCCAGGGGCCATCCGCATGTGAAACAGTTTCTTTGATGCTTCGTATCGTAATACGCGGGACTGTTCCCCATACAACTCCTTTGTATGGAGCAGTATCCCGTGAATGTCCATGTCCTCGTGCTGCTTTTGATGTGTGTTATCCATCGATGCAAGCGCGAGGCATTTTGCCGTGGCACAGTCAGCGTCCCATGTCTTGCGGACTTCAATGTCCGCAACTGAGGATTTTGGGCCTGGGACGGGCGGGGCTGAAGCCGTGAGGACATATGATACTTTATCATATGTCAAGGCGATCTTCAGATTCCTTAGCCAGTCTTTATAGTTGGTCCCATTCAGTTTGTTCTTATCTAATAGAAGCTTAAGTCCAGTCATTGGTATCTGCCATTAAGAGAGAGAAAAGAATACACTCAGCGAAAGCTCTTGCACAGATTAGATTGGTTTATTATCTTGTCTAATCGATGTTTCCCACTGCTTTTTATCAAGTTTTTCTTTCAAACCTTAAAAAGAAAAACTAGCCAGGATTAATTACAGTCTACAACTTCGCTAACCGTTCAGCCAGGCCAGTGTCGGTACTTTGAGGGAGGTTCCCCGTGCTTTCGCACGGACCTAATTAGAGTAAACCTCGTTTTCCCAGAGGCGGAGCCCCGTTAACACCTTTCTAGACACCTAATGAGTTAGCTAATTGTAAACTGTAAAACTCTCCTAGGAGCAACTATTGCCCACAGTGGGATCGGGATCCAACCATCATATGGAAGGTATGCAATCTCATTGCAAATTTCAACACTTGAAATTCCCGATGTTGTTTTTACCCCTAATACTCGTGACCTTGGCTAAGGTCAACAAATCACGAGCACTAGTCAAGCTCAACCCGTCATTTCTTGATTAATTAGACCCGCTCACATGACCCTTGGCTAAGGTCAACAAAGTCATATGCTCGTCCTAACTAATCTGCATCATATGCATTTGTAGGAAGACATCACTTAGCTACCGTACACTACGCCTTGGCTAAGGTCAACAAACGTAGCACGAATACTAAGTACTCTACTTCCTAAAATGACGGAGGGTTGCGAATGATTTTTAAGAAAATCTTTAACGCTTTGAACTTGATATCGTTGTAGAATCAAACAGTTTTCAAAAGGAGTGGCTTAAGCTCCGCAGTTTTGAAATGTAGCTTTTTTCATAAATAGCCGAGTAGTTATTAAATCCGATTCTACAACATCTTTTAGGTTTATTTTCTTTACATTAATCTCATTAATGTAATCCCATCATTTAAGTCCTTAAGCCAATCACAGAAAATAAACGAAAATAACACGTACGCTTATGCCATCCGCATTCGCCGCAATGTTCCGTTATGCACCGTTAGGTTACTTAACTAACGGCATACCGGAACGGGACTAGCGCGGGTGTAAAACATAAGCAACGTCTACTATATATCATATATATAATAAGTCATTCGTCTCAGATTTCACAGAACACAGGCAGCAGAAATATAGATATAACGTGGGATATACTAGGACGTCCGTATTTAGTATTTAGCCAGAATAGAAAATACGGATTCCACAGTCGCGATGAATAGCCAAGCCCACACCCCGGACCCCTACAAGAGCGGCAAGTGACCCTACCAATCCTGGAGTTTAGGAGACCCGGTCTCGACTCCTCGAGATGGCCTCCCACTGAACCCCAGAACCCGGTCACCTGTGCTCCCCTCCTTGGGTCCATCCTAATGCGGAAAAGTAAATAATATACAACACTGGTGACACAACCGCAACCTGGAAGTGCCCCAAATAAAAGAATATTACATTACATTTGAATTTACATGAATGAAAATATAAAGCTCTCATCTCACAAAACCCCACGGCTATTCAATCGCGACAATCCTACACATCATATCTCAGCAACACATAATATCACATATCATCAACGTAAGTAAGTATGCGTACCCCAATTGTCGTTGATGTATAGCAACGAAACCGGCGATATCTAACATACTACACTTACGGTCACAGAAAAAAAAGTGTAAAACTACAATATTTGGAATCCAGATTCTCTTTAGACATCATAAATGCGAAATATCACATATTTCGTATTTCATGCCTAAACCATATGAATTCCATATATTGTATCGCATTCCAGACAAACAGACAGTATTAAAGTTTTCGAACGAACAATCAAGCACCCAAGATTCACTAAAGCTCAACACTTGAGCAGGGTTCAAAATAATCTGGAGTGTGACACAGTAGCGGCGGTCCAGCCGTAGAAGGGTCAAGCCAACGTCTCACATGTGGCACGCCGTACTGCCCCAAACCCTAGGGTTCAAAGGGCAGTTCGAGACGGTCACATAATCGAGTTAAGGTTTGTTGTCTTCTAGAGGGACCACCGCAAAAAGACTTGCACGCATCTCCAAACTATTTAAACCCCGTGAATATTTGAGTAAATGATGTTCGTTCAAACACTTCAATATTTTCTAGTTTGCCCGGAAAAGAAAACGAAATGAAAAATTCGATCGAAACCACGAGGCCAAAAACATCTCCAGAATTTTTCAACAGCAGATTCAGATTAAACATACTCTCAAAAAATAAAGCAGGTAAAAATTAGACGATCTGGAAAATTCGAGCCAGTGAACAGTGACTTCGGCCGCGGAAGCGCGGAATAAGCAAGCTTAGGCCGCGCATCCGCGGCCATACTAGGGGCTCTTTGACAATTTTGTGCACAGTAACTGTAGGTCAGGCAGCCACCCCATCCAATGGGGTCGCCGTGGCACCAACGGGTCCCTCAGCCGCTACTTTTTACGCATGCCCCCTCGTGAGGACTTCAACCCGCCGGAACACCTTCCGGTCTCGGGACACCCTGGGGGTAAGAGCCTATGCTTCGCCACACTGTCACACAGTGAGAACCCCCCATAGGTCGACATCCAATGCCTAGTAGCTCTGATACCACTGAAGGGTTTGTTTAGCACCCTATGAGGTATTTTGAAGCATCACATGTCCAAAAGTTATGATTTTTATTGTGCTAAACAAACACGCAAGTGGATCGATCCTAGAAAATTAGGTTTATAAAACTTTAAGCTAACAAAAGTTAGGGTTTGAAGGCTACAACCTTTGTAGCTCCCGTTTTTGATTCGCTCCTTAGGCTCTTTGGTGTTGAGTTGAGGTCCTCTTGATGTCCTCTTGTATCCACGACGATCCACCACGGAGATATCCGTCCAAGCTCGCAACTTCGACAATCCGAAGGAAACACTCTAAACGAAGCGGCTAAGCTAGTGTAGAATGATGTTGTGGTGTGGAATCTCACTTCAAAAACCTATCTTTGAGTGGTATTTGCTCACTAGGAAAATCAAGAGAGCAAGAGATAGAGGAGAATGAAGATGGTGGCTTTTCTTTGCAAGAGGTAAAATGATAACCATAAGGTTAAGCATACAAAAGAAATAAATATCACTATATATATTTATTCCTTCTTGACTCCAACCATGATTAAATGATAGATGATTAATTTAACTTGGGTTTAGAATGATAAAGGAAAAGATAACCATGGTATAGTGGTAGGTGAGCAAGGTTAGGTTAGAAGAAGCATGTAGAAACTAGCATAATTATCCTTTCCTTTTCATTTTCTTTTTAAATCCATAATCAAATAATAATCCATTAAATAATCAATGGTGTGAGTCTTATATTGCCACCATTTCCATATATAATCAACCATGATGGTTTGATGTATGTATGTGTACATGTATGCACATCTACATGTGCATGAAACTAGAAAAGAAGAAAGAAGCATATGCATGCATGCATACATCCATCAAACCTTAGAAAGGTTTTAAGTGAGAAAACTAATGGTTAAATGATAAATCAACACTTGATTTATCAATCCGGTCATATCTCATATGACCCCACCAAAAGCAGTTCACCCGATCAATGTTTGGTATCATATACGCACATTTCAATCGGGTGCATGCGCATATCGCATATGCACACCACAACGTTTCGTCTGGACTGGGTAACTCCTCTGTGGGACTCTAAGACTCGTCAATACGCCGGCAGAGGGTAATGATCATATCATGTACCCTCAAGCCGCAAGCGGTCAGCTAAACGTAACGGCCACCCGGGTATTGAACGATCAGAAGACAACAAGCGAACCTGTTACAACTCCCGTCGAGCCAACCGGCAACACTACCGTACAGTCCGGTCTCTTCGTCAGATATGCTGCATATCGAGCCTAGGGATGGTCACGTCGACCCTAATAACTCAATAAGTCGTGCCGGTGAATGGTCTATAACAGTTCGAGAAACTACTGATAACACTTATCAGCAAATCTCAGCAGCCCTGGCTAGGGACTTGCTGCTATAACCAGTCGGGCACAGTACAGCATCAACTCCCAATATCGGGAGAGACGAAACCCCTCATATCGCTCATTGCCTTCGTGTGTCTCGGGACTGTACCCAACGGCCACCTGCTTGCACGACTCAGTAGAGCCGTGGTAGGGTGGTAATCAAAGTACAGTGGGAGAACACACAAGGCTCTATGACGACCTCGGGTCTACAGACTAACCTGTACCAGTGTCATCTGAGAACTGCTATCCGACGATAGATATAATTCCATATAGGAGTTCTCGGCGAGTCCGTCCAGTGTACCCAGTCACCACTGAGCACCCGTATATGATCTCGATGTCAAACATCGATGAATGTGGGAACATCCATCGCCCATCACATGGGTCTAGTATCACATACGCTAGTCTACTCTGGTATATCGATGCCCCGTCTCGATACACCTCCGACTAGGGACGTTTCAGGATATACTTATAGACTACAGATGTCCCACTAGTATGATCTCCATCATAATCAGAGTAGTCAAGCCGATATCCTTAGGGCTTTATCAGCATGTCGGAATGAATAGAAGCATGATCAAATAAACATGTCAGATAAAGAAAAAACCAGATAGCATACTATCATGTCGAGCAAGAATGCAAACTGAATATATATACATGTATAAATACATCCACTATCACATAATGGCCTCTAGGGCACACATATATCCAACAACGATTATGTCTTGCATTTGGTTTCTTCTTGTAGATATTCTCTATTCACGAGTTGGCAACTCACCCCCGTTGTGCCACAGTTCCTGCAGGTTTTGCCGTACAGGTTACTTTACGGCATTTCTGGCACATTGCTTCCTTGAGGGTGAATTGCATTTGGTAGGTGGTTTCTTTTGCATCAAGAACCACCATTGTACTTATATTATTCTTTGTATCTAGAATTTCCATCAACCAAATTTGTATATTGTTTCAGACTCAGACTTTAGTGTTGTATTATTTCGACCTTAGAGTCGCGCTTGTAGTATTACGGTTTTCTGGCTATTTTGAGTTCTTTTCGGATTTGATCCTCGCCCTTTGGAGTTGTATATTTTTGTTGCTTGTGTGGTTGTGACCGTCAATTGACGAAGAGCTAGCTCCCGCTTAGGGATGCCTTTTATCATTGTATATGTGTTGTGCTTATTGTACCCCGTTCGGGGCCAGTATTTACAAAAGAAACTCTGCCGAAATTTTTAGAAAAGACTTTACCTTTTAAAAATGCACATTCGGCTTAGTTATTTAAAAACCTTGACTTCAAACATGTTTTCCCTCACTTCTTTAAAAACCAGTTTTCTTTACTTACTCTTAAAATGGTTTTAGATTTCTGGGCTTTTGGCTTACTTGGATCAGATGGGGTCCTATAGACTTCATATGGTTCAAGGGCCAGTCACGTGCTCTTTCGGGTCGTGACAACAGGTGTTCATGATGTTTTCAAGTGTCGATGCTAGGCACTCAGGTTCCATGATTTGATTATATCCTCATATTTCCATGCATATGCTTTACGATATTTATATGCATGATGCTTGTTGTCATTGGGTGACACGTGGACGGGATCCACCGATTTACAGATATTGATTACCTAATTGGAGGACATCCACATATTACTAGATTCATGTTATAGCTGGCATTAATTCATATTGATTATATCGATCATACCTCATATTTATAGCATGTTATTACCTGAGGCATTGGCGAGTACTTGGCACTACATACCTGTATAGATGTTACATTACCACCTCAGCATGCTTCAGACTTATTCATTTGAGGTTTATATTTGTTGATCATATGACCTAGGATTGCGTCATACATGCGATTTTTGTTCATAGATATTCTTCTATTCACGAGTTGGCAACTCACCCCCGTTATGCCCCAGTTCTTGCAGGTGTTTTCCGTACAGGGTTCATTACGGCTTGCAGCACAGCTTCTTTCGGGTGACTTGCTAGTAGGTGGGTTTATTTGTATCGTACCCATCATTATACATTGTATATTATATTCAGTTGTATCTAGAAGATCCATCAACCAACCATGTACTTATTTGAGATAGAGACCAGTGTTGTTTATTCTTTCGACCTTAGAGTCGCACGTTATATTTCTCTGGAATTCATGCTGTTGAGTTTCCTTTCTGTGGTGATCCTCGCCTTTAGGCGTTGTATATTATATTGCAGACTGGTTGTTTTACTTATGGTTTTTCCTTCACTCCACTACTTTTCTTGGTTTGGATTTCTGGGCTCGGCTTACTTAGAGTACGTACGCCTTGAGACGTTCGTAGCCTAAGTGCCGGTCATGTTCCGTACTTTCGGGTCGTGACATATGTGTTCCTGTGATATGTTATATTGGATCGTCGCGTTTTGAATAGCCGGGGGTTTTATGTGAGATGAGGGTTTTTATTTTCATTCATGTAAAATTCATTTGTATGTAATATTCTTTTATTGGGGCACTTCCGGGATGAGAATAATGTCACCATTGTATATTATTTACTTTTCCGCATTAGGTAGACCCAAGGCGGGGAGCACAAGTAACCGGATTCTAGGGTCCAGTGGGAGACCATCTCGAGGAGTCGAGACCGGGTCTTCTAACCCTAGAATTGGCAATGTTGCTTGTCGCTCTCGTAGGGGTCTAAGGATGTGGGTTTGGCTATTCATCGCGACCGTGGAATCCGCGTTTTATATAGGCTCGTATTAAAATACGAACCTCTTAGTATATCCAATATTTCATATATGTTCTTCCGCTGCAATGTTCTGTGATGAGATCATATTACTGCCTGAGACGAATGTTTATATTATATATATGAGATATATGTTATATTGCAGATTTTGTTTCAAATGTGATGCTTGTGAAGCATAATAAAATGGGACTTCATTAATGAGATTAATGAAACTAAAAGAAACCTAAAGATGTTGTAGAAACTTGTTTAAAAACTGGTAGCTCTAGGCTTGCTTTGCATAGCGGTGTTCCATGTAGAACATCCAGCACCTTATTCGATAATGAAAGAGCCGAGATCCCTTAACCGGGAGTGACCTCTTTAGCGAAACTAGCAAATGCTACAAACTCGGTTTGTCTTTTGATTGTTTTTATAGTTCTTGCTTTGTATCGTGATATTTATGAAATATCATGCACCTTATTCGATAAGGAAAGAACCGAGATCCCTTCACCGGGAGTGACCGCTTTAGAGAAACTAGAAAAGCCTCAAAAACACTCGATTCTACAACGATATCAAGTTCATTACGCAAAGGGTTTTCTTAAAAACCTGTCGTAGCCCTCCGTCATTTCAGATAAGTGATAGTTAGTATTCGTGCTGCGTTTGTTGGCCTTTGTCAAGGCATAGTGTGCGGTAGCTGATTACTGCTTATCTGTATAAGCATATGATGCGATAGAGTTAGGGTAGTCGTGCGACCTTGTTGGCCTTTGTCAAGGGTCGTGCGGATGGGTTTAATTCAATCAAGAAATGACGGGTTGAACTTGACTAGCATCCTATGGTTTATTGGCCTTTGTCAAGGTCATAGGAGGTTAGGGGTAAAATATTATCGGCAATTTCAAGTGTTGAAATTTGCAATGAGATTGCATACCTTCTATGAGATAGTTGGATACCGATACCCGCTGCGAGTAAGAGTTACTCCTGGGAGAGTTTTACACATTACAATTAGCCGGTCAAGTAGGTGTCTAGAAAGGTGTTAACGGGGTCACGCCTCTGGGAAAACGAGGTTTATTTTAATTAGGTCCGTGCGAAAGCACGGGGAACCTCCCTCAAAGTACCGGCACTGGCCTGACTGAAAGATTGGCGAACTTGTAGGGTGTAATTAATCCCGGCTAGTCTTTCCTTTTAGGGTTTGAAGGAAGATTTGACTAAAACAGTGGGAACCATCCTGATTAGATAAATTGATAACCAATCTAAACTTTTAAAAGCGCACGCTAAGTGTTTTCTTCTCTCTCTCTCCAGGTAGCGACCATATCACGCCTTAATCAAGATAATAATACGGATGTATTGACCGAACCCGCTTGTTATACTGAGATAGGGAACGTTGGTCCCGCTCCAACTTATAATTGTTATAAGACAGAGCAAGAAATAGGGGATTACCAGAATTCCCGTGCCGCCCAAACGAAGAAAGTGCATGCTGATGCATCTTCTTCGGGTGTGTTCATTACAGAGAACTGTTTCTCAATATCCTTTACGTCCTGGGTATGAGATACCGGATCAGGATCCCACATATGTAATTTGTTACATGGGCTACAGATAGGTAGAGAACAGAGAACGGATGATAGGTTTTATGAGATAGAAACGGTGCAAGTGTTGCAGCCAAGTCTGTTGGTAGTTATCACCCTGTATTATCAGAACACATTGATTCTGAACGAATGTTATTAGATACCGAACCTGATATACAACATCATATCAGTCTCTTTATTAGTAAAGAAGGATATAATTTTGTATTGTTGGATAATGTTTTGAACATTTCCTATATCAAGAGTTGATCGGTTCAGGCACGTTATCTAAAAGCATAGACGTTCTAAATCAAACTGCAGTTCTTAACGTACAGAACACACACAAGAGGAAGAGTTCAGAAATGAACGAATCCTTCTTGAGACATTGTAGACTAGGTCATATCAATGCGACCCGACTAGCTAAGTTACATTTAGATGCATATTTAAATTGTTTTGAATTTACATCTTATTAAACTTACCGGACATGTCTCAAAGATAAGATGACCACAGCTCTGTTTATTGGAAACAGAGAAAGAGTTAGTGAACACTTGGGATTGATACATGATGATGTATGTAAGGTCCCCTGTCTATACATGCCAGGGCTGGTTCTTTGTACTTTATTACATTCACTGATGATCTCTCAAGATTCAGGCATATGTTCCTGTTGAGACACAAATTCGAAGCTTTTGAGATATTCAATGAATATGAGTTAGAAGTAGAGAACCAAAAACGGGTATAAGTATTATGTCCTTTGATGGGATCAAGGAGGAGAATACTTGAGCACGGAATTCCGGGACTGTTCTAAACAAGAATGAGATTCTCTCTCAGCATTACTCCTCTGTATACACCATAGCACGATGGTATATCGGGGCGGAGCAAATACACCCTATTTGATACGGTGTGCTCTATGATGAGTACTACTGAGTTTCCTATTTCCTTTTGGGAGTTATGCACTTGAGAAGCTGCATACCTATTGAATAGGGTTCAAATCAAATCAGTTGCCTACCACTTCATATGTGATATGGAATGGGAAGAGCCTACATCTTAAGTTTGTTAAGATTTGGGGTTGTCCAGCCTATGTCTAAAAGCATAAACCGGACAAGCTCGAAGCAAAGTCAGTTCTATAGAAGTTTGTTGGATATCCCAAGCATTCGCAAAGGAATATCTTCTACCTAACCGAGGAACAAAAGATGTTTTGTTTCTCAACATGCCACCTTTCTGAAAGGGAATTTCTTGTGAAGAAATTAGTGGTCAAAAGGTAGAACTGGAAAGAGTTCCAGCTACACAAACTGCAACTGATGATTTGGTAGAACCAAAGTATTCAATAGTTTCCAATGAACCCCAGCCTCTCCGCCGATCTAGTAGGGTTCCTCACCTATCTAAGAGATACTTCGGTTTCTCTATAACAGTGGGAGCGAGGATTGCATCATGAAATGATAACCCAACTATTTTCGAGCAGGCCATCAGGAGTGTGACTCTGTAAGAATAGCTGGATGATTAGCGATCTGAGATGGAATCCTTATACACCAACAAAGTATGGATTTTGGTTGCTTTATCTGAAGGGTTAAATCCCCATCAGGAGCAAGTATATCTTGAGAAGATTACTTGGTGTACATGGAAAGGTTGAGACTTTCAAAGCTATGCTTAAGTCCATCCAGATCCTACTTGCCACTGCTACATACCATGACTACGATATCTGGTGGTTGGGTGTCATGACTGCTTTTCTAAATGATGTTTTAGAAGAGAGCGTCTATAAGTACACAGCCAGAGGACTTCGTAGACAGTGGGAGCAGCAGAAACGTGTGCAAGATGTTTTATGTGATAAAGCAGGCATCGCGGAGCTGGAACGTCTGTTTTGATGTGGTAGTTAGAGAGTTTGACTTCGTCAAAATGGTAGATGAACCTTGTATATACAAAAGGGTAGTAGAGAGTATGGTGGTGATCCTCGTAGAGTACGTGGATGACATACTCTTGATAGGGAAGGAGTTTCCTATGCTACGCTCGGTCAATCTCCGCTTATCACAAAGATTCTCCATAAGGATCAAAGTGATACCTCCTAAATCCTGGGTTTTGATCTATGAGATAGATGTAATTGGATGTTAGGATTCTCACTAGTTGTAGTGAGATGGTATCAATCGATCCTGGGGAGAATCACTGGAAAGGTTCCAGGGTGATAAGGACGACTGAATGTCAGTCCCAGGCATTATCTTTACCCTCAGTGAAGAGACGGTATGTTGGAAGAGTTCCAAGCTAGATACCGTGACTTATTAGACGATTAAAATAAAGATACATCGTTACCAAGGATACTACCAAAGAGGCAATCTGGATAAATATAACTTCATGAGATGATCTTCGTTCCAACCATTGTGTGACAATGGAGTTGTGGCTTATGCCAAGGAACCCCCCGTCCCATCAGAAATCCAGTATAATTCTTAGGCAGTATCACCTGATCATGGAGATGGTTGATCTCCAAGGAGATCCAGGTTAGGAGAGTTGACACAGAGGAAAACAGCGTGGATCCACTCACAAAGGCCCTTTTCCCAGTAGAGACTTTTTATGGGATGGTTGAGTATGAGATACTTCAACCACAGCTAATTGTTGGGTATGCGATACTACAACAGATGGCCCTAGTGCAAGTAGGAGATTGTTAGTTATATGTATGCCCTAGAGGCCATTACTGTACATACGATGTATATTGTAGTGGATGCTTGGACATATATAGGGAGGACTTTCTTGCTCGACATGATAGTACGCTATCCGGTTGCTCTTTATCTTAACATGTACTCTGATTGTCTCTATATTACATGTTGATAAAGCCCTTAGGATATGTGCTCGACTACTGGGACTATGATGAGATCATACTAGTGGGGCCATGGTAGTCGACGAGTAGATCCTATATCTGTTCCTAGTCGAGGGTGTATCGAGACAGGGCATCGATACACCAGAGTAGACTAGCGTATACGCATCTTGACCCATATGATGGGCGATGGATGATCCCATATCCATCGGTGTTTGACATCAAGGATGGTGTACGGATTCTCAGTAGAGACTGGGTACACTGGACGGACTCGCCGAGAACTCCCAGATGGTATTATACCTCACGTCAGATGGCAGTTCTCTGGTGACACTGGTACAGAGTAGTCTGTAGATCCGAGATCGTTGATCAGTCGAAAATATTGCATTTTTAACACGTCAATTTCTCTTCCATTTGCACTCATCTAGAGGTGTTCGGTTTGAATATTGCACATATTAGCAAAACAACTGTAAAATACCAAATTACTTGTGTTATACTTTAAAACCGACATTTCTAAGGGAAATTGAGTGTTTATCATTACATCGCATAATCTTTGTATAACGCAACACTTGTTTCGAGAATCTGTGCAGGAAATTCCAGGAACAGAGCCAAAATTGTCAAAAGTGCTGATCAAAATTATGCCAAGTCCAAGACCTGTGATCTGGTAGTAATCTAGAAAGAATCTTGAGATTCAACATATCAGGAAATATACCTAAAGCCAGCACCAATATATACTAGAATTTCCACACACAGAGGCAACCAATTGGCCGCGGTTCCGCGGCCAGAACCCCCTTGGAGCCGCGGATCCGCGGCCACCTAGTGGCGATGTCAGCATATTTCAGCGTCAGGTTTCTCCTTTCAATTGGTACACCTCTTCAAGCTATTTCAAACTCCAGAGAACTCCAGAAGCTTCTGCCAGATCAGCAAGTCTCCTTGATCAAGCTAAAAATGTCCAAGCTTCTCAAATAACTACCTGAAAGCCTAGAAGCTTCTCCCTAACCTCCAAGCTTATGAAGGAAGCTAAGCCTAACTAACTACCTCTAGAAACTTCTACCTAACTACCTAGCTTACAAAGGAAGCTAAACTAAACCTAGCTTCTAAAGGAAGCCAAAGCTAGTGAAGGCTATAAAAGGAACACTAAGGCTTCACTTCTAGGGTTGTTCTTGTTAGATATGTATGCCCTAGAGGCCATTATTGTATAGTACTGGTTTGTATAATACATTTTGGAGGCTTGGGATATATATATGGTTTTACGACAGTCTTGCTCGATATAGTAGTATGCTACTTGGTTTGTTTCTGAAAGGTTCCTAGGCACCCTAGTGATGTCTCACAAGTGATCAAACATGCAAATTTCTAAAAATACGGTGCCTACAAACCCTAGAACGGATCGTTTGCTAGATATATATAGGCGAAAAACAAACTAGTTAACATTTTAACTAAGGGAATGGACATACAACCTTTGTAGATCCGGTCCACCACCTCCACGGCTCCGCAACGAAGTCCCCTCCGCTGTCCAAAAAGAATCCGGACTCTAATGTCGGCCTCGTCGAAGAATGGGCGGGCTTGATCGTCGGTTCGATGCCGAAGATGATCTACGTCGAGGCATCGCTAGAACAAGCTCCAACTTCACCAAGTCGGAACAACTTGTGAAGGAAACACCCTATACTACTTGGCAAGAGGTAGAGGATGAAGAAATAGGAAGTGGGTAAACTTTAGTTTTGGATTTCTCACTAGATTTCATGACTTGCCATTGGAGTAGCAAGGTTTCTCCATTGAAGAAGAAGAAGAAGAAAGAAGAAGATGATCTCATATTATCATAAGAATGATAATTCTTATCATAATAATGACTATGGTAAAGTGTAAAGAGCTAACTTGAGTTAATGAGAATGGTTAGGTTTAAAAAGAAGACAAAAATGGTGACATGGTCAAAGTATTCATGAAGCTTCATGAATGAAAAGAATGCCACCATTTATCTCATTTCTTTTTCTTTTTCTAAAAGAATAAAAGAATAAATGAATAAAATGAATAAAAACCTTAACCATTTATTTAACCAAGGTATTAACTCTTTACACAAATCCTAGCTATCATATATCATCATATATGATACAAGCATGTGCACAAAAGTATATCACATATACAATGTGTACAAGCCGAGTGAGAAAATCCATTTAAAGTGAACCAATACTAGTTAACGCAAAGTAATATATCAAATATATAATTATGCATTAAATCATTAAATCAACAGTTGATTCAATGATCCGGTCATGTCGCACACAACCGACTAGTATTCAATGTATCAGCTTATCGAATCAATCCTTGATTCGACAACTAGGTTATATCGCATATAACCAATCGATACATTCATCGCGAGAATAGGATACGGTATCACATACACGTATTATTCTCGGTCCCGCACATATCTCATATGCGCTCCTATTTCGTTTCGCTTGAGCTAGGAAACCTCTGTGTAGGACTCTAAAGACTCGTCAATACGCCGGCAGCAGATGATGATCATATCAAACACCCACAAGCCGCAAGCGGTCTGCTAAACGTAACGGCCACCCGGGTATTGAGCGATCAGAAAATCGACGAGCAAGCCCGTTCACACTCCTGCGAATCCAACCAGTAACACTTACCGTATAGTCCGGTCTGTTCGTCTGATATGTCACATATCTTGCCTAGGGGTGGTAAACGTCAGACCCCAATAGCTCGATAAGTCATGCCGACTTGAGGTCCATAACATTCGTGAAACTACTGATAACTCTTACCAGTATATCACTGCAACCCTGGCCAGGGATTTCCTGTTATGGCCAGTCGAGCATAGCACAACATCAACCCCCAATACCGGGAGAGACGAATCCCCTCCTATCACTCATTGCCTCCATGTGAATCGGGACTGTACCCAAAAACCACCTGTTTGCACGACTCAGTAGAGCCGTGGTAGGGTGGAAATCAAAGCACAGTGGGAGACACACAAGACTCTATGACGATCTCGGGTCTACAGACTAAGCTGTACCAGTGTCACCAGAGAACTGCCATCTGACGTGAGGTATAATACCATCTGGGAGTTCTCGGCGAGTCCGTTCAGTGTACCCAGTCTCCACTGAGCACCCGCATACCATCTCCGATGTCAAACACCAATGGATATGGGATCATCCATCGCCCATCACATGGGTCGAGAAGATATACGCTAGTCTACTCTGGAATATCGATGCCCTGTCTCGATATTCCCTCGACTAGGAACATTTCAAGGATGTACTCATGGACTATCCAGGCCCCACTAGTATGATCTGCATCACAGTCCTGGAAGTCGAGTACACATCCTAGGGGCTTTATCAACATGTAATCAGAGAGACAGAAAGTATACATGTTAAGATAAAGAGCAACCAGATAGCGTACTATCATGTCGAGCAAGAAAGTCCTACCTATATATGTCCCAGCATCCACTACAATATACATCCAATGTACAGTAATGGCCTCTAGGGCATACATATAACTAACAATCTCCCACTTGCACTAGGGCCATCTGTAGCAGTGGTTGCAGTATCACATACTCAACCATCCCCTAAAAGTCTCTCTTTGGGAAAAGGGCCTTCGTGAGTGGATCCGCCGTGTTGTCCTCTGAGTCTACTCTCCTAACCTTGATCTCCCTGGAGGTCAACTATCTCCATGATCAGGTGATGCTGCCTCAGAATATGTCTGGGTCACTGATGGGACCAGGGTTCCAGGGCCAAAGCCACACTTCCATTGTCATACAATGGCAGGAACCTAGTTCATCTTATGAACCAATATACACCCAAACTGCCTCTTTGGTAGTATCTTTAATAGCGATGTTACCAGCCTTTATCGTCTAGTATGCCACGGTATTTAGCTTGGAACTCTTCCAATATACCGTCCCTTTACTGAGGGTAAAGACAATGCCCGTGACTGACACTCAGTCGTCTTTATCACCCTGGAACATTTCCAGTGATTCTCCCCAGGATCGATTGATACCATCTCACTTCATCTAGTGAGAATCCTAGCATCCAATTACATCTATCTCATAGATGAGAACTTAGGATTTAGGAGGTATCACTTTGATCCTATTTGGAGAATCCTAGTGATAGTAGGAGATTGGCCGATCGTAGTATAGGAAACTCTTTTCCTATCAAGAGTATGTTGTCTACGTACTCCACGAGGATCACCACCATACTCCCTACTACCTTTTTGTTTATACAAGGTTCGTCTACCATTTTGATGAAGTCAAACATTTTGACTATCACATCAAAACAGACGTTCCAACTCCGCGATGCCTGCTTCATTTTGTAAAGCAACTTGCACAAGTTTCCGCTGCTCCCACTGTTTACGAAGACCTCTGGCTGTGTTCTTACAGACGTTCTCTTCTAAATCAGTATTTAGAAAAGCAGTCATGGCACCCAACCGCCAGATATCGTAGTCATGGTATGTAGCCGTGGTAAGTAGGATCTGGATAGACTTAAGCATAGCTACTGGAAAAAGGTTTCATCATTATCCACGCCTGGTCGATGACGAAAACCTTTAACAAGTCTAGCTTTGAAAGTCTCAACCTTTCCATCTACACCAAGTAATCTTCTCAAGATATACTTGCTCCTGATGGGGATTTAACCCTTCAGATATAGCAGCCAAAGTCCATACTTTGCTGGTGTACATGGATTCCATCTCAGATCGCTAAGCATCCAGCCATTCTTACAGAGTCCCTACTCTCGATGGCCTGCTCGAAAATAGTTGGGTCATCATCTCATGATGCAATCCTTGCTCCCACTGTCATCGAGAAACTGAGGTATCTCTCAGGCGGATGAGGAACCCTACTAGATCGGCGGAGAGGCTGAGGTTCGTCGGGAACTATAGAATCTTATGGTTCTGTCAAATCATCAACTGCAGTTTTGTATAGCTGGAACCTTTCCAGTTCTACAGAACCGATCCTACCTCGATCTTGTCCGGATTTTGCTTTAAACATAGGCCGGACAACCCCAAATCTTAACTCGCTTAAGAGATGGGTTCTTCCCATACCATATCTTATATGCAGTGGTAGGTAGTGATTTGATTCAAACTTAATTCAATAGGTATGCAGCTTCTCAAGTGCATAACCCCAAAAGGAAATAGGTAACTCAGTAGTACTCATCATAGAGCACACCATATCAAATAGGATGTATCTGCTCCGCCCCGATATACCATCGTGCTATGGTGTATACGGAGGAATAATACTGAGAGAGAGTCTCATTCTCCTTTAGAATAGTCCAGGATTTCCGTGCACAAGTATTCTCCTCCCTGATCTCATCATAGGACATAATACTTATACCCGTATTCTGGTTCTCTACTTCTAACTTATATTCTGTGAATATCTCAAAAGGTTCGGACTAGTGTTTCAACAAGAACATATGTCTGAATCTAAAGAGATCATCAGAGAACGTAATGAAGTATGAAGAACCAATCCTGGCATGTGTAGACAGGGGACCTACATACATCAACATGTATCATCCCAAGAGTTTACTAACTCTTTCTCTGTTTCCAATAAACAGGGCTATGGTCATTTTATCTTTGTGACATGACTGGCAAGTTTCATAAGATGTAAATTCAAACTGATTTAAATATGCATCTATATGTAACTTCAGCCAGTCGGGTCGCATTGATATGACCTAGTCTACAATACCTCAAGAAGGAATCGTTCATTTCTGAACTCTTCCTCTTGTGTGTGTTCCATATACTAAGAACTGTAGTTTGATTTAGAACATCAATGCTTTTAGATAACGTGCCTGAACCGATCAACTTTTGATATAGGAAATGTTCAAAACATTATCCAACAATACAAAATTATATCCTTCTTTACTAATAAAGAGACTGATATGATTTCGTATATCAGGTTCGGTATCTAATAGCATTTGTTCAGAATCAATGTACTGGTAATACAGGGTGACTGTGACCAACAGACTTGGCTGCAACACTTGCCCCGGTTTCTGTCTCATGAAACTTATCACCCGTTCTCAGTTTTTCTACCTTTTTGTAGCCCTATGTAACAGCTTACATATCTGGGATCCTGATCCGGTATCATATACCCAGGATGCAGAGGATACTGAGAAACAGTTCTTTATAATGAACACACCCGAAGGAGATGCATCATATGCACTTTCTTCGTTTGGGGGGCATAGGAAATCTGGTATTCCCCTATTTCTTGCTCTGTCTTATAACAATTATAAGGTGGAGCGGGACCAACGTTCCCCAGCTCAGTATAACAAGCGGGTTCGGTCAATATCCGTTTTATTATCTTGATTAAGGCGTGATATGGTCGCTACCTGGAGAGAGAGAGAAGAAAACACTCTGCGTGCGCTCTTGCAAGATCAGATTGGTTATATATTTTATCTAATCAGGATGGCTCCCACTGTTTTTATCAAATCTTCCTTCAAACCTTAAAAGGAAAGACTAGCCGGGATTAATTACACTCTACAAGTTCGCCAATCTTTCAGCCAGGCCAGTGTCGGTACTTTGAGGGAGGTTCCCCGTGCTTTCGCACGGACCTAATTACTGTAAACCTCGTTTTCCCAGAGGCGTAACCCCGTTGACACCTTTCTAGACACCTACTTGATCGGCTAATTGCAAAGTGCAAAACTCTCCCAGGAGTAACAATTACTCGCAGTGGGTATCGGGATCCAACTATCACATAGAAGGTATGCAATCTCATTGCAAGTTTCAATACTTGAAACTCCCGATAAAGGTTTTTACCCCTAGCACTTATGACCTTAACTATGGTCAACAAATCATAAGTACAAGTCAAGTTCTACCCGTCATTTCGTGATTAATTAGACCCACCCACATGACCCTTAACTAAGGTCAACAAAGTCACGCGACTGTCCTAACTAATCGCATCATATGCGGTGTAGGAAGGCATCACTTAGCTACCGTACACTGTGCCTTGACTATGGTCAACAAACACAACACGAATACTAAGTACTCTACTTCCTAAAATGACGGAGGGTTGAGAATGGTTTTTGTGAAAACCTTTAACGCTTTGAACTTGATCTCGTTGTGGAATCAAATGGTTTTTAAATGGAATGTTTTTCGAAGCTTTTCTAGTTTTGCTAAAGGGGTCACTCCCGGTGAAGGGATCGTCGGCCCTTTCCTCGTCGAATGAGGTGCGGGATATATCATATATATCACTGTGCAAAGCGGAAACTATAGAAGCGATCAAAAGACAAACCGAGTGTTGTAGCATCTGCCAGTTATTGCTAAAGGAGTCACTCTCGGTGAAGGGATCTCGGTCCTTTCCCTATCGAATAAGGTGCAGGATGTTCTACAAGGAACACCGCGATGCAAAGCAAGAACTGTAGCTACCTGTTTTTATTTTAAAATTCGATTCCACAACATCAATTAGGTTTATTTTCTTTCATTAATCTCATTAATGAATATCCCATCATTTAAATTACCTAAACATCACAGATAAATATGACGTACACTTATGCCATCCGCATTCGCCTCGATGTCCCCTCGTGCACCGTTAGGTTAGGTAACTAACGGCAGAGCGGGGCAGGGCTAGCGCGGGTATAAAACATAAGCAACGTCTATATAATGTATCATATATACTATATATAATATCTGCCACAGAACATCGCATGATCTCATCACAGATAAAGCACAGCAGAAGAAACATATGAAATATTGGATATACTAGGACGTCCGTGTTTTCAATACGAGCCAGTATAAAACACGGATTCCACGGTCGTGATGAATAGCCAATCCCACACCCCTAGACCCCTACGAAAGCGGCAAGCAACCCTACCAATTCTAGGGTTAGGAGACCCGGACTCGACTCCTCGAGATGGTCTCCCACTGGACCCTAGAACCCGGTTTCTTGTGCTCCCCTCCTTGGGTCTATCCTAGTGCAGAAAAGTAAATAATATACAAACGGTGACTACTTCCGCAACCTGGAAGCGCCCCAATAAAAAGAATATTACATACAAGTTTTTACATGAATGAAAATGAAAAACACTCATCTCACATAAAAACCCCCGGCTATTCAAACACGACGATCCAATATAACATATCCAGCAACACATAACATCACATGTTATCAACGTAAGTAAATATGCGCATCCCAATTGTCGTTGACATATAGCAACGAAACCGGCGATATCACATATTACACTTACGGTCACAGAAAAGAAAGTGTAAAACTACAACAGTTGGAATCCGCAACCACCTCAGACATCGCATGCCTAACCAAATGAATTCTTTAGACATCGCATGCCTAACAATTATAAACCCCGCATTTTAATCTCATTATCGAAAACTCTTTTCAATATCAAGTCGGGCAATTCAACAGGATTCCCGACATCCTGATCAAATGCTCGTCGCAAACTTTAGTAGGCGGACGCACCCCTGATACCGTCGACGAAGTGCACCAAGGCGGAACACCGCTGCCGCGAGCACCCGAACGGATGCTTTCGGCGACGGGGTTCTCCTACAGTCACTTGGTCGGGGCTATGGAGTGAGGCTGTCTATTAAGTTTACCCGGCGAGTATCCGCGTACGCTACGTGATTGCGACGGACTTTTGATCACATCAAAATTCCGTGGGAACCGATCAAGTGAGACTAAACTGCTGTGTTTATAATATTCATTCCGTTATCTCATAACAATTTGTGAATTCCAATTATTGTATCAAATTCCGGATAAATAGAAAATGCTAAACTTTTCGATCGAACAATCGAATACCCAAGTTTTCCAGATACAGCTCAACACATGAAATAAGTCTAACAACATTCAGTTCGTGCCTCAGTACCAACGGTCCAGCCGTAGAAGGGTCAAGCCAACGCCTCACATGTGGCACGCCGTACTGCCCCAAACCCGAAGGTTCAAAGGGCAGTTCAAGACGGTCACATAATCGAGTTAAGGTGTGTTGTCTTCTAGAGGGTCCATTGCGTTACTTGCACTACTTAGAACGTCGTTAAACTACGGAAAAATCCAACAATTGGAAATTTCCCGGCAGGAGAAAAAGTGGGTATTTATATCCGGTCGAACTTTTTAACATATTCTAAAATTTATCCGGAAAGCCACACAGACAAAATTTGATAATCCGATCGAACATACGAATCCCCAAAACAAGCCCAGAAAATTCAACTCTTGAAAAAATATCAAAAATACCCTGGAAAACCAGCACAGCATATTATGAATTACTGTACAAATTTGGATGCCACAAACGACAAAACAGCCGCGGTTCCGCCGCACGAGCCATGCTCGTGCCGCGGAAACGCGGTGCATTGATGGAATCAGGCACACGAATTTTGCAGTATACCTTAGAATTTCCTGCTGATTTTACTGAATATTTTTAATATGGAAAAATCCTAATTTTTGGAAAAAGGACAGAGAGCAGGTTTTGAGAAGGGTTTCGGGTTCGTTCGGGTTTCAGATTCCGTCTGGACTTCGCCTAAGGCTCTAGCTAGGCTCTGATACCACTGAAAGGTTACTAGGCACCCTAGTGATGTCTCACAAGTGATCAAACATGCAAATTTCTAAAAAATACGGTGCCTACAAACCCTAGAACGGATCGTTTGCTAGATATATATAGGCGAAAAACAAACTAGTTAACATTTTAACTAAGGGAATGGACATACAACCTTTGTAGATCCGGTCCACCACCTCCACGGCTCCGCAACGAAGTCCCCTCCGCTGTCCAAAAAGAATCCGGACTCCAATGTCGGCCTCGTCGAAGAATGGGCGGGCTTGATCGTCGGTTCGATGCCGAAGATGATCTACGTCGAGGCATCGCTAGAACAAGCTCCAACTTCACCAAGTCGGAACAACTTGTGAAGGAAACACCCTATACTACTTGGCAAGAGGTAGAGGATGAAGAAATAGGAAGTGGGTAAACTTTAGTTTTGGATTTCTCACTAGATTTCATGACTTGCCATTGGAGTAGCAAGGTTTCTCCATTGAAGAAGAAGAAGAAGAAAGAAGAAGATGATCTCATATTATCATAAGAATGATAATTCTTATCATAATAATGACTATGGTAAAGTGTAGAGAGCTAACTTGAGTTAATGAGAATGGTTAGGTTTAAAAAGAAGACAAAAATGGTGACATGGTCAAAGTATTCATGAAGCTTCATGAATGAAAAGAATGCCACCATTTATCTCATTTCTTTTTCTTTTTCTAAAAGAATAAAAGAATAAATGAATAAAATGAATAAAAACCTTAACCATTTATTTAACCAAGGTATTAACTCTTTACACAAATCCTACCTATCATATATCATCATATATGATACAAGCATGTGCACAAAAGTATATCACATATACAATGTGTACAAGCCGAGTGAGAAAATCCATTTAAAATGAACCAATACTAGTTAACGCAAAGTAATATATTAAATATATAATTATGCATTAAATCATTAAATCAACAGTTGATTCAATGATCCGGTCATGTCGCACACAACCGACTAGTATTCAATGTATCGGCTTATCGAATCAATCCTTGATTCGACAACTAGGTTATATCTGATATAACCAATCGATACATTCATCGCGAGAATAGGATACGGTATCACATACACGTATTATTCTCGGTCCCGCACATATCTCATATGCGCTCCTATTTCGTTTCGCTTGAGCTAGGAAACCTCTGTGTAGGACTCTAAAGACTCGTCAATACGCCGGCAGCAGATGATGATCATATCAAAAACCCACAAGCCGCAAGCGGTCTGCTAAACATAACGGCCACCCGGGTATTGAGCGATCAGAAGATCGACGAGCAAGCCCGCTCACACTCCTGCGAATCCAACCAGTAACACTTACCGTATAGTCCGGTCTGTTCGTCTGATATGTCGCATATCTTGCCTAGGGGTGGTAAACGTCAGACCCCAATAGCTCGATAAGTCATGCCGACTTGAGGTCCATAACATTCGTGAAACGACTGATAACTCTTACCAGTATATCACTGCAACCCTGGCCAGGGATTTCCTGTTATGGCCAGTCGAGCATAGCACAACATCAACCCCCAATACCGGGAGAGACGAATCCCCTCCTATCGCTCATTGCCTCCATGTGAATCGGGATTGTACCCAAAAACCACCTGTTTGCACAACTCAGTAGAGCCGTGGTAGGGTGGAAATCAAAGCACAGTGGGAGACACACAAGACTCTATGACGATCTCGGGTCTACAGACTAAGCTGTACCAGTGTCACCAGAGAACTGCCATCTGACGTGAGGTATAATACCATCTGGGAGTTCTCGGCGAGTCCGTTCAGTGTACCCAGTCTCCACTGAGCACCCGCATACCATCTCCGATGTCAAACACCAATGGATATGGGATCATCCATCGCCCATCACATGGGTCGAGAAGATATACGCTAGTCTACTCTGGAATATCGATGCCCCGTCTCGATATTCCCTCGACTAGGAACATTTCAAGGATGTACTCATGGACTATCCAGGCCCCACTAGTATGATCTGCATCACAGTCCTGGAAGTCGAGTACACATCCTAGGGGCTTTATCAACATGTAATCAGAGAGACAGAAAGTATACATGTTAAGATAAAGAGCAACCAGATAGCGTACTATCATGTCGAGCAAGAAAGTCCTACCTATATATGTCCCAGCATCCACTACAATATACATCCAATGTACAGTAATGGCCTCTAGGGCATACATATAACTAACAGTTTCTATCTTAATATGTGTATATGTTTCTTTTAACATATCGCTAAAAAAACATATTGGTAGAGCCCTTAGGATCTTTGTTTGACTACCGGCGTTGTAATGGCGATCACACTAGTGGGGGCTGGGTAGTCTATAAGCACATCCTTATTTTGGTCCCTAGTCGTAGAATTATCGAGACAGGGCATCGATACTCCAGAGTAGACTGGTGCATACGCTTCTTTTCCCAGCAGGGGAGATGGTCTGTCCCATAACCATCAGTACGTCGTACTGGAGATAGTATGCAGGTGCTCGTTAGGTTACGAGTACACTGGACAGGACTCGTCGGGAACTGTTGGTTGGTATTATACCTATCGTCAGTTAATAGTTCCCAGGTGACATCAGTACAGCTTAGTCCGCTGACTTGACACTGTCACTTCGCCTCGAGTGTGTTCCCACTGTTCTTAGATTACTACCCTACCACGGCTCTACTGAGGCGTGCAAACAGATAGTAGTTGGGTGCAGTCACGAAGCACTTGGAGGCAGTGATGGTTAAAAAGGATTCGTCTCTCCTGGTATTGGGGGTTGATATCGCGCTGTGTCTAGGAGAGCCATTACACAAAGTCCCTGGCCAGGGCAAGCGAGAATTGTTGGTAGGTTTTCCAGTAGATTCTCATGGTGTTTTGGGCTACACTCCGACACGACTCGTACCGCTATTAGGGGACTGACGTTTACCGCCCCCTAGGCCCGCCATGCGATATTCTCAGGCGTACAAACCGGACTGTACGGAGATTGTCACATTCAGGCTCAGTAGGAGTTCGATGGGTTCACCTCTTCAGTCTTCTTATCAGCATCTACCTGGGGACCGTTACGTACAGCTAGTACCGCTTGCGGCCTATGGTTAAACCCACTGCCAGCGTAGTGTCGAGCCTTTAGAGTCCCACACAGAGGGTTACTCGCCTTTGGGCAAAACAGAGTAGAGGTTGCATGGTTTTGCGATGGGGTTCGTTCACATCCACGCACTTGTGCACGTTTGGTGTCCGGACAGTAGTTACTAGCGGGCTTTGGTTTAAGCCGGATCCTAGTAACTGTTTTTGGGATTGGTTTTGTCTCAGTGTATTCGTGTTCCTTGGAGCACGGATGCGGGTGTGTATACACAGTTGACAGAGGCAGAGGCAGAGTATTCTCATTAGGGTTGTTGACCATTTGGCTTTGGTTGACTTGTTGACCGTTGACTTTTCTTTAAACCCTAATGAGAATATGATATATGATTAATAATATTAATTAAGTATTATTGTGCCATGGTTGAGTTGAAAGTTTGACTTTTGTTGACTTGTTGACTTTGTTGACCGGTTGACCATTTTGGACTTGTTGACCATCATCATTTCATGGCTATCATTTCATGGGTATGACTTTTGCTTGATTGTTGTTTGCAAAAGCAATTATAGCATGAAATGATAATGGTCATTGAAACTAACCATCACCATATACTTAATTATTATTATTATTATCATTATTCTCACTTTTGTGAGAAGGGTTGGATTATGAGAGCTCATTCTATCATTCTCTTTCTCTCTCCTAGAAAGAAAGCTCTCCCTCTTCCTCTTCCTCTTCCTCTCTCAAGGTTCAAGTGTTCCATGAGTTGGAAATCATGAACCTTTGAGACAAAACCACCATCACTCTTCTCTACTCAATCTAAGATATTAGGTTCAGCAAACCAAACACCTTAGTCATCTCTAGGTTGAGATAGGAGCCTAATTTTGAGACCCTCGGGTGGATCCATCTATGGCAAAGAGGAGACGACAAGGAGGATCCGTTTAAGCGACTACGAGGAGCAAGAAAGAGGAAGAACCACAACAAGAAGAGAAAGAGTTCAAGACCAAGTTATAGCCATTCTACATAGTAGTTAGAACTTGTAGATTTTTGTTAGTTTGTGTTTAGCAACGATCCTTCATGAAACGGTCCATATTACCTAGCTAGGGAAAAAATTCGTTTTACCTATTCCGCCTCCCCGAAAGGACCGGGGTGGGTAACGTGGACCTAACAGTGGTATCAGAGCCTAGCTAAACACTATCTAACATATTAGCAAAGTAACTAGAAGTTCGATCGGAGAAAAATCACAAAACATGCCCGAGATATCAACTTTCTGCCGATTTTATTTTCTGTTCAAAAAATAATAAATCATGGACTAAAAATCGGCTTAGGGTTTTTTAAGAACAAGCAAGAAAAATGGTCCACTGACTCGGTCAAAGCGCCGCGGAACCGCAGCGGGAGCGTGCTCCCACCGCGGATCCGCGGCCGAGTTGACTCGGTCGTGGGAAATTTTTCCTGCAGAATGTTCAGTAGGATGTTTTGGGATTTTTACAATATGTTTTTTCTGCCCAGATTTTACAGAAAGCAAAACTTGTTTTTGGGGTGGTTTAAAATCCGTATTTTGATCGAACTTCTAAAGACTTTAGCTAACGGGTTATATCTGTGATGTGATATATGTATTGAACGTCTGCTAATCGCTATTCGTCGATTAGTGGGGGTTATATATATCTGTGATCTGTAATGTTGATAGTATGTGTATATGAATTCATTGGATTGTCGTGGATGAATAGCCGGGGGTTGTGAGATGAGAGTTTTCTTTTCTTTCAATTCATGTAATTTGTAATTGATGTAATATTATTTATATGGCCGCACAACCGGGATGGGGTTGTAGCCGTCATTGTATAATTTCTTTTACTGTTTTTGCTCCTAGGATAGACCCAAGGTGGGGTGCACAAACTACCGGGTACCTCGAAGTGCCGAGTGGCCTACTCATGGTATTGAGGGAGGTTGCTTCGCTTCGGGTACTTGGCGGGTAGTTTGCCGCACCCGTAGGGGTCTAGGGTGGGGTTTTGGCTATTCATCGCGACCGTGTAATCCGCTCTTCGTTACAGGCTCGTACGGAATGCGAATTCCTAGTATATCCAATGTGTTCATCTGTGATCTAGAATGGCTATCATTGCATCTGACGAATGTGTATATATCTATATGATATCTATTTAGGCGTTGCTTATGTTTTGCATCCGCGCTAGTCCAGCCCCCGCTCTGTCGTTAGTTAAGTAACCTAACGGGTAATGACGGGACCCCGTGGCGAATGCGGATGGCATTAGCGTACGTCGTATTTTCGTTGTTTTCTGCAATGGTAGGATTAACTGATGGAACGCATTAAATTAAAGCAAGAAAACAAACCTAAAAAGAACGTTGTTGGAATAATTTTTCAAAAAGCTGTTATTGCAAGGACGCTCTCTTTTGTTTTGCATAGAGATATTCGGTTATGAATGCCCAGCACCTCAGTCGACGAGGCAAGGGCCGAGATCCCTTCACCGGGAGTGACCCCTTGGACAAAAAGTTTGCGTCAGGGTAATAACTTCACTATAGTCGATTATTCTTGCTTTGCATCGAGGTATTCAGTTTGGAATATCCTACACCTCATTCGACGAGGAAAGAGCCGAGATCTCTTCACAGGCAGTGACCTCTTTAGTAAAAAGTTTTCGCCACTATATTTTCAAAAAGGGCAATCATGTTCCTTCAACTATATCAAGTTCATTACGTTAACGGGTTTTTCACCAAAAACCCAGCCGTAGCCCTCCGTCATTACGGATTGGTATTATTTAGTATTCGTGCTGCGTTTGTTGACCTAGTCAAGGCGTAGTGAACGGTAGCTAAGTAATATTTTTCTGTGCATTGCCAAAAGTGATTGGTTAGAACAGTCGTGCGGCCTTGTTGACCTAGTCAAGGGCACATACGGGTGGGTTTAATGCAATCAAGATTATGACGGGTAGAACTTGACTGGCGGTTTATGGTTTGTTGACCTAGTCAAGGTCATAAACCGTTAGGGGCAAAAACCACATCGGGAGTTTCTAAAGAAACTGAAACTTGCAGATTTAGCATACCTTCTGGAGTGTGGTGACTAGAGTGGATTCCATCTAGGTCATCGCACAATGATAGTTGGATCCCGATCCCACTGATGAGTTGGATTACTCTCGGGAGATTATTTCACTTAACAATCAATGCTATAAACCAAGTAGGTGTCTAGAAAGGTGTTAGCGGGGCTACGCCTCCAGGGAAAAGAGGTTATTTAATTAAGAAACTTCGCGAAAGCGTTGGAAAACCTCCCTCGAAGTACCAACACCAGCCTGGCTGAAAGGTTAAGCAAGTATTGTGACGTGCGATTAATCCTGACTAGTTCTTCTTTTAGGGTTTGAAGAAGAATTTGAGGAAACAGTGGGAGCCATCCTGGTTAGATAAATCAATAAACCAATCTAATCTTGCAAGAGCGCACGCTGAGTGTTTCTTTTCTCTCTCTCCAGGTAGCAACCTTTTCACGCCCTAATCAAGATAATAAAATGTATCGCTTGACCGATCCGAATTCTTATTCGGGGCTGGGGAACGTTGGTTCGGCTCTAACTTACGACAACAGTCATAAGTATGAGCAAGGGAAAGAGGATTGTATGGATTCCAAGGATACCCAGTTGAAGAAGAAGCATGGTTTTGCATCTACTTCAGGTGTTCTTGTAATTGAGAACCGCTTTACGGTCAGCCCTACCTCCTGGGTACTTGATACCGGTGTTAGTTATATGTATGACCTAGAGGCCATTACTGTACATAGGATGTATATTGTAGTGGATGCTGGGACATATATAGGTAGGACTTTCTTGCTCGACATGATAGTACGCTATCTGGTTGCTCTTTATCTTAACATGTATACTTTCTGTCTCTCTGATTACATGTTGATGAAGCCTTTAGGATGTGTACTCGACTTCCAGGACTATGATGAAGATCATACTAGTGGGGCCTGGGTAGTCAATGAGTACATCCTTCATTGTTCCTAGTCGTGGGAATATCGAGACGGGGCATCGATATTCCAGAGCAGACTAGCGTATATCTTCTCGACCCATGTGACGGGCGATGGATGATCCCATATCCATTGGTGTTTGACATCGGAGATGGTATGCGGGTGCTCAGTGGAGACTGGGTACACTGAACGGACTCGCCGAGAACTCCCAGATGGTATTATACCTCACGTCAGATGGCAGTTCTCTGGTGACACTGGTACAGCTTAGTCTGTTGACCCGAGATCGTCATAGAGTCTTGTGTGTCTCCCACTGTGCTTTGATTTCCACCCTACTACGGCTCTACTGAGTCGTGCAAACAGGTGGTTTTTGGGTACAGTCCCGATTCACATGGAGGCAATGAGCGATAGGAGGGGATTCGTCTCTCCCGGTATTGGGGGTTGATGTTGTGCTATGCTCGACTGGCCATAACAGGAAATCCCTGGCCAGGGTTGTTGTGATATACTGGTAAGAGTAATCAGTAGTTTCACGAATGTTATGGACCTTACGTCGGCATGACTTATCGAGCTATTGGGGTCTGACGTTTACCACCCATAGGCGAGATATGCGACATATCAGACGAACAGACCGGACTATACGGTAAATGTTACTGGTTGGATTCACAGGAGTGTGAGCGGGCTTGCTCGTCGATCTTCTGATCGCTCAATACCCGGGTGGCCGTTACGTTTAGCAGACCGCTTGCGGCTTGTGGGTGTTTGATATGATCATCACCTGCTGCCGGCGTATTGACGAGTCTTTAGGGTCCTACACAGAGGTTTCCTGGCTCAAGCGAAACGAAATAGGAGCGCATATGAGATATGTGCGGGACCGAGAATAATGCGTGTATGTGATACCGTATTCTATTCTCGCGATGAATGTATCGATTGGTTGTATGCGATATAACCTAGTAATCGAATCAAAGATTGATTCGATAAGCCGATACATTAGATACTAGTCGGTTATATGCGACATGACCGGATCATTGAATCAAGTGTTGATTTAATGATTTAATGTATAATTATATATTTGATATATTACTTTGCATTAACTAGTATTGGTTCACTTTAAATGGATTTTCTCACTTGTAATGCACAAGTTGTATATGTGATATACTTTTGTGCACTTGTTTGTATCATGTTTGATGATACATGCTCACTTGGGTGTATGTTTGTATTAAACCATGGTTAGTTAATGGTTAGGGTTACATTTGATTTATTTGCTTATTTATTTATTCATTTATTCTTTATAGAAAGAAATAAAATGGTGGCTAACTTTGGATTATCTTTGAAGCTTCATGAAGCTTTGAAATGGTTGACCATTTTGTTTCTTTCCTTAACCCTAACCATTCACTTTAACCTTAGTTTATTCTCTACACCTAACTATGGTTGCTATATGATAAGTATTCATTTATTTTCTGTTTTAGAATATACTTATCATATTACTTTCTTCTTCTTCTTCATCTTCAACAAGAAGAAAACTTTGCCACCATCAATGGCAACTTGAGAAAAAGAGTGAGAAATCAAATTCTAAAGTGAACCCACCTCCTATTTCTTCATCCTCTACCTCTTGCCAAGTAGTATAGGGTGTTTTCTTCACAAGTTTCATGACTTGGTGAAGTGGGAGCTTGATCTTGTGATGCCTCGACGTAGATCTTCTTCGGCATCGAAGTCGACGACCTAGCTCACCCATTTCTCCGATGAAGCCGATGCAAGAGTCCAAGATTCGATTTGGACAGCGGAGGGACGTCATCACGGAGCCTAGGAGGTGGAGGACCGGATCTACAAAGGTTGTAGCCTCTTTCCTTTTAGATAAAGTTGTTTATTTGCATCGCATCACCTATACATCTAATTAACGATCCGTATTAGGGTTTCTCGGCACTTGTAAAATTTTAATTGGCCATGTTTGGTCACTTGTGAGACTTCATTAGTGTCCCTAGGAACCCTACAACCGGATCAGGATCTCATATCTGTAATATATTGCAAGGACTGAGAAAAAGTATGAGAGTTGTACCTGGTGATATGTCGCTCAGAGTAGCGAACGGATCACAAGTTAATGCTGCAGCCGTCGGTGAATATCATCTAGTGTTGCCAAATGGAAATACTATGATTTTGAACGATTGCTACTATGTACCTTCCATGGTTTGCAACATCATATCAGTTTCTTTACTCGATAAAGATGGATATAACTTTGTTCTTGATAGAAATATCATGAACATCTACCTTCATAAGGTACTGGTTGCAGAAGGTACACTGTGTAATGGTATCTACGTTCTAAATCAGAATACAGTTCTCAATGTACAAAACACACGCAAGAGGAAGAATTCAGATACGAATGAATCCTACTTGTGGTATTGTAGACTTGGTCATATCGGAGAGAAAAGACTAAGTAAGTTGCATAAAGATGGACTCTTGAATACGTTCGAGTTTTCATCTTATGAAACTTGTCAGTCTTGTCTCAAAGGAAAGATGACCAAATCTCCGTTCACCGGACATGGAGAAAGGGCAGCAGAGCTCTTGGGACTCATACACAGTGATGTATGTGGTCCGATGTCTATACATGCAAGGGGTGGGTTCTCGTACTTCATCACATTCACTGACGATCTCTCTAGATCCGGATATGTGTATCTTATAAAACACAAATCTGAAGCTTTTGAGAAATTCAAGGAATTTAGAAACGAAGTAGAGAACCAGAGCAAAAATATCAAGATCCTCCGGTCTGATAGAGGAAGGGAGTACTTAAGCACGGAATTCCTAGATTACTTAAAAGAGAATGGTATTCTCTCTCAGCTTACTCCTCCTTATACACCACAGCACAACGGTGTATCGGAACGGAGGAATCGTACCCTACTGGATATGGCTCGCTCCATGATGAGTAATGCCGAGTTGCCTCTTTCATTTTGGGAACATGCGCTTTTAACAGCAGCATACCTATTGAATGATGTTCCGTCTAAATCAGTGCCTAAGACTCCATTCGAGATATGGAATGGAAAAATGCCATATTTTAAAAGATTTAAGATATGAGGTTGTCCGGCTTATGTTAAAAAGCATAAACCAGATAAACTGGAGGCACGGTCAGTTTTATGTAAGTTTGTGGGATATCCAAAGAATGGTTATGGATATCTGTTCTACCACACCGAGGAACAGAAGGTGCTTGTTGCTCAGCATGCCGTTTTCTTAGAAAGGGAGTTTCTTGCAAAAGAAATTAGTGGGAGCACGGTAGAATTGGAAGAAATTCAGCGACCACAAACTGAAACTGAAAATTTGACAGAACCTCAGGATTCAATAAACCCAGACGATCCTCAGCCACTCCGCAGATCTGGTAGGATTTCTCATCCGCCCGAGAGATACTACGGTTTTCTCTTAGACGGGGATCGAGAGGATTGCATCTTGGAAGAAGATGACCCTACCAGTTTCAGGCAGGCCATTATCAGTAGGGACTCTGATAAGTGGCTGGATGCAATGCAATCCGAAATGGAGTCCATGTACACCAATAAAGTGTGGACCTTGGATATTGCTCCACCTGGGGTAAAACCCGTTGGATGCAAATGGATCTACAAAAGGAAACTTGGTGTAGATGGGCAGGTAAAACCTATAAGGCTAGACTCGTTGCAAAAGGTTTTCGTCAAAGACCTGGTTTGGACTATGACGAAACTTTTTCTCCAGTGGCTATGCTCAAATCCATTCGGATCCTACTTGCCATTGCCGCCTTACATGACTATGAAATCTGGCAAATGGACGTTAAAACGGCCTTTTTAAACTACTGTTTAGAAGAGTGCGTTTACATGGATCAGCCAGAAGGTTTCGTAGACAGTGGGAGCAGCGGGAAGGTGTGCAAGTTACTTAAATCCATTTATGGATTGAAGCAGGCATCACGGAGCTGGAACATCTGTTTTGATGAGGCAATCAAGGAATTTGATTTCATCAAGAACGAAGATGAACTTTGTGTCTATAAGAAGATTGTAGGACGAACTATCGTGTTCCTAGTCTTGTACGTGGCCGACATTCTTTTGATAGGAAATGACATTCCTATGCTGTAAGTCCACGTTGCTCACCCCGGTTCTTACGGGGAGGCGGAAACGGCGAAAAACAATGATTTTGGCGCAAGGCAACATGGACTAAAAGTCGGATCTTTGCTAAACAGAAACTAGAAACACTAAAAGGTTTTATCTACTATGTTATAGAAAGTATACCTCACAGAACTGGTCCTTCGGGTCTTCACCCCGCTGTCCCACTCGTCCATCCAAGCTCCAAGCGTCGATCCGGACCTTGGGCGCCTCCACGGCCTTCTTGAGTCGAAGACGATCCACCCGAGAGTTGTACACTAAGCTTCGCCTCAAGCCAAGGCAACTAGGGCAAAGAGATTGCTAATCTAAATGCCTTAGGTTGTGTAGAAGAGAAAGATGGAAGTGTTTGTCTATGTGGATTCTTTTTCTCTCAACACATGAGATCAAAAGAAGAGATCAAGAGGAGGAAGAAGAAGGAGAAAGTTTGCAACCATGGAGCTTTTCTTTTTCTTCTCACTTCATGAGAGAGAATGAGAAGAGAATAATGAAAAGATTAAACCCAAATGAAATGAACCATGGTTGCAATAATACACAATAATCATCATTACTAATCCTATCATGAAAGACTTGATGGCACATTGAATTGACCATTATCATAACACAAGAAATAAAAAGAAAATAAAAGAAGAGTGTAGATCCCTCTTGAAGGTTAATGGTCAACACGGTCAACGGGTCAAAAAAGTCAAGAGGGGTCTAAGTGGTCAAATGGTCAATGCAGTTAGCCATCACTAATCTATCACTAAAAGGATTAGTAAACAATGTCTCCCTACTCATAACGGTTTTGACCAAACGAATTGTCAAAACCCTAATGAGTGTGCCACATTACGGTTTTGGCCGAACCAACTGCCAAAACCCTAATGGGGCACCTCCTCCTTCATCACCCCTCAAAACTGTGCATACACACCCGCATCCGCATTCCGTAGAATGCGAATGCACAGAAGACAAATCAAATCCATCTGTGCAATACTAGGATCTGGCTTAAACCAAAGCCCACTAGTATTGCCTTCCCGAACAGCATATGCACACAAGTGCACGTAAGTGATCGTAGCCCTGCCGTAAAACCATACGGCCTCTACACGTTTCGCTCAGTGCAGGGAAACTCTCTGTGTGGAACTCTAAAGACTCGACACTACGCTGGCAGTAGGTTTAACCACAGACCGCAAGCGGCACTAGCTGTACGTAACGGTCCCCAGGTAGATGTCGATAAGAAGGCCGATGAGATAAACCCATCCGAACTCCTACTGAGCCTGTATGTGATAATCTCCGTACAGTCCGGTCTGTTCGTCTGATACATCGCATGGCGGGCCTAGGGGGGCGGTGAACGTCAGTCCCCTAATAGCGGTACAAGTCGTGTCAGAGTGTAGCCCAGAACACCCTGAGATAACACTGGAAACCTACCAGTATATCTCGCTTGCCCTGGCCAGGGACTACTTGTGTAATGGCTCTCCTAGACACAGCGCGATGTCAACCCCCAATACCGGGAGAGACGAATCATGTCTAACCGTCACTGCCTCCAAGTGCTTCGGGACTGCACCCAACTACTACCTGTTTGCATGACTCCTTTGAGCCGTGGTAGGGTAGTAATCTAATTGTTTGAAAAACCACTCTAAACTATAAAGATTGGCTGCGGAATGTCAAAATGGCTTTGACCTATGACAAACTGGGGTACGTCCTCACCGCTACGGCACCTGCTGTCCCTGGTCCCAAATCCAGCAATGCGGATAAGGAAATCCGCAAAACCTGGGATTCAGATTGCGCGAGAGCCAAGTGCATCGTGCTTGCCTCGATGAACAATGAACATCAGAGGAGGCACGAGGATATGTCCCTAGATGGCATATTTCTCCATACAAAGGAACTTTATGGGGAGCAATCTCGTATAGCAAGATACGAGACCTCTAAGAACTTGTTTCGAGCGAGGTTGGCTGTCGGGTCATCAGTAGGAGAACATGTCCTAAAGATGATCGGCTATATAGAAGAGCTCGCAGACCTTGGGACGACTTTGGATAATGAGCTCTATACAGACCTTATTCTCCAGTCCCTTCCTCCCACCTACACCCAGTTTATCCTCAACTTCAATCTTCAAGGAAAAGAAGTTGAACTTGCGGAACTCCTGAACATGTTAAGGAGTGCAGAGGGCACCTTGCAGAAGGCAAGGGAAACACCCGCTTGTTTGTTGGCGGTGCATCTTCTTCCGGGTCCAAGGCTAGGGCCAAAGGAAGGAAGAAGAAGGCCGCACCCAGACCTAGAGGAGGTGTTAGTAAGGTGGGAGGGAAGGGAAAGAAAAAGAAAGCAGTACCGATAGTTGGTCAGGATGAGTGCTTCCATTGTCACAGGAAAGGGCACTGGAAGAAGGATTGCAAGGCGTGGAACGCCAAGAACCAGGAACCGAAGCAAGCTGTGGCTTCGACTTCAGGTGTGTTTGTAATTGAGAATTGTCTGTCGATCAACTCTACTTCCTGGGTATTGGATACCGGATCAGGATCTCATATTTGCAATTCATTGCAGACACTGAGAAACCGTAGAGTGCTGAAGGAAGGTGATATGACCCTAAAGGTTGCTAACGGAGCTAGCGTGGGAGCTGCGTCCGTCGGGGACTATCACCTAGGATTGACGAGTGGACACATTTTGGTTTTACATAACTGTTATTTTGTACCAAGCTTAACGTGTAATATCATATCAGTTTCCTTGTTATCAAATAAAGGTTATGATTTCACGTTTGTAAGAGATGTTGTCAACATCCACCTTAATCATGGTTTGATTGGGTCCGGTACATTAAATAACGGAATATATGTTTTAAACCAACTCCAAATTTTCAATGTCCAGAACACACTAAAAAGAAAGTCTCCAGATTTAAATAAAGCTTTCTTATGGCATTGTAGACTGGGTCACATCAATGAGAGAAGGTTGACTAAGTTGCATAGAGAAGGATATTTGGACTCGTTCGAATATCAATCTTATGACACTTGTCAATCTTGTCTCAAAGGAAAGATGACAAAGACTCCATTTACTGGACAAGGAGTAAGAGCGAGCTCTTAGGACTCATACACAGCGATGTATGTGGTCCAATGTCTACACATGCAAGAGGTGGTTTTTCCTACTTCATTACTTTCACGGATGATTACTCAAGATACGGATTCATTTATCTGATGAAACATAAATCCGAGGCTTTTGAGAAATTCCAAGAGTATAAGAATGAAGTAGAAAACCAAACCGGCAAAAGTATAAAGACACTTAGATCTGATCGAGGTGGTGAATACTTGAGTGCCGAGTTCCTAGGTTACTTAAAAGAGAAAGGAATTCTCTCTCAGCTTACTCCTCCGTACACTCCACAGCATAACGGTGTATCGGAGAGACGGAATCGAACCCTATTGGATATGGTACGATCCATGATGAGTAATGCTAAGTTACCGCGATCTTTCTGGGGACATGCGCTAGAATCAGCGGCATATCTTTTGAACATGGTACCTACCAAGACTGTGCCTACCACTCCATATCAGATGTGGAGTGGGAAGAAACCCCATCTACAGTATATAAAGATTTGGGGATGTCCAGCTTTTGTTAAAAAGCAGCATGTAGACAAGCTCGAGGCACGATCAGTAAAGTGTTTGTTTGTGGGATATCCAAAGCACTCCAGGGGATATCTATTCTATTACGCAGAGGAACAAAAGGTATTTGTTTCTCGTAATGCCCATTTTCTAGAACATCAGTTTTTAGAAAAGGAATCAAGTGGGAGCGAAATAGAACTGGAAGAAATTCCAGAACCACAAACTGCTACTGAAAGTTTGGTAGAACCGGAAGTTCAAGAATAACAGAACATTCCCGCACCCCTCCGCAGGAGTAGTAGGCCGTCTCATCCGCCTGAGAGATACTACGGTTTTCTCATAGACGGGGATAGAGAGGATTGCATCATAGAAGATGATGAACCTACTGACTTCCAGCAGGCCATCCAGAGCGGCGACTCGGTACGATGGCTAGATGCAATGCGGACCGAAATGGAGTCCATGTACACCAACAAAGTATGGACTTTGGACTTTGCTCCAGATGGGGTAAAACCCATAGGATGCAAATGGATCTTCAAGAAAAAGATTGGTGTAGATGGACAGGTGGAAACCTATAAGGCTAGACTTGTTGCAAAGGGTTTTCGTCAAAGACCTGGTTTGGACTATGATGAAACTTTTTCTCCAGTGGCTATGCTCAAATCCATTCGGGTCCTTCTTGCTATTGCTGCCTTCCATGATTATGAAATCTGGCAGATGGACGTAAAGACGGCTTTTCTGAATGGAAATTTAGAAGAGAGCGTCTATATGGATCAGCCAGAGGGTTTCAATCAGAGTGGGAGCAGCGGGAAAGTATGCAAGCTGCTCAAGTCTATTTATGGACTAAAGCAGGCATCGCGGAGTTGGAACATCTGTTTTGATGAGACAGTCAAAGAATATGACTTTATCAAAAATCCAGATGAGCCGTGCATATATAGTAAAGTTGTAGCCAGAAGTGTCGTATTCCTCGTCTTGTACGTGGATGACATTCTATTGATAGGAAATGACATTCCTGTGCTACAATCTGTCAAAGGATTCTTGTCACACAGGTTCTGCATGAAAGACCTGGGTGATGCCTCTTACATTCTGGGGATCCGGATCTATCGTGATAGATCCAAGAGGATGTTGGGACTTTCGCAGTCCAGGTATATCGACACTGTACTGAAAAGATTCAGTATGGAAGATTCTAAGCGCGGTAATCTGCCGGCTTGTCACGGAATCACCCTCTCCAAAGAGATGTCTCCCAAGACTGATTTGGAAAGGGAACGCATGTCTATTATACCCTACGCTTCTGCGGTAGGCTCTATAATGTATGCGATGTTGTGTACCAGACCAGATGTAGCTTACGCACTGAGCGTGGTAAGCCGGTATCAGTCAGACCCAGGGGAGAAACACTGGATAGCAGTAAAGAACATTCTCAAGTACCTGAGGAGGACTAAGGAGATGTTCTTGGTTTACGGCGGAAAAGACCTCAGGTTGGAGGCCTTTGCTGATTCCGGCTTCCAGAGTGATAAAGACGATTCCAAGTCCATGTCGGGTAATGTCTTTACCCTCAATGGAGGGGCGGTGTGCTGGAAGAGCTCCAAGCAGGACACCGTTGCCGACTCGACGATGGAAGCGGAGTATATAGCTGCTTGCGATGCCGCAAAAGAAGCAGTCTGGATGAAGAAGTTCCTAACAGAACTTCAGGTGGTTCCTACCATAGTTGATCCAATACCTCTGTATTGCGACAACAACGGAGCTATAGCTTTAGCGAAGGAACCAAGGTCCCATCAGAAGTCCAGACACATCTTGAGGCGGTATCACCTGATCAGGGAGATCATTGATCGTCAGGAGATCGAGGTTCGGAGAGTTGCTTCAGAAGAGAACATTGCTGATCCATTCACGAAGGCCCTTCCTCAGATTCAGTTCGAGAGGCTACTCGAGATCATTGGTCTACGATATGCCAGTACATGGCCCTAGTGCAAGTGGGAGATTGTTAGTGTTTATGCCCTAGAAGGCCATTACTGTATCATACTAGCTTGTATATTACTTAATGGAAGCTTGGGATATTCACATGTATATAACAGTCTTGCTAAACATGGTAGTATGCTACTTGGTTTTTCTATCTTAATATGTGAGTGTACGTATTGATAGAGCTCTTAGGATCTTGCTTGTCTACCAGCGTTGTGATGGCAGTCACACTAGTGGGGGCTGGGTAGTCTACAAGCACATCCTCATTCAGGTCCCTGATCGTTGGATTATCGAGACAGAGCATCGATACTCCGGAGTACACTAGTGTGTACGCTTCTCATCCCAGTTGGGGAGATGGTCTGTCCCACAGCCGTCAGTACGTCGTACTGGCGATAGTATGCTGGTGCTCGTTAGGTTACGGGTACACCGGACAGGACTCACAGGGAACTGTTGGTTGGTTTGATACCAGTCGTCAGTGAACAGTTCCCAAGTGACATGAGTACAGCGTAGTCCGCAGACTTGACACTGCTACTTCGCCTCGAGTGTGTCCCACTGTTCTTAGATTGCTACCCTACCACGGCTCAAAGGAGTCGTGCAAACAGGTAGCAGTTGGGTGCAGTCCCGAGCACTTGGAGGCAGTGGCGGTTAGACAGGATTCGTCCCTCCCGGTATTGGGAGTAGATATCGTGCTGTGTCAGAGAGCCATTACGCAAAGTCCCTGGCCAGGGCAAGCGAGATTTGCTGGTAGGTTCCAGTAGTTTCTCAGGGTATAATGGGCTTCCCTCCGACACGACTTATACCGCTATTAGGGGACTGACGCTTGCCGCCCCCCTAGGCCCGATATGCGATAGTCTTGGACGAACGGACCGAACTGTATGGAGATTATCACATCAGACTCAGTAGGAGTTCGGATGGGTTTTCTCATCGGCCTTCTTATCGATAACTACCTGGGGACCGTTACGTACAGCTAGTGCCGCTTGCGGTCTGTGGTTAAACCTACTGCCAGCGTAGCAGTCGAGTCTCTAAAGTCCCACACAGAGAGTTTCCTACTCCAGGCGAAACGATATAGAGGTTGCATGGTTTTGCGACAAAGGGTTCGGACGCATACGTGCGTTTACGCTCGTACGACTTTCGGACAGTTTTTATGTTTCAGTGCATTGTTAAAGGAAAAACTGTTTTCCCGATTAGGCACTTACTCCAAGGGTATGTATTTACCAGGTTTCATTCTCATATCTGTATGGTTTTACAGATGATGAGTGGGAGTAAGATATTGGGAATTAGGTGATCATCCTCATTATATCGAAATTCGTTGTAATTGGTGATATTTGAGGAAATCGCCAGGGTACAGTTTTCCACCTACAACGCACAGGTTTTGAGTTGTTTAACTCAGCGGACTTATACAGAGTATTGTATGTTGTCCAAGTGTCCTTCAGGACAAAGGGGTAGGTCCTCGTACTATGTTCTATTTACTTATAACTTCTCTAGTATTTAGACAAGTGTTTCGTAGAAATACAAGGTCTAAGTTTTGAGAAGTTGTGGGTATAAGAATAAAGTAGAGAACCAAGTAACACAAGTATCGGGATTCTTCAAAGAGATCGAAGATGTAGATTCTTGTGATAGGTATTCAGATGATAGTAATGGTTTTGAGAAACGTGTTTCTCTTTCAGGTTACTCATAATTGGATGGATTCCTAAGTTGAGTAATGCTGATTAGCCTCTTTCCATTAAGTTGATATGCACTGGAGACAGATGCATGGATTGAATATGGTTCCAATTAAATAAGTTCCAAAGTTTCTATATTGGATATAGAATAGTTCGTACCTTAAAAGATATTAAGGTACGGGGAGTTGTCCAGCTTATGATTAAAACCAGACTCTGGATAACTCAGGGCACGTTTCTGTAATGGCTGTTTGTGGGTTGACCCTGGCTATGACGAGGGTTGATATTCTACCATTTGGAAGATCAATAGTGATATTGTTCTTGACTCGCCACAGTTTTAGTAAAATGGATCTTTTTCAGAAAACAGTAGTGGGAGTATGGTAGAACTGGAAGTGATTCCAGAACCGCGAACGATTACGGAAAATTTAATAGGACCTATACATTCAATCGGGTTTGACATTCCAATAGCCACTCCGCAGGTATGGTAGGTAACCTCAGACACCCGAGAGGTACTTCGGTAGGCTCAAGGACGGTGACAGGGAGGTTCTTATCTACCCAGACTTGACACTACTGTTGTTCCAGGTTATGAGACCCGGTAGGAGGGTTGTCGTAGTCAGTGGGAGCAACGGAAGCATAGTGAGCAAGATGCTTATATCTATTTATAGACTTGAGCAGTTATAGCGGAGATAGATCATCTAATTTTGATGTGACAGTCATGGGTTTGACTTCAATCAGAATAGGGGATGGATCTGTTAAGGAGGTAGTAGGGTGTGATGTCATGGTATCTTGATGACATACACAGAGTAGGAAGTAAAATTCCTATACTACGATCGGTTGTACTGTGGTCGTCACACAGTTGTTTCTCCAGACAGGATATGGATATAATATTTGACATTCTGGTTTCTAGATCTATGGTTTTAGATCTGGATTTGGGTAGTTTCCCAATGTGGGTACTTTGACAGATATTCTAATGGTTTTTGGAATGGTTGACTCCTAGCATGGTGGTGTACCTGCAGGTGATGGAGTCACCCTCTCTAAAGGTGTCTTACAGACTAAAGGGGAGAGGGATGTGCATGATTGGCAGATCACTTGCTTAGGCAATTGAGTCAATCATGAGATGTCAAGTACCACACCAAATGTTGGTTTTGCACTAGATGCAATAAGTTTGTATTAATCCAATCCTGGAGAAACATAAGGAAGCAGTTTTAGAACATAAGTACATGTTCTACGGATTTGATGACAACAGCCTCTGTCGGGAGACGGTTATCATTCCAGGCTTCAAAGGTGACATGGATGACAGAGTGATTGTCAGAGTTTTAGTTTTCCCTCTGACGAGAGACAGTATTATGGATAGGTGGTTCAAAAGGATACTGTGGGTGGCATGGTGCCGGATACTGATTAGGTTCAGTGATCCATACAGTCTAAGAAGTTTGGATATGGAGTTGATTTATGAACTAAGGTCCCATCAGATATCCAGACATATTCTAAGACAGGTATTACTCAATTCGGGAGATGGCTTTCTCCGCGAACTTGAGATTAAGAGAGATTCAGAAAGAAACTTCTAGGCGGATCCACACACTGAGGCTATTTCTCGAACACAATAATTTTACAAACGGGCTTTGTGAAACTGATTAGTAGAGGAGTTGGATGTTCGGTTTCACACGGGCTGTGAGTAGTCGACATCGCAATATTAGCCTTGAGTGCAAGTGGGAGATTGTTGGAGATAGTGCCCTCATAGTCAATTATTGGATCGCAGGTACATGATTGCAATGATTGCGGAGGACCTATCCCGGTAGGACAGTCTTACTCGAGATGATAGTATGCTATCTGGTTTGCCTTTATCAGTCGTGTACATGTTCAGGTGACTGATTGCATGTTACACTTTGATAGAGCCCTTAGGATCTTGCTTTACTACCAACAGTATGATGGCGATCATATACGTGAGAGTTGGGTAGTTTATATGCATATCCTTAATTGTGGTCCCTAGTCGTGGGAGTTTCGAGACAGGGCATCGATACTCCGGAGTAGACTAGTGTATACAGTCAAGACCCCGACGAGGGGCGGTGGCCGGTCTCACAAGCCATTGGTGTCAGTTGGATCACCTAAGATGTATACAGGTGCTCATTGGGTTATAAGTACACCGGACAGGACTCGCCGGGAATCTGCTAGTTAGTATTATATCTATCGTCAGATAGCAGTTCCCTGGTGACATGTGTACAGGTTAGTTCATCGACCTGAGGTCGTCATTTGTCTCGTGTGAGTTCCCACTGTGCTTTGATTTCTACCCTACCATGGCTCAAAGGAGTCGTGCAAACAGGTAGCTTTTGGGTACAGTCCCGAGCCATATGGAGGCACGTGAGCGGATCGGCAGGGGATTCGTCTCTCCCGGTATTGGGGGCGAGATCGTGCTGTGTATAGGAGAGCCATTACACAAAGCCCACGGCCGTGGCAGGAGATTTACTGGTAGGTACTCCAGTAGTATCTCAGGGTGTTATTGGGCTTCACTCCGACACGACTTATACTGCTAATGGGGGTCTGACGTTACTAGCCCCCTAGGCGGATATGCGATACTCATTGACGAACGGACCGGACTGTATATACATTGTCACTGTTAGGCTCAGTAGGGTTTCTGGATGAGTTCACTCATCGGCCTCCCTTGAGTGTGCTCATCGGTCTCCCTTGAGGTCAGTCCGTGGGCAGCCGTTACGCATAGCTAGTGCCGCTGACGGTTTGTGGTTAAACCAACTGCCAGGGTACTGACGAGTCATTAGAGTCCCCCACAGAAAGTTTCCCAAGTTCGGGCGAAACGTTGTAGAGGCCGTATGGTTTTATGGCAGGGTTCGGAAAATGCACGTGCGTTTACGCACGTGTCAGTTTTCGGGCAGATGATACTGGTCGGTTTTGGTTTAAGCCGGATCCGAGTATTATATTGAGTAGGTATAATATCTTTGTCTCAGTTGCATTTGTATTCGGTCGTAATACAAATGCGGGTATATTTATACAGTTTCGGGGTTATCCTGAAAGTCGTTTCAGGATCACTTTTGGAAGTTGCCAATTTCCAGTTTTCTATCAGCCGTCTTTTAACATTTGGTTAAAGACGGGTTTATCTTTTCTTGAGATGAGTGTGGATTCTTCTAGAAGATTCTAGAGAGAGTGACTTGACATGGTGAGTCATTAGTGCATTAATGGTGTCATTAATGTTTTTGGTGACTAGGTTTTTTGATTCAATGTTTCATTATGACTCATTCTTTAGCTTTAATGGGTTTTGTTAACCTTAGGATATTTAGTGAGAAGGTTTCTCTTATGGTCACCACTTCCCTCCTACACTCACCCTCCTCCTTCTCTATATAAGAAAGGCCCCTCCCCTCTCTCATTTGGTTGCTTGATTCATTTGTAGAAAAAAGATTATGATAGTTTGGGGTGTATGGAATTCACAGCTCATTTCATTCCATCACCCGATTCTCTCGGCAACTTCATTAACCGATCGTCCACGGACTTGGACGAAGTGAGACAAAGTCATCTACTCATTCTCTACATAATTCTTGGTCGTCTCTTTTAGCAAACTTGACGATCGAGTTGCCTCGAGTCAGAGGCGGGAGCCCGTTTAAAGAACCGATCATATGGTGCCACCTCGATGAGGAGATCGGAGATCGACGAGATCGGAGCAGCCGCAACGGAGCGTGGGATGATGGTTGAAGAACGAAGGACTCGGATCGTTCGGTACAATCTTTCTACACTCTTTACAGTTTGTTAGTTTAGCAATAATGGCAGATCCGGGTTAAAGTATACGATAGCGCCAGTTAAAAAGTTTTTGTTCCGCATTTGGCGTCTGTAGACTGCCGGGGCGCTACCGTAGACTTACAGTGGTATCAAAGCCTAACCATTTTGCTATACTAACTTGTGCTAACGCGTTCAAAACATCGATCGAACCGAAAATCAAAAACGGCAAAATCCTAGCTTGACAGTTTCTGTTGATTTTAAATGGTCTCAAAATTTATTTCTGAATGTCTTAAAAATCTGTGCAGGCATTTTTAAGAGCCACGACAAAATTTGGGGTCGTGATTCCTCCAAGCTGCCTCGGAAGCGCGGCCAAACCCATGGTTTGGCCGCGCATCCGCGGCCACGTGGGGAGCACGTGCTCCCAAATTTGGTCAGTGGGTTCTGTATTGGATTTTGGGGTTTTTGGTAAATATCGTTTTGGCCCAGATTTTGTTACTGTTCACCAGTAAGCCGTGGGGCCCACTTTTTGATATTTGGTCTTTAGTCGATCGAAATTTAAACACGTTAGTTTACAGTGCTTACATTATATCTCCGACCGGGAATGTCATTTGATCGGTAAACCGCGTTTGATTGCTATAGTTCTTTTAGACGGGTTTGCGAACGTGACATTCGCGTTGATGTTCTGTGTTGTGCTGTAATGTTGCGGATTTGTCGTGGTGGATAGCAGTGTGCAATGGTAGTACAGTTTGAGTTTATTTGTACATTTGATATTGCGGGACGAGCGTCCAACTTGTGGACTGCCGTCACTGCTTGTTGTATAATATTCTTTTTGGGACACGACCAGGTTGCGGTCGATGTACCTATTGTACTATTTTTCATTACTGTACTAGGTTCTGCCCCGCGACGGAGTGCACGGATAGCCGGGTTCGGGAGGGCAACGGGTTCGCATCTCATGGCTTTGAGAGGCAGAGGGGTCCCACTCTAGAATTGGCAGACTATTCGCCGCACTCGTAGAGGGTATAGGTTGACCCAAGGAGGGGTGCTCAATTTACCGGATTCCGTGAAGTGTCGGGTGTTCCATTCACTATGCTGTGGGGACTACCTCGCTTCAGGTTTTGGCGGGTAACTTGCCGCGCCCGTAGGGGTCTAGGTTTCATTGCACAGGCTATCCACACGACAGGGGAACGTCGGGTTTCAGCAGCGGCTCTGTGAAACCCGGGGATCCCAGATATCTGTATTGTTCTGTGATGCTTATTACTTTTCTGTAATGTTGCATATTATCACGCCTGGAGCGATTATTGTATATTGGTTTATATACTATTAGATGTTGTATATGTTTTACACCCGCGCTAGTCCAGCCCCCGCTCTGTCGTTAGTTAAGTAACCTAACGAGTGATGACGGGACCCAGTGACGAATGCGGATGGCATATACGTACATTTTATTTTCGTTCTTTTCTGGTGTGATCGAATGATGGGACTGCGTTGATTCTGATCAATGCAAAGTATAACAAACCTGTTTGATGTTGTTGGAACAAATTTAAAAAGTGTTGTTACAAAGACGTTTCCTTTTGTTATGCATAGCGGTATTCAGTGGAATATCCTGCACCTCATTCGACGGGGCAAGGGCTGATATCCCTTCACTGGGACTGACCCCTTGGGCAGAAGTTTGCGTCAGAGTAATAACTTCACTATAGTCGATTACATGTTGCTTTGCATAGCGGTATTCAGTGGAATATCCTGCACCTCATTCCACAAGGAAAGAGCCGAGATCCCTTTACCGGGAGTGACCTCTTTAGCAAAAGGTTTTCGCCACTATATTTTAAAAAGCTATCAGGTTCCTTCAACGAGATCAAGTTCATTACGTTAAAGGTTTTTCGCCAAAAACCAGCCGTAGCCCTCCGTCGTTTCTTATGGATGGTCAGTAATATTCAAGCTATGTTTGTTGGCTTTCGTCAAGGCATAGTGTTTGGTAGTTGCTGGGGTATTCATTTGTTGCATAGATAGATGTGTTGGTTTGGGACAGTCGTATTACCTTGTTGGCTTTCGTCAAGGGTATGTACGGGTGGATTCAAAGTAACAAGATAATGACGGGCAGAACTTGACATGTGACTTATGATTTGTTGACTTTCGCCAAGGTCATAAGAGCATGGGGCAAAAATCATATCGGGAGTTTCTAAAGAAACTGAAACTTGCCAGGCATGCGCATACCTTCTGGAGTGTGATAACGCGAGTGGATTCCGTCACGTTATCATGCGATGAGAGTTGGATCCCGATTCCCACTGATGAGTTGGTTTACTCTTCGGGTGATCCCGATTGATTCTTCTTTAGGTTTGGAGGAGAATTTGACAGGACAGTGGGAGGTTTCCGGATTAGATAAAGTGATGACCATTCTGATCTAGGTTAGAGTGCACGCAGAGTGTTTCTTTTCTCTCTCTCTTTGGAAGCGACCTTTGACCGACCCTAGACTATGACTCAGTGACCAGGTTGACCGAACCTTCTTAAAATACTGGCTTTTGGATTGTCTAAGTTGCATAAGTCATTGTCACTCCTTCTTCTACCCTTTGCATTTCTCAGAACACCCGTATTACTACAGATATCCACTTCCATTGGATAGATCCATCGTATGGTTATATACGAACTCGAAGGGACTTCTTCGGGGATGGATCCAGGTTCAGGAGAAATAGAATTGGTTTATTCAGTTGTCTTTTATTATCACCTTCTCTCAGGTTGCGAGAGCTCCTTGGTTTAGGAGAGTACACCTATTACGCCTATTGGATAGTCTTATTCCAAACCATAGGCTGGTGCCGAAAGGTAGGGAATGAAGAAAACCAATTAGCCTAAGTAGGGTGTGCAGAAGGTAATATGTAAAGACAAAATAAAGGGATTAGAAAGAGGGCAAAGTAAATTGCGACTGATATCATTCACGACCAAAACCGCGTACTTCATCGCCACTCCTATTTCACCTTTAAAAGAATAAGGTATTATTCAGTTGTCTTTTATCGTCACCTTCTCTCGAGATGCGAGTACTCCTTAGTTTAGGAGGGTACACCTATTATGCTTACTGGATAGTCTTCTTCCAAACCATAGGCTGGTGCCGAACGGTAGGGAAGGAAGAAAACCATTTAGCATAACGATGGTGTACAGAAGGTAACGACTAAAGACAAATAAAGGGATTTGGAGAGACGGCAATAAAATATACGGTTGAAGTCATGAATTGGATTATGGAAGAGGCATTGCTATGAATACCAGGATACCCCTACGAAACATTTTTATGTTTCAGTGCATTGTTAAAGGAAAAACTGTTTTCCCGATTAGACACTTACTCCAAGGGTATGTATTTACCAGGTTTCATTCTCATATCTGTATGGTTTTACAGATGATGAGTGGGAGTAAGATATTGGGAATTAGGTGATCATCCTCATTATATCGGAATTCGTTGTAATTGGTGATATTTGAGGAAATCGCCAGGGTACAGTTTTCCACCTACAACGCACAGGTTTTGAGTTGTTTAACTCAGCGGACTTATACAGAGTATTGTATGTTGTCCAAGTGTCCTTCAGGACAAAGGGGTAGGTCCTCGTACTATGTTCTATTTACTTATAACTTCTCTAGTATTTAGACAAGTGTTTCGTAGAAATACAAGGTCTAAGTTTTGAGAAGTTGTGGGTATAAGAATAAAGTAGAGAACCAAGTAACACAAGTATCGGGATTCTTCAAAGAGATCGAAGATGTAGATTCTTGTGATAGGTATTCAGATGATAGTAATGGTTTTGAGAAACGTGTTTCTCTTTCAGGTTACTCATAATTGGATGGATTCCTAAGTTGAGTAATGCTGATTAGCCTCTTTCCATTAAGTTGATATGCACTGGAGACAGATGCATGGATTGAATATGGTTCCAATTAAATAAGTGCCAAAGTTTCTATATTGGATATAGAATAGTTCGTACCTTAAAAGATATTAAGGTACGGGGAGTTGTCCAGCTTATGATTAAAACCAGACTCTGGATAACTCAGGGCACGTTTCTGTAATGGCTGTTTGTGGGTTGACCCTGGCTATGACGAGGGTTGATATTCTACCATTTGGAAGATCAATAGTGATATTGTTCTTGACTCGCCATAGTTTTAGTAAAATGGATCTTTTTCAGAAAACAGTAGTGGGAGTATGGTAGAACTGGAAGTGATTCCAGAACCGCGAACGATTACGGAAAATTTAATAGGACCTATACATTCAATCGGGTTTGACATTCCAATAGCCACTCCGCAGGTATGGTAGGTAACCTCAGACACCCGAGAGGTACTTCGGTAGGCTCAAAGACGGTGACAGGGAGGTTCTTATCTACCCAGACTTGACACTACTGTTGTTCCAGGTTATGAGACCCGGTAGGAGGGTTGTCGTAGTCAGTGGGAGCAACGGAAGCATAGTGAGCAAGATGCTTATATCTATTTATAGACTTGAGCAGTTATAGCGGAGATAGATCATCTAATTTTGATGTGACAGTCATGGGTTTGACTTCAATCAGAATAGGGGATGGATCTGTTAAGGAGGTAGTAGGGTGTGATGTCATGGTATCTTGATGACATACACAGAGTAGAAAGTAAAATTCCTATACTACGATCGGTTGTACTGTGGTCGTCACACAGTTGTTTCTCCAGACAGGATATGGATATAATATTTGACATTCTGGTTTCTAGATCTATGGTTTTAGATCTGGATTTGGGTAGTTTCCCAATGTGGGTACTTTGACAGATATTCTAATGGTTTTTGGAATAGTTGACTCCTAGCATGGTGGTGTACCTGCAGGTGATGGAGTCACCCTCTCTAAAGGTGTCTTACAGACTAAAGGGGAGAGGGATGTGCATGATTGGCAGATCACTTGCTTAGGCAATTGAGTCAATCATGAGATGTCAAGTACCACACCAAATGTTGGTTTTGCACTAGATGCAATAAGTTTGTATTAATCCAATCCTGGAGAAACATAAGGAAGCAGTTTTAGAACATAAGTACAAGTTCTACGGATTTGATGACAACAGCCTCTGTCGGGAGACGGTTATCATTCCAGGCTTCAAAGGTGACATGGATGACAGAGTGATTGTCAGAGTTTTAGTTTTCCCTCTGACGAGGGACAGTATTATGGACAGGTGGTTCAAAAGGATACTGTGGGTGGTATGGTGCCGGATACTGATTAGATTCAGTGATCCATACAGTCTAAGAAGTTTGGATATGGAGTTCATTTATGAACTAAGGTCCCATCAGATATCCAGACATATTCTAAGACAGGTATTACTCAATTCGGGAGATGGCTTTCTCCGCGAACTTGAGATTAAGAGAGATTCAGAAAGAAACTTCTAGGCGGATCCACTCACTGAGGCTATTTCTCGAACACAATAGTTTTACAAACGGGCTTTGTGAAACTGATTAGTAGAGGAGTTGGATGTTCGGTTTCACACGGGCTGTGAGTAGTCGACACGCAATATTAGCCTTGAGTGCAAGTGGGAGATTGTTGGAGATAGTGCCCTCATAGTCAATTATTGGATCGCCGGTACGTGATTGCAATGATTGCGGAGGACCTATCCCGGTAGGACAGTCTTACTCGAGATGATAGTATGCTATCTGGTTTGCCTTTATCAGTCGTGTACATGTTCAGGTGACTGATTGCATGTTACACTTTGATAGAGCCCTTAGGATCTTGCTTTACTACCAACAGTATGATGGCGATCATATACGTGAGAGTTGGGTAGTTTATATGCATATCCTTAATTGTGGTCCCTAGTCGTGGGAGTTTCGAGATAGGGCATCGATACTCCGGAGTAGACTAGTGTATACAGTCGAGACCCCGACGAGGGACGGTGGCCGGTCTCACAAGCCACTGGTGTCAGTTAGATCACCTAAGATGTATACAGGTGCTCATTGGGTTATGAGTACACCGGACAGGACTCGCCGGGAATCTGCTAGTTAGTATTATATCTATCGTCAGATAGCAGTTCCCTGGTGACATGTGTACAGGTTAGTTCATCGACCTGAGGTCGTCATTTGTCTCGTGTGAGTTCCCACTGTGCTTTGATTTCTACCCTACCACGGCTCAAAGGAGTCGTGCAAACAGGTAGCTTTTGGGTACAGTCCCGAGCCATTTGGAGGCACGTGAGCGGATCGGCAGGGGATTCGTCTCTCCCGGTATTGGGGGCGAGATCGTGCTGTGTCTAGGAGAGCCATTACACAAAGCCCACGGCCGTGGCAGGAGATTTACTGGTAGGTACTCCAGTAGTATCTCAGGGTGTTATTGGGCTTCACTCCGACACGACTTATACTGCTAATGGGGGTCTGACGTTACTAGCCCCCTAGGCGGATATGCGATACTCATTGACGAACGGACCGGACTGTATATACATTGTCACTGTTAGGCTCAGTAGGGTTTCTGGATGAGTTCGCTCATCGGCCTCCCTTGAGTGTGCTCATCGGTCTCCCTTGAGGTCAGTCCGTGGGCAGCCGTTACGCATAGCTAGTGCCGCTGACGGTTTGTGGTTAAACCCACTGCCAGGGTACTGACGAGTCAATAGAGTCCCCCACAGACAGTTTCCCAAGTTCGGGCGAAACGTTGTAGAGGCCGTATGGTTTTATGGCAGGGTTCGGAAAATGCACGTGCGTTTACGCACGTGTCAGTTTTCGGGCAGATGATTCTGGTCGGTTTTGGTTTAAGCCGGATCCGAGTATTATATTGAGTAGGTATAATATCTTTGTCTCAGTTGCATTTGTATTCGGTCGTAATACAAATGCGGGTATATTTATACAGTTTCGGGGTTATCCTGAAAGTCGTTTCAGGATCACTTTTGGAAGTTGCCAATTTCCAGTTTTCTATCAGCCGTCTTTTAACATTTGGTTAAAGACGGGTTTATCTTTTCTTGAGATGAGTGTGGATTCTTCTAGAAGATTCTAGAGAGAGTGACTTGACATGGTGAGTCATTAGTGCATTAATGGTGTCATTAATGTTTTTGGTGACTAGGTTTTTTGATTCAATGTTTCATTATGACTCATTGTTTAGCTTTAATGGGTTTTGTTAACCTTAGGATATTTAGTGAGAAGGTTTCTCTTATGGTCACCACTTCCCTCCTACACTCACCCTCCTCCTTCTCTATATAAGAAAGGCCCCTCCCCTCTCTCATTTGGTTGCTTGATTCATTTGTAGAAAAAAGATTATGATAGTTTGGGGTGTATGGAATTCACAGCTCATTTCATTCCATCATCCGATTCTCTCGGCAACTTCATTAACCGATCGTCCACGGACTTGGACGAAGTGAGACAAAGTCATCTACTCATTCTCTACATCATTCTTGGTCGTCTCTTTTAGCAAACTTGACGATCGAGTTGCCTCGAGTCAGAGGCGGGAGCCCGTTTAAAGAACCGATCATGTGGTGCCACCTCGACGAGGAGATCGGAGATCGACGAGATCGGAGCAGCCGCAACGGAGCGTGGGATGATGGTTGAAGAACGAAGGACTCGGATCGTTCGGTACAATCTTTCTACACTCTTTACAGTTTGTTAGTTTAGCAATAATGGCAGATCCGGGTTAAAGTATACGATAGCGCCAGTTAAAAAGTTTTTGTTCCGCATTTGGCGTCTGTAGACTGCCGGGGCGCTACCGTAGACTTACACTAAGTACAGTGGGAACACACTCGAGGCGAAGTGACAGTGTCAAGTCAGCGGACTAAGCTGTACTCATGTCACCTGGGAACTGATAACTGACGATAGGTATAATACCAACCAACAGTTCCTGACGAGTCCTGTCCAGTGTACTCGTAACCTAACGAGCACCCGCATACTATCTCAAGTACGACGTACTGACGGCTGTGAGACAGACCGTCTCCCCCACTGGGATGAGAAGCGCATACGCTAGTCTACACCGGAGTATCGATGCCATGTCTCGATAGTCCAACGACTAGGGACCTGTATAAGGATGTGCTTATGGATTACCCAGCTCCCACGAGTGTGAGCACCATCACAACGCTGGAAATCAAGCAAAGATCCTAAGGGCTCTACTAATATGTATATAAGCGATATGCTAAAAGAAACACATGCACATATTGAAGTAGAGACAAACCAAGTAGCATACTACCATTTTGAGCAAGATTGTCTATACAACTGTGAATATCCCAAGCTTCCATCAAGTAATATACAAGCTAGTATGATACAGTAATGGCCTCTAGGGCATATACACTAACAATCTCCCACTTGCACTAAGGCCATGTACTGGCGTATCGAAGACCTATCATCTTGATCAGCCGCTCGAACTGAGTCTGGGGTAGGGCCTTCGTGAGTGGATCTGCAGTGTTTTTCTCCGTATTTACTCTCTTCACCTCGATCTCCCGGCGATCTACGATCTCCCTGATCAGGTGGTGTAGGGTTCCTAGGCACTCTAGTGGAGTCTCACAAGTGATCAAACATGCACAAATCAAATTTTACGGGTGCCTACAAACCCTAATACGGATCGTTTACTAGATATCTAGGCGAAACAAGTAAGTAAACGGAAATGTATCTAAAGGACGGCTACAACCTTTGTAGATCCGGTCCATCACTTCCTAAGCTCCGCGATGATCTCCCTCCGCTGTCCAAATCAAACCCTTGACTCTAGCATTGGCATCATCGAAGAATAGGCGGGCTTGATCGTCGGTTCGATGCCGAAGATGATCTACGTCGAAGCATCACAAGAACAAGCTCCAACTTCACCAAGCCTTGAAAACTTGTGAAGGAAACACCCTATACTACTTGGCAAGAGGTAGAGGATGAAGAAATAGGAAGTGGGTAGACTTTAGAATTGGATTTCCCACACTTTTTCATCAATCACCATTGATGTAGCAAGCTTTTTTCTCATGTTGAAGAAGAAGAAGATGAAGAAAAAAAATATGATAAGTATTATGTAAATGATAAATAAATCAATACTTATCATTTACTAACCCTAGGTTAGTTGTATAGAATGGACCATGGTTAACTAGAATGGTTAGGGTTAAGTATAAGACAAGGATGGTGGACTAATTCAAAGCTTCAAGAATCTTCAACTAGCAAACAAAAATAGCAACCATTCTTTTCTCATCTTTTTCCAAAATAAATAAATAAGAAAAAAGAAAACCCTAATCATAATCTTAACCATGGTCTAATTCTTTACACTAACCCTAGCTTGCATGTATCATCAAACATGATACAATCATGTGCACAAAATATATCACATATGCAATGTGCACAAACCAAGTGAGTAAATCCATTTAAAGTGAACCAATACTAGTTAATGCAAAGTAATATATCAAATATATATAATTATGCATTAAATCATTAAATCAACACTTGATTCAATGATCCGGTCATGTCGCATATAACCGACTAGTATTCAATGTATCGGCTTCTCGAATCAATCCTTGATTCGATAACCAGGTTATATCGCATATAACCAATCGATACATTCGTCGCGAGAATGGAATACGGTATCACATACACGAATTATTCTCGGTCCCGCGCATATCTCATAAGCGCTCCTATTTCGTTTCGCTTGAGCTAGGAAACCTCTGTGTAGGACTCTAAAGACTCGTCAATACGCCGGCAGCAGATGATGATCATATCAAACACCCACAAGCCGCAAGCGGTCTGCTAAACGTAACGGCCACCCGGGTATTGAGCGATCAGAAGATCGACGAGCAAGCCCGCTCACACTCCTGTGAATCCAACCAGTAACACTTACCGTACAGTCCGGTCTGTTCGTCTGATATGCCGCATATCTTGCCTAGGGGTGGTAAACGTCAGACCCCAATAGCTTGATAAGTCATGCCGACGTAGGGTCCATAACATTCGTGAAACTGCTGATAACTCTTACCAGTATATCACAGCAACCCTGGCCAGGCATTTCCTGTTATGGCCAGTCGTGCATTGCGCAACATCAACCCCCAATACCGGGAGAGACGAATCCCCTCCTATCGCTCATTGCCTCCATGTGAATCGGGACTGTACCCAAAAAACCACCTGTTTGCACGACTCAGTAGAGCCGTGGTAGGGTGGAAATCAAAGCACAGTGGGAGACACATAAGACTCTATGACGATCTCGGGTCAACAGACTAAGCTGTACCAGTGTTACCAGAGAACTGCCATCTGACGTGAGGTATAATACCATCTGGGAGTTCTCGGCGAGTCCGTTCAGTGTACCCAGTCTCCACTGAGCACCCGCATACCATCTTCGATGTCAAACACCAATGGATATGGGATCATCCATCGCCCATCGCATGGGTCGAGAAGATATGCGCTAGTCTACTCTGGAATATCGATGCCCCGTCTCGATATTCCCACGACTAGGAACAATGAAGGATGTACTCATTGACTACCCAGGCCCCACTAGTATGATCTGCATCATAGTCCTGGAAGTCGAGTACACATCCTAAGGGCTTTATCAATATGTAATCAGAGAGACAGAAAGTATACATGTTAAGATAAAGAGCAACCAGATAGCGTACTATCATGTCGAGCAAGAAAGTCCTACCTATATATGTCCCAGCATCCACTACAATATACATCCAATGTACAGTAATGGCCTCTAGGGCATACATATAACTAACAGGTGGTACCGCCTCAAAATGTGCCTGGACTTCTGATGGGACCTGGGTTCCTTCGCTAAAGCTATAGCGCCGTTGTTGTCGCAATACAGCGGTATTGGATCAACAATGGTAGGAACCACCTGAAGCTCCGTGAGGAACTTCTTCATCCAGACAGCTTCCTTTGCGGCATCGCAAGCAGCTATATACTCCGCTTCCATAGTTGAGTCTGCAACGGTCTCCTTCTTGGAACTCTTCCAGCAAACCGCCCCTCCATTGAGGGTAAAGACATAACCCGACATGGACTTGGAGTCATCCTTGTCACTCTGGAAGCTGGAGTCAGCAAAGGCCTCGAGCTGGAGGTCTTTTCCGCCATACACCAAGAACATCTCCTTAGTCCTTCTCAGGTACTTGAGAATGTTCTTTACCGCTATCCAGTGTTTCTCCCCTGGGTTTGACTGATACCGGCTTACAACGCTCAATGCGTATGCTACATCTGGTCTGGTACATAACATCGCATACATTATAGAGCCTACCGCAGAAGCGTAGGGTATAATAGACATGCGATCCCTTTCCAAATCAGTCTTGGGAGACATCTCTTTGGAGAGGGTGATCCCGTGACAAGCCGGTAAATTACCGCGCTTGGAATCTTCCATACTGAACCTTTTTAGTATGGTGTCGATGTACCTTGACTGTGAAAGTCCCAACATCCTCTTAGATCTATCACGATAGATTTGGATCCCCAAAATGTAGTTGGCATCGCCCAGGTCCTTCATGGAGAACCTCTGCGACAAGAATCCTTTGACTGACTGTAGCATAGGAATATCATTTCCTATTAGGAGAATGTCATCCACGTACAAGACGAGGAATACCACAGTTCTCCCTACAATCTTACTGTAAATGCATGGTTCATCTGGGTTTTTGATAAAGTCGAATTCTTTGACAGTATCATCAAAGCAGATGTTCCAACTCCGCGATGCCTGCTTAAGTCCATAAATGGACTTGAGCAACTTGCACACTCTACCGCTGCTCCCACTCTGATTGAATCCCTCCGGCTGATCCATATAGACGCACTCTTCCAAATTTCCATTTAGGAAAGCCGTCTTTACGTCCATCTGCCAGATTTCATAATCATGGAAGGCAGCAATGGCAAGAAGGATCCGAATGGATTTCAGAATAGCCACTGGAGAAAAGGTCTCGTCATAGTCCAAACCAGGTCTTTGACGAAAACCCTTTGCTACATGTCTAGCTTTATAGGTCTCTACCTGCCCATCTACACCAATCTTCTTTCTGAAGATCCATTTGCAGCCTACGGGTTTTACCCTTTCTAGAGCAAAGTCCAAAGTCCAAACTTTGTTGGTGTACATAGACTCCATCTCGGCCCGCATTGCATCCAGCCATTTTACCGAGTCACCGCTCTGAATGGCTTGCTGGAAGCTAGTAGGCTCACCATAATCCATAGTGCAGTCCTCTTTATCCCCGTCAATGAGAAAACCATAGTATCTCTCGGGCGGATGAGACTGCCTACTACTTCTGCGGAGTGGCGCTGGGATGTCCTGTTCTTTCGAACCCTCTGGTTCTACCAAGCTTTCAGTAATAGCTTGTGGTTCTGAAATTTCTTCCAGTTCTATTGCGCTCCCACTTATCTGATTTTCCAAAAACTCAGTTTCCAAGAAGCGGGCATGACGAGAAACAAAAACCTTTTGTTCCTCTGCGTAATAGAAAAGATACCCCTTGGAGTTCTTTGGGTATCCCACAAACTTACACTGTACCGAACGTGCCTCGAGCTTGTCCGCATGCTGCTTTTTTACAAAAGCTGGACACCCCCATGTCTTAAAGTGTTTAAGACTGGGTTTCTTCCCACTCCACATCTGATATGGTGTGGTAGGCACTGACTTAGTAAGAACTTGGTTCAAAAGATATGCAGCTGTTTCTAGTGCATAACTCCAGAAGGATCGCGGCAACTCAGCCTTACTCATCATGGAACAAACCATATCAATAGGGTTCGATTCCTCCTTTCCGATACACCGTTGTGTTGTAGTGTGTATGGAGGAGTAAGCTGAGAGAGAATTCCATTCTCTTTTAAGAAGCCCAGAAACTCGGCACTCAAGTATTCGCCATCTCGATCAGATCTCAGTGTCTTGATACTTTTGCCTGTTTGTTTTTCAACTTCATTCTTGTATTCCTGAAATTTCTTAAAGGCCTCGGATTTGTGCATCATTAAGAAGACATGCCCATACCTAGAGAAATCATCTGTGAAAGTAATGAAGTATGAATAACCACTTCGCGTATGTGTAGACATTGGACCACACACATCACTGTGTATGAGTCCCAAGAGCGAGCTCGCTCTTTCTCCGTGTCCAGTGAACGGAGTCTTTGTCATCTTTCCCATGAGACAAGATTCACAAGTGGCATAAGACTGGTACTCGAACGGATCCAAGTATCCTTCTTTATGTAACTTTGTCAACCGTGTCTCATTAATGTGACCCAGTCTACAATGCCATAAGAAAGCCTGATTTAATTCCGGAGACTTTCTTTTAAGTGTGTTCTGGACACTGAAGACCTGAGCTTGATTCAAAACGTATATACCGTATTTTAATGTACCTGACCCAATCAGGACTTGATTTAGGTGGATGTTTACTACATCGCTTACAAAAGTAAAATCATATCCTTCCTTAGAAAGTAAAGATACAGATATGATATTACAAGTCGCACCTGGTACATAAAAACAGTCACGTAGAATCAATATCTGCCCAGTTGTCAGTCCTAGATGATATTCCCCTACGGATACAGCATACATGCTCATTCCGTTAGCAACCCTGAGAGTCATATCACCTTTCCTGATAACCCTACGGTTTCTCAGAGCCTGTAACGAATTACATATATGAGATCCTGATCCGGTATCCAATACCCAGGAAGTAGGGTTAACTGACATACAGTTCTCTATTACAAACACACCCGAAACCGAAGCCACAACATGCTTCGAATTCTGGCTACTGGCTTTGCAAGCCCTGCAATCCTTCTGTCCATGTTCATTCCTGTAACAATAGGAACATCCCACTTTTACTGCATCCATTCCCGAAACTTCTTCCCTTCTCTTTCTTTCTACTTCCCTGGTTTCCTTCAGGGTAGTAGGTAGAGACTGTTGACCTAAGTCAGCATCTGACTCGTTCTTCAACGTGGTCTTCAGGTCTGAGAGCTCAAAAGAGCTGGTCTCTGTAAGGACGTTGCCCCCTACAGATGACCCGATAGCCAACCTCGCTGGAAGAAATTCGTTCGAGGTCTCATATCTTGCGATACGAGATTGCTCTCCATATAAAACTTTGTTATGGAGGAAGATAGAAGCTGAGTCCATCTTCTCGTGCTGCCTCTGGTATAAACCATCAACTGAGGCTAACACGAGGCACTTGGCATTCGCAAAATTCCTTTCCGATGTCTCGCGGATATAAATATCCGTGACAGGGGAAACTGGACCTGAGACGGCAGGGGTTGGATCAGTCAAGAGGTGTCCCGGCTTGTCATGGGCAATGGACATCTGGACAGACCTTTGCCAGTCATAACAGTCAGATTCAGTCATTTTATTATCTAGATGTAACCTAGGTGCGGTCACTGGGTCGCTGCAATTAAGAGAGAGAGAAGAAAACACTTAGCATGATGCTCTTGCAAGTTTAGATTGATTTTTAATTTATCTAAACAGGATGGCTCCCACTGTCTCTCGAATCCCTCCTCAAACCACAAAGGAAGAATTAGTCGGGATCTTTCTCACCGTACAATACTTGCTTAACCGTTCAGCCAGGCCAGTGTCGGTACTTCGAGGGAGGTTTTCCAACGCTTTCGCGAAGTTCCTTAATTAAGTAACCTCTTTTCCCTGTGGGCGTAGCCCCGCTAACACCTTTCTAGACACCTACTAGGTTTATAGCATTGATCGTTAAGTGAGAGTTTTCCCGAGGAGTAGCATATACTCACAGTAGGATCGGGATCCAAATATCATCGCGTGATAAAACCGAAGGAATCCTACCAGAATCATCACACTCCAAATGGTATGCAGCGCTAGCAAGTTTCAGTAATTTTGAAACTCCCGATGTGAATTTTTGCCCCATGCTCTTATGACCTTGACTAAGGCCAACAAATCATAAGTCACATGTCAAGTTCTACCCGTCGTTATCCAGGATAATTTGAACCCACCCGTATATACCCTTGACTATGGCCAACAAAGCAATACGACTGTCCCAAACCAATGCATTCTATCTATGCAACATATGAATAACCACCAGCTACCAAACACTGTGCCTTGACCAAGGCCAACAAACACAGCTTGAATACTGTTGAATATTCATATGAAACGACGGAGGGCTACGGATGGTTTTGGGGAAACCGTGAACGTAGTGAACTTGATATAGTCGATGGAACGAGATAGCTTTTAAAAGGAGTGGTTCAAGCTCCGCGTTTAAAATGCTTATTTTTGAAAAGAACCGAGTGGTTTTCAAAGTGTTCCAACGACTTTTACTTGGTGTATTTTCTTGCATTAGTTCTTTTAATGTGTCCCATCATTTAATCCTACCATTGCAGAAAACAACCGAAATATGACATACGCTTATGCCATTCGCATTCGCCACGGGGCCCCGTCATCACCCGTTAGGTTACTTAACTAACAACAGAGCGGGGGCTGGGTTAGCGCGGCTGAAAAACATAAGCAACGCCAAAATAGTTATTATATATAAATATATAGCAATGATAGACATTACAGATCACAGATGAACACTTTGGATATACTAGGAATCCGCGATTCGTTCGAGCCTGCAACGAAAAACGGATTACACGGTCGCGATGAATAGCCAAACCCCACCCTAGACCCCTACGGGTGCGACAAACTACCCGCCAAGTACCCGAAGCGAAGCAACCTCCCTCAACACCGTGAGTAGGCCACTCGGACTTCGAGATACCCGGTAGTTTGTGCACCCCACCTTGGGTCTATCCTAGGAGCAAAAACAATAAAAAGAAATTATACAATGACGGCTACAACCCCGACCCGGTTGTGCGGCCAAATAAATAATATTACATCAAATTACAAATTTTACAATGAATGAAAGAAAAAGAAACTCTCATCTCACACCCATTCCCGGCTATTCATCCGCGACAATCCACCGAGTTCATATACACAAACCATCAACATTACAGATCACAGATATTATAACCCCTACTGATCGACGTATAGCGATTAGCGGACGTTCAATACATATATTACATCACAGATAATATACATTAGCCAAAGAGTACGGAATATCGATCAAAATACGGATTTTTAACCACCCTAAAAGTCAATTTGCTCTCTGGAAAATCTGGGTAGAAAAAACATGTATTAAAAATCCCAAAACATCCAAACTAAAACACTGCACCAAACCCGATCCAGTGCCGAGTCAGAACGGCGGCGGAACCGCGGCAATGAGCATGTCATTGCCGCGGAACCGCGGTCGTTTGATCGAATCACTGGATCGTTTTTCTGCAGTGTTTTCACAAAACCCTGAGACGATTTTTGAAGTATGATTTTTTATTTTTAGGGCAGAAAAAAAATCAACAGAAAGTTGTGGTTTTGCGGATGTGTTTTGCGACTTTTTTCCGATCGATGTTCTTAACACTTTGCTAACTTACTAGTTTATGTTCAACCTGGCTCTGATACCACTGTAAGTCCACGTTGCTCACCCCGGTTCTTAAAGGGAGGCGGAAACGGCGAAAAACAATGATTTTGGCGCAAGGCAACATGGACTAAAAATCGGATCTTTGCTAAACTAGAAACTAGTAAATACTAAAAGGTTTTATCTACTATGCTGTAGAAAGTATACCTCACAGAACTGGTCCTTCGGGTCTTCATCCCGCTGTCCCACTCGTCCATCCAAGCTCCAAGCGTCGATACGGACCTTGGGCACCTCCGCGGCCTTCTTGAGTCGAAGACGATCCACCCGAGAGTTGTACACTAAGCTTCGCCTCAAGCCAAGGCAACTAGGGCAAAGAGATTGCTAATCTAAATGCCTTAGGTTGTGTAGAAGAGAAAGATGGAAGTGTTTGTCTATGTGGATTCTTTTTCTCTCAACACATGAGATCAAAAGAAGAGATCAAGAGGAGGAAGAAGAAGGAGAAAGTTTGCAACCATGGAGCTTTTCATTTTCTTCTCACTTCATGAGAGAGAATGAGAAGAGAATAATGAAAAGATTAAACCCAAATGAAATGAACCATGGTTGCAATAATACACAATAATCATCATTACTAATCCTATCATGAAAGACTTGATGGCACATTGAATTGACCATTATCATAACATAAGAAATAAAAAGAAAATAAAAGAAGAGTGTAGATCGCTCTTAAAGGCCAATGGTCAACACGGTCAACGGGTAAACAAAGTCAAGAGGGGTCTAAGTGGTCAAATGGTCAATGCAATTAGCCATCACTAATCTATCACTAAAAGGATTAGTAAACAATGTCTCCCTACTCATAACGGTTTTGACCAAACGAATTGTCAAAACCCTAATGAGTATGCCACATTACGGTTTTGGCCGAACCAACTGCCAAAACCCTAATGGGGCACCTCCTCCTTCATCACTCCTCAAAACTGTGCATACACACCCGCATCCGCATTCCGTAGAATGCGAATGCACAGAAGACAAATCAAATCCATCTGTGCAATACTAGGATCTGGCTTAAACCAAAGCCCACTAGTATTGCCTGCCCGAACAGCATACGCACACAAGTGCACGTAAGTGATCGTAGCCCTGCCGTAAAACCATACGGCCTCTACACGTTTCGCTCAGTGCAGGGAAACTCTCTGTATGGGACTCTAAAGACTCGACACTACGCTGGCAGTGGGTTTAACCACAGACCGCAAGCGGCACTGGCTGTACGTAACGGTCCCTAGGTAGATGTCGATAAGAAGGCCGATGAGATAAACCCATCTGAACTCCTACTGAGCCTGTATGTGACAATCTCCGTACAGTCCGGTCTGTTCGTTGATACATCGCATGGCGGGCCTAGGGGACGGTGAACTTCAGTCCCCTAATAGCGGTACAAGTCGTGTCGGAGTGTAGCCCAGAACACCCTGAGATAACACTGGAAACCTACCAGTATATCTCGCTTGCCCTGGCCAGGGACTACTTGTGTAATGGCTCTCCTAGACACAGCGCGATGTCAACCCCTAATACCGGGAGAGACGAATCCTGTCTAACCGTCACTGCCTCCAAGTGCTTCAGGACTGTACCCAACTACTACCTGTTTGCACGACTCCTTTGAGCCGTGGTAGGGTAGTAATCTAAGTACAGTGGGAACACACTCGAGGCGAAGTGACAATGTCAAGTCAGCGGACTAAGCTGTACTCATGTCACCTGGGAACTGATAACTGGCGATAGGTATAATACCAACCAACAGTTCCCGACGAGTCATGTCCAGTGTACTCGTAACCTAACGAGCACCCGCATACTATCTCAAGTACGACGTACTGACGGCTGTGGGAAAGACCGTCTCCCCCGCTGGGATGAGAAGCGCATACGCTAGTCTACACCGGAGTATCGATGCCCTGTCTCGATAGTCCAACGACTAGGGACCTGTATAAGGATGTGCTTATGGATTACCCAGCTCCCACGAGTGTGAGCGCCATCACAACGCTGGTAATCAAGCAACGCTGGTATATAAGCAATATGCTAAAAGAAACACATGTACATATTGAAGTAGAGACAAACCAAGTAGCATACTACCATTTTGAGCAAGATTGTCTATACAACTGTGAATATCCCAAGCTTCCATCAAGTAATATACAAGCTAGTATGATACAGTAATGGCCTCTAGGGCATATACACTAACATATGCTACAATCGGTCAAGCTATTCTTGTCACAACGGTTCTCCATGAAGGACCTGGGTAATGCCTCGTACATTCTGGGGATCAAGATCTACAGAGATAGATCCAAGAGACTACTGGGACTTTCGCAGTCCAGGTACATAGTAACCGTACTAAAGAGATTTAGTATGGAGGATTCCAAGCGCGGTAACATACCCGCATTGCACGGAATTACCCTCTCCAAGAAGATGTCTTCTAAGACTGACGAGGAGAGGGTTCGCATGAGCACTATACCCTACGCTTCGGCGGTAGGATCTATAATGTATGCGATGCTATGTACAAGACCAGATGTAGCTTACGCGCTGAGCGTGGTGAGCCAGTATCAGTCAGACCCAGGCGAGGACCACTGGACGGCAGTGAAGAACATTCTCAAGTACCTGAGAAGGACTAAGGAGATGTTCCTAGTTTATGGTAATGGAGACCTCAGGGTCGAGTCATTTACCGATTCAAGCTTCCAGAGTGACAAAGATGACAGCAAGTCTATCTCGGGTTTTGTGTTTACCCTCAACGGAGGGGCGGTATGTTGGAGGAGTCCAAACAGGATACCGTCGCAGACTCGACGATGGAGGCTGAATACATTGCTGCAAGCGATGCCGCAAAAGAGGCGGTCTGGATGAAGAAGTTCATTAGTGAACTTCAGGTAGTTCCGTCCATTGTTGACCCAATACCTCTGTATTGCGATAACAATGGGGCTATAGCTTTAGCGAAGGAACCAAGGTCCCATCAGAAATCCAGACACATCTTAAGGCGGTATCACCTTATCAGGGAGATCATTGATCGTCAGGAGATCGAGGTACGGAGAGTGGACACAAAAGACAACACAGCGGATCCATTCACGAAGGCCCTCCCTCAAACACAGTTCGAGCGACTTTTTGAGCTATTGGGTATGCGGTACGCCGGCAGCTGGCCTTAGTGCAGACGTTGGGTATGCGGTACACCAATTACTGGCCTTTAGTGCAAGTGGGAGATTGTTAGATATGTATTCCATAGAGGCCATTATTGTATAGTACCGGTTTGTATAATACATTTTGGAGGCTTGGGATATATATATATGGTTTTACGACAGTCTTGCTCGATATAGTAGTATGCTACTTGGTTTGTTTCTATCTTAATATGTGTATCTGTTTCTTTAACATATCGCTAAAAAAACAAATTGGTATAGCCCTTAGGATGTTTGCTTGACTACCGGCGTTGTGATGGCGATCACACTAGTGGGGGCTGGGTAGTCTATAAGCACATCCTTATTTTGGTCCCTAGTCGTAGGATTATTGAGACAGGCATCGATACTCCAGAGTAGACTGGTGCATACGCTTCTTTTCCCAGCAGGGGAGATGGTCTGTCCCACAGCCATCAGTACGTCGTACTGGAGATAGTATGCGGGTGCTCGTTAGGTTACGAGTACACTGGACAGGACTTGTCGGGAACTGTTGGTTGGTATTATACCTATCGTCGGTTAACAGTTCCCAGGTGACATGAGTACAGCTTAGTCCGCTGACTTGACACTGTCACTTCGCCTCGAGTGTGTTCCCACTGTTCTTAGATTACTACCCTACCACGGCTCTACAGAGTCGTGCAAATAGATAGTAGTTGGGTGCAGTCATGAAGCACTTGGAGGCAGTGACGGTTAGACAGGATTCGTCTCTCCCGGTATTGGGAGTTGATATCGCGTTGTGTCTAGGAGAGCCATTACACAAAGTCCCTGGCCAGGGAAAGCGAGAATTGCTGGTAGGTTTTCCAGTAGATTCTCAGGGTGTTTTGGGCTACACTCCGACACGACTTGTACCGCTATTAGGAGACTGACGTTTACCGCCTCCCTAGGCCCGCTATGCGATATTCTCAGGCGAACAGACCGGACTGTACGGAGATTGTCACATTCAGGCTCAGTAGGAGTTCGATGGGTTCACCTCATCAGTCTTCTTATCGGCATCTACCTGAGGACCGTTACGTACAGCTAGTACCGCTTGCGGCCTGTGGTTAAACCCACTGCCAGCGTAGTGTCGAGCCTTTAGAGTCCCACACAGAGGGTTACTCGCCTTTGAGCAAAACAGAGTAGAGGTTGCATGGTTTTGCGACGGGGTTCGTTCACATCCGAGAACTTGTGCACGTTTGGTGTCCGGACAGTAGTTACTAGCGGGCTTTGGTTTAAGCCGGATCCTAGTAACTATTTTTGGGATTGGTTTTGTCTCGGTGTATTCGTGTTCCTTGGAGCACGGATGCGGGTGTGTATGCACAGTTGATAGAGACAGAGGATTCTCATTAGGGTTGTTGACCATTTGGCTTTGGTTGACTTGTTGACCGTTGACTTTTTCTTTAAACCCTAATGAGAATATGATATATGATTAATAATATTAATTAAGTATTATTGTGCCATGGTTGAGTTGAAAGTTTGACTTTTGTTGACTTGTTGACTTTGTTGACCGGTTGACCATTTTGGACTTGTTGACCATCATCATTTCATGGCTATCATTTCATGGGTATGACTTTTGCTTGCTTGTTGTTTGCAAAAGCAATTATAGCATGAAATGATAATGGTCATTGAAACTAACCATCACCATATACTTAATTATTATTATTATTATCATTATTCTCACTTTTGTGAGAAGGGTTGGATTATGAGAGCTCATTCTATCATTCTCTTTCTCTCTCCTAGAAAGAAAGCTCTCCCTCTTCCTCTTCCTCTCTCAAGGTTCAAGTGTTCCATGAGTTGGAAATCATGAACCTTTGAGACAAAACCACCATCACTCTTCTCTACTCAATCTAAGGTATTAGGTTCAGCAAACCAAACACCTTAGTCATCTCTAGGTTGAGATAGGAGCCCAATTTCGAGACCCTCGGGTGGATCCATCTATGGCAAAGAGGAGACGACAGGGAGGATCCGTTTAAGCGACTACGAGGAGCAAGAAAGAGGAAGAACCACAACAAGAAGAGAAGGAGTTCAAGACCAAGGTATAGCCATTCTACATAGTAGTTAGAACTTGTAGATTTTTGTTAGTTTGTGTTTAGCAACGATCCTTCATGAAACGGTCCATGTTACCTAGCTAGGGAAAAATTTTCGTTTTACCTATTCCGCCTCCCCGAAAGGACCGGGGTGGGTAACGTGGACCTAACAGTTCTTTAGTTCAATAATTGATTCTCTAATTCCTAACACAAGTTGAATGACACAACTTATAAACCTTAATCCCCAATTCAAAATCCAAAGCCAAAAATCAAGAACTTCGAGTACCAAATCAAGCATGAAGCGTTCGATCCTTTAGAAAACGACGTCGGACTTCATCGGAGCAAGTGATCCAAAGATATCCGCGACTCAAGGAGACGAGCGAAGCCGAAATCGACGATATAGTTCTTTCCTCTTGTAGATCTTGAGAGAATTGTAACAAAATTATTGATAAATAAAGGTGAAATTTCTTTATCTTGCTTTCTTTATATTCTTGCATCATGATTCGATCTCAATTCTTGATTGAGTATTTTGTTATGATGTTTGAGTAAAACTCCGCTCGTGAAGAAGTTGAGAGAATCAATAGATGATGATGTTACAAATCTTGAACGATTCTTAATTCCTATAAGTTTTGTAAACTCTTGTAAATTGAAGAGTCGGCAACCTAGTTTCGAGCGATGCTTTCTTGATTGTGTTCGCTCTTAATTAGTGATCCACGATCGATTCTTGAATTTACTAGAGGCTAGAATTTGAATGAGATTCATCGAAAGGACAAAGGATGAGATGAAGAAACCCTAGTTTCTTCGAAAGATCCTTAAACCTCGATTAATCGACATCGATCTAGTATCAAATCATTAATGGATAAGAAAACGTAATCAATAGATTTCATCACGTCTATAGATTCGATCGATTCCTACGAGCCTCAGTTCGATTCTTGATTATTGGATTGGAAATCATCAATTCTTGATTCTTGATTTTAATGTTTTCTTGATTTTAGATTTAGATCTAGTTAATTCTTGAACTTCAACTTTAAAATCTTGAATTGAATTATCTTCTCTTTTCTTTAATTTTCAATTCATCTAATTCGAATTACGAATGGATTACACTTTCCCTGTGGACGATCCGCACTCGCTAACGCGCTACAATCGATACCGTTATTGATTGCGGTCAAAATATTTTTGGTTGTGATTTCTATACATTTTCTACCAACACACCGAGATTTCATTCAATCAAATGGCGCCGTTGCCGGGGATCGTGTGCTAATTTGTTCGTTTATGAAATTTGAGTTGAAAAGTTTATTCCATCAAAAAATTTAGATCAAAATTCACGCAAACACTAAACGATTCGTTGCGATTTGTTGCGAGAAAATCTGGAATCTGTGGAGCTTGTGGAAAAATTTTCTGAACATTCCAGAGAGCTAAAGAGGTGAACAGGAACAGTTCCTGAGAATTTGGTGCAGGGAATCATCTGAAGGACCACGGATCCGCGGCTTTAGGCGCTCATTGCGGCGGATCCGCGTCTTTAGGCGCTCATTGCGGCGGAACCGCGGCGTGACTGTAGCTTAGCTGTACTAAAATTTCTCGGGTCATTTATAACTTTCTTATCTCCTCCTCTATCTGCTCCATTAACTAATTTCTGCAGGTTTCTTTGCAAAAATTCGCAGCGCCGCAAAAAGCTAAAATTGTGCGTGTTTGATCTTGGTTGTTTGCATATTAATACGGAATTTAAGGGGCACGGCCAAATCCAGATTAGGTGGGGAATTCATTACCCTTCCTAAGCCCCGAAAATCACAAAATTGCATCTGCATTACCCTCATTTGTTAGTTATATGTATGCCCTAGAGGCCATTACTATACATGAGATGTATATTGTAGTGGATGCTTGGACATATATAGGGAGGACTTTGTTGCTCGACATGATAGTATGCTATCTGGTTACCCTTTACCTTAACGTGTACATTGATTGTCTCTCTGTTACATGTTGATAAAGCCCTTAGGATGTGTACTTGACTACCTGGACAATGATGCGGATCATACTAGTGGGGACAGGGTAGTCCATAAGTACATCCTTCAAGGTCCCTAGTCGTGGGTGTATCGAGACGGGGCATCGATATACCAGAGTAGACTAGCGTATACCTTCTCGACCCATACAGATGGGCGATGGATGATCCCATATCCATTGGTGTTTGACATCAGAGATGATATACGGGTGCTCAGTGGAGACTGGGTACACTGGACGGACTCGCCGAGAACTCCCAGATGGTATTATACCTTATGTCAGATGGCAGTTCTCTGGTGACACTGGTACAGGTTAGTCTGTAGACCCGAGATCGTCATAGAGTCTTGTGTGATTCCCACTGTGCTTTGATTTCCACCTTACCACGTCCAAGAGGGCGTGCAAAACAGTGGTTTTTGGGTACAGTCCCGAGTTACATGGAGGCAATGAGCGATAAGAGGGGTTTCGTCTCTCCCGGTATTGGGGGTTGATGTTGTGTTATGCTCGATTGGCCATAACAAGAAAGTCCCTGGCCAGGGCTAGTTTAGAGATATACTGGTAAGTGTTACCAGTAGTTTCTCGACCCGTTATGTGCCTCATATCGGCATGACTTATCGGTTATTGGGGTCTGACGTTTTACCACCCCTAGACTTGATATGCGACATATCAGACGAGGAGACCGGACTGTACGGCAGTGTCACTGTCAGGCTTTTACAGGAGTTGGAGCGGGCTTGCTTGCTGATCTTCTGATCGCTCAATACCCGGGTAGCCGTTACGTCCAGCTAGTACCGCTGACGGCTTGTGGGTGCTTGATATGATCATCACCTACTGCCAGAGTATTGACGAGTCTTTAGAGTCCTACATAGAGGTTATACTGGCTCAGGCAAAACGAGATAGGAGCGCATATGTGATATGTGCGGGACCGAGAATAATGCGTGTATGAGATACCGTATTCTATTCTCGCGATGTTTGTATCGATCGGTTGTATGCGATATAACCAAGTTATCGAATCAAGGGTTGATTCGATAAGTCGATACATTGAATATTAGTCGGTTAAATGTGATATAACCGGATTATTAAGTCAAGTATTGATTTAATAATTTAGTGTATAATTGTATATGTGATATACTAATTTACATTAACTAACATTGGTTCACTTAAGCATTCATTTTTTCTCACTTGTGCACAACTTGATATATATGTGATATATATATTTATTTGTGTTTACTATTTGTATCATGGTTGTTGATACACTTGTCATGGGTGTATGAGACATACACCATTATATATATATATATATATATATATATATATATATATATATATATATATATATATATATATATATATATATGTATGGTTTTTAATATTCAAAGTAAATACAAAATTAGTGAATATTTGTTAAATGCATGAAGCTTGTAGAAGCTTGTGAGTGCTTTGACAAATTCAACCCTTTTTGTTTTGCTTTGGATATTATTTAACCTAACCAATATATTTAGCCATGGTTATGTCTCTACATGAGTTAAGTATATGATACTCACTCACCATGGTTAATTCATTCTCTCTCTTGATAAGTTTCATTCTCATTTGAGCTCATCTTCTTCCTCCTTCATTTTTCTTTCTAGGGTTTGTAAAAAAGAGAGATACAAAATGAGAAAAGAAATTCTAAAGTGTACCGATTTCCTATCTCACCATCCTCTACTAGACTAGCACTTTAGTTTAGGGTGTTTGCTTCACTAATTCTTTGGTTAGTGAAGTAGAAGCTTGAGTTCGTATTCCCTCGACGTAGATCATCTTCGGCCTCGAAGACTTCAAGCAATCCCGTTGCAACTTTCTCATGGAGCCGTCCGAGAGTCCGGGAGTTCGATCATCGCAGCGAAGGGACTACTACAAGGAGCTTAAGAAGTGAAGGACCGATCTACAAAGGTTGTATTTCGTATTCACTTAGAGTTAATGAGTTTAACTTGCACTTGAAACCCTAATTTTCTAGCAAAGATCTTGTTTAGAGTTATTCGGCACGGCTAAAATCATAATCCGGCATGGTTGATGCCTTGTAGATCCTTATTAGAGTGCCTAGTAACCGTACAGTGGTATCAGAGCCTAGCTAGAACATTAGGCGATGTGTTAACGAAGTTAAAACCCCGATCGAACCCGAAAACATCAAAGTAAACCCCTCTCTGGAAATTTTTTCAAAACTGGGATTTTTCTGTATTAAAAATACCTAAAAAATTCAGCAGGGTTTTCTAAGAATTACCATGAAAAACGAGCCCCTAATACCTCCACGTGGCCGCGGAACCGCGGCAATAAGCCCTTTTAGCGACGGTTCCGCGGCAAGGTAAGGGTATTAGGGACGGTTTTTTCACAGTAATACTTTCCTCTGTTGTTACTATTTTCTGGGTATTTTTAAAAGTGGCTCAAGTGTTGAGATTTCTGGGGTTTATTTTGTAATCATTGATTCGATCGGAATATTTAATTTCGTTTTGTTTTCCGGATATTTAGAACGTGTTAAAAAGTTCGAACGGATATCAATAACTCACTTTTTCCCGACCCGGAAATTTTCCAAGTGTTGGATTTTTTCGTTGTTTAAGAACATCTAGATCGTGCAAGTTACGCGATGGACCCTCTAGAAGACAACAAACCTTAACTCGATTATGTGACCGTCTTGAACTGCCTTTTGAACCTTAGGATTTGGGGCAGTACGGCGTGCCGCATGTGAGGCGTTGGCTTGACCCTTCTACGGCTGGACCATTGGTACTGTGGCATGTGATGGATGTTTTAAACTCCCCTCAAGTGTTGAGAATATTTGGAAAACTTGGGTGTTTGATCATTCGATCGGAAAGTTTAACATTGTCTATTTATCTGGAATTTGATACAATATTTGGAATCCACAAGTAGTTATGAGATAATTGATTTGGATGTTATAAACATAGCAGTTTAGTCTCAAATGATCGGTTGCCACGGAATTTTGATGCGATCAAAAGTCCGTCGCAATCACGTAGCGTACGCGGATACTCGCCGGGTAAACTTAATAGATAGCCACGCCCCATAGCCCCGACCAAGTCACTGTAGGAGAACCCCGTCGCCAAAAGCATCCGGTCGGGTGCTCGCGGCAGCGGTGTTCCGCTTTAGTGCACTTCGTCGACGGCATCCGGGGGTGCGGCCGTCTACTAAAGTTTGCGACGAGCATTCGATCAAATATCGAGAATCTTGTTGAATTGCCCGACTTGATATTGAAAAGTGTTTTCGATATAGAGACTAAAATGCGGGGTTTATAATTGTTAGGCATGCGATGTCTAAGGAGGTTGCGGATTCCAACTGTTGTAGTTTTACACTTTCTTTTCTGCGACCGTAAGTGTAATATGTGATATCGCCGGTTTCGTTGCTATATATAAACGACAATTAGGATGCGCATATTTACTTACGTTGATGACATGTGATGTTATGTGTTGCTGGATATGTTATATTGGATCGTCGCGTTTTGAATAGCCGGGGTTTTTTTATGTGAGATGAGAGTTTTTATTTTCATACATGTAAAATAAAATGTATGTAATATTCTTTTATTGGGGCACTTCCGGGATGAGGTTGATGTCACCTTTTGTATATTATTTACTTTTCCGCACTAGGATAGACCCAAGAAGGAGAGCACAAGTAACCGGGTTCTGGAGTCCAGTGGGAGACCAACTCGAGGAGTCGAGTCCGGGTCTCCTAACTCTAGAATTGGTAGGGTTGCTTGCCGCTCTCGTAGGGGTCTAGGGCTGTGGGTTTGGCTATTCATCGCGACCGTGGAATCCGTGTTTTATAGAGGCTCAAAATAAAATACGGACGTCCTAGTATATCCAATGTTTCATATGTTTCTTCTGCTGCGATATCTGTAATGTGATCATGTGATGTGATGTGATAAATACTGTATATAGTATATATGATATATTATATAGGCGTTACTTATGTTTTACACCCGCGCTAGCCCTGCCATGCTCTGCCGTTAGTTACCTAACCTAATGGTGCACGAGGGGACATCGAGGCGAATGCGGATGGCATAAGTGTACGACGTATTTATCTGTGATGTTTAGGTGACTTAAATGTGTAAGTCTACGCTAGCGCCCCGGCCGTCAACAGACGCCAAATGCGGAATAAAAACTTTTAACTGGCGCTATCGTATACTTTAACCCGGATCTGCCATTATTGCTAAACTAACAAACTGTAAAGAGTGTAGAAAGGTTATACCGAACGATCCGAGTCCTTCGTTCTTTAACCATCATCCCACGCTCCGTTGCGGCTGCTCCGATCTCGTCGATCTCCGAAATCCTCGTCCAGGTGGCACCACGTCTCTGATTCTTTAAACGGGCTCCCGCCTCTGACTTGAGGCAACTCGATCGTCAAGTTTGCTAAAAGAGACGACCAAGAATGATGTAGAGAATGAGTAGATGACTTTGTCTCACTTCGTCCAAGTCCGTGGATGATCGGTTAATGAAGTTGCCGAGGGAATCGGGTGATGGAATGAAATGAGCTGTGAAATTCCATACACCCCAAAATCTATCATAATCTTTTCAAGTGAAAACCTCAAGTGAGAGAGTGTGTGAGGAGAGAGAGGGGGCCGGCCTCTTATATGGAGGAGGTGGTGACCGTAGGAGAAAGAGAGTGACCACAAGGAAAATATCATGTGTGAACACATGAAAATATCAAGCACAAATATCTTAAGGAAAACAAAACCTCATTGAAATCAAAGCATGAGTCATTAACCTTGTCATCAAATTCTAGAACCTTCTAGAAGCATGACTCACTCTCATCCAAGAAAAGATAAATCCGTCTTTAACTGAATGTTAAAAGACGGCTGATAGAAAACTGGAAACTGGCAACTTCCAAAAGTGATCCTGAAACGACTTTCAGGATAACCCCGAAACTGTATAAATATACCCGCATTTGTATTACGACCGAATACAAATGCAACTGAGACAAAGATATTATACCTACTCAATATAATACTCGGATCCGGCTTAAACCAAAGCCGACAAGTATCAACTGCCCGAAAAATAACACGTGCGTAAACGCACGTGCATTTTCCGAACCCTGCCATAAAACCATACGGCCTCTACAACGTTTCGCCCGAACTTGGGAAACTGTCTGTGGGGGACTCTAATGACTCGTCAGTACCCTGGCAGTGGGTTTAACCACAAACCGTCAGCGGCACTAGCAATGCGTAACGGCTGCCCATGGACTGACCTCAAGGGAGGCTGATGAGCGAACTCATCAAGAAAACCCTACTGAGCCTAACAGTGACAATGTATATACAGTCCGGTCCGTTCATCTATGAGTATCGCATATCTGCCTAGGGGGCTAGTAACGTCAGACCCCCAATAGCAGTATAAGTCGTGTCGGAGTGAAGCCCAATAACACCCTGAGATACTACTGGAGTACCTACCAGTAAATCTCCTGCCATGGCCATGGACTTTGTGTAATGGCTCTCCTAGACACAGCACGATCTCGCCCCTAATACCGGGAGAGACGAATCCCCTGCCGATCCGCTCACGTGCCTCCATATGGCTCGGGACTGTACCCAAAAACTACCTGTTTGCACGACTCCTTTGAGCCGTGGTAGGGTAGAAATCAAAGCACAGTGGGAACTCACACGAGACAAATGACGACCTCAGGTCGATGAACTAACCTGTACACATGTCACCAGGGAACTGCTATCTGACGATATGTATAATACCAGCTAGCAGGTTCCCGGCGAGTCCTGTCCGGTGTACTCATAACCCAATGAGCACCTGTATACATCTTAGGTGATCCAACAGACACCAGTGGCTTGTGAGACCGGCCACCGCCCCTCGTCGGGGTCTCGACTGTACACACTAGTCTACTCCGGAGTATCGATGCCCTGTCTCGAAACTCCCACGACTAGGGACTACAATTAAGGATATGCGTATAAACCACCCAACTCTCACGTATATGATCGCCATCATACTGTTGGTGGTAAAGCAAGATCCTAAGGGCTCTATCAAAGTGTAACATGTAATCAGTCACCTGAACATGTATACGACTGATAAAGGCAAACCAGATAGCATACTATCATCTCGAGTGAGACTGTCCTACTGGTATAGGTCCTCCGCAATCATTGCAATCACGTACCTGTGATCCAATAATTGACTATGAGGGCACTATCTCCAACAATCTCCCACTTGCACTCAAGGCTAATTATTGCGATGTCGACTACTCACAGCCCGTGTGAAACCGAACATCCAACTCCTCTACTAATCAGTTTCACAAAGCCCGTTTGTAAAACTATTGTGTTCGAGAAATAGCCTTAGTGAGTGGATCCGCCTAGAAGTTTCTTTCTATATCTCTCTTAATCTCAAGTTCGCGGAGAAAGCCATCTCCCGAATTGAGTAATACCTGTCTTAGAATGTGTCTGGATATCTGATGGGACCTAGTTCATAAATGAACTCCAAATCCAAACTTCTTAGACTGTATCGATCACTGAACCTAATCAGTATCCGGCACCATGCCACCCACAGTATCCTCTTGGACCACCTGTCCATAATACTGTTCCTCATCAGAGGGAAAACTATAACTCTGACAATCACTCTGTCATCCATGTCACCTTTGAAGCCTGGAATGATAACCGTCTCCCGAAAGATGCTGCCGTCATCAAATCCGTAGAACATGTACTTATGTTCTAAAACTGCTTCCTTATGTTTCTCCAGGATTGGATTAATACAAACTTATTGCATCTAGTGCAAAACCAACATTTGGTGTGGTACTTGACATCTCATGATTGACTCAATTGCCTAAGCAAATGATCTGCCAATCATGCACATCCCTCTCCCCTTTAGTCTGTAAGACAGCTTTAGAGAGGGTGACTCCATTACCTGCAGGTACACCACCATGCTAGGAGTCATCTATTCTAAAAACCATTAGAATACTGTCAAAGTACCTACATTGGGAAACTACCCAAATCCAGATCTAAAACCACAGATCTAGAAACCAAAATGTCAAATATTATATCCATATCCTGTCTGGAGAAACAACTGTGTGAGGACCACAGTACAACAGATCGTAGTATAGGAATTTTACTTCCTACTCTGTATATGTCATCCAGATACCATGACATCACACCCTACTACCTTCTTAACAGATCCATCCCCTATTCTGATTGAAGTCAAAACCATGACTGTCATATCAAAATTAGATGATCTATCTCCGCTATAACTACTCAAGTCTATAAATAGATATAAGCTACTTGCCCACTATGCTTCCGATGCTCCCACTGACTACGACAACCCTCCTACCGGGTCTCATAGCCTGGAACAACAGTAGTGTCAAGTCTTGGTAGATAAGAACCTCCCTGTCACCGTCCTTGAGGCTACCGAAGTACCTCTCGGGTGTCTGAGGTTACCCACCATATCTGCGGAGTGGCTATTGGAGTGTCAAACCTGATTGAATATATAGGTCCTATTAAATTTTCCGTAATCGTTCGCGGTTCTGGAATCACTTCCAGTTCTACCATACTACCACTACTGTTTTCTGAAAAAGATCCATTTTTACTAAAACTGTGGCAAGTCAAGAACAATATCACTATTGATCTTCCAAATGGTAGAATATCAACCCTCGTCATAGCCAGGGTCAACCCACAAACAGCCATTACAGAAACGTGCCCTGAGTTATCCAGAGTCTGGTTTTAAGCATAAGCTGGACAACTCCCCGTACCTTAATATCTTTTAAGGTACGAACTATTCTATATCCAATATAGAAACTTTAGCACTAATTTAATTGGAACCATATTCAAACCATGCAGCTGTCTCCAGTGCATATCAACTTAATGGAAAGAGGCTTAATCAGCATTACTCAACTTAGGAATCCATCCAATTATGAGTAACCTGAAAGAGAAACACATTATCAAAACCATCACTATCATCTGAATACCAATCACAAGAATCTACATCTTCGATCTCTTTGAAGAATCCCGATACTTGTGATACCTGGTTCTCTACTTTATTCTTATACCCACAACTTCTCAAAACTTAGACCTTGTATTTCTATGAAACACTCGCCTAAATACTAGAGAAGTTATAAGTAAACAGAACATAGTACGAGGACCTACCCCTTTGTCCTGATGGACACTTGGACAACATACAATACTCTGTACAAGTCCGCTGAGTCAAACAACTCAAAACCTGTGCATCGTAGGTTGAAAACTGTACCCTGGCGATTTCCTCAAATATCACCAATTACAACGAATTCCGATATAATGAGGATAATCACCTAATTCCCAATAACTTGCTCCCACTCATCATCTGTAAAACCATACAGATATGAGAATGAAACCTGGTAAATACATACCCTTGGAGTAAGTGTCTAATCGGGAAAACAGTTTTTCTTTAACAATGCACTGAAACATGAAAATGTTTCGTAGGGGTATCCTGGTATTCATAGCAATGCCTCTTCCATAATCCAATTCATGACTATAACCGTATATCTCTTTGCCATCTCTCCAAATCCCCTTTATTTGTCTTTAGTCGTTACCTTCTGTACACCATCGTTAGGCTAAATGGTTTTCTTCCTTCCCTACCGTTCGGCACCAGCCTATGGTTTGGAAGAAGACTATCCAGTAAGCATAATAGGTGTACCCTCCTAAACCAAGGAGTACTCGTATCTTGAAAGAAGGTGATGATAAAAGACAACTGAATAATACCTTATTCCTTTAAAGGTGAAATAGGAGTGGCGATGAAGTACGCGGTTTTGGTCGTGAATGATACAGTCGCAATTTACTTTGCCCTCTTTCTAATCCCTTTATTTTGTCTTTACATATTACCTTCTGCACACCCTACTTAGGCTAATTGGTTTTCTTCATTCCCTACCTTTCGGCACCAGCCTATAGTTTGGAATAAGACTATCCAATAAGCGTAATAGGTGTACTCTCCTAAACCAAGGAGCTCTCGCAACCTGAGAGAAGGTGATAATAAAAGACAACTGAATAAACCAATTCTATTTCTCCTGAACCTGGATCCATCCTCGAAGAAGTTCTTTTGAGTTCGTATATAACCATACGATGGATCTATCCAATGGAAGTGGATATCCGTAATAATACGGGTGTTCTGAGAAATTCAAAGGGTAAAAGAAGGAGTGGCAATGACTTATGCAACTCAGACAATCCAAAAGCCAGTATTTTAAGAAGGTTCGGTCAACCTGGTCACTGAGTCATAGTCTAGGGTCGGTCAAAAGGTCGCTGCCAAAGAGAGAGAGAAAAGAAACACTCTGCGTACACTCTAGCCTAGATCAGAATGGTTATCACTTTATCTAATCCGGAAACCTCCCACTGTCCTGTCAAATTCTCCTCCAAACCTAAAGAAGAATCAATCGGGATCACCCGAAGAGTAAACCAACTCATCAGTGGGAATCGGGATCCAACTCTCATCGCATGATAACGTGATGGAATGCATCCACGTTACTCATACTCCAGATGGTATGCGCATACTTGGCAAATTTCAGTTTCTTTAGAAACTCCCGATATGATTTTTGCCCCATGCTCTTATAACCTTGGCGTTGGTCAAAATGTCATAAGTCACATGCCAAGTTCTACCCGTCACTATCTTGTCAATTTGAACCCACCCGCACATGCCCTTGACGTTAGCCAAAATGGCAGAACGACTGTCCCAAACTAACTCATCTATCTATGCAACAATTGAATACCCAGCAGCTACCAAACACTATGCCTTGGCGTTGGTCAAAATACATAGCTTGAATACTACTGAATACCCAAAAGAAGTGACGGAGGGCTACGGCTGGTTTTTGGCGAAAAACCTTTAACGTAACGAACTTGATATCGCTGAAGGAACCTGATAGCTTTTTAAAATATAGTGGCGAAAACCTTTTGCTAAAGAGGTCACTCCCGGTAAAGGGATCTCGGCTCTTTCCTCGTGGAATGAGGTGCAGGATATTCCACTGAATACCTCTATGCAAAGCAACTTGTAATCGACTATAGTGAAGTTATTACTCTGACGCAAACTTCTGCCCAAGGGGTCAGCCCCGGTGAAGGGATATCGGCCCTTGCCCCGTCGAATGAGGTGCAGGATATTCCACTGAATACCGCTATGCATAACAAAAGGAAACGTCTTTGTAACAACACTTTTTAAATTTGTTCCAACAACTGTAAACAGGTTTGTTTTACTTTGCATTGATCAGAATCAACGCAGTCCCATCATTTAATCACACCAGAAAAGAACGAAAATAAAATGTACGTATATGCCATCTGCATTCGTCACTGGGTCCCGTCATCACCCGTTAGGTTACTTAACTAACGACAGAGCGGGGACTGGACTAGCGCGGGTGTAAAACATATACAACATCTAATAGTATATAAACCAATATACAATAATCGCTCCAGGCATGATAATATGCAACATTACAGAAAAGGTAATAAGCATCACAGAACAATACAGATAATCTGGGATCCCAGGGTTTCACAGAGCCGCTGTTGAAACCCGACGTTCTCCTGTCGTGTGGATAGCCTGTGCAATGAAACCTAGACCCCTAGGGTGCGGCAAGTTACCCGCCAAAACTTGAAGCGAGGCAGCCCCCTACAGCATAGTGAATGGACCACCCAGCACTTCACGGAATCCGGTAATCTTGGGCACCCCTCCTTAGGTCAACCTGTACCCCCTACGAGTGCGGCGAATAGTCTGCCAATTCTAGAGTGGGGCCCATCTGCCTCTCAAAGCCATGAAATGCGGACCCGTTGCTTCTCAGAACCCGGCTATCCGTGCACTCCGTCTCGGGGCAAAACCTAGTACAGTAATGAAAAATAGTACAATAGATACATCGACCGCAACCTGGTCATGCCCCAAAAGAATATTATACAACAGGCAGTGACGGCAGTCCACAAGTTGGACGCTCGCCCCGCAATATCAAATGTACAAATAAACTTAAACTGCACTACCATTGCACAATGCTATCCACCACGACAAATCCGCAACATCACAGCACAACACAGAACATCAACGCGAATGTCACGTTCGCAAACCCCTCTAAAAGAACTATAGCAATCAGACGCGGTTTACCGATCAAATGACATTCCCGGTCGGAGATATAATGTAAGCACTGTAAACTAACGTGTTTAAATTTCGATCGACCAAACATCAAGAAGTGGGCCCCACGACTTACTGGTGAACAGTAACAAAACCTGGGCCCAAAAGATATATACCAAAAACCACAAAATCCAACAGAGAACCCACTGTACAAATTTGGGAGCATGAGCTCACCAAGTGGCCGCGGATGCGCGGCCAAACCATGGGGTTGGCCGCGTTTCCGCGGCGGTTTGGTGGAGTCATGTGCCCAAATTTTGCCGTGGTTCTTAGAAAAGCCTGCACAGTTTTCTGAGACATGTAGAAAAATTTTAGGAGACCATTTAAAATCGACAGAAACTGTGAGCTTGGAATTTTGCAATTTTCAATTTCCGGTTCGATCGATATTTTAAACGCGTTAGCACAAGTTAGCATAGCAAAATGGTTAGGCTCTGATACCACTGTAAGTCTACGCTAGCGCCCCGGCCGTCAACAGACGCCAAATGCGGAACAAAAACTTTTAACTGGCGCTATCGTATACTTTAACCCGGATCTGCCATTATTGCTAAACTAACAAACTGTAAAGAGTGTAGAAAGGTTATACCGAACGATCCGAGTCCTTCGTTCTTTAACCATCATCCCACGCTCCGTTGCGGCTGCTCCGATCTCGTCGATCTCCGATATCCTCGTCCAGGTGGCACCACGTCTCTGATTCTTTAAACGGGCTCCCGCCTCTGACTTGAGGCAACTCGATCGTCAAGTTTGCTAAAAGAGACGACCAAGAATGATGTAGAGAATGAGTAGATGACTTTGTCTCACTTCGTCCAAGTCCGTGGACGATCGGTTAATGAAGTTGCCGAGGGAATCGGGTGATGGAATGAAATGAGCTGTGAAATTCCATACACCCAAAAATCTATCATAATCTTTTCAAGTGAAAACCTCAAGTGAGAGAGTGTGTGAGGAGAGAGAGGGGGCCGGCCTCTTATATGGAGGAGGAGGTGACCGTAGGAGAAAGAGAGTGACCACAAGGAAAATATCATGTGTGAACACATGAAAATATCAAGCACAAATATCTTAAGGAAAACAAAACCTCATTGAAATCAAAGCATGAGTCATTAACCTTGTCACCAAATTCTAGAACCTTCTAGAAGCATGACTCACTCTCATCCAAGAAAAGATAAATCCGTCTTTAACTGAATGTTAAAAGACGGCTGATAGAAAACTGGAAACTGGCAACTTCCAAAAGTGATCCTGAAACGACTTTCAGGATAACCCCGAAACTGTATAAATATACCCGCATTTGTATTACGACCGAATACAAATGCAACTGAGACAAAGATATTATACCTACTCAATATAATACTCGGATCCGGCTTAAACCAAAGCCGACCAGTATCAACTGCCCGAAAAATAACACGTGCGTAAACGCACGTGCATTTTCCGAACCCTGCCATAAAACCATACGGCCTCTATAACGTTTCGCCCGAACTTGGGAAACTGTCTGTGGGGGACTCTAATGACTCGTCAGTACCCTGGCAGTGGGTTTAACCACAAACCGTCAGCGGCACTAGCAATGCGTAACGGCTGCCCATGGACTGACCTCAAGGGAGGCTGATGAGCGAACTCATCAAGAAAACCCTACTGAGCCTAACAGTGACAATGTATATACAGTCCGGTCCGTTCGTCTATGAGTATCGCATATCTGCCTAGGGGGCTAGTAACGTCAGACCCCCAATAGCAGTATAAGTCGTGTCGGAGTGAAGCCCAATAACACCCTGAGATACTACTGGAGTACCTACCAGTAAATCTCCTGCCATGGCCATGGACTTTGTGTAATGGCTCTCCTAGACACAGCACGATCTCGGCCCCAATACCGGGAGAGACGAATCCCCTGCCGATCCGCTCACGTGCCTCCATATTGCTCGGGACTGTACCCAAAAACTACCTGTTTGCACGACTCCTTTGAGCCGTGGTAGGGTAGAAATCAAAGCACAGTGGGAACTCACACGAGACAAATGACGACCTCAGGTCGTGAACTAACCTGTACACATGTCACCAGGGAACTGCCATCTGACGATATGTATAATACCAGCTAGCAGGTTCCCGGCGAGTCCTGTCCGGTGTACTCATAACCCAATGAGCACCTGTATACATCTTAGGTGATCCAACTGACACCAGTGGCTTGTGAGACCGGCCACCGCCCCTCGTCGGGGTCTCGACTGTACACACTAGTCTACTCCGGAGTATCGATGCCCTGTCTCGAAACTCCCACGACTAGGGACCACAATTAAGGATATGCGTATAAACCACCCAACTCTCACGTATATGATCGCCATCATACTGTTGGTGGTAAAGCAAGATCCTAAGGGAGTGTAACATGTAATCAGTCACCTGAACATGTACACGACTGATAAAGGCAAACCAGATAGCATACTATCATCTCGAGTGAGACTGTCCTACTGGTATAGGTCCTCCGCAATCATTGCAATCACGTACCTGTGATCCAATAATTGACTATGAGGGCACTATCTCCAACAAAATGATAGGACTTCATTAATATGATTAATGAAAGAAAAGAAACCTAAAAGATGTTGTGGAATCGAATTTTCAAAAACAGGTAGCTACAGTTCTTGCTTTGCATCGCGGTGTACCTTGTAGAACATCCTGCACCTTATTCGATAAGGAAAGGGCCGAGATCTCTTCACCGGGAGTGACCCCTTTAGCAATGACTGGCAGATGCTACAACACTCGGTTTTGTCTTTTGATTGCTTTTCTAGTTCTTGCTTTGCACAGTGATATATATGATATGTCATGCACCTCATTCGACGAGGAAAGAGCCGAGATCCCTTCACCGGGAGTGACCTCTTTAGCGAAACTAGTAAAAGCCTCAAAAACACTCCATTTTAAAATCATTTGATTCTACAACGATATCAAGTTCATTACGCAATAGGTTTTCAGAAAAACCTGTCGTAGCCCTCCGTCATTTCAGATAATTTGTATATAGTATTCGTGCTACATTTGTTGGATTTCGTCAAGGTGTAGTGTGCGGTAGCTATATGCTGCTTATGTGCTGCATACGATGCGATTGGATTAGGGTAGTCGAACGGCTTTGTTGGCTTTCGTCAAAGGTCGTGCGGGTGGGTTTAATTCAGTCAAGAAATGTACGGGTTGAACTTGACTAGCGGGCTATGGTTTGTTGGCTTTCGTCAAGGTCATAGCACGTTAGGGGCAAAATTATCGGGAATTTCAAGTGTTGAAATTTGCAATGAGATTGCATACCTTCTATGAGATAGTTGGATCCCGATACCCACTGCGAGTAATTGTTACTCCTGGGAGAGTTTTACACATTACAATTAGCCGATCAAGTAGGTGTCTAGAAAGGTGTCAACGGGGTTACGCTTTTGGGAAAACGAGATTTACTTTAATTAGGTCCGTGCGAAAGCACGGGGAACCTCCCTCAAAGTACCGACACTGGCCTGGCTGAAAGATTGGCGAAGTTGTAGGGTGTAATTAATCCCGGTTAGTCTTTCCTTTTAGGTTTTGAAGGAAGATTTGATAAAAACAGTGGGAGCCATCCTGATTAGATAAAATAATAACCAATCTGATCTTGCAAGAGCGCACGCAGAGTGTTTTCTTCTCTCTCTCTCCAGGTAGCGACCATGTCACGCCTTAATCAAGATAATAATACGGATGTATTGACCGAACCCGCTTGTTATACTGAGCTGGGGAACGTTGATCCCGCTCCAACTTATAATTGTTATAAGACAGAGCAGGAAATTGGGGATTACCAGAATTCCCGTGCCGCCCAAACGAAGAAAGTGCATGATGGTGCATCTTCTTCGGGTGTGTTCATTACAGAGAACTGTTTCTCAGTATCCTTTACGTCCTGGGTATGTGATACCGGATCAGGATCCCATATATGTAATTTGTTACATGGGCTACAGATAGGTAGAGAACTGAGAACGGGTGATAAGTTTCATGAGATAGAAAACGGTGCAAGTGTTGCAGCCAAGTCTGTTGGTCATCATCACCATGTATTACCAGAATACATTGATTCTGAACGAATATTATTAGATACCGAACCTGATAAACAACATCATATCAGTCTCTTTATTCGTAAAGAAGGATATAATTTTGTATTGTTGGATAATATTTTGAACATTTCCTATATCAAGAGTTGATCGGTTCAGGCACGTTATCTAAAAGCATTAACATTCTAAATCAAACTACAGTTCTTGGTACACAGAACACACACAAGAGGAAGAGTTCAGAAATGAACGAATCCTTCTTGAGGTATTGTAGACTAGGTCATATCAATGCGACCCGACAAGCTGAAGTTACATAAAGATGCATATTTAAATTAGTTTGAATTTACATATTGTGAAACTTGCCGGTCATGTCACAGAGATAAGATGACCATAGCTCCGTTTATTAGAAACAGAGAAAGAGTTAGTGAACTCTTGGGATGATACATACTGATGTATGAAAGTCCCCTGTCTATACATACCAAGACCGGTCCTTTGTACTTCATTACATTCTCTGATAATCTCTCAAGATTCAGGCATATGTTCCTGTTGAGACACAAATTCGAAGCTTTTGAGATATTCAATGAATATGAGTTAGAAGTAGAGAACCAAAAACGGGTATAAGTATTATGTCCTTTGATGGGATCAAGGAGGAGAATACTTGAGCACGGAATTCCTGGACTGTTCTAAACAAGAATGAGATTCTCTCTCAGCATTACTCCTCTGTATACACCATAGCACGATGGTATATCGGGGCGGAGCAAATACACCCTATTTGATACGGTGTGCTCTATGATGAGTACTACTGAGTTTCCTATTTCCTTTTGGGAGTTATGCACTTGAGAAGCTGCATACCTATTGAATAGGGTTCAAATCAAATCAGTTGCCTACCACTTCATATGTGATATGGAATGGGAAGAGCCTATATCTTAAGTTTGTTAAGATTTGGGGTTGTCCAGCCTATGTCTAAGAGCATAATCCGGACAAGCTCGAGACAAAGTCAGTTCTGTGGAAGTTTGTTGGATATCCCAAGCATTCGCAAGAAAATATCTTCTACCAAACAGAAGAACAAAAGATGTTTTGTTTCTCAGCATGCCACCTTTGTGAAAGGGTATTTCTTGTGAAGAAATTAGTGGTCATGAGGTAGAACTAGAAGGAGTTCCAGCTATACAAACTATAGCAGATGATTTGGTAGAACTGAAGGATTCAATAGTAACCAACGAACCTCAGCCTCTCCGCCGATCTAGTAGGGTTCCTCACCCACCTGAGAGATACTTTGGTTTCTCTATGACAGTGGGAGCGAGAATTGCATCATGAGATGATGACCCAACTAGTTTCGAGCTGGCCATCAGGAGTGGGACTCTGTAAGAATGGATGGATGCTTAGCGATCTGAGATGGAATCCTTATACACCAACAAAGTATGGACTTTGGTTGTTTTATCTGAAGGGTTAAATCCCCATCAGTAAGTATATCTTGATAAGATTACTTGGTGTACATGGAAAAGTTGAGACTTTCAAAGCTATGCTTAAGTCCATCCAGATCCTACTTACCACGACTACATACCAAGACTACGATATCTGGCGGTTGGGTGTCATGACTGCTTTTTCAAAATGATGTTTTAGAAAAGAGTGTCTATAAATACACAGCCAGAGGGCTTCGTAGACAGTAGGAGCAGCAGAAACGTGTGCAAGATGTTTTATGTGATAAAGCAGGCATCGCGGAGTTGGAACGTCTGTTTTGATGAATTAGTCAAAGAGTTTGACATCATCAAAATGGTAGATGAACCTTGTATATACAAAAAGGTAGTAGGGAGTATGGTGGTGATCCTCGTAAAGAACGTAGATAACATACTCTTGATAGGAAAGGAGTTTCCTATGCTACGCTCGATCAATCTCCGCTTATCACAAGTATTCTCCATACAGGATCAAAATGATACCTCATAAATCCTGAGTTTTGGATCTATGAGATAGATCTAATTGGATGTTAGGATACTCACTAGTTGTAGTGAGATGGTATCAATTGATCCTGGAGAGAATCACTGGAAGGGTTCCAGGGTGATAAGGACGACTGAATGTCAGTCACAAGCATTGTCTTTACCCTCAGTAAAGGGACGGTATGTTGGAAGAGTTCCAAGCTAGATACCGTGGCATACTAGACGATAAAGGCTGGATACATCGCTACCAAAGATGCTACCAAAGAGGAAGTCTGGGTGTATATTAGTTCATGAGATGAACTTCGTTCCTACCATTATATGACAATGGAGTTGTGGCCTATGCCTAGGAACGCCCGTCCCATCAGTGATCCAGACATATTCTAAGGCAGTGTCACCTGATCAAGGTGATGGTTGATCTCCAGGGGATCGAGGTCAGGAGAGTAGACTCAGAGGACAACACGGCAGATCCACTCACAAAGGCTTTTTCCCAGAAAGGACTATTATGGGATGGTTGAGTATGAGATACTACAACCACTGTTATCAGATGGCCCTAGTGCAAGTGGGAGATTGTTAGTTATATGTATGCCCTAGAGGCCATTACTATACATGAGATGTATATTGTAGTGGATGCTTGGACATATATAGGGAGGACTTTCTTGCTCGACATGATAGTATGCTATCTGGTTACCCTTTACCTTAACGTGTACATTGATTGTCTCTCTGTTACATGTTGGTAAAGCCCTTAGGATGTGTACTTGACTACCTGGACTATGATGCGGATCATACTAATGGGGACAGGGTAGTCCATAAGTACATCCTTCAAGGTCCCTAGTCGTGGGTGTATCGAGACGGGGCATCGATATACCAGAGTAGACTAGCGTATACCTTCTCGACCCATACAGATGGGCGATGGATGATCCCATATCCATTGGTGTTTGACATCAGAGATGATATACAGGTGCTCAGTGGAGACTGGGTACACTGGAAGGACTCGCCGAGAACTCCCAGATGGTATTATACCTTACGTCAGATGGCAGTTCTCTGGTGACACTGGTACATGTTAGTCTGTAGAACCGAGATCGTCATAGAGTCTTATGTGATTCCCACTGTGCTTTGATTTCCACCTTACCACGTCCAAGAGGGCGTGCAAAACGGTGGTTTTTGGGTACAGTCCTGAGTCACATGGAGGCAATGAGCGATAAGAGGGGTTTCGTCTCTCCCGGTATTGGGGGTTGATGTTGCGCTATGCTCGATTGGCCATAACAAGGAAGTCCCTGGCCAGGGCTAGTTTAGAGATATACTGGTAAGTGTTACCAGTAGTTTCTCGACCCGTTATGTGCCTCATATCGGCATGACTTATCGGTTATTGGGGTCTGACGTTTTACCACCCCTAGACTTGATATGCGACATATCAGACGAGGAGACCGGACTGTACGGTAGTGTCACTGTCAGGCTTTTACAGGAGTTGGATCGGGCTTGCTTGCTGATCTTCTGATCGCTCAATACCCGTGTAGCCGTTACGTCCAGCTTGTACCGCTGACGGCTTGTGGGTGCTTGATATGATCATCACCTACTGCCGGAGTATTGACGAGTCTTTAGAGTCCCACATAGAGGTTATACTGGCTCAGGAAAAACGAGATAGGAGCGCATATGTGATATGTGCGGGACCGAGAATAATGCGTGTATGAGATACCGTATTCTATTCTCGCGATGTTTGTATCGATCGGTTGTATGCGATATAACCAAGTTATCGAATCAAGGGTTGATTCGATAAGTCGATACATTGAATATTAGTCGGATATATGTGATATAACCGGATTATTAAGTCAAGTATTGATTTAATAATTTAGTGTATAATTGTATATGCGATATACTAATTTACATTAACTAACATTGGTTTACTTAAACATTCATTTTTTCTCACTTGTGCACAACTTGATATATATGTGATATATATATTTATTTATGTTTACTATTTGTATCATGGTTGTTGATAAACTTGTCATAGGTGTATAAGACATACACCATTATATATATATTAGTATGGTTTTTAATATTCAAAGTAAATACAAAATTAGTGAATATTTGTTAAATGCATGAAGCTTGTAGAAGCTTGTGAGTGCTTTGACAAATTCAACCCTTTTTGTTTTGCTTTGGATATTATTTAACCTAACCAATATATTTAGCCATGGTTATGTCTCTACATGAGTTAAGTATATGATACTCACTCACCATGGTTAATTCATTCTCTCTCTTGATAAGTTTCATTCTCATTTGAGCTCATCTTCTTCCTCCTTCATTTTTCTTTCTAAGGTTTGTAAAAGAGAGAGATACAAAGTGAGAAAAGAAATTCTAAAGTGTACCCATTTCCTATCTCACCATCCTCTACTAGACTAGCACTTTAGTTTAGGGTGTTTGCTTCACTAATTCTTTGGTTAGTGAAGTAGAAGCTTGAGTTCGTATTCCCTCGACGTAGATCATCTCCGGACTCGAAGACTTCAAGCAATCCCGTTGCAACTTTCTCATGGAGCCGTCCGAGAGTCCGGGAGTTCGATCATCGCAGCGAAGGGACTACTACAAGGAGCTTAAGAAGTGAAGGACCGATCTACAAAGGTTGTATTTCGTATTCACTTAGAGTTAATGAGTTTAACTTGCACTTGAAACCCTAATTTTCTAGCAAAGATCTTGTTTAGAGTTATTCGACACGGCTAAAATCTTAATCCGACATGGTTGATGCCTTGTAGATCCTTATTAGAGTGCCTAGTAACCCTACATGATTAACTAAAAGAAATCTAGACTTGACTCTAAGGACCGTCGCGCTCACTTAGGACAGAAGGAGGTCGTGGGTAATCTATTGCTTATCCGCGTTTCTTTTGTGGTGTCTAAGGCAAGTGTGTCTAAAACAAGTGGTTACTTAATTAGGCCTACTACTTACGTAGTGGAGAACCTCCCACTTACCTGGCCACAGGAGAGACAAAGAGGCAGTAGAAGATTGATCCTGCGATTTTTCTTCTAGAAGTTAGAAGCGGTCTAGAGACTTGACCTAGGTGACCACTAGACTTAGGGTTGTGTGTGCATTTTTGTGATTTGCATTTTTTTTCAAAAATCCGTATCTTTTTCAAAACAAACACCACTTCATATTTCCCCTAATTATCTTAACGCTGCCACTTGTGCTAAAACCTTTAGTGCAAGCTCGGCTGGACACGGGATTCTAGTGCCCGACTTGTCCGCGTTCCCCCTATCGACCCCAAAGTCGATATTTCTACATTTACTTCTTTTTCCCCAACCACACCCACATCAATAGATGCTTCTCCATCGAACTTTTTTACCACTACTCTGCCGCCGTCCGCAGGTGCGCAGTATCCACCCCGCTTTTCTCTTCAAGAGAGATGCTATCCTTCACGTGTTCCCCTTCCCACCTGTCTTTCTATACCACCAGCCAATGGGGACAATTTTGAAATCAACCCCCAATTCATCAAACTGTTACCCAAATTTCACGGTCTTGATTCTGAAGACGCATACGTTTTTATCTCCAAATTCGAAAACGTATACGCAATGATTGGAACGTCACAACTGTCTGTGGATGCTCTACGTTTACGTTTTCTCCCATTCACTTTGTGCGATTTAGCCGAGAAGTGGCTTTATAATACAACCGCACATTCTATTTCAAAATGGGATGAATTTGTAAAAGCATTCCTTAAGAAATTTTATCCCGATCACAAGACCAGCCGTGTTCGGAGCGAAATCTTCAAATTTACCCAACTTCCCAATGAACCATTTTGGAAATGCTTTGAACGGTTCAAGGATCTTATCCAATACCCTCATCATGGAATCTCTAGATGGGATTTGTGTCGAATTATCTATGAGGGTATTGATCTCACTACTAGACAGATGCTTGAAACCATGTGTCATTGCCAATTCCTATCTAAAGATGATGATGATGCTTGGAAATATTTAGAAGATTTAGCTCAAAACACATTATAATGGGAAAGTGTTAGACCACCACCGCCTAGGGAAGAGGTCAATCAGCTCGATGTTTCCGTCACAATGAAAGCCGAAATGGCCGCAATACAAAGGAAACTCGACGCTATAGAAAACAAAATCTCTTCAGTCTCCCTAAACCAATACACACTTCCCAAAACCATGTGTGGCTGCTGTTCAAACCCATCACATTTGACGGAAGAATGTCCTTTGAATGTACCGTTTCAAGGTCACACTAATGCTGCATTTCAGCAAAGACCTGGAAACGATCCTTCTTCTTCCTCATATAATCAAGATTGGAGGAATCACCCTGATTTTTCTTGGATCCAACACCAACCTCAATACACGGATCTAAACCAGAACACTTTCCAAAGGGTCCCTCCACAGCAACAGCAACCACCACAACCGAATCAGCACCCCTTCCAACCACAAAATTTTCAAAACCCGGCCAACAACTTTGATCCTTTTTCTGCCGGAACCAATAACACCTCTGCACTCGAACAAACCATGAATTCGTTTCTGACAAATTTCATGCAATTTACGGCAAATTTTCAGTCTTCCGTCGATAAAATCCAGAAAAACTCTGACTCCCAAAGTGAGAGTATTAAATCGATGAAAGAACAAATTGCACAATTAAAAGCCGAAATGAGTGCAAGAAAAAAAGGGAATCTTCCAGCTCAACCCCTACCTGATCCTGGACCTTCACATTACACAAATGTGGATGCATTTACCACGAGTGCTAGACAATCACGTTGGGGAAAAGATTGATGACACTGAAAAATCTATCGATGATACCCCGGTTGAGACCTTTCCTTCCACTTCTACTTCTAATTCTGACCCCAGTTCTTCTACCCCACCACCTTCTTCCGAGCCTATTCTTCGTTTTCCCCAAGGCTCGACACCTCAGCCCAGCTCTTCTAGTCCACCGAAAACGATCCCCGCTCCTATTCTTAGATCGTTCCCACCCACACGATCTTCTCCAATGTTGGACCTTGATCTTATTGCTCAAGCTCCTTATCCAAATCGGTTAAGGAGAAACACACTGAGTCCACAAATAGAGAAGATCACTGAAATGTTTAAACAGGTTAACATCAACATCCCTCTTCTAGATGCTATCCAACAAGTCCCCGCATATGCGAAAGTTCTTAAAGACTTGTGCACTAGAAAGAGGAAGACTCAAGTGCCCAAGAAGATATTCATGGCAAAGACAGTAGACACAGCCTTTCCCCAGCAATTACCGAGGAAACGTAAGGATCCTGGATATCCTATTATTTCCATTTCTATCGGGGAGAAACACATCAACCGTGCTCTACTTGACTTTGGCGCAAGTGTTAACCTGCTTCCTTTCTCGGTCTACGAGCAGTTAGGGATCGGAGAATTGAAACCAGCTCCTTGCACTCTCCAGATGGCTAACCGATCAATCACCAAACCTAGGGATGAACTGGAGGATGTGTTAATAAAAATCGGGAAATTCGTATTCCCTGTGGACTTTATTGTACTTGATACACAGCCTGTAGCGAACCCACGGAGTCAAATTCCGGTGATTTTAGGCCGCCCATTTTTTGCCACTTCCAACGCTATCATCAACTGTCGTAATGGTTCTATGACCCTATCCTTCGGGAATAGGTCAATTGAGCTAAACATTTACAAGTTGGGAAGTGTACCCTCCGAACCTACTGCTCAGGTCTGTTCTGTCGAATTAATGGATGTCGACAGCAGCGAATTTGATGATCCTCATGATACTGATCTTGACTCTTTTCATATGTTATTGTTTGACCCAACTATTTATCATACACATACGGACTCTTCCACCGAGTTGTCCGGGTCAACAACTAACACTGATTATGAACTGTTTTTAGAGTCTGAAGATCACCCCGCACTTTGTGATGACATTATTCTTCGGGGTATTGATGAGACTTTTGAGAAGATCTTCGCTGATGAACTCGCATTTTTGAATAACACGGGTGTTGAGATGAATCATCTCCCAATCAATGAAATTGAACCTTCACCCCTTCTTCTGGACTGTAAAAAGAATGCGAGTAATCCATCACATTCACTGCATCGTCTCTCCAAAATGAAACGCACACACATTCTATTCCACCACTTACCCTTTCCCCACTTCTTCTTCCACCAACCTGAGCACTACATTGATAAAATTTTCGAACGGTTGGTGTTAACTTTCGGTCTTTGCAAAGGTTGGCATCGACCACTGATTTTTTGTAAGTCCATGCCACGCACCCCACGAACTTGCGGGAAGGCGGAATATATGAAAAACGATTATCAAAACTTCGTAACACGGACTTGAGCGCATAAATCGTATCTAAACCATTACTAGCAGACTACGAAAGGTTTAACTACCCTGATTCGAAATTATACCTCACGTTACTTGTCCTTCGGGTCTTCATCACTGTCCTTCACTCCTTGTAGGCTCTGTGGAACGTCGGCACCTCAACGGCCTCCTCGAGTCAAAGACGATCCACCCGAGAGCTCCTACTCCAAGCTTAACCTCTAACTTGAGGTAACTAGGTTACTCAAAGTGCTAATCTAAGCAACCTAGGTCATATAGAGTTGGATTATGGATGTATTAGTCTAGCAAACCCTTGATCTCAACACATGAGAGGTTAGGGTTAGGGTTTGAAGAGAGAGAGCTTGAGGAAAGAGAAGGTGAGAATGAGAATCATTTTGGATGAATGAAGTCATATGTGTATATATGAAACATATCATATAATTAAATGAATAACAAATAATGATATATCATCATGTTTCATTAATACACTAAGTGATTCATCACATGAGTCATATAAATCATAAATGATTCATTAACTCCATGTATGAATCACACCATGACTCATTTATCCAATTAATGCATATGCCACCTTAACCCCCAAGTCACCATGCTTCAAGAAGCTTCCCGACAAATTACGAGAACGCCCCTCCTATCCGTGAAAACACGGAAAAACTTTAGACTGTATAAATCCAATAATCCGATACTAGAATCTGGCTTAAACCAAAGCCGACTACTAAAAACTGTCTAAACATCGTACGTGCGTAAAAACACGTATGCGTCCGAACCCTGTCATAAAACCATACGACCTCTATATCGTTTCGCCCGAAGCAGGAAAACTCTCTGTGTGGGACTCTAAAGACTCGACACTACGCTGGCAATGGATTTAACCACAGACCGCAAGCAGCACTAGCTGTACATAACGGTCCCCAGGTAGATGTCGATAAGAAGGCCGATGAGTAAACCCATCCGAACTCCTACTGAGCCTGCTGTGACAATCTCCGTACAGTCCGGTCTGTTCGTCTAGGACTATCGCATATCCTAGGGGGCGGAAAACGTCAGTCCCCTAAAAGCGGTATAAGTCGTGTCGGAGCGTAGCCCATTACACCTTGAGAAACTACTGGAAAACCTACCAGTAAATCTCGTTTGCCCTGGCCAGGGACTTTGCGTAATGGCTCTCTGACACAGCGCGATATCGACTCCCAATACCGGGAGAGACGAATCCTGTCTAACCGCCACTGCCTCCAAGTGCTCGGGACTGCACCTAACTGCTACCTGTTTGCACGACTCCTTTGAGCCGTGGTAGGTTAGCAATCTAACAACAGTGGGACACACTCGAGGTGAAGTAGCAGTGTCAAATCTGCGGACTATGTTGTACTCATGTCACCTGGGAACTGTTAACTGACGATGGGTATAATACCAACCAACAGTTCCCCGCGAGTCCTGTCCGGTGTACCCGTAACCTAACAAGCACCTGTACACTATCTCCAGTACGACGTACTGATGGCTGTGGGACAGACCATCTCCCCAACTGGGATGAGAAGCGTACACACTAGTCTACTCCAGAGTATCGATGCCCTGTCTCGATAATTCTATGACTAGGGACCTGTATAGGATATTGCTTATAAACTACTCAGCCCCCACTAGTGTGACTGCCATCACAACGCTGGCAATCAAGCAAAGATCCTAAGGGCTCTACTAATATGTATAAGCGATACGTTACAAGAAACAAATGCACATATTTAAAGTAGACACAAACCAAGTAGCATACTACCATTTTTAGCAAGACTGTCAATACAACTGTGAATATCCCAAGGTTCCATTAAGTAATATATAAACTAGTATGATACAGTAATGGCCTTCTAGGGCATAAACACTAACATTTTTGACCTCCTCATGTGATTTTCAAAGCTTAACATGGTTTAACTCAAGTTTGGGGGGGGGGGTATAATCTGGCTCCTGAAAAGAAAAAATTTTACAAAATGATGAGCCAAGAATAAGTTTGGGGAAGGATTTTCACTTATATATTTTGCCCCCGTTAATAAATTTTCTCCCAAGCTTACAGGTTTTTGTAGATATAGCGGAAAGCAACAGTGAGGACACTGTTGAAAACAAGTTTGGGGGAGGTTTGTGCTTATTTACGTATCATTTGCATCATACTTTGCATAAGCATAAAACATTTTAAAACCTATAAAAATTTTCAAAAAAAATAAAATAAAATAAAAATATTTTTTGTACATAAATAAGATAATAAAAGATTAGATAGTGAAAAAATTACATCCAAAAGATTAGAAAATGTTAAGAAAACCAAGAAAATTAGAAGTTTTCTTATACGAACTAGTAATAAGTAGTTATGAGCCGTTGTCCCAAGGGTTAGTAAGATGAAGGAAGTCGCTAATCTGAGGATAAAAATAAGTCTGAAAAATAGTTCCTATTCTGGAAGCCAAACATTTTGAACGTTGATACCCTGCTATTCGCACTTACACACGTCTTGAAGCTCGGGATAGTAGAGAATACCTTGAAATGCTCTTGTCTAAAAGCCAAAAGTATGAAGGAAATAAAAAATTGAATAAAATATAAAATGGTGAGAAAAATGAGCACTGGTTTTGTTATCGCCAAGGCAGCAATAAAAAAATATAGCGAGGGTGCTTCATCACCTAGTGCCTTAGACCAACTGGTCTGGGAGTCACTACTAAGCCTTAGGTGGTGCAAGACGAGGAAATACACCTAATAAGCAAGCACATGAGTAATCGGTCGGTTAGTACCTCAAGAAGTATTAACGGTCGCATGAAAATGTGTGAGCAAATTCATCTAAATATTCATCAAATTAAAAACTACTGAGGCAGATGGACAAGAGTATGATAGCTTGAATTGAATTCTCCGGGTGTAGGGATGTATATTACACACACGTAGGGTTATATGATCGATGTTTGGAAAAAAGATAGGAATGAAGAATAAAGACGATGTTTTATTGAGGGATGATATGATTTCTAATATCTTTTCATGACTATTAAGATAGGGCTCATGACAACCTTAAAGCTAGCATAGTTGGAAACTCTAATTTTCAAAGTCTTTCTTTTATAATTCTTATCTTTATATGTAACTTTCACGGTCTTCCTTTTATTATTGGATTTTGTGGGTGCAATCCGCTGAAAACCCTCAGGAGACAACACTCCTCCTACTAGGGACACCTAGAGGTTTAAAGGCTTGTTGCACGTGCTCAGTGCAATCGTGTTGCCTACGAAAGTGTGCTAGTTAGTTTTTCTCTTTCTTTATTTTCTCCTTCTCTTTTTAATAAAACAGTTCGCTCAAGACGACCGAAAATAAGTTTGGGGGAATTTGATCAGTCGAAAATATTGCATTTTTAACACGTCAATTTCCCTTCCATTTGCACTCATCTAGAGGTGTTCGGTTTGAATATTGCACATATTAGCAAAACAGTTGTAAAATACCAAATTACTTGTGTTATACTTTAAAACCGACATTTCTAAGGGAAATTGAGTGTTTATCATTACATCGCATAATCTTTGTATAGCGCAACACTTGTTTCGAGAATCTAGGCAGGAAATTCCAGGAACAGAGCCAAAATTTTCAAAAGTGCTGATCAAAATTACGCCAAGTCCAAGACCTGTGATCTGGTAGTAATCTAGAAAGAATCTTGAGATTCAACATATCAGGAAATATACCTAAAGCCAGCACCAATATATACCAGAATTTCCACACACAGAGGCAACCAATGGGCCGCGGTTCCGCGGCCAGAACCCCCTTGGAGCCGCGGATCCGCGGCCACCTAGTGGCAACGTCAGCACATTTCAGCGTCAGGTTTCTCCTTTCAATTGGTACACCTCTTCAAGCTACTTCAAACTCCAGAGAACTCCAGAAGCTTCTACCAGATCAGCAAAGCTCCTTGATCAAGCTAAAAATGTCCAAGCTTCTCAAGCAAGCTTCTCAAATAACTACCTAAAAGCCTAGAAGCTTCTCCCTGACCTCCAAGCTTATGAAGATAGCTAAGCCTAACTAACTACCTCTAAAAGCTTCTACCTAACTACCTAGCTTACAAGGGAAGCTAAACTAAACCTAGCTTCTAAAGGAAGCCAAAGCTAGTGAAGGTTATAAGAGGAACCCTAAGGCTTCACTTCTAGGGTTGTTCTTTAGTTCAATAATTGGTTCTCCAATTCCCAACACAAGTTGAGTGACACAACTTGTAAACCCTAATCCCCAATTCAAAATCCAAAGCCAAAAATCAAGAACTTCGAGTAACAAATCAAGCATGAAGCCTTCGATCCTTTAGAAAGCGACGCCGGACTTCATCGGAGCAAGTGATCCAAGGATATCCGCGACTCAAGGAGACGAGCGAAGCCGAAATCGACGATCAAGTTCTTTCCTCTTGTAGATCTTAAGAGAATTATAACAAAATTGTTGATAAATAAAGGTGAAATTTCTTTATCTTGCTTTCTTTACATTCTTGCATCATGATTCGATCTCAATTCTTGATTGAGTATTTTGTTATGATGTTTGAGTAAAACTCCGCTCGTGAAGGAGTCGAGAGAATCAATAGATGATGATGTTACAAACCTTGAACAATTCTTAATTCCTATAAGTTTTGTAAACTCTTGTAAATTGAAGAATCGGCAACCTAGTTTCGAGCGATGCTTTCTTGATTGTGTTCGCTCTTAATTAGTGATTCACGATCGATTCTTGAATTTACTAGAAGCTAGAATTTGAATGAGATTCATCGAAAGGACAAAGGATGAGATGAAGAAACCCTAGTTTCTTCTAAAGATCCTTAAACCTCGATTAATCGACATCGATCTAGTATCAAATCATTAATGGATAAGAAAACGTAATCAATAGATTTCATCACGTCTATAGATTTGATCGATTCCTACGAGCCTCACTTCGATTCTTGATTATTGGATTGGAAATCATCAATTCTTGATTTTAATGTTTTCTTGATTTTAGATTTAGATCTAATTAATTCTTGAACTTCAACTTTAAAATCTTGAATTGAATTGTCTTCTCTTTTCTTTAATTTTCAATTCATCTAATTCGAATTACGAACGGATTATACTTTCCCTGTGGACGATCCGCACTCGCTAACGCGCTACAATCGACACCGTTATTGATTGCGGTCAAAATATTTTTGGTTGTGATTTCTGTACATTTTCTACCTACACACCGAGATTTCAATCAATCAATCGTCAAAAAGTCTTGTGTGATTCCCACTGTGCTTTGATTTCCATCATACCACGTCCAAGAGGGCGTGCAAAAAGGTGGCTTTTGGGTATAGTCTCGAATCACATGGAGGCAATGAGCGATAGGAGGGGATTCGTCGCTCCCGGTATAGGGAGTTGATGTTGCACTGTGTTCGATTGGCTATAACAGGAAATCCCTGGCCAGGATTGCTGAGATTTACTGGTAAGTGTTATCAGTAGTTTCTCGAACTGTTATAGACCTCATATCGACACGACTTATCGAGCTACTGGGATCTGACGTTTACCACCCCTAGGCGAGATAAGCGACATATCAGACGAAAAGACCGGACTGTACGGGAGTGTTACTGACTGGATTCACAGGAGAATGTACAGGCTTGCTTGTTGATCTTCTGAGCGCTCAATACCTAGGTGGCTGTTACGTTAAGCTGACCGCTTGCAGCTTGTGAGTGTTTGATATGATCATCACCTACTGCCGGCGTATTGACGATTCTTTAGAGTCCAACACAGAGGTTTCTTGGCTCAGGCAAAACGGAGTAGGAGCACATATATGATATGTGCGGGACCGAGAACAATACGTGTATGTGATACCGTATTAGATTCTCGCGATATGAGATATCGGCCGGGTATATGTGATATAGCCGGGTCATCGAATCAAGTGTTGATTCGATGAACTGATACAAATAATATTAATCGGTTATTTGTGAAATAGCCGGATTATCGAATCAAGTGTTGATTCAATAATTTAATGTATAATTATATATTTGATATATTAAATTACATTAACTAATATAAGCTCACTAAAAGATTTTTTTTCTCACTCGGGTAATACATTGATATATATGTGATATATGTTAATTGCATTATTTTATTTTGTTACAATAAATATTGTATATGTGATATATAATATTGTAACATATTAGGGTTATTAATGCAGCATGATTAGTAAAGATTAAACATGATTAAGGTTTGATTTGGGTTAATATTTTCTAGAGGCTTCTAGATGGTTTTTCTTTTGTTTCTTGCTAAAGATATTTGTAAAGATATTTGTTATGATATTTATTAACCCAACCCAACCCATGACCATGGTTAAGTCTCTACATGGGTTAAGTTATCATACTTAACCCATGGTTGCAATTCTAACCTCATGACAATTCATTATTCATCACAAAGAGATTTGTTCTTCTTCTTCCTTCTTTCTTTCATGAAAAGTTTTCTAGCTTTTTATGAAGTGATGAAAATGAGTGAGTTAATGAAAATAAATGAGAGCTAAAATCCTACTTCATCATCCTAATCTATCCTAACCATTTAGATTAAGGTGTTCACTTCATTAGTGAGTGAGAGCTTGTGTTAAAGAAACTTTAAGGTAGATCATCTTTGTTATCGAAGATCGGAAGTAAGCATGCATCTTTCTCTTCGTGGAGCCTCTCTAGAGTCCGGGTACTCGATGATCGCAGTGAAGGGACCACAACACGGAGCTTATGAAGTGAAGGACCGGACTACAAAGGTTGTAATCCCAAACTCTTAGATGTTAAAGTGTTTAACATGCTTTGTTTCACCTAATCTTTAATTTAAAGATCTTGGTTAGGGTTGTTCGGCACGTCTAAATTTTAAATCGGGCATGGTTGAAGCCTTATAGACCCTTGTGAGAGTGCCAAGTAACCCTACATTTTCAGCAGAGGTTGGTCGTGGCGTCGTGTTCGGCGGTTGGGGATCTCGGCGAATCCGAAGCTTCTAAGGTCCATGGGTACCGTCAGAGGGAGCGGGCGGAGGTTTCCTGGGCTCGGCTGGAGGAGCTCTCTTCCGAGTATCATCGTCAATGATTTCTTAACCTACTTCCTCCTTTGCTATTATAGTTGTAAGGCTGCGGAGCCAAGAATACCTCCGAATAAAATATAAATAAATTTTCTTTTGGCCAAGGTTACGGGGTATTATCTTTCTTCTTTTTTTTCTTTTTTCTTTTTTTTAGTATACTTTTGTGCATTGGCCGACCTGTGCCTCCTCCCTACCCCCTAGCTCGAAGCTGAAGAAAGGAAGGAAGAGTTGGGGCCCTGGGTCGGTGTAGAAGTCTATTTGCGTGAGGACTCAGCCTGGAAATTTTAGTCGATGCGAAAGGGAATTGCATTATTCGGAATGGGGGTACAAGTTTATCTGTACAACTTAAGCTTTTCGGCGTTATATGGCCGAGGGAAATTACACCCTCTGGAGTCTTGGAGGCGGTAGGCTCCACTGGGCAATGCCTCTGTCATGAGGAATGGCCCGTCTCACTTCGGGAAGAACTTATGTAGCTTCCCTTGGTCTACGAACTCGTTTCGTCGTAAGACCGGGTCTCCTGTCTTGAAGGCTCGATATTTAACTCTAGCATTATAGTATCGGGTGGTTTGTTGCCTGATAGGAGACCATTCTGATTTGCGCCCGATCTCGTTTTTCTAACAAGATGTCCAAGTTGCTTCGTAGCACAAAGGTGTTAGGCTCGTCGTCAAAGTGCTCAACCCGATAACTGGGCAATCCAATTTCTGTAGGGACCATTGCCTCGGTACCGTAGCAGAGGATGAACGGGGTTTCTCCCGTGGGTGTCTTTCTTGATGTCCGCAGTGCCCACAATACCCGAGGCAGTTCCTCGACCCAGCCGCCTTACCTTCCCTCCAGGCAGGCTCAGAGCCCGCGAATGACGCTTCGGTTCGCTATTTCGGCTTGCCCGTTGCAATGGGGATGTGCGACCGCGACGAACTTCATCAATATGTGATAGTTGTTTCAAAATTCTTTGACTTTGTCATTCTCGAAGTTGGTTCCATGGTCGGTGACGATGCATCTTGGGATTCCGAATCGGGAGATTATATTGTTCTGCAGGAATTTTATCGTAGAGGCGGCGTCCGATTTCCAGATCGGCACGGCTTCAATCCGCTTCGTGAAGTAGTCTATGGCGATAAGAATGTACCTGTGTCTACCTATGCCAGTGGGGAGCCAGCCCACCATATCCATCCCCCACTGCGCAAATGGCCTAGGGGAACTCAGTGGCGTTAGTTCCGTGGCGGGAAGACGAGGGATGCTGCCGAAGAGTTGGCATCTCTTACATCTTCTGACCAATTTCTCGGCATCTTGGTGTATTCCCGGCCAATAGTACCCCTAGAGCAGTGTCTTTTGGACCAGGCTGCGAGCCCCTTGATGCGCCCCTCCCGCCCCTTCGTGTATTCCTCGTAAGACATAGTCTACTTCGTGGGGATCGACACATCGGAGCAGAGGTTGAGTATACGACTTCTTGTATAGGTTTTCTTTGCTCCATACGAAATGACAAGCTTATGCTCGAAGCCGACGAGCCTCGGCCCGATCTTTCGGAAGTACCCCATCTTTCTGAAATTCTACGATGGGCTTTCTCCAATCCAGGGCATCTCCTCGAGTCGTGTAGATTTGGAGTGTTGCCTCTCCATCTTCCACGCTGGGTCGCGGTAGGACTTCGAAGAGGATATTTCTCTTGTGATTGGCCGAATAGCAAGAGGCGAGTTTGCTCAGGGCATCGGCCTCAGTGTTCAAGTTTTTGGGAATCTACTCCACTTAGACTTCGTCGAAATTTCTCCGAATCCTTCTTACCTCCGTCAGGTATTTTATCATTAGCGATTCCCAGGCCTCGAAACGCCCAGTTACTTGGCCGACGACTAGCACGGAGTCGCAGCGTATCCGAATGTTGAGGAGGAGGGTGTTATAGGACGACGGGATCTTGGCAACGAGGAAGTTCATCGATACGGTTCGTGTTTTGCCTGCTTCCCCAATGTTGAAGAGGAGGGTGACCGATCCCTCGGCCAGGATGGAATAGTTGGTAAACCCAGAGAGGACGTGGGAGGTCGGTTGGAGATCGAATGAATCTAATCCCATACGTTGGAAACAGTCGTAGAACAGGATATCCGCTGAGCTCCCTGAGTCGACTAATATTCTCCGGACCTCGTAACAGTGAACTCGGGTTGTTATCACAAGGGGGTCATTGTGTGAGAGTGATATGCCGTGAAGGTCTTCGTCAATGAAGGTGATCGGGTCATCCTTCCTGCACTTTTTGTGGGGCGGATCACTTATGGCCATGACTAGTAGGAGGCGGCAGTCCCCCTTACTGTCCGGAGCCAGACCCATCGAAATGACCATGATTTGCCCGATTGCTAACTCCCCGGGAGGGGGTTGGTCTTTTTGCTCCTGCTCCGCCTGCCACTTGTCTCGTAGGTATTTCGCCAGGAGACCAGAGCGGATCAGTTCCTCAATATCGTCATGGAGTTGTTTGCAACTCTCAGTCGGGTGCCCTGCGACCTATGGTAGGCACAGTACGGGCCGCGGAGTCGCTTTCCCGTCCTCTGGGTAGCCGACGGGAGTTTAAAAAACCTCTCACCCTTAGCCTCCTCTAGCAGCTCGGTCTGGGAGACATTCAGAAGAGTGTACTCATGTAACCTCGGGAAATAAGGTTTTGGACGGTCGGCTTTCTTTTTCTCCTCTCGTCCTGTCTTTTTCGATCTACTTAGTCGCCCAGGGGTAAGTTGGCGTTCACTTTTGACTCGAATTGGATTTCTCACTCGGTCCATGCTTTTACTTCCGCCGTGGTCTTAGGTTGTACTAATGCAAAATAGCGGAGCCACTCTTTATGCCTAAGACCCGACCTCAGGACGGTGATAACTGTTTCATCGCGGTGCTCGGGAACCTCTAGAAGGGCATTGTAGAAGCGGGTGACGTACCCCTTGAAGGATTTCCTGTCTCCTCTCTTGATGGTGAACAGATAGTCGACCGTCTTTTTCTGTCGTCGGTTACTGACGAAATGACCAAGTAATTGGATCACCATCTCGTCAAATGTCGAGATCGAGCGCGGCGTAAGCCCTCGGAACTAATCCCGGCCAGCGCGGATGAGGGTGGTGGGGAAAGCTTGGCATTGAGCCGCATCCGAGTTGTCTTGGAAGCTCATGTCCACCGTAAACGCGTCCAAGTGGTCCTTCGGGTCGGACTTCCCGTCGAAGAGGGCCACTTTGGGCGATTTGTTCTTGGACGAGACACGCTCAGCTAGTAGTTGTTCTGTAAAGCGCCTCATGAGCGAATCGGCGGAGTACTTCACCCCTTCGCCGACCGTGCAGTTATCCTGTCGTATGTCTTCGATTTTCTTTTCGAGGGCCTCGATTCGTTGTTGGTATCCCGAGAATTCATAGTCGAAGCGCCTGCTATCTCTGCTCCGGGCTTGCGTGATGGAGCGGTTTCGGTTTCGCTCTATCACATCCCTTAAATCATCAGGGCGGACCCTTCATGGATAGTCTCGACGTTCGCCGTATGCATGGCCTCGACGGAAGTGGGGGCGTCGGTCATGCCTGGAACCAGGCGATCTGACCGACACCTCTTCAAGGGGTGAGAAAACGCGGCAGGCGTCGAAGTGATAGCTTGGTCTCTCCTGAGATCGGGGTGTTGAGCTGTCCGGCGCCCAACGGGTCATGAAATCATTCCCCGCATGCGGGTCATGACTGGCGGAATCGGCACGCCGGTGTTTGGTAACATCAAGATGAGCGCAAGTGAGGTCGAGGGCCTGAGCGTGCACTTCCGTCTTCCTGCGTACATCGTCATCCCGGGGAAGGGAAACTGCGGTTTGGCGCGTACGGCCAGCCGCTTGAACGCGGACGAGCGCATCCACCATCACCGTGAGCCTATCGATCTGAGCGGACAAGGCATTGATGATGTTAGGATGGGCGTTGGACCGCTCCCGCCTCCGTTATGGAAGACAGGGCGTCTCGTGCTGGGGTCGTCGCGATTATCGCTTGCCATTGAATCCAAGACGGAAGATCAACTTTTTGGGTGGAGGTGCTTCTCGATTCCTACAGATGGCACCAACTGATGGAGGTCTGAATTTCTCTCAGTAGTTGTCCTCTGTCGATCTTGCAGCAAACGGTTCTGAACGGTTGAGATTTGGTGTGAGGGTTGAATGTGTGGATCTCAATGGGTCATCGTTAACGCCGAGCTACCTATAAGGGATGTCCTGGGATGGGTAACCACCTTAGGGCCCTCCGACGATCAAGTAAGTACCGAGAAATAATGGCAGGTAGCGGCGTATTGGAATAAGTGCGACCTACCTAAGTGGTCTGGAAGAGAGGTTTATATAACGGTCGCATGGAGCGAGCCGATGCAAGATTCTCGTCGTCTGTTATGCATATACATCACATTCACGTAGATGGCGGGCTACGTTCATTAATGGAGAGCTACGCCCATTAATGGCAAGACACGCTAGCGTGGGATGCGGGACGTGGACCGGCGAAGATCTCGTCGTGGCGAGATATACGGAGCCTTTACGGGGACGTTCGGGCTTCGTGCTCCCGGCCAAACAGGGACACTGAGGAATCTCTGCTCTGTGATAGCTCGGAGACAAGCAAGTGAGCTGAGGAAGCTCGGTTCTGCAATAGCTCAGAGACGAGCGAGGAGGCTGAGAAAGCTCAGCTGCAGGAAAGTTTGGAGGCGAGCTGTTGGTTGGTCGCTAGGCGCGTAGGGAAGATACTCGGGGAGGTCTCTAAAAGGTCGGGTGCAACCTCGGAGACGAGATGCCGAGGAAAGTCCCCCATGTATCATATTGATTCCACCTCCATGGCCCCCAAGGATCTAGTAGGTTTTCGTGAACGATACGTCATCTGCTACGTGTCGTAATATGAGGAATTTCCGTTTATGAGCCTTATCACTTCCAAACGTGGATTATTAATAATAAAAATACTAAATAAATAAATAAATCACCCATAATATTTTTCAAAACCACAATTACAATGACTTTGGAGTGTCTTTCTCAATAACGGTGACTTTGGAGTGTCCCAAACTTCAATTTGGAAACACAAACAACATACTCCAGTTTCATAATTTGATTATGAAACCATGCATTCCAAACTCCCTGAAACCACGATTTGGTGACAGAAACCATGTTGCCAAATTAGGCGCTGAAGTCGTTATGACAGTTCGTAGAAGAGGAAAAAAACCTATATCCACTATCAAGTCATAAAATGTTATGAAAGGTTGATTTACTTCTATAGTTACAGGTATGGAATTGTCTTGCGGATAGAAAAGGGTGATGATGCTTGAATACAAACACATAGCTCTACATGGAATCGAAGGTTACACACACACACACTCAACTAAAATATGCATGGATGCATAAAAGAACTAAAGCATATCATCAAATCCCTAATCCCTAAAGTTTGTTAGCTGGCATTTCATTTTGATTATAATCAGGTCTTATGCTTAATCATGTAGAGCTTATGAAAGGGGTACGGTATGGGAGCTGTAACTGGTCTGAATAAATACAAAATAATTTTGTTCTTTTGATTTTCTATATCCTACTTGCCTTATAAAACCCGAAATACATCGAAGAAGCAGAGAAACTTAAAGAGCCAGGCCTCCAAAGAAACATGTATGCACGCGACATGTCTATATCCACCAGCCAAATTTCCTTGTGATAGTTCAGAAAGACAAAAACAGTCAACTCCAATTAACAGAAGCATTTCTCAAGAGGGTAGAAACATATGCAGGTCCTCAAATAAATTCCTCCATAATCATCTAACTTTACCACTTTGCAACTTAAAAATAGGGAAGTAAGGAATATGGAACAAATCGAGGTGCGAAGTCATGTAGAGTCTCAAGAAATACCGCATACATATAATCATTATTTCGAGCAAGTAATGTATTGGATGCAACAAAATGGACATGAAACAAAAGATAGCTTAAATCTCCTGAAAACTTGAGAAAGAGACATACTAAAACATCAAAAGATTCGTCGAGCATTGGACGACAAACACTTCTAACAAGGTTCGTGTCAACAAATAAAACAAAACACCAAGCATAATAGATACAGGAAGAGCTGGCAAGGCTTTCCGATAGAATGCTAAGAGCAATAGAGTGATACCAAGTCCAGCTATGATAGCGAGGTAGCAAGCATATACCGTCATGAAATCATAAAGAGCAGCTCTCCCCACCAATACGCTGTAAAAGATGAAATCTCCCAATCCCAGCTTAATCGCACCAGATGAGCCTAGACCAATCCCATCAACAAACTCCCCTTCTCCTTGTTCTGGTTGCACACTTATCAATGGAGCTTGTAACTCAGACCCTTCTACGGAAATAACCGACCTCGTCTCTGGATCCAAATTGGAACTAGGATTAGCCCCAAAATCGCTTCTTTCTGCCAAATCATTCAAATTAGAACTTTGGTCTCCTCGAATTTCTGTATTGTCAGTAAAATTAATGGAACTAGAACCCGAATCGGCCTCAGAAGAACTCCTCTCTCTCCACAAACTTCTTCGATGATTCGAATGAGGCCGCACAGGCCGAGCCTCATAAACCAATGCAGGTATCTCCTCATCCCTCGAGATCGCTAACTCTACCAAAAGCCTCAAAGGCCCGCCAGGCAACAAAACGGCAGCAAGATCATACAATGCCATGGCAACCAGCATTGCCCAAGTAGTCCATTCCGGTAGCATCGTAAAACAATAAGCAACCAAAACCCCAATCACAACCAGATACCCTTGCGTCACAAAAATCGGCATTTTTGCTAAGAACACAGCCATTACTCCAACTACCGAGAAATTTAGAAGCAATATCAAGAAACTGATAGCATCAATGGGGAAATTGAAGTGATGGATGAGGAGTAAGCAAATATCACTCCCAAGAAACGCTAGGACGACGAATGAAGAGAAACCCATGTAGGATTTGAGGAAATTGATGAAGCGGAAGTAGAAGAGGAGAACGAGGAGGAAGGTGAGAACTGTGAGGACCGCGACGAAGGCAAGGGAGTTAAATATGGCGCCTTTGAGCTTGTCCCAGAGAGAATCTGAGGCGGATTCAGAGTAGGCCATGGTGGCTATTGAATCCAGGGCCTGAGGGGAGTCAGAGGGCGAAGAGAGAACGGAGACGAGGAGGACGACGATGAGCATGCAGGTCGAGACTGGGGTTATGATGCCGATGATCTCTTCGCCTAGGGTGGAGAGGATCGTCGGGGGATTTCGATCGAGATCCGCCATTAAAAATAGGAAAAAGGAGAGGATTTGGGAATTTGAGTTTTCTTGATTTGGGTATTTTGCAGGTCGAGGAAGAGACTGACGACGAGTTATCGCTGTTGCAACTCTTGTACCGGTTAAGTGCTGGGAGAAAAAAAATATATCGATAAATTGCTTAATAATACATCAATGTTTCCCAAGTTTTGTATCTCCGTACCTTCTTATTTTCATCTCCACACTTTAATACCAAGACTTTAATACCCTTGATGTATTTCGTCATTAGCATTTTGCTATCTTCTGCTTTTACCGCAGTGTCTATTTTGCTTGGGTTTATTCATTGCAGAGCTTTTTCATAATTTTTTTGTCGACGAGAGTTTATGATTAAACCGACGCAAAATAGACATGGCGATAAAAGCATGAGGTAGCAAAACACGAATGACAAAATACATTAAGATATGAAAGTGTTCAGAACAAAATCATAAAGTATTAGAGTGCCGAAATAGTGAAACATTTTACCCAGAAAAACATCAGCGGCACTAAAATACCAAAGTTTCATTGACTTCCAAACAAATGAGTTCCTGAAGTTTAAAATTGGACCATAATAGTATATTTGGGTATACAGTTAGAATAATGATATGCAAATTCTAGTTTGCAAGCTCCTGCACCACTTTAAATTTTCATTTTGATTTGGTTTTTGGAGTTATTTAAACCCCAAGTTATGTTTTGGAGTTTTCTAAAATTCAAAATAGCGTACGTTCTCATATTCTTAGAGTTAAAAAAATTGGTTTGATTACAATTCAGTAAACTTCGGTTTCTTTCAACTTTTGAGTTTCGGTAATCCGAGTTTGCTACTGATGATGCTCAATTCTGAGAACTCCCCAGTCCAGGACACGTGGCAGACGACGTGTCCCGGAGCTTACGGAAAAGGAACAAGAACGGTACATTGAAGGCGTACCCCGGACCTTCCTTTCGAGGATTGTCTCGGCTTTCGACGGCCACCCAGATCACTCCTATGCTCATCTTACAAATAGCCTTTGGCTCACCTCCGAGCCCTCCTGCATGCTGAGCTTCCACAGTCCTCCTAACTCGCTCCCGAGCTATCACAGAACCAAGCTTCCTCGGGCTTCCGCTCATCCCCGAGCCTCCCGCCGAGCTCAGCTTCCTCGGTCTCACCGACCGATCCAGAGCACAGATCGCGGGCATTCCCGCCATGTGTAACATTTTGAAATATTTAGATAATAAATTAATTTAATTAATTTATCAAAAATGTTAATTTAAAAATTTATTGAAACAAAAAAGGGATATTTTCATAAGTAGTGTGTGAAACTAATTAATTTGAAATTTTAGTTTGTAACATTAGTGATTTAAAAGGGTTTTAGTGAAAAATTTAGCTTCATTTGTAGTATGATATAGTGTGAGGGGTTTTATGAAAAGTGTAATTAATTTTGAAAATTTGAAATTTGTGAGGGTTTATGTGTAAAAGGGTAAAGGTCATGGTTAAGCTTAAATCACACTCATAGTATAACCTAAGCTAGGTGATACTTCATACATACACCTCCTCCTTGCATGAAAACCCCATCATATTCCATGCTACACCTCCTACTAGTATGGAACTACCACATCCTTTCTAGATGACACCTCCTCCTACAACCCCTCACTCATTCTCCTTATCTTTTAAAACTATTCAGTTCATATATCTTCTTGGATTAGGTTATTAGCTTAAACAGAGAAAAAAATCCATGAACAACAAAGAAAAAGAAAAGAAAAGAGAACAGAAGAGAAGAGCTAAGGGCTAAAGATTTTCACCACCACCATCCAGCTAGGCTCTTTGAGCTTGTGCATCTTGGAGGAAACCTTTTCAGTGATCTTTCTGTAGGTATAATTTCAACCCTGCAACTTAAGTTCTGTACTGTTTTATTTTAGAAATCGGATATCGGAAATATCGTATTTTTACAAGTTTAGACTCTGTTTTGAATCAGCTATAGTTTAGATGAAAATTTACACAATCAAACAGTGCCTTAATCTTATAAATTGGACCTAGAATAAACCCTACGAATACGAACCCATTCCATCGGATTTTGGCCGGCGACATTGTAACATTTTCAAAAAGATAAAATATTAATTTTGGGAATTTTTATAATTTAATATTATTTTATTGAATATTTTAATATTTTGGTATTATTAAATGCAAATAAATACGAAAAATTTGAGAAAAATTATGGAAAATTCTAAAATAGGGTAAATTAGAGAATTATGCCATTTCTAAGTTTAATTGATCAGTTATATGCTTAATTAGTGCTAATCGCGATTAAAAATCGCTAATCGGGTTTTTGGCAATTTTGTGCAAAACATGCACATATCACTTTTTCACACTTGTGTTACATTTTTATTGCCATGGTTTGTTTTTGGTTACTATTTAAGTGAGAAGGGTTTTCAAAAGGAAAGGAAAAGAGAAAAGAATAAAGAATTGGTAGTAGGTGAGAGAGAGAGGTATGGGCTCCTTTTGACTTGAACACTTAGCCATTTTCCTTCATCCCCTCATACATCTCTCTCCCTCTTTAGCCCATGGCTGCAGCTGCTGCTTCCTCCCCCTTCCTCCACCTTCAAACCCTCAAATCATCTCAAAAACTACACCAAAACCACACATCCATTTCATTAAAAATGTGCACAATCCCTAGATCTACACTTGGAGCTAAAGAAGAAAGGATTTTGGCCACTAGGGTTTCTTGAGTTGCCAAATGAGGTAATTTCTGGACCATTAGCTTAATTCTAGCTTTTCCTTTAACCCCATGTTAAGATTTAATCGATATTGTGTGATATTATGGACTTGATGAAAACCTAGTTAGGGTTTGAGAGAAACTTGTGTTGCATTGGGAAATTAAGCTCAGTTGAGGTTATATAAACACCATAGTGCCTAAATTGAGACCCTAACCTGAAGCCTAGAACCAGAATACGGATTTTTGAAACCGATATCGGAAAATTTGTGCAATCTGTAATGAGTATATTGAATCTGCTATCACCCGAGACACCCTAAAATAAAATTGAATGGACAGTGACATGTGCAGGCACCCAGGAAGCTAACCCCAAGACCCCAGCTCCCACTTCTTCTTCCCGGCCGCCAATTTCTCCCAATTGGCCGCAAATTGCGGCCTGGGTCCCACCATTTTGTCTCGTTTTTGTGCTGTAGCTCCTACATGTTCATGTTAGGCCACTGGTATATATAGATTTGTATAAAGTGACCTAGGGTGAAATCTGGGACATATTTCCTAAGTTGCCATTTTGGATTCGTGCTTCCGTATTCCGTATTTTTGATTATGCAATTGTGGATTTTGTTTTGCCTCGACTATTTGGCGTTTATACGACGATATAGAGGATTTATTGATGGTTTTGAAGGCGTGCCATAGGTTCTCACCTATAGGCCCCTTATCGTATCGTTTTGGATTTCGTGTGCCGTTTTAGCTTGGATTTGGTTTTAATGCGCATATACGATACTTTGATATGTAGGTAACCATGAAGACTTCGGGACGACAAGCAAATGCGTGGTGACGTTCGCAAATGATGATGCAAGGTGAGTAGATTATATCTACAGGGGGAAGTCGGGTGGATAGCGTATAGCACCCCCGCAGTCCGTAATTAGTACTATGTAGTTATATTTATGTGTGTGATAGTTATAGTGTGTTATGGTTAGTTAGGGGTAGAAATAACTAGCATAGTTCCTAGTTGCGATCCATAGGATAGATTTGCACCCACACGCATACACTTGTGTGTTCCTTATACTTGCACTTCGTTGATGATATTGGACGACATTGGTGATGAGTCGATTATATTGGGCCTTGTGCCGCAAGATCGGTGATTTGATATGGTTCATATTTGGGATACGACATGTGATTCATGCGGGCTTGGGATGTGTGTTTACCCCCGCATTCATACTTTGTAGATGGTATCAGTTGTGCTAGACCTAGATCAGTACCCCAGATTATATGATATGATGATAAGTGATACCCGAAATGTGATGAGATAGTGTGATATTGACCCGTACCCGGCTATTGGGATGCCGTACGACGACTTACCGTATGAGCTTTACATTGATGATAGATCCGCACTCATGACTTGAGGATGTCATATGATATACTGTATCGTACGCGATACTATTGAGGTGGAACCACCGACTATTATATCTATATATATCGACTCAGATGTTAGGCGGTTTCCTTACCTGTAGCTCAGCTTGTTAGTTCAGCCGTATAGTTTAGTGTAGTTAGATTAGATTAGACTCCTACCTATTTCAAAACTAGCTGGTCGTGGGTATTTTAAAAGACAGGTCAAGAGATCTACGGATATTTCAAAAGGCGTATCTTTCATAAAAACACCGTAGTCCCTATTTTCAAAACCCCATGATTCGTGTTATTTCAAAAGGCACCATTTGTAGGACTTATATTAGATTAATGCAGATTAGTTTTAGTTACGTCTAGTTTCAGCTCCCACTCATTTTTGTGGTTCGCTTTGCATCGCATTCTTATATTATGTTTCATACTCCGTTATTAATATCATGCTGATAGGGCACCAGCACCATTACCGATGATGCGTATGTACCACGTACACTTGCCGGCTCACACACATTTTCATCGGTAATTGCCATGTCACGTACACCTTAGAAAATATTATTTCTTGACATAGCCTTTTAGCTAATGGTTTAGACATTGTAGTTATTACCTGCTACTTCATGCATACTGTTATTCATTGTTATGCCGTATTCATGGACTCTCATGCATATATATTTACTATTTTACGTGCTATGGAGGTTTTGGATTTGGATTTCCATGAGATTTTCTGGATTTGGAGGAAAACCGTAAAAACACAAATAAACATTTTCTCTCTTTTAAAATAAAAAGTGCGGTTTTCCCATGATGTATGAGTCGTCCACCATGAGTTTGCTGATGGATTTAGAAACCCGATTCGAGGAGACGGATGAACCGTTTCGGGTACATGGTGGACCCGGTGCGGTACCCCGGGGCAAGATGAATGTGGTGATGACGTTGAGCCTGGCAGGGGAGTACTACCTACCGGTGATTTTACCCGACGCGTCGGATATCCGGAGGATACCGTCGTGGTCTTGAGATTGATGGTAGGGGCCGGTCTGGACTGACGGCGCCCTAGATATTGTGGTTGAGACTTTGAGATATCGAGATATTGGGATTACGTTTTGTGCCGATGCTAGGCACAGTTTTATGCTGATTTCATTATGATACCTCATTTTAAAAATACAAAGGAAATCTCACTAAATTATGAAAACAGTTGCTTCATGTAAATGTATTCTGTTTTCACGCATTCATATCTCATTCATATGTTATATTGCTACCTGAGGCACTGACACAGGCACATGAGATTACACTCGGGTTAGATATTTACCCTAGCCTTATTATAGGCTGCATGTTATATATTGAGGATTTTATATACTGATCGTATTGACCTATGATTATGTCTTGCTTTCGGTTTCTGCTTGTAGATATTTCTATTCACGAGTTGGCAACTCACCCCCCGTTGTGCCACAGTTCTTGCAGGTTCTGCCGTACAGGTTCCATTACGGCATTTCTGGCACACTACTTCCTTGCGGGCGCATTGCTTTTGGTAGGTGGATTCTTTTGCATCAAGAACCACCATTGTATTTACTTTATCCATTGTATCTAGAATTTCCATCAACCAAAACTTGTATATTGTTTCAGACCTAGACTTTAGTGATGTATTATTTGGCCTTAGAGTCGCGCTTAGTAGTATTGCGGTTTTCATGCTTACTGTGTTTCTTTTGGATTTGATTCTCGCCTTTCGGCGTTGTATATTATATTGCATGCGTGGTTGTGGCCGTCGTTTGACGAAGAGCTAGCTCCCGCCTGGGGATGCCTTTATCATTGCATTTATTGTTATCCTTGTTGTACCCCATTCGGGGCCAGTTTTACAAAAGAAACTCTGCCGAAATTTTTAGAAAAGACTTTACTGTTTTAAAATGCATATTCGGCTTAGTTATTTAAAAACCTTGATTTTAAAACATGTATTTCTTCACTCCTTTAAACCAGTTTCTTTACTTATTTTTAAAAAAATGGTTTTAGATTTCTGGGCTTTTGGCTTACTTGGATCAGATGGAGTCCTATAGACTTCATATGGTTCAAGGGCCAGTCACGTGCTCTTTCGGGCCGTGACAGACATTCATTGGAATTCCGAGATCACCGGGATTTTGAGGGTGATAGGTGTTGGGGTTTTTAGGGTAGCTCTCTGTATATGTATTAGGATATTTGGTATTGCTAGTTTATGTTAATTTATTGGTATGTAAAATCTGGAAGCTAATATCTGAAATGGGGTTAAAATTCTAAAAAAATGACACGGATGTTTTGTGTCACGTCTCTGTTTTCTGTTACGAACAACGAAAGGTTAAAATCTAGTTAGTTTAAGTATATGATAGTTTACAATAGTCGTACGTAGTATATTTAATACGTAAAACATGTAGTTCATGTTTTCGTCGTATCGGAATTTAGCCGTTTCTTATACAAAGATAATTTCGATATTAGATTTGAGTACGGAAACCTCGGAGGCCGCAAGGAAAGGAAAGGGATTGGTGATATCTGAGTAGATTCGGCGTATTCCGGTGAGTAGACTAAACATCTACCGGGGGATTTTGTGTGGATGGCGTAATAAGCCCGTAGATTTAAGTTTAGTGATAATTGTTTCTTTATGCATAATTTGAATTTAGTAAATCTACCATATGCATTCATATATATATAAGTCATCATGATTAACAAGTTGTTAGGACACTGCATAAATTATCGACAAGTCATGTTGCACGCGCACATATCTACATGTTACACCATACCTCGTCGATATTGACATGTCACATATACACTTAATAATTGCTATATTACATGTGATTCACTTCATACCATTAGTATCATTAATAGTAATTGTTTAACATTGCTTTAGTATTGACACTTCATGTTTCCTCTCAAATTGTTATAAAGTATGGTGCAAGATGTATCGGATTTGAGGATTTCCCGTTTTGAGTTTTATGCACTATTAATTATATTCGATGATTTTCATATTGATGTGATATGTCCACCATGAGATATTGTTTTTACGATTTGGGTTTTCTCCGAACCGATTGGGGGGGCTATACGGTTGCGGATTTTTACGTAATCCAGACTGAGTGGGGGGGGATATACAGTCGGATTCATGGTGGACCCGGTCGAGACCGAGGGGCAGGAAAGCCGCATTTTGAGGCGGGGAGCCTAGCGAGGATACTCGATACCGGAGACAATTGTGAAACATGGCGGATATCTTGGTGATACCGACCGGTGTTATTGGATGACAGGATCGTTCGGGGAACGATGCCTGATGGAAACAGAAGATTTGTGTCGATGTTGGACACAGAAAAATGAACTTTATTTGGAAATCATTGATGAGATTTCAGTTTTGATTTATATATTTAGTAGTTCATGTTTATACTTCCACATGTTATCATGCATTATATTCATCCTTGTTGATATTAGCTCTAGTTCGTCATACTTACATTATCAACCGATATATATTAGTTTTATTCACTAAGTTGGCAACTCACCCCCGTTGTGCCTTAGTTCCTTGCAGGAGTCGTGTGGACGCGTAGCAGCAGTGCGGATCCACTCGTCGGCTTTTATCGCTCTTTTTGCTATGTGGGTTACGTATGTAGTAACCTCCTATTTTGGATATATGTATTTTGGATCTAGTATTACTCCATCAGATCCTTTATATTGACTTAGAACGAAACATGTTGTATATGTTCTAAAATTCGACTGAGTGATATCGTTAGTTATGTTAACTTATGCTTTTCTTAAATTTTGCATGAAATTCTTCACCTTGAGTGTTGTATTATTATTGCGTATTTATTTCCGCCGTTTGGCATTGTTTTGCTCCCAACTAGGGATGCAACTTAATTACACAACCCATAATGGCTTTCTATTAATAATTAAAAAGGAGGCACTGTCGAAACTTTAAAATCAGTTGTTTACATTTCAATTATTAAAAACCTTTCGGCATGCTACTTCATTCTTATTACTTAAACACTGAATTTTTCTAAATTTCCGCAAAAAGGGCTTTGATCTTGGTTTTCTGGCTTACTCAGATTGTGTCGTCATCTCTAGATGTCATACAATCTAAGTGCTGGTCACGGACCAAAAATTGGGTCGTGACAAAGTAGGTATCAGAGCTTAGGATTAACCTTACGGAACCGAGTAGTGAATTGGAGTTAGTAGACTTAAAATTTCGTTATATAGGATGACCTTTGGTTTGATGGAGTAGGTGATTTAGGATGAGTATAGTACCGTACATATGTTTTACGCTACGATACTCAGCCTAAGTAACCTTAGGATGTATATCTTGTTTAATCCTTCCTTTGACTTCCTATATTGCTTCTCCAATTCGTACACCTTATCAACTCTCGTTTCTTGTTCCAGTTGTTATGGCTCTGCGAGCTAAGCGAGCCGCAGCCAGGGACGCAGTTAGGGCAAATCTGCCTGTGACTGCGACTGACGCACCTGACATTCCGGCGGTACATGAGCCTGTTGATCCTCCTCCTCCAGACAGACTGAATAGGATAGAGGAGGGCATGTTGGGCCTACAGCAAATGGTGGGACAGTTGATGGAGGCCACCCGTGTTCAGAGGCATAATTAGACACCGATGATGGTAGAGCCCGACGAACAGCCTATGCAGACTGTCGCACTGGTAGACACGAGGGTGATGGAGGTATCACTTCCGGAGTTTATGAGGTTGAGACCTCCGGTGTTTATAGGGACCGATGCAGCAGAGGATCCTCAGTCCTTTCTTGATAGGATGGCTAGAATTGACAGTCACTGCGATGTTCTGATGCGAGGTCGGTGGAGCTGACCAGTTTTTGATTAGAGGGACTTGCCCAAACATGGTGCGAGTCAATGGAGAGAGGGCGAGCTGCAGGTCTTCCTCCGATGTCATGGACAGAGTTTTCTGATGTCTTCCTTGCAAGATTTCTTCCACAGAGCATGAGGGACGCTAGAGTTAGCAGTTTTGAAGCGTTGTGGAAAACTACGAGTATGTCGGTGGCAGAATATGATTTACAGTTCACCCAGTTGTCACGCTATGCTCCGTACTTAGTTCCCACGGAGGAGCACCGGGTGAAGAGATTTGTGAGGAGCCTGGATACCCAGCTATTTTTTGCTATAGGCTCCCAACATTTCGATACTTATGCGCAAGCCATGGACGCAGCTATGCGAGTGGAAGAGCGTCTGAGCGAGACAATGATTGTTCCGGAACCAAAGAGGACCAGACCTATTGAGCCTGTTACCAGGAAGTTTGGTAGAGGACTGTCACGACCCGAAATTGGCACGTGACGGCCCTAATACTACGCAACGCCTGCAGAAGTAACGCGGTAAAAGAAAGCCAAAACCCAGAAATCTAAACCATTAAAAAGACAAGAAAAGATAATAGGAGTTTTGAATTGTAACACCTTAGGATAAGGGTTAGTGAATAATTATAATTAAATAATGGTTTTTAATAAAAAGTTTACCAAATTGTGTTTTAAATATTTTTCCTAGTTTAATAAATATTTTTCCAAAATTTTCCTAGGCTTGCACACACATGTGCATGTAAACTAGGGTTTTTAAATGAAGTAAATACCATAATTATTAACCATGGTGGGTTAATTCTAGGATTAAGTCTTTTGGATTCTTAAGTGGGTTTAATTAGTTTTCTTTTGTGTGTTGACTTGTGAGAGAGAGGGAGTAGGCATCATGGCTCAAGCCATGCTTGCATTAAATGAAGAGAGAGAGAGAGGGGCGTGACTTTTGTGTAATGATTTGTGATGGTTTCTTTCTCTCAACTCTTTTTGTTTTTCTCTTAAACTCTCACACACTCTCACACACTCTCACACACCCACACACTCACACACACAGCACTCACCTCAGCAGAACCCCCAGCAGCAGCAACAAGAGAAGAAGCAACAGCAGCAACAAGAGAAGAAGCAACAGCAGCAGCAGGCACACAGCAACAGCAACAGCAGCACAGTGAGCAGCAGCAGCTCCAGCACCATGTGCAGCCCCTCCCCTTCACCTCTCCACCTTCCTGCAGCTCCCTAGGGTCGAGAGTGAGGTATACTTCCTAACTTGGTCCCTAGTTAGCTTAGTTAGTGTAGATTTGCTTCGGTTATCGGATTTTAGTGCTTTTAGTGTGATATGGGGTAACTTGTGAGAATCTTATGCAACGAAGTGAGTTGTGGTTTCAGTAGCTTGTTAGTGAGTTAGTGAGGCCATTGTAACCTAGTCCAACCCCTATTACGCTAAAATACCACCAATTTCACGATTCAATGCAAAATGTCGTATTTGTGCAGGGTAGTTTATGTGGGTGTTTTGATGTGTTTGGTCTTATTTAAATTGTGGGATTTCTTCCAGATAAGAATCTGGGAGCTGTTTCCTTTAGGTTGGGGTGTGTGTTTGGTGCAACTTGCATGCATGCTTCCGTGGTCTGGTGCGTGCTACGCACCACAGCGCGTCGGGGTAGTTCGTGGTTCAGCACACACATGTTTTAACGTATCGTGCACACGCGCGATTGGTTTGCGGCACGAGTATCTAGTTGGACCGTATTGTCGCGTTCTTGTGATTTAAGCTTATGTGTGATCCATGTTATGTGAGTTTAGGTTCGCAGGCCAGTGAGACGGACGCCGCGAAGAAGGGCAAGCAAGTTGTTGGATACACATAGCACGAAGCTAGGTGAGTAGATTTCACATCTACGGGGATATCGCCCGCATGGCGTTATGCGTCAGGGCTGATAGGACTTTATTATTATATGTTGCATGCACCCCATAGACTGTTATCGCATATTGCATTCCCTGCTGTGTTTGTACATATATTGCTTAGAACTGATAGAACACCGCACTATTACTAACGGTTTATGTTGCACGGGCACTATTTGCATGCTACACACACACCGTTAGTAATTGCCATGCCACACTCACTGTAGAGCTGCCATGATTATATTGCTATAGTTCGCTTCATATGTGATTTGATATGACTTTCATGTATAGTGGGAGCCGCATGACATCTTTTAAAACCGGAAACGAAACTACTTTTAAAAGCGGTTTTTCCCTTATGCTCATACCATGGATTGATTTACATTGTACCTCGCTTTGGATTTACTATTGGTGTTGGATTTTCATGTGATTTCTGTTTTGAGGACCGTGGAAGTATTTAAGACAAAAAGCACTATTTTGCAAAACCCGGTACCTCGTGATATGATATTTTGGTGTGTCCACCACGCGTTTTCTCGGTGCTGAGACGTGTGCTTGAAACCCGATTCGAGGAGTGGATGTTCCGTTTGCGGGTTCGTGGTGGGCCCGGTATGGTTCCCCTCGGCGAGATGATCGATGGGATTTGCCGATTGAGCCTGGAGGCGGGCGAGTACCTACCGGTGATTGATTGGACCTGGCAGTTGTCCGGAGGATACTGACCAGAGTCGAGTAATGGATGCGGGATGACCCGTGCTGCCGGGGCCGAGGGCCGACACCGCAGACGGACCCCGTGGGCCGATCCGGACTGACGGAGCCCGATATACGAGGATTTGCGTGTCGATGCTGGACACGAGTATTTTATGATATTTTGGGTGCCGATGTTGGGCACTCGTGATTTCTCAGAGATGTACAGGATTTGAGGGCCGATGGGTGTGCCGGCGTCTGAGTGTATTTGGGATTTGAGTGCAGCCTGAGGCACCGATTATGGTTTTCCATGTTGACATAGTCCATGTAGATGTTATTATCCCATACTCAGCATTGACTACTATATATCTCATCCTGTAGCATTTACCTGTTAGAGTATTTGCATTACTATTGCATCCTCTATGTGGCATGCATTGATATCATCTGCTGGCATTAGTAGAGCCACGCTATATGTGCATGCTTGCGATCACCTTTATATGTTATCTCTATTCACGAGTTGGAAACTCACCCCCGTTGTGCCACAGTGTTTGCAGGTTGCCCTTGTTAGTGTATATGCCCTAGAGGCCATTACTGTATCATACTAGTTTGTATATTACTTAATGGAAGCTTGGGATATTCACAGTTGTATATACAATCTTGCTCGAAATGGTAGTATGCTACTTGGTTTGTCTCTGCTTTAATATGTGCATGTGTTTCTTTTAGCATATTGCTGGTATACATATTAGTAGAGCCCTTGGGATCTTTGCTTGATTACCAGCGTTGTGATGGCGCTCGCACTCGTGGGAGCTGGGTAATCTATAAGCACATCCTTATACAGGTCCCTGGTCGTTGGACTATCGAGACAGGGCATCGATAATCCGGAGTAGACTAGCGTATGCGCTTCTCATCCCAGTGTGGGAGACGGTCTGTCCCACAGCCGTTAGTACGTCGTACTTGGGATAGTATGCGGGTGCTCGTTAGGTTACGAGTACACTGGACAGGACTCGTCGGGAACTGTTGGTTGGTAATATACCTATCGTCAGTTATCAGTTCCCAGGTGACATGAGTACAGCTTAGTCCGCTGACTTGACACTGTCACTTCGCCTCGAGTGTGTTCCCACTGCACTTTGATTACTACCCTACCACGGCTCAGAGGAGTCGTGCAAACAGGTAGTTTTTGGGTGCAGTCCCGAAGCACTTGGAGGCAGTGACGGTTAGACAGGATTCGTCTCTCCCGGTATTGGGGGTTGACATCGCGCTGTGTCCAGGAGAGCCATTACACGAGTAGTCCCTGGCCAGGGCAAGCGAGATATACTGGTAGGCTTCCAGTGTTATCTCAGGGTGTTCTGGGCTACACTCCGACACGACTTGTACCGCTATTAGGGGACTGACGTTCACCGCCCCCCTAGGCCCGCCATGCGATGTATCAGACGAACAGACCGGACTGTACGGAGACTGTCACATACAGGCTCAGTAGGAGTGCAGATGGGGTTCACCTCGTCAGTCTTCTTATCGACATCTACCTGGGGACCGTTACGTACAGCTAGTGCCGCTTGCGGTCTGTGGTTAAACCCACTGCCAGCGTAGTGTCGAGTCATTAGAGTCCCACACAGAGAGCTATTCGCCTTTAGGCAAAATGAGTAGAGGTCGCATGGTTTTGCGACAGGGTTCGTTCGTATCCGCGCACTTGTGCACGTTTGCTGTCCGGACAGTTTATACTAGCGGGCTTTGGTTTAAGCCGGATCCTAGTATATGATTTGAGATTGGTTTTTCTCATTGTGTTCGTGTTCCTCGGATCATGAATGCGGGTGCGTATGCACAGTTGCTTGAGATTGAGGGAGAGGACCTTGTTTAGGGTTAATGACTATTGTCATTTTATTAACCCCATTGCTTTTGTGTGTATTATTGTTAATTAATAATTAGCTTAATTATTGTGCATGGTTGTTGTTGTTGACCTTTTGACTTTGTTGACTTGTTGACCAAGTTGACAATTTGACCATGATCATTTCATTTGGAAGATGCTCTTTGATCCTTGCAATTTGCATTAATAGTGAAATGATAATGGTCACCTCTTGATTAAACCATGACAATTTTCTAGCTAATTAATTAATTAAAATATCACACACATATTAGTTAGAATGGCTCACTAATAATTCATTCTATCATATCTTTTCTCTCTCTTGCTCATCCTCTCCCTCAAGCTCTCTCCCTCTCATGTGTTGAGAAACAAAAAGCTTGAGAAAAACCTTCACTTAATCTTCTCTACTCACTTCTAGGGTTCAAGTCTTAGCATTTCTTGCACTCTAGTTACTCCTAGCTTGGAGTCGAAGCTAAAGGTCAAGGCTTTCGGGTGGATCCTTCTTTGACGGAAGAAGACAAGCAAGGTGGGGCCTTTCTACCATTCCGACGAGCAAGGAGAGAAGGAGTTCGAGCTCAAGGTATAACCTTTCTACAACTTAGTTAGTTGTTAGTCTACTTTAGCTAGTTTTCGTTTAGTAAAGATCCTCACAAGCAAGGTCCATGTTGCCTAAGTCATTAAAAATCCAATTTTTATTATGTTTTCCGCCTCCCCGTAAGCACCGGGGTGGGCAACGTGGACTTACAGTGGTATCAGAGCCTAACTAAACTCAAACTAGCTTGGTAGTGAAGTGTAACGAAGTTTCGAAACCGGAAAATCCAAAAACCAAACTTTTGAAAAACCCTAGTTTCTGTTGAAATTTTTTCTGCTCTAAATGAAAACCTTTATACTTGTAAATTCGGCTCAGGGTTTTTTATGAACACACATGAAAAACGGTACAGTGATTCGTTCAAACCGCCGCCCTTCCGCGGCACGAGGTAGGCATGTGCCGCGGAAGCGCCGCGGTTTGTCGTCTTCTCTGCATCGTTTTTCGTGCAGTGTGTGTCTGTGTTGGTTTTGGGATTTTTAGGATATATTATATGTGCCCAGATTTTCCAGAACTAAAATTTACTTTTGGGGGCCTATAAATCCGTATTTTTCGGAACTTCACTACACTTTAACTACATCGGTTATATCTGTAATGCTTGGATGTATTGAACGTCGGCTAATCGCTATAAGACGATTAGTCGGGGTTATACATGATCTGTGATTATCATTGGTTTGTGGATATGAATGGATTGGATTGTCGCGGGTGAATGGCCGGGGTAGATGTGAGATGAGCGTTGTTTTTCTTTCATTCATTTGTAACATGTAAATTGATGTAATAATATTCTTTGTATGGCCGCACAACCGGGTCGGGGTTGTAGCCGTCATTGTATAATTCTTTTTACTGTTTTTGCTCCTAGGATAGACCCATGGAGGGGGTGCACAAACTACCGGGTATCTCGAAGTGCCGAGTGGCCTACTCACGGTGGTGAGGGAGGTTGCTTCGCTTCGGGTGCTTGGCGGGTAGTTTGCCGCACCCGTAGGGGTCTTGGGTGGGGTTTTGGCTATTCACCGCGACCGTGTAATCCGCTTTGCGTTGCAGGCTCGAACGCATTGCGGATTCCTAGTATATCCAATGTATTCATCTGTGATCTGTAATGTCTATCATTGCTATATATTTATATATAATAACTATTTAGGCGTTGCTTATGTTTTACAGCCGCACTAGCCCAGCCCCCGCTCTGTCGTTAGTTAAGTAACCTAACGGGTGATGACGGGGCCCCGTGGCGAATGCGAATGGCATAAGCGTACGTCATATTTTGGTTGTTTTCTGCAATGGTAGGATTAAATGATGGGACGCATTAAAAGAACTAATGCAAGAAATAAACCAAGTAAAAGTCGATTGGAACACTTTGAAAACCACTCGGTTCTTTTCAAAACTAAACTTTTAAACGCGGAGCTTGAACCACTCCTTTTAAAAGCTATCTCGTTCCATCGATTATATGAAGTTCACTACGTTCATGGTTTCGCCAAAACCATTCGTAGCCCTCCATCATTCCACATGAATGGTCAAAAGTATTCAAGCTGTGTATTTTGGCCAAAGTCAAGGCATAGTGATTGGTAGCGTTTGGGCATTCATGTGCAGCATAGATAGATGCGTTGATTTGGGACAGTCGTGCTGCCATTTTGGCCAAAGTCAAGGGTAGGTACGGGTGGGTCCAAATTAACCAGGAGAATGACGGGTAGAACTTGACATGTGACTTATGATATTTTGGCCAAAGTCAAGGTCATAAGAGCATGGGGCAAAAATCCACATCGGGAGTTTCATAAGTACTGAAACTTGCTAGATTTGCATACCATTTGGAGTGTGGTGATTCTGGTAGGATTCCTTCAGTTTCGTCACGCGATGATATTTGGATCCCGATCCTACTGTGAGTATATGCTACTCCTCGGGAAAACTCTCACTTAACGATCAATGCTATAAACCTAGTAGGTGCCTAGAAAGGTGTTAGCGGGGCTACGCCCACAGGGAAAAGAGGTTACTTAATTAAGGAACTTCGCGAAAGCGTTGGAAAACCTCCCTCGAAGTACCGACACTGGCCTGGCTGAACGGCTAAGCATGAATTGTACGGTGAGAATGATCCCGGCTAATCCTTTTCTTTATGGTTTGAGAAGGGATTCGAGAAACAGTGGGAGCCATCCAGTTTAGACAAACTAAAAACCACTCTAAACTTGCAAGAGCATCATGCTAAAGTGTTTCTTTTCTCTCTCCTAATTGCAACGACCATTCAACATGACCGGACTTAAGTTACCGTTAGATAAAAATATATTGACAGGGCCAAACTACAAAGATTGGCTCAGGAATGTCAAGATGGCTATCACTTATGACAAGCTGGGGTATATACTTACCACCAAAGCTCCCCCTGTCCCAGGTCCCACCTCCAGCGTCGCGGATGTAGAAATCCGTAAGACATGGGAGATAGATTGCGCGAGGGCCAGATGCCTCGTACTAGCTTCGATGGACAACGAACATCAGAGGAGGCACGAGAATATGGACCTAGAGTCCATATTTCTCCATACAAAAGAACTGTATGGAGAGCAGTCTCGTATCGCTAGATACGAAGTGTCGAAGAAGCTTTTTTCGGCAAGGTTGGCCGTCGGATCATCGGTAGCGGACCACGTGCTTAAGATGATCGGCTACATAGAGGAGCTCGCGGACCTTGGGACCACGTTGGAGAATGAACTCTATACCGATTTGATTCTCCAGTCCCTTCCTTCCACTTACGCCCAGTTCGTTCTTAACTTCAACATGCAAGGAAAGGAGGTTGAACTTGCCGAACTTCTGAACATGTTGAGGACTGCCGAGGGCACCCTACAGAAGGGTAGGGAGACATCCACTTTGTTTGTAGGAGGATCTTCCTCTTCTAGGTCCAGGGCGAAAGCCAAGGGCAAGAAGAAGAAAGCCCCCGCCAAACCAAGAGGCGGTGTCGGTAAAGTGGATACGAAGGGAAAGGGTAAAGCAACAAAAGTAGCGGGGAAGATGGTGGGGAAGGAAGAATGCTTCTATTGTCACAAAAGTGGTCACTGGAAACAGGATTGCAAGGCTTGGAAAGCCAGAACACAGGATTTGAAGCGAGTTGCAGCTTCAGCTTCAGGTGTGTATGTTATTGAAAACTGTCTATCAATAAACTCTACATCCTGGGTATTGGATACCGGATCAGGATCTCATATCTGTAATTCTTTGCAGGCGTTGAGAAAACGTAGAGTTTTGAAGGCAGGTGACATGACCCTCAGAGTTGCGAACGGTGCTAGCATGGATGCTGAGGCCGTGGGGGACTATCACCTGGGATTATCAGATGGACACTTTTTGGTTTTGCGTAGTTGTTATTATGTACCAAATGCAACCTGTAATATCATTTCTGTATCTTTATTATCTAAAGAAGGTTATGAATTTGCATTTGTAAGTAATGTAGTGAACATTCACCTTAATCAAGTTTTGATTGGGTCAGGTACATTAAACAACGGTATTTACGTTTTAAACCAACCACAGGTTTTCAATATCCAGAATACACACAAAAGAAAGTCTCCATAAATTAATAAAACTTTCTTATGGCATTGTAGACTGGGTCACATCAATGAGAGAAGATTGACTAAGTTACATACTGAAGGATATTTGGATCCGTTCGAATATCAATCGTATGCAACTTGTCAATCCTGTCTCAAAGGAAAGATGACAAAGGCTCCGTTTTCTGGACACGGAGAAAGAGTGAGCGAGCTCTTGGGACTCGTACACAGCGACGTGTGCGGTCCAATGTCTACACATGCGCGAAGCGGTTTTTCTTACTTCATTACCTTTACGGATGACTTTTCAAGGTACGGTTATGTCTTCTTAATGAAACATAAATCCGAGGCTTTTGAAAAATTCCAGGAATATAAGAATGAAGTAGAAAAACAAACCGGCAAAAGTATCAAGATCCTAAGATCGGATCGAGGAGGAGAATACTTAAGTGCCGAATTCCTGAACTACTTAAAAGAGAATGGAATTCTCTCTCAGCTTACTCCTCCATACACTCCGCAACATAATGGTGTATCGGAGAGACGGAACCGGACCCTATTGGATATGGTACGGTCCATGATGAGTAACGCTGAGTTACCGCGATCGTTCTGGGGATATGCGCTAGAATCAGCAGCATACCTTTTGAACCGAGTTCCAACTAAGACTGTGCCTACTACACCATATGAAATGTGGTGTGGGAAGAGACCCCATCTTAATCACATTAAGACATGGGGATGTCCAGCTTTTGTAAAAAAGCAGCATGCGGACAAGCTCGAGGCACGCTCAGTACAGTGCAAGTTTGTGGGATATCCGAAGAACTCCAAGGGATATTACTTCTATTGCGAAGAGGAACAAAAAGTCCTTGTTTCTCGCCATGCCCACTTTCTAGAACATCAGTGTCACGACCCGAAAGAGCACGTGACTGGCCCTTGAACCATATGAAGTCTATAGGACTCCATCTGATCCAAGTAAGCCAAAAGCCCAGAAATCTAAAACCATTTTTAAGAATAAGTAAAGAAACTGGTTTAAAGAAGTGAAGAAAAACATGTTTGAAATCAAGGTTTTTAAATAACTAAGCCGAATATGCATTTTTAAAAACAGTACAGTCTTTTCTAAAAATTTCGGCAGAGTTTCTTTTGTAAAACTGGCCCCGAATGGGGTATAACAAGGATAACAATATATGCAATGATAAAGGCATCCCCAAGCGGGAGCTAGCTCTTCGTCAATCGACGGTCACCACCACACATGCAACAATAATATACAACGCCAAGTGGCGAGGATCAAATCCAAAAGAAAGCTCAAAAGCAACAAGAAAACCGCAACACTACTATGCGCGACTCTATGGTCGAATAATACATCACTAGTCTAGGTCTGAAACAATATACGAGTTTTGGTTGATGGATATTCTAGATACAATGAATAATATAAATACAACGGCGGTTCTGATACAAAAGAACCCACCTATCCAAGCAAATCACCCAAAAGGAAGCAGTGTGCCAGAAATGCCGCTATAGAACTGTACGGCAAACCTGCAAGAACTGGGGCACAACGGGGGTGAGTTGCCAACTCGTGAATAGAAAGATATCTACAAGCAGAGATCGAATGCATGACCCAACCTAGGTCAATACGATCAGATATAAAGAAACCTCAATATGAATAAAGCTGAAGCATGCTAAACTGGCAATGTAATCTTTATACGTGAATGTAGTGCCAAGTGCTCGTGCTAGTGCCTCAGGTAATAGTATGTCATGAATATGAGGTATGAATGCATGAAAGCAGAATACATGTAAATGAAGAAACTGTTTTCATAATTTAGTGAGATTTCCCTTGTATTTTTAGTTGAGGTATCATAATGAAATCAGCATAAAACAGTGCCTAGCATCGGCACAAAACGTAATCCCAATATCTCGATATCTCTGTATCACAGTCTCTGTACCTCGAAATCTCGAAATCTCAATGTCTCAATCATAATATCTAGGGCGCCGTCAGTCCAGACCGGCCCCTACCATCCATCTCAAGACCACGACGGTATCCTCCGGATATCCGACGCGTCGGGTAAAATCACCGGTAGGTAGTGCTCCCCTGCCAGGCTCACATCGTCATCACCACGCGCTTCTTGCCCCGGGGCACCTTACCGGGTCCACCATGTATCCGAAACGGTTCATCCGTCTCCTCGAATCGGGTTTCCAAATCCATCAGCAAACTCATGGTGGACGACTCATACATCATGGGAAAACCGCACTTTTTATTTTAAAGAGAGAAAAGAAGTTTATATAAGTTTTGCGGTTTTCCCCCAAATCCAGAAAATCTCATGGAAATCCGAATCCAATCCTCAATAGCATGTAAACAGTGCATACAGGCATAAAAATCCATGAATAATAACATGCATGATGTAACAACTAATAATTACAATGTCTAATCTAGCATATACGGCAAGTACACTAATATCATGTCTAAATTATTAGCTAACAACCTATGTCGATGCAATAATATTTTCTAAGGTGTACGTGACATGGCAATTACCGATGAAGATGTGTGTGAGCCGGCAAGTAAGTGTACGTGGTACATACGCATCATCGGTAATGGTGCTGGTGTCCTAACAGCATAACATCAATAAAGGAGTATGAAACATAATATAAGCATGCGATGCGATGCGAACCACAATAATGAGCGGAAGCTGAATACTAGACGCAACTATAACTAATCTGCATTAATCTAAAATAACCTCTACAATTGGTGCCTTTTGAAATAACACGAATCATGGGGTTTTGAAAATAGGGGCTACGGTGTTTTTATGAAAAGATACGTCTTTTGAAATATCCGTAGGATCCCTTGGGCTGTCTTTTAAAATACCCACGATTCGTTAGTTTTTGAAATAGGTAGGAGTCTAATCTAATCTAACAACCATCTTAAACTATACGGCTGAACTAACAAGTAGAGCTACGGGTGAGGAAACCGCCTAACATCTGAGTCGATACATATACATACATGTATATATATTAGTCGGTGATCCCGCCTCAATAATATCATATCCGATACCCTATCTATAATCAGACATCCCAAGTCAAGAGTGCGGATCAATCATCAAAATATAGCTTGTACGTAAATCCGTCGTACGGCATCCCAAATCTGGGTACGGGTCAATATCACATTCATCATACTATTTATCTGGTATCCTCTTTATCAAATGTCATGATCGGGGTACTGATCTACGTCTAGTACAATATTGATACCCTCTATGTATGCATGCAGGTGTAAGAATCACTACGTCAAAAGACCCGCTAAAACATCGTGTCGTATCTCAATACGAACCAAATCACATCACCGATCTTCTGGCCTCAAGCCCAATCTCATCGACTCATATCAAATCCCAAATACTATCCTCAAATCCAGTATATAAACACATAGTCCCATACCCATGTGTAGATATACGCACCATCATATGCACTCTAATAAATGAAAGAATGAATGCAAGTATGTATGTAAATGTATGTGTGAGTGCAACCACTACTCTAGGGTTCGCACTAAACTAAACCAATATATTCTTATCATCAAAATATCATTATTACCATCAATAACCCTAAACAACACATAGTAAATATTCGTGTGTATACGTATTCGTATACATCACCACGGACTGCGGGGGTGCTATACGCCATCCACCCGACTTCTCCCCACAGATATAAATCTACTCACATTGCTTCTCGTGTGCCAAAGCCGATGTCGCTATCTTCACCTCCTTTGCCTCAACATCACGCGGGGTACCTACAAGTATATCACAATGCTAAAGCACATGAAAATCACATCGGAAACCAAAATAGCACACGCTACCCGCATAGGTAAAAACCTATCGACTCGCATGTAAACACAATCAAAATCCACTTGTCGTTGACGTCCAAACGCCACCCGACAGGAATGAATCACCAAATACCAAAATCCATGCTAAAACAAGTCCCAAATTATACACCAACATAGGAAAATCAATCCAGATTTCACCCTAGATGGAATCAGTCAAAACTAGACATACTCAGGGTCAAAACTAGAGGAAATGGGGGCATGCACAGAAAACGAAGCAATTCCTTAAAATACCTTATTTTAGAATTTTCCATAATTTTTCCCCATTTATCTGTATTTAATTATACCAGAATATTAAAATATTCATTAAAATAATATTAAATTATAAAATTTCCCAAAAATCATATTTTATTATTTTGAAGACGTTACAATCTACCCCCCTTAAAGAAATTCGGTCCCCGAATTTAAATTTAAACCCCCAAATACTAAAATATTTCAATACAAATTCCAAGTCATCGGGGCTCCGAAATCATCTATACATAAAACATCATAGCGCAATGCATGCGCATGAGTACTGAGCAGATAACTCAAAAGCAACACTCCATCAAGCATCCGCAATCATCGGAGTCATGGTAACGACACAATGTCAAATCCAATACAAAATCAATATGATATGGACCAAGACTATACATGTAGACATCCAATCTATACATGTAAATGGCTGATGCAAATGTATGCCAAATCTTTTTAAGTCGCTGTGCGATGCGCGTAACATTGCACAGTGGCGGACGTTTCTCATAAGAAAATAACTATATATGTGTATATATATCCTTTGTTTAATAGGTACGTTCCGCCGTTTTGAAAACAGTTTAGAAGGGTTTCCTTGTTTTTAAAACGTTTCGTGTCATATCGGACACGTAGGTATATACTGAGACTATAGCTCGCTTTTCGGAAATCCCTTCGATAACTATCGATGCATGCAAAATATATCCAGGTACTGCCCACTGACTAGTCCTGCTCAGTAAGAAAGCAAATATCCAACATCATAAAAATGTACTGCTCCAAAAGGAATAAATCCCAAAAATCACATAACACCACCCTGTGCGTCTGGTGCGCACGGAAATCAAAATCCATATATGTGCTAAACATGTGCACAAAACAACATCTAGGTGCAACGGGTGTGCACGAAGCATCTGTCATAGGCAACGTGTGCCTGGCAGCCAAAACAGGTGCATCTGACATGCACGAAGAATCTTGATTTAGTGCATCTGGTGTGCCCCAAAATCGTATCTCAAAACATGCGCCCAACATGCGCGAAAATCCAAATCGGTGCATCCATCATGCACGAATGAAAATCTAGACCCTGCGCACTCAATATGCACGGAATCACAAAATCCAATAGCAACGTCGAATATGCGTAAGTCCAGTCAAAAGCACGGAGTGCAAGAATCCACATCAATATCACAATCAAAATCGACATACCGAAAGGCATCAAATCGAAGTCAGGTGCAATCGTAATGCACAAAATATAAATCCGGTGCAACAAAGGCACGAAATATAAATCTGATGCGATAAACGCAAGAAACATAAAACTGGTGCGACAAATGCACGAAGTATAGAACTGGTGCATCCCATGCACAAATACCAAGCAATAACTCAAATACGTAAGCAGCAACACCAAGTGTATCCAGATATGAAGAAAATCATAAACGTGTGCAGCTGCGGGCACAAAACACATATCGATACACTACAAGCACATATAAGCTATACCGAGTGCAAAATCAAAACACTAAAATTACATGAAACTCTGCTGGAAGCGTAAATCAAATCACCAGTATAAAATAGGCATGAAATCGCAATCAACAGCTCAAGAGTAATAACTATGTACAAGGTATAAATACCCAGTAGGTGCAACCATGGTGCACAAAATCAAATATCATGAAACTCAGTCATCAAGACTAAATCATGTGAATAGATCGCCCAAAATACCGAAATCCAAAGCAACGGATACGTGATAATCAAATCACAAAATCACAAATCATAATTACCGTCGTCGGTATACCATCCTTCAGGGTCGAGAAGGTACCGGAACATCCGATGCTAGCTGCGCAAGATATCTACTTGCCTCTTGCTCGCGGCTGGCGTCCTCTGCCTCTGGTTCCTGATCTTTCCTGTAGATTACCAATCTCGCAATCCATCGGCTCATCGGCCCGGTCAGGAGTACTGACAGGAACGATTCCGTTCTGGCACTTTCCTGGTCACCTTTCGGTCAATCCTCACGACCGCTCGTAAGGCAGCGTATCACTGGCGTCGGCCTCTGGCTCTCTGAAAGCACGTCACACATCTGATCCTGGGTGCAAACATCATTGCAGCAATGTCCTGGAAGGAATCCTGCTCAAGGTCTCTTCCGATCATGCCTATGCCGATCTGTACAGAGGCTGGCTTCCTGCACAACCTCTTCTCGCTCAAAAACACCTGTGTCCTCAGCACAATATTTTCTCGGAAACTGGTCACATTCCAACGTCTCTGTAAGCATATCAGGTCTCTAGTCTCGACGGGAAGCAATGACAGCTCATCAGTGTCTCACACGAACCTCTTGTTCCAACTGTCTCTATCGTCGTCCACTATGACGTCACGCCAAGCTACTACGCACTGCACTATTCTCGGCCACGGTCAATCTGAAGTCTCTCGCACGGACTCGAAATCGCATATTCTGTAGCTTCATCATTCTGTAGAGGATGTCAGGCCGAACAGGTCCTCGGGAACACGTCCCAACCATCGGAGGAATACTCATCACTCGTCCGTCCCTGATCAATCTGCAACGCATCTGGGTAAGTTCTTTTATCCGAACATGGTCAACTACCTCGTCGACAATGCCGAACTCTGTCCTGCTGGGTGTGCGCAATACGACCACTCCTGGTCTAGGTCTTCTCGTAACTTACTCCAGAAAGGTCCTGTCGAGGTTCCTTTCTCAAATCTCAATCCTGCCGAAATGCCCGGAAGTCATCATCCAATGCTGAAGCTAAAGCTTATTCCGGAACGGCTGCATACCTATCGCGCTTCTCTCTGGAAGATACATCCATATACCACGCCTCGGGGTGCATATCACATCTCTAATGTCAGCGGAGTGGGACGTCATCTCGTCAAAATCTCGTACGAACTCCTTACTCCACCTTGCTCAATGTCGACTGATTCGGACTTAACTCATCGTGGCTACACGAACTGCGCTCCGACGGCTACGCTCGCATCTGGAGTCTCCCAAGCAGTGTCCCATCACGATATCCGAAAGATGTCGAACCATCCGATCGACTCGTCAGATCCTCATAATCCCCCAAGAGATCACATCATGGGTACAGTTTAATAGTATCGAGTACATGCCACAGCGTCGGTGGTCCAGCCGTAGAAGGGCAAACCCAAGCCTCACTAATGGCGCCGAGGAACCGCCGCAAACCCGAAGGTTCAAAGGCTTTCACACGGTCATTAAGTCGAGTTAGGGTTTCATTCTTCTAGAGAGTCCATAGAATCACCTGCATGTCTTTCCGTATATTTTAAACTTGGAAAATGGGCTCCTGACATTCGATCGTCTCTATCGACTCTCAACGAACCTGCGTGAAGTCGTCTCTAGCTGGAAACAATCTATCTGATGACCTCGCATCGGTAAACAAACGAACCACCTGTCCTAGTCATTCATCCTCAGGTGACTAGCGACTCGCTATCATCTCTCTAAGTATATGCTCACGCTGCAGTAGCTCCAACCATCTGGGCGACATCTCGTCATTTGCAGCAGCAACTGGCTTATTCTCCTGTACGCCGAACAGCGCCTCAATCCTCCAGGAAAGGCAATACATAGGCGGTCATCTCTGAGTCGGTCTGCTCTAGATCTGAGTAAGACTCTCCACACTGGAAATCTTCAACTCATCAGGGCCCGCTCCGGCGCAAAATCGGACGAATCACCTTCGTCTCTCAAATCGGGTAGACTAGCTGTCATCTGTCTCATATCTGCCTGAAAGCTACGGCAATCTCAGCTCGTAAGCTTCGGAAGCGACATCCTGTCAATCTCAGCAACAGCTGGTCCATCTGTCTGCACGGTAGGCGACATCACAATCTTTAAGGTATGCTGTACATCAACAGTCCTCTCTCAACTGGCAGCTCTAACAATGGCCCGATCATCCGGTGCAAGACCAAGCACTCGCCTCCACTAGAGGTCACAATCACCAACACTAACTCGAGACGTTCCCATGTCACCAGAAAACACAATGGTCGGCCCTCGTACCAAACGAGCTCACACCGGCCGTAACCCTAGCAGCAGCCCAAACTGCCCTCAAACATGGTGACAGGAACCTCAATCGAGTATCAAGGAGAGCACATCAATGGCAAGAAAGGAAACAACAGATCCAAAGTGGATACATGATCATGGGAAGGAACAGCATCAATAAAGGTATGATCATGAAACTAATAGAATCGGAGATCTCAAATGGATGTATAATCCTGGATATAAAGAGGATCACTGATCTCGAAAATATGTACATCCTAAGGTTCCTTAAGCGGAGTGGCGTGTCGTAAGTATGCCGCGGAACATACCAACGGTACGTCACTCTACTTTAGTTACCTATTCCATCAACCAAGGGTCATCCTACACGACGAAAGTTCGGGTCTAATACCCCTCGACCAAGTCTAAGTTCCGTAAGGTCAAGCCTAAGTTCCGTATATATATAAACGCCCTAGGCTCCACATAGTCAAACTTAGACTCGAACCAAGGTCAACCTAGCGCTCTGATACCAACTTTGTCACGACCCGAAAGAGCACGTGACTGGCCCTTGAACCATATGAAGTCTATAGGACTCCATCTGATCCAAGTAAGCCAAAAGCCCAGAAATCTAAAACCATTTTTAAGAATAAGTAAAGAAACTGGTTTAAAGAAGTGAAGAAAAACATGTTTGAAATCAAGGTTTTTAAATAACTAAGCCGAATATGCATTTTTAAAAACAGTACAGTCTTTTCTAAAAATTTCGGCAGAGTTTCTTTTGTAAAACTGGCCCCGAATGGGGTATAACAAGGATAACAATATATGCAATGATAAAGGCATCCCCAAGCGGGAGCTAGCTCTTCGTCAATCGACGGTCACCACCACACATGCAACAATAATATACAACGCCAAGTGGCGAGGATCAAATCCAAAAGAAAGCTCAAAAGCAACAAGAAAACCGCAACACTACTAAGCGCGACTCTATGGTCGAATAATACATCACTAGTCTAGGTCTGAAACAATATACGAGTTTTGGTTGATGGATATTCTAGATACAATGAATAATATAAATACAACGGCGGTTCTGATACAAAAGAACCCACCTATCCAAGCAAATCACCCAAAAGGAAGCAGTGTGCCAGAAATGCCGCTATAGAACTGTACGGCAAACCTGCAAGAACTGGGGCACAACGGGGGTGAGTTGCCAACTCGTGAATAGAAAGATATCTACAAGCAGAGATCGAATGCATGACCCAACCTAGGTCAATACGATCAGATATAAAGAAACCTCAATATGAATAAAGCTGAAGCATGCTAAACTGGCAATGTAATCTTTATACGTGAATGTAGTGCCAAGTGCTCGTGCTAGTGCCTCAGGTAATAGTATGTCATGAATATGAGGTATGAATGCATGAAAGCAGAATACATGTAAATGAAGAAACTGTTTTCATAATTTAGTGAGATTTCCCTTGTATTTTTAGTTGAGGTATCATAATGAAATCAGCATAAAACAGTGCCTAGCATCGGCACAAAACGTAATCCCAATATCTCGATATCTCTGTATCACAGTCTCTGTACCTCGAAATCTCGAAATCTCAATGTCTCAATCATAATATCTAGGGCGCCGTCAGTCCAGACCGGCCCCTACCATCCATCTCAAGACCACGACGGTATCCTCCGGATATCCGACGCGTCGGGTAAAATCACCGGTAGGTAGTGCTCCCCTGCCAGGCTCACATCGTCATCACCACGCGCTTCTTGCCCCGGGGCACCTTACCGGGTCCACCATGTATCCGAAACGGTTCATCCGTCTCCTCGAATCGGGTTTCCAAATCCATCAGCAAACTCATGGTGGACGACTCATACATCATGGGAAAACCGCACTTTTTATTTTAAAGAGAGAAAAGAAGTTTATATAAGTTTTGCGGTTTTCCCCCAAATCCAGAAAATCTCATGGAAATCCGAATCCAATCCTCAATAGCATGTAAACAGTGCATACAGGCATAAAAATCCATGAATAATAACATGCATGATGTAACAACTAATAATTACAATGTCTAATCTAGCATATACGGCAAGTACACTAATATCATGTCTAAATTATTAGCTAACAACCTATGTCGATGCAATAATATTTTCTAAGGTGTACGTGACATGGCAATTACCGATGAAGATGTGTGTGAGCCGGCAAGTAAGTGTACGTGGTACATACGCATCATCGGTAATGGTGCTGGTGTCCTAACAGCATAACATCAATAAAGGAGTATGAAACATAATATAAGCATGCGATGCGATGCGAACCACAATAATGAGCGGAAGCTGAATACTAGACGCAACTATAACTAATCTGCATTAATCTAAAATAACCTCTACAATTGGTGCCTTTTGAAATAACACGAATCATGGGGTTTTGAAAATAGGGGCTACGGTGTTTTTATGAAAAGATACGTCTTTTGAAATATCCGTAGGATCCCTTGGGCTGTCTTTTAAAATACCCAAGATTCGTTAGTTTTTGAAATAGGTAGGAGTCTAATCTAATCTAACAACCATCTTAAACTATACGGCTGAACTAACAAGTAGAGCTACGGGTGAGGAAACCGCCTAACATCTGAGTCGATACATATACATACATGTATATATATTAGTCGGTGATCCCGCCTCAATAATATCATATCCGATACCCTATCTATAATCAGACATCCCAAGTCAAGAGTGCGGATCAATCATCAAAATATAGCTTGTACGTAAATCCGTCGTACGGCATCCCAAATCTGGGTACGGGTCAATATCACATTCATCATACTATTTATCTGGTATCCTCTTTATCAAATGTCATGATCGGGGTACTGATCTACGTCTAGTACAATATTGATACCCTCTATGTATGCATGCAGGTGTAAGAATCACTACGTCAAAAGACCCGCTAAAACATCGTGTCGTATCTCAATACGAACCAAATCACATCACCGATCTTCTGGCCTCAAGCCCAATCTCATCGACTCATATCAAATCCCAAATACTATCCTCAAATCCAGTATATAAACACATAGTCCCATACCCATGTGTAGATATACGCACCATCATATGCACTCTAATAAATGAAAGAATGAATGCAAGTATGTATGTAAATGTATGTGTGAGTGCAACCACTACTCTAGGGTTCGCACTAAACTAAACCAATATATTCTTATCATCAAAATATCATTATTACCATCAATAACCCTAAACAACACATAGTAAATATTCGTGTGTATACGTATTCGTATACATCACCACGGACTGCGGGGGTGCTATACGCCATCCACCCGACTTCTCCCCACAGATATAAATCTACTCACATTGCTTCTCGTGTGCCAAAGCCGATGTCGCTATCTTCACCTCCTTTGCCTCAACATCACGCGGGGTACCTACAAGTATATCACAATGCTAAAGCACATGAAAATCACATCGGAAACCAAAATAGCACACGCTACCCGCATAGGTAAAAACCTATCGACTCGCATGTAAACACAATCAAAATCCACTTGTCGTTGACGTCCAAACGCCACCCGACAGGAATGAATCACCAAATACCAAAATCCATGCTAAAACAAGTCCCAAATTATACACCAACATAGGAAAATCAATCCAGATTTCACCCTAGATGGAATCAGTCAAAACTAGACATACTCAGGGTCAAAACTAGAGGAAATGGGGGCATGCACAGAAAACGAAGCAATTCCTTAAAATACCTTATTTTAGAATTTTCCATAATTTTTCCCCATTTATCTGTATTTAATTATACCAGAATATTAAAATATTCATTAAAATAATATTAAATTATAAAATTTCCCAAAAATCATATTTTATTATTTTGAAGACGTTACAATCAGTTCATAGAAAAAGAATTAAGTGGGAGCGCAATAGAACTGGAAGAAATTCCAGAACCGCAAGCTATTACTGAAAGCTTGGTAGAACCAGAGGGTTCGAAAGATCAGGACATTCCTATGCCGCTCCGCAGGAGTAGTAGGCAGTCTCATCCGCCCGAGAGATACTACGGTTTTCTCATTGACGGGGATAGAGAGGACTGCATCCTAGATTGTGATGAGCCTACTAGCTTCCAGCAAGCCATTCAGAGCGTCGACTCTGTAAAATGGCTGGATGCAATGCGGACCGAGATGGAGTCCATGTACACCAACAAAGTATGGATGTTGGACATTGCTCCAGACGGGGTAAAACCCGTAGGATGCAAGTGGATCTTCAAAAGGAAGATTGGTGTAGATGGACAGGTTGAGACCTATAAAGCTAGACTGGTAGCAAAGGGTTTTCGTCAGCGACCTGGTTTGGACTATGACGAAACCTTTTCTCCAGTAGCTATGCTGAAATCCATTCGGATCCTTCTTGCCATCGCTGCTTTCCACGATTATGAGATTTGGCAGATGGACGTAAAGACAGCTTTTCTAAATGGTCATTTAGAGGAGTGTGTCTATATGGACCAGCCAGAGGGTTTCATTCAGGGTGGGAGCAGCGGAAAGGTGTGCAAGTTGCTCAAGTCCATTTATGGACTCAAGCAGGCATCGCGGAGTTGGAACATCTGCTTTGATGAGACGGTCAAAGAATTTGGCTTTATCAAAAATCCAGATGAACCTTGCATCTATTGTAGATTTGTAGCGAGAACTGTAGTATTCCTCGTTTTATACGTGGATGACATTCTCTTAATAGGAAATGACATTCCTATGCTACAATCTGTCAAAGGGTTCTTGTCACACAGGTTCTCCATGAAAGACCTGGGTGATGCCTCATACATTCTGGGTATCCGGATCTACCGTGACAGATCCAAGAAGATATTAGGACTCTCACAGTCCAGGTACATCGACACCATACTGAAGAGATTCAGTATGGAAGATTCCAAGCGCGGTAATCTACCGGCTTGTCACGGGATCACCCTCTCCAAAGAGATTTCTCCCAAGACTGATTTGGAGAGGGATCGCATGTCTATTATACCCTACGCTTCTGCGGTAGGCTCTATAATGTATGCGATGTTGTGTACCAGACCGGATGTGGCTTATGCACTGAGTGTGGTAAGCAGGTATCAGTCAAACCCTGGGGAGAAACATTGGATAGCAGTAAAGAACATTCTCAAGTACCTGAGAAGGACTAAGGAGATGTTCTTGGTGTATGGCGGAAAAGACCTGCAGATTGAGGTCTTTGCAGACTCCAGCTTCCAGAGTGACAAGGATGATTCCAAGTCCATGTCGGGTTTTGTCTTTACCCTCAATGGAGGGGCGGTGTGTTGGAAGAGCTCCAAACAGGAAACCGTTGCTGACTCGACTATGGAAGCGGAATACATCGCTGCATCTGATGCCGCAAAAGAAGCTGTCTGGATGAGGAAGTTCTTGAAAGAACTTCAGGTGGTTCCGTCCATTGTTGACCCAATACCTCTGTATTGCGACAACAACGGGGCAATAGCTTTAGCGAAGGAACCCAGGTCCCATCAGAAATCCAGACACATCTTAAGGCGGTATCACCTGATCAGGGAGATTGTGGATCGCCAGGAAATCGAGGTCCGGAGAGTTGCATCAGAGGATAACACAACAGATCCATTCACCAAGGCCTTGCCCCAGACTCAGTTCGAGCGGCTGATCGAGATGATAGGTCTTCGATACGCCAGTACATGGCCTTAGTGCAAGTTGGAGATTGTTAGTGTATATGCCCTAGAGGCCATTACTGTATCATACTAGTTTGTATATTACTTAATGGAAGCTTGGGATATTCACAGTTGTATATACAATCTTGCTCGAAATGGTAGTATGCTACTTGGTTTGTCTCTGCTTTAATATGTGCATGTGTTTCTTTTAGCATATTGCTGGTATACATATTAGTAGAGCCCTTGGGATCTTTGCTTGATTACCAGCGTTGTGATGGCGCTCGCACTCGTGGGAGCTGGGTAATCTATAAGCACATCCTTATACAGGTCCCTGGTCGTTGGACTATCGAGACAGGGCATCGATACTCCGGAGTAGACTAGCGTATGCGCTTCTCATCCCAGTATGGGAGACGGTCTGTCCCACAGCCGTTAGTACGTCGTACTTGGGATAGTATGCGGGTGCTCGTTAGGTTACGAGTACACTGGACAGGACTCGTCGGGAACTGTTGGTTGGTAATATACCTATCGTCAGTTATCAGTTCCCAGGTGACATGAGTACAGCTTAGTCCGCTGACTTGACACTGTCACTTCGCCTCGAGTGTGTTCCCACTGCACTTTGATTACTACCTTACCACGGCTCAGAGGAGTCGTGCAAACAGGTAGTTTTTGGGTGCAGTCCCGAAGCACTTGGAGGCAGTGACGGTTAGACAGGATTCGTCTCTCCCGGTATTGGGGGTTGACATCGCGCTGTGTCCAGGAGAGCCATTACACGAGTAGTCCCTGGCCAGGGCAAGCGAGATATACTGGTAGGCTTCCAGTGTTATCTCAGGGTGTTCTGGGCTACACTCCGACACGACTTGTACCGCTATTAGGGGACTGACGTTCACCGCCCCCTAGGCCCGCCATGCGATGTATCAGACGAACAGACCGGACTGTACGGAGACTGTCACATACAGGCTCAGTAGGAGTGCAGATGGGGTTCACCTCGTCAGTCTTCTTATCGACATCTACCTGGGGACCGTTACGTACAGCTAGTGCCGCTTGCGGTCTGTGGTTAAACCCACTGCCAGCGTAGTGTCGAGTCTTTAGAGTCCCACACAGAGAGCTATTCGCCTTTAGGCAAAATGAGTAGAGGTCGCATGGTTTTGCGACAGGGTTCGTTCGCATCCGCGCACTTGTGCACGTTTGCTGTCCGGACAGTTTATACTAGCGGGCTTTGGTTTAAGCCGGATCCTAGTATATGATTTGAGATTGGTTTTTCTCATTGTGTTCGTGTTCCTCGGATCACGAATGCGGGTGCGTATGCACAGTTGCTTGAGATTGAGGGAGAGGACCTTGTTTAGGGTTAATGACTATTGTCATTTTATTAACCCCATTGCTTTTGTGTGTATTATTGTTAATTAATAATTAGCTTAATTATTGTGCATGGTTGTTGTTGTTGACCTTTTGACTTCATTGACTTGTTGACCAAGTTGACAATTTGACCATGATCATTTCATTTGGAAGATGCTCTTTGATCCTTGCAATTTGCATTAATAGTGAAATGATAATGGTCACCTCTTGATTAAACCATGACAATTTTCTAGCTAATTAATTAATTAAAATATCACACACATATTAGTGAGAATGGCTCACTAATAATTCATTCTATCATATCTTTTCTCTCTCTTGCTCATCCTCCCCCTCAAGCTCTCTCCCTCTCATATGTTGAGAAACAAAAAGCTTGAGAAAAACCTTCACTTGATCTTCTCTACTCACTTCTAGGGTTCAAGTCTTAGCATTTCTTGCACTCTAGTTACTCCTAGCTTGGAGTCGAAGCTAAAGGTCAAGGCTTTCGGGTGGATCCTTCTTTGACGGAAGAAGACAAGCAAGGTGATGCCTTTCTACCATTCCGACGAGCAAGGAGAGAAGGAGTTCGAGCTCAAGGTATAACCTTTCTACAACTTAGTTAGTTGTTAGTCTACTTCAGCTAGTTTTCGTTTAGTAAAGATCCTCACAAGCAAGGTCCATGTTGCCTAAGTCATTAAAAATCCAATTTTTATTATGTTTTCCGCCTCCCCGTAAGCACCGGGGTGGGCAACGTGGACTTACAGCCCTTGGGAGTAGTCACGGCTGGCTGTTTCCGCATCTTTTGGCATAGATACCCTTTTTGAGCAGAGATAGCCTCTTGCTGATAGGTGGGTTTTGTACGGTATCTGTTATCTTTCAGTTGTATATTGATGTATCTAGTACTCTCCATCTAATTTTTGTATTGACTTAGAGACAGTTGAGAGGACGATATGTATGGTTTTATATTCTGGTGTCGAGCTCGCATGTGAGTCGACTTTACTTTTGCAGTCTCATCTTTTATGATATTGTCCTTGCTTTACTGTGTATTCTTCGCTACGGCGTCGTATATCTTATTTTGATGCTTCATTCATTTTACTCGTCATTTCTGTTACACCTGGTTTCTATCCGACTGGCGGGGCAAATGTTTTAAAAAGGAAATGTTACCAAAATTATAAAACTTATAACTTTTGAACTTAAAAAGGATTTCTACTAAATAAATGGAAGTTTTTCAGACATGTACGATTGTTTTTACAAAATGTTTTAAATCTCTCTATATTTATTGGTTTTGATTTCTGGGTTCGGCTTACTTAGCCGCGTTACGTCTGTAGACGTTGCGTGGTTAAGTGCCGGTCACGAGTCGAATTCTCGGGTCGTGACAAAGTTGGTATCAGAGCGTAGGTTTTACCTTCGGAGTGTAGGATGACCCTGGTATGATGGAGTAGGTAGCTGCAGCAGGGTAGCGTAGCGTGTGTATGTTCCGCGGCATACTCACGACACGGTACTCCGCCTACGCGACCTTAGGACTTATTGATTTGATTCCTCCTTATATTCTTGCGATTCGATTTCCGTGTTCTTATCGAATCCAAATTTTCTTTCAGCCAATATGCCGCCTAAGACTACGAGGGCACAGAGAGCGGCCGCGAGGGCCGAGATTCGAGTTGACTCGTCCGAGACGAGGACTGATCCGGGCAGTACGCCGGTTGTACCCGAGCAGGCTGTTCCTGCCGTGACAGAGCAGATCGCCACGCTAGGGGCTGGTATGCAGGAGATGCGCCAGACGGTGGGATCTAGCATGCAGGAGATGCGCCAGATGATAGGATCGCTAGTTGAGACGCTTCGAGCGCAGCGACCAGAGGTAGCTCCACCCGTTCCAGAGACCGCTATGGTACCTACCGCACAGCCAGTTGCCCCTGCAGCCACGGAGGTGATCACAGTATCACTGTCAGAGTTCATGAGGCTGAAGCCTCCAGTATTCACAGGCACCGATATAGCCGAGGACCCACAGTCTTTCATAGACAGGATGGCCAGGATATGCCGTTCCCTCAGATGCGTAGATGCGAGATGGGTCGAGTTCGCGAGCTTTCGCCTGGAAGGTCTTGCGCAGAAGTGGTGTGATTCAGTGGAGAAGGGCAGAGAAGCAGGTCTTCCTCCTATGACCTGGGCGGAGTTCGTGACCATATTTCTTGCCCGTTTCCTTCCCCAGAGTGTTAGGAATGCCCGAGCACGCAGGTTTGAGTCCTTGCGCCAGACGCCAGGGATGACAGTGGCAGAGTATGACGTACTGTTTACAGAGCTAGCAGTCTACGCCCCATATTTAGTGGCTACCGAGGAGTTGCGAGTCCGGAGATTTGTTCGAGGCTTGCTTACACCATTGTTCCTCGCGATCAGCGCGCAGCACTACGAGACCTATGCAGCAGCCGTAGACGCAGCCTAGTGGTCGAGGAGCACCTTGCTGAGACTTCGGTACTTCCAGAGCCGAAGAGAGTTCGTACCAGTATTTCCGCACGGAGGCAGTCATTCAGACGCCGCGACAGGTATCGTTCCGGTATGAGGAGTAGCAGAGATTCGGGACGAGGTCGGATGTTTAGTTCGTATCCCCAGGAAGGTCAGCAGTCGCCGCGGGGTTGCTTCAGATGTGGCAGCCTACTTCACCTCATTCGAGATTGTCCAGAGACACACCGGAGGGAGGCGGCAGCACCGCATGTTACCTTACCACCTTCACCACCCCAGAGGGCGTTGCCCGTTGTGCCTACCGTTGCTCCGCGCCAGACTTACGCACAGAGAGGTCGTGGGCGTGGGGGAGTTGCTCAGAGGGGACGAGATGACCGAGGCAGAGGTCAGTCAGTTACAGGTGGTGGACAGGCGAGGGTCTTTGCTTTGACACATCAGGACGCGCAGGCGTCCAATGCTGTGGTCTCAGGTATCCTTCCTGTATGTTCAGTTGATGCACATGTACTGTTCGATCCCGGATCCACACACTCGTACGTATCCACACACTTTGTGCCGAGTCTGGGTAGAGAGTCCGGCTTGCTTGATCAGCCGCTTGTGGTGACTACTCCTGTGGGAGAGTCGTTTGTTGCTAGGCACGTGTTCCAATCCTGTATCGTCTGTATTGGCGAGAGAGAGTTGCCTGTCGACTTGATCCTTCTGGAGATGTTGGACTTCGACGTTCTTTTGGGCATGGATTGGTTAGCCACGTGCTATGCTTCTGTGGACTGCCGCGAGAAGACAGTTAGATTCTGTTTCCCCGGTGAGTCGGTTTTTGTTGTGTTGGGGGACCGTGGTGCCGCCCCTCACAGTGTGATTTCTTCTTTTCGCGCTGGACAGCTTTTGAGGAAGGGATGTCAGGGATTTCTCGCCTATGTTTGCGATGCTCGCACTACAGAGGTTCCATTGGATCAGGTTCCGGTTGTTAGCGAGTTTCCTGATGTGTTCCCTGACGAGCTTCCTGGGTTGCCGCCCGAGCGCGACATTTCTTTTTGTATTGATTTGGTTCCTGGTTCGGGGCCTATTTCTATACCGCCTTATCGGATGGCCCCGGCGGAACTTCGTGAGCTGAAGGGTCAGTTGCAAGATTTGCTGGACAAAGGACTTATTCGACCCAGTGTTTCTCCTTGGGGTGCTCCAGTCCTGTTCGTCAGGAAGAAGGACGGCAGTTTGCGTCTTTGTATCGACTACCGCCAGCTGAACAGGGTGACAGTGCGGAACAGGTATCCTTTGCCGCGCATCGACGATTTGTTCGACCAGCTCCAGGGGGCAGGGTACTTTTCGAGGATCGATTTGCGATCGGGCTATCATCAGCTGCGGGTTCGACAGGAGGACATTCCCAGGACCGCTTTCCGTACGCGCTACGGCCATTACGAGTTTTTGGTGATGTCGTTCGGACTCACCAATGCGCCAGCAGCCTTCATGGACTTGATGAACCGCATTTTCCGGCCTTACTTGGATCTGTTCATTATAGTCTTCATCGACGATATCTTGGTGTATTCCCGGAGTAGTGACGAGCACGAGCAGCACCTGCGGATTACTTTGCAGACCTTGAGGGAGCACCAGCTTTATGCGAAATTCTCCAAGTGTGCTTTTTGGCTGGACAGCGTGGACTTCTTGGGTCACGTGATTTCACGAGACGGTATATGTGTAGACCCGAGGAAGATCGAGGCCGTTCAGCGTTGGCCCAGACCCACATCGGTGACGGAGATTCGCAGCTTTTTGGGATTGGCCGGTTACTACAGGCGTTTTGTGCAGGACTTCTCCCGTATTGCTACACCGTTGACCGGGTAGACCCGGAAGGGAGTTCCTTTCGTTTGGATGGAGGAGTGCGAGCACAGTTTTCAGCAGTTACGGACTCGGCTGACGACGGCACCAGTGTTATCTTTACCTTCCGGACCGGGCGGATTTGTGGTCTTCTGTGATGCTTCTTGAGTGGGGTTGGGATGCGTTTTGATGCAGCACGACAGGGTGATCGCGTACGCTTCGCGACAATTGAAGAGACATGAACAAAACTACCCCACTCATGATTTGGAGATGGCAGCAGTGGTCTTCGCACTTAAGATCTGGCGACATTACCTATACGGTGAGTCGTGCCAGATATTCACGGATCACAAGAGCCTGAAATACATATTCCAGCAGCGGGATCTGAACCTTCGACAGCGTCGATGGATGGAGTTAGTGAAGGATTACGACTGCGAGATCTTATATCACCCGGGCAAGGCAAATATGGTGGCGGATGCTTTGAGCAGGAGGCCCGGGAGTAGTTTATCTTGTTTGAGCGCAGTACAGGAGCAGTCATCCGCAGATTGGCAGATATTATGCGACAGTCGAGTACAGTTCGAGTTCACGCCAATTGGAGGACAGATAGCGCATGTCCGTGCACGCCCACAGTTGATCGATCGTATACGTGAGGCACAGCTCAGTGATGACCGATGTTCAGAGATCATGGCACAGATTGGACAGGGAAGATTTTCCGAGTTCGTGATCGATGATCAGGGGGTACTACGGTTTGGAGTCAGACTGTGCGTACCAGATGCTGAAGGGCTGAGACGCGAGATTCTTGAGGAGGCACATCGATCGGTATATAGAGTCCATCCCGGTTCCACCAAGATGTATCATGATATGAGAGATGTTTACTGGTGGGACGGAATGAAGAGGGACATTGCAGATTTTGTGTCGAGATGCCTGACTTGTCAGCAAGTCAAGGCTGAGCACCAGAGGCCCGCAGGAGAGCTACAGCCGTTACCCATTCCGGAGTGGAAATGGGAACAGATTTCGATGGATTTCGTAGTAGGTCTACCCAGGACTAGTCGGGGGTATGACTCCATCTGGGTGATCGTGGATCGTTTGACGAAAGCGGCTCACTTCCTACCGGTGAAGACGACTTTCGGATTTACTCAGTATGCCCAGATCTACATTGACGAGATAGTGCGACTACACGGAGTCCCGACGTGCATTGTGTCCGACAGAGGCACCCAGTTTACCAGTAGACTATGGCAGAGGCTTCAGGAGGCTTTGGGCACTCGCTTGAGTTTCAGCACGGCTTTTCATCCGCAGACCGACGGACAGTCAGAGCGGACCATCCAGACTCTCGAGGACATGCTCAGAGCTTATGTACTAGATTTCGGAGGTAGCTGGGATCATCATTTGCCCTTGGTAGAGTTTTCCTACAATAACAGCTACCAGGAGACTATTCAGATGGCACCGTTTGAGGCTCTTTATGGGAGGAGATGCAGGTCACCCATTTGTTGGACAGAGCTCAGTGAGAGCAGTATCTTAGGGCCACAGATCGTTGAGGAGACGACCGCGAAGATCCAGTTGATTCGCGATAGGATGAGGGCAGCCCAGAGTAGACAGAGAGCTTATGCAGATCGTCGACGACGCAGACTTGAGTTTTCTGTTGGTGATCATGTTTTCTTGAGGGTCTCCCCAATGAAAGGTGTGATGAGGTTTGGAAGGAAAGGGAAGCTTAGCCCCAGGTATGTGGGCCCCTTCGAGATCCTCGAGCGTGTTGGTGCAGTGGCTTACCGGTTAGCCCTTCCGCCCAGCTTTCCAGATGTGCACCCCGTATTCCATGTCTCGATGCTCCGCAGATATCTTCATGATCCTTCGCATGCGATTCAGCATCCGACGATCCAGCTTGAGCGTGACCTTTCCTATGCAGAGCAGCCGGTGATGATCTTGGATCGACGAGTGAAGAAATTGAGATCGAAGGACATTCCATCAGTTAGGGTACTTTGGCTTGGTCAGAACCGTGAGGAGGTCACTTAGGAGACCGAAAGCGAGATGATGAAGACGTATTCCCATCTTTTTGAAGGTATGTGTAGTTAGATTTTTGAAATTCGGGGACGAATTTCTTTAAGGGGGAGAGATTGTAACACCTTAGGATAAGGGTTAGTGAATAATTATAATTAAATAATGGTTTTTAATAAAAAGTTTACCAAATTGTGTTTTAAATATTTTTCCTAGTTTAATAAATATTTTTCCAAAATTTTCCTAGGCTTGCACACACATGTGCATGTAAACTAGGGTTTTTAAATGAAGTAAATACCATAATTATTAACCATGGTGGGTTAATTCTAGGATTAAGTCTTTTGGATTCTTAAGTGGGTTTAATTAGTTTTCTTTTGTGTGTTGACTTGTGAGAGAGAGGGAGTAGGCATCATGGCTCAAGCCATGCTTGCATTAAATGAAGAGAGAGAGAGAGGGGGGTGACTTTTGTGTAATGATTTGTGATGGTTTCTTTCTCTCAACTCTTTTTGTTTTTCTCTTAAACTCTCACACACTCTCACACACTCTCACACACCCACACACTCACACACACAGCACTCACCTCAGCAGAACCCCCAGCAGCAGCAACAAGAGAAGAAGCAACAGCAGCAACAAGAGAAGAAGCAACAGCAGCAGCAGGCACACAGCAACAGCAACAGCAGCACAGTGAGCAGCAGCAGCTCCAGCACCATGTGCAGCCCCTCCCCTTCACCTCTCCACCTTCCTGCAGCTCCCTAGGGTCGAGAGTGAGGTATACTTCCTAACTTGGTCCCTAGTTAGCTTAGTTAGTGTAGATTTGCTTCGATTATCGGATTTTAGTGCTTTTAGTGTGATATGGGGTAACTTGTGAGAATCTTGTGCAACGAAGTGAGTTGTGGTTTCAGTAGCTTGTTAGTGAGTTAGTGAGGCCATTGTAACCTAGTCCAACCCCTATTACGCTAAAATACCACCAATTTCACGATTCGATGCAAAATGTCGTATTTGTGCAGGGTAGTTTATGTGGGTGTTTTGATGTGTTTGGTCTTATTTAAATTGTGGGATTTCTTCCAGATAAGAATCTGGGAGCTGTTTCCTTTAGGTTGGGGTGTGTGTTTGGTGCAACTTGCATGCATGCTTCCGTGGTCTGGTGCGTGCTACGTACCACAGCGCGTCGGGGTAGTTCGTGGTTCAGCACACACATGTTTTAACGTATCATGCACACGCGCGATTGGTTTACGGCACGAGTATCTAGTTGGACCGTATTGTCGCGTTCTTGTGATTTAAGCTTATGTGTGATCCATGTTATGTGATTTTAGGTTCGCAGGCCAGTGAGACGGACGCCGCGAAGAAGGGCAAGCAAGTTGTTGGATACACATAGCACGATGCTAGGTGAGTAGATTTCACATCTACGGGGATATCGCCCGCATGGCGTTATGCGTCAGGGCTGATAGGACTTTATTATTATATGTTGCATGCACCCCATAGACTGTTATCGCATATTGCATTCCCTGCTGTGTTTGTACATATATTGCTTAGAACTGATAGAACACCGCACTATTACTAACGGTTTATGTTGCACGGGCACTATTTGCATGCTACACACACACCGTTAGTAATTGCCATGCCACACTCACTGTAGAGCTGCCATGATTATATTGCTATAGTTCGCTTCATATGTGATTTGATATGACTTTCATGTATAGTGGGAGCCGCATGACATCTTTTAAAACCGGAAACGAAACTACTTTTAAAAGCGGTTTTTCCCTTATGCTCATACCATGGATTGATTTACACTGTACCTCGCTTTGGATTTACTATTGGTGTTGGATTTTCATGTGATTTCTGTTTTGAGGACCGTGGAAGTATTTAAGACAAAAAGCACTATTTTGCAAAACCCGGTACCTCGTGATATGATATTTTGGTGTGTCCACCACGCATTTTCTCGGTGCTGAGACGTGTGCTTGAAACCCGATTCGAGGAGTGGATGTTCCGTTTGCGGGTTCGTAGTGGGCCCGGTATGGTTCCCCTCGGCGAGATGATCGATGGGATTTGCCGATTGAGCCTGGAGGCGGGCGAGTACCTACCGGTGATTGGTTGGACCTGGCAGTTGTCCGGAGGATACTGACCAGAGTCGAGTGATGGATGCGGGATGACCCGTGCTGCCGGGGCCGAGGGCCGACACCGCAGACGGACCCCGTGGGCCGATCCGGACTGACGGAGCCCGATATACGAGGATTTGCGTGTCGATGCTGGACACGAGTATTTTATGATATTTTGGGTGCCGATGTTGGGCACTCGTGATTTCTCAGAGATGTACAGGATTTGAGGGCCGATGGGTGTGCCGGCGCCTGAGTGTATTTGGGATTTGAGTGCAGCCTGAGGCACCGATTATGGTTTTCCATGTTGACATAGTCCATGTAGATGTTATTATCCCATACTCAGCATTGACTACTATATATCTCATCCTGTAGCATTTACCTGTTAGAGTATTTGCATTACTATTGCATCCTCTATGTGACATGCATTGATATCATCTGCTGGCATTAGTAGAGCCACGCTATATGTGCATGCTTGCGATCACCTTTATATGTTATCTCTATTCACGAGTTGGCAACTCACCCCCGTTGTGCCACAGTGTTTGCAGGTTGCCCTTGGGAGTAGTCACGGCTGGCTGTTTCCGCATCTTTTGGCACATATACCCTTTTTGAGCAGAGATAGCCTCTTGCTGATAGGTGGGTTTTGTACGGTATCTGTTATCTTTCAGTTGTATATTGATGTATCTAGTACTCTCCATCTACTTTCTGTATTGACTTAGAGACAGTTGAGAGGACGATATGTATGGTTTTATATTCTGGTGTCGAGCTCGCATGTGAGTCGACTTTACTTTTGCAGTCTCATCTTTTATGATATTGTCCTTGCTTTACTGTGTATTCTTCGCTACGGCGTCGTATATCTTATTTTGATGCTTCATTCATTTTACTCGTCATTTCTGTTACACCTGGTTTCTATCCGACTGGCGTGGCAAATGTTTTAAAAAGGAAATGTTACAAAAATTATAAAACTTATAACTTTTGAACTTAAAAAGGATTTCTACTAAATAAATGGAAGTTTTTCAGACATGTACGATTTGTTTTTACAAAATGTTTTAAATCACTCTATATTTATTGGTTTTGATTTCTAGGTTCGGCTTACTTAGCCGCGTTACGTCTGTAGACGTTGCGTGGTTAAGTGCCGGTCACGAGTCGAATTCTCGGGTCGTGACAGAAACATTTGAAATCACAACCCAAATTCTTTAAAAGCACAATTTATTTCCTTTAAAATTTTGGCAGCACCTCCTTTGTAAAACGCAGAGTGCCTTTGGCACGAACCCGGTCGAGGCTATGATAGCCGATAGGGAGAGACACTAGCCCCAAAAATGGGTACAACATAAATATAAATAAAGCATCCCCAAACAGGAACAAATACACGCCCAAAGGCGGAAAACAACCACCACAACAAATATATGACGTCGTAGCGAAGAAATAAAAGACGATAAAAATGAAACTGTATAAAAGATAACAAGTCACCGAATAATATACAATAACGTCATCACCAAGTCTCTAAGTCAAACATGAAAAATATAGTATATGGAGAGTACAAGGATACAACGAATATACAATACAACACGAATAACCATAAAACCCACCTAAGCAAAACAACACACTGTGAGCCGATGCGGTATCCGTAGCAAAAGATGATAGATGAATAGCCTGCCTCGACTACTCTGAGGAACACCCTGCAAAACAATTGTGGCACAACGGGGGTGAGTTGCCAACTCGTGAATAGTAAATAACATATGCAGGTAATCGCAAGTATGCACATACAGCGTGAATCTAACATATGCAATTAATAGCAATAACAGGTCATATGAATGCAATAATCATGAAAGGTACACTAGCAGGTACAACTACACATGAAGCAATGCATATAATAAAGGTATGTAAATGCAACAGTCATGAAAGGTACTCTAATAGGTACTACTAAAACATGAAGCAGTGCATAAACAATAAATGTAGAGTATGGAATGAAATATGCCATTTCCACGGAATCCTGACATCGTGCTAGGGTCACAATCCATCAAGACAATCCAAATCCCAAATTCCTCAAATCAGCCCCCAAATTGGCTCTCATATCATATAAGTCTCACAAATCCTGAATGTACAATATCGAATAAATCTCGTATATCCTGAATGTACAAATCAGCAATCTCATATATATCCTGTATCAAATCTCAAATAAATCACCTATATCCCAAATCCAATATCCAATAAAATTCTAACAACCTAAATATATTTCTAACACCCTAAATATATTTGCATGAAATAATATGATGATGTATATAAATTAATGTCAATAAATATATATTAGCGTCCCATTCCACTAATATTGGTGTAAGGGCATATATAACAGCGTCCTAACCCACTGTTATATATACAAAGAAGTAAAAAAAGTCAATACACATATATTAGCGTCTCATTCCACTAATATTGGTGTAAGGGCATATATAACAGCGGCCTAATCCCCTGTTATATATACAAAAGAGTAAAAAGAAATATCATGAAATCAATGTGTCAAGCATCGACACAGAAATGTTGATCTATCAGGTGGTGTCACCAAGACTGGCACCCTGATAGGTACGTATCATACGCTATCCCGAAAGCTCGAGTGCCTAGCTCTGACTCTCGCCTCTCGACGTATCTATACGTACATGACTCCCGTCGGCATCCACATGATAACCGCTGACTCATTGGTAATGTCACCGGTAGGTACTTGCCCACCTTCCAGGCTCAATCGGCAAGGTCCATCGATCATCTTGCCGAGGGGAACCGTACCGGGCCCCACCATGTACCCTCTTACGGCACCCACTCCTCGTATGGAGTATAAAATCAGAACCGACAAATCTCATGGTGGATGCTGAAATATCATATCAAGGGAAACCGGGTTTTTCAAATAATGCATAATTTCATGAACTCCCACGGTCCCCAAATCCAGAAAACATCATGAAAAATCCATAACTCAAATGCGAAAATCCATGAATATAATATATGCAACATAAACTGAAATGTAAGTATATAAAGGAAAAGCCGCTAATTAACTGCAACAAGTTAATATAAAAATATCATGCGGTTCCTAATTTCTCCATTTCTAAAATAACGTCAAGTAAAGGTAAACATGTAGCTATAACTGATGTAGTGCAAACATAAAGGTATAGCAAGACATATGTATCTACCTATAAGTAATGATGTAGTATATGTTGGAGATAGTGCCCTCAGAGTCAATTATTGGATCGCAGGTACGTGATTGCAATGATTGCGGAGGACCTATACCAGTAGGACAGTCTTACTCGAGATGATAGTATGCTATCTGGTTTGCCTTTATCAGTCGTGTACATGTTCAGGTGGCTGATTACATGTTACACTTTGATAGAGCCCTGAGGATCTTGCTTTACTACCAACAGTATGATGGCGATCATATACGTGAGAGTTGGATAGTTTATATGCATATCCTTAATTGTGGTCCCTAGTCGTGGGAGTTTCAAGACAGGGCATCGATACTCCGGAGTAGACTAGTGTATACAGTCGAGACCCCGACGAGGGACGGTGGCCGGTCTCACAAGCCAATGGTGTCAGTTGGATCACCTAAGATGTATATAGGTGCTCATTGGGTTATGAGTACACCGGACAGGACTCGCTGGGAACCTGCTAGTTGGTATTATACATATCGTCAGATAGCAGTTCCCTGGTGACATGTGTACAGGTTAGTTCATCGACCTGAGGTCATCATTTGTCTTGTGTGAGTTCCCACTGTGCTTTGATTTCTATCCTACCACGGCTCAAAGGAGTCGTGCAAACAGGTAGCTTTTGGGTACAGTCCCGAGCCATATGGAGGCACGTGAGCGGATCGGCAGGGGATTCGTCTCTCCCGGTATTGGGGGCGAGATCGTGCTGTGTCTAGGAGAGCCATTACACAAAGCCCACGGCCGTGGCAGGAGATTTACTGGTAGGTACTCCAGTAGTATCTCAGGGTGTTATTGGGATACACTCCGACACGACTTATACTGCTATTGGGGGTCTGACGTTACTAGCCCCCTAGGCAGATATGCGATACTCATAGACGAACGGACCGGACTGTATACACATTGTCACTGTTAGGCTCAGTAGGGTTTCCGGATGAGTTCGCTCATCGGCCTCCCTTGAGGTCAGTCCATGGGCAGCCATTACACATAGCTAGTGCCGCTGACGGTTTGTGGTTAAACCCACTGCCAGGGTACTGACGAGTCATTAGAGTCCCCCACAGACAATTTCCCAAGTTCGGGCGAAACGTTGTAGAGGCCGTATAGTTTTATGGCAGGGTTCGGAAAATGCACGTGCGTTTACGCACGTGTTATTTTTCGGACAGATAATACTGGTCGGCTTTGGTTTAAGCCGGATCCGAGTATTATATTGAGTAGAAATAATATCTTTGTCTCAGTTGCATTTGTATTCGGTCGTAATACAAATGCGGGTATATTTATACAGTTACGGGGTTATCCTGAAAGTCGTTTCAGGATCGCTTTTGGAAGTTGCCAGTTTCCAGTTTTCTATCAGCCGTCTTTTAACATTCGGTTAAAGACGGATTTATCTTTCTTGAGATGAGGTGAGTCAGTGTTCTAGATGGTTCTAGAGAGGGTGACATGGATTGGTGAGTCATTAGTGCATTAATGGTGCCATTAATGCTTGATGACTAAGGGTTTTAGATTCAATGTTTCTTAGTGAGTCATGCTTTTCATTTATGATGAGGATAAGCTTCTTGTTTAAGGTCACCTCCTTGATTGCTCCTACCATCACCTCCCTCTTTGCATAAAAGTGGCCGGCCCCCTTGAGAGAAGAGAGAGAGATTAATTTTCATTCTTGAGAGAAAAGACTATGGTTTAGGGTGCATGGAAATTTCATAGCCTTTTTCATTCCATCACCCAATCCGAGTGGCAACTTCATTAACTGATCGTCCACGGTTTTGGACGAAGTGATACAAACTATTCTACTTATATTCTACTCATATTCTACATCATTCTTGTTCGTCTCTTTTAGCAAACTTGACGACCGAGTTGCCTCGAGTCAGAGGCGGGAGCTCGTTTAAAGAATCGTTGACGTGGTGCCACCTGGACAAGGAGATCGGAGATCGACGAGAACGGAGCAGCCGCAACGGAGCGTGTGATGATGGTTAAAGAACGAAGGACTCGGATCGTTCGGTATAACCTTTCTGCTCTCTTTACAGTTTGTTAGTTTAGCAATAATGGTAGATCCGGGTGAAAGTATACGATAGCGCCAGTTAAAAAGTTTTTGTTCCGCATTTGGCGTCTGTAGACGGCCGGGGCGCTACCGTAACTTACAGTGGTATCAGAGCCTCACTGTTTTTCTATACTTACTTGTGCTAACGCGTTTAAAATATCGATCGAACCGGATATCGAAAAACACAATTTTCAAGCTTCACAGTTTCTGTCGATTTTAAATGATGTCCTAAAATTATTCTCCATATCACAGAAAGTTGTGCAGGGTTTTATAAGGATACTGTAAAAATTTGGGCACATGATACGACCAAACCGCCGTGGAATCGCAGTCAAACCTAGGGTTTGACCGCGCATCCCCGGCCATTTGGTGTGATCATGCCCCCAAATTTGCATAGTATATTCTTCTCTGGAAATTGGGTTTTTTGGTATATATCTTTTGGGCCCAGATTTTGTTACTGTTCACCAGTTGTTCGTGGGGCCCACTTCGTGATATTTAGTTGATCGAAATTTAAACATGTTAGATTACAGTGCTTACATTATATCTCCGACCGGGAATGTCATTTGATCCGTAAACCGCGTCTGATTGCTATAGTTCTTTTGGACGGGTTTGCGAACGTGACATTCGCGTTGATGTTCTGTGTTGTGTTGTGATGTTGGGGATTTGTCGTGGTGGATAGCAGTGTGCAATGATAGTGCAGTTTGGATTTATTTGTACATTTGATATTGCGGGGCGAGCGTCCAACATGTGGAATGCCGTCACTGCCTGTTGTATAATATTCTTTTGGGGCACGACCAGGTTGCGGTCGATGTACCTGTTGTACTATTTTTCATTACTGTACTAGGTTTTGCCCCGCGACGGAGTGCACGGATAGCAGGGTTCTGGAGGGCAACGGGTCCGCATCTCATGGCATTGAGAGGAAGAGGGGCCTCACTCTAGAAATTGGCAGACTATTCACCTCACTCGTAGGGGGTACAGGTTGACCCAAGGAAGGGTGCCCAAGATTACCGGATTCCGTGAAGTGCTGGGTGGTCCATTCACTTTGCTGTAGGGGGCTGCCTCGCTTCAAGTTTTGGCGGGTAACTTGCCGCACCCGTAGGGGTCTAGGTTTCATTGCACAGGCTATCTACACGACAGGGGAACATCGGGTTTCAGCAGCGGCTCTGTGAAACCCGGGGATCCTAGATTATCTGTATTGTTCTGTGATGCTTATTACTTTTCTTTAATGTTGCATATTATCACGCCTGGAGCGATTATTGTATATTGGTTTATATACTATTAGATGTTGTATATGTTTTACACCTGTGCTAGTCCAGTCCCCGCTCTGTCGTTAGTTAAGTAACCTAACGGGTGATGACGGGACCCAGTGACGAATGCGGATGGCATATACGTACATTTTATTTTTCGTTCTTTTCTGGTGTGATTTATTGATGGGACTGCGTTGATTCTGATCAATGCAAAGTAAAACAAACCTGTTTGGATGTTGTTGGAACAATTTAAAAAGTGTTATTACAAAGATATTTCCTTTTGTTATGCATAATGGTATTCGGTTGGAATATCCTGCACCTCATTCGACGGGGCAAGGGCCGATATCCCTTCACCGGGACTGATACCTTGGGCAGAAGTTTGCGTCAGGGTAATAACTTCACTATAGTCGATTACATGTTGCTTTGCATCGCGGTATTCAGTGGAATATCCTGCACCTCATTCCATGAGGAAAGAGCCGAGATCCCTTCACCGGGAGTGACCTCTTTAGCAAAGGTTTTCGCCACTATATTTTATAAAAAGCTATCAGGTTCCTTCAACGAGATCAAGTTCATTACGTTAAAGGTTTTTCGCCAAAAACCAGCCGTAGCCCTCCGTCATTTCTTATGGATGGTCAGTAATATTCAAGCTATGTTTGTTGGCTTTCGTCAAGGCATAGTGTTTGGTAGTTGCTGGGGTATTCATTTGTTGCATAGATAGATGAGTTGGTTTGGGACAGTCGTATTACCTTGTTGGCTTTCGTCAAGAGTATGTATGGGTGGGTTCGAATTAACAAGATAATGACGGGCAGAACTTGACATGTGTCTTATGATTTGTTGGCTTTCGTCAAGGTCATAAGAACATGGGGTGAAAATCAGATCGGGAGTTTCTAAAGAAACTGAAACTTGCCAGGCATGAGCATACCTTCTGGAGTGTGATAACGCGAGTAGATTCCATCACGTTATCATGCGATGAAAGTTGGATCCCGATTCCCACTGATGAGTTGGTTTACTCTTCGGGTGATCCCGATTGATTCTTTTTTCAGATTTGGAGGAGAATTTGACAGGACAGTGGGAGGTTTCCGGGTTAGATAAAGTGATAACCATTCTGATCTAAGTTAGAGTGCATGCAGAGTGTTTCTTTTCTCTCTCTCTTTGGCGGCGACCTTTGACCGACCCTAGACTATGACTCAGTGACCAAGTTGACCGAACCTTCTTAAAATACTGGCTTTTGGATTGTCTTTGTTGCATAAGTCATTGCCACTCCTTCTTTTACCCTTTGTATTTCTCAGAACACCCCGTATTACTACGGACATCCACTTCCATTGGATAGATCCATCGTATGGTTATATACGAACTCGAAGGGACTTCTTCAAGGATGGATCCAGGTTCAGGAGAAATAGAATTGGTTTATTCAGTTGTCTTTTATTATCACCTTCTCTCAGGTTGCGAGGGCTCCTTGGTTTAGGAGAGTACACCTATTACGCATATTGGATAGTCTTCTTCCAAACCATAGGCAGGTGCCGAAAGGTAGGGAATGAAGAAAACCAATTAGCCTAAGTAGGGTGTGCAGAAGGTAATATGTAAAGACAAAATAAAGGGATTAGAAAGAGGGCAAAGTAAGTTGCGACTGATATCATTCACGACCAAAACCGCGTACTTCATCGCTACTCCTATTTCACCTTTAAAGGAATAAGGTATTATTCAGTTGTCTTTTATCATCACCTTCTCTCAAGATATGAGTACTCCTTGGTTTAGGAGAGTACACCTATTATGCTTACTGGATCTTTTTCTTCCAAACCATAGGCTGGTGCCGAACGGTAGGGAAGGAAGAAAACCATTTAGCCTAACGATGGTGTGCAGGAGGTAACGACTAAAGACAAATAAAGGGACTTGGAGAGATGGCAGTGAAATATACGGTTAAAGTCATGAATTGGATTATGGAAGAGGCATTGCTATGAATACCAGGATACCCCTACGAATCATTTTCATGTTTCAGTGCATTGTTAAAAGAAAACTGTTTTCCCAATTTGATACTTACTCCAAGGGTATGTATTTACCAGGTTTCATTCTCATATCTGTATGGTTTTACAGATGATGAGTGGGAGTAAGTTATTGGGAATTAGGTGATTATCCTCATTATGTCGGAATTCGTTGTAATTGGTGATATTTGAGGAAATCGTCAGGGTACAGTTTTTAACCTACGACGCACAGGTTTTGAGTTGCTTAAACTCAGCGGACTTATACAGAGTATTGTATGTTGTCCAGTGTCCATCAGGACAAAGGGGTAGGTCCTCGTACTATGTTCTGTTTACTTATGACTTCTCTAGTATTTAAACAAGTGTTTCGTAGAAATACAAGGTCTAAGTTTTGAGAAGTTGTGGGTATAAGAATAAAGTAGAGAACCAGGTATCACAAGTATCGGGATTCTTCAAAGAGATCGAAGATGTAGATTCTTGTGATTGGTTTTCAGATGATAGTGATGGTTTTGAGAAACACGTTTCTCTTTCGGGTTACTCATAATTGGATGGATTCCTAAGTTGAGTAATGCTGATTAGCCTCTCTCCATAAAAGTTGATATGCACTGAAGACAGCTGCATGATTAGAATCTGGTTCAAATTAAATAAGTGCCAAAGTTTCTATATTGGATATAGAATGGATCATATCTTAACGATGTTAAGGTACGGGGAGTTGTCCGGCTTATGCTTAAAACCAGACTCTGGATAACTCAGGGCACATTTCTGTAATGGCAGTTTGTTGGTTGGCCCAGGCTATGACGGGGGTTGACTTTCTACCATCTGGAAGATCAATAGTGATATTGTTCTTGACTCGCCACAGTTTTAGTAAAATGGATTTTTTCAGAAAACAGTAGTGGGAGTATGGTAGAACTGTAAGTGATTCCAGAACCACAAACGATTACGGAAAATTTAATAGGACCTAAAGATTTAATCAGGTTTGACATTCCATTAGCCACTCCGCAGATTTGGTGGGTAACCTCAGACACCCGAGAGGTACTCCGGTAGCCTTAAGGACGGTGACAGGGAGGTTCTTATCTACCTAGACTTGACACTACTGTTGTTCCAGGCTATGAGACCCGGTAGGAGGGTTGTTGTGGTCAGTGGGAGCAGCGGAAGTATAGTGGGCAAGTAGCTTATGTCTATTTATAGACTAGAGCAGTTATAGAGGAGATAGATCATTCATTTTTGATGTGACAGTCATGGGTTTGACTTCAATCAGAATAAGGGATGGATCTGTTAAGAAGGTAGTAGGGTGTGATGTCATGGTATTTGGATGACATACACATAGTAGGAAGTAAAATTCCTATACTACGATCGGTTGTACTGTGGTCGTCACACAGTTGTTTCTCCATACAGGATATGGATATAATATTTGACATTCTGGTTTCTAGATCTATGGTTTTAGATCTGGATTTGGGTAGTTTCCCAATGTGGGTACTTTGACAGTATTCTAATGGTTTTTAGAATAGATGACTCCTGGCATGGTGGTGTACCTGCAGGTGATGGAGTCACCCTCTCTAAAGGTGTCTTACAAACTAAAGGGGAGAGGGATGTGCATGATTAGCAGATCACTTGCTTAGGCAATTGAGTCAATCGTGAGATGTCAAGTACCACATCAGATGTTGTTTTTGCACTAGATGCGATAAGTTTGTATTAATCCAATCCTGGAGAAACATAAGGAAGCAGTTTTAGAACATAAGTGGATGTTCTATGGATTTGATGACGGCAGCCTCCTTCGGGAGACGGTTATCATTCCAGGCTTCAAAGGTGACATGGATGACAGAGTGATTGTCAGAGTTATAGTTTTCCCTCTGATGAAGAGGGACAGTATTATGGACATGTGGTCCAAGAGGATACTGTGGGAGGCATGGTGCCGGATACTGATTAGGTTCAGTTTTCGATACAGTCTAAGAAGTTTGGATTTAGAGTTCATTTATGAACTAGGTCCCATCAGATATCCAGACATATTCTAAGACAGGTATTACTCAATTCGGGAGATGGCTTTCTCCGCGAACTTGAGATTGAGAGAGACATAGAAAGAAACATCCTGGCGGATCCACTCACTGAGGTTATTTCTCGAACACAATAGTTTTACAAACGGGCTTTATGAAACTGATTAGTAGAGGAGTTGGGTGTTGGTTTCACACGGGCTGTGAGTACGCAACATCGCAATAATTAGCCTTAAGTGCAAGTGGGAGATTGTTGGAGATAGTGCCCTCAGAGTCAATTATTGGATCGCAGGTACGTGATTGCAATGATTGCGGAGGACCTATACCAGTAGGACAGTCTTACTCGAGATGATTGTATGCTATCTGGTTTGCCTTTATCAGTTGTGTACATGTTCAGGTGACTGATTACATGTTACACTTTGATATAGCCCTTAGGATCTTGCTTTACTACCAACAGTATGATGGCGATCATATACGTGAGAGTTGGGTAGTTTATATGCATATCCTTAATTGTGGTCCCTAGTCGTGGGAGTTTCGAGACAGGGCATCGATATTCTGGAGTAGACTAGTGTATACAGTCGAGACCCCGACGAGGGGCGGTGGCCGGTCTCACAAGCCACTGGTGTTAGTTGGATCACCTAAGATGTATACAGGTGCTCATTGGGTTATGAGTACACCGGACAGGACTCGCTGGAAACCTGCTAGTTGGTATTATACATATCGTCAGATAGCAGTTCCCTGGTGACATGTGTACAGGTTAGTTCATCGACCTGAGGTCGTCATTTATCTCGTGTGAGTTCCCACTGTGCTTTGATTTCTACCCTACCACGGCTCAAAGGAGTCGTGCAAACAGGTAGTTTTTGGGTACAGTCCCGAGCCATATGGAGGCACGTGAGCGGATCGGCAGGGGATTCGTCTCTCCCGGTATTGGGGGCGAGATCGTGCTGTGTCTAGGAGAGCCATTACACAAAGCCCACGGCCATGGCAGGAGATTTACTGGTAGGTACTCCAGTAGTATCTCAGGGTATTATTGGGCAACACTCCGACACGACTTATACTGCTATTGGGGGTCTGACGTTACTAGCCCCTTAGGCAGATATGCGATACTCATAGACGAACGGACCGGACTGTATATACATTGTCACTGTTAGGCACAGTAGGGTTTCCGGATGAGTTCGCTCATCGGCCTCCCTTGAGGTCAGTCCATGGGCAGCCGTTACGCATAGCTAGTGCCGCTGACGGTTTGTGGTTAAACCCACTGCCAGGGTACTGATGAGTCATTAGAGTCCCCCACAGACAGTTTCCCAAGTTCGGGCGAAACGTTGTAGAGGCCGTATGGTTTTATGGCAGGGTTCGGAAAATGCACGTGCGTTTACGCACGTGTTATTTTTCGGACAGATAATACTGGTCGGCTTTGGTTTAAGTCGGATCCGAGTATTATATTGAGTAGAAATAATATCTTTGTCTCAGTTGCATTTGTATTCGGTTGTAATAAAAATGCGGGTATATTTATACAGTTACGGGGTTATCCTGAAAGTCGTTTCAGGATCGCTTTTGGAAGTTGCCAGTTTCCAGTTTTCTATCAGCCGTCTTTTAACATTCGGTTAAAGATGGATTTATCTTTTCTTGAGATGAGGTGAGTCAGTGTTCTAGATGGTTCTAGAGAGGGTGACATGGATTGGTGAGTCATTAGTGCATTAATGGTGCCATTAATGCTTGATGACTAAGGGTTTTAGATTCAATGTTTCTTAGTGAGTCATGCTTTTCATTTATGATGAGGATAAGCTTCTTGTTTAAGGTCACCTCCTTGATTGCTCCTACCATCACCTCTCTCTTTGCATAAAAGTGGCCGGCCCCCTTGAGAGAAGAGAGAGAGATTAATTTTCATTCTTGAGAGAAAAGACTATGGTTTAGGGTGCATGGAAATTTCATAGCCTTTTTCATTCCATCACCCGATCCGAGTGGCAACTTCATTAACCGATCGTCCACGGTTTTGGACGAAGTGAGACAAACTATTCTACTCATATTCTACATCATTCTTGGTCGTCTCTTTTAGCAAACTTGACGACCGAGTTGCCTCGAGTCAGAGGCGGGAGCCCGTTTAAAGAATCGTTGACGTGGTGCCACCTGGACAAGGAGATCGGAGATCGACGAGAACGGAGCAGCCGCTACGGAGCGTGGGATGATGGTTAAAGAACGAAGGACTCAGATCGTTCGGTATAACCTTTCTGCTCTCTTTACAGTTTGTTAGTTTAGCAATAATGGTAGATCCGGGTGAAAGTATACAATAGCGCCAGTTAAAAAGTTTTTGTTCCGCATTTGGCGTCTGTAGACGGTCGGGGCGCTACCGTAACTTACAGTATACCCCCTGGGTGTACGTGAAGTATGTGTGCAAGGTATACCAGTAGCTATGTCAAGAAGTGTGTATGTATCTATCACTAATGGTACAATACTCTATAGGTATACAGGTATCTAACATATAAGTATATGAAGGCATATTGTATAAGCATGTAGATATACAGGTATGCCAAATGTCATATGCGATAATTAATATGAATCAAAGTCTCAATGTCCCTAACCAAGCAATATCATATCTATCAGTGGGTTGTGCGTGACATGGCAATTATTGACGGTGTGTGTGGCATACAATCAGTGCTCGTGCAATATAGGCCGTCAATAATGGTGCAGTGTCCTAAGGATACTAGTCCAAGCACAGCACTAACTAAGCAATAGGGTGAATGCGCAATTCTAAATATGACATAGAATATGCGACAGAAATAACATCTCTAGCCCAGACGCATAACGCCATGCGGGTGATTCCCTTGTAGATGTTAAATCTACTCACCAACGCTCCAGGCTAGGTGAAGTGTACCACTTGTTTTACCCTGGTAGCAGTGTCCGAAGTCCTCGCCTGCGAACCTGCAACATAATACGATAAAAAATATATATATTAATAATTGATCAAAACACGTACTAACTACACTAGACCGACGCAACAACACAAAACACACTCTCAAGCGTTCGTATTGTGGCTAACGTGCGTAGCGACACGACGAAACTAACCCAAGAGCAAAACCACACAAAGTGCACGATCCGTGTCGTATAACGTATCGCGTGGACACAAAACACTAGAAACTACCTAGGTGATCCCAGATTTTGCATACAGAGAAAACTCAACAATCAAACAAGACCAAACTTACCCAAACCACAGCATAGACCTACCCAGAAAAACCCAAACCCCAACTCTCCCACCAAGCCGAGGTCGCCGGATCACGCTTCAGATGTCGTCGGCCGAGTCCGGTGGGGTGGGCCTCGTGTCTCAGGTGGGGTCCTATGGTCACAGTTAATACACAACCATATTGTTTGGTTTTCTAGTAAACTTTCCGGGTCACAGCAGATAACATATATCACAAATAGGCACTAAAAATACGATATTATGCAATAACTTAACTTTAACCAATCTAAACTAAAACTAACTAGCTAAGCTATACTAAAAACACTTAAACAACAGCAAAAGAATATTACCTACACAAAAGAACTCAAAGATCCTAGCTTTGTATGATCCACGGCATCCAAGAGGCAATATCCATGAAAAGATGTGATTTTTGTGATGAAATTGTGAATTTGTGATGGATTTGGTGAAGGAAAGGATAATGTTCAGTTTGATGAGAGAGAAGAAGAAAGAACAAATAAGATAGAGAAATGAGGGAGGGTGTGAGGATATGAGAGAGGGATGTCAGTGTAGGGTGAGGTGAGAGGTGAGTGTAACAATGCATTAACTCTTCATTAATGCCTTCACACCACCTCATCACTCATAAACAAATATCTCACTCTCTCTCTCACTCATAAGGAAATATTTAGAAATGGCAAGGATTGGATTAGGTAAAGCAAAGAGATTAGGTTAAGGTTAAGAGTCATGGTTGCTAAAACTAGATTAGCACAAACAAATCCACACATTTACGTGCACACGTGCGTGCATGCTTATATCAAATAATAATAAATTATTAATTAAATTTTATAAAATGTGAGGAACCCGAATTGGTAAACCTTTTTACAGTAAACCGGTATTAACGTCTAAACGCACACTAACCAAAATCTAAGGCGTTACAATCTCCCCCCCTTATAAAAATTCTTACTAAGCGTACCTTCAAAGAGAAGATTACAAACTCTCAAATCTCGCTCGCAGCCTCCCAAGTGATTACCTCACTATATGGCTACGTCCAAGAAAAACCCTTCACAGATGGCAAGACCCTTGACCGAAGTTTCTCCACCTGCCGAGCCATTAACACAATTGGCTGTTGGTGAACGAAAGATCGCGTCCAAGCTAAGTGGTCTGGTGCTCAATCATGTGAGAAAGGTCATGAAGGTAATTACAAAGTATCGACACATGGAATACGGGGTGAATACTCAATAATCTGGGCGGAAGTGCCAAGTTAAGGCAACGGAACTAACTCGCTTTAAGGATCTTTAAAGGACCTACAATTCTGGGATAAGCTTCCCAAAAACTCAACGCGTCATTCATCGGAAAAGTCCGTAGTAATACATGATCTCCCACTGCGAACTCAAGTCTGCGACCATCACGGTCGGCATAAGATCTCTGTCTGCACTGGGCTGCCATCATCTTGACCTGAACCAACTGGATCATCTCCGAAGTCTCTAGACTAGCTGGGGTCTAAAAATTCTACTATGCAGAGTCAGAAAAACAGACTGGTGATCGATACGACCTAACCCCTAAACCTAAAGGTTGCCAATTGGAGTGACTCCTGATAACAGCTATCGAAGGAGAACTCTAACAATGGCGAATGACAATCCCCAACCGCGGACAACAACTAAAACGTACGCACAAGCATATCCTCCATAATCGGTATAGCCCGCTCTCACAAAACCATCATCCTGCGGATGGAATGATGGAGCTAAAGCTCAACCAGTACCCAAGACTTCCTGGAACTCCTGCCCAAGACGAAAAGCGAACAGGGTGCCTTCATTGGATACGACCCATGAAGGAACTCCGTGCAACGCACAACTTAACAAGGAACAACTGAGCAAACTGAGCAAAACTGGACATCGAACCTCCAAATGGAGTCACACCCTGTCTAACCCTGGGTAGACACCATAACGAAATTCGTGGAGATCTGCTCCCACTCCCACTTCGGAACGGTTAAAGGTTGCAACTCTCCATCCGGTCTCAGATGCTCAACCAAAACTCACAACAAGACAGACACCTTGAAACGAAATCTGACTGATGTGCCTGCCCTAGGATTTTGCGTCTCTGCCCATCAGCAACTGGCACACAAACGTGTTTCCAAACTTAGCACACCCTTGTCACAATTAAGGACTCCGAATCATTACCCAGCCGAGTATGCTTAAGAATCTTTAACGAACGAGCATCGGCTGCAGTGCCTCGCGAAAGTGATTAAAGAAAAGTGGTCGGGCGCGGACATGAGCAAGCTGTCCCCTCGGTAGAGACGAACACAAGCTGTACTCAACGATCGCACAAGAACTGTAAATCTGCAGAAGAATATCACAACAATCAACACCCGCTACAGGAAGATGTTCATTAAGCTCTGGTGGTCAGTGAGAATCTGACACGACTCTCGAACGAGTAGTGTCTCCAAATCTCCAACGCAAGACCACCGCGGCCATCTCCAGATCATGAGTAGGATATCCTGCTAGTACTTCCTCCAAGTGTAGGGAAGAAAAAGCGATAACTCTACAATGCCACCTCAGTGCACAATTGAGCCCCACTCGCGAAACATCACAGTTAAACAACAAAATCGCCCAAACCAAAGCCAAGAAAGAACTGATGCAGTTGTTAACCGAGTCTTCAACTGCCGAAAACTCCGCACGCATGCCTCATTCCAAGGAAATAGAACCTCCTTTTCGGTCAGTCCAGTCAACGGCGCAGCACTACACTAGCAATACTGCACAAAACGGCGGTAAAAACCTGCTAAGCCCAAAAATCAACGGACCTACGTCCGTACACAAGTCTGGGCCAAAGCTGTATGGCCTCGATCTTCCTCGGAACCATACGAAAACCGTCTCCCGTAACTACAAGACCTAGGAGTCAACACAAACAAGCCCGAAGAAACACTCCGAGAACCTAGCAAACCGCTGGGGCTCTCCCAGTATCTGCAAAATAAATCCTAAAGTGTTGCTCATGTTCCTCAAAACACATTAAATAGACCAGAATGTCGTCAATAACACAACAATAACTGGTCGAGGAATGACCTGAAGAAATCCGGTTCATCATGTCTACGAATGCCACTAGGGCATTGGTGAGTCCGACGACACCACCAAAACACATAAAGCCCGTAGCACACACAAGGCAGTCTTCGGAATGTCATCACTCCGAACCCGCAACAATGATGACCTGATCCCGATCAAACTTAGAAAATGTCTCGCACTCTGGAGCTGATCGAAGAAATCGTCAATGCGAGGTAAAGGATACCTATCCGCACCATAAGCCGGTTAAATTGACGATCAATCGATACACAACCTCAACTGCCGTCTTTCTCCTTGACGAACAGAAATAGTAGCTCCCTAATGCGAAACACTCAGACGCACAAACCCCCAACAAGCAACTCTGCAGCTGATCCTTAAGCTCCCCAAGCTTCGCCGGCTCATCTGGAACAACGTCGGAAAACTCTCGCATGAAGGAAAACCGGTCCAAAAAACCCACTGTGGCTACGGTATCACGAATGAACGCCAAGAATCCTCGACATCTTTTCCTCAAAAGCCGACTAGAGAAAAAGTCTGAATTCGAGCTGTGAGAGGTGGCACAACTATCCACCTGCACAACAAGAACCGACTCGCCGGGGAAAACAACACCTGACTGTTTTCTCACGGTAGTCCACAGACGCCTAGCACGTAGCTAACCAGTCCGTACCCAGAAGAACGTCAAATCCAACATCTCTAGAAGGATCAAGTGATGGATGAATCTCCTAACCGATTGGCACATGACTGAAATACGTGTTGCGCAACAAAAGAATCGCTGACAGAAATTACACAAAAAACGGCTGATCTACCTAACACGACTTCGTCCCAACCACAGCACAAGTGTGAAAAACCAACAAGTACAACAAAAGAACATACGAATTAAGGATACATGAAAACTCTGCATTGGACGCCCGCGCGTCCCGATGAGTAGAAGTAAACTCTCGTGTCTGCCCCCTACCAGCAACTGGCTGAAATCTTCCTCTGCCAACCCGTCCCCTCTGAACGAACCTTCCGCGTCCACGACCTCTCTGAAAACGACCCTGTTGCAGTGCTAAGGAACAATACCTGATGTGGTGATGAAGGCTCCCGCATCGAAAACATCCATACGATGGCTGCTGACCCTCCTGGGGATGAGAGCTGAACGACTGTCCTCGTCCTAAGCCTCTGCTACTCCCACGATGGTCACGAAATCTGTCTCGACGACTAAGCCTCTGTCTTTGGGCTGGTACACCGGTACGAGTCCTCCACTGTTCCAGAACTCTTAAAGTTTCTGGAAGACGTGTCTCGTAAACTGGGGCTGCATCCACTGGTGCTATGTAGGTGACGGACAGTTGCATGCTGATCGCAAGGAACAACTGGTTCACAAGGGTGACACCCTTCTGTCTCTGCGCTTGAACGGCCTCAACCAATGAACTCATCGTCTGGCGCAAGTCCTGCATCTCTGCCACAAGCCCAGCGAGCTGATCTGTCGAAGGCGAATCCGTCTGCACCTATGCAACGAGCGTGCCATCCTAGTCAGTCCTCATCTCACCCGAGTCAATCCTGACCTCGGCCCTCGCTGCATCACTCTGAGTCCCCACAGTCATCGGCGGCAAGGCTATAAATGGAAAAAGGATTCAATAAGAATATGGAAATCGAATCACAAGATATGAATCATCAAGGAAGGAATTTCAAGCAATGTACTTAGGTCACTTTAGGCGAAGTACTGCATCATGAGTATGCTGCAGACATACACACACTACGTTACTCTGCTTAAGCTACCTACTCCATCATACCAAGGTCATCCTACACTCCGAAAGGTAAAACCTAGCGCTCTGATACCAACCTTGTCACGACCCGAAATTGGCACGTGACGGCCCTAATACTACGCAACGCCTACAGACGTAACGCAGTAAAAGAAAGCCAAAACCCAGAAATCTAAACCATTAAAAAGACAAGAAAAGATAATAGGAGTTTTGAAACATTTGAAATCACAACCCAAACTCTTTAAAAGCCCAATTTATTTCCTTTAAAATTTTGGCAGCACCTCCTTTGTAAAAACTAGCCCCAAAAATGGATACAACATAAATATAAATAAAGCATCCCCAAACAGGAACAAATACACGCCCAAAGGCAGAAAACAACCACCATAACAAATATACGACGCCGTAGCGAAGAAATAAAAGATGATAGAAAGGAAACTGTATAAAAGATAACAAGTCACCGAATAATATACAATAACGTCCTCACCAAGTCTCTAAGTCAAACATGAAAAATATAGTAGATGGAGAGTACAAGGATACAACGAATATACAATACAACACGAATAACCACAAAACCCACCTAAGCAAAACAACACACTGTGAGCCGATGCGGTATCCGTAGTAAAAGATGATAGATGAATAGCCTGCCTCGACTACTCTGGGGAACACCCTGCAAAACAACTGTGGCACAACGGGGGTGAGTTGCCAACTCGTGAATAGTAAATAACATATGCAGGTAATCGCAAGTATGCACGTACAACGTGAATCTAACATATGCAATTAATAGCAATAACAGGTCATATGAATGCAATAATCATGAAAGGTACACTAGCAAGTACAACTACACATGAGGCAATGCATATAATAAAGGTATGTAAATGCAACAGTCATGAAAGGTACTATAACAGGTACTACTAAAACATGAAGCAGTGCATAAACAATAAATGTGGAGTATGGAATGAAATATGCCATTTCCACGGAATCCTGACATCGTGGTAGGGTCACAATCCATCAAGACAATCCAAATCCCAAATTCCTCAAATCAGCCCCCAAATTGGCTCTCATATCATATAAGTCTCACAAATCCTGAATGTACAATATCGAATAAATCTCGTATATCCTGAATGTACAAATCAGCAATCTCATATATCCTGTATCAAATCTCAAATAAATCACTTATATCCCAAATCCAATATCCAATAAAATTCTAACACCCTAAATATATTTCTAACACCCTAAATATATTTGCATGAAATAATATGATGATGTATATAAATTAATGTCAATACACATATATTAGCGTCCCATTCCACTAATATTGGTGTAAGGGCATATATAACAGCGTCCTAACCCACTGTTATATATACAAAGAAGTAAAAAAAGTCAATACACATATATTAGCGTCCCATTCCACTAATATTGATGTAAGGGCATAGATAACAGCGGCCTAATCCCCTATTATATATACAAAGAAGTAAAAAGAAATATCATGAAACCAATGTGTCAAGCATCGACACAGAAATGCTGATCTATCAGGTGCTGTCACCAAGACTGGCACCTTGTTAGGTACGTATCATATGCTATCCCGAAAGCTCGAGTGTCTAGCTCTGACCCTCGCCTCTCGACGTATCTATACGTACATGACTCCCGTCGGCATCCACATGATAACCGCTGACTCATTGGTAATGTCACCGGTAGGTACTTGCCCACCTTCCAGGCTCAATCGGCAAGGTCCATCGATCATCTTGCCGAGGGGAACCGTACCGGGCCCCACCATGTACCCTCATACGGCACCCACTCCTCGTATGGAGTATATAATCAGAACCGATAAATCTCATGGTGGATGGTGATATATCATATCAAGGAAAACCAGGTTTTTCAAATAATGCATAATTTCATGAACTCCCACGGTCCCCAAATCCAGAAAACATCATGAAAAATCCATAACTCAAATGCGAAAATCCATGAATATAATATATGCAACATAAACTGAAATGTAAGCATATAATAGAAAAGCCGCTAATTAACTGCAACAAGTTAATATAAAAATATCACGCGGTTCCTAATTTCTCCATTTCTAAAATAACGTCAAGTAAAGGTAAACATGTAGCTATAACTGATGTAGTGCAAACATAAAGGTATAGCAAGACATATGTATCTACCTATAAGTAATGATGTAGTATACCCCCTGGGTATACGTGAATTATGTGTGCAAGGTATACCTGTAGCCATGTCAAGAAGTGTGTATGTATCTATCACTAATGGTACAATACTCTATAGGTATACAGGTATCTAACATGTAAGTATATGAAGGCATATTGTATAAGTATGTAGATATACAGGTATGTCAATTGTCATATGCGATAAGAAATATGAATCAAAGTCTCAATGTCCCTAACCAAGCAATATCATATCTATCAGTGGGTTGTGCGTGACATGGCAATTATTGACGGTGTGTGTGGCATACAATCAGTGCTCGTGCAACATAGGCCGTCAATAATGGTGCAGTGTCCTAAGGATACTAGTCCAAGCACAACACTAATTAAGCAATAGGGTGAATGCGCAATTCTAAATATGACATAGAATATGCGACCGAAATAAAATCTCTAGCCCAGCCGCATAACGCCATGCGGGTGATTCCCCTGTAGATGATAAATCTACTCACCAACGCTCCAGGCTAGGTGAAGTCTACCACCTGTTTTCCCCTGGTAGCAGTGTCTGAAGTCCCCGCCTGCGAACCTGCAACATAATACAATAAAAAAATATATATTAATAATTGATCAAAACATGTACTAACTACACTAGACCGACGCAACAACACAAAACATACTCTCAAGCGTTCGTATTGTGGCTAACGTGCATAGCGACACGACGAAACTAACCCAAGAGAAAAACCACACAAAGTGCACGATCCGTGTCGTATAACGTATCGCGTGGACACAAAACACTAGAAACTACCTAGGTGATCCCAGATTTTGCATACAGAGAAAACTCAACAATCAAACAAGACCAAACTTACCCAAACCACAGCATAGACCTACCCAGAAAAACCCAAACCCCAACTCTCCCACCAAGCCGAGGTTGCCGGATCACGCTTCAGATGTCGTCAGCCGAGTCCGGTGGGGTGGGCCTCGTGTCTCAGGTGGGGTCCTATGGTCACAGGTACTACATAACCATATTGTTTAGTTTTCTAATAAACTTTCCGGGTCACAGCAGATAACATATATCACAAATAGGCACTAAAAATACGATATTATGCAACATCTTAACTTTAACCAATCTAAACTGAAACTAACTAGCTAAGCTACACTAAAAACACTTAAACAATAGCAAAAGAATATTACCTACACAAAAGAACTCAAAGATCCTAGCTTTGTATGATCCAAGACATCCAAGAGGCAATATCCATGAAAAGATGTGATTTTTGTGATGAAATTGTGAATTTGTGATGGATTTGGTGAGGGAAAGGATAGTGTTCAGTTTGATGAGAGAGAAGAAGAAAGAACTAATAAGATAGAGAAATGAGGGAGGGTGTGAGGATATGAGTGAGGGAGGTGGGTGTAGGGTGAGGTGAGAGGTGAGTGTAACAATGCATTAACTCTTCATTAATGCCTTCACACCACCTCATCACTCATAAACAAATATCTCACTCTCTCTCTCACTCATAAGAAAATATCTAGAAATGGCAAGGATTGGATTAGGTAAAGCAAAGAGATTAGGTTAAGGTTAAGAGTCATGGTTGCTAAAACTAGATTAGCATAAACAAATCAACACATTTACGTGCACACGTGCGTGCATGCTTATAACAAATAATAATAAATTATTAATTAAATGTTATAAAATGTGAGGAACCCGAATTGGTAAACCTTTTTACATTAAACCCGCATTAACGTCTAAACGAACACTAACCGAAATCTAAGGCGTTACAAGGACGAGGCAGACACACTCCAGGCCACGATTTTGGTCGAGGTTGGACTCAGGGCCAGATGTTCAGTTCGTACCCCGTGGAGCAGAGGCCTCCATCTACATGTTATAGTTGCGGACTTCCAGGGCATTTGGCTAGAGAGTGTAGACGCCATGGAAGGACTGTTGTTCCGCAGACTGCTTTACCCCCTCCACCTTTTACTTTGATGGCATTACTTCCTCCACCAGTTGGCACTATGCGCCAAGCTGTTGCACCACAAGGTCGTGGTTTTTCAGGACGTTTTTAGAGAGGACGAGGAGACCGAGGGAAGGGACGACAGGATGCGGGTAGGGGTCATGCTCGGGTTTTTGCCTTGACTCCACAGGATGCCCAGGCATCCAATGCGTTTGTTGTAAGCCCGCGGGGGCGCCCCGGCCGTGGATCCGACGCCGGAAACGCGGAAACAAAAACTTTGCGAACTTTGCAAACCGGCACCACCGCGGACTTTTGATCCGGATCGGGCCATTAACCTAGCTAACTAGCAAAATAGAAAAGAGTAGAGAAGTTATACCAAGCGATCCGTGTCCTTCGGTCTTCGTCTCCACTCCGATCTCCCGCGGATACTTCGTCCATCATTGTCTCGTCGGAAGGGGCACCACGTAGCCGGAATCTTTTACGGGCTCCCGCCTCTACACCGAGGCAACTCGGACGCGAAGTTGGCTAGCCGACGCGTCCAAGACTTGCTATAGAATAGTGTAGTAATCTTGTCTCTTGGGGTTTATAGAAGTTGCCATGGAGGATGGAGGAAAAGAATGAACTTGAGAAAGGTGAGAAGGGTTTTGTGAGCATGTCAAAAAGGGAGATGCATCAATTTCCCTCTCTCAAAAATAAACCTCACTCACTCATTCTTTTTCAAGTGGCCGGCCATGCTAAAAAATGGTGGAGGGAATTATCAAATGGGAAAAAGGAATTGATAAAGATTAAGCAAAGAAAAAGTCACACCAAACTATCCCTCACAATCTTTTCATATCCCTTTTCTAATAAATGCAAGGAATGACAAGAAAGGCATCTCATGATTATGAAGCCACACTTATGCAAGAAAACCCCCCACTAAGTGTTAATTGCAAACTTGCAATTAACACCTTCCATCAGAAAGTCCGACCGAGAAGGAATGAAGGAAAACCGGTCGGAACGGAATGCAAACTGGTAACTTCAGAAAACTGATCCCGTAATAAATTACAGGAAAACCCCACTACTGCAAATACATGCCCGCATTTGTATTCCCACTGAACACAAATGCAAAGAGACAAAACTACACTATCTAATACTAGAATCCGGCTTAAGCCAAAGCCGGCTAGTAAAAACCGTCCGATCACGATCCGTGCAATACCGCACGTATCTGATCGAACCCTGCCATATCTCCATACGGCCTCTACAGCGTTTCGCCCGAAACCTGAGTAACTGAGTGTGTGGTGGACTCTAAAGACTCGTCAATACTATGGCTGTGGATTTAACCACTAGCACGTCAGAGGTATAAGCCAATACGTGACGGGCTACCAGGTATTGACCAAAAGGGACGTCGATGAGCGCACTCATCCTGACACCCTACTGAGCCTGTCAGTGACAATATCCGTACAGTCCGGTCCGTTCGTCTATGAGCATCGCATGGCGGGCCTAGGGGGTTGGTAAAAGTCAGACCCCCAAAAGCGGTACAAGTCGTGTCGGAGTGTAGCCCAGAACACCCTGAGATACTACTGGAATACCTACCAGCAAATCTCCTGCCTTGGCCAAGGACTTTTCATGTTCTGGCTCTCCTCGACACAGCGCGACCTCACCCCCAATACCGGGAGAGACGAACCCCTGCAGATCCGCTCACTGCCTCCATGTGGCTCGGGACTGTACTCATGTAAAACCTGTTTGTACGACTCCTTTGAGCCGTGTTGGGTAGTAATCAAAGCACAGTGGGAACTCACACGAGACAAATGACGATCCCAGGTCGATGAACTAACCTGTACACATGTCACCAGGGAACTGCTATCTGACGTCTGGTATAAAAACCCAACTAGCAGGTTCCCGGCGAGTCCTGTCCGGTGTACTCATAACCCAATGAGCACCTGTATACATCTTAGGTGAACCAACTGACACCAGTGGCTTGTGAGACCGGCCACCGCCCCTCGTCGGGGTCTCGACTGTATACACTAGTCTACTCTGGAGTATCGATGCCCTGTCTCGAAACTCCTACGACTAGGGACCATTTAAGGATGTGCTTATAGACTACCAGCTCCCACGTATATGATCGCCCTCATACTGCCGGTAGTCAAGCAAGAATCCTAGGGGCTCTATCAACGTGCAATAGTGACCTGTAAGGTCACCTAAAGCAGTACACGATGATAAAGTTAAACCAGATAGTATACTATCATCTTGAGTAAGACTGTCCTACTGGGACAGGTCCTCCCCTCAATCATTGCAATCACGTGCCTGTGATCCAATAATTGACTCTGAGGGCACTATCTCCAACAATCTCCCACTTGCACTCAAGGCTAATTATTGCGATGTCGCATACTCACAGCCCGTGTGATACCGAACACCCAACTCCTCTACTAGTCCGTCTCACAAAGCTCGTTTGTGAAACTATTGCGTTCGAGGAATAGCCTCAGTGAGTGGATCAGCTCTGATGTTTCTTTCTATGTCTCTCTCTATCTCAAGTTCGCAGAGAAAGCCATCTCCCGAAATGAGCAATACCTGTCTTAGAATGTCTGGATGTCTGATGGGACCTAGCTCATAAATGAACTCCAAATCCAAACTTCTTAGACTGTATCGTCAACTGAAATTAATCAGTATCCTTCGCCATGCCTTCCCTCAGTATCCACCTGGACCAACTGTCCAAAATACTGCCCCTCGGCAAAGGGAAAACTATAACTCTGACAGCCACTCTACCATCTAGGTCACCTTGGAAGCCTGGAATGATAACTGTCTCCTAAAGGAGAATGCTGTTATCATATCCCTAGAACATCCACTTATGTTCTAATAACTGCTTCCGATTGTTTCTCCAGGATTGGATCAATATCAACTTATTGCATCTACTGCAAGAACAACATCTGGTGTGGTACTTGACATCTCATGATTGACTCAATTGCCTAAGCAAGTGATCTGCCAATCATGCATATCCCTCTCCCCTTTAGTCTGTAAGACACCTTTAGAGAGGGTGACTCCATTACCTGCAGGTACACTACCGTGCCAGGAGTCGTCCATTCTAAATACTCATAGAATGCTGTCAAGGTACCCAGATTGGGAAACCACCCAAATCTAGATCTAAAACCATAGATCTAGTTACCAGAATGTCTGATGTAAGATCTAAGTCCTATGAGGAGAAACTACTCTGTGACGACCAAAGTATAACCGATCGTAGTATAGGAATATCACTTCCTACTCTGTGTATGTCATCAAATACCAGGACATCACACCCTACTACCTTCTCAACAGATCCATCCCCTATTCTGATGAAGTCAAACCTATGACTGTCATATCAGAAATAGATGACCTATCTCCGCTATATCTGCTTTAGTCTATAAATAGACATAAGCCTGATGTCCACCAATGCTTCCGCTGCTCCCACTGACTACGACAACCCTCTGGCAGAGTCATATACACGTACGCTTCTAAAACCAGTTTAGAACGACGCTATACTCATCCTCCTGCCGGGTCTCATAGTCTGGAACAACAGCAATGGCAAGTCTGGGTAAACAAGAACCTCTCTGCCACCGTCCTTGAGTATACCAAAGTACCTCTCGGGTGGCTGAGGTTACCCACCTTATCTGCGGAGTGGCCAATGGAATGTCATACCAGATTGAATCTTTAGGTTCTTATCAAATCTTCAGTAATCGTTTGCGGTTCTGGAATCACTTCCAGTTCTACCATACTCCCACAACTGTTTTCTGAAAAAATCCATTTTATTAAAACGAGTCAAGAACAATATCGCTATTGATCTTCCAGATGGTAGAATATCAACCCTCTGCATAGCCCGGGTCAACCCACAAACAGCCATTACAGAAACGTGCCTTGAGTTATCCAGAGTCTGGTTTTAAGCATAAGCTGGACAACTCCCCGTATTTTAACAATGTCAAGATATGAACTGTTCTATATCCAATATAGAAACAGAGGCACTGATTTAATTGAACCAGATTCAAATCATGCAGCTGTCTCCAGTGCATGTCAACTAAATGGAAGGAGGCCGATCAGCGTTACTCAACTTAGGAATGCTTCCAATTATGAGTAACCTGAAAGAGAAGCAAGTTCTCTTAACCACTACTATCAACTGAATACCATGTACAAGTATCTACATCTTCGATCACTTTGAAGAATCCCGATGCTTGCAACACCTGGTTCTCTACTTTATTCTTATACCTATAACTTCTCAAAACTTCGACCCTGTGTTTCTACGAAACACCTGTCTAAGAACTAGAGAAGTCATAAGTAAACAGAATATAGTACGAGGACCAACCCCTCTTTCCTCATGGACACTGGACAATATACAATACTCTGTATAAGTCCCCTGAGTCTAGCGACTCAATCACTGTGTGTCGTAGGTTGAAAACTGTACTTATGGTTAAGAAGAATTACACCGCTGTTCAATGCTCCTTACCTAACCATCCACTAGTATAGGTAAATGTCATAGACATAATTTCAAAAAGGTATGTCTCACTCTATAAAAATAGACGTACAGATATATCAATTTGAAATTGGTGCACAACAACGGATATTCAAAACCAAATATTTGCCGACCGGCAAACAACCCAGGTGGCTTCCTCAAATATCACCAATTCCAACGAATCCCGATATAATGAGGATGGTCACCTAATTCCCAATAACTTATTCCCACTCATCATATGTAAAACCATACAGATGTGAGAATCATACCTGGTAAATACATACCCTGGAGCAAGTGTCTAATTGGGAAATCAGTTTTCTATTAACAGTACACAGTGAAACTGAAACATTGAAATATTTCGATGGGGTATCCTGGTATTCCTAGTAATTCCTCTTCCATTATTCAGATTCACAACTATAACCGTATAATTCTTTGCCACCTCTCCAAATCCCTTTATATGTCTTTAGTCATTACCTTCTGTACACCCCTTTAGGCCAAATGGTTCTCTTCCTTCCCTACCGTTCGGCACCAGCCTATGGTTTGGAAGAAGACTATCCAATAAGCATAATGGGTGTACTGTCCTAATCCTAGGAGCACTCGCAACGCGAGAGAAGGTGAAGATAAAAGACACCTGAATGTACTTTATTCCTATTTCTCCTGAACCAGGATCCATCCCCGAACTGGAACAAGTTCCTTTCGAGTTCGTATATAACCATACGATGGATTATCCAATAAACTGGGATCTTCGTAGTGATACGGAGTGTCCTGGAGAAATACAAAGGTGATTTAGGATTGGCGAAGAAATACTTGGTTTGGTCGTGAATAGCAGTCGCAATTTACTTTGCCCTCTTACTAATCCCTTGCTTTGTCTTAACATAATACCTTCTGTACACCGTTTAGGCTAATTGGCTTTCTTCATTCCCTACCGGTCGGCACCAGCCTAAGGTCTGGAAGAAGACTATCCAATTTGCGTAATAGGTGTACTATCTCCTAAACCAAGGAGTACTCGCAATCTGAGAGAGAAGGTAAAAGGAAAAGACAACTGAATAATCCTATTCGTTTTCTCCAGAACCAGAAACCATCCTCGAATTCCTTCGAGTTCGTATATAACCATACGATGGTTTTGTCCAATGGAAGTGGACGTTCGTAGTAATACGGGGTGTCCTGGAGAAAAGGGTAAAAGTAGGAGTGGCAATGAGGTTTGCAACTCTGACAATCCAAAAGCCAGTGTTAAGTAGGTTGGGTCAACTTGGTCACTGAGTCATAGTATAGGGTCGGGTCAATGGTCGCTGCCAAAGAGAGAGAGAAAAGAAACACTCAGCGTGCACTCTAACCTAGATCAGAATGGTTATCACTTTATCTAATCTGGAAACCTCCCACTGTAACGTCAAATTCTTCCCCAAACCTGAAAGAAGAATTAGCCGGGATCACCCGAGGAGTAAACCAACTCATCAGTGGGAATCGCGATCCAACTATCATCGCATGATAACGTGACGGAATCCGCTCACGTTATCACACTCCAGAAGGTATGCGCATATCTGGCAAGTTTCAGTTCTTTTGAAACTCCCGATGTGGATTTCTACCCCATGCTCTTATGACCTTGACTTTGGCCAACATATCATAAGTCACATGTCAAGTTCTACCCGTCATTTTCCTGGTTAATTTGAACCCACCCGTACCTACCCTTGACTTTGGCCAAAATGGCAGTACGACTGTCCCAAACCAACGCATCTATCTATGCTGCATATGAATACCTAACAGCTACCAAACACTGTGCCTTGACTTTGGCCAACATACATAGCTTGAATACTATTAACTATCCATATGAAACGACGGAGGTCTACGAATGGTTTCTGGCGAAAACCTTTAACGTAATGAACTTGATATCGTTGAAGAAACTGATAGCTTTTAAAAATATAGTGACGAAAACCTTCGATAAAGAGGTCACTCCTGGTGAAGGGATCTCGGCTCTTTCCCCGTAGAATGAGGTGCAGGATATTCCAACTGAATACCACGATGCAAAGCAAAAGTAATCGGCTATAGTGAAGTTATTGCCCTGACGCAAACTTCTGTCCAAGGGGTCACTCCCGGTGAAGGGATCTCGGCCCTTGCCTCGTCGACTGAGGAGCAGGATATTCCAACTGAATACCACGATGCAAAACAAAAGAGAACGCCTTTGCAATAACAGCTTTTGAAAAAGTGTTCCAACAACATCAGAATAGGTTTGTTTATCTTGCATTGATCCGAATCAACGCAGTCCCATCAATTGATCACACCACAAAGAACGAAAATATACTGACGTACGTATATGCCATCCGCATTCGCCACTGGGTCCCGTTATCACCCGTTAGGTTAGCTAACTAACGACAGAGCGGGGACTGGACTAGCGCGGATGAAAAACATATACAACATCTACTAGTATATATATAATATATAATTTTCGCTCAAGGCGTGAAAAAATGCAACAACACAGAAATGTATAGCAACACAGATCAATACAGATATCTGGGATCCCCGGGTTTCACAGAGCCGCTGCTGAAACCCGACGTTCCCCTGGTCGTGTGGATAGCCTGTGCAAAGAGATCCTAGACCCCTACGGGCGCGGCAAGTCACCCGCCAAAACCTGAAGCGAGGCAGCCCCCTTCAGCAACGTGAATGGACTACCCAGCACTTCACGGAATCCGGTAACTTGGGCACCCCTCCTGGGTCAACCTATACCCCCTACGAGTGCGGCGAATAGCCCGCCAATTCTAGAGTAAAGCCCCCTCCGTCTCAATGCCATGAGATGCGGGCCCGTTGCCCTCTAGAACCCGGCTGTCCGTGCACCCCTCCTTGGGGTAATCCTAGTACAGAAAGTAAAATATACATACACCGGGTACATCGACCGCAACCTGGTCGTGCCCCAAAAGAATAATACAAACAGGCAGTGACGGCAGTCCACATGTCGGACGCTCGCCCCGCAATATCAAATGTACATATAAAACAAAACTGTACTACCACTGCAACCAGGCTATCCCCCACGACCGATCCGCAACAACACAGCATAATACAGAACATCAACGTGAATGTCACGTTCGCAAATCCGTCTAAAAGAGCTATAGTAGATAGACTGGATTTACCGATCGAGTGATATTCACGGTCGCAGATATAATGTAAATACTGTGAACTGGCATGTTTAAAATATCCGATCGAACAAAATTTATCAAGTGGGCCCCAAAGCAATACTGTAGCACTCACAGAAAATCTGGGCCCAAAATTAATATCCCAAAACCCCTATTTCCTATTCAAAAGCCCACTGGAAACATATGGTGCAACGATCCCTCTTAACCACCGCGGAACCGTGGCCAAACCAGGGTATTGGCCGCGTTTCCGCGGTCGAAGTAACGAATCACTGAACCGTATTTTCCCAGAATTCTTAGAATTTCTTGCACATGTCTCTGCAATGACCTGAAAAATTTTTGGAGCTTGAAAAATTTCAACAGAGAACACATGTGCACTAAAATACGGTTTTTGGGGATTTTTGTGCGATCGAGTTCTAAACGTGCTAGAGCAAGCTAGGCATGGTTAATGGCGTGGCTCTGATACCAATGTAAGCCCGCGGGGGCGCCCCGGCCGTCGATCCGACGTCGGAAACGCGGAAACAAAAACTTTGCGAACTTTGCAAACCGGCACCACCGCGGACTTTTGACCCGGATCGGGCCATTAACCTAGCTAACTAGCAAAATAGAAAAGAGTAGAGAAGTTATACCAAGCGATCCGTGTCCTTCGGTCTTCGTCTCCACTCCGATCTCCCGCGGATACTTCGTCCATCATTGTCTCGTCGGAAGGGGCACCACGTAGCCGGAATCTTTTACGGGCTCCCGCCTCTAGACCGAGGCAACTCGGGCGCGAAGTTGGCTAGCCGACGCGTCCAAGACTTGCTATAGAATAGTGTAGTAATCTTGTCTCTTGGGGTTTATAGAAGTTGCCATGGAGGATGGAGGAAAAGAATGAACTTGAGAAAGGTGAGAAGGGTTTTGTGAGCATGTCAAAAAGGGAGATGTATCGATTTCCCTCTCTCAAAAATAAACCTCACTCACTCATTCTTTTTCAAGTAGCCGGCCATGCTAAAAAATGGTGGAGGGAATTATCAAATGGGAAAAAGGAATTGATAAAGATTAAGCAAAGAAAAAGTCACACCAAACTATCCCTCACAATCTTTTCATATCCCTTTTCTAATAAATGCAAGGAATGACAAGAAAGGCATCTCATGATTATGAAGCCACACTTATGCAAGAAAACCCCCCACTAAGTGTTAATTGCAAACTTGCAATTAACACCTTCCATCAGAAAGTCCGACCGAGAAGGAATGAAGGAAAATAGGTCGGAACGGAATGCAAACTGGCAACTTCAGAAAACTGATGCCGTAATAAATTACAGGAAAACCCCACTACTGCAAATACATGCCCGCATTTGTATTCCCACTGAACACAAATGCAAAGAGACAAAACTACACTATCTAATACTAGAATCCGGCTTAAGCCAAAGCCGGCTAGTAAAAACCGTCCGATCACGATCCGTGCAATACCGCACGTATCTCATCGAACCCTGCCATATCTCCATACGACCTCTACAGCGTTTCGCCCGAAACCTGAGTAACTGAGTGTGTGGTGGACTCTAAAGACTCGTCAATACTATGGCTGTGGATTTAACTACTAGCACGTCAGAGGTATAAGCCAATACGTGACGGGCTACCAGGTATTGACCAAAAGGGACGTCGATGAGCGCACTCATCCTGACACCCTACTGAGCCTGTCAGTGACAATATCCGTACAGTCCGGTCCGTTCGTCTATGAGCATCGCATGGCGGGCCTAGGGGGTTGGTAAAAGTCAGACCCCCAAAAGCGGTACAAGTCGTGTCGGAGTGCAGCCCAGAACACCCTGAGATACTACTGGAATACCTACCAGCAAATCTCCTGCCTTGGCCAAGGACTTTTCATATTCTGGCTCTCCTCGACACAGCGCGACCTCACCCCCAATACCGGGAGAGACGAACCCCTGCATATCCGCTCACTGCCTCCATGTGGCTCGGGACTGTACCCAAGTAAAACCTGTTTGCACGACTCCTTTGAGCCGTGGTAGGGTAGTAATCAAAGCACAGTGGGAACTCACACTAGATAAATGACGATCCCAGGTCGATGAACTAACCTGTACACATGTCACAAGGGAACTGCTATCTGACGTCTGGTATAAAAACCCAACTAGCAGGTTCCCGGCGAGTCCTGTCCGGTGTACTCATAACCCAATGAGCACCTGTATACATCTTAGGTGAACCAACTGACACCAGTGGCTTGTGAGACCGGCCACCGCCCCTTGCCGGGGTCTCGACTGTATACACTAGTCTACTCTGGAGTATCGATGCCCTGTCTCGAAACTCCCACGACTAGGGACCATTTAAGGATGTACTTATAGACTACCAGCTCCCACGTATATGATCGCCCTCATACTGCCGGTAGTCAAGCAAGAATCCTAGGGGCTCTATCAACGTGCAATAGTGACCTGTAAGGTCACCTAAAGCAGTACACGATGATAAAGGTAAACCAGATAGCATACTATCATCTTGAGTAAGACTGTCCTACTGGGATAGGTCCTCCCCTCAATCATTGCAATCACGTGCCAGTGATCCAATAATTGACTCTGAGGGCACTATCTCCAACATTTGTGACAGGTACTCTTTCAGTATGTTCTTTAGATGCACATTTTTTTAATCCCGGTTCTACGCATTCTTACATATCTGCACACTTTGCACTTACTTTGGGGAGAGAGTCGTCATTATTAGAGTTACCACTAGTTGTGATTACTCCTGTAGGAGATTCTTTTGTAGCTCGACACGTATTCAGGTCTTGTTCAGTACGTATTGGTGATAGGGATTCATTAGTCGATTTGATTCTCCTGGATATGCTAGATTTTGATATACTACTTGGTATGGATTGGCTGGCCGCTTGTCATGCTTATGTAGATTGTCGGGAAAAAGCGGTCAGATTCTATTTTCCAGACGAACCGATTTTTGTTGTGCAGGGAGACTGTGGTATAACTCCTGCCAACATGATTTCTTCTCTTTGTGCGGGACGGCTCTTGAAGAAGGGTTGTCGTGGGTTCTTAGCGTTTGTTCAGGACATATGAGCTGCTGAAGTCCCGTTGGACCAGGTTCCGATCGTACGAGAATTTCCGGATGTGTTTCCTGCTGAATTACCATGATTGCCGCTTGATCGCGATATCGAATTTTGTATTGACTTGATTCCGGGTGCGGGACCTATTTCTATACCACCTTATCGGATGGCCCGACGGAGCTGAAGGAGCTCAAGAGTCAGTTGCAAGAGTTGTTGGATATGGGGCTCGTCGTCCGAGTGTATCGCCGTGGGGAGCTCCTGTTTTGTTCATAAAGAAGAAGGATGGCAACATGAGATTGTGCATTGACTACAGGCAGCTGAATCGAGTTACTGTGCGAACTAGGTATCCACTACCTCGAATCGATGACTTATTCGATCAGCTGCAGGTAGCTGGTTATTTCTCGAAGATTGATTTGCGGTCAGGGTATCACCAATTGAGATTTCAGAAGGATGACATTCCGAAGACTGCTTTTCGCACACGATACGGGCATTACGAGTTCTTGGTGATGTCGTTCGGGCTCACCAATGCCCCAGCAGCTTTCATGGATATGATGAACCGCATTTTCAGGCCATTTCTTGATCAGTTCATTATTGTATTCATTGATGATATCCTTCTTTACTCCCGGAGCCGGGAGGAGCACGAGCAGCACTTGCGTATCACATTGCAGACCTTGAGGGAGCATCGGCTGTTCGCTAAATTCTCCAAGTGTGCTTTCTGGCTGAATAGTGTGGATTTCTTGGGTCACGTAGTTACGCGAGATGGTATACGTGTGGATCCAAAGAAGATCGAGGCAGTGCAGCACTGGCCCAGACCTGTATCAGTTACAGAGATTCGCATCTTCTTGGGTTTGGCCGGTTACTACCGACGTTTTGTGCAGAATTTTTCTCGGATCGCTGCACCACTGACCGGGTTGACCAGGAAGGAAGTTCCATTTCTTTGGACAGATGCATGCGAGCAAAGTTTCCAGCAGTTGAAGACTCGCTTGACGACTGCACCAGTCTTATCTTTACCTTCTGGGTCAGGTGGTTTTGTTGTTTATTGTGACGCCTCTCGAGTGGGTTTAGGCTGTGTGTTGATACAGCATGGCAGGACCATCGCTTATGCTTCTCGGCAGCTGAAGAGGCACGAGCAGAACTGTTGGCCATAGTGCCCTCAAGGCAATTATCATAGTCGCGGACTTGTGATTATGATGATTGAGTGAGGACCTATACCGATAAAACAGTCTTACTCAAGATGATAGTATGCTATCTGGTTTGTCTTTATCATCATATACGTGTTGATAGGGCCCATAGGATTCTTGCTTGACTGCCAGCATTATGAAGGCGATCATATATATGGGAGCTGGGGTCTATAAGCACATCCTTAAATGTCCCTAGTCGTAGGAGTATCGAGACCGGGCATCGATACTCCAGTGTAGACTAGTGTATACTGATCGAGACCCCGATGAGGGGCGTTGGCCAGGTCTCACAAGCCATTGGTGTTAGTTTGTTCACCTAAGATAGTATACAGGTGCTCATTGGGTTATGAGTACACTGGACGGACTCGCCGGGAACCTGCTGGTTGGTATTATACCTATTGTCAGATAGCAGTTCCCTGGTGACATGTGTACAGGTTAGTCTGTCGACCTGAGATCGTCATTTGTCTCGTGTGAGTTTCCGCTGTGCTTTGATTACTACCCTACTATGGCTCAAAGGAGTCGTGCAAATAGGTTTTAGTTGGGTACAGTCCCGAGCCACATGGAGGTAGTGATCGGATCGTCGGGGATTCGTCTTTCCCGGTATTGGGGGTTGATGTCGCGTTGTGTACGGATGGCCATCACCAAAAATCCGTGGCCACGGTGGACGAGAACTACCGATCCAGGATCGATAGTTTCTCAGGTGGTGATGGGGTTTCATACCGACACTAACTATCGCGTTGTTGGGGGTCTGACTTTATCCACCCCCTAGACTCGATATGCGATACTCGTAGACGAACAGACCGGACTGTACAGATATTGTCACTGTCAGGCTCAGTAGGGGTTCTGCATGAGTTTGCTCGTCGGCCTCCCTTTCGCTCAATACCTGGGTAGCCGTTACGTACAACTAGTGACGCTGACGTGCTTGTGGTTAAACCCACTGCTAGCGTATTGACGAGTCTTTAGAGTCCCATATAGAGGGTTTTCACGGTTCAGGCAATATGGTGTACATGAGGTATGTTGGTACATACAGGTGTCCGATTAAATATGTGCATGCTGCACAGACTTTAATTGGACGGTTGATAATACTAGCGGCTTAGGATTAAGCCGGATTATTAAATCGGATTTTGATTTAATAATTTATATATGTATTAGTATATACGTATTCTAGTATTATTGTTCACTATTCGTTTTCTCTCTTGGCTATTCGTATTTTTTGTACGAATACGCGTATATGTATTTCGATACATGTACCGGGAAGTATTCCGTATTTTATACGGAATAGATTCTAGAAGGTGGCCACCTCATTTGTATGATTTTCCATTTTTTGGAAATTCATTTGACTCACAAATGAGGTGGAGGTGTGAGGTGGCATTTGCATAGTGTTGAGCATGATTTTGGGCATGGTTCAAAGTATGGTTGCAATTGTTTATTTGATTAATTGGATAAGATTTTTTCGGGGCATGAGAGAAAGGGGGGCGGCCAATTTTTGGTGGGGAGCTCAGTTCATTTGGTTCAATTTACATTACACATTTTGCTCTCCCACTCTCTCAAGTTCAACAAAATACTTAGCCATTTTTACTCATGCCAAAATTCACCTCCTTCTTCATCTTCTATGGTTTCTCCATGAGCACTTTGGATAGAGAGAAAAATGTAGTGACACTTCCATACACCTCGACTCTCCATCGCTAGCATCTTTGGAGCGTCGGTTGCTTCGTTCGACGAAGCTGGAGCTTGCGCCGTTTCTCTCGGGTGGATCATCGGAGATGGAGGAAGACCGGCAACCAAACATCATCAAAGGATCACTAGGAGCTTGGAATGAAGACCGAAGGACACGGATCAACTCGGTATAACAATTCTAACTCTTAGTTTAGCTTGCTAGTTTAGGGTTTAAGGTCGATCCGGGATTCGGGTAACGGTAGCTGATTGTTGGAGTTTTTGCGTGTTCAAGTTTAATTACCGCAATCAAGACGGTTTCGCTTGTATCTAGCCGGTTGAGTACGGGTCGTCCGCAGGGAGATGAAAATCTTTTTCTATGTGCTTTAACGAGTTAAGTCCAAATGTCCAGGTTTGTTTGAGATTAACTATGTGTTAAAATGTATATAAAGAGAGCTTGTTAGGGTTAGGATTAGGTTAGTTTGAGTTAGGAGTCGCTCACTTCTTTCGTTGCCACTCTTAATATCGGTGTTACGGTAATCGGCAACAACGGGGATTAGCACGACTAGGAAGGAACTTGCGAGTATAAGCTTTCCAACGCTTAAGTTCTTCCTTTTGGTCCTTGTCCGTCCGTTCTTGGCTCTTAGCCTTAACCTCCGGTTAATTCAACCACAACCGGTCTTACTAAGGAATCACCGCTATCATGTAGGATAGGGTGCTGTAGGGAGCGGATTGTGTTTCAATTAACGGGAGTCCGAATTAAGATGTTGGGCAAGAAAAGAGTGAGAGAGATTTTCTTCTCTCAAACTTTCCTTATCCTACCCTAACAAGTGAGAAAACTACTCACCCATTACAAAAAAAAGGAAAATACTGTAAGTCGATGTAGTACACCCCAGTACTTATGGGGAGGCGGAATTTTCAAGAACAATCAAGTTTAAAGAACGAACATCGACTAACCGCTTGAATCGAAGCTAAACTATAAATAACCGTATTCTAAGAGTTTCATTTCACTTGTGATTAGGGATTATACCTAATGAAACCGGTCCTTCTTCTTTGTGTCCTCCTTTGTTCTCCTCGACCTTCTCTAGGTAGTAGACGATCCACCCGAGAGCAAAACACCAAGCTAAACCTCTAACTTGAGGCAACTAATCAACTTTGATTGCTAATCAAAGATGAAAGGATGATATAGAGTGAAGGTAATGGATGCTTAAGTCTAACTAAACCTTTGATCTCAACACATGAGGATTAAGGATTAGTATCTTGAAGATGAGAGCTTGAGGAGAGAGAATATGAGATAAGATTATGATAGAAGAGAGAGAGTGTATCATAATATATTATGAAGCATTCTTTTTTAAGAATAATGAATAAAGGAAATGAATAAGCATGCTTCATAAAATATCTAGTGGTGATTCATTAGCATGAGTCATTAAGCAATAAATGTGCATTAATGAAATGAATGAATCACCACCATGACTCACTTTCTTATCCAAAAGAAACCTCCTTAGTCACATCTTCTAGAAGCTTCTCGTACAATTACGAGAACGCCCCTCCAATCCGCAAAAATACGGAAAAACTTTAGACTGTAAAAATCCAATAACCGGATACCAGTAACTGGCTTAAACCAAAGCCGACTGGTAAAAACTGTCCGAAAGTCGTACGCGCGTAAACGCACGTATGCGTCCGAACCCTTTGTCGCAAAACCATGCAACCTCTATATCGTTTCGCCTGGAGTAGGAAACTCTCTGTGTAGGACTCTAGAGACTCGACTACTACGCTGGCAGTGGGTTTAACCACAGACCGCAAGCGGCACTAGCTGTACGTAACGGTCCCCAGGTAGTTGTCGATAATAAAGCCGATGAGTAAACCCATCCGAACTCCTACTGAGTCTGATGTGACAATCTCCATACAGTCCGGTCCGTTCGTCCATGACTATCGCATATCGGGCCTAGGGGGGCGGCAAGCGTCAGTCCCCTAATAGCGGTATAAGTCGTGTCGGAGTAAAGCCCATTACACCCTGAGAAACTACTGGAACCTACCAGCAAATCTCGCTTGCCCTGGCCAGGGACTTTGCGTAATGGCTCTCTGACACAGCACGATATCTACTCCCAATACCGGGAGGGACGAATCCTGTCTAACCGCCACTGCCTCCAAGTGCTCGGGACTGCACCCAACTGCCACCTGTTTGCACGACTCCTTTGAGCCGTGGTAGGGTAGCAATCTAAGAACAGTGGGACACACTCAAGGCGAAGTAGCAGTGTCAAGTCTGCGGACTACGCTGTACTCATGTCACCTGGGAACTGTTCACTGACGACTGGTATCAAACCAACCAACAGTTCCCTGTGAGTCCTGTCCGGTGTACCCGTAACCTAACGAGCACCTGTATACTATCTCCAGTACGACGTACTGACGGCTGTGGGACAGACCATCTCCCCAACTGGGATGAGAAGCGTACACACTAGTCTACTCCGGAGTATCGATGCTCTGTCTCGATAATCCAACGACCAGGGACCTGAATAAGGATGTGCTTGTAGACTACCCAGCCCCCACTAGTGTGACTGCCATCACAACGCTGGTAGACAAGCAAGATCCTAAGAGCTCTATCAATACGTATACTCACATATTAAGATAGAAAAACCAAGTAGCATACTACCATGTTTAGCAAGACTGTTATATACATGTGAATATCCCAAGCTTCCATTAAGTAATATACAAGCTAGTATGATACAGTAATGGCCTTCTAGGGCATAAACACTAACAATCTCCCACTTGCACTAGGGCCATGTACTGGCATATCGTAGACCAATGATCTCGAGCAGCCTCTCGAACTGAATCTGAGGAAGGGCCTTCGTGAATGGATCAGCAATGTTCTCTTCTGAAGCAACTCTCCGAACCTCGATCTCCTGACGATCAATGATCTCCCTGATCAGGTGATACCGCCTCAAGATGTGTCTGGACTTCTGATGGGACCTTGGTTCCTTCGCTAAAGCTATAGCTCCGTTGTTGTCGCAATACAGAGGTATTGGATCAACTATGGTAGGAACCACCTGAAGTTCTGTTAGGAACTTCTTCATCCAGACTGCTTCTTTTGCGGCATCGCAAGCAGCTATATACTCCGCTTCCATCGTCGAGTCAGCAACGGTGTCCTGCTTGGAGCTCTTCCAGCACACCGCCCCTCCATTGAGGGTAAAGACATAACCCGACATGGACTTGGAATCGTCCTTATCACTCTGGAAGCCGGAATCAGCAAAGGCCTCCAACCTGAGGTCTTTTCCGCCGTAAACCAAGAACATCTCCTTAGTCCTCCTCAGGTACTTGAGAATGTTCTTTACTGCTATCCAGTGTTTCTCCCCTAGGTCTGACTGATACCGGCTTACCACGCTTAGTGCGTAAGCTACATCTGGTCTGGTACACAACATCGCATACATTATAGAGCCTACCGCAGAAGCGTAGGGTATAATAGACATGCGTTCCCTTTCCAAATCAGTCTTGGGAGACATCTCTTTGGAGAGGGTGATTCCGTGACAAGCCGGTAGATTACCGCGCTTAGAATCTTCCATACTGAATCTTTTCAGTACAGTGTCGATATACCTGGACTGCGAAAGTCCCAACATCCTCTTGGATCTATCACGATAGATCCGGATCCCCAGAATGTAAGAGGCATCACCCAGGTCTTTCATGGAGAACCTGTGTGACAAGAATCCTTTGACAGATTGTAGCATAGGAATGTCATTTCCTATCAATAGAATGTCATCCACGTACAAGACGAGGAATACGACACTTCTGGCCACGACTTTACTATATATGCACGGTTCATCTGGATTTTTGATAAAGTCATATTCTTTGACTGTCTCATCAAAACAGATGTTCCAACTCCGCGATGCCTGCTTTAGTCCATAAATAGACTTAAGCAGCTTGCATATTTTCCCGCTGCTCCCACTCTGATTGAAACCCTCTGGCTGATCCATATGGACGCTCTCTTCTAAATTTCCATTCAGAAAAGCCGTCTTTACGTCCATCTGCCAGATTTCATAATCATGGAAGGCAGCAATAGCAAGAAGGACCCGAATGGATTTGAGCATAGCCACTGGAGAAAAAGTTTCGTCATAGTCCAAACCAGGTCTTTGACGAAAACCCTTTGCAACAAGTCTAGCCTTATAGGTTTCCACCTGTCCATCTACACCAATCTTTTTCTTGAAGATCCATTTGCATCCTATGGGTTTTACCCCATCTGGAGCAAAGTCCAAAGTCCATACTTTGTTGGTGTACATGGACTCCATCTCGGTCCGCATTGCATCTAGCCATCGTACCGAGTCGCCGCTCTGGATGGCCTGCTGGAAGTCAGTAGGTTCATCATCATCTATGATGCAATCCTCTCTATCCCCGTCTATGAGAAAACCGTAGTATCTCTCAGGCGGATGAGACGGCCTACTACTCCTGCGGAAGGGTGCGGGAATGTTCTGTTCTTCTTGAACCTCTGGTTCTACCAAACTTTCAGTAGCAGCTTGTGGTTCTGGAATTTCTTCCAGTTCTATTTCGCTCCCACTTGATTCCTTTTCTAAAAACTGATGTTCTAGAAAATGGGCATTACGAGAAACAAATACCTTCTGTTCCTCTGCGTAATAGAATAGATATCCCCTGGAGTGCTTTGGATATCCCACAAACAAACACTTTACTGATCGTGCCTCGAGCTTGTCCACATGCTGCTTTTTAACAAAAGCTGGACATCCCCAAATCTTTATATACTGTAGATGGGGTTTCTTCCCACTCCACATTTGATATGGAGTGGTAGGCACAGTCTTGGTAGGTAGCATGTTCAAAAGATATGCCGCTGATTCTAGCGCATAACCCCAGAAAGATCGCGGTAACTCAGTATTACTCATCATGGATCGTACCATATCCAATAGGGTTCGATTCCGTCTCTCCGATACACCGTTGTGCTGTGGAGTGTATGGAGGAGTAAGCTGAGAGAGAATTCCTTTCTCTTTTAGGTAACCTAGGAACTCGGCACTCAAGTATTCTCCACCTCGATCAGATCTAAGTGTCTTTATACTTTTGCCGGTTTGGTTTTCTACTTCATTCTTATACTCTTGGAATTTCTCAAAAGCCTCGGATTTATGTTTCATCAGATAAATGAATCCGTATCTTGAGTAATCATCCGTGAAAGTAATGAAATAGGAAAAACCACCTTTCGCATGTGTAGACATTGGACCACATACATCGCTATGTATGAGTCCTAAGAGCTCGCTCGCTCTTACTCCTTGTCCAGTGAATGGAGTCTTTGTCATCTTTCCTTTGAGACAAGATTGACAAGTGTCATAAGATTGATATTCGAACGAGTCCAAATATCCTTCTCTATGCAACTTAGTCAACCTTCTTTCATTGATGTGACCCAGTCTACAATGCCATAAGAAAGCTTTATTCAAATCTGGAGACTTTCTTTTTAGTGTGTTTTGGACGTTGAAAATTTGGAGTTGGTTTAAAACATATATGCCGTTATTTAGAGTACCGGACCCAATCAAACCATGATTAAGGTGGATGTTGACAACATCTCTTACAAACGTGAAATCATAACCTTTATTTGATAACAAGGAAACTGATATGATATTACACGTTAAGCTAGGTACAAAATAACAGTTATGTAAAACCAAAATGTGTCCACTCGTCAATCCTAGGTGATAATCCCCGACGGACGCAGCTCCCACGCTAGCTCCGTTAGCAACCCTGAGGATCATATCACCTTCCTTCAGCACTCTACGGTTTCTCAGTGCCTGCAATGAATTGCAAATATGAGATCCTGATCCGGTATCCAATACCCAGGAAGTAGAGTTGATCGACAGACAATTCTCAATTACAAACACACCTGAAGTCGAAGCCACAGCTTGCTTCGGTTCCTGGTTCTTGGCGTTCCACGCCTTGCAATCCTTCTTCCAGTGCCCTTTCCTGTGACAATGGAAGCACTCATCCTGACCAACTATCGGTACTGCTTTCTTTTTCTTTCCCTTCCCTCCCACCTTACTAACACCTCCTCTAGGTCTGGGTGCGGCCTTCTTCTTCCTTCCTTTGGCCCTAGCCTTGGACCCGGAAGAAGATGAACCGCCAACAAACATAGCGGGTGTTTCCCTTGCCTTCTGCAAGGTGCCCTCCGCACTCCTTAACATGTTCAGGAGTTCCGCAAGTTCAACTTCTTTTCCTTGAAGATTGAAGTTGAGGATAAACTGGGCGTAGGTGGGAGGAAGGGACTGGAGAACAAGGTCTGTATAGAGCTCATTTTCCAAAGTCGTCCCAAGGTCTGCGAGCTCTTCTATATAGCCAATCATCTGTAGGAAATGTTCACCTACGGATGATCTGACAGCCAACCTCGCTCGAAACAATTTCTTAGAGGTCTCGTATCTTGCTATACGAGATTGCTCTCCATAAAGTTCCTTTGTATGGAGAAATATGCCATCAAGGGACATATCCTCGTGCCTCCTCTGATGTTCATTGTTCATCGAGGCAAGCACGATGCACTTGGCTCTCGCGCAATCTAAATCCTAGGTTTTGCGGATTTCCTTATCCGCATTACTGGATTTGGGACCAGGGACAGCAGGTGCCGTAGCGGTGAGGACGTACCCCAGTTTGTCATAGGTCAAAGCCATCTTGACATTCCGCAGCCAATCTTTATAGTTTGGCCCCGTCAGTATATTTTTCTCTAAAAGTAACTTAAGTCCAGTCATTTTCAGGGTCGCTGCAATTAGGAGAGAGAGAAGAAAACTCTTTAGCATGATGCTCTTGCAAGTTTAGAGTGGTTTTTAGTTTATCTAAACTGGATGGCTCCCACTGTTTCTCGAATCCTTCCTCAAACTATAAAAGAAGAATTAGCCAAGACTATTCTCACCGTACAATACTTGCTTAACCGTTCAGCCAGGCCGGTGTCGATACTTCGAGGGAGGTTTTCCAACGCTTTCGCGAAGTTCCTTAATTAAATAACCTCTTTTCTCTGGGGGCGTAACCCCGCTGACACTTTTCTGGACACCTACTAGGTTTATAGCATTGATCGTTAAGTGACGAATATCCTGATAAGTATCATATACTCACAGTAGGATCGGGATCCAAATATCATCGTATGATAATGTTGAAGGAATGCTACCAACATTCATCAAACTCCAAATGGTATGCATCTCTTTGCAAATTTCAGTTTCTTTAGAAATTCCCGATATAAGTTTTTGCCCCATGCTCTTATGACCTTGGCGTTAGGTCAAAATGTCATAATTCACATGTCAAGTTCTACCCATCATTATCTTGTCAATTTGAACCCATCCGTATATATCCTTGACGTTCGGCCAAAATGATAATACGACTGTCCCAAACTAACTCATCTATCTATGCAACAAATGAATATCCAGCAGCTACCAAACACTATGCCTTGGCGTTAGGTCAAAATGCATAGCTTGAATACTACTGAATACCCAGATGAAATGACGGAGGGCTACGAATGGTTTTGGCGAAACCGTGAACGTAGTGAACTTGATATAACCGAAGGAACCTGATAGCTTTTAAAAGGAGTGGTTAAATCTCCGCATTTAAAAATATCTGTTTTAAAAATAACCGAGTGGTTTCTTTTAAATTGTTCCAACGATTTAAACTTTGGTTTGTTTTACTTTGCATTATAGATAATGCGTCCCATCATTAACCTATCATTGCAGAAAACAACGAAAATACAACGTCCTCTTATGCCATCCGCATTCGCCACGGGGTCCCGTCATCACCCGTTAGGTTACTTAACTAACGACAGAGCGGGGGCTGGGCTAGCGCGGGTGTAAAACATAAGTGGCGTCTAAATAGCTATCATAAATATAGATATTTTACATTCGTCTGACGCAATGATATTCATTCCAGAACACAGATAAACAATATTGGATTTGCAAGCAATCTGTATTTCTTTTGAGCCTGCAAGAAAAGACAGATTACACAGTTGTGATGAATAGCCGCTACCCCACCCTCGACCCCTACGGGTACGGCAAACTACCCACCCGGTAGTCTGTGTACCCCACCTTGGGTCAGTCCTAGGAGCAAAAACAGTAAAATGAAATAATACAACGGTGGCTACGACCGCAACCTGGAAGTGCCCCGCGAAAATAATATTACAACAAATTACATTTACAACAAATGAATTAAACATTAACCCATTGCAAACCCCGGCTATACACCACAACAGTCCAATACAGTTTATATGCACAAACAGATATAACCATTTCAGAAATGTGCAACCCCCTGCCAACCGACATACTAGCAGTTGGGGGAGGTTTACGAACATATTAAACAATCACAGATATAATCCAATATGCAAATACTGTACAATTCGATCGAATAAACAACATCAATATTGCTCCAAAATCTGCTCTGTTAAACAGTAACCTGAGCAATAATTAAATATTCCAGAAAACCCCAAATATCACAAGGGACCCACACAAGAAAGATGAGTCCATGACTCGTCCAAAGCGCCGCGGAAGGGCGGCGGATCCCACCGATCCGCCGCGCTTCCGCGGCCGAGTTGCCGATTCATGGGCTCGAATTTCTTGGGTGTTCTCCTGTGGTCATGTCAAGCTCTCTGAACACACCAGAAAAATTTTAGGACTTCATTTTAACTTCGACAGAAACTTGACAGAATTAGGGTTTTTCGGCTTCGTTTTTCCGTTCGAAATTCGTACAAATTTGCAATTAAGTTATTTAGTGTTTAGCGAGGCTCTGATACCACTGTAAGTCGATGTAGTACACCCCAGTACTTATGGGGAGGCGGAATTTTCAAGAACAATCAAGTTTAAAGAACGAACATCGACTAACCGCTTGAATCGAAGCTAAACTATAAATAACCGTATTCTAAGAGTTTCATTTCACTTGTGATTAGGGATTATACCTAATGAAACCGGTCCTTCTTCTTTGTGTCCTCCTTTGTTCTCCTCGACCTTCTCTAGGTAGTAGACGATCCACCCGAGAGCAAAACACCAAGCTAAACCTCTAACTTGAGGCAACTAATCAACTTTGATTGCTAATCAAAGATGAAAGGATGATATAGAGTGAAGGTAATGGATGCTTAAGTCTAACTAAACCTTTGATCTCAACACATGAGGATTAAGGATTAGTATCTTGAAGATGAGAGCTTGAGGAGAGAGAATATGAGATAAGATTATGATAGAAGAGAGAGAGTGTATCATAATATATTATGAAGCATTCTTTTTTAAGAATAATGAATAAAGGAAATGAATAAGCATGCTTCATAAAATATCTAGTGGTGATTCATTAGCATGAGTCATTAAGCAATAAATGTGCATTAATGAAATGAATGAATCACCACCATGACTCACTTTCTTATCCAAAAGAAACCTCCTTAGTCACATCTTCTAGAAGCTTCTCGTACAATTACGAGAACGCCCCTCCAATCCGCAAAAATACGGAAAAACTTTAGACTGTAAAAATCCAATAACCGGATACCAGTAACTGGCTTAAACCAAAGCCGACTGGTAAAAACTGTCCGAAAGTCGTACGCGCGTAAACGCACGTATGCGTCCGAACCCTTTGTCGCAAAACCATGCAACCTCTATATCGTTTCGCCTGGAGTAGGAAACTCTCTGTGTGGGACTCTAGAGACTCGACTACTACGCTGGCAGTGGGTTTAACCACAGACCGCAAGCGGCACTAGCTGTACGTAACGGTCCCCAGGTAGTTGTCGATAAGAAGGCCGATGAGTAAACCCATCCGAACTCCTACTGAGTCTGATGTGACAATCTCCATACAGTCCGGTCCGTTCGTCCATGACTATCGCATATCGGGCCTAGGGGGGCGGCAAGCGTCAGTCCCCTAATAGCGGTATAAGTCGTGTCGGAGTAAAGCCCATTACACCCTGAGAAACTACTGGAACCTACCAGCAAATCTCGCTTGCCCTGGCCAGGGACTTTGCGTAATGGCTCTCTGACACAGCACGATATCTACTCCCAATACCGGGAGGGACGAATCCTGTCTAACCGCCACTGCCTCCAAGTGCTCGGGACTGCACCCAACTGCCACCTGTTTGCACGACTCCTTTGAGCCGTGGTAGGGTAGCAATCTAAGAACAGTGGGACACACTCAAGGCGAAGTAGCAGTGTCAAGTCTGCGGACTACGCTGTACTCATGTCACCTGGGAACTGTTCACTGACGACTGGTATCAAACCAACCAACAGTTCCCTGTGAGTCCTGTCCGGTGTACCCGTAACCTAACGAGCACCTGTATACTATCTCCAGTACGACGTACTGACGGCTGTGGGACAGACCATCTCCCCAACTGGGATGAGAAGCGTACACACTAGTCTACTCCAGAGTATCGATGCTCTGTCTCGATAATCCAACGACCAGGGACCTGAATAAGGATGTGCTTGTAGACTACCCAGCCCCCACTAGTGTGACTGCCATCACAACGCTGGTAGACAAGCAAGATCCTAAGAGCTCTATCAATACGTATACTCACATATTAAGATAGAAAAACCAAGTAGCATACTACCATGTTTAGCAAGACTGTTATATACATGTGAATATCCCAAGCTTCCATTAAGTAATATACAAGCTAATATGATACAGTAATGGCCTTCTAGGGCATAAACACTAACAAATACAACAAAAGGAGGAAGATAGAAAGAAAGATGTTAGAAGATTACAACTAGCTATTTGAGACCTCACTTTGGCAAGGATCAAGCTTAAGCATCATTGTTGTTAAGGATAAAGAAAAAGAGAACAAGAAAGAAAGAAACAACAAATAACAACAAGTAGATTAGCAAATGAAAAATACAAGCAATTATAATTAACAAAATAACAAGACAAGCATGATAACAAAAAGAACTCTTTTATTCATCACTTCACTCATAAAAGCTCACTACAATATTTTAATGGAGAAAAGATGAAAAGAGGAAGAAGAACAACAAAGTATATCTAAAACCTAATACAAGAATTAAGCACCCTTGGCTTGGCATTGTTCTGGGATATTTATAGGCTGAAAAATGGAACCCTAGGGCAACATTCTGGCTCCATATAAAATGACCAAACTGCCTCTAAAAAATATTCAACTGTCGAGTCAATTAGGCCGCGGATCCGTGGCCTAAGCGCCATGTTGGCTGCGGATCCGTGGCCATTTAGGAGAATTAGGTCATAAAATTTGGTGGGTTTTCCTGTTTTTCTGTGCTCTTCAGTGTGGTATATGTGGTTCCTCAGAATCTCTTCACAATTTTTCCAGAATTTCAGCAGATTAAAAGGTGATTTGATGTGGATCTTTTGTCATGATTTTTCTTGAGCTCCACGTAGACATGTTGGATCTTGTGTTGACATTGTGCTTTGTGCATGAAAATGACCATCGATTTGCCATTTTGTCCCTTAAACTGGTGTGCGGCAACATACGGATAGAGAGCGGAGACCCGTATTTTATCTGTGCTTGGCAGTAATCCAGAATTTGTCATGCTTTTCCGTGAATTTCACTATTTAGAGATGAGAACCTGTATCCTGCAATTAACTAGCAAACACGGCTCAAGAGTACCTACCGATAAGCAATATGATAAAAAATGGGCGGTATAAAAATGCAAAAATCTGATATGAATAGTAGCGCCGGTTTAGAAATTTTTGTTCCGCATTTTGGCCGCGTTTCGATGGCCGGGGCACTGCCGTGACCCTTCATGGTATCAGAGCCACCTTTTAAACCCTTAGCTAGCTAGTTTAGACAATGTTAATGCATCGAAATCGAAACAGTCCCAAAACATTGCACTGCAGTTTCTGTTCTCGGTTGAAATTTCAAAGTGTTCAAAAAATTGTGCAAACAAGTGCTGAAGACTCCTTGAGTGACCAGAAGACAATACCCTAAAAACGAGACCACCTCGATGGATTTGGACCGGCCACAGGCAGGAAAATTCCGGCGAGGCCGGTTTTATGGTGAGGTGTGGGGATTGTTTTTGGGGTGTGGTTTGGTCTCTGTGAAATTATTGCAGTGGTATTGTTTATTTGGCCTATTTTTGATATTGTGTTATCTGGTATCGGGGCTATTCGGGTGTTTCGGGGTCGATGTTTTAACACTGTTTAAATGTTTATATCAGTACTTACATTATTATCTGTGACCGTGAATGTCATTTGATCGGTAAACTCGTCTAATTGCTATATGTCTTTTAAACGGGTTTGCGATCGTGACATTCACGTTGATGTTCTGTGATGTGTTGTGATGTTGGTTGGATCGTCGTGGTGGATAGCTATGGTGCAATGTTAGTACAGTTTTAATTTCATTTGTATATTTGATATTGCGGGGCGAGCGTCTGACATGTGGACTGCCGTCACTGCCAGTTTGTATATTATTCTTTTGGGGCACGACCGGGTTGAGGTCGATATCACCCTTGTATATTATTTTCTTTTCTGTACTAGGATTACCCCGCGGTGGAGTGCACGAATAGCCGGATTCTAGAGGGCAACGGGTCCGCATCTCATGGCATTGGGACGGAGGGGACCTTACTCTAGAATTGGCGGGCTATTCGCCGCACTCGTAGGGGGTATAGGATGACCCAGGAGGGGTGCTCAAGTTACCGGATTCCGTGAAGTGCTGGGTGGCCCATTCACGTTGTTGAAGGGGGCTGCCACACTTCTGGTTTTGGCGGGTAACTTGCCGCACTCGTTGGGGTCTAGGTTTTCATTTCACATGCTATCCACAAGACAGGGAACCCCGGGTCTCACTTGCGGCTCAAGTGAAACCCGGGGCTCCAGATTATCCACCATTCTCTGTTGCTTCTGTGATGTTTCTGTGATGTTGCTTTATATCATGCATGGGACGAATGTTATATATATATTTATATATACTAGTAGATGTTGTATATGTTTTGCACTCGCGCTAGCCCAGTCCCCGCTCTGTCGTTAGTTAAGTAACCTAACGGGTGATGACAGGACCCAGTGGCGAATGCGGATGGCATATACGTACATTTTATTTTCGTTCTTTTCTGGTGTGATTAATTGATGGGACTACATTGATTCTTATCAATGCAAGGATAAAACTGTCACGACCCGAGAATTCGACTCGTGACCGGCACTTAACCACGCAACGTCTACAGGCGTAACGCGGCTAAGTAAGCCGAACCCAGAAATCAAAACCAATAAATATAGAGTGATTTTAAAACATTTTGTAAAACAATCGTACATGTCCGAAAAACTTCCATTTATTTAGTAGAAAACCTTTTTAAGTTCAAAAGTTACAAGTTTTATAATTTTGGTAACATTTCCCTTTTAAAACATTAGCCCCGAAAGTCGGGTAAAAACAAGGTGTAGCGGAAATAACAAGTGACAAGAATGAAGCATCACAATATGATATACGACGCCGTAGCGAAGAATACACAGTAAAACAAGGACAATATCATAAAGATAAGACTGCATAAAGTAAAGTCGGCTCATATGCGAGCTCGACACCAGAATATAAAATCATACATATCGTCCTCACAACTGTCTCTAAGTCAATACAGAAAAGTAGATGGAGAATACTAGATACATCAATGTACAACAGAAAGATAACAGATACCGTACAAAACCCACCTAAACAGCAAAAGGGCTATCTCAGCTCAAAGGGGTATCTGTGCCAAAAGATGCGGTAACAGCCAGCCGTGACTACTCCCCAGGGCAACCTGCAAGCACTGTGGCACAACGGGGGTGAGTTGCCAACTCGTGAATAGAGATAACATATAAAGGTAATCGCAAGCATGCACATGTAGCGTGGCTCTACTAATGCCAGCAGATAATATCAATGCGATGTGGCAGTATGCATAATAATAATGCCAGTCCTCTATCAGGTGATATACTACAGGATGAGATGTGATAATGAATGCTGAGCATGAGGATATAGTATCTACATGAGGTATCGAGGTGGACTACATAAGTATGTATGCACCACAAATCCCAACATCTCAAACGCCGGTACTCCATCGGCCCTCATATCCTGTATATCCCTGAAAATCCCGAGTGCCCAACATCGGCACCCAAATATCATAAATACTCGTGTCTAGCATCGACACGCAAAACATCCTGTATCGGCCTCCGTCAATCCGGGTCAGCCCTCTCTCACGTATATACCGGGAATCCGTCAGTCCGGGTCATCCCTCTCTCAATATATCGGGCATCCGTCAGTCCGGGTCAGCCCTCAATCAATCCATCGGGCATCCGTCAGTCCGGGTCAGCCCTATATCAATCCATCGGGCATCCGTCAGTCCGGGTCAGCCCTCTATCAATCCATCGGGCATCCGTCAGTCCGGGTCAGCCTTATATCAACCCATCGGGCATCCGTCAGTCCGGGTCAGCCCTATATCAATCCGTGCCTCAAGCACCGAGAAAACACGGGGCGACGCCCCAAATTATCATATCAAGGGAACCGGGTTTTTAAATGGTTACTTATTTGAAAAGGCCACGGTTCCCAAATCCATAAATCATATGCAATCCCAACAATAATACAAGTAACTGCGATGTGATAGGTGCATCAATGTGTATATCAAGTCATGTCACATGAGAAAGAACTACAATGCAATGATCCACCGTGATATAGGTATCAAATATAGATGAGTTACAACAATATACAATAGTATGATCATGGCAGTTCTATCAGTTCTAAGCAATATGTATATATGTATAGCAAGGAATGCAATATGCAATGACAGTCTATGGGGTGCATGAAACATATAATAACAAAGTCCTATCAGCCCTGACGCATAACGCCATGCGGGCGATATCCCCGTAGATGTGAAATCTACTCACCGTGTCTCGCGCTAGGTGTATCCAACCACTTGCTTGCCCTTCTTCGCAGCGTCCGTCTCACTGGCCTGCGAACCTAGAATCACATACACATATCACACATAAGCTTAAGTCACAAAACGCGACATTATAAACCAACAAGAAACCTGTGTCGCAAACTAATCGCGCGTGTGCGCGATACGCTAAAACGTGCAAACACGCGCCACGAAACTACCCCGACGCGCCGCGATACGCAGAACCCAAACCTACTCACGTATCACGCGTGTCGCGAAGGTTTAGAAAAACGGTAAAACAGGTAACTGGTCCCAGATTTTCCTACAGAATTGATCTTAAAAAAATATATATACCAAAAGACCCTACACACAAAAACACACCTACAGAACCCAAAAACCACCAAAACACCCCCTGTCTGGCCGCAATTTGCGGCCAGAATGGCGGTTTTGGCGGCCGGGAAGGGGAGTTAGGGGGTCGGTTTTCATCTAGTGTATCATCTCCACTCCACTATGCCACAGTCCACTCAATTTCATTTAAATCACCTCGGGTCAATAGCAGATCCAGAAAGCTCAAATTGTGCACAAATACGACATTTGCATCCAATATGAAAACTGGTGGTATTTTAGCGTAATAGGGGTTGGACTAGGTTACAATGGCCTCAACAGACCCCAAGCATCCTACTGAAACCAAATCATATCCCAATTGCACAAAGTTCCCACTAAACATCCCATATCGCACTAAAACGCACCAATATCCATTAACCGATGCAAATCGACACTAACCAAGCTAACTAGGGACTAAATTAGGAAATATACCTCATACTTAACCCTAGGAAGCAGGAAGAAGGTGGAGAAGTGAAGAGAAGAGGCTGCACTGGGAGCTGGAGCTGCTACTGCTCACTGCTGCTGCTGCCAATGCCTGCTGCTGTTGCTGCTGAGTGCTTGCTGCTGCTGCTGCTTCTTCTTGGTGCAGGTTCTGGAGCTGGGGAAAAGGTAAGTGTGTGTGTGTGTGTGAGTGTTTGAGAGAAAGAGAAATGAGAGAGGAAAACAAAAGGAGTTGAGAGTCACCATAATCATTCACCCAAAAGTCATCCCCCCTCTCTCTCTCACCTCAAGTCAACACTTAAACCAACTTTCAAATTAAAGCAACTTTTAACTAATTAATAAAACCCACTTAAGAATCCAAAAGAATTAATCCCACAATTAACCCACCATGGTTAAAATTATGGTATTTTCTTCATTTAAAAACCCTAGTTTACATGCACATGTTTGTGCAAGCCTAATAAAATTTTGGAAAAATATTTATTAAATTAGGAAAAATATATAAAACCCAATTTAGTAAACTTTTTATTAAAAACCATTATTTAATTATAATTATTCACTAACCCTTATCCTAAGGTGTTACAATCTCTCCCCCTTAAAGAAATTCGTCCCCGAATTTCAAAAATCTAACTAAGGTTACCTTCAAAAAGATGGGGATACGTCTTCATCATCTCGCTTTCGGTCTCCCAAGTGACCTCTTCACGGTTCTGACCACGCCAAAGTACTTTAACTGATGGAATCTCCTTCGATCTCAATTTCTTCACTTGCCGATCCAAGATCATCACCGGCTGCTCTGCATAGGAAAGATCACGCTCAAGCTGGATCGTCGGATGCTGAATCGCATGCGAAGGATCATGAAGATATCTGCGGAGCATCGAGACATGGAATACGGGGTGCACGTCTGGAAAGCTGGGCGGAAGGGCTAATCGGTAAGCTACTGCACCAACACGCTCGAGGATCTCGAAGGGGCCCACATACCTGGGGCTAAGCTTCCCCTTCTTCCCAAACCTCATCACACCTTTCATTGGGGAGACCCTCAAGAAAACATGATCACCAACAGAAAACTCAAGTCTGCGTCGTCGACGGTCTGCATAAGCCCTCTGCCTACTCTGCGCTGCTCTCATCCTATCGCGAATCAACTGGATCTTCGCGGTCGTCTCCTCAACGATCTGTGGCCCTAAGATACTGCTCTCACTGAGCTCTGTCCAACAAGTAGGTGACCTGCATCTCCTCCCGTAAAGAGCCTCAAACGGTGCCATCTGAATGGTCTCCTGGTAGCTGTTATTGTAGGAAAACTCTACTAAGGGCAAATGATGATCCCAGCTACCTCCAAAATCTAGTACACAAGCTCTGAGCATGTCCTCGAGAGTCTGAATGGTCCGCTCTGACTGTCCGTCGGTCTGCGGATGAAATGCCGTGCTGAAACTCAAGCGAGTGCCCAAAGCCTCCTGAAGCCTCTGCCATAGCCTACTAGTAAACTGGGTGCCTCTGTCGGACACAATGCACGTCGGGACTCCGTGTAGTCGCACTATCTCGTCAATATAGATCTGGGCATACTGAGTAAATCCGAAAGTCGTCTTCACCGGTAGGAAGTGAGCCGCTTTCGTCAAACGATCCACGATCACCCAGATGGAGTCATACCCCCTACTAGTCCTGGGTAGACCCACCACGAAATCCATCGAAATCTGTTCCCATTTCCACTCCGGGATGGGTAACGGCTGTAGCTCTCCCGCGGGCCTCTGGTGCTCAGCCTTGACTTGCTGACAAGTCAGGCATCTCGATACAAAATCTGCAATGTCCCTCTTCATTCCGTCCCACCAGTAAACATCTCTCATATCATGATACATCTTGGTGGAACCGGGATGGACGCTATATACCGATCGATGTGCCTCCTCAAGAATCTCACGCCTCAGTCCCTCAGCATCAGGTACGCACAGTCTGACTCCAAACCGTAGTATCCCCTGATCATCGATCACGAACTCGGAAAATCTGTCCTGTCCCATCTGTGCCATGATCTCTGAACATCGGTCATCACTGAGCTGTGCCTCACGTATACGATCAATCAACTGTGGGCGTGCACGGACATGCGCTACCTGTCCTCCAATCGGCGTGAACTCGAACTGTACTCGACTGTCGCATAATATCTGCCAATCTGCGGATGACTGCTCCTGCACTGCGCTCAAGCATGATAAACTACTCCCGGGCCTCCTGCTCAAAGCATCCGCTACCACATTAGCCTTGCCCAGGTGATATAAGATCTCGCAGTCGTAATCCTTCACTAACTCCATCCATCGACGCTGCCGAAGGTTCAGGTCCCGCTGCTGAAATATGTATTTCAGACTCTTGTGATCCGTAAATATCTGGCACGACTCGCCGTACAGGTAATGTCGCCAGATCTTAAGTGCGAAGACCACTGCTGCCATCTCCAAATCATGAGTGGGGTAGTTCTGCTCGTGCTTCTTCAGTTGTCGCGAGGCATACGCGATCACCCTATCATGCTGCATCAGAACGCATCCCAATCCCACTCGAGAAGCATCACAAAAGACCACAAATCCGCCCGATCCGGAAGGTAAGGATAACACCGGTGCCGTCGTCAGCCGTGTCCGTAACTGCTGAAAACTGTGCTCGCACTCCTCCGTCCAATCGAAGGGAACTCCCTTCCGGGTCAACCCGGTCAACGGTGTAGCAATACGTGAGAAGTCCTGCACAAAACGCCTGTAATAACCGGCCAATCCCAAAAAGCTGCGAATCTCCGTCACCGATATGGGTCTGGGCCAACGCTGAACGGCCTCGATCTTCCTCGGGTCAACACATATACCGTTTCGTAAAACCACGTGACCCAAGAAGTCCACGCTGTCTAACCAAAAAGCACACTTGGAGAATTTCGCATAGAGCTGGTGCTCCCTCAATGTCTGCAATGTAATCCGCAGGTGCTGCTCGTGCTCCTCACTACTCCGGGAATACACCAAGATATCGTCAATGAAGACTATGATGAACAGATCCAAATAAGGCCGGAAAATACGGTTCATCAAATCCATGAAGGCTGCTGGCGCATTGGTGAGTCCGAACGACATCACCAAAAACTCGTAATGGCCGTAGCGCGTACGGAAGGCTGTCCGGGGAATGTCCTCCTGTCGAACCCGCAGCTGATGATAGCCCGATCGTAAATCGATCCTCGAAAAGTACCCTGCCCCCTGAAGCTGGTCGAACAAATCGTCGATACGCGGCAAAGGATACCTGTTCCGCACTGTCACCCTGTTCAGCTGGCGGTAGTCGATACAAAGACGTAAGCTGCCGTCCTTCTTCCTGACGAACAGGACTGGAGCACCCCAAGGAGAAACACTGGGTCGAATAAGTCCTTTGTCCAGCAAATCCTGTAACTGACCCTTCAGCTCACGAAGTTCCGCCGGGGCCATCCGATAGGGCGGTATAGAATTAGGCCCCGAACCAGGAACCAAATCAATACAGAAAGAAATGTCGCGCTCGGGCGGCAACCCAGGAAGCTCGTCAGGGAACACATCAGGAAACTCTCTAACAACCGGAACCTGATCCAATGGAACCTCTGTAGCGCGAGCATCGCGAACATAAGCGAGAAATCCCTGACATCCCTTCCTCAAAAGCTGTCCAGCGCGAAAAGAAGAAATCACACTGTGAGGGGCGGCACTACGGTCCCCCAACACAACAAAAACCGACTCGCCGGGGAAACAGAATCTAATTGTCTTCTCGCGGCAGTCCACAGAAGCATAGCACGTGGCTAACCAATCCATGTCCAAAAGAACGTCGAAGTCCAACATCTCCAGAAGGATCAAGTCGACAGGCAACTCTCTCTCGCCAATACAGACGATACAGGATCGGAACACGTGCCTAGCAACAAACGACTCTCCCACAGGAGTAGTCACCACAAGCGGCTGATCAAGTAAGCCGGACTCTCTACCCAAACTCGGCACAAAGTGCGTGGATACGTACGAGTGTGTGGATCCGGGGTCGAACAGTACATGTGCATCAACTGAACATACAGGGAGGATACCTGAAACCACTGCATTGGACGCCTGCGCGTCCTGATGTGTCAAAGCAAAAACCCTCGCCTGTCCACCACCTGCGGCTGGCTGCCCTCTGCCTTGGTCACCTCGCCCTCTCTGGGCAACTCCTCCACGCCCACGACCTCGCTGTGTATGAGTCTGGCGCGGAGCAACGGTAGGTACGATAGGCAACGCTCTCTGGGGTGGTGAAAGTGGTAATGTGACATGCGGTGCTGTCGCCTCGGTCCGGGGTAACTCAGGACAATCCCGTACACGGTGGTAAGAACTCCCACAGTGAAAACATCCCGACGACGGCCGCTGACCATCCTGGGAATAAGAACTGAATAACCGGCCCCGCCCTGAATCTCTGCTGCCTGCAATACGTCTATCACGGCGCCGAAAAGGCTGTCTCTGTGCTGAAGTATCTGCACGAGCTCTCTTCGGCTCTGGGAGTGCCGAAGTCTCAACAAGGTGCTCCTCGACCACTAAGGCTGCGTCTACCGCGGCTGCGTAGGTCTCGTAGTGCTGCGCGCTGATCGCGAGGAACACTGGTGAAATCAAGCCTCGAGCAAATCTCCGGACTCGCAACTCCTCGGTGGCCACTAAATGTGGGGCGTAGACTACTAGCTCTGTAAACAGTACGTCATACTCTGCCACTGTCATCCCTGGCGTCTGGCGCAAAGACTCAAACCTGCGTGCTCGGGCATCTCTAACACTCCGGGGAAGGAAACGGGCTAGAAATATAGCCACGAACTCCGTCCAGGTCATAGGAGGAAGACCTGCTGCTCTGCCCTTCTCCACGGAATCACACCACTTCTGCGCAAGACCTTCCAGGCGAAAGCTCGCGAACTCGACCCATCTTGCATCTGCGCACCTGAGGGAACGGCATATCCTGGCCATCCTGTCGATGAAAGACTGTGGGTCATCGGCTGTATCGGTGCCTGTGAAAACCGGAGGCTTCAGCCTCAGAAACTCTGATAGCGATACTGTAATCACCTCCGTGGCTGCAGGGGCAACTGGCTGTGCGGTAGATACCATAGCGGTCTCTGGAACTGGTGGAGCTACCTCTGGTCGCTGCGCTCGAAGCGTCTCAACAAGCGATCCTATCATCTGGCGCATCTCCTGCATGCTAGATCCCACCGTCTGGCGCATCTCCTGCATACCAGCCCCTAGCGTGGCGATCTACTCTGTCACGGCAGGAACAGCCTGCTCGGGTACAACGGGTGCACTGCCCGGATCAGTCCTCGTCTCGGACGAGTCAACTCGAATCTCGGCCCTCGCGGCCGCTCTCTGTGCCCTCGTAGTCTTAGGCGGCATATTGGCTGAAAGAAAATTTGGATTCGATAAGAACACGGAAATCGAATCACAAGAATATAAGGAGGAATCAAATCAACAAGTCCTAAGGTCGCGTAAGCGGAGTACCGTGTCGTGAGTATGCCGCGGAACATACGCACGCTACGCTACCCTGCTGCAGCTACCTACTCCATCATACCAGGGTCATCCTACACTCCGAAGGTAAAACCTACGCTCTGATACCAACTTTGTCACGACCCGAGAATTCGACTCGTGACCTGCACTTAACCACGCAACGTCTACAGGCGTAACGCGGCTAAGTAAGCCGAACCCAGAAATCAAAACCAATAAATATAGAGTGATTTTAAAACATTTTGTAAAACAATCGTACATGTCCGAAAAACTTCCATTTATTTAGTAGAAAACCTTTTTAAGTTCAAAAGTTACAAGTTTTATAATTTTGGTAACATTTCCCTTTTAAAACATTAGCCCCGAAAGTCGGGTAAAAACAAGGTGTAGCAGAAATAACAAGTGACAAGAATGAAGCATCACAATATGATATACGACGCCGTAGCGAAGAATACACAGTAAAACAAGGACAATATCATAAAGATAAGACTGCGTAAAGTAAAGTCGGCTCACATGCGAGCTCGACACCAGAATATAAAATCATACATATCGTCCTCACAACTGTCTCTAAGTCAATACAGAAAAGTAGATGGAGAATACTAGATACATCAATGTACAACAGAAAGATAACAGATACCGTACAAAACCCACCTAAACAGCAAAAGGGCTATCTCAGCTCAAAGGGGTATCTGTGCCAAAAGATGCGGTAACAGCCAGCCGTGACTACTCCCCAGGGCAACCTGCAAGCACTGTGGCACAACGGGGGTGAGTTGCCAACTCGTGAATAGAGATAACATATAAAGGTAATCGCAAGCATGCACATGTAGCGTGGCTCTACTAATGCCAGCAGATAATATCAATGCGATGTGGCAGTATGCATAATAATAATGCCAGTCCTCTATCAGGTGATATACTACAGGATGAGATGTGATAATGAATGCTGAGCATGAGGATATAGTATCTACATGAGGTATCGAGGTGGACTACATAAGTATGTATGCACCACAAATCCCAACATCTCAAATGCCCGTACTCCATCGGCCCTCATATCCTGTATATCCCTGAAAATCCCGAGTGCCCAACATCGGCACCCAAATATCATAAATACTCGTGCCTAGCATCGACACGCAAAACATCCTGTATCGGCCTCCGTCAATCCGGGTCAGCCCTCTCTCACGTATATACCGGGAATCCGTCAGTCCGGGTCATCCCTCTCTCAATATATCGGGCATCCGTCAGTCCGGGTCATCCCTCAATCAATCCATCGGGCATCCGTCAGTCCGGGTCAGCCCTATATCAATCCATCGGGCATCCGTCAGTCCGGGTCAGCCCTCTATCAATCCATCGGGCATCCGTCAGTCCGGGTCAGCCTTATATCAACCCATCGGGCATCCGTCAGTCCGGGTCAGCCCTATATCAATCCGTGCCTCAAGCACCGAGAAAACACGGGGCGACGCCCCAAATTATCATATCAAGGGAACCGGGTTTTTAAATGGTTACTTATTTGAAAAGGCCACGGTTCCCAAATCCATAAATCATATGCAATCCCAACAATAATACAAGTAACTGCGATGTGATAGGTGCATCAATGTGTATATCAAGTCATGTCACATGAGAAAGAACTACAATGCAATGATCCACCGTGATATAGGTATCAAATATAGATGAGTTACAACAATATACAATAGTATGATCATGGCAGTTCTATCAGTTCTAAGCAATATGTATATATGTATAGCAAGGAATGCAATATGCAATGACAGTCTATGGGGTGCATGAAACATATAATAACAAAGTCCTATCAGCCCTGACGCATAACGCCATGCGGGCGATATCCCCGTAGATGTGAAATCTACTCACCGTGTCTCGCGCTAGGTGTATCCAACCACTTGCTTGCCCTTCTTCGCAGCGTCCGTCTCACTGGCCTGCGAACCTAGAATCACATACACATATCACACATAAGCTTAAGTCACAAAACGCGACATTATAAACCAACAAGAAACCTGTGTCGCAAACCAATCGCGCGTGTGCGCGATACGCTAAAACGTGCAAACACGCGCCACGAAACTACCCCGACGCGCCGCGATACGCAGAACCCAAACCTACTCACGTATCACGCGTGTCGCGAAGGTTTAGAAAAACGGTAAAACAGGTAACTGGTCCCAGATTTTCCTATAGAATTGATCTTAAAAAAATATATATACCAAAAGACCCTACACACAAAAACACACCTACAGAACCTAAAAACCACCAAAACACCCCCTGTCTGGCCGCAATTTGCGGCCAGAATGGCGGTTTTGGCGGCCGGGAAGGGGAGTTAGGGGGTCGGTTTTCATCTAGTGTATCATCTCCACTCCACTATGCCACAGTCCACTCAATTTCATTTAAATCACCTCGGGTCAATAGCAGATCCAGAAAGCTCAAATTGTGCACAAATACGACATTTGCATCCAATATGAAAACTGGTGGTATTTTAGCGTAATAGGGGTTGGACTAGGTTACAATGGCCTCAATAGACCCCAAGCATCCTACTGAAACCAAATCATATCCCAACTGCACAAAGTTCCCACTAAACATCCCATATCGCACTAAAACGCACCAATATCCATTAACCGATGCAAATCGACACTAACCAAGCTAACTAGGGACTAAATTAGGAAATATACCTCATACTTAACCCTAGGAAGCAGGAGGAAGGTGGAGAAGTGAAGAGAAGAGGCTGCACTGGGAGCTGGAGCTGCTACTGCTCACTGCTGCTGCTGCCAATGCCTGCTGCTGTTGCTGCTGAGTGCTTGCTGCTGCTGCTGCTTCTTCTTGGTGCAGGTTCTGGAGCTGGGGAAAAGGTAAGTGTGTGTGTGTGTGTGAGTGTTTGAGAGAAAGAGAAATGAGAGAGGAAAACAAAAGGAGTTGAGAGTCACCATAATCATTCACCCAAAAGTCATCCCCCCTCTCTCTCTCACCTCAAGTCAACACTTAAACCAACTTTCAAATTAAAGCAACTTTTAACTAATTAATAAAACCCACTTAAGAATCCAAAAGAATTAATCCCACAATTAACCCACCATGGTTAAAATTATGGTATTTTCTTCATTTAAAAACCCTAGTTTACATGCACATGTTTGTGCAAGCCTAATAAAATTTTGGAAAAATATTTATTAAATTAGGAAAAATATATAAAACCCAATTTAGTAAACTTTTTTTATTAAAAACCATTATTTAATTATAATTATTCACTAACCCTTATCCTAAGGTGTTACAAAAACAAACCTATATATGATGTTGTTGGAACCAAGTTTTTAAAAACTGACATTATAGACGTACACTTTTGCTTTGCATCGTGGTATTCATTTTGGAATATCCTGCACCTCATTCTACGAGGCAAGGGCCGGGATCCCTTCATCGGGAGTGACCCCTTGGGTAAAAGTTTGCGTCAACGTAATAACTTCACTATAGTCGATTACTTTTGCTTTGCATCGTGGTATTCAGTTTGGGATATCTTGCACCCCATTCGACGGGGAAAGTGCCGAGATCCCTTCACCGGGAATGACCTCTTTAGCAATAGTTTTCGCCACTATATATTTATAAAACCACTTGGATTCCTTCAACAATATCAAGTTCATTACGTTAAAGGTTTTTCGCCAAAAACCAGCCGTAGCCCTCCGTCACTTCAGATTTGTATTGCGTAGTGTTCGGTAGCTATGTAGTGCTTTTCTGTTGCATGGATATGCGATTGGCTAGGACAGTCGTACGGTCATTTTGGCTCAGTCAAGGACTCGTGCGGGTGGGTCTAATGTAATCAAGATAGTGACGGGTTGAACTTGGCTAGGATCCTTTGATATGTTGGCTCAGTTAAGGTCAATTGGGTCCTAGGGGTAAAAACACACATCGGGAGTTTCAAACATACAGGAAACTTGCCAGGCATGCGCTGTAAGTGCACGGTGGCGCCCCGGCCGTCAATCCGAGGCTAAAATGCGGAAACGATAATTTACTTTAACTTTTTAATCCGGCACCACCGCGCACTATAAACCCGGATCGGGCCATTAACATAGTCCTAGCAAACTAGAGAAGGGGTAGAGAGATATACCGAGCGATCCGTGTCCTTCGGTCTTCTCGTCGTCGTCCCGATCTTCCCGCGGAATCTCCGGTCTTCACCTCCTCGCCGGAAGGGCACCACATCGCCGGGTCCTTTTACGGGCTCCCACCTCTGGACCGAGGCAACTCGGGCACGAAGTTGGCGAGCCGACGTGCCCAAGGATGCTGTAGGTTGACTGTAGAACTCATGTCTTATTTGGGGTATTAGAAGTTGCCCTTTTTGGTGGAGGTAATGAAGTATCAACTTTTGGAGGAGAACCAAGAGAATTTTGCAAGCAAATGAGATGAAATGGCACCTCCAAATTTTTGGGACAGCCCCTCCCCTTTAGTGGCCGGCCAAGAGTGAGGAATGAGAGAATGGTGAGATTCAAAAATGAGCGAGTCAAAAGAATAATACTTGAGAGAGATAAAATGGTGATGATCAAAAATATAATCCTCACACAAACATCATCACCCTCCATCATCAACCATCACTCATCACACCACCAAAAGTAAATCATGATGAATAAGAAAGTCAAGCAATGATTAAATCAAGAAGTCAATCGTGGTAGAATCATCATGAAAGAATTTTTTACAAAAACAACCCTCCAAATTGCTAATTTGCACAAATGCAAATAAGCCCTCCTCCACCAAAAATCCGGCCGTGAAGGAACTGGCCGAAACTGAAAGCAAACTGGCAACTTCAGAAAACTGATCCCGTAATAAATTACAGGAAAACCCCGCTACTGCATATACATACCCGCATTTGTATTCCAACCGAATACAAATGCAATGAGACAAATCTACACTGTACAATACTAGGATCCGGCTTAAACCATAGCCCGCTAGTATTATCCGTCCGATCATGATCCGTGCAATACCGCACGAATCTGATCGAACTGTGCCATATCTCCATACGGCCTCTACAGCGTTTCGCCCGAAACTTGAGAAACTGGTCTGTGGGGAACTCTAAAGGCTCGTCAATACTTTGGTTGTGGATTTAACCACTAGCACGTCAGAGGTATTAGCCTATACGTAACAGGCTACTAGGTATTGACCAAAAGGGACGTCGATGAGCGAACTCATCCTGACACCCTACTGATCCTGTCAGTGACAATATCCGTACAGTCCGGTCCGTTCGTCTATGAGCATCGCATGGCGGGCCTAGGGGGTTGGTAAAAGTCAGACCCCCAAAAGCGGTACAAGTCATGTCGGAGTGTAGCCCAGAACACCCTGAGATACTACTGGAATACCTACCAGTAAATCTCCTGCCTTGACCAAGAACTTCGTGTAATGGCTCTCCTAGACACAGCGCGACCTCACCCCCAATACCGGGAGAGACGAACCCCTGCAGATCCGCTCACTGCCTCCATGTGGCTCGGGACTGTACCCAACTAAAACCTGTTTGCACGTCTCCTTTGAGCGTGGTAGGGTAGTAATCAAAGTACAGTGGGAACTCACACGAGACAAATGACGATCTCAGGTCGATGAACTAACCTGTACACATGTCACCAGGGAACTGCTATCTGACGTCAGGTATAAGACCAACTAGCATATCCCCGGCGAGTCCTGTCCGGTGTACTCATAACCCAATGAGCACCTGTATACATCTTAGGTGAATCAACTGACACCAATAGCTTGTGAGACCGGCCACCGCCCCTCTTCGGGGTCTCGACTGTATACACTAGTCTACTCTGGAGTATCGATGCCCTGTCTCGAAACTCCCACGACTAGGGACCTTTTAAGGATGTGCTTATAGACTACCAGCTCCTACGTATATGATCGCCCTCATACTGCTGGCAGTCAAGCAAGAATCCTAGGGGCTCTATCAACGCGCAATAGTGACCTGTAAGGTCACCTAAAGCAGTACACGATGATAAAGATAAACCAGATAGCATACTATCATCTTGAGTAAGACTGTCCTACCGGTATAGGTCCTCCCTCAATCATTGCAATCACGTGCCTGTGATCCAATAATTGACTCTGAGGGCACTATCTCCAACAATCTCCCACTTGCACTCAAGGCTAATTATTGCGATGTCGCATACTCACAGCCCGTGTGATACTGAACACCCAACTCCTCTACTAGTCAGTCTCACAAAGCTCGTTTGCGAAACTATTGCGTTCGAGGAATAGCCTCAGTGAGTGGATCCGCTGTGATGTTTCTTTCTATGTCTCTCTATATCTCATGTTCGCAGAGAAAGCCATCTCCCGAAATGAGCAATACCTGTCTTAGAGTATGTCTGGATATCTGATGGGACCTAGCTCATAAATGAACTCCAAATCCAAATTTCTTAGACTGTATCGTCAACTGAACTTAATCAGTATCTTGCGCCATCCTTCCCTCAGTATCCACCTGGACCACCTGTCCAAAATACTGACCCTCATCAAAATGAAAACTATAACTCTGACAACCTCTCTGTCATCCAGGTCACCTTGGAAGCCTGGAATGATAACTGTCTCCCGAATGCGGCTGTCGTTATCATATCCCTAGAACATCCACTTATGTTCTAAAACTGCTTCCGACCGTTTCTCCAGGATTGGATCAATATCAACTTATTGCATCTACTGCAAAAACAACATCTGGTGTGGTACTCATGATCGACTCAATTGCCTAAGCAAGTGATCTGCCAATCATGCACATCCCTCTCCCCTTTAGTCTGTAAGACACCTTTAGAGAGGGTGACTCCATCACCTGCAGGTACACCACCATGCCAGGAGTCGTCCATTCTAAATACCTTTAGAATGTTGTCTAAGTACCCAGATTGGGAAACTACCCAAATCTAGATCTAAAACCATAGATCCAGTAACCAGAATGTCTGATATAATTTCCAAGTCATTTTTGGTGAAACCACTGTGTGACAACCAAAGTATAACCGATCGTAGTATAGGAATTTCACTTCCTACTCTGTGTATGTCATCCAAATACCAGGACATCACACCCTACTACCTTCTTAACAGATCCATCCCCTATTCTGATGAAGTCAAACCTATGACTGTCACATCAGAAATCGATGATCTATCTTCGCTATATCTGCTTTAGTCTATAAATAGACATAAGCCACTTTTCCACCAATGCTTCCGCTGCTCCCACTGACTACGACAACCCTCTGGCAGAGTCATATACACGTACACTTCTAAAGCTAGTTTAGAATGACGCTATATTCATCCTCCTGCCGGGTCTCACAGCCTGGAACAACAACAATGGCCAGTCTGGGTAAACAAGAACCTCCCTGTCACCGTCCTTGAGGCTACCGGAGTACCTCTCGGGTGCCTGAGGTTACCCACCGTATCTGTAGAGTGGCCAATGGAATGTCAAGCCAGATTGAATCTTTAGGTTCCTATCAAACTTTCAGTAATCGTTTGCGGTTCTGAAATCACTTCCAGTTCTACCATACTCCCACTACTGTTTTCTGAAAAAATCCATTTTTATTAAAACTGTGGCGAGTCAAGAACAATATCACTATTGATCTTCCAGATGGTAGAAAGTCAACCCTCGTCATAGCCTGGGTCAACCCACAAACAACCATTACAGAAACGTGCCTTGAGTTATCCAGAGTCTGGTTTTAAGCATAAGCCGGACAACTCCCCGTACCTTAACATCGTTAAGATATGAACTGTTCGATATCCAATATAGAACCAGAGGCACTGATTAAATTGAACCAGATTCAAATCATGCAGCTGTCTCCAGTGCATGTTAACTAAATGGAGAGAGGCCGATCATCATTACTCAACTCTGGAGTACTTCCAATTATGAGTAATCTGAAAGAGAAGCAAGTTCTCTTAAACATTACTATCAACTGAATACCCAACACAAGTATCTACATCTCCGATCACCTTGAAAAATCCCGATACTTGCAACACCTGGTTCTTTACTTTATTCATATACTTATAACTTCTAAAAACTCAGACCTTGCATTTCTACGAAACACTTATCTAAAAACTAGAGAAGTCATAAGTAAACCGAATATAGTACGAGGACCAACCCCTCTGTCCTAATGGACACTGGACAATATACAATACTCTGTATAAGTCCCTCGAGTCTAATAACTCATTCCCTGTGTGTCGTAGGTTGAAAATTGTACTTATGGTTATGAAGAATTACACCGCTATTTAATGCTCCTTACCTAACCATCCACTGATATAGGTAAATGTCATGGACATAATTTCAAAAAGGTATATCTCACTCTATAAAAATAGACGTACAGATGTATCAATTTGAAATTGGTGCATAACAGCGGATATTCAAAACCAAATATTTGCCGTCCGGCAAACAACCCAGGCGACTTCCTCAGATATCACCAATTACAACGAATTCCGATATAATGAGGATGATCACCTAATTCCCAATAACTTACTCCCACTCATCATCTGTAAAACCATACAGATGTGAGAATCATACCTGGTAAATACATACCCTGGAGTAAGGACTAATTGGGAAATCATTTTTCTTTTAACAGTACACAGTGAAACTGAAACATTGAAATGTTTCGATGGGGTATCCGGGTATTCTTAGTAATGCCTCTACCATTATCCAGATTCACATCTGTAACCGTATAATTCTTTGCCATCTCTCCAAATCCCTTTATATGTCTTTAGTCATTATCTTCTGTACACCCCTTTAGGCCAAATGGTTTTCTTCCTTCCCTACAGTTCGGCACCAGCCTATGGTTTGGAAGAAGACTATCCAGTAAGCATAATGGGTGTACTGTCCTAATCCTAGGAGCACTCGCAATGCGAGAGAAGATGAAGATAAAAGACACCTGAATAAACCTTATTCCTATTTCTCCTGAACCAGAATCCATCCCCGAACTGGAACAAGTTCCTTTCGAGTTCGTATATAACCATACGATGGAGTATCCAATAAACTGTGGATCTTCGTAGTGATACAGAGTGTTCTGGAGAAATACAAAGGTGAAGTGGGAGTGGTAATAAAATATTTGGTTTGGTCATGAATAGCAGTCGCAGTTTACTTTGCCCTCTTACTAATCCCTTGATATGTCTTTACTTAATACCTTCTGTACACCATCGTTATGCTAATTGGTTTTCTTCATTCCCTACTGTTCGGCACCAGCCTAAGGTTTGGAAGAAGACTATCCAATTTGCGTAATAGGTGTACTATCTCCTAAACCAAGGAGTACTCGTAATCTGAGAGAAGGTAAAAGGAAAAGACAACTGAATAGTCCTATTCGTTTTCTCTAGAACCAGAAACCATCCTCGAATAAATTCCTTCGAGTTCGTATATAACCATACGATGGTTTTGTCCAATGGAAGTGGACGTTCGTAGTAATACGGGGTGTCCTGGAGAAAAGGGTAAAAGTAGGAGTGGCAATGAGGTATGCAACTCTAAGAATCCAAAAGCCAGTGTTTTAAGAAGGTTTGGTTAATTTTGTTCACTGAGTCATAGTCTTAGGGTCGGGTCAATGGTCGTTGCCAAAGAGAGAGAGAAAAGAAACACTCAGCATGCACTTTAACCTAGATCAGAATGGTTACTAATTTATCTAATCTGGAAACCTCCCACTGTACCGTCAAATTCTCCTCCAAACCTGAAAGAAGAATTAGTCGGGATCACCCGAGGAGTAAACCAACTCATCAGTGGGAATCGGGATCCAACTATCATCGCATGATAACGTGACGGAATCCGCTCACGTTATCACACTCCAGAAGGTATGCACATATCTGACAAGTTTCAGTTTCTTTAGAAACTCCCGATGTGATTTTTGCCCCATGCTCTTATGACCTTGGCGTGAGGTCAAAATGTCATAAGTCACATGTCAAGTTCTACCCATTATTGTCCAGGTTAATTTGAACCCACCCGTACATACCCTTGACGTATGCCAAAATAGTAGTACGACTGTCCTAAACCAACACATTCTATCTATGCAACAGATAAATATCCGGCAGCTACCAATCACTATGCCTTGGCGTGAGGTCAAAATACATAGCTTGAATACTACCGAATATTTAACTGAAATGATGGAGGGCTACGAATGGTTTCTGGCAAAAACCTTTAACGTAATGAACTTGATATCGTTGAAGGAACCAGATAGCTTTATAAAAATATAGTGACGAAAACCTTTGCTAAAGAGGTCACTCCCGGTGAAGGGATCTCGGCTCTTTCCCCGTAGAATGAGGTGCAGGATATTCCAACTGAATACCACGATGCAAAGCAAAAATAATCGGCTATAATGAAGTTATTGCCCTGACGCAAACTTCTGTCCAAGGGGTCACTCCCGGTGAAGGGATCTCGGCCCTTGCCTCGTCGACTGAGGTGCTGGATATTCATAACCGAATACCACTGTGCAAAACAAAAGAGAACGTCCTTGCAATAACAGCTTTTTGAAAATTGTTCCAACAACATCAAAAAAGGTTTGTTTAGCTTGCATTGATCCGAATCAACGCAGTCCCATCAATTCATCACACCAATAAAGAACGAAAATAATGATGTACGTATATGCCATCCGCATTCGCCACTGGGTCCCGTCATTACCCGTTAGGTTACTTAACTAACGACAGAGCGGGGACTGGACTAGCGCGGATGCAAAACATATACAACATCTACTAGTATATATATCAATATATAATATTTCGCTCAAGGCGTGATAAAATGCAACATCACAGAAATGTAATAAGCATCACAGAACAATACAGATATCTGGGATCCCCGGGTTTCATAGAACCGCTACTGAAACCCGACGTTCCCCTGGTCGTGTGGATAGCCTGTGCAATGAAATCCTAGACCTCTACGGGCGCGGCAAGTTACCCGCTAAAACCTGAAGCGAGGCAGCCCCTTTCAGCAACGTGAATGGATCACCCAGCACTTCACGGAATCCGGTAACTTGGGCACCTCTCCTGGGTCAACCTGTACCCCCTACGAGTGCGGCGAATAGCCCGCCAATTCTAGAGTAAAGCCCCCTCCGTCTCAATGCCATGAGATGCGGGCTCGTTGCCCTCTAGAACCTGGCTATCCGTGCACCCCACCTTGGGGTAATCCTAGTACAGAAAGTAAAATATACATACAACGGGTACATCGACCTCAACCTGGTCGTGCCCCAAAAGAATAATATACAAATAGGCAGTGACGACAGTCCACATGTCGGACGCTCGCCCCGCAATATCAAATGTACATATAAAACAAAACTGTACTATTATTGCATCCAGGCTATCCCCCACGACCAATTCGCAACATCACAGCACAGCACAGAACATCAACGTGAATGTCACGTTCGTAAATCCGTCTAAAAGGGCTATAGCAGTTAGACAGGATTTATCGATCAAATGACATTCACGGTCGCAGATATAATGTAAATACTGTGAACTAACATGTTTAAAATATTCGATCGATCAAATTTACCCATGTGGGCCCCAAGCACTACTGTAGCACATAAAGAAATTCTGGGCCCAAAAAGAATATACCAAAACCCATATTTTCAACACAGAGACTCTCTGTAAAAATTTGATGCACTGAACATTAAAGGTGGCGGCGGAACCGTGGCCCAAACATGGGTTTGGCCGCGGTTCCGTGGTGGAATAGTGCGTTCATGCGACCAAATTTTATCAGAGTGCTTATACTTCCCTGCACATGTTTCTGCAACAACCTGAAAAAATTTTCGAGCCAAAAATATTTCGACAGAAACTGATGCTTTTGAAAATGCGGTTTTTGAAAATTCGATCGATCGAACTTGTAAACACGTTAGACCAAGCTAGACTAGGTTAATGGCCTGGCTCTGATACCATCTAAGTGCACGGCGGCGCCCCGGCCGTCAATCTGAGGCCAAAATGCGGAAAAGATAATTTACTTTAACTTTTTAAACCGGCACCACCGCGCACTATAAACCCGGATCGGGCCATTAACATAGTCCTAGCAAACTAGAGAAGGGGTAGAGAGATATGTTGGAGATAGTGCCCTCAGAGTCAATTATTGGATCACAGGCACGTGATTGCAATGATTGAGGGAGGACCTGTCCCAGTAGGACAGTCTTACTCGAGATGATAGTATGCTATTTGGTTTATCTTTATCATCGTGTACTGTTTTAGGTGACCTTTCGAGTCACTATTACACGTTGATAAAGCCCCTTGGATTCTTGCTTGACCACCAGCAGTATGAGGGCGATCATATAAGTGGGAGCTGGCGGTCTACAAGCACATCCTTAAAAGGTCCCTAGTCGTGGGAGATTCGAGACAGGGCATCGTTTCTCCAGAGTAGACTAGTGTATACAATCGAGACCCCGACGAGGGGCGGTGGCCGGTCTCACAAGCCACTGGTGTCAGTTGGTTCACCTAAGATGTATACAGGTGCTCATTGGGTTATGAGTACACCGGACAGGACTCGCCGGGAACCTGCTAGTTGGGATTATACCAGACGTCAGATAGCAGTTCCCTGGTGACATGTGTACAGGTTAGTTCATCGACCTGAGATCGTCATTTGTCTCGTGTGAGTTCCCACTGTACTTTGATTACTACCCTACCACGGCTCAAAGGAGTCGTGCAAACAGGTTTTAGTTGGGTACAGTCCCGAGCCACATGGAGGCAGTGAGCGGATCTTCAGGGGTTCGTCACTCCCGGTTTTGGGGGTGAGGTCGTGCTGTGTCTAGGAGAGCCAGAACATGAAAAGTCCTTGGCCAAGGCAGGAGATTTGCTGGTAGGTATTCCAGTAGTATCTCAGGGTGTTCTAGGCTACACTCCGACACGACTTGTACCGCTTTTGGGGGTCTGACTTTTACTAACCCCCTAGGCCCGCCATGCGATGCTCATAGACGAACGGACCGGACTGTACGGATATTGTCACTGACAGGCTCAGTAGGGTGTTAGGATGAGTTCGCTCATCGATGTCCCTTTTGGTCGATAGCTGGTGGCCCGTCACGTATGGCTAATACCTCTGACGTGCTAGTGGTTAAATCCACAGCCATAGTATTGACGAGTCTTTAGAGTCCACCACACAGACAGTTACACAGGTTTCGGGCGAAACGCTGTAGAGGCCGTATGGAGATATGGCAGGGTTCGATCATATACGTGTGGTATTGCACGGATCGTGATCGGACGGTTTTTTTACTAGCCGGCTTTGGCTTAAGCCGGATCCTAGTATTTGATAGTGTAGTTTTGTCTCTTTGCATTTGTGTTCAATGCGAATACAAATGCGGGCATGTATTTGCAGTAGCGGGGTTTTCCTGTAATTTATTACGGGATCGGTTTTTTGGGGTTGCCAGTTTGTATTCCGTTCCGGCCGTTTTTCTTTTATTCCTTCACGGCCGGACTTTTCGTTGGAGGGGGTTAATTGCAAGTTTGCAATTAACTTTGTTGTGAGGGGCTTTCTTGCATATGTGGCTTCATAATCATGAGATTCCTTTCATGTCATTCCTTGCATTTATTAGAAAAGGGAAATGAAAAGATTGTGAGGGATAGTTTGGTGTGACCTTTTTCTTTTGCTTAATCTTTATCAATTCCTTTTTCCCATTTGATAAATTCCTTCATTCTTTTTTTTTTAGTTGGGCCAGCCACTGTTTGGGGTTGGAGTGGGGCCGGCCACTAGAGTGAGGGAGAGAGATGATTGTGTTAATTGGTGTGCAGGGGATATGTTCATTTGGGTGTGTTTAATTTGTGGGCCCCCCATTTGTTTGTGTGTGCTGTGAGAAGTTTTCTTTTGGTATTAATTTAAAAACTTTCACACATTCAAAAGAGAGAGTGAGCTTGCCTCTTGATTTTCCAGTGAGCAAAAAGGCTTGGCCGAGCTCATTTTTGCTTGGATGCTCCATTCTTCATCTAGCATCAATCCATGAAAATTCTTGTGCTAAAATTCCTCCAACCATGGCAACCTCATAAACCCCAAAGAGACCTGCTTACTGCACTATTCTACAGCATCCCTTGGACGCGTCGGCTAGCCAACTTCGCGCCCGAGTTGCCTCGGTCAAGAGGCGGGAGCCCGTAAAAGATTCTGGCTACGTGGTGCCCTTTCCGACGAGCGAGGAGGTGACAGAGATTCCGCGGGAGATCGGAGTGGAGACGAAGACCGAAGGACACGGATCGCTTGGTATAGCATCTCTACTCTTTTCTATTTTGCTAGTTGCTAGGTTAATGGCCCGATCCGGGTAAAAAGTCCGCGGTGGTGCCATTTTGCAAAGTTCGCAAAGTTTTTGTTTTCCGCGTTTCCGGCGTCGGATCGACGGCCGGGGCGCCCCCGCGGGCTTACATTGGTATCAGAGCCACGCCATTAACTTAGCCTAGCCTGGTCTAGTGTGTTTAAAACCCGATCGAACAAAATCCCCAAAATCCGTATTTTCCATGCATGTGTTCTCTGTTGAAATTTTTTCAGCTCCTAAAATTTTTCAGGTTATTGAGGAGACATGTACAAGAAATTCTAAGAATTCTGGGAAAATACGATCCACTGATTCCTTACTTCGACCGCGGAAACGCGGCCAAACCCCTGGTTTGACCGCGGTTCCGCGGTGGTTAAGAGGAATCGTGGCACCGTATTTTCCCAGTAAGCTTATGAGTTGGAAATAGGGGTTTTGGGATATTTTCTTTGGGCCCAGATTTTCTGTAAGTGCTACAGTACTGGTTGGGGCCCACTTTGATAAATTTGTTCGATCGGATATTTTAAACATGCCAGTTCACAGTATTTACATTATATCTGCGACCGTGAATGTCATTCGATCGGTAAATCCCGTCTAACTGCTATAGCCCGGTTAGACGGATTTGCGAACGTGACTTTCACGTTGATGTTCTGTGATTGTACTGTGTTGTTGCGGATCGGTCGTGGGGGATAGCCTGGTTGCAATATTAGTACAGTTTTGTTTTATATGTACATTTGATATTGCGGGGCGAGCGTCCGACATGTGGACTGCCGTCACTGCCTGTTTGTATTATTATTTTGGGGCACGACCAGGTTGCGGTCGATGTACCCGTTGTATGTATATTTTACTTTCTGTACTAGGATTACCCCGCGTAGGGGTGCACGGATAGCCGGGTTCTAGAGGGCAACGAGCCCGCATCTCATGGCTTTGAGACGGAGGGGGCTTCACTCTAGAATTGGCGGGCTATTCGCCGCACTCGTAGGGGGTATAGGGTTGACCCAGGAGGGGTGCCCAAGTTACCGGATTCCGTGAAGTGCTGGGTGGTCCATTCACGTTGCTGAAGGGGGCTGCCTCGCTTCAGGTTTTGGCGGGTAACTTGCCGCGCTCGTAGGGGTCTAGGGATTTCATTGCACAGGCTATCCACACAACCAGGGGAACGTCGGGTTTCAGCAGCGGCTCTGTGAAACCCGGGGATCACAGATATCTGTATTGATCTGTGTTGCTATACATTTCTGTGTTGCTGCATTTTTTATCACGCCTTGAGCAAAAATTATATATTATATATATACTAGTAGATGTTGTATATGTTTTTCATCCGCGCTAGTCCAGTCCCCGCTCTGTCGTTAGTTAGCTTACCTAACGGGTGATGACGGGACCCAGTGGCGAATGCGGATGGCATATACGTACGTCAGTATATTTTCGTTCTTTGTGGTGTGATCAATTGATGGGACTGCGTTGATTCGGATCAATGCAAGTTAAACAAACCTATTCTGATGTTGTTGGAACACTTTTTCAAAAAGCTGTTATTGCAAGGACGTTCACTTTTGTTTTGCACAGTGGTATTCAGTTGGAATATCCTGCTCCTCAGTCGACGAGGCAAGGGCCGAGATCCCTTCACCGGGAGTGACCCCTTGGACAGAAGTTTGCGTCAGGGCAATAACTTCACTATAGCCGTTTACTTTTGCTTTGCATCGTGGTATTCAGTTGGAATATCCTGCACCTCATTCTACGGGGAAAGAGCCGAGATCCCTTCACCGGGAGTGACCTCTTTAGCAAAGGTTGTCGTCACTATATTTTTATAAAGCTATCAGTTCCTTCAACGATATCAAGTTCATTACGTTAAAGGTTTTCGCCAGAAACCATTCGTAGCCCTCCGTCGTTTCATATGGATAGTCAATAGTATTCAAGCTGTGTATGTTGGCCAAAGTCAAGGCACAGTGTTTGGTAGCTGTTGGGTATTCATATGCAGCATAGATAGATGCGTTGGTTTGGGACAGTCGTACTGCCATTTTGGCCAAAGTCAAGGGTAGGTACGGGTGGGTTCAAATTAACCAGGAAAATGACGGGTAGAACTTAACATGTGACTTATGATATGTTGGCCAAAGTCAAGGTCATAAGAGCATGGGGTAAAAATCACATCGGGAGTTTCAAAAGTACTGAAACTTGCCAGATATGCGCATACCATCTGGAGTATGACACCGTGAGCGGATTCCGTCACGTTATCATGCAATGATAGTTGGATCCCGATTCCCACTGATGAGTTGGTTTACTCCTCGGGTGACCCCGACTTATTCTTCTTTCAGGTTTGGAGGAGAATTTGAGGTACAGTGGGAGGTTTCCAGATTAGATAAATTGGCAACCATTCTGATCTAGGTTAGAGTGCACGCTGAGTGTTTCTTTTCTCTCTCTCTTTGGCAGCGACCATTGACCCGACCCTAGACTATGACTCAGTGACCAAGTTGACCGAACCTACTTAACACAGGCTTTTGGATTGTCAGAGTTGCAAACCTCTTTGCCACTCCTACTTTTACCCTTTTCTCCGGGACACCCCGTATTACTACGACCGTCCACTTCCATTGGACAAAACCATCGTATGGTTATATACGAACTCGAAGGACTTCGAGGATGGTTTCTGGTTCTGGAGAAAACGGATAGGACTATTCAGTTGTCTTTTCTTTTCACCTTCTCTCAGGTTGCGAGTACTCTTTGGTTTAGGAGTAGTACACCTATTACGCAAATTGGATAGTCTTCTTCCAAACCTTAGGCTGGTGCCGAACGGTGGGGAATGAAGAAAGCCAATTAACCTAAACGGTGTACAGAAGGTATTAAGTTCAGACAAAGCAAGGGATTAGTAAGAGGGCAAAGTAAATTGCGACTGCTATTCATGACCAAGCCATGTACTTCTTTGTCAATCCTAAATCACCTATGAATTAAGTTCATTCGGTTGTCTTTTATCCTCACCTTCTCTCGCATTGCGAGTGCTCCTAGGACTAGGACAGTACACCCATTATGCTTATTGGATAGTCTTCTTCCAAACCATAGGCTGGTGCCGAACGGTAGGGAAGGAAGAAAACCATTTGGCCTAAAGGGGTGTACAGAAGGTAATGACTAAAGACATATAAAGGGATTTGGAGAGGTGGCAAAGAATTATACTGTTATAGTTGTGAATCTGGATAATGGAAGAGGCATTACTAGAAATACCAGAATACCCCATTGAAACATTTCAATGTTTCAGGTTCACTGTGTACTGTTAAAAGAAAACTGATTTCCCAATTAGACACTTGCTCCAGGGTATTTATTTACCAGGTATGATTCTCACATCTGTATGGTTTTACAGATGATGAGTGGGAGTAAGTTATTAGGAATTAGGTGACCATCCTCATTATATCGGGATTCGTTGGAATTGGTGATATTTGAGGAAGCCACCTGGGTTGTTTGCCGGTCGGCAAATATTTGGTTTTCAATATCCGTTGTTGTGCACCAATTTCAAATTGATATATCTGTACGTCTATTTTTATAGAGTGAGACATACCTTTTTGAAATTATGTCTATGACATTTACCTATACCAGTAGATGGTTAGGTAAGGAGCATTGAACAACGGTATGATTCTTCTTAACCAAAAGTACAGTTTTCAACCTACGACACACAGTGAATGAGTCATTCGACTCAGGGGACTTATACAGAGTATTGTATATTGTCCAGTGTCTATGAGGACAGAGGGGTTGGTCCTCGTACTATATTCTGTTTACTTTTAACTTCTCTAGTTCTTAGACATGTGTTTCGTAGAAACACAGGGTCTAAGTTTTGAGGAGTTATAGGTATAAGAGTAAAGTAGAGAACCAGGTGTTGCAAGTATCGGGATTCTTCAAGATGATCGAAGATGTAGATACTTGTACATGGTATTCAGTTGATAGTAATGGTTAAGAGAACTTGCTTCTCTTTCAGGTTACTCATAATTGGAAGCATTCCTAAGTTGAGTAACGCTGATCGGCCTCCTTCCATTTAGTTGACATGCACTGGAGACAGCTGCATGATTTGAATCTGGTTCAATTAAATCAGTGCCTCTGTTTCTTGGATATAGAACAGTTCATATCTTGACATTGTTAAGATACGGGGAGTTGTCCGGCTTATGCTTAAAACCAGATTCTGGACAACTCAAGGCACGTTTCAGTAATGGATGTTTGTGGGGTGACCCGGGCTATGACGAGAGTTGACTTTCTACCATCTGGAAGATCAATAGTGATATTGTTCTTGACTCGCCACAGTTTTATCAAAAATGGATTTTTTCAGAAAAACAGTAGTGGGAGTATGGTAGAACTGGAAGCGATTCCAGAACCACAAACGATTACTGAAGATTTGATAGGAACCTAAAGATTCAATCTGGTTTGACATTCCATTAGCCACTCTGCAGATAAGGTGGGTAACCTCAGGCACTCGAGAGGTACTTCGGTATGCTCAAGGACTGTGGCAGGGAGGTTCTTGTTTGCCCACACTTGCCATTGCTGTTGTTCCAGGCTGCGAGAACCGGCAGGAGGATGAGTATAGCGTCGTTCTAAACTGGCTTTAGAAGTGCACGTTTATATGACTCTGCCAGAGGGTTGTCGTAGTCAGTGGGAGCAGCGGAAGCATTGGTGGACATCAGGCTTATGTCTATTTATAGACTAAAGCAGATATAGTAGAGATAGATCATCTATTTCTGACGTGACAGTCATAGGTTTGACTTCATCAGAATAGGGGATGGATCTGTTAAGAAGGTAGTAGGGTGTGATGTCCTGGTTTTTGATGACATACACAGAGTAGGAAGTAATATTCCTATACTACGATCGGTTATACTTTGGTCGTCACAATCGGAAGCAGTTTTAGAACATAAGTTGATGTTCTAGGGAATTGGTAACGGCAGCCTCCTTTAGGAGACGGTTATCATTCCAGGCTTCCAAGGTGACATAGATGGCAGAGTGGCTGTCAGAGTTATAGTTTTCCCTCTGACGAGGGGCAGTATTTTAGACAGTTGGTCCAGGTGGATACTGAGGGAAGGCATGGCGCAGGATACTGGTTAAGTTCAGTTGACGATACAGTCTAAGAAGTTTGGATTTGGAGTTCATTTATGAGCTAGGTCCCATCAGACATCCAGACATTCTAAGACAGGTATTGCTCATTTCGGGAGATAGTTTTCTCTGCGAACATGAGATATGGAGAGACATAGAAAGAAACATCAAAGCGGATCCACTCACTGAGGCTATTCCTCGAACGCAATAGTTTCGCAAACGAGCTTTGTGAGACTGACTAGTAGAGGAGTTGGGTGTTCGGTATCACACGGGCTGTAAGTATGCGACATCGCAATAATTAGCCTCGAGTGCAAGTGGGAGATTGTTGGAGATAGTGCCCTCAGAGTCAATTATTGGATCACAGGCACGTGATTGCAATGATTGAGAGGAGGACCTGTCCCAGTAGGACAGTCTTACTCGAGATGATAGTATGCTATTTGGTTTATCTTTATCATCGTGTACTGTTTTAGGTGACCTTTCGAGTCACTATTACACGTTGATAAAGCCCCTTGGATTCTTGCTTGACCACCAGCAGTATGAGGGCGATCATATAAGTGGGAGCTGGCGGTCTACAAGCACATCCTTAAAAGGTCCCTAGTCGTGGGAGATTCGAGACAGGGCATCGTTTCTCCAGAGTAGACTAGTGTATACAGTCGAGACCCCGACGAGGGGCGGTGGCCGGTCTCACAAGCCACTGGTGTCAGTTGGTTCACCTAAGATGTATACAGGTGCTCATTGGGTTATGAGTACACCGGACAGGACTCGCTGGGAACCTGCTAGTTGGGATTATACCAGACGTCAGATAGCAGTTCCCTGGTAACATGTGTACAGGTTAGTTCATCGACCTGAGATCGTCATTTGTCTCGTGTGAGTTCCCACTGTACTTTGATTACTACCCTACCACGGCTCAAAGGAGTCGTGCAAACAGGTTTTAGTTGGGTACAGTCCCGAGCCACATGGAGGCAGTGAGCGGATCTTCAGGGGTTCGTCACTCCCGGTTTTGGGGGTGAGGTCGTGCTGTGTCTAGGAGAGCCAGAACATGAAAAGTCCTTGGCCAAGGCAGGAGATTTGCTGGTAGGTATTCCAGTAGTATCTCAGGGTGTTCTAGGCTACACTCCGACACGACTTGTACCGCTTTTGGGGGTCTGACTTTTACTAACCCCCTAGGCCCGCCATGCGATGCTCATAGACGAACGGACCGGACTGTACGGATATTGTCACTGACAGGCTCAGTAGGGTGTTAGGATGAGTTCGCTCATCGATGTCCCTTTTGGTCGATAGCTGGTGGCCCGTCACGTATGGCTAATACCTCTGACGTGCTAGTGGTTAAATCCACAGCCATAGTATTGACGAGTCTTTAGAGTCCACCACACAGACAGTTACACAGGTTTCGGGCGAAACGCTGTAGAGGCCGTATGGAGATATGGCAGGGTTCGATCATATACGTGTGGTATTGCACGGATCGTGATCGGACGGTTTTTTTACTAGCCGGCTTTGGCTTAAGCCGGATCCTAGTATTTGATAGTGTAGTTTTGTCTCTTTGCATTTGTGTTCAATGCGAATACAAATGCGGGCATGTATTTGCAGTAGCGGGGTTTTCCTGTAATTTATTACGGGATCGGTTTTTTGGGGTTGCCAGTTTGCATTCCGTTCCGGCCGTTTTTCTTTTATTCCTTCACGGCCGAACTTTTCGTTGGAGGGGGTTAATTGCAAGTTTGCAATTAACTTTGTTGTGAGGGGCTTTCTTGCATATGTGGCTTCATAATCATGAGATGCCTTTCATGTCATTCCTTGCATTTATTAGAAAAGGGAAATGAAAAGATTGTGAGGGATAGTTTGGTGTGACCTTTTTCTTTTGCTTAATCTTTATCAATTCCTTTTTCCCACTTGATAAATTCCTTCATTCTTTTTTTTTTTAGTTGGGCCGGCCACTGTTTGGGGTTGGAGTGGGGCCGGCCACTAGAGTGAGGGAGAGAGATGATTGTGTTAATTGGTGTGCAGGGGATATGTTCATTTGGGTGTGTTTAATTTGTGGGCCCCCCATTTGTTTGTGTGTGCTGTGAGAAGTTTTCTTTTGGTATTAATTTAAAAACTTTCACACATTCAAAAGAGAGAGTGAGCTTGCCTCTTGATTTTCCAGTGAGCAAAAAGGCTTGGCCGAGCTCATTTTTGCTTGGATGCTCCATTCTTCATCTAGCATCAATCCATGAAAATTCTTGTGCTAAAATTCCTCCAACCATGGCAACCTCATAAACCCCAAAGAGACCTGCTTACTGCACTATTCTACAGCATCCCTTGGACGCGTCGGCTAGCCAACTTCGCGCCCGAGTTGCCTCGGTCAAGAGGCGGGAGCTCGTAAAAGATTCTGGCTACGTGGTGCCCTTTCCGACGAGCGAGGAGGTGACAGAGATTCCGCGGGAGATCGGAGTGGAGACGAAGACCGAAGGACACGGATCGCTTGGTATAGCATCTCTACTCTTTTCTATTTTGCTAGTTGCTAGGTTAATGGCCCGATCCGGGTAAAAAGTCCGCGGTGGTGCCATTTTGCAAAGTTCGCAAAGTTTTTGTTTTCCGCGTTTCCGGCGTCGGATCGACGGCCGGGGCGCCCCCGCGGGCTTACAAGATATACCGAGCGATCCGTGTCCTTCGGTCTTCTTGTCGTCGTCCCGATCTCCCCGCGGAATCTCCGGTCTTCACCTCCTCGCCGGAAGGGCACCATATCGCCGGGTTCTTTTACGGGCTCCCACCTCTGGACCGAGGCAACTCAGTCACGAAGTTGGCGAGCCAAAGAAAGGAACAAAGGAAAATGGCCGAAACTGAAAGCAAACTGGCAACTTCAGAAAACTGATCCCGTAATAAATTACAGGAAAACCCCGCTACTGTATATACATACCCGCATTTGTATTCCAACCGAATACAAATGCAATGAGACAAATCTACACTGTACAATACTAGGATCCGGCTTAAACCAAAGCCCGCTAGTATTATCCGTCCGATCATGATCCGTGCAATACCGCACGTATCTGATCGAACTCTGCCATATCTCCATACGGCCTCTACAGCGTTTCGCCCGAAACTTGAGAAACTGGTCTGTGGGGAATTCTAAAGACTCGTCAATACTTTGGTTGTAGATTTAACCACTAGCACGTAAGAGGTATTAGCCTATACGTAACGGGCTACCAGGTATTGACCAAAAGGGACGTCGATGAGCGAACTCATCCTGACACCCTACTGAGCCTGTCAGTGACAATATCCGTACAGTCCGGTCCGTTCGTCTATGAGCATCGCATGGCGGGCCTAGGGGGTTGGTAAAAGTCAGACCCCTAAAAGCGGTACAAGTCGTGTCGGAGTGTAGCCCAGAACACCCTGAGATACTACTGGAATACCTACCAGTAAATCTCCTGCCTTGGCCAAGGACTTCGTGTAATGGCTCTCCTAGACACAGCGCGACCTCACCCCCAATACCGGGAGAGACGAACCCCTGCAGATCCGCTCACTGCCTCCATGTGGCTCGGGACTGTACCCTACTAAAACCTATTTGCACGTCTCCTTTGAGCGTGGTAGGGTAGTAATCAAAGTCTACTAGGAACTCACACGAGACAAATGACGATCTCAGGTCGATGAACTAACCTGTACACATGTCACCAGGGAATTGCTATCTGACGTCAGGTATAAGACCAACTAGCATGTTCCCGGCGAGTCCTGTCCGGTGTACTCATAACCCAATGAGCACCTGTATACATCTTAGGTGAACCAATTGACACCAATGGATTGTGAGACCGGCCACCGCCCCTCGTCGGGGTCTCGACTGTATACACTAGTCTACTCTGGAGTATCGATGCCCTGTCTCGAAACTCCCACGACTAGGGACCTTTTAAGGATGTGCTTATAGACTACCAGCTCCCACGTATACGATCTCCCTCATATTGCTGGCAGTCAAGCAAGAATCCTAGGGGCTCTATCAACACGCAATAGTGACCTGTAAGGTCACCTAAAGCAGTACACGATGATAAAGATAAACCAGATAGCATACTATCATCTTGAGTAAGACTGTCCTACCGGTATAGGTCCTCCCTCAATCATTGCAATCACGTGCCTGTGATCTAATCATTGACTCTGAGGGCACTATCTCCAACATGCGCATACCTTCTGGAGTGTGGTGACTTGAGTGGCTTCCATCAAGTTATCATGCGATGATAGTTGGATCCCGATTCCCACTGATGAGTAGGATTACTCCTCGGTTGATTCCGACTAATTCTCCTTTTGGGTTTGGAGGAGAATTGAAGGAAACAGTGGGAGCAATCCAGATTAGATAAAATGATTAACCATTCTGATCTAGGTTAGAGTGCACGCTGAGTGTTTCTTCTCTCTCTCTCTGGCTGTGACTATGACCCGACCTTTGACTAAAAATCATGAAACCAAGTTGACCGAACCTTCTTAAAACACTTTGGCTTTTGGAATGTCACGGTGTCGCATACATCATTGCTTCTTCTATATCACTTTTGCATTTCTCCAGAACACCCCGTATCACTACGAACATCCACTTCCATTAGATAAATCTATCGTATAGTTACATACGAACTCGAAGGAACTTTTTCGAGGATGGATTCTGGTTCTGGAGAGATTGAATAGGATTATTCGGTTGTCTTTTCTCTTTACCTTCTCTCAGGTTGTGAGGGCTCCTAGGATTAGAAAAGGGTACACCTATTGAGCTTATTGGATAGTCTTCCTCCAGACCATAGGCAGGTGTTGTACGGTAGGGAAGGAAGAAAACCAACAAGCTTAACTGTGGTGTACAGAAGGTAATAAGTAAAGACATATAAAGGGATTAGAATAATGGCAAAGGAAATTGCGACCACCATTTTTCACGACAAAGACCGTGTATACCCCTGCCACTCCTACATCCACTTTGCATTTCTTTAGAACACTCCGTATCACTACGGATATCCACTTCCATTGGATAAATCCATCGTATAGTTACATACGAACTCGAAGGAATTAGTTCCAGATTCGAGGATGGTTTCCGGTTCAAGAGAAATTGGATAGGATTATTCAGATGTCTTTTCTCTTTACCTTCTCTCAGGTTGCGAGGGCTCCTAGGATTAGGAGAGTACACCTATTGCGCTTATTGGATAGTCTTCTTCAAAACCTTAGGCTGGTGCCGAAGGGTAGGGAATGAAGAAAACCAATTAGCGTAAAGGAGGTGTACAGAAGGTAATAAGTAAAGACATAATAAAGGGATTGCAGTGAGGGCAGGTAAGTATATGGCTACTGTCATGAATCAGGATAGTGGAAGAGGTGTTACTAGGAATACCAGTTAACCCCTTTTGAAACATTTTCATGTTTCAGTTTCATTGTGCGATGTTAATTGAAAATTGTTTTCCCAATTGGGATCTAACTCCAGGGTATGTATTTACCAGATCAGTTTCTCACATCTGCATGTTATTGCGGATGGTGAGTGGGAGTAAGATATTGGGAATTGGGTGATTAGGTCCTCAAAATCATACAAATATGGTGTACATGAGGTATGTTGGTACATACAGGTGTCCGATTAAATATGTGCATGCCGCGTAGACTTTAATTGGACGGTTGATAATACTAGCGGCTTAGGATTAAGCCGGATTATTAAATCGGATTTTGATTTAATAATTTATATATGTATTAATACATACGTATTCTAGTATTATTGTTCACTATTCGTTTTCTCTCTTGGCTATTCGTATTTTTGTACGAATACGCGTATATGTATTTCGATACATGTACTGGGAAGTATTCCGTATTTTATACGGAATAGCTTCTAGAAGGTGGCCACCTCATTTGTATGATTTTCCATTTTTGGAAATTCAGTTGACTCACAAATGAGGTGGAGGTGTGAGGTGGCATTTGCATAGTGTTGAGCATGGTTTTGGGCATGGTTCAAAGTATGGTTGCAATTGTTTATTTGATTAATTGGATAAGATTTTTTGGGGGCATGAGAGAAAGGGGGGGCCGACCAATTTTTGGTGGGGAGCTTATTTGATTTGGTTCAATTTACATTACACATTTTGCTCTCCCACTCTCTCAAGTTCAACAAAATACTTCGCCATTTTTGCTCATGCCAAAATTCACCTCCTTCTTCATCTTCTATGGTTGCTCCATGAGCACTTTGGATAGAGAGAAAAATGTAGTGACACTTCCATACACCTCGACTCTCCATCGCTAGCAACTTTGGAGCGTCGGTCGCTTTGTTCGACGAAGCTGGAGCTTGCACCGTTTCCCTCGGGTGGATCATCGGAGACGGAGGAAGACCGGCAACCAAATATCATCAAAGGATCACTAGGAGCTTGGAATGAAGACCGAAGGACACGGATCAACTCGGTATAACGATTCTAACTCTTAGTTTAGCTTGCTAGTTTAGGGTTTAAGGTCGATCCGGGATTCGGGTAACGGTAGCGCCAGTTTAGAAATTTTTGTTCCGCATTTTGGCCGCGTTTCGATGGCCGGGGCGCTGCCGTGACCCTTCAAGAACTATCGCACTCATGACTTAGAGATGGTTGCTGTGGTTTTCGCACTTAATATTTGGAGGCATTACTTATATGGTGAGTCGTGCCAGATATTTACAGACCACAAGAGCTTAAATTATATTTTTCAGCAGCGGGATCTGAACTTGAGGCAGCGTCGATGGATGGAACTCGTGAAGGATTATGATTGCGAGATTCTTTACCATCCGGGCAAAGCGAATGTTGTAGGTGATGCTTTGAGTCGGAGGCATGGAGGTAGCTTATCTCATTTGTGCACTATGCAGAGACAGTTTTCTGCAGACTGGCAGATTCTATGTGATAGCCGTGTACAGTTTGAGTTCACATCGACAGGAGGGCAGTTAGCTCATATTCGCACCCGTCCTCAGTTATTGGATAGCATCAGAGAGACACAACCCACAGATGCTTGTTTGTCGAAGATCATAGAGCAGGTTAGACAGGGTAGAGTTTCTGAGTTCATGATCGATGACCGTGGAGTGTTACGATTTGGGACTCGTCTTTGTGTGCCGGATTCAGAGAGACTGAGACGTGATATCTTAGAGGAGGCCTATCGGTCAGCATATAGTGTTCATCCTGGTTCCACCAAGATGTATCATGATTTGAAAGATGTCTATTGGTGGGAAGGAATGAAGAGTGATGTCATGGAGTTCGTTTCGAGATGCTTGACTTGTCAGCAAGTCAAGGCCGAGCACCAGAGGCCGGCAGGAGAGTTGCAGCCCTTGCCTATTCCGGAGTGGAAATGGGAGCAGATTTCCATGGATTTCTTTGTGAGTCTGCCCAGGACTAGCAGAGGGTATGATTCTATCTAGGTTATTGTAGATCGATTGACGAAGACCGCTCACTTTCTTCCGATGAAGACGACTTATGGATACACGCAGTATGCTCAGATCTATATTGACGAGATTGTGCGATTGCATGGAGTTCCGACTTGCATTGTGTCTGATAGAGGCATACAGTTCACCGGCAGGTTGTGGTAGAAATTTCATGAGGCTCTAGGTACCCGATTGAGTTTTAATACAGCTTTCCACCAGCAGCTGACGGTCTAGATTTCGGTGGCAGTTGGGATATGCTTCGAGCCTGCAGTCTAGATTTCGGCGGCAGTTGGGATCGTCACTTGTCTTTGATAGAATTCTCTTACAACAATAGTTTTCAGGAGACGATCCAGATGGCACCTTTCGAAGCCTTGTATGGGAGAAAGTGTCGATCGCCCGTTTGCTGGACAGAACTCAGCGAGAGTAGCCTTTTGGGACCGCAGATAGTACAGAAAACTACAGAAAAGATCCAGTTGATACAGGACAGAATGAGAGTGGCCCAAAGTAGACAGGAATCGTATGCTGATCGACGCCGTTGAAGACTTGAGTTTGATGTGGGAGATCATGTGTTCCTTCGTGCATCTCCGATGAAGGGTGTGATGCGTTTCGGGAAAAGGGGGAAGCTCAGTCCTAGGTATGTCGGACCCTATGAGATTCTAGAGAGGGTGGGTGCTGTAGCTTCTCGTTTAGCACTTCCACCGAGTTTTCCTGATGTGCATCCGTTGTTCCACGTGTCTATACTTCGCAAGTATCTTCACGATCTCTCTTACGAGATCCAACAACAGACTTTACAGCTTGAGCGTGATTTATCCTACACAGCGCAGCCGGTAGATGCTCTAGACCGACAGGCAAAGAAATTGAGATCAAGGGTACTTCCATCTGTAAAGGTTATTTGGCGAGGACCAAATAGCGAGGAGGTCACTTGGGAGGTCGAGGATGCGATGCGGAAGAAATTCCCACATCTTTTTGATGGAACATGTAGTTAAGTTTTAAATTCGGGGACCGAATTTTCTTAAGGGGGGAATATTGTAACATTTTGAAATATTTAGATAATAAATTAATTTAATTATTTATCAAAAATGTTAATTTAAAAATTTATTGAAACAAAAAGGGGATATTTTCATAAGTTGTGTGTGAAACCAATTAATTTGAAATTTTAGTTTGTAACATTAGTGATTTACAAGGGTTTTAGTGAAAAATTAAGCTTCATTTATAGTATGATATAGTGTGAGGGGTTTTATGGAAAGTGTAATTAATTTTGGAAATTTGAAATTTGTGAGGGTTTATGTGTAAAAGGGTAAAGGTCATGGTTAAGCTTAAATCACACTCATGGAATAACCTAACCTAGGTGACACTTCATACATACACCTCCTCCTTGCATGAAAACCCCACCATCTTCCATGCTACACCTCCTACTTGCATGGGGTTAGTTATATGTATGCCCTAGAGCCCATTACTGTACATGAGATGTATATTGTAGTGGATGCTGGGACATATATAGGTAGGACTTTCTTGCTCGACATGATAGTACGCTATCTGGTTGCTCTTTATCTTAACATGTATACCTAATGTCTCTCTGTTACATGTTGATAAAGCCCTTAGGATGTGTACTCGACTTGCAGGACTATGATCCAAATCATACTAGTGGGGCCTGGGTAGTCCATGAGTACATCCTTCAATGTTCCTAGTCGTGGGAATATCGAGACGGGGCATCGATATTCCAGAGTAGACTAGCGTATATCTTCTCGACCCATGTGATGGGCGATGGATGATCCCATATCCATTGGTGTTTGACATCAGAGATGGTATGCGGGTGCTCAGTGGTGACTGGGTACACTGAACGGACTCGCCGAGAACTCCCAGATGGTATTATACCTTACGTCAGATAGCAGTTCTCTGGTGACACTGGTGCAGCTTAGTCTGTTGACCCGAGATCGTCATAGAGTCTTGTGCGTCTTCCACTGTGCTTTGATTTCCACCCTACCACGGCTCTACTGAGTCGTGCAAACATGTGGTTTTTGGGTACAGTCCCGATTCACATGGAGGCAATGAGCGATAGGAGGGGATTCATCTCTCCCGGTATTGGGGGTTGATGTTGCGCTATGCTCGACTGGCCATAACTGGAAATCCCTGGCCAGGGTTGCACTGATTTACTGGTAAGTGTTATCAGTAGTTTCATGCTTGTTATGGACCTTACATCGGCATGACTTATCAAGCTGCTGGGGTCTGACGTTTACCACCCCTAGGCGAGATATGCGACATATCAGACGAACAGACCGGACTGTGCGGTAAGTGTTACTGATTGGATTCGCAGGAGTGTGAGCAGGCTTGCTCGTTGATCTTCTGATCGCTCAATACCCGGGTGGCCATTACGTTTAGCAGACCGCTTGCGGCTTGTGGGTGATTGATTTGATCACCACCTACTGCCGGCGTATTGACGAGTCTTTAGAGTCCTACACAAAGGTTTCCTGGCTCAAGCGAAACGAAATAGGAGCGCATAAGAGATATGTGCGGGACCGAGAATAATACCAGTATGTGATACAGTATTCTATTCTCGCGATTTGTATCATCGGACGGTTATATGAGATATAGCCGGGTTACTGAATCAAGTGTTGATTCGATACATTGATACACTAGATATTAGTCGGTTATATGCGATATGAACGGATCATTAAATCAAGTGTTGATTTAATGATTTAATGTATAATTATATATTTGATATATTACTTTACATTAACTAGTATTGGTTCACTTAAGATTGATTTTCTCACTTGATGTGCACAAGTTGTATATGTGATATATGTTTGTGTACTAGTTTGTATCATGATTGATGATACATGCAAATATGGGTGGGTGGGTGACATACACCATGTTAATTATAATTTAGGTTTTTATTTATCTTTATTATTCAAAATGGTGGCTTCTTTTGTCATGGCTTGAAGCTTCATGAAGCTTGAAGCAACTTTGAAAAAGTTCACTCATTTTGTCTTGATTAAGATATTCATTAACCAAACCATTATAATTAACTATGGTTTAGTCTCTACAAAGATTAGCTCACCCATGGTTGCATTAAGATAGACTTCACTTGATTATTCTTTTAAAAAAATATAATTCATTCATTTTCTTTTCTTTCTTCTTCTTCTTCTTCAAGAAGAAGAAAGCTTGCTAGAAAAAATTTCAAGTGAAGAAATAGAGTGAGAAACCCAAATCCAAAGTGAACCCACTTCCTATTTCATCATCCTCTACTACTTGCCATTTAGTTTAGGGTGTTCTCTTCACAAAGTTCTTGACCTAGTGAAGATGGAGCTTGAGTTTGAGTCTCCTCGACGTAGATCATCTTCGGCCTCGAAGTCAACGACCTAGCCCGCTCATTTCTCCGAGGAAACCATCACTCGAGTCCGGGATCTCGATGATCGCAGCGAAGGGACGTTAACACGGAGCTTTAGAAGTGAAGGACCGGATCTACAAAGGTTGTAATCCCTTTCACTTATTGTTAAAGTTGTTTGCTTGCTAGTTTTCGCATAATCTATAGTATACGATCTTGGTTAGGGTTGTTCGGCACAGCTAATTTTATGAATCGGGCATGGTTGATGCCTTATAGAACCTTGTTAGAGTGCCTAGGAACCCTACAGTGGTATCAGAGCCAAGCTAGAGCTTTATGCGAAGTCTAGGCTAAGTTTAAAGTCCGATCGAACCCGTAAACCCCGACGAATACCCTTCTCTGGACATTTTCTGAAAATGTGTTTTTTTCCACATTAAAAATACTCAAAAAAATCAGCAGGGAATTCTATGGACATATGTGAAAAACGAGCCACTAACTCACTTAAACGGCCGCGGAACCGCGGCTATGACATGTCATTAGCCGCGGTTCCGTGGCGCAACAGTAGAGTTAGGGTTTCATTTTTGTACAGTTTCATCCGTATGTGTTTCCTGATGTTTCTGGGTACTTTTAATTATACTCAAGAGTTGAGTTTTCTGGGTTGTATTGGGGACTCGATGATTCGATCGGATTATTTAACTTTGTTTATTTTGCCCGGGTAATTTTAGAACGTGTTAAAAAGTTCGACCGGATGTCAATAACTCACTTTTTCCCCTGCCGGAAAATTTCCAAGTGTTGGATTTTTCCGTAGTTTAAGAACGTTCTATGTCGTGCAAGTAACGCGATGGACCCTCTAGAAGACAACAAACCTTAACTCGATTATGTGACCATCTTGAACTGCCTTTTGAACCTTAGGGTTTGGGGTAGTACGGCGTTGCCACATGTGAGGCGTTGGCTTGACCCTTCTATGGCTGGACCGTTGGTACTGTGGCATGAAATGGATGTTCTTAAACTTATTTCAAGTGTTGAGCTATTTGGAAAACTTGGGTGTTTGATTATTCGATCGGAAAGTTTAACATTGTCTATTTATCTGGAATGTGATACAATATTTGGAATCCACATGTAGTTATGAGATAATTAATTTGAATGTTATAAATCTAGCAGTTCAGTCTCAAATGATCGGTTGCCACGGAAATTTTGATGTGATCAAAAGTCCGTCGCAATCACGTAGCGGACGCGGATACTCGCCGGGTAAACTTAATAGATAGCCACGCCCCATAGCCCCGACCAAGTGACTGTAGGAGAACCCCGTCGCCAAAAGCATCCGTTCGGGTGCTCGCGACAGCGGTGTTCCGCCTTAGTGCACTTCGTCGACGGCATCCGGGGGTGCGGCCGTCTACTAAAGTTTGCGACGAGCATTCGATCAGGATGTCGGGAATCTTGTTGAATTTCCCGACTGATTATTGGAAAGTGTTTTCAATATCGAGACTAAAATGCGGGGTTTATAATTGTTAGGCATGAGATGTCTAAGGAATTCATTTGGTTAGGCATGCGATGTCTAAGGAGGTTGCGGATTCCAACTGTTGTAGTTTTACACTTTCTTTTCTGCGACCGTAAGTGTAATATGTGGTGTATCGCCGGTTTCGTTGCTATACATCAACGACAATTGGGATACGCTTATTTACTTACGTTGATGACATGTGATGTTATGTGTTGCTGGATATGTTATTTTGGATCGCCGTGTTTGAATAGCAGGGTTTTTTTTATGTGAGATGAGTGTTTTTCATTTTCATTCATGTAAAATTCATTTGTATGTAATTTTCTTTTATTAGGGCACTTCCGGGCTGAGGATGATGTCACCATTGTATATTATTTCCTTTTCCGCATTAGGATAGACCCAGGAGGGGAGCACAAGTAACCGAGTTCTAGGGTGCAGTGGGAGACCATCTCGAAGAGTCGAGACCGGGTCTCCTAACTCTAGAATTGGCAGGGTTGCTTGCCGCTCTCGTAGGGGTCTAGGGTGTGGGATTGGCTATTCATCACGACCGTGGACTCCGTGTTTTATACAGGCTCAAAATAAAATATGGACGTCCTAGTATATCCAATATTTCATATGTTGTTTTTTGCTGCGTTATCTGTGATGTGATCATGTGATATGTTCAGATAGATACTGTATATAGTATATATGATATATTATATAGACGTTGCTTATGTTTTACACCCATGCTAGCCCTGCCCCGTTCTGCCGTTAGTTACCTAACCTAACGGTGCAGACGGGACATCGAGGCGAATGCGGATGGCATAAGTATACGTTGTATTTATCTGTGATGTTTAGGTGGACTTAAATGATGGGACATTCATTAATGAGATTAATGAAAGAAAATAAACCTAAAAGATGTTGTGGAGTCAAATTTCAAAAATTAGGTAGCTCTAGTTATTGCTTTGCATAACGGTGTTCCTTGTAGAACATCCAGCACCTTATTCGATAAGGAAAGAGCCGAGATCTCTTCACCGGGAGTGAACTCTTTAGCAATAACTAGCAGATGCTACAACCTTCGGTTTGTCTTTTGATTGCTTTTATAGTTCTTGCTTTGCATAGTGGTATTGTGAATATCCTGCACCTCATTCGACGAGGAAAGAGCCGAGATCCCTTCACCGGGAGTGACCTCTTTAGCGAAACTAGTAAAAGCCTCAAAAACACTCCATTTAAAACCATTTGATTCTGCAGCGAGATCAAGTTCAAAGCGTTAAAGGTTTTCTTAAAAACCATCCGCAACCCTCCGTCATTTTAGGAAGTAGAGTACTTAGTATTCGTGCTGTGTTTGTTGACCATAGTCAAGGCACAGTGTACGGTAGCTAAGTGATGTCTTCCTACACCGCATATGATACGATTAGTTAGGACAATCGCGTGACTTTGTTGACCTTAGTTAAGGGTCATGTGGGTGGGTCTAATTAATCACGAAATGACGGGTAGAGCTTGACTAATGCTTATGATTTGTTGACCATAGTTAAGGTCATAAGTGCTAGGGGTAAAAACCTTTATTGGGAGTTACAAGTGTTGAAATTTGCAATGAGATTGCAAACCTTGTATGAGATAGTTGGATCCCGATACCCACTGCGAGTAATTGTTACTCCTGGGAGAGTTTTGCACTTTGCAATTAGCCGATCAAGTAGGTGTCTAGAAAGGTGTCAACGGGGTTACGCCCCTGGGAAAACGAGGTTAATTTTAATTAGGTCCGTGCGAAAGCACGGGGAACCTCCCTCAAAGTACCGGCACTGGCCTGGCTGAAAGATTGGCGAACTTGTAGAGTGTAATTAATCCCGTCTAGTCTTTCCTTTTAAGGTTTGAAGGAAGATTTGATAAAAACAGTGGGAGCCATCCTGATTAGATAAAATACATAACCAATCTAATCTTGCAAAAGCGCACGCAGAGTGTTTTCTTCTCACTCTCTCCAGGCAGCGACCATGCTATGCCTTAATCAAGATAATAATATGGATGTATTGACCGAACCTGCTTGTTATACTGAGCTGGGGAACGTTGGTCCCGCTCCAACTTATAATTGTTATAAGACAGAGCAGGAATTAGGAGAATACCAGGATTCCCATGCCACCCAAACGAAGAAAGTGCATGACGATGCATCTTCTTCGGGTGTGTTCATTACAAAGAACTGTTTCACTGTATCCTCTACGTCCTGGGTATTAGATACCGGATCAGGATCCTACAAATGTAATCTATTACATGGGCTACAGATAGGTAGAGAACTGAGAACAGGTGATAAATTTCATGAGATAGAAACGGTGCAAGTGTTGCAGCCAAGTCTGTTGATACTTATCACCCTGTATTACTAGAATACATTGATTCTAAATGAATGTTATTAGATACCGAACCTGATATACAACATCATATCAGTCTCTTTTATTAAAGAAGGATATAATTTTGTATTGTTGGATAATGTTTTGAACATTTCCTATATCAAGAGTTGATCGGTTCAGGCACGTTATCTAAAAGCATAGACGTTCTAAATCAAACCACAGTTCTTAACGTACAGAACACGCACAAGAGGAAGAGTTCAGAAATGAACGATTCCTTCTTGAGGTTTTGTAGACTAGGTCATATCAATGTGACCCGACTAGCTGAAGTTACATTTAGATGCATATTTAAATTAGTTTGAATTTACATCTTATGAAACTTGCCGGTCATGTCACAGAGATAAGATGACCACAGCTCCGTTTATTGGAAACAGAGAAAGAGTTAGTGAACTCTTGGGACTGATACATAGTGATGTATGAAGGTCCCCTGTCTGCAGATGCCAGGACTGGTTCCTTATACTTCCTTACATTCAATGAGAATCTCTCAAGATTCGGACACATGTTCCTGTTGAAACACATGTTTGAAACTTTTGAGAAATTCAAAGAATGTAAGATAGAAGTAGAGAACCAAAACCGGGTAGAAGTATTATGTCCTTTGATGTGATCAAGGAGGAGAATACTTGAGCACGAAATTCCTGGATTATTCTAAAGGAGAATGAGATTCTCTCTCAGCATTATTCCTCCGCATACACCACAGCACGTCGGTGTATCGGGGCGGAGGAATCACACCATATAAGATATGGTGTGCTCTATGATGAGTACTACTGAGTTTCCTATTTCCTTTTCGGGAGTTATGCACTTGTGAAGTTGCATACCTATTGAATAGGGTTCCGATCAAATCTATTGCCTACCACTTCATATGAGATGTGGAAAGGGAAGAGCCCATATCTTAAGTTTGTTAAGATTTAGGGTTGTCCAGCCTATGTCTAAAAGCATAATCCGGACAAGCTCGATGCAAAGTCAGTTCTGTAGAAGTTTATTGGATATCCCAAGCATATGCAAGGGAATATCTTCTACCAAACCGAGGAACAAAAGATGTTTTGTTTCTCAATATGCCACCTTTGTGAAAAGGGAATTTCTTGTGAAGAAATTAATGGTCATAAGGTAGAACTGGAAAGAGTTCCAGCTATACAAACTGCAGCTGATGATTTGGTAGAACCAAAAGATTCAATAGTAACCAACGAACCTCAGCCTCTCCGACGATCTAGTAGGGTTCCTCACCCACCTGAGAGATACTTCGAGTTTCTCTATGACAGTGGGAGCGAGGAATGCATCATGAGATGATGACCCAACTAGTATCGAGCTGGCCATCAGGAGTGGGACTCGGTAAGAATGGCTGGATGCTTAGCGATCTGAGATGGAATCCATGTACACCAACAAAGTATGGACTTTGGTTGCCTTATCTGAAGGGTTAAATCCCCATCAGGAGCAAGTATATCTTGAGAAGATTACTTGGTGTAGATGGAAAAGTTGAGACTTTCAAAGCTAGACTTGTTAATGGTTTTCGTCATCGACCAGGCGTGGATAATGATGAAACCTTTTCCAGTGGCTGTGCTTAAGTCCATCCAGATCCTACTTGCCACGGCTACATACCATGACTACGATATCTGGCGGTTGGATGTCATGACTGCTTTTCTAAATAATGATTTAGAAGAGAGCGTCTATGAGTACACAGCTAGAGGGCTTCGTAGGCAATGAGAGTAGCGGAAACATGTGCAAGATGCTTTACAGGATAAAGCAGGCATCGCGGAGTTGGAATGTCTGTTTTGATGTGGTAGTCAAAGTGTTTGACTTCATCAAAATGGTAGATGAACCTTTTACATACAAAAAGGTAGTAGAGAGTAAGGTGGTCATCCTCGTATTGTACGTGGACAACATACTCTTGATAGGAAAAGAGTTTCCTATGCTACGCATGGTCAATCTCCTTTTATCACAAGGATTCTCCAAATAAGATAAAGGTGATACCTCATAAATCCTGGGTTTTGGATCTATGAGATAGATCTAAATGGATGTTAGGATTCTCACTAGGTGTAGTAAGATGGTATCAATGGATCCTGGGGAGAATCACTGGAAAGGTTCCAGGGTGATAAGGACGACTGAATGTCAGTCGCAGGCATTGTCTTTACCCTCAGTGGAGGGAAGGTATGGTGGAAGAGTTCCAAGCTGAGATACCATGGCAAACTAGACGATAAAGTCTGGTGACATCGCTATCAAAGATACTACCAAAGAGGCAGTTTGGGTGTATATTAGTTCATGAGATGAACTAGGTTCCTACCATTGTGTGACAATGGAAGTGTGGCTTTGGCCCAGGAACCCCGGTCCCATCAGTGACCCAGACATATTCCAAGGCAGTATCACCGATCATGGAGATAGTTGATCTCCAGGGTGATCGAGGTTAGGAGAGTAGACTCATAGGGCAACACGGCGGATCCACTCACAAAGGCCTTTTCCCAGAGAGAGACTGATATGGGATGGTTGAGTATGAGATACTGCAACCACTGCTATAGATGGCCCTAGTGCAAGTGGGAGATTGTTAGTTATATGTATGTCCTAGAGGCCATTACTGTGCATGAGATGTATATTGTAGTGGATGCTGGGACATATATAGGTAGGACTTTCTTGCTCGACATGATAGTACTCTATCTGGTTGCTCTTTATCTTAACATGTATACCTACTGTCTCTCTGTTACATGTTGTTAAAGCCCTTAGGATGTGTACTCGACTTGCAGGACTATGATCCAGATCATACTTGTGGGGCCTTGGTAGTCCATGAGTACATCCTTCAATGTTCCTAGTCGTGGGAATATTGAGACGGGGCATCGATATTCCATAGTAGACTAGCGTATATCTTCTCGACCTATGTGATGGGCGATGGATGATCCCATATCCATTGGTGTTTGACATCAGAGATGCTATGCGGGTGCTCAGTGGTGACTGGGTACACTGAACGGACTCGCCGAGAACTCCCAGATGGTATTATACCTTACGTCAGATGGCAGTTCTCTGGTGACACTGGTACAGCTTAGTCTGTTGACCCGAGATCGTCATAGAGTCTTGTGTGTCTCCCACTGTACTTTGATTTCCACCCTATGACGGCTTTACTGAGTCGTGCAAACAGGTGGTTTTTGGGTACAGTCCCGATTCACATGGAGGCAATGAGCGATAGGAGGGGATTCGTCTCTCCCGGTATTGGGGGTTGATGTTGCGCTATGCTCGACTGGCCATAACTGGAAATCCCTGGCCAGGGTTGCACTGATTTACTGGTAAGTGTTATCAGTAGTTTCATGCTTGTTATGGACCTTACATCGGCATGACTTATCAAGCTGCTGGGGTCTGACGTTTACCACCCCTAGGCGAGATATACGACATATCAGACGAACAGACCGGACTGTGCGGTAAGTGTTACTGATTGGATTCGCAGGAGTGTGAGCAGGCTTGCTCGTTGATCTTCTGATCGCTCAATACCCGGGTGGCTGTTACGTTTAGTAGACCGCTTGCGGCTTGTGGGTGATTGATATGATCACCACCTACTGCCGGCGTATTGACGAGTCTTTAGAGTCCTACACAGAGGTTTCCTGGCTCAAGCGAAACGAAATAGGAGCGCATATGAGATATGTGCGGGACCGAGAATAATACCAGTATGTGATACTGTATTCTATTCTCACGATTTGTATCATCGGACGGTTATATGAGATATAGCCGGGTTACCGAATCAAGTGTTGATTCGATACATTGATACACTAGATATTAGTCGGTTATATGCTATATGACCGGATCATTAAATCAAGTGTTGATTTAATGATTTAATGTATAATTATATATTTGATATATTACTTTACATTAACTAGTATTGGTTCACTTAAGATTGATTTTCTCACTTGATGTGCACAAGTTGTATATGTGATATATGTTTGTGCACTAGTTTGTATCATGATTGATGATACATGCAAACATGGGTGTGTGTGTGACATACACCATGTTAATTATAATTTAGGTTTTTATTTATCTTAATTATTCAAAATGGTGGCTTCTTTTGTCATGGCTTGAAGCTTCATGAAGCTTGAAGCAACCTTGACAAAGTCCACTCATTTTGTCTTGATTAAGATATTCATTAACCAAACCATTATAATTAACTATGGTTTAGTCTCTACAAAGGTTAGCTCACCCGTGGTTGCATTAAGATAGACTTCACTTGATTATTCTTTTAAAAAAATATAATTCATTCATTTTCTTTTCTTTCTTCTTCTTCTTCTTCAAGAAGAAGAAAGCTTGCTAGAAAAAATTTCAAGTGAAGAAATAGAGTGAGAAACCCAAATCCAAAGTGAACCCACTTCCTTTTTCATCATCCTCTACTACTTGCCATTTAGTTTAGGGTGTTCTCTTCACAAAGTTCTTGACCTAGTGAAGATGGTGCTTGAGTTTGAGTCTCCTCGACGTAGATCATCTTCAGCCTCGAAGTCAACAACCTAGCCCGCTCATTTCTCCGAGGAAACCATCACTCGAGTCCGGGATCTCAATGATCGCAGCGAAGGGACGTCAACACGGAGCTTTAGAAGTGAAGGACCGGATCTACAAAGGTTTTAATCCCTTTCACTTATTGTTAAAGTTGTTTGCTTGCTAGTTTTCACATAATCTCTAGTATACGATCTTGGTTAGGGTTGTTCGGCACGGCTAATTTTATAAATCGGGTATGGTTGATGCCTTGTAGAACCTTGTTAGAGTGCCTAGGAACCCCACACATGGAACTACCACATCCTTTCTAGATGACACCTCCTCCTACAACCCCTCACTCATTCTCCTTATCTTTTAAAATTGTTCAGTTCATATATCTTCTTGAATTAGGTTATTAGCTTAAAGAGAAAAAGAAATCCTAGAAGAACAAAGAAAAAGAGGAGAGAAGAGAAGAGCTAAGTGCTAAAGATTTTTACCACCACCATCTAGCTAGGATCTTTGAGCTTGTGCATCTTGGAGGAAACCTTTTCAGTGATATTTATATAGGTATAATTTCAACCCTGCAACTTAAGTTCAGTACTGTTTTATTTTAGAAATCGGATATCGGAAATATCGTATTTTTCCAAGTTTAGACTCTGTTTTGAATCTTCTATAGTTTAGATGAAAATTTACACAATCAAACAGTGCCTTAATCTTTTAAATTGGACCTAGAATAAACCCTAGGAATACGAACCCATTCCATCGGATTTTGGCCGGCGACATTCATTGGAATTTCGAGCTCGCCGGGTTTTTGAGGGAGATAGGTGTTGGGGTTTTTAGGGTAGCTCTCTGTATATGTATTAGGATGTTTGGTAGTGCTAGTTTAAGTTAATTTATCAGTATGTAAAATCTGGAAGCTAATATCTGAAATGGGGTTAAAATTCTAAATAAACGACACGGATGTTTTGTGTTACGTCACTGTTTTCTATTACGAACAGCGAAAGGTTAAAATCCAGTTAGTATAAGTATTGGATAGTTTACAATAGTCGTACATAGTATATTTAATACGTAAAACTTGTAGTTCATGTTTTCTTCGTATCGGAATTTAGTCGTTTCTTATACAATGTTAATTTCGATGTTAGATTTGAGTACGGAAACTTCGGAGGCCGCAAGGAAAGGAAAGGGATTGGTGATATCTGAGTAGATTCGGCGTATTCCGGTGAGCAGACTAAATATCTACCGGGGGATTTTGTGTGGATGGCGTAATACGCCCGTAGAATTAAGTTTAGTGATAATTGTTTCTTTATGCATAATTTGAATTTAGTAAATCTACCATATGCGTTCATATATATATATATATATATATATATATATATATAAGTCATCATGATTAACAAGTTGTTAGGACACTGCACAAATTATCGATAAGACATGTTGCACGCGCACATATCTACATGTTACACTACACCTCGTCGATATTGACTTGTCACATATACACTTAATAATTTCTATATTACATGTGATTCACTTCATACCATTAGTATCATTAATAGTAATTGTTTAACATTGCTTTAGTATTGACACTTCATGTTTCCTCTCAAATTGTTATAAAGTAAAGTGCAAGATGTATTGGATTTGAGGAATTCCCGTTTTGAGTTTTATGCACTATTAATTATATTCGATGATTTTCATATTGATGTGATATGTCCTATAATGTTTCAAAATATTAAAATATTATTTTTGGGAATTTTTATAATTTAATATTATTTTAATGAATATTTTAATATTCCGGTATAATTAAATACAAATAATGGGGAAAAATTATGGAAAATTCAAAAATGGGGTATTTATTGGAATTATGCCATTTTCAAGTTTTTGTGATCATTTATATGCTAATTCAGTGCTAATCACGATTAAAAATCGCTAATCGGATTTTTAGCAATTTTGTGCAAAACATGCACATATCTTTTTCTACACTTGTGTTACATTTTTCTTTTGCCATGATTTTACTTTGGGGTTACTATTCTAGTGAGAAGGATTTAGAGAGGAAAGAAAAAGAAAAAGAAAAAGAAAAAGAAAAGAGAAAGGAATAAAATATAAGGTATGGTGTGAGAGAGAAAAGAGAGGGGTTGCTTTGACCTTGTCATTTGTCCCCATTCCTTCACCTTCATCATCTCTCCCTCTTCTCTTTTCTGAGCTGCTGCTGCTGCTCCTCCCTCCCATCTTCAACTCCTCAATTCATCACAAAAACAACACCAAAACCCTACCCCCATTTCATTAATTGTGTGCACAAGCTCAAGATCTACACATTGGACCAAGGAAGCAAGGATTTTGGCCACTAGGGGCAACTCAAGAATTTTCTTGAGTTGCCAAATGAGGAAATTTCTGGACCTATTAGAGTAGTATTTCATTTCTTGTGCATCAATTCTAGTTTCATGTCGATATGGTGTCGTTTGGTGGATTTGTGAAACATCAAGTTAGGGTTTAGGGTTTGATCTGAAATCAAAGTGAAATTGAGGCTTGTTGTGACCTTAGAACCCCCTGTGTGATGTTAAATTAGACCCAAACCTGAACTAGAAATCAGAATACTGATTTATGGAATTGATATCGGGGAAAACTGTAAATCTGGGAGTGTATTTTATAATCTGCTATCTGTAGGGTTCCTAGGCACACCCATAAGGTTCTACAACTGATCAACCATGCCAAAATCAAATTTTTCCATGTGCCAAAGAAACCCTAAACTAGATCGTTAACAAGAGGTAAAGGCGAAACTACAACAAGTTAACAACTTAACTAATAAGTGAAAGTGACTACAACCTTTGTAGATCCCGTCCTCCACCTCTTTAGCTCCGTGATGATGTCCCTCCGCTGCGATTATCGGATCTCGGACTCTAGCGATGGTTTCGTCGGAGAAATGATCGGGTTAGGTCGTTGACTTCGATGCCAAAGATGATCTACGTCGAGGCAACTCAAACTCAAGCTCCATCTTCACTAGGTCATGAAACTTGTGAAGATAACACACTCTACTACATGGCAAGTGGTAGAGGATGAAGAAATAGGAAGTGGGTTCACTTTGGAATTGGATTTCTCTCTTGGATTCATCACTTGGAATTTTCAAGAGAGCTTTCTTCTCTTCATGAAGAAGAAGAAGAAGAAGAAAAGAAAATGAATAATGAATTATCTCAAAAAAGAAAATCAAGTGATGTCAATCATTTAGCAACCATGGATGAGTAAACTGATGTAGAGAGTAAACTAGGGTTTAGGCTAATGGTTGGGTTAAGGAATAAAAACAAAATGGTTATTTTGTCAAAGATGCATGAAGCATCAAGAAGCTTCTTGCATAAAGACAAAGAAAGCAACCATTCTATTTTACCAAAATAAATAAATAAATAAATAAGGTAATGGAAACCCTAACCATTAACTAAACATGGTGTATAGCATACTGTAAGTCTACGCTAGCGCCCCGGCAGTCTACAGACGCCAAATGCGGAACAAAAACTTTTAAACTTGGCGCTATCGTACACTTTAACCCGGATCTGCCATTATTGCTAAACTAACAAACTGTAAAGAGTGTAGAAAGGTTATACCGAACGATCCGAGTCCTTCGTTCTTTAACCATCATCCCACGCTCCGTTGCGGCTGCTCCGATCGCTTCGATCTCCGATATCCTCGTCGAGGTGGCACCACATGATCGGTTCTTTAAACGGGCTCCCGCCACTGACTCGAGGCAACTCGATCGTCAAGTTTGCTAAAAGAGACGACCAAGAATGATGTAGAGAATGAGCAGATGACTTTGTCTCTCTTTGTCCAAGTCCGTGGACGATCGGTTAATGAAGTTGCCATTTGATCGGGTGATGGAAATGAAAGAAGCAATGAAATTTCCATGCACACAAATGCTATCATAATCTTTTCTCTAATGAACAAAGTGAGAGTAAGTGAGGAGAGAGAGGGGTGGCCACTTATAAAGAAGGAGGAAGGTGAGTGTAGGAGGGTTCAAGTGGTGACCATATCAAATGATACTTATCTTAACCCTTCATGAAAGCATGAGTCACTAATTAACATTAAATGGAACCAATCACATAAAACCTAGTCACCTTGCATCATTAATGACCATTAATGACACAAATGAGTCATAAGCCACTTCATCACTTCTAGAACCTTCTAGAATGATGACTCACTCCATCTGAAGAAAAGATAAATCCGTCTTTAACCGAATGTTAAAAGACGGCTGATAGAAAACTGGAAACTGGCAACTTCCAAAAGTGATCCTGAAACAACTTTCAGGATAACCCCGAAACTGTATAAATATACCCGCATTTGTATTACGACCGAATACAAATGCAACTGAGACAAAGATATTATACCTACTCAATATAATACTCGGATCCGGCTTAAACCAAAGCCGACCAGTATCATCTGCCCGAAAAACTGACACGTGCGTAAACGCACGTGCATTTTCCGAACACTGCCATAAAACCATACGGCCTCTACAACGTTTCGCCCGAACTTGGGAAACTGTCTGTGGGAGACTCTAATGACTCGTCAGCACCCTGGCAGTGGGTTTAACCACAAACCGTCAGCGGCACTAGCTATGCGTAACGGCTGCCCATGGACTGACCTCAAGGGTGGCCGAGGAGCGAACTCAAGGGAGACCGATGAGTGAACTCCTCCGAAAACCCTACTGAGCCTAACAGTGACAATGTATATACAGTCCGGTCCGTTCGTCAATGAGTATCGCATATCCGCCTAGGGGGCTAGCAACGTCAGACCCCCAATAGCAGTATAAGTCATGTCGGAGTGAAGCCCAATAACACCCTGAGATACTACTGGAGTACCTACCAGTAAATCTCCTGCCACGGCCGTGGGCTTTGTGTAATGGCTCTCCTAGACACAGCACGATCTCGCCCCCAATACCGGGAGAGACGAATCCCCTGCCGATCCGCTCACGTGCCTCCATATGGCTCGGGACTGTACCCAAAAGCTACCTGTTTGCACGACTCCTTTGAGCCGTGGTAGGGTAGAAATCAAAGCACAGTGGGAACTCATACGAGAAAAATGACGACCTCAGGTCGATGAACTAACCTGTACACATGTCACCAGGGAACTGCTATCTGACGATAGGTATAGTACTAACTAGCAGATTCCCGGAGAGTCCTGTCCGGTGTACTCATAACCCAATGAGCACCTGTATACATCTTAGGTGATCCAACTGACACCAGTGGCTTGTGAGACCGGCCACCGCCCCTCGTCGGGGTCTCGACTGTATACACTAGTCTACTCCGGAGTATCGATGCCCTGTCTCGAAACTCCCACGACTAGGGACCACAATTAAGGATATGCATATAAACTACCCAACTCTCACGTATATGATCGCCATCATACTGTTGGTAGTAAAGCAAGATCCTAAGGGCTCTATCAAAGTGTAACATGCAATCAGTCACCTGAACATGTACACGACTGATAAAGGCAAACCAGATAGCATACTATCATCTTGAGTAAGACTGTCCTACCGGGATAGGTCCTCCGCAATCATTGCAATCACGTACCTGCGATCCAATAATTGACTATGAGGGCACTATCTCCAACAATCTCCCACTTGCACTCAAGGCTAATATTGCGATGTCGACTACTCACAGCCCGTGCGAAACCGAACATCCAACTCCTCTACTAATCAGTTTCACAAAGCCCGTTTGTAAAACTATTGTGTTCGAGAAATAGCCTCAGTGAGTGGATCCGCCTAGAAGTATCTTTCTATATCTCTCTTAATCTCAAGTTCGCGGAGAAAACCGTCTCCCGAATTGAGTAATACCTGTCTTAGAACATGTCTGGATATCTGATGGGACCTTAGTTCATAAATGAACTCCATATCCAAACTTCTTAGAGTGAATCGATCACTGAACCTAATCAGTATCGGGCACCTTGCTTCCCACAGTATCCTCTTGGACCACCTGTCCATAATACTGTCCCTCTTCGTCAGAGGGAAAAACTAAAACTCTGACAGTCACTCTGTCATCCACGTCACCTTTGAAGCCTGGAATGATAATCATCTCCCGAAGGAGGCTGTCGTCATCAAATCCATAGAACATGTACTTATGTTCTAAAACTGCTTCCTTATATTTCTCCAGGATTGGATTAATACAAACTTATTGCATCTAGTGCAAAACCAACATTTGGTGTGGTACTTGACATCTCATGATTGACTCAATTGCCTAAGCAAGTGATCTGCCAATCATGCACATCCCTCTCCCCTTTAGTCTGTAAGACACCTTTAGAGAGGGTGACTCCATCACCTGCAGGTACACCACCATGCTAGGAGTCAACTATTCCAAAAACCATAAGAATATCTGTCAAAGTACCCATATTGGGAAACTACCCAAATCCAGATCTAAAACCATAGATCTAGAAACCAGAATGTCAAATATTATATCCATATCCTGTCTGGAGAAACAACTGTGCGACGACCACAGTCCAACCGATCGTAGTATAGGAATTTTACTTCCTACTCTGTGTATGTCATCCAGATACCATGACATCACACCCTACTACCTTCTTAACTGATCCATCCCCTATTCTGATTGAAGTCAAACCCATGACTGTCACATCAAAATTAGATGATCTATCTCCGCTATAACTGCTCAAGTCTATAAATAGATATAAGCATCTTGCCCACTATGCTTCCGTTGCTCCCACTGACTACGACAACCCTCCTACTGGGTCTCACAGCCTGGAACAACAGTAGTGTCAAGTCTGGGTAGATAAGAACCTCCCTGTCACCGTCCTTGAGGCTACCGAAGTACCTCTCGGGTGTCTGAGGTTACCCACCATATCTGCGGAGTGGCTATTGGAATGTCAAACCTGATTGAATGTATAGGTCCTATTAAATTTTCCGTAATCGTTCGCGGTTCTGGAATCACTTCCAGTTCTACCATACTCCCACTACTGTTTTCTGAAAAAGATCCATTTTTACTAAAACTGTGGCGAGTCAAGAACAATATCACTATTGATCTTCTTAATGGTAGAATATCAACCCTCGTCATAGCCAGGGTCAACCCACAAACAGCCATTACAGAAACGTGCCCTGAGTTATCCAGTGTCTGGTTTTAATCATAAGCTGGACAACTCCCCGTACCTTAATTTCTTTTAAGGTACGAGCTATTCTATATCCAATATAGAAACTTTGGCACTTATTTAATTGGAACCATATTCAATCCATGCATCTGTCTCCAATGCATATCAACTTAATGAAAAGAGGCTAATCAGCATTACTCAACTTAGGAATCCATCCAATTATGAGTAACCTGAAAGAGAAACACGTTTCTCAAAACCATCACTATCATCTGAATACCAATCACAAGAATCTACATCTTCGATCTCTTTGAAGAATCCCGATACTTGTGATACCTGGTTCTCTACTTTATTCTTATACCCACAACTTCTCAAAACTTAGACCTTGTATTTCTACGAAACACTTGTCTAAATACTAGAGAAGTTATAAGTAAATAGAACATAGTACGAGGACCTACCCCTTTGTCCTGATGGACACTTGGACAACATACAATACTCTGTATAAGTCCGCTGAGTTAAACAACTCAAAACCTGTGCATCGTAGGTTGAAAACTGTACCCTGGCGATTTCCTCAAATATCACCAATTACAACGAATTCCGATATAATGAGGATGATCACCTAATTCCCAATATCTTACTCCCACTCATCATCTGTAAAACCATACAGATATGAGAATGAAACCTGGTAAATACATACCCTTGGAGTAAGTGTCTAATCGGGAAAACAGTTTTTCCTTTAACAATGCACTGAAACATGAAAATGTTTCGTAGGGGTATTCTGGTATTCATAGCAATGCCTCTTCCATAATCCAATTCATGATTTCAACCGTATATTTTATTGCCGTCTCTCTAAATCCCCTTACTTGTCTTTAGTCATTACCTTCTGCACACCATCGTTAGGCTAAATGGTTTTCTTCCTTCCCTACCGTTCGGCACCAGCCTATGGTTTGGAAGAAGACTATCCAGTAAGCATAATAGGTGTACCCTCCTAAACCAAGGAGTACTCGCAACTGAGAGAAGGTGATGATAAAAGACAACTGAATAATACCTTATTCTTTTAAAGGTGAAATAGGAGTGGCGATGAAGTACGCGGTTTTGGTCGTGAATGATATCAGTCGCAATTTACTTTGCCCTCTTTCTAATCCCTTTTATTTTGTCTTTACATATTACCTTCTGCACACCCTACTTAGGCTAATTGGTTTTCTTTATTCCCTACCTTTTGGCACCAGCCTATGGTTTGGAATAAGACTATCCAATAAGCGTAATAGGTGTACTCTCCTAAACCAAGGAGCTCTCGCAACCTGAGAGAAGGTGATAATAAAAGACAACTGAATAAACCAATTCTATTTCTCCTGAACCTGGATCCATCCTCGAAGAAGTCCCTTCGAGTTCGTATATAACCATACGATGGCTCTATCCAATGGAAGTGGATATCCGTAGTAATACGGGTGTTCTGAGAAATTCAAAGGGCAAAAGAAGGAGTGGCAATGACTTATGCAACTCGGACAATCCAAAAGCCAGTATTTTAAGAAGGTTCGGTCAACCTGGTCACTGAGTCATAGTCTAGGGTCGGTCAAAGGTCGCTGCCAAAGAGAGAGAGAGAGAAAAGAAACACTCTGCGTGCACTCTAACCTAGATCAGAATGGTCATCATTTTATCTAATCCGGAAACCTCCCACTGTCCTGTCAAATTCTCCTCTAAACCTAAAGAAGAATCAATCGGGATCACCCGAAGAGTAAACCAACTCATCAGTGGGAATCAGGATCCAACTCTCATTGCATGATAACGTGATGGAATGCATCCACGTTACTCATACTCTAGAAGGTATGCGCATACTCGGCAAGTTTCAGTTTCTTTAGAAACTCCTGATATAGTTTTTTCCCCATGCTCTTATAACCTTGGCTTTGGTCAAAATGTCATAAGTCACATGCCAAGTTCTACCCATCACTATCTTGTCAATTTGAACCCACCCGCACATGCCCCTGACTTTGGCCAATCGGCAGAACGACTGTCCCAAACTAACTCATCTATCTATGCAACAATTGAATACCCAGCAGCTACCAAACACTATGCCTTAACTTTGGCTAAAATGCATAGCTTGAATACTACTGAATACCCAAAAGAAGTGACGGAGGGCTACGGCTGGTTTTTGGCCAAAAACCTTTAGCGTAGTGAACTTGATATCGCTGAAGGAACCTGATAGCTTTTTAAAATATAGTGGCGAAAACCTTTTGCTAAAGAGGTCACTCCCGGTAAAGGGATCTCGGCTCTTTCCTCGTGGAATGAGGTGCAGGATATTCCACTGAATACCGCTATGCAAAGCAACTTGTAATCGACTATAGTGAAGTTATTACGCTGACGCAAACTTCTGCCCAAGGGGTCAGTCCCGTGAAGGGATATCAGCCCTTGCCCCGTCGAATGAGGTGCAGGATATTCCACTGAATACCGCTATGCATAACAAAAGGAAACGTCTTTGCAACAACACTTTTTAAATTTGTTCCAACAACTCAAACAGGTTTGTTATACTTTGCATTGATCAGAATCAACGCAGTCCCATCAATCAATCACACCAGAAAAGAACGAAAATAAAATGTACGTATATGCCATCCGCATTCGTCACTGGGTCCCGTCATCACCCGTTAGGTTACTTAACTAACGACAGAGCGGGGGCTGGACTAGTGCGGGTGTAAAACATATACAACATATAATAGTATATAAGCCAATATACAATAATCGCTCCAGGCGTGATAATATGCAACATTACAGAAAAGTAATAAGCATCACAGAACAATACAGATAATCTGGGATCCCTGAGTTTCACAGAGTCGCTGCTGAAACTCGACGTTCCCCTGTCGTGTGGATAGCCTGTGCAATGAAACCTAGACCCCTACGGGTGCGGCAAGTTACCCGCCAAAACCTGAAGCGAGGTAGTCCCCACAGCATAGTGAATGGAACACCCGGCACTTCACGGAATCCGGTAAATTGAGCACCCCTCCTTGGGTCAACCTGTACCCCCTACGAGTGCGGCGAATAGTCTGCCAATTCTAGAGTGGGACCCCTCTGCCTTTCAAAGCCATGAGATGCGGACCCGTTGCCCTCCCGAACCCGGCTATCCGTGCACTCCGTCGCGGGGCAGAACCTAGTACAGTAATGAAAAATAGTATAATAGGTACATCGACCGCAACCTGGTCGTGCCCCAAAAGAATATTATACAACAGGCAGTGACGGCAGTCCACAAGTTGGACGCTCGCCCCGCAATATCAAATGTACAAATAAACTCAAACTGTACTACCATTGCACACTGCTATCCACCACGACAAATCCGCAACATCACAGCACAACACAGAACATCAACGCGAATGTCACGTTCGCAAACCCGTCTAAAATAACTATAGCAATTAAACGCGGTTTACCGATCAAATGACATTCCCGGTCGGAGATATAATGTAAGCACTGTAAACTAACGTGTTTAAATTACGATCGACCAAAGACCAATTATCAAAAAATGGGGCCCACAGCTTACTGGTGAACAGTAACAAAATCTGGGCGCAAATGATATATACCAAAAACCCCAAAATCCCAAACAGAACCCACTGACAAAATTTGGGAGCACGTGCTCCCCACGTGGCCGCGGTTGCACGGCCAAACCATGGGTTTAGCCGCTCTTCCGCGGCAACTTGGAGGGATCACGACCCCAAATTTCATCGTAGTTCTTATAATTCCCTGCACAGATTTTTAAGACATCCAGAAATAAATTTTGAGACCGTTTAAAATTAACAGAAACTGTCGGGCATGGATTTTGCAGTTTTTAGTTTTCCGGTCGGATCGATGTTTTAAACGCGTTAGCACAAGTTAGTATAGCAAAATGGTTAGTCTCTGATACCACTGTAAGTCTACGCTAGCGCCCCGGCAGTCTACAGACGCCAAATGCGGAACAAAAACTTTTAAACTTGGCGCTATCGTACACTTTAACCCGGATCTGCCATTATTGCTAAACTAACAAACTGTAAAGAGTGTAGAAAGGTTATACCGAACGATCCGAGTCCTTCGTTCTTTAACCATCATCCCACGCTCCGTTGCGGCTGCTCCGATCGCGTCGATCTCCGATATCCTCGTCGAGGTGGCACCACATGATCGGTTCTTTAAACGGGCTCCCGCCTCTGACTCGAGGCAACTCGATCGTCAAGTTTGCTAAAAGAGACGACCAAGAATGATGTAGAGAATGAGTAGATGACTTTTTCTCTCTTCGTCCAAGTCCGTGGACGATCGGTTAATGAAGTTGCTATTTGATCGGGTGATGGAAATGAAAGAAGCAATGAAATTTCCATGCACACAAATGCTATCATAATCTTTTCTCTAATGAATCAAGTGAGAGTAAGTGAGGAGAGAGAGGGGTGGCCACTTATAAAGAAGGAGGAAGGTGAGTGTAGGAGGGTTCAAGTGGTGACCATATCAAATGATACTTATCTTAACCCTTCATGAAAGCATGAGTCACTAATTAACATTAAATGGAACCAATCACATAAAACCTAGTCACCTTGCATCATTAATGACCATTAATGACACAAATGAGTCATAAGCCACTTCATCACTTCTAGAACCTTCTAGAATGATGACTCACTCCATCTGAAGAAAAGATAAATCCGTCTTTAACCGAATGTTAAAAGACGGCTGATAGAAAACTGGAAACTGGCAACTTCCAAAAGTGATCCTGAAACAACTTTCAGGATAACCCCGAAACTGTATAAATATACCCGCATTTGTATTACGACCGAATACAAATGCAACTGAGACAAAGATATTATACCTACTCAATATAATACTCGGATCCGGCTTAAACCAAAGCCGACCAGTATCATCTGCCCGAAAAACTGACACGTGCGTAAACGCACGTGCATTTTCCGAACACTGCCATAAAACCATACAGCCTCTACAACGTTTCGCCCGAACTTGGGAAACTGTCTGTGGGGGACTCTAATGACTCGTCAGCACCCTGGCAGTGGGTTTAACCACAAACCGTCAGCGGCACTAGCTATGCGTAACGGCTGCCCATGGACTGACCTCAAGGGTGGCCGAGAAGCGAACTCAAGGGAGACCGATGAGAGAACTCCTCCGAAAACCCTACTGAGCCTAATAGTGACAATGTATATACAGTCCGGTCCGTTCGTCAATGAGTATCGCATATCCGCCTAGGGGGCTAGCAACGTCAGAACCCCAATAGCAGTATAAGTCATGTCGGAGTGAAGCCCAATAACACCCTGAGATACTACTGGAGTACCTACCAGTAAATCTCCTGCCACGGCCGTGGGCTTTGTGTAATGGCTCTCCTAGACACAGCACGATCTCGCCCCCAATACCGGGAGAGACGAATCCCAAAAGCTACCTGTTTGCACGACTCCTTTGAGCCGTGGTAGTGTAGAAATCAAAGCACAGTGGGAACTCATACGAGACAAATGACGACCTCAGGTCGATGAACTAACCTGTACACATGTCACCAGGGAACTGCTATCTGACGATAGGTATAGTACTAACTAGCAGATTCCCGGTGAGTCCTGTCTGGTGTACTCATAACCCAATGAGCACCTGTATACATCTTAGGTGATCCAACTGACACCAGTGGCTTGTGAGACCGGCCACCGCCCCTCGTCGGGGTCTCGACTGTATACACTAGTCTACTCCGGAGTATCGATGCCCTGTCTCGAAACTCCCACGACTAGGGACCACAATTAAGGATATGCATATAAACTACCCAACTCTCACGTATATGATCGCCATCATACTGTTGGTAGTAAAGCAAGATCCTAAGGGCTCTATCAAAGTGTAACATGCAATCAGTCACCTGAACATGTACACGACTGATAAAGGCAAACCAGATAGCATACTATCATCTCGAGTAAGACTGTCCTACCGGGATAGGTCCTCCGCAATCATTGCAATCACGTACCTGCGATCCAATAATTGACTATGAGGGCTCTATCTCCAACACATACACCCCCAAGTTTGCATGTATCATCAAACATGATACAATCAAGTGCACAAAAATATATCACATATACTACTTGTGCACATCAAGTGAGAAAATCAATCTTAAGTGAAAAAATACAAGTTAATGTAAAGTAATATATCAAATATATAATTATACATTAAATCATTAAATCAACACTTGATTTAATAATCCGGTCATACTGCATATAACCAACTAATATTAAGTGTATCAATGTATCGAATCAACACTTGATTCGGTGACCCGGCTATATCTTATATAACCGTCCAATGATACAAATCGTGAGAATAGAATACAGTATCATATACTGGTATTATTCTCGGTCCCGCACATATCTCATATGCGCTCCTATTTCGTTTCGCTTGAGCCAGGAAACCTCTGTGTAGGACTCTAAAGACTCGTCAATACTCCGGCAGCAGGTGATGATCATATCAAACACCCACAAGCCACAAGCGGTCTGCTAAACGTAACGGCCACCCGGGTATTGAGCGATCAGAAGATCAACGAGCAAGGCCGCTCACACTCCTGTGAATCCAACCAGTAACACTTACCGTACAGTCCGGTCTGTTCGTCTGATATGTCGCATATCTCTCCTAGGGGTGGTAAACGTCAGACCCCAGTAGCTTGATAAGTCATGCCGATATAAGGTCCATAACAAGCATGAAACTACTGATAACTCTTACCAGTAAATCACTGCAACCTTGGCCAGGGATTTCCAGTTATGTCCAGTCGAGCATAGCGCAACATCAACCCCCAATACCGGGAGAGACGAATCCCCTCCTATCGCTCATTGCCTCCATGTGAATGGGACTGTACCCAAAAACCACCTGTTTGCACGACTCAGTAAAGCCATGGTAGGGTGGAAATCAAAGCACAGTGGGAGACACACAAGACTCTATGAAGATCTCGGGTCAACAGAATAAGCTGTACCAGTGTCACCTGAGAACTGCCATCTGACGTAAGGTATAATACCATCTGGGAGTTCTAGGCGAGTCCGTTCAGTGTACCCAGTCTCCACTATGCACCCGCATACCATCTCTGATGTCAAACACCATTGGATATGGGATCATCCATCGCCCATCACATGGGTCGAGAAGATATACGCTAGTCTACTCTGGAATATCGATGCCCCGTCTCGATATTCCCACGACTAGGAACATTGAAGGATGTACTCATGGACTACCCAGGCCCCACAAGTATGATCTAAATCATAGTCCTGGAAGTCGAGTACACATCCTAAGGGCTTTATCAACATGTAACAGAGAGACAGAAAGTATACATGTTAAGATAAAGAGCAACCGGATAGCGTACTATCATGTCGAGCAAGAAAGTCCTACCTATATATGTCCCAGCATCCACTACAATATACATCCAATGTACAGTAATGGCTTCTAGGGCATACATATAACTAACAATCTCCCACTTGCACTAGGGCCATCTGTAGCAGTGGTTGTAGTATCTAATACTCAACCATCCCATATAAGTCTCTCTCTGGGAAAAGGCCTTTGTGAGTGGATCCGCCGTGTTATTCTCTAAGTCTACTCTCCTAACCTCGATCACCCTAGAGATCAACTGTCTCCATGATCAGGTGATGCTGCCTCAGAATATGTCTGGGTCACTGATGGAACCAGGGTTCCTGGGCCAAAGCCACACTTCCATTGTCACACAATGGTAGGAACCTAGTTCATCTCATGAACCAATATACACCCAAACTTCCTCTTTGGTCATATCTTTAATAGTGATGTTACCAGCCTTTATCGTCTAGTTTGCCACGGTATCTAGCTTGGAACTCTTCCAACATACCGTCCCTTTACTGAGGGTAAAGACAATGCCTGCGACTGACATTCAGTCGTCCTTATCACCCTGGAATCTTTCCAGTGATTCTCCCCAGAATCGATTGATACCATCTCACTAAACCTAGTGAGAAGCCTAACATCCATTTAGATCTATCTCATAGATCCAAATCCCAGGATTTAGGAGGTATCACTTTGATCCTGTATGGAGAATCCTTGTGATAAGCGGAGATTGACCGAGCGTAGCATAGGAAACTCCTTTCCTATCAAGAGTATGTCATCCACGTGCTCTACGAGGATCATTACCATACTCCATACTACCTTTTTGTACATACAAGGTTCATCTACCATTTTGATGAAGTCAAACTCTTTGACTACCACATCAAAACAGATGTTCCAACTCCGCGATACCTGCTTTATCCTGTAAAGCAACTTGCACACGTTTCCGCTGCTCCCACTGTTTACGAAACCCTCTGGCTGTGTACTTATAGACGTTCTCTTCTAAATCATTATTTAGAAAAGCAGTCATGGCACCCAACCACCAGATATCGTAGTCATGGTATGTAGCAATGTTAAGTAGGATCCGGATGGACTTAAGCATAGCCACTGGAAAAGGTTTCATCATTATCTATGCCTGGTCGATGACGAAAACCTTTAACAAGTCAAGCTTTGAAAGTCTCAACTTTTCCATCTACCCCAAGTAATCTTCTCAAGATATACTTGCTCCTGATGGGGATTTAACCCTTCAGATATAGCAACCAATGTCCATACTTTGTTGGTGTACAAGGATTCCATCTCAGATCGCTAAGCATCCAACCATTCTTACAGAGTCCCTACTCTCGATGGCCTGCTCGAAACCAGTTGGGTCATCATCTCATGATGCAATCCTCGCTCCCACTGTCATCGAGAAACCGAAGTATCTCTCTGGTGGATGAGGAACCCTACCGGATCGGCGGAGAGGCTGAGGTTCGTCTGGTCGAATCCTCTGGTTCTGTCAAATCATTAGCTGTAGTTTGTATAGCTGGAACCTTTCCAGTTCTACAGAACAGACCTTGCCTCGATCTTGTCCGGATTTTGCTTTCGACATAGGCCGGACAATCCCAAATCTTAACTTACTTAAGAGATAGGCTCTTCCCATACCATATCTTATATGGAGTGGTAGGCACTGATTTGATTCAAACCTAATTCAATAGGTATGTAGCTTCTCAAGTGCACAACCCCTTAAAAGAAACAAGTAACTCAGTAATACTCATCATAGAGCACACCATATCTAATATGGTGCGATTGCTCCGCCCCGATACACCCTTGTGCTGTGGTATATTCAGAGGAGTAATACGGAGAGAGAATCTCATTCTCCTTTAGAATAATCCAGGAATTCTATGCACAAGTATTCTCCTCCCTGATCTTATCATAGGACATAATACTTATACCCGGTTTTTGGTTCTCTATTTCTAACTTATATTCTGTGAATATCTCAAAAGGTTCGGACTTGTGTTTCAACAGGAACATATGTCTGAATCTTGAGAGATTATCAGAGAATGTAATGAAATACAAAGAACCGATCTTGGCATGTGTAGACAGGGGATCTACATACATCAACATGTATCATCCCAAGAGTTCACTAACTCTTTCTCTGTTTCCAGTAAACAGAGCTATGGTCATCTTATCTCTGTGACATGACTGGCAAGTTTCACAAGATGTAAATTCAAACTGATTTAAATATGCATCTTAAATGTAACTTAAGCTAGTCAGGTCACATTGATATGTCCTAGTCTATAATACCTCAAGAAGGATCCGTTCATTTCTGAACTCTTCCTCTTGTGTGTGTTCCGTATATTAGAAACTGTAGTTTGATTTAGAACATCAATGCTTTTAGATAACGTGCCTGAACCGATCAACTTTTGAAATAGGAAATGTTCAAAACATTATCCAACAATACAAAATTTTATCATTTCTTTATTAATAAAGAGACTGATATTATTTTGTATATCAGGTTCGGTATCTAATAACATTCGTTCAGAATCAATGTACTGGTAATACAGGGTGACAGTGACCAACAGACTTGGCTGCAACACTTGCCCCGTTTTCTGTCTCATGAAACTTATCGCCCGTACTCAGTTCTCTACCTTTCTGTAGCCCTATGTAACGGATTACATTTGCGGGATCCTGATCCGGTATCTAATACCTAGGACGTAGAGGACACTGAGAAACAGTTCTTTATAATGAACACACCCGAAGGAGATGCATCATATGCACTTTCTTCGTTTGGGCGGCATAGGAATTTTGGTATTCCCCTATTTCCTGCTCTGTCTTATAATAATTATAAGTTGGAGCGGGACCAACGTTCCCCAGCTCAGTATAACAAGCGGGTTCGGTCAATACATCTATATTATTATCTTGATTAAGGCGTGATATGGTCGCTACCTGGAGAGAGAGAGAAGAAAACACTCTGCGTGCGCTCTTGCAAGATTAGAATGGTTATTTATTTTATCTAATCAGGATGGCTCCCACTGTTTTTATCAAATCTTCCTTCAAACCCTAAAAGGAAAGACTAGCCGGGATTAATTACACTCTACAAGTTCGCCAATCTTTCAGTCAGGCCAGTGCCGGTACTTTGAGGGAGGTTCCCCGTGCTTTCGCACGGACCTAATTAAAGTAAACCTCATTTTCCCAGGGTCGTAACCCCGTTGACACCTTTCTAGACACCTACTTGATCGGCTAATTGTAAAGTACAAAACTCTCCCAGGAGTAACAATTACTCGCAGTGGGTATCGGGATCCAACTATCACATAGAAGGTATGCAATCTCATTGCAAATTTTAACGCTTGAAACTCCCGATAAAGGTTTTTACCCCTAGCACCTATGACCTTGGCTAAGGTCAACAAATCATAAGCACTAGTCAAGTTCTACCCGTCATTTCGTGATTAATTAGACCCACTCACATGACCCTTGGCTAAGGTCAACAAAGCCACATGACTGTCCTAACTAATCGCATCATATGCGGTGTAGGAAGACATCACTTAGCTACCGTACACTGTGCCTTGACTATGGTCAACAAACACAGCACGAATACTAAGTACTCTACTTCCTAAAATGATGGAGGGTTGCGAATGGTTTTTATGAAAACCTTTAACGCTTTGAAATTGATCTCGTTGTGGAATCAAATGGTTTTTAAATGGAGTGTTTTTGAGGCTTTTCTAGTTTTGCTAAAGGGGTCACTCCCGGTGAAGGGATCGTCGACCCTTTCCTCACCGAATAAGGTGCAGGATATATCACATATACCGCTGTGCAAAGAAAAAACTATAGAAGCAATCAAAAGACATACCGAGGGTTGTAGTATCTGCCAGTTATTGCTAAAGGGGTCACTCCCAGTGAAGGGATCTCGGCCCTTTCCTTATCGAATAAGGTGCAGGATGTTCTACAAGGAACACCGCGATGCAAAGCAAGAACTGTAGCTACCTGTTTTATTTTGAAATTCGATTCCACAACATGTTTTTGGTTTATTTTCTTTCATTAATCTTATTAATGAATGTCCCATCAATTAATTCCACCTAAACATCACAGATAAATACAACGTACGCTTATGCCATCCGCATTCGTCTCGATGTCCCGTCTGCACCGTTAGGTTAGGTAACTAACGGCAGAGCGGGGTAGGGCTAGCGCGGGTGTAAAACATAAGCAACGTCTATATAATATATCATATATACTATATACAATATCTATCTGAACATATCACATGATCACATCACAGATAACGCAGCAGAAAATATCATATGAAATATTGGATATACTAGGACGTCCGTGTTTTATTTTGAGCCTGAATAAAACACGGATTCCACGTTCGTGATGAATAGCCAATCCCACACCCCTAGACCCCTACGAGAGCGGCAAGCAACCCTACCAATTCTAGGGTTAGGAGACCCAGACTCGACTCCTCGAGACAGTCTCCCACTGGACCCTAGAACCCGGTTACTTGTGCTCCCCTCCTTGGGTCTATCATAATGCGGAAAAGTAAATAATATACATCAACGGTGACATCTTCCGCAACCTGGAAGTGCCCCAATAAAAGAATATTACATACAAGTTTTTACATGAATGAAAATGAAAAACACTCGTCTCACATAAAACCCCCCCGGCTATTCAAACATGACGATCCAATATACCATATCCAGCAACACATAACATCGCATGTCATCAACGTAAGTAAACATGCGTATCCTAATTGTCGTTGACATATAGCAAAGAAACCGGCGATATCACATATTATACTTACGGTCACAGAAAAGAAAGTGTAAAACTACAACAGTTGGAATCCGCAACCTACTTAGACATCGCATGCCTGACTATCTGAATTCCTTAGACATCGCATGCCTAACAATTATAAACCCCGCATTTTAGTCTCAATATCGAAAACACTTTTCAATATAAAGTCGGGCAATTCAACAAGATTCCCGGCATTCAGAACGAATGCTCGTCGCAAACTTTAGTAGACGGCCGCACCCCCGATACAGTCGACGAAGTGCACTAAGGCGGAACACCGCTGCCGCGAGCACCCGAACGGATGCTTTCGGCGACGGGGTTCTCCTACAGTCACTTGGTCGGGGCTATGGGGCGTGGCTATCTATTAAGTTTACCGGCGAGCATCCGTGTAAACTACGTGATTGCGACGGACTTTTGATCGCATCAAAATCCCGTGGCAACCGATCAAGTGAGACTAAACTGCTAGATTCATAACATTCAAATCAGTTATCTCATAACTACTGGTGGATTCCAAGTATTGTATCACATTCCAGATAAATAGAAAATGTTAAATTTTCCGATCGAACTATCAAACACCCAAGTTTTCCCGAAACAGATCAACATACGAAATAAGTTTAAAAACATCCACTTCATGCCTCAGTACCAACGGTCCATCCGTAGAAGGGTCAAGCCAACGCCTCACATGTGGCATGCCGTACTGCCCCAAACCCTAAGGTTCAAAGGGCAGTTCAAGACGGTCACATAATCGAGTTAAGGTTTATTGTCTTCTAGAGGGTCCATCGCGTTAGTTGCACTACTTAGAACGTTATTAAACTACGGAAAAATCCAACAATTGGAAATTTTCCGGCAGGGGAAAAATTGGGTATTTATATCCGGTCGAACTTTTTAACATATTCTAAAATTACCCAGAAAAATACATAGACAAAATTAGACAATCCGATCGAATCTTCGAGTCCCCAATACAACCCAGAAAACTCAACTCTTGAGTAAGCATTAAAAATTCCCAGAAAACACTGCAATAAAAGAAAGAAATTACTGTGCAAAGATCAAAGAATATTGTGACTGTACGGCCGCGGAACCGCCGCACGAACCTTGCTCGTGCCGCGGTTCCGCGGCGCCTTGATCGATTTAGGCAGACGTTTTGCACAGTATTTCTTATAAAAGCCTGCTGATTTTTCTGCATATTTTTAATTCACAAAAATGACAGTTTTGAAAAATTGTACAGAGAAGGGTTTTGAATTAGGGTTTCGGGTTCGATCGGACTTCTAACATCGCCTACACTTCCCTAAAGCTCTAGCTAGGCTCTGATACCACAGTAGGGTTCCTAGGCACACCCATAAGGTTCTACAACTGATCAACCATGCCAAAATCAAATTTTTCCATGTGCCAAAGAAACCCTAAACTAGATCGTTAACTAGAGGTAAAGGCGAAACTACAACAAGTTAACAACTTAACTAATAAGTGAAATTGACTACAACCTTTGTAGATCCGGTCCTCCACCTCTTTAGCTCCGTGATGATGTCCCTCCGCTACGATCATCGGATCCCGGACTCTAGCGATGGTTTCGTCGGAGAAATGATCGGGCTAGGTCGTTGACTTCGATGCCGAAGATGATCTACGTCGAGGCAACTCAAACTCAAGCTCCATCTTCACTAGGCCATGAAACTTGTGAAGATAACACACTCTACTACATGGCAAGTGGTAGAGGATGAAGAAATAGGAAGTGGGTTCACTTTGTGTTGGAGATAGTGCCCTCATAGTCAATTATTGGATCGCAGGTATGTGATTGCAATGATTGCGGAGGACCTATACCGGTAGGACAGTCTTACTCGAGATGATAGTATGCTATCTGGTTTGCCTTTATCAGTCGTGTACATGTTCAGGTGACTGATTGCATGTTACACTTTGATAGAGCCCTTAGGATCTTGCTTTACTACCAACAGTATGATGGCGATCATATACGTGAGAGTTGGGTAGTTTATATGCATATCCTTAATTGTGGTCCCTAGTCGTGGGAGTTTCGAGACAGGGCATCGATACTCCGGAGTAGACTAGTGTGTACAGTCGAGACCCCGACGAGGGGCGGTGGCCGGTCTCACAAGCCACTGGTGTCAGTTGGATCACCTAAGATGTATACAGGTGCTCATTGGGTTATGAGTACACCGGACAGGACTCGCCGGGAATCTGCTAGTTAGTATTATATCTACCGTCAGATAGCAGTTCCCTGGTGACATGTATACAGGTTAGTTCATCGACCTGAGGTCGTCATTTGTCTCATGTGAGTTCCCACTGTGCTTTGATTTCTATCCTACCACGGCTCAAAGGAGTCGTGCAAACAGGTAGCTTTTGGGTACAGTCCCGAGCCATATGGAGGCACGTGAGCGGATCGGCAGGGGATTCGTCTCTCCCGGTATTGGGGGCGAGGTCGTGCTGTGTCTAGGAGAGCCATTACACAAATCCATGGCCATGGTAGGAGATTTACTGGTAGGTACTCCAGTAGTATCTCAGGGTGTATTGAGGCTTCACTCCGACACGACTTATACTGCTATTGGGGGTCTGACGTTACTAGCCCCCTAGGCAAATATGCGATACTCATTGACGAACGGACCGGACTGTATATACATTGTCACTGTTAGGCTCAGTAGGGTTTCTGGATAAGTTCACTCATCGGCCTCCCTTGAGTTCGCTCATCAGCTTCCCTTGAGGTCAGTCCATGGGCAGCCGTTACGCATAGCTAGTGCCGCTGACGATTTGTGGTTAAACCCACTGCCAGGGTACTGATGAGTCATTAGAGTCCCCCACAGACAGTTTCCCAAGTTCGGGCGAAACGTTGTAGAGGCCGTATGGTTTTATGGCAGGGTTCGGAAAATGCACGTGCGTTTACGCACGTGTCGATTTTCGGACAGGTGATACTCGTCGGCTTTGGTTTAAGCCGGATTTGAGTACTATATTGAGTAGGTATAATATCTTTGTCTCAGTTGCATTTGTATTCGGTCGTAATACAAATGCGGGTATATTTATACAGTTTCGGGGTTGTCCTGAAATTCGTTTCAGGATCACTTTTGGAAGTTGCCAGTTTCCAGTTTTCTATCAGCCGTCTTTTAACATTCGGTTAAAGACGGATTTATCTTTTCTTCAGTTGAGGTGAGTCAGTGTTCTAGAAGATTCTAGATGAGGTGACTAGGCTAATTGGTGTTGTGTTCTAATTGGTTGCATTTATTACTTGATGAGGTGTTATTAGTGGTTCATGCTTTGTTATTAAAGCTTCTTGTTTTCCTTAGGATATTTAGTGAGAAGCTTTTTGCTTAAGGTCACCACTTGCTCCTACACTCACCCTCCTCCTTCATAATGAGTGGAAGGCCTCCTCTCTCTCTCACTCTCTCACTTGATAGTTTTTCATGGTTGTAAAAAGGATATGATAGATTTTCGGGGTGTATGGAATTCACAGCTCATTTCATTCCATCACCCGATTCCCTCGGCAACTTCATTTACCGATCGTCCACGGACTTGGACGAAGTTAGACAAAGTCATCTACTCATTCTCTACATCAATCTTGGTCATCTCTTTTAGCAAACTTGACGATCGAGTTGCCTCAAGTCAGAGGCGGGAGCCCGTTTAAAGAACCGATCATGTGGTGCCACCTCGACGAGGAGATTGGAGATCGACGAGATCGGAGCAGCCGCAACGGAGCGTGGGATGATGGTTGAAGAACGAAGGACTCGGATCGTTCGGTATAACATTCCTACACTCTTTACAGTTTGTTAGTTTAGCAATAATGGCAGATCCGGGTTAAAGTATACGATAGCGCCAGTTTAAAAGTTTTTGTTCCGCATTTGGCGTCTGTAGACTGCCGGGGCGCTTGCGTAGACTTACAGTGGTATCAGAGCCTCACCATTTTGCTATACTAACTTGTGCTAACGCGTTTAAAACATCGATCGAACCGAAAAACAAAAATCGCATTTTTCTTTCTTGACAGTTTCTGTTAATTTCAAAACTGGTCCAAATGTCATTTTGACCATACCAGAAAATTAAGCAGGCTTTTTTAGGAAAACTGCAGAAATTCGACGAAGTAATCTTACTGTTCCGCCGCGCATCCGCGGCCCAAGCATGGGTTTGGCCGCGGATGCGCCGCAGGAAAGTCAAATCACTCTGCGCAATTTCTACAGTGCATTCTCTATTGCAAATTGGGATTTTTGGTATATATCGTTTGGGCCCAGGTTTTGTTACTGTTCACCAGTAAGTCGTGGGGCCCACTTTTTGATATTTGGTCGATCGAAATTTAAACACGTTAGTTTACAGTGCTTACATTATATCTCCGACCGGGAATGTCATTTGATCGGTAAACCGCGTCTGATTGCTATAGTTCTTTTAGACGGGTTTGCGAACGTGACATTCGCGTTGATGTTCTGTGTTGTGCTGTGATATTGCGGATTTGTCGTGGTGGATAGCAGTGTGCAATGGTAGTACAGTTTGAGTTTATTTGTACATTTGATATTGCGGGGCGAGCGTCCAACTTGTGGACAGCCGTCACTGCCTGTTGTATAATATTCTTTTTGGGGCACGACCAGGTTGCGGTCGATGTACCTATTGTACTTTTTTCATTACTGTACTAGGTTTTGCCCCGAGACGGAGTGCACGGATTGCCGGGTTCTGGGGGGCAACGGGTCCGCATCTCATCGCTTTGAGAGGCAGAGGGGTCCCACTCTAGAATTGGCAGACTATTCGCCGCACTCATAGGGGGTACAGGTTGACCCAAGGAGGGGTGCCCAAGATTACCGGATTCCCTGGAGTGCCGGGTGGTCCATTCACTATGCTGTAGGGGGCTGCCTCGCTTCAGGTTTTGGCGGGTAACTTGCCGCACCCGTAGGGGTCTAGGTTACATTGCACAGGCTATCCACATGACAGGGGAACGTCGGGTTTCAGCAGCGGCTCTGTGAAACTCGGGGATCCCAGATTATCTGTATTGTTCTGTGATGCTTATTACTTTTCTGTAATGTTGCATACTATCACGCCTGGAGCGATTATTGTATATTGGTTTATATACTATTAGATGTTGTATATGTTTTACACCCGCGCTAGTCCAGTCCCCGCTCTGTCGTTAGTTAAGTAACCTAACGAGTGATGACGGGACCCAGTGACGAATGCGGATGGCATATACGTACATTTTATTTTCGTTCTTTTCTGGTGTGATTAAATGATGGGACTGCGTTGATTCTGATCAACGCAAAGTAAAACAAACCTATTTACAGTTGTTGGAACAAATTTAAAAAGTGTTGTTACAAAGACGTTTCCTTTTGTTATGCATAGCAGTATTCAGTGGAATATCCTGCACCTCATTCGACGGGGCAAGGGCCGATATCCCTTCACCGGGACTGACCCCTTGGGCAGAAGTTTGCGTCAGAGTAATAACTTCACTATAGTCGATTACAAGTTGCTTTGCATAGCGGTATTCAGTGGAATATCCTGCACCTCATTCCACGAGGAAAGAGCCGAGATCCCTTTACCGGGAGTGACCTCTTTAGCAAAAGGTTTTCGCCACTATATTTTAAAAAAGCTATCAGGTTCCTTCAGCGATATCAAGTTCACTACGCTAAAGGTTTTTTGCCAAAAACCAGCCGTAGCCCTCCGTCATTTCATATGGATGGTCAGTAGTATTCAAGCTATGTTGGTCTAGCCCTTAGCTAGGACATAGTGATTGGTAGCTGCTGGGGTGTTCACATGTTGCATAGATAGATGAGTTGGTTTGGGACAGTCGTACAGCCTTGTTGGCCCTTAGTCAAGGGCGAGTACGGGTGGGTTCAAATTAACAAGATAATGATGGGAAGAACTTGACATGTGACTTATGGTGGGCTGGCCCTTAGTCACGATCATAAGAGCATGGGGCAAAAACTATATCGGGAGTTTCTAAAGAAACTGAAACTTGCCAAGTATGCGCATACCTTCTGGAGTATGAGTAACATGGATGCATTCCATCACGTTATCATGCGATGAGAGTTGGATCCCGATTCCCACTGATGAGTTGGTTTACTCTTCGGGTGATTCCGATTGATTCTTCTTTAGGTTTGGAGGAGAATTTGACAAGACAGTGGGAGGTTTCCGGATTAGATAAAATGATGGCCATTCTGATCTAGGTTAGAGTGCACGCAGAGTGTTTCTTTTCTCTCTCTCTCTTTGGCAGCGACCTTTGACCGACCCTAGACTATGACTCAGTGACCAGGTTGACCGAACCTTCTTAAAATACTGGCTTTTGGATTTTCTATGTTGCATAAGTCATTGCCACTCCTTCTTTTACCCTTTGCATTTCTCAGAACACCCGTATTACTACGGACATCCACTTCCATTGGATAGATCCATCGTATGGTTATATACGAACTCGAAGGGACTCCTTCGAGGATGGATCAAGGTTCAGGAGAAATAGAATTGGTTTATTCAGTTGTCTTTTATTATCACCTTCTCTCAGGTTGCGAGAGCTCCTTGGTTTAGGAGAGTACACCTATTACGCCTATTGGATAGTCTTATTCCAAACCATAGGCTGGTGCCGAAAGGTAGGGAATGAAGAAAACCAATTAGCCTAAGTAGGGTGTGCAGAAAGTAATATGTAAAGACAAAATAAAGGGATTAGAAAGAGGGCAAAGTAAATTGTGACTGATATCATTCACGACCAAAACCGCGTACTTCATCGCCGCTCCTATTTCATCTTTAAAAGAATAAGGTATTATTCAGTTGTCTTTTATCGTCACCTTCTCTCGAGATGCGAGTACTCCTTAGTTTAGGAGGGTACACCTATTATGCTTACTGGATAGTCTTCTTCCAAACCATAGGCTGGTGCCGAACGGTAGGGAAGGAAGAAAACCATTTAGCCTAACGATGGTGTACAGAAGGTAACGACTAAAGACAAATTAAGGGATTTGGAGAGATGGCAATAAAATATACGGTTGAAGTCATAAATTGGATTATGGAAGAGGCATTGCTATGAATACCAGGATACCCCTACGAAACATTTTCATGTTTCAGTGCATTGTTAAAGAAAAACTGTTTTCCCGATTAGACACTTACTCCAAGGGTATGTATTTACCAGGTTTCATTCTCATATCTGTATGGTTTTACAGATGATGAGTGGAAGTAAGATATTGGGAATTAGGTGATCATCCTCATTATATCGGAATTCGTTGTAATTGGTGATAGTTGAGGAAATCGCCAGGGTACAGTTTTCCACCTACAACGCACAGGTTTTGAGTTGTTCAACTCAGCGGACTTATACAGAGTATTGTATGTTGTCCAGTGTCCATCAGGACAAAGGGGTAGGTCCTCGTACTATGTTCTGTTTACTTATAACTTCTCTAGTATTTAGACAAGTGTTTCGTAGAAATACAAGGTCTAAGTTTTGAGAAGTTGTGGGTATAAGAATAAAGTGGAGAACCAGGTGTCACAAGTATCGGGATTCTTCAAAGAGATCGAAGATGTAGATTCTTGTGATTGGTATTCAGATGATAGTGATGGTTTTGAGAAACATATTTCTCTTTCAGGTTACTCTTAATTGGATGGATTCCTAAGTTGAGTAATGCTGATTAGCCTCTTTCCATTAAATTGATATGCACTGGAGACAGCTGCATGATTTGAATATGGTTCCAATTAAATAAGTGCCAAAGTTTCTGTATTGGATATAGAATGGATCGTACCTTAAAAGAAATTAAGGTACGGGGAGTTGTCCAGCTTTTGCTTAAAACCAGACTCTGGATAACTCAGGGCACGTTTCTGTAATGGCTGTTTGTGGGTTGACCCTGGCTATGACGAGGGTTGATATTCTACCATTTGGAAGATCAATAGTGATATTGTTCTTGACTCGCCACAGTTTTAGTAAAAATGGATCTTTTTCAGAAAACAGTAGTGGGAGTATGGTAGAACTGGAAGTGATTCCAGAACCGCGAACGATTACGGAAAATTTAATAGGACCTATACATTCAATCAGGTTTGACATTCCAATAGCCACTCCGCAGGTATGGTAGGTAACCTTAGACGCCCGAGAGGTACTTCGGTAGCCTCAGAGACGGTGACAGGGAGGTTCTTATCTACCCAGACTTGACATTACTGTTGTTCCGGGATATGAGACCCGGTAGGAGGGTTGTCGTAGTCAGTGGGAGCAACGGAAGCATAGTGGGCAAGTAGCTTATATCTATTTATAGACTTGAGCAGTTATAGCGGAGAAAGATCGTCTAATTTTGATGTGACAGTCATGGGTTTGACTTCAATCAGAATAAGGGATGGATCTGTTAAGAAGGTAGTAGGGTGTGATGTCATGGTATCTGGATGACATACACAGAGTAGGAAGTAAAATTCCTATACTACGATCGGTTGGACTGTGGTCGTCACACAGTTGTTTCTCCAAACAGGATATGGATATAATATTTGACATTCTGGTTTCTAGATCTATGGTTTTAGATCTGGATTTGGGTAGTTTCCCAATGTGGGTACTTTGACAGATATTCTAATGGTTTTTGGAATAGTTGACTCCTAGCATGGTGGTTTACCTGCAGGTGATGGAGTCACCCTCTCTAAAGGTGTCTTATAGACTAAAGGGGAGAGGGATGTGCATGATTGGCAGATCACTTGCTTAGGCAATTGAGTCAATCATGAGATGTCAAGTACCACACCAAAATGTTGGTTTTGCACTAGATGCAATAAGTTTGTATTAATCCAATCCTGGAGAAATATAAGGAAGCAGTTTTAGAACATAAGTACATGTTCTACGGATTTGATGACGGCAGCCCCCTTCGGGAGACGATAATCATTCCAGGCTTCAAAGGTGACATGGTTGACAGAGTGATTGTCAGAGTTATAGTTTTTCCCTCTGACGAAGAGGGACAGTATTATGGACAGGTGGTCCAAGAGGATACTGTGGGTGGCATGGTGCCGGATACTGATTAGGTTCAGTGATCGATTCAGTCTAAGAAGTTTGGATATGGAGTTCATTTATGAACTAAGGTCCCATCAGATATCCAGACATGTTCTTGTAAGTGCACGGCGGCGCCCCGGCCGTCAACCCGACGGCCAAACGCGGAAACGGTGAATAACTCAAATTTTGCGGACTTTGCAAACCGGCACCACCGCGCACTAAACTCCGGATCGTAACCATTAACAAGTCTAAGCTAACAAGAATACGAGTTAGAGATGTACCGACTGATCCGAGTCCTCCGGTCTTCATCTCCTCTCCGATCTCCTCGCGGGATCTCCGATCGTCGCCTCCTCGCCGGAAGGGCACCACGTCGCCTGCATCTTTTACGGGCTCCCGCCTCTATACCGAGGCAACTCGGGCATGAAGCCGGCAACTCGACATGCTCAAGATGTGCTGTAGGAAGTGTAGTGCTTATGTCTCATTGGGGTTTTGGTGTTGCCTTTTGAAGATGGAGGAATGGAGAATAGAAAAATGGTGCTTGCATTTTTCTAGCAAGAAAATGAGATCATGGATGAAACCCTCAAGATGAAGCTCTCTTCTTCTTCTTCTCTCTTTCTTTTTCTCTCTTTCTTTTTCTCTCTTGAACAAAAAAATGAATCATATATCTTGCAAAAGAGAATGGTGGAGGAGGTAATAGCAAACATTAAGGGAGGTGAGTGTAGGAGAATGGAAGAGGTGACCATATCAAGAGACAAAGAAACATGAACCATGCTTCACTATTGAACCCATACCCTCTCAAATCTCATCCTCATTCAATCAAATCAAAATAAAACAAAAGCATGGTGCAAAAGAAAAGAAAGCTATCATAATCAATCTTTTTGCAAGAAACCCCCTCCACAAAAGTAATTTGCAAAACTGCAAATCACCCCCTCCATCGGAAAAGTCCGGCCGGGAAAGAACAAAGGAAAACCGGCCGGAACGGAAAGCAAACTGGCAACTCCAGAAAACTGGTCCCGTAATAAATTACAGGAAAACCCCATACTGTGCATACACACCCGCATCTGTATTCCGTCCGGATACAAATGCAATGAGACAGAATCTACACTGTACTAAACTAGGACCGGCTTAAACCAAAGCCGGCTAGTAATATCCGTTCGATCCTGATCCGTGCAATACCGCACGTATCTGATCGAACCCTGCCATATAACCATACGGCCACTAGTACAAACTGTCCGATCCTGATCCGTGCAATACCGCACGTATCTGATCGGACCCTGCCATATCTCCATACGGCCTCTACAGCGTTTCGCCCGAAAACTGAGTAACTGAAAGTGTGGTGGACTCTAAAGACTCGTCAATACTATGGCTGTGGATTTAACCACTAGCACGTCAGAGGTATAAGCCAATACGTGACGGGCCACCAGCTATTGACTACAAGGGACGTCGATGAGGAAGCTCACCCCGACACCCAACTGAGCCTGTCAGTGACAATATCCGTGCAGTCCGGTCCGTTCGTCTATGAGTATCGCATGGCGGGCCTAGGGGGTTGGTAAAAGTCAGACCCCCAAAAGCGGTACAAGTCGTGTCGGAGTGTAGCCCAGAACACCCTGAGATACTACTGGAATACCTACCAGTAAATCTCCTTGCCTTGGCCAAGGACTTTGTGTAATGGCTCTCCTAGACACAGCACGACCTCACCCCCAATACCGGGAGAGACGAACCCCTGAAGATACGCTCACTGCCTCCATGTGGCTCGGGACTGTACCCAACTAAAACCTGTTTGCACGACTCCTTTGAGCCGTGGTAGGGTAGTAATCAAAGTACAGTGGGAACTCACACGAGACAAATGACGATCCCCAGGTCGATGAACTAACCTGCACACATGTCACCAGGGAACTGCCATCTGACGTCTGGTATATGACCAACTAGCATGTTCCCGGCGAGTCCTGTCCGGTGTACTCATAACCCAATGAGCACCTGTATACATCTTAGGTGATCCAACTGACACCAGTGGCTTGTGAGACCGGCCACCGCCCCTCGTCGGGGTCTCGACTGTATACACTAGTCTACTAATGGAGTATCGATGCCCAGTCTCGAAACTCCCACGACTAGGGACCTTTTAAGGATAAGCTTATAGACCCCCAGCTCCCACTTATATGATCGCCCTCATACTGCTGGTGGTCAAGCAAGAATCCTAGGGGCTCTATCAACGTGTAATAGCGACGTGTCATGTCACCTAAAGCAGTACACGATGATAAAGGTAAACCAGATAGCATACTATCATCACGAGTAAGACTGTCCTACCGGGATAGGTCCTCCCTCAATCATTACAATCACGTACCTGTGACCTAATAATTGACTCTGAGGGCACTATCTCCAACAATCTCCCACTTGCACTCAAGGCTAATTATTGTGATGTCGCATACTCACAGCCCGTGTGATACCGAACATCCAACTCCTCTACTAGTCAGTCTCACAAAAACCGTTTGTGAAACTATTGCGTTCGAGGAATAGCCTCAGTGAGTGGATCCGCCTAGAAGTTTCTTTCTATGTCTCTCTATATCTCAAGTTCGCGGAGAAAGCCATCTCCCGAAATGAGCAATACCTGCCTTAGAATGTCTGGATGTCTGATGGGACGTAGCTCATAAATGAACTCCAAATCCAAACTTCTTAGACTGTATCTTCAACTGAACTTAATCAGTATCCTGCGCCATGCCACCCTCAGTATTGCCTTGGATCACCTGTCCAAAAAACTGCCCCTCGTCAGAAGGAAAACTATAACTCTGACAACCTCCTTGTCGTCCATGTCACCTTGGAAGCCTGGAATGATAACTGTCTCCCGAATGAGGCTGTCGTTATCATATCCCTAGAACAGCCACTTATGTTCTAAAACTGCTTCCGACTGTTTCTCCAGGATTGGATCAATGTCAACTTATTGCACCTACTGCAAGAACAACATCTGGAGTGGTACTTGACATCTCATGATTGACTCAATTGCCTGAGCAAGTGATCTGCCAATTATGCACATCCCTCTCCCCTTTAGTCTGTAAGACACCTTCAGAGAGGGTGACTCCATCACCTGCAGGTACACTACCGTGCCAGGAGTCGTCCATTCTAAATACTCTTAGAATGCTGTCTAAGTACCCAGATTGGGAAACCACCCAAATCTAGATCTAAAACCATAGATCTAGTAACCAATATGTCTGATATAATGTCCAAGTCCTATGTGGAGAAACCACTGTGTGACGACCGAAGCATAACCGATCGAAGTATAGGAATATCACTTCCTACTACCTTCTCAACAGATCCATCCCTTATTCTGATGAAGTCAAACCCATGACTGTCACGTCAGAATCAGATGATCTATCTCCGCTACATCTGCTTTAGTCTATAAATAGACATAAGCCTGATGTCCACCAATGCTTCCGCTGCTCCCACTGACTACGACAACCCTCTGCCAGAGTCATATAGACGTGCACTTCTAAAACTAGTTTAGAACGACGCTATATTCATCCTCCTGCCGGGTCTCGCAGCCTGGAACAACAACAATGGCAGTTGTGGGTAAACAAGAACTTCCATGTCACCGTCCTTGAGGCTACCGGAGTACCTCTCGGGTGCCTGAAGTTACCCACCTCATCTGCGGAGTGGCCAATGGAATGTCAAATCCGATTGAATCTTCAGGTTCCTTATCAAATCTTCAGTAATCGTTTGCGGTTCTGGAATCACTTCCAGTTCTACCATACTCCCACTGCTGTTTTTGAAAAAATCCATTTTTAATAAAACTGTGGCGAGTCTAGAACAATATTGCTATTGTTCATCCAGATGGTAGAAAGTCAACCCTCGTCATAGCCTGGGTCAACCCACAAACAGCCATTACAGAAACGTGCCTTGAGTTGTCCAGTGTCTGGTTTTAAGCATAAGTCGGACAACTCCCCGTACCTTAACAACGTTAAGATATGAACTGTTCTACATCCAATATAGAACCAGAGGCACTGATTTAATTGAACCAGATTCAAATCATGCAGCTTTCTCCAGTGCATGTCAACTAAATGGAAGGAGGCCGATCAGCGTTACTCAACTTAGGAATACTTCCAATTATGAGTAACCCGAAAGAGAAGCAAGTTCTCTTAATCAACTGAATACCATACACAAGTATCTACATCTTCGATCTCTTTGAAGAATCCCGATACTTGCTATACCTGGTTCTCTACTCTATTCAAATACCTATAACTTCTCAAAATTCGGACCCTGTGTTTCCACGAAACACCTGTCTAAAAACCAGAGAAGTCATAAGTAAACCGAATATAGTACGAGGACCAACCCCTCTATCCTGATGGACCCTGGACAACATACAATACTCTGTATAAGTCCCTTGAGTCTGATAACTCATTCACTGTGTGTTGTAGGTTGAAAACTGTACTTTTGGTTAAGAAGAATTACACCGCTGTTCAATGCTCCTTACCTAACCATCCACTGATATAGGTAAATGTCATCGACATAATATCAAAAGGTATATCTCACTCTATGAAAATAGACGTACAGATATATCAATTTGAAATTGGTGCACAACAGCGGATATTCAAAACCAAATATTTGCCGACCGGCAAACAACCCAGATGATCTCCTCAAATATCACCGATTACAACGAATCCCGATATAATGAGGATGATCACCCAATTCCCAATAACTTACTCCCACTCATCATCTGTAAAACCATACAGATGTGAGAAACATACCTGGTAAATACATACCCTGGAGCAAGTGTCTAATTGGGAAATCAGTTTTCTATTAACTGTACACAGTGAACCTGAAACATCGAAATGTTTCGTTGGGGTATTCTGGTATTCCTAGCAATGCCTCTACCATTATCCAGATTCACAACTGTAACCGTATAATTCTTTGCCACCTTTCCAAATCCCTTCATTTGTCTTTAGTCTTTACCTTCTGCACACCCCTTTAGGCCAATTGGTTTTCTTCCTTCCCTACCGTTCGGCACCAGCCTATGGTTTGGAAGAAGACTATCCAAAAAGCATAAAGGGTGTACTGTCCTAATCCTAGGAGCACTCGCATCGCGAGAGAAGGTGAAGATAAAAGACACCCGAATGTACTTTATTCCTATTTCTCCTGAACCAGGATCCATCCCCGAACTGGAACAAGTTCCTTTCGAGTTCGTATATAACCATACGATGGATTATCCAATAAAATGGGATCTTCGTAGTGATACGGAGTGTCCTGGAGAAATACAAAGGTGATTTAGGATTGGCGAAGAAATACCTGGTTTGGTCGAGAATATCTGTTGCATTTTACTTTGCCCTCTTACTAATCCCTTGCTTTGTCTTAATCTTAATACCTTCTGTACACCGTTTAAGCTAACTGGTTTTCTTCATTCCCTACCGGTCGGCACCAGCCTATGGTTTGGAAGAAGACTATCCAATTTGCATAATAGGTGTACTACTCCTAAACTAAGGAGTACTCGCAACCTGAGAGAGGGTGAAAAGAAAAGACAACTGAATAATCCTATCCGTTTTCTCCAGAACCGGAAACCATCCTCGAATAAATTCCTTCGAGTTCGTATCTAACCATACGATGGTTTTGTCCAATGGAAGTGGACGTTCGTAGCAATACGGGGTGTCCCGGAGAAAAGGGTAAAAGTAGGAGTGGCAATGAGGTCTGCAACTCTGACAATCCAAAAGCCGGTGTTAAGAAGGTTCGGTCAACTTGGTCACTGAGTCAAAGTCTTAGGGTCGGGTCAATGGTCGCTGCCAAAGAGAGAGAGAAAAGAAACACTCAGCGTGCACTCTATCCTAGATCAGAATGGTTATCACTTTTTCTAATCAGGAAACCTCCCACTGTACCTCAAATTCTCCTCCAAACCTGAAAGAAGAATTAGTCGGGGTCACCCGAGGAGTAAACTAACTCATCAGTGGGAATCGGGATCCAACTCTCATCGCATGACAACGTGACGGAATCCGCTCACGGTATCACACTCCAGAAGGTATGCGCATATCTGGCAAGTTTCAGTACTTTTGAAACTCCCGATGTGATTTCTGCCCCATGCTCTTATGACCTTGGCGTGAGGTCAAAATATCATAAGTCACATGTCAAGTTCTACCCGTCATTATCCAGGTTAATTTGAATCCACCCGTACATACCCTTGACGTAGGCCAAAATAGTAGTACGACTGTCCCAAACCAACGCATCTATCTATGCAACAGATAAATACCCGGCAGCTACCAATCACTATGCCTTGGCGTGAGGTCAAAATACATAGCTTGAATACTACCGAATATTTAACTGAAATGACGGAGGGCTACGAATGGTTTCTGGCGAAAACCTTTAACGTAATGAACTTGATATCGTCGAAGGAACGGATAGCTTTTAAAATTATAGTGACGAAAACCTTTACTAAAGAGGTCACTCCCGGTGAAGGGATCTCGGCTCTTTCCCCGTAGAATGGGGTGCAGGATATCCCAGATGAATACCACGATGCAAAGTAAAAGTAATCGGCTATAGTGAAGTTAATGCCCTGACGCAAACTTCTGTCCAAGGGGTCACTCCCGGTGAAGGGATCTCGGCCCTTGCCTCGTCGACTGAGGAGCAGGATATTCCAAATGAATACCACGATGCAAAACAAAAGTAAACGCCCTTGCAATAACAGCTTTTTGAAAAATGTTCCAACAACATCAGATTAGGTTTGTTTTTAAACTTGCATTGATCCGAATCAATGCAGTCCCATCATTTGATCACACCACAAAGAACGAAAATATACTGACGTACGTATATGCCATCCGCATTCGCCACTGGGTCCCGTCATCACTCGTTAGGTTAGCTTACTAACGACAGAGCGGGGACTGGACTAGCGCGGATGAAAAACATATACAACATCTACTAATATATATACCAATATATTATATTTCGCTCAAGGCGTGAAAGAAATGCAACATCACAGAAATGAACAGCATCACAGAACAATACAGATATCTGGGATCCTCGGGTTTCACAGAGCCACTGAAACCCGACGTTCCCCTGGTCGTGTGGATAGCCTGTGCAATGAAATCCTAGACCCCTACGGGCGCGGCAAGTCACCCGCCAAAACCTGAAGCGAGGCAGCCCCCTTCAGCTCCGTGAATGGACCACCCAACACTCCACGGAATCCGGCAACTTGGGCACCCCTCCTGGGTCAACCTGTACCCCCTACGAGTGCGGCGAATAGCCCGCCAATCCCAGAGTGAAGCCCCCTCCGTCTCAATGCCATGAGATGCGGGCTTGTTGCCCTCCAGAACCCGGCTATCCGTGCACCCCTCCACGGGGTAATCCTAGTACAGAAAGTAAAATATACATACACCGGGTACATCGACCGCAACCAGGTCGTGTCCCAAAAGAATAATACAATCAGGCAGTGACGGCAGTCCACATGTCGGACGCTCGCCCCGCAATATCAAATGTACATAATACAACAACACTGTACTAGCATTGCATCCAGGCTATCCCCATGACCGATCCGCAACATCACAGCATAAACATAGAACATCAACGTGAAAGTCACGTTCGCAAATCCGTCTAACCGGGCTATAGCAGTTAGATCGGATTTACCGATCGAGTGACATTCACGGTCGCAGATATAATGTAAATACTGTGAAAAATGTGTTTAAAATTTTCCGATTGATCAAACAATTAACAATTGGGCCTCAAAGAAAACTGTAGCACTCACAGAAATAATTGGCCCAATTTTAATATTCCAGAAACCACATTTTCAACTCAGGAACATACTGGAAAAATTTGGGGGGGTGAATAGTAAATTCCGCGGCGGAAGCGCCGCACGAGGTGGGGTTTCGCGGCGCTTGCGCGGCGGAATAATGAGATCGGGGTACCAAATTTTTACAGTAACCTTAGAATTCCCTGCACATCACACTGAGACAACCAGAAAAATTTTTGGACTTAAAAAAAATTCGACAGAAACTGATGTGCACAAAATACGGGTTTTCGGGATTTTGTTCGATCGGAAACGTAAAACACATTACACAAAAGCTAGACGAAGTTAATGGCGAGGCTCTGATACCACTGTAAGTGCACGGCGGCGCCCCGGCCGTCAACCCGACGGCCAAACGCGGAAACGGTGAATAACTCAAATTTTGCGGACTTTGCAAACCGGCACCACCGCGCACTAAACTCCGGATCGTAACCATTAACAAGTCTAAGCTAACAAGAATACGAGTTAGAGATGTACCGACTGATCCGAGTCCTCCGGTCTTCATCTCCTCTCCGATCTCCTCGCGGGATCTCCGATCGTCGCCTCCTCGCCGGAAGGGCACCACGTCGCCTGCATCTTTTACGGGCTCCCGCCTCTATACCGAGGCAACTCGGGCATGAAGCCGGCAACTCGACATGCTCAAGATGTGCTGTAGGAAGTGTAGTGCTTATGTCTCATTGGGGTTTTGGTGTTGCCTTTTGAAGATGGAGGAATGGAGAATAGAAAAATGGTGCTTGCATTTTTCTAGCAAGAAAATGAGATCATGGATGAAACCCTCAAGATGAAGCTCTCTTCTTCTTCTTCTCTCTTTCTTTTTCTCTCTTTCTTTTTCTCTCTTGAACAAAAAAATGAATCATATATCTTGCAAAAGAGAATGGTGGAGGAGGTAATAGCAAACATTAAGGGAGGTGAGTGTAGGAGAATGGAAGAGGTGACCATATCAAGAGACAAAGAAACATGAACCATGCTTCACTATTGAACCCATACCCTCTCAAATCTCATCCTCATTCAATCAAATCAAAATAAAACAAAAGCATGGTGCAAAAGAAAAGAAAGCTATCATAATCAATCTTTTTGCAAGAAACCCCCTCCACAAAAGTAATTTGCAAAACTGCAAATCACCCCCTCCATCGGAAAAGTCCGGCCGGGAAAGAACAAAGGAAAACCGGCCGGAACGGAAAGCAAACTGGCAACTCCAGAAAACTGGTCCCGTAATAAATTACAGGAAAACCCCATACTGTGCATACACACCCGCATCTGTATTCCGTCCGGATACAAATGCAATGAGACAGAATCTACACTGTACTAAACTAGGACCGGCTTAAACCAAAGCCGGCTAGTAATATCCGTTCGATCCTGATCCGTGCAATACCGCACGTATCTGATCGAACCCTGCCATATAACCATACGGCCACTAGTACAAACTGTCCGATCCTGATCCGTGCAATACCGCACGTATCTGATCGGACCCTGCCATATCTCCATACGGCCTCTACAGCGTTTCGCCCGAAAACTGAGTAACTGAAAGTGTGGTGGACTCTAAAGACTCGTCAATACTATGGCTGTGGATTTAACCACTAGCACGTCAGAGGTATAAGCCAATACGTGACGGGCCACCAGCTATTGACTACAAGGGACGTCGATGAGGAAGCTCACCCCGACACCCAACTGAGCCTGTCAGTGACAATATCCGTGCAGTCCGGTCCGTTCGTCTATGAGTATCGCATGGCGGGCCTAGGGGGTTGGTAAAAGTCAGACCCCCAAAAGCGGTACAAGTCGTGTCGGAGTGTAGCCCAGAACACCCTGAGATACTACTGGAATACCTACCAGTAAATCTCCTTGCCTTGGCCAAGGACTTTGTGTAATGGCTCTCCTAGACACAGCACGACCTCACCCCCAATACCGGGAGAGACGAACCCCTGAAGATACGCTCACTGCCTCCATGTGGCTCGGGACTGTACCCAACTAAAACCTGTTTGCACGACTCCTTTGAGCCGTGGTAGGGTAGTAATCAAAGTACAGTGGGAACTCACACGAGACAAATAACGATCCCCAGGTCGATGAACTAACCTGCACACATGTCACCAGGGAACTGCCATCTGACGTCTGGTATATGACCAACTAGCATGTTCCCGGCGAGTCCTGTCCGGTGTACTCATAACCCAATGAGCACCTGTATACATCTTAGGTGATCCAACTGACACCAGTGGCTTGTGAGACCGGCCACCGCCCCTCGTCGGGGTCTCGACTGTATACACTAGTCTACTAATGGAGTATCGATGCCCAGTCTCGAAACTCCCACGACTAGGGACCTTTTAAGGATAAGCTTATAGACCCCCAGCTCCCACTTATATGATCGCCCTCATACTGCTGGTGGTCAAGCAAGAATCCTAGGGGCTCTATCAACGTGTAATAGCGACGTGTCATGTCACCTAAAGCAGTACACGATGATAAAGGTAAACCAGATAGCATACTATCATCACGAGTAAGACTGTCCTACCGGGATAGGTCCTCCCTCAATCATTACAATCACGTACCTGTGACCTAATAATTGACTCTGAGGGCACTATCTCCAACAGTTCTAAGACAGGTATTACTCAATTCGGGAGATGGTTTTCTCCGCGAACTTGAGATTAAGAGAGATATAGAAAGATACTTCTAGGCGGATCCACTCACTGAGGCTATTTCTCGAACACAATAGTTTTACAAACGGGCTTTGTGAAACTGATTAGTAGAGGAGTTGGATGTTCGGTTTCACACGGGCTGTGAGTAGTCGACATCGCAATATTAGCCTTGAGTGCAAGTGGGTGATTGTTGGAGATAGTGCCCTCATAGTCAATTATTGGATCGCAGGTACGTGATTGCAATGATTGCGGAGGACCTATACCGGTGGGACAGTCTTACTCGAGATGATAGTATGCTATCTGGTTTGCCTTTATCAGTCGTGTACATGTTCAGGTGACTGATTGCATGTTACACTTTGATAGAGCCCTTAGGATCTTGCTTTACTACCAACAGTATGATGGCGATCATATACGTGAGAGTTGGGTAGTTTATATGCATATCCTTAATTGTGGTCCCTAGTCGTGGGAGTTTCGAGACAGGGCATCGATACTCCGGAGTAGACTAGTGAGTACAGTCGAGACCCCGACGAGGGGCGGTGGCCGGTCTCACAAGCCACTAGTGTCAGTTGGATCACCTAAGATGTATACAGGTGCTCATTGGGTTATGAGTACACCGGACAGGACTCGCCGGGAATCTGCTAGTTAGTATTATATCTACCGTCAGATAGCAGTTCCCTGGTGACATGTGTACAGGTTAGTTCATCGACCTGAGGTCGTCATTTGTCTCATGTGAGTTCCCACTGTGCTTTGATTTCTACCCTACCACGGCTCAAAGGAGTCGTGCAAATAGGTAGCTTTTGGGTACAGTCCCGAGCCATATGGAGGCACGTGAGCGGATCGGCAGGGGATTCGTCTCTCCCGGTATTGGGGGCGAGGTCGTGCTGTGTCTAGGAGAGCCATTACACAAATCCATGGCCATGGTAGGAGATTTACTGGTAGGTACTCCAGTAGTATCTCAGGGTGTATTGAGGCTTCACTCCGACACGACTTATACTGCTATTGGGGGTCTGACGTTACTAGCCCCCTAGGCAGATATGCGATACTCATTGACGAACGGACCGGACTGTATATACATTGTCACTGTTAGGCTCAGTAGGGTTTCTGGATAAGTTCACTCATCGGCCTCCCTTGAGTTCGCTCATCAGCTTCCCTTGAGGTCAGTCCATGGGCAGCCGTTACGCATAGCTAGTGCCGCTGACGGTTTGTGGTTAAACCCACTGCCAGGGTACTGACGAGTCATTAGAGTCCCCCACAGACAGTTTCCCAAGTTCGGGCGAAACGTTGTAGAGGCCGTATGGTTTTATGGCAGGGTTCGGAAAATGCACGTGCGTTTACGCACGTGTCGATTTTCGGACAGGTGATACTCGTCGGCTTTGGTTTAAGCCGGATTTGAGTACTATATTGAGTAGGTATAATATCTTTATCTCAGTTGCATTTGTATTCGGTCGTAATACAAATGCGGGTATATTTATACAGTTTCGGGGTTGTCCTGAAATTCGTTTCAGGATCACTTTTGGAAGTTGCCAGTTTCCAGTTTTCTATCAGCCGTTTTTTAACATTCGGTTAAAGACGGATTTATCTTTTCTTCAGTTGAGGTGAGTCAGTGTTCTAGAAGATTCTAGATGAGGTGACTAGGCTAATTGGTGTTGTGTTCTAATTGGTTGCATTTATTACTTGATGAGGTGTTATTAGTGATTCATGCTTTGTTATTAAAGCTTCTTGTTTTCCCTAGGATATTTAGTGAGAAGCTTTTTGCTTAAGGTCACCACTTGCTCCTACACTCACCCTCCTCCTTCATAATGAGTGGAAGGCCTCCTCTCTCTCTCACTCTCTCACTTGATAGTTTTTCATGGTTGTAAAAAGGATATGATAGATTTTCGGGGTGTATGGAATTCACAGCTCATTTCATTCCATCACCCGATTCCCTCGGCAACTTCATTTACCGATCGTCCACGGACTTGGACGAAGTGAGACAAAGTCATCTACTCATTCTCTACATCAATCTTGGTCGTCTCTTTTAGCAAACTTGACGATCGAGTTGCCTCAAGTCAGAGGCGGGAGCCCGTTTAAAGAACCGATCATGTGGTGCCACCTCGACGAGGAGATTGGAGATCGACGAGATCGGAGCAGCCGCAACGGAGCGTGGGATGATGGTTGAAGAACGAAGGACTCGGATCGTTCGGTATAACATTCCTACACTCTTTACAGTTTGTTAGTTTAGCAATAATGGCAGATCCGGGTTAAAGTATACGATAGCGCCAGTTTAAAAGTTTTTGTTCCGCATTTGGCGTCTGTAGACTGCCGGGGCGCTAGCGTAGACTTACACTTTGGAATTGGATTTCTCACTTGGATTCATCACTTGGAATTTTCAAGAGAGCTTTCTTCTCTTCATGAAGAAGAAGAAGAAGAAGAAAAGAAAATGAATAATGAATTATCTCAAAAAAGAAAATCAAGTGATGTCTATCATTTAACAACCATGGGTGAGTAAACTCATTTAGAGAGTAAACTAAGGTTTAGGCTAATGGTTGGGTTAAGGAATACAAACAAAATGGTTACTTTGTCAAATATGCATGAAGCATCAAGAAGCTTCTTGCATAAAGACAATGAAAGCAACCATTCTATTTTACCAAAATAAATAAATAAATAGATAAATAAGGTAATGGAAACCCTAACCATTAACTAAACATGGTGTATAGCATACACACCCAAGTTTGCATGTATCATCAAACATGATACAATCAAGTGCACAAAAATATATCACATATACTACTTGTGCACATCAAGTGAGAAAATCAATCTTAAGTGAACAAATACTAGTTAATGTAAAGTAATATATCAAATATATAATTATACATTAAATCATTAAATCAACACTTGATTTAATGATCCGGTCATACTGCATATAACCGACTAATATTAAGTGTATCAATGTATCGAATCAACACTTGATTCGGTGACCCGGCTATATCTTATATAACCGTCCAATGATACAAATCGCGAGAATAGAATACAGTATCATATACTGGTATTATTCTCGGTCCCGCACATATCTCATATGCGCTCCTATTTCGTTTCGCTTGAGCCAGGAATCCTCTGTGTAGGACTCTAAAGACTCGTCAATACTCCGGCAGCAGGTGATGATCATATCAAACACCCACAAGCCACAAGCGGTCTGCTAAACATAACGGCCATCCGGGTATTGAACGATCGGAAGATCAACGAGCAAGCCCGCTCACACTCTTGTGAATCCAACCAGTAACACTTACCGTACAGTCCGGTCTGTTCGTTTGATATGTCGCATATCTCGCTTAGGGGTGGTAAACGTCAGACCCCAGTAGCTTGATAAGTCATGCCGATATAAGGTCCATAACAAGCGTGAAACTACTGATAACTCTTACCAGTAAATCACTGCAACCCTGGCCAGGGATTTCCAGTTATGGCCAGTCGAGCATAGCGCAACATCAACCCCCAATACCGGGAGAGACGAATCCCCTCCTATCGCTCATTGCCTCCATGTGAATCGGGACTGTACCAAAAAACCACCTGTTTGCACGACTCAGTAAAGCCGTGGTAGGGTGGAAATCAAAGCACAGTGGGAGACACACAAGACTCTATGAAGATCTCGGGTCAACAGACTAAGCTGTACCAGTGTCACCTGAGAACTGCCATCTGACGTAAGGTATAATACCATCTGGGAGTTCTAGGCGAGTCCGTTCAGTGTACCCAGTCTACACTATGCACCCGCATACCATCTCTGATGTCAAACACCAATGGATATGGGATCATCCATCGCCCATCACATGTGTCGAGAAGATATATGCTAGTCTACTCTAGAATATTGATGCCCCGTCTCGATATTCCCACGACTAGGAACATTGAAGGATGTACTCATGGACTACCCAGGCCCCACTAGTATGATCTACATCATAGTCCTGGAAGTCGAGTATACATCCTAAGGGCTTTATCAACATATAACAGAGAGACAGAAAGTATACATGTTAAGATAAAGAGCAACCAAATAGCGTACTATCATGTCGAGCAAGAAAGTCCTACCTATATATGTCCCAGCATCCACTACAATATACATCCAATGTACAGTAATGGCTTCTAGGGCATACATATAACTAACACTATCACCCGAGACATCCTAAAATAAAATTGGTTGGACAGTAAGATGTGTAGGCACCCTAGAACCATCACACAAGACCCTAGCCCCTAACTCTTCTTCCCGGCCGCAAATTTATTCCCTCTGGCCGCAAATTACGGCCAGACCTGCACCAAATTGGGTCGTTTTGGTTCTGTAGCTCCTATATGTGTAGATTAGGCCCCTGGCATGTATAGATTTGTCTAATTGGACCTAGGGTGAAATCTGGAGCCTATTTCCTTAGTTGTTGTTTTGGATTCGTGTTTCCGTATTCCGTGTTTGAAATTCTGAATTTGCGTATGGTGTTTTACCTGGACTACTTGGTGTTTATACGACGATATCGAGGGTTATTGATGGTTTTGGAAAGCGTTGTCCATAGGTTCTAACCTATAGATCATAGCGTATCGTCTTGGGTTTCGTATGCCGTTTTAGTCTTGAATTGGTTCTGATACGCATTTGCGATACGTTAATGTGTAGGTACCCCATGAAGACTTCGGGACGACAAGCAAAAGCGTGGTGACGTCGACAGATAAAGACGCAAGGTGAGTAAATTATATCTACGGGGGAAGTCGGGTGGATAGCGTATAGCACCCCCGCAGTCCGTGGTGATGTATACGAATACGTATACACACATATATTTATTATATGGTTTAAGATTAGTGATGGTAAAATGGATTATTGATGATAAGGATGTATGAGTTTAGTCTAGTGCGAAACCCTAGAGTAGGGGTTGCACACCCATACATACACGTACACATATACTTGCATACATTATTTCTTTTATCTGTGCGCACTTGGAGGTGTGTATATCTACACATGGGTATGGGACTATGTGTTCATATAAGGGATTTGAAGCCGTGAGATTCGGCGATATGACAGGGTTCGTATTTGAGATGCGACATGATGGCTTTAGCGGGCTTTTGGGCATGTGTTTTACCCCGCATTCATATTTACATAGATGGTATCGATGGTACTAGACTTAGAGTTGTACCCTAGATTATGTGATATGATGGTTGTGATACCTGATATGTGATGAGATAATGTGATATTGACCCGTACCCAGCTATTGGGATGCCGTGCGACGATTTACCGTAGGAGCTTTATATTGATGTTAGATCTGCACTCATGACTCGAGGAGGTTATATGATATACTGTATCGTACGTGATACTATTGAGGCGGGATCACCGACTTTTGTATATATATGTTTATATTGACTCAGATTTAGGTGGTTTTCATACCCCTCCCGATTGACTTGATTGTGGGTCCGTAATTCGCATAGTAGGCGTTAGACTAGACCCGAGTAATACCTATTTCAAAAACTAACGAATCGGGGATATTTTAAAGATAGGCAAAAGGGATTCTACGGATATTTTCAAACGACACATCTTTTCTTAAAACACCGCAGCCCTTATTTTACCAAAAACCCTGATTCGTCTTATTTCAAAAGGCAAGGCTGCATGATATATTTATTGAGATAGAGTCTGTACTGTTGCATTGATTATTCGATTCCGCATACTCATGCTACTTGCATTGCATTGCTTGTGTTTATTGATATATTACAGTCATGCTGCTAGGACACCAGCACCATTATCGATGATGCGTATGTTCCACGTACACTTGTTTGCCGGCTCACACACTTCATCATCGATAATTGCCATGCCACTACACTGTAGTACTGTTGCATTCAGGATATGATTCTTGCATGACATACTGATATGCTTACATTTCCTTTACATGTCACATACATCATGCTTTCTGATTATACGCATTGAGATATTCGTTTCCATGATATTTCTGGATTTGGGAACCATGGATAATTTCAAGGGAGAGTATGTACTTATTTGAAAAACCCGGTTTCCTTGATATGATATTTGCGCAGCCACCATGAGATTTATCGGTTCTGATTATATGCCCGATATATGAGAGAGTGGGCTGACCCGGACTGATGAATGCCCGATATATGAGAGAGTGGGCTGACCCGGACTGACGGATGCCCGATATACGAGAGAGGGGGGCTGACCTGGACTGACGGATGCCCGATATATGATGATTTACGTGCCGATGCTAGGCATAGGTTTTCATGATGTTTTCGAGTGTCGATGCTAGGCACTCAGGTTCCATCCTTTTGGTTATATCCTCATATTTTCTATGCATATGCTTTATGACATTTACATGCATGATGCTTATTGTCATTGGGTGACGAGTGGATGGGATCCACGTACATGCAGATTGATTACATTGATCATACCTCATATTTATGATATGCTATTACTTGAGGCACTGGCACGAGCACTTGGCACTACACTCATGTATAGAGATTACATTGCCAGTTTAGCATGCTTCAGATTTATTCATATTGAGGTTTATATATATCTGATCGTATTGACCTAGGATGGGTCATACATTCGATCTCTGCTTGTAGATATTTTCTATTCACGAGTTGGCAACTCACCCCCGTTGTGCCACAGTTCTTGCAGGTTTTGCCGTACAGATTCCATAGCGGCTTTTCTGGCACACTGCTTCTATATGGGTGACTTGCTTGGGTAGGTGGGTTCTTTGTATCAGAACCACCGTTGTACATTTATTATTCATTGTATCTAGAAATTCCATCAACCAAAACTTGTATGTTGTTTCAGACTTAGACACAGTGATGTACTATTTCGACCTTAGAGTCGCGCTTGTAGTATTGCGGTTTTCTAGCTGTTTGAGTTTCTTTTTGAGTCTTGATCCTCGTCCTTTGGCGTTGTATATTATATTGCTTGCGTGGTTGTGACCGTCGATTGACGAAGAGCTAGCTCCCGTTTGGGGATGCCTTTTTCCTTGTATATATATATGTTATTCTTGTTGTACCCCGTTCGGGGCCAGTATTTACAAAGGAAACTCTGCTAAAATTTTCAGGAAAGATTACACATTTTAAAAATGCATATTCGGCTTAGTTATTTAAAAACTTTGATTTTCAAAACATGTTTTCTTTACTTCTTAAAACCAGTTTTCCTTTAATTACTCCTTAAATGGTTTTAGATTTCTGGGCTTTTGGCTTACTTGGATCAGATGGAGTCCTATAGACTTCATAACATTCAAGGGCCAGTCGCGTGCTCTTTCGGGTCGTGACAAAGTTGGTATCAGAGTGCTAGGTTAACCTTGGTTCGAGTCTGAGTTTGACAATGTGGAGCCTAGGGCATTTATAAATATATATATACGGAACTTAGGCTTGACCTTACGGAACATAGACTTAGTCGAGGGGGTATTATACCCGAACTTTCGTCGCATAGGATGACCCTTGGTTGATGGAGTAGGTAGCTTGAGTAGAGGGACGTACCGTACGTAAGTTCCGCGGCATACTTACGACACGCCACTCCGCTTAAGAAACCTTAGGATGTACATTTCTTTGCACAGTATTATATTCCGTCCTATGATCTATCCTCATCGATACTGGTTATGATTTTGCTGCCGTGATTGCACGGGCAGAGTGAGCTACGGCTCGAATTGCGTCAGCATAAGCTCGTCGTGGACGAGGACTGACCAGGGCATGATTCCAGAGGCATACGATTGCGTAGGGGGCATCGTTTTATTGTGTTTTCTCTCCATGAGCGTTTGACTGATCGCTTTTACGAGATTTTCCGGACGTGCCGATCGGTACCAGAGGATTGAGCCACTGATAGAGGCCAGCCATGGATGTGATGATCATTGATATATCGCTTATTCATGATGATTGAGGCGTTGTTCAGCGTACAGATGAATGAGCTAGTTGCTGCTGCGAATGATGAGATATCGACCAGATGATTGGAGCTACTGCAGCTTGAGCATATACTTAGAGATATGATGGTGATTCGCTAGTCACCCGAGGGTGAATGACTAGGACATGTGGTTCGTTCGCTTACCCCGATGCGAGGTCATCAGATAGGTTGATTCCAGCTAGAGGCGACTTCACTCAGATTCGTTGAGAGTCGATTGAGACGATCGAATGTCAGGAACCCATTTTCCAAGTTTAAAGTATTCGGAAAGAAATGCAAGCGATTCTATGGACCCTCTAGAAGAATGAAACCCTAACTCGACATAATGACCGCGTGAAAGCCTTTGAACCTTAGGGTTTGCGGCAGTTCCGCGGCGCAATTAGTGAGGCTTGGGTTTGCCCTTCTACGGCTGGACCACCGATGCTGTGGTATGTACTCGATACTATTAAACTGTACCCAAGATGTTGAGCTCTTGGGAGATTATGAGGTTCTGACGAGTCGATCGGATGGTTCGACATCATTCAGATATCATGTGATGGGACATATTGCTTGGGAGACTCCAGATACGAGTATAGCCGTTGGAGCATAGTCCATGCAGCCACGAGTAGATGAGTCCGAATCAGTCGACATTGGAGCAAGTGGAGTAAAGAGTTCGCATGAGGTTTCGACAAGATGACGTTCCACTTCACTGACATCAGAGATGCGATACGCACGCTGAGGACGTGTTCGGCTAGATATCTTCTACTGAGTGATGAAGATACCGAGTTCGTGATTTCGAGTCCGTGTGAAAGACTTCGGAAGGACCATAGCCGAGGACATTACAGTGCGCAGATAGAGACGTGACGTCGAAGTGCACGACGATACAGACAAGCGGGATGAGAGGTACGTTCGAGACGCCGTTGAGCTGTTGTTACTCCCCGTTAAGATTAAAGGTCGGATATGCATACAGAGGTCGGCGCCAGTGACGTGCTGCTTTATGAGTGGTCGTGAGGATTGACCGAGAAATGACCAGAGAAGTGCCAAAACGGAATCGTTCCCGTTAGTATATCTGACAGGGCCGATGAGCCGGAGGATAGCGAGATCGTTAATCCACAGGGAAGATAAAGAACCAGAGACAGAGGATGCCAGACCGTGAGCAAGAGACAAGTAGATATCTTGCGCTACTAACATTGGATGTACCGGAACCTTCTCGACCTTGACGGAGGATATACCGACGGCGGTATTTATGATTTGTGATTTTGTGATTTGATTATCACGTATCCGTCACTTTGGATTTCGATATTTTGGGCGATCTATTCGCAAGATTTAGTCTTGATGACTGAGTTCCATGATATTTGATTTTGTGCACCATGGTTGCACTTACTGGGTATTTATATTTTGTGCAGAGTTATTACGCTCGAGGTATTGATTGTGATTTCATGCCTATTTTATGCCGGTGATTTGATTTACGTTTCCAGCATAGTTTTCATGCACTTTAGTGTTTTGATTTGATTTGGGCACGCTGATGCACACGGTTGTGAGATTTTCCACCGCGGTACAACCGATTTGGATTGGGCCGCATTGTATACCGTCGATTTTGGATTCTGATATTGATGTTGATTTCTTGCACTCTGTGCATTTGATTTGGACTTGCGCATGTTCGACGCTCGCTATTGGATTTCGTGATTTCGTGCATGATTGAGTGCGCATGATTTAGCTTTTATTCGTGCATGATGGATGCACCGATTTGGAGTTTCGCGCATGTTGGGCGCATGTTTTGAGATTCGATTTTGGTGCACACCAGATGCACTAAATCGGTATTCTTCATGCATGTCAGATGCACCTGGTTTTGCTGTCAGGAACACACGTTGCTTATGACAGATGCTTTATGCACACCCGTTGCACCTAGATGTTGTTTCTGTGCACATGTATGGCACATATATGGATTTTGATTCCGTGCGCACCAGACGCATAGGGTATTCTTATATACATTTTGGGATTGATTTTTATGGAGCAGTACGTTTTATGATATTTGCTATGTGTTTTCGTACTGAGGAGGACTAGTCAGAGGACAGTACCTGGATATACTTTGCATGCATTGATAATTATCGAAGGGGTTTCAAAAAAAAAGAGAAAAAGCGAGCTATAGTCTTAGTATATATACCCACGTGTCCGATATGACACGAAACGTTTTAAAAACAAGGAAACCCTTCTAAATTGTTCTCAAAACGGCGGAACGTACATAGTAAACAAAGGATATATACATATATGGTTATTTTTCTTATGAAAAACGTCTGCCACTGTGCAGTGTTATGCGCATTGCACAGCGACTTAAAAAGATTTGGTATGCATTTACATCAGCTATTCACATGTATAGTTCTGATCTATATCATATTGGTTTTGTATTGGATTTGACATTTGTATCTTTACCATGACTCCGATGATTGCGGGATGCTTGACGGAGTTTCGGTTTTGAGTTATCTGCTCAATACTCATGCGCATGCATTGCGCTATGATGTTTTATGTATTGATGATTCGGAGCCCCGACGACTTGGAATTTGTATTGAAATATTTTAGTAATTGGGGGTTTAAATTTAAATTCGGGGACCGAATTTCTTTAAGGGGGGCAGATTGTAATGTTTCAAAATAATAAAATATAATTTTTGGGAATTTTTATAATTTAATATTATTTTAATGAATATTTTAATATTCCGGTATAATTAAATACAAATAATGGGGAAAAATTATGGAAAATTCTAAAATGGGGTATTTATTGGAATTATTCCATTTTAAAGATTTTGTGATCATTTATATGATAATTTAGTGCTAATCGCGATTAAAAATCGCTAATCGGATTTTTAGCAATTTTGTGCAAAACATGCATATATCTTTTTCTACACTTGTGTTACATTTTTCTTTTACCATGGTTTTACTTTGGGGTTACTATTCTAGTGAGAAGGATTTAGAGAGGAAAGAAAAAGAAAAAGAAAAGAGAAAGGAATAAAATATAAGATATGGTGTGAGAGAGAAAAGAGAGGGGTTGCTTTGATCTTGTCATTTGTCCCCATTCCTTCACCTTCATCATCTCTCCCTCTTCTTTTTTCTGAGCTGCTGCTCCTCCTCCTCCCTCCCATCTTCAACTCCTCAATTCATCACAAAAACAACACCAAAACCCTACCCCCATTTCATTAAATATGTGCACAAGCTCAAGATCTAGACATTGGACCAAGGAAGCAAGGATTTTGGCCACTAGGGGCAACTCAAGAATTTTCTTGAGTTGCCAAATGAGGTAATTTCTGGACCTATTATAGTAGTATTTCATTTCTTGTGCATCAGTTCTAGTTTCATGTCGATATGGTGTCGTTTGGTGGATTTGTGAAACATCAAGATAGGGTTTAGGGTTTGATCTGAAATCAAAGTGAAATTGAGGCTTGTTGTGACCTTAGAACCCCTTGTGTGATGTTAAATTGGATTTATGGATTTATGGAATTGATATCGGGGAAAACTGTAAATCTGGGAGTGTATTTTATAATCTGCTATCACCCGAGACATCCTAAAATAAAATTGGTTGGACAGTAAGATGTGCAGGCACCCTAGAACCATCACACAAGACCCTAGCCCCTAACTCTTCTTCCCGGCCGCAAATTTATTCCCTCTAGCCGCAAATTGCGGCCAGACCTGCACCAAATTGGGTCGTTTTGGTTCTGTAGCTCCTATGTGTGTAGATTAGGCCCCTGGCATGTATAGATTTGTCTAATTGGACCTTAGGTGAAATCTGGAGCCTATTTCCTTAGTTGTTTTTTTGGATTCGTGTTTCCGTATTCCGTGTTTGAAATTCTGAATTTGCGTATGTTGTTTTACCTCGACTACTTGGCGTTTATACGACGATATCGAGGGTTATTGATGGTTTTGGAAAGCGTTGTCCATAGGTTCTAACCTATAGATCATAGCGTATCGTCTTGGGTTTCGTATGCCGTTTTAGTCTTGAATTGGTTTTGATAAGCATTTGCGATACGTTAATGTGTAGGTACCCCATGAAGACTTCGGGACGACAAGCAAAAGCGTGGTGACGTCGACAGATAAAGACGCAAGGTGAGTAGATTATATCTACGGGAGAAGTCGGGTGGATTGCGTATAGCACCCCCGCAGTCCGTGGTGATCTATACGAATACGTATACACACATATATTTATTATATGGTTTAAGATTATTGATGGTAAAATGGATTATTGATGATAAGGATGTATGGGTTTAGTATAGTGCGAAACCCTAGAGTAGGGGTTGCACACCCACACATACACGTACACATATACTTGCATACATTCTTTCTTTTATCTGTGCGCACATGGAGGTGTGTATATCTACACATGGGTATGGGACTATGTGTTCATATACGGGATTTGAGGCCGTGAGATTCGGCGATATGACAGAGTTCGTATTTGAGATGCGACATGATGGCTTTAGCAGGCCTTTGGGCATGTGTTTTACCCCGCATTCATATTTACATAGATGGTATCGATGGTACTAGACTTAGAGTTGTGCCCTAGATTATGTGATATGATGGTAGTGATACCTGATATGTGATGAGATAATGTGATATTAACCCGTACGCAGCTATTGGGAGGCCGTGCGACGATTTACCGTACGAGCTTTATATTGATGTTAGATCCGCACTCATGACTCGAGGAGGTTATATGATATACTATATCGTACGTGATACTATTGAGGCGGGATCACCGACTTTTGTATATATATGTTTATATTGACTCAGATTTAGGTGGTTTTCATACCCCTCCCGATTGACTTGATTGTGGGTCCGTAGTTCGCATAGTAGGCGTTAGACTAGACCCGAGTCATACCTATTTCAAAAACTAACAAATCGGGGATATTTTAAAGATAGGCAAAAGGGATTCTACCGATATTTTCAAACGACACATCTTTTCTTAAAACACCGTAGCCCTTATTTTACCAAAAACCCTGATTCGTCTTATTTCAAAAGGCAAGGCTGCATGATATATTTATTGAGATAGAGTCTGTACTGTTGCGTTGATTATTCGATTCCGCATACTCATGCTACTTGTATTGCATTGCTTGTGTTTATTGATATATTACAGTCATGCTGCTAGGACACCGGCACCATTATCGATGATGCGTATGTTCCACGTACACTTGTTTGCCGGCTCACACACTTCATTATCGATAATTGCCATGTCACTACACTGTAGTACTGTTGCATTCAGGATATGATTCTTGCATGACATACTGATATGCTTACATTTCCTTTACATGTCACATACATCATGCTTTCTGATTATACGCATTGAGATATTCGTTTCCATGATATTTCTGGATTTGGGAACCGTGGATAATTTCAAGGGAGAGTATGTACTTATTTGAAAATCCCGGTTTCGTTGATATGATATTTGCGCAGCCACCATGAGATTTATCGGTTCTGATTATTGTAAGTGCACGGCGGCGCCCCGGCCGTCAATCCGACGGCCAAACGCGGAAACAGTGATAAACTTAAATTTTGCGGACTTAGCAAACCGGCACCACCGCGCACTAAACACCCGGATCGTAACCATTAACAAGTCTAAGCTAACTAGAAGATGGGTTAGAGATGTACCGACTGATCCGAGTCCTCCGGTCTTCATCTCCACTCCGATCACCTCGCGGGATCTCCGTCCGTCTCCTCCTCGTCGGAAAGGGCACCACGAAGCCGGGTACTTATACGGGCTCCCACCTCAATACCGAGGCAACTCGGACGCGAAGTTGGCTAGCCGACGCGTCCAAGATTTGTTGTAGAATGTAGTGTTGAATCATAGTCTCTTTTGGGGTGGTGGAATTGCCATGGATGGAGAAGAGAATGATTTGGAGAGAGCTTGTGAACTATGATACCAAAAATGAGAAGGAGAATAATTTCCATACCACAAAAGAAAAACCTCTCTCATTTTTCCTTTTCATCACAAAATGGCCGGCCCCCCCTTTACAAAATGGTGGAGTGAAAAAACAAATCAAGAAGGAAGGTGATGGTAGTGTAAAGTGAAGGGGTGACCATATCCAAAGACAAGAAAACATCAACCATGCTTACACCTTAATCACATCAAATCTCATTAATGCAAAAGCATGGATGAAAGATATCATAATCAACACAATAGCAAGAAACCCCCTCCACAAAAGTTATTTGCACAATTGCAAATAACCCCCTCCATCGGAAAAGTCCGGCCGGGAAAGAACAAAGGAAAACCGGCCGGAACGGAAAGCAAACTGGCAACTCCAGAAAACTGGTCCCGTAATAAATTACAGGAAAACCCCCATACTGTGCATACATACCCGCATCTGTATTCCGTCCGGATACAAATGCAATGAGACAAAATCTACACTGTACTATACTAGGATCCGGCTTAAACCAAAGCCGGCTAGTAATATCCGTCCGATCCTGATCCGTGCAATACCGCACGTATCTGATCGAACGCTGCCATATAACCATACGTCCACTAGTACAAAACTGTCCGATCCTGATCCGTGCAATACCGCACGTATCTGATCGGACCCTGCCATATCTCCATACGGCCTTTACAGCGTTTCGCCCGAAAGCTTGAGTAACTGAAAGTGTGGTGGACTCTAAAGACTCGTCAATACTATGGCTGTGGATTTAACCACTAGCACGTCAGAGGTATAAGCCAATACGTAACGGGCCACCAGCTATTGACTAAAAGGGACGTCGATGAGTGAACTCATCCTGACACCCTACTGAGCCTGTCAGTGACAATATCCGTACAGTCCGGTCCGTTCGTCTATAAGCATCGCATGTCGGGCCTAGGGGGTTGGTAAAAGTCAGACCCCTAAAAGCGGTACAAGTCGTGTCGGAGTGCAGCCCAGAACACCCTGAGATACTACTGGAATACCTACCAGTAAATCTCCTGCCTTGGCCAAGGACTTCGTGTAATGGCTCTCCTAGACACAGCGCGACCTCACCCCCAATACCGGGAGAGACGAACCCCCGAAGATCCGCTCACTGCCTCCATGTGGCTCGGGACTGTACCCAACTAAAACCTGTTTGGACGACTCCTTTGAGCCGTGGTAGGGTAGTAATCAAAGCACAGTGGGAACTCACACGAGACAAATGACGATCCCCAGGTCGATGAACTAACCTGTACACATGTCACCTGGGAACTGCTATCTGACGTCAGGTATAAGACCAACTAGCATGTTCCCGGCGAGTCCTGTCCGGTGTACTCATAACCCAATGAGCACCTGTATACATCTTAGGTGAACCAACTGACACCAGTGGCTTGTGAGACCGGGCACCGCCCCTCGTCGGGGTCTCAACTGTATACACTAGTCTACTCTGGAGAATCGATGCCCTGTCTCGAAACTCCTACGACTAGGGACCTTTTAAGGATGTGCTTATAGACTACCAGCTCCCACGTATATGATCGCCCTCATACTGCCGGTAGTCAAGCAAGAATCCTAGGGGCTCTATCAACGTGCAATAGCGACCTGTCAGGTCACCTAAAGCAGTATACGATGATAAAGGTAAACCAGATAGCGTACTATCATCTCGAGTAAGACTGTCCTACCGGGATAGGTCCTCCCTCAATCATTGCAATCACGTGCCTGTGATCCAATAATTGACTCTGAGGGCACTATCTCCAACAATCTCCCACTTGCACTCAAGGCTAATTATTGCGATGTCGCATACTCACAGCCCGTGTGATACCGAACACCCAACTCCTCTATTAGTCAGTCTCACAAAAACCGTTTGTGAAACTATTGCGTTCGAGGAATAGCCTCAGAGAGTGGATCCGCCTTGATGCTTCCTTCTATGTCTCTCTATATCTCAAGTTCGCGGAGAAAACCATCTCCCGAAAAGAGCAATACCTGTCTTAGAGTGTCTGGATGTTTGATGGGACCTAGCTCATGAATGAACTCCAAATCCAAACTTCTTAGACTGTATCGTCAACTGAACTTAATCAGTATCCTGTGCCATGCCTCCCTCAGTATTGCCTTGGACCACCTGTCCAAAATACTGCCCCTCGTCAGAAGGAAAACTATAACTCTGACAACCTCCTTGTCGTCCATGTCACCTTGGAAGCCTGGAGTGATAACCGTCTCCTAAAGGAGGCAGCCGTTATCATATCCCTAGAACATTCACTTATGTTCTAAAACTGCTTCCGACTGTTTCCCCAGGATTGGATCAATGTCAACTTATTGCATCTACTGCAAGAACAACATCTGGTGTGGTACTTGACATCTCATGATTGACTCAATTGCCTGAGCAAGTGATCTGCCAATCATGCACATCTCTCTCCCCTTTAGTCTGTAAGACACCTTTAGAGAGGGTGACTCCATCACCTGCAGGTACACTACCGTGCCAGGAGTCGTCCATTCTAAATACTCTTAGAATGCTGTCAAGGTACCCTGATTGGGAAACCACCCAAATCTAGATCTAATAACCAGTATGTCTGATATAATGTCCAAGTCCTATGTGGAGAAACCACTGTGTGACGACCAAAGTATAACCGATCGTAGTATAGGAATATCACTTCCTACTACCTTCTCAACAGATCCATCCCCTATTCTGATGACGTCAAACCTATGACTGTCACATCAGAAATAGATGATCTATCTCCGCTACATCTGCTTTAGTCTATAAATGGACATAAGCCTGATGTCCACCAATGCTTCCGCTGCTCCCACTGACTACGACAACCCTCTGGCAGAGTCATATAGACGTGCACTTCTAAAGCTAGTTTAAAACGATGCTATACTCATCCTCCTGCCGGGTCTCGCAGCCTGGAACAACAACAATGGCAAGTGTGGGTAAACAAGAACTTCCCTGTCACCGTCCTTGAGGCTACCGGAGTACCTCTCGGGTGCCTGAAGTTACCCACCTTATCTGCGGAGTGGCCAATGGAATGTCAAATCAGATTGAATCTTTAGGTTCCTTATCTAATCTTCAGTAATCGTTTGCGGTTCTGGAATCACTTCCAGTTCTACCATACTCCCACTACTGTTTTTGAAAAAATCCATTTTTAATAAAACTGTGGCGAGTCTAGAACAATATTTCTATTGATCATCCAGATGGTAGAAAGTTAACCCTCGTCATAGCCTGGGTCAACCCACAAACAGCCATTACAGAAACGTGTCTTGAGTTGTCCAGTGTCTGGTTTTAATCATAAGCCGGACAACTCCCCGTACCTTAACAACGTTAAGATATGAACTGTTCTATATCCAATATAGAACCAGAGGCACTGATTTAATTTAACCAGATTCAAATCATGCAGCTATCTCCAGTGCATGTCAACTAAATGGAAGGAGGCCGATCAGCGTTACTCAACTTAGGAATGCCTCCAATTATGAGTAACCTGAAAGAGAAGTTAATTACTATCAACTGAATACCATACACAAGTATCTACATCTTCGATCACTTTGAAGAATCCCGATACTTGCTACACCTGGTTCTCTACTCTATTCAAATACCTATAACTCCTCAAAACTTAGACCCTGTGTTTCTACGAAACACATGTCTAAGAACTAGAGAAGTTAAAAGTAAACAGAATATAGTATGAGGACCAACCCCTCTGTCCTAATGGACACTGGACAACATACAATACTCTGTATAAGTCCGCTGAGTCTGACAACTCTTTCACTGTGCTTCGTAGGTTGAAAACTGTACTTATGGTTAAGAAGAATTACACCGCTGTTTAATGCTCCTTACCTAACCATCCACTGATATAGGTAAATGTCATCGACATAATATCAAAAGGTATATCTCACTCTATGAAAATAGTCATACAGATATATCAATTTGAAATTGGTGCACAACAGCGGATATTCAAAACCAAATATTTGCCGACCGGCAAACAGCCCAGGTGATCTCCTCAAATATCACCGATTACAACGAATCCCGATATAATGAGGATGATCACCCAATTCCCAATGACTTACTCCCACTCATCATCTGTAAAGCCATACAGATGTGAGAATCATACCTGGCAAATACATACCCTGGAGTAAGTATCTAATCGGGAAATCAGTTTTCTTTTAACATTACACAGTGAAACTGAAACATTGAAATGTTTCGGTGGGGTATCATGGTATTCTTAGTAATGCCTCTTTCATTATCCAGATTCACAACTATGACCGTATAATTCTTTGCCACCTCTCCAAATCCCTTTATATGTCTTTAGTCATTACCTTCTGCACACCCCTTTAGGCCAATTGGTTTTCTTCCTTCCCTACCGTTCGGCACCAGCCTATGGTTTGGAAGAAGACTATCCAATAAGCATAATGGGTGTACTGTCCTAGTCCTAGGAGCACTCGCAATGCGAGAGAGGGTGAAGATAAAAGACAACCGAATAAACCTTATTCCTATTTCTCCTGGACCAGAATCCATCCCCGAACTGGAACAAGTTCCTTTCGAGTTCGTATATAACCATACGATGGAGTATCCAATAAACTGTGGATCTTCGTAGTGATACGGAGTGTCCTGGAGAAATACAAAGGTGATTTAGGATTGGCGAAGAAATACTTGGTTTGGTCGTGAATATCAGTCGCAATTTACTTTGCCTTCTTACTAATCCCTTGCTTTGTCTTAATCTTAATACCTTCTGTACACCGTTTAGGCTAACTGGTTTTCTTCATTCCCTACCGGTCGGCACCAGCCTATGGTTTGGAAGAAGACTATCCAATTTGCGTAATAGGTGTACTACTCCTAAACCAAGGAGTACTCGCAACCTGAGAGAGGGTGAAAAGAAAAGACAACTGAATAATCCTATCCGTTTTCTCCATAACCGGAAACCATCCTCGAATTCCTTCGAGTTCGTATCTAACCATACGATGGTTTTGTCCAATGGAAGTGGACGTTCGCAGTAATACGGGGTGTCCTGGAGAAAAGGGTAAAAGTAGGAGTGGCAATGAGGTCTGCAACTTTGACAATCCAAAAGCCAGTGTTAAGAAGGTTCGGTCAACTTGGTCACTGAGTCATAGTCTAGGGTCGGGTCAATGGTCGCTGCCAGAGAGAGAGAAAAGAAACACTCAGCGTGCACTCTATCCTAGATCAGAATGGTTATCACTTTTTCTAATCTGGAAACCTCCCACTGTACCTCAAATTCTCCTCCAAACCTGAAAGAAGAATTAGTCGGGGTCACCCGAGGAGTAAACCAACTCATCAGTGGGAATCGGGATCCAACTATCATCGCATGATAACGTGACGGAATCCGCTCACGCTATCACACTCCAGAAGGTATGCGCATATCTGGCAAGTTTCAGTTCTTTTGAAACTCCCGATGTGATTTCTGCCCCATGCTCTTATGACCTTGACGAAGGTCAACAAATCATAAGTCACATGTCAAGTTCCACCCGTCATTGTCCAGGTTAATTTGAACCCACCCGTACAAGCCCTTGACGAAGGTCAACAAGGCTATACGACTGTCCCAAACCAACACATCTATCTATGCAACAGAAAGGTAACAAGCAGCTACCATACACTATGCCTTGACGAAGGTCAACAAACATAGCATGAATACTACGTGCTACCCGTCTGAAACGACGGAGGGCTACGAATGGTTTCTGGCGAAAACCTTTAACGTAATGAACTTGATATCGTTGAAGGAACAGATAGCTTTTAAAAATATAGTGACGAAAACCGTTGCTAAAGAGGTCACTCCCGGTGAAGGGATCTTGGCTCTTTTCCCGTAGAATGGGGTGCAGGATATTCCAAATGAATACCACGATGCAAAGCAAAAGTAATCGGCTATAGTGAAGTTAATGCCCTGACGCAAACTTCTGTCCAAGGGGTCACTCCCGGTGAAGGGATCTCGGCCCTTGCCTCGTCGACTGAGGAGCAGGATATTCCAAATGAATACCACGATGCAAAACAAAAGTGAACGTCCTTGCAATAACAGCTTTTTGAAAAGTGTTCCAACAACATCAGAATATGTTTGTTTTAACTTGCATTGATCCGAATCAACGCAGTCCCATCATTGATCACACCACAAAGAACGAAAATATACTGACGTATGTATATGCCATCCGCATTCGCCACTGGGTCCCGTCATCACCCGTTAGGTTAGCTTACTAACGGCAGAGCGGGGACTGGACTAGCGCGGATGAAAAACATATACAACATCTACTAATATATATACCAATATATTATATTTCGCTCAAGGCGTGAATAAAATGCAACATCACAGAAATGTACAGCATCACAGAACAATACAGATATCTGGGATCCCCGGGTTTCACAGAGCCACTACTGAAACCCGACGTTCCCCTGGTCGCGTGGATAGCCTGTGCAATGAAATCCTAGACCCCTACGGGCGCGGCAAGTTACCCGCCAAAACCTGAAGTGAGGCAGTCCCCTTCAGCGCCGTGAATGGACTACCCAGCACTTCACGGAATCCGGTAACTTGGGCACCCCTCCTGGGTCAACCTGTACCCCCTACGAGTGCGGCGAATAGCCCGCCAATCCTAGAGTGAAGCCCCCTCCGTCCCAATGCCATGAGATGCGGGCTTGTTGCGCTCCAGAACCCGGCTATCCGTGCACCCCTCCGCGGGGTAATCCTAGTACAGAAAGTAAAATATACATACACCGGGTACATCGACCGCAACCAAGTCGTGCCCCAAAAGAATAATACAAGCAGGCAGTGACGGCAGTCCACATATCGGACGCTCGCCCCGCAATATCAAATGTACATAATACACCAACACTGTACTAGCATTGCATCCAGGCTATCCCCCTCGACCGATCCGCAACATCACAACAAATACATAGAACATCAACGTGAAAGTCACGTTCGCAAATCCGTCTAACCGAGCTATAGCAATCAGACCGGATTTACCGATCGAGTGACATTCACGGTCGCAGATATAATGTAAATACTGTGAAAAATGTGTTTAAAATTTTCCGATTGACCAAAAATTAACAAGTGGGCCCCCAATCAAAACTGTAGCCCTCACAGAAAACCTGGGCCCAATTTTAATATTCCAAAAGCCCTAAAAATAGTCCAGAAGCTTACAGGGAAAAATTGATGCATTGAAGAGTTCAATGTGCGGCGGAACCGCGGCCCCGGGGGGGTTTGGCCGCGGTTCCGCGCTCCAATCATTGACTGAATGCATCGAATTTTTCCAGTAGTCTTATAACTCCCTGCACATCATTCTGAGACCACCTGAAAAATTTTTTGACTTCAAAAAATTTCAACAGAAACTGATGTGAAGGAAAAATACGGTTTTTGGAAATTTTGGTCGATCGGAAATGCAAACACATCAAACGAAGCTAGACGAAGTTAATGGCGAGGCTCTGATACCAATTTAAGTGCACGGCGGCGCCCCGGCCGTCAATCCGACGGCCAAACGCGGAAACAGTGATAAACTTAAATTTTGCGGACTTAGCAAACCGGCACCACCGCGCACTAAACACCCGGATCATAACCATTAACAAGTCTAAGCTAACTAGAAGATGGGTTAGAGATGTACCGACTGATCCGAGTCCTCCGGTCTTCATCTCCACTCCGATCACCTCGCGGGATCTCCGTCCGTCTCCTCCTCGTCGGAAAGGGCACCACGAAGCCGGGTACTTATACGGGCTCCCACCTCAATACCGAGGCAACTCGGGCTCGAAGTTGGCTAGCCGACGCGCCCAAGATTTGCTGTAGAATGTAGTGTTGAATCATAGTCTCTTTTGGGGTGGTGGAATTGCCATGGATGGAGAAGAGAATGATTTGGAGAGAGCTTGTGAACTATGATACCAAAAATGAGAAGGAGAATAATTTCCATACCACAAAAGAAAAACCTCTCTCATTTTTCCTTTTCATCACAAAATGGCCGGCCCCCTCCTTTACAAAATGGTGGAGTGAAAAAACAAATCAAGAAGGAAGGTGATGGTAGTGTAAAGTGAAGGGGTGACCATATCCAAAGACAAGAAAACATCAACCATGCTTACACCTTAATCACATCAAATCTCATTAATGCAAAAGCATGGATGAAAGATATCATAATCAACACAATAGCAAGAAACCCCCTCCATAAAAGTTATTTGCACAATTCCAAATAACCCCTTCCATCGGAAAAGTCCGGCCGGGAAAGAATAAAGGAAAACCGGCCGGAACGGAAAGCAAACTGGCAACTCCAGAAAACTGGTCCCGTAATAAATTACAGGAAAACCCCCATACTGTGCATACACACCCGCATCTGTATTCCGTCCGGATACAAATGCAATGAGACAAAATCTACACTGTACTATACTAGGATCCGGCTTAAACCAAAGCCGGCTAGTAATATCCGTCCGATCCTGATCCGTGCAATACCGCACGTATCTGATCGAACGCTGCCATATAACCATACGGCCACTAGTACAAAACTGTCCGATCCTGATCCGTGCAATACCGCACGTATCTGATCGGACCCTGCCATATCTCCATACGGCCTCTACAGCGTTTCGCCCGAAAGCTTGAGTAACTGAAAGTGTGGTGGACTCTAAAGACTCGTCAATACTATGGCTGTGGATTTAACCACTAGCACGTCAGAGGTATAAGCCAATACGTAACGGGCCACCAGCTATTGACTAAAAGGGACGTCGATGAGTGAACTCATCCTGACACCCTACTGAGCCTGTCAGTGACAATATCCGTACAGTCCGGTCCGTTCGTCTATGAGCATCGCATGTCGGGCCTAGGGGGTTGGTAAAAGTCAGACCCCCAAAAGCGGTACAAGTCGTGTCGGAGTGCAGCCCAGAACACCCTGAGATACTACTGGAATACCTACCAGTAAATCTCCTGCCTTGGCCAAGGACTTCGTGTAATGGGTCTCCTAGACACAGCGCGACCTCACCCCCAATACCGGGAGAGACGAACCCCCGAAGATCCGCTCACTGCCTCCATGTGGCTCGGGACTGTACCCAACTAAAACCTGTTTGCACGACTCCTTTGAGCCGTGGTAGGGTAGTAATCAAAGCACAGTGGGAACTCACACGAGACAAATGACGATCCCCAGGTCGATGAACTAACCTGTACACATGTCACCTGGGAACTGCTATCTGACGTCAGGTATAAGACCAACTAGCATGTTCCCGGCGAGTCCTGTCCGGTGTACTCATAACCCAATGAGCACCTGTATACATCTTAGGTGAACCAACTGACACCAGTGGCTTGTGAGACCGGCCACCGCCCCTCGTCGGGGTCTCAACTGTATACACTAGTCTACTCTGGAGAATCGATGCCCTGTCTCGAAACTCCTACGACTAGGGACCTTTTAAGGATGTGCTTATAGACTACCAGCTCCCACGTATATGATCGCCCTCATACTGCCGGTAGTCAAGCAAGAATCCTAGGGGCTCTATCAACGTGCAATAGCGACCTGTCAGGTCACCTAAAGCAGTACACGATGATAAAGGTAAACCAGATAGCGTACTATCATCTCGAGTAAGACTGTCCTACCGGGATAGGTCCTCCCTCAATCATTGAAATCACGTGCCTGTGATCCAATAATTGACTCTGAGGGCACTATCTCCAACAATTATATGCCCGATATATGAGAGAGTGGGTTGACCCGGACTGACGGATGCCCGATATATGAGAGAGTGGGCTGACCCGGATTGACGGATGCCCGATATACGAGAGAGGGGGGCTGAACCGGACTGACGGATGCCCGATATATGATGATTTACGTGCCGATGCAAGGCACAGGTTTTCATGATGTTTTCGAGTGTCGATGCTAGGCACTCAGGTTCCATGCTTTTGGTTATATCCTCATATTTTCCATGCATATGCTTTATGACATTTACATGCATGATGCTTATTGTCATTGGGTGACGAGTGGATGGGATCCACGTACATGCAGATTGATTACATTGATCATACCTCATATTTATGATATGCTATTACTTGAGGCTCTGGCACGAGCACTTGGCACTACACTCATGTATAGAGATTACATTTCCAGTTTAGCATGCTTCAGATTTATTCATATTGAGGTTTATATATATCTGATCGTATTGACCTAGGATGGGTCATACATTTGATCTCTGCTTGTAGATATTTTCTATTCACGAGTTGGCAACTCACCCCCGTTGTGCCACAGTTCTTGCAGGTTTTGCCGTACAGATTCCATAGCGGCTTTTCTGGCACACTGCTTCTATATGAGTGACTTGCTTGGGTAGGTGGGTTCTTTGTATCAGAACCACCGTTGTACATTTATTATTCGTTGTATCTAGAAATTCCATCAACCAAAACTTGTGTGTTGTTTCAGACTTAGACACAGTGATGTACTATTTCGACCTTAGAGTCGCGTTTGTAGTATTGCGGTTTTCTAGCTGTTTGAGTTTCTTTTTGAGTTTTGATCCTCGCCCTTTGGCGTTGTATATTATATTGCTTGCGTGGTTGTGACCGTCGATTGACGAAGAGCTAGCTCCCGCTTGGGGATGCCTTTTTCCTTGCATATATATATGTTATTCTTGTTGTACCCCGTTCGGGGCCAGTATTTACAAAGGAAATTCTGCCGAAATTTTCAGGAAAGATTACACATTTTAAAAATGCATATTCGGCTTAGTTATTTAAAAACTTTGATTTTCAAAACATGTTTTCTTTACTTCTTAAAATCAGTTTTCCTTTAATTACTCCTTAAATGGTTTTATATTTCTGGGCTTTTGGCTTACTTGGATCAGATGGAGTCCTATAGACTTCATAGGATTCAAGGGCCAGTCGCGTGCTCTTTCGGGTCGTGACATGTCCACCATGAGATGTTGTTTTTACGATTTGGGTTTTCTCCGAACCGAGTGGGGGGGCTATACGGTTGCGGATTTTTACGTAATCCAGACTGAGTAGGGGGGGGCTATACAGTCGGATTCATGGTGGACCCGGTCGAGACCGAGGGGCAGGAAAGCCGTATTTTTAGGCGGGGAGCCTAGCGAGGATACTTGATACCGGAGACAGTTATGAAACATGGCGGATATCTTGGTGATACCGACCGGTGTTATTGGATGACAGGATCGTTCGGGGAAAGTTGCCTGATGGAAACAGAAGCTTTGTGTCGATGTTGGACACGGAAAAATAAACCTTATTTGGAAATAATTGATGAGATTTCAGTTTTGATTTATATATTTAGTAGTTCATGTTTATACTTCCACATGTTATCATGCATTATATTCATCCTTATTGATATTAGCTCTAGTTCGTCATACTTACATTATCAGCCGATATATGTTAGTTTTATTCACCGAGTTGGCAACTCACCTGTAACATTCAGAAAATTTAGAAATAAATAAAATTAATTAATTAAATAATAAAATGTTAAATTTAAAAGTTATTAAAACCAAATAAGACAATTTCATAAGATGTATGTAAAACAAATTAAATTAAAATTTTAGTATGCAACATAAATAAATTATAAGGGTTTTAATATGAATTTTAGCTTCATTTTAATAAAAAGGGTGTTTTATAATAACATAGGTAGTGAGGGGTTGTTATGCAAAATATAGGAAATTGTGCAAATTTGAATGTATTAAGGGTGTAAATGGAAAAGGGGTTGAAAAAATTTTAGCTCAGAATTTTATTACATATTAAAACAAATTGATGAGATAATGCAAGGACACCACCTCCTTTCATGCATACACACACTCCACACCTCCTCCTTGCATGAGGATGGCACCCTTTGGCCTTTGACACCTCCTCCTTCACCTTATCCTTCCCTCTTATCATATATATGTTATGTTCAGATCATTTAACTAATTTACAATCTGAAAATTTATGAAAGAAAAAGAAAACTAAAGAAAACAAGGAAGAACAAGAGAAAGAAGAGGAAAAGAGCTAAGTCTAGGGATTTCTCATCATCAAGCTAGGACAAGGAGCTTGTACATCTTGGAGGGTGTTCTTCCAACAAGTTATTTGTAGGTAAAATCCTTACTCATAGTAGAGATTTAATTCTGGAATTGGTTTAAGTTTGAAATCAAGAGTCTATAATATCGTATTTTAGGTACAACTAAATTCTGTTTGAATCTGTTTTAGTTTAGAGAAAAGTTAACTGAACTAAACAAGGTCTAAATGATGTATGTTGAACCTAGAACAAACCATAGGAGCAAGAACCAGAGGGCTCGGATTTGGGCCGGCGACCAATAGGCAAAATCCGGCGTCGCCGGGTTTTTGGGGAAGTTTGGTGATTTGGGTTGTTGGGTAGGTCTCTGTGTAGGTGTTTGGTTATTTTGGTATTGTTTAAATAAGTTAGTTTAACGGTATATAAAATCTGGGACCTAATATCGGAAAAGGTATCTAAAAATCCAAAATACGACACGGTTAAAACGTATCGCGATTTGTTTTCTGTCGCGATGCAGAGTTGGGTTAAATTTCAGTGAGGTTGAGTGTTAGATGGTTTGCTATAGTCGTACGTAGTGTAGTTAGCACGTACAACTTATGTTTCTTGATTTTACCGTATCGGAATATAGCCGTTTTCTTATACAAGTTAAATTTAATATTAGATTTGAGTTCAGGGGTTTCGGAGGCGGCAAGGAAAGGAAAAGGATTGGCGATTCCTGAGTAGATACGACGTATTTCCGGTGAGTAGACTAAACATCTACCGGGGAATTTTGTAAAGATGGCGTGTTACGCCCGTAGTCTTATTTAAATATAAGTTTTACTTTTGTATGCTAAGTTAATAATACGCATTCATATACACCTATGCATCATTACGTTAATAGATATTAGAACACTGCACAACTATCGACGAGTTATGCCGCACGTGCACATCTTTATATGTTACACTACACCTCGTCGATATTAACATGTCACTTTTACACTAAACATTCATCTTGTTAAAAATGATTCCTATCATACCTCAATTATTAACAATAGTGGTAACTTGCATAAATGACATCATGTTTATCATTCGAATATTCTAAGTTAATATAAGAAGCTTTTGTATTATTGAGAATTTATGGTTTGGGTTTTCCTGTACTATTACATAAATCCAGTGATTTCATGATTGATGTGACATGTCCACCATGAGAGGTTTTATGATTTGGTTTTATTCTGGACCGAGTGGGGGAGCTATACGGTCGCGGATTTATACGTTATCCAAACTGAGTGGGGGAGATATACAGTTGGATACATGGTGGACCCGGTTGAGACCGAGGGGAAGGATAGCCGCATTTGAGGCGGGGGAGCCTAGCGAGGTTACTCGATACCGGAGATAGTGGTGAAATACGGCGGATATCTAGATGATCCCGACCGGTATTATTGATTACAGGATCGTTCGAGGAATGATGCCTGAGAGAAATGGAAGTTTTGTGTCGATGACGGACACGGAAAGATGAATTTTATTGAGAATAAATGATGAGATTTCAGTTTTGGTTATGTGATTTGTAGTACAGATTCATGCTTTCCATATACTATCGTACATCATACTTGCTCTCATTTCGGTTAGTTATGATCGTCATATTTACATTATTAAACGTTATATGTTAGTTATATTCACTGAGTTGGCAACTCACCCCCGTTGTGCCACAGTTCCTTGCAGGGGTAGAGTGGACAGTTAGCAGCAGTACAGATCCACTTTTTCCGCTTTTATCGCATCTTTTGATAGGTGGGTTACATGTGTAGTAACCTTCTCTTTTGGTATTGTATTTTGTATCTAGAAAATCTCCATCAGAACTTGTACTATGACTTAGCATGAGAGATGATTTTATGTATATTATTTGACAGGTGAGATCGTTGTTATGTTAGTGGATATTTCTTTTATTCATATCTGTGATTCTATTGATCTCATATAAGTTGTAAATTTTTATTCCGCTGTTGTTATTGTTGATCCCAACTAGGGATGCAACCAAACTTAACACCTTATATTTTTTTATGTTTAAATTACATAATAACTGTGATTTTTACTTAAAAACTAAATTTTTATAAAAATTCCGCAAAAAGGATTTTGATCTTGGTTTTTGGCTTACTCGGGGTGTGTAATTATCTTTAGATATTATACAACCTAAGTGCCGGTCATATCCAAACTTTGGTCGTGACAAAGTTGGTATCAGAGCCTAGGATTAACCTTATGGAGTCGAGTAGTGAGTTAAGATAAGTTGACGTGAGTCCGTGATTTAGGATGACCTTTGGTTTGATGGAGTAGCTGAATTAGGATGAGTGCAGTGCCGTACGTATGTTCCGCGGCATATTTACGTTACCGTACTCAGCCTAACTAACCTTAGGATGTATTTCTTGATCTATTCTTCCTTTGACTCTCTGTTATTGATTGTTCCTATTCGTAAGCCTTATCAACTCTCGTTTCTTTTTCCAGTTGCTATGGCAACGTGAGCTAGGCGAGCCGCAGCCAGAGATGCAGCTAGGGCGAGTCCGCCTGTGACGGCGACTGGTACACCGGACGTTCCGGCGGTGGATGAGCATGTTGATCCTCCTCCTCCAGATTGTATGACTAGGAAAGAGGAAGGCAGTTAGGATTGCAGCGAATGGTAGGACAGTTAGCTTGTTAGTGTATATGCCCTAGAGGCCATTACTGTATCATACTAATTTGTATATTACTTAATGGAAGCTTGGGATATTCACCTTGTATAGACAATCTTGCTCAATATAGTAGTATGCTACTTGGTTTTTTTCTACTTCAATATGTACATGTGTTTATTTTAGTATATCACCTATACACATTAGTGGAGCCTTTAGGATTTTTGCTTGATTACCAGCGTTGTGATGACAGTCACACTAGTGGGGGCTGGGTAATCTATAAGCACATCCTTATGCAGGTCCCTAGTCGCAGGACTATCGAGACAGGGCATCGATACTCCGGAATAGACTAGCGTATGCGCTTCTCATCCCAGTGTGGGAGACGGTCTGTCCCACAGCCGTCAGTATGTCGTACTTGAGATAGTATGCGGGTGCTCGTTGGGTTACGAGTACACTGGACAGGACTCGTCGGGAACTGTTGGTTGGTACTATACCTATCGTCAGTTATCCATTCCCAGGTGACATGAGTACAGCTTAGTCCGCTGACTTGACACTGTCACTTCGCCTCGAGTGTGTTCCCACTGTACTTAGATTACTATCCTACCATGGCTCAAAGGAGTCGTGCAAACAGGTAGTAGTTGGGTGCAGTCCCGAAGCACTTAGAGGCAGTGACGGTTAGACAGGATTCGTCTCTCCCGGTATTGGGGGTTGACATCGTGCTGTGTCTAGGAGAGCCATTACACAAGTAGTCCCTGGCCAGGGCAAGCGAGATATACTGGTAGGTTTCCAGTGTTATCTCAGGGTGTTCTGGGCTACACTCCGACACGACTTGTACCGCTATTAGGGGACTGGCGTTTACCGCCCCCTAGGCCCGCCATGCGATGTATCAGATGAACAGACCGGACTGTACAGAGATTGTCACATTCAGGCTCAGTAGGAGTTCAGATGGGTTTCACCTCGTCCGTCTTCTTGTCGGCATCTACCTGGGGACCGTTACGCACAACTAGTGCCGTTTGCGGTCTGTGGTTAAACCCACTGCCAGCGTAGTGTCGAGTCTTTAGAGTCCCACGCAGAAAGCTATTCGCCTTTAGGCAAAAGAGTAAAGGTCGCATGGTTTTGCGACAGGTCGCATGGTTTTGCGACAGGGTTCGGTCACATCCGTGCACTTGTGCACGTTTGGTGTCCGGACAGTTAACACTAGCGGGATTTGGGTTAAGCCAGATCCTAGTGTACATTTTGGGATTGGTTTTATCTCGTTTGTATTCGTGTTCCTCGGAACGCGGATGCGGGTGTGTATGCACAGTTGACAGAGAGACAGAGGCAGAGGATTCTCATTGGGGTTGTTGACTGTTGACTATTGACTTTTTGCTAAACCCTAATGAGAATAAGAAATATAATTAACAATAATATTAATTAAGTATTATAGTGACATGGTTGTTGAGGGGTTGACTTTGTTGACTGGTTGACTAGGTTGGACTAGTTGACCATCTTCATGACAATGGCTATCATTTAATGGCAAAGACTTTTGCTTGCTTGTTTATTTTTGCAAAATGAGTGCATGAAATGATATAGCCATTGACTTGAACCATCACATAATACTTGATTACTATTTTGTTATGATGGTTTTGGATATTGAGAGCTTGGATGGCAAAAGAGTTACTCATTTCTCTCATTTCATTTCTCTCTTGCTTGAGCTCTCCCTCTTGCTCTTCCTCTTGCTCTCTCTCTAGCTCAAGGCAACACCCTCTCATGAGTTGAGAATCATTGCCTTAGAGATAAAAGAAAACCCAAATCACTTCTCTACTCATCCTAGTTCACAAGGTTTAGCAAACCAAGTGTTCTAGTTTCTTCAAGTTCGAAGAAGAAGCCAAAGGTAGAAGCTTTCAGGTGGATCCATCTTTGGCGCAAGGAGACGACGAGGTGAGGCCGATCCGTACACCGGAAAGAGTTGAAGACGAAGGAGTTCAAGAAAGGTATAGCCCCCTAACCGAGTAGGTAAAACTCAAGTTTGGTTGTTAGGTAGTTGTTTAACAAAGATCCGTATTATGAGTCCATGTTACCTCCCTCTTGAAAATCGTTTTTCACCACTTCCACAACCTCGTAAGTACCGGGAAGGGTAGCATGGACTTACAGTGGTATCAGAGCCTAGTTAAACACTATCTAACATGTTAGCAAAGTAATTAGAAATTCGATCGGAGAAAAAGTCACGAAACGAACCCGAAAAAATCAAGTTTCTGTCGATTCTGTATTCTGTTCAAAAATTGAAAAATCATACATCAAAAATCGACTCAGGCTTTTTACAAAACACACAAGAAAATTGGTCCAACGAACCGATCAAGTCACCGCGGAAACGCGGCGGGAGCATGCTCCCGCCGCGGTTCCACGGCCGAGTTGACTCGGCCGTGGCACAATTTTGCTGCAGTGTGTTTCTGGGGTTGTTTTGGGATTTTTAAAATATGTTTTTTCTGCCCAGATTTTCCAGAAAGAAAAATTTGTGTTTGGGGCCTAAAAATCCGTATTTTGATCGAACTTCTAAATACTCAAGCTGACGGGTATATATCTGTGATGCGTTATATGTATTGAACGTCCGCTAATCGCTATACATCGATTAGTGAGGGTTATACATATCTGTGATCTGTAATGTTGATGGTATGTGCATATGAATTCATTGGATTGTTGCGGATGAATAGTCGGGGGGTTGTGAGATGAGAGTTTTCTTTTATCTTTCAATTCATGTAATATGTAAATTGATGTAATATTATTTTTGGCCGCACAACCGGGTCGGGGTTGTAGCCATCATTGTATAATTTCTTTTTACTGTTTTTGCTCCTAGGATAGACCCAAGGTGGGGTGCACAAACTACCGGGTATCTTGAAGTGCCGAGTGGCCTACTCACGTCATTGAGGAAGGTTGCTCCGCTTAGGATATTTGGCGGGTAGTTTGCCGCACCCGTAGGGGTCTAGGGTGGGGTATTGGCTATTCATCGCGACCGTGTAATCCGCTTTTCGTTACAGGCTCGTACGAATTGTGGATTCCTAGTATATCCAATGTGTTCATCTGTGATCTGAAATGGCTATCATTGCAATATATCTATGTATGATATTATTTAGGCGTTGCTTATGTTTTGCATCCGCGCTAGTCCAGCTCCCGCTCTGTCGTTAGTTAAGTAACCTAACGGGTAATGATGGGCCCCGTGGCGAATGCGGATGGCATAAGCGTACGTCATATTTTGGTTATTTTCGGCAATGGTAGGATTAAATGATGGGACACATTGGAATTAATGCAAGAAAAAATAAACCAAGTAAAAGTCGTTGGAACACTTTCAAAACCACTCGATTTCCTTTTAAAATAACTTTTAAACGCGGAGCTTAAGCCACTCCTTTTAAAAGCTATCTCGTTCCTTCGATTATATCAAGTTCACTACGTTCACGGTTTCGCCAAAACCATTCGTAGCCCTCCGTCGTTTCACATGGATGGTCAATAGTATTCAAGCTATGTTTGTTGGCCAAAGTCAAGGCATAGTGATTGGTAGCTATTGGGTATTTATGTGCAGTATAGATAGATGTGTTGGTTTGGGGCAGTCGTTCTACCTTGTTGGCCAAAGTCAAGGGTATGTGCGGGTGGGCTCAAATTAACCTGGAGAATGACGGGTAGAACTTGACATGTGACTTATGATTTGTTGGCCAAAGTCAAGGCCATAAGAGCATGGGGCAAAAATCCACATCGGGAGTTTCAAAAGAACTGAAACTTGCTAGCGCTGCATACCATTTGGAGTATGATGATTCTGGTAGGATTCCTTCAGTTTTGTCACGCAATGATATTTGGATCCCGATCCTACTGTGAGTATATGCTACTCCTCGGGAAATTTCTCAATTAACGATCAATGCTATAAACCAAGTAGGTGTCTAGAAAGGTGTTAGCGGGGCTACGCCCACAGGGAAAAGAGGTTATTTAATTAAGGAACTTCGCGAAAGCGTTGGAAAACCTCCCTCGAAGTACCGACACCAGCCTGGCCGAACGGTTAAGCAAGTATTGTACGGTGAGATTGATCCTGACTAATTCTTCCTTTTTGGTTTGAGGAGGGATTCGAGAGACAGTGGGAGCCATCCTGTTTAGACAAATTCAAAACCACTCTAAACTTGCAAGAGCATCATGCTAAAGTGTTTCTTCTCTCTCTCCTAATTGCAGCGACCAAACATCATGACCGGACTTAAGTTATTACTAGATAAAAACAAACTGACAGGACCAAACTACAAAGATTGGCTCAGGAATGTCAAAATGGCAATCACTTATGACAAGTTGGGGTATCTCCTTACCACCAAAGCTCCCCCTGTCCTAGGTCCCACCTCCAGCATCGTGGATAAGGAAATCCGTAAGACTTGGGAGATCGATTGCGCGAAGGCCAAGTGCCTCGTGCTTGCCTCTATGGACAATGAACATCAGAGGAGGCACGAGAATATGGACCTCGAATCCATATTTCTCCATACAAAAGAACTGTATGGAGAGCAATCTCGTATCGCCAGATACGAAGTGTCGAAGAAGTTATTTTCGGCAAGATTGGCCATCGGATCATCGGTAGCGGAACACGTGCTTAAGATGATTGGCTTCATTGAGGAGCTCGCGGACCTTGGGACCATGTTGGAGAATGAGCTATATACAGACTTGATTCTTCAGTCCCTTTCTTCCACTTACGCCCAGTTCATCCTGAATTTCAACTTGCAAGAAAAGGAAGTTGAACTTTCAGAGCTCCTCAACATGCTGAGGAGTGCTGAGGGCACCCTACAGAAAGGTAGGGAAACATCCACTTTGTTTGTAGGAGGGTATTCTTCTTCTAGGTCCAAGGCAAAAGCCAAGGGAAAGAAGAAGAAAACCCCCGCCAAACCAAGGGACGGTGTTAGTAAGGTGGATACGAAGGGAAAGGCAAAGGCAACAAAGGTAGCGGGGAAGCTTGTGGATAAGGAAGAATGCTTTTACTTTCACAAGAGTGGACACTGGAAGAAAGATTGCAGGGCTTGGAAAGCCAGAACACAGGATCTGAAGCAAGTTGCGGCTTCAGCTTCAGGTGTGTATGTTATTGAAAACTGTCTATCAATAAACTCTATTTCCTGGGTATTGGATACCGGATCAGGATCTCATATCTGTAATTCTTTGCAGGCGTTGAGAAACCGTAGGGTTTTGAAGGCAGGTGACATGACCCTCAAAGTTGCAAACGGAGCTAGCATGGATGCTAAGGCCGTGGGGGACTATCACCTGGGAATGTCAGATGGACATGTTTTGGTTTTACGTAATTGCTTTTTTGTATCCAACGCAACTTGTAATATCATTTCTGTATCTTTGATTTCTAAAGAAGGTTATGAATTTGCGTTTGTAAGTAATGTTGTAAACATTCACCTTAATCAAGTTCTGATTGGGTCAGGTACATTATGCAATGGTATATACGTATTAAACCAACCACAGATTTTCAATGTCCAGAATACACACAAAAGAAAGTCTCCGGAAATAAATCAGACTTTCTTATGGCATTGTAGACTGGGTCACATCAATGAGAGAAGGTTGACGAAGTTACATACAGAAGGATATTTGGATCCATTCGAATATCAATCGTATGCCACTTGTCAATCCTGTCTCAAAGGAAAGATGTCAAAGACTCCGTTCACTGGACACGGAGTAAGAGCGAGCTAGCTTTTGGGACTCGTACACAGCGACGTGTGCGGTCCAATGTCTACGCATGCACGAAGCGGTTATTCTTACTTTATTACTTTTACGGATGACTTTTCAAGGTACAGTTATGTCTTCTTAATGAAACATAAATCCGAAGCCTTTGGAAAATTCCAGGAATATAAGAATGAAGTAGAAAAACAAACCGGCAAAAGTATCAAGTTACTGAGATCGGATCGAGGTGGTGAATACTTGAGTGCCGAGTTCCTGGATTACTTAAAAGAGAATGGAATTCTCTCTCAGCTTACTCCTCTATACACTCCGCAACATAACGGTGTATCAGAGAGACGGAACCGAACCCTATTGGATATGGTACGGTCCATGATGAGTAACGCTGAGTTACCGCCATCATTCTGGGGATATGCACTAGAATCAGCTGCATACCTTTTGAACCGAGTTCCAACTAAGACTGTGCCTACTACACCATATCAGATATGGTGTGGGAAGAGACCCTATCTTAATCACATTAAGACATTGGGATGTCCAGCTTTTGTCAAAAAGCAGCATGCGGACAAACTCGAGGCACGCTCAGTACAGTGCAAGTTTGTGGGATATCCAAAGAACTCCAAGGGATATTTCTTCTATTGCGAAGAGGAACAAAAGATTTATGTTTCTCGTCATGCCCACTTCTTGGAAACTGAGTTTTTGGAAAATCAAATAAGTGGGAGCGCAATAGAACTGGAAGAAATTCCAGAACCACGAGCTATTACTGAAAGCTTAGTAGAACCAGAGGGTTCGAAAGATCATGCATTCCTGCGCCGCTCCGCAGGAGTAGTAGGCAGTCTCATCCGCCCGAGAGATACTACGGTTTTCTCATAGACGGGGATAGAGAGGATTGCATCATTAATTATGATGAGCCGACTAGCTTCCAGCAGGCCATTCAGAGTGTTGACTCGGTAAAATGGCTGGATGCAATGAGGACCGAAATGGAGTCTATTTACACCAACAAAGTATGGACGTTGGACGTTGCTCCAGATGGGGTAAAACCCGTAGGATGCAAGTGGATCTTCAAAAGGAAGATTGGTGTAGATGGACAGGTTGAGACCTATAAAGCTAGACTGGTTGTAAAGGGTTTTCGTCAAAGACCTGGTTTGGACTATGAAGAGACCTTTTCTCCAGTAGTTATGCTGAAATCCATTCGGATCCTTCTTTCCATTGCTGCCTTCCACGATTATGAGATTTGGCAGATGGACGTTAAGACCGCTTTTCTAAATGGAAATTTAGAGGAGTGTGTCTATATGGACCAGCCAGAGGGTTTCATTCAGAGTGGGAGTAGCGGAAAGGTGTGCAAGTTGCTTAAGTCCATCTACGGACTAAAGCAGGCATCGCGGAGTTGGAACATCTGTTTTGATGAGATGGTCAAAGAATTTGGCTTTATCAAAAATCCAGATGAACCATGCATCTATAGTAGATTTGTAGCGAGAACTGTAGTATTCCTCGTTTTATACGTGGATGACATTCCTTTAATAGGAAATGACATTCCTATGCTACAATCTGTCAAAGGGTTCTTGTCACACAGGTTCTCCATGAAAGACCTGGGTGATGCCTCATACATTCTGGGGATCCGGATCTATCGTGACAGATCTAAGAGGATATTAGGACTCTCACAGTCCAGGTACATCGACATCATACTGAAAAGATTTAGTATGGAAGATTCCAAGCGCGGTAATCTACCGGCTTGTCACGAGATCACCCTTTCCAAAGAGATGTCTCCTAAGACTGATTTGGAAAGGGATCGCATGTCTATTATACCTTACGCTTCTGCGGTAGGCTCTATAATGTATGCGATGTTGTGTACCAGACCAGATGTAGCTTATGCACTGAGTGTGGTAAGCCGGTATCAATCAAACCCTGGGGAGAAACACTGGATAGCTGTAAAGAACATTCTCAAGTACCTGAGAAGGACTAAGGAGATGTTCTTGGTGTATGGCGGAAAAGACCTCCAGACCGAGGCCTTTGCTGACTCCAGCTTCCAGAGTGACAAGGATGATTCCAAGTCCATGTCGGGTTATGTCTTTACCCTCAATGGAGGGGCGGTGTGTTGGAAGAGTTCCAAACAGGAAACCGTTGCTGACTCGACGATGGAAGCGGAATATATCGCTGCTGCAGATGCCGCAAAAGAAGACGTCTGGATAAGGAAGTTCTTAACTGAACTTCAGGTGGTTCCGTCCATTGTTGATCCAATACCTCTGTATTGCGACAACAACGGGGCTATAGCTTTAGCGAAGGAACCCAGGTCCCATCAGAAGTCCAGACACATCTTGAGGCGGTATCACCTGATCAGGGAGATCGTGGGTCGCCAGGAGATCGAGGTTCGGAGAGTTTCTACGGATGATAACACTGCTGATCCATTCACAAAGGCCTTACCCCAGACTCAGTTCGAGCGGCTGATCGAGATGATAGGTCTTCGATACGCCAGTACATGGCCTTAGTGCACGTGGGAGATTGTTAGTGTATATGCCCTAGAGGCCATTACTTTATCATACTAGTTTGTATATTACTTAATGGAAGCTTGGGATATTCACCTTGTATAGACAATCTTGCTTAATATAGTAGTATGCTACTTGGTTTGTTTCTACTTCAATGTGTACATGTATTTATTTTAGTATATCACCTATACACATTAGTGGAGCCCTTAGGATCTTTGCTTGATTACCAGCGTTGTGATGGCAGTCACACTAGTAGGGGCTGGATAATCTATAAGCACATCCTTATGCAGGTCCCTAGTCACAGGACTATCGAGACAGGGCATCGATACTCCGGAGTAGACTAGCGTATGCGCTTCTCATCCCAGTGTGGGAGACGGTCTGTCCCACAGCCGTCAGTACGTCATACTTGAGATAGTATGCGGATGCTCGTTGGGTTACGAGTACACCGGACAGGACTCGTCGGGAACTGTTGGTTGGTACTATACCTATCGTCAGTTATCTGTTCCCAGGTGACATGGGTACAGCTTAGTCCGCTGACTTGACACTGTCACTTCGCCTCGAGTGTGTTCCCACTGTACTTAGATTACTACCCTACCACGGCTCAAAGGAGTCGTGCAAACAGGTAGTAGTTGGGTGCAGTCCCGAAGCACTTGGAGGCAATGACGGTTAGACAGGATTCGTCTCTCCCGGTATTGGGGGTTGACATCGCGCTGTGTCTAGGAGAGCCATTACACAAGTAGTCCCTGGTCAGGGCAAGCGAGATATACTGGTAGGTTTTTAGTGTTATCTCAGGGTGTTCTGGGCTACACTCCGACACGACTTGTACCACTATTAGGGGACTGACGTTTACCACCCCCTAGGCCCGCCATGCGATGTATCAGACGAACAGACCGGACTGTACAGAGATTGTCACATTCAGGCTCAGTAGGAGTTCAGATGGGTTTCACCTCGTCCGTCTTCTTGTCGGCATCTACCTGGGGACCGTTACGCACAGCTAGTGCCGCTTGCGGTCTGTGGTTAAACCTACTGCCAGCGTAGTGTCGAGTCTTTAGAGTCCCACACAGAAAGCTATTCGCCTTTAGGCAAAAGAGTAGAGGTCGCATGGTTTTGCGACAGGTCGCATGGTTTTGCGACAGGGTTCGGTCACATCCGTGCACTTGTGCACGTTTGGTGTCCGGGCAGTTAACACTAGAGGGCTTTGGTTTAAGCCAGATCCTAGTGTACATTTTAGGATTGGTTTTATCTCGTTTGTATTCGTGTTCCTCGGAGCGCGGATGCGGGTGTGTATGCACAGTTGACAGAGAGACAGAGGCAGAGGATTCTCATTGGGGTTGTTGACTGTTGACTATTGACTTTTTGCTAAACCCTAATGAGAATAAGAAATATAATTAACAATAATATTAATTAAGTATTATAGTAACATGGTTGTTGAGGGGTTGACTTTGTTGACTTGTGGACTTTGTTGACCGGTTGACTAGGTTTGACTAGTTGACCATCATCATGACAATGGCTATCATTTCATGGCAAAGACTTTTGCTTGCTTGTTTATTTTTGCAAAATGAGTGCATGAAATGATATAGCCATTGACTTGAACCATCACATAATACTTGATTACTATTGTTATGATGGTTTTGGATTATGAGAGCTTGGATGGCAAAAGAGTTACTCATTTCTCTCATTTCATTTCTCTCTTGCTTGAGCTCTCCCTCTTGCTCTTCCTCTTGCTCTCTCTCTAGCTCAAGGCAACACCCTCTCATGAGTTGAGAAATATTGCCTTAGAGATAAAAGAAAACCCAAATCACTTCTCTACTCATTCTAGTTCACAAGGTTTAGCAAACCAAGTGTTCTAGTTCTTCAAGTTCGAAGAAGAAGCCAAAGGTAGAAGCTTTCAAGTGGATCCATCTTCGACGCAAGGAGACGACGAGGTGAGGCCGATCCGTACACCGGAAAGAGTTGAAGACGAAGGAGTTCAAGAAAGGTATAGCCTCCTAACCGAGTAGGTAAAACTCAAGTTAGGTTGTTAGGTAGTTGTTTAACAAAGATCCGTATTTTGAGTCCATGTTACCACCTCTTGAAAAATCGTTTTTCATCATTTCCGCAAGCCCGTAAGTACCGGGAGAGGTAACGTGGACTTACATAGCTGAGGCCACTCGAGTACAGAGACAGGATCCGGCACCGACCATGGCAGAGCCCGATGTACAGCCCACGCAGACGGTCGCACTGGTAGAGACGAGAGTGATGGATGTGTCGTTTTAAGAGTTTATGAGGTTGAGACCTCCGGTATTTACAGGGACCGATGTAGCGGAGGATGCTCAGTCCTTTCTTGATAGGATGGCGAGGATTGGCAGATCATTGCGATGTTCTGATGCGAGGTCAGTTGAGCTGACCAGCTTTCGTTTAGAGGGACTTGCACACGAGTGGTGTGAGTCGATGGAGAGAGGGCGAGCTACGGGTCTTCCTCCGATGTTGTGGACCGAGTTTTCCAAGGTCTTTCTTGCCAGATTTCTTCCACAGAGTGTGAGGGATACTAGAGCTAGCAGTTTTGAAGCGTTGCGGAAATCTGCGAGTATGTCGGTGGCAGATTATGATTTACGATTCACCCAGCTGTCGCGCTATGCCCCATACTTGGTACCTACGGAGGAGCTTCGGGTGAAGAGGTTCATAAGGAGTCTGGACACGCATTTGTATCTGGCTATCGGCTCCCAGCAATTTGATACGTATGCGCAGGCCATGGATGTAGGGTTACTAGGCACACGCACAAGGGTCTATAAGGTATCAACCTTGCCCGATTTAAAAATTAGCCGTGCCGAACAACCCTAAACCAAGATCTTAGACTAGAGATTAGGCGAAACAAAGCATGTTAAACACTTTAACACTAAGAGTTTGGGATTACAAGCTTTGTAGTCCGGTCCTTCACTTCTAAAGCTCCGTGTTGAGGTCCCTTCGCTGCGATCATCGAGTATCCGGACTCTCGAAAAGCTCCACGAAGAGAAAGATGCAAGCTTGCTTCCAATCTTCGATAACAAAGATGATCTACCTTGAAGTTTCATTAACACAAGCTCTCACTCACTAAATGAAGTGAACACCCTAATCTAAATGGCTAGGATAGATTAGGATGATGAAGTAGGATTTTAGATCTCATTTATTTTCATTATATCACTCATAAACATCACAAATGAAAAGGCTAGAAAGCTTTTTCATCAAAGGAAGAAGAAGAAGAAGCATGAATAATGAATAATCTTTTTGTGATGAATAATGCAAATGATAATATCATTACAAATGCAACCATGGTCAACTATGACAAGGCTAACTCATGTAGAGATTTAACTAGGGCTAAGGGTTTGGGTTGGGTTAAGAATGAGTCACTTAAAATATCAACCATAATATCTTAGCTCATGACAAAAGAAAACCTTCTAGAAAGTTCATGAAAGAACTAACCCAATTGAAACCCTAACCTTGTTTAATCTCCACTAAACATGTTGCATTAGTAATCATATCATGTTACAATATTATATATCACATATATAATATATATTTGTAACAAAAGAAAATAATACAATTAACATATATCGCATATATATCAATGTATTACCCGGTGCGAAAATTGAATCAATAAGTGAGCTAATATTAGTTAATGTAATTTAATATATCAAATATATAATTATACATTAAATTATCAAATCAACACTTAATCCGATAATCCGGCTATTTCACAAATAACCGACTAATATAATCTGTATCAGTTCATCGAATCAACACTTGATCCGATAACCCGGCTATATCACATATACCCGGCCGATATCTTATATCGTGAGAATCTAATACGGTATCACATACACGTATTGTTCTCGGTCCCGCACATATCACATATGTGCTCCTACTCCGTTTTGCCTGAGCCAAGAAACCTGTGTGTAGGACTCTAAAGAATCGTCAATACGCCGGCAGTAGGTGATGATCATATCAAACACCCACAAGCTGCAAGCGGTCAGCTAAACGTAACAGCCACCCAGGTATTGAGCGCTCAGAAGATCAACAAGCAAGCCTGTACATTCTCCCGTGAATCCAATCAGTAACACTCCCGTAGTCCGGTCTCGTCGTCTGATGTGTCGCATATCTCGCCTAGGGCTGGTAAACATCAGACCCCAGTAGCTTGATAAATCGTGTCGATATGAGGTCTATAACATTTCGAGAAACTACTGATAACACTTACCAGTAGCAACCCTGGCCAGGGATTTCCAGTTATAGCCAATCGAACACAGCACAACATCAACTCCCTACACCGGGAGAGACGAATCCCCTCCTATCGCTCATTGCCTCCATGTGATTCGGGACTGTACCCAAAAGCCACCTTTTTGCACGCCTTCTTGGACATGGTATGATGGAAATCAAAGCACAGTGGGAATCACACAAGACTCTATGACGATCTCAGGTCTACAGGCTACTCTGTACCAGTGTCACCAGAGAACTGCCATCTGACGTGAGGTATAATACCACCTGGGAGTTCTCGGCGACTCCGTCCAGTGTACCCAGTCTCTACTGAGCACCCGTACACCATCCTTGATGTCAAACACCGATGGATATCGGATCATCCATCGCTCATCATATGGGTCAAGATGCGTATACGCTAGTCTACTCTGGTGTATCGATGCCCTGTCTCGATACACCCTCGACTAGGAACAGTTATAGGATGTACTCGTCGACTACCGTGGCCCCACTAGTATGATCTCATCATAGTCCCAGTAGTCGAGTACATATCCTAAGGGCTTTATCAACATGTAACATAGAGACAATCAGAGTACATGTTAAGATAAAGTGTAACCAGATAGCATACTATCATGTCGAGCAAGAAAGTCCTCCCTATATATGTCCAAGCATCAACTATAATATACATCGTATGTACAGTAATGGCCTCTTGGGCATACATATAACTAAAAATCTCCCACTTGCATTACGGCCGTCTATTGTGGTATCGCATACCAAATAATCAGCTGTGGTTGAAGTATCTCATACTCAACCATCCCATAAAAGTCTCTACTGGGAAATAGGCCTTTGTGAGTGGATCCGCGCTGTTGTCCTCTGTGTCTACTCTCCTAACCTCGATCTCCCTGGAGATCAACTATCTCCATGATCAGGTGATACTGCCTAAGAATTATATCTGAATTTCTGATGGGACGGGGGTTCCTTGGCATAAGCCACAACTCCATTGTCACACAATGGTAGGAACGAAGTTCATCTCATGAACTTATATCTATCCAGACTGCCTCTTTGGTAGCATCCTTGGCAACGATGTATCTTGCCTTTAATCGTCTAGTAAGTCACGGTATCTAGCTTAGAACTTTTCTAACATACCGTCCCTCTACTGAGAGTAAAGACAATGCTTGCGACTGACATTCAGTCGTCCTTATCACCCTGGAACCCTTTCCAGTTTATTCTTCCCAGGATCGATTGATACCATCTCACTACAACTAGTGAGAATCCTAACATCCATTTAGATCTATCTCATAGATATAAAACCTAGGATTTAGGAGGTATCACTTTGATCCTATATGGAGAATCCTTATGATAAGCGGAGATTGACCGAGCGTAGCATAGGAAACTCCTTTCCTATTAAGAGTATGTCATCCACGTACTCTACGAGGATCACCACCATACTCCCTACTACCTTTTTTGTATATACAAGGTTCATCTACCATTTTGATGAAGTCAAACTCTTTGACTACCACATCAAAACAGATGTTCCAACTTCGCGATGCCTGCTTTATCATATAAAATATCTTGCACACGTTTCCGCTGATCCCACTGTCTACGAAGCCCTCTGGCTGTGTACTTATAGACGCTCTCTTCTAAATCAATATTTAGAAAAGCAGTCATGACACCCAACCGCCAGATATCGTAGTCATGGTATGTAGCCGTGGCAAGTAGGATCTGGATGGACTTAAGCATAGCTTTGAAAGTCTTAACTTTTCCATGTACACCAAGTAATCTTCTCAAGATATACTTGCTCCTGATGGGGATTTAACCCTTCAGATAAAGCAACCAAAGTCCATACTTTGTTGGTGTATAAGGATTCCATCTCAGATCGCTAAGCATCCAGCCATTCTTACAGAGTCTCATTCCTGATGGCCAGCTCGAAACTAGTTGGGTCATCATCTCATGATGCAATCCTCGCTCCCACTGTCATAGAGAAACCAAAGTATCTCTCAGGTGGGTGAGGAACCCTACTAGATCGGCGGAGAGGCTGAGGTTCGTTGGTTACTATTGAATCCTTTGGTTCAACCAAATCATCAGCTGCAGTTTGTATAGCTGGAACTGTTTCCAGTTCTACCTCATGACAACTAATTTCTTCACAAGAAATTCCCTTTCACAAAGGTGGGATGTTGAGAAACAAAACATCTTTTGTTCCTCGATGTGGTAGAAGATATTTTCTTGCTAATGCTTGGGATATCCAACAAACTTCTACAGAACTGATGTCACGACCCGAAGTTCAACTCGTGACCGGCACTTAATCCACGCAACGTCTACAGGCGTAACGCGACTAAGTAAGCCGAAACCCAGAAATCAAAACCATTAAAAGTAGTGAGTGTTGAAAACATTTAATTAAAAACATTTAGAAAACTTTAATTAGTTCAATGAGGTTCTTTTTAAAGTTAAAATATCCTTATAATAATTTTGGCAGCATTTCCTTTGTAAAAGTAACCCCGAAAATCGGGTAAAAACAGGATATAAGAGAAAATGAGATATAATAAACAAAGCATCCTCAACCGGGAGCAATCACGCCCAACGGCGGAAACCATCACCACAAGAGTAATATACGACGACGTAGCGAAGAATGAGCAAAAAGTAACATCCCAGAATAATAACTGCAAATATAAAGTCGGCTCCCACGAGCTCGACACCAGAATACAAAAATATACATCATCGTCCTCACACTGTTTCTAAGTCAAGTAAATATATGGTAGACGGAGAATACTAGATACAAAAGTGTGTACAATAAAAGTAACCAGATACCACAACCCACCTAAATAGCAAAATAGCTCTCGCACCAACTGTGGTGGTATCTGAAGCCAAAAGATGCAAAAAGGCAGCCTGCCGCGACTACTCTGAGGGGCAACCTGCAAATACTGTGGCACAACGGGGGTGAGTTGCCAACTCATGAATAGAGATAACATATAAAGGTAATCACGAGCATGCACGTACTGCGCTACGCTGTCATATGCCAGCAGGTAAATCTATATGCGACAAGCATTAAGTGCAATAATCATGCAAATGCTCTGTCAGGTAAAATAACTACAGGATGAGATACATGATAATCACTGCTAAGCATGGGATAAACAACATCTACACGAAATATTAATCGTGGAAAAATAGTCGGTGCCCAAGCTGCACCCAAACCCCAAATAAACTCAGGCGCCGGCACTCTCCTCGGCCCTCAAATCCTGTACATCACTGAGAATCACGAGTGCCCAACATCGGCACCCAAAATATCATAAATACTCGTGTCCAGCATCGACACGCAAATCCTCATACATCGGGCTCCGTAAGTCCGGATCATCCCACGGGCTCCGTCTGCGGTATCGGCCCTCGGCCCCGGCAGTACGGATCATCCCGCATCCATCTCTCGACTCTGGTCAGTATCCTCCGGATAACCGCCAAGTCCAACCAATCACCGGTAGGTACTCGCCCACCTCCAGGCTCAATCGGCAAAGTCCATCGATCATCTTGCCGAGGGGAACCATACCGGGTCCACCACGAACCCGCAAACGGATCATCCACTCCACGAATCGGGTTTCAAGTACACGTCTCAGCACCGAGAAAACGCGTGGTGGCCGCACCAAAATATCATATCACGAGGAACCGGGTTTTCAAATAGTGCATCTTTTCTTAAATAACTCCACGGTCCTCAAAACCAGAAATCACATAAAAATCCAACACCAATGAGTAAATTAAATACGTTGTGCTATGTACATCAAGTCATCATAATATAGGTACAAGGGAGAAACCGCGTTTCTTAAGATTGTTCAGTTTTCAAAGACAGCATGCGGCTTCCAATTTCTATGAAAATCATATTGAATCATATGTGAAATGAACTACAGTATAATGATCATGGCAATTCTACAGTGAGTGTGTCATGGCAATTACTAACGGTGTGTGTGTAATATGCAGATTAGTGCTCGTGCAACATAAACCATTAGTAATAGTGCGGTGTTCTATCAATTCTAAGTTTTCATACATATAGCAGGGAATGCAGTATGCAACAACAGTATCCATGAACAGTCAATGTAGGTAAATGCAATGTGTAGCTATAAAGTCCTATCAGCCCTGACGTAGAACGCCATGCAGGCGATATCCCTGTAGATGTTAAATCTACTCACCGAAGTCTCGCGCTAAGTGTAGCCGACAACTTGCTTCCCCTTCTTCGCAGTGTCCGTCTCACTCGCCTGCGAACCTAGATTTACACAAAATATCACACATAAGCTCAAATCCACCAAAAACACAATATTAAGGTCAAACTAGAACCCCGCGTTGCAACCCAAGCGCGCGTGTGCGCGATACGCTAAAACGTGTGATTACGCTCCTGAAGCTAACCTGATATGTCGCGATACGCAGCACAACCCAAAACCACACATGTATCACGTGTGTCGCGGAGATTTAAAATACGGAAAATAGGGTAATAGGTCCGAGATTTTGATACAGAATTGAAATTACAAAAATAAATATATCATAAATCCCCAAATATCAGCAGACACCAACCACCAAAACCCCAACCCAATACCCTCCCATCTGGCCGCAAATTGCGGCCAGAATGATTATTTTGGCGGCCTGGGTAGGGGGTGGGCTCCCGGGTTTGGTGTGTGCACTCCATACCCCCTGTATATGCTACAGTAATTCCAATTTTAATTTACAGAAACTCGGGTGGCAGCAGATTCCTCAGAGCTCAAATTCAAGTTAAAAGTCACACTTTGCACTAAAATGAAACTTTAGGGCACGCCTTCAAAACCATCGATCAATCCTCGATATCATCGTATAAACGCCCAATAGTCGAGGTAAAACACAATACACAATTGCAGAATTAAAAATACGGAATACGGAAACACGAATCCAAAACAGTAACTTAGGAAATAGGCTCCAGATTTCACCCTAAGTCAAACTAGACAAATCTATATATATCAGGGGTCTAATCTATGCATGTAGGGGCTACAGAACCAAAACTAGCAAGTTTGGTGCAGGTATGGCCGCAAATTGCGGCCAATGGGAATAAATTGGCGGCCTGGAAATAGAAGTGGGGGCTGGGGTCTTGTGTGGTGGTTCCTGGGTGCCTGCACATCTCACTGTCCAATCAATTTTATTTTAGGATGTCTCGGGTGATAGCAGATTCCCAAATACAATCCCAGAATTGCAGTTTTTCCCGACATCGTCTCATAAATCCGTATTCTGGTTTAAAGCTTCAGGTTAGGGTCCAATATAACATCACACCAAGATTCTAAGGTCACAACAAGTCTTAGTTTCACTTCACAACTCAATTTTTCCTCAAATCCTAACTAGGTTATCCTTAAATCCACAAAAACACACAATATCGATATGAAACCTGAATCGAAGCTTAAGCACAAGAAATACCACTCTAATTGTGAAGGAATTACCTCATAAGACCCACATGAATGCTCAACAGCGCCAAGATGAAAACTTTCTTGGTCCATCCTATAGCTTGCAAGCTTGTGCATATTTTTTATGAAATGAGAGTGGGGTTTTAGTGAAGTTTTAGAGGTGAAATGAGGGCTTGAAGGTGGAGGAAGGGGAAGGAAGCAGCAGCCGCAGGAGATGAAGGAGGAGAGGGAGAGAAATGAGTGTGGGGATCTACGAAATGGGCTAAGTCATTGGTCAAAAGGGACCATACCTCTCTCTCTCTCACCATACCTCATTCTTTATTCTCTTTTCCATTTTCTTTTCCTTTTCTCCAAAACCTTCTCACTAGAATAGTAACCCCAAATAACATGATAGAAAATGCACAAGTGTGAAAAAAGTGATATGTGCATGTTTTGCACAAAATTGCTAAAAAACCGATTAGCGATTTTTAATCGCGATTAGCACTAAATTAGCATATAACTAATCATAAAAACTTAAAAATGGCACAATTCTATAAATTACCCTATTTTAGAATTTTCCATAATTTTTCTAAAATTTTTCCCATTTATTTGTATTTAATAATACCAAAATATTAAAATATTCAATAAAATAATATTAAATTATAAAAATTTCCAAAAATAATATTTTATTTTTTTGAAATGTTACAACGGATTTTACCCTATCTGGAGCAACGTCCAATGTCCATACTTTGTTGGTGTACATGGACTCCATTTCGGTCCGCATTGCATCCAGCCATTTTACCGAGTCAACGTTCTGAATGGCCTGCTGGAAGCTAGTCGGCTCATCATAATAAATGATGCAATCCTCTCTATCCCCGTTTATTAGAAAACCGTAGTATCTCTCAGGCGGATGAGACTGCCTACTACTCCTGCGGAGCGGCGTAGGAATGTCCTGATCTTTCGAACCTTCTGGTTCTACTAAGCTTTCAGTAATAGTCTGTGGTTCTGGAATTTCTTCCAGTTCTATTGCGCTCCCACTTATTTCCTTTTCTAAGAACTGGTGTTCCAGAAAGTGGGCATTACGAGAAACAAAGACCTTTTGTTCCTCTGCGTAATAGAAAAGATACCCCTGGAGTTCTTTGGGTATCCCACAAACTTGCACAGTACTGAGCGTGCCTCGAGTTTGTCCGCATGCTGCTTTTTGACAAAAGCCGGACATCCCCAGATCTTCAGATATTGAAAATAGGGTTTCTTCACACTCCATATCTCATATGGTGTGGTAGGCACAGTCTTAGTTGGAACTCGGTTCAAAAGGTATGCAGCTGATTCTAGCGCATATCCCCAGAATGATCGCGGCAACTCAGCGTTACTCATCATGGACCGTACCATATCCAATAGGGTTCGGTTCCGTCTCTCCGATACACCGTTATGTTGCGGAGTGTACGGAGGAGTAAGCTGAGAGAGAATTCCATTCTCTTTTAAGTAATCCAGGAACTCGGCACTTAAGTATTCACCACCTCGATCAGATCTTAGTGTCTTGATACTTTTGCCTATTTGTTTTTCTACTTCATTCTTATATTCCTGGAATTTTCCAAAGGCATCGGATTTATGTTTCATTAAGAAGACATATCCGTACCTTGAAAAGTCATCCGTAAAAGTATTGAAGTAAGAATAACCACTTCGCGCATGCATAGACATTGGACCGCACACGTCTCTGTGTACGAGTCCCAAGAGCTCGCTCGCTCTTACTCCATGTCCAGTGAACGGAGTCTTTGTCATCTTTCCTTTGAGACAGGATTGACAAGTTGCATATGATTGATATTCGAACGGATCCAAATATCCTTCTGTATGTAACTTCGTCAACCTTCTCTCATTGATGTGACCCAGTCTACAATGCCATAAGAAAGCCTGATTTCTTTCCGGAGACTTTCTTTTGTGTGTATTCTGGACATTGAAAATTTGTGGTTGGTTTAATACGTATATACCATTGTTTAATGTACCCGACCCAATCAAAACTTGATTAAGATGAATGTTTACAACATTACTTACAAATGCAAATTCATAACCTTCTTTAGATAATAAAGATACAGATATGATATTACAGGTTGCATTGGGTACAAAAGAACAATCACACAAAACCAAAACGTGTCCATCTGACAACCTCAGGTGATAGTCCCCCACGGACTCAGCATCCATGCCAGCTCCGTTTGCAACTCTGAGGGTCATATCACCTGCCTTCAAAACGCTACGCTTTCTCAGTGCCTGCAAAGAATTACAGATATGAGATCCTGATCCGGTATCCAATACCCAGGAAGTAGAGTTTATTGATAGACAGTTTTCAATAACATACACACCTGAAGCCGAAGCCACAACTTGCTTCGGGTCCTGGTTTCTGGCCTTCTAAGCCCTGCAATACTTTTTCCAGTGTCCACTCTTGTGACAGTAAAAGCACTCTTCCTTCCCCACAAGCTTTCCCGCTACCTTTGTTGCCTTTGCTTTTCCCTTCGTATCCACTTTACTAACACCGTCTCTTGGTTTGGTGGGGGTTTTCTTCTTCTTTCCCTTGGATTTCGCCTTGGACCTAGAAGAGGAAGATCCTCCTACAAACAAAGTGGATGTTTCCCTACCTTTCTGTAGGGTGCCCTCTGCACTCCTCAGCATGTTGAGGAGTTCTGAAAGTTCAACTTCTTTTTCTTGCAAGTTGAAGTTCAGGATAAACTGGGCGTAAGTGGAAGAAAGGGACTGGAGAATCAAGTCCGTGTAGAGTTCGTTCTCTAACATGGTCCCAAGGTCCGCGAGCTCCTCAATGAAGCCAATCATCTTAAGCACGTGTTCCGCTACCGATGATCCGACGACCAATCTTGCCGAAAGCAACTTTTTCGAGACTTCGTATCTGGAGATACGGGATTGCTCTCCATACAGTTCTTTTGTATGGAGAAATATGGATTCAAGGTCCATATTCTCGTGCCTCCTTTGATGTTCATTGTCCATAGAGGCAAGCATGAGGCACTTGGCCTTCGCGCAATCAATTTCCCAGGTCTTATGGATTTCCTTATCTGCGACGCTGGTTTTGGGACCTGGGACAGGGGGAGCTTTGGTGGTAAGGAGATACCCCAACTTGTCATAAGTGATTTCCATTTTGACATTCCTGAGCCAATCTTTGTAGTTTAGCCCTGTCAGTATGTTTTTATCTAGTAGTAACTTAAGTCCGGTCATGATGTTTGGTCGCTGCAATTAGGAGAGAGAGAAGAAACACTTTAGCATGATGCTCTTGCAAGTTTAGAGTGGTTTTTAATTTGTCTAAACAGGATGGCTCCCACTGTCTCTCGAATCCCTCCTCAAACCAAAAAGGAAGAATTAGTCGGGATCAATCTCACCGTACAATACTTGCTTAACCGTTCAGCCAGGCCAGTGTTGGTACTTCGAGGGAGGTTTTCCAACGCTTTCGCGAAGTTCTTTAATTAAATAACCTCTTTTCCCTATGGGCGTAGCCCTGCTAACACCTTTCTCGACACCTACTTGGTTTATAGCATTGATCGTTAAGTGAGAAAGTTCCGGAGGAGTAGCATATACTCACAGTAGGATCGGGATCCAAATATCATCGCATGACAAAACTGAAGGAATCCTACCAGAATCATCACACTCCATATGGTATGCAGTGCTAGCAAGTTTCAGTTTCTTTTGAAACTCCCGATGTGGATTTTTGCCCCATGCTCTTATGACCTTGGCGTGGGTCAAAATGTCATAAGTCACATGTCAAGTTATACCCATCATTATCCAGGTTAATTTGAACCCACCCGTACCTACCCTTGACGTAGGCCAAAATGGCAGTACGACTGTCTCAAACCAACGCATTCTATCTATGCAACAGATAAATATTCGGTAGCTACCAATCACTATGCCTTGGCGTGAGGTCAAAATACATAGCTTGAATACTACCGAATATTTAACTGAAATGATGGAGGGCTACGAATGGTTGTGGCGAAACCGTGAACGTAGTGAACTTGATATAATCGATGGAACGAGACAGCTTTTAAAAGGAGTGGTTCAAGCTCCGCATTTAAAAGTTGTTTTGAAAAGAAACCGAGTGGTTTTTGAAATTGTTCCAATGATTTTTACTTTGGTTTATTTTCTTGCATTAATTTAATGCGTCCCATCATTTAATCCTACCATTGCAGAAAACAACAAAAATATGACGTACGCTTATGCCATCTGCATTCGCCACGGGGTCCCGTCATCACCCGTTAGGTTACTTAACTAACGACAGAGCGGGGGCTGGACTAGCGCGGATGCAAAACATAAGCAACGCCTAAATAGATATCTACATATAGATATATACATTGGATGAATACATTGGATATACTAGGAATTCGCGTTTCGTTCGAGCCTGCAACAAAGAGCGGATTACACGGTCGCGATGAATAGCCAATACCCCACCCTAGACCCCTACGGGTGCGGCAAACTACCCGCCAAGTATCCGAAGCGAAGCAAACTCCCTCAACAACGTGAGTAGGCCACTCGGCACTTCGAGGTACCCGGTAGTTTGTGCACCCCACCTTGGGTCTATCCTAGGAGCAAAAACAGTAAAAGAAATTATACAATGACGGCTACAACCCCATCCCGGTTGTGCGGCCATATAAATAATATTACATCAATTACAAATTACATGAATTGAAAGATAAAGAAAAAACTCTCATCTTACAACCCCCGGCTATTCATCCGCGACAATCCAACGAATTCATATACACATACCATCAACATTACAGATCACAGATATGTAAAACCCCCACTAATCGACGTATAGCGATTAGCAGACGTTCAATACATATATCACATCACAGATATAACCCATTAGCCAAAGTCTAGAGAAGTTCGATCAAAATATGGATTTGTAACCACCCCAAAAACAAATTTGTTCTCTGGAAAATCTGGGCAGAAACAAACCATCCTAAAAATCCCAAAACACCAATATAAGAACACTGCAGGAGAAACGACCTACGGACGAGTCAACTCGGCTGTGGATCCGCGGCAAGAGCATGCTCTTGCCGCGGTTCCGCGGTGAGTTGGTCAACTCGCTGGATCGTTTTTCTTGGGTGTTCTGTAAAAACCCTGAGCCGATTTTTAGTACATGATTTATTATTTTTTGATCAGAATTAAAAATCGGCAGAAAGTTGATATTTTTAACGTGTTTTGCGGTTTTTTTGTCCGATCGAAATTCTAGATACTTTGCTAACATGCTAGGGTGTGTTTAGCTAGGCTCTGATACCACTGTATGTCCACTTTACCTCTCCCGATTCTTTCGGGCTTGCGGAAACGGTAAAAACCGATTTTTAGGGTCATGGTAACATGGACTAGAAAACCCGGATCTTTGCTAAACTACACACTAGCAACTAACAAGAGCTTTACCTACTCGGTTAAGGGGTTATACCTCAACTTGAACTCCTTCTCTTGGACTCTTTGTGGTGGTCGGATGGTTCTCTCCTCGTCGCCTTCTCTTGCCGAAGATGGATCCACCTGAGGGTCTCTACCTTGAGCTCCTTCCTCGAACTTGAGGAAACTAAAGTGTTAGGCTTGCTAGACCTTCAACCTTAGGAAGAGTAGAGAGTGGCTTTGGTGTTTTATTTCAAAGGAAATGGTTCTCAACTCATGAGAAGGATTTTCCTTGAGCTAGAGGAAGAGGAAGAGCAAAATGGATGAGAGAGAATGAATATGAGAGAATGATAATAGTTTTGCAACCATAACCAATATATGTGAATTAATCTAATTAATAATATTAATCAAAATGAAAAAGTTGATGGTTGGTTTGATAAGACCATTATCATTTCACAGTAAATGTTTTTGCAAAGATCAAAGAGCATCATTGGAGTGAAATGATGATGGTCAATGTTTCAACCTTGGTCAACAAGTCAACCTTGGTCAACAAGTCAACAACCCTAACCATAACTCAATTTCCTTTAATTAATATTATTAATTGATATTTCACATATTCATTAGGGTTTGGTAAACGATAACCGTCAACTGTGCATACACACCCATACCAAAACCCTAATGAGAATCCTTTTCCCCTGCCTCAGTCAACTGTGCATACACAACCGCATTCGTGTTCCGAGGAGCACGAATACAAAGAGATAAAGCTAACCCCAAAGCATATACTAGAATCTGGCTCAAACCAGAGCCCGCTAGTAATGACTGTCCGGACACCAAACGTGCACAAGTGCGCGGATGTGAACGAACCCTGTCGCAAAACCATGCGACCTCTACTCTGTTTTTGCCCAAAGGCGAATAACCCTCTGTGTGGGACTCTAAAGACTCGACACTACGCTGGTAGTCGGTTTAACCACAGGCCGCAAGTGGTACTAGCTGTACGTAACGGTTCTCAGGTAGATGCCGATAAGAAGACTGACGAGGTGAACCCATCTGAACTCCTACTGAGCATGAATGTGACAATCTCCGTACAGTCCGGTCTGTTCGTCTGAGAATATCGCATGGCGGGCCTAGGGGGCGGTAAACGTCAGTCCCCTAATAGCGGTACAAGTCATGTCGGAGTGTAGCCCAGAACACCCTGAGATAACACTGGAAACCTACCAGTATATCTCGCTTGCCCTGGCCAGGGACTTTGTGTAATGGCTCTCCTAGACACAGCGCGATATCAACCCCCAATACCGGGAGAGACGAATCCTGTCTAACCGTCACTGCCTCCAAGTACTTCGGGACTGCACCCAACTACTACCTGTTTGCATGACTCCTTTGAGCCGTGGTAGGGTAGTAATCAAAGTAAAGTGGGAACACACTCGAGGCGAAGTGACAGTGTCAAGTCAGCGGACTAAGCTGTACTCATGTCACCTGGGAACTGATAACTGATGATAGGTATAGTACTAACCAACAGTTCCCGACGAGTCCTGTCCAGTGTACTCGTAACCTAACGAGCACCCACATACTATCTCAAGTATGACGTACTGACGGCTGTGGGATAGACCGTTTCCCAAGCTGGGATGAGAAGCGTATACGCTAGTCTACTCCGGAGTATCGATGCCCTGTCTCGATAGTCCTATGACTAGGGACCTGTATAAGGATGTGCTTGTAGATTACCCAGCTCCCACAAGTGTGACTGCCATCACAACGCTGGTAATCAAGCAAAGATCCTAAGGGCTCCACTAATGTGTATAGGCAATATGCTAAAAGAAACACATGTACACATTAAAGTAGAAACAAACCAAGTAGCATACTACCATTTTGAGCAAGATTGTCTATAAAACTGTGAATATCCCAAGCTTCCATTAAATAATATACAAACTAGTATGATACAGTAATGGTCTCTAGGGCATATACACTAATAGCATATGCATGGAAGTATGAGGATGTAAATCAACATGTGTCGCTCGTGACATATCAAAATCATGGAACCAGAGTGTCTAGCATCGACACTCGAAAACATCATGAAACCTGTGCCTAGCATCGGCACGTAAATCCTCATATATAAATAGGGCTCCGTCAGTCCGGATCGGCCCATAGGCTCCGTCGGTCTGGATCAGCCCGTCTCATCTCTCAACTCCGGTCGGTATCCTCCAGATATCCTCCGAGCTCAAATACAATCACCGGTAGGTGGTACTCCCCTGCCAGGCTCACCTTCTAATATATACGAGCCTTCTTGCCCCGGGGTACCTCACCTGGTCCACCATGTACTCGCAGACGGTGCCTACCTTTCCTCGTATCGGGTTTCACATGTCGCTCTTAGAACCGAGAAAACACATGGTGGACGCACTGAAATATCATATCAAGGGTAACCGGGTTTTTAAAACAATACATTCTCTTTTGAAATACCCATGGTTCCCAAATCCAGAAATATCATGGAAACAACATATCTCAATGCGTATAATCATAAAGCATGATGTATGCGACATATAAAAGAAATGTAAGCATATCGGTATATCATGCGACATAAAACAGTAATATGCACATAGCGAGGGAAGACCGCTCTTTTGAAATGAATCAGTTTTAAAAGTATCTTGCGGTTCCCAAATCTCAAATCAAGCCAGAATCATCTATGTATGTGCAAATACGTATGTATGCAAGAATGGGTGTACAATATGTATGTGCACAAGTATGAGTATACAATATGTGAGTACACAAGTATAAATGTACAATAGGTAGGTTCATAAGTATGAGTGTACAATATGTAAGTACACAAGTATGAATGTACAATAGGTATGTGCACAAGTATGAGTGTACAATAGGTAGGTGCACAAGTATGAGTGTACAATATGTAAGTACACAAGTATGAATGTACAATAGGTATGTCCACGAGTATGAGTGTACAATATGTAAGTACACAAGTATGAATGTACAATAGGTATGTGCACATGTATGAGTGTACAATATGTAAGTACACAAGTATGAATGTACAATAGGTATGTGCACAAGTATGAGTGTACAATATGTAAGTACACAAGTATGAATGTACAATCGGTAGGTACACAAGTATGAGTGTATAATATGTAAGTACAGAAGTATGAATGTACAATAGCTATGTGCACAAGTATGAGTGTACAATATGTAAGTACACAAGTATGAGTGTACAATATGTAAGTACCCAAGTATGAGTGTACAATATGGGTCATAACCTGAATGCAACAATCCTACAGTATAGTGACATGGCAATTATCGATGATGAAGTGTGTGAGCCGGCAAGCAGGTGTATGTGGAACATATGCATCATCGATAATGGTGCTGGTGTCCTAACAGCATGGTTTGATATAACAATAAACATATTTAAACATGCAATGCGATGCGGACAGCAAGATTATGCGGCAAATGAATAATAAATACATCAGTACAGAATCTACATCAATGTATCTATGTCATACTGTTTTGCCATTTGAAAGAAGACAAATCGGGGTTTTTAGGAAAATAAGGGCTACGGTGTTTTTAAGAAAAGATGCGTCTTTCGAAAATATCCGTAGAATCCCTTTGCCTGTCTTTAAAATACTCCCGATTCGTTAGTTTGAAATAGGTATGACATCGGCTTAGCCTAACATCTACTAAGAAAACTACAGATCTAACTAACAAGTCAATCGGGAGGGGTATGAAAACCACCTAAATATGAGTCGATATATATATATATATATATATATATATATATATATATATATATATAATAGTCGGTGATCCCGCCTCAAAGGTACCGCGTACGATACAATATCATATGACATCCTCAAGTCATGAGTGCGGATCATATCATCAATATAAAGCTTGTACGACACATCCATCGTACGGCATCCCAAATCTGGGTACGGGTTGTAAGTCCATGCTACCTCTCCCGGTACTTTCAGGCATGCGGAATTTGACGAAAAACAATTTTCTTGAGGTGGTAACATGGACTCAAAACTGGATCTTTGTTAAACATCTAACTAACAACCTAACTAGGAGTTGTTAACTACTCGGTTAGGGGGTTATACCTTTCTTTCTTGATCTCCTTCGTCTTCAAGCCTCGATGGTTGTCCGGATCGGCTTCACTCCGTCGTCTCCTTGCGCCGAAGATAGATCCAACTCGAAAGCTTCTACCTTTGGCTTCTTCTTCGATCTTTGAAGAAACTAGTTCACTTGGTTTGCTAAACCTTGTGAACTAGAGTGAGTAGAGAAGAGTGTGTTGGGATTTTCTCTATGGTTCTTGGTTCTCAACACATGAAACAAGTGAACCATAGACTAAGAGAGGGAGAGCAAGAGGAAGAAGATGAGAGCTCAAGAACTCAAGAGAGAGAATGAAAATGATAGAATGAGAAAGACTTTTCTCTCTTGGCTCTCATAATCCAAAGCCATCATCACAAAAATAGTAATCAAGTATTGTGTAAATGGTTTATGCTACAAGAGCCATATCATTTCATGCACTCATTTCTCACAAGAGAAACAAGCAAGTAAAAAGTCTTTGCCATGAAATGATAGCCATTGTCATCATGATGGTCAACTAGTCAAACCTAGTCAACCGGTCAACAAAGTCAACAAAGTCAACCCCTCAACAACCATGTCACCATAATACTTAATTAATATTATTGTTAATCATATATCATATTCTCATTAGGGTTGAGTAAAAAATCAATAATCAACAGTCAACGGTCAACAACCCTAATGAGAATCCTCTGCCTCTGTCTCTCCGTCAACTGTGCATACACACCCGCATCCGCGTTCCGAGGAACACGAATACATACTGGATAAATCCAATCCCAATACGTATACTAGGATCTGGCTTAAACCAAAGCCCGCTAGTGTAAACTGTCCGGACACTAAACGTGCACAAGTGCACGGATGTGACTGAACCCTGTCGCAAAACCATGCGACCTCTACTCTTTTGCCTAAAGGCGAATAGCTTTCTGTGTGGGACTCTAAAGACTCGACACTACGCTGACAGTGCGTTTAACCACAGACCGCAAGCGGCACTAGCTGTGCGTAACGGTCCCCAGGTAGAAGCCGACAAGAAGACTGACGAGGTGAAACCCATCTGAATTCCTACTGAGCCTGAATGTGACAATCTCCGTACAGTCCGGTCTGTTCGTCTGATACATCGCATGGCGGGCCTAGGGGGCGGTAAATGTCAGTCCCCTAATAGCGGAACAAGTCGTGTCGGAGTGAAGCCCAAAACACCCTGAGTTAACACTGGAAGCCTACCAGTATATCTCGATTGCCCTGGCCAGGGACTACTCGTGTAATGGCTCTCCTAGACACAGCGCGATGTCAACCCCCAATACCGGGAGAGACGAATCCTATCTAACCATCACTGCCTCCAAGTGCTTCGGGACTGCACCCAACTACCACCTGTTTGCACGACTCCTTTGAGCCGTGGTAGGGTAGTAATCAAAGTACAGTGGGAACACACTCGAGGCAAAGTGACAGTGTCAAGTCAGCGGACCAAGCTGTACTCATGTCACCTGGGAACTGATAACTGACGATAGGTATAGTACCAACCGGTCAGTTCCCGACGAGTCCTGTCCAGTGTACTCGTAACCTAACGAGCACCCGTATACTATCTCCAGTACGACGTACTGATGGCTGTGGGACAGACCATCTCCCACACTGGGATGGGAAGCGCATACGCTAGTCTACTCCGGAGTATCGATGCCCTGTCTCGATAGTCCTGCGACTAGGGACCTGTATAAGGATGTGCTTATAGATTACCCAGCCCCCACTAGTGTGGCTGCCATCACAACGCTGGTAATCAAGCAAAGATCCTAAGGGCTCCACTAATGTGTATAGGTGATATACTAAAATAAACACATGTACACATTGAAGTAGAAACAAACCAAGTAGCATACTACTATATTGAGCAAGATTGTTTATACAAGGTGAATATCCCAAGCTTCCATTAAGTAATATACAAACTAGTATGATACAGTAATGGCCTCTAGGGCATATACACTAACAATCTCCCACTTGCACTAAGGCCATGTACTGGCGTATCGAAGACCTATCATCTCGATCAGCCGCTCGAACTGAGTCTGGGGCAAGGCCTTGGTGAATGGATCTGCAGTGTTATCTTCTGAAGCAACCCTCCGGACCGCGATCTCCTGGCGATCCACGATCTCCCTGATCAGGTGATACCGCCTCAAGATGTGTCTGGATCTCTGATGGGACCTGGGTTCCTTTGCTAAAGCTATAGCCCCGTTGTTGTCGCAATACAGAGGTATTGGATCAACAATGGACGGAACCACCTGAAGTTCTTTCAAGAACTTCCTCATCCAGACAGCTTCTTTTGCGGCATCAGATGCAGCGATGTATTCCGCTTCCATCGCCGAGTCTGCAACGGTTTTCTGTTTGGAACTCTTCCAACACACCGCCCCTCCATTGAGGGTAAAGACAAAACCCGACATGGACTTGGAATCATCCTTGTCACTCTGGAAGCTGGAGTCAGCAAAGGCCTCGATCTGGAGGTCTTTTCCGCCATACACCAAGAACATCTCCTTAGTCCTTCTCAGGTACTTGAGAATGTTCTTTACCGCTATCCAATGTTTCTCCCCTGGGTTTGACTGATACCTGCTTACTACACTCAGTGCATAAGCTACATCCGGTCTGGTACACAACATCACATACATTATAGAGCCTACCGCAGAAGTGTAGGGTATAATTGACATGCGATCCCTTTCCAAATCAGTCTTGGGAGACATCTCTTTGGAGAGGGTGATCCCGTGACAAGCCGGTAGATTACCGCGCTTGGAATCTTCCATACTGAATCTTTTCAGTATGGTGTCGATGTACCTGGACTGTGAAAGTCCTAATATCTTCTTGGATCTATCACGATGGATCCGGATCCCCAGGATGTATGAGGCATCACCCAGGTCTTTCATGGAGAACCTGTGTGACAAGAACCCCTTGACAGATTGTAGCATAGGAATGTCATTTCCTATTAAGAGAATGTCATCCACGTATAAAACGAGGAATACTACAGTTCTCGCTACAAATCTACTATAGATGCATGGTTCATCTGGATTTTTGATAAAGCCAAATTCCTTGACCGTCTCATCAAAACAGATGTTCCAACTCCGCGATGCCTGCTTTAGTCCGTAAATGGACTTAAGCAACTTGCACACCTTTCCGCTGCTCCCACTCTGAATAAAACCCTCTGGCTGGTCTATATAGACACACTCCTCTAAATTTCCATTTAGAAAAGCGGTCTTTACGTCCATCTTCCAAATCTCATAATCGTGGAAGGCAGCAGTGGCAAGAAGGATCCGAATGGATTTCAGCATAGCTACTGGAGAAAATGTCTCGTCATAGTCCAAACCAGGTCTTTGACGAAAACCCTTTGCAACCAGTCTAGCTTTATAGGTCTCAACCTGTCCATCTACACCAATCTTCCTTTTGAAGATCCACTTGCATCCTACGGGTTTTACCCCGTCTGGAGCAACGTCCAACGTCCATACTTTGTTGGTGTACATGGACTCCATTTCGGTCTGCATTGCATCCAGCCATTTTACCGAGTCGACGCTCTGAACGGCTTGCTGGAAGCTAGTAGGCTCATCATAATCCATGATGCAATCCTCTCTATCCCCGTCTATGAGAAAACCGTAGTATCTCTCGGGCGGATGAGACTGCCTACTACCTCTTCGGAGCGGCGTAGGAATGTCCTGTTCTTTTGAACCCTCTGGTTCCACTAAGCTTTCAGTAATAGTCTGTGGTTCTGGAATTTCTTCCAGTTCTATTTCGCTCCCACTTGTTTCCTTTTCTAAGAACTGGTGTTCCAGAAAATGGGCATTACGAGAAACAATGATCTTTTGTTCCTCTGCGTAATAGAAGAGATACCCCCTGGAGTTCTTTGGGTATCCCACAAACTTGCACAGTACTGAGCGTGCCTCGAGTTTGTCCGCATGCTGCTTTTTGACAAAAGCCGGACATCCCCAGATCTTCAGATATTGAAGATAGGGTTTCTTCCCACTCCATATTTCATATGGTGTGGTAGGCACAGTCTTAGTCGGAACTCGGTTCAAAAGGTATGCAGCTGATTCTAGCGCATACCCCCAGAATGATCGTGGTAACTCAGTGTTACTCATCATGGACCGAACCATATCCAATAGGGTTTGGTTCCGTCTCTCCGATACACCGTTATTTTGCGGAGTGTATGGAGGAGTAAGCTGAGAGAGAATTCCGTTCTCTTTTAAATAGTCCAGGAACTCGGCACTCAAGTATTCTCCACCTCGATCCGATCTTAGAATCTTAATACTTTTGTCGGTTTGTTTTTCTACTTCATTCTTATATTCCTGGAACTTTCCAAAGGCTTCGGACTTATGTTTCATTAAGAAGACATAACCGTACCTTGAAAAGTCATCCGTAAAAGTAATGAAGTAAGAATAACCGCTTCGCGCATGTGTAGAAATTGGACCGCACACGTCGCTGTGTACGAGTCCCAAGAGCTCGCTCGCTCTTACTCCGTGTCCAGTGAACGGAGTCTTTGTCATCTTTCCTTTGAGACAGGATTGACAAGTGGCATACGATTGATATTCGAACGGATTCAAATATCCTTCTGTATGTAACTTCGTCAACCTTCTCTTATTGATGTGACCTAGTCTATAATGCCATAAGAAAGTCTGATTTATTTCCGGAGACTTTCTTTTGTGTGTATTCTGGACATTGAAAATCTGTGGTTGGTTTAATACGTATATACCATTGCTCAATGTACCTGACCCAATCAAAACTTGATTAAGGTGAATGTTTACAACATTACTTACAAACGCAAATTCATAACCTTCTTTAGAAACTAAAGATACAGAAATGATATTACAAGTTGCGTTGGGTACAAAAAAGCAATTACGCAAAACCAAAACATGTCCATCTGACATTCCCAGGTGATAGTCCCCCACGGCCTTAGCATCCATGCTAGCTCCGTTTGCAACTCTGAGGGTCATTTCACCTTCCTTCAAAACCTTACGGTTTCTCAACGCCTGCAAAGAATTACAGATATGAGATCCTGATCCGGTATCCAATACCCAGGAAGTAGAGTTTATTGAAAGACAGTTTTCAATAACATACACACCTGAAGCTGAAGCCGCAACCTGCTTCAATTCCTGTGTCCTGGCTTTCCAAGCCCTGCAATCATTCTTCCAGTGTCCTTTCTTATGACAATAGAAGCATTCTTCTTTATCCACAAGCTGCCCCGCTTTCTTTTTTGCTTTTGCTTTTCCCTTCGTATCCACTTTACTAACACCGCCCCTTGGTTTGGCGAAGGCATTCTTCTTCTTTCCCTTGGCTTTCGCCTTGGACCTAGAAGAGGACGATCCTTCTACAAACAAAGTGGATGTTTCCCTACCTTTCTGTAGGGTTCCCTCTGCACTCCTCAGCATGTTGAGGAGTTCTGAAAGTTCAACTTCTTTTTCTTGTAAGTTGAAGTTCAGGATAAACTGGGCGTAAGTGGAAGGAAGGGACTGGAGAATCAAGTCCGTATAGAGCTCATTCTCCAACGTGGTCCCAAGTTCCGCGAGCTCCTCAATGAAGCCAATCATCTTAAGCACGTGTTCCTCTACCGATGATCCGATGGACAACCTTGCCGAAAATAACTTCTTCGACACTTTGTATCTTGCGATACGAGACTGCTCTCCATAGAGTTCTTTTGTATGGAGAAATATGGATTCAAGGTCCATATTCTCGTGCCTCCTCTGATGTTCGTTGTCTATAGAGGCAAGTACGAGGCACTTGGCCTTCGCGCTATCAATCTCCCAAGTATTACTGATTTCCTTATCAGCGACGCTGGAGGTGGGACTTGGGACAGGGGGAGCTTTGGTGGTAAGAAGATACCCCAGCTTGTCGTAAGTGATTGTCATTTTGACATTCCTGAGCCAATCTTTGTAGTTTGGCCCTGTCAGTATGTTTTTATCTAGAAGTAACTTAAGTCTAGTCATGTCGATTGGTCGCTGCAATTAGGAGAGAGAAGAAGAAACACTCAGCATAATGCTCTTGCAAGTTTAGAGTGGTTTTTAATTTGTCTAAACAGGATGGCTCCCACTGTTACTCGAATCCCTCCTCAAACCAAAAAGGAAGAATTAGTCAGGATCAATCTCACCGTACAATACTTGCTTAACCGTTCGGCCAGGCTGGTGTCGGTACTTCGAGGGATGTTTTCCAACGCTTTCGTGAAGTTCCTTAATTTAAGAACCTCTTTTCCCTGGGGGCGTAGCCCCGTTAACACCTTTCTAGACACCTACTAGGTTTATAGCATTGATCGTTAAGTGAGAAATTTCCCGAGGAGTAGCATATACTCACAGTAGGATCGGGATCCAAATATCATCGCGTGACGAAACTGAAGGAATCCTACCAGAATCATCACACTCTAAATGGTATGCAACACTAGCAAGTTTCAGTACTTATGAAACTCCCGATGTGGATTTTTTGCCCCATGCTCTTATGACCTTGGCGTGGGGTCAAAATGTCATAAGTCACATATCAAGTTCTTCCCATCATTATCCAGGTTAATTTGAACCCACCCGTACATACCCTTGACGTAAGCCAAAATGGCAGTACGACTGTCTCAAGCCAACGCATTCTATCTATGCAACAGATAAATATCCGGCAGCTACCAATCACTATGCCTTGGCGTGAGGTCAAAATACATAGCTTGAATACTACCGAATATTTAACTGAAATGATGGAGGGCTACGGATGGTTTTGGCAAAACCGTGAACGTAGTGAACTTGATATAGTCGATGGAACGAGATAGCTTTTAAATGGAGTGGCTCAAACTCCGCATTTTAAAAGTTTGTTTTGAAAAGAACCGAGTGGTTTTTCGAAAGTGTTCCAACGACTTTTACTTGGTTTATTTTCTTGCATTAGTTCTTTTAATGCGTGATATTCTTGCATTAGTTCTTTTAATCCGTCCCATCATTTAATCCTACCATTGCAGAAATCAACCAAAATATGACGTACGCTTATGCCATTCGCATTCGCCACGAAGCCCCGTCATTACCCGTTAGGTTACTTAACTAACGACAGAGCGGGGGCTGGGCTAGCTCGGCTGTAAAACATAAGCAACGCCTAAATAATATCATATATAGATATATTGCAATGATTGCCATTTCAGATCACAGATGAAAACATTGGATATACTAGGAACCTGCAATTCGTACGAGCCTGTAACGAAAAGCAGATTACACGGTCGCGGTGAATAGCCAATTCCCCACCCAAGACCCCTACGGGTGCGGCAAACTACCCGCCAAGTACCCGAAGCGAAGCAACCTCCCTCATCCCCGTGAGTAGGCCACTCGGCACTTCGGCATACCCGGTAGTTTGTGCACCCCCTCCATGGGTCTATCCTAGGAGCAAAAACAGTAAAAAGAAATTATACAATGACGGCTACAACCCCGACCCGGTTGTGCGGCCATACAAATAATTATTACATCAATTTACAAATTTACATGAATTGAAAGAAAAGAAAACTCTCGTCTCACAACCCCCGGCTATTCACCTGCGACAATCCAATGAGTTCATATACACAAACCAATGACATTACAGATCACAGATTTGTATAACCCCCACTAATCGACATATAGCGATTAGTAGACGTTCAATACAAATATCACATCACAGAAAAACCCGTCAGCTTAAGTCTTTTAGAAGTTCGCTCAAAAATACGGATCTATAGGCCCCAAATTCAAAATTTTCGTTCTGGAAAATCTGGGCAGAAAATACATATTCCAAAAATCCCAAAACAACCCCAGAAATACACTGCACCAAATTAGGATCTCGGCCGAGTCAACTCGGCCACGGAACCGCGGCGGGAGCGTGCTCCCGCCGCGTTTCCGTGGCTCTTTGAACGGTTCGTGGGACCAAATTTGGTGATTATTCAAACAAAAGCCTGAGCCAATTTTTAAGATGAAAATTATCAACTTTTGAACAGAATAAAAATCGGCAGAAACTTGATAACTCGAGTTCGTTTTGTGACTTTTTCTTTGATCGATCTTCTAGTTACTTTGCAAACATGTTAGATAGAGTTTAACTAGGCTCTGATACCACTGTAAGTCCATGCTACCTCTCCCGGTACTTTCGGGCATGCGGAATTTGACGAAAAACAATTTTCTTGAGGTGGTAACATGGACTCAAAACCGGATCTTTGTTAAACATCTAACTAACAACCTAACTAGGAGTTGTTAACTACTCGGTTAGGGGGTTATACCTTTCTTTCTTGATCTCCTTCGTCTTCAAGCCTCGATGGTTGTCCGGATCGGCTTCACTCCGTCGTCTCCTTGCGCCGAAGATAGATCCAACTCGAAAGCTTCAACCTTTGGCTTCTTCTTCGATCTTTGAAGAAACTAGTTCACTTAGTTTGCTAAACCTTATGAACTAGAGTGAGTAGAGAAGAGTGTGTTGGGATTTTCTCTATGGTTCTTGGTTCTCAACACATGAGACAAGTGAACCATAGACTAAAAGAGGGAGAGCAAGAGAAAGAAGATGAGAGCTCAAGAACTCAAGAGAGAGAATGAAAATGATAGAATGAGAAAGACTTTTCTCTCTTGGCTCTCATAATCCAAAGCCATCATCACAAAAATAGTAATCAAGTATTGCGTAAATGGTTTAAGCTACAATAGCCATATCATTTCATGCACTCATTTCTCACAAGAGAAACAAGCAAGTAAAAAGTCTTTGCCATGAAATGATAGCTATTGTCATCATGATGGTCAACTAGTCAAACCTAGTCAACCGGTCAACAAAGTCAACAAGTCAACAAAGTCAACCCCTCAACAACCATGTCACCATAATACTTAATTAATATTATTGTTAATCATATATCATATTCTCATTAGGGTTGAGCAAAAAGTCAATAGTCAACAGTCAACGGTCAACAACCCTATTGAGAATCCTCTGCCTCTGTCTCTCCGTCAACTGTGCATACACACCCGCATCCGCGTTCCGAGGAACATGAATACATACTGGATAAATCCAATCCCAATACGTACACTAGGATCTGGCTTAAACCAAAGCCCTCTAGTGTAAACTGTCCGGACACTAAACGTGCACAAGTGCACGGATGTGACTGAACCCTGTCGCAAAACCATGCGACCTGTCGCAAAACCATGCGACCTATACTCTTTTGCCTAAAGGCGAATAGCTTTCTGTGCGGGACTCTAAAGACTCGACACTATGCTGGCAGTGGGTTTAACCACAGACCGCAAGCGGCACTAGCTGTGCGTAACGGTCCCCAGGTAGAAGCCGACAAGAAGACTGACGAGGTGAAACCCATCTGAACTCCTACTGAGCCTAAATATGACAATCTCCGTATAGTCAGGTCTGTTCATCTGATACATCGCATGGCGGGCCTAGGGGGCGGTAAACGTCAGTCCCCTAATAGCGGTACAAGTCGTGTCGGAGTGAAGCCCAAAACACCCTGAGATAACACTGGAAGCCTACCAGTATATCTCGATTGCCCTGGCCAGGGACTACTCGTGTAATGGCTCTCCTAGACAGCGCGATGTAAACCTCCAATACCGGGAGAGACGAATCCTGTCTAACCGTCACTGCCTCCAAGTGCTTTGGGACTGCACCCAACTACCACCTGTTTGCACGACTCCTTTGAGCCATGGTAGGGTAGTAATCAAAGTACAGTGGGAACACACTCGAGGCAAACTGACAGTGTCAAGTCAGCAGACTAAGCTGTACTCATGTCACCTGGGAACTGATAACTGACGATAGGTATAGTACCAACCGGTCAGTTCCCGACGAGTCCTGTCCAGTATACTCGTAACCTAACGAGCACCCGTATACTATCTCCAGTACGACGTACTGATGGCTGTGGGACAGACCATCTCCCATACTGGGATGAGAAGCGCATACGCTAGTCTACTCCGGAGTATCGATGCCCTGTCTCAATAGTCCTGCGACTAGGGACCTGTATAAGGATGTGCTTATAGATTACCCAGCCCCCACTAGTGTGACTTCCATCACAACGCTGGTAATCAAGCAAAGATCCTAAGGGCTCCACTAATGTGTATAGGTGATATACTAAAATAAACACATGTACACATTGAAGTAGAAACAAACCAAGTAGCATACTACTATATTGAGCAAGATTGTTTATACAAGGTGAATATCCCAAGCTTCCATTAAGTAATATACAAACTAGTATGATACAGTAATGGCCTCTAGGGCATATACACTAACACGGGTCAATATCACAATCATCACATCAACTATCTGGTATCCTTATCGTCATATCTCATGATCTGGGGTACTGATCTAGTCTAGTACTAACCGATACCATCTATACAAATATAAGTGCGTGTGTAAAATACACGTCCAAAGGCCTGCTAAAATCTAATGTCGTATCCCAAATACGAACCACATCATATCACCGATCTCATGGCACTATGCCCAATCTCATCGACTCATCTCCAAATATCATCCACTATCCTCATCTTCCAGGTATAAGTATAACAGATAAGCATGTGTGTGCGTATGGGTGTAAACCTATTCTAGGGTTCAGAACTAGGAAACTATACTGGTTTACTTCTAAACCCTAATCTATCCATTGTACACCTAATCACATCTTGAATATCCATAACACACTTAACGCTATCATACACACATATATATATATATATTGTAAGTCCATGTCACGCACCCTACTAACTTGCGGGGAGGCGGAATATATGAAAAACGATTATCAAAGCTTCGTAACACGGACTTGAGCGCATGAATCGTAATCTAAACCATTGCTAACGTTATACTAGAGGTTTAACTACTCGGTACCGGAGTTATACCTCACGTTACATGTCCTTCGGGTCTTCATCGCTGTCCGCCACTCCTCGTAGGCTCCTTGGAACATCGGCAACTTCACGGCCTCCTCGAATCAAAGACGATCCACCCGAAAGCTTCTACGCCAAGCTAAATCTCAAACTAGAGATAACTAGGTTGCTTAAGGTGCTAATCTAAGCTACCTAGGGAATATAGAGTGAGGTTATGGATGTTTTAGTCTAGCTAACCCTTGATCTCAACACATGAGAGGTTAGGGTTAGGGTTTCAAGAGAGAGTGAGCTTGAGGAGAGAGAAGGAGAAGATGAGAAATGAATATCATATTTCATAAAATCCTTCTCACTTGACTATATGATACATAATGAATTATCAAATAATATCAATTAATTGATTATTCACCATGTTTCATTTAATCAAGGAGAGTGATTCATCATGTGAGTCATTAGATCATTAATGAAGCATTAATGATATGATGAATCATATAAATGAGTCACACAAAGTAATCATGAAAAAGCCACCTCAACCCCTCATGTCACCACTCTTCTAGAACCTTCTCGACAAATTACGAGAACGCCCCTCCAATCCGTGAAAACACGGAAAAACTTTAGACTGTATAAATCCAATAACCTTATACTAGAATATGGCTTAAACTAAAGCCGGCTAGTATAAACTGTCCGAAAAGTCGTACGTGCGAAAACACACGTACGCATCCGAACGCTTGTCGTAAAACCATACGACCTCTATATCGTTTCGCCTGGAGCAGGGAAACTCTCTGTGTGGGACTCTAAAGACTCGACACTACGCTGGCAGTGGGTTTAACCACAGACCGCAAGCGGTACTAGCTGTACGTAACGGTCCCCAGGTAAATGTCGATAAGAAGGCCGATGGGGTAAATCATCTGAACTCCCACTGAGCCTGATGTGACAATCTCCGTACAGTCCGGTCTGTTCGCCTAAGACTATCGCATATCAAGCCTAGGGGGCGGCAAGCGTCAGTCCCCTAATAGCTGTATAAGTCGTGTCGGAGCGAAGCCCATTACGCCCTGAGAAGCTACTGGAACCTACCAGTATATCTCGCTTGCCCTGGCCAGGGACTTTGCGTAATGGCTCTCTGACACAGCGCGATATCAACTCCCAATACCGGGAGAGACAAATCCTATCTAACTGTCACTGCCTCCAAGTGCTCGGGACTGCACCCAACTGCTACCTGTTTGCACGACTCCTTTGAGCCGTGGTAGGGTAGCAATCTAAGAACAGTGGGACACACTCGAGGCGAAGCAGCAGTGTCAAGTCTGCGGACTATGCTGTACTCATGTCACCTGGGAACTGAAAACTGACGATGGGTATAATACCAACCAATCAGTTCCTCGGCGAGTCCTGTCCGGTGTACCCGTAACCTTACGAGCACCTATATACTATCTCCAGTACTGCGTACTGATGGCTGTGGGACAGACCATTTCCCCAACTGGGATGAGAAGCGTATACACTTAGTCTACTCCGGAATATCGATGCCCTATCTCGATAATCCAACGACCAGGGACCTGTATAGGATGTTGCTTACAGACTACCCAGCCCCCACTAGTGTGATTGCCATCACGACGCTGGTAATCAAGCAAAGATCCTATGGGCTCTACTAATATGTATAAGTGATACGTTACAAGAAACATATGCACATATTAAAGTAGACTCAAACCAAGTAGCATACTACCATTTTTAGCAAGACTGTATATATAACTGTGAATATCCCAAGCTTCCATTAAGTAATATACAATCTAGTATGATACAATAATGGCCTCTAGGGCATATACACTAACATATATAGTGTGTATATATATATATATATATATATATATAGTATACTAAATATCGAACTGCGGGGATGCTATACGCCATCCACCCGACTTCCCCCTTAGATATAATCTACTCACCTGCATCCTGCGTGTCGGTGTCAATGCCGCCTTCATCTTCTTCGTCATATGAAGCCCTCGCGAAGGTACCTACAAAGATAACACAATCGCAAACGCACATTAAAATCACATCGGAAAACCAAAACGACACGCTAAGGCCTATAGGTTAGAACCTATGGACCACGCATTCAAAACCATCAAACAACCCTCGATATCGTCGTACGAACGTCAAGTGATCGAGGTAAAACACAAATACGCAAATCCAGAATTTAAAATACAGAAAACGAAACTCCAAACCAAAACAACAACTCAGGAAAGTGGACCCAGATTTCCCCCTAGGTCAAATTGGTCAATTTTGCATATGCCAAGGGTCTATTTTACAGATATAGGAGCTACAGAACAAGAACGAGCCACAAAACTCCAGGTCTGGCCGCAAATTGCGGCCAGAGGGAATAAATCTGCGGCCAAGGAATGGAATCAGGGGCTGGGGTCTTTAGGGTATGTTCTAAATCACCTGCATGTATCACTGTCCTTGCAATATAATTTTCAGGTGGCCCGAGTGTTAGCAGATTTCATTTTACATCCACAGAATCCACAATTTTCCGATATCGGCTTTTCTAAATCCGTATTCCAGGGTTCTAGTCTCTGGTTTAGGCCTGAATTCTAGCACTAGGGGGTTTGTGTGGCCTCTACTGAGCTCAATTTCATATCACAACCATCAATTTCCACAAACCCTAGCCAGAATTTTCAAAGTTAACCCAAACCACACAATATCGGTTCTAATCTAACACGTGGGTAAAAGTAATGGAAATACTAAGCTAAATGTTCAGAAAATACCTCATTTGGCAACTCAAGAATTTTCTTGAGTTGCCCCTAGTGTCCAAAATTTGATTTTTCTTGGTCCTTGGGGTAGCTAGTGAGCTCATGCATCTTTTTAATGAAATGGGACTTGGGTTTTGAGGTGTTTTTCATGGAGTTTTAGGGGTTGAAGATGGAGGAGAAGGAGAGGGGAAGCAGCAGCAGCATCAAGATGAAGAGAGGGGAGAGGAATGAGTGAAAGAAATGATGAGGGAATGGCTCAAGACATGGGTTGACCCCTCACCCACTCTTTCTCTCTCTTACCCATACCTATATATTATACTCTTTTCTCCTTTTCTTTTCTATTTTGTTTCTTTCCTCAATAGTAACCCCAAAACAAAAGCCATGCACCCAAAAACATGTAGCAAAAATGCAACAAGTGAAAAAAAGATATGGTGCACGTTTTCACAAAACAAGTTTAAAGCGCGATTAGCGATTTTTAATCGCGATTAGCACTAAATTAGCATATAATTAATCATAAAAACTTAAAATTTGCATAAATCACATAAAAACCCCTCTTTAAAGAAATTTCTAAAATTTTCCAAATTTTTCCCAAATTATCGGTATTTAATTATACCGCCTTATTTAAAATATTCAATATTTTATTATTAAATTATAAAAATTCCCAAAAATAATATTTTATTTTTTTGAAATGTTACAATCTTCCCCCCTTAAAGAAATTTGGTCCCTGAATTTAAATTTAAACCCCTCAAATACTAAAACATTTCAGTAAAAGACTAAGTCGTCAGGGCTCCGAAACCATCAATGCATAAAACGCATCATAGCACAATGCATGCGCATGAACAATGGGCAAATAACTCAAAATCAAACTCCGTCAAGTATCCCGCAATCATCGGAGTCATGGTAAAGACACAAATGTCCAATCCAAAACAAAACCAATATGATATACATCAAAATTATACATGTAGGCATCAAATCCATACATGTAAATAACTAAAGGAAATGCATGTCAAACCTTTTCATGTTGCTGTGCTATGTGCGTATCGCGGCACAGTGGCGGACGTCTATTGTAAGAAAATAACCATATATGTATATATCTTTTGTTTAATATGTACGTTCCGCCGTTTTGAAAACAATTTAGAAGGGTTTCCTTGTTTTAACGTGTCGTGTCATATCAGACACGTTGGTAAATACTGAGACTATAGCTCGCTTTTTGGAAATCCCTTCGATAACTATCGATGCATGCAAAATATATCCAGGTACTGTCCTCTGACTAGTCCTGCTCAGTACGAAAACATATGGCAAATATCATAAAAACGTACTGCTCTATAAGAAATAAATCCCAAAATGTATATAAGAATACCCTGTGCGTTTGGTGCACACGGAAATCAAAATCCATATATGTTCCATACATGTGCACAGAAACAACATCTAGGTGCAACGGGTGTGCATGAAACATCTGTCATAGGCAACGGGCGTGCCTGACAGCAACATCAGGTGCATCTGACATGCACGAAGAATCCCGATTTAGTGCATCGGGTGTGCACCAAAATCGTATCTCAAAACATGCGCTCAACACGCGCGAAAATCCAAATCAGGTGCATCCATCATGCACGAATAAAATCTAAATCATGCGCATTCAACATGCACGAAATCACGAAATCCAATATCAAGCGTCGAGCATGCGCAAAGTCCAAATCAAATGCACGGAGTGCAAGAAATCAAAATCAATATCAGAATCAAAATCGACGGTATACAATACGGCTCAATCAAAATCAGGTATACCGCGGTATATAATCTCACAACCATGTGCATCCGTGTGCACAAATCAAATCAAAACACTAAAAGTGTATGAAAACTATGCCGAAAGCATATATCAAATCACATGCATAACATAGGCATGAAATCAAAATCAACATATCGAATGACATCAAACCGAAGTCAGGTGCAACAAACGCACGAAATATTAATCCGGTGCAACAAATGCACGAAATATAAATCTAGCGCGATAAACGCATGAAACATAAATCTGGTGTGACAAACGCACGAAATATAAATATGGTGCAACAAATGCACAAAACATAAAACTGGCGCATCCTGTGCAAGAAATACAAATACAGTGCATCCTGTGCACAAAACCCCAAACAATAACTCAAATGCGTAAATAGCAACACCAAGTGTACCAAGGTGTAAAAATCATAAACGTGTGCAACTGTGTGCACAAAATACATATCAATGTACTACAAGCACATATAAGCTATACCGAGTGCAAAAATCAAATCGGGTGCATGCCATATGCACAAAATCAATCAACTGTATGAAATCCATGAAGTCATAAGCATGTGCAGCCAAGGCACAAAACGATATCTGGTGCAATAACTGTGCACAAATATGAGTACCCAGTAGGTGCAACCATGGTGCACGAAAACAAATATCATGGAACTCGGTCATCAAGACTAAATCATGCGAATAGACCGCCCAAAATACTGAAATCCAAGGTGAAGGATACGTGATAATCAAATCACCAAATCACAAATCATAAATAGCGTCGTCGATACTTCTTCCTTCCAAGTCGGGAAGGTGTCGGTGCATCCAATGTTAGCAGAGCAAGGTATCTACTTGCCTCCTGCTCACGGTCTGGCGTCCTCTGTCTCTGGGCCCTTATCTTCTCTGTGGATTACCAATCTCGTGATCCATCGGCTCATCGGCCCTGTCAGGTGTGCTAACGGAGACGATTCCGTCCTGGCACTTCTCTGGTCCTCTGAATACACATCACACATCTGATCCTGGGTGCAAATCTTATCGCAGCTGTGTCCTGGAAGGAATCCTGCTCAAGGTCTCTTCCGATCTCGCCTGTGCTGAACTGTACGGAGGCTGGTACTCTTGCACAATCTCTTCTCGCTCTCTGGACATCTGTGTCCTCAGCACAACATTTTCTCGGAAACTGGTCGCATACCAGCGCCTCTGTAGACATATCCAACCTTTAATCTTAACGGGGAGTAACAACAGCTCGTCAGCATCTCGCACGAACCTCTTGTACCGCTTGTCTGTATGATCGTCTACTTCGACGCCACGTCTCTATCTGTGCACTGCAAATGTTCTCGGCTACGGTCAATCCGAAGTCTCTCACACGGACTCGAAATCATGAACTCGGTATCTTCATCACTCTGTGGAAGATATCTAGCCGAGCACGTCCTCAGGAACTCGTCCCAACCTGCGGAGATATACTCTATACCCGTCCGTTCTTGATCAATTCACAACGCATCTGGGTGAGGTCCTCTATCCGAACCTGGTCAACTATCTCGTCGATGATGCCGAACTCTGGCCTGCTGAGTGTGTGCAATATGACCACTCCTGGGTCCAAGTCTCGTATAGTATTCCAGAAAGGTCCTGTCGAGATCTCTCTCAAATCTCGTTTCTGCCGAATTGCCTGGAAGTTACCATCCTTTACAATATCGGTTTCTTGTTCCGGAATGGCTGCATACTCATCGTGACTCCTTCTAGAAGATGTAGGGTTCCTGGGCACTCTAGTGAGGTCTCACAAGGCATCGATCATGCCAATTTCAAAAATTCTAGTGCCAAGAAACCCTAATGTACGGATCGTTAACTAGAAATCTAGGCGAAACTAAACTAGTTAACAACTTAACTAATGGGATATCGGAAATACAACCTTTGTAGATCCGGTGCTCCACCTCCATAGCTCCGCAACGAAGTCGTCTCCGCTGTCCAAAAAGAATCCGGGCTCTAGAGTCGGCTTCATCGGATAAAAAGCGAGCTAGGTCGTCGATGTCCATGCCGAAGATGATCTACGTCGAGGCATCGCTAAATCAAGCTCCACCTTCACCAAGCCCTAAAAACTTGTGAAGGAAACACACTCTACTACTTGGCAAGAGGTAGAGGATGAAGAAATAGGAAGTGGGTAGACTTTAGAATTGGATTTCTCACTCTTTATCATCAATCACCATTGATGACCTTGCTTTCTTCACTTGAAGAAAAATGAGGAAGAAGAAGATAATAGTTATGATAAGTTAATCAAAAATGAAATGAATAATCCAACCTTATCATAACAAGACTATGGTTAATTGTAGAGAGTTAACTCAAGTTAGATGAATGGTTAGGGTTTGTATAAGAAGACAAAATGGTTGCTATGGTCAAAGTTCATGAAGCTTCAAAGAATACAAACAAAATAGCAACCATTTTCTCATTTCCTTTTTCCTTTTTCCAAAAAGAAAAAGATTAATAAATGAATAAGGAAATTAAAACCCTAATTATCCACTTAAAACATGGTTTAATTCTTCACATTTAACCAAAATGCATGTATCATCAAACATGATACAATCTAGTGCACAAAATCATATCGCATATGTAATGTGCACATCCGAGTGAGAAAATCCATTATAAAGTGAACCGATACTAGTTAATGCAAAGTAATATATCAAATATATAATTATGCATTAAATCATTAAATCAACACTTGATTTAACGATCCGGTCATATCGCATATAACCGGCTAGTATCATTAGTAACAACTTATCGAATCAACACATGATCCGATAACCCGGCTATATCACATATAACCGATCAATGTCACATCACGAGAATCGAATACAGTATCACATACTCGTATTATTCTCGGTCCCGCATATATCTCATATGCGCTCCTATTTCGTTTCGCTTGAGCCAGGAAACCTCTGTGTAGGACTCTAAAGACTCGTCAATACGCCGGCAGCAGGTGATGATCATATCAAACACCCACAAGCCGCAAGCGGTCTGCTAAACTTAACGGCCACCCGGGTATTGAGCGATCAGAAGATCGACGAGCAAGCCCGCTCATACTCCTGTGAATCCGACCAGTAACACTACCGTACAGTCCGGTCTGATCGTCTGATATGTCGCATATCTCACCTAGGGGTGGTAAACGTCAGACCCCAATAGCTCGATAAGTCGTGTCGATATGAGGTCTATAACAATTCGAGAAACTACTGATAACACTTACCAGTAAATCTCAGCAACCCTGGCCAGGGATTTCCTGTTATAGCCAATCGAACACAGCGCAACATCAGCCCCCTATACCGGGAGAGACGAATCCCCTCCTATCGCTCATTGCCTCCATGTGACTCGGGACTGTACCCAAAAACCACCGTTTTGCACGCCCTCTTGGACGTGGTAAGATGGAAATCAAAGCACAGTGGGAACCACACAAGACTCTATGACGATCTCGGGTCAACAGACTACTCTGTACCAGTGTCACCAGAGAACTGCCATCTGTCGTGAGGTATAATACCATCTGGGAGTTCTCGGCGAGTCCGTCCAGTGTACCCAGTCTCTACTGAGCACCCATATATCTCCTCTGATGTCAAACACCAATGGATATGGGATCATCCATCTCCCATCTGTATGGGTCGAGAAGGTACACGCTAGTTTACTCTGGTATATCGATGCCCCGTCTCGATACACCCACGACTAGGGACTTTGAAGGATGTACTTATGGACTACCATGTCCCCACTAGTATGATCCGCATCATAATCCAGGTAGTCAAGCACACACCCTAAGGGCTTTACCAACATGTAATAGAGAGACAATCTGTGTACACGTTAAGATAAAGAGCAACCAGATAGCATACTATCATGTCGAGCAAGAAAGTCCTCCCTATATATGTCCCAGCATCCACTACAATATACATCCTATGTACAGTAATGGCCTCTAGGGCATACATATAACTAACAATCTCCCACTTGCACTAAAGCCATCTATAGCAGTGGTCGAAGTATCTCATACTCAACCATCCCATAAAAGTCTCTCTCTGGGAATAGGCCTTCGTGAGTGGATCCGCCGTGTCATCCTCTGAGTCTACTCTCCTTGCCTCGATCACCTTGGAGATCATCCATCTCCATGATCAGGTGACACTGCCTTAGAATATGTCTGGATCACTGATGGGACGAGGGTTCCTGGCATAAGCCACAACTCCATTGTCACACAATGGTAGGAAATAAGTTCATCTCATGAACTAATATACATCCGAACAGCCTCTTTGGTAGCATCTTAAGTAGCGATGTATCCAGCCTTTATCGTCTAGTATGTCACGGTATCTAGCTTGGAACTCTTCCAACATACCGTCCCTTTACTGAGGGTAAAGACAATGCCTGCGACTGACATTCAGTCGTCTTTATCACCCTGGAACTCTTCTAGTGATTCTCCCTGGATTGATTGATACCATCTCACTACATCTAGTGAGAATCCTAACATCCAATTAAATCTATCTCATAGTTCCAAAATCCAGGATTTAGTAGGTATCATTTTGATCCTATATGTAGAATCATTGTGATAAACGGAGATTGATCGAGCGTAGCATAGGAAACTCCTTCCCTATCAAGAGTATGTCATCCACGTACTCTACGAGGATCACCACCATACTCCCTACTACCTTTTTGTATATACAAGGTTCATCTACCATTTTGATGATGTCAACTTCTTTGACTAATCCATCAAAACAGATGTTCCAACTCCGCGATGCCTGCTTTATCCTATAAAGCATCTTGCATACGTTTCCGCTGCTCCCACTGTCTACGAGGCCCTCTGGCTGTGTACTTATAGACGCACTCTTCTAAAACTTCATTTAGAAAAGCAGTCATGACACCCAACCACCAGATATCGTAGTCATGGTATGTAGCCGTGGCAAATAGGATCTGGATGGACTTAAGCATAGGTACTGGAAAAGGTTTCATCATTATCCACGCCTAGTAAATGATGCAAACTTTTAACAAGTTTAGCTTTGAAAGTCTCAACTTTTCCATGTACACCAAGTAATCTTCTCAAGATATACTTGCTCCTGATGGGGATTTAACCCTTCAGATATAGCAACCAAAATCCATACTTTGTTGGTGTATAAGGATTCCATCTCAGATCACTAAGCATCCAGCCATTATTACAGAGTCTTACTCCTGATGGCCAGCTCGAAGCTAGTTGGGTCATCATCTCATGATGCAATCCTCGCTCCCACTGTCATAGAGAAACCGAAGTATCTCTTATGTGGGTGAGGAGCCCTACTAGATCGGCGGAGAGGCTGAGGTTCGTTGGCATCTACTGAATCCTTTGGTTCTATCAAATCATCAGCTGTAGTTTGTATGGCTAGAACTTTTCAGTTCTACATTACTGACCTTGCCTCGAGCTTGTCCGGATTTTGCTTTTTAGACATAGGCCGGACAACCCCAAATCTTAACTATCTTAAGAGATGGGCTCTTCCCTTTCCATATCACATATGAAGTGGTAGGCAACTGATTTGATTGGAACCTTATTCAATAGGTATGCAGCTTCTCAAGTGCATAACACCCTTAAGGAAATAGGTGACTCAGTAGTACTCATCATAGAGCACACCATATCAAATAGGGTGTATCTGCTCCGCCCCGACATACCATCGTGCTATGGTGTATACGGAGGAGTAATGCTGAGAGAGAATCTCATTCTCCTTTAGAATAGTCCAGGATTTCCGTGCTCAAGTATTCTCCTCCTTGATCTCATCAAAGGACACAATACTTATACCCGTATTTTGGTTCTCTACTTCTAACTTATATTCCGCGAATATCTCAAAAGGTTCGGACTTGTGTTTCAACAGGAACATAGGTCTGAATCTCGAAAGATCATCAGAGAACGTAATGAAGTATAAAGAACCAGTCCTGGTATGTGTAGACTGGGGACCTTACATACATCATCATGTATCAGTCCTAAGAGTTCACTAACTCTTTCTCTGTTTCCAGTAAATGGAGCTATGGTCATCTTATCTTTGTGACATGACTGGCGAGTTTCACAAGATGTAAATTCAAACTAATTTAAATATGCATCTACATGTAACTTCAGCCAGTCGGGTCGTATTGATATGACCTAGTCTACAATGCCTCAAGAAGGATTCGTTCATTTCTGAACTCTTCCTCTTGTGTGTGTTCCGTATACTAAGAACTGTAGTTTGATTTAGAACATCAACGCTTTTAGATAACGTGCCTGAACCGATCAACTTTTGATATAGGAAATGTTCAAAACATTATCCAACAATACAAAATTTTATCGTTTCTTTACTAATAAAGAGACAGATATGATTTTGTATATCAGGTTCGGTATCTAATAAAATTCGTTCAGAATCAATGTATTACAATACAGGGTGACAGTGACCAACAGACTTGGATGCAACACTTGCCCCGTTTTCTGCCTCATGAAACTTATCACCCGTTCTCAGTTTTTCTACCCTTTTGTAGCCCTATGTAACATATTACATATCTGGGATCCTGATCCGGTATCATATACCAAGGATGCAGAGGATACTGAGAAACAGTTCTGTATAATGAACACACCCGAAGATGATGCATCAACATGCACTCTCTTCGTTTGGGTGGCACGGGAAATCTGGTATTCCCCAATTTCTTGCTCTGTCTTATAACAATTATAAGTTGAAGTGGGACCAACGTTCCCCAGCTCAGTATAACAAGCGGGTTCGATCAATAATCCGTTTTATTATCTTGATTAAGGCGTGATATGGTCGCTACCAGGAGAGAGAGAGAAGAAAACACTCAGCGTGCGCTTTTGCAAGAATAGATTGGTTTTATTATTTTATCTAATCAGGATGGCTCCCACTGCTTTTTATCAAATCTTCCTTCAAACCCTAAAAGGAAAGACTAGCCGGGATTAATTACACACGACAAGTTCGCCAATCTTTCAGCCAGGCCGGTGTCGGTACTTTGAGGGAGGTGCCCCGTGCTTTCGCACGGACCTAATTAATGTAAACCTCGTTTTCCTAGAGGCGTAACCCCGTTGACACCTTTCTAGACACCTACTTGATCGGCTAATTGTAATGAGTAAAACTCTCCCAGGAGTAACTCTTACTCGCAGCGGGTATCGGGATCCAACTATCTCATAGAAGGTATGCAATCTCATTGCAAATTTCAACACTTGAAATTCCCGATAATATTTTGCCCCTAGCAGCTTTATGACCTTAACATAGTCAACAAATCATAAGTGCTAGTCAAGTTCAACCCGTCATTTCCCGATTGAATTAAACCCACCCGCACGACCCTTAACATAGTCAACAAAGTCGCACGACTACCCTAATCCAATCGCATCATATGCTTATACAGATAAGCACTAATTAGCTACCGCACACTACGCCTTAACATAGTCAACAAACGTAGCACGAATACTAACTAGTACTTATCTGAAATGACGGAGGGCTACGACAGGTTTTTCTGAAAACCTATTGCGTAATGAACTTGATATCGTTGTAGAATCAAATGATTTTGAAATGGAGTGTTTTTTTTTTGAGGCTTTTCTAGTTTTGCTAAAGGAGTCACTCCCGGTGAAGGGATCGTCGGTCCTTTCCTCGTCGAATGAGGTGCGGGATATATCATATATATCACTGTGCAAAGAAAAAACTCTTAAAAGCAATCAAAAGACAAACCGAGTGTGTAGCATCTGCCAGTTATTGCTAAAGGAGTCACTCCCGGTGAAGGGATCTCGGTCCTTTCCTTATTGAATAAGGTGCAGGATATATCATATATACCACTGTGCAAAGCAAGAACTGTAGCTACCTGTTTTATTTTGAAATTCAATTCTACAACATCTTAGGTTTCTTTTATTTCATTAATCACATTAATGAAGTCCCATCATTTAAATACCTAAACATCACAGATAAATACGACGTACACTTATGCCATCCGCATTCGCCTCGATGTCCCCTCGTGCACCGTTAGGTTAGGTAACTAACGGCAGAGCGGGGCAGGGCTAGCGCGGGTGTAAAATATAAGTAACGGCTATATAATATATCATATATACTATATAAAGTATCTATCAAAGAACATCACATGATCACATCACAGATATCGCAGCAGAAGAAACATATGAAATATTGGATATACTAGGACGTCCGTGTTTTCAATATGAGCCAGTATAAAACACGGATTCCACGGTCGTGATGAATAGCCAAACCCACACCCCTAGACCCCTACGGAGTGGCAAGCAACCCTACCAATTCTAGAGTTAGGAGACCCGACCTCGACTCCTCGAGTTGGTCTCCTACTGGACTCCAGAACCCGGTTACTTGTGCCCTCCTCCTTGGGTCTATCCTAGTGCAGAAAAGTAAATAATATACAAACATTGACAACTTCCGCAACCTGGAAGCGCCCCAATAAAAGAATATTACATACAAGTTTTTACATGAATGAAAATGAAAAACACTCATCTCACATAAAAACCCCCGGCTATTCATACACGACGATCCAATATAACATATCCAGCAACACATAACATCACATGTCATCAACGTAAGTAAATATGCGCATCCCAATTGTCGTTGGCATATAGCAACGAAACCGGCGATATCACATATTACACTTACGGTCACAGAAAAGAAAGTGTAAAACTACAACAGTTGGAATCCGCAATCTGCATAGACATCGCATGCCTAATCAAATGAATACCTTAGACATCGCATGCCTAACAATTATAAACCCCGCATTTTAGTCTCTTTATCGAAAACACTTTTCAATACCAAGTCGGGCAATTCAACAAGATTCCCGACATCCTGATCGAATGCTCGTCGCAAACTTCAGTAGACGGCCGCACCCCCGATACCGTCGACGAAGTGCACCAAGGCGGAACACCGCTACTGGGAGCACCCGAACAGATGCTTTCGGCGACGGGGTTCTCCTACAGTCACTTGGTCGGGGCTATGGAGTGAGGCTGTCTATTAAGTTTACCCGGCGAGTATCCGCGTACGCTACGTGATTGCGACGGACTTTTGATCACATCAAAATTCCGTGGCAACCGATCAAGTGAGACTAAACTGCTATGTTTATAACATTCATTCAGTTATCACATAACTACTTGTGAATTCCAATTATTGTATCCCATTCCAGATAAACAGAAAATGTTAAACTTTTCGATCGAACAGTCAAACACCAAAGTTTTCCCGATACAGATCAACACATGAAATAAGTCTAACAACATTCCGTTCGTGCCTCAGTACCAACGGTCCAGCCGTAGAAGGGTCAAGCCAACGCCTCACATGTGGCACGCCGTACTGCCCCAAACCCGAAGGTTCAAAGGGCAGTTCAAGACGGTCACATAATCGAGTTAAGGTTTGTTGTCTTCTAGAGGGTCCATCGCGTTACTTGCACTACTTAGAACGTCGTTAAACTTCGGAAAAATCCAACACTTGGAAATTTCCCGACAGGGGAAAAATCGGGTATTTATATCCGGTCGAAACTTTTAACATATTCAAAAATTTATCCGGAAAGCCACACAGACAAAATTTGAAACCCCGATCGAATCTTTGATTCCCAATACAACCCAAAAATGCTCAACTGTTTACTGCATATTAAAAATTCCCAGAAAACTCAGAACTGGAAACTAAGAATTACTGTGCTAAATAATTTAAATACTGGGGCCGTACGGCCGCGGATCCGCCGCATGAGCCTTGCTCATGCCACGGAAGCGCGGTGGGAAAGTGGAATTAGGTCCTCGAAATTTACAGTAATTCTTAGAAAACCCTGCTTGATTTTCTGGATATTTTTAATCTTGAAAAATCCATAATTTTAAAATCTGGACAGAGAGCATTTTTGAATATGGGTTACGGGTTCGTTCGGATTTCAAACTCCGTCGGGACTTCGCCTAAGGCTCTAGCTAGGCTCTGATACCACTGTAGGGTTCCTAGGCACTCTAGTGAGGTCTCACAAGGCATCGATCATGCCAATTTCAAAAATTCTAGTGCCAAGAAACCCTAATGTACGGATCGTTAACTAGAAATCTAGGCGAAACTAAACTAGTTAACAACTTAACTAATGGGATATCGGAAATACAACCTTTGTAGATCCGGTGCTCCACCTCCATAGCTCCGCAACGAAGTCGTCCCCGCTGTCCAAAAAGAATCCGGGCTCTAGAGTCGGCTTCGTCGGAGAAAAAGCGAGCTAGGTCGTCGATGTCCATGCCGAAGATGATCTACGTCGAGGCATCGCTAAATCAAGCTCCACCTTCACCAAGCCCTAAAAACTTGTGAAGGAAACACACTCTACTACTTGGCAAGAGGTAGAGGATGAAGAAATAGGAAGTGGGCAGACTTTAGAATTGGATTTCTCACTCTTTATCATCAATCACCATTGATGACCTTGCTTTCTTCACTTGAAGAAAAATGAGGAAGAAGAAGATAATAGTTATGATAAGTTAATCAAAAATGAAATGAATAATCCAACCTTATCATAACAAGACCATGGTTAATTGTAGAGAGTTAACTCAAGTTAGATGAATGGTTAGGGTTTGTATAAGAAGACAAAATGGTTGCTATGGTCAAAGTTCATGAAGCTTCAAAGAATACAAACAAAATAGCAACCATTTTCTCATTTCCTTTTGCCTTTTTCCAAAAAGAAAAAGATTAATAAATGAATAAGGAAATCAAAACCCTAATTATCCACTTAAAACATGGTTTAATTCTTTACATTTAACCAAAATGCATGTATCATCAAACATGATACAATCTAGTGCACAAAATCATATCGCATATGTAATGCGCACATCCGAGTGAGAAAATCCATTATAAAGTGAACCGATACTAGTTAATGCAAAGTAATATATCAAATATATAATTATGCATTAAATCATTAAATCAACACTTGATTTAACGATCCGGTCATATCGCATATAACCGGCTAGTATCATTAGTAACAACTTATCGAATCAACACTTGATCCGATAACCCGGCTATATCACATATAACCGATCAATGTCACATCCCGAGAATCGAATATAGTATCACATACTCGTATTATTCTCGGTCCCGCATATATCTCATATGCGCTCCTATTTCGTTTCGCTTGAGCCAGGAAACCTCTGTGTAGGACTCTAAAGACTCGTCAATACGCCGGCAGCAGGTGATGATCATATCAAACACCCACAAGCCGCAAGCGGTCTGCTAAACGTAACGGCCACCCGGGTATTGAGCGATCAGAAGATCGACGAGCAAGCCCGCTCATACTCCTGTGAATCCGACCAGTAACACTACCGTACAGTCCGGTCTGATCGTCTGATATGTCGCATATCTCACCTAGGGGTGGTAAACGTCAGACCCCAATAGCTCGATAAGTCGTGTCGATATGAGGTCTATAACAATTCGAGAAACTACTGATAACACTTACCAGTAAATCTCAGCAACCCTGGCCAGGGATTTCCTGTTATAGCCAATCGAACACAGCGCAACATCAGCCCCCTATACCGGGAGAGACGAATCCCCTCCTATCGCTCATTGCCTCCATGTGACTCGGGACTGTACCCAAAAACCACCGTTTTGCACGCCCTCTTAGACGTGGTAAGATGGAAATCAAAGCACAGTGGGAACCACACAAGACTCTATGACGATCTCGGGTCAACAGACTACTCTGTACCAGTGTCACCAGAGAACTGCCATCTGACGTGAGGTATAATACCATCTGGGAGTTCTCGGCGAGTCCGTCCAGTGTACCCAGTCTCTACTGAGCACCCGTATATCTCCTCTGATGTCAAACACCAATGGATATGGGATCATCCATCGCCCATCTGTATGGGTCGAGAAGGTACACGCTAGTCTACTCTGGTATATCGATGCCCCGTCTCGATACACCCACGACTAGGGACTTTGAAGGATGTACTTATGGACTACCATGTCCCCACTAGTATGATCTGCATCATAGTCCAGGTAGTCAAGCACACACCCTAAGGGCTTTACCAACATGTAATAGAGAGACAATCTGTGTACACGTTAAGATAAAGAGCAACCAGATAGCATACTATCATGTCGAGCAAGAAAGTCCTCCCTATATATGTCCCAGCATCCACTACAATATACATCCTATGTACAGTAATGGCCTCTAGGGCATACATATAACTAACAGAAGATATATCCACATACAACGCCTCTGCATGCGTATCGCATCTCTGATGTCAGCGGAGTGAAACGTCATCTCATCGAAATCTCGTGCGAACTCTTTACTCCACTCTGCTCTAATGTCGACTGATTTGGACTTGTCTTCTCATGGCTGCATGGACTGCGCTCCAACGACTATACTCATATCTGGAGTCTCCCAAGCAAGGTATCCCATCACATGATATCCGAATGATGTCGAACCATCCGATCGATTTGTCAGAACCTCATATTCCCCCATGAGATCAACATCTTGAGTACAGTTTAATAGTATTCCAGAACATACCACAACACCTGTGGACCAACCGTAGAAGGGCAAACCCAAGCCTCACAAATGGCACCGCTAAACTGTCGTAAACCCTAAGGTTCGAAGGCGTTCCATGGTCATTACGTCGAGTTAGGGTTTCATTCTTCTAGGGGGTCCATAGCATTACTTGCATTGTCTTCCGAATACTTTAAACCTGGAAATGGGTTCCTGACATTCGATCGTCTCTATCGACTCTCAATGAATCTGTGTGAAGTCGTCTCTAGCTGGAATCAATCTATCTGATGACCTCGCTGTTGGATATATGTATGCCCTAGAGGCCATTATATGATAGTGGATGTATTTATACATGTATATATATATATATATATATATATATATTCAGTGTCCATTCTTGCTCGACATGATAGTATGCTATCTGGTTTTTCTTTATCCGACATGTTGATTTGATCATGCTTTTATTCATTCATACATGTTGATAAAGCCCTGAGGATATAGGCTTAACTACTGTGATTATGATGGAGATCATACTAGTGGGACATCTGTAGTTTATAAGCATATCCTGAAATGTCCCTAGTCGTAGGTGTATCGAGACGGGGCATCGATATACCAGAGTAGATTAGCGTATATGATATTAGACCCATATGATGGGCGATGGATGTTCCCACATTCATCGATGTTTGACATCGAGATCGTATACGGGTGCTAAGTGGTGACTGGGTACACTGGACGGACTCGCCGAGAACTCCTATATGGAATTATATCTATCGTCGGATAACAGTTCTCAGGTGACACTGGTGCAGGTTAGTCTGTAGACCCGAGATCGTCATAGAGTCATGTGTGTTCTCCCACTGTACTTTGATTACCACCCTACCACGGCTCTACTGAGTCGTGCAAACAGGTGGCCGTTGGGTACAGTCCTGAGACACACGAAGGCGATGAGCGATAGAAGGGGTTTCGTCTCTCCCGGTATTGGGAGTAGATGCGGTGCTGTGCTCGGCTGGCTATATCAGTAAGTCCCTGGCCAGGGCTGTTGAGATTTACTGATAAGTGTTATCAGTAGTTTCTCGATCTGTTATAGACCTTTCATCGACACGACTTATTGAGTTATTGGGGTCGACGTTACCATCCCTAGACTCGATATGCAGCATATCTGACGAAGAGACCGAACTGTACGGTAGTGTTGCCGGTTGGCTCGACGGGAGTTGTAGCAGGTTCGCTTATTCTCTTCTGATCACTCAATACCCGGGTGGCCGTTACGTTTAGATGACCGCTTGCGGCTTGGGGGTGCTTGATATGATCATCACCCACTGCCGGCGTATTTACGAGTCTTAGAGTCCCACAAAGGAGTTACCTAGTCCAGGCGAAACGTTGTGGTGCGCATATGCGATATGCGCGTCGACCCGGATAAAATGCGCGTATGAGATACCGTATATTAATCGGGCGGCTTGCTTTTGGTCGGGTCGTATGTGATATGATCGGGTTGATAAATCAAGTGTTGATTTATCATTTAACCATTAGTTTCTCACTACAAATCCTTTTCTTGTCTTTTTGGTGTATGCATGCATGTATGCATTCATTCTTGTTCATGCACATATGGATGTGCATGCACACATACATGCATACATCATTCTATCATGGTTGTATATATAGAAGATGGTGGCAATATAAGACTCACACCTTATAATTATATATATGGATATATATTGTATTTGCTTTAAAACAAAAGAAAAGAAAAAGATTAATACATGGTTATCTTCTACACTCTTCTTTGAACTAACATTGTTCACCTACTTTTTAACCATAAGTTAATCTTCCTTTTGTGTTTTAACTCAAGTGCAATAATATCCATATAATGTAACTATGGTTTGAGATGAAGAGTAGAAAATATATATACTTATATTTTCTATTTTTCATAAGACATTATCATTCTCTTGATTTTTCTAAAGCCATCATCTTCCTCCTCCTTGCTCTTTTGCTCTCTAGATTTCTCAAGTGAGAAAAACACTCACCAAGTTAGGATTTTGAAGTGAGAAAACCAACCACAACACCATTCTACATTAGTCTTGCCCACTTGTGAAGAATGTTAGCTTCCATTTTCTTCTCTTGATCTTATGAAGTTACAAGCTTGGACAAAGCGGACTCCAGGTGGATCATCGTGGACCTAGAGGAGTTTAAGCGGACCTTATACAACCCTCAAGTAGCCAAGGAGTCTAGCGTAGGGAGCTAAAAAGGTTGTACTCTCAAAACCCTAGCTTAATCTACTTGTGATGATGTGCATGTTTAGAAACCCTAATTTTCTAGTGATGATTCTTTGTATGTTCACTTAGCACCTTAAAAATTTAATTTTGAGACATGTGATGCTTCCAAACCCTTCATTAGGTGCTAGGTAAACCTAACATTGGTATCAGAGCCTATCTAGAACTTTAGGCGTTGCTTTAGCGAAGTTAAAACTCTGATCGAACCAAAATACGGACTTTTAGAACCCTCTCTGGACATTTTTTCGAACCTGTGTTTTTCCAAAATTAAAAATATGTAAAAAATTCAGCAGGGAATTCTAAGAAACCCTGTAAAAAACGAAGCCCTAATCACAAAATCCCACTGCGGAACCGCGGCCAAAGCTTGCTTGGGCTGCGGCTCCGCGGCCGTACGGATGAATAAAGCCCTCGTTTTTATACAGTGTTCTTATTTCCTGCTTATAGATGTTTTTGGGTATTTTTAATCTGGTTTCAGTGATATATGTTCTAGAGATTGTTTTGGATTCGGTGATTCGACCGGAATTTTAATCTCGTGCCTTTTTCGGATAATTTAGAAAGTATTAAAAAGTTCGAACGGATATCATTAACTCTCTTTTTCCCGGCACGAAAATTTTTCAAGTGTTGAATCTTTTCTCGAGTTTAAATCTTTCGAAAATGTGTGCAAGTTTTGTGGTGGACCCTCTAGAAGACAACAAACCTTAACTCGATTATGTGACCGTCTTGAACTGCCTTTTGAACCTTAGGGTTTGAGGCAGTACGGCGTGCCACATGTGAGGCGTTGGCTTGACCCTTCTACGGCTGGACCGCTACTACTGTGACACATTCTGGGTTTTTTTGAACTCCGCTCAAGTGTTGAGCTTTAGGAAATTTTGGGTATTTGATTATTCGATCGAAATGTTTAATACTGTCTATTTATCTGGAATGTGATACAATATGTGGAATTCATATAGTTAGGCATGATATGCGAGGTATGTGATATCTCGGATTTACGATGTCTAAAGAGAATGTGGATTCCAAATGTTGTAGTTTTACACTTTCTTTTCTGTGACCGTAAGTGTAGTATGTCGATATCACCGGTTTCGTTGCTATACATCAACGACAATCGGGGTACGCATACTTACTTACGTTGATGATATATGATATTATGTGTTACTGAGATATGATGTGCAGGATTGTCGCGATCGAATAGCCGGGTTTTTTTTATGTGAGATGAGAGTTTTATTTTTCATTCATGTAAAATTCAAATGTAATGTAATATTCTTTTATTTGGGGCACTTCCGGGTTGAGGTTGATGTCACCAGTGTTGTATATAATTTACTTTTCCGCATTAGGATAGACCCAAGGAGGGGAGCACAAGTGACCGGGTTCTGGGGTTCAGTGGGAGACCATCTCGAGGAGTCGAGACCAGGTCTCCTAAACTCCAGGATTGGTAGGGTCGCTTGCCGCTCTCGTAGGGGTCTAGGGGTGTGGGCTTGGCTATTCATCGCGACTGTGGAATCCGTATTTTCTATTGTTGGCTAAATACTAAATACGGACGTCCTAGTATATCCCACATTATATATATGTTTCTGTTGCCTGTGTTCTGTGATATCTGAGATGAATGATATATTATATATGAGATATATAGTAGATGTTGCTTATGTTTTACACCCGCGCCAGTCCCGTCCTGGTATGCCATTAGTTAAGTAACCTAACGGTGCATAACGGAACATTGTGGCGAATGCGGATGGCATAAGCGTACGTTATATTTTCGTTTCTTTTCTGTGATTGGCTTAAGGACTTAAATGATGGGATTGCATTAATATGATTAATGTAAAGAAAATAAACCTAAAAAGATGTTGTAGAATCGGATTTAAAAACCACTCGGCTCTTTATGAAAAAGCTATATTTCAAAACTGCGGAGCACAAGCCACTCCTTTTGAAAACCATTTGATTCTACGACGATATCAAGTTCAAAGCGTTAAAGATTTTCTTAAAAATCATCCATAACCCTCCGTCATTTTAGGAAGTAGAGTACTTAGTATTCGTGCTACGTTTGTTGACTTTAGTTAAGGCGTAGTGTACGGTAGCTAAGTGATGTCTTCCTATACTGCATATGATGCAGATTAATTAGGACATTCATGCGACTTTGTTGACCTTAGTTAAGGGTCATATGGGTAGGTCTAATTAATCAAGAAATGACGGATAGAACTTGACTGGTGCTTATGATTTGTTGACCATAGTTAAGGTCATAAGTACTAGGGGTAAAAATCACATCGGGAATTTCAAGTGTTGAGATTTGCAATGAGATTGCATACCTTCCATATGATGGTTGGATCTCGATCCCACTGTGGGCAATAGTTGCTCCCAGGAGAGTTTTGCAGTTTACAATTAGCTAACTCATTAGGTGTCTAGAAAGGTGTTAACGGGGCTACGCCTCTGGGAAAACGAGGTTTACTTTAATTAGGTCCGTGCGAAAGCACGGGGAACCTCCCTCAAGTACTGACACTGGCCTGGCTGAACGGTTAGCGAAGTTGTAGACTGTAATTAATCCTGGCTAGTTTTCTTTTTTAAGGTTTGAAAGAAAAACTTGATTAAAGCAGTGGGAGATATCGATTAGACAAGATAATAACCAATCTGATCTTTGCAAGAGCTTTCGCTGAGTGTATTCTTTTCTCTCTCTTAATGGCAGATACCAATGACTAGACTCAAGCTTCTACTAGATAAAAATAAACTGAATGGGACCAATTATAAAGACTAGCTAAGGAATCTGAAAATAGCCTTGACTTATGATAAAGTATCATATGTCCTCACGGCTTCAGCCCCGCCCGTCCCAGGTCCAAAATCCTCAGTTGCGGACAAAGAAGTTCGCAAGACATGGGAAGCTGATTGTGCCACGGCCAAATGCCTCGCGCTCGCATCGATGGACAACACACATCAAAAGCAGCACAAGAATATGGACATCCAAGCCATATTTCTCCATACAAAGGAGTTGTATGGAGAGCAATCTCGCGTATTACGATACGAAGCATCAAAGAAATTGTTTCAGATGCGAATGGCCCCTGGCACATCAGTAGGAGACCATGTTCTGAAGATGATAGCTCTCATAGAAGAGCTTGAGGACCTTGGATGGATGATGGACAATGAACAATATACGGATATTATTCTGCAGTCCCTCCCCTCCACCTTTGCTCAATTCATAGTTAACTTCAACATGTACAACATGGAGAGGGAACTACCTGAACTCCTTAATATGTTAAGGAGTGCAGAGAGCACACTGAAATCAGTGAAAACTCCCACTATGACTGTTGGACAATCTTCCTCTTCTTTCCCAAAGGCTAAGGCCAAGAGAAAGAAAAAGAAGAAGCCCACCAATCCTAAGGGTGGAGTTAAAAAGGTTAAGGGGAAGGAAAAGTCCAAAGCTGGAGAATTGGGGAAATGTGAATGTTTTCATTGCCACAAAACAGGACATTGGAAGCACAACTGTACGGAGTACTTGAATCTCAAGAAGAAGCATGGGGATGCTTCCGCTTCAGGTGTGTTTGTGACAGAAAGCTGTTTTTCAATAAACTCTTCTTCCTGGTTATTAGATACCGGTTCAGGTTCTCACATTTGCAATTCTATGCAGGGGCTGAGAAATAGCAAGGTTTTGAAGACAGGTGACCATACTCTCCGCGTTGGAAATGGTTCCAATGTACATACAATCGCAGTGGGAGAGTATCACTTAGGGTTGCCATCTGGGTGTATATTGGTTTTGAACCCATGTTATTTTGTACCAAGTATGCTTTGTAATATAATATCAGTTTCTTTGTTAGACAATGAAGGATATAATTTTGTATTGCAGAACAATGTTATAAACATTAACCTGAATCAAATGTTGGTTGGGTATGGTACACTTAATAACGGGATATACGTCCTAAATCAACACACAGTTTTCAGCATACAACACACTAATAAAAGAAAACTTTCAGAAATAAATGAAGCTTTTCTTTGGCACTGTAGACTTGGTCATATTAACGAAACAAGACTAAACAAGTTACACAAAGATGGATATTTAAACCCTTTTGAATATAAATCTTATGCAACTTTCCAGTCTTGTATCAAGGGTAAAATGACCAAAACTCCGTTTACCGGACACGGAGAAAGAGCTACCGAACTCCTAGGACTCATACATAGTGATGTATGTGGGCCAATGTCTACACAGGATAGAGGCAGTTTTTCTTACTTCATTACTTTCACTGACGATTTCTCAAGATTCGGTCATGTATTTTTATTAAAGCACAAATCCGAAGCTTTCGAGAAATTCACTGAATATAAACAAGAAGTAGAAAAACAAACCGGCTTGAGTATCTAGATGCTTCGATCAGATCGAGGTGGGGAGTACCTCAGTACAGAATTTGCAAACTTCCTTAAAGAGAATGGGATTCTCTCTCAACTCACTCCTCCTTACACACCACAACACAACGGTGTGTCTGAACGACGGAATAGGACCCTATTAGATATGGTCCGATCCATGATGAGTGATGCTGAGTTACCTTTCTCATTTTGGGGGCATGCATTGGAGACTGCAGCGTTTCTTTTGAACAGGGTTCCAACCAAAACCGTGTCTACCACGCCATATGAGATATGGCATGGGAAGAGACCATCTCTTAAGAGAATTAAGATTTGGGGTTGCCCGGCCTATGTTAAAAAGCGGAATCCGGACAAACTCGAGACACGGTCAGTCATGTGTAACTTTGTGGGATATCCAAAGAGCTCTTATGGATATCTATTCTATCACAAAGAGGAACAAAAGGTGTTTGTTTCTCAGTATGCCACATTCTTAGAAAAAGAGTTTTTCACAGATAAAGATGATGGCAATGTGGTGGATCTAGAAGAGGTTCTACAGACACAAACTACAAATGACGACTTGGTTGAACCGGCTGTTGCAATAGAAACTGAGGAACCTCAGCCACTCCGTAGGTCTGGTAGGACTTCTCGCCCACCGGAGAGGTACTACGGTTTCCTCATTGATGGTGACAGAGAAGTCTGCATCATGGAGGATGATGACCCTACCAGTTTTCAGCAAGCTATCACGAGCGGTGACTCTGTGAAGTGGCTGGATGCCATGAGATCTGAAATAGAGTCTATGTACACCAACAAAGTATGGACTTTGGACGTTGTACCCCCTGGGGTAAAACCTGTGGGGTGCAAATGGATCTTTAAAAGAAAGATTGGTGTAGATGGGCAGGTAGAGACCTACAAGGCAAGACTTGTGGCGAAGGGTTTTCGTCAAAAACCAGGTTTAGACTATGACGAGACTTTTTCGCTCGTAGCCATGCTTAAATCCATTCGGATCCTACTTGCTATTGCTGCTCACTATGACTATGAAATCTGGCAGATGGACGTTAAAACGACATTTCTAAATGGGGATTTAGAAGAATGCGTTTATATGGATCAGCCGGAGGGCTTCATTGACAGTGGGAGCAGTGGGAAAGTATGTAGATTGCTTAAATCCATATATGGGTTAAAGCAGGCATCACGGAGTTGGAACATCTGTTTCTATGATGTTATCAAAGAGTTTGATTTTATCAAAAATCCAAATGAACCTTGTGTTTATAAGAAGGCTGTAGGAAGAGCTGTCACATTCCTCGTATTGTACGTGGATGACATTCTTTTGATAGGAAATGATATTCCTATGCTACAGTCGGTCAAATCTTTCTTATCACTAAGGTTCTCCATGAAGGACCTGGGTGATGCCACATACATCCTGGGCATTAGGATCTATAGGGATAGATCCAAGAGGTTATTGGGATTGTCCCAAACCAAGTACATCAACACCATCCTAAAAAGGTTTAGTATGGAAGACTCCAAGCGGGGTGCCATACCCGCTTGCCATGGGGTCACTCTCTCCAAGGATTCTTGTCCAAAGACCGATGAAGAGAGAGCTCGCATGAGCATTATACCCTATGCTTCAGCAGTAGGATCTATAATGTATGCGATGTTATGTACACGCCCAGATGTAGCTTATGCACTTAGTGTAGTAAGCAGGTATCAATCCAACCCAGGGAGAATCACTGGATAGCTGTGAAGAACATTCTTAAGTACTTGCGAAGGACTAAAGAATTGTTCTTGGTGTATGGTAATGGAGATCTCCAAATGGAGGCCTTTACCGATTCGAGCTTCCAGAGCGATAAGGACGACAACAAATCTATCTCTGGGTTTGTATTTACCCTCAATGGAGGGGAGATAAGTTGGAAGAGTTCCAAACAGGATACCGTTGCAGACTCTACGATGGAGGCTGAGTACATTGCTGCAAATGATGCCGCCAAGGTAGCCGTCTGGATGAGGAAGTTCGTCTCGGAGCTAAGAGTAGTTCCAACCATTATTGATCCAATACCATTGCATTGTGATATTAATGGGGCTATGGCGTTAGCCAAGGAGCCCAGGTCCCATCAGCGGTCCAGACACATCCTGAGGCGTTTTCATTTGATCCGAGAGATTGTAGATCGCCGCGAGATCGAGATTAAGAGAGTAGACACAAAGAATAACGCCGCGAATCCACTCACCAAGGCCCTCCCTCAGCCGCAGCATGAGCGACTTTTTGAGATGTTGGGTATGAGATACGCCAATAACTGGCTTTAGTGCAAGTGGGAGATTGTTGGATATATGTATGCCCTAGAGGCCATTATATGATAGTGGATGTATTTATACATGTATATATATATATTCAGTGTACATTCTTGCTCGACATGATAGTATGCTATCTGGTTCTTCTTTATCTGACATGTTGATTTGATCATGCTTTTATTCATTCGTACATGTTGATAAAGCCCTGAGGATATAGGCTTAACTACTGTGATTATGATGGAGATCATACTAGTGGGACATCTGTAGTTTATAAGCATAACCTGAAATGTCCCTAGTCATAGGTGTATCGAGACGGGGCATCGATATACCAGAGTAGACTAGCGTATATGATACTAGACCCATATGATGGGTGATGGATGTTCCCACATTCATCGATGTTTGACATCGAGATCGTATACGGGTGCTCAGTGGTGACTGGGTACACTGGACGGACTCGCCGAGAACTCCTATATGGAATTATATCTATCGTCGGATAGCGGTTCTCAGGTGACACTGGTGTAGGTTAGTCTGTAAACCCAAGATCGTCATAGAGTCTTGTGTGTTCTCCTACTGTACTTTGATTACCACCCTACCACGGCTTTACTGAGTCGTGCAAACAGGTGGCCGTTGGGTACAGTCCCGAGACACACGAAGGCGATGAGCGATAGAAGGGGTTTCGTCTCTCCCGGTATTGGGAGTAGATGCGGTGCTGTGCTCGGCTGGCTATATCAGTAAGTCCCTGGCCAGGGCTGTTGAGATTTACTGATAAGTGTTATCAGTAGTTTCTCGATCTGTTATAGACCTTTCATCGGCACGACTTATTGAGTTTTTGGGGTCGACGTTACCATCCCTAGACTCGATATGCAGCATATCTGACGAAGAGACCAGACTGTACGGTAGTGTTGCCGGTTGGCTCGACGGGAGTTATAGCAGGTTCGCTTGTTCTCTTCTGATCGTTCAATACCCAGGTGACCGTTACGTTTAGCTGACCGCTTGCGGCTTGGGGGTGCTTGATATGTTCATCACGCACTGCCAGCGTATTGACGAGTCTTAGAGTCCCACAAAGGAGTTAGCTAGTCCAGGCGAAACGTTGTGGTGCGCATATGCCATATGCGCGTGGACCCAGTTAAAATGCGCGTATGTGATACCGTATATTAATCGGGCGGCTTGCTTTTGGTCGGGTCGTATGTGATATGACCGGGTTGATAAATCAAGTGTTGATTTATCATTTAACCATTAGTTTCTCACTACAAATCCTTTTCTTGTCTTTTTGGTGTATGCATGCATGTATGCATTCATTCTTGTTCATGCACATATGGATGTGCATGCACACATACATGCATACATCATTCTATCATGGTTGTATATATAGAAGATGGTGGCAATATAAGACTCACACCTTATAATTATATATATGGATATATATTGTATTTGTTTTAAAACAAAAGAAAAGAAAAAGATTAATACATGGTTATCTTCTACACTCTTCTTTGAACTAACCTTGTTCACCTACTTTTTAACCATGAGTTAACCTTCCTTTTGTGTTTTAACTCAAGTGCAATAATATCCATATAATGTAACTATGGTTTGAGATGAAGAGTAGAAAATATATATACTTATATTTTCTATTTTTCATAAGACATTATCATTCTCTTGATTGTTCTAAAGCCATCATCTTCTTCCTCCTTGCTCTTTTGCTCTCTAGATTTCTCAAGTGAGCAAAACACTCACCAAGTTAGGATTTTGAAGTGAGAAAACCGACCACAACACCATTCTACACTAGTCTTGCCCACTTGTGAAGAGTGTTAGCTTCCATTTTCTTCTCTTGATCTTGTGAAGTTACAAGCTTGGACAAAGCGGACTACGGGTGGATGATCGTGGACCTAGAGGAGTTCAAGCGGACCTTTTACAACCCTCAAGTAGCCAAGGAGTCTAGCGTAGGGAGCTACAAAGGTTGCACTCTCAAAACCCTAGCTTAATCTACTTGTGATGATGTGCATGTTTAGAAACCCTAATTTTCTACTGATGATTCTTTGTATGTTCACTTAGCACCTTAAAAATTTAATTTTGAGACATGTGATGCTTCCAAACCCTTCATTAGGTGCTAGGTAAACCTAACACTCGCATCGGGGTAAGCAAACGAACCACATGTCCTAGTCGTTCATCCTCAGGTGACTAGCGACCTTCCATCATATCTCTAAGTATATACTCATGTTGCAGTAGCTCTAACATCTGGGCAATATCTCGTCATTTGCAGCAACAACTGGCTCATTCGTCTGTACGCTGAACATCGCCTCAATCATCAAGCATAAGCGATATATCAATGGTCATCACATTCTGACTGGCCTCTAGCAGTAGACTGATCCTCTGGTGCTGATCTGCACGTCTGAGAAATCTCGTAAAAGTGATCTGTCAAACGCTCATGGCGCGAAAAAACAATACAACGAAGCCTCTATGCAATCGTACGTCTCCGGAATCACGCCCTGGTCAGTCCTCGTCTGTGACGAGCTCATGCTGACGTAACTCTAGCCGTGGCTCTCTTTGCCCGTGCAATCGCGGCAGAAAAATTATAACCGATACCGATGAGGATAGATCATAGGAATGAATATAATACTGTGCAAGGAAATGTACATCCTAAGGTTTCTTAAGCGGAGTAGCGTATCGTAAGTATGCCACGGAACATACGTATGGTACGTCACTCTACCCAAGCTACCTACTCCATCAACCAAGGGTCATCCTACGCGACGAAAGTTCGGGAATAATACCCCCTCGACTAAGTATAAGTTCCGTAAGGTCAAGCCTAAGTTCCGTATATATATAAACGCTCTAGGCTCCGCATGGTCAAACTTAGAATTGAACCAAGGTTAACCTAGCACTCTGATACCAACTTTTTCACGACCTAAAATAGCACGTGACTGGCCCTTGAATTATATGAAGTCTATAGGACCTTGATCAGTCGAAAATATTGCATTTCTAACATGACAATTTCCCTACCATTTGCACCCATCTAAAGGTGTTCGGTATACATATAGCACATATTAGCAAAACATCCGTAAAATACCAAATAACTTGTGTTATACTTTAAAACCGACATTTTGAGAGAAATTGAGTGTTTATCATTGCATTGCATCATCTTTGTATAGCGCAACACTTATCTCGAGAATCTGTGCAGGAAATTCCAGGAAAAGAGCCGAAACAGTTAAAAGTGCTGATAAAAAATACGCCAAGTCCAAGACTTGTGAACTGGCAGTAAACAAGGAAGATTTACAAGATTCCACATATCAGAAAAGAGCCACAAAGCCAGTACAAGAATTACCTGGAAAAATCATGCACTAAAGCCTCCAATGGGCCGTGGATCCGCGGCCAAAGGCCCCTTCCCGCAGCGGATCCGCGGCCGCGTCATCATGACGTCAGCAGAGCCCATCTTCAGACTTCTTCTTTCAGGGCCCACACTTCTTCAAGATATTCCAAATTCCAGAGATCTCCAGAAGCTTCTGTCAGAACAGAAAAGCTTCTCAAGCTAAACACTCTCAAGCTTCTCAAGCAAGCCACATAACTACCTAAGCCTAGAAGGTTCTCCCTAACCTCCAAGCTTATGAAGGAAGCTAACCCTAACTAACTAACTCTAGAACCTTCTACCTAACTACCAAGCTTACAAGGGAAGCTAAACTAAACCTAGCTTCTAAAGGAAGCTAATCCTAATCAAGCTTCTAGAGGAAGCTAATGAAAGCTATAAAAAGGACCCTAAGCCTTCTATTCTAAGGTTGTTGGTTAGTTGTTGATCATTCCATCAATTTCCACCCACAAGTTGAGTGACACGACTTGTGCATTCAAACTCTAACCCTAATCCAATCATCAAAGCCAAAATTCAAGAACTTTGAGTACAAATCAAGCAAGAAGCCCTCAACCTTTCAGAAGCGACGCCGATCTTCATCCAAGCAAGTGATCCAAGACGATCCGCGACTCACGGAGACGATGCGGAGCTAAATCGACGATCGAGTTCTTTGCTCTTGTAGTTCTTGAGAGAATTGTAACAGCATTGTTGATAAATAAAAGGTGAAATTTCTTTATCTTGCTTACTCCTATATTTAAGCATTATGATTAGATCTCAATTCTTGATTGTGTTCTTTGATATGATGCTTAGTAAAACTCCGCTCGTGGAGGAGTCGAGAGAATCAATAGATGATGATGTTGCAAATCTTGAAACGATTCTTAATTCCTATAAGTTTTGTAAACTCTTGTAAATTGAATCATCGACAATCTAGTTTCGAGCGAGATGCTTTCTTGAATGTTTTCGCTCTTAATTAGAGATCGACGATCGGTAATTCAATTTACTAGAGGCTAGTTTTTGAATGAGATTCATCGAAAGGACAAAAGATGAGATGAAGAAACCCTAGTTCCTTCAAAAGATCCTTAAACCTCGATTGATCGTCATCGATCTAGTATCAAATCATTAATGGATAAGAAAACGTAATCACTGGTATTCATCACGTCTATAGATTCGATCGATTCCTACGAGCCTCATTTCAATTCTTGAAACCTAATTCGATTGGATATCATCAATTCTTGATTCTTGATTTTAATGTTTTCTTGATATTAGATTTTAATAATTCTTGAAATTCACTTTTAAATCTTGAATTGAATTGTCTTTACTTTTTTTTTTCTCTTAATTTTTCGACTCATCTAAAACAAATACGAGCAAATCTCACTTTCCCTGTGGACGATCCAAACTCGCTAACACGCTACATACTGTAGGGTTGCTAGGCACGCGCACAAGGGTCTACGAGACATCAACCATGCCCGATTAAAATTTTAGCCGTGCCGAACAACCCGAATACGGATCTTTAAACTAGGGTTTAGGCGAAAACGAACATGTTAAACGCTTTAACACTAAGTGAGAGGGATTACAACCTTTGTAGATCTGGTCCTTCACTTCTTAAGCTCCGTGTTGAGGTCCCTTCGCTGCGATCATCGTGTTACCGACTCTTGAGAGGCTTCACGAAGAGAATGATGCAACCTTTGCTTCCGATCTACGATACAAAGATGATCTACCTTGAAGTTTCGTTAACACAAGCTAACACTCATGAAATGATGTGAACACCCACATCTAAATGGCAAGGATAGATGAGGATGATGAAGTAGGATTTTTACTCTCATTTATAATCTTTTTCTCACTCACTTTCATCACAAAAGAAAGCTTTTTCATGAAGAAGCTCAAGGAAGAAGAAGAAGAATGAAGATTATAACTTAATCCTTTTGTGATGAACAATGAATTATTGTAGTGGTTACAAATCTAACCAAGGGTTAAGCATGAGAAGAGTTAACCCTTGTAGAGAGTTAACTAGGGTTAATGGTTTGGATTGGGTTAACATAATATCTCACAAAAATATCAAGCAACCACAAAGTCAAAGCTTCATAAAGCTTCATGGAAGCTTCATGCAAAAGCTAACCCTAATCCAAACCCTAACCAAGTTTAAACCCTAAACCATAGTTAAATTTGTAACCCTAACATGTTACAATATTATATATCACATATACAATATATTTTGTAACAATAGAAAATAATACAAATAACATATATCGCATATATATCAATGTATTATCCCGTGAGAAAATGAATCTTTTAGTGAGCTAATATTAGTTAATGTAATTTAATATATCATATATATTATTATACATTAAATTATCGAATCAACACTCGATCCGACAATCCGGCTATATCGCAAATAACCGACTAATACGATGACCCGGCTATATCACATATACCCGGCCGATATCTCATATCGCGAGAATCCAATACGGTATCATATACCGCATTATCCTCGGTCCCGCACATATCACATATGTGCTCCTACTCCGTTTCGCCTGAGCCAAGAAACCTCTGTGTAGGACTCTAAAGAATCGTCAATACGCCGGCAGTAGGTGATGATAATATCAAACACCCACAAGCTGCAAGCGGTCAGCTAAACGTAACGGCTACCTAGGTATTGAGCGCTTAGAAGATCAACAAGAAAGCCTGTACATTCTCCTGTGAATCCAAACAGTAACACTCCCGTACAGTCCGGTCTCGTCGTCTGATATGTTGCATATCTTGCCTAGGGGTGGTAAACGTCAGACCCCAGTAGCTCGATAAGTCGTGTCGATATGAGGTCTATAACAGTTCGAGAAATTACTGATAACACTTACCAGTAAATCTCAGCAACCCTGGCCAGGGATTTCCGGTTATAGCCAATCGAACACAGCACAACATCAACTCCCTATACCGGGAGAGACGAATCCCCTGCTATCGCTCATTGCCTCCATGTGATTCGGGACTGTACCCAAAAGCCACCTTTTTGCACGCCCTCTTGGACGTGGTATGATGGAAATCAAAGCACAGTGGGAATCACACAAGACTCTATGACGATCTCGGGTCAACAGACTACTCTGTACCAGTGTCACCGGAGAACTGCCATCTGACGTGAGGTATAATACCATCTGGGAGTTCTCGGCGAGTCCGTCCAGTGTACCTAGTCTCCACTGAGCACCCGTACACCATCCTTTATGTCAAACACCGATGGATATGGGATCATCCATCGTCCATCATATGGGTCAAGATGCGTATACGCTAGTCTACTCTGGTGTATCGATGCCCTGTCTCGATACACCCCCGACTAGGAACAGTTATAGGATGTACTCGTCGACTACCGTGGCCCCACTAGTATGATCTCATCATAGTCCCAGTATTCGAGTACATATCCTAAGGGCTTTATCAACATGTAATATAGAGACAATCAGAGTACATGTTAAGATAAAATACAACCAGATAGCATACTATCATGTCGAGCAAGAAAGTCCTCCCTATATATATCCTAGCATCCACTACAATATACATCGTATGTACAGTAATGGCCTCTAGGGCATACATATAACTAACACATACGACACCGTTATTGATTGCGGTTTACAAATTTCTTTGGTTGTGATTTTTATACATTTTCTACCTACACACTGTTCAATCAAATGGCGCCGTTGCCGTGGATCGTGTGCTAATTTGTTCGATTTTGAATTTTGAGTTGAAAAATTTATTCCATCAGAATTTTTAGATCAAAATTCGCGCAAACACTAAACAATTCGTTGTGATTTGTTGCGAGGAAATCTGGAATCTGTGGAGCGAGATAAAAAATTTTCTGAATATTCCAGAGAGATCAGTGAGTGAACAGGAGCAGAATCTGAAAATTTTGTGCAGAGATATCACTATTCCACCGCGTTTCCGCGGCATTTCTGTGCTTCGCGCGGCGGATCCGTGGTCCTTCAGCTGCATCATTGTTCCAAACTTTCTCAGGTCCTCTCTGACTTTCTTATCTCTTCCTCAATCTGCTCCATTAATCAAATTTCTGCAGGTTTCTTTGCAAAAATTCGCAGCGCCGCAAAAATGAAAATTGTGCGTGTTTGATCTTGGTTGTTTGCATTTTTTAATACGGAAATTAAGGGGTAAAGACCAAATTTAGATTAGGTGGGGAGTTCATTACCCTTCCTAAGCCCCGGAAATCACAAAACTTGCATCCGCATTACCCTCATTAATAAAAAATATCTAGACATGACTCTAAGGACCGTCGCGCTCAGTTAGGACAGGAGAAGGTCGTGGGTAATCTGTTGCTTATCCGCTTTTCTTTTGTGGTGTCTAAGGCAAGTGTGTCTAAGGCAAGTGGTTACTTAATTAGGCCCACTACTTACGTAGTGGAGAACCTCCAACTTACCTGGCACTTACCTGGCCACAGGAGGGACAAAGAGGCAGTAGAGGATTGATCCTGTGATTTGTCTTCTGGCAGTTAGGAGCGGTCTAGAGACTTGACCTAGGTGACCATTAGACTTAGGGTTGTGTGTGCATTTGTTGTGATTTGTATTTTTTTTCAAAAAAAATCCGTATCTTTTTCAAAACAAACACCAATCTTATCTTTTCCCTAATTATCATAACGCTGCCACTTGTGCTAAACCCTTTAGTGCAAGCTCGGCTGGACACAGGATTCTAGTGCCCGTCTTGTCCGCGTTTCCCCCCATCGACCCCAAAGTCAGTGTAAGTGCACGGCGGTGCCCCGGCCGTCAATCTGACGCCGGAATGCGGAAGCGGTGATAAACTTTAATTTTGCGAACTTAGCAAACCGGCACCACCGCGCACTAAACACCCGGATCGGGCCATTAAACTGGATCTAGCTAACTACAAGACGGGTTAGAGATATACCGAGTGATCCGAGTCCTCCGGTCTTCTCGTCGTCGTCCCGATCTCCTGCGGAAACTCCGGTCGTCGCCTCCTCGCCGGAAGGGCACCACATCGCCTGTATCTTTTACGGGATCCCACCTCAATACCGAGGCAACTCGGGCGCGAAGCTGGCAAGTCGACGTGCCCAAGATTTGCTGTGGAATGTAGTGTAGAGGCTATGTCTCATTTGGGGGTTTTAGTTGCCATGGAGGATGGAGGAGGAGGTTAGGAAAATTGGTGCTTTCAATTTTCTAGCAAGAAGAATATGAGATGAAGAATAATGCCACCACAATAAATGAAACTATCTCTCATTTTTCCTCTCCCTCTCTCTAAATTGTGGCCGGCCCCCCACTTGAAATGGAGGAGAGAATGAATAAAACATAAGGGAGGTGAGTGCAGTAAAAGGTTGAGGGTGACCACATCCAAAGCAATGATAACCATGTCATCTCCAAATCTAATCAACTCTAATCACCATTAATACAAAGGAAAAGATGGATAAAGCATCTCATGATGATAATCATATCATGAAGCCACAAATGCATAAAACCCCTCCTCAATAAGTTATTTGCAAACTTGCAAATAACCCCCTCCATCGGAAAAGTCCGGCCGGGAAAGAACAAAGGAAAACCGGCCGGAACGGAATGCAAACTGGTAACTCCAGAAAACTGGTCCCGTAATGAATTACAGGAAAACCCCGATACAGTGCATACACACCCGCATCTGTATTCCGACCGGATACAAATGCAATGAGACAAAATCTACACTGTACTATACTAGGATCCGGCTTAAAACAAAGCCGGCTAGTAATATCCGTCCGATCCTGATCCGTGCAATACCGCACGTATCTGATCGAACCCTGCCCTATATCCATACGGCCTCTAGTACTAACCTTCCGATCCTGATCCGTGCAATACCGCACGTATCTGATAGGACCCTGCCATATCTCCATACGGCCTCTACAGCGTTTCGCCCGAAACTTGAGTAACTGTAAGTGTGGTGGACTCTAAAGACTCGTCAATACTATGGCTGTGGATTTAACCACTAGCACGTCAGAGGTATAAGCCAATACGTGACGGGCCACCAGGTATTGACCAAAAGGGACGTCGATGAGCGAACTCATCCTGACACCCTACTGAGCCTGTCAGTGACAATATCCGTACAGTCCGGTCCGTTCGTCTATGAGCATCGCATGGCGGGCCTAGGGGGTTGGTAAATGTCAGACCCCCAAAAGCGGTACAAGTCGTGTCGGAGTGTAGCCCAGAACACCCTGAGATACTACTGGAATACCTACCAGTAAATCTCCTGCCTTGGCCAAGGACTTCGTGTAATGGCTCTCCTAGACACAGCGCGACCTCACCCCCAATACCGGGAGAGACGAACCCCTGAAGATCCGCTCACTGCCTCCATGTGGCTCGGGACTGTACCCAACTAAAACCTGTTTGCACGACTCCTTTGAGCGTGATAGGATAGTAATCAAAGTACAGTGGGAACTCACACGAGACAAATGACGATCCTCAGGTCGATGAACTAACCTGTACACATGTCACCAGGGAACTGCTATCTGACGTCAGGTATAAGACCAACTAGCATGTTCCCGGCGAGTCCTGTCCGGTGTACTCATAACCCAATGAGCACCTGTATACATCTTAGGTGAACCAACTGACACCAGTGGCTTGTAAGACCGGCCACCGCCCCTCGTCGGGGTCTCGACTGTATACACTAGTCTAATCTGGAGAATCGATGCCCTGTCTCGAAACTCCCACGACTAGGGACCTTTTAAGGATGTGCTTATAGACTACCAGCTCCCACGTATATGATCGCCCTCATACTGCTGGCAGTCAAGCAAGAATCCTAGGGGCTCTATCAACGTGCAATAGCGACCTGTCAGGTCACCTAAAGCAGTACACGATGATAAAGGTAAACCAGATAGCATACTATCATCTCGAGTAAGACTGTCCTACCGGGATAGGTCCTCCCCCAATCATTATAATCACGTGCCTGTGATCCAATAATTGACTCTGAGGGCACTATCTCCAACAATCTCCCACTTGCACTCAAGGCTAATTATTGCAATGTCGCATACTCACAGCCCGTGTGATACCGAACACCCAACTCCTCTACTAGTCAGTCTCACAAAACTCGTTTGCGAAACTATTGCGTTCGAGGAATAGCCTCAGTGAGTGGATCCGCTTTGATGTTTCTTTCTATGTCTCTCTATATCTCAAGTTCGCGGAGAAAACCATCTCCCGAAATGAGCAATACCTGTCTTAGAATGTCTGGATGTGTGATGGGACCTAGCTCATAAATGAACTCCAAATCCAAATTTCTTAGACTGTATCGTCAACTGAACTTAATCAGTATCCTGCGCCATGCCTCCCTCAGTATTGCCTTGGATCACCTATCCAAAATACTGCCCCTCGTCAGAGGGAAAACTATAACTCTGACAACCTCCTTGTCGTCCATGTCACCTTGGAAGCCTGGAATGATAACTGTCTCCCGAATGAGGCTGTCGTTATCATATCCCTAGAACATCCACTTATGTTCTAAAACTGCTTCCGACTGTTTCTTCAGGATTGGATCAATATCAACTTATTACATCTAGTGCAAGAACAACATCTGGTGTGGTACTTTGACATCTCATGATTGACTCAGTTGCCTAAGCAAGTGATCTTTCAATCATGCACATCCCTCTCTACTTTAGTCTATAAGACACCTTTAGAGAGGGTGACTCCATCACCTGCAGGTATACTACCGTGCCAGGAGTCGTCCATTCTAAATACTCTTAGAATGCTGTCTAAGTATCCAGATTGGGAAACCACCCAAATCTAGATCTATAGATCTAGTAACCAGAATGTCTGATATAATATCCAAGTCCTATGTGGAGAAACCACTGTGTGACGACCAAAGTATAACCGATCGTAGTATAGGAATATCACTTCCTACTCTGTGTATGTCATCCAAATACCATGACATCACACCCTACTACCTTCTCAACAGATCCATCTCCTATTCTGACAAAGTCAAACCTATGACTGTCACATCAGAAATAGATGATCTATCCCCGCTACTCTGCTTTAGTTTATAAATAGACATAAGCTACCTTTCCACCAATGCTTCCGCTGCTCCCACTGACCACGACAACCCTCTGGCAGAGTCATATAGACGTACACTTCTAAAGCAAGTTTAGAACGACGCTATACTCATCCTCCTTCCGGGTCTCACAGTCTGGAACAACAGCAATGGCAAGTGTGGATAAACAAGAACCTCCCTGTGACCGTCCTTGAGGCTACCGGAGTACCTCTCGGGTGCCTGAGGTTACCTACCTTATCTGCGGAGTGGCCAATGGAACGTCAAACCAGATTGAATCTTTAGGTTCCTATCAAATCTTCAGTAATCGTTTGTGGTTCTGGAATCACTTCCAGTTATACCATACTCCCACTACTGTTTTCTGAAAAAATCCATTTTTAATAAAACTGTGGCGAGTCTAGAACAATATCACTATTGACCTTCCAGATGGTAGAAAGTCAACCCTCGTCATAGCCTGGGTCAACCCACAAACAGTCATTACAGAAACGTGCCTTGAGTTATCTAGAGTCTGGTTTTAAGCATAAGCCGGACAACTCCCCGTACCTTAACATCGTTAAGATATGAACTGTTCTATATCCAATATAGAACCAGAGGCACTGATTTAATTGAACCAGATTCAAATCATGCAGCTATCTCCAGTGCATGTCAACTAAATGGAAAGAGGCCGATCAGCGTTACTCAACTTAGGAATGCTTCCAATTATGAGTAACCTGAAAAAGAAGCAAGTTCTCTTAATCATTACTATCAACTGAATACCATACACAAGTATCTACATTTTCGATCACTTTGAAGAATCCCGATACTTGCAATACCTGGTTCTCTACTTTATTCAAATACCTATAACTTCTCAAAATTCGGACCCAGTGTTTCCACGAAACACCTGTCTAAAAACTAGAGAAGTCATAAGTAAACCGAATATAATACGAGGACCAACCCCTCTGTTCTTATGGACCCTGGACAACATACAATACTCTGTATAAGTCCCTTGAGTCTAATAACTCATTCACTGTGTGTCATAGGTTGAAAACTGTACTTATGGTTAAGAAGAATTACACCGCTGTTTAATGCTCCTTACCTAACCATCCACTGATATAGGTAAATGTCGTAGACATAATTTCAAAAAGGTATATCTCACTCTATAAAAATAGACGTACAGATATATCAATTTGAAATTGGTGCATAATAGCGGATATTCAAAACCAAATAATTGCCGTCCGGCAAACAACCCAGGTGACTTCCTCAAATATCACCGATTACAACGAATCCCGATATAATGAGGATGATCACCCAATTCCCAATAACTTACTCCCACTCATCATCTGTAAAACCATACAGATGTGAGAATCATACCTGGTAAATACATACCCTGGAGTAAGTGTCTAATCGGGAAATCAGTTTTCCATTAACAGTACACAGTGAAACTGAAACATTGAAATGTTTCGATGGGGTATCCCGGTATTCCTAGTAATGCCTCTTCCATTATCCAGATTCACAACTTTAACCGTATATTTCTTTACCACCTCTCCAAATCCCTTTATATGTCTTTAGTCATTACCTTCTGTATACCCCTTTAGGCCAAATGGTTTTCTTCCTTCCCTACCGTTCGGCACCAGCCTATGGTTTGGAAGAAGACTATCCAATAAGCATAATGGGTGTACTGTCCTAATCCTAGGAGCACTCGCAATGCGAGAGAAGGTGAAGATAAAAGACAACCGAATAAACCTTATTCCTATTTCTCCTGAACCAGGATCCTTCCCCGAACTGGAACAAGTTCCTTTCGAGTTCGTATATAACCGTACGATGGATTATCCAATAAACTTGGGATCTTCGTAGTGATACGGAGTGTCCTGGAGAAATACAAAGGTGATTTAGGATTGGCGAAGAAATACTTGGTTTGGTCGTGAATAGCAGTCGCAATTTACTTTGCCCTCTTACTAATCCCTTGTTTTGTCTTAACTTAATACCTTCTGCACACCATCGTTATGATAATTGGTTTTCTTCATTCCCCACCGTTCGACACCAGCCTAAGGTTTGGAAGAAGACTATCCAATTTGCGTAATAGGTGTACTACTCCTAAACCAAGGAGTACTCGCAACCTGAGAGAAGGTAAAAGGAAAAGACAACTGAATAGTCCTATTCGTTTTCTCCAGAACCGGAAACCATCCTCGAATTCCTTCGAGTTCGTATATAACCATACGATGGTTTTGTCCAATGGAAGTGGACGTTCGTAGTAATATGGGGTGTCCTGGAGAAAAGGGTAAAAGTAGGAGTGGCAATGAGGTTTGCAACTCTGATAATCCAAAAGCCAGTGTTAAGAAGGTTCGGTCAACTTGGTCACTGAGTCATAGTCTAGGATCGGGTCAATGGTCGCTGCCAAGAGAGAGAGAAAAGAAACACTCAGCGTGCACTCTAACCTAGATCAAAATGGTTACCAATTTATCTAATCTGGAAACCTCCCACTGTCACCTCAAATTCTCCTCCAAACCTGAAAGAAGAATTAGTCGGGATCACCCGAGGAGTAAACCAACTCATCAGTGGGAATCGGGATCCAACTATCATTGCATGATAACGTGACGGAATCCGCTCACGTCATCACACTCCAGAAGGTATGTGCATATCTGGCAAGTTTCAGTTCTTTTGAAACTCACGATGTGGATTTTTACACCATGCTCTTATGACCTTGACTTTGGCCAACATATCATAAGTCACATGTCAAGTTCTACCCGTCATTCTCCAGGTTAATTTGAACCCACCCGTACATACCCTTGAGTTTGGCCAAAATGGCAGTACGACTGTCCCAAACCAACGCATCTATCTATGCTGCATATGAATACCCCAATAGCTACCAATCACTGTGCCTTGACTTTGGCCAACATACACAGCTTGAATACTATTGACTATTCATATGAAACGACGGAGGGCTATGAATGGTTTCTGGCGAAAACCTTTAATGTAATGAACTTGATATCGTTAAAGGAACGGATAGCTTTTTAGAAAATATAGTGACGAAAACCTTTACTAAAGAGGTCACTCCCGGTGAAGGGATCTCGGCTCTTTCCCCGTAGAATGGGGTGCAGGATATTCCAAATGAATACCACGATGCAAAGCAAAAAGTAATCGGCTATAGTGAAGTTAATGCCCTGACGCAAACTTCTGTCCAAGGGGTCACTCCCGGTGAAGGGATCTCGGCCCTTGCCTCGTCGACTGAGGTGCTGGATATTCATAACCGAATATCACTATACAAAACAAAAGAGAACGCCTTTGCAATAACAGCTTTTTGAAAAGTGTTCCAACAACATCAGATTAGGTTTGTTTTTAACTTGCATTGATCCGAATCAACGCAGTCCCATCAATTGATCACACCAAAAAGAACGAAAATAATATGACGTACGTATATGCCATCCGCATTCGCCACTAGGTCCCGTCATTACCCGTTAGGTTAGCTAACTAACGACAGAGCGGGGACTGGACTAGCGTGGATGTAAAACATATACAACATCTACTAATATATATACCAATATATTATATTTCGCTCAAGGCGTGATAAGAAATGCAACATCACAGAAATGTACAGCATCACAGAACAATACAGATATCTGGGATCCCCGGGTTTCACAGAGCCACTACTGAAACCCGACGTTCCCCTGGTCGTGTGGATAGCCTGTGCAATGAAATCCTAGACCCTTACGGGCGCGGCAAGTTACCCGCCAAAACCTGAAGCGAGGCAGCCCCCTTCAGCAACGTGAATGGACCACCCGGCACTTCACGGAATCCGGTAACTTGGGCACCCCTCCTGGGTCAACCTGTACCCCCTACGAGTGCGGCGAATAGCCCGCCAATTCTAGAGTGAAGCCCCCTCCGTCTCAATGCCATGAGATGCGGGCTTGTTGCCTTCTAGAACCAGGCTATCCGTGCACCCCTCCGCGGGGTAATCCTAGTACAGAAAGTAAAATATACATACACCGGGTACATCGACCGCAACCTGGTCGTGCCCCAAAATAATAATACAAACTGGCAGTGACGACAGTCCACATGTCGGATCCTCGCCCCGCAATATCAAATGTACATAATACAACCACAACTGTACTAGCATTGCATCCAGGCTATCCCCCACGACCGATCCGCAACATCACAGCATAACACAGAACATCAACGTGAAAGTCACGTTCGCAAATCCGTCTAACCGGGCTATAGCAGTTAGACTGGATTTACCGATCAAGTGACATTCACGGTCGCAGATATAATGTAAATACTGTGAAATAATGTGTTTAAAATATCCGATCGATCAAAATTTAACAAGTGGGCCCCAAGTACTACTGTAGCACATCAAGAAAATCTAGGCCCAAAATTAATATTCCAAAAACCTTATTTTCAACCCAGAAAGCAACTGCAGAAATTTGATGCAGCAATCACACTACAGTGCCGTGGAAACGCGGCCTAATGGGGGGTTTGGCCGCGGTTCCGCGCTCCCACAGTCGACTCACTGCGTCGAATTTCTACAGAACGCTTACATCTTCCAGTACATCACTTTTCTACAACCTGAAAATTTTTTCGAGCCAGAAAAAATTCGACAGAAAACTGATACATGTGTTATTGGGTTTTCGGAACATTTGTTCGATCGGAAGTGTAAAACACATTAGACAAAGCTAGACTATATTAATGGCGAGGCTCTGATACCACTGTAAGTGCACGGCGGCGCCCCGGCTGTCAATCCGACGCCGGAATGCGGAAGCGGTGATAAACTTTAATTTTGCGAACTTAGCAAACCGGCACCACCGCGCACTAAACACCCGGATCGGGCCATTAAACTGGATCTAGCTAACTACAAGACGGGTTAGAGATATACCGAGTGATCCGAGTCCTCCGGTCTTCTCGTCGTCGTCCCGATCTCCTGCGGAAACTCCGGTCGTCGCCTCCTCGCCGGAAGGGCACCACATCGCCTGTATCTTTTACGGGCTCCCACCTCAATACCGAGGCAACTCGGGCGCGAAGCTGGCAAGTCGACGTGCCCAAGATTTGCTGTAGAATGTAGTGTAGAAGCTATGTCTCATTTGGGGGTTTTAGTTGCCATGGAGGATGGAGGAGGAGGTTAGGAAAATTGGTGCTTTCAATTTTCTAGCAAGAAGAATATGAGATGAAGAATAATGCCACCACAACAAATGAAACTCTCTCTCATTTTTCCTCTCCCTCTCTCTAAATTGTGGCCGGCCCCCCACTTGAAATGGAGGAAAGAATGAATAAAACATGAGGGAGGTGAGTGTAGTAAAAGGTGGAGGGTGACCACATCCAAAGCAATGATAACCATGTCATCTCCAAATCTAATCAACTCTAATCACCATTAATACAAAGGAAAAGATGGATAAAGCATCTCATGATGATAATCATATCATGAAGCCACAAATGCATAAAACCCCTCCTCAATAAGTTATTTGCAAACTTGCAAATAACCCCCTCCATCGGAAAAGTCCGGCCGGGAAAGAACAAAGGAAAACCGGCCGGAACGGAATGCAAACTGGCAACTCCAGAAAACTGGTCCCGTAATGAATTACAGGAAAACCCCGATACAGTGCATACACACCCGCATCTGTATTCTGACCGGATACAAATGCAATGAGACAAAATCTACACTGTACTATACTAGGATCCGGCTTAAAACAATGTCGGCTAGTAATATCCGTCCGATCCTGATCCGTGCAATACCGCACGTATCTGATCGAACCCTGCCATATATCCATACGGCCTCTAGTACTAACCGTCCGATCCTGATCCGTGCAATACCGCACGTATCTGATAGGACCCTGCCATATCTCCATACGGCCTCTACAGCGTTTCGCCCGAAACTTGAGTAACTGTAAGTGTGGTGGACTCTAAAGACTCGTCAATACTATGGCTGTGGATTTAACCACTAGCACGTCAGAGGTATAAGCCAATACGTGATGGGCCACCAGCTATTGACCAAAAGGGACGTCGATGAGCGAACTCATCCTGACACCCTACTGAGCCTGTCAGTGACAATATCCGTACAGTCCGGTCCGTTCGTCTATAAGCATCGCATGGCGGGCCTAGGGGGTTGGTAAATTCAAACCCCCAAAAGCGGTACAAGTCGTGTCGGAGTGTAGCCCAGAACACCATGAGATACTACTGGAATACCTACCAGTAAATCTCCTGCCTTGGCCAAGGACTTCGTGTAATGGCTCTCCTAGACACAGCGCGACCTCACCCCCAATACCGGGAGAGACGAACCCCTGAAGATCCGCTCACTGCCTCCATATGGCTCGGGACTGTACCCAACTAAAACCTGTTTGCACGACTCCTTTGAGCGTGGTAGGGTAGTAATCAAAGTACAGTGAGAACTCACACGAGACAAATGACGATCCTCAGGTCGATGAACTAACCTGTACACATGTCACCAGGGAACTGCTATCTGACGTCAGGTATAAGACCAACTAGCATGTTCCCGGCGAGTCCTGTCGGTGTACTCATAACCCAATGAGCACCTGTATACATCTTAGGTGAACCAACTGACACCAGTGGCTTGCTAGACCGGCCACCGCCCCTCGTCGGGGTCTCGACTTTATACAATAGTCTACTCTGGAGAATCGATGCCCTGTCTCGAAACTCCCACGACTAGGGACCTTTTAAGGATGTGCTTATAGACTACCAGCTCCCACGTATATGATCGCCCTCATACTGCTGGCAGTCAAGCAAGAATCCTAGGGGCTCTATCAACGTGCAATAGCGACCTGTGAGGTCACCTAAAGCAGTACACGATGATAAAGGTAAACCAGATAGCATACTATCATCTCGAGTAAGACTGTCCTACCGGGATAGGTCCTCCCCCAATCATTATAATCACGTGCCTGTGATCCAATAATTGACTCTGAGGGCACTATCTCCAACAGTCGGTATTTCTACATTTTCTTTTACCCACCACCACCGTGATGGACGGATTTCCATCAAACTTTTACACCACTCTGCCACCGTCCGCAGGTGCGCAGAATCCTCCACGCATTTCTCTCCAAGAGAGATGCTATTCTTCACGTGTTCCCCTTCCCACCTGTCTTTCTATACCACCTGCCAACGGGGAAAATTTTGAAATCAACCCCCAATTCATCAAACTGTTACCCAAATTTCACGGTCTTGATTCTGAAGACGCATACGTTTTCATCTCCAAATTTGAAAATGTATGCGCAATGATTGGAAAGTCACAACTGTCTTTGGATGCTCTGCGTTTACGTTTTCTCCCATTCACTTTGTGCGACTTAGCCGAGAAGTGGCTTTATAATACAACCGCACATTCTATTTCAAAATGGGATGAATTTGTTGCAGCATTCCTTAGGAAAATTTATCCCAATCACAAGACGAGCCGTGTTCGGAGCAAAATCTTCAAATTTACCCAACATCCCAATGAACCATTCTGGAAATGCTTTGAACGGTTCAAGGATCTTCTTTTACAATGCCCTCATCACGGAATCTCCAGATGGGATTTGTGTCGAATTATCTATGAGGGTATTGATCTCACTACTAGACAGATGCTTGAAACCATGTGTCATTGCCAATTCCTATCTAAAGATGATGGTGAAGCTTGGAAATATCTAGAAGATTTAGCTCAAAACACATTACAATGGGAAAGTGTTAGACCACCATCACCTAGGGAAGATGTCAACCAGCTCGATGTTTCCGTCATAATGAGAGCCGAAATGGACGCAATACAAAGGAAACTCGACGCTATAGACAACAAAATCTCTTCAGCCTCCCTAAACCAATACACACTTCCCAAAACCGTGTGTGGCTGCTGTTCAAACCCTTCACATTTGACGGAAGAATGTCCTTTGAATGTATCGTTTCAAGGTCATAATAATGCTGCATTTCAGCAAAGACCTGGAAACGATCATTCTTCTTCCTCCTATAATCAAGATTGGAGGAATCACCCTGATCTTTCTTGGATCCAACACCAAACTCAATACACGGATCTAAACCAGAATAACTTTAAATGGGTCCCTCCACCACAACAGCAACCACCACAATTAAGTCAGCACCCCTTTCAATCGCAACCTTTTCAAAACCCGGCCAACAATTTTGATCCTTTTACTGCCAGTACCAATAACACCTCTGCACTTGAACAAACCATGAGTTTTCTTCTGACAAATTCTATTCAAATGTCGGCTGATTTAAAGTCTTCTATCGATGATATAAAGAAAACCACCGCCTCCCAAGGCGAGATTATTAAATCGATGAAAGCACAAATTGCACAGTTAACAGCCGAATTGAGTGCTAGAGAGAAAGGGAATCTTCCATCTCAACCCCGACCTGATCCTGGACCTTCACATTACACTAATGTGGATGCATTTACCACTTTGAGATCTGGAAAAGTGCTAGAAAATCATGTGGGTAAATAGATTGATGTTGAGGAATCAAGTGAACCCCAGGCTTCCACTTCCACTTCCACTCCCACTTCTACTTCTTACCCTATTTCGTCTAATTTACCGTCTTCTTCCGAGCCTATTCTCCATTTTCCGAAAGGCTCGAACCCTCCACCCATTTCATCCTTTCCACCCCCACAAACTTCTCCACAAATGTTGGACCCAACACTTATTGATAGAGCTCCTTTTTCAAATATGTTGAGGCCCAACAAACCCAATGCCCAAATGGAGAAGCTTGTGGACATGTTTAAGAAAGTTAACATCAACATCCCTCTCCTAGATGCTATCCAACAAGTTCCGTCCTATGCGAAAACTCTTAAGAACTTGTGCACTAGGAAGAGGAAGACTCAAGTGCCGAAAAAAGTGTTCATGTCGAGTACTGTAGACACGACTTTTCCCCAACAATTACCAAGGAAACGTAAGGACCCTGGCTGTCCTACTATTTCTATTTCTATTGGGGATAAACTCATTAACCGTGCTTTACTTGACCTTGGCGCTAGTGTTAACTTGCTTCCATATTCAGTCTATGAGCAACTAGGTATCGGAGCGTTAAAGCCCTCGAGCATAACTCTCTAGATGGCTGACCCATCAATCACCAAACCTAGGGGTGAACTGGAGGATATGTTAATAAAAATCGGGGAATTTGTATTCCCAGTGGACTTTATTGTAATTGATACACAGCTTGTAGCGAACCCACGAAACCAAATTCCGGTGATTCTTGGTCGCCCCTTTTTGGCCACTTCCAACGCTATAATCAACTGTCGTAATGGCTCTATGGCCCTATCTTTCGGGAATAGGTCAATTGAGCTGAACATTTACAAGTTGGGAAGTGTACCCTCCGAACCTACTGCTCAGGTCTGTTCTGTCGAATTAATGGAAGTCGACAGCAGCGAATTTGATGATCTTCATGATACTGATCTAGACTCTTTTCATATGTTGTTGTTCGACCCAATTTTGTATCATACACATACGGACTCTTCCACCGAGTTATCCGGGTCAACAACTAACACTGATTATGAACTGTTTTTAGAGTCTGAAGATCACCCTGCACTTTGTGATGACATTATTCTTCGGGGTATTGATGAGACTTTTGAGGAGATCTTCGCTGATGAACTCGCATTTTTGAAAAGCACGGGTGTTGAGATGAATCATCTCCCAAACAATGAAATTGAACCTCCGCCCCTTCTTCTGGACTGTAAAAAGAATGCGTGTAATCCATCACATACACTGTGTCGTCTCTCCAAAATGAGACGCAAACACATTCTATTCTACCACTTACCTTTTCCCCACTTCTTCTTCCACCAACCGATGCACTACACAGATAAAATCTTCGAATGGTTGGTGTTGACCTTCGGTCTTTGCAAAGCTTGGCATCGACCAATGATTTTGACCCCCTCTTATGATTTTCATAAGATTAACATTGCTTAATTCAAGTTTGGGGGGGGGGGTATAATCTGGCTCTTGAAAAGATTTTTTTTAAAAAAAATTATGAGCCAAAATTAAGTTTGGGGGAGGATTTTCACGATCATATGTATTGCCCCCGTTAATAAATTTCCTCCCAGGCTTACAGGTTTTTGTAGATTTAGCGGATGGCAACAGTGAGAACACTGTTGAAAACAAGTTTGGGGGAGGTTTGTGCTTATTTACGCATCATTTGCATATCACATAAGCACAAAACATTTAAAACCTATAAAAATTTCAAAAAAAAAATTTCAAAAAAAAATAATAATTTTTTTTGTACATAAATAAGATAATAAAAGATTAGATAGTGAAAAATTATATCCAAAAGATCGGAAAAATTGAAGAAAACTTAGAAAATTAGAAGTTTTCTTAAACGAACTAGTAATAAGTAGTTATGAGCCGTTGTCCCAAGGGTTAGTAAGATGAAGGAAGTCACTAATCTGAGAATAAAAATAAGTCTGAAAAATAGTTCATATTCTGGAAGCCAAACATTTGAACGTTGATACCCTACTATACGCACTTACACACGTCTTGAAACTCGGGATAGTAGAGGATACCTTGAAATGCTCTTGTCTAAAAGGCAAAGTATGAAGGAAATAAAAAAATGAAGAAAAAATAAAATGGTGAAGAAAAAAAATGAACACTGGTTTTGTTATCACCAAGGCAGCAATAAAAAAATATAGCGAGGGTGCCTCTTCACCTAGTGCCTTAGACCAACTGGTCTGGGAGTCACTACTAAGCCTTAGGTGGTGCAAGACGAGGAAAATACACCTAATAAGCAAGCACATAAGTAATCGGTCGGTTAGTACCTCAAGAAGTATTAACGGTCGCATGAAAAATGTGTGAGCAAATCCATCTAAAAATTCATCAAATTAAAAAGTACTGAGGCAGATGGACAAGAGTATGATAGCTTGAATTGAATTCTCCGGGTGTAGGGATGTTCTTTACACACACGTAGGGGTATATGATCGATGTTTGGAAGAAAGGTAGGAATGAAGAATAAAGACGATGTTTTATTAAGGGATGATGTGATTTCTAACATCTTTTCATGACTATTAAGATAGGGCTCATGACAACCGAAAAGCTAGTATAGTTGGAAACTCTAATTTTCAAAGTCTTTCTTTTACAATTCTTATCTTTAAATGTAACTTTCACGGTCTTCCTTTTATTATTGGATTTTGTGGGTGCAATCCGCTGAAAACCCTCAGGAGACAACACTCCTCCTACTAGGGACACCTAGAGGTTTAAAGGCTTGTTGCACGTGCTTAATGCAATCGTGTTGCCTACGAAAGTGTGCAAGTTAGTTTTTATTTTTCTTATATTTTCTCCTTCTCTTTCTAATAAAACAATTTGCTCGAGATGACCAAAAATAAGTTTGGGGGAATTTGATAAGTCGAAAATATTGCATTTCTAACACGACAATTTCCCTACCACTTCCACTCATCTAAAGGTGTTCGGTATACATATAGCACATATTAGCAAAACATCCGTAAAATACCAAATAACTTGTGTTATACTTTAAAACCGACATTTTGAGGGAAATTGAGTGTTTATCATTGCATTGCATCATCTTTGTATAGCGCAACACTTGTCTCGAGAATCTGTGCAGGAAATTCCACGAAAAGAGCCGAAACAGTTAAAAGTGCTGATAAAAAATACGCCAAGTCCAAGACTTGTGAACTGGCAGTAAACAAGGAAGATTTACATGATTCCACATATCAGAAAAGATCCACAAAGCCAGTACTGTAAGTCTATGTGCAACACCCCACGAGTTGCGGGGAGGCGGAAATATGAAAAACGATCTTTTTCTTGAAGCATACATCGACTAACCGAAGATCTTTGATAAACGATAATTAACAACTACCATATAAGTTCTTAGCTACTATGTAAGGAGATTATACCTAGTGATACGTGTCCTTCGTCTTTACGATCTCTACGTCCTCCTCGGCCTCCTCCAAGTGATAGATGATCCACCCGAGAACCCTAATCCAAGCTTCACCTCAAAACTTGAGGTAACTAAGTTTCTCTAGTTGCTAATCAAAGGAACTTTGATCATATAGAGTTAGGTTATGGAATGTTTAGTCTTTTCTAATCCTTGTTCTTAACTCATGAGTGGTAGGATTAGAGCTTGAAGAAAGAGTGAGCTTGAGGAGAGAGAAGGTGAACTAGAATTCTCAAAATGAAATTGTTTCTCACTAGATATATGAAGCATAATGAATAAATCAATAAATGAATAATAAGAGATTATTCATCATGCTACATAAATGTGTTATGAGTGATTCACTATGTGAGTCATTAAGCATTTAATAATGCATTAATGACATAGTGAATCACACATTATGAGTCACAATATCATTAATGACAATGCCACCTAAACCCCTCATGTCACCTTGCTTCTAGAAGCTTCCCGGAAATTATGAGAACGCCCCTCCCATCCGTGAAAACACGGAAAAACTTTAGACTGTATAAATCCAATAACCTGATACTAGAATCTGGCTTAAACCAAAACCGTCTAGTAAAAACTGTCTGAATGTCGTACATGCGTTTAAACACGTATTCGTCCGAACCCTTGTCGTAAAACCGTACGACCTCTATATCATTTCGCCTGGAGTTGGGAAAACTCTGTGTGGGAATCTAAAGATTCGACTACTATGCTGGCAGTGGGTTTAACCACAGACCGCAAGCGGCACTAGCTGTACGTAACGGTCCACAGGTAGATGTCGATAAGAAGGCTGATGAGGAAACCCATCTGAACTCCTACTGAGCCTGTCCGTGACAATATCCGTGCAGTCCGGTCTGTTCATCTAAGAGTATCACATGTATGGTCTAGGGAGGTGGTAAACGTCAGACCCCTAATAACCGTACAAGTCGTGTCGGCATGGCTCAATCACCATCCGAGAATCTACTGATCAATCTATCAGAAATTCTTAATCAGCCCTGGCCAGGGACTCATGGTAATGACCAACCGATCACTGTGCGATATCAACTCCCTATACCGGGAGAGACGAATCCCTAACAGTCACTCACTGCCTCCGCGTGGCTCGGGACTGTGCCCAACTAAAACCTGTTTGCACGACTCCTTTGAACCGTGGTAGGGTAGTAATCAAAGCACAGTGGGAACTCACACGAGACAAATGACGACCTTAAGTCAACGGACTATCTGCACACATGTCACCTGAGAACTGCTATCTGACGTTAGGTATAAATTGTTAGTTATATGTATGCCCTAGAGGCCATTACTGTACATACGATGTATATTGTAGTGGATGCTTGAACATATATAGGGAGGACTTTCTTGCTCGACATGATAGTATGTTATCTGGTTGTACTTTATCTTAACATGTACTCTGATTGTCTCTATGTTACATGTTGATAAAGCCCTTAGGATATGTACTCGACTACTGGGACTATGATGAGATCATACTAGTGGGGCCACGGTAGTCGACGAGTACATCTTATAACTGTTCCTAGTCGAGGGTGTATCGAGACAGGGCATCGATACACCAGAGTAGACTAGCGTCTACGCATCTTGACCCATATGATGGGTGATGGATGATCCCATATCCATCGGTGTTTGACATCAAGGATGGTGTACGGGTGCTCAGTGGAGACTGGGTACACTGGACGGACTCGCCGAGAACTCCCAGATGGTATTATACCTTACGTCAGATGGCAGTTCTCCGGTGACACTGGTACAGAGTAGTCTGTTGACCCGAGATCGTCATAGAGTCTTGTGTGATTCCCACTGTGCTTTGATTTCCATCATACCACGTCCAAGAGGGCGTGCAAAAAGGTGGCTTTTGGGTACAGTCCCGAATCACATGGAGGCAATGAGCGATAGCAGGGGATTCGTCTCTCCCGGTATAGGGAGTTGATGTTGCGCTTTGTTCGATTGGCTATAACCGGAAATCCCTGGCCAGGGTTGCTGAGATTTTCTGGTAAGTGTTACCAGTAGTTTCTCGAACTGTTATAGACCTCATATCGACACGACTAATCGAGCTACTGGGGTCTGACGTTTACCACCCCTAGGCGAGATATGCGACATATCAAACGACGAGACCGGACTGTACGGGAGTGTTACTGATTGGATTCACAGGAGAATGTACAGGCATTCTTGTTGATCTTCTGAGCGCTCAATACCTGGGTGGCTGTTACGTTTAGCTGACCGCTTGCAACTTGTGGGTGTTTGATATGATCATCACCTACTGCCGGCGTATTGACGATTCTTTAGAGTCCTACACAGAGGTTTCTTGGCTCAGGCAAAACGGAGTAGGAGCACATATGTGATATGTGCGGGACCGAGGATAATGCGGTATGTGATACCGTATTGGATTCTCGCGATATGAGATATCGGCCGGGTATATGTGATATAGCCGGGACATCGTATTAGTCGGTTATATGCGATATAGCTGGATTATCGGATCAAGTGTTGATTCTATAATTTAATGTATAATAATATATATGATATATTAAATTACATTAACTAATATTAGCTCACTAAAAGATTCATTTTCTAACGGGATAATACATTGATATATATGCGATATATGTTAATTGTATTATTTTCTATTGTTACAAAATATATTCTATATGTGATATATAATATTGTAACATGTTAGGGTTACAAATTTAACAATGGTTTAGGGTTTAAACTTGGTTAGGGTTTGGATTAGGGTTAGCTTTTGCATGAAGCTTCCATGAAGCTTTGACTTTGTCTTTGGCTTGATATTTTGTGTTGATATTATGTTAACCCAATCCAAACCATTAACTCTAGTTAACCCTCTACAAGGGTTAACTCTTTCATTCTTAACCCTTGGTTAGATTTGTAACCACTACAATAATTCATTGTTCATCACAAAAGGATTATGTTATCATCTTCATTCTTCATCTTCTTCCTTGAGTTCTTCATGAAAAAGCTTTCTTTTGTGATGAAAATGAGTGAGAAAAAGATTATAAATGAGAGCAAAAATCCTACTTCATCATCCTCATCTATCCTTTCCATTTAGATGAGGGTGTTTACTTCATATTATGAGTGTTAGCTTGTGTTAACGAAACTTGAAGGTAGATCATCTTTGTATCGATGATCGGAAGCAAAGGTTGCATCATTTTCTTCGTGAAGCCTCTCGAGAGTCCAGAACATGATGATCGCAGCGAAGGGACCTCAACACGGAGCTTAAGAAGTGAAGGACCGGATCTACAAAGGTTGTAATCCCTCTCACTTAGTGTTAAAATGTTTAACATGCTAGTTATCGCCTAAACCCTAGTTTAAAGATCCGACTTCGGGTTGTTCGGCACGGCTAAAATTTTAATCGGGCATGGTTGATGCCTCATAGACCCTTGTGTGCGTGCCTAGCAACCCTATAGTGGTATCAGAGATAAGCTAGAGCTTTAGGCGAAGTCTGAGCAAAGTTTAAAGTCCGATCGAAACCCGAAACCCCGATGTAAACCCTTCTCTGTACATTTTTTGAAAATGTGATTTGTTATGAATTAAAAATGCTCAGACAAATAAGCAGGAAAAACTAAGAATTACTGTGAAGTACGGCCCTCTAATTTGCAAATATGACCGCGGAACCGCGGCCAAACCAAGGGTTTGGCGGCGGTTCCGCGGCCAAAATTGTGACTTAGTCCCTGGAATTTCATGTAATTATTCTTAGGTCCTTTCTTGTTATTTTTTTCTGGGAATTATTTAATTCCACTCAAGTGTTGAGTTTTCTAGGGTTGTATTGGGGAATCGTTGATTCGATCAGATAATTTAACTTTGTTTAGTTTGTCCGGATAATTTTTAGAAACTGTTAAAAAGTTTGAACGGATATCAATAACTCACTTTTTCCCAGTCGGAAATTTTTTCAAAAGTTGGATTTTTTCTCGAGTTTAAGAACGTTCTAAGTCGTACAAGTAACGCAGTGGACCCTCTAGAAGACAACAAACCTTAACTCGATTATGTGACCGTCTTGAACTGCCTCTAAACCTTACGGTTTGGGGCAGTACGGCGTGCCACATGTGAGGCGTTGGCTTGACCCTTCTACGGCTGGACCATTGGTACTGTGGCATGTGATGGATGTTTTTAAACTGATTTCAAGTGTTGAGATATATTGGGGAAAACTTGGGTGTTTGATTGTTCGATCGGAATGTTTAACATTTTCTATTTATCTGGAAAGTGATACAATATTTGGAATCCACAAATTGTTATGAGATAACTGATTTGAATGTTATAAACATAGCACTTTAGTCTCATTTGATCGGTTGCCACAGAATTTTGATGTGATCAAAAGTCCGTCGCAATCGCGTATCGTACGCGGATACTCGCCGGATAAACTTAATAGACAGCCACGCCCCATAGCCCCGACCAAGTGACTGTAGGAGAACCCCGTAGCCAAAAGCATCCGTTCGGGTGCTCGCGGCAGCGGTGTTCCACCTTAGTGCACTTCGTCGACGGCATCCGGGGGTGCGGCCGTCTACTAAAGTTTGCGACGAGCATTCGATCAGTATGTCGGGAATCTTGTTGAATTGCCGACTTGATATTGAAAAGAGTTTTCGATAAAGAGACTAAAATGCGGGGTTTATAATTGTTAGGCATGCGATGTCTAAGGAATTCATTTGGTTAGGCATGCGATGTCTAAGGTGGTTGCAGATTCCAACTGCTGTAGTTTTACACTTTCTTTTTTGTGACCGTAAGCGTAATATGTGGTGTATCGCCGGCTTCGTTGCTATACATCAACGACAATCGGGATACGCATACTTGCTTACGTTGATGATATGAGATATTATGTGTTGCTGTGATATGTTATATTGGATCCTCGCGTTTTGAATAGCCGGGGGTTTTATGTGAGATGAGAGTTTTTTCTTTTTCATTCATGTAAAATTCATTTGTATGTAATATTCTTTTATTGGGGCACTTCCGGGCTGAGGATGATGTCACCATTGTATATTATTTACTTTTTCGCATTAGGTAGACCCAAGGTGGGGAGCACAAGTAACCGGGTTCTAGGGTCCAGTGGGAGACCATCTCGAGGAGTCGAGACCGGGTCTCCTAACCTTAGAATTGGCAGTGTTGCTTGCCGCTCTCGTAGGGGTCTAGGGATGTGGGTTTGGCTATTCATAACGACCGTGGAATCCGTGTTTTATACAGGCTCGTACTAAAACACGGACATCCTAGTATATCCAATATTTCATATATGTTCTTCTGCTGCAATGTTCTGTGATGAGATCATATGACTGCCTGAGACGAATGATTATATTATATATATGAGATATATGTTATAATGCAGATTTCGTTTCAAATGTGATGCTTGTGAAGCATAATAAAATGGGACTTCATTAATATGATTAATGAAAGAAAAGAAACCTAAAAGATGTTGTGGAATCGAATTTTCAAAAACAGGTAGCTACGGTTCTTTCTTTGCATCGCGGTGTTCCTTGTAGAACATCCTGCACCTTATTCGATAAGGAAAGGTCCGAGATCCCTTCACCGGGAGTGACCCCTTTAGCAATAACTGGCAGATGCTACACCCCTCGGTTTGTCTTTTGATTGCTTTTGGAGTTTTTGCTTTGCATAGTGGTATATATGATATACCCTGCACCTTATTCGATGAGGAAAGGGCCGACGATCCCTTCACCGGGAGTGACCCCTTTAGCAAAACTAGAAAAGCCTAAAAACACTCCATTTAAAATCACTCGATTCTACAACGATATAAAGTTCATTGCGCAAAAGGTTTTCTTAAAAACCTGTCGTAGCCCTCCGTCATTTCAGATAAGTAGTATTTAGTATTCGTGCTGAGTTTGTTGACTCAGTCAAGGCGTAGTGTGCGGTAGCTGATTAGTGCTTATCTGCAAAGCATATGATGCGATTGGATTAAGTTAGTCGTGCGACCTTGTTGACTCAGTCAAGGGTCGTGCGGGTGGGTTTAATTCAATCGGGAAATGACGGGTTGAACTTTACTTGCGGTATATGGTTTGTTGACTCAGTCAAGGTCATAGATCGCTTGGGGCAAAATATTATTGGGAATTTCAAGTGTTGAAATTTGCAATGAGATTGCATACCTTCTATGAGATAGTTGGATCCCGATACCCGCTGCGAGTAAGAGTTACTCCTGGGAGAGTTTTACACATTACAATTAGCCGATCAAGTAGGTGTCTAGAAAGGTGTCAACGGGGTTACGCCTCTGAGAAAACGAGGTTTACTCTAATTAGGTCCGTGCGAAAGCACGGGGAACCTCCCTCAAAGTACCGACACTGGCCTGGCTGAAAGATTGGCGAACTTGTAGCGTGTAATTAATCCCGGCTAGTCTTTCCTTTTAGGGTTTGAAGGAAGATTTGATTAAAACAGCGGGAGACATCCTGATTAGATATATTAGATAACCAATCTAATCTTGCAAAAGCATACGCTGAGTGTTTTCTTCTCTCTCTCTCCAGGTAGCGATCATATCACGCCTTAATCAAGATAATAAAACGGATATATTGACCGAACCCGCTTATTATACTGAGCTGGGAAACGTTGGTCCCGCTCCAACTTATAATTGTTATAAGACAGAGCAGGAAATTGGGGAATACCAGATTTCCCGTGCCGTCCAAACGAAGAAAGTGCATGCTGATGCATCTTCTTCGGGTATGTTCATTACAGAGAACTGTTTCTCAGTATCCTTTACGTCCTGGGTATGAGATACCGGATCAGGATCCCGCATATGTAATCTGTTACATGGGCTACTGATAGGTAGAGAACTGAGAACGGGTGATAAGTTTCATGAGACAGAAAACGGTGCAAATGTTGCAACCAAGTCTGTTGGTCACTATCACCCTGTATTACCAGAATACATTGATTCTGAACAAATGTTATTAGATACCGAACCTGATATACAACATCATATCAGTCTCTTTATTAGTAAAGAAAGGATATAATTTTGTATTGTTGGATAATGTTTTGAACATTTCCTATATCAAGAGTTGATCGGTTCAGGCACGTTATCTAAAAGCATTGACGTTCTAAATCAAACTACAGTTCTTAGTATACAGAACACACACGAGAGGAGGAGTTCAGAAATGAACGAATCCTTCTTGAGGCATTGTAGACTAGGTCATATCAATACGACACGACTAGCTAAGTTACATTTAGATGCATATTTAAATCTGTTTGAATTTACATCTTGTGAAACTTGCCGGTCATGTCACAAAGATAAGATGACCATAGCTCTGTTTATTGGAAACAGAGAAAGAGTTAGTGAACTCTTGAGATTGATACATGATGATGTATGTAAAGTCCCCTGTCTACACATGCTAAGACCGGTTCTTTGTACTTCATTACATTCTCTGATGATCTCTCTACATTCAGACATATGTTCCTGTTGGAAACACAAGTCCGAACCTTTTGAGATATTCACGGAATATAAGTTAGAAGTATAGAACCAAAATACGGGTATAAGTATTATGTCCTTTGATGAGATCAAAGAGGAGAATACTTGAGCATGGAATTCCTGGACTATTCTAAAGGAGAATGAGATTCTCTTTCAGCATTACTCCTCCGTATACACCACAGCAAGTCAGTGTATCGGGGCGGAGCAATAGCACCCTATGTGATATGGTGTGCTCTATGATGAGTACTACTGAGTTTCCTATTTTCTTTTGGGAGTTATGCGCTTGAGAAGATGCATACCTATTGAATAGGGTTCAAATCAAATCAGTTGCCTACCACTTCATATGTGATATGGAAAGGGAAGAGCCCATATCTTAAGTTGGTTAAGATTTGGGGTTGTCCGGCCTATGTCTAAAAGCAAAATCCGGACAAGCTCGAGGCAAGTTCTGTTATGTAGAACTGGAAGGGTTCCAGCTATACAAACTGCAGCTGATGATTTGGTAGAACCAAAGGATTCAATAGTTTCCAACGAACCTCAGCCTCTCCGCCGATCCAGTAGGGTTCCTCACCCACCTGAGAGATACTTCGGTTTCTCTATGACAGTGGGAGCGAGGATTGCATCATGAGATGATGACCCAACTAGTTTCGGGTTGGCCATCAGGAGTGGGACTCTGTAAGAATGGCTGGATGCTTATCGATCTGATATGGAATCCTTATACACCAATAAAGTATGGACATTGGTTGCTTTATCTGAAGGGTTAAATCCCCATCAGGAGCAAGTATACCTTGAGAAGATTACTTGGTGTACATGGAAAAGTTGAGACTTTCAAAGCTATGCTTAAGTCCATCCATATCCTACTTGCCACGGCTACATACCACGACTACGATATCTGGTGGTTGGGTGTCATGACTGCTTTTCTAAATGATGTTTTAGAAGAGAGCGTCTATAAGTACACAGCCAGAGGGCTTCGCAGTCAGTGGGAGCAGCGGAAACGTGAGCAAGATGTTTTATATGATAAAGCAGGCATCGCGGAGTTGGAACATCTGTTTTGATGTGGTAGTCAAAGAGTTTGACTTCATCAAAATGGTAGATGAACCTTGTATATACAAAAAGGTAGTAGAGAGTATGGTGATGATCCTCGTAGAGTATGTGGATGACATACTCTTGATAGGGAAGAAGTTTCCTATGCTACGCTCGGTTAATCTCCGCTTATCACAACGATTCTCCATATAGGATCAAAATGATACCTACTAAATCCTGGGTTTTGGATCTATGAGATAGATCTAATTGGATGTTAGGATACTCACTAGTTGTAGTGAGATGGTATCAATCGATCCTAGGGAGAATCACTGGAAAGGTTCCAGGGTGATAAGAACGACTGAATGTCAGTCGCAGGCACTGTCTTTACCCTCAGTGGAGGGACGGTATGTTGGAAGAGTTCCAAGCTAGATACCGTGACATACTAGACGATTAAAGGCAAGATACATCGTTACCAAGGATGCTACCAAAGAGGCAGTCTGGATATATATAAGTTCATGAGATGAACTTCGTTCCTACCATTGTGTGACAATGGAGTTGTGGCTTTTGCCAAGGAACCCCTGTCCCATCTGATATCTAGATATAATTCTTAGGCAGTATCACCTGATCATGGAGATGGTTGATCTCCAGGGAGATTGAGGTTAGGAGAGTAGACACAGAGGACAACAGCGCGGATCCACTCACAAAGGCCTTTTTCCCAGTAAAGACTTTTATTGGATGGTTGAGTATGAGATACTTCAACCGCAGCTAATTGTTGGGTATGTGATACCACAACAAATGGCCCTAGTGCAAGTGGGAGATTGTTAGTTATATGTATGCCATAGAAGCCATTACTGTACATACAATGTATATTGTAGTGGATGCTTGGACATATATAGGGAGGACTTTCTTGCTCGACGTGATAGTATGCTATCTGGTTTTACTTTATCTTAACATGTACTCTGATTTTCTCTATGTTACATGTTGATAAAGCCCTTAGGATATGTACTCGACTACTGGGACTATGATGAGATCATACTAGTGGGGCTACGGTAGTCGACGAGTACATCCTATAACTGTTTCTAGTCGAGGGTGTATCGAGACAGGGCATCGATACACCAGAGTAGACTAGCGTATACGCATCTTGACCCATATGATGGGCGATGGATAATCCCATATCCATCGGTGTTTGACATCAAGGATGGTGTATGGGTGCTCAGTGGAGACTGGGTACACTGGACGGACTCGTCGAGAACTCCCAGATGGTATTCTACCTTACGTCAGATGGCAGTTCTCCGGTGACACTGGTACAGAGTAGTCTGTTGACCTGAGATCGTCATAGAGTCTTGTGTGATTCCGACTGTGCTTTGAGTTCCATCATACCACGTCCAAGTGGGCGTGCAAAAAGGTGGCTTTTGGGTACAGTCCCGAATCATATGGAGGCAATGAGCGATAGGAGGGGATTCGTCTCTCCCGGTATAGGGAGTTGATGTTGCGCTGTGTTCGATTGGCTATAACCGGAAATCCCTGGCCAGGGTTACTGAGATTTACTGGTAAGTGTTACCAATAGTTTCTCGAACTGTTATAGACCTCATATCGACACGACTTATCGAGCTACTGGGGTCTGACGTTTACCACCCCTAGGCGAGATATGCGACATATCAGACGACGAGACCGGACTGTACGGGAGTGTTACTGATTGGATTCACAGGAGAATGTACAGGCTTTCTTGTTGATCTTCTGAGCGCTCAATACCTGGGTGGCTGTTACGTTTAGCTGACCGCTTGCAGCTTGTGGGTGTTTGATATGATCATCACCTACTGCCGGCGTATTGACGATTCTTTAGAGTCCTACACAGAGGTTTCTTGGCTCAGGAAAAAAGGAGTAGGAGCACATATGTGATATGTGCGGGACCGTGGATAATGCGGTATGTGATACCGTATTGGATTCTCGCGATATGAGATATCGGCCGGGTATATGTGATATAGCCGGGTCATCGTATTAGTCGGTTATATGCGATATAGCCGGATTGTCGGATCAAGTGTTGATTCGATAATTTAATTTATAATAATATATATGATATATTAAATTACATTAACTAATATTAGCTCACTAAAAGATTCATTTTCTCACGGGATAATACATTGATATATATGCGATATATGTTAATTGTATTATTTTCTATTGTTACAAAATATATTGTATATATGATATATAATATTGTAACATGTTAGGGTTACAAATTTAACAATGGTTTAGGGTTTAAACTTGGTTAGGGTTTGGATTAGGGTTAGCTTTTGCATGAAGCTTCCATGAAGCTTTGACTTTGTCTTTGGCTTGATATTTTGTGTTGATATTATGTTAACCCAATCCAAACCATTAACTCTAGTTAACTCTCTACAAAGGTTAACTCTTTCATGCTTAACCCTTGGTTAGATTTGTAACCACTACAATAATTCATTGTTCATCACAAAATGATTAAGTTATCATCTTCATTCTTCATCTTCTTCTTTGAGTTCTTCATGAAAAATCTTTCTTTTGTGATGAAAATGAGTGAGAAAAAGATTTTAAATGAGAGCAAAAATCCTACTTCATCATCCTCATCTATCCTTGCCATTTAGATGAGGGTGTTTACTTCATATTATGAGTGTTAGCTTGTGTTAACGAAACTTCAAGGTAGATCATCTTTGTATCGAAGATCGGAAGCAAAGGTTGCATCATTTTCTTCGTGAAGCCTCTCGAGAGTCCAGAACACGATGATCGCAGCGAAGGGACCTCAACACGGAGCTTAAGAAGTGAAGGACCGGATCTACAAAGGTTATAATCCCTCTCACTTAGTGTTAAAATTTTTAACATGCTAGTTATCGCCTAAACCCTAGTTTAAAGATCCAGCTTCGGGTTGTTCGGCACGGCTAAAATTTTAATCGGGCATGGTTGATGCCTCGTAGACCCTTGTGTGCGTGCCTAGCAACCCTACATAAATACCATCCAGTCAGTTCTCGGCGAGTCCTGTCCGGTGTACTCACACCCAGTGAGCATCTGTATACAATCTTAGGCGCACTCCACCAATGGCTGCGGGACCAATCCATCGCCCCTCCTCAGGGTCTAGATATGTATACACTAGTCTACTCCGGAGTATCGATGCCCAGTCTCGATACTCCTGCGACCAGGGACATCTAAGGATGTGCCTATTGACTATCCAGCTCCCACAGGTATGACTGCCATCACAACAACGGTAGTCAGGCAAACACCCTATGGGCTTTATAAACATGTATATATATATATATATATATGAATACTACGCAAAATATATCATATGTTAAGATAAAGACAAACCAAATAGCGTACTATCATATTAACCAAGACTATCATGTACATACATATCCCTAGCATCCTATACAATGAAGGCCTCTAGGGCATATATATCCAACAATCTCCCACTTGCACTAAGGATTATAATTGGCGCAATGAGTACCTACTGTCTGCACAAGATCCAGTTGTTGGCGTACCGCATGCCCAACATCTCAAATAACCTCTCGAACTGGACTTGAGGGATTGCCTTGTTGAATGGATATGCCGTGTTGTCTTTTGTGTCCACTCTCCGTACCTCGATCTCCCGACGATCTACGATCTCCCTGATCAGGTGAAACCGCCTTAAGATATGCCTGGATTTCTGATGGGACCTCGGTTCCTTTGCTAATGCTACAGCCCCATTGTTATCACAATATAAAGGTATTGGATTGGCAATGGACGGAACCACCTGAAGTTCAGAGGTGAACTTCTTCATCTAGACAGCCTCTTTTGCGGCTTCACTAGCAGCTATATACTCAGCCTCCATAGTTGAGTCTGCGACGGTATCCTGTTTGGAACTCTTCCAACATACCGCCCCTCCATTGAGGGTAAACACAAAACCCGAAATGGATTTAGAATCATCTTTGTCACTTTGGAAGCCGGAGTCGGTAAAAGCCTCTACCTGGAGGTCCCCATTACCGTAAATCAAGAACATCTCCTTAGTCCTTCTCAGGTACTTGAGAATGTTCTTTACTGCTATCCAATGCTTCTCACCTGGGTCAGGCTGATACCTGCTTACCACACCAAGTGCGTAAGCTACATCTGGTCTTGTACATAACATCACATACATTATAGATCCTACTGCCGAAGCATAGGGTATAATGCCCATGCGAGCCCTCTCTTCATCAGTCTTTGGAGACATGTCTTTTGAGAGGGTGATCCCGAGACAAGCGGGCATATTGGCGCGCTTGGAATCTTCCATACTAAATCTCTTTAATATAGTGTCAATATACCTGGACTGTGAAAGTCCCAACATTCTATTAGATCTATCACGATAGATCTTAATGCCCAAAATGTAGGTTGCATCACCCAAGTCTTTCATGGAGAATTTCTGTGATAAGAAGAGCTTTACTGATTGTAGCATAGGGACATCATTCCCTATCAGTAGTATGTCATCGACGTACAAAACGAGGAAGACTACTGCTCCTTCTACAATCTTCCTATAAATACATGGTTCACCTACATTTTTGATAAAGTCAAATTCTTTGACTGTCTCATCAAAGCAGATGTTCCAACTTCGCGATGCTTGCTTTAATCCATATATGGATTTAAGCAACTTGCACACTCTTCCGCTGCTCCCACTGTCTAAGAAACTTTCTGGTTGATCCATGTAAACACTCTCTTCTAAATGCCCATTTAGAAGAGCCGTTTTTACGTCCATCTGCCAGATTTCATAGTCATGGAAGGCAGCAATGGCAAGCAGGATCCGAATGGATTTAAGCATAGCTACAGGTGAAAATGTTTCATCATAGTCCAATCCTGGTCTTTGACGAAAACCTTTTGCAACGAGTCTAGCTTTATAGGTTTCCACTTTTCCAAGTGCACCAATCTTCTTTTTGAAGATCCATTTGCATCCAACTGGTTTTACCCCAGGAGGAGCAACTTCTAAAGTCCATACTTTATTGGTGTACATGGATTCCATTTCGGATCTTATAGCATCCAGCCACTTCACCGAGTCAATACTCGTGATAGCCTGCTGAAAACTAGTAGGCTCATCATCATCGATGATGTAATCCTCTCGATCCCCATCTAGAAGAAAACCATAGTATCTCTCAGGAGGATGAGAAAGCCTACTAGATCTGCGGAGTGGCGTTGGTTCGTCATGTTCTATTGAAATCTGAGATTCTACTAAGTCCTCGGTAGCAGTTTGAGGTTCTGGAATTTCTTCCAGCTCTACCGCGCTCCCACTAATTTCTTTTGTAAGAAATTCGCTTTCTAAGAAGACAATGTGGCGAGCGACAAACACCTTTTGTTCTTCAGTGTGGTAGACCATGTACCCCCTTGAATGTTTGGGGTATCCTACAAACTTGCACAAAACCGATCGTGCCTCGAGCTTGTCCGGACTATGCTTTTTAACATATGCCGGACACCCCCATATCTTGATATACTTGAGATATGGTCTCTTTCCGCTCCATATTTCATATGGAGTGGTAGGCACAGACTTAGTTGGAACTCTATTCAATAAGTATGCTGCTGATTCTAGAGCAAATCCCCAGAAGGAAAGTGGCAACTTAGCACTACTCATCATTGAACGCACCATATCTAATAGCGTGCGATTCCTCCTTTCTGATACACCATTATGCTGAGGTGTATAAGGCGGAGTAAGCTGAGAGAGAATTCCATTCTCTTTTAAGCATTCAAGAAAACTGGTACTTATGTATTCTCCACCTCGATCAGATCGAAGTGTCTTGATACTTTTACCAGTTTATTTCTCTACTTCATTTTTATACTCCTTAAACTTCTCAAAGGCATCGGATTTATGTTTCATTAAGAACACATGTCCATACCTAGAGAAGTCATCAGTAAAAGTGATGAAGTAGGAGTGACCGCTTCGCGCATGTGTAGACAATGGACCACATACATCACTGTGTACAAGTCCCAAGAGTTCTGTGGCTCTTGCTCCGTGTCCGGTGAACGGAGATTTGGTCATTTTTCCTTTGATACATGATTGAAAAGTTGCATATGATGAATATTCAAATGGATCTAGATATCCATCTTTATGTAACTTAGTCAACCTTGTTTCGTTTATATGACCAAGTCTACAATGCCATAGGAAGGCTTGATTTGAATCTGGAGCCTTTCTTTTAAGTGTGTTTTGAATATTGAAAATTCGAGGTTGATTAAGTATGTATATGCCGTTTTCCAGTGTGTCATACCCAATCAGTTCTTGATTTAGAAGAATGTTCATGACATTTCTTTCAAGCGCAAAATTATATCCTTCATTAGATAACAAAGATACTGATATAATATTATATAACATACTGGGAATACAAAAACAGCTTTACAACACCAAAATGTGCCCACTAGTCAACCCTAGGTGATATTCCCCTATTGCAATAGCATCTACATGCATTCTATTGCCCATCCGGAGAGTCATATCACCTGTCCCCAGTACTATACTATTTCTCAGATCCTGCAATGAATTATAGATGTGAGAACCAGAACCGGTATCAAGTACCCATGATGTAAAGTTTACTGAAAGACAATTTTCGATTACGAACACACCTGAAGCAGAAGCAACAGCTTGCTTCTTGTCCTTGGCTTTGAAGGCAATACAGTCCTTCTTCCGGTGCCCTTGCTTGTGGCAATAAAAGCATTCGTTTATATCCGCTTTCACCCTTCCTGCCTTGTTCGTTCCCTGCATCTTCTTGACCCCACCCTTCGGTTTGGTGGCTTTCATCTTCTTCTTCCCTTTAGCTTTCGCTTTAGATTTAGAAGAGGATGATTGGCCAACATACAGAACGGGGGTCTTCTCCTTTTTCAAGGAGGTCTCTGCTACACTCAACATGTTGAGGAGCTTTGGAAGATCAGCTTCCATTTCGTGCATGTTCAAGCTAAGTACGAGCTGAGAGAAGGTGTGGGGAAGGGACTGCAAAATCAAGTCGATATACAAATCATTCTCTAGCACACATCCCAGGTTTGCGAGTTCCTCAATGAGGCTGATCATTTTGAGGACGTGCTCTCCTACAGGTGATCCTGGAGCTAACCTCATCTGGAAGAGTTTCCTTGAGGTCATGTACCTCGCGATACGGGAGTGCTCTCCATATAATTCCCTAACATGGAGAAAGATGGATATAATATCCATATTCTCGTGTTGTTTCTGGAGTTCATTGTTCATGGATGCCAGCACGATACACTTAGCTCGCTCACAGTCTAGATCTCAGGTTTTGCGAACTTCCTTGTCCACAACTAGGGAATCTGGTCCTGGGATAAGGGGAGGAACAGCGGTGGTAACATATGCTACTTTGTCATAAGTCAGTGCAATGTTGACGTTCCTTAGCCAATCTTTATAGTTCTGCCCGCTCAGTATATTTTTTTCAAGTAATAGTTTTAGTCCTGTCATGGTAGCTGCTAGAGAGAGAGAAAAGAAAACACTCAGCATATGCTTCTTGCAAGTTTAGATTGGTTATCATTTTATCTAAACAGGATGGCTCCCACTGTTTCCTCAAATCCTTTTTCAAAACCTAAAAGATGAACTAGTCAGGATTTAATCACACGTCACAAACTCGCTTAACCTTTCTGCCAGGCCGGTGTTGGTACTTCGAGGGAGGTTTTCCAATGCTTTCGTGAAGTTCCTTAATTAAATAACCTCTTTTCCCTGGAGGCGTAGGCCCTTTAATACCTTTCTGGACACCTACTTGGTTTATAGCATTGATTGTTAAGTGAGAATGTTTCCTGAGAGTAATCCTACTCATCAGTGGCATCGGGATCCAACTATTATTGCATGATGTACTAGATGGAAGCCACTCTAGTCATCACACTTCAGAAGGTATGCTAAATCTGCAAGTTTCCTTTATGTTTGAAACTCCCGATGTGAGTTTTTACCCCAAGCTCTTATGACTTTGACGTAGGCCAACAAATCATAAGACGCAAGTCAAGTTCTACCCGTCGTTTCCTGATTAATTTAGGTACATCGTACATGCCCTTGACGTAGGCCAACAAGGCTGTACGTCTGCCCTATACTAATGCATCTATCTTTGCAACAAATAAGCAAACACACTGCTACCATCCACTATGCCTTGACGTAGGCCAACAAGCACAGCATGAATACGATGTGTTCTCTATTTGAAACGACGGAGGGTCACTGCTGGTTTTTGACAAAAAACCGTTAACGTAGTGAACTTGATATGATCGAAGGAACTATGATAGCCTTTATTAAAAGGAGTGGTTTAAGGTCCGCATTTAAAATTTGCTTTTTGAAGAAAACCGAGTGGTTTTGAAATTGTTCCAACGATTCAGTTTAGTTTTTATTTTTCTTTGCATTAAAAATAATGCGTCCCATCTTTAACCTATCATTACAGATAACAACGAAAATAAAACGTCCTCTTATGCCATCCGCATTCGCCACGGGGTCCCGTCATCACCCGTTAGGTTACTTAACTAACGGCAGAGCGGGGGCTGGGCTAGTGCGGGTGTAAAATATAAGTGACGTCTAAATAGCTATCATATATAGATATTGTACATTCGTCAAACGCAATAATAGGCATTTCAGATCACAGATAAACTTTATTGGATATGCAAGCAATCCGCGTTTCTTTTGAGCCTGTAAGAAAAGACGGATTACACAGTTGTGATGAATAGCCATTACCCCACCCTAGACCCCTACGGGTACGGCAAACTATCCGCCAAGTACCCGAAGTGAAGCGGTCTCCCTCAACAACGTGAGTAGGCCACTAAGCACTTCGATATACCCGGTAGTTTGTGCACCCCACCTTGGGTCTATCCTAGGAGCAAAAACAGTAAAAAGAAATAATACAACGGTGGCTACAACCGCAACCTGGATGTGCCCCACAAAATAATATTACATCTTATTACAATTACATCGAATGAATTAATACAATAACCCATCACAAAACCCCGGCTAATCATCACAACAATCCAATACAGTTCATAATCACAAACAGTTAAAACATTACAGATATGTGCAACCCCTGCCAACCGACATACTAGCAGTTAGTAGAGGTTTACGAACACATAATATAGTTCACAGATATAATCAAACAAGCAAACATCGTATAATTTCGATCGATCAAACCCATTAGATTCTACTCCAATACTTCTCTGTTAATCTGAGACCTGAGAAAAAAATAAACATTCCAGAAAAGACAAAACATTCACAGAAGAGTTATTGGGGAAATTTAGGGTGAATCGGGCTCAACTCGGCCGTGGATCCGCGGCGGATCGGTGGGTTCGTCCGCGGTTCCGCGATGTGTTGGCCGATTCATGCACCCAAATTTCTCCAGTATTCTTAGGTTTCCATGTAGGTTATTCTGGAGGTCCCTGAAAAATTTTTGGACCTCATTTTAAAATCGACAGAAACTATGTGAATACGATATCTTTTCCGGTTCGTTTTGCGTTCGAAATTCATACGACTTTACAAGTGAGTTAATTATTGTTTAGTGAGGCTCTGATACCACTGTAAGTCGATGTGCAACACCCCACGAGTTGCGGGGAGGCGGAAATATGAAAAACGATCTTGTTCTTGAAGCATACATCGACTAACCGAAGATCTTTGCTAAACGATAATTAACAACTACCATAGAAATTCTTAGCTACTATGTAAAGAGATTATACCTAGTGATACGTGTCCTTCATCTTTACGATCTCTACGTCCTCCTCGGCCTCCTCCAAGTGATAGATGATCCACCCGAGAACCCTAATCCAAGCTTCACCTCAAAACTTGAGGTAACTAAGTTTCTCTAGTTGCTAATCAAAGGAACTTAGATCATATAAAGTTAGGTTATGGAATGTTTAGTCTTTTCTAATCCTTGTTCTCAACTCATGAGTGGTAGGATTAGAGCTTGAAGAAAGAGTGAGCTTGAGGAGAGAGAAGGTGAACTAGAATTATCAAAATGAAATTGTTTCTCACTAGATATATGAAGCATAATGAATAAATCAATAAATGAATAATAAGAGATTATTCATCATGCTACATAAATGTATTATGAGTGATTCACTATGTGAGTCATTAAGCATTTAATAATGCATTAATGACATAGTGAATCACACATTATGAGCCACAATATCATTAATGAAAATTCCACCTAAACCCCTCAAGTCACCATGCTTCTAGAAGCTTCCCAGAAATTACGAGAACGCCCCTCCCATCCGTGAAAACACAGAAATACTTTAGACTGTATAAATCCAATAACCTGATACTAGAATCTGGCTTAAACTAAAACTGTCTAGTAAAAACTGTCCGAATGTCGTACGTGCGTTTAAACACGTATTCGTCCGAACCCTTGTCGTAAAACCGTACGACCTCTATATCGTTTCGCCTGGAGTTGGGAAAACTCTGTGTGGGACTCTAAAGACTCGACTACTACGCTGGCTGTGCGTTTAACCACAGACCGCAAGCTGTACTAGCTGTACGTAACGGCCCCCAGGTAGATGTCGATAAGAAGGCCGATTAGGAAACCCATCTGAACTCCTACTGAGCCTGTCCGTGACAATATCCGTGCCGTCCGGTCTGTTCGTCTAAGAGTATCGCATGGATGGTCTAGGGAGGTGGTAAACGTCAGACCCCTAATAACCGTACAAGTCGTGTCGGCATGGCTCAATCACCATCCGAGAATCTACTGATCAATCTATCAGTAATTCTCAATCTGCCCTGGCCAGGGACTTATGGCAATGACCAACCGATCACTGTGCGATATCAACTCCCTATACCGGGAGAGACGAATCCCTAACAGTCACTCACTGCCTCCACGTGGCTCGGGACTGTGCCCAACTAAAACCTGTTTGCACGACTCCTTTGAACCGTGGTAGGGTAGTAATCAAAGTACAGTGGGAACTCACACGAGACAAATGACGACCTTAAGTCAACGGACTATCTGCACACATGTCACCTGAGAACTGCTATCTGACGTTAGGTATCAATACCATCCAGTCAGTTCTCGGCGAGTCTTGTCCGGTGTACTCACACCCAGTGAGCATCTGTATACAATCTTCGGTGCACTCCACCAATGGCTACGGGACCAATCCATCGCCCCTCCTCAGGGTCTAGATATGTATACACTAGTCTACTCCGGGGTATCGATGCCCAGTCTCGATACTCCTGCGACCAGGGACATCTAAGGATGTGCCTATTGACTATCCAGCTCCCACAAGTATGACTGCCATCACAACGCCGGTAGTCAGGAAAACACCCTATGGGCTTTATCAACATGTATATATATATGAATACTACGCAAAATATATCATATGTTAAGATAAAGACAAACCAAATAGCGTACTATCATATTAAGCAAGACTGTCATGTACATACATATTCCTAGCATCCTATACAATGAAGGCCTCTAGGGCATATATATCCAACAAGTACAAGAATTACCTGGAAAAATCATGCACTAAAGCCTCCAATAGGCCGCGGATCCGCGGCCAAAGGCCCCTTCCCGCGGCGGATCCGCGTCCGCATCATCATGACGTCAGTAGAGCACTTCTTCAGACTTCTTCTTTCAGGCCCAAACATCTTCAAGCTATTCCAAATTCCAGAGATCTCCAGAAGCTTCTGCCAGAACAACAAAGCTTCTCAAGCTAAACACTCTCAAGCTTCTCAAGCAAGCCACATAACTACCTAAGCCTAGAAGCTTCTCCCTAACCTCCATGCTTATGAAGAAAGCTAACCCTAACTAATTAACTCTAGAACCTTCTCCCTAACTACCAAACTTACAAGGGAAGCTAAACTAAACCTAGCTTCTAAAGGAAGCTAATCCTAATCAAGCTTCTAGGGGAAGCTAATGAAAGCTATAAAAAGGACCCTAAGCCTTCTATTCTAAGGTTGTTAGTTAGTTGTTGATCATTCCATCAATTTCCACCCACAAGTTGAGTGACACGACTTGTGCATTCAAACCCTAACCCTAATCCAATCATCAAAGCCAAAATTCAAGATCTTTAAGTACAAATCAAGCAAGAAGCCTTCAACCTTTTAGAAGCGACGTCGATCTTCATCCGAGCAAGTGATCCAAGACGATCCGCGACTCACGGAGACGATGCGGAGCTAAATCGACGATCGAGTTCTTACCTCCTGTAGTTCTTGAGAGAATTGTAACAACATTGTTGATAAATAAAAGGTGAAATTTCCTTATCTTGCTTACTCCTATATTTGAGCATTATAATTAGATCTCAATTCTTGATTGTGTTCTTTGATATGATGCTTGAGTAAAACTCCGCTCGTGGAGGAGTCGAGAGAATCAATAGATGATGATGTTACAAATCTTGAAACGATTCTTAATTCCTATAAGTTTTGTAAACTCTTGTAAATTGAATCATCGACAACCTAGTTTCGAGCGAGATACTTTCTTGAATGTTTTCGCTCTTAATTAGAGATCGACGATCGGTAATTCAATTTACTAGAGGCTAGTTTTTGAATGAGATTCATCGAAAGGACAAAGGATGAGATGAAGAAACACTAGTTCCTTCAAAAGATCCTTAAACCTCGATTGATCGTCATCGATCTAGTATCAAATCATTAATGGATAAGAAAACGTAATCACTAGTATTCATCACGTCTATAGATTCGATCGATTCCTACGAGCCTCACTTCAATTCTTGAAACCTAATTCGATTGGATATCATCAATTATTGATTCTTGATTTTAATGTTTTCTTGATATTAGATTTTAATAATTCTTGAAATTCACTTTTAAATCTTGAATTGAATTGTCTTTTCTTTTTTTTTCTCTTTAATTTTCGACTCATCTAAAACAAATACGAGAAAATCTCACTTTCCCTGTGGACGATCCGCACTCGCTAACGCGCTACATACGACACCGTTATTGATTGCGGTTTATAAATTTCTTTGGTTGTGATTTCTATACATTTTCTACCTACACACCGAGAATCATTCAATCTGACCTCATCTAATTCAACTAAGCCAAAAGCCCAAAAATCTAAAACCATTTTAAGGAGTAAATAAAGAAAACTGGTTTTTAAGAAGTAAGAAAACAAGTTAAAAAGCAAGATTTTTAAATAAGCAAGCCGAATATGCATTTTTAAAATCTCTCGTCTTTTTCAGAAAATTTCGGCAGAGTTTCCTTTGTAAATACTGGCCCCGAACGGGGTACAACAAGAATAATATATATACAATGATAAAAGACATCCCCAAGCGGGAGCTAGCTCTTCGTCAATCGACGGTCACAACCACGCAAGCAGTATAATATACAACGACTAAGGGCGAGGATTAAAACTCAAAAGAAACTCAAAAATCAGCATGAAAACCATAATACTACATCGCGCGACTCTAAGGTCGAAATAATACACAACTGGTTTTCTAAGTCTGAAACAATATATAAGTTTGGTTGATGGAATTACTAGATATAACTGATTAAAATAAATACAAGGGTGTTCACGATGTGAGTGAACCCACCAACCAAAGAAATCACCCAGAAAGGAAGCAGTATGCCAGAAAAGCCGTAATGAAACCTGTACGGCAAAACCTACAAGAACTGTGACACAACGGGGGTGAGTTGCCAACTCGTGAATAGAAAACATCACAGAGCAGAAATCGTATGCATGACACAATCCTAGGTCAATACGATCAAATATATATATATAAACCTCAAATGAATAAGTCTGAAGCATGATAAGGTGGCAAGGGTAAACATCTATACATAAGTGTAATCCCATATGCTCATGTCAGTGCCTCAGGTAACAACATATCATAAATATGAGGTATGATCGATGTCAACTATAACATGAAGTCTATAAGTATGTGGATATCATCCAACTATGTGATCAATGTCATCAACATCAACTATATGTATGTATGTATGTGTGTGTGTGGATCTCGTCCACGTGTCACCCAATGACAATAAACATCATGCATGTAAATATCATAAAGAATATGCATGGAAGTATGAGGATGTAAATCAATATGTGTCGCTCGCGACATATCAAAATCATGGAAGCTGAGTGTCTAGCATCGACACTCGAAAACATCATGAAACCTGTGCCTAGAATCGGCACGTAAATCCTCATATATAAATAGGGCTCCGTCAGTCCGGATCAGCCCACGGGCTCCGTTAGTCCAGATCGTCCCGTCTCATCTCTCAACTCCGGTCGGTATCCTCTAGATATCCGCCGAGCTCAAATACAATCACCGGTAGGTAGTACTCCCCTGCCAGGCTCACCGTCTAATATATACGAGTCTTCTTGCCCCGGGGTACCTCACCGGGTCCACCATGTACCCGCTGACGGTGCCTACCTCTCCTCTAATCGAGTTTCACATGTCGCTCTTAGAACCGAGAAAACACATGGTGGACGCACTGAAATATCATATCAATGGTAACCCGGTTTTTTATAAAATACATTCTCTTTTGAAATACCCACGGTTCCCAAATCCAGAAATATCATGGAAACAACATATCTCAATGTGTATAATCATAAAGCATGATGTATGCGACATATAAAAGAAATGTAAGCATATTAGTATATCATGCGACATAAAACAGTAATATGCACATAGCGAGGGAAGACCGCTCTTTTGAAATGAATCAGTTTTAAAAGTATCTTGCGGTTCCCAAATCTCAAATCAAGCCAGAATCATCTATGTATGTGCAAATACGTATGTATGCAAGAATGGGTGTACAATATGTATGTAGACAAGTATGAGTATACAATATGTGAGTACACAAGTATGAATGTACAATAGGTATGTGCACAAGTATGAGTGTACAATATGTAAGTACACAAGTATGAATGTACAATAGGTATGTGCACAAGTATGAGTGTACAATAGGTAGGTGCATAAGTATGAGTGTACAATATGTAAGTACACAAGAATGAATGTACAATAGGTATGTGCACAAGTATGAGTATATAATATGTAAGTACATAAGTATGAATGTACAATAGGTATGCGCACAAGTATGAGTGTACAATATGTAAGTACACAAGTATGAATGCACAATAGGTATGTGCACAAGTATGAGTGTACAATATGTAAGTACACAAATATGAATGTACAATAGGTAGTTGCATAAGTATGAGTGTACAATATGTAAGTACACAAGTATGAATGTACAATAGGTATGTGCACAAGTATGAGTGTACAATATGTAAGTACACAAGTATGAGTGTACAATATGGGTCATATCCTGAATGCAACAGTCCTACAGTGTAGTGACATGGCAATTATCGATGATGAAGTGTGTGAGCCGGCAAGCAGATGTACGTGGAACATATGCATCATCGATAATGGTGTTGGTGTCCTAACAGCATGGTTTGATATAACAATAAACATATTTAAACATGCAATGTGATGCGGACAGCAAGATTATGCGGCAAATGAATAAAAAACACAGCAGTACAGAATCTACATCAATGTATCTATGTCATACTTTTTTGCCATTTGAAAGAAGACGAATCGGGATTTTTAGGAAAATAAGGGCTACGGTGTTTTTAAGAAAAGATGCGTCTTTCGAAAATATCCATAGAATCCTTTTGCCTATCTTTAAAATGCTCCCGATTCGTTAGTTTGAAATAGGCATGACATCGGCCTAGCCTAACATCTACTAAGAAAACTACAGATCTAACTAACAAGTCAATCGGGAGGGGTATAGAAACCACCTAAATCTGAGTCGATATATATATATATATATATATACATATAATAGTCGGTGATCCCGCCTCAAAGGTACCGCGTACAATACAATATCATATGACATCCTCGAGTCATGAGTGCGGATCATATCATCAATATAAATCTCGTATGGCACATCCATCGTACGACATCCCAAATATGGGTATGGGTCAATATCACAATCATCACATCAACTATCTGGTATCCTTATCGTCATATCTCATGATCTGGGGTACTGATCTAGTCTAGTACTAACCGATACCATCTATATAAATATAAGTGCGTGTGTAAAACACACGTCCAAAGGCCCACTAAAATCTCATGTCGTATCCCAAATACGAACCACATCATATCACTGATCTCATGGCACTATGCCCAATCTCATCGACTCATCTTCAAATATCATCCACTATCCTCATCATCCAGGTATAAGTATAACAGCTAAGCATGTGTGTGCGTGTGGGTGTAAAATTATTCTAGGGTTCGCAACTAGGAAACTATACTGGTTTACTTCTAAACCCTAATCTATCCATTGTACACCTAATCACAACTTGAATATCCATAACACACTTAACGCTATCATACATATATATATAGTATATATATATAGTATACTAAACATCGAACTGCGGGAGTGCTATACGCCATCACCCGACTTCCCCCGTAGATATAATCTACTCACCTGCATCCTACGTGTCGGTGTCGATGTTGCCTTCATCTTCTTCGTCATATGAAACCCTCGCGAAGGTACCTACAAAGATAACACAATCGCAAACGCACATTAAAATCACATCGGAAAACCAAAACGACACGCTAATGCCTATAGGTTAGAACCTATGGACTACGCCTTCAAAACCATCAAACAACCCTCGATGTCATCGTACGAACGTCAAGTGATCGAGGTAAAACACAAATACGCAAATCCAGAATTTAAAATACGCAAAACGAAACTTCGAACCAAAACAGCAACTCAGGAAAGTGGTCCCAAATTTCACCCTAGGTCAAATTGGTCAATTTTGCATATGCCAAGGGTCTATTTTACAGATGCAGGAGCTACAGAACAAGAACGAGCCACAAAGCTCCAGGTCTGGCCGCAAATTGCGGCCAGAGGGAATAAATCTGCGGCCAAGGAATGGAATCAGGGGCTGGGGTCTTTAAGGTATGTTCTAAATCACCTGCATGTATCACTGTCCTTGCAAAATAATTTTCAGGTGGCCTGAGTGCTAGCAGATTTCATTTTACATCCACAGAATCCACAATTTTCTGATATCGGCTTTTATAAATCCGTATTCCGGGGTTCTAGTCTCTGGTTTAGGCCAGAATTCTAGCACTATGGGGATTGTGTGGCCTCTACTGAGCTCAATTTCACATCACAACCATCAATTTCCATAAACCCTAACAAGAATTTTCAAAGTTAACCCAAAACCACACAATATCGGTTCTAATCTAACATGGGGGTAAATGTAATGGAAATAATAAGCTAAATGTTCAGAAAATACCTCAATCGGCAACTCAAGAATTTTCTTGAGTTGTCCCAAGTGTCCAAAATTTGATTTTTCTTGGTCCATGGGGTAGCTAGTGAGCTCATGCATCTTTTTAATGAAATGGGACTTGGGTTTTGAGGTGTTTTTCATAGAGTTTTTGGGGTTGAAGATGGAGGAGAAGGAGAGGGGAAGCAGCAGCAACAGCAAGATGAAGAGAGGGGAGAGGAATGAGTGAAAGAAATGATGAGGGAATGGCTCAAGACATGGGTTGACTCCTCACCCACTCTTTCTCTCTCTTACCCATGCCTATATATTATACTATTTTCTCCTTTTCTTTTCTATTTTCTTTCTCTCCTCAATAGCAACCCCAAAACAAAAGCCATGCACCCAAAAACATGTAGCAAAAATGCAACAAGTGAAAAAAAGATATGGTGCACGTTTGCACAAAACAAGTTTAAAGCGCGATTAGGATTAAATTAGCATATAATTAATCATAAAAACTTAAAATTTGCATAAATCACATAAAACCCCCTCTTTTAAGAAATTTCCAAAATTTTCCAACTTTTTCCCAAATTACCGGTATTTAATTATACCACCTTATTTAAAATATTCAATATTTTATTATTAAGTTATAAAAATTCCCAAAAATAATATTTTATTTTTTTGAAATGTTACATACATGGTGGACCCGGTCGAGACCGAGGGGCAGGATAGCCGCATTTGAGTAGGGAAACTCTGTGTGTGGGACTCTAGAGACTCGACTACTACGCTGGCAGTGAGTTTAACCACAGACCGCAAGCGGCACTAGCTGTACGTAACGGTCCCCAGGTAGATGTCGATAAGAAGGCCGATGAGGAAACCCATCCGAACTCCTACTGAGTCTGATGTGACAATCTCCATACAGTCCGGTCCGTTCGTCCAAGACTATCGCATATCGGGCCTAGGGGGGCGGCAAGCGTCAGTCCCCTAATAGCGGTATAAGTCGTGTCGGAGGGATGCCCATTACACCCTGAGAAACTACTGGAACCTACCAGCAAATCTCGCTTGCCCTGGCCAGGGACTTTGCGTAATGGCTCTCTGACACAGCGCGATATCAGCCCCCAATACCGGGAGAGACGAATCCTGTTTAACCGCCACTGCCTCCAAGTGCTCGGGACTGCACCCAACTGCTACCTGTTTGCACGACTCCTTTAAGCCGTGGTAGGGTAGCAATCTAAGAACAGTGGGACACACTCGAGGCGAAGTAGCAGTGTCAAGTCTGCGGACTATGCTGTACTCATGTCACCTAGGAACTGTTCACCGACGACTGGTATAAAACCAACCAACAGTTCCCTGTGAGTCCTGTCCGGTGTACCCGTAACCTAACGAGCACCTGCATACTATCTCCAGTACGACGTACTGACGGCTGTGGGACAGACCATCTCCCTAACTGGGATGAGAAGCGTACACACTAGTCTACTCCGGAGTATCGATGCTCTGTCTCGATAATCCAACGACTAGGTACCTGAATAAGGATGTGCTTGTAGACTACCCAGCCCCCACTAGTGTGACTGCCATCACAACGCTGGTAGTCAAGCAAGATCCTAAGAGCTCTATCAATACGTATACTCACATATTAAGATAGAAAAAACCAAGTAGCATACTACCATGTTTAGCAAGACTGTTATATACATGTGAATATCCCAAGCTTCCATTAAGTAATATACAAACTAGTATGATACAATAATGGCCCCTAGGGCATATACACTAACAATCTCCCACTTGCACTAGGGCCATGTACTGGCATATCGAAGACCGATGATCTCGAGTAGCCTCTCGAACTGAATCTGAGGCAGGGCCTTCGTGAATGGATCAGCAATGTTCTCTTCAGAAGCAACTCTCCGAACCTCGATCTCCTGACGATCAATGATCTCCCTGATCAGGTGATACCGCCTTAAGATGTGTCTGGACTTCTGATGGGACCTTGGTTCCTTCGCTAAAGCTATAGCTCCGTTGTTGTCACAATACAGAGGTATTGGATCAACTATGGTAGGAACCACCTGAAGTTCTGTTAGGAACTTCTTCATCCAGACTGCTTCTTTTGCGGCATCGCAAGCAGCTATATACTCCGCTTCCATCGTTGAGTCAGCAACGGTGTCCTGCTTGGAACTCTTCCAGCACACCGCCCCTCCATTAAGGGTAAAGACATAACCCGACATGGACTTGGAATCGTCCTTATCACTCTGGAAGCCGGAATCAGCAAATGCCTCCAACCTGAGGTCTTTTCCGCCGTAAACCAAGAACATCTCCTTAGTCCTTCTCAGGTACTTGAGAATGTTCTTTACTGCTATCCAGTGTTTCTCCCCTGGGTCTGACTGATACCGTCTTACCACGCTCAGTGCGTAAGCTACATCTGGTCTGGTGCACAACATCGCATACATTATAGAGCCTACCGCAGAAGCGTAGGGTATAATAGACATGTGTTCCCTTTCTAAATTAGTCTTGGAAGACATCTCTTTGGAGATGGTGATTCCGTGACAAGCCGGTAGATTACCACGCTTAGAATCTTCCATACTGAATCTTTTCAGTACAGTGTCGATATACATGGACTGTGAAAGTCCCAACATCCTCTTGGATCTATCACGATAGATCCGGATCCCCAGAATGTAAGAGGCATCACCCAGGTCTTTCATGGAGAACCTGTGTGACAAGAATCCTTTGACAAATTGTAGCATAGGAATGTCATTTCCTATCAATAGAATATCATCCACGTACAAGACGAGGAATACGACACTTCTGGCTACAACTTTACTATATATGCACGGTTCATCTGGATTTTTGATAAAGTCATATTCTTTGACTGTCTCATCAAAACAGATGTTCCAACTCCGCGATGCCTGCTTTAGCCCATAAATGGACTTAAGCAGCTTGCATACTTTCCCGCTGCTCCCACTCTGATTGAAACCCTCTGGCTGATCCATATAGACGCACTCTTCTAAATTTCCATTCAGAAAAGCCGTCTTTACGTCCATCTACTAGATTTCATAATCATGGAAGGCAGCAATTGCAAGAAGGACCCGAATGGATTTGAGCATAGCTACTGGAGAAAAAGTTTCATCATAGTCCAAACCAGGTCTTTGACGAAAACCCTTTGCAACAAGTCTAGCCTTATAGGTTTCCACCTGTCCATCTACACCAATCTTTTTCTTGAAGATCCATTTGCATCCTATGGGTTTTACCCCATCTGGAGCAAAGTCCAAAGTCCATACTTTGTTGGTGTACATGGACTCCATTTCGGTCCGTATTGCATCTAGCCATCGTACCGAGTCGCCGCTCTGGATGGCCTGCTGGAAGTCAGTAGGTTCATCATCATCTATGATGCAATCCTCTCTATCCCCATCTATGAGAAAACCGTAGTATCTCTCAGGCGGATGATACGGCCTACTACTCCTGCGGAGGGGTGCGGGAATGTCTTGTTCTTCTTGAACTTCCGGTTCTACCAAACTTTCAGTAGCAGTTTGTGGTTCTGGAATTTCTTCCAGTTCTAGTTCGCTCCCACTTATTTCCTTTTCTAAAAACTGATATTCTAGAAAATGGGCATTACGAGAAACAAACACCTTTTGTTCCTCTGCGTAATTGAATAGATACCCCTTGGAGTTCTTTGGATATCCCACAAACTTACACTTTACTGATCGTGCCTCGAGCTTGTCCACATGCTGCTTTTTAACAAAAGCTGGACATCCCCATATTTTCGGATACTGAAGATAGGGTTTCTTCCCACTCCACATCTGATATGGCGTGGTAGGCACAGTCTTGGTAGGAACCATGTTCAAAAGATATGCCGCTGATTCTAGCGCATAACCCCAGAAAGATCGCGGTAACTCAGCATTACTCATCATGGATCGTACCATATCCAATAGGGTTCGATTCCGTCTCTCCGATACACCGTTGTGCTGTGGTGTGTATGGAGGAGTAAGCTGAGAGAGAATTCCTTTCTCTTTTAGGTAACCTAGGAACTCGGCATTCAAGTATTCACCACCTCGATCAGATCTAAGTGTCTTGATACTTTTGCCGGTTTGGTTTTCTACTTCATTCTTATACTCTTGGAATTTCTCAAAAGCCTCGGATTTATGTTTCATCAGATAAATGAATCCGTATCTTGAGTAATCATCCGTGAAAGTAATGAAATAGGAAAAACCACCTCTTGCATGCGTAAACATTGGACCACATACATCACTGTGTATGAGTCCTAAGAGCGAGCTCGCTCTTACTCCTTGTCCAGTAAATGGAGTCTTTGTCATCTTTCCTTTGAGACAAGATTGACAAGTGTCATAAGTTTGATATTCGAACGAGTCCAAATATCCTTCTCTATGCAACTTAGTCAACCTTCTCTCATTGATGTGACCCAGTCTACAATGCCATAAGAAAGCTTTATTTAAATCTGGAGACTTTCTTTTTAGTGTGTTCTGGACATTGAAAATTTGGAGTTGGTTTAAAACATATATACCGTTATTTAGTGTACCGGACCCAATCAAACCATGATTAAGGTGGATGTTAACAACATCTCTTACAAACGTGAAATCATAACCTTTATTTGATAACAAGGAAACTGATATGATATTACACGTTAAGCTTGGTACAAAAAAACAGTTATGTAAAACCAAAATGTGTCCACTCGTCAATCCTAGGTGATAATCCCCGACGGACGCAGCTCCCACGCTAGCTCCGTTAGCAACCTTTAGGGTCATATCACCTTCCTTCAGCACTCTACGGTTTCTCAGTGCCTGCAATGAATTGCAAATATGAGATCCTGATCCGGTATCCAATACCCAGGAAGTAGAGTTGATCGACAGACAATTCTCAATTACAAACACACCTGAAGTCGAAGCCACAGCTTGCTTCGGTTCCTGGTTCTTGGCGTTCCACGCCTTGCAATCCTTCTTCCAGTGCCCTTTCCTGTGACAATGGAAGCACTCATCCTGACCCACTACCGGTACCGCAAACTTTTACTTTCCCTTTCCTCCCACCTTACTAACACCTCCTCTAGGTCTGGGGACGGCCTTCTTCTTCCTTCCTTTGGCCCTAGCCATGGACCCGGAAGAAGATGCACCGCCAACAAACATAGCGGGTGTTTCCCTTTCCTTCTGCAAGGTGCCCTCTGCACTCCTTAACATGTTCAGGAGTTCCGGAAGTTCAACTTCTTTTCTTTGAATGTTGAAGTTCAGGATAAACTGGGCGTAGGTGGAAGGAAGGGACTGGAGAAGAAGGTCTGTATAGAGCTCATTATCCAAAGTCGTCCCACAGCTTGCTTCGGTCCGTTCATCCAAGACTATCTCATATCGGGCCTAGGGGGCGGCAAGCGTCAGTCCCCTAATAGCGGTATAAGTCGTGTCGGAGGGAAGCCCATTACACCCTGAGAAACTACTGGAACCTACCAGCAAATCTCGCTTGCCCTGGCCAGGGACTTTGCGTAATGGCTCTCTGACACAGCGCGATATCAGCCCCCAATACCGGGAGAGACGAATCCTGTCTAACCGCCACTGCCTCCAAGTGCTCGGGACTGCACCCAACTGCTACCTGTTTGCACGACTCCTTTGAGCCGTGGTAGGGTAGCAATCTAAGAACAGTGGGACACACTCGAGGCGAAGTAGCAGTGTCAAGTCTGCGGACTATGCTGTACTCATGTCACCTGGGAACTGTTCACCGACGACTGGTATAAAACCAACCAACAGTTCCCTGTGAGTCCTGTCCGGTGTACCCGTAACCTAACGAGCACCTGCATACTATCTCCAGTACGACGTACTGACGGCTGTGGGACAGACCATCTCCCCAACTGGGATGAGAAGCGTACACACTAGTCTACTCCGGAGTATCGATGCTCTGTCTCAATAATCCAACGACTAGGGACCTGAATAAGGATGTGCTTGTAGACTACCCAGCCCCCACTAGTGTGACTGCCATCACAACGCTGGTAGTCAAGCAAGATCCTAAGAGCTCTATCAATACGTATACTCACATATTAAGATAGAAAAAACCAAGTAGCATACTACCATGTTTAGCAAGACTGTTATATACATGTGAATATCCCAAGCTTCCATTAAGTAATATACAAACTAGTATGATACAATAATGGCCCCTAGGGCATATACACTAACACAGGAGTGTCTGGAAACTAGTATAGGATTAAAGTTCGTCGAGTCGGCTTCGATTTGAGCCCTCGAACCCACCATTCTAGTATGTATATGATTTATGGTGAATTTAACGATTTTCAGGTACAATAAAATTACAGTTTTACGATTAAACTTGGGGGTAGTTGTTTTGGTCATTAACGATCAAATTATCCAACGAAATTCATGCACTAGGTTCACAGCCATACGGGCCAAACAATACCATTTAGTTCCGCCAAATTAGGAAAGGATTCTCATTGGGAACACACGTCGAACAGGTAAATAGTGTACGTTTTCAGGAATTGTAACATAGCAATTTATATGATTTGGATTTGTAACAGAAATAGAATAGCATGAAGCAAGTAGAGAACTTGCCTGGAAGCGTCTAGGCGATGCACGGCAGTGGTAATGGCACGAACGCGCGACGAGCTAGCACCGCGACGGCTACGGCTCCGAGTGAGCTCGGATCTGTTCTCGGCTAATGGGGGCTCGGGGCGTCGTCGGGGTGTCTGCGGTGGTCGCAGCTCCTGATGGTGGGGCTACAGTGGGTTGGGTAAGAACAGGGATCAAGAGAGAGAGAGAGTGAAGGAGAGTTAGAGAGAAGTAGAGTGAGAGAGAGAGAGAGAGCTGAGAGAGAGATTGAGTGAGAAAGAGACAGAGATTAGAGAGTGAGAGAGAGAAGGAGAGTGGGACAGAGGAAGAGAGGGGTGATCTGGAGTGAGGGGAGAGAGAGTTGTAGAGAGAGAAAATGAAAAAAGAGAGTTTGAGCGAGAGAGAGAGGGAGAGAGAAGAGAGAGGGGAGTGATCGGAGGTCGGGGTTGGGGCTGTAGATGATGAAGTTGGGTAGAGACGGCGATGATGATGATGATGACGACGACGGCGATGATGACGACGGCGATGGTGCAGGGGAGTCGACGAGACGTAGAGGGGCTCATGCTCGGGGTGCAGGGGAGTTTGGTCGGTGGGAGAGAGGAGGAAAGAAAGAGAGGGAGACGGGAGTTTGAGTCGAGGAGGGTTGAGGAAGAAGGATGAGGCTAGAGATGGGTGCCAGCAGAGGTGGTTGGTGATGTTTGCGTGGGTCGGGAGTGTAGCGAGAAGAGGAGGAAGAAGGAGAAAGTGATGGGAGTGAAGAGAGGTGAACATTGCGGGAGTGGGTCGCATGGAAACGTGCCCGTCGTGGGGAGTAACGCTCGCAAGCGTTGGCGACGAAGACGGCGAGGATCGTGGGTTGAGCGCGCGGGAGAAAATATAGCCGTTGGGGGGAGAAGTACAGTGGCGGACCGGGTCGGGTATGGGGGAGCAGGCGCTGGGTGAGAGAGTGGGCCGGGCCGAGGAATTGAATTAAAAAGGAAAAAGGAAAAACGAGCTGGGAGATTTAGATAAAAAAGGAAAGCCCTTTGGGCTGCGAGCGAGCTGGGCCAGAAGTCTGGGATAAATTAGTAAAAAGGAAATGGAAAAGGCCGGGGTTGTGGGTTTAAGGGAAAAGATTTAAGTTTAATAAAAGAATGGGTTTGGGATTTAGAAGAAATAACTAAAATAAATAAATTATAATTAAGAATAATTAGAATTCTAAAGTAACAAAATATAAATTGTGGTATAAAAAGGCTGGGTATTACACTTACTCAGATTGTGTCGTCATCTTTAGATGTCATACAATCTAAGTGCCGGTCACGGACCAAAAATTCAGTCGTGAACCATGGCTCTGCGAATCTTGCCAGACGCGAGATATCCACCGCCCCACGATCCCGCGTTTCACGTCATCGCGTTCCCCCGCTAACGGGCGTATCTCGTCGTTAATGGAGGATCCCGCCATTCGCACAAGCGTGACTCCAGGGACGTATCGGCCGGCGTAAATCTCGTGGAGCCTCGACTAACTTGATCGTCGGAGGGTCTACGGTGGTACAACCACCTAAGGACTTCCTTGAAGATAGATCGGCTCCATTCCAAATCAAGCCCACTGAGATCCACACGCTTCAGGAGGCAACCCTCAAACCCAATCTCAGTCATTCATCAACGCTCGCGACAGATCAATGGAAGACAACATCTGAAGGAGATCCGGACCTCCATCAGTTGGCACCGTCTGTGGGAACGTCGACAATTCCACTCAACGAAAGTTGAACTTCCAATGTCGAATTCATGGTGAGTGATCACCATGACGATCCAAGCACTAGCCGTCGTCCTTCCCACAACGGGGGTGCGGACGGATCATCTCCTTCCTCGAACGCCATCACGCCCTATCTGCCCGAATCGACAGGCTTGCGTCCATCGTGGATGCCCTTGTCCGTGTCCAAATGTAGCGTCTTGAATAGTCGTTTTGGTGTTTTCCTGAAATTCGGTGAAAATTCGGTATTTTTCCGAAAACCGTCTTTCTTGTTATTTTGCAGTTTAGGGCTAATTATACCTAAAATGGATAGGTAATTGCTTGTTTTTAGTAGCTAATGAGTTACTTATGAAATTTTGGTCATTTAAAAAATTTTCCCTATTTTTCAATTTTTTAATATTATTTTAAGCCGGTAAGAAAATACATTAAATTAGCGATAAATACAAATTTTTCCGGGCAAATAATAATCATCAAAAAATAAGATAATTAAAATCTAGTGGTAACATAAATTTTTAGTAATTTATTTTGATTTTTAACAAATTTTTATGATATGAAACGAATTTATTGACTTTTAAGCTAAAACTTGCAATTTTGGACTTATGGGGGGTCTTTTTGCATAAATTTTTTTTTGTCCAACCTCTCACAATTTCCTCACCTCTCTTGGGCTGAGCCCACTACAGAATTTTTTCTCCCTCCTCTATCATTTTCTTCAACTCTTTTGTTGGGTGGAAATAGATTCAAGTTAGGATTTAAATATATTAATTTGAGGGGGTGTTTTTAGCATGAAAATTTCTATCCAATCATTCACTCATTCTCACCCCTCATTCCAGCCGAGCCCACCTGCAGGAATTCCCCCTCCATTTCTCCATTTCATTTCTTGTGATATATGTATGGGTTGCATTTTTTTATATTAATTAAGTTTGGTGTTGACTTGGAATGATAATGTTTTAACACAAGTACACACACACACTTCCCCCCCCCCCATCCCCTTGCTGCGAATCTGCAGGTTTCCCCCCCCCCCACTCCATTCCACTTCATTGTTCCACCTCCTTGCATCAAAAAAAAAGAAAAAGAAATCCCCAAATGCTTCAAAATCCAATTAAACCTCACAATTCCAAACCCATTCTTCATGCTTCTCCTTAGACATTCTTGCTTGGATCTTGGAGGCTAAGGGGGCCATCCTTGAAGGCAAATTATCTTGCTAGATCTCTAGAATTGGAGGTATAATCTTGACCCAATTAACACTTGTGGTTAAATTCCTTAAGTTAATTGATTAGAGTTAAATTTTTGTGCTAAATTCTAATTTAGTTTTTCTTTTCTTACATATAGTTCATGGCTTGAGTTGTATTTAGGGTTTAGAAAATCCATTATTAGGGTAATTAATTTACTTTGCTAACTAGTTCCTACACAACCTAATCTAAGAGGTTATCTTGTTATGTGGTCTTTAACTATGCTAATCTACTAAATTTTGAAAGTTTAATTTTGGTTGTAAATTGTTGGTTTAGGAAATTCAAGAGAGGGTTTATGTATGGAAAATAGGTTTTGAATCATTGCTAATGTGTTGTAATTATAGTGTTTGTAGATTGCTTGTAGTGTGGTTGGTTGTTCAAGCTTGATAGTAGTCTTTGTAGCAAATCGGCGATGTTGCACCGATTTTTGGAATGTATCTGCTTACTAGATTTTTATTATAATTAATTGGTGAATTATTTGTGTTACCTTGGGGATGTTTTTAGCATCTCCTATGACGTTTAGGATGCGTGAGTGCGTCTTTTCGAGTAGTCGGGTTTTAGTTTTGCCGGGCAACCAAATCGGCGTTTTTGGCAGTTTTTGCGATTTTCGCGTGTGTTCCGCGCACTTTGTGCACGTTGTACCTAGCTAGCGAACTTTAGTAGTTTCGTTGGGGTTTTGCGTCGTTCTTGATATGTAACCTTATGTTTGGTATTGATGTAAATTCCAGGTTCGGTCGTGGAGACGTCAGACGCGGCGCGAAAGGGAAAGGCGGTGATTGGACACAGCTAGCCAGGGATTCCGGTGAGTAGATGTAACATCTACGGGGGACTATCGTTGGATGGCGCAAGCCGCCCGATAGTTTTTGTAACTTACAAGACCCTTAGTGATGTTAGTAATTAGGGGTGAAATACTTAATTGACTATTTGCTGCATCCATGCATTATATTGACATACCTATACGAAACCATTTCATAGGACACCTGCACCATTACCAGGGTTTTTATATGCAGCACGAGCACTATTCATGCTTACACACACACCCTGGTAATTGCCATGCCACCACACTAGATAACTTTTAAATTGAAACCTTTTTACTAATTGATACTTAAACTGGTACTATTGCCTTTAATTCCTTAAAAATGAAACCGTAGTATTGCTATTCATGTGCATGTACTTCATCATATTAATTGTTCATGCTTAATACATTAATCACACATCGCAACTTGATTATTGATATCATACGCATTCATTATCATTGATATATGCACTTATGAGGATTTCTTGAGATTTTATGATATTGCTGGATTTCGGGGGAAAGCCGCAAAATTTCTAAACTTATTATATTTTTAAAATATGTAAATTGCGGTTTTCTAGTGATGTAAGTGTCGTCCACCATGAGTTTGCTGTGGATTTGGAAATCCGTGTCGAGGAGTGGAGGAACCGGCACGGGTACATGGTGGGCCCGGTAAGGTACCCCGGGGCAAGAGGAATGTGGTGATGACGTTGAGCCTGGCAGGGGACGGATTACCTACCGGTGACTGTTTGGGACGGCGGATATCCATAGGATACCGACCGTGGCCGCTAGATGATGAGATATTGATATTTGATATGGGTCAGCCGGACGGCTGAGGCCAGAGATACATTTATGAGATTTGAGACAGCTTTTGGGGTGTCGTTGCTGGACACCGGTTCTCGTCGATTCTTTGGGTATTATGCTGGCATTCTATAAGAGTTTCAAAAACAAAAAGAGATAAAATGTTTCTTATATATACCTATTGAGACCTCAGATATTCATGTTGCATACATATTAGTACACTGATGTTGTATACACACCTGCTAGTGCATCCCGTCATACCTGTATTTTAGATGCTAGGATGCTTGTGTGCATGCATACGATAGCCTTTGTAGATGTTATTTATTACTCACGAGTTGGCAACTCACCCCCGTTGTGCTACAGTCTTTTGCAGGTCCGCTCCGTCAGTTCAGTAGCGGCGGGCGCACTTGTCCTTTTGCCTCTTTTGCCTGAGCTCGAGATTTGCTCATAGGTGGGTTACGTTATTATTTTGTACCACCTTGTATATTCTTGTATCTAGTGTACTCCATCTACTGTTTCTACCAGATTTATTGTATATTGACCTAGAGATGAGACTGTGAGGTTTGTGGACTTTTATGCTGTATTTTGGGGTCGAACTCACTTGAGTCGACATGATGTTTTCTTATGCTTTATTATGCTTGCTGTCATTTACATTGCGTGGGATTTGTGACCGCCTTGTGGCGAAGAGCTAGCTCCCGCTTGGGGATGCCCTATTTTGTTGGATTCATGTATATTTTGTTGTACCCATTTTTGGGGGGTCAGTATTTACAAAGGAGACTCTGCCGAAATTTTCGGAAAAATTGGTGTTGTTTTTAAAAAAGGGTTTTACATGACTTATTTGATAACTTGCTTTCAAATGTTTGGGTTTTCTTCACTCTTTTGCTTAATTGGTTTTGTTTTCTGGGCTTTGGCTTACTTATTTTACGGACGTCTTTAGACGTTTCGTAAACTTAAGTGCCAGTCACGTTCCGTACCCTGCGGGTCGTGACAAAGTTGGTATCAGAGCGATAGGTTTTACCTTTGTGAGTGTAGGATGACCCTTGGTAGATGGAGTAAGTGACTTAAGCAGGGTAACGTAGCGTGCGTATGTCCGCGGCATACTTGCGATACGGTACTCCGCCTAAGTGACTTTAGGATATACTTGCTTGAAAAATTCCTTCTTCAATTCCGTGTATCCTATGATCCTATTGCACTGTTCTTACTGTCCTATTTCCTGTAACAGCCACTATGCCGCCGAAGGCTACGAGGGCACAGAGGGCTGCCGCCAGAGACGAGATTCGAGCTGGCTCGTCCGAGACTAGGACTGAGCAGGGTGGTATGCCTACGCCACAGCGACAGACCCATCCACCTTCCCCACGCCGTATGGATAGGCTCGAGACTGGTATGGAGGAGTTGCGACAGATGATGGGAGGCATGCAGGAGCTACGTCAGATGGTAGGATCCCTAGTTGCAGCCAGTCGTACACCGAGGCCGGATGACGTACCTACTACATCACAGACGACCATGATACCTGCTCCTACTACTACCACCGTGGCCATTCCGGTTTCACTACAGGATTTCATGAGGCTGAGACCTCCAGTATTCACCGGCACCGAGGCAGCGGAGGACCCACAGACGTTCCTTGACAGTTTAGCCAGGATCTGCCGTTCGCTGAGATGTTCGGATGATCGATGGGTAGAGCTTGCGAGTTTCCGACTAGAGGGTCTCGCGCAGACATGGTGGGAGTCAGTCTTGAGAGGTCGAGCTGCAGGTCTACCGCCTATGACTTGGGCCGAGTTTACAGCGGTCTTTCTAGCCCGTTTCCTTCCAGAGAGCGTTCGTGACGCCAAAGCTCGCAGCTTCGAGGCCTTAGTCAAGACACCTGGGATGACGGTGTCTGAGTATGACATCCAGTTTACACAGTTATCCCGATATGCTCAGTATTTGGTGGATACCGAGGAGAAGATGGTGAAGAGGTTCGTACAGGGACTTGATGCCCAGCTATATCTTGCCATTGGCGCCCAGCACTACGACACTTATTCAGCGGCTATGGATACGGCATTGCGGATGGAGGCACGCATATCACGGACTTCGGCCGTTTCTGGGCCGTAGAGGATTCGCACCGATGTACCGTCTCAGAGGCAGCGCGCCAGATTCTTTTCGAGAGATAGGCCTGGCAGAGGATTTGGGCGGGGACAGTTATATGGTTCTTATCCCCAGGGGCAGCAGCCGTCGCCAGGGTGTTTTGGGTGCGGGAGTTTGCACCATCTTGTCAGAGACTGTCAGGTGAGACGACAGGGAGCAGCGACAGTTCCGCACGTGACCCTACCACCATCACCACCCCCTCCTCAGAGAGCCCTACTTCCTACCCCAGGCGATGCTCCACGCCAGTTAGGTGCACCGAGAGGCCGTGGACGCGGCGGTCCTGTTCAGAGAGGACGAGGAGGCAGAGGCCGAGGTCGAGGTCAGCCCGCTATCGGTGGAGGACAGGCTCGAGTTTTTTCTTTGACACCGCAGGATGCGCAGGCGTCCAATGCCGTTGTGACAGGTACCTTGCCAGTTTGTTCTTTCGACGCACGGGTATTATTCGACCCAGGTTCCACACATTCGTACGTATCTACACACTTTGCACCGATGTTGGGCCGTGAGTCGTCGTCGTTAGATCAGCCGCTTGTTGTTGTTACTCCGGTAGGCGAGTCGTTTGTCGCTCGGTTTGTATTTTGTTTGTGTTCCGTTCGTATCGGGGAGAGGGATTCATCAGTTGATTTGATACTCCTCGATATGTTGGACTTTGATGTGCTTCTGGGCATGGATTGGCTAGCCACTTGTTATGGTTCGGTGGACTGCTGTGAGAAGGCAGTCAGATTTAGCTTTCCGGGAGAGCCAGTCCTTGTTATTCAGGGAGACCGCAGTGTCACCCTTCCCAGCTTAATTTCGTCTCTTCGCGCTGGTCAGCTCTTGCGGAAGGGATGTCAGGGATTCTTGGCGTGTATTTGTGATACTCGAGCTGCAGAGGTTCCGTTGGACCGGGTCCCAGTAGTTTGTGAGTTCCCTGATGTTTTCCCTGATGAGCTACCTGGGCTACCGCCTGAGCGCGATGTTGAGTTCTGCATTGATTTGATTCCCGGCTCGGGGCCTATTTCTATACCGCCTTATCGGATGGCCCCGGCAGAGCTTCGAGAGCTGAAGGATCAGTTGCAGGATTTGTTGGATAAGGGGCTTATTCGACCGAGTGTTTCTCCGTGGGGTGCTCCGGTCCTGTTTGTCAAGAAGAAGGATGGAAGTTTGCGCTTATGTATCGACTACCGCCAGTTGAACAAAGTTACCGTTCGGAACAGATATCCGTTGCCGCGCATTGATGATTTGTTCGACCAGCTTCAGGGTGCGGGGTATTTTTCGAGGATCGACTTGCGATCAGGATACCATCAGCTGCGAGTTCGACAGGAGGATATACCGAGGACAGCCTTCCGTACACGCTATGGCCATTACGAGTTTTTGGTGATGTCGTTCGGACTCACCAACGCCCCAGCAGCATTTATGGATTTGATGAACCGTACATTTAGGCCGTATCTTGACTTGTTCATCATCGTGTTTATCGACGATATCTTGGTGTACTCCCGGAGCAGAGAGGAGCACGAGCAGCACTTGCGGATTACATTACAGACTCTGAGGGAGCATCAGCTGTTCGTGAAGTTCTCCAAGTGTGCTTTCTGGCTCGACAGCGTCGGATTCTTGGGTCACGTGGTTACGAGAGACGGCATTTGTGTGGACCCGAAGAAGATTGAGGCTGTTCAGCAGTGGCCCCGACCTACATCGGTTACTGAGATCCGTAGTTTTCTAGGCTTGGCGGGCTACTACAGGCGTTTTGTTCAGGACTTCTCCCGTATAGCTGCACCGTTGACCGGTTTGACCCGGAAGGGAGTTCCTTTCGTTTGGACAGAGGAGTGCGAGCGCAGTTTTCAGCAGCTACGGACTTGTTTGACTACGGCGCCGGTATTATCTTTGCCTTCGGGATCAGGCGGATTTGTTGTCTACTGTGATGCTTCGCGAGTGGGATTAGGATGCGTATTGATGCAGCATGGCCGGGTGATCGCTTATGCTTCTCGGCAGTTGAAGAAGCATGAACAGAACTACCCCACTCATGATTTGGAGATGGCTGCAGTGGTCTTTGCACTGAAGATTTGGCGACATTACCTTTACGGCGAGTCGTGTCAGATATTCACCGATCACAAGAGCTTAAAGTACATATTTCAGCAGCGAGATCTGAACCTCAGACAGCGTCGTTGGATGGAGTTGGTGAAAGACTACGACTGTGAGATCTTATATCACCCCGGCAAGGCGAATGTGGTGGCAGATGCGTTGAGTAGGAGGCCCGGGGGTAGTCTATCCTTTTTGCGCGCAGTGCAGAGGCAGTCGTCAGCAGATTGGCAGATGTTATACGACAGCCGAGTTGAGTTCGAGTTCACTCAGACAGGGGGACAGCTCGCGCATGTTCGTGCACGCCCACAGTTGCTTGACCGTATATATGAGGCACAGTGCAGTGACGACCGTTGCTTAGAGATCATGGCACAGATGGGACAGGGCAGATTTTCCGAGTTCGTGGTTGACGATCAGGGGATTTTACGATATGGATCTAGACTGTGCGTACCAGATGCTGATGGATTGCGGCATGACATTCTTGAGGAGGCACACCGATCAGTGTATAGTGTCCACCCCGGTTCCACCAAGATGTACCATGATATGAGAGAGACCTACTGGTGGGACGGGATGAAGAGGGACATTGCGGAGTTCGTTTCGAGATGCCTGACTTGTCAGCAAGTCAAGGCCGAGCACAAGAGGCCCGCAGGAGAGCTACAGCCGTTACCCATTCCAGAGTGGAAATGGGAACAGATTTCGATGGACTTCGTTGTGGGTCTACCCAGGACCAGTCGAGGGTACGACTCCATCTGGGTAATCATGGATAGATTGACGAAAGCGGCTCACTTCCTGCCAGTGAAGACGACTTTTAGCTTCGCTCAGTATGCTCAGCTCTATATTGACGAGATCGTGCGACTACATGGCGTACCGACTTGTATCGTGTCAGACCGAGGCACTCAGTTCACCAGCCGACTTTGGCAGAGACTTCAGGAGGCTTTGGGCGCTCGTTTGAGCTTCAGCACAGCGTTTCATCCGCAGACAGACGGACAGTCAGAGTGGACCATTCAGACTCTCGAGGCCATGCTCAGAGCATGCGTTTTAGACTTTGGTGGTAGCTGGGATCGTCATTTACCTCTAGTGGAGTTCTCCTACAACAACAGCTTCCAGGATACTATTCAGATGGCACCTTTCGAGGAATTGTATAGGAGGAGATGCAGATCGCCCGTTTGTTGGACAGAGCTCAGCGAGAGCAGCATTTTGGGGCCGCAGCTTATTGAGGAGACGACAGCGAAGATACAGTTGATCCGAGACCGGATGAGAGCGGCTCAGAGCAGGCAGAAATCGTATACAGACAGGCGCCATCGCAGATTAGAGTTCGCAGTTGGCGACCATGTTTTTCTGAAAGTCTCCCCGATGAAGGGCGTGATGCGTTTTGGGCGAAAGAGGAAGCTTAGCCCTAGATTCGTAGGTCCCTTCGAGATCCTCAAGCGGGTTGGCGCTGTTGCTTATCGCTTGGCTCTTCCTCCCAGCTTTCCCGATGTTCACCCCGTCTTTCATGTTTCGATGCTCCGCAAGTACCTTCACGACCCTTCGCATGCGATTCAGCACCCGACAGTCCAGCTAGAGCGTGACCTTTCTTTTGCAGAGCAGCCGGTGGCCATCCTGGATCGGCAGGTGAAGAAGTTGAGGTCGAAGATTATACCAACCGTCAAGGTCCTTTGGCGTAGCCCGAGCAGCGAGGAGGTTACCTGGGAGACCGAGGGCGAGATGAGGAAGAAATATCCCCATCTCTTTGAAGGTACGCGTAGCTATATTTTTAAATTCGGGGACCGAATTTCTTTAAGGGGGGAAGATTGTAGCGTCTTGAATAGTCGTTTTGGTGTTTTCCTGAAATTCGGTGAAAATTCGGTATTTTTCCGAAAACCGTCTTTCTTGTTATTTTGCAGTTTAGGGCTAATTATACCTAAAATGGATAGGTAATTGCTTGTTTTTAGTAGCTAATGAGTTACTTATGAAATTTTGGTCATTTAAAAAAATTTCCCTATTTTTCAATTTTTTAATATTATTTTAAGCCGGTAAGAAAATACATTAAATTAGCGATAAATACAAATTTTTCCGGGCTAATTTTAATCTCTAAAATTATGATAATTAAAATCTAGTGGTAACATAAATTTTTAGTAATTTATTTTGATTTTTAACAAATTTTTATGATATGAAACGAATTTATTGACTTTTAAGCTAAAACTTGCAATTTTGGACTTGTGGGGGGTCTTTTTGCATAAAAATTTTTTTGTGCAACCTCTCACAATTTCCTCACCTCTCTTGGGCTGAGCCCACTACAGAATTTTTTCTCCCTCCTCTATCATTTTCTTCAACTCTTTTGATGGGTGGAAATAGATTCAAGTTAGGATTTAAATATATTAATTTGAGGGGGTGTTTTTAGCATGAAAATTTATATCCAATCATTCACTCATTCTCACCCCTCATTCCAGCCGAGCCCACCTGCAGGAATTCCCCCTCCATTTCTCCATTTCATTTCTTGTGATATATGTATGGGTTGCATTTTTTTATATTAATTAAGTTTGGTGTTGACTTGGAATGATAATGTTTTAACACAAGTACACACACACACTTCCCCCCCCCCCCCCATCCCCTTGCTGCGAATCTGCAGGTTCCCCCCCCCCCACTCCATTCCACTTCATTGTTCCACCTCCTTGCATCAAAAAAAAAAGAAAAAGAAATCCCCAAATGCTTCAAAATCCAATTAAACCTCACAATTCCAAACCCATTCTTCATGCTTCTCCTTAGACATTCTTGCTTGGATCTTGAAGGCTAAGGGGGCCATCCTTGAAGGCAAATTATCTTGCTAGATCTCTAGAATTGGAGGTATAATCTTGACCCAATTAACACTTGTGGTTAAATTCCTTAAGTTAATTGATTAGAGTTAAATTTTTGTGCTAAATTCTAATTTAGTTTTTCTTTTCTTACATATAGTTCATGGCTTGAGTTGTATTTAGGGTTTAGAAAATCCATTATTAGGGTAATTAATTTACTTTGCTAACTAGTTCCTACACAACCTAATCTAAGAGGTTACCTTGTTATGTGGTCTTTAACTATGCTAATCTACTAAATTTTGAAAGTTTAATTTTGGTTGTAAATTGTTGGTTTAGGAAATTCAAGAGAGGGTTTATGTATGGAAAATAGGTTTTGAATCATTGCTAATGTGTTGTAATTATAGTGTTTGTAGATTGCTTGTAGTGTGGTTGGTTGTTCAAGCTTGATAGTAGTCTTTGTAGCAAATCGGCGATGTTGCACCGATTTTTGGAATGTATCTGCTTACTAGATTTTTATTATAATTAATTGGTGAATTATTTGTGTTACCTTGGGGATGTTTTTAGCATCTCCTATGACGTTTAGGATGCGTGAGTGCGTCTTTTCGAGTAGTCGGGTTTTAGTTTTGCCGGGCGACCAAATCGGCGTTTTTGGCAGTTTTTGCGATTTTCGCGTGTGTTCCGCGCACTTTGTGCACGTTGTACCTAGCTAGCGAACTTTAGTAGTTTCGTTGGGGTTTTGCGTCGTTCTTGATATGTAACCTTATGTTTGGTATTGATGTAAATTCCAGGTTCGGTCGCGGAGACGTCAGACGCGGCGCGAAAGGGAAAGGCGGTGATTGGACACAGCTAGCCAGGGATTCCGGTGAGTAGATGTAACATCTACGGGGGACTATCGTTGGATGGCGCAAGCCGCCCGATAGTTTTTGTAACTTACAAGACCCTTAGTGATGTTAGTAATTAGGGGTGAAATACTTAATTGACTATTTGCTGCATCCATGCATTATATTGACATACCTATACGAAACCATTTCATAGGACACCTGCACCATTACCAGGGTTTTTATATGCAGCACGAGCACTATTCATGCTTACACACACACCCTGGTAATTGCCATGCCACCACACTAGATAACTTTTAAATTGAAACCTTTTACTAATTGATACTTAAACTGGTACTATTGCCTTTAATTCCTTAAAAATGAAACCGTAGTATTGCTATTCATGTGCATGTACTTCATCATATTAATTGTTCATGCTTAATACATTAATCACACATCGCAACTTGATTATTGATATCATACGCATTCATTATCATTGATATATGCACTTATGAGGATTTCTTGAGATTTTATGATATTGCTGGATTTCGGGGGAAAGCCGCAAAATTTCTAAACTTATTATATTTTTAAAATATGTAAATTGCGGTTTTCTAGTGATGTAAGTGTCGTCCACCATGAGTTTGCTGTGGATTTGGAAATCCGTGTCGAGGAGTGGAGGAACCGGCACGGGTACATGGTGGGCCCGGTAAGGTACCCCGGGGCAAGAGGAATGTGGTGATGACGTTGAGCCTGGCAGGGGACGGATTACCTACCGGTGACTGTTTGGGACGGCGGATATCCATAGGATACCGACCGTGGCCGCTAGATGATGAGATATTAATATTTGAGATGGGTCAGCCGGACGGCTGAGGCCAGAGATACATTTATGAGATTTGAGACAGCTTTTGGGGTGTCGTTGCTGGACACCGGTTCTCGTCGATTCTTTGGGTATTATGCTGGCATTCTATAAGAGTTTCAAAAACAAAAAGAGATAAAATGTTTCTTATATATACCTATTGAGACCTCAGATATTCATGTTGCATACATATTAGTACACTGATGTTGTATACACACCTGCTAGTGCATCCCGTCATACCTGTATTTTAGATGCTAGGATGCTTGTGTGCATGCATACGATAGCCTTTGTAGATGTTATTTATTACTCACGAGTTGGCAACTCACCCCCGTTGTGCCACAGTCTTTTGCAGGTCCGCTCCGTCAGTTCAGTAGCGGTGGGCGCACTTGTCCTTTTGCCTCTTTTGCCTGAGCTCGAGATTTGCTCATAGGTGGGTTATGTTATTATTTTGTACCACCTTGTATATTCTTGTATCTAGTGTACTCCATCTACTGTTTCAACCAGATTTATTGTATATTGACCTAGAGATGAGACTGTGAGGTTTGTGGACTTTTATGCTGTATTTTGGGGTCGAACTCACTTGAGTCGACATGATGTTTTCTTATGCTTTATTATGCTTGTTGTCATTTACATTGCGTGGGATTTGTGACCGCCTTGTGGCGAAGAGCTAGCTCCCGCTTGGGGATGCCCTATTTTGTTGGATTCATGTATATTTTGTTGTACCCATTTTTGGGGGCCAGTATTTACAAAGGAGACTCTGCCGAAATTTTCGGAAAAATTGGTATTGTTTTTAAAAAAGGGTTTTACATGACTTATTTGATAACTTGCTTTCAAATGTTTGGGTTTTCTTCACTCTTTTGCTTAATTGGTTTTGTTTTCTGGGCTTTGGCTTACTTATTTTACGGACGTCTTTAGACGTTTCGTAAACTTAAGTGCCAGTCACGTTCCGTACCCTGCGGGTCGTGACACCAAACGGCGGGACGACCCCCCAAGTCGCCGCTCCCCCATCTCGGGACTGGGACCTCCACGGAGGGAGAGAGGACACTGCCTACGCTGGCACGACCGAACAGCGCCTCGCACTCTCCGGCGGCCACATATCCCCCGTGGCGACAAATTCAATGACCCGTTGGGCACCTCATAGCTCCATGTCGAGGTCTCATGAAAGAGCACCCCGTCCTGAGGCCTATCGCGCTCCTGTCCCACCCGAGGAGGTGTCGGTCAGCTCTCTTGCTCCCAGGCATGGCCGGCGCCTTCTCCCTCGACAGGGTCGCACGGATGGGACTCACTACGTTAGCTCGAGGACGACCTCGCCAGGGGACCTGTGGAACCTCATAGAACGGAACCGGAACCACGGCGAGGCGCAGGTCGCCAGCTGGAGGGACCATAACTCCGAGTATGCCGAATCATCGGGATACCACGACCGACTCGATGCCCTCGAAGAGAAGATCGATGGTATACATCGGGAAAGTCATCCTTCAAGCAAGGGGAATAGATATGCCTCCGACTCGCTTACGAAGCCCTTCACCGAAGAGTTTCTCGTTGTCCGCGTCTCCTCCAGGAACAAGCCTCCGAACGTGTCCCTCTTCGACGGAAAGTCCGACCCGAAAGACCACTTGGACACGTTCACGGCAGGGATGAGCTTCCAGGATAACTCAGACGCCGCCCAATGCCGAGCGTTCCCTGCTAGTCTCATCTGCGCTGGACGAGATTGGTTCCGAGAACTCACGCCACGCTCCATCACTACCTTCGATGAGCTGGCCACCCAATTCCTCGGACATTTCGTCGGGAACAGACGGCAGAAGCAGACCTTCGACCACCTCTTCACTATAAAGAGCGGGGAAAAGGAATCTTTCAAAGGTACGTCACCTGCTTCTACAACGCTCTTCTTGAAGTCTCAGAGCACTGGGACGAAACGGTAATCACGGCCCTTAGGTCGGGTCTTAGGCACAAGGAGTGGCTCCGCTCCTTTGCATTAGTGCAACCTAAGTGTCACGACCCAAATAAAATGGCACGTGACCGGCACTTAAATCACATGACATCAAAAGACATCGACGTAATCCAAGTAAGCCGAAACCCGGAATCTAAACCCTTTTTGAAAATATTGGAGGTGAGGTTTAAATAATCATCCAATAAAATCAATTTAAATAACATCTAAATTTAACTAAGTATGTTGGAAAACTTTTATGACGTTTTGAAACTTGACATCACCTCCTTTACATTTTTATAATAACCCGATACAACATAATAAACTAGCATCCCAACGGAAGTTAGCTTTTACGTCCAAAAGACGGAACAACCAAACAAATCTATAACAGATGTTGACTCTAAAGAGTGCGACATCACCACACATAACTATAAGTCTCGCTTCTAAGTCCATAGTATATCATTTCTAAGTTGATGGAGTTTCCGCTAGATACAAGAATATATGAATAATCAAGAATGAGTATGATACAATAATAACTCACTTACCTATCAATCCCCAAAAGAATGTGTGCCCAAATCACTGATAATCCAAGCGGTAAAACCTGCAAGAAACTGTGGCACAACGGGGATGAGTTGCCAACTCAGTGAATAAAAGTACATCTAAAAGTAGAAATCGAAATGCATGACGATACCTAGATCATAAGTATAGTACTATCATAATCTGTATCGATATACTATATGATATGCAAAGGTGCAATACTGACTATCATGCAATCACAAGTGTAATATCTCAATGTCATATTAATCAAAATCATGAATCTATTATCCGTATTGGAATTCCCTTTTTGTCTATAAATGTCGGTACAAATATATGCAGGTACTGTCCCCCGGATCAGTCCTGGTGGAATCCAATAAATACATATCTAACTGTGTACTTCAAGATAATGATCACATCGATATACATATGGATGTCCAGCATCGACATCGAAATCCGAAATCTCTCGTCTCCAGCATCGACACGTAAATACAGATACCGTCGACACCTTCTCAATAGATGATCGCCACCCGATATCCTGGTTACGATCAGTATCCCCTGGATATCTATTGTACCAAGTCGAACCCCGGTCAGTATCCCCTGGATATCCGCCGTGTTCATTTTATCTCCGGAATCGAGTCACCTCGTTAGGCTCCCCTCCTATCATGCGGCTATTCTGCCCCTCGGTCTCGACCGGGTCCACCATGTACCCAACTGTATCCCCCTCCGACTCAGTCTGGATAATATCGTAAATCCGTGACCGTATACCCACAGTCTCGGTCCGGATATTAAAATCAGAAAACACAAATCTCATGGTGGAGTTTATTTATCATATAAAAATATCAAGTGAGGAATAAGAAACTTGCATAGATTGTATTGATGATATACATATATAACAGTGTCCCATACCACCGATATATATCATCAGAAGTAAAATACCCAGAAAATCCAAAGAATCAAATACCGCATTTATATTAGTAATATTCGCAATTCACAACAGGAATAAAGAAGACTACATAATTATATCACCTAATTATAGAGTTCAATTCTACTGTATCGTGGTACTACTAATGATGTGTAGTGTAGCATACGCGTCTGTGCTCGTGCAACATGGCAATCATTAGTATTTGTGCAAGTGTTCTACGGTATAACAATCTATATATTAACACATGTATATCAGAACGATTCTATAGTGACATGGCAGTACCAATGAGGTGTAGTGTAACATATATTCACGTGCTTGTGCAGCATAGTACTCATTGATATTTGTGCAGTGTTCTATCAGAGTGTGCGTAACGCAGAAATATATAATATAGATAATATAATGCAAACCTGTAAAGTAATCAAAACGTACTTAGTGTAATTATTTGTTATGAGCTATACCATTATCTTTAGAAATGATCGGAACATTAAGTTTGAAATAAGGAAGCTGCCTTAGATTTAAAATAAATGTTTGTTTTAGAAACTGGCACGCATCCTGGTAGTTTATTTAAAAGACAACGAACCATGGTTTTTAAAATAATATAGCTCATACCAGTATTACATCCTAAAACAGAACATAATCCGTCTCTACGAGTCAAAGAATAAATTGGCTGTTATTCGGCATACAAAGTTCATCATTTCCGATACGTATAAATCCTTGTATTATAGCTCATTATATCGCTATATCCATATCCTCTTAAGTACGGCATGATCCCCCGTACAAACTCATCAAATCATACCCATATCGTACGGATCAAATATCACGTATATATCCTTTAAAAGCTACATATAAAACTTATGAAAATGGAGAGTGTACAAGATGAAAAGCTAAACTTAAGTAGATATCATAATAATAGTCATAAGGTTGCGGGGGTGATATACGCCATCCACCCGAGTTCCCCCGTAGATGTAAGTCTACTCACCGGAAATACGTCGTATCTACTCAGGAATCGCCAATCCTTTTCTTTTTCTCACGGCCTCCAAAGTTTCCGTATTGGAATCTAACATTACAATAACTTGTATAAGGAAACGGCTACATTTCGATACATCAAAATCAATAAAACATAAGTTGTACGTGCTAATTACACTACGTACGACCATTGTAAACGACCTAATACTTATCCTCACTGAAATCTAACCCAACTCTGCATCGCGACAGAAAACAGATCGCGATACGTTTTAACCGTGTCGTATTTTAGATTTTTAGATACCTTTTTCGATATTAGCTTTCAGATTTTATATACAGTTAAACTGAATTGATTAAACAATACCAAATTAACCAAAATTCTGCATAGATAACTGCCCAACAAACCAAAACATCAAACCCATTCAAAAATCCGGCGATGCCGGAATCCTCCTTCATGTCGCCGGCCCAAAACCGATCCCCTTGATTCGTGTTTCTATGGGTTGTTCTAGGTCTAACATACATCATTTTGGTACTGTTTTATTAAGTTAATATTCCTCTAAACTACAGCAGATTCAAACAGAGCCTAGTTTTAACTAAAATACGATATTATAGAAATTTTCATTTCCAATTAAACTAGTTACAGAATCTAAATTCCTATTGTGATTAAGGATTTTACCTTCAAGTATGTTGCTGGAATAACTCTCCCCAAGATGCACAAGCTCCTAGTTCTTAGCTTGGTTGTGAGGAAATCCTAGAACTTAGCTTTTCTTCTCCTTTCTATTGTTCTTCTTTGTTTTGTTCTTGCATTTGTTTTTCTTTTTCCTTAAAATTTCAGATTTTAACTAGCCAACTGATATGATCACATGATATATGTGGTGATAGGAAGGATGAGGTGTAGGAGGAGGTGTCACCAAGCAAGATGTGGTGGTTTCATGCAAGGAGGAGGTGTTGTGTGTGTGTTGTGCATGAAAGGAGGTGTCTTGCATTATCCATCAATTTTGTTTTTAATTTGCAATAAAATTCTGAGCTAAAATGTTTTCTACCATTTTTCACTTACACCCTCACAAAACCAAATTTGCACAAAATCCTAAACTTTTTACACAAAGACCCTTCACTAACTATGTTATTATAAAACACCCATTTTCTTAAAATGAAGCTAAAATTCATATTAAAACCCTTATAATTTATTTTTGTTGCATACTAAAATTTTAAATTAATTTGTTTAACATACATCTAATGAAGTTGTCTTGTTTGGTTTTAATAACTTTTTAATTTAACCTTTTATTATTTAATTAATTAATTTTATTTATTTCTAAAATTTCAGAATGCTACATTAAGACCATGGCCGAGGTAAAAACCTGGACCGAGCGAGAGATCCAGCTCGAATCCGAGGTAAACGCGAACCTGCCCCGGACCGACCACGCCGATCAAAAGAAGAGAGCCAGAGAAGAGAAAAAGAAGATTGACAGGCCAAAGCCATACTCCCCAAAGTTCCAGGAGTATACCCCACTCAACATCTCTCAGACAGAGCTGTTGGAGGAGGCGAAGGGCGAGAGATTCTTCAAGCTCCCCCCGGTCAACAATAGGGTGGCCAAACGGACACGAGGCCCCTATTGCGCCTTCCACAGGTCGCAGGTATACCCCACCGAGAACTGCAAAAAGCTCCGCGACTACATCAAGGAGTTGTGTCACGACCCAAAATATTAGCTCGCGACCAGCACTTAAATCACGCGACGTCTACAGGAGTAACGTAATTTAAGTAAGCTAAAAACCAGAAATCTAAACCTTTTTAAGAAATAAAGATACAATAAATAATGTTTTGTCTTTTGAAAAATTGGGCAGCACCTCCTTTGTAAAAAATAACCCCGAAAACGGGTACAACACAGAAAATAATAAAGCATCCCCTAACGAGAGCAAATCACGCCCAACGGCGGAAAAAACCACCACAAGTATAAAAACAAGTATACGACGCCCAACGGTGAAGATCCACATAAGGAAAAGTAAAGCAAGACATCAACCCCAAAAGCGAACATAAAACCCATCGCTCAAGTCACGCAACTACTAGTCTTCTAAGTCTGCAACATATACAATAACTAGTTTCTGAAGTGATGGAGTGGCTAGAAACAATATGAATAATGAAAACAAGAGGGGCACGATCGAACATGTAACACCTACCGAAGCAAAACACCCAAAAGCAAGCTGTATGCCAGCGATGCCGCAACTGATCCATGCGGTCAACCTGCAAGAACTATGGCACAACGGGGGTGAGTTGCCAACTCGTGAGTAGAAAACATCATCAGGTAGAAATCGAAATAAACAATGATTCCTAGGTTAACTATATTATAAAGGTAATACTATGATATCTAGGGTGACCGTATCTGCATAAGTGCCATCACATAATAAATGCCTATCAGCAAGTGGATATCATCCAACAATATAATCAATGCATGTATGCAAGTGGATCCTGTCCAACAATATAATCAATGCATGTATGCAAGTGGATCTTGTCCACGTGTCAACCACTGACACAACAACTCTTGCATGTAAGTATCATAAAAGCATATGCAGGTAAATATGAGAATATGAATCAACGTGTGTCCCTCGCGACACAACAAAATCATGGAACCAGAGTGTCCACATCGACACTCGAAAACATCATGAAAACCGTGTCTAGCATCGACACGTAAATCCTCATCTGCCAGGCGCCGTCACCATGATCGGCCCTGATGTCAGTACATCTCATGGAACCTGAGTATCCACATCGACACCCGAAATCCACGTAGCATGTCTGAACATGACTCCGGTCGGTTTCCCCCAGATATCCGCCGAGTCCAAATAATTCACCGGTAGGTAGTGGTCCCTCTGTCAGGCTCATCGTCTACACCACGAAATCACCTCTCGCCCCGGGGTACCATACCGGGTCCACCATACCCGCAGACGGTGCCTCCCGCTCCTCGCATCGGGTATCACATGCCAATCTCAGAACCAAGAAATCATATGGTGGACGCACTGAAATATCATATCAAGAGAAACCGGGTTTTCAAACAACACATAATTTCTTGAAATACTCCCATGGTTCTCAAATCCATAAATCACATGAAATCCATATCTCAATGCGTAAATCCATGAAAACTGATATATGCAACATAAACAACAATATGAGCATATTAAGGGAAAACCGCTCTTTTAAATGAATCCAGCTTTAAAATATATCATGCGGTTCCCAAATTCTCTGAAAAACAAGTGCAGCATCATATGAGGTGTACATGTAATTGTAGTAAGGTATAAGTGTCTACATGTAAGCAAGTATGTATAATGAATTTCATAAGCGCAATAGCACAATTATCAACGTCTCAAATCACATGTCAATACAATACCACTCAGGGGTATATGCAACTATAGCAAGATATGTGGGTGTACATGTCAGTATGTATACATGAAGTACATGTAGCTTTAACCAAGTATGTGGGTGTACATGACAGTATGTATGCAACATTTAACAGGATGCAAGCATGTCCGTATATCTCATGCAACGTGGAACAGTGATATGAACATAGCAAATATATTATGGCACGATGTAGCAATTCTACTGTGTAGTGACATGGCAATTATCGATGATGAAGGTGTGTGAACCGGCAAATCTGTGTAAGTGTAACATATGAATCATCGATAATGGTGTAGGTGTACTAGCACAGATATACGAAATACAATGAGAATAATCATGAATGCAGCATAATGTACATCGTGACTCTAAATGCTATAAGGTATACGTATCTAATATGACCAAGTCGATGAATCTATCAATCGGCATCCAGCCTCACAACATCACGTACGGTACAATCCATCGTACGACATCCTCTAACCAAGGGTATGGATAAATAAACAAGTAAAACTCATCGCGTATGGTAATCCACGTACGGCGGCAATAAGCAAATAGGGATTCTATCAACCTATACAACATCGGGGTACGCATCTAAGTCTCGTACGGCATATCACTCAAAATGCAACACATTATCCATATAAAAATATACATATCTCTCAGGTCACATCAATGTCCATCTCGTATCAGGGGACCTACAAAGGTATCAACAATCTCATATCGACTCGAATCCATAAAATGACATATCACACTAAGTCATCATATCACATCGTATACTCGTTCATCACATTAATATCTCGCAATCACATTATATAAACATCATACTTATTCTCTTTAAATTTGTAGCCATCATGATTCACTTATCATACTATATTCTCATATGTCAATATGTCCATTAGCATCAACTTCTATCACATTATCGTTTGTAAATCCTACAATCATGTCCGTCGCATATCATTATCAAGATATAATAATCAAACGATAATCCATAACAATGGTTGCGGGGGTGCTATATGCCATCCACCCGACTTCCCCCATAGATATAAATCTACTCACCTGCTAAACTCCTCGCTTAGCCATAGTCGATGCGCTTCGTCGTCTCGAAATCCACGCGAAGGTACTTACAATCAATATGAATTCGCAAAGCTATTAACAACAAATTCTGAAATCCAAAATCGGCACGCGGTGCACTCGTAGGTTAGAACCTATAGCCTGCGCATGCAAAACAACCAAACAACTCTCGTCGTTGACGTAAAAACGTCCAACGCCCAAATACTGTAGGGTTCCTAGGCACACTAATGAGGTCTCACAAGTGATCAAACATAGCCAATTCAAATTTTTCCAAGTGCCTACAAACCCTAATACAGATCGTTAACTAGATTTATGGGCGATGCAAGCAAGTAAACAACTTTAAATAAAAAGGAAAGAGGCTACAACCTTTGTAGATCCGGTCCTCCACCTCTTAGGCTCCGTGATGACGTCCCTCCGCTGTCCATATCGAATCCCGGACTCTAGCATCGGCTTCATCGGAGAAATGGGCGGGCTAGGTTGTCGACTTCGATGCCGAAGATGATCTACGTCGAGGCAACTCAAGATCAAACTCCAACTTCACCAAGTCATGAAACTTGTGAAGAAAACACCCTATACTACTTGGCAAGTGGTAGAGGATGAAGAAATAGGAAGTGGGTTCACTTTAGAATTGTATTTCTCACTCTTTTTCTCAAGTTGCCATTAATGAAGGCAAGGTTTCTTCTTGTTGATGATGAAGAAGAAGAAGAAAGAATATGATAAGTATTTTCTAAATAGAAAATAAAAGGAATACTTATCATATAGCAACCATAGTTAGGTGTAGAGAATAAACTATAGTTATGTTGAATGGTTAGGGTTAAGGCAAACAAACAAAATGGTCAAAGCTTCAAAGCTTCATGAAGTTTCAAGGAAAAAACAAAACAAGACACCCTTTTATTTCTTGCCTTAAAATTAAATAAACAAAAGAAATAGTTAAGAAAATGAAAACCCTAACCATTACATAACCATGGTTTAATCATACATACAAACATTCATGTATCATCAAACATGATACAATCAAGTGCACAAAAATATATCACATATACAATGTGCACATCAAGTGAGAAAATCCTTTTAAAGTGAACAAATACTAGTTAATGCAAAGTAATATATCAAATATATAATTATGCATTAAATCATTAAATCAATACTTGATTTAACGATCCGGTCATATCGCATATAACCGACTAGTATCCAATGTATCGGCTTATCGAATCAATCCTTGATTCGATAACTAGGTTATATCGCATACAACCAATCGATACATTCATCGCGAGAATGGAATACGGTATCACATACACGCATTACTCTCGGTCCCGCACATATCTCATATGCGCTCCTATTTCATTTCGCTTGAGCCAGGAAACCTCTGTGTAGGACTCTAAAGACTCGTCAATACGCCGGCAGCAGGTGATGATCATATCAAACACCCAGAAGCCGCAAGCGGTCTGCTAAACGTAACAGCCACCCGGGTATTGAGCGATCAGATGATCGACGAGCAAGCCCGCTCACACTCCTGTGAATCCAACCAGTAACACTTACCGTACAGTCCGTTCTGTTCGTCTGATATGTCGCATATCTCGCCTAGGGGTGGTAAACGTCAGACCCCAATAGCTTGATAAGTCATGCCGACGTAAGGTCCATAACATTCGTGAAACTATTGATAACTCTTACCAGTATATCACTGCAACCCTGGCCAGGGATTTCCTGTTATGGCCAGTCGAGCATAGCACAACATCAACCCCCAATACCGGGAGAGACGAATCCCCTCCTATCGCTCATTGCCTCCATGTGAATCAGGACTGTACCCAAAAACCACCTATTTGCACGACTCAGTAGAGCCGTGGTAGGGTGGAAATCAAAGCACAGTGGGAGACACACAAGACTCTATGACAATCTCGGGTCAACAGACTAAGCTGTACCAGTGTCACCAGAGAACTGCCATCTGACGTGAGGTATAATACCATCTGGGAGTTCTCGGCGAGTCCGTTCAGTGTACCCAGTCTCCACTGAGCACCCGCATACCATCTCTGATGTCAAACACCAATGGATATAGGATCATCCATCGCCCATCGCATGGGTCGAGAAGATATACGCTAGTCTACTCTGGAATATCGATGCCCCGTCTCGATATTCCCACGACTAGGAACATTGAAGGATGTACTCATGGACTACCCAGGCCCCACTAGTATGATCTTCATCATAGTCCTGGAAGTCGAGTACACATCCTAAGGGCTTTATCAACAAGTAACAGAGAGACAGAAAGTATACATGTTAAGATAAAGAGCAACCAGATAGCGTACTATCATGTCGAGCAAGAAAGTCCTACCTATATATATGTCCCAGCATCCACTACAATATACATCCAATGTACAGTAATGGCCTCTAGGGCATACATATAACTAACAATCTCCCACTTGCACTAGGGCCATCTGTAGCAGTAGTTGTAGTATCTAATACTCAACCATCCCCTAAAAGTCTCTCTTTGGGAAAAGGCCTTCGTGAGTGGATCCGCCGTGTTGTCCTCTGATTCTACTCTCCTTACCTCGATCACCCTGGAGATCAACTATCTCCATGATCAGGTGATGCTGCCTCAGAATATGTCTGGGTCACTGATGGGACCAGGGTTCCAGGGCCAAAACCACACTTCCATTGTCATACAATGGCAGGAACCTAGTTCATCTTATGAACCAATATACACCCAAACTTCCTCTTTGGTAGTATCTTTAATAGTGATGTTACCAGCCTTTATCGTCTAGTTTGCCACGGTATCTAGCTTGGAACTCTTCCAACCTACCGTCCCTTTACTGAGTGTAAAGACAATGCCTGGGACTGACATTCAGTCGTCCTTATCACCCTGGAACCTTTCCAGTGATTCTCCCCAGAATCAATTGATACTATCTCACTATAGCTAGTGAGAATCCTAACATCCATTTAGATCTATCTCATAGATCCAAAACCCAGGATTTAGGAGGTTTCACTTTGATCCTATTGGAGAATCCTTGTGATAAGAGGAGATCGACCGATCGTAGCATAGGAAACTCCTTTCCTATCAAGAGTATGTCATCCACGTACTCTACGAGGATCATTACCATACTCCATACTACCCTTTTGTACATACAAGGTTCATCTACCATTTTGATGAAGTCAAACTCTTTGACTACCACATCAAAACAGATGTTCCAACTCCGCGATGCCTGCTTTATCCTGTAAAGTAACTTGCACACGTTTCCGCTGCTCCCACTGTTTACGAAGCCCTCTGGCTGTGTTCTTATAGACGTTCTCTTCTAAATCAGTATTTAGAAAAGCAGTCAGGGCACCCAACCACCAGATATCGTAGTCATGGTATGTAGCAATGTTAAGTAGGATCCGGATGGACTTAAGCATAGTCACTTGGAAAAGGTTTCATCATTATCCACGCCTGGTCGATGACGAAAAAAACCTTCAACAAGTCTAGCTTTGAAAGTCTCAACTTTTCCATCGACACCAAGTAATCTTCTCTAGATATACTTGCTTCTGATGGGGATTTAACCCTTCAGATATCGCAACCAAAGTCCATACTTTGTTGGTGTACATGGATTCCATCTCAGATCGCTAAGCATCCAACCATTCTTACAGAGTCCCCACTTTCGATGGCCTGCTCGAATCTAGTTGGGTCATCATCTCATGATGCAATCCTCGCTCCCACTGTCATCGAGAAACGGAAGTATCTCTCAGGCAGGTGAGGAACCCTACCAGATCGGCGGAGAGGCTGAGGTTCGTCGGGGACTATTGAATCCTCTGGTTTTGTCAAATCATCAGCTGCAGTTTTGTATATCTAGAACCTTTCCAATTCTACAGAACTGACCTTGCCTCGATCTTGTCCGGATTTTTCTTTAGACATTGGCCGGACAATCCCAAATCTTAACTAACTTAAGAGATAGGCTCTTCCCATACCATATCTCATATGGAGTGGTAGGCACTGATTTGATTCGAACCTAATTCAATAGGTATGCAGCTTCTCAAGTGCACAACCCCAAAAGGAAACAGGTAACTCAGTAGAACTCATCATAGAGCACACTATATCTTATATGGTGCGATTGCTCCGCCCTGATACACCGTTGTGCTATGGTGTATTCAGAGGAGTAATACTGAGAGAGAATCTCATTTTCTTTTAGAATAGTCCAGGAATGCCATGCACAAGTATTCTCCTCCCTGATCTTATCATAGGACATAATACTTATACCCGTATTATGGTTCTCTACTTCTAACTTATATTCTGTGAATACCTCAAAAGCTTCGGACTTATGTTTCAACAGGAACATATGACTGAATCTTGAGAGATTATCAGAGAATATAATGAAGTATAAAGAACCAGTCCTGGCATGTGTAGACAGGAGACCTTACATACATCAACATGTATCAGTCCCAAGAGTTCATTAACTCTTTCTCTGTTTCCAATAAACAGGGCTATGGTCATCTAATCTTTGTGACATGACTGGCAAGTTTCACAAGATGTTAATTCAAACTGATTTAAATATTCATCTAAAATGTAACTTCATCCAGTCGAGTCGCATTGATATGACCTAGTCTACAATGCCTCAAGAAGGATTCGTTCATTTCTGAACTTTTCCTCTTGTGTGTGTTCTGTATACTAGGAACTGTAGTTTGATTTAGAACGTCAATGCTTTTAGATAACGTGCCTGAACCAATCAACTTTTGATAAAGGAAATGTTCAAAACATTATCCAGCAATACAAAATTTTATCATTACTTTAATAAATAAAGAGATTGATATGATTTGGTATATCAGGTTCGGTATCTAATAGCATTTGTTCAGAATAAATGTATTGGTAATACAGGGTGACAGTGACCAACAGACTTGGCTGCAACACTTGCCCCGTTTTCTGTCTCATGAAACTTATCACCCGTTCTCAGTTTTTCTACCTTTTTGTAGCCCTATATAACAGATTACATATCTGGGATCCTGATCCGGTATCAAATACCCAGGATGCGGAGGATACTGAGAAACAGTTCTTTGTAATGAACATACCCGAAGGAGATGCATCATATGCACTTTCTTCGTTTGGGCGGCATAGGAATTCTGGTATTCCCCTATTTCCTGCTCTGTCTTATAACAATTATAAGTTGGAGCGGGACCAACGTTCCCCATCTCAGTATAACAAGCGGGTTCGGTCAATACATCCATATTATTATCTTGATTAAGGCGTGATATGGTCGCTACCTGGAGAGAGAGAGAAGAAAACACTCTGCGTGCGCTCTTGCAAGATTAGATTGGTTATATATTTTATCTGATCAGGATGGCTCCCACTGTTTTTATCAAATCTCCCTTCAAACCCTAAAAGGAAAGACTAGCCGGGATTAATTACACTCTACAAGTTCACCAATCTTTCAGCCAGGCCAGTGTCGGTACTTTGAGGGAGGTTCCCCGTGCTTTCGCACGGACCTAATTACAGTAAACCTCGTTTTCCCAGAGGCGTAACCCCGTTGACACCTTTCTAGACACCTACTTGATCGGCTAATTGCAAAGTGCAAAACTCTCCCAGGAGTAACAATTACTCACAGTGGGTATCGGGATCAACTATCACATAGAAGGTATGCAATCTCATTGCAAATTTCAACACTTGAAACTCCCGATAAAGGTTTTTACCCCTAGTACTTATGACCTTAACTATGGTCAACAAATCATAAGTACTAGTCAAGTTCTACCCGTAATTTCGTGATTAATTAGACCCACCCACATGACCCTTAACTAAGGTCAACAAAGTCACGCGACTGTCCTAACTAATCGCATCATATGCGGTGTAGGAAGACATCACTTAGCTACCGTACACTGTGCCTTGACTATGGTCAACAAACACAGCACGAATACTAAGTACTCTACTTCCTAAAATGACGGAGGGTTGCGAATGGTTTTTATGAAAACCTTTAACGCACTGAACTTGATCTCGTTGCGGAATCAAATGGTTTTTAAATGGAGTGTTTTTGAGGCTTTTCTAGTTTTTCTAAAGGGGTCACACCCGGTGAAGGGATCGTAGGCCCTTTCCTCGTCGAATGAGGTGCAGGATATATCATATATATCACTGTGCAAAGCGGAAACTATAGAAGCAATCAAAAGACAAACCGAGTGTGTAGCATGTGCCAGTTATTGCTAAAGGAGTCACTCCCGGTGAAGGGATCTCGGTCCTTTCCTCATCGAATAAGGTGCAGGATGTTCTACAACGAACACCGCGATGCAAAGCAAGAACTGTAGCTACCTGTTTTATTTTGAAATTCGATTCCACAACATCAATTAGGTTTATTTTCTTTTATTAATCTCATTAATGAATATCCCATCATTTAAGTCCACCTAATCATCAAAGATAAATATAACGTACGCTTATGCCATCCGCATTCGCCTCGATGTCCCGTCTGCACCGTTAGGTTAGGTAACTAACGCAAGAACAAGGCAGGGCTAGCGCGGGTGTAAAACATAAGCAACGTCTATATAATATATCATATATACTATATACTATATCTATCTGAACACATCACATGATCACATCACAGATAACGCAGCAGAAAATATCATATGAAATATTGGATATAGTAGGACGTCCGTGTTTTTAATACGAGCCAGTATAAAACACGGATTCCACGGTCGTGATGAATAGCCAATCCCACACCCCTAGACCCCTACGAGAGCGGCAAGCAACCCTACCAATTCTAGGGTTAGGAGACCCGGACTCGACTCCTCGAGTTGGTCTCCCACTGGACCCCAGAACCCGGTTACTTGTGCTCCCCTCCTTAGGTCTATCCTAATGTGGAAAAGTAAATAATATACAAATGGTGACAACATCCGCAACCTGGAAGTGCCCCAATAAAAGAATATTACATACAAGTTTTTACATGAATGAAAAAGAAAAACACTCATCTCACATAAAAAACCCCCGGCTATTCAAACACGACGATCCAATATAACATATCCAGCAACACATAACATCACATGTCATCAACGTAAGTAAATATGCGCATCCCAAATGTCGTTGACATATAGTACCGAAACCGGCGATATCACATATTACACTTACGGTCACAGAAAAGAAAGTGCAAAACTACAACAGTTGGAATCCGCAACCTCTTTAGACATCGCATGCCTAATCAAATGAAATACTTAGACATCGCATGCCTAACAATTATAAACCCCGCATTTTAGTCTTATTATCGAAAACACTTTTCAATATCATGTCGGGCAATTCAACAGGATTCCCGAAAAACTGATCGAATGCTCGTCGCAAACTTTAGTAGGCGGCCGCACCCCCGATACCGTCGACGAAGTGCACTAAGGCGGAACACCGCTACCGCGAGCACCCGAACGGATGTTTTCGGCGACGGGGTTCTCCTACAGTCACTTGGTCGGGGCTATGGAGTGAGGCTGTCTATTAAGTTTACCCGGCGAGTATCCGCGTACGCTACGTGATTGCGACGGACTTTTGATCACATCAAAATTCCATGGCAACCGATCAAGTGAGACTAAAGTGGTATGTTTATAACATTCATTCAGTTATCTCATAACTATTTGTTGATTCCAATTATTGTATCACATTCCAGATAAATAGAAAATGTTAAACTTTCCGATCGAACAATCGAACACCCAAGTTTTCCCGATACAGCTCAACACATGAAATAAGTCTAAAAACATTCAGTTCGTGCCTCAGTACCAACGGTCCAGCCGTAGAAGGGTCAAGCCAACGCCTCACATGTGGCACGCCGTACTGCCCCAAACCCTAAGGTTCAAAGGGCAGTTCAAGACGGTCACATAATCGAGTTAAGGTTTGTTGTCTTCTAGAGGGACCATCGCGTTACTTGCACTACTTAGAACGTCGTTAAACTACGGAAAAATCCGACAATTGGAAATTTCCCGGCAGGGGAAAAAGTGGGTATTTATATCCGGTCGAACTTTTTAACATATTCTAAAATTACCCGGAAAAACACACAGACAAAATTAGACAATCCGATCGAAGCACCGAGTCCCCAATATAACCCAGAAAACTCAACTCTTGAGTTCAGATTAAAAATTCCCAGGAAAACCAGCACTGTAAAGTAGGAATTACTATGCAAAATTGAATAACAGAGGAGACTATATGGCCGCGGAACCGCCGCATTTGGCATGCTAATGCCGCGGTTCCACCGTGCTTTGATGGACTAAGGAGTACGGGCTTCTCAGTAATTCTTAGAATCTCCTGCTGGTTTTTCTACATATTTTTAATTCTCAAAAATCCCCGATTTCAAAAAATATACAGAGAGCATTTTTGAGTTAGGGTTTCGGTTCGATCGGACTTCTTACTCCGTCTACGCATCGCCTAAGGCTCTAGCTAGGCTCTGATACCACTGTAGGGTTTCTAGGCACACTAATAAGGTCTCACAAGTGATCAAACATAGCCAATTCAAATTTTTCCAAGTGCCTACAAACCCTAATACAGATCGTTAACTAGATTTATGGGCGATGCAAGCAAGTAAACAACTTTAACTAAAAAGGAAAGAGGCTACAACCTTTGTAGATCCGGTCTTCCACCACCTAGGCTCCGTGATGATGTCCCTCCGCTCTCCATATCGAATCCCGGACTCTAGCATCGGCTTCATCGGAGAAATGGGCGGGCTAGGTTGTCGACTTCGATGCCGAAGATGATCTACGTCGAGGCAACTCAAGATCAAACTCCAACTTCACCAAGTCATGAAACTTGTGAAGAAAACACCCTATACTACTTGGCAAGTGGTAGAGGATGAAGAAATAGGAAGTGGGTTCACTTTAGAATTGGATTTCTCACTCTTTTTCTCAAGTTGCCATTAATGAAGGCAAGGTTTCTTCTTGTTGATGATGAAGAAGAAGAAGAAAGAATATGATAAGTATTTTCTAAATAGAAAATAAAAGGAATACTTATCATATGGCAACCATAGTTAGGTGTAGAGAATAAACTATAGTTATGTTGAATGGTTAGGGTTAAGGCAAACAAACAAAATGGTCAAAGCTTCAAAGCTTCATGAAGTTTCAAGGAAAAAACAAAACAAGCCACCCTTTTATTTCTTTCTTTAAAATTAAATAAACAAAAGAAATAGTTAAGAAAATGAAAACCCTAACCATTACATAACCATGGTTTAATCATACACACAAACATTCATGTATCATCAAACATGATACAATCAAGTGCACAAAAATATATCACATATACAATGTGCACATCAAGTGAGAAAATCCTTTTAAAGTGAACAAATACTAGTTAATGCAAAGTAATATATCAAATATATAATTATGCATTAAATCATTAAATCAATACTTGATTTAACGATCCGGTCATATCGCATATAACCGACTAGTATCCAATGTATCGGCTTATCGAATCAATCCTTGAATCGATAACTAGGTTATATCGCATACAACCAATCGATACATTCATCGCAAGAATGGAATACGGTATCACATACACGCATTACTCTCGGTCCCGCACATATCTCATATGCGCTCCTATTTCATTTCGCTTGAGCCAGGAAACCTCTGTGTAGGACTCTAAAGACTCGTCAATACGCTGGCAGCAGGTGATGATCATATCAAACACCCACAAGCCGCAAGCGGTCTGCTAAACGTAACGGCCACCCGGGTATTGAGCGATCAGAAGATCGACGAGCAAGCCCGCTCACACTCCTGTGAATCCAACCAGTAACACTTACCGTACAGTCCGGTCTGTTCGTCTGATATGTCGCATATCTCGCCTAGGGATGGTAAACGTCAGACCCCAATAGCTTGATAAGTCATGCCGACGTAAGGTCCATAACATTCGTGAAACAACTGATAACTCTTACCAGTATATCACTGCAACCCTGGCCAGGGATTTCCTGTTATGGCCAGTCGAGCATAGCACAACATCAACCCCCAATACCGGGAGAGACGAATCCCCTCCTATCGCTCATTGCCTCCATGTGAATCAGGACTGTACCTAAAAACCACCTGTTTGCACGCCTCAGTAGAGCCGTGGTAGGGTGGAAATCAAAGCATAGTGGGAGACACACAAGACTCTATGACGATCTCGGGTCAACAGACTAAGCTGTACCAGTGTCACCAGAGAACTGCCATCTGACGTGAGGTATAATACCATCTGAGAGTTCTCGGCGAGTCCGTTCTGTTTACCCAGTCTCCACTGAGCACCCGCATACCATCTCTGATGTCAAACACCAATGGATATAGGATCATCCATCGCCCATCGCATGGGTCAAGAAGATATACGCTAGTCTACTCTAGAATATCGATGCCCCGTCTCGATATTCCCACGACTAGGAACATTGAAGGATGTACTCATAGACTACCCACGCCCCACTAGTATGATCTGCATCATAGTCCTGGAAGTCGAGTACACATCCTAAGGGCTTTATCAACAAGTAACAGAGAGACAGAAAGTATACATGTTAAGATAAAGAGCAACCAGATAGCGTACTATCATGTCGAGCAAGAAAGTCCTACCTATATATATGTCCCAGCATCCACTACAATATACATCCAATGTACAGTAATGGCCTCTAGGGCATACATATAACTGACAAATACAATATCCAGTCGCAAAACCAAGAAATCCAAATACCGGAAAACATAGCCAAAACCCCTACTGGTGTCGCTATACATGAAAACTGCCACACCAAAACCCCAATAGTACAAATACTCATTCCCAACACAATAATTATCGTAGGTAATAATATATACATCATCACCATGTCCATTAAAACCCACGTCTAATTTTTACCAAAAACCTAGTAAGCAGTTTATATCATTTTAGTTCATCCAAACTATTTCTAGCATTTTATCTCATCCAAAACATGTTTTAGTGAAACCTAGTTTGCTAATTATCTCAATTAGACAAATAGGAATTTAACAAATATGATTCTCACAAATGATTAGGTTATCCAAGTCTACACTTCAAGATTAACCACATTAACCATTCAAAACTCTAACTAGTAAACTGTATAGTGGTTTAAGAAATTATACCGATCGATCCGTGTCCTTCGGTCTTTAGCTATCATTCAACGCTCCTCGCTGCATCTACGATCTCCGGTCTCCTCGTCGAAGTGGCACCATGTCAACAAATCTTTATACGGGCTCCCGCTTCAAACTGAAGCAACTCGGACATGAAGTTTGCTAGCCGACATGTCCAAGATTGAAGTAGAGAGAGTGTATAATACTTTGTCTTAAGGCACCCAAGAATTTGGGTGAAGGTAAATGAAGTTGCCTAAAGGAGATGTGATGAAAATGAGCTATTGGAATTTTTGCAAAGGAAATTTGTGCATCAACAAAATGAATTCTGTAAGTCCACGTTGCTCACCCCGGTTCTTACGGGGAGGCGGAAACGGCGAAAAACAATTAATTAGCGCAAAGACAACATGGACTAAAAGCCGGATCTTTGCTAAATTAGAAACTAGCAAACTACAAGAGGCGTTAACTACTATGCCGTAGAAATTATAACTCACGAAACCGGTCCTTCGGGTCTTCTCTCCGCTGTCCGGCTCATCCATCCACGCTCCGAGGGTCGATCCGGATCTTGGTCACCTCCGCGGCCTTCTTGAGTCGAAGACGATCCACCCGAGAGATGTACACCGAGCTCCACCTCGAGCCGAGGCAACTAGGGCAACAAGATCGCTAGTCTTGAAGTCCTAGGTTATGTAGAAGAGGTTGATGGAAGTATTTGTCTATGTGGATTCTTTTTCTCTCAACACATGAGATCAAAAGAATATTTCAAGAGGAGGAAGATGAAGGAGATCAAGCAACCATGGAGCTCTCTTTCTTTCTTCTCACTTGCAAGAGAGAGAATTAGAAAAATGAAATGAAATTATCAACTAAAGAAAAAAGGCACCATGGTTGCAATAATACTAAACATCATCATTACTAATCCTATCATGATAAAGTTGATGGCTACATTGACATGACCATTTTCATAATCCAAAAAGAAAAAGAAAACCAAAGAAGAGTGTAGACCTCTCATGAAGGTCAATGTCAACTTTGGTCAACGGGTCAACAAAGTCAAGAGTGGTCAAGGTGGTCAAATGGTCAAAGCAATTAGCCATCACAAAATTATCACTGAAATGATTAGTAAGTAATGTCCGCGGCTCATAATGGTTTTGACCGAACGAATTGCCAAAACCCTAATGAGCCTGCAACATAACGGTTTTGGCTGAACCAACTACCAAAACCCTAATGTGGCACCTCCTCCTTCTTCGCTCCTCACAACTGTGCATACACACCCGCATCCGCATTCCGTAGAATGCGAATGCACTGAAGACAAAACAAATCCATCCATGCAATACTAGGATCCGGCTTAAACCAAAGCCCACTAGTATTGCCTGCCCAAACAGCATACGCACACAAGTGTACGTAAGTGATCGCAGCCCTGCCGTAAAACCATACGGCCTCTACACGTTTCGCTTAGTGCAGGAAAACTCTCTGTATGGGACTCTAAAGACTCGACACTACGCTGGAAGTGGGTTTAACCACAGACCGCAAGCGGCACTAGCTGTACGTAACGGTCCCCAGGTAGATGTCGATAAGAAGGCCGATGAGATAAACCCATCCGAACTCCTACTGAGCCTGTATGTGACAATCTCCGTACAGTCCGGTCTGTTCGTCTGATACATCGCATGGCGGGCCTAGGGGGTGGTGAACGTCGGTCCCCTAATAGCGGTACAAGTCATGTCGGAGTGTAGCCCAGAACACCCTGAGATAACACTGGAAACCTACCAGTATATCTCGCTTGCCCTGTCCAGGGACTACTCGTGTAATGGCTCTCCTAGACACAGCACGATGTCAACCCCCAATACCGGGAGAGACGAATCCTGTCTAACCGTCACTGCTTCCAAGTGCTTCGGGACTGCACCCAACTACTACCTGTTTGCACGACTCCTTTGAGCCGTGGTAGGGTAGTGATCTAAGTACAGTGGGAACACACTCGAGGCGAAGTGACAGTGTCAAGTCAGCGGACTAAGCTGTACTCATGTCACCTGGGAACTGATAACTGACGATAGGTATAATACCATCCAACAGTTCCCGACGAGTCCTGTCTAGTGTACTCGTAACCTAACGAGCACCAGCATACTATCTGCTGTACGACGTACTGATGGCTGTGGGACAGACCACCTCCCGTGCTGGGATGAGAAGCGTATACGCTAGTCTACTCCGGAGTATCGATGCCCCGTCTCGATAGTCCTACGACTAGGGACCTATATAAGGATGTGCTTGTAGATTACCCAGCCCCCACTAGTGTGACTGCCATCACAACGCTGTTAATCAAGCAAAGATCCTAAGGGCTCTACAAATATGTATAAGCGATATGCTAAAAGAAACACATGCACATATTGAAGTAGAAACAAACCAAGTAGCATACTACCATTTTGAGCAAGATTGTCTATACAACTGTGAATATCCCAAGCTTCCATTAAGTAATATACAAGCTAGTATGATACAGTAATGGCCTCTAGGGCATATACACTAACAATCTCCCACTTGCACTAGGGCCATGTACTGGCGTATCGAAGACCTATCATCTCGATCAGCCGCTCGAACTGAGTCTGGGGTATGGCCTTCGTGAATGGATCAGCAGTGTTATCTTCCGTATTTACTCTCTTCACCTCAATCTCCCGGCGATCTACGATCTCCCTGATCAGGTGGTATCGCCTCAAAATGTGCCTGGACTTCTGATGGGACCTGGTTCCTTTGCTAAAGCTATAGCGCCGTTGTTGTCACAATACAGCGGTATTGGATCAACACTGGTAGGAACCACCTGAAGCTCCGTGAGGAACTTCTTCATCCAGACAGCTTCCTTTGCGGCATCGCAAGCAACTATATACTCCGCTTCCATAGTTGAGTCAGCAACGGTCTCCTGCTTGGAACTCTTCCAGCATACCGCCCCTCCATTGAGGGTAAAGACATAATCCGACATGGACTTGGAGTCATCCTTGTCACTCTGGAAGCTGGAGTCAGCAAAGGCCTCGATCTAGAGGTCTTTTCTGCCATACACCAAGAATATCTCCTTAGTCCTTCTCAGGTACTTGAGAATGTTCTTTACTGCTATCCAGTGTTTCTCTCCTAGGTCCGACTGATACCGGCTTACAACTCTTAATGCGTATGCTACATCTGGTCTGGTGCATAACATTGCATACATTATAGAGCCTACCGCAGATGCGTAGGGTATAGATGACATGCGAGCCCTTTCCAAATCAGTCTTGGGAGACATCTCTTTGGAGAGGGTGATTCCGTGACAAGCCGGTAGATTACCGCGCTTGGAATCTTCCATACTAAATCGTTTTAGTATGGTGTCTATGTACCTCGACTGTGAAAGTCCCAACATCCTCTTTGATCTATCATGATAGATCTGGATCCCCAGAATGTAGTTGGCATCACCCAGGTCCTTCATGGAGAACTTCTGTGACAAGAATCCTTTGACTGACTGTAGCATAGGAATATCATTTCCTATTATGAGAATGTCATCCACGTACAAGACGAGGAATACCACATTTCTCCCTACAATCTTACTGTAAATGCATGGTTCATCTGGATTTTTGATAAAGTCGAATTCCTTGACAGTATCATCAAAGCAGATGTTCCAACTCCGCGATGCCTGCTTCAGTCCATAGATGGACTTGAGCAACTTGCACACTTTACCGCTGCTCCCACTCTGAATGAATCTCTCCGGATGATCCATAAAGACGCACTCTTCCAAATTTCCATTTAGGAAAGCCGTCTTTACATCCATCTGCCAGATCTCATAATCGTGGAAGGCAAAAATGGCAAGAAGGATCCGAATGGATTTGAGCATAGCCACTGGAGAAAAGGTCTCGTCATAGTCCAAACCAGGTCTTTGACGAAAACCCTTTGCTACAAGTCTAGCTTTATAGGTTTCAACCTGCCCATCTACACCAATCTTCTTTCTGAAGATCCATTTGCAGCCTACGGGTTTTACCCCTTCTGGAGAAAAGTCCAAAGTCCAAACTTTGTTGGTGTACATGGACTCCATCTCGGTCCGCATTGCATCCATCCATTTTACCGAGTCACCGCTCTGAATGGCTTGCTGGAAGCTAGTATGTTCACCATAGTCAATGGTGCAATCCTCTCTATCCCCGTCTATGAGAAAACCGTAGTATCTCTCGGGCGGATGAGACTGCCTACTACTCCTGCGGAGTGGCGCTGGGATGTCCGGTTCTCCTGAACCTTCTTGTTCTTCCAAGCTTTCAGTAATAGCTTGTGGTTCTGGAATTTCTTCCAGTTCTACTACGCTCCCACTTTCACCTTTTTCTAAAAACTGTTGTTCCAGAAAGTGGGCATGACGAGAAACAAAAACCTTTTGTTCCTCTGCGTAATAGAAAAAATACCCCCTGGAGTTCTTTGGGTATCCCACAAACTTACACAGTACTGAGCGTGCCTCGAGCTTGTCCGCATGCTGCTTTTTTACAAAAGCTGGACATCCCCATATCTTCAGATATTGAAGATGGGGTTTCTCCCCACACCAAATCTGATATGGTGTGGTAGGCACAGTCTTGGAGGGAACTTTGTTCAAGAGATATGCAGCTGATTCTAGTGCATAACCCCAGAAGGATCGCGGCAACTCAGCCTTACTCATCATAGAACGAACCATATCCAATAGGGTTCGATTCCTCCTTTCCGATACACTGTTGTGGTGTGGTGTGTATGGAGGAGTAAGCTGAGAGAGAATTCCATTCTCTTTTAAGTAGCCCAGAAACTCGGCACTCAAGTATTCACCACCTCGATCAGATCTCAGTGTCTTGATACTTTTTCCTGTTTGTTTTTCAACTTCATTCTTGTATTCCCGAAATTTCTCAAAGGCCTCGGATTTGTGCTTCATCAAGAAGACATGCCTATACCAAGAGAAATCATCTGTGAAAGTAATGAAGTATGAATAACCACTTCGCGCATGTGTAGACATTGGACCACACACATCACTGTGTATGAGTCCCAAGAGCTCACTTGCTCTTTCTCCGTGTCCAGTGAATGGAGTCTTTGTCATCTTTCCCATGAGACAAGATTCACAAGTGGCATAAGAATGGTACTCGAACGGATCCAAGTAACCTTCTTTATGTAACTTTGTCAACCGTGTCTCATTCATGTGACCCGGTCTACAATACCATAAGAAAGCCTAATTTAATTCCGGAGACTTTCTTTTAAGTGTGTTCTGGACACTGAAGATCTGAGCTTGATTCAATACGTATATCCCGTTTTGTAATGTACCTGACCCAATCAGAACTTGATTTAGGTGGATGTTGACTACATCGCTTACAAAAGTAAAATCATATCCTTCCTTAAAAAGTAAGGATACATATATGATATTACAAGTCGCACCTGGTACATAAAAACAGTCACGTAGAATCAATATCTTCCCAGTTGTCAGTCCTAGATGATATTCCCCTACGGATTCAGCATACATGCTCATTCCGTTAGCAACCCTGAGAGTTATATCACCTTTCCTGATAACCCTACGGTTTCTCAGAGCCTATAACGAATTACAGATATGAGATCCTGATCCGGTATCCAATACCCAGGAAGTGGGTTAACTGACATACAGTTCTCTATTACAAACACACCCGAAGCCGAAGCCACAACATGCTTCGAATTCTGTTTACTGGCTATACAAGCCCTGCAATCCTTCTGCCAATGTTCATTCCTGTAACAATAGGAACATCCCTCTTTTACTATATCCAGTCCTGAAACTTCTGCCCTTCTCCTTCTTTCTACTTCCCTGGTTTCCTTCAGGGTAGTAGGTAGAGACTGTTGAACTAAGTCAGCGTCTGACCCGTTCTTCAACGTGGTCTTCAGGTCCGAGAGCTCAAAAGAGCTGGTCTCTGTAAGGACGTTGTCCCCTACAGATGACCCGATAGCCAATCTCGCTGGAAGCAATTCGTTCGAGGTCTCATATCTTGCGATACGAGATTGCTCTCCATATAAATCTTTGTTATGGAGGAAGATAGAAACTAAGTCTATCTTCTCGTCCTGCCTCTGGTTTGCACCATCAACTGAGGCCAACACGAGGCACTTGGCTTTCGCACAGTCTTCTTCCGATGTCCTGCGGATATCAAAATCCGTGACAGGGGAAACTGGACCTGAGACGGCAGGGGATGGATTAGTTAAGAAGTGTCCCATCTTGTCATGGGCAATGGACATCTGGACAGACCTTTGCCAGTCAAAACAGTCAGATTCAGTCATTTTATTATCTAGATGTAACCTATGTCTGGTCACTGGGTCGCTGCAATTAAGAGAGAGAGAAGAAAACACTTTAGCATGATGCTCTTGCAAGTTTAGATTGGTTTTTAATTTATCTAAACAGGATGGCTCCCACTGTCTCTCGAATCCCTCCTCAAACCATAAAGGAAGAATTAGTCGGGATCAATCTCACCGTACAATACTTGCTTAACCGTTCAGCCAGGCTGGTGTCGGTACTTCGAGGGAGGTTTTCCAACGCTTTCGCGAAGTTCCTTAATTAAGTAACCTCTTTTCCCTGTGGCCGTAGCCCCGCTAACACCTTTCTTGACACCTACTTGGTTTATAGCATTGATCGTTAAGTGAGAAAGTTCCGTAGGAGTAGCATATACTCACAGTAGGATCGGGATCCAAATATCGTCGCGTGACAAAACTGAAGGAATCCTACCAGAATCATCACACTCCAAATGGTATGCAGCGCTAGCAAGTTTCAGTTCTTTTGAAACTCCCGATGTGGATTTTTTCCCCATGCTCTTATGACCTTGACGAAGGCCAACATATCATAAGTTACATGTCAAGTTCTACCCGTCATTGTCCAGGTTAATTTGAACCCACCCGTACATACCCTTGACGAAGGCCAAAATAGTAGTACGACTGTCCCAAACCAACGCATCTATCTATGCTACAGATAAATATTCAGCAGCTACCAATCACTATGCCTTGGCGAAGGTCAAAATACATAGCTTGAATACTACTGACTATTTAACTGAAATGACGGAGGGCTACGAATGGTTTTGGCGAAACCGTGAACGTAGTGAACTTGATATAATCGAAGGAACCAGATAGCTTTTAAAAGGAGTGGTTCAAGCTCCGCGTTTAAAAGCTGGCTTTTAAAAGAACCGAGTGGTTTTCAACGTGTTCCAACGACTTTTACTTGGTTTATTTTCTTGCATTAATTCTAATGCGTCCTATCATTTAATCCTACCATTGCAGAAAACAACGAAAATATGACGTACGCTTATGCCATCCGCATTCGCCACGGGGTCCCGTCATCACCCGTTAGGTTACTTAACTAACGACAAAGCGGGGGCTGGACTAGCGCGGATGCAAAACATAAGAAACGCCTAAATAGATATCATATAGATATATATAAACATTCCTCATATGCAATGATAGCCATTCCAGATCACAGATGAATACATTGGATATACTAGGAATCCGCAATTCGTACGAGCCTGTAACGAAGAACGGATTACGCGGTCGCGATGAATAGCCAAAACCCCACCCTAGAGCCCTACGGGTGCGGCAAACTACCTGCCAAGTACCCGAAGTGAAGCAACCTCCCTCAACACCGTGAGTAGGCCACTCGGCACTTCGAGATACCCGGTAGTTTGTGCACCCCACCTTGGGTCTATCCTAGGAGCAAAAACAGTAAAAAGAAATTATACAATGACGGCTACAACCCCGACCAGGTTGTGCGGCCAAACAAATAATATTACATCAATTTACATATTACAAGAATTGAAAGAATAAGAAAACTCTCATCTCACAACCCCCGGCTATTCATCCGCGACAATCCAACGAATTCATATACACAAACCATCAACATTACAGATCATAGATATGTATAACTCCCACTAATCGACGTATAGCGATTAGCAGACGTTCAATACATATATCACATCACAGATAATATCCATTAGCCAAAGTCTGCGGAATATCGATAAAAATACGGATTTGTAACCACCCTAAAAATCAATTTGTTCTTTGGAAAATCTGGGTAGAAACAACATGTACTAAAAATCCCAAAATAGCCAACTAAGCACACTGCACCAAACTCGGTCCACGGCCGAGTCAACTCGTCCGCGGATCCGCGGCAAGAAGCATGTTCTTGCCGCGGAACCGCGGCGCTTTGACCGGTTCAGTGGACCGTTTTTGGTCTGTGTCTTTAGAAAACCCTGAGCCGATTTTTCATATATTTTAAATTACTTTTTGAACAGTATAAAAAATCGGCAGAAAGTTAAATTTTCCGGACTTGTTTTGCGAAATTTTTCCGATCGATATTCTAAATACTTTGCTAATTTGCTAGTTTATGTTTAGCCTGGCTTTGATACCACTCTAAGTCCACGTTGCTCACCCCGGTTCTTACGGGGAGGCGGAAACGGCGAAAAACAATTATTTAGCGCAAAGGCAACATGGACTAAAAGCTGGATCTTTTCTAAACTAGAAACTAGCAAACTACAAGAGGCGTTAACTACTATGCCGTAGAAATTATACCTAACGAAACCGGTCTTTCGGGTCTTCTCTCCGCTGTCCGGCTCATCCATCCACGCTCCGAGGGTCGATCCGGATCTTGGTCACCTCCGCGGCCTTCTTGAGTCGAAGACGATCCACCCGAGAGATGTACACCGAGCTCCACCTCGAGCCGAGGCAACTAGGGCAACAAGATCGCTAGTCTTGAAGTCCTAGGTTATGTAGAAGAGGTTGATGGAAGTATTTGTCTATGTGGATTCTTTTTCTCTCAACACATAAGATCAAAAGAATATTTCAAGAGGAGGAAGATGAAGGAGATCAAGCAACCATGGAGCTCTCTTTCTTTCTTTTCACTTGCAAAAGAGAGAATTAGAAAAATGAAATGAAATTATCAACTAAAGAAAAAAGGCACCATGGTTGCAATAATACTAAACATCATCATTACTAATCCTATCATGATAAAGTTGATGGCTACATTGACATGACCATTTTCATAATCCAAAAAGAAAAAGAAAACCAAAGAAGAGTGTAGACCTCTTATGAAGGTCAAGGTCAACTTTGGTCAACGGGTCAACAAAGTCAAGAGTGGTCAAGGTGGTCAAATGGTCAAAGCAATTAGCCATCACAAAATTATCACTGAAATGATTAGTAAGTAATGTCCGCGGCTCATAATGGTTTTGACCGAACGAATTGCCAAAACCCTAATGAGCCTGCCACATAACGGTTTTGGCCGAACCAACTGCCAAAACCCTAATGTGGCACCTCCTCCTTCTTCGCTCCTCACAACTGTGCATACACACCCGCATCCGCATTCCGTAGAATGCGAATGCACTAAAGACAAAACAAATCCATCCGTGCAATACTAGGATCCGGCTTAAACCAAAGCCCACTAGTATTGCCTACCCGAACAGCATATGCACACAAGTGTACGTAAGTGATCGTAGCCCTGCCGTAAAACCATACGGCCTCTACACGTTTCGCTCAGTGCATGGAAACTCTCTGTGTCGGACTCTAAAGACTCGACACTACACTGGCAGTGGGTTTAACCACAGACCGCAAGCGGCACTAGCTGTACGTAACGGTCCCCAGGTAGATGTCGATAAGAAGGCCGATGCGATAAACCCATCCGAACTCCTACTGAGCCTGTATGTGACAATCTCCGTACAGTCCGGTCTGTTCGTCTGATACATCGCATGGCGGGCCTAGGGGGTGGTGAACGTCAGTCCCGTAATAGCGGTACAAGTCGTGTCGGAGTGTAACCCAGAACACCCTGAGATAACACTGGAAACCTACCAGTATATCTCGCTTGCCCTGGCCAGGGACTACTCGTGTAATGGCTCTCCTAGACACAGCGCGATGTCAACCCCCAATACCGGGAGAGACGAATCCTGTCTAACCATCACTGCCTCCAAGTGCTTCGGGACTGCACCCAACTACTACCTGTTTGCACGACTCCTTTGAGCCGTAGTAGGGTAGTAATCTAAGTACAGTGGGAACACACTCGAGGCGAAGTGACAGTGTCAAGTCAGCGGACTAAGCTGTACTCATGTCACCTGGGAACTGATAACTGACGATAGGTATAATACCATCCAACAGTTCCCGACGAGTCCTGTCCAGTATACTCGTAACCTAACGAGCACCCGCATACTATCTCCAGTACGACGTACTGATGGCTGTGGGACAGACCACCTCCCGTGCTGGGATGAGAAGCGTATACGCTAGTCTACTCCGGAGTATCGATGCCCCGTCTCGATAGTCCTACGACTAGGGACCTGTATATGGATGTGCTTGTAGATTACCCAGCCCCCACTAGTGTGACTGCCATCACAACGCTGGTAATCAAGAAAAGATCCTAAGGGCTCTACTAATATGTATAAGCGATATGCTAAAAGAAACACATGCACATATTGAAGTAGAAACAAACCAAGTAGCATACCACCATTTTGAGCAAGATTGTCTATACAACTGTGAATATCCCAAGCTTCCATTAAGTAATATACAAGCTAGTATGATATAGTAAAGGCCTCTAGGGCATATACACTAACAAATTCAACCCACAAATATTCAGCCCCTGCACTCTAAAATAAGCTCGGCCACTATGCTGAAAATTACTTGCTGGAAATTGATGATGGGGTGAGCATAACAATTGATGAGGTGACCATAAGCAACCTCCTTTACAAATATCTCCACAATAATATCTTAAGCTCAAACAAAAGCTATTAATTGCACAAGTGAGTCACCAACAACAGCTCACCAATCTAGAAGCACACAATGACTCATCACAAATGAATCCCCAAAGCTAATTTCGGCCATAGCATGATAGAAATAAAATATGGCCAAAAAGAATGCACAACATATCAACCAATAATTAAGTGCATAAATAACACATTAAAATAATATTTTAATTAGGGAAAAATTCTATATGAACCAAAACTTCCAATTGACCCCCAAAACTCGCGCACTAGCACTATTATAGTTAAACTAGGCGCAATCAAGTCTGTATAGAGGTTTCATCACAATCGGGTTAAAACGGAAAATATCGACTATTTTACCCTAAAATCGAAAAATTCATATAACGATTTCAGAAACGTTACAATCTTCCCCCCTTAAAGAAATTCGGTCCCCGAATTTAAATTAAACCTCCAATACTAAACATTTAAAAAATCCAACTCAATCAACAGGGATCCGAAATCACGGAAGCAACAGAAATAACATAGCGCGTCGCATGCGCCTGAAGCCGTGAATGAAAACTCAAAACCGAACTCCGTCAAGCGTTACGCAAATCATCGGACTCACACGCATATCATCGGAGTTACAATGGAGATACAGACCTCGAAACCCACTACTAAATCCAATATACACTAAGCAAATGCTATAATATGCATATAGTACACATCCTTTTTGAAAAAAAAAGTCTCAAAAAAACTGAAATAACATATGCAGAATCTTTTTCTGAATTGCCGTGTGATGTGTAACTCATGGCGCAAATGACGGATGCTCATTTGTAAAGTAACAATATACTCTCATATAAGTTTTGCTCAAAATATACGTTTCGCCCTTTTTTTTAAAATATCCCAAAAGATTTTCTTTTGTAAATGCTCGTGTCACTCACAGACACGTAAGAAATAGAGAGACTATAGCTCCTTTTTGAAAAACCTCTTGGTTGCTTTTTATGCATGCAAAGTACACAGGTACTGTCCTCGGATCAGTCCTGCTAGGGTACTACAAGGTATATGGCCTCATCATGAAAACAAAGTGCACAAAAGCAATATCAGCCTCAAAAGGCGAATCCAACAATCACGTGTGTCTGGTACGCACGGAAATCCAAATCCAATACAAGTGCCACAATATACATAAAAGTAAGACTAAGTGCAACGGGTGTGCACGAAAGCATCTGTCCAATGCAACTGGCGTGCACGACAATAACAACTAGTGCATGAAAAGTGCCCGAAAATCTCAACCCAGTGCAACTAACATGCACGAACGAAAATCCCAATCGAGTGCATCAGGTGTGCACAAAAAAAATCATATCACGCGCCCAACGTGCGCGAAAGTCCTAATCAAGTGCATCCGTCATACACGAAAAAGAACATCAAGTACACACGCGTACGAAAACACAAATCTGGTAAACGAATGCTCAAAGATATAAATCAGGTGCAACAAATGCACGGAGTATAAACTTAGTGCAACCAATGCACGAAATACGAATCCGGTGCATCCAGTCCACGAAATATCAATCTTGTGCATCCACTGCACGAAATATCAAATCCTGTGCATCCAGTGCACGAAATAACAAATCCTGTGCATCCACTGCACGAAATATCAAATCATGTGCATGCACCGCATGAAATATCAAATCTTATGTATCTAAGGCACACAATCGACATCAACACAACGGTGTATAAAATATATCAAGTGCAATAACTATTCACAAAAATGTAAATACCCAGTAGGTGCGGCCATGGTGCACGAAAACTATATCTTGAAACTCGATCATCAAAACTAAAATCCAAGTGATATAAGCATGATACTCGGATCACAAACGCAAATCACAACAAATGAGATTGAGGTACACCTCCTACAATGTCGAAAAAAGTCGGTGCGCCCAAACTGGCAGAGCAAGAACATCCGCTTGCCTCCTGCTCACAGTCTGGCGTCTTCTGTCTCTGGGTCCTCATTTCTCTGTGGATCACAAATCTCGCACTCTATCGGCTCATCTACCCGATCAGGTGTGCTAACGGAAACGATTCCGCTCTGGCACTCCTCAGGTCAACTCTCGGCCAATTAGTATGATCACTCATAAAGCAACACGTCACTGGCGTCGGCCTCTGGACCTCTGAATACACGTGACACAACTGATCCTCGGTGCAATCTCATCGCAGCAGTGTCCTGGAAGGAACTGGCTCCAGGTCTCTTCCGATCTCGCCTATACCGAACTATACGGAGGCTGGTACACATACAAATCTTTTCTCACTTCTGGACATCTGCGTTCTCAGCATAACTTTTCCTCGGGAACTGGCCGTATCCCAACGCCTCTGCATACATATCAGATCTCTAATCTCGACGGGGAGTAACAACAGCTCGTCAGCATCACGCATGAACCTCTCGTCCCACCCGTCCTTATTATCGTCCACTTTGATATCATGTCATGCTAACCGCGTACTGCAATGGTTCTCGGCGACAATCAATCTGGAATCTATCGCACAGACTCGAAATCACGAACTCGGTATCTTCATCACTCTATAAAAGATCATTAGCCGAACACATCCTCGGGAACTCGTCCCAACCATCGGAGGAATACTCAATACTCATCCGTTTCTCGATCAACTCACAACACATCTGGGTGAGTTCCTCTATCTAAAACTGGTCATCTTACCGATCTCACATCGGAACATCCGACGAACAACGTCATCTTTGGATCGATCTATTCTAGATCTGAGTAAGACTCTCTACACTGGAAATCTTCAACTCAACAAAGCCTGCGTCGACGCATCAAAACTGACGAATCACTTTCGTCCCTCAACTCAAGATAAACTAGCTATCACCTGTCGCATCTCTGCTTGGACGCTCCGGCGATCTCAGCTTGTAAGCTCTGGAAGCGACATCACATCAATCTCAGCAACAGCTGGGTCATCTGTCTACACGGTCGATGACATCACAATCTCTGAGGTATGCTGTACATCAACAGTCCTCTCCCAACAGGCAGCCTCTAACAAGGGCCCGATCATCCGGTACAAAACCGCACACTCGTCTCAGAGTTCACAACACTGTTAGTGCATGATGCATGCTCCCACAACTCTTGTGAGGAAGCGGAAGTGATAAACGAAAATTTTCTTTGCATACAACACGCACTTTAGCCAAGATATAGTCTAAACCACAACTAGAAAACCCTAACTAGAGATGTTATCTACTATGTTAGGGGTTATACCTTGATGATCCGGTCCTTCGGGTCTTCTACTTGATGAACTCCTTGGCTCCTTTGACGTTGCCGATGTGTTCGATCTCCGGCCACCCCAAGACCTAGATGATCCACGCGAGAGTTGTCGTGCAAGCTAGAAACTCTTCATAAGAGTTTAACCTAAAGACCAAGTTTGCTAGAAGAGGTCACTAGGATCATGTAGAGATTAGGGTATTTGATTAACTTTAACCCTAAGCCTCTGTTTCACAACACATGTGAAGGGTAATGTCACGTCCCGAAAGTACGGAATATGACCGGCACTTAAACTACGAAATATCTCGAGGCGTACGTAATCTAAGTAAGCCGAAAACCGAGAAATCCAAACCAAGAAAAGTAGTAGAGTGGAGGAAAACCAATTTAAATCAAGTAGTTTTCCAAAATACGCCGAAATATGCATTTTAAAATCACAAGTCTTTTCTAAAAATTTCGGCAGAGTTTCCTTTGTAAAAACTGACCCCAAACGGGTACAAAACCTGATAAAGCATATATAATGGAAAATGCATCCCCAAGCGGGAGCTAGCTCTTCGTCAATCGACGGTCACAACCACGCAAGCAATATAATATACAACGCCGAAAGGTGAGGATCACCACAGAAAAGGAAAATCAAAACAGCAAGAAATCCGTATAAATACAAAGCGCGACTCTAAGGTCGATAGAATAAACAGCACTGGTCTCTATCTCAAATAAATACATGTTTGGTTGATGGAAATTCTAGATACAACTGAAATGTAATATACAATATATAATGATGGGTACGATACAATAAACCCACCTACTAGCAAGTCACCCGAAAGGAACTGTGCCCGCAAAGCCGTAATGAAACCTGTACGGCAAACCTGCAAGAAACTGGGGCACAACGGGGGTGAGTTGCCAACTCGTGAATAGAAAAACATCTACGAATAAAAATCGCATGTATGACGCAATCCTAGGTCATACGATCGTAATATATAATCCTCAAATGTATAACATGCAGCCTATAATAAGGCTAGGGTAAATATCTAACCCGAGTGTAATCTCATGTGCCCGTGTCAGTGCCTCAGGTAGCAATATATCATATGAATGAGGTATGAATGCACGGGACAGAATGCATGTACTGACGAAAACTGCTATCATAAATCAGTGAGATTTCTGTATTTTTAAAGTGAGGTACCATAAATGAAATCAGCATAAAACAGTGCCCAGCATCGACACAAAACAAGTGTCCAAATATCTCGATATCTCTGTATCACAATCTCTGTACCTCAATATCTCAAAATCAATATCTAGGGTGTCGTCAATCCAGACCGGCCCCTACCATCCATCTCAAGACCACGACGGTATCCTCCGGATATCCGACGCGTCGGTTAATATCACCGGTCGGTAGTGCTCCCCTGCCGGGCTCAACGTCAACAACACATTCCTCTTGCCCCGGGGTACCGCACCGGGCCCACCATGTATCCGAAACGGTTCTTCCACTCCTCGAATCGGGTCTCGAAATCCATCAGCAAACTCATGGTGGACGACTCATACATCATGGGAAAACCGCACTTTTTATTTTAAAAGAGAGAAAAGGTTTATTTATGTTTTTGCGGTATTCCTCCAAATCCAAGAAATCTCATGAAATCCGAATCCAAGTCATCAATAGCATGTAAACAGTGAATATAGGCATGAGAATCCATAAATGCGACACAACAGTGAATAATAATATGCATGAAGTAGTAGGCAATAACTACAATGTCTAACTAGCATATAAGGCAAGTACACTAATATCATGTCTAAACTATTAGCTAACAACCTATGTCAAATGAAATAGTACTTTCTAAAGTGTTCGTGACATGGTAATTACCGATGAAGATGTGTGTGAGCCGGCAAGTAAGTGTACATGGTACATACGCGTCAACGGTAATGGTGCTGGTGTCCTAACAGCATGATATTAGTAATGCAATAAGAAATTATAATATAAGTATGCGATGCGGAGCGAACAGTAAAAATGAGCGGGAGCTGAATACTAGACGCAACTATAACTAATCTGCATTAATCTAATATAAGTCCTACAAATGGTGCCTTTTGAAATAACACGAATCATGGGGTTTTGAAAATAGGGGCTACGGTGTCTTTAAGAAAAGATATGTTTTTGAAATATCCGTAGAATCCCTTGACCTGTCTTTTAAAATACGCATGATTCGTAAGCTTTGAAATAGGTAAGAATCGAATCTAATCTAACAACTAAACTAAACTAAAGGGCTAAGCTAACCAGCTGGACTACAGGTAAGGAAACCGCCTAACATCTGAGTCGATACATATACATACCTGTATATATATTAGTCGGTGATCCTGCCTCAATAATATCATATCCGATACCATATCTATAATCAGACATCCCAAGTCAAGAGTGCGGATCAATCATCAAAATCTAGCTCGTACGTAAATCCGTCGTACGGCATCCCCAAATCTGGGTACGGGTTAATATCATATTCATCACACTATTCATCTGGTATCCTCTTTATCCAAGATCATAGTCCAGGATACTGACCTATGTCTAGTACAATACTAATATCATCAATATAGTCATGATCTGACTATTGATCGACAGTCTCGTACAAACCGATATCACAACCACAAAACAAAACTCATCGACTCAGCTCAATCCCAAGTATCGTCCTCATATCCGTATATGAACACATAGTCCTATACCCATGTGAACACAAAACTATAAAGAATCCCATGAGCACATATAAATAGGAATGTATGTGTGTATGTATGTGTGTATGTGTAGTGCAACACTACCCTAGGATTCGCAACAATAAGGTAATCCAACACACCAATATCCATCCTAAACATCGTTATTAATCCCAAATAACATATAACAATTGTTGGTGTGTATACGCATCCGTATACACCACCACGGACTGCGGGGGTGCTATACGCCATCCACCCGACTTCTCCCCGTAGATATAAATCTACTCACCTGGTCCTCGCTCGCCGGTGCCGACGTCGCCACGTGCTTGCTTGTCGTCTCGAAGTCCACATGGGTACCTACATATCATAACGCACCGTATCGTATTATAATCCGACTCATGACCAAAACGACACACGAAACCCACATAGGTCAAAACCTATGGTTGCTTTCACAAATCAACCCAAAAACCCTCGACATCGGCGTACAAACACCAGACCATCGAGAAAAACCCAAATACACTCATTTGCACATTCACGAACACTAATTTTAATATAAAATAGGTTAAAACTCACAAAAACCCCAAATTCACTTTAAAAGCCGTTTTTTCCGAAAAACTAGCAAGCAAAATTTCCCGTTTTAGTACAAAACTAGATGTTTTAAACAAAACTAGCGGCCACACTATCCACTAAATATCATAACTAATTCATACAAACAATTTCTATAATTTAGTCTTATCAATTTGCATAAATTCCAAAATCCTAGTTTGCAAAAATATCAATTTTTAACACTTTTTAAAGCAAAATTCACAATTCAACCATTAAGCTTAGTTTTGCATAACCTAAGATATTAAACCACTCATTATAATGTTAATGATGTCATGAAAAACTAATTGAAATTTTTATCTCACCAAAATACATATATTTTAAAAACCTAGTTTGCAATATATATAATTATTACAAATTTAAATTAACAAATTGCAAACTAGCAACTTGATTAGTTTTAGCATTCTATTAACATGTTAATCTCCATATTAAAATCATAAACTAATGATAAAAACCCTAATTAAATTCAAACCCTTCTCTTAGAATTTCCAAATCTAGAAATTAAACCACAATAATACCTAATTAGGCTAGATTTAGATAATTTATCAACAATGAAAACATGGGTTGAGATTTATACCTCACAATTTTGTAGATCTACAAGAAACTTCGCCTCCCAAATCAAGCTTCATTGCCCAAGATCCACACTTGATTGGCCAAGGAAATAAAGGGTTAGGAGTTAACTAGGAATTAGTGGTAATTTGGAAGCATTTTAATGGAAATGAGAAGATTTTTGAGCCAAAATGAGGAGGAGGATTTTTTTGGGCAGATCATGGAGGAGGCTCGGCCATGGTGCAGGAAATGGGAGAGAGAAAGTGAGTGGAAATGTGGGTGTATGTGTAGAACCACCTTATTTAATGCATCTTTTCAAAAAAACCCTTCATTACACCCTTTTTACAATTCCTTTTTCTATTAAATGATGAGAGAATGTGATGGGAATTGTGAAGAGGGAGGGAGGGCTGCTGTCATGTGGTGGTGGGGCCATCCATGTGAGTGGGTGAGGATGAGAGGGTGTGTGTGTGGAGCAATGAACACCAAACACCAATACAATATGCACCAAAACCCTTTTATTTTCACAAAATAAGCCTTTTTCTTCAATATTTTCTAAACCGTTTTGGCAAACGATTTCATTTCAAAAACAACATGATAAAATTTTATTTAATGTTTTATGATGCACAAAATTTTTTTCAACTCATTCCAATTTGTAATTTTCCCTAATTAAATATATTAGTTACGGCTTAAAATAATATTAAAATAAATTTTTTTCAGAAAATTTGAAATTTCACCAGTGGCTCAATAAACACCAAATACTAGCAATGACATAGCTAGAATATGTATATTTAATTTTTATAATAAGATATTTGTATTTTGACTTTTTACAGAAAACCCCCTTATTTTACCGTTTTTTCGAAATTTCACCGAAACGATTTTCAAAACGTTACAGGTAAAGCTTAGGATGAAGAAGGAGAAGAGAAGAAGGAGAGAGAAAGTGTTTGTGATAATGAGAGCAAAATCAAGCATGATGAAGGATATGGCACAAATGAAATAATTGAAGCATGTATTATAAAATTAGCACCATGCTTCAATAGTAACTCCAAAACAATAAAATATAATACAAGCCATTCTTACAACCATGCTTAGACTTTCTTAATTTCCACCTCATTTATTTATTTTCATAAAATAAATAATGTCATTATGAGGTGGCACCTTCTAGAAGGTATTCTTGTAACAATTACAAGAATACCCCTCCTCCTTATACAGTATACCGTATACCCGTATCCGAATTCCGAAAAACACGAATACCATTAATCCAATAATATAATACCGGTATCCGGATTAAACCAAAGCCCACCAGTATTATCGTTCCGATTATTATTCCTGTAACAATTACACGAACATAATCGAAACCCTGCCGTAACACCTTACGGCTGCCGTAACAACTTACGGCCTCTACAACTTTCGCCTGAACGAGGGAACCCTCTGTGTGGGACTCTAAAGACTCGACAGTATGCTGGCAGTGGGTTTAACCACAAGCATGCCAGTGGATCTAGCTGTGCGTAACAGCTACCGAGGTACATGACGAAAAGGTGGTCGACGAGCGAAGTCATCACAACCCTAACGAGCCTGTAAGAAACACTTACCGTATAGTCCGGTCTCTTCGTCTGATATGTCGCATATGAAGTCTAGGGGTGGTCAATGTCAGACCCCGGTAACTTTATAAGTCATGCTGATTTACGGCCCATAACAGTTCGAGAAACTACTGATAACACTTATCAGTAAATCTCGAGAACCCTGGCCAGGGATTTGATGTTATGGCCGATCAAGCATAGCGAGACATCAACTCCTTATACCGGGAGAGACGAAACCACTCCTATCGCTCACTGCCTCCATGCGATTCAGGACTGTACCCAAAATCCACCTGTTTGCACGACTCAGCAGAGTCATGGTAGGGAGGAAATCAAAGCACAGTGGGAATCACACAAGACACTATGACAATCTCGGGTCTACAGACTAACTTGTACAAGTGTCACCAGAGAACTTCTATCTGACAATAGGTATATATACCATCTAGGAGTTCTCGGCGAGTCCTGTTCGGTGTACCCATTCTCCAATGAGCACCTGTGTACAATCTTTGATGTCAAACATCAATGGTTGTGGGATCAACCATCGCCCCCAAGGGCAAGAAACGTATACACTAGTCTACACTGATAATATCGATACCCTGTCTCGATATACCCTCGACTAGGAACAATTAAAGGATATGCTTATAGACTGCCCAGGCCCCACTAGTATGATCTACGTCATAATCCCGGTAGTCAAGCATAATCCTAAGGGCTTCATTAACATGTATATAAAGATATGAAATACAACACATCACACGTTAAGATGAAGATAAACCAGATAGCATATTATCATTTCGAGCAAAGATTGTTTCTGTACATATACATGCCTAGCATCTTATACGATACAGGCCTCTAGGGCATACATATCTAACAATCACCACTTGCACTAAGGCCTGTACTTGATGCAATAAGTACCCACTGTCTACACTAAAACCAGTTGCCGGCGTACCGTATGCCCAACAGATCGAACAGTTTCTCAAACTGGACTTGAGGGATGACCTTGGTGAATGGATCTGCTATGTTGTCTTTCATGTCTACTCTTCGTACCTTGATGTCGTGGCGATCCACTATCTCCAGGATGAGGTGATACCGCCTCAAGATATGTCTGGATTTATGATGGGACCTCGGTTCCGTTGCCAAAGACATGGCTCCATTGTTATCATAATACAGAGGTATTGGATTAGCAATGGATGGAACCACCTGCAGTTCAGAAATGAACTTCCTCATCCAGACTGCCTCTTTTGCGGCATCATTAGCAGCAATATACTCAGCTTCCATCATGGAGTCTGCGACGGTATCTTTCTTGGAACTCTTCCAACATACCGCCCTCCATTGAGGGTAAATACAAACCCTGTGATAAGAATAATTTGACCGATTGTAGCATAGGAACATCATTTCCTATCAAGATAATGTCGTCCACGTACATTACGTGGAATGTAACAGTATTCTCTACAATCCTTTTATAAATATATGGTTCATCCACATTTTTGATAAAACCAAACTCTTTGATTGTATCATCAAAGCAGATGTTCCAACTCCGTGATGCCTGCTTTAATCCATAGATGGATTTAAGCAGCCTGCATGCCTTTCCGCTGCTCCCACTATCAATGAAGCCTTTTGGCTGATCCATAAAAACACATTCATCTAAATCACCATTTAGAAATGTCGTTTTAACATCCATCTGCCAGATCTCATAATCACAGTGAGCAGCTATAGCAAGCAGGATCTGAATGGATTTGAGCATTACGATTGGTGAAAAGGTTTCATCATAGTCCAAGCCTCGTCTTTGACGAAATCCTTTTGCTACCAACCTAGCTTTATAGGTCTTTACCTGACCATCCATACCAATCTTTCTTTTAAATATCCATTACCCTATGGGTTTTACTCCAGAAGGTGCAACTTCCAAAGTCCATACTTTGTTGGTGTGCATGGATTCCATTTCGGATCTCATGGCATCCAGCCACTTCACCGAGTCACCACTCGTGATAGCTTGCTGAAAACTAGTAGGGTCATCATCATCCATGATGCAATCTTCTCTATCACCATCAATTAGAAAACTGTAGTATCTATCAGGTGGGAGAGAAGTCCTACTAGATCTACGGAGTGGCTGAGGTTCGTTAGGTTCTATTGAAACCTCAGGTTCAACCAAATCATCGGTAATTGTTTGTGTATCTGGAATTTCTTCCAGTTCTACCGCATTGCCAACAGTATCATTTGTAAAAAATTCATTTTCTAAAAATGTGGCATAATGAGAAACAAATACCCTTTGTTCCTCCTTGTGGTAGAAAAGATATCCATACGAGTGTTTTGGATATCCCACGAATCTACACAACATCGATCGTGTCTCGAGTTTGTCCGGATTCTGCTTTTTCACATAAGCCGGACAACCCCATATCCTAACTCTTTTAAGAGATGGTCTCTTCCCATACCATATCTCATATGGAGTGTTAGACACGGTTTTGGTCGGAACCCTATTCAATAGATGAATCGTTGTCTCTAATGCGTGCCCCCAGAACTATATTGGTAACTCAGCATCACTCATCATAGATCATACCATATCTAATAAGATACGATTCCTCCTTTCCGATACACCATTGTGTTGTGGTGTGTACGGAGGAGTGAGCTGAGAGAGAATCCCATTCTCTTTTAGGAAATCTAGAAACTCTGAGCTTAGATACTCACCTCCTCGATCTGATCGAAGTTTCTTGATACTTTGGCCTGTTTGTTTTTCTACTTCAGATTTATACTCCTTGAACTTTTCGAAGGCTTTAGACTTATGTTTCAACAAGAACACATGTCCAAATCTTGAGAAGTCATCAGTAAAGGTTATGAAGTATGAAAAACCACCTCTTGCATGTGTAGACATTGGTCCACATACATCACTATGTATGAGGCCTAAGAGTTCAGTAGCTCTCTCTCCGTGTCCAGTAAACGGAGTTTTGGTCATTTTACCTTTGATGCAAGACTGGCAAGTCGCATAAGATTTATATTCAAACGATTTTAAATATCCATCTTTATGTAGCTTGGTTATTCTTGTTTCGTTAATATGACCAAGTCTACAATGCCAAATGAAAGCTTCATTTATATCTGAAAACTTTCTTTTATTTGTGTGTTGTACATTAAAAACTGTGTGTTGGTTTAGGACGTATATCCCGTTATTTAATGTACCAGACCCAATCAACTCTTGATTAAGGTTAATGTTCATAACATTAGATTGCAATACAAAATTATATCCAGCATTTTCCAACACCGATACAGATATAATATTACATAACATAGAGGGTACAAAATAGCACGGGTTCAAAACCAATATACAACCCGATGGAAAACCAAGGTGATACTCTCCTACTGTTGTAGCATGTACTGAGGAACCATTCCCAACCTGGAGAGTGTGATCACCTTTCTTCAAAAACTTGCTATTTCTCAGCCCCTGCACACAATTGCAGATGTGAGATCCTGATCCGGTATCTAATAACCAGGAAGAAGAGTTAACTGAAAAATAGTTTTCTGTTACAAACACACCTGAAGTGGAAGCATCACCATGCTTCTTCTTCTTCAGGTCGGCCAGGTATCCAACGCAGTTTCTCTTCTAGTGCCCAGTCTAGTGGCAGTGGAAGCATTCCCCTCGTCTTGTCGCAGCAGCCCCTATCTTGTCCTTTCCCGGAGCCTTTTTCACTCCGCCTCTCGGCTTGATGGGATTCTTCTTCTTCTTTCCCTTGACCTTGGCTTTCGGGACAGAGGAGGAAGATGGCCCAGCAATTAGTGCGGGAGTTTTCTCTACCTTTAGCATGCTCTCTGCACTCCTCAACATATTGAGGAGTTCAGGTAAGGAATTCTCCATGTTGTGCATGTTGAAGTTTACAATGAACCGAGCAAAGGCTGGGGGAAGGGACTGTAGAACAATATCAACATACTGTTCGTTCTCCATGTTCCAACCCAGGTCCTCAAGTTCTTCTATAAGTCCAATCATCTTAAATACATGGTCACCTACAGACGTGCCAGCAGCCATCCGCATCTGAAACAATTTTCGAGATGCCTCGTATCGGAGAGTACGAGATTGCTCTCCATACAACTCCTTTGTATGGAGAAAGATGGATTGAACATCCATATTCTCGTGCTGCTTCTGATGTTCATTGTTCATAGAAGCAAGCGCGAGGCACCTGGCTGTTGCGCAGTCTATATCCCATGTCTTGCGGATTTCTTTATCCGCAATTGAAGAATCAGGGCCTGGGATAGGAAGGGCTGGAGTAGTCAGGATGTATCCGACCTTATCATAGGTCAGGGCAATATTCACGTTCCTTAGCCAATCATTGTAATTCGGTCCCGTGAGTTTATTTTTGTCTAATAAAAGCTTAAGTACCGTCATAGGTATCTGCCATTAGGAGAGAGAAAATAAGACACTCAGCGATTGCTCTTGCATAATTAGATTGGTTATTAATCTTATCTAACTGATGTCTCCCACTGCTTTTTATCAAATTTTCCTTCAAACCTTTTAAAAAGAAAATTAGTCAGGATTAATTGCAATCTGCAAGTTCGCTAACCGGTCATCCAGGCCAGTGTCGGTACTCCGAAGGAGGTTCCCTGTGCTTTCGCACGGACCGAATTAAAATAAACCTCGTTTTCCTATAGGCGTAACCCCGTTGACACCTTTCTAGACACCTACTGGATTAGCAAATTTGTAAAGTGCAAAACTCTCCCGGGAGTAACTTTTACTCACAGTGGGATCGGGATCCAACTATCAAATAGAAGGTATGCAATCTCATTACAAATTTCAACTCTTGAAATTCCCGATATGATTTTTACCCCTAGTTTCTTATGACCTTAACTATGGTCAACAAATCATAAGCACTAGTCAAGTTCTACCCGCCATTTCGGGATTGATTTAGACTCACCCGCATGATCCTTAACCATGGTCAACAAAGTCATGCGAATGTCCTAATCGATCGCTTCAAATGCTTTGTAGGAAGACATCACTTAGCTACCGTACACCACGCCTTAACTATAGTCAATAAACGTGGCACGAATACCAAGTACTCTACTTCCTAAAATGGTGGAGGGCTACGGATGGTTTTTATGAAAACCTTTTAACGTTTTTGAACTTGATATCGTTGTAGAATCGAGTGAGAATGAGTGGTTTAAGCTCCAGTTTTAAAAATCGAATGGTTTTATAGCATTTTTCTAATCTTGCTAAAGAGGCCACTCCCGGTGAAGGGATCTCGGCTCTTTCCTTATCGAATAAGGTGCTGGATATGTAAATACCACGATGCAAAGCAAAAATTAGATCAACTATAAAATAAAATCGAGTGCTTTGTAACATTTGCCAGTTTCGCTAAAGGGGTCACTCCCGGTGAAGGGATCTCGGCCCTTTCCTCATCGAATGAGGTGCAGAATATTCAAGAATACCACTATGCAAAGCAAAAGCTAGAGTTACCCATTTTAAAAAGTTTGATTCTACAACATCTTTAGCTTTCTTTTTCTTAACATTAATTACATTAATGCTGTCCCATCATTTACGTTTCCTAAACATCACAGAAAAGAAACGAAAATAGAACGTACGCTTATGCCATCCACATTCGACACGGGGCCCCGTCATGCACCGTTAGGTTACTTAACTAACGGTAGAGCGGGGGCTGGACTAGCGCGGGTGCAAAACATAAGCAACGTTTATTATATATCTCATATATAAATATAGCCATTTCAGATCACAGACGAATACATTGGATATACTAGGAATTCTGTATTTCATTTAAGCCCTTAATGAAAGACGGGTTCCACGGTCGTGATGAATAGCCAAAACCCCACCCTAGACCCCTACGGGTGCGGAAAACTACCCGCCAAATTCCCTAAGTAAAGCAACCTCCCTCATCAAACTGAGTAGGTTACTTGGCACTTCGAAAACCCGGTAGTTTGTGCACCCCTCCACGGGTCTATCCTAGGAGCAAAAACAGTAAAAAGAAATTATACAATGGTGGCTACAACCTCAACCCGGATGTGCCCCGCAAAATAATATTACATTGCTTTTTACAAATTACATTGAATGAAAGAAAAGAAAAAAAACGCTCTTCTCATACCCTCCGTCCATTCATCATGACGATCCAACACATTCATATACACATACCATCTCATAATATCATTACAGAAGTGTGCAACCCCGACTACTTATAGCAATTAGTCGACATTTCAAACACACATAATAATAACTGAAAACCCGATTAGCCAAGCACTTTAGAATTTCGATCGATAATTTTAAACCATGACAACACTTGTCATCTTCCAGTGCACAAACAGCTTTGTGTAAAATCCAGATATCCTAAAAACCACAATTTCTAAATTCTAAACAATCTGCAGAAAAACGAGTCAACTCGGCCACGACTTGACCGTGGATCGGCGGCCAAACACAGAGTTTGGCCGTGGATCCGCGTCGTTCCTGACGAGTTAGGATCTCATTTTTCTACAGTGTGCTTAGAAAATCCTGCATGTATTTTTAAGGCCTCTGAAATAATTTTTGAACAGTTTTAAAAATCCACAGAAACGGGGACAGAAATGGTGTTTTCCGGGAAAAATTCGTCGATCGAAGTTCTAACTTTTGGCTAACTATCTAATTATGGTTTAGTTAGGCTCTGATACCATGTTAGTGCATGATGCATGCTCCCACAATTCTTGTGAGTCAGCAGAAGTGATAAACGAAATTTTTCTTTGCATACAACACGCACTTTAGCCATGATATAGTCTAAACCACAACTAGAAACCCTAACTAGAGATGTTATCTACTATGTTAGGGGCTATACCTTGATGATCCGGTCCTTCGGGTCTTCTACTTGATGAACTCCTTGGCTCCTTTGACGTTGCCGATGTGTTCGATCTCCGGCCACCCCAAGACCTAGATGATCCACGCGAGAGTTGTCGTGCAAGCTAGAAACTCTTCATAAGAGTTTAACCCAGAGACCAAGTGTAACACTTTGAAATTTAGTTTAGATTAATTTCGTGTTAATTAACGTTAATGCGTGTTTTTCATAAAAACTCATAAAATTTTAAATTTCCACTTAAACTAGATTAAACCAAGTTTTAATTGTGAAAATATGTGTTTATATATATATATATATATGTGTGTTTTATTAACTATAAATTAGCTTAGTGTTCACTTAATTTGAAAATTACCTTAATTACTTTTTCCTAAGCAAAATTTAGTGTAACTTGCATGCACACTTAACACTTGTAACGCATTCCTCATTTTCCTTCTACATTCAAATTTCATTTTCATTCTTCTTTTTAAAAATAGAACCTTAGCATATTCAATAAAAGAAAATAGAAAATGAGAGAAAAGAGAGAACATGGGGGCATTTATTAAAGCATGGGAAATGTTTGACTTGGGGCATTCTCTCTCTCACACTCTCTCTCTCTTCACTTCCAGCAGTAGCAACAGCATCCCAGCAGCTCAGCCCTCCCCCTTCACCTCTTCTTCTTCTCTCATCAATTTCAAACACCATTTTTCATTAAAAACACATCTACCCTCACACCAACTCACTTTTAATCACTCTTTTGTGGATTTTTGAGGCAAATCTGAACTCTTGGGTCAAGACCAGCAAGTGGTGCCATTACTTGACCAATTGTGAGGTATTAAGCCCACTTTAATCACCTCTTTGCTAAACTTGTAGTTTTTTTCGCTTAATCTAGTGTTTTGGTGAGTTTTAGTGCTAATTAGATGGTTTAAGTGAAAATTAGGTTAAGTTAGGGTTATTAGGGCTTGTTTAGCTTAATTAAGTGCTATTAGTGTCGTTTAACCCGGGTAATTGTTTCAGGTTACACTAAAATACCGTATTGTACTAATTAGTGTTAATTAAACGTTTTAATTAAGATTTTGGGTAGTTTTGTGATCTGCTTTTGACCCGAGTGCTTCAGGAAAATGTTGATTTTACTGGAGCATGTTCACTAGACCTAGACCGCACACACGAAGCACGGGACCCCCATTCTTCTTTGAGGCCGCAAATTTAATAGGTTCTGGCTGCAAATTACGGCCAGAGGGTGGACCTGGGTGCCGGGGTTTGGTCTGGGGGAGTCTGCTACATATCTAAGACCTTTGGTATACGCAACTTTTCCTATTTCCACTCGAGTCAAAATCTGGAACCAAATACGTTGTTTTGGCACTTTTAAACTTGCGCGACACGTACGTTCTGAGTTTGGGTCTGGTGTGTTCTGCGTATCGCAGCGTGTCGGGATAGTTTCAGACGCGTATACACACGTTTTGGCGTATCGGATGCACATGCATTTAGTTCGCGACCCAAGTTTCTCGTTTGGTTTTGATATCGCGTTTTTGCAGGATTTTAGCTTATGTGTGTTATTTTGTGTGAATTCTAGGGTCGCAGGCGGGGACTTCAAATGCCGCTAAGAAGGGAAGCAGGTGGTCGGATACACGTAGATCGAGATCATGGTGAGTAGATTTTACATCTACAGGGAAATTGCCCGTATGGCGTTCTACGTCAGGGCTTGCTAGGATGTTGTAGCCACCTATTACATTCATATATATATATATATATATATATATATATATATATATATATATATATATATAGGTTGTGCATATGTATCATTGTGGCATACCCCTCTCTAGTTGCATATGGACATAGTAGATACGAGACACCGCACTGTTACTAACGGTTCATGCTACACGAGCACAAATCGCATCCTACACACACACCATTAGTAATTGCCATGACACTCGGACTATAGAATTGCTATGAACCAAACATTGTTTAGCTTACCTCATTATTGACGATTAGACATGATTCTGTTCCTTTGCGCGCATACATATTGTACACTCATTTTTGCGTATGTATATCTTATGCATTCATACATACTTATTTCACATAAATAGATGATACTGGCTTTGATTTCTAAAGAAATGGGGACCATATGAAATATTTTCAAACTGGATCCATTTAAAAAAGTGTGGTTTTCCCGTTTTACTTATAGTATGATTTTATGCGGTATACGACACATTGGATGGATTCACGCATTGAGTTTTGGATTTCATGTGATTTCTGGATTTGAGAACCGTGGTATTATTTTAAGAAAGTATGCACTGTTTTGAAAATCCGATTTCTCTTGATATGATATTTCAGTGCGTCCACCATGCGTTTTCTCGGTTCTGAGACGTATGACATATGAAACCCGGTTCGAGGAGCTGGATGAGGCCGATTGCGGGTACATGGTGGACCCGGTACGGTACCCCGGGCAAGAAAGGGATGCTGTGTATACAGACGGTGAGCCTGGCAGAGGGACTACAACCTACCGGTGATTGGTTGAACCTGGCGGTTATCCGAAGGATACTGACCAGAGTCGAGAGATGGATTACGGGCCCACCCGTACTACCGGGGCCGAGGGCCGATTCCGCAAATGGAGCCCACGGGCCGATCCGGACCGACGGAGCCCGATATATGAGGATTTGCGTGTCGATGCTAGACACGAGTATTTCATGATTTTTTCGGGTGCCGATGTTGGGCACCCCGTTTCTACGAGATTTACAGGATTGAGGGCCGGATAGAGTGACGGCGCCTGAGTTATCGGGATTTTGGGGTGTTTTTGGTAGATACCCGGGGTTTTCCACGTTGATGATCCGTGTAGATGATATTTTATCCCATGCTCAACATTCATTGTTATGCATCGCATCATATAGTCGTAGTACCGGATAGAGTACTTTGTATGATTATTACATACCCTGTTCATCATATAGATGTTATTAGATTGCACATGTTAGAGTATCCCAGTACGAGCATACCTGCGATTACCTTTATATGTTATTTACTATTCACGAGTTGGCAACTCACCCCCGTTGTGCCACAGTGTTTGCAGGTCGACCCTCAGAGTAGTTGCGGCAGGGCTATCTTTGTATCTTTTTGCTACGGATACCTCTGCAGTTGGTGTGTGAGCCGTTTTGCTGATAGGTGGGTTGCGGTATCCGTTTATTTTCCTTTTTGTACACTCTATTGTATATAGTAATCTCCATCTACTATTTCATATATTGACTTAGAGACCAGTTGTGAGGAAGATGTATATTATTTTGTACTCTGGATGTCGAACTCGTGTGAGCCTGCTTTATTTACGCAGTTTTATGTTTTTTGCTGTTTTCGCTCATGTTGCTCATTTTTTCGCTACGGCGTCGTATATTTTTCTTGTGGTGGTTGTTTCCGCCATTGGGCGTGATTGCTCCCGTTTGGGGATGCTTTATTCTTGTTATCAGTCATTTTACTTATATCATGTTTTGTACCCGTTTTCGGGGCTAGTTCTTACAAAGGAAGTGCTGCCAAAATTTTTAAGAAAATAACTTAAACTTTAAAGATTTTACTTGAGTTTTCTAAATGTCTTAAATCAATGTTTTCTTCACTCACTATTTTCATGGTTTCGATTTCTGGGTTCGGCTTACTTGAATGCGTTACGCCTGTAGACGTTACGTGGTTAAGGGCCGGTCACGGGCCGAACTTTGGGTCGTGACAAAGTTGGTATAAGAGCGTAGGTTTTACCTTTCAGAGTGTAGGATGACCTTGGTATGATGGAGTAAGTAGCTGAAGCAGAGTGGCGTAGCGTGTGTATGTTTCGCGGCATACTCACGACACGGTACTCCGCCTAAGTAACCTTAGGACTTATTGGCTGAAATTCCTTCGTAATAAATACATTCTTGCGATTCGATTTCCGTATTCTTATCGAATCTTGTTTTCATCTTCAGCCACTATGTCGCCGAAAACTACGAGGGCACAGAGAGCGGCAGCGAGAGCTGAGGTTAGAGTTGACTCGTCTGAGATGAGGACTGACCCGGGTAGTACTCCCGTCATACCAGAGCAGACTGTTCCTCCTTCGACAGACCAGATCGCTATGCTAGGGGCCGGTATGCAGGAGATGCGCCAGATGATGTGGTCGTTAGTTGAGGCCATTCGAGCGTAGAGACAGGAGGTTTTTCCACCCGTTATGGGGACCGCGAAGGTACCTACAGTTCAGGCAGTTTCACCTGCAGCTACAGAGGTGATCGCAGTATCGTTATCAGAGTTTATAAGGCTGAAGCCTCCGGTCTTCACAGGCACCGATGCAGCCGAGGACCCACAGTCATTAATCGATAGGATGGCCAGGATATATCGTTCACTTAGATGCTCTGATGCCAGATGGGTGGAGTTCGTGAGCTTTCTCGTGGAAGGTCTTGCGCAGAAGTGGTGCGAGTCGGTAGAGAAAGGCAGAGCAGCAGGTCTTCCTCCTATGACCTGGACTGAGTTCGTGACGGTGTTCCTTACCCGTTTCCTTCCACAGAGTGTCCGAGATTCTTGAGCGCGCAAGTTCGAGTCATTACGCCAGACGCTGGATATGACGGTGGCAGAGTATGATGTGCAGTTCACCGAGTTCTCTGTTTATGCCCCATATTTAGTAGCTACTGAGGAGATGCGAGTCAAGAGGTTTGTTCGAGGCCTGCTTACACCGTTGTTTCTTACGATCAGTGAACATCATTGCGAGACCTATGCAGCAGCCGTAGATACAACCCTATTAGTCGAGGAGCGCCTTGCTGAGACATCAGCAGTTCTAGGGCTTAAGAGGGTTCGTACAGATACGTCAGCACAGAGTCAGCCGTTTAGGCGCCGCGACAGGTTCCGTTCAGGTACGGGGGGTAGCGGAGGCTCGGGACGAGGTTAGATATTCAGCTCTTATTCCCAGGAGGGTCAGCCGACACCATCTAGATGTTTCTGGTGTGGGAGTACTTATCATCGTATTCGAGATTGTCCGGAGCCACGTGAGGGCGAGACAGCAGGACCACATGTCACTTTACCACCTTCTCCGCCACAGAGAGCTTTGCCTCTTGTACCTGCTGTTGTTCCGCGTCAGACTTACACGCAGAGTGGTCATGGTCACGGAGGGTTTGCTCAAAGAGGACAAGGTGACCAAGGTAGAGGGCAGCCATTTGCCGGAAGGGGACAGCCAGTCGCAGGTAGAGGACATGCACGGGTATTCGCTTTGACGCATCAGGACGCGCAGGCGTCCAATGCAGTGGTCTCAGGTATTCTTTCTGTTTGTTCTGTTGACGCACACCTGTTGTTTGATCCGGGATCCACACACTCATATGTTTTCACACACTTCGTGCCGAGTTTGGGCAGAGAGTCTTGTTTGCTTGACCAGCCGCTTGTTGTGAGTACTCCGGTAGGAGAGTCTTTTGTTGCTCGATTTGTATATCGATTGTGTCCTGTTCGTATCGGGGAAATGGATTCTTTAGTTGATCTGATTCTCCTCGATATGTTGGATTTTGACGTTCTTCTGGGCATGGACTGGCTAGCCACATGTTATGCATCCGTGGACTGCCGTGAGAAGGCAGTCAGTTTTAGTTTTCCGGGAGAGCCAGTTCTTGTTATTCATGGAGACCGTAGCGTTACCCTTCCCATCTTGATTTCGTCTCTTCGCGCTGGACAGCTTTTGAGGAAGGGATGTCAGGGATTTCTAGCCTATGTTTGCGATACTAGAGCTATAGAGGTTCCGTTGGATCAGGTTCTGATTGTTAGTGAGTTCCCTGATATTTTCCCTGACGAGCTTCCTGGGCTACCGCCTGAGTGCGATATTGTTTTCTGCATTGACTTGATTCCCGGCACGGGGCCTATTTCCATACCGCCTTATCGGATGGCCCCGGCGGAGATTAAAGAGTTGAAAGGCCAGTTGCAAGATTTGCTGGATAAAGGGATTATTCGACCTAGTGTGTCTCCTTAGGGTGCTCCAGTCCTGTTCGTCAATAAGAAGGATGGCATTTTGCGCTTGTGTATTGACTACCGCCAGCTGAACAGGGTTACCGTACGGAACAGATATCCCTTACCACGTATCGATGATTTGTTCGACCAGCTTCAGAGTGCAGGATACTTTTCGAGGATTGACTTGTGATCAAGAAACCATCAGTTGCGGGTTCGGCAGGAGGATATTCCAAGGACGGCTTTTCGCACACGTTATGGGCACTATGAGTTTTTGGTAATGTCGTTCAGACTCACAATTGCCCCAACCGCATTTATGGACTTGATGAACCGCGTTTTCAGGCCGTATCTTGATCAGTTCATCTTCGTGTTTATTGACGACATTTTGGTGTATTCCCGGAGTCGAGAGGAGCACGAGCAGCACCTGCGGATCACATTGCAGACTTTGAGGCAGCACCAGCTGTTCGCGAAATTCTCCAAGTGTGCGTTTTGGCTTGACAACGTAGATTTCTTGGGTCACGTGATTACGAGAGATGGTATATGTGTAGACCCGAAGAAGATCGAGGCCGTTCAGCATTGGCCCAGACCAGCATCAGTTACAGAGATCCGCAGCTTTCTAGGTATGGCCGGCTACTACCGACGATTTGTACAGGACTTCTTCCGTATTGCTGCACCGTTGACCGAGTTGACCCGGAAGGGAGTTCTTTTTGATCTGACGGAGGCGTGCGAGCATAGCTTTCAGCAGTTGCAGACTCGTTTGACTACGACGCCGGTGGTATCATTGCCTTCGGGATCGGGCGGATTTATGGTCTATTGTGACGCTTCTCGCGTGGGGCTAGGGTGCGTATTGATGCATCACGACAGGGTTATCGCGTATGCTTCCCGAAAGCTGAAGAATCATGAACAGAACTACCCCACTCACGATTTGGAGATGGCTGCAGTGGTCTTTGCACTCAAGATCTGGCGACATTACCTATACGGAGAGTCGTGCCAGATATTCATAGATCACAAGAGCTTAAAGTATATATTTCAGCAGCGAGACCTGAACCTTAGACAGCGTCGTTGGATGGAGTTAGTCAAGGACTACGATTGTGAGATCCTTAATCACCCGGGCAAGGCGACTGTAGTGGCAGATGCTTTGAGTCGGAGGCCCGGGGGTAGTCTATCTTGTTTGAGCGCAAAGCTGAGGCAGTCATCGGCAGATTGGCAGATTTTATGCGACAGTCGAGTGCAGTTCGAGTTCACTCCGATCGGGGGACAGCTTGCGTATGACCGTGCACGTCCGCAGTTGCTTGACCGTATCTGTGAGGCGCAGCCCAGTGATGACCGTTGTTCAGAGATCATGGCACAGATTGGACAGGGCAGATTTTCTGAGTTCGTGATCGATGATCAGGGGATACTACGATTTAGGACTAGACTGTGCGTACCAGATGCTGAGGGACTGAGGCGTGAGATTCTTGAGGAGGCACATCGATCAGTGTGGAGCGTTCATCCAAGTTCCACCAAGATGTACCATGATATGAGAGATGTTTACTGGTGGGATGGGATGAAGTGGGACATCACTGACTTCGTGTCGAGATGCTTGACTTGTCAGCAAGTTAAGGCCGAGCACCAGAGGCCAGCGGGAGAGCTACAGCTGTTGCCCATTCCGGAGTGGAAATGGGAGAAGATTTCTATGGAGTTCATCGTGGGTCTACCCAAGACCAGTCGAGGGTATGACTCCATCTGGGTGATCGTGGATCGATTCAGGAAAGCGGCTCACTTCCTGCCAGTGAAGACCACTTTCAGATTTGCTCAGTATGCCCAGATTTACATCGACGAGATCGTACGGTTGCATGGAGTTCCGATGTGTATTGTGTCAGACCGAGGCACCCATTTTACCAGCCGACTATGGCAGAGACTTCAGGTGGCTTTTGGTACCCACTTGAGTTTCAGCACAGCATTTCATCCGCAGACCGACGGCCGGTCAGAGCGGACTATTCAGACTCTTGAGGATATACTCCGAGCATGCGTTTTCGACTTCAGAGGTAGCTGGGATCATCATTTGCCCTTAGTAGAGTTCTTCTACAACAACAGGTTCCAGGAGACCATACAGATGGCACCATTCGAGGCTCTATATGGGAGGAGATGCAGATCGTCCGTCTGTTAGACAGAGCTCAGCGAGAGCAGTATATTGGGGCCGCAGATTGTTGAGGAGACGACCGCAAAGATCCAGTTGATTCGCGATAGGATGAGAGCATCCCAGAGAAGGCATAGATCTTAAGAGGACCGTCGTCGGCGCAGACTTGAGTTTTCTATTGGTGATCATGTGTTCTTGAGGGTCTCCCCAATGAAAGGCGTGATGAGATTTGGGAAGAAGGGGAAATTTAGTCCCAGATATGTGGGCCCCTTCGAGATCCTCGAGCGTGTTGGTGCATTTGCGTATCGGTTAGCTCATCCGCGCAGTTTTCCAGACGTTCACCCCGTATTCCATGTTTCGATGCTCCGCAAGTATCTTCATGATCCTTCGCAAGCGATTTAGCATCCGACGATCCAGCTGGAGCACGACCTTTCTTTTGCAGAGCAGCCGGTGGTCATCTTGGATCGACAGGTGAAGAAATTAAGATCGAAGGTTATACCGTCTGTGAAGGTCCTTTGGCGTGGCCCGAGCAGCGTGGAGGTCACCTGGAAGACTGAGGTCGAGATGAGGAAGAAATATCCCCATCTCTATGAAGGTACGCGTAGCTAGATTTTTAAATTCGGGAATTGAATTTCTTTAAGGGGGAAGGTTGTAACACTTTGAAATTTAGTTTAGATTAATTTCGTGTTAATTAGCGTTAATGCGTGTTTTTCATAAAAACTCGTAAAATTTTAAATTTCCACTTAAACTAGATTAAACCAAGTTTTAATTGTGAAAATATGTGTTTATATATATATATGTGTGTGTGTGTGTGTGTGTGTGTGTGTGTTTTATTAATTATAAATTAGCTTAGTGTTCGCATAATTTGAAAATTACCTTAATTACTTTTTCCTAAGCAAAATTTAGTGTAACTTGCATGCACACTTAACACTTGTAACACATTCCTCATTTTCCTTCTACATTCAAATTTCATTTTCATTCTTCTTTTTAAAAATAGAACCTTATCATATTCAATAAAAGGAAATATAAAATGAAAGAAAAGAGAGAACATGGGGGAAATTATTAAAGCATGGGAGATATTTGACTTGGGGCATTCTCTCTCTCACACTCTCTCTCTTCACTTCCAGCAGCAGCAGCAGCATCCCAGCAGCTCAGCCCTCCCCCTTCACCTCTTCTTCTTCTCTCATAAATTTCAAACACCATTCTTCATTAAAAACACATCTACCCTCACACCAACTCACTTTTAATCACTCCTTTGTGGATTTTTGAGGCAAATCTGAACTCTTGGGTCAAGACCAGCAAGTGGTGCCACTACCTGACCTATTGTGTGGTATTAAGCCCACTTTAATCACCTCTTTGCTAAACTTGTAGTTATTTTAGCTTTATCTAGCGTTTTAGTGAGTTTTAGTGCTAATTGCATGGTTTAAGTGAAGATTAGGTTAAGTTAGGGTTATTAGGGCTTGTTTAGCTTAATTAAGTGCTATTAGTGTCGTTTAACCCGGGTAATTGTTTCAGGTTACACTAAAATACCGTATTGTACTAATTAGTGTTAATTAAACGTTTTAATTAAGATTTTGGGTAGTTTTGTGATCTGCTTTTGACCCGAGTGCTTCAGGCAAAAGTTGAGTTTACTGGAGCATGTTCACTAGACCTAGACCACACACACGAAGCATGGGACCCCCATTCTTCTTTGAGGCCGCAAATTTAATAGGTTCTGGCTGCAAATTGCGGCCATAGGGTGGACCTGGGTGTCGGGGTTTGGTCTGGGGGAGTCTGCTACATATCTAAGACCTTTGGTATATGCAACTTTTCCTATTTCCACTCGAGTCAAAATCTAGAACCAAATACGTTGTTTTGGCACTTTTAAACTTGCGTGACGCGTACGTTCTGAGTTTGGATCTGGTGTGTTCCGTGTATCCCAGTGTGTCGGGATAGTTTCAGACGTGTATACACACGATTTGGCGTATCAGATACACACGCGTTTAGTTCGCGACGCGAGTTTCTCGTTTGGTTTTGATATCGCGTTTTTGCAGGATTTTAGCTTATGTGTGTTATTTTGTGTGAATTCTAGGGTCGCAGGCGGGGACTTCTGACGCTGCGAAGAAGGGGAAGCAGGTGGTCAGATACATGTAGATCGAGATCATGGTGAGTAGATTTAACATCTATGGGGAAATCGCCCGTATGGCGTTCTACGTCAGGGCTTGCTAGGATGTTGTAGCCACCTATTACATTCATATATATATATATATATATATATATATATATAGGTTGTGCATATGTATCATTGTGGCATACCCCTCTCTAGTTGCATATGGACATAGTAGATACGAGACATCGCACTGTTACTAACGGTTCATGCTGCACGAGCACAAATCGCATGCTACACACACACCGTTAGTAATTGCCATGACACTCGCACTATAGAATTGCTATGAACCATACATTGTTTAGCTTACCTCATTATTGACGATTAGACATGATCTGTTCCTTTGCGCGCATACATATTGTACACTCATTTTTGCGTATGTATTTCTTGTGCATTCATACATACCTATTTCACATACATAGATGATATTGGCTTTGATTTCAAAAGAAATGGGGACCACATGAAATATATTCAAACTGGATCCATTTAAAAGAGCGGTTTTTCCTTTTTACTTAAAGTACGATTTTATGCGACATACGACACATTGCATGGATTCACGCATTGAGTTTTGGATTTCATGTGATTTCTTGATTTGAAAACCTTGGAATTATTTTAAGAAAGTATGCACTGTTTTGAAAACCCGGTTTCTCTTGATATGATATTTAAGTGCGTCCACCATGCGTTTTCTCGGTTCTGAGACGTATGACATATGAAACCCGATTCGAGGAGCTGGATGAGGCCGATTGCGGGTACATGGTAGACCCGGTACGGTACCCCGGGGCAAGAAAGGGATGCTGTGTATACAGACGGTGAGCCTGGCAGAGTGACTTCTACCTACCGATGATTGGTTGAACCTGGCGGTTATCCGGAGGATACTGACCAGAGTAGAGAGATGGATTACGGGCCGACCTGTACTGTCAGGGCCGATTCTGTAGACGGAGCCCACGAGCTGATCCGGACTGACGGAACCCGATATATGAGGATTTGCGTGTCGATGCTAGACACGAGTATTTCATGATATTTTCGGGTGCCGATGTTGGGCACCCCGTTTCAACGAGATTTACAGGATTGAGGGCCGGATAGAGTGACGACGCCTGAGTTATCGGGATTTTAGGGTGTTTTTGGTAGATACCCGGGGTTTTCCACGTTGATGATTTTTCATACCATAATTTTGCATTATTTTATTCCCCATTCTTATTCAGTTTACAAATAAACAGGTGCTTTTGACCCATGTCTACTACATAGTTGCAGGTTACAGGTTCTCGGAATAAAAACAGTGAAAATGATGAAAAGACGATACAAAAGTGAGACTACGACCAACAAATGGAAGAATCTTAATCAATCCTACAGTTTGAAGACTAAACGAAGATCAATAGACAAGTTCACATATTACAAAGGCAGTGCAAGGTTCAAGACTTCGACACGAAGCGAATGGTAAAGTCCACTACATTATTCACTGTGGAAATATGGAAGAAGACTAGAAGACATTCTGATGAACAAACTGAAGAAAACAGAAGATACCAGCAACAGACAGAACCCTAGGAAAAGTCATCTAAAGAAGCCCCTACTTGGCCGCGGAACCGCGGCCAAACCTGCCTTTTGGCCGCGGTTCCGCGGCCATGGGAAGCCCGCGTCGATGCTAAAAAGTGTCGCTGGCGGCGCGTTGACTAGTCTTTCATATAGGGTAAAATTGTAAATGCAGAAGTGACTCGATTGTAACCCTAGGGTTTCTATGATCTATAAATAGAAACCCTAAAATCTTTTTTTAGGTTATGCCTCTTCTTGTGCCTCATTTCATTTTATGAAAATTCAGATCTGTAAATTTCTGCAATGTATGAAGAGAGCATCAAATAAAAATTAGGTAATTTCTTTCCTGTCCGAGTATAGATCTTTATTATCTGCCCTAGTATAGATCTTTCATTCTCTGCCCTAGTTAGATAGTTAAATCATGTTTTTCAATTCCCTAATGAGTGAGTAGTCTCCTCACTTGTTAGGGTTAGATTTGGGGAAGGCTTGAGAGATGAAGATCTCTCACCCCTTTCTTACCCATCACACGTTTTTATAGGACTCCATGCATACATGCACACACCGCTCCCTACGACACCCTATCCCACGAGGTAGCGGTGATACCGTAGTATAAACGACCGGTTGAGCGTGTTTTCCATGGAGGTTAGGGTAAGAATTAAGAAAGGAAAGACAAGAACTTAGAGGAAGAAACATCGTTTCTTCCCGATGGTAAAAATCCACTTTATTAATTATTACCATAACACCTCATAGATCTTAATTAGGGCATAGAAAGCGGTGAGGAATATTGACTTTCCTAACTTAACCTAAACCTAACCCTAGCAAGGTTTTAGTCCTAGCTTAGATCAAATTTAGTTTTTAGTTTTAATCAATCCGACAACAATCGGAATTAACTCGTTAGAACAATTTGAGAATACACAAAATTCCTGTGGACTGACCCGTACTCACCGGCTAGCTACCAAGCGACGTCGTTCTTGATTGTGGTTATAAATATTCTTTGAATCAATCAAATGACGCCGTTGCCGGGGATCGCGTGTTATTTTCTTTTTGTAATTTCGGGTTAATATAAAATTGAAAAATTATAAAAACTGAAAAATGTAAAAATATAAAAATTTATCATCTTGTTATTTTGTGAAGAGTATTTTCGTGTGAATTTTGCAGGATCGACGAACAAGTTCAGATGTGGAAAAATACAGAGATCAAAACAGAAAACGACAGATCTGAACAACAGAGGAATATCGGAACAGAGGAGCAGAAGAAATCTCAAGAATCAAACCGCTCATTCTACCGCGGAACCGCGGCATAAACCCCCTTTGGCGGCGGAAACGCGGTCCTCTGGTGACGTCGGCGCTTGGAATCTCCACTGTAAATTTTCTCTATCCTTCTCTGCAACCCCTGATATCTCCTTGTTCATATCAGATTTTTGCATTTTTATACCGCCCAATTTTTATCACATTGCTTATCGGTAGGTACTCTTGAGCCGTATTTGCTAGTCAATTGCAGGATACAGGTTCTCGGCTCTAAAAAATGAAATTCATGGAAAAGCACGACAAATTCTGGATTACTGCCAACCACAGATAAAACACGGGTCTCCGCTCTCTATCCGTATGTTGCTGCACACCAGTTTAAGGGACAAAATGGTAAATCAATGTCATTTTCATGCATAAAGCTCAATGTCAACACAAGATCCAACATATCTACACGGAGCTCAAGGAAATCATGGCAAAAGATCCACATCACATCACCTTTTGTTCTGCTGAAATTCTGGAAAAATTGTGAAGAGTTTCTGAGAAAAAACATATACCACACTACAGACAACAACAAACAGGGGAAAACCACCAAGTTTCAAGACCTAAGTCTCCTAAAGGGCCGCGGTTCCGCGGCATAAGCACGCTTAGGCCGCTGAACTGTTAGTGTTTATGCCCTAGAAGGCCATTACTGTATCATACTAGCTTGTATATTACTTAATGGAAGCTTGGGATATTCACATGTATATAACAGTCTTGCTAAACATGGTAGTATGCTACTTGGTTTTTCTATCTTAATATGTGAGTATACGTATTGATAGAGCTCTTAGGATCTTGCTTGTCTACCAGCGTTGTGATGGCAGTCACACTAGTGGGGGCTGGGTAGTCTACAAGCACATCCTTATTCTGGTCCCTGGTCGTTGGATTATCGAGACAGAGCATCGATACTCCGGAGTAGACTAGTGTGTACGCTTCTTATCCCAGTTGGGGAGATGGTCTGTCCCACAGCCATCAGTACGTCGTACTGGAGATAGTATGCAGGTGCTCGTTAGGTTACGGGTACACCGGACAGGACTCACAGGGAACTGTTGGTTGGTTTGATACCAGTCGTCAGTGAACAGTTCCCAGGTGACATGAGTACAGCGTAGTCCGCAGACTTGACACTGCTACTTCGCCTCGAGTGTGTCCCACTGTTCTTAGATTGCTACCCTACCACGGCTCTATGGAGTCGTGCAAACAGGTAGCAGTTGGGTGCAGTCCCGAGCACTTGGAGGCAGTGGCGGTTAGACAGGATTCGTCCCTCCCGGTATTGGGAGTAGATATCGTGCTGTGTCAGAGAGCCATTACGCAAAGTCCCTGGCCAGGGCAAGCGAGATTTGCTGGTAGGTTCCAGCAGTTTCTCAGGGTGTAATGGGCTTCACTCCGACACGACTTATACCGCTATTAGGGGACTGACGCTTGCCGCCCCCCTAGGCCCGATATGCGATAGTCTTGGACGAACGGACCGGACTGTATGGAGATTGTCACATCAGACTCAGTAGGAGTTCGGATGGGTTTACTCATCGGCCTTCTTATCGACAACTACCTGGGGACCGTTACGTACAGCTAGTGCCGCTTGCGGTCTGTGGTTAAACCCACTGCCAGCGTAGTAGTCGAGTCTCTAGAGTCCCACACAGAGAGTTTCCTACTCCAGGCGAAACGATATAGAGGTTGCATAGTTTTGCGACAAAGGGTTCGGACGCATACGTGCGTTTACGCGCGTACGACTTTCGGACAGTTTTTACCAGTCGGCTTTGGTTTAAGCCAGTTACTGGTATCCGGTTATTGGATTTTTACAGTCTAAAGTTTTTCCGTATTTTTACGGATCGGAGGGGCGTTCTCGTAATTACTCGAGAAGCTTCTAGAAGATGTGACTAAGGAGGTTTCTTTTGGATAAGAGAGTGAGTCATGGTGGTGATTCATTCACTTCATTAATGCACATTTATTGCTTAATGACTCATGCTAATGAATCATCACAAGATATTTTATGAAGCATGCTTATTCATTTCCTTTATTGATTATTCTAAAATAAGAATGCTTCATAATATTATGATACACTCTCTCTCTTCTCTCATTATCTTATCACACATTCTCTCTCCTCAAGCTCTCATCTTCAAACCCTAATCCTTAATCCTCATGTGTTGAGATCAAAGGATTAGTTAGACTAAACAATCCATAACCTTCACTCTATATCATCCTCTCATCTTTGATTAGCAATCAAAGTTGATTAGTTACCTCAAGTTAGAGGTTTAGCTTGGTGTTTTGCTCTCGGGTGGATCGTCTACTACCTAGAGAAGGTCGAGGAGAACAAAGGAGGACGTAAAGAAGAAGGACCGGTTTCATTAGGTATAATCCCTAATCACTTGTGAAATGAAACTCATAGAATACGGTTATTTATAGTTTAGCTTCGATTCAAGCGGTTAGTCGATGTTCGTTGTTTAAACTTGATCGTTTTTGTAAAATCCGCCTCCCCACAAGAACTGGGGTGTACTACATCGACTTACATGAACCGCGGCCATTCTGGCTCGTCAGATGAAATCTTTTCAGGGGCTGATTGGTCTTTTCATGAAGGGTCAGAATGTGGCCCTAGGGTTTCAGTCTCCTGCCTATAAATAGTCCAGAACTTGCCAAAGCCAAGGGTGCTTATTCTTGTATTTAGATTTTAGAATACATGTTGTTGTTCTTCTTCCTCTTCTCATCTCTTCTCCATTAAAACCTTGTAGTGAGCTTTTGTGAGTGAAGTGATGAATAAAAGAGTTCTTTTTGTTACCAAGCTTGTCTTGTTATGATTGTTAATTATAATTGCTTGTATTTTTCATTTGCTAATCTAGTTGTTGTTATTTGTTGTTTGTTTCTTTCTTGTTCTCTTTTTCTTTATCCTTAAACAACAATGATGCTTAAGCTTGATCCTTGCCAAAGTGAGGTCTCAAATAGCTAGTTGTAATCTTCTAACCTCTTTCTTTCTATCTTCCTCCTTTGTTTTATTTTCCTTTTTCTTGTAATGGGTGAGTAGTTTTCTCACTTGTTGGGGTAGGATAAGGAAAGTTTGAGAGAAGTAAATCTCTCTCACTCTTTTCTTGCCCAACATCTTATTTCGGACTCCCGTTAATTGAACCACAATCCGCTCCTTACGGCACCCTATCCTACATGATAGTGGTGATTCCTTAATGAGACTGGTTGTGGTTGAATTAACCGGAGGTTAAGGCTAAGAGCCAAGAACGGACGGACAAGAACCAAAAGGAAGAACTTAAGCGTTGGAAAGCCTAGCTTATACTCGCAAGTTCCTTCCTAGTCGTGCTAATCCCCGTTGTTGCCGATTACCGTAACACCGATATTAAGAGTGGCAACGAAAGAAGTGAGCGACTCCTAACTCAAACTAACCTAATCCTAACCCTAACAAGCTCTCTTTATATATCATTTTAGCACATAGTTAATCTAAAAACAAACCTGGACATTTGGACTTAACTCGTTAAAGTACATAGAAAAAGATTCCCATCTCCCTGCGGACGACCCGTACTCAACCGGCTAGCTACAAGCGAAACCGTATTGATTGCGGTAATTAACTAAGCATGCAAAAACTCTACCAATCACTCCTCTGTAAAATTTGCCTGCAGGATTCTTTATGCCAAAAATTTCTCCCCCTTCCAATAATTGATCTTGTGCAGGATTGTTTGCACCGCGTTAAAAAAAAATTGTTTGCAAAGTGATTGTGTTTACTGTTTTGCATATTTAATTGGACTTTAAGGGGCTTGACACCAATCCAGATTGGGTGGGGATTTCATTACCCTTCCCAGGACACCAGAAATCACATAAAGCATATTGCATTGACCATCAAGTTAATTAAAAAAGATTAGACTCAACCCTAAGGACTTCACGCTCAGTAAGACAAGGGAATAGTTGTAGGCATCGACCGTTGATCCTAACCTGACTTTGTGGTGCCTAGGCTAGACAGGTAGTGAAAGGTAACTTTAAAAGGCCCGTCTCACGGTGATTTGTGAGCGGATCCTTCCTTTATCTACTTGTGCTTACCTGGCCACAATTGGCGGTGAAGAGGCGGTTTGAGGTCCTATTTCTTGCCCTTTGGAACAGTTAGGAGCTGTCTAGCTGACCTAGGTGACCCTGGATCTAGGCTTGATTGTGCATTTTGTGATTGATTGTGTGTCTAAGCTTTTTATTGAAAATCTTTTTTGCAAAAAGCTCCACATAAAAAAAACACAAAGAAGAAAAAGGGAATTTTTTTTTACAAAAACTTGCAACTTGTCGCTAAGAAATCCGTGCACCCCACATTCTTTTTCTTCTCCGTTCTTACATCATGGGTACCCCACCTCATAAAACTCTTGCCGAACTTTGGTATCCTGAACCAAACTTTGCTTCCTACGCGAATTGTTTTGGTCGAATTATGGACGACCCCTCCATGCCCAAAATTTCTTTGAAAGATCGAATAGAAGCGTCTAGGAGAAACAGTTCGACTCCACAATCAACTTTGTATCAACCGTTTCAACCTTCACCACCTTCTTTCGTTGATACCCCTTTTTCGAGTCCTCTTGTAACTCCAAAACTCATGTCTATCGCTGAACATATTGAACAATCTCGTAACTGATCTTTCACTCCTCTCAACACATCCAGTTCTAGGGATCAACAGTTCCATTCACCTTTTTATCCAAATGTTGATCCTAATCATGTCCAACCATTCAGTTCCTACCAATCCTAATCGACTTTCACACCTTCCCTAGACATTGCTTCTACACAACCATTTGGAAGTTTCACGTATCCAAACAATTTTGAATATTTTACTGAAACCCCTTCACAACCCATGTCTAGTCTGGAAGAGTCGTTAGAAGCGTACATTGCAGCAACAAATCGACAGATGAGGAATTTGGATGCGTCCATTGCCGCCCTTATGCAACCTAGTGAACCGGTAGCTAGTTTCCAACTAGCTCCAAAAAATCCAATGTATGAGGAGGCGGTTGGACAGAGTGAGAATTTGAGTGGTGAGAGTGAGTTCTACACCCTTCCAAATTAAACCTACCCATCACCAATTGAATCCCACAACAACAGTTTTCAAACAAGTGTCCCAAATGATTCACCAGTTGAAAATAAAACGTTTAATGAGTTGTGCGACTTTGTAGTGCTTGATTTGCCAGATTGTGAAGTGTCCCTTTCGAGTGAAACCATCACCAATCCCTTTGACCTCTACACCTCCAATCTAGAACCTGAATTGATAAATATCCATGCTTTTGATGAGGTGTCTAAAAAAATTGATTTTCACTTGATTGAGGATATAGACGCCTGGAATATTTTGGATGATGAACCTGTAGATTTGACTGAAATTTTATCTCCAATTCATCATCCCGAGTCATTAAATGTTTCTCCCGAACTTCATATGCGTCTTGATTTTGAGGATAATTGCATGGATGAGATAACTTTTGAAGAGAATTATGAGGATTGTATTGAGGATGAACCAGTTTTGTTTGATGTGTCGGATTTTCCAATTCATCCTCCTGAACCTTTAGCTGTTATACTTCCTAAATCACCCCCTCCTTTCCATTGTTCTGACCACGCAAACGATCACGCAGGAGGACCGTGAGCTTGAAAAATTTCTATTCGATCACAGCAGTTTGGACACCACTAGTGCGTACCTCTTTGAATCTAACGCAGTTCTCACAGCAAATAACGGTTACGAGTGATTCACTTTTTCGGACGATTTTGAAGACTCACCGCCCGAGTTTGAGTCCTTTGAATTTTCAGATGAGTTAGTAAAACCATCAGACTCGGTTGCTTACAGTTATTTCGAACCATTGATTGAATCCTTCGAGTTCGAGACAGTTTGCTTAGGTGAGAATAAGACTATCCCTAAATCACTCCGTTTCGTCCTTTCCATCGTTTCGACCGCGCAAGAATCCGTCGAGCTTCCATTTTCAATGGATGGTTTACCAAGTTCAATATACCCATGTTTTCTCGTGAATCTTGAGGGATTTGACCCCATTTCTCGATGGGTTGATAGATTAGCACAATTGCTTTTAACATATCGGTCATCACAATTTGCGCTAATTATTCACTCGAATTACGCCCTCAAGTTCGTACTACACTTCTTTCTCTCTTCCGCCATTCTTCTCCGAATATACCGAGGCCATATTCCACCTTTCTTCCCATACGGTCTCGTGTATTTCTCAACTCCTTTCTCTACACTCCATTCTTTCACCAATCCTACCATTATCACGATAAATTTTTTGAATGGTTGGTGCCAACCTTTGGCCTGTGTAAGGCCTTGTATAGTTTGATTTTTCTCCTCCCTAACTCTGAACTTTAACGTTTAAAACAGTGGAAACACTGTCTCACTTAAGTTTGGGAGGACCTTTTTGTATATATTTTTTTTGTTTTTCTTTTAACAATAAACAATAAAATTTTTTATAAATAAATAAACAGGGGAGTGCCGACATTTTGACCCTCTTGGTGTAGCCTGACAGTGAGGACACTGTCAAGTTTAAGTTTGGGGGTATGCTCGGTAAGCCTTCTTCCTTCACATTCATGTGTATATTCTTTCATTTGCATACTTATTTTAAAACCAATAAAAAAATGAAAAATTATAAAAATTAAAACATTATATTTTGGCCATAATTGACTTGAGTTTGACAAGAAGGTTAACTAGATAGGAATAACTAGATCTTAAACTTAGTGAATTAAAAACCATAAAAATAACCTTTCTTAAAATTTAACTGTAGAAAGTATATGTCTTTGTAGTTTATTTAGAAATAAGAAAATTTCGAGTTCACTTCTTGGGCTAAGTTAAAACAAGGGAAAAGTATTGATATTTTTATTAGAGTATAAGTCTGAAAAATAATCCCTAAGCTTAAGTCTAAATTCTGAAAATATATACCCTACAAATTGCACAAACATGAACCTTGAAACTTAGAATAGTAGAAGAGACCTTGAAATGCTCTTGTCTAAAGTCCTTAGTACGAAGAAAAAAAATATAAGTGTGAATAAAGAAAAAAATGAACACTGGTTTTTGTAATTACTTAAGGCTGCAAAAATAGAAAAAATATTTAGCGAGGGTGCTTTATCACCTAGTGCTTTAGACCAACTGGTTTGTGAGTCACTGTAATAGCCTTAGGTGTTACAAGACTAGAAATTACGCTTTAATGTGCAAACACATTTTGTAATCGGTTGTTGGTACCTCAAGAAGTATTAACGGTCGCATGAAGGATGTGTGAGCAAAATTCATCTAAAAATTCACCAATTAAGAAGTGCTTTGGACGACGGACAAGAGTATGATAGCTTGATTTGAATTTCCATGTGTAGGGATGATATATACACACACGTAGGGGATGTGATTGGGATATAGATAAGAGATAGGAATGAAAAATAGGACTTATATCTTTAATAGAGATGATAAAAATTCCTAAGTTGAGATGGAACCCTAGAAGGAAAACTTGAAAGATGCCAAAAGCTAAGTAAATTCACAAGAATATATAAAATCTTAAGTTAAATGATAAGGAAGCGTGAAAAATACGGGTGGATAATTTATGAGTCAGAGATAATAGAGTTTCTTATTAGAAGACCAAATTGGAGAATAAAAGTCAATAGGACGAATTGATAGGATTTCGTGGGAAGTATCCGCTGAAAACCTTCAGGAGACAACACTCCTCCTACTAGGGACACCTAGAGGTTTAACAGCTTGTTGTACAAGCTCAGTGCAATCGCGTTTCCCTACGAAAGTGAGGCTAGATCTTTTTCGAGAATAAAAACTAGGTTTGCTCGAGGACGAGCAAAAGATAAGTTTGGGGGTATTTGTTCATACCATAATTTTGCATTATTTTATTCCCCATTCTTATTCAGTTTACAAATAAACATTTGCTTTTGACCCATGTCTGCTACATAGTTGCAGGTTACAGGTTCTCAGAATAAAAACAGTGAAAATGATGAAAAGACGATACAAAAGTGAGACCACGACCAACAAATGGAAGAATCTTAATCAAGCCTACAGTTTGAAGACTAAACGAAGATCAATGGACAAGTTCATAGATTACAAAGGCAGTGCAAGGTTCAAGACTTCGATACGAAGCGAATGGTAAAGTCCACTACATTATTCACTGTGGAAATATGAAAGAAGACCAGAAGACATTCTGAAGAACAAAATGAAGAAAACAGAAGACACCAGCAACAGACAGAACCCCAGGAAAAATCAGCTAAAGAAGCCCCTACTTGGCCGCAGAACCGCGGCCAAACCTGCCTTTTGGCCTCTATTCCGCGGCCATGGGAAGCCCGTGTCGGTGCTAAAAAGTGTTGCTGGCGGCGCGTTGACTAGTCTTTCTTATAGGGTAAAATTGTAAATGCAGACATGACTCGATTGTAACCCTAGGGTTTCTACGATCTATAAATAGAAACCCTAAAACCTTTTTTTAGGTTATGCCTCTTCTTGTGCCTCTTTTCATTTTATCAAAATTCATATCTGTAAATTTCTGCAATGTATAAAGAGAGCATTGATTTGTACGAAAAATTGTGTTTGTAGTTAACCGCAATCAGAACGGTGTCGCGTGTAGCTAGACCGAGATGAGTACGGGTCGTCCTCAGGGAAACGTTGAATCTTTTACTCTTACATTAGATGTGTTGAGAAAGAGAGGAGGGATAAGGAATTTTGAAGAATGGTTTCTAGATCTACGTTAAGCAAGAATGCAAAAATATAGATCTAGATTATTTAAGGATGTAGTTAATATAATAAGGGGGCTTGTAGGGTTCATTAGGATTTAGTAGTTATGGACGATTAATTAAAAGTTACCATTTTTATCCTTTAATAGATTTAAAACTAGAACGACGGTAATGCGTGTAGATTAGGGTTTCTGGAGGGAAAAGGAATCCCACTCTTAACCCTTATCTCGACACGGAACTCCGTTCATATCTAGCCTTTACTAAAACAATCATTAATCTAATCGCTAATCGCGGTTGGAACTAGCAAAGAATTGTTAGCGCGCCCGATTAGGATGTTAATGATTCTTTTAATAAAGTTCATAAACTTTATAGGACTTAAAAAGGGTTTAGGGATGTTCATCATCCATTAGCCTACTCTAATCCTACGAACCCTAACAAGTGGAGAATTACTCGCGCATGTTGGGAGAAAAAGAGATGGAGAGAAAATGCAATAAACCACCTTTATTAATCAACAAGATCAAGTACACTTTGATTCCTTAGAAAATGATTACAAAAACCTAGTTTGCTTTTCGATCTCTTCTAAGGAAGTAGATGAACCGTTGATGATCAGCCTGGATGCGTGAGCCGTCTTGGACTTCGTGATCTCGTCGGCTTGATGCCTTTACCAAGAGGCTCTCGGTCCATATTTATACTCCAAAGGCCAGAACCCTAGCTTCCAATTTTGGAAGCCAACAGTTAAGATTCTCCCACCCAAATCGCAGCTTCTAAATCTTCTTCCACGCGGCGGATTCGCGGCCAACAGGGGGGTTTGGCCGCGGATCCGCGGCCTTATGATGTGGTCCGTTGATTTGGTTTCTGTGGTTTTTCTCTTTATGACACGTGGAGTTCTCTGGAACCTTTGGAAATTGGAAATCTTTTCTTTGTTTCTGCCCGAATTGATTTCTTAGTTTGCTTTATTAATTAGGCAGGTTTGCTCTTAACAACTTTGATTCCCTTGATTTTAGCCCTGAAAATTCTGCACAACAACTCAACAAATAATATTAATAGAGTTTGTTTTATTGAGATATTAATTTCAACATTAAGATTTAGTCAATGGTATTTTTGCATACATTTTCCTACCAAATGTTAATTATAATATATCAACACATGAAAAATAGTATTTTTACAGATAAACCCTCATATGTATCATATATTATAATAAACACCTTTTCTGGTATAGAAATAGTAGGAAAAATGTAATAACAAATGTGCAGTTTTATCAACTGAACAAATACCCCCAAACTTATCTTTGATAGTCCCGAGCAAACTAGTTTATTCAAGAGAAGGAGAAAAAGAAAGGAGAGAACTAATCACACTTTCGTAGGCAAACACGATTGCACTGAGCACGTGCAACAAGCCGTTAAACCTCTAGGTGTCCCTAGTAGGAGGAGTGTTGTCTCCTGAGGGTTTTCAGCGGATTACACCCACAAAATCCTTATAATAAAAGAGAGATGGTGAAATTTACATATAAATATAAGAACCATAAAAGAAATACTTTGAAAATTTAAAGTTTCCAACTACACTAGCTTTTCAGTTGTCATGAACCCTATCTTAATAGTCATGAAAAGATGTTAGAAATCACATTATCCCTCAATAAAACAACGTCTTTATTCTTCATTCCTACCTTTCATCCAAACATCGATCATATAACCCTACATGTGTGTAATGGACATCCCTACACTCGGAGAATTCAATTCAAGCTATCATACTCTTGTCCATCTACCTCAGTACTTTTTAATTTGATGAATATTTATGGATTTGCTCACACATTTTCATGCGACCGTTAATATTTCTTGAGGTACTAACCGACCGATTACTTATGTGCTTGCTGATTAGGTGATAGTATTTTCCTCGTCTTGCACCACCTAAGGCTTCGCAGTGACTCCCAGACCAGTTGGTCTAAGGCACTAGGTGATGAAGCACCCTTGCTATATTTTTTTATTGCTGCCTTGGCGATAACAAAAGTAGTGTTCATTTTTCTTTTCACCACTTTATATTTTATTCATTTTTTTTATTTCCTTCATACTTTGGCTTTCAGACAAGAGTAATTCAAGGTATCCTCTACTATCCCGAGTTTCAAGACGTGTGTAAGTGCGTATTGTAGGGTATCAACATTCAAATGTTTGGCTTCCAGAATAGAAACTATTTTTCAGACTTATTTTTATCCTCAGATTAGTGACTTCCTTCATCTTACTAACCCTTGGGACAACGGCTCATAACCACTTATTACCAGTTCGTTTAAGAAAACTTCTAATTTTCTTGGTTTTCTTAAACTATTCCTATCTTTTGGATGTAATTTTTCACTTTCTACTCTTTTGTTATAAAAGAATTTTTTTTTTAAATTTTTGAAAATGTTGTGCTTATGCAAAATATGATGCAAATTGATGTGTAAATAAGCACAAACCTCCCTCAAACTTGTTTTCAACAGTGTTTTCACTGTTGCTATCTGCTGGATCATAAAAACCTGTAAGCTTGGGAGGATATTATTAATGGGGGAAAGAATATATGAAAGTGAAAATCCTCTCCCAAACTTATTTTTAGCTCACAAATTTGAGGACAAAAGTTATGTTCAAGAGCCAAAAATATAAACCCCCCCCCCCTCAAACATAAGTTAGACAATACGAAGCATTTTAAGAGGGGGTGAGTCATTTGGTCAAAGTAAGACTTTACAAATACCAAAAGTTAACACCAACCATTCAAAGATTTTATCAGTATAGCGTATAGGTTGTTGGAAGAATGTGTTGTATCGAGTCAAGAAAAAATGGGGAAGGGATAAGAGGTGGTCTGGAAAGGGTTTGAAATTAGAGAAAAGAAAGAATGAGAAAGAATGTGAATGATTAGGAAGAAGGAATGGTGGCGGTTCAACCTCTATAGGTGGAGATTGATCAATCACAAAATCCGTATTGTTTAAAAATTCAAGTTCGTCAGCAAAAAGTTCTTCAAAACTTTTATCAATGGTGTGATTGAACATTTTGCTGTCAAAGAGTTTTGTGCCAGAATTTATCCTACTTGATTCATCAAAAATCATTGAGGTAGAGGACTCGAAAAACTCATCTACCTCATTTTCAAAAATATCTAAATCAAGTCGAATTTCTGGTATTATTGAACTTGAATTAACGGATTGTGATTCATCAAAACTCACTGAAACTATAGGAACAGAAGAAGAACCGGAGAAAATAGAAGGTGAAATGGGTAAACAAATTGGTGTGTCGAGTGTTGCTGTACCAGATATGGAAGATGGAGGCTGTATTTCTTCGGGTATACCTTTATCATCAACTTCAAGACAAATTTGGGGTTCGGGAAGAATTAAAAGCTCAAGATGATGACCACAAGGAAGTGAAAGGATTTGATGAATTGGTGGGACAAAATCATCCAAAATTTCGGGTCCATCAATCAATATATCCCCAACGTCAATCACCTTATTCAAGTGAAGGTTAAAATTCTCAAACACCTCATCAAAAGTATGGTTTTCAATCAGTTTTGGTTCAAGAGTGGAGGGGTAGAGATTGTTGCGCCACGGCAGCGCCCCGGCCTCGTACTCGAGGCCAAATTGCGGAATCAAAATTTTCTTATCTTATAAACTGGCGCTACCGCGGACAATATACCCGGATCGAAACCATTAACCTAATGCTAGCTAACAAGAGATGGGGTGAGAGTTATACCGAGTGATCCGAGTCCTCCGGTCTTCTCTTCATCGTCCCGATCTCCCGCGGAAAATCTTGTCTCCATATCGTCGCCTCCTCGCCGGAAAGGGCACCACATCGCCTGCGTCTTTTACGGGCTCCCGCCTCAATACCGAGGCAACTCGGGCATGAAGCCGGCAACTCGACATGCTCAAGATATACTGTAGAATGTAGTGTAGAAGATGCTTGTCTCTTTAGGGTTATGTTGTTGCCATTGATGGATGGAGGAAGAGGTAAAGAAAATTGGTTCTTTCAATTTTCTAGCAAGAAGAAGATGAGATGAAGAATGAAAACTCTCAAGAATGGAAAAACTCTTCTTCTCTTTTCTCACAAGTGTTCTACCATTTTTCATGTCCTAAATGAGAATGGTGGAGTAAGGATTATGAAGCATGAAGGGAGGTGATGGTAGGAGAAAGCAAGAGGTGACCACAACCTTAAACATCATCATAACAAATCTACATCAATCCTAATCCTTTCTCATCACCAAAAAGCAAGGAAAAGACTAAGAAAGCATCTCATGATTATGAACCATCATGAAGCCCCACAATTGCAAGAAAACCCCTCCACAAATGGTTATTTGCAAACTTGCAAATAACCCCCTCCATCGGAAAAGTCCGGCCGGGAAAGAACAAAGGAAAACCGGCCGGAACGGAATGCAAACTGGCAACTCCAGAAAACTGGTCCCGTAATAAATTACAGGAAAACCCCGATACTGTGCATACACACCCGCATCTGTATTCCGACCGGATACAAATGCAATGAGACAAAATCTACACTGTACTAAACTAGGACCGGCTTAAGCCAAAGCCGGCTAGTAATATCCGTTCGATCCTGATCCGTGCAATACCGCACGTATCAGATCGAACCCTGCCATATAACTATACGGCCACTAGTACAAACCGTCCGATCCTGATCCGTGCAATACCGCACGTATCTGATCGGACCCTGCCATATCTCCATACGGCCTCTACAGCGTTTCGCCCGAAAGCTTGAGTAACTGAAAGTGTGGTGGACTCTAAAGACTCGTCAATACTATGGCTATGGATTTAACCACTAGCACGTCAGAGGTATAAGCCAATACGTGACGGGCCACCAGCTATTGACCAAAAGGGACGTCGATGAGCGAACTCATCCTGACACCCTACTGAGCCTCTCAGTGACAATATCCGTACAGTCCGGTCCGTTCGTCTATGAGCATCGCATGTCGGGCCTAAGGGGTTGGTAAAAGTCAGACCCCCAAAAGCGGTACAAGTCGTGTCGGAGTGTAGCCCAGAACGCCCTGAGATACTACTGGAATACCTACCAGTAAATCTCCTGCCTCGACCGAGGGCTTTGCGTAATGGCTCTCCTAGACACAGCGCGACCTCACCCCCAATACCGGGAGAGACGAACCCCTGAAGATCCGCTCACTGCCTCCATGTGGCTCGGGACTGTACCCAACTAAAACCTGTTTGCACGACTCCTTTGAGCCGTGGTAGGGTAGTAATCAAAGTACAGTGGGAACTCACATGAGACAAATGACGATCCTCAGGTCGATGAACTAACCTGTACACATGTCACCAGGGAACTGCTATCTGACGTCAGGTATAAGACCAACTAGCATGTTCCCGGCGAGTCCTGTCCGGTGTACTCATAACCCAATGAGCACCTGTATACATCTTAGGTGAACCAACTGACACCAGTGGCTTGTGAGACCGGCCACCGCCCCTCGTCGGGGTCTCGACTGTATACACTAGTCTACTAATAGAGTATCGATGCCCTGTCTCGAAACTCCTACGACTAGGGACCTTTTAAGGATGTGCTTATAGACTACCAGCTCCCACGTATATGATCGCCATCATACTGCTGGTAGTCAAGCAAGAATCCTAGGGGCTCTATCAACGTGTAATAGCGACATGTCAGGTCACCTAAAGCAGTACACGATGATAAAGATAAACCAGATAGTATACTATCATCTCGAGTAAGACTGTCCTACCGGGATAGGTCCTCCCTCAATCATTGCAATCACGTGCCTGTGATCCAATAATTGACTCTGAGGGCACTATCTCCAACAATCTCCCACTTGCACTCAAGGCTAATTATTGCGATGTCGTATACTCACAGCCCGTGTGATACCGAACACCCAACTCCTCTACTAGTCAGTCTCACAAAACCCGTTTGTGAAACTATTGCGTTCAAGGAATAGCCTCAGTGAGTGGATCCGCTCAGATGTTTCTTTCTATGTCTCTCTATATCTCATGTTCGCGGAGAAAGCCATCTCCCGAGATGAGCAATACCTGTCTTAGAATATGTCTGGATATCTGATGGGACCTAGCTCATAAATGAACTCCAAATCCAAACTTCTTAGACTGTATCGATAACTGAACTTAATCAGTACCCAGCGCCATGCCTCCCTCAGTATTTCCTTGGACCACCTGTCCAAAATACTGCCCCTCGTCAGAAGGAGAAACTATAACTCTGACAGCCACTTTGCCATCCATGTTACCTTGGAAGCTTGGAGTGATAACCGTCTCCTAAAAGAGGCCGTCGTTATCATATCCCTAGGACACGCACTTATGTCCTAAAACTGCTTCCGATTGGTTCTCCAAGATTGGATTAATATCAACTTATTGCATCTACTGCAAGAACAACATCTGGTGTGGTACTTGACATCTCATGATTGACTCAATTGCCTAAGCAAGTGATCTGTCAATCATGCGTATCCCTCACCCCTTTAGTCTGTAAGACACCTTTAGAGAGGGTGACTCCATTACCTGCAGGTATACTATCGTGCCAGGAGTCGTCCATTCTAAATACTCATAGAATGCTGTCAAGGTACCCAGATTAGGAAACCACCCAAATCTAGATCTAAAACCATAGATCTAGTAACCAGAATGTCTGATATAATATCCAAGTCCTGTGTGGAGAAACCACTGTGTGACAACCAAAGTATAACCGATCGTAGTATAGGAATATCACTTCCTACTCTGTGTATGTCATCCAAATACCATGACATTACACCCTACTACCTTCTCAACAGATCCATCCCCTATTCTGATGAAGTCAAACTTATGACTGTCAGGTCAGAAATAGATGATCTATCTCCGCTGTAACTGCTTTAGTCTATAAATAGACATAAGTCTGATGACCACCAATGCTTCCGCTGCTCCCACCGACTACGACAACCCTCTGCCAGAGTCATATAGACGTGCACTTCTAAAGCTAGTTTAGAACGACGCAATACTCATCCTCCTGCCGGGTCTCACAGTCTGGAACAACAGCAATGGTAAGTCTGGGTAAACAAGAACCTCCCTGCCACCGTCCTTGAGCATACCGAAGTACCTCTCGAGTGCCTGAGGTTACCCATCATATCTGCGGAGTGGCCAATGGAATGTCAAAACAGATTGAATCTTTAGGTTCCTTATCAAATCTTCAGTAATCGTTTGCGGTTCTGAAATCACTTCCAGTTCTACCATACTCCCACTACTGTTTTTGAAAAATCCATTTTTAATAAAACTGTGGCGAGTGAAGAACAATATCACTATTGATCTTCCAGATGGTAGAAAATCAACCCTCGTCATAGCCTGGGTCAACCCACAAACAGCCATTACAGAAACGTGCCTTGAGTTGTCCAGTGTCTGGTTTTAAGCATAAGCCGGACAACTCCCCGTACCTTAACAATGTCAAGATATGAACTGTTCTATATCCAATATAGAAACAGAGGCACTGATTTAATTGAACCAGATTCAAATCATGCAGCTGTCTCCAGTGCATGTCAACTAAATGGAAGGAGGCCGATCAGCGTTACTCAACTTAGGAATGTTTCCAATTATGAGTAACCTGAAAGAGAAGCTAGTTCTCTTAATCATTACTATCAACTGAACACCATACACAAGTATCTACATCTTTGATCACTTTGAAGAATCCCGATACTTGCTACACCTGGTTCTCTACTCTATTCAAATACCTATAACTCCTCAAAACTTAGACCCTGTGTTCCTACGAAACACATGTCTAAGAACTAGAGAAGTTAAAAGTAAACAGAATATAGTATGAGGACCAACCCCTCTGTCCTAATGGACACTGGACAACATACAATACTCTGTATAAGTCCGCTGAGTCTAACAACTCTTTCACTGTGCGTCGTAGGTTGAAAACTGTACTTATGGTTAAGAAGAATTACACCGCTGTTTAATGCTCCTTACCTAACCATCCACTGATATAGGTAAATGTCATCGACATAATATCAAAAGGTATATCTCACTCTATGAAAATAGACGTACAGATATATCAATTTGAAATTGGTGCACAACAGCGGATATTCAAAACCAAATATTTGCCGACCGGCAAACAGCCCAGATGATCTCCTCAAATATCACCGATTATAACGAATCCTGATATAATAAGGATGATCACCCTATTCCCAATGACTTACTCCCACTCATCATCTGTAAAACCATACAGATGTGAGAATCAAACCTGGTAAATACATACCCTGGAGCAAGTGTCCAATCGGGAAATCAGTTTTCTTTTAACATTACACAGTGAAACTGAAACATTGAAATGTTTCGGTGGGGTATCCTGGTATTCCTAGTAATGCCTCTACCAATTTCCAGATTCACAACTGTAACCGTATATCTCTTTGCCACATCTCCAAATCCCTTTATATGTCTTTAGTCATTACCTTCTGCACACCCCTTAGGCCAAATGGTTTTCTTCCTTCCCTACCGTTCGGCACCAGCCTATGGTTTGGAAGAAGACTATCCAATAAGCATAATGGGTGTACTTTCCTAGTCCTAGGAGCACTCGCAATGCGAGAGAAGGTGAAGATAAAAGACAACCGAATAAACCTTATTCCTATTTCTCCTGGACCAGAGTCCATCCCCGAACTGGAACAAGTTCCTTTCGAGTTCGTATATAACCATACGATGGAGTATCCAATAAACTGTAGATCTTCGTAGTGATACGGAGTGTCCTGGAGAAATACAAAGGTGATTTAGAATTGGCGAAGAAATACTTGGTTTGGTCGTGAATAGCAGTCACAATTTACTTTGCCCTCTTACTAATCCCTTTCTTTGTCTTAACTTAATACCTTCTGTACACCATCGTTATGCTAATTGGTTTTCTTCATTCCCCACCGTTCGGCACCAGCCTAAGGTTTGGAAGAAGACTATCCAATTTGCGTAATAGGTGTACTATCTCCTAAACCAAGGAGTACTCGCAATGAGAGAAGGTGAAAAGAAAAGACAACTGAATAATCCTATTCGTTTTCTCCAGAACCAGAAACCATTCTCGAAGTCCTTTGAGTTCGTATATAACCATACGATGGTTTTGTCCAATGGAAGTGGACGTTCGTAGTAATACGGGGTGTCCTGGAGAAAAGGGTAAAAGTAGGAGTGGCAAAGAGATTTGCAACTCTGACAATCCAAAAGCCAGTGTTAAGAAAGTTCGGTCAACTTGGTCACTGAGTCATAGTCCAGGGTTGGGTCAATGGTCGCTGCCAAAGAGAGAGAGAAAAGAAACACTCAGCGTGCATTCTAACCTAGATCAGAATGGTTACCAATTTATCTAATCAGGAAACCTCCCACTGTACCTCAAATTCTCCTCCAAACCTGAAAGAAGAATTAGTCGGGGTCACCCGAGGAGTAAACTAACTCATCAGTGGGAATCGGGATCCAACTATCATCGCATGATAACTTGACGGAATCCACTCAAGTCACCACACTCCAGAAGGTATGCGCATGCCTGGCAAGTTTCAGTTCTTTTGAAACTCCCGATGTGATTTTTACCCCTAGGACCCAAGTGACCTTGACACAGTCAACAAATCAGAGAGTCCTAGTCAAGTTCAACCCGTCATTATCCTGGATTGCATTAAACCCACCCGTACGAGCCCTTGACACAGTCAACAAGGCCGCACGACTGTCCTAACCAATCCCATTAATGCTACAAACAAACACTACTTAGCTACCGCACACTACGCCTTGACACAGTCAACAAACGCAGCACGAATACTAAGTAATACTTGTAAGAAATGACGGAGGGCTACGGCTGGTTGGCGAAAAACCTTTAACGTAATGAACTTGATATCGTTGAAGGAACTGCATAGCCTTTTATAAAAATATAGTGACGAAAACCTTTACTAAAGAGGTCATTCCCGGTGAAGGGATCTCGGCTCTTTCCCCGTAGAATGAGGTGCAGGATATTCCAACTGAATACCACGATGCAAAGCAAAAGTAATCGGCTATAGTGAAGTTAATGCCCTGATGCAAACTTCTGTCCAAGGGGTCACTCCCGGTGAAAGGATCTCGGCCCTTGCCTCGTCGACTGAGGAGCAGGATATTCCAAATGAATACCACGATGCAAAACAAAAGTGAACGTCCTTGCAATAACAGCTTTTTGAAAAATGTTCCAACAACATCAGATTAGGTTTGTTTATCTTGCATTGATCCGAATCAACGCAGTCCCATCAATTGATCACACCACAAAGAACGAAAATATACTGATGTACGTATATGCCATCCGCATTCGCCACTGGGTCCCGTCATCACCCGTTAGGTTACTTAACTAACGACAGAGCGGGGACTGGACTAGCGCAGATGCAAAACATATACAACATCTACTAATATATATACCAATATATTATATTCGCTCAAGGCGTGATAAGAAATGCAACATCACAGAAATGTACAGCATCACAGAACAATACAGATATCTGGAAACCCCGGGTTTCACAGAGCCGCTGCTGAAACCCGACGTTCCCCTGGTCGTGTGGATAGCCTGTGCAATGAAATCCTAGACCCCTACGGGCGCGGCAAGTCACCCGCTAAAACCTGAAGCGAGGCAGCCCCCTTCAGCACCGTGAATGGACCACCCAGCACTTCATGGAATCCAGTAACTTGGGCACCCCTCCTGGGTCAACCTGTACCCCCTACGAGTGCGGCGAGTAGCCCGCCAATCCTAGAGTGAAGCCCCCTCCGTCTCAATGCCATGAGATGCGGGCCCGTTGCCCTCTAGAACCCGGCTATCCGTGCACCCCTCCGCGGGGTAATCCTAGTACAGAAAGTAAAATATACATACACCGGGTATATCGACCGCAACCAGGTCGTGCCCCCAAAAGAATAATACAAACAGGCAGTGACGGCAGTCCACATGTCGGACGCTCGCCCCGCAATATCAAATGTACATAATACAACAAAACAGTACTAGCATTGCATCCAGGCTATCCCCCACGACCGATCCGCAACAACACAGCATAAACATAGAACATCAACGTGAAAATCACGTTCGCAAATCCGTCTAACCGGGCTATAGCAGTTAGACGGGATTTACCGATCAAGTGACATTCACGGTCGCAGATATAATGTAAATACTGTGAAATAATGTGTTTAAAAATATCTGATCGATCAAACTATTAACAAGTGTGCCCCCTAGAAATACTGTAGCACTCACAGAGAAACTGGGCCCAAATTTAATATCCCAAAACCCCTAAAATAAGCCCATAAGGCCACTGTATAAATTGGACAAAGTGAGCACAGTAGACTGCGGCGGAACCGCGGCCCAAGGGGGGTTTGGCCGCGGTTCCGCGCTCTACTGATCGACTGACACTGTCGAATTTTTACAGAAGTCTTAGAATATCTTGTACATCAGTTTTCTACAACCTGAAAAAAATTTTGAGCAAGGAAAAATTCAACAGAAAACTGATGCATGCAAAAACGAGGTTTTTGGAATTTTGGTCGATCGGAAATGCAAAACACATTAGAACAAGCTAGGTAAGGTTAATGGCGTGGCTCTGATACCATGTTGCGCCACGGCAGCGCCCCGGCCTCGTACTCGAGGCCAAATTGCGGAATCAAAATTTTCTTATCTTATAAACTGGCACCACCGCGGACAATATACCCGGATCGAAACCATTAACCTAATGCTAGCTAACAAGAGATGGGGTGAGAGTTATACCGAGTGATCCGAGTCCTCCGGTCTTCTCTTCATCGTCCCGATCTCCCGTGGAAAATCTTGTCTCCATATCGTCGCCTCCTCGCCGGAAAGGGCACCACATCGCCTGCGTCTTTTACGGGCTCCCGCCTCAATACCGAGGCAACTCGGGCATGAAGCCGGCAACTCGACATGCTCAAGATATACTGTAGAATGTAGTGTAGAAGATGCTTGTCTCTTTAGGGTTATGTTGTTGCCATTGATGGATGGAGGAAGAGGTAAAGAAAATTGGTGCTTTCAATTTTCTAGCAAGAAGAAGATGAGATGAAGAATGAAAACTCTCAAGAATGGAAAAACTCTTCTTCTCTTTTCTCACAAGTGTTCTACCATTTTTCATGTCCTAAATGAGAATGGTGGAGTAAGGATTATGAAGCATGAAGGGAGGTGATGGTAGGAGAAAGCAAGAGGTGACCACAACCTTAAACATCATCATAACAAATCTACATCAATCCTAATCCTTTCTCATCACCAAAAAGCAAGGAAAAGACTAAGAAAGCATCTCATGATTATGAACCATCATGAAGCCCCACAATTGGAAGAAAACCCCTCCACAAATGGTTATTTGCAAACTTGCAAATAACCCCCTCCATCGGAAAAGTCCGGCCGGGAAAGAACAAAGGAAAACCGGCCGGAACGGAATGCAAACTGGCAACTCCAGAAAACTGGTCCCGTAATAAATTACAGGAAAACCCCGATACTGTGCATACACACCCGCATCTGTATTCCGACCGGATACAAATGCAATGAGATAAAATCTACACTGTACTAAACTAGGACCGGCTTAAGCCAAAGCCGGCTAGTAATATCCGTTCGATCCTGATCCGTGCAATACCGCACGTATCAGATCGAACCCTGCCATATAACTATACGGCCACTAGTACAAACCGTCCGATTCTGATCCGTGCAATACCGCACGTATCTGATCGGACCCTGCCATATCTCCATATGGCCTCTACAGCGTTTCGCCCGAAAGCTTGAGTAACTGAAAGTGTGGTGGACTCTAAAGACTCGTCAATACTATGGCTATGGATTTAACCACTAGCACGTCAGAGGTATAAGCCAATACGTGACGGGCCACCAGCTATTGACCAAAAGGGACGTCGATGAGCGAACTCATCCTGACACCCTACTGAGCCTCTCAGTGACAATATCCGTACAGTCCGGTCCGTTCGTCTATGAGCATCGCATGTCGGGCCTAAGGGGTTGGTAAAAGTCAGACCCCCAAAAGCGGTACAAGTCGTGTCGGAGTGTAGCCCAGAACGCCCTGAGATACTACTGGAATACCTACCAGTAAATCTCCTGCCTCGGCCGAGGGCTTTGCGTAATGGCTCTCCTAGACACAGCGCGACCTCACCCCCAATACCGGGAGAGACAAACCCCTGAAGATCCGCTCACTGCCTCCATGTGGCTCGGGACTGTACCCAACTAAAACCTGTTTGCACGACTCCTTTGAGCCGTGGTAGGGTAGTAATCAAAGTACAGTGGGAACTCACACGAGATAAATGACGATCCTCAGGTCGATGAACTAACCTGTACACATGTCACCATGGAACTGCTATCTGACGTCAAGTATAAGACCAACTAGCATGTTCCCGGCGAGTCCTGTCCGGTGTACTCATAACCCAATGAGCACCTGTATACATCTTAGATGAACCAACTGACACCAGTGGCTTGTGAGACCGGCCACCGCCCCTCGTCGGGGTCTCGACTGTATACACTAGTCTACTAATAGAGTATCGATGCCCTGTCTCGAAACTCCTACGACTAGGGACCTTTTAAGGATGTGCTTATAGACTACCAGCTCCCACGTATATGATCGCCATCATACTGCTGGTAGTCAAGCAAGAATCCTAGGGGCTCTATCAACGTGTAATAGCGACATGTCAGGTCACCTAAAGCAGTACACAATGATAAAGATAAACCAGATAGCATACTATCATCTCGAGTAAGACTGTCCTACCGGGATAGGTCCTCCCTCAATCATTGCAATCACGTGCCTATGATCCAATAATTGACTCTGAGGGCACTATCTCCAACAGAGATCACAAGGGTTGGGTATGGTTTCACTTGAAATGGACCCTTCACAGTCGGGTAAATCAAACACTACAAAGTCACACAACTTATCAGACATTCTATTTGGTGTACTTAATGAATCTATGAAACTGGAGTTGTGGATTTCAGTTTGGAATGGGGAGGTTTGATTAGGAAGGGTGTACAGTTCTGTCTCACTACCCAAATTCTCATTTTGTCCTATGCCCGAATCATATACTGAAAAAATTTGGGCAGGTTTGAAATTCTTTGCTTGCATCCACTCTGTTGTTTCCTTCCTAATTTGGTTCGACAATTCCAGAAATTTTTCTAATGTCTGCTCCAGACTAGACTTGGGTTGATAAGGGGTTTCAGTATAAGATTGAAATTCCTGTGGATAATTAAAACTCCCAAATGACTGATTAGAAGAACTGTCTAGAGAAGGTGGAAAAGTCGGATTGGATTGATAGGAATAGAATGGTTGCGAAAATTGAATGGGAGTAGGGTCAACATTGTGATAAGAAGAATATTTATATGGGTTGGTCGGTTGGCTATCAAACTCTTCTTTGGAATGTGGAGGTGATGCTTGATATTGGTCCGGGTTGAAACTTTGGCCTCTAGCCCTAGCTATGTGCTCAGCAATGGACATTCGTCTAGGGGCTTCCTCACTCTGGGTATCAACTGAAACAGGTGTAGGATTAGGATACGGTTGATAAGACCTAGACTGAGGTGGCCAACTGTTTCTTCCTGCTTGTTCTATATGATCTCTTAAGGACATGGAAGAGCCGGACGGTATACCGAAGGGATTACGAAAACAAGAGATATCTGGTTGTGGACAGCAAAGCTCGGCAAGTGTTCTTCTGTTTAGGTCACCCATTATAAGAAGAGAAGAAGGGGGAAGGGTAAAAAGGGGAGAAAATAATTGGTTTGTTTTGAAAAATGACGGATTTAGACAAATCACACAAAAATGCACAAACAACCCTGAAACTAAGGTTACCTAGGTCAGTCTCTAGACCGCTCCTAGACTTCCAAAGGACAAGCCGCAGGATAAATCCTCTACCGCCTCTTTACTACTCTTGTAGCCAGGTAAGTGCCAGGTGAGTGGGAGGCTCGCCACTACCAAATTAGTGGTCCTAATTAAGTAACCACTCTCCTTAGACACACTTGCCTAGACACTACAAAAGCAATGCGGATAAGCGGTAGATTACCCACAACCTTCCTCTGTCCTTATTGAGCGCGACAGTCCTTAGAGTCTGATCTAGATATTTTTTAAATTAATGTAGAGTTGATGTAGATGCTCGGTTTGTGATTTGTGGGGCTTAGGAAGGGTGATGAAATCCTCACCTAATCTGGATTTTGGCCTTGCCCCTTAAAAATCCGTATTAAAATATGCAAAAACAAACCGCAAAACAAAACTTTTCAAAAATAGTTTTGAGCGGCGATATTTTGCAAAGAATCCTGCAGAAAAGATATTTTATTGGATTTCAGAGGAGAGAGAAGGAGGTTAGAATCTTACCAGAGAAGACTGAAGCCCTAGATCTCCTAACTGGCCGCGCTTCCGCCGCCGATGTGCACTTCCAGCCGCGGTTCCGCCGTAAGAGGGAGAGATCAATTGATGAATTTTTTTCTGTGGAATTCACTACTTCTCTGGATCTCAATGAATGTATCTGTCTCCTGTTTCCTCAAGTGTGTGACTCCAGATTCCCTCGCAAAATTCACACAATAATCGTTAAATATACAATTTACAGTTTTGTTTTATTTATGATACAGATCGTATAAGAATTCAACACAAATAGTAAGAATAAAAAATTACGCACGTATCCCCGGCAACGGCACCATTTGATTTGTACGAAAAATTGTGTTTGTAGTTAACCGCAATCAGAACGGTGTCGCGTGTAGCTAGACCGAGATGAGTACGGGTCGTCCTCAGGGAAACGTTGAATCTTTTACTCTTACTTTAGATGTGTTGAGAAAGAGAGGAGGGATAAAGAATTTTGAAGAATGATTTCTAGATCTACATTAAGCAAGAATGCAAAAATATAGATCTAGATTATTTAAGGATGTAGTTAATATAATAAGGGGGCTTGTAGGGTTCATTAGGATTTAGTAGTTATGGACAATTAATTAAAAGTTACCCTTTTTATCCTTTAATAGATTTAAAACTAGAACGACGGTGATGCGTGTAGATTAGGGTTTCTGGAGGGAAAAGGAATCCCACTCTTAACCCTTATCTCGACACGGAACTCCGTTCATATCTAGCCTTTACTAAAACAATCATTAATCTAATCGCTAATTGCGGTCGGAACTAGCAAAGAATTGTTAGCGAACCCGATTAGGATGTTAATGATTCTTTTGATAAAGTTCATAAACTTTATAGGACTTAAAAAGGGTTTAGGGATGTTCATCATCCATTAGCCTACTCTAATCCTACGAACCCTAACAAGCGGAGAATTACTCGCGCATGTTGGGAGAAAAAGAGATGGAGAGAAAATGCAATAAACCACCTTTATTAATCAACAAGATCAAGTACACTTTGATTCCTTAGAAAATGATTACAAAAACCTAGTTTGCTTCTCGATCTCTTCTAAGGAGGTAGATGAACCGTTGATGATCAGCCTGGATGCGTGAGCCGTCTTGGACTTCGTGATCTCGTCGGCTTGATGCCTTTTCCAAGAGGCTCTCGGTCCATATTTATACTCCAAAGGCCAGAACCCTAGCTTCTAATTTTGGAAGCCAACAGTTAAGATTCTCCCACCCAAATCGCAGCTTCTAAATCTTCTTCCACACGGCGGATCCGCGGCCAACAGGGGGGTTTGGCCGTGGATCCGCGGCCTTATGATGTGGTCCGTTGATTTGGTTTCTGTGGTTTTTCTCTTTATGACACGTGGAGTTCTCTAGAACCTTTGGAAATTGGAAATCTTTTCTTTGTTTCTGCCAGAATTGATTTCTTAGTTTGCTTTCTTAATTAGGCAGGTTTGCTCTTAACAACTTTGATTCTCTTGATTTTAGCCCTGAAAATTCTGCACAACAACTCAACAAATAATATTAATAGAGTTTGTTTTATTGAGATATTAATTTCAACATTAAGATTTGGTCAATGGTATTTTTGCATACATTTTCCTACCAAATGTTAATTATAATATATCAACACATGAAAAATAGTATTTTTACAGATAAACCCTCATATGTATCATATATTATAATAAACACCTTTTCTGGTATAGAAATAGTAGGAAAAATGTAATAACAAATATGCAGTTTTATCAACTGAACAAGCATCAAATAAAAATTGGGTAATTTCTTTCCTGCCGTAGTATAGATCTTTATTATCTGCCCTAGTATAGATCAATCATTCTCTGCTCTAGTTAGATAGTTAAATCATGTTTTTCAATTCCCTAATGAGTGAGTAGTCTCCTCACTTGTTAGGGTTAGATTTGGGGAAGGCTTGAGAGATGAAGATCTCTCACCCCTTTCTTTCCTATCACACGTTTTTATAGGACTCCATGCATACATGAACAGACCGCTCCCTACGGCACCCTATCCCATGAGGTAGCGGTGATACCGTAGTATAAACGACCGGTTGAGCGTGTTTTCCACGGAGGTTAGGGTAAGATTTAAGAAAGGAAGGACAAGAACCTAGAGGAAGAAACATCGTTTCTTCCCGATGGTACTAATCCACTTTATTAATTATTACCATAACACCTCATAGATCTTAATTAGGGCATAGAAAGCGGTGAGGAATATTGACTTTCCAAACTTAACCTAAACCTAACCCTAGCAAGGTTTTAGTCCTAGCTTAGATCAAATTTAGTTTTTAGATTTAATCAATCCGAAAACAATCGGAATTAACTCGTTAGAACAATTTGAGAATACACAAAATCCATGTGGACCGAACCATACTCACCGGCTAGCTACCAAGCGACGCCGTTCTTGATTGCGGTTATAAATATTCTTTGAATCAATCAATGATCCGTGTAGATGATATTTTATCCCATACTCAACATTCATTGTTATGCATCGCATCATGTAGTCGTAGTACCTGATAGAGTACTTTGTATGATTATTGCATACCCTGTTCATCATATAGATGTTATTAGATTGCACATGTTAGAGTATCGCAGTACGAGCATACCTGCGATTACCTTTATATGTTATTTACTATTCACGAGTTGGCAACTCATCCCCATTGTGCCACAGTGTTTGCAGGTCGACCCTTAGAGTAGTTGCGGCAGGGCTATGTTTGTATCTTTTTGCTACGGATACCACTGCAGTTGGCATGTGAGCCGTTTTGCGGATTGGTGGGTTGCGGTATCCGTTTAATTTCCATTTTGTACACTCTATTGTATCTAGTACTCTCCATCTACTATTTCTTGTATTGACTTAGAGACCAGTTGTGAGGACGATGTATATTATTTTGTACTCTGGATGTCGAGCTCATGTGAGCCGGCTTTATTTACGCAGTTTTATCTTTTATGCTGCTTTCGCTCATGTTGCTCATTTCTTGACTACGACGTCGTATATTTTTCTTGTGGTGGTTGTTTCCGCCGTTGGGCGTGATTGCTCCCGTTTGGGGATGCTTTATTCTTGTTATCAGTCATTTTACTTATATCCTGTTTTGTATCCGTTTTCGGGGCTAGTTTTTACAAAGGAAGTGCTGCCGAAATTTTTAAGAAAATAACTTGATCTTTAAAGATTTTACTCGAGTTTTCTAAATGTCTTAAATCAATGTTTTCTTCACTCACTATTTTCATGGTTTTGATTTCTGGGTTCAGCTTACTTGATCGTGTTGCGCCTGTAGACGTTACGTGGTTAAGGGCCGGTCACGGGCGGAACATTGGGTCGTGACAAAGTTGGTATCAGAGCGTAGGTTTTACCTTTAAGAGTGTAGGATGACCTTGGTATGATGGAGTAGGTAGCTGAAGCAGAGTGGAGTAGCGTGTGTATGTTCCGCGGCATACTCACGACACGGTACTCCGCCTAAGTGACCTTAGGACTTATTGGCTGAAATTCCTTCGTGATATATACATTCATGCGATTTGATTTCCGTATTCTTATCGAATCTTGTTTTCATCTTCAGCCACTATGCCTCCGAAAACTACGAGGGCACAGAGAGCGGAAGCGAGAGCCGATGTTAGAGTTGACTTGTCTGAGACGAGGACTGACCCGGGTAGTACTCCCGTCGTACCAGAGCAGACTGTTCCTCTTTCGACAGACCAGATCGCTATGCTAGGGGCCGGTATGCAGGAGATGATCCAGATGATGGGGTCGTTAGTTGAGGCCATTCGAGCGCAGAGACAGGAAGTTGTTCCACCCATTACGGGGACCGCGATGGTACCTACAGTTCAGGCAGTTACACCTGCAGCTACAGAGGTGATCCCAGTATCGTTATCAGAGTTTAAGAGGCTGAAGCCTCCGGTCTTCACAGGCACCGATGTAGCCGAGGACCCGCAGTCATTCATCGATAGGATGGCCAGGATATGTCGTTTACTTAGATGCTCCGTTGCCAGATGGATGGAGTTCGCGAGCTTTCTCCTGGAAGGTCTTGCGCAGAAGTGGTGCGAGTCGGTAGAGAAGAGCAGAGCAGCAGGTCTTCCTCCTATGACCTGGACTGAGTTCGTGACGGTGTTCCTTGACCGTTTCCTTCAACATGGTGTCCGAGATTCTCGAGCGCGTAGGTTCGAGTCATTACGCCAGACGCCGGATATGACGGTGGCGGAGTATGATGTGCAGTTCACCGAGCTCTCTGTTTATGCCCCATATTTAGTAGCTACTGAGGAGATGCGAGTCAAGAGGTTTATTCGAGGCCTGCTTACACCGTTGTTTCTTACGATCAGCGCACAGCATTGCGAGACCTATGCAGCAGCCGTAGATGCTGCCCTATTAGTCGAGGAGTGCCTTGCTGAGACTTCGGCAGTTCCAGGGCCGAAGAGGGTTCGTACAGATACGTCATCACAGAGACAGCCGTTTAGGCGCTACGACAGGTTCCGTTCAGGTACGGAGGGTAGTGGAGGCTCGGGATGAGGTCAGCTATTCAGCTCTTATTCCCAGGAGGGTCATTCGGCACCATTTAGATGTTTTTGGTGTGGGAGTACTTATCATCGTATTCGAGATTGTCCGGAGCCGCGTGAGGGCGAGACAGCAGTACCGCATGTCACTTTACCACCTTCTCCGCCTCATAGAGCTTTGCCTCTTGTATCTGCTGTTGTTCCGCGTCAGACTTACACGCAGAGAGGTCGTGGTCGCGGAGGGTTTGCTCAGAGAGGACGAGGTGACCGAGGCAGAGGGCAGCCATTTGCCGGCAGGGGACAGCCAGTTGCTAGTAGGGGACCGCCAGTCGCAGGTAGAGGACATGCACGGGTATTCTCTTTGACTCATCAGGACGCGCAGGCGTCCAATGCAGTGGTCCCAGGTATTCTTTCAGTTTGTTCTGTTGACGCACACCTGTTGTTTGATCCGGGATCCACACACTCATATGTTTCCACGCACTTCGTGCCGAGTTTAGGCAGAGAGTCTTGTTTGCTTGACCAGCCGCTTGTTGTGAGTACTCCGGTAGGAGAGTCTTTTGTTGCTCGATTTGTATATCGATTGTGTCCTGTTCGTATCGGGGAAAGGGATTCATTAGTTGATCTGATTCTCTTCGATATGTTGGATTTTGACGTTCTTCTGGGCATGGACTGGCTAGCCACATGTTATGCATCCGTGGACTGTTGTGAGAAGGCAGTCAGTTTTAGTTTTTCTGGAGAGCCAGTTCTTGTTATTCATGGAGACCGTAGCGTCACCCTTCCCAGCTTGATTTCGTCTCTTCGCGCTGGACAGCTTTTGAGGTAGGGATGTCAGGGATTTCTAGCCTATGTTTGCGATACTAGAGCTACAGAGGTTCCGCTGGACCAGGTTCCGATTGTTAGTGTGTTCCCTGATGTTTTCCCTGACGAGCTTCTTGGGCTACCGCCTGAGCGCGATATTATTTTCTGCATTGACTTGATTCCCGGCACGGGGCCTATTTCCATACCGCCTTATCGTATGGCCCCGGCGGAGCTTAGAGAGTTGAAAGGCCAGTTGTAAGATTTGCTGGATAAAGGGCTTATTCGACCTAGTGTGTCTCCTTGGGGTGCTCCAGTCCTGTTCGTCAAGAAGAAGGATGGTGGTTTGCGCTTGTGTATTGACTACCGCCAGCTGAACAGGGTTACCGTACGGAACAGATATCCCTTACCACGTATCGATGATTTGTTCGACCAGCTTCAGGGTGCGGGATACTTTTCGAAGATTGACTTACGATCAGGCTACCATCAGTTGCGGGTTCGGCAGGAGGATAATCTGAGGACGGCTTTTCGCATGTGTTACGGGCACTATGAGTTTTTGGTGATGTCGTTCGGACTTACCAATGCCCCAGCCGCGTTTATGGACTTGATGAACCGCGTTTTCAGGCCGTATCTTTATCAGTTCATCTTCGTGTTTATTGACGACATTTTGGTGTATTCCCGGAGTCGAGAGGAGCATGAGCAGCACCTGCGGATCACATTGCAGACTTTGAGGAAGCACCAGCTATTCGTGAAATTCTCTAAGTGCGCGTTTTGGCTTGACAGCGTAGATTTCTTGGGTCACGTGATTACGAGAGATGGTATATGTGTGGACCCGAAGAAGATCGAGACCGTTCAGCATTGGCCCAGACCAGCATCAGTTACGGAGATCCGCAGCTTTCTAGGACTAGCCGGCTACTACCGACGATTTGTACAGGACTTCTCCCGTATTGCTACACCGTTGACCGGGTTGACCTGGAAGGGAGTTCCTTCAGATTGGACGGAGGCGTGCGAGCATATCTTTCAGCAGTTGCAGACTCGTTTGACTACGGCGCTGGTGTTATCATTGCCTTCGGGATCGGGCGGATTTATGGTCTATTGTGACACTTCTGGCGTGGGGCTAGGGTGCGTATTGATGCAGCACGACAGGGTTATCGCGTATGCTTCTCGGCAGCTGAAGAAGCACGAACAGAACTACCCCACTCACGATTTAGAGATGGCTGCAGTGGTCTTTACACTCAAGATCTGGCGACATTACCTATACGGCGAGTCGTGCCAGATATTCACAGATTACAAGAGCTTGAAGTACATATTTCAGCAGCAAGACCTGAACCTTAGACAGTGTCGTTGGATGGAGTTAGTGAAGGGCTACGATTGTGAGATCCTTTATCACCCGGGCAAGGCGACTGTAGTGGCAGATGCTTTGAGTCGGAGGCCTGGGGGTAGTCTATCTTGTTTGAGCGCAGTGCAGAAGCACTCGTCGACAGATTGGCAGATTTTATGCGACAGTCGAGTGCAGTTCGAGTTCACTCCGATCGGGGGATAGCTTGCGCATGTCCGTGCACGTCCGCAGTTGCTTAACCGTATCCATGAGGCGCAGCCCAGTGATGACCGTTGTTCAGAGATCATGGCACAGATTGGACAGGGTAGATTTTCCGAGTTCGTGATCGATGATCAAAGGATACTACGATTTGGGACTAGACTGTGCGTACCAGATGCTGAGGGACTGAGGCGTGAGATTCTTGAGGAGGCGCATCGATCAGTGTGAAACGTTCATCCAGGTTCCACCAAGATATACCATGATATGAGAGATGTTTACTGGTGGGACGGGATGAAGAGGGATGTCACTGACTTCGTGTCGAGATGCCTGACTTGTCAGCAAGTCAAGGCCGAGCACCAGAGGCCAGCGGGAGAGCTACAGCTGTTGCCCATTCCGGAGTGGAAATGGGAGCAGATTTCTATGGACTTCATCGTGGGTCTACCCAGGACCAGTCGAGGGTATGACTCCATCTGGGTGATCGTGGATCAATTCAGGAAAGCGGCTCACTTCCTGCTAGTGTAGACCACTTTCAGATTTGCTCAGTATACCCAGATTTACAACGACGAGATCGTATGGCTGCATGACGTTCCGACACGTATTATGTCCGACCGAGGCACCCAGTTTACCAGCCGACTATGGCAGAGACTTCAGGAGGCTTTGGGCACCCGCTTGAGTTTCTGTAAGTCCATGCTACCTCTCCCGGTACTTACGGGCATGCGGAATTTGATGAAAAACAATTTTCTAGAGGCGGTAACATGGACTCAAAACGAATCTTTGTTAAACTATCTACCTAACAACCTAACTAGGAGTTGTTAACTACTCGGTTAGGGGGTTATACCTTTCTTTCTTGAACTCCTTCGTCTTCGACTCTCGATGGTGTGCGGATCGGCTTCACCCCGTCGTCTCCTTGCGCCGAAGATCGATCCACCCGAAAGCTTCCACCTTTGGCTTCTTCTTCGAACTTTGAAGAAACTAGTTCACTCGGTTTGCTAAACCTTGTGAACTAGAGTGAGTAGAGGATTGTTTTGGTGTCTTTTAATCTCTAGGGCAATGAGTCTCAACACATGAGAATGGTTTGCTTTGAAGTAGAGAGAGCAAGAGGAAGAGGGTGAGAACAAGGGAATGAGAGAGAGCTCAAAGGAGAGAGAAAGCCAATGAAAGAATGAGAAAGACTTTTCTCTCTTGGCTCTCATAATCCAAAGCCATCATAACAAATCATAGCAATCAAGTATTATGTGATGGTTTAAGCTACAATAGCCATATCATTTCATGCACTCATTTTTCACAAGAGAACAAGAAAGCAAAAAGTCTTTGCCATGAAATGATAGCCATTGTCATCATGATGGTCAACTCGTCAATCCTAGTCAACCGGTCAATAAAGTCAACAAGTCAACAAAGTCAACCCCTCAACAACCATGTCACCATAATACTTAATTAATATTATTGTTAATCATATATCATATTCTCATTAGGGTTTACCAAAAAGTCAATGGTCAACGGTCAACAGTCAACAACCCTAATGAGAATCCTCTGCCTCTGTCTCTCCGTCAACAGTGCATACACACCCGCATCCGCGTTCCGAGGAACACGAATACATACGAGATAAAATCAATCCCAAAACTTACACTAGGATCTGGCTTAAACCAAAGCCCGCTAGTGTTAACTGTCCGGACACTAAACGTGCACAAGTACACGGATGTGACCGAACCCTGTCGCAAAACCATGCGACGTGTCGCAAAACCATGCGACCTGTCGCAAAACCATGCGACCTGTCGCAAAACCATGCGACCTCTACTCTTTTGCCTAAAGGCGAATAGCTTTCTGTGTGGGACTCTAAAGACTCGACACTACACTGGCAGTGGGTTTAACCACAGACCGCAAGCGGCACTAGCTGTGCGTAACGGTCCCTAGGTAGATGCCGACAAGAAGACTGACGAGGTGAAACCCATCTGAACTCCTACTGAGCCTGAATGTGACAGTCTCCGTACAGTCCGGTCTGTTCGTCTGATACATCGCATGGCGGGCCTAGGGGGCGGTAAACGTCAGTCCCCTAATAGCGGTAAAAGTCGTGTCGGAGTGAAGCCCAGAACACCCTGAGATAACACTGGAAACCTACCAGTATATCTCGCTTGCCCTGGCCAGGGTCTACTCGTGTAATGGCTCTCCTAGACACAGCGCGATGTCAACCCCCAATACCGCGAGAGACGAATCCTGTCTAACCGTCACTGCCTCCAAGTGCTTCGGGACTGCACCCAACTACTACCTGTTTGCATGACTCCTTTGAGCCGTGGTAGGGTAGTAATCAAAGTATAGTGGGAACACACTCGAGGCGAAGTGACAGTGTCAAGTCAGCGGACTAAGCTGTACTCATGTCACCTGGGAACTGATAACTGACGATTGGTATAGTACCAACCAACAGTTCCCTACGAGTCCTGTCCAGTGTACTCGTAACCCAACGAGCACCTCATACTATCTCCAGTACGACGTACTGATGGCTGTGGGACAGACCATCTCCCCCACTGGGATGAGAAGCGCATATGCTAGTCTACTCCGGAGTATCGATGCCCTGTCTCGATAGTCCTACGACTAGGGAACTGTATAAGGATATGCTTATAGATTACCCAGCCCCCACGAATGTGACTGCCATCACAATGCTGGTAATCAAGCAAAGATCCTAAGGGCTCTACTAATATGTATAAGCGATATGCTAAAAGAAACACATGCACATATTGAAGTAGAAACAAACCAAGTAGCATACTACTATTTTGAACAAGATTGTCTATACAACTGTGAATATCCCAAGTTTCCATTAAGTAATATACAAGCTAGTATGATACAATAATGGCCTCTAGGGCATATACACTAACAATCTCCCACTTACACTAAGGCCATGAACTGGCGTATCGAAGACCTATCATCTCGATCAGCCGCTCGAACTGAGTCTGGAGTAAGGCCTTCGTGAGTGGATCTGCAGTGTCATCTTCTGTATTTACTTTCTTCACCTCGATCTCCCGGCGATCAACGATCTCCCGGCGATCAACGATCTCCCTGATCAGGTGGTACCGCCTCAAAATATGCCTGGACTTCTGATGGGACCTGGGTTCCTTCGCTAAAGCTATAGCGCCGTTGTTGTCACAATACAGCGGTATTGGATCAACACTGGTAGGAACCACCTAAAGTTCCGTGAGGAACTTCTTCATCCAGACAGCTTCCTTTGCGGCATCGCAAGCAGCTATGTTCTCCGCTTCCATAGTTGAGTCAGCAACGGTTTCCTGCTTAGAACTCTTCCAGCAAACCGCCCCTCCATTGAGGGTAAATACATAACCCGACATGGACTTGGAGTCATCCTTGTCACTCTGGAAGCTGGAGTCAGCAAAGGCCTCAATCTGGAGGTCTTTTCCGCCATACACCAAGAACATCTCCTTAGTCCTTCTCAGGTACTTGAGAATGTTCTTTACTGCTATCCAGTGTTTCTCCCCTGGGTTCGACTGATACCGGCTTACAAGGCTCAATGCGTATATTACATCTGGTCTGGTACACAACATCGCATACATAATAGAGCCTACCGCAGATGCGTAGGGTATTGATGACATGCGAGCCCTTTCCAAATCAGTCTTGGGAGACATCTCTTTGGAGAGGGTGATTCCGTGACAAGCCGGTAGATTACCGCGCTTGGAATCTTCCATACTGAATCGTTTCAGTATGGTGTCGATGTACCTTGACTGTGAAAGTCCCAACATTCTCTTAGATCTATCACGATAGATCTGGATCCCCAGAATGTAGTTGGCATCGCCCAGGTCCTTCATGGAGAACTTCTGCGACAAGAATCCTTTGACTGACTGTAGCATTGGAATATCATTTCCTATTAGGAGAATGTCATCGACGTACAAGACGAGGAATACCACATTTCTCCCTACAATCTTACTGTAAATGCATGGTTCATCTGGGTTTTTGACAAAGTCGAATTCTTTGACAGTATCATCAAAGTAGATGTTCCAACTCCGCGATGCCTGCTTGAGTCCATAGATGGACTTGAGCAACTTGCACACTTTACCGCTGCTCCCACTCTGAATGAATCCCTCTGGCTGATCCATATGGACGCACTCTTCCAAATTTCCATTTAGGAAAGCCGTCTTTACGTCCATCTGCCAGATCTCATAATCGTAGAAGGCAGCAATGGCAAGAAGGATCCGAATGGATTTAAGCATGGCTACCGGAGAAAAGGTCTCATCATAGTCCAAACCAGGTCTTTGACGAAAACCCTTTGCAACGAGCCTAGCTTTATAGGTTTCAACCTGCCCATCTACACCAATCTTCTTTCTGAAGATCCATTTGCAGCCTACGGGTTTTACCCCTTCTGGAGCAAAGTCCAAAGTCCAAACTTTGTTGGTGTACATGGACTCTATCTCGGTCCGCATTGCATCCATCCATTTTACCGAGTCACCGCTCTGAATGGCTTGCTGGAAGCTAGTAGGCTCACCATGATCCATGGTGCAATCCTCTCTATCCCCGTTTATGAGAAAACCGTAGTATCTCTCGGGAGGATGAGACTGCCTACTACTCCTGCGGAGTGGCGCAGGAATGTCCGGTTCTCCTGAAACTTCTGGTTCTTCCAAGCTTTCAGTAATAGCTTGTGGTTCTGGAATTTCTTCCAGTTCTATTGCGCTCCCACTTATTCCTTTTTCTAAAAACTGATGTTCCAGAAAGTGGGCATGACGAGAAACAAAAACCTTTTGTTCCTCTGCGTAATAGAAAAAATACCCCCTGGAGTTCTTTGGGTATCCCACAAACTTACACAGTACTGAGCGTGCCTCGAGTTTGTCCGCATGCTGCTTTTTAACAAAAGCTGGACATCCCCATGTCTTTAGGTACTTAAGACAGGGTTTCTGCCCACTCCACATCTGGTATGGGGTGGTAGGCACAGTCTTGGTTGGAGCCTTGTTCAAGAGATATGCAGCTGTTTCTAGTGCATAACCCCATAAAGATCGCGGTAACTCAGCCTTACTCATCATGGAACGAACCATATCCAATAGGGTCCGATTCCGCCTTTCCGATACACCGTTGTGTTGTGGTGTGTATGGAGGAGTAAGTTGAGAGAGAATTCCATTCTCTTTTAAGTAGTCCAGAAACTCGGCACTCAAGTATTCTCCACCTCGATCAGATCTCAGTGTCTTAATACTTTTGCATGTTTGTTTTTCAACTTCATTCTTGTATTCCCGAAATTTCTCAAAGGCCTCGGATTTGTACTTCATTAAGAAGACATGTCCATACCTAGAGAAATCATCTGTGAAAGTAATGAAGTATGAATAACCGCTTCGCGCGTGTGTAGACTTTGGACCACACACATCACTGTGTATGAGTCCCAAGAGCTCGCTCACTCTTACTCCGTGTCCAGTGAACGGAGTCTTTGTCATCTTTCCCATGAGACAAGATTCACAAGTGGCATAAGACTGGTACTCGAACGGATCCAAGTATCCTTCTTTATGTAACTTTGTTAACCGTGTCTCATTGATGTGACCCAGTCTACAATGCCATAAGAAAGCCTGATTTAATTCTGGAGACTTTCTTTTAAGTGTGTTCTGGACACTGAATATCTGAGCTTGATTCAATACGTATATACCGTTATTTAATGTACCTGACCCAATCAGTACTTGATTTAGGTGGATGTTTACTACATCACTTACAAAAGTAAAATAATATCCTTCCTTAGATAGTAAGGATACAGATATGATGTTACAAGTCGCACCTGGTACATACAAACAGTCACGCCGAATCAATATCTGCCCAGTTGTCAGTCCAAGGTGATATTCCCCTACGGATTCAGCATCCATGCTCATTCCGTTAGCAACCCTGAGAGTCATATCACCTTTCCTGATAACCCTACGGTTTCTCAGAGCCTGTAACGAATTACAGATATGAGATCCTGATCCGGTATCCAATACCCAGGAAGTAGGGTTAACTGATAAACAGTTCTCTATTACAAACACATCCGAAGCCGAAGCCACAACATGCTTCGAATTCTGGCTACTGGCTATGCTAGCCCTGCAATCCTTCTGCCAATGTTCATTCCTGTAACAATAGGAACATCCCTCTTTTACTACATCCAGTCCTGTTCATAACAGAATACTGCAGTTTATACCGCCCATTCTTATGCTCGTGTGTTTATAGGTAGGTACTTTTAATCCGTGTTTGTTACATATTTACAGAGTACAGGTTTCCAGTCCAAATATTGCAAATCAAGACAAAATCTCCACAGTTACGCTAAAAGCAGAACATCTGTTGACAGCAGATAAAAGCCGGGTTCCGGTCATCCATATCCGTCCAGTGCCGAGTAACAGTTCCTGAGACAAGACATATGACAGTGGTCATTCGTGTCTGGGACAAGCACAGAGCACGAGGGGGGCAGCACAAGAATCAATGGGTGCGCGGAGCTCGAGAGAGATAGAAGTCAAAAGTGAAGAAAAGATAGCAATCTTGGACTAAGAATTCAGAAGATATTCTGGAAAGATTATCAGAAAATTCATGTACCAGACAACAGGGGACAGCAGACCAGGGCCGTACAGAAAAACCCATGCCCTGAACCCACTATAGTGCGGCGGATCCGCGGCCAATAGGGGGCTTAGGCCGCGGATCCGCGGCTCGTTTTTCTGGGGTAGTTGGGTCTTTTCACATGGGTCCAGTTTGTTGCCCTAGATTTCATTTTCCCTGCCTATAAATACTCCAGAATTGAGCTAAACCAAGGGTCCAATTTTGTGTCCACTCTTTTGTAGTTTTTTGTATAGTTCTTCTTCTTCTTCTTCATTCTTCCTCCATGGAAATGTAGTAAGAGCATTGAGTGGATATTAATGAAGATGAGGGTTTTGTATCGTTCTCTTTTGTTTCTTCTTCCCCTTGAGATTCTTGCTTTCTCTTGATCATTCAACCTCTTCAATGAGCTTGAATGGTTAAGGGTTAGTTATTGATCTCAAGGGTCGTATTTTCTCACGGGACTAGTTCTTCACTTCACATGCGTTCTCTACCCTTCTCTTGATCTTGCAACCTCTTAATTGAGCTTGCAAGTTTAAGGGTTGGCTATTGATCACATGCTTGTCTTGAGTTCTATGTTCTTGTAATTACTTTCTTGTTCTTTTTATTGCTTTTTATTATCTTGCTTTTCTTTCTTGCAATTTATTTCATGCACTTAAATTCATGCACTTAATATTTGCAATCTTTTCTTTTCTTTGTTCTTTTCTTTTGCTCTCTTTTGTTCATTTTGTGAATGTTGTAATTATTATTGTTAAGAAGAAATACGATATTATAAGTTAAAGATTTTCTTCTCTCTTTTCCTTTTCCCGTTATTTTCCATTGAATTCCACCCAAACCACACGCAAGCGCTCCGTTAGGCACCTTACCCTGACAAGGTAACGGTGATTCCTAACCGCGACCGGTTGCGTTCGGTTTGGCCGGAGGCAAAAGCAAGAGACAAGAACGGAAGGACAAGGGTAAATAAGCCGTATTCCACGAATACCGCGCTTAAATCCCCTAATCCACGTTGTTGCCGATTGCTCTAGCTTCAATTGGTCAAGACTCGGCTCAAAGGTTTCGAGTACGGATTTCTTTAGCTTATAATCTCGTATCTTTTTCTTAACAACTTTATACTTGCAAATAATACACATAGGTTAGTCTCGAACAAACACATACAATTCTTTATTGACTCGTCTAAAACAAGAAAAGACATACAACCATCTCCCTGTGGATCGACCCGTGCTCAACCGGCTAGCTGCATAGCGACACCGTCCTGATCGCGGTAAACTTTAGAACTTTGAACATCCGACACGCCAAAAGCGTGCGATCAAATGGCGCCGTTGCCGGGGAGACGGTAACGTATTTCTTTTCTTGTTATTCGGGTTAATATTCTTTATGTATATTTTTAAAATATATATATATATATATAAAATAAAAATAAAAATCTTTTTGTTATTTTTGATCATTTTTTGTGGGCAAGTGTGCAGATTTTTGCGTATTTGCAAACTGCGATTGTGGGGAGCAAAGTGTGCATTCAAGGCAAAGGTGATTACGCAGTACAGTGCCAAACATCCGGGTAGTTTGACCCGCGCAAGCGAACCTTTCAAGCTTACCGGATTTGATTCAACGGGGGTTTCCTAACCCAAAACTTAACGGTACGTATTTTACTAACACCTTCTTCTCAAATCCGACGCATCCAATATACTATTCTTTGCAGGATTCTTTGCAAGTTCGCTAGCAAACGCTAAAAATTGACTAACCCGTATTTGTTGCAGCGACGCGCTTAAACTAAAAAACGATTGTTTGATTCTTTATAGAATTTTTGAATTGCGCATTGCATACATTAATACGGACTTAAGGGCAAGCGAACCCCACACATACGGTAAAGGATTTCATCACCTTTTCCGTGGCCCACAAATCACGAACTTAAGCATAACGTTTACCCGCACAAATTTTAAAAGAAATTAGACTTTAAGCCTTAAGGACTTCGCGCTCACTAGGAGAAGTTAACTGTGTTTAGAACCTCGCTTAACGGTATATTGTTTACGGGGTGTCTAGGAAAGTGTTAACGGCGAAACCGCCAAAAGAGAAAGGGTTATTTAATTAAGGAACTTCGCGAAAGCGTTGGAAAACCTCCCCTTATCTCTGCACTTACCTAGCCTCGTGATCAGTGTATCTTGAGCCCGTTTCTCGACACAGTTTTACTTCGACAATCAAGTTCTGGAGCAGGTCTAGTTGACCTAGGTGAACCCTAGAACGATTAGGTGTGTGGTATTTTTGTGTCGTGATTGTTTTTGTCCATATTTTTTTTTTGTATATTTCATTATTTTAATAACTAAAAAAAAAAATATCACATTCTTTTTCCCCTCCTTTTCTCTGCCTTTCTTTCTCTCTCTCTTCATATCATGGGTACTCCACCTCGCAAAACTCTTGTCGAACTTTGGTACCCCCAACCAGACATTACTTCATACGGTTCTTGCTTTGGTCGAACTTCGAACGACCCCTCCATGCCCAAAATTTCTTTGAAAGATCGGATAGACGCGTCTAGGACGAACAACTGGACCCCGCAATCCACTTCGTATCAACCATTTCAAACATTCACCCCTTCTTACGTTGATACCCCTTCTTCGAGTCATGTTGCAACTCCAAGACCTATGTCTATTGCAGAACATATTGAACAATCTCGTAGCCGATCTTTCACTCCTTTCACCACTTCAAATTCTTGGGATCAACAATTCCATTCACCTTCCTATCCAGATGTTGATCCTGCTCCTGTCCAGTCATTCAATTCCTACCAATCCTACCCTACTTTTGCACCTTCCCTAGACATTGCATCAGAACCGCCATTTGGGAGTTTTCAGTATCCAAACAACTTTGAATCCTTGACTGAAACCCCTTTTCAACCCATGTCTAGTCTAGAACAGTCGTTGGAAGACTTTAGGGTAGCGTCAAGCCAACAGATGATGGATTTGAATGCGTCCATGGCCGCCCTCATGCAACCTAGTGACCCAGTAGCTAGTTTTCAACTAGCTCCAACTTTTTCAATGTATGATGAGGTGGCAGGACAGGCTGTGAATTTGAGTGGAGAGAGTAAGATGTACCCCCTTCCAAATCAAACCTCCCCATCCCAAATTGAATCCCACAACTCCTGTTTTGAAAATCTATCGAGTATCCCACATGATTTATCAATTGAAGATAGAATGATGAATGAGTTGTGCGACTTCATAGTGTTTGATTTGCCCGATTGTGAAGGGTCCCTTCCAAGTGAAACCATACCTAATCCTTTTGACCTCTACACCTATATCTTAGAACCAGAATCGATTAATATCCATGCTTTTGATGAGGTGTCAGAGAATTTTGATTTTCACTTGATTGAGGATATTGACGCTGGGGATATTTTGGATGATGAACCCGTAGATTTGGCTGAGTTTGTCTCTTCAAATCATCATCCCGAGTCATTAAATGTTTTTCCCGAACCCCATATGCGTCTGGACTTTGAAGAGAAGAGCATGGATGTGCTAAATTTTGAGGAGAATATTGAGGATAGTTTTGAGGATGAACCAGTTTTGCTTGATGAGTCGGATTTTCCAATTCATCCTGTTCCTTCCACTGACTGTGTACACCCTCCTGAACCTTTCACCGATACCCTTCCTCAACCACTTCCCTCCATCCTTTCCATCGTTCCGACCTTGCAAGAACCCGTCTCACTTTCATTTACTGTGTCTGGTTTACCAAGTTCGGTGTACCCATGGTTTCTCACGAATCTTGAGGGATTTGACCCCATTTCTCGACGGGTAAATATATTAGCACAATCGCTTTTTACACATCGCTCATCACAAATTGTGCTAATCTATTTACTCCATTTGCACCCTCAAGTTCGTATTCCACTTCTTTTTCCCTTCCGCCATTCTTCTTCCTCTCATATACCGAGACCGTATCCCGCTTCTCTTCGCATACGGTCTCGCGTATTGTCCATCTCTTTTCTCTACGCCTTCTTCCACCAACCTGTACATTATAGCGATAAAATCTTTGAATGGTTGGTGCTCACTTTTGGCTTGTGTAAGGCCTTGTATAGCTTGATACTGTTCTTTCCCCCCTAATCCTGAACTGCAACGCTTAATAGTGGAAACACTGTTTTACTTAAGTTTGGGGGGGCACCTTTTTTGTATATATTTTTTGTTTTCCTTTTTTGTTTTGTATATAATTTGTTTTTAGGGAGCACCGACAATTTTGACCCTCTTGGTGTAGCCTGACAGTGAGGGCACTGCCAAGTTTAAGTTTGGGGGTGTGCTCGGTAAGCTTTCTTCCTTCGCATTCATTTGTATATTTTGCATTTGCATACCTTAATAAAAACCCACAAAAATCAAAAAAATTTCCAAAAAATATAAAAACTTTGTCGTCAAGTTAGCTAATTGGGTAACTTAGATCTTTATTCCGAAAGTTTAGTTGATATGATAGAAATAACTAAATTCTAGGCTTAGGAACTGAAAACCCTAAAAATAACCCTCTTTCTGTTTAAACTTGGTAAGTATATGTCCTTACAGTTTTTTTGAGAACTAGGTAATCTTGAGTTCAGTTCTTGAGTTAAGTCAAGATAAAGGGAAAGTATTGAAGCTTTACCGGAGGATAAGTCTGAAAAATAGTTTCTTTTCTTGAGTTCAAATTTAGAAAGTATATACCCTACAAACTGCACCTACACGTACCTTGAAACTTGGGATAGTAGAGGATACCTAGAAATACTCTTGCCTGAAAGCCTAGTATGAAAGAAAAAACGGTATTTAAAGCTAAACACCAAAAGAGCATATTGAAAAATATATCCGGTCTTGAAAAAAAAAAAGAAAAAAAATAGAATAAAGTCAAGACCTGGAAACTGCTATTTACGCTTTAAATGTTCACACATTCAGTAATCAGCCGTTAGTGCCTCAAGAAGCATTAATAGTCGAATGAAAGGTGTGTGAGCAAATCCGTCCATCCTTAATGAAAAGAAGTAGTATTAGGTATTAGGGCAAGGGTATTATAGCTTGAATTGAATTCTTGAGTGTAGGGGTGCAAATATACACACACGTAGGGGTATACAATCGATGTTTGAATAAAAGATAGAAATAAAGAATAAGACTTGTGTTTCCTGTAAAGTTGATGAAAATCCCTGATTTGAGGCCTCACTTTAGAAGGAAAACTCAGGAGAACCAACATCTTTCTAAACTTTTTTGGAACGTATATGATCTAAGAATAAATAGATTAGAGGTGTGAAGCATTAGGGTTGGATATTTCTAACTTAGGATAATAGAGTTTCTAACGTAAATACTAAAACTGTAGGAGTAGAATCAATGTTAACTTATGACACTAGCTTGACGGGATTTTGTGGGTAGTATCCGCTGAAAACCCTCAGGAGACAACACTCCTCCTACTAGGGACACCTAGAGGTTTAACGGCTTGTTGCACATGCTCAGTGCAATCGCGTTCCATGCGAAAGTGCGGTTAGGATTTTATTTTTGTGAATAATTGGTTTTGCTCGGGACGAGCAAAAGTTAAGTTTGTGGGTATTTGTTCATAACAGAATACTGCATTTTATACCGCCCATTCTTATGCTCGTGTGTTTATAGGTAGGTACTTTTAATCCGTGTTTGTTATATATTTACAGAGTACAGGTTTCCAGTCCAAATATTGCAAATCAAGACAAAATCTCCACAGTTACGCCAAAAGCAGAACATCTGTTGACAGCAGATAAAAGCCAGGTTCCGGTCATCCATATCCGTCCAGTGCCGAGTACCAGTTCCTGAAACAAGACATATGACAGTGGTCATTCGTGTCTGGGACAAGCACAGAGCACGAGGGGGGCAGCACAAGAATCAATGGGTGTGCGGAGCTCGAGAGAGATAGAAGTCAAAAGTGAAGAAAAGATAGCAATCTTGGACTAAGAATTCTGAAGATATTCTGGAAAGATTATCAGAAAATTCATGTACCAGACAACAGGGGACAGCAGACCAAGGCCGTACAGAAAAACCCATGCCCTGAACCCACTATAGTGCGGCGGATCCGCGGCCAATAGGGGGCTTAGGCCGCGGATCCGCGGCCGTACTGGCGCCGCAGCTACTCGTTTTTCTGGGGTAGTTGGGTCTTTTCACATGGGTCCAGTTTGTTGCCCTAGATTTCATTTTCCCTGCCTATAAATACTCCAGAATTGAGCTAAACCAAGGGTCCAATTTTGTGTCCACTCTTTTGTAGTTTTTTGTATAGTTCTTCTTCTTCTTCTTCTTCATTCTTCCTCCATGGAAATGTAGTGAGAGCATTGAGTGGATATTAATGAAGATGAGGGTTTTGTATCATTCTCTTTTGTTTCTTCTTCCCCTTGAGATTCTTGCTTTCTCTTGATCATTCAACCTCTTCATTGAGCTTGAATGGTTAAGGGTTAGTTATTGATCTCAAGGGTCGTATTTTCTCACGGGACTAGTTCTTCACTTCACATGCGTTCTCTACCCTTCTCTTGATCTTGCAACCTCTTAATTGAGCTTGCAAGTTTAAGGGTTGGCTATTGATCACATGCTTGTCTTGAGTTCTATGTTCTTGTAATTACTTTCTTGTTCTTTTTATTGCTTTTTATTATCTTGCTTTTCTTTCTTGCAATTTATTTCATGCACTTAAATTCATGCACTTAATATTTGCAATCTTTTCGTTTCTTTGTTCTTTTCTTTTGCTCTCTTTTGTTCATTTTGTGAATGTTGTAATTATTATTGTTAAGAAGAAATACGATATTATAAGTTAAAGATTTTCTTCTCTCTTTTCCTTTTCCCGTTATTTTCCATTGAACTCCGCCCAAACCACACGCAAGCGCTCCGTTAGGCACCCTACCCTGACAAGGTAACGGTGATTCCTAACCGCGACCGGTTGCGTTCGGTTTGGCCGGAGGCAAAAGCAAGAGACAAGAACGGAAGGATAAGGGTAAATAAGCCGTATTCCATGAATACCGCGCTTAAATCCCCTAATCCACGTTGTTGCCGATTGCTCTAGCTTCAATTGGTCAAGACTCGGCTCAAAGGTTTCGAGTACGGATTTCTTTAGCTTATAATCTCGTATCTTTTTCTTAACAACTTTATACTTGCAAATAATACACATAGGTTAGTCTCGAACAAACACATACAATTCTTTATTGACTCGTCTAAAACAAGAAAAGACATACAACCATCTCCTTGTGGATCGACCCGTGCTCAACCGGCTAGCTGCATAGCGACACCGTCCTGATCGCGGTAAACTTTAGAACTTTGAACATCCGACACGCCAAAAGCGACCGATCAAGTCCCGAAACTTCTGCCCTTCCCTTTCTTTCTACTTCCCTGGTTTCCTTCAGGGTAGTAGGTAGGGACTGTTGAACTAAGTTAGCATCTGACCCGTTCTTCAACGTGGTCTTCAGGTCCGTGAGCTCAAAAGAGCTGGTCTCTGTAAGGACGTTGCCCCTACAGATGACCCGATAGCCAACCTCGCTGGAAGCAATTCGTTCGAGGTCTCACATCTTGCGATACGATATTGCTCTCCATATAAATCTTTGTTATGGAGGAAGATAGAAACTAAGTCCATCTTCTCGTGCTGCCCCTGGTATGCACCATCAACTGAGGCTAACACGAGGCACTTGGCTTTCGCACAGTTCTTTCCCGATGTCCTATGGATATCAACATCCATGACAGGGGAAACTGGACCTGAGACGGCAGGGGTTGGATTAGTTAAGAGGTGTTCCAGCTTGTTATGGGCAATGGACATCTGGACAGACCTTTGCCGGTCATAACAGTCAGATTCAGTCATTTTATTATCTAGATGTAACCTAGGTGCGGTCACTTGGTCGCTGCAATTGAGAGAGAGAGAAGAAAACACTCAGCATGATGCTGTTGCAAGTTTAGAGTGGTTTTTAATTTGTCTAAACAGGATGGCTCCCACTGTCTCTCGAATCCCTCCTCAAACTAAAAAAGAAGAATTAGTCAGGATCAATCTCACCGTACAATTCTTGCTTAACCGTTCAGCCAGGCTAGTGTCGGTACTTCGAGGGAGGTTTTCCAACGCTTTCGCGAAGTTCCTTAATTAAAGAACCTCTTTTCCCTGGGGGCGCAGCCCCGCTAACACCTTTCTAGACACCTACTAGGTTTATAGCATTGATCGTTAAGTGAGAAATTTCCCGAGGAGTAGCATATACTCACAGTAGGATCGGGATCCATATATCATCGCGTGACAAAACTGAAGGAATCCTACCAGAATCATCACACTCCAAATGGTATGCAGCGCTAGCAAGTTTCAGTACTTATGAAACACCCGATGTGGATTTTTGCCCCATGCTCTTATGACCTTGACGAAGGCCAAAATATCATAAGTCACATGTCAAGTTCTACCCGTCATTATCCAGGTTAATTTGAACCCACCCGTACATACCTTTGACGAAGGCCAAAATGGTAGTACGACTGTCCCAAACCAACGCATCTATCTATGCTACAGATAAACATTCAGCAGCTACCAATCACTATGCCTTGGCGAAGGTCAAAATGCATAGCTTGAATACTACTGAATATTTAACTGAAACGACGGAGGGCTACGAATGGTTTTGGAGAAACCGTGAACGTAGTGAACTTGATATAATCTAAGGAACCTTGATGGCTTTTAAAAGGAGTGGCTCAAGCTCCGCATTTAAAAGTTTGGTTTTAAAAAGAACCGAGTGGTTTTCAAAATGTTCCAACGACTTTTACTTGGTTTATTTTCCTTTGCATTAGTTCTTTTAATGCGTATTTTTCTTGCATTAGTTCTTTTAATGCGTCCCATCATTTAATCGTACCATTGCAGAAAACAACCAAAATATGACGTACGCTTATGCCATTCGCATTCGCCACAGGGCCCCGTCATTACCCGTTAGGTTACTTAACTAACGACAGAGCGGGGGCTGCGCTAGCGCGGCTGTAAAACATAAGCAACGTCTAAATAATATCATCTATAGATATATTGCAATGATAGCCATTTCAGATCACAGATGACTACATTGGATATACTAGGAACCCGCAATTCGTACGAGCCTGTAACGAAAAGCAGATTACACGGTCGCGGTGAATAGCCAATACCCCACCCAAGACCCCTACGGGTGCGGCAAACTACCCGCCAAGTACCCGAAGCGAAGCAACCTCCCTCAACTCCGTGAGTAGGCCACTCGGCACTTAGGGATACCCGGTAGTTTGTGCACCCTCTCCATGGGTCTATCCTAGGTGCAAAAACAGTAAAAAGAAATTATACAATGACGGCTACAACCCCGACCCGGTTGTGCGGCCATATAAATAATATTACATCAATTTACAAATTTACATGAATTGAAAGAAAAGAAAACTCTCATCTCACAACCCCCGGCTATTCACCCGTGACAATCTAATGAATTCATATACACATACCAACATCATCACAGATCACAGATTTGTATAACCCCCACTAATCGACATATAGCGATTAGCAGACGTTCAAAACAAATAACTCATCACAGATATAAACCCGTCAGCTTAAGTCTTTAGAAGTTCGATCAAAATTACGGATTTTTAGACCCCAAACACAAATTTTTCTTTCTGGAAAATCTGGGCTGAAAAAACATATCCCAAAAATCCTAAAACAACCCCAGAAACACACTGCACGAAATTTGCACCACGGCCGAGTCAACTCGGCCGCGGAACCGCGGCGGGAGCATGCTCCCGCCGCGTTTCCGCGGTGCTTTAATCGGTTCGTTGGCCCAAATTTCTTGGGTGTTTAACAAAAAGCCTGAGCCGATTTTTAAGATAAGATTTATCATTTTTTGAACAGAAAACAATTCGGCAGAAACTTGATATTTCGGGTTCGTTTCGCGACTTTTTCTTTGATCGATCTTCTAGTTACTTTGCTAACATGTTAGATAGAGTTTAACTAGGCTATGATACCACTGTAAGTCCATGATGCCTCTCCCGGTACTTACGGGCATACGGAATTTGATGAAAAACAATTTTCTAGAGGCGGTAACATGGACTCAAAATGGATCATTATTAAACTATCTACCTAACAACCTAACTAGGAGTTGTTAACTACTCGGTTAGGGGGTTATACCTTTCTTTCTTGAACTCCTTCGTCTTCGACTCTCGATAGTGTATGGATCGGCTTCACCCCGTCGTCTCCTTGCGCCGAAGATCGATCCACCCGAAAGCTTCCACCTTTGGCTTCTTCTTCGAACTTTGAAGAAACTAGTTCACTCGGTTTGCTAAACCTTGTGAACTAGAGTGAGTAGAGGATTGTTTTGGTGTCTTTTAATCTCTAGGGAAATGAGTCTCAACACATGAGAATGGTTTGCCTAAAGGTAGAGAGAGCAAGAGGAAGAGGGTGAGAACAAGGGAATGAGAGAGAGCTCAAAGGAGAGAGAAAGCCAATGAAAGAATGAGAAAGACTTTTCTCTCTTGGCTCTCATAATCCAAAGCCATCATAACAAATCATAGCAATCAAGTAATATGTGATGGTTTAAGCTACAATAGCCATATCATTTCATGCACTCATTTTTCACAAGAGAACAAGCAAGCAAAAAGTCTTTGCCATGAAATAATAGCCATTGTCATCATGATGGTCAACTAGTCCAACCTAGTCAACCGGTCAACAAAGTCAACAAGTCAACAAAGTCAACCCCTCAACAACCATGTCACCATAATACTTAATTAATATTATTGTTAATCATATATCATATTCTCATTAGGGTTTACCAAAAAGTCAATGGTCAACAATCAACAGTCAACAGTCAACAACCCTAATGAGAATCCTCTGCCTCTGTCTCTCCGTCAACTGTGCATACACATCCGCATCCGCGTTCCGAGGAACACGAATACATACGAGATAAAATCAATCCCAAAACGTACACTAGGATCTGGCTTAAACCAAAGCCCGCTAGTGTTAACTGTCCGGACACTAAACGTGCACAAGTGCACGGATGTGACCGAACCCTGTCGCAAAACCATGCGACCTGTCGCAAAACCATGCGACCTCTACTCTCTTGCCTAAAGGCGAATAGCTTTCTGTGTGGGACTCTAAAGACCCGACACTACGCTGGCAGTGGGTTTAACCACAGACAGCAAGCGGCACTAACTGTGCGTAACGGTCCCCAGGTAGATACCGACAAGTAGGCTGACGAGGTGAAACCCATCTGAACTCCTACTGAGCCTGAATGTGACAGTCTCCGTACAGTCCGGTCTATTCGTCTGATACATCGCATGGCGGGCCTAGGGGGCAGTAAACGTCAGTCCCCTAATAGCCGTACAAGTCGTGTCGGAGTGAAACCCAGAACACCCTGAGATAACAATAGAAACCTACCAGTATATCTCGCTTGCCATGGCCAGGGACTACTCGTGTAATGGCTCTCCTAGACACAGCGCGATGTCAACCCCTAATACCGGGAGAGACGAATCTTGTCTAACCGTCACTGCCTCCAAGTGCTTCGGGACTGCACCCAACTACTACCTGTTTGCACGACTCCTTTGAGCCATGGTAGGGTAGTAATCAAAGTACAGTGGGAACACACTCGAGGCGAAGTGACAGTGTCAAGTCAGCGGACTAAGCTGTACTCATGTCACCTGGGAACTGATAACTGACGATAGGTATAGTACCAACCAACAGTTCCCTACGAGCCCTGTCCAGTGTACTCGTAACCCAACGAGCACCCGCATACTTGTTGGAGATAGTGCCCTCAGAGTCAATTATTGGATCACAGGCACGTGATTGCAATGATTGAGGGAGGACCTATCCCGGTAGGACAGTCTTACTCAAGATGATAGTATGCTATCTGGTTTGCCTTTATCATCGTGTACTGTTTCAGGTGACCTGACAAGTTGCTATTACACGTTGATAGAGCCCCTAGGATTCTTGCTTGACCACCAGCAGTATGAGGGCGATCATATAAGTGGGAGCTGGGGTCTATAAGCATATCCTTAAATGGTCCCTAGTCGTAGGAGTTTCGAGACAGGGCATCGATTCTCCAAAGTAGACTAGTGTATACAGTCGAGACCCCGACGAGGGGCGGTGGCCGGTCTCATAAGCCACTGGTGTCAGTTGGTTCACCTAAGATGTATACAGGTGCTCATTGGGTTATGAGTACACCGGACAGGACTCGCCGGGAACATGCTAGTTGGTCATATACCAGACGTCAGATGGCAGTTCCCTGGTGACATGTGTGCAGGTTAGTTCATCGACCTGGGGATCGTCATTTGTCTCGTGTGAGTTCCCACTGTACTTTGATTACTACCCTACCACGGCTCAAAGGAGTCGTGCAAACAGGTTTTAGTTGGGTACAGTCCCGAGCCACATGGAGGCAGTGAGCGTATCTTCAGGTGTTCGTCTCTTCCGGTATTGGGGGTGAGGTCGTGCTGTGTCTAGGAGAGCCATTACACGAAGCCCTCGGCCGAGGCAAGGAGATTTACTGGTAGGTATTCCAGTAGTATCTCAGGGTGTTCTGGGCTACACTCCGACACGACTTGTACCGCTTTTGGGGGTCTGACTTTTACCAACCCCCTAGGCCCGTCATGCGATACTCATAGACGAACGGACCGGACTGTACGGATATTGTCACTGACAGGCTCAGTAGGGTGTCAGGCTGATTTTGCTCACAGACATCCCTTTTAGTCAATGCCTGGTAGCCCGTTATGTATTGGCTTATACCTCTAACGTGCTAGTGGTCAAATCCACAACTAAGGTGTTGACGAGTCTTTAGAGTCCCCCACATTCAGTTACTCAGCTTTCGGGCGAAAGGCTGTAGAGGCCGTATGGAGATATTGCAGGGTCCGATCAGATACGTGCGGTATTGCACGGATCAGGATCGGACGGATAATACTAGCCGGCTTTGGTATAAGCCGGATCCTAGTATATTATAGTGTAGTTTTGTCTCTTTGCATTTGTATTTCGGTCGGAATACAAATGCGGGTGTGTATGCACAGTATCGGGGTTTTCCTGTAATTTATTACGGGACCGGTTTTCTGGAGTTGCCAGTTTGCATTCCGTTCCGGCCGATTTTTTTTTCTTTGTTCCTTCCCGGCCGGACATTTTGATGGAGGGGTTAATTGCAAGTTTGCAATCAACTTATTTGGTGAGGGGTTCATTGCATATTTGTTCAATCATTTTTTCTCCATCGGGGGCCGGCCACTTTCTGAATGTGCAGGGGACATGCTTCTTGTTTTTGGTGTAAACTTTTCATATTAAAATTCGTGCCCCCCCCCCCACAGTGAGTGCTGGAATTTTTCTTGGATGGGATGATGATTAATTAAGTGAGGTATGGGGTTCTTTTTGGACAAGGCAAAATGGTTCTGCATGTTTTCGTGGGCCCCCCCCCCTCCCTTGTGCTGGGGGTTTTATAGGATTTATTTATTTGTGAGGTATGGGCAAAACATGAGTGGGCTGGGTGATGAGATAATGAATTAATATGTTTGCAGTGAGCACTTGATGGGCCTGCAGGAGTGGTTGGATTAATTAATAGGGAGGTTGATGCATTAATTTTTGGGTGGTTGCACTGAGTGCAAAAGGAGAGGGGCTCATTATTCTTTCACAGCAAGAGTGAGAGGGAGTGCAGGCTTCTTTCATTTTCCAGAGAGCTATTTTGATTGGGGCTGCTCTTTTCTGGCCGAGCTCATGAGAAATAGAGCATGCTTCATTTTTCCATTCCCTGCAAGCCTCCATGGATTTTTCTCTTGTATCATTCCTCCATCAAAAAGGCAATTCCTACAACCCCAAATTGAGACGTGTACACTAAATTTCCACAGCATATCTTGGGCACGTCGAGTAGCCGTCTTCGTGCCCGAGTTGCCTCGGCATTGAGGTGGGAGCCCGTAAACAAAGCAGGCGATGTGGTGCACTTCCGGCGAAGAGGAGGAGGCAGGATTTTCCGCAGGAGATCGGGACCATGACGAGAAGACCGGAGGACTTGGATCGTCGGTATATCTCTCTTCCCCTTCTCTTTGTAGTTAGCTAAATTTAGTTTAATGGCCCGATCCGGTTTTAGTGCGCGGTGGTGCCGGTTTGCCAAGTCCGCAAAATTAAAATTTATCACCGCTTCCGCATTTGGCCGTCGGATTGACGGCCGGGGCGCCGCCGTGCACTTACAGTGGTATCAGAGCCAGGCCATTAACTTATTCTAGCTTGGTTTAATGTGTTTCCATCTCCGATCGATCAAAAAGTTCCGAAAACCCAATATCACCCACGACGGTTTTCTGTCGAAATTTTTTAGTCTCTAAAAATTATTCAGGTTGTATAAAAGTACTGTACAGGAAGTTATAAGGCTTCTGGAAAAATTCGGGTCATTGATCCATCAAGGAGAGCGCGGAAGGGCGGCCAAAACCCACTTGTGGCCGCGCTTCCGCCGCAGTATGTAAAGATCAATGGGCCAAATTTCTCCAGTGGGCTTCTCGGGTGATTCTAAGGATTTTGGAACATTAACATTGGGCCCAGAATTTCTTTAACTGCTACAGTATTGCTTGGGGGCCCACTTGTTAAAATTTGATTGATCGGATATTTTAAACACATTTTTCACAGTATTTACATTATATCTGCGACCGTGAATGTCACTTGATCGGTAAATCCGGTCTAACTGCTATAACCCGGTTAGACGGATTTGCGAACGTGATTTTCACGTTGATGTTCTGTTTTTGCTGTGATGTTGCGGATCGGTCGTGGGGGATAGCCTGGATGCAATGCTAGTACAGTTGTGGTGGTATTATGTACATTTGATATTGCGGGGCGAGCGTCCGACATGTGGACTGCCGTCACTGCCTGTTTGTATTATTATTTTGGGGCACGACCTGGTTGCGGTCGATGTACCCGTTGTATGTATATTTTACATTCTGTACTAGGATTACCCCAAGGAGGGGTGCACGGATGGCCGGGTTCTAGAAGGCAACAAGCCCGCATCTCATGGCATTGAGTCGGAGGGGGCTTCACTCTAGGATTGGCGGGCTATTCGCCGCACTCGTAGGGGGTACAGGTTGACCCAGGAGGGGTCTAGGATTTCATTGCACAGGCTATCCACACGACCAGGGGAACGTCGGGTTTCAGTAGTGGCTCTGTGAAACCCGGGGATCCCAGATATCTGTATTGTTCTGTGATACTGTACATTTCTGTGATGTTGCATTTCTTTCACGCCTTGAGCGAAATATAATATATTGGTATATATATTAGTAGATGTTGTATATGTTTTTCATCCGCGCTACTCCAGTCCCCGCTCTGTCGTTAGTAAGCTAACCTAACGGGTAATGACGGGACCCAGTGGCGAATGCGGATGGCATATACGTACATCAGTATATTTTCGTTCTTTTTGGTGTGATCAATTGATGGGACTGCATTGATTCGGATCAATGCAAGTTTAAAAACAAACCTAATCAGATGTTGTTGGAACACTTTTCAAAAAGCTGTTATTGCTGTTGGAGATAGTGCCCTCAGAGTCAATTATTGGATCACAGGCACGTGATTGCAATGATTGAGGGAGGACCTATCCCGGTAGGACAGTCTTACTCGAGATGATAGTATGCTATCTGGTTTACCTTTATCATCGTGTACTGCTTTAGGTGACCTGACATGTCGCTATTGCACGTTGATAGAGCCCCTAGGATTCTTGCTTGACTGCCAGCAGTATGAGGGCGATCATATAAGTGAGAGCTGGAGTCTATAAGCACATCCTTAAAAGGTCCCTAGTCGTAGGAGTTTCGAGACAGGGCATCGATACTCCAGAGTAGACTAGTGTATACAGTCGAGACCCCGACGAGGGGCGGTGGCCGGTCTCACAAGCCACTGGTGTCAGTTGGATCACCTAAGATGTATACAGGTGCTCATTGGGTTATGAGTACACCGGACAGGACTCGCCGGGAACATGCTAGTTGGTCTTATACCTGACGTCAGATAGCAGTTCCCAGGTGACATGTGTACAGGTTAGTTCATCGACCTGGGGATCGTCATTTGTCTCGTGTGAGTTCCCACTGTACTTTGATTACTACCCTACCACGGCTCAAAGGAGTCGTGCAAACAGGTTTTAGTTGGGTACAGTCCCGAGCCACATGGAGGCAGTGAGCGGATCTTCGGGGGTTTCGTCTCTCCCGGTATTGGGGGTGAGGTCGCGCTGTGTCTAGGAGAGCCATTACACAAAGACCTTGGCCAAGGCAGGAGATTCACTGGTAGGTATTCCAGTAGTATCTCAGGGTGTTCTGGGCTACACTCCGACACGACTTGTACCGCTTTTGGGGGTCTGACTTTTACCAATCCCCTAGGCCCGCCATGCGATGCTCATAGACGAACGGACCGGACTGTACGGATATTGTCACTGACAGGCTCAGTTGGGTGTCGGGGTGAGCTTCCTCATCGACGTCCCTTTTAGTCAATAGCTGGTGGCCCGTCACGTATTGGCTTATACCTCTGACGTGCTAGTGGTTAAATCCACAGCCATAGTATTGAAGAGTCTTTAGAGTCCACCACACTTTCAGTTACTCAAGCTTTCGGGCGAAACGCTGTAGAGGCCGTATGGAGATATGGCAGGGTCCGATCAGATGCGTGCGGTATTGCACGGATCAGGATCGGACGGTTTGTACTAGTGGCCGTATAGTTATATGGCAGCGTTCGATCAGATACGTGCGGTATTGTACGGATCAGGATCGAACGGATTTTACTAGCCGGCTTTGGTTTAAGCCGGTCCTAGTTTAGTACAGTGTAGATTCTGTCTCATTGCATTTGTATCCGGACGGAATACAAATGCGGGTGTGTATGCACAGTGTGGGGTTTTCCTGTAATTTATTACGGGACCAGTTTTCTGGAGTTGCCAGTTTGCATTCCGTTCCGGCCGGTTTTTCTTTGTTCTTTCCCGGCCGGACTTTTCTGATGGAGGGGGTAATTTGCAGTTTTGCAAATTACATATTGTGGAGGTTTTATTTGTAAGATGGTTTATTATGAAAGCATCTTTTGATGCCTTTCTTATCCTTCATTATCATTTGCTTTATGTGATTAGATTTGATAAGAAGAGTTGATGTGAGTTTTGTGATGATTATGTCTTGGTTGTGGTCACCCTTCATTATCTCCTACACTCACCTCCCTTCATGTTTATGCTTCATATTCATTCCTCCACCCTCTTGCTCTCACTTGATGAAACAATATGAAGAAAAGAGAAAAGAGAAGAAGAAAAGAAAAGAGAGAAAGAAAAAAGATGAGAGCTTCACCATGAGAGTTTCATTCTTGATCTTCTTTCCATGCTAGAAAAATGCAAGCACCATTTTTCTAGTCTTGATTCCTCCATCATCTTCAATGGCAACCAACCCCTATGTGAGACATACATTCTACATTACATTCCCTACAGTAAATCTTGAGCATGTCGAGTAGCCGGCTTCATGCGCGAGTTGCCTCAGTATCGAGGTGGGAGCCCGTAAAAGTACCCGGCTTCGTGGTGCCCTTTCCGACGAGGAGGAGACGGACGGAGATCCCGCGAGGAGATCGGAGTGGAGATGAAGACCGGAGGACTTGGATCGTCGGTATATCTCTTCCCCTTCTCTTTGTAGTTAGCTAGATTTAGTTTAATGGCCCGATCCGGTTTTAGTGCGCGGTGGTGCCGTTTTGCCAAGTCCGCAAAAAATTTAAGTTTACCACCGTTTCCGCGTTTGGCCGTCGGGTTGACGGCCGGGGCGCCGCCGTGCACTTACAGTGGTATCAGAGCCTCGCCATTAACATAGTCTAGCTTGGTGTAATGTGTTTTTCTGTTTCGATCGATCGAATGTTCCAAAACTGCATTTTAGTTCGAATCAGTTTCTGTTGAAAATTTTTGGTCTCGGAAAATTTTTCAGGTTGTAAAATATTGATGTACTGGGAAATCTAAGGGTTCTGTAAAAATTTGACAATGTAACTCCACAGTTGGAGCGCGGATCCGCCGCGAAACCCCACCTCGTGCGGCCCTTCCGCCGCGCACTATTCATGTCACATCACCAAATTTTTCCAGAGGCCTTCTGGGCTTAAAATATGGGTTTTGGAATATTAAAATTGAGCCCAAGATTTCTGTGAGTGCTACAGTTTTGATTGAGGGCCCACTTGTTAATTTTTGATCGATCGGAATATTTTAAAACACATTTTTCACAGTATTTACATTATATCTGCGACCGTGAATGTCACTCGATCGGTAAATCCTGTCTAACTGCTATAGCCCGGTTAGACGGATTTGCGAACGTGACTTTCACGTTGATGTTCTATGTTTATGCTGTGATGTTGCGGATCGGTCGTGGGGGATAGCCTGGATGCAATGCTAGTACAGTGTTGTTGTATTATGTACATTTGATATTGCGGGGCGAGCGCCCGACATGTGGACTGCCGTCACTGCCTGATTGTATTATTCTTTTGGGGCACGACCTGGTTGCGGTCGATGTACCCGTTGTATGTATATTTTACTTTCTGTACTAGGATTACCCCGCGGTGGGGTGCACGGATAGCCGGGTTCTAGAGGGCAACAAGCCCGCATCTCATGGCATTGAGACGGAGGGGGCTTCACTCTGGGATTGGCGGGCTATTCGCCGCACTCGTAGGGGGTACAGGTTGACCCAGGAGGGGTGCCCAAGTTACCGGATTCCGTGAAGTGCTGGGTGGTCCATTCACGGCGCTGAAGGGGGCTGCCTCGCTTCAGGTTTTGGCGGGTGACTTGCCGCGCCCGTAGGGGTCTAGGATTTCATTGCACAGGCTATCCACACGACCAGGGGAACGTCGGGTTTCAGTAGTGGCTCTGTGAAACCCGGGGATCCCAGATATCTGTATTGTTCTGTGATGCTGTACATTTCTGTGATGTTGCATTTCTTTTCACGCCTTGAGCGAAATATAATATATTGGTATATATATTAGTAGATGTTGTATATGTTTTTCATCCGCGCTAGTCCAGTCCCCGCTCTGTCGTTAGTAAGCTAACCTAACGGGTAATGACGGGACCCAGTGGCGAATGCGGATGGCATATACGTACGTCAGTATATTTTCGTTCTTTGTGGTGTGATCAATTGATGGGACTGCATTGATTCGGATCAATGCAAGTTAAACAAACCTATTCTGATGTTGTTGGAACACTTTTCAAAAAGCTGTTATTGCAAGGACGTTCACTTTTGTTTTGCATCGTGGTATTCATTGGAATATCCTGCTCCTCAGTCGACGAGGCAAGGGCCGAGATCCCTTCACCGGGAGTGACCCCTTGGACAGAAGTTTGCGTCAGGGCATTAACTTCACTATAGCCGATTACTTTTGCTTTGCATCGCGGTATTCATTTGGAATATCCTGCACCCCATTCTACGGGGAAAGAGCCGAGATCCCTTCACCGGGAGTGACCTCTTTAGCAACGGTTTTCGTCACTATACTTTTAAAAGCTATCCGTTCCTTCGACGATATCAAGTTCATTACGTTAAAGGTTTTCGCCAGAAACCATTCGTAGCCCTCCGTCATTTCAGACGGGTAGCACGTAGTATTCATGCTATGTTTGTTGACCTTCGTCAAGGCATAGTGTATGGTAGCTGCTTGTTACTTTTCTGTTGCATAGATAGATGCGTTGGTTTGGGACAGTCGTATAGCCTTGTTGACCTTCGTCAAGGGCTTGTACGGGTGGATTCGAATTAACCTGGATAATGACGGGTAGAACTTGACATGTGACTTATGATTTGTTGACCTTCGCCAAGGTCATAAGAGCATGGGGCAGAAATCACATCGGGAGTTTCAAAAGAACTGAAACTTGCCAGATATGCGCATACCTTCTGGAGTGTGATACCGTGAGCGGATTCCGTCACGTTATCATGCGATGATAGTTGGATCCCGATTCCCACTGATGAGTTGGTTTACTCCTCGGGTGTTCCCGACTAATTCTTCTTTCAGGTTTGGAGGAGAATTTGAGGTACAGTGGGAGGATTCCAGATTAGATAAATTGGTAACCATTCTGATCTAGGTTAGAGTGCACGCTGAGTGTTTCTTTTCTCTCTCTCTTTGGCAGCGACCATTGACCCGACCCTAAGATTTTGACTCAGTGACCAAGTTGACCGAACCTACTTAACATTGGCTTTTGGATTGTCAGAGTTGCAGACCTCATTGCCACTCCTACTTTTACCCTTTTCTCCAGGACACCCCGTATTACTACGAACGTCCACTTCCATTGGACAAAACCATCGTATGGTTATATACGAACTCGAAGGAATTTATTCGAGGATGGTTTCTGGTTCTGGAGAAAACGGATAGGATTATTCAGTTGTCTTTTCTTTTCACCCTCTCTCAGATTGCGAGTACTCCTTAGTTTAGGAGTAGTACACCTATTATGCAAATTGGATAGTCTTCTTCCAAACCATAGGCTGGTGCTGACCGGTAGGGAATGAAGAAAACCAGTTAGCCTAAACGGTGTACAGAAGGTATTAAGTTCAGACAAAGCAAGGGATTAGTAAGAGGGCAAAGTAAATTGCGACTGCTATTCACGACCAAACCTAGTATGTCTTCGCCAATCCTAAATCACCTTTGTATTTCTCCAGGACACTCCGTATCACTACGAAGATCCCATTTTATTGGATAATCCATCGTATGGTTATATACGAACTCGAAAGGAACTTGTTCCAGTTCGGGGATGGATCCTGGTTCAGGAGAAATAGGAATAAAGTACATTCAGGTGTCTTTTATCTTCACCTTCTCTCGCAATGCGAGTGTTCCTAGGATTAGGACAGTACACCCTTTATGCTTTTTGGATAGTCTTCTTCCAAACCATAGGCTGGTGCCGAACGGTAGGGAAGGAAGAAAACCATTTGGCCTAAAGGGGTGTACAGAAGGTAATGACTAAAGACATATGAAGGGATTTGGAGAGGTGGCAAAGAATTATACGGTTATAGTTGTGAATCTGGATAATGGAAGAGGCATTACTAGGAATACCGGGATACCCCATCGAAATATTTCAATGTTTCAGTTTCACTGTGTACTGTTAAAAGAAAACTGATTTCCTGATTAGACACTTGCTCCAGGGTATGTATTTACCAAGTTTTGATTCTCACATCTGTATGGTTTTACAGATGATGAGTGGGAGTAAGTTATTGGGAATTGGGTGATCATCCTCATTATATCGGGATTCGTTGTAATTGGTGATATTTGAGGATGCCACCTGGGTTGTTTGCCGGTCGGCAAATATTTGGTTTTGAATATCCGCTGTTGTGCACCAATTTCAAATTGATATATCTGTACGTCTATTTTCATAGAGTGAGATATACCTTTTGATATTATGTCGATGACATTTACCTATATCAGTGGATGGTTAGGTAAGGAGCATTGAACAGCGGTGTAATTCTTCTTAACCATAAAAACAGTTTTCAACCTACGACGCACAGTGAATGAGTCGCTAGACTCAAGGGACTTATACAGAGTATTGTATGTTGTCCAGGGTCCATCAGGACAGAGGGGTTGGTCCTCTTACTATATTCTGTTTACTTTTAACTTCTCTAGTTCTTAGACGTGTGTTTCGTAGAAACACAGGGTCTGAGTTTTGAGGAGTTATAGGTATTTGAATAGAGTAGAGAACCAGGTGTGGCATGTATCGGGATTCTTCAAAGTGATCGAAGATGTAGATACTTGTGTATGGTATTCAGTTGATAGTAATGATTAAGAGAAATTGCTTCTCTTTCAGGTTACTCATAATTGGAAGCATTCCTAAGTTGAGTAACGCTGATCGGCCTCCTTCCATTTAGTTGACATGCACTGGAGACAGCTGCATGATTTGAATCTGGTTCAATTAAATCAGTGCCTCTGTTTCTATATCGGATATAGAACAGTTCATATCTTAACGATGTTAAGGTACGGGGAGTTGTCCGGTTTATGCTTAAAACCAGACTCCGGATAACTCATAGGCACGTTTCTGTAATGGCAGTTTGTGGGTTGACCCAGGCTATGACGAGGGTTGACTTTCTACCATCTGGATGAACAATAGCAGTATTGTTCTAGACTCGCCACAGTTTTATTAAAAATGGATTTTTTCAGAAAACAGTAGTGGGAGTATGGTAGAACTGGAAGTAATTCCAGAACCACAAACGATTACTGAAGATTTGATAAGGAACCTAAAGATTCAATCTGGATTGACATTCCATTGGCCACTCCGCAGATAAGGTGGGTAACTTCAGGCACCCGAGAGGTACTCCGGTAGCCTCAAGGACGGTGACAGGGAAGTTCTTGTTTACCCACAATTACCATTGCTGTTGTTCCAGGCTGCGAGACCAGGCGGGAGGATGAGTATAGCGTCGTTCTAAACTAGTTTTAGAAGTGCACGTCTATATGACTCTGCCAGAGGGTTGTCGTAGTCAGTGGGAGCAGCGGAAGCATTGGTGGACATCAGGCTTGTGTCTATTTATAGAATAAAGCAGATGTAGCGAAGATAGATCATCCATTTCTGATGTGACAGTCATAGGTTTGACGTCATCAGAATAGAGGATGGATCTGTTGAGAAGGTAGTAGGAAGTGATATTCCTATACTACGATCGGTTAGACTTTGGTCGTCACACAGTAGTTTCTCCACACAGGACTTGGATATATATCAGACATTCTGGTTACTAGATCTATGGTTTTAGATCTAGATTTGGGTGGTTTCCTAATCTGGGTACCTTGACAGCATTCTATGAGTATTTAGAATGGACGACTCCTGGCATGGTGGTGTACCTGCAGGTAATGGAGTCACCCTCTCTAAAGGTGTCTTACAGACTAAAGGGGAGAGGGATATTCATGATTGGCAGATCATTTGCTTAGGCTATTGAGTCAATCATGAGATGTCAAGTACCACACCAGATGTTGTTCTTGCACTACATGCAATAAGTTAATATTGATCCAATCCCGGAGAAACAGTCGGAGGCAGTTTTAGAACATAAGTGGCTGTTCTAGGGATATGATAACGAAAGCCCCATTCGGGAAACAGTTATCATTCCAGGCTTCCAAGGTGACCTGGACGACAAGGAGGTTGTCAGAGTTATGTTTTTCCCTCTGATGAGGGGCAGTATTTTGGACGGGTGGTCCAAGGCAATACTGAGGGTGGCATGGCGCAGGATACTGATTAAGTTCAGTTGACGATACAGTCTAAGAAGTTTGGATTTGGAGTTCATTTATGAGCTAAGTCCCATCAGACATCCAGACATTCTAAGACAGGTATTGCTCATTTCGGGAGATGGCTTTCTCCGCGAACTTGAGATATAGAGAGACATAGAAAGAAACATCAAGGCGGATCCACTCACTGAGGCTATTCCTCGACCGCAATAGTTTCACAAACGGGATTTGTGAGACTGACTAGTAGAGGAGTTGGGTGTTCGGTATCACACGGGCTGTGAGTATGCGACATCGCAATAATTAGCCTTGAGTGCAAGTGGGAGATTGTTGGAGATAGTGCCCTCAGAGTCAATTATTGGATCACAGGCACGTGATTGCAATGATTGAGGGAGGACCTATCCCGGTAGGACAGTCTTACTCGAGATGATAGTATGCTATCTGGTTTACCTTTATCATCGTGTACTGCTTTAGGTGACCTGACATGTCGCTATTGCACGTTGATAGAGCCCCTAGGATTCTTGCTTGACTGCCAGCAGTATGAGGGCGATCATATAAGTGAGAGCTGGAGTCTATAAGCACATCCTTAAAAGGTCCCTAGTCGTAGGAGTTTCGAGACAGGGCATCGATACTCCAGAGTAGACTAGTGTATACAGTCGAGACCCCGACGAGGGGCGGTGGCCGGTCTCACAAGCCACTGGTGTCAGTTGGATCACCTAAGATGTATACAGGTGCTCATTGGGTTATGAGTACACCGGACAGGACTCGCCGGGAACATGCTAGTTGGTCTTATACCTGACGTCAGATAGCAGTTCCCAGGTGACATGTGTACAGGTTAGTTCATCGACCTGGGGATCGTCATTTGTCTCGTGTGAGTTCCCACTGTACTTTGATTACTACCCTACCACGGCTCAAAGGAGTCGTGCAAACAGGTTTTAGTTGGGTACAGTCCCGAGCCACATGGAGGCAGTGAGCGGATCTTCGGGGGTTTCGTCTCTCCCGGTATTGGGGGTGAGGTCGCGCTGTGTCTAGGAGAGCCATTACACAAAGACCTTGGCCAAGGCAGGAGATTTACTGGTAGGTATTCCAGTAGTATCTCAGGGTGTTCTGGGCTACACTCCGACACGACTTGTACCGCTTTTGGGGGTCTGACTTTTACCAATCCCCTAGGCCCGCCATGCGATGCTCATAGACGAACGGACCGGACTGTACGGATATTGTCACTGACAGGCTCAGTTGGGTGTCGGGGTGAGCTTCCTCATCGACGTCCCTTTTAGTCAATAGCTGGTGGCCCGTCACGTATTGGCTTATACCTCTGACGTGCTAGTGGTTAAATCCACAGCCATAGTATTGACGAGTCTTTAGAGTCCACCACACTTTCAGTTACTCAAGCTTTCGGGCGAAACGCTGTAGAGGCCGTATGGAGATATGGCAGGGTCCGATCAGATGCGTGCGGTATTGCACGGATCAGGATCGGACGGTTTGTACTAGTGGCCGTATAGTTATATGGCAGCGTTCGATCAGATACGTGCGGTATTGTACGGATCAGGATCGAACGGATTTTACTAGCCGGCTTTGGTTTAAGCCGGTCCTAGTTTAGTACAGTGTAGATTCTGTCTCATTGCATTTGTATCCGGACGGAATACAAATGCGGGTGTGTATGCACAGTGTGGGGTTTTCCTGTAATTTATTACGGGACCAGTTTTCTGGAGTTGCCAGTTTGCATTCCGTTCCGGCCGGTTTTTCTTTGTTCTTTCCCGGCCGGACTTTTCTGATGGAGGGGGTAATTTGCAGTTTTGCAAATTACATATTGTGGAGGTTTTATTTGTAAGATGGTTTATTATGAAAGCATCTTTTGATGCCTTTCTTATCCTTCATTATCATTTGCTTTATGTGATTAGATTTGATAAGAAGAGTTGATGTGAGTTTTGTGATGATTATGTCTTGGTTGTGGTCACCCTTCATTATCTCCTACACTCACCTCCCTTCATGTTTATGCTTCATATTCATTCCTCCACCCTCTTGCTCTCACTTGATGAAACAATATGAAGAAAAGAGAAAAGAGAAGAAGAAAAGAAAAGAGAGAAAGAAAAAAGATGAGAGCTTCACCATGAGAGTTTCATTCTTGATCTTCTTTCCATGCTAGAAAAATGCAAGCACCATTTTTCTAGTCTTGATTCCTCCATCATCTTCAATGGCAACCAACCCCTATGTGAGACATACATTCTACATTACATTCCCTACAGTAAATCTTGAGCATGTCGAGTAGCCGGCTTCATGCGCGAGTTGCCTCAGTATCGAGGTGGGAGCCCGTAAAAGTACCCGGCTTCGTGGTGCCCTTTCCGACGAGGAGGAGACGGACGGAGATCCCGCGAGGAGATCGGAGTGGAGATGAAGACCGGAGGACTTGGATCATCGGTATATCTCTAACCTATCTTGTTACTTAGCTTAGACTAGTTTAATGGCACGATCCGGGGTTTAGTGCGCGGTGGTGCCGGTTTGCTAAGTCCGCAAAATTTTAAGTTTACCACCGTTTCCGCGTTTGGCCGTCGGATTGACGGCCGGGGCGCCGCCGTGCACTTACAATTGCAAGGACGTTCACTTTTGTTTTGCATCGTGATATTCAGTTGGAATATCCTGCTCCTCAGTCGACGAGGCAAGGGCCGAGATCCCTTTACCGGGAGTGACCCCTTGGACAGAAGTTTGCGTCAGGGCATTAACTTCACTATAGCCGATTACTTTTGCTTTGCATCGTGGTATTCAGTTGGAATATCCTGCACCCCATTCTACGGGGAAAGAGCCGAGATCCCTTCACCGGGAGTGACCTCTTTAGCAACGGTTTTCGTCACTATATTTTTAAAAGCTATCCGTTCCTTCAACGATATCAAGTTCATTACGTTAAAGGTTTTCGCCAGAAACCATTCGTAGCCCTCCGTCGTTTCATATGGATAGTCAATAGTATTCAAGCTGTGTATGTTGGCCAAAGTCAAGGCACGGTGTTTGGTAGCTGTTGGTTATTCATATGCAGCATAGATAGATGCGTTGGTTTGGGACAGTCGTACTGCCATTTTGGCCAAAGTCAAGGGTATGTATGGGTGGATTCAAATTAACCTGGAGAATGACGGGTAGAACTTGACATGTGACTTAGGATATGTTGGCCAAAGTCAAGGTCATAAGAGCATGGGGCAGAAATCACATCGGGAGTTTCAAAAGAACTGAAACTTGCCAGATATGCGCATACCTTCTGGAGTGTGATACCGTGAGCAGATTCCATCACGTTGTCATGCGATGAGAGTTGGATCCCGATTCCCACTGATGAGTTAGTTTACTCCTCGGGTGACCCCGACTAATTCTTCTTTCAGGTTTGGAGGAGAATTTGAGGTACAGTGGGAGGTTTCCAGATTAGATAAATTGGTAACCATTCTGATCTAGGTTAGAGTGCACGCTGAGTGTTTCTTTTCTCTCTCTCTTTGGCAGCGAACATTGACCCGACCCTAAGACTATGACTCAGTGACCAAGTTGACCGAACCTTCTTAACACCGGCTTTTGGATTGTCAGAGTTGCAAACCTCATTGCCACTCCTACTTTTACCCTTTTCTCCAGGACACCCCGTATTACTACGAACGTCCACTTCCATTGGACAAAACCATCGTATGGTTATATACGAACTCGAAAGAATTTATTCGAGGATGGTTTCAGGTTCTGAAGAAAACGAATAGGACTATTCAGTTGTCTTTTCCTTCTACCTTCTCTCAGGTTGCGAGTACTCCTTGGTTTAGGAGATAGTACACCTATTACGCAAATTGGATAGTCTTCTTCCAAACCTTAGGCTGGTGCCGACCGGTAGGGAATGAAGAAAGCCAATTAGCCTAAACGGTGTACAGAAGGTATTAAGTTAAGACAAAGCAAGGGATTAGTAAGAGGGCAAAGTAAATTGCAACAGATATTCACGACCAAACCAAGTATTCCTTCGCCAATCCTAAATCACCTTTGTATTTCTCCAGGACACTCCGTATCACTATGAAGATCCCAGTTTGTTGGATAATCCATCGTATGGTTATATACGAACTCGAAAGGAACTTGTTCCAGTTCGGGGATGGATCCTGGTTCAGGAGAAATAGGAATAAAGTACATTCAGGTGTCTTTTATCTTCACCTTCTCTCGTGTTGCGAGTGCTCCTAGGATTAGGACAGTACACCCTTTATGCTTTTTGGATAGTCTTCTTCCAAACCATAGGCTGGTGCCGAACGGTAGGGAAGGAAGAAAACCATTTGGCCTAAAGGGGTGTACAGAAGGTAATGACTAAAGACATATGAAGGGATTTGGAGAGGTGGCAAAGAATTATACGGTTACAGTTGTGAATCTGGATAATGGATGAGGCATTACTAGGAATACCAGGATACCCCATCGAAACATTTCAATGTTTCAGTTTTACTGTGTACTGTTAAAAGAAAACTGATTTCCCGATTAGATACTTACTCCAGGGTATGTATTTACCAGGTATGAGTCTCACATCTGTATGGTTTTACAGATGATGAGTGGGAGTAAGTTATTGAGAATTGGGTGATCATCCTCATTGTATCGGGATTCATTGTAATCGGTGATATTTGAGGAAGTCACCTGGGTTGTTTGCCGGTCGGCAAGTATTTGGTTTTGAATATCCGCTGTTATGCACCAATTTCAAATCGATATATCTGTACGTCTATTTTCATAGAGTGAGATATACCTTTTTGAAATTATGTCTACGACATTTACCTATATCAGTGGATGGTTAGGTAAGGAGTATTAAACAGCGGTGTAATTCTTCTTAACCATAAGTACAGTTTTCAACCTACGACACACAGTAAATGAGTTATCAGACTCAGGGGACTCATACAGAGTATTGTATGTTGTCCAGGGTCTATCAGGACAGAGGGGTTGGTCCTCGTACTATATTCGGTTTACTTATGACTTCTCTAGTTTTTAGACAGGTGTTTCGTGGAAACACAGGGTCCGAATTTTGAGAAGTTATAGGTATTTGAATAGAGTAGAGAACCAGGGGTAGCAAGTATCGGGATTCTTCAAAGAGATCGAAGATGTAGATACTTGTGTATGGTATTTAGTTGGTAGTAGTGACTAAGAGAACTTGCTTCTCTTTCAGGTTACTCATAATTGGAAGCATTCCTAAGTTGAGTAACGCTGATCGGCCTCCTTCCATTTAGTTGACATGCACTGGAGACAGTTACATGATTTGAATCTGATTTGACATTCCATTGGCCACTCCGCAGATAAGGTGGGTAACTTCAGGCACCCGAGAGGTACTACGGTAGCCTCAAGGACGGTGACAGGGAAGTTCTTGTTTACTCACAATTACCATTGCTGTTGTTCCAGGCTGCGAGACCCGGCGGAAGGATGAGTATAGCGTCGTTCTAAACTAGTTTTAGAAGTGTATGTGTATATGACTCTGCCAGAGGGTTGTCGTAGTCAGTGGGAGCAGCAGAAGCATTGGTGGACATGTAGCTTATGTCTATTTATAGACTAAAGCAGAAGTAGCAGAGATAGATCATCTATTTCTGACGTGACAGTCATGGGTTTGACTTCATCAGAATAGGGGATGGATCTGTTAAGAAGGTAGTAGGGTGTGATGTCATGGGATTTGGATGACATACACAGAGTAGGAAAGGAAACTCCTATACTACGATCGGTTATACTTTGGTCGTCACACAGTGGTTTCTCCACATAAGACTTGGATATTATATCAGACATACTGGTTACTAGATCTATGGTTTTAGATCTAGATTTGGGTGGTCTCCCAATCAGGGTACTTTGACAGCATTCTAAGAGTATTTAGAATGGACGACTCCTGGCACGGTAGTGTACCTGCAGGTAATGGAGTCACCCTCTCTAATGGTGTCTTACAGACTAAAGGGGAGAGGGACGTGCATGATTAGCAGATCACTTGCTCAGGCAATTGAGTCAATCATGAAATGTCAAGTACCACACCAGATGTTGTTCTTGCAGTGGGTGCAATAAGTTGATAATGATCCAATGCTGGAGAAACAGTCGGAAGCAGTTTTAGAACATAAGTGGATGTTCTAGGGATATGATAACGACAGCCTCATTAAGGAGATAGTTATCATTCCAGGCTTCCAAGGTGACCTGGACGACAGGGAGGTTGTCAGATTTATAGTTTTTCCCTCTGACGAGGGGCAGTATTTTGGACAGGTGATCCAAGGCAATACTGAGGGAGGCATGGCGCAGGATACTGATTAAGTTCAGTTGTCGATACAGTCTAAGAAGTTTGGATTTGGAGTTCATTTATGAGCTATGTCCCATCAGACATCCAGACACATTCTAAGACAGGTATTGCTCATTTCGGGAGATGGTTTTCTCCGTGAACTTGAGATTTAGAGAGACATAGAAAGAAGCATCAAGGCGGATCCACTCACTGAGGCTATTCCTCGAACGCAAGGGTTTCGCAAACGAGCTTTGTGAGACTGACTAGTAGAGGAGTTGGGTGTTCGGTATCACACGGGCTGTGAGTATGCGACATCGCAATAATTAGCCTTGAGTACAAGTGGGAGATTGTTGGAGATAGTGCCCTCAGAGTCAATTATTGGATCACAGGCACGTGATTGCAATGATTGAGGGAGGACCTATCCCGGTAGGACAGTCTTACTCAAGATGATAGTATGCTATCTGGTTTGCCTTTATCATCGTGTACTGTTTCAGGTGACCTGACAAGTTGCTATTACACCTTGATAGAGCCCCTAGGATTCTTGCTTGACCACCAGCAGTATGAGGGCGATCATATAAGTGGGAGCTGGGGTCTATAAGCATATCCTTAAATGGTCCCTAGTCGTAGGAGTTTCGAGACAGGGCATCGATTCTCCAAAGTAGACTAGTGTATACAGTCGAGACCCCGACGAGGGGCGGTGGCCGGTCTCATAAGCCACTGGTGTCAGTTGGTTCACCTAAGATGTATACAGGTGCTCATTGGGTTATGAGTACACCGGACAGGACTCGCCGGGAACATGCTAGTTGGTCATATACCAGACGTCAGATGGCAGTTCCCTGGTGACATGTGTGCAGGTTAGTTCATCGACCTGGGGATCGTCATTTGTCTCGTGTGAGTTCCCACTGTACTTTGATTACTACCCTACCACGGCTCAAAGGAGTCGTGCAAACAGGTTTTAGTTGGGTACAGTCCCGAGCCACATGGAGGCAGTGAGCGTATCTTCAGGGGTTCGTCTCTCCCGGTATTGGGGGTGAGGTCGTGCTGTGTCTAGGAGAGCCATTACACGAAGCCCTCGGCCGAGGCAAGGAGATTTACTGGTAGGTATTCCAGTAGTATCTCAGGGTGTTCTGGGCTACACTCCGACACGACTTGTACCGCTTTTGGGGGTCTGACTTTTACCAACCCCCTAGGCCCGCCATGCGATACTCATAGACGAACGGACCGGACTGTACGGATATTGTCACTGACAGGCTCAGTAGGGTGTCAGGCTGATTTTGCTCACAGACATCCCTTTTAGTCAATGCCTGGTAGCCCGTTATGTATTGGCTTATACCTCTAACGTGCTAGTGGTTAAATCCACAACTAAGGTGTTGACGAGTCTTTAGAGTCCCCCACATTCAGTTACTCAGCTTTCGGGCGAAAGGCTGTAGAGGCCGTATGGAGATATGGCAGGGTCCGATCAGATACGTGCGGTATTGCACGGATCAGGATCGGACGGATAATACTAGCCGGCTTTGGTATAAGCCGGATCCTAGTATATTATAGTGTAGTTTTGTCTCTTTGCATTTGTATTTCGGTCGGAATACAAATGCGGGTGTGTATGCACAGTATCGGGGTTTTCCTGTAATTTATTACGGGACCGGTTTTCTGGAGTTGCCAGTTTGCATTCCGTTCCGTCCGGTTTTTTTTTCTTTGTTCCTTCCCGGCCGGACATTTTGATGGAGGGGTTAATTGCAAGTTTGCAATTAACTTATTTGGTGAGGGGTTCATTGCATATTTGTTCAATCATTTTTTCTCCATCGGGGGCCGGCCACTTTCTGAATGTGCAGGGGACTTGCTTCTTGTTTTTGGTGTAAACTTTTCATATTAAAATTCGTGCCCCCCCCCCACAGTGAGTGCTGGAATTTTTCTTGGATGGGATGATGATTAATTAAGTGAGGTATGGGGTTCTTTTTGGACAAGGCAAAATGGTTCTGCATGTTTTCGTGGGCCCCCCCCCTCCCTTGTGCTGGGGGTTTTATAGGATTAATTTATTTGTGAGGTATGGGCAAAACATGAGTGGGCTGGGTGATGAGATAATGAATTAATATGTTTGCAGTGAGCACTTGATGGGCCTGCAGGAGTGGTTGGATTAATTAATAGGGAGGTTGATGCATTAATTTTTGGATGGTTGCACTGAGTGCAAAAGGAGAGGGGCTCATTATTCTTTCACAGCAAGAGAGAGAGGGAGTGCAGGCTTCTTTCATTTTCCAGAGAGCTATTTTGATTGGGGCTGCTCTTTTCTGGCCGAGCTCATGAGAAATAGAGCATGCTTCATTTTTCCATTCCCTGCAAGCCTCCATGGATTTTTCTCTTGTATCATTCCTCCATCAAAAAGGCAATTCCTACAACCCCAAATTGAGACGTGTACACTACATTTCCACAGCATATCTTGGGCACGTCGAGTAGCCGGCTTCGTGCCCGAGTTGCCTCGGCATTGAGGTGGGAGCCCGTAAACAAAGTAGGCGATGTGGTGCACTTCCGGCGAAGAGGAGGAGGCAGGATTTTCTGCAGAAGATCGGGACCATGACGAGGATCGTCGGTATATCTCTCTTCCCCTTCTCTTTGTAGTTAGCTAAATTTAGTTTAATGGCCCGATCCGGTTTTAGTGCGCGGTGGTGCCGGTTTGCCAAGTCCGCAAAATTAAAATTTATCACCGCTTCCGCATTTGGCCGTCGGATTGACGGCCGGGGCGCCGCCGTGCACTTACAATACTATCTCTAGTACGACGTACTGATGGCTGTGGGACAGACCATCTCCCCCGCTGGGATGAGAAGCGCATACGCTAGTCTACTCCGGAGTATCGATGCCCTGTCTCGATAGTCCTACGACTAGGGACCTGTATAAGGATGTGCTTATAGATTACCCAGCCCCCACGAGTGTGACTGCCATCACAACGCTGGTAATCAAGCAAAGATCCTAAGGGCTCTACTAATATGTATAAGCGATATGCTAAAAGAAACACATGCACATATTGAAGTAGAAACAAACCAAGTAGCATACTACTATTTTGAACAAGATTGTCTATACAACTGTGAATATCCCAAGTTTCCATTAAGTAATATACAAGCTAGTATGATACAATAATGGCCTCTAGGGCATATACACTAACAGTTTCAGCACAACATTTCATCCGCAGACCGACGGTCTGTCAGAGTGGACTATTCAGACTCTTGAGGATATGCTCCGAGCATGCATTTTAGACTTCAGTGGTAGCTGGGATCATCATTTTCCCTTAGTAGAGTTCTTCTACAACAACAGCTTCCAGGAGACCATACAGATGGCACCATTCGAGGCTCTATATGGGAGGAGATGCAGATCGCCCGTCTGTTGGACAGAGCTCAGCGAGAGCAGTATATTAGGGCCGCAGATTGTTGAGGAGATGACTGCGAAGATCCAGTTGATTCGCGATAGGATGAGAGAAGCCCAGTGCAGGCAGAGATCTTAAGCGGACCGTCGTCGGCGCAGACTTGAGTTTTCTGTTGGCGATCATGTGTTCTTGAGGGTCTCCCCAATGAAAGGCGTGATGAGATTTAGGAAGAAGGGGAAACTTAGTCCCAGATATGTGGGCCCCTTCGAGATCCTCGAGCGTGTTGGTGCAGTTGCGTATCGGTTAACTCTTCCGCCCAGTTTTCCAGACGTTCACCCCGTATTCCACGTTTCGATGCTCCGCAAATATCTTCATGATCCTTCGCATGCGATTCAGCACCCGACGATCCAGCTGTAGCGCGACATTTCTTTTGCAGAGCAGCTGGTGGTTATCTTGGATCGACAGGTGAAGAAATTGAGATCGAAGGTTATACCGTCCGTGAAGGTCCTTTGGTGTGGCCCGAGCAGCGAGGAGGTCACCTGGGAGACCGAGGTCGAGATGAGGAAGAAATATCCCCATCTCTTTGAAGGTACGCATAGCTAGACTTTTAAATTCGGAGACCGAATTTCATTAAGGGGGGATGATTGTAACACTTTGAAATTTAGTTTAGATTAATTTCGTGTTAATTAGCGTTAATGCGTGTTTTTCATAAAAACTCGTAAAATTTTAAATTTCCACTTAAACTAGATTAAACCAAGTTTTAATTGTGAAAATATGTGTTTTTGTATATATATGTGTTTTATTAATTATAAATTAGCTTAGTGTTCACTTAATTTGAAAATTACCTTAATTACTTTTTCCTAAGCAAAATTAGTGTAACTTGCATGCACACTTAACACTTGTAACACATTCCTCATTTTCCTTCTACATTCAAATTTCATTTTCATTCTTCTTTTTAAAAATAGAACCTTAGCATATTCAATAAAAGAAAATAGAAAATGAGAGAAAAGAGAGAACATGTGGGCATTTATTAAAGCATGGGAGATTTTTGACTTGGGGCATTCTCTCTCTCACACACTCTCTCTTCACTTCCAGCAGCAGCAGCAGCATCCCAGCAGCTCAGCCCTCCCCCTTCACCTCTTATTCTTTTGTCATCAATTTCAAACACCATTCTTCATTAAAAACACATCTACCCTCACACCAACTCACTTTTAATCACTCCTTTGTGGATTTTTGAGGCAAATCTGAACTCTTGGGTCAAGACCAGCAAGTGGTGCCACTACTTGACCTATTGTGAGGTATTAAGCCCACTTTAATCACCTCTTTGCTAAACTTGTAGTTATTTTAGCTTAATCTAGTGTTTTAGTCAGTTTTAGTGCTAATTAGATGGTTTAAGTGAAGATTAGGTTAAGTTAGAGTTATTAAGGCTTGTTTAGCTTAATTACGTGCTATTAGTGTCGTTTAACCCGGGTAATTGTTTCAGGTTACAATAAAAGGCCGTATTGTACTAATTAGTGTTAATTAAACGTTTTAATTAAGATTTTGGGTAGTTTTGTGATCTGCTTTTGACCCGAGTGCTTCAGGCAAAAGTTGAGTTTACTGGAGCATGTTCACTAGACCTACACCACACATACGAAACACGGGACCCCCATTCTTCTTTGAGGCCGCAATTTTAATAGGTTTTAGCCGCAAATTGCGGCCAGTGGGTGGACCTGGGTGTCAGGGTTTGGTCTTGGGGAGTCTTCTACATATCTAAGACCTTTGGTATATGCAACTTTTCCTATTTCCACTCGAGTCAAAATCTGGAACCAAATACGTTGTTTTGGAACTTTTAAACTTGCGCGACACGTACGTTCTGAGTTTGGGTCTGGTGTGTTTTGCATATCGTAGCGTGTCGGGATAGTTTCAGATGCGTATACACACGTTTTGGCATATCGGATGCACATGCGTTTAGTTCACGACGCGAGTTTCTCGTTTGGTTTTGATATCGCGTTTTTGCAGGATTTTATCTTATGTGTGTTATTTTGTGTGAATTCTAGGGTCGCAGGCGGGGACTTCTGACGCCGCGAAGAAGGGGAAGCAGGTGGTAAGTGTTGTGCCACGTCAGCGCCCCTGCCGTCTACTCGAGGCCAAAATGCGGAATCAAAAATTTTCTTAACTTTAAACTGGCGCTACCGCGGACAATAAACCCGGATCGTAACCATTAACCTAATCCTAGCTATCAAGAGAAAGGGTAGTGAGCTATACCAAGCGATCCGTGTCCTTCGGTCTTCGCCTCCACTCCGATCTCCTCGCGGAATCTCCGGTCGTCGCCTCCTCATCGAAACGGGCACCACATCGCCCGGTTCTTTTACGGGCTCCCACCTCTGGACCGAGACAACTCGGGCGTGAAGTTGGCTAGCCGACGCGTACAAGGAATGCTGTAGACTAGTGTAGAAAAACTGTCTCAATGGGGTGAAGTTGCCTTTTGATGGAGAAGAGAATGAATGAACTTTGGAGAGAGATTGAGAATTTAGCAAGCATGCAAATGAGATATGAATAATTCCTTCATCAAAAATGAACTCTCTCTCTCTCTTCCTCTAATATGTGGCCGGCCCCCTATATGGAAAAAGGAGGAGGGGAAAAAACTAAAGCAAGAAGGGAGGTGAGTGTAGTAGAAGCCAAAGGGTGACCACATCCAAAAGCAAGCCTTACATCAACTTCTAATCCATTCTAATCACAATTAATGCAAGCAAGTGATGGAAAAAGAATCTAATGATGATAGTCATATCATAATCCCTCAAATGCAAGAAACCCCTCCACAAAAGATAATTTGCACAACTGCAAATTAGTCCCTCCATCAGAAAAGTCCGGCCGGGAAGGAACAAAGGAAAACTGGCCGGAACAGAATGCAAACTGGCAACTTCAGAAAACTGATCCCGTAATAAATTACAGGAAAACCCCACGACTGTATATACATACCCGCATTTGTATTCCCACTGAATACAAATGCAGAGAGACAAAATCTACACTGTACAATACTAGGATCCGGCTTAAACCAAAGCCCGCTAGTATTATCCGTCCGATCACGATCCGTGCAATACCGCACGTATCTGATCGAACCCTGCCATATCTCCATACGGCCTCTACAGCGTTTCGCCCGAAACTTGAGTAACTGTGTGTGGTGGACTCTAAAGACTCATCAATACTATGGCTGTGGATTTAACCACTAGCACATCAGAGGTATTAACCATACGTGACGGGCTACCAGCTATTGACCAAAAGGGACGTCGATGAGCGAACTCATCCTGACACCCTACTGAGCCTGTCAGTGACAATATCCGTACAGTCCGGTCCGTTCGTCTATGAGTATCGCATGGTGGGCCTAGGGGGTTGGTAAAAGTCAGACCCCCATAAGCGATACAAGTCGTGTCGGAGTGTAGCCAAGAACAACCTGAGATACTACTGGAATACCGACCAGTAAATCTCCTGCCTCGGCCGAGGGCTTTGTGTAATGGCTCTCCTAGACACAGCGCGACCTCACCCCCAATACCGGGAGAGACGAAACCCCTGCCGATCCGCTCACTGCCTCCATGTGGCTCGGGACTGTACCCAACTAAAACCTGTTTGTACGACTCCTTTGAGCCGTGGTAGGGTAGTAATCAAAGCACAGTGGGAACTCACACGAGACAAATGACGATCTCAGGTCGATGAACTAACCTGTACACATGTCACCAGGGAACTGCTATCTGACGTCTGGTATAATCCCAACTAGCATGTTCCCGGCGAGTCCTGTCCGGTGTACTCATAACCCAATGAGCACCTGTATACATCTTAGGTGAACCAACTGACACCAGTGGCTTGTGAGACCGGCCACCGCCCCTCATCGGGGTCTCGACTATATACACTAGTCTACTCTGGAGTATCGATGCCCTGTCTCGAAAACTCCCACGACTAGGGACCTTTTAAGGATGTGCTTATAGACCCCAGCTCCCACGTATATGATCGCCATCATACTGCTGGCTGTCAAGCAAGAATCCTAAGGGCTCTATCAACGCGCAATAGTGACCTGTAAGATCACCTAAATCAGTACACTATGATAAAGATAAACCAGATAGCATACTATCATCTTGAGTAAGACTGTCCTACAGGGATAGGTCCTCCCTCAATCATTGCAATCACGTGCCTGTGATACAATAATTGACTCTGAGGGCACTATCTCATTATCCTGCGTCATGCCTCCCTCAGTATCCCTTTGGACCACCTGTCCAAAATACTGCCCCTCGTCAGAGGGAAAACTATAACTCTGACAGTCACTCTGTCATCGAGGTCACCTTGGAAGCCTGGAATGATAACCGTCTCCTAAAGGAGGCTGTCGATATCATATCCCTAGAACATTCACTTATGTTCTAAAACTGCTTCCGAATGTTTCTCCAGGATTGGTTCAATATCAACTTATTGCATCTTCTGCAAAAACAACATCTGGTGTGGTACTTGACATCTCATGATTGACTTAATTGCCAAAGCAAGTGATCTGCCAATCATGCACATCCCTCTCCCCTTTAGTCTGTTAGACACCTTTAGAGAGGGTGACTCCATCACCTGCAGGTACACTACCGTGCCAGGAGTCGTCCATTCTAAATACTCATAGAATGCTGTCTAAGTACCCAGATTGGGAAACCACCCAAATCTAGATCCAAAACCATACATCTAGTAACCAGAATGTCTGATATAATATCCACGTCCTATGTGGAGAAACTACTGTGTGACAACCAAAGTATAACCGATCGTAGTATAGGAACTTTACTTCCTACTCTGTGTATGTCAACAAATACCAGGACATCACACCCTACTACCTGCTTAACAGATCCATCCCCTATTCTGATGAAGTCAAACCTATGACTGTCACATCAGAAACAAATGATCTATCTCCGCTATTTCCGCTTTAGTCTATAAATAGACATAAGCCTTTTGTCCACCAATGCTTCCGCTGCTCCCACTGACCACGACAACCCTCTGGCAGAGTCATATACACGTGCACTTCTAAAGCTAGTTTAGAACGATGCTATACCCATCCTCTTGCCGGGTCTCACAGTCTGGAACAACAACAATGGCAAGTCTGGGTAAACAAGAACCTCCCTGCCACCGTCCTTGAGCATACCGAAGTACCTCTCGAGCGCCTGAGGTTACCTACCATATCTGCGGAGTGGCTAATGGAATATCAAATCAGAATGAATCTTTAGGTTCTTATCAAATTTTCAGTAATCGTCTGCGGCTCTGGAATCACTTCCAGTTCTACCATACTCCCACTACTGTTTTTCTGAAGAAAAAAAATCCATTTTTGCTAAAACTGTGGCGAGTCAAGAACAATATCACTATTGATCTTCCTGATGGTAGAAAGTCAACCCTCGTCACAGCCCGGGTCAACCCACAAACAGCCATTACAGAAACGTGCCTTGAGTTATCCAGAATCTGGTTTTAAGCATAAGCCGGACAACTCCCCGTACCTTAACATCGTTAAGATATGAACTGTTCTATATCCAATATAGAAATGGAGGAACTGATTTAATTGAACCAGATTAAAATCATGCAGCTGTCTCCAGTGCATGTCAACTAAATGGAAGGAGGCCTATCAGCGTTACTCAACTTAGGAATGCTTCCAATTATGAGTAAACTGAAAAAGAAGCAAGTTCTCTTAATCATTACTATCAACTGAATACCATACACAAGTATCTACATCTTCGATCACCTTGAAGAATCCCGATACTTGCAACACCTGGTTCTCTACTTTATCCACATACCTATAACTTCTCAAAACTTGGACCCTGTGTTTCTACGAAACACATGTCTAAGAACCAGAGAAGTCACAGGTAAACAGAATATAGTAAGAGGACCAACCCCTCTGTCCTAATGGACACTGGACAATATACAATACTCTGTATAAGTCCTCTGAGTCTAATAACTCATTCCCTTTGTGTCGTAGGTTGAAAACTGTACTTATGGTTAAGAAGAATTACACCGCTGTTTAATGCTCCTTACCTAACCATCCACTGATATAAGTAAATGTTATAGACATAATTTCAAAAGGTATATCTCACTCTATAAAAATAGACGTACAGATATATCAATTTGAAATTGGTGCCTAACAACGGATATTCAAAACCAAATATTTGCCGTCCGGCAAACAACCCAGGTGATTTCCTCAAATATCACCAATTACAACGAATTCCGATATAATGAGGATGATCACCTAATTCCCAATAACTTACTCCCGCCCATCATCTGTAAAACCATACAGATGTGAGAATCATACCTGGTAAATACATACCCTGGAGTAAGGACTAATTAGGAAATCAGTTTTCTTTTAACAGTACACAGTGAAACTGAAACATTGAAATGTTTCGATGGGGTATCCCGGTATTCTTAGTAATGCCTCTTCCATTATTCAGATTCACAACTATAACCGTATAATTCTTTGTCATCTCTCCAAATCTCTTTATATGTCTTTAGTCATTACCTTCTGCACACCCTCTTAGGCTAAATGGTTTTCTTCCTTCCTTACCGTTCGGCACCAGCCTATGGTTTGGAAGAAGACTATCCAATAAGCATAATGGGTGTACTGTCCTAATCCTAGGAGCACTCGCAATGCGAGAGAAGATGAAGATAAAAGACAACCGAAGAAACCTTATTCCTATTTCTCCTGAACCAGAATCCATCCCCGAACGGGAACAAGTTCCTTTCGAGTTCGTATATAACCATACGATCGAGTATCCGAATAAACTGTGGATCTTCGTAGTGATACGGAGTGTCCTGGAGAAATACAAAGGTGAATTGGGAGTGGTAATGAAATACTTGGTTTGGTCATGAATAGCAGTCGCATTTTACTTTGCCCTCTTACTAATCCCTTGATATGTCTATACTTAATACCTTCTGTACACCATTATTATGCTAATTGGTTTTCTTCATTCCCCACCGTTCGGCACCAGCCTAAGGTTTGGAAGAAGACTATCCAATTTGCATAATAGGTGTACTATCTCCTAAACCAAGGATTACTCGCAACGTGAGAGAAGGTAAAAGGAAAAGACAACTGAATAGTCCTATTCGTTTTCTCCAGAACCAGAAACCATCCTCGAATAAATTCCTTCGAGTGCGTATATAACCATACGATGGTTTTGTCCAATGGAAGTGGACATTCGTAGTAATACAGGGTGTCCTGGAGAAAAGGGTAAAAGTAGGGGTGGAAATGAGGTTTGCAACTCTGACAATCCAAAAGCCAGTGTTTAAGAAGGTTCGGTTAATTTTGGTCACTGAGTCATAGTCAAGGGTCGGGTCATTGTCGCTGCCAAAGAGAGAGAGAAAAGAAACACTCAGCGTGCACTCTAACCTAGATCAGAATGGTTATCAATTTATCTAATCAGGAAACCTCCCACTGTAACCTCAAATTCTCCTCCAAACCTGAAAGAAGAATTAGTTGGGATCACCCGAGGAGTAAACCAACTCATCAGTGGGAATCGGGATCCAATTATCATCGCATGATAACGTGACGGAATCCACTCACGTTATCACACTCCAGAAGGTATGCGCATGCCTGGCAAGTTTCAATTTCTTTAGAAACTCCCGATGTGATTTTTACCCCTAGGACCCAAGTGACCTTGACGAATAATCAACAAATCAAAAGGTCCTAGTCAAGTTCAACCCGTCATTAGCTTGATTGCGTTAAACCCACCCGCACGACCCTTGACGAATAATCAACAAAGTCGTACGACCGTCTTAACCAATCCACATATCCATGCGACAGAAAGCATTACAGAGCTACCGCACACTACGCCTCGGCGAATAGCAACGACAAACGTAGTGCGAATACTAAGCAATACTAATCTGAAATGACGGAGGGCTACGAATGGTTTTTGGCGAAAAACCTTTTACCGTAATGAACATGATATCGTTGAAGGAACTTCATAGATTTTTATAAAAATATAGTGACGAAAACCTTTGCTAAAGAGGTCACTCCAGATGAAGGGATCTCGGCTCTTTCCCCGTAGAATGAGGTGCAGGATATTCCAACTGAATACCACGATGCAAAGCAAAAAGTAATCGGCTATAGTGAAGTTATTACCCTGACGCAAACTTATGTCCAAGGGGTCACTCCCGGTGAAGGGATCTCGGCCCTTGCCTCGTCGACTGAAGTGCTGGATATTCCAACTGAATACCACGATGCAAAACAAAAGAGAACGTTCTTGCAATAACAGCTTTTTGAAAAATTGTTCCAACAACATCAGAATAGGTTTGTTTAGCTTGCATTGATCCGAATCAACGCAGTCCCATCAATGGATCACACCACAAAGAACGAAAATAATGATGTACGTATATGCCATCCGCATTCGCCACTGGGTCCCGTCATCACCCGTTAGGTTACTTAACTAACGACAGAGCGGGGACTGGACTAGCGCGGGTGTAAAACATATACAACATCTACTAGTATATATATCAATATATAATATTCGCTCAAGGTGTGATAAAATGCAACATCACAGAAATGTAATAAGTATCACAGAACAATACAGATAATCTGGAAGCCCCGGGTTTCACAGAGCCGCTGCTGAAACCCGAAGTTCCCCTGGTCGTGTGGATAGCCTGTGCAATAAGATCCTAGACCCCTACGGGCGCGGCAAGTTACCCGCCAAAACCTGAAGCGAGGCAACCCCCTTCAACAATGTGAATGGACCACCCAACACTTCACGGAATCCGGTAACTTGGGCACCCCTCCTGGGTCAACCTGTACCCCCTACGAGTGCGGCGAATAGCCCGCCAATTCTAGAGTAAAGCCCCATCCATCTCAATGCCATGAGATGCGGGCTTGTTGCCCTCTAGAACCCGGCTATCCATGCACCCCACCTTGGGGTAATCCTAGTACAGAAAATAAGATATACATACAACGGGTACATCGACCTCGACCCGGTCATGCCCCAAAAGAATAATACAAACAGGCAGTGACGGCAGTCCACATGTCGGACGCTCGCCCCGCAATATCAAATGTACGTATAAAACAAAACTGTACTACCATTGCATCCAGGCTATCCCCCACGACCAATCCGCAACATCACAGCACAACATAGAATATCAACGTGAATGTCACGTTAGCAAATCCGTCTAACCGGGCTCTAGCAGTTAGACAGGATTTACCGATCAAATGACATTCACGGTTAAATACTGTGAACAAACATATTTAAAATTTTCGATCGATCAAATTTTACCAAGTGGGCCCCAAGCACTACTGTAGCACTCACAGAAAATCTGGGCCCAAAAAGAATATTCCAAAAACCCCATTTCCATGTCCAAAGAATTCTGTGCAAAAATGGTACAGTGAGGACATTGTACTGCGGCGGAACCGCGGCCATAAGGGGGGTTTGGCCGCGGTTCCGCAGTCTTCCTACAGAATCATGCCACCATTTTTTCACAGAATTCTTAAATCTTCCTGCATGTTTCTCTGCAACAACCTGAAAAAATTTTCGAGCCAAAAATAATTCGATAGAAAACTGATGCTAGAAAAATACGGTTTTTGGAAAATCCGATCGATCGAAGTTCTAAACACATTAGAGCATGCTAGACTAGGTTAATGGTGTGGCTCTGATACCATGTTGTGCAACGGCAGCGCCCCTGCCGTCTACTCGAGGCCAAAATGCGGAATCAAAAATTTTCTTAACTTTAAACTGGCGCTACCGCGGACAATAAACCCGGATCGTAACCATTAACCTAATCCTAGCTATCAAGAGAAAGGGTAGTGAGCTATACCAAGCGATCCGTGTCCTTCGGTCTTCGCCTCCACTCCGATCTCCTCGCGGAATCTCCGGTCGTCGCCTCCTCATCGAAACGGGCACCACATCGCCGGGTTCTTTTACGGGCTCCCACCTCTGGACCGAGGCAACTCGGGCGCGAAGTTGGCTAGCCGACGTGTCCAAGGAATGCTGTAGACTAGTGTAGAAAAACTTTGTCTCAATGGGGTGAAGTTGCCTTTTGATGGAGAAGAGAATGAAAGAACTTTGGAGAGAGGTTGAGAATTTAGCAAGCATGCAAATGAGATATGAATAATTCCCTCATCAAAAATGAACTCTCTCTCTCTTCCTCTAATATGTGGCCGACCCCCTATATGGAAAAAGTAGGAGAGGAAAAAACTAAAGCAAGAAGGGAGGTGAGTGTAGTAGAAGCCAAAGGGTGACCACATCCACAAGCAAGCCTCACATCAATATCTAATCCATTCTAATCACAATTAATGAAAGCAAGTGATGGAAAAAGAATCTAATGATGATAGTCATATCATAATCCCTCAAATGCAAGAAACCCCTCCACAAAAGATAATTTGCACAATTGCAAATTAGTCCCTCCATCAGAAAAGTCCGGCCGGGAAGGAACAAAGGAAAACTGGCCGGAACAGAATGCAAACTGGCAACTTCAGAAAACTGATCCCGTAATAAATTACAGGAAAACCCCGCGACTGTATATACATACCCGCATTTGTATTCCCACTGAATACAAATGCAGAGAGACAAAATATACACTGTACAATACTAGGATCCGTCTTAAACCAAAGCCCGCTAGTATTATCCGTCCGATCACGATCCGTGCAATACAGCACGTATCTGATCGAACCCTGCCATATCTCCATACGGCCTCTACAGCGTTTCGCCCAAAACTTGAGTAACTTTGTGTGGTGGACTCTAAAGACTCGTCAATACTATGGCTGTGGATTTAACCACTAGCACGTCAGAGGTATTAGCCATACATGACGGGCTACCAGCTATTGACCAAAAGGGACGTCAATGAGCGAAGTCATCCTGACACCCTACTGAGCCTGTCAGTGACAATATCCGTACAGTCCGGTCCGTTCGTCTATCAGTATCGCTTGGCGGGCCTAGGGGGTTGGTAAAAGTCAGACCCCCATAAGCGATACAAGTGTCGGAGTGTAGCCCAGAACACCCTGAGATACTACTGGAATACCTACCAGTAAATCTCCTGCCTCGGCCGAGGGCTTTGTGTAATGGCTCTCCTAGACACAGCGCGACCTCACCCCCAATACCGGGAGAGACGAAACCCCTGCCGATCCGCTCACTGCCTCCATGTGGCTCGGGACTGTACCCAACTAAAACCTGTTTGCATGACTCCTTTGAGCCGTGGTAGGGTAGTAATCAAAGCACAGTGGGAACTCACACGAGACAAATGACGATCTCTGGTCGATGAACTAACCTGTACACATGTCACCAGGGAACTACTATCTGACGTCTGGTATAATCCCAACTAGCATGTTCCCGGCGAGTCCTGTCTGGTGTACTCATAACCCAATGAGCACCTGTATACATATTAGGTGAACCAACTGACACCAGTGGCTTGTGAGACCGGCCACCGCCCCCCGTCGGGGTCTCGACTGTATACACTAGTCTTCTCTGGAGTATCGATGCCCTGTCTCGAAAACTCCCACGACTAGGGACCTTTTAAGGATGTGCTTATAGACCCCAGCTCCCACGTATATGATCGCCATCATACTGCTGGCTGTCAAGCAAGAATCCTAAGGGCTCTATCAACGCGCAATAGTGACCTGTAATATCACCTAAAGCAGTACACGATGATAAAGATAAACCAGATAGCATACTATCATCTTGAGAAAGACTGTCCTATGTTCATAACAGAATACTGCATTTTATACCGCCCATTCTTATGCTCGCGTGTTTATAGGTAGGTGCTTTTAGTTCGTGTTTTTTTTTACATATTTACAGATTACAGGTTTCCAGTACAAATATTGTAAATCAAGACAAAATCTCTACAGTTACACTAAATACAGAACATCTGTTGACAACAGATAAAGCCGGGTTCCGGTCATCCATATCCGTCCAGTGCTGCGTACCGGTTCCAGAGACAAGACATATGACAGCGGTCATTCGTGTCTCGGACAAGCACAGAGCACGAGAGGGGCAGCACAAGAATCAATGGGTGCGCGGAGCTCGAGGGAGAAAAGGTCAAAAGTATCATTTTTGTTGCCACTTTGGACCATTGCAAATCTGAAGCAACTGTGGAACCAAATTGAAGATTGGTACATGTATAACAACACAGGACAAGAAACCAGGGAAGCACCAAAAATATGACGACCCAACTCATCAAGACGGCCGCGGATCCGCGGCCAAAGGGGGGTATTGGCCCCGGATCCGCGGCCATGTGGGGCCCTCGATCTGTCGTTTTTTAGGGGCATTTTGGTACATTCATTTTATGGCAGATTGTTGCCCTAGGTTTTCAGTTCACCTCCTATAAATACCCCAGAACTTGCCAAAGCCAAGGGTCATTCTTTTGTTCCTCTTTTTGTTAGGATTTAGTCTTTTTTCTTCTTCTTCTTCATTCTTTTTCCATGAAAATTGTAGTGAGAGCTTTTTGAGTGGGAGATCAATGAAGATGAGAGCTTTTTTGTATCATTCTCTTTTGTTTCTTCTTCCCCTTGAGATTCTTGCTTTCTCTTGATCATTCAACCTCTTCATTGAGCTTGAATGGTTAAGGGTTAGTTATTGATCTCAAGGGTCGTATTTTCTCACGGGACTAGTTCTTCACTTCACATGCGTTCTCTACCCTTCTCTTGATCTTGCAACCTCTTAATTGAGCTTGCAAGTTTAAGGGTTGGCTATTTATCACATGCTTGTCTTGAGTTCTATGTTCTTGTAATTACTTTCTTGTTCTTTTTATTGCGTTTTATTATCTTACTTTTCTTTCTTGCAATTTCATTTCATGCACTTACTTACTTGTAATCTTTTCTTTTCTTTGTTCTTTCTTTTTGTTCTCTCTTTTTGGTTCTCTTTTGTGAATGAATGTAATTATTATTGTTAAGAAGAAATACGGTATTATAAGTTAACGTTTCTTTGCCCATTTCCTTTTCCCGTATTTTCCATTGAACTCCGCCCAAACGATACGCAAGCGCTCCGTTAGGCACCGTACCCTGACAAGGTAACGGTGATTCCTAATTGCGACCGGTTGCGTTCGGTTTGGCCGGAGGCGAAAGCAAGAGACAAGAACGGAAGGAAAAGGGTAAATAAGCCGTATTCCACGAATACCGCGCTAAAATCCCCTAATCCACGTTGTTGCCGATTGCTCTAGCTTAAATTGGTCAAGATTCGGCTCAAAGGTTTTGAGTACGGATTTCTTTAGCTTATAATCTCGTATCTTTTTCTTAACAATTTTATACTTGCAAATATTACACATAGGATAGTCTCGAACAAACATACACAAATTCTTTATTGACTCGTCTAAGACAAGAAGGTAAAATACCACCATCTCCCTGTGGACCGACCCGTGCTCAACCGGCTAGCTGCAAAGCGACACCGTCTTGATTGCGGTTAACTTTAATTATTTCAATCAAATGGCGCCGTTGCCGGGGAGACGGTAACGTATTTCTTTTCTTGTTATTCGGGTTAATATTCTTTTTGTATATATTTATAAAAAAAAATATATAAAATATTAAAAATCTTTTTGTTTTTTTTTATCATTTTTGTGGGCAAGTGTGCAGATTTTTGCGTATTTACAAACTGCAATTGTGGGGAGCAAAGTGTACGTTTAAAGTTAAGGTGATTGCAAGGTACAGTGCCAAAGATCCGGGTAGTTTGACCCGCGCAAGCGAACTTTTCAAGCTTACCGGATTTGATTCAACGGGGGTTTCCTAACCCAAAACTTAACGATACGTACTTTACTAACACCTTCTTCTCAAATCTGACGCATCCAATATACTATTCTTTGCAGGATTCTTTGCAAGTTCGCTAGCAAACGCTAAAAATTGACTAACCCGTATTTGTTGCAGCGCCGCGCTTAAACTAAAAAATGATTGTTTGATTCTTTATAAGAATTTTTTGAATTGCGCATTGCATACATTAATACGGACTTAAGGGCAAGCGAACCCCACAATATACGGTAAAGGATTTCATCACCTTTTCCGTGGCCCACAAATCACGAACTTGAGCATAACGATTACTCGCACAAATTTTAAAAGAAACTAGACTTTAAGCCTTAAGGACTTCGCGCTCACCAGGAGAAGTTAATTGTGTTTAGAACCTCGCTTAACGGTATATTGTTTACGGGGTGTCTAGGAAAGTGTTAACGGCGAAACCGCCAAAAGAGAAAGGGTTATTTAATTAAGGAACTTCGCAAAAGCGTTGGACAACCTCCCCTTATCTCTGCACTTACCTAGCCTCGTGATCAGTGTATCTTGAGCCTGTTTCTCGACACGGTTTTACTTCGACAATTAAGTTCTGGAGCAGGTCTAGTTGACCTAGATGAACCCTAGAACGATTAGGTGTGTGGTATTTTTGTGTCGTGATTGTTTTTTGTCCATATTCTTTTTGTGTGTATATTTCATTCTTCTGTTAATATATAAAAAAAAAATATATCACATTCTTTTTTCCCTCCTTTTCTCTACCTTTTTATCTCTCTATTCATATCATGGGTACTCCACCTCGCAAAACTCTTGCCGAACTTTGGTACCCACAACCAGACATTACTTCATACGGTTCTTGTTTTGGTCGAACTTCAAACGACCCCTCCATGCCCAAAGTTTCACTGAAAGATCGCATAGCAGCGTCTAGGACAAACACTTGCACTCCTCATTCCACTTTGTATCAACCTTTTCAACCTCCCGCACCCACTTATGTTGATACCCTTTTCGCAAGTCGTCCTTTGTCCATCGCTGAACGTATTGAGCAATCCCGTAGCCGATCTTTCATTCCTTTCACCACTTCAAATTCTTGGGATCAACAATTTCATTCAACTTCTTATCCAACTGTTGATCCTACCGCTGTCCATCCATTCAATTCCTACCAATCCTGCCCTACTTTTGCACCTTCCCTAGACATTACTTCAGAACAGCCTTTTGGGAATTTGCAGTATCCAAACAACTTTGAATCTTTTACTGAAACCCCTTCACAACCAATGTCTAGTCTAGAACAGTCGTTGGAAGACTTTAGGGTAGCGTCAAGCCAACAGATGATGGATTTGAATGCGTCCATGGCCGCCCTCATGCAACCTAGTGACCCGGTAGCTAGTTTTCAACTAGCTCCAACTTTTTCAATGTATGATGAGGCGGCAGGACAGGCTGTGAATTTGAGTGGAGAAAGTGAAATGTACCCCCTTCCAAATCAAACCTACCCGTCCCAAATTGAATCCCACAACTCCTGTTTTGAAAGTCTATCGAGTATCCTACATGATTTATCAATTGAAGATAGAATGATGAATGAGTTGTGCGACTTCGTAGTGTTTGATTTGCCCAATTGTGAAGGGTCCCTTCCAAGTGAAACCATACCTAATCCTTTTGACCTCTACACCTATATCTTAGAACCAGAATCGATTAATATCCATGCTTTTGATGAGGTGTCAGAGAATTTTGATTTTCACTTGATTGAGGATATTGACGCTGGGGATATTTTGGATGATGAACCCATAGATTTTGCTGAGTTTGTCTCTTCAAATCATCATCCCGAGTCATTAAATGTTTTTCCCGAACCCCATATGCGTCTGGACTTTGAAGAGAAGAGCATGGGTGTGCTAAATTTTGAGGATAGTTTTGAGGATGAACCAGTTTTGCTTGATGAGTCGGATTTTCCAATTCATCCTGTTCCTTCCACTGACTGTGTACACCCTCCTGAACCTTTAACCGATACCCTTCCTCAACCACTTCCCTCCATCCTTTCCATCGTTCCGACCTTGCAAGAACCCGTCTCACTTTCATTTACTATGTCTGGTTTACCAAGTTCGGCGTACCCATGGTTTCTCACGAATCTTGAGGGATTTGACCCCATTTCTCGACGGGTAAATATATTAGCACAATCGCTTTTCACACATCGGTCATCACAAGTTGTGCTAATCTATTTACTCCATTTGCACCCTCAAGTTCGTATTCCACTTCTTTTTCCCTTCCGCCATTCTTCTTCTTCTGATATACCGAGACCGTATCCCGCTTCTATCTCCATACGGTCTCGCGTTTTCTCCATTTCTTACCTCTTCGCCTTCTTTCACCAACCAGTGCTTTACCATGATAAAATCTTTGAATGGTTGGTGTTAACTTTTGGCCTGTGTAAGGCCTTGTATAGATTGATACTATTCTTTCCCCCTTAATCCTGAACTTCAACGCTTAACAGTGGAAACACTGTTTTACTTAAGTTTGGGGGGGCACCTTTTTTGTATATATTTTTTGTTTTCCTTTTTGTATATAATTTGTTTTTAGGGGGAGCGCTGACAATTTTGACCCTTTTGGTATAGCCTGACAGTGAGGGCACTGTCAAGTTTAAGTTTGGGGGTGTGCTCGGTAAGCTTTCTTCCTTCGCATTCATTTGTATATTTTGCATTTGCATACCCTATTAAAAACCCACAAAAATTGAAAATTTTCCAAAAAATATAAAAACTTTGTCGTCAAGTTAGCTAATAGGGTAACTTAGATCTTTATTCCGAAAGTTTAGTTGATATGATAGAAGTAACTAAATTCTAGGCTTAGGAATTGAAAACCCTAAAAATAACCCTCATTCTGTTAAACTTGGTAAGTATGCGTCCTTACAGTTTTTTTTTAGAACTAGGTAATCTTGAGTTCAGTTCTTGAGTTAAGTCAAGATAAAGGGAAAGTATTGAAGCTTTACCGGAGGATAAGTCTGAAAAATAGTTTCTTTTCTTGAGTTCAAATTTAGAAAGTATATACCATACAAACTGCACATACACGCACCTTGAAACTTGGGATAGTAGAGGATACCTAGAAATACTCTTGCCTGAAAGCCTAGTATGAAAGAAAAAACGGTATTTAAAGCTAAACACCAAAAGAGCATATTGAAAAATATATCCGGTCTTGAAAAAAAAAGAAAAAAAAAGAGAAAAAGAAAAAGAAAAAATAGAATAAAGTCAAGACCTGGAAACTGCTATTTACGCTTTAATGTTCACACATTCAGTAATCGGCCGTTAGTGACTCAAGAAGCATTAATAGTCGCATGAAAGGTGTGTGAGCAAATCCGTCCATCCTTAATGAAAAGAAGTAGTATTAGGTATTAGGGCAAGGGTATTATAGCTTGAATTGAATTCTTGAGTGTAGGGGTGCAAATATACACATACGTAGGGGTATACAATCGATGTTTGAATAAAAGATAGAAATAAAGAATAAGACTTATATTTTCTGTAAAGTTGATAAAAATCCCTAATTTGAGGCCGCACTTTAGAAGGAAAACTCAGGGGAACCAACATCTTTCTAAACTTTTTTGGAACGTATATGATCTAAGAATAAATAGATTAGAGGTGTGAAGCATAAGGGTTGGATATTTCTAACTTAGGATGATAGAATTTCTAACGTAAATACTAAACTGTAGGAGTAGAATCGACGTTAACTTATGACACTAGCTTGACGGGATTTTGTGGGTAGTATCCGCTGAAAACCCTCAGGAGACAACACTCCTCCTACTAGGGACACCTAGAGGTTTAACGGCTTGTTGCACGCGCTCAGTGCAATCGCGTTCCCTGCGAAAGTGCGGTTAGGATTTTATTTTTGTGAATAATTGGTTTTGCTCGGGACAAGCAAAAGTTAAGTTTGAGGGTATTTGTTCATAACAGAATACTGCATTTTATACCGCCCATTCTTATGCTCGCGTGTTTATAGGTAGGTGCTTTTAATTCGTGTTTTTTTACATATTTACAGATTACAGGTTTCCAGTACAAATATTGCAAATCAAGACAAAATCTCCACAGTTACACCAAATACAGAACATCTGTTGACAACAGATAAAAGCCGGGTTCCGGTCATCCATATCCGTCCAGTGCTGCGTACCGGTTCCAGAGACAAGACATATGACAGCGGTCATTCGTGTCTCGGACAAGCACAGAGCACGAGAGGGGCAGCACAAGAATCAATGGGTGCGCGGAGCTCGAGGGAGAAAAGGTCAAAAGTATCATTTTTGTTGCCACTTTGGACCATTGCAAATCTGAAGCAACTGTGGAACCAAATTGAAGATTGGTACATGTATAACAACACAGGACAAGAAACCAGGGAAGCACCAAAAATACGACGACCCAACTCATCAAGACGGCCGCGGATCCGCGGCCAAAGGGGGGTATTGGCCGCGGATCCGCAGCCATGTGGGGCCCTCGATCTGTCGTTTTTAAGGGGCATTTTGGTACATTCATTTTATGGCAGATTGTTGCCCTAGGTTTTCAGTTCACCTCCTATAAATACCCCAGAACTTGCCAAAGCCAAGGGTCATTCTTTTGTTCCTCTTTTTGTTAGGATTTAGTCTTTTTTCTTCTTCTTCTTCATTCTTTTTCCATGAAAATTGTAGTGAGAGCTTTTTGAGTGGGAGATCAATGAAGATGAGGGCTTTTTTGTATCATTCTCTTTTGTTTCTTCTTCCCCTTGAGATTCTTGCTTTCTCTTGATCATTCAACCTCTTCATTGAGCTTGAATGGTTAAGGGTTAGTTATTGATCTCAAGGGTCGTATTTTCTCACGGGACTAGTTCTTCACTTCACATGCGTTCTCTACCCTTCTCTTGATCTTGCAACCTCTTAATTGAGCTTGCAAGTTTAAGGGTTAGCTATTGATCACATGCTTGTCTTGAGTTCTATGTTCTTGTAATTACTTTCTTGTTCTTTTTATTGCGTTTTATTATCTTGCTTTTCTTTCTTGCAATTTCATTTCATGCACTTACTTACTTGTAATCTTTTCTTTTCTTTGTTCTTTTCTTTTTGTTCTCTCTTTTTGGTTCTCTTTTGTGAATGAATGTAATTATTATTGTTAAGAAGAAATACGGTATTATAAGTTAACGTTTCTTTGCCCATTTCCTTTTCCCGTATTTTCCATTGAACTCCGCCCAAACGATACGCAAGCGCTCCGTTAGGCACCGTACCCTGACAAGGTAACGGTGATTCCTAACTGCGACCGGTTGCGTTCGGTTTGGCCGGAGGCGAAAGCAAGAGACAAGAACGGAAGGACAAGGGTAAATAAGCCGTATTCCACGAATACCGCGCTTAAATCCCCTAATCCACGTTGTTGCCGATTGCTCTAGCTTCAATTGGTCAAGATTCGGCTCAAAGGTTTTGAGTACGGATTTCTTTAGCTTATAATCTCGTATCTTTTTCTTAACAACTTTATACTTGCAAATATTACACATAGGATAGTCTCGAACAAACATACACAAATTCTTTATTGACTCGTCTAAGACAAGAAGGTAAAATACCACCATCTCCCTGTGGACCGACTCATGCTCAACCGGCTAGCTGCAAAGCGACACCGTCTTGATTGCGGTTAACTTTAATTATTTCAATCATCCTACCGGGATAGGTCCTCCCTCAATCATTGCAATCACGTGCCTGTGATCCAATAATTGACTCTGAGGGCACTATGTCCAACAGTAAGATACACGTAGATCGAGATCACGGTGAGTAGATTTAACATCTACGGGGAAATCGCCCGTATGGCGTTTTACGTCAGGGCTTGCTAGGATGTTGTAGCCACCTATTACATTCATATATATATATATATATATATATATATATATATATTACATATGTATCATTGTGGCATACCCCTCTCTAGTTGCATATGGACATAGTAGATACGAGACACCGCACTGTTACTAACGGTTCATGCTGCACGAGCACAAATCGCATGCTACACACACACCGTTAGTAATTTCCATGACACTCGCACTATAGAATTGCTATGAACCATACATTGTTTAGCTTACCTCATTATTGACGATTAGGCATGATTCTGTTCCTTTGCGCGCATACATATTGTACACTCATTTTTGTGTATGTATATCTTGTGCATTCATACATACATAGATGATACTGGCTTTGATTTCTAAAGAAATGGGGACCACATGAAATATTTTCAAACTGGATCCATTTAAAAGAGCGGTTTTCCCTTTTTACTTATAGTACGATTTTATGCGGCATACGACACATTGCATGGATTCAAGCATTGAGTTTTGGATTTCATGTGATTTCTGGATTTGAGAACTGTGGTATTATTTTAAGAAATTATGCACTGTTTTGAAAACCCGGTTTCTCTTGATATGATATTTCAGTGCGTCCACCATGCATTTTCTCGGTTCTGAGAAGTATGACATGTGAAACCCGATTCGAAGAGCTGGATGAGGCCGATTGCGGGTACATGGTGGACCCGATATGGTACCCCGGGGCAAGAAAGGGATGATGTGTATACAGACGGTGAGCCTGGCAGAGGGACTACTACCTACCGGTGATTGGTTAAACCTGGCGGTTATCCGGAGGATACTGACCAGAGTCGAGAGATGGATTACGGGCCGACCCGTACTGCCGGGGCCGAGGGCCGATTCTGTAGACGGAGCCTGTGGGCCTATCCGGACAGACGGAGCACGATATATGATTATTTGCGTGTCGATGCTAGACACGAGTATTTCATGATGTTTTCGGGTGCCGATATTGGGCACCCCGTTTCTACGAGATTTACAGGATTGAGGGCCGGATAGAGTGACGACGCCTGAGTTATCGGGATTTTGGGGTGTTTTTGGTAGATACCCGGGGTTTTCCACGTTGATGATCCATGTAGATGATATTTTATCCCATTCTCAACATTCATTGTTATGCATGGCATCATGTAGTCGTAGTACCTGATAGAGTGCTTTGTATGATTATTGCATACCCTGTTCATCATATAGATGTTATTAGATTGCACATGTTAGAGTATCACCGTACGAGAATACCTGCGATTACCTTTATATGTTATTTACTATTCACGAGTTGGCAACTCACCCCCGTTGTACCACAGTGTTTGCAGGTCGACCCTCAGAGTAGTTGCGGCAGGGCTATCTTTGTATCTTTTTGCTACGGATACCACTGCAGTTGGTGTGTGAGACGTTTTACTGATAGGTGGGTTGCGGTATCCATTTATTTTCCATTTTGTACACTCTATTGTATCTAGTACTCTCCATCTACTATATCATGTATTGACTTAGAGACCAGTTGTGAGGACGATGTATATTATTTTGTACTCTGGATGTCGAGCTCGTGTGAGCCGGCTTTATTTACGCAGTTTTATCTTTTATGCTGTTTTCGCTTATGTTGCTCATTTCTTCGCTACGGCGTCGTATATTTTTCTTGTGGTGGTTGTTTCTGCCGTTGGGCGTGATTGCTCCCGTTTGGGGATGCTTTATTCTTGTTATCAGTCATTTTACTTATATCATGTTTTGTATCCGTTTTTGGGGCTTGTTTTTACAAAGGAAGTGCAGCCGAAATTTTTAAGAAAATAACTTAAACTTTAAAGATTTTACTCGAGTTTTCTAAATGTCTTAAATCAATGTTTTCTTCACTCACTATTTTCATGGTTTTGATTTCTGGGTTCGGCTTACTTGATCGCGTTGCGCCTGTAGACGTTACGTGGTTAAGGCCGGTCACGGGCCGAACTTTGGGTCGTGACACCAAGTTTGTTAGAAGAGGTCACTAGGATCATGTAGAGATTAGGGTATTGGATTAACTTTAGCCCTAAGCCTTTGTTTCACAACACATGTGAAGGGTAAAGCTTAGGATGAAGGAGGAGAAGAGAAGAAGGAGAGAGAAAGTGTTTGTGATAATGAGAGAAAAATCAAGCATGATGAAGGATATGGCACAAATGAAATAATTGGAAGTATGCATTATAAAATTAGCACCATGCTTCAATAGTAACTCCATAACAATAAAATATAATACAATCCATTCTTACAACCATGCTCAGACTTTCTTAATTTCCACCCCATTTATTTATTTTCATAAAATAAATAATGTCATTATGAGGTGGCACCTTCTAGAAGGTATTCTTGTAACAATTACAAGAATACCCCTCCTCCTTATACAGTATACCGTATACCGTATACCCGTATCCGAATTCCCAAAAATACGAATACCATTAATCCAATAATATAATACCGATATCCGGCTTAAACCAAAGCCTACCAGTATTATCGTTCCGATTATTATTCCTGTAATACTTACACGAACATAATCGAAACCCTGCCGTAACACCTTACGGCTGCCATAACAACTTACGGCCTCTACATCTTTCGCCTGAACGAAGGAACCCTCTGTGTGGGACTCTAAAGACTCAACGGTACGCTGGCAGTGGGTTTAACCAAAAGCACGCCAGTGGCACTAGTTTTGTGTAACGGCTACCCAGGTACATGATTGGTAGGGATTTTGCGTATGCGTGTTTTGAAATCAAAGAATAGAATACCGCAATCAAGACGGTGTCGCTTGGTAGCTAACCGATTGAGTACGGGTCGGTTCACAGGGAAAACATGTTCTTTTCTAATTGTTCTAACGAGTCAATTCCTATTTGTGGTAGGTTTTGATTTTTATAAAAACTAAAATTGAAATTGATATGGATTAAAACCTTGCTAGGGTTAGGATTAGGTTAGTTTGGAAAGTTAATTCTACTCAATGCTTTCTTTGCCCTAATTAAGAACTTAGGTGTTAGGGTAATAATTAACAAAGGGGATTAGCACGTCTGGGAAGAAACATAGTTTCTTCCTTATGGTCCTTGTCCTTCCTTTCTTAACTCTTAGCCCTAACCTCTATCTAAATCAACCACGACCGGTCTAACTAGGGAATCACCGCTATCTCATAGGATAGGGTGCCGTAGCGAGCGGTGGGTGATTGATTTACATAGAGTCCTAATTTACAAATAGTATAAGGGAAAGAAAGGAGTGAGAGATGTTCATCTCTCAAACCTACCCAATCTTAACCCTAACAAGTGAGGAACTACTCACTCATTAGGGAAATTGCAACAAAATTCATTTTTTTAAATTTTCTGTTTAAGAAGCTAATTAATTTGCAAATAAATAAGACAGGTAAAAAATTGCAGAGAAATAAAATTGCAGATAAGAAGAACACACGATAAAAAGAAAAACAACTTACTTTATTGATACCTCTTGGCGATTACAATGGAATGAAATTTTAAACTAGAATTAAAAAGAGGCATGGCTTTAAAGAGGCTGTAGGCTTTCCAATTTATAGATAGGAGAAACCCTAGGGTTTACATCTGATCCACATCTGAAATTACAATACTACCCTAAGAAAACCGGGTCAACCCACCGACACGCACCGACACGTGCTCTATATAGGCCGCGGATCCGCGGCCATAAGCCTTGTTTGGCCGCTGTTCCATGGCTGTCTTGAAGGATCTCTGACTCTTTTTTCTCTGGGTTGCTTCATGTTGCTATTTGCTTCTGTTTTCTTTACTTGGTTTCTCAGAATATCTTCTATTTTCTTCCAGATTTCCACAATACAGAATGTTGTGGACTTTTACAGTTAGCTTCGCGTTGAAGTCTTGAATCTTTGTGCTGCCCTTGTACTTTATATATTGAACTGTTTGCTGATCTTTGTTTGTTCCTCAAACTAGTAGGCGGCATCTTGCAGATTCATTTATTTGTTGGTCGTAGTCTCACATTTGTAGCGTCTTTTCACCATTTTCACTGTATTGTTCTGAGAACCTATAACCTGCAACTATTTAGCAGACATGGATCAAAAGCACCTATTTATTTGAAATATGATAAAGAATGGGAAATATAATAATGCAAAATTCTGATATGAACAAATACCCCCAAACTTATCTTTTGCTCGTCCCGAGCAAAACCAATTTATTCTCGAAAAAACTTAACCTCACTTTCGCAGGGAATCGCGATTGCACTGAGCTCGTGCAACAAGCCGTTAAACCTCTAGGTGTCCCTAGTAAGAGGAGTGTTGTCTCCTGAGGGTTTTCAGCGGATACTACCCACAAAATCCGATCAATTTTTCCTACTGACTTTCATCTTTCAATTCGGTGTTCTAGCAAGAAATTCAACTTATAAATTATCAACCCGTATTTTTCACACTCACTTATCATTTAACTAAAGATTGTATATGTTTTGTAAATTTACTTAGCTTTTAGCATCTTTTGAATTTTCCTTCTAAGGTTTTATCTCAACTTAGGAATTTTTATCATTTTTACTGAAGATATAAGTCCTATTTTTCATTCTTATCTCTCATCCAAACCCAATCATATACCCCTACGTGTGTATATGTATCACCCCTACACTTGGAAATTCAATTCAAGCTATCATACTCTTGTCCATTGTCCAAAGTACTTTTAGTTGGTGAAATTTTAGATTAAATTGCTCACTCATCCTTCATGCGATCGTTAATACTTCTTAAGGTACTAACGACCGATTACAAAATGTGTTCGCGCATTAAGTCATAATTCCTCGTCTTGTAATACCTAAGGCTTTTAGCAGTGACTCCCAAACCAGTTGGTCTAAGGCACTAGGTGATAAAGCACCCTCGCTATATATATTTTTTATTATTTATGCAGCCTCAAGTGATTACAAAACCAGTGTTCATTTTTTTTATCTCTTTATTCACACTTGTACTTTTATTTTCTTTCATACTAAGGATTTTAGACAAGAGTATTTCAAGGTATCCTCTACTATTCCAAGTTTCAAGGCGCGTGTTTGTGCAAGTTGTAGGGTATACATTTTCAGAATTTAGACTAAAGTTTCAGAATTTATTTTTCAGACTTACATTTCAAATAAAAATTTCAATACTTTTTCTTTATTTTGACTTAGCCCTTGAATTGAACTCAAAATTTGCCTATTTCTAAATAAACTACGATGACATATATTTTCTATCGTTAAACTTTAAGAAAGGTTATTTTTAGGGTTTTTAATTTACTAAGTTTAGGATCTAGTTTTTCCTAGCTAGTTAACCGTCTTGTCAAACTTAAGTCAAATATGGCCAAAATTGAATTTTTCAATTTTTATAATTTTTCAATTTTTTATTTGATTTTATTTTTTATATTTTTTAAAATTTTTATGTTTTTTTATGCAATGCAGAATTAAACATGCAAAGAAAAAAAGAAAAATTATGTACAAAAATTAAAATATGCAATGCAATGATAACTATTTTACAAACCACTACCTCCCCCAAACTTACCAAAAGCAGTGCCCTCACTGCTCATTCCCTCACCGTCCCCTCGAACGTGAACGGGAATGATCCTCTCTCGACAGCAGCGTAGATACGCTATGCTCAATCTCTGTCACCCGGTGATCCAAGTTGGTCACCATCCCTGTCAAATTGTCAATCCCCCTAATGACTCTTCTAAGAATACGTGCATGTTCTATGGGGGTAAGCTCTTCCCTGCTCGCGGTCGAGCTGGAGCTGGGTGTTCTGGCGGGTACGTTTTCGGCCGGTTCTCTTCTCGACCATACATCAGTTAGGCGGGAATAGGACGTGGATATGCCCTCAATAAGAGGCATGATGGGTATACCTCCATGCATGTAAAACTCAAATTCCTCCACAGGGAGGAAATAGAGACACTGTTGTGTCACTAACATCGGACATGGGTAATTTGCGGCCCTTTTGCCAGCACCAATTGAATTAAGTAAAACTGTGCACATGTCAAATCTAGGGTTCCTCTTCATTGAGGTGTGCACGATATGAAGAGATGGGGTGAAAAATGTTGTGTTATGTGAGCTGCCAAAAATGTTGTTTTGTGTCCAACGGCACAGGGTTAATACATTGGCGAAGAGGGTTCTAGCTTGTATGCCTTTCCTAGGTTCCCTCGAACAGTCATTACCCATTAAGGGTAAGTAATCTTCAAATTGAAGGGTTTGGTCGTGCATAGGTAATTTAGGAATTAAGGTGACTTCATTGATGAAGTCCCTGTCGATGATTATCTCCCTATCGCCCCACAGTAATTTAATAAAACCGTATTGTGCAAGGCACCCTTCTTCTATGCTCTCGTAAAAACGAGTGACTAGATTTGGAAGGGCGTAAGCATTGGGATGATTGTAAATTAAAAAGTTCCACCCCCCTCCGTGTGATTTCATCAGCAAAATAGCTCCCGTATATCGTGTGTGAAAAGATTTGTGAAAAATCACGTTCTAATTGCATGTTCGGTGCCATTACAGAGAGTGTAGATCTAAAAGACAAATTTAACAGAGAGGATCTAAGAAAACAAACCTCCTCTGAAAAAATCAGAAGGTGACGACTCCAACACGCGGCAGATGCGCGGCGGGAACTGGGTTTCGGTGGCGGAAGGGCGGCGGAAGATGGAGATCTCGCTGCAAAAACTTGAGCGGCGGCTAGGGTTTGCAGAGAGGTGAAAAATTAGGGTTAAGAAGACAGAGAGGGGTAGGGTTTTATTTATAGGGGGATTGTGTTGGTTATTTGTAAAAAAAAACCCTCTTAAAAAGAGGAAATTATTTGCAAATAATTTTTTTTTATTTTTTATTAAATCTGGAAATTTACAAAAATACCCAATTTTTTTTTATTTTCAAATTTTCATCATTTTTTTAATTTTGTTTTTATATAATTACAAATAATACATACCCCCAAACTTGTATGAAACATTGTTTTGGCTAGATAATCGAAATTTAGGGGTAAATGGAGGAGGATTAGTCAATGTAGATCGGCTCCTGCAAAAACAGGAGCTCCTCCGAAGGGTCCGCAATGAGGAACGGCTTAAGTCGATGTCCGTTCACTTTAAATAGTGAACCGTCCTCCGGGTTTTCTAGATCGACCGCACCGTGCGGATAAACGGTGCGTACCAAAAATGGCCTTTTCCATCGAGATCGGAGCTTTCCGGGATGGAAGTATAATCGCGTGTCGTAAAGTAAAACCTGTTGACCAGGTTTGAATGTTTTGCGCATAAGGTGCTTATCGTGAAACACCTTCGTTCTGTTTTTAACGACTACTGCGTTCTCATAGGCTTCATCCCGCAACTCGTTCAATTCAGTCAATTGCCGCTTTCTATTGCTGTCCGCATCTCCCAAAGATAGGTTCAACTCTTTTATTGCCCAAAATGCCTTATGCTCTATTTCAACTGGAAGGTGGCAAGCCTTTCCATAAACAAGCCTATATGGATACATGCCAAGATCGGTCTTAAAGGCAGTTCGGAATGCCCAAAGGGCATCAACAAGTTTTGACGACCAATCTTTACGGTTTTTGGAAACCGTTTTCTCCAATATCTGTTTAATCTACCGATTCGAAATCTTGGCTTGCCCACAAGTTTGGGGATGATAGGGCGTTGACAGTTTGTGAGTAATGGAGTATTTTCGCATTAAGGACTCGAAAGTCCTATTACAAAAGTAAGATCCATTATCACTGATAATCGCGCGAGGATGCCCAAAACGAGAAAAGATGTTTTCTTTGAGAAACCTAACAACAACCTTGTTGTCATTAGTTCGGCTGAGCACAGCCCGACCCATTTAGAAACATAGTCAACAGCGAGTAGAATATACATGTTCCCAAAGGAATTGGGAAATGGTCCCATAATGTCTATCCCCCAAACATCAAAAATTTCAATAACCAAAATTGGTTGGAGCGGCATTTCATTTCTCCTATATATCCGGCCCAAGTGTTGGCACCGGGAGCATGTCTTGCAGTATTCATGTGCGTCTTAAAAATGTTGTGGCCAGTAGAAACCACACTGCAAGATTTTTTCTGCTGTCTTTTTAGGTCCAAAATGCCCGCCACACGCTTGATCGTGGCAAAAAGACAACACGCTCTTAAACTCGTTGTCGGGGACACACCGACGAATGATTTGGTCGGAACAATATTTGAAGAGATACGGTTCATCCCAGTAAAAATGTTTTACTTGGGACAGGAATCGGAGTTTGTCCTGATTCGACCAATCTTTAGGTATAAGTCCGGTGGCCAAATAATTTACAATATCTGCGAACCTAGGTTCGCAAGACACGGTTAAAAGCTGCTCATCTAGGAAAACGTCTGTTATTAGAATTTGAAGCGTTAGCGAAGAAGGGAGGCGTGAAAGGTGGTCAACGACTATGTTTTCGCATCCTCTCTTATCTCGGATGACAAGATCGAATTCTTGTAATAGGAGGATCCAACGTATAAGCCGAGATTTAGCATCCTTCTTCGCAAAATGATGGCGAAGAGCTGAGTGGTCCGTGTAAACTATGACTGGAGAGCCGATTAAATAGGGCCTGAATTTTTCTAGTGCAAACAAAACAGCTAAGAATTCTTTTTCAGTTGTTGTGTAATTTAATTGGGCCTCGTTCAATGTCCGGCTAGCGTAATAAATTACATGCAGCATCTTATTAATGTGCTGTCCAAGGACAGCACCAATGGCATAATCTGATTCATCGCACATAATTTCGAATGGATGCGTCCAGTCAGGAGATGAAAGAATGGGAGCGGAAGTAAGCGAGTTTTTCAAAGACTCGAACGCCTTCATACAGTTCAAGTCGAAATCAAAAGTAGTGTCCTTGGCCAACAAAAGGGCCAAGGGTCTAGCAATCTTGCTAAAATCCTTGATGAACTGTTTATAAAAACTGGCATGGCCAAGGAAGGCTCGAATGTCACGCACGCACTTGGGAGGAGGAAGATTAGAAATAACTTCAATTTTGGCATTATCTACCTCGATGCCATTTTGCGAGATGATATGTCCTAAGACAATACCTTCTTGCACCATAAAGTGGCATTTCTCCCAATTTAGAGTAAGATTCTTATCCTTACAACGGGTAAGGACTGTGTCTAAATGTAGCAAACACTCATCAAAGAGTCGCCGAAAAAGGAGAAATCATCCATGAAGATCTCCAAGAACTTTTCAACCATGCCTGAAAAAATTCCCATCATACACCGCTGAAAAGTAGCGGGGCATTGCACAACCCCAAGGGCATGCGACGGTAAGCAAATGTACCGAACGGACAAGTGAATGTTGTCTTGTCTTGGTCCTTTTTGGCGATGGGAATTTGATTATAGCCAGAATAGCCATCCAAAAAGCAATAAAATTCATGCCTAGCCAATCGTTCCAGCATTTGGTCAACGAAAGGTAATGGAAAGTGGTCTTTCCGTGTCGCGGCGTTGAGTTTTCTGTAATTAATGCATACTCGCCAACCAGTTTGGGTGCGAGTAGGTATTAACTCATTCGCTTCATTAGTTATGACCGTTATGCCAGATTTCTTGGGGACAACATGAATGGGGCTAACCCATTGGCTATCGGAGATAGGGTAAATGATACCACTATCAAGACATTTTACAATCTCCTTTTTAACAGCCTCCTTCATGATTGGATTGAGGCGTCTCTGTGGATCCCTTGCTGGCTTGGCATCATCCATCATATGAATATGATGTTCAACAATGAGGGGACTAATCCTCTTGATGTCCGCCATAGACCAGCTAAAAGCTTGCCGATTGTTTTGTAAGACCGTTAAAAGGGCTTTCTCTTGCTCGGTGGCTAGAGATGCCGATATGATAACAGGAAGGGTCTCATTCTCACCTAAGTAAACATATTTAAGGTGAGATGGAAATATCTTGAGTTCGAGTGTTGGAGGCGAAACAATTGAAGGTAAAATTGGTGAAACTGTCTCAAACTCGAAAGATTCCAACAAAGGTTCATAGTAAGTGTAAGCAATCAAGTCGGATGGTTCAGTTAACTCATCCGAAAAGTCAAAGGTTTCGAACTCGGGTGGTGATTCTTCAAAATCGTTCGAAAAGGTGAAACACTCGTAATCGTTATCGGGTGTGAAAGTTGTGTTAGATTCTAGGAGGAACGCACTATTAGCGTCAAAATTGTTGTGATCGAACAGAAATTTTTCGAGCTCACAGTCCTCCTGGGTGATCTCTTGGATCGAGCAAACATCAGGTATATTAGCATCAGGCTCGGAGGGTTGATTCCCCAACTTAAAAATGTTGAGCTCAACTGTCATGTTTCCAAAAGATAGGTTCATTGAACCATTTCGACAATTGATCACCGCATTAGAAGTTGCGAGGAATGGTCGACCGAGTATCACCGGAATTTGACTCCGGGGGTTAGCTGTTAGTGTTTATGCCCTAGAAGGCCATTACTGTATCATACTAGCTTGTATATTACTTAATGGAAGCTTGGGATATTCACATGTATATAACAGTCTTGCTAAACATGGTAGTATGCTACTTGGTTTTTCTATCTTAATATGTGAGTGTACGTATTGATAGAGCTCTTAGGATCTTGCTTGTCTACCAGCGTTGTGATGGCAGTCACACTAGTGGGGGCTGGGTAGTCTACAAGCACATCCTTATTCAGGTCCCTGGTCGTTGGATTATCGAGACAGAGCATCGATACTCCGGAGTAGACTAGTGTGTACGCTTCTCATCCCAGTTGGGGAGATGGTCTGTCCCACAGCCGTCAGTACGTCGTACTGGAGATAGTATACAGGTGCTCGTTAGGTTACGGGTACACCGGACAGGACTCACAGGGAACTGTTGGTTGGTTTGATACCAGTCGTCAGTGAACAGTTCCCAGGTGACATGAGTACAGCGTAGTCCGCAGACTTGACACTGCTACTTCGCCTCGAGTGTGTCCCACTGTTCTTAGATTGCTACCCTACCACGGCTCAAAGGAGTCGTGCAAACAGGTAGCAGTTGGGTGCAGTCCCGAGCACTTGGAGGCAGTGGCGGTTAGACAGGATTCGTCCCTCCCGGTATTGGGAGTAGATATCGTGCTGTGTCAGAGAGCCATTACGCAAAGTCCCTGGCCAGGGCAAGTGAGATTTACTGGTAGGTTCCAGTAGTTTCTCAGGGTGTAATGGGCTTTACTCCGACACGACTTATACCGCTATTAGGGGACTGACGCTTGCCGCCCCCCTAGGCCCGATATGCGATAGTCTTGGACGAACGGACTGGACTGTATGGAGATTGTCACATCAGACTCAGTAGGAGTTCGGATGGGTTTACTCATCGGCCTTCTTATCGACAACTACCTGGGGACCGTTACGTACAGCTAGTGCCGCTTGCGGTCTGTGGTTAAACCCACTGCCAGCGTAGTAGTCGAGTCTCTAGAGTCCCACACAGAGAGTTTCCTACTCCAGGCGAAACGATATAGAGGTTGCATGGTTTTACGACAAAGGGTTCGGACGCATACGTGCGTTTACGCGCGTACGACTTTCGGACAGTTTTTACCAGTCGGCTTTGGTTTAAGCCAGTTACTGGTATCCGGTTATTGGATTTTTACAGTCTAAAGTTTTTCCGTATTTTTGCGGATTGGAGGGGCGTTCTCGTAATTGTACGAGAAGCTTCTAGAAGATGTGACTAAGGAGGTTTCTTTTGGATAAGAAAGTGAGTCATGGTGGTGATTCATTCATTTCATTAATGCACATTTATTGCTTAATGACTCATGCTAATGAATCACCACTAGATATTTTATGAAGCATGCTTATTCATTTCCTTTATTCATTATTCTAAAATAAGAATGCTTCATAATATTATGATACACTCTCTCTCTTCTCTCATTATCTTATCTCATATTCTCTCTCCTCAAGCTCTCATCTTCAAGATACTAATCCTTAATCCTCATGTGTTGAGATCAAAGGTTTAGTTAGACTTAAGCATCCATTACCTTCACTCTATATCATCCTTTCATCTTTGATTAGCAATCAAAGTTGATTAGTTACCTCAAGTTAGAGGTTTAGCTTGGTGTTTTGCTCTCGGGTGGATCGTCTACTACCTAGAGAAGGTCGAGGAGAACAAAGGAGGACACAAAGAAGAAGGACCGGTTTCATTAGGTATAATCCCTAATCACAAGTGAAATGAAACTCTTAGAATACGGTTATTTATAGTTTAGCTTCGATTCAAGCGGTTAGTCGATGTTCGTTGTTTAAACTTGATAGTTTTTGAAAATTCCGCCTCCCCACAAGTACTGGGGTGAAGTACATCGACTTACAGTGGTATCAGAGCCTCGCTAAACACTAAATAACTTAATCGCAAATTTGTACGAATTTCGAACGGAAAAACGAAACCGGAAAACCCTAAAAAATACTAGTTTCTGTCGAATTTAAAACGATGTCAGAAAATTTTTCAGGTGTGTTCAGAAAGCTAGAAAGGAGTCCAGGAGAACACCCAAGAAATTCGAGCCCATGAATCGGCAACTCGGCCGCGGAAGCGCGGCGGATCGGTGGGATCCGCCGCCCTTCCGCGGCGCTTTGGCCGAGTCATGGACTCGTCTTTCTTGTGTGGGTCCCCTGTGACATTTGGGGTTTTCTGGAATATTTAATTATTGCTCAGGTTACTGTTTAACAGAGCAGATTTTGGAGCAATATTGATGTTGTTTATTCGAACGAATTGTACAGTATTTGCGTATTGTATTATATCTGTGATTGTTTAATGTGTTCGTAAACCTTCCCCAACTGCTAGTATGTCGGTTGGCAGGGGGTTGCACATTTCTGAAATGGTTATATCTGTTTGTGCATATAAACTGTATTGGACTGTTGTGGTGTATAGCCGGGGTTAGCAATGGGTTATTGTTTAATTCATTTGTTGTAAATGTAATTTGTTGTAATATTATTTTTGCGGGGCACTTCCAGGTTGCGGTCGTAGCCACCGTTGTATTATTTCATTTTACTGTTTTTGCTCCTAGGACTGACCCAAGGTGGGGTACACAGACTACCGGGTGGGTAGTTTGCCGTACCCGTAGGGATCGAGGGTGGGGTAAACGGCTATTCATCACAACTGTGTAATCTGTCTTTTCTTGCAGGCTCAAAAGAAATACAGATTGCTTGCAAATCCAATATTGTTTATCTGTGTTCTGGAATGAAAATCATTGCGTCAGACGAATGTAAAATATCTATATTTATTGTAGCTATTTAGACGCCACTTATGTTTTACACCCGTGCTAGCCCAGCCCCCGCTCTGTCGTTAGTTAAGTAACCTAACGGGTGATGACGGGACCCCGTGGCGAATGCGGATGGCATAAGAGGACGTTGTATTTTCGTTGTTTTCTGCAATGATAGGTTAATGATGGGATGCATTATCTATAATGCAAAGTAAAACAAACCAAAGTTTAAATCGTTGGAACAATTTAAAAGAAACCACTCGGTTATTTTTAAAAACAGATATTTTTAAATGCGGAGTCTTAACCACTCCTTTTAAAAGCTATCAGGTTCCTTCGGTTATATCAAGTTCACTACGTTTACGGTTTCGCCAAAACCAGTCGTAGCCCTCCGTCGTTTCATTTGGGTATTCAGTAGTATTCAAGCTATGCATTTTGGCCAAAGTCAAGGCATAGTGTTTGGTAGCTACTGGGTTTTCATTTGTTGCATAAGATAGATGAGTTGGTTTGGGACAGTCGTATTACCATTTGACCAAAGTCAGGGGTATATACGGATGGGTTCAAATTGACAAGATAATGACGGGTAGAACTTGACATGTGACTTATGACATTTTGACCAAAGCCAAGGTCATAAGAGCATGGGGCAGAAACTTATATCGGGAATTTCTAAAGAAACTGAAATTTGCAAAGAGATGCATACCATTTTGAGTTTGATGAATGTTGGTAGCATTCCTACAACATTATCAGACGATGATATTTGGATCCCGATCCTACTGTGAGTATATGCTACTTATCAGGATATTCGTCGCTTAACGATCAATGCTATAAACCTAGTAGGTGTCCAGAAAAGTGTCAGCGGGGTTACGCCCCCAGAGAAAAGAGGTTATTTAATTAAGGAACTTCGCGAAAGCGTTGGAAAACCTCCCTCGAAGTACCGACACCAGCCTGGCTGAACGGTTAAGCAAGTATTGTACGGTGAGAATAGTCTTGGCTAATTCTTCTTTTATGGTTTGAGGAAGGATTCGAGAAACAGTGGGAGCCATCCAGTTTAGATAAACTAAAAACCAATCTAAACTTGCAAGAGCATCATGCTAAAGAGTTTTCTTCTCTCTCTCCTAATTGCAGCGACCCTGAAAATGACTGGACTTAAGTTACTTTTAGAGAAAAATATACTGACAGGGCCAAACTATAAAGATTGGCTGCGGAATGTCAAGATGGCTTTGACCTATGACAAACTGGGGTACGTCCTCACCGCTACAGCACCTGCTGTCCTTGGTCCAAAATCCAGCAATGCGGATAAGGAAATCCGCAAAACCTGGGATTTAGATTGCGCGAGAGCCAAGTGCATCGTGCTTGCCTCGATGAACAATGAACATCAGAGGAGGCACGAGGATATGTCCCTAGATGGCATATTTCTCCATACAAAGGAACTTTATGGAGAGCAATCTCGTATAGCAAGATACGAGACCTCTAAGAAATTGTTTCGAGCAAGGTTGGCTGTCGGGTCATCAGTAGGTGAACATGTCCTACAGATGATTGGCTACATAGAAGAGCTCGCAGACCTTGGGACGACTTTGGATAATGAGCTCTATACAGACCTTGTTCTCCAGTCCCTTCCTCCCACCTACGCCCAGTTTATCCTCAACTTCAATCTTCAAGGAAAAGAAGTTGAACTTGCGGAACTCCTGAACATGTTAAGGAGTGCGGAGGGCACCTTGCAGAAGGCAAGGGAAACACCCGCTATGTTTGTTGGCGGTTCATCTTCTTCCGGGTCCAAGGCTAGGGCCAAAGGAAGGAAGAAGAAGGCCGCACCCAGACCTAGATGAGGTGTTAGTAAGGTGGGAAAGAAGGGAAAGAAAAAGTTTACAGCACCGGTAGTTGGCCTGGATGAGTGCTTCCATTGTCACAGGAAAGGGCACTGGAAGAAGGATTGCAAGGCGTGGAACGCCAAGAACCAGGAACCGAAGCAAGCTGTGGCTTCGACTTCAGGTGTGTTTGTAATTGAGAATTGTCTGTCGGTCAACTCTACTTCCTGGGTATTGGATACCGGATCAGGATCTCATATTAGCAATTCATTGCAGGCACTGAGAAACCGTAGAGTGCTGAAGGAAGGTGATATGATCCTCAGGGTTGCTAACGGAGCTAGCGTGGGAGCTGCGTCCGTCGGGGATTATCACCTAGGATTGACGAGTGGACACATTTTGGTTTTACATATCTGTTATTTTGTACCCAGCTTAACGTGTAATATCATATCAGTTTCCTTGTTATCAAATAAAGGTTATGATTTCACGTTTGTAAGAGATGTTGTCAACATCCACCTTAATCATGGTTTGATTGGGTCCGGTACTCTAAATAACGGCATATATGTGTTAAACCAACTCCAAATTTTCAATTTCCAGAACACACTAAAAAGAAAGTCTCCAGATTTAAATAAAGCTTTCTTATGGCATTGTAGACTGGGTCACATCAATGAGAGAAGGTTGACTAAGTTGCATAGAGAAGGATATTTGGACACGTTCGAATATCAAACCTATGACACTTGTCAATCTTGTCTCAAAGGAAAGATGACAAAGACTCCATTTACTGGACAAGGAGTAAGAGCGAGCGAGCTCTTAGGACTCATACACAGTGATGTATGCGGTCCAATGTCTACACATGCGAGAGGTGGTTTTTCCTATTTCATTACTTTCACGGATGATTACTCAAGATACGGATTCATTTATCTGATGAAACATAAATCCGAGGCTTTTGAGAAATTCCAAGAGTATAAGAATGAAGTAGAAAACCAAACCGGCAAAAGTATAAAGACACTTAGATCTGATCGAGGTGGAGAATACTTGAGTGCCGAGTTCCTAGGTTACCTAAAAGAGAAAGGAATTCTCTCTCAGCTTACTCCTCCATACACACCACAGCATAACGGTGTATCGGAGAGACGGAATCGAACCCTATTGGATATGGTACGATCCATGATGAGTAATGCTGAGTTACCGCGATCTTTCTGGGGTTATGCGCTAGAATCAGCGGCATATCTTCTGAACAGAGCTCCTACCAAGACTGTGCCTACCACTCCATATCAGATGTGGACTGGGAAGAAACCCCATCTTCAGCATATGAAGATTTGGGGATGTCCAGCTTTTGTTAAAAAGCAGCATGTGGACAAGCTCGAGGCACGATCAGTAAAATGTATGTTTGTGGGATATCCAAAGAACTCCAAGGGATATTATTTCTATTACGCAGAGGAACAAAAGGTTTTTGTTTCTCGTAATGCCCATTTTCTGGAAAATCAGTTTTTAGAAAAGGAAATAAGTGGGAGCGAAATAGAACTGGAAGAAATTCCAGAACCACAAACTGCTACTGAAAGTTTGGTAGAACCAGAGGTTCAAGAAGAACAGAACATTCCCGCACCCCTCCGCAGGAGTAGTAGGCCGTCTCATCCGCCTGAGAGATACTACGGTTTTCTAATAGACGGGGATAGAGAGGATTGCATCATAGTTGATGATGAACCTACTGACTTCCAGCAGGCCATCCAGAGCGGCGACTCGGTACGATGGCTAGATGCAATGCGGACCGAGATGGAGTCCATGTACACCAACAAAGTATGGACTTTGGACTTTGCTCCAGATGGGGTAAAACCCATAGGATGCAAATGGATCTTCAAGAAAAAGATTGGTGTAGATGGACAGGTGGAAACCTATAAGGCTAGACTTGTTGCAAAGGGTTTTCGTCAAAGACCTGGTTTGGACTATGACGAAACCTTTTCTCCAGTGGCTATGCTCAAATCCATTCGGGTCCTTCTTGCTATTGCTGCCTTCCATGATTATGAAATCTGGCAGATGGACGTAAAGACGGCTTTTCTGAATGGAAATTTAGAAGAGAGCGTCTATATGGATCAGCCAGAGGGTTTCAATCAGAGTGGGAGCAGCGGGAAAGTATGCAAGCTGCTTAAGTCCATTTATGGACTAAAGCAGGCATCGCGGAGTTGGAACATCTGTTTTGATGAGACAGTCAAAGAATATGACTTTATCAAAAATCCAGATGAACCGTGCATATATAGTAAAGTTGTGGCCAGAAGTGTCGTATTCCTCGTCTTGTACGTGGATGACATTCTATTGATAGGAAATGACATTCCTATGCTACAATCCGTCAAAGGATTCTTGTCACACAGGTTCTCCATGAAAGACCTGGGTGATGCCTCTTACATTCTGGGGATCCGGATCTATCGTGATAGATCCAAGAGGATGTTGGGACTTTCGCAGTCCAGGTATATCGACACTGTACTGAAAAGATTCAGTATGGAAGATTCTAAGCGTGGTAATCTACCGGCTTGTCACGGAATCACCCTCTCCAAAGAGATGTCTCCCAAGACTGATTTGGAAAGGGAACGCATGTCTATTATACCCTACGCTTCTGCGGTAGGCTCTATAATGTATGCGATGTTGTGTACAAGACCAGATGTAGCTTACGCACTGAGCGTGGTAAGCCGGTATCAGTCAGACCCAGGGGAGAAACACTGGATAGCAGTAAAGAACATTCTCAAGTACCTGAGGAGGACTAAGGAGATGTTCTTGGTTTACGGCGGAAAAGACCTCAGGTTGGAGGCCTTTGCTGATTCCGGCTTCCAGAGTGATAAGGACGATTCCAAGTCCATGTCGGGTTATGTCTTTACCCTCAATGGAGGGGCGGTGTGCTGGAAGAGCTCCAAGCAGGACACCGTTGCTGACTCGACGATGGAAGCGGAGTATATAGCTGCTTGCGATGCCGCAAAAGAAGCAGTCTGGATGAAGAAGTTCCTAACAGAACTTCAGGTGGTTCCTACCATAGTTGATCCAATACCTCTGTATTGCGACAACAACGGAGCTATAGCTTTAGCGAAGGAACCAAGGTCCCATCAGAAGTCCAGACACATCTTGAGGCGGTATCACCTGATCAGGGAGATCATTGATCGTCAGGAGATCGAGGTTCGGAGAGTTGCTTCAGAAGAGAACATTGCTGATCTATTCACGAAGGCCCTTCCTCAGATTCAGTTCGAGAGGCTACTCGAGATCATTGGTCTACGATATGCCAGTACATGGCCCTAGTGCAAGTGGGAGATTGTTAGTGTTTATGCCCTAGAAGGCCATTACTGTATCATACTAGCTTGTATATTACTTAATGGAAGCTTGGGATATTCACATGTATATAACAGTCTTGCTAAACATGGTAGTATGCTACTTGGTTTTTCTATCTTAATATGTGAGTGTACGTATTGATAGAGCTCTTAGGATCTTGCTTGTCTACCAGCGTTGTGATGGCAGTCACACTAGTGGGGGCTGGGTAGTCTACAATCACATCCTTATTCAGGTCCCTGGTCGTTCGATTATCGAGACAGAGCATCGATACTCCGGAGTAGACTAGTGTGTACGCTTCTCATCCCAGTTGGGGAGATGGTCTGTCCCACAGCCGTCAGTACGTCATACTGGAGATAGTATACAGGTGCTCGTTAGGTTACGGGTACACCGGACAGGACTCACAGGGAACTGTTGGTTGGTTTGATACCAGTCGTCAGTGAACAGTTCCCAGGTGACATGAGTACAGCGTAGTCCGCAGACTTGACACTGCTACTTCGCCTCGAGTGTGTCCCACTGTTCTTAGATTGCTACCCTACCACGGCTCAAAGGAGTCGTGCAAACAGGTAGCAGTTGGGTGCAGTCCCGAGCACTTGGAGGCAGTGGCGGTTAGACAGGATTCGTCCCTCCCGGTATTGGGAGTAGATATCGTGCTGTGTCAGAGAGCCATTACGCAAAGTCCCTGGCCAGGGCAAGCGAGATTTACTGGTAGGTTCCAGTAGTTTCTCAGGGTGTAATGGGCTTTACTCCGACACGACTTATACCGCTATTAGGGGACTGACGCTTGCCGCCCCCCTAGGCCCGATATGCGATAGTCTTGGACGAACGGACCGGACTGTATGGAGATTGTCACATCAGACTCAGTAGGAGTTCGGATGGGTTTACTCATCGGCCTTCTTATCGACAACTACCTGGGGACCGTTACGTACAGCTAGTGCCGCTTGCGGTCTGTGGTTAAACCCACTGCCAGCGTAGTAGTCGAGTCTCTAGAGTCCCACACAGAGAGTTTCCTACTCCAGGCGAAACGATATAGAGGTTGCATGGTTTTGCGACAAAGGGTTCGGACGCATACGTGCGTTTACGCGCGTACGACTTTCGGACAGTTTTTACCAGTCGGCTTTGGTTTAAGCCAGTTACTGGTATCCGGTTATTGGATTTTTACAGTCTAAAGTTTTTCCGTATTTTTGCGGATTGGAGGGGCGTTCTCGTAATTGTACGAGAAGCTTCTAGAAGATGTGACTAAGGAGGTTTCTTTTGGATAAGAAAGTGAGTCATGGTGGTGATTCATTCATTTCATTAATGCACATTTATTGCTTAATGACTCATGCTAATGAATCACCACTAGATATTTTATGAAGCATGCTTATTCATTTCCTTTATTCATTATTCTAAAATAAGAATGCTTCATAATATTATGATACACTCTCTCTCTTCTCTCATTATCTTATCTCATATTCTCTCTCCTCAAGCTCTCATCTTCAAGATACTAATCCTTAATCCTCATGTGTTGAGATCAAAGGTTTAGTTAGACTTAAGCATCCATTACCTTCACTCTATATCATCCTTTCATCTTTGATTAGCAATCAAAGTTGATTAGTTACCTCAAGTTAGAGGTTTAGCTTGGTGTTTTGCTCTCGGGTGGATCGTCTACTACCTAGAGAAGGTCGAGGAGAACAAAGGAGGACACAAAGAAGAAGGACCGGTTTCATTAGGTATAATCCCTAATCACAAGTGAAATGAAACTCTTAGAATACGGTTATTTATAGTTTAGCTTCGATTAAAGCGGTTAGTCGATGTTCGTTGTTTAAACTTGATAGTTTTTGAAAATTCCGCCTCCCCACAAGTACTGGGGTGAAGTACATCGACTTACATTAGCTACAGGCTGTGTGTCCATAACAATGAAATCAACAGGGAATATGAAGTCCCCTAATTTAATCAACACATCCTCCAACTCACCCCTAGGATGGTTGATAGATCGGTCGGCCATTTGGAGAGTACAATGTATGGGTTTCAACTCTCCATTGCCCAATTGCTCATATACTGAATAGGGAAGCAGGTTAACACTGGCACCAAGATCTAATAGTGCGTGATTTATGTTCTTATCCCCAATAGTTATTGAAATTGTAGGACAGCCAGGGTCCTTTTGCTTTTGAGGTAACGATTGGGTAAAAGCATCACTCACTTCATTAGCCAAGAAAACTTTCTTGGGTACCTGTGATTTCCTCTTCTTGGTGCATAAGTCCTTCAAAATTTTAGCATAAGAAGTGACCTGTTGGATTGCATCCAAGAGGGGAATGTTAATGTTAACCTGTTTAAATAACTCCACAATCTTCTCCATTTGTGGAGTTGGTTTATTGGATCTCAACCTGTTTGGAAATGGAATATTTTGAAAATTTGATGAGTCCAATGTTTGTGGAGTAGATTGCGGAGTTGGAATGGATCCCAGTGTTGGTGCTTTCGTGGAGTGAGATGTGGGTCCGTTCGGAGTAGTAGAAGAAGTAGAACCTTGTGAATAATGGAGAACATGCTCTGAAGATGAAGAAGAGGAAGAAGATGAAGAAGCGGCGGCCGGGGTTTCATCATTAATGCCCACATTATTGTGCAACACTCTTCCAGATCTCAACGTAGTCACAGCACTCACATTATAATTTTGTTGTTCATGAGCAGCATGTGCGTTTTTTGCGTGACCGGGATTTGGCAATGGTTGAGATGGAAGCTTTCCCTTTTCTCGCTCGCTTAGAGCAGCATTCACTTGTGCAATTTGAGCTTCAATTGCTTTGATTCTTTGATCATGTGTAGCAGTGTGTTGCACCAAAGACTGAATGGAAGACTGGATATTGACGGATGATTGAGTTGATTGTTTTAGAAATGCATCAGACTTCGTTCTAACGAGGAAACCTTATCGTTATTTGGCTGAACAAAATTGTTTTGAGGATAAGAGTTGTTTGGTACAAAATTGTTCATTTGGTTTTGGTAAGGTTGAGATTGGAAAGGTTGCTGATATTGAGTTTGTTGAGGGGCTTGTTGTTGTGGAGGAGGCCTTTGAAAATTGTTATTGCCTTAGAATTGTTGTTGATTTTGATTCCAAGCAAAATTTGGGTGGCTCCTTCAACCAGGATTGTACGTTGAAGAGTATGGATCATTTCTTTGTCTTTGCTGAAATGCAGCATTGACTTGATCATGTCCTTGAGCAGGTGGATTGTAAGGACACTCTTCAGTCAAGTGGGATGGATCCGAACAACAAGCACAAATAGTGCGAGTGGGTAAAGCAGGGGCAGGAGAAGGCGATGAGACTTTGCTCTCAATTGCCTATAGTTTTTTTGTGATTGCAGCCATTTCGGCCTTCATTGCAATCGACATGTCAAGTTGATGAATGCATGCCCTAGAATGTTAGTAATATGTATGCCCTAGAGGCCATTACTGTACATGCGATGTATATAGTAGTAGATGCATGGATATATATATGGAGGACTTTCTTGTTCGATATGATAGTATGCTATCTGGTTGCTCTTTATTTTAACATGTACTCTGATAGTCTCTATGTTACATGTTGATAAAGCCCTTAGGATGAGTACTTGACTACCAGGACTATGATGCAGATCATACTAGTGGGGACAGTGTAGTCGCTAAGTACATCCTTCAAATGTTCCTAGTCGCAGGTGTATCGAGACAGGGCATCGATATACCAGAGTAGACTAGCGTATGCTTCTTGACCTATGTAGATGGGTGATGGATGATCCCATATCCATTGATGTTTAATATCAGAGATAGTATACGGGTGCTCAGTGGAGACTGGCTACACTGGACGGACTCGCCGAGAACTCCCAGATGGTATTATACATCACGTCAGATGGCAGTTCTCTGGTGACACTGGTACAGGTTAGTCTGTAGATCCAAGATCGTCATAGAGTCTTGTGTGATTCCCACTATGCTTTGATTTCCATCATACCACGTCCAAGAGGGCGTGCAAAACGGTGGTTTTTGGGTACAGTCCCGAATCACATGGAGGCAATGAGCGATAGGAGGGGTTTCGTCTCTTCCGGTATAGGGAGTTGATGTTGCGCTATGTTCGATTGGCTATAACTGGAAATCCCTGGCCAGGGTTGCTGAGATTTACTAGTAAGTGTTATCAGAAGTTTCTCGAACTGTTATGGACCTCATATCGACATGACTTATCGGTTACAGGGGTCTGTCGTTTACCACCCCAGACTGGATATGCGACATATCAGACGAAGAGACCGGACTGTACGGGAGTGTTACTGATTGGATTCGCAGGAGAATGTACAGGCTTGCTTGTTGATCTTCTGATTGCTCAATACCTGGGTGGCTGTTATGTTTAGCTGACCGCTTGCAGCTTGTGGGTGTTTGATATGATCATCACCTACTTCCGGCGTATTGACGATTCTTTAGAGTCCTACAAAGAGGTTTTCTGGCTCAGGAAAAACGGAGTAGGAGCATATATGTGATGTGTGCGGGACCGAGAATAATACGATATGAGATACCGTATTATATTATCGCGATATGAGATATCGGCCGGGTATATGTGATATAGCCGGGTCATCGGATCAAGTGTTGATTCGATGAAATGGTACATGTTATATTAGTCGGTTATATGCAATATAGCCGGATTGTCGGATCAAGTGTTGATTCGATAATTTAATGTATAATTACATATGTGATATATTACATTACGTTAACTAATATAAGCTCGCTTTATTGATTCATTTTCTCACCGGATAATACATTGATATATATGCGATATATGTTAATTATATTATTTTCTTTTGTTGCAAAATATATTATATATGTGATATATAATATTGTAACAAGTTATGATTAAAAATACAACATGATTTGTGGAGATTAAACATGTTAGGGTTTGATTTGGGTTAGCTTTTTCTTGAAGCTTTATTTTGTTTTAAGCTAAAGATATTTTGTAAAGATATTTTGTAGATATTTCTTAACCCAACCCAAACCCTTTACCCTAGTTAAATATCTACAAGGGTTAAACCTTCTTTCTTAACCCATGTCTTATCTGTAACCATCACAATTAATTAATTATTCATCACAAAAGATTTCTTCTTCTTCCTCCTCTTTGAAAAAGCTTTCTAGCTTTTTGACTTGTGATGTTTTACAGTGAGAAAATGAAAACAAAAGAGAGCAAAATTCCTACTTCATCATCCTCATCTATTCTAGACACTTAGATTAGGGTGTTCACTTCACTAATACTTGATTAGAGAAGTAAAAGCTTGATCTTGAGATTCTTCAAGGTAGATCATCTTCGAAAAGGAAGACTTCAAGATAGAATGGATCATTCGACTTGTGGATCCTCTCTTGAGTCCGGGAGATCATGGATCGCGGCAAAGGGACTACTAATCGGAGCTTATGAAGTGAAGGAACGGACTACAAAGTTTGTAATCACTCTCTCTTATATGTAAAGTTGTTTACATGATTGTTAAACCTAATTCTCTAGTTAAGATCTTGGTTAGGGTTTGTTTAGCACCCCAAAAATTTTAATATGGCGTGTGTGATGCCTTCCTAAACCTTTCTAAGGTGCTATACCAACCCTACAGTGGTATCAATGCAAGGTTAGAGCATTAGGCGTCGTGTAGGCGAAGTTTAAAGTCCGATCGAACCCCGAAATATGATTTTGGACCCCTTCTCTGGAAATTTTATCAAACGTTGAAATTTTTCATATTAAAAATACTCAGAATATCATGCAGGGAATTCTAAGAATTACTGTGAAGTACGAAGCCATAACTCCCTCAAACGACCACGGAACCGCGGCCAAACCATGCGTTTGGCGGCGGTTCCGCCGCCATCTTTGGGAATTAGGGGCTAATACTTCAGGGGTTTATTCTTGGGTACTTTTTCATGCTTCTGGGAATTTTTAATTCTACTCAAGTGTTGAGCTTTCTGAGAAATATTGGGAACTCATTGATTCGATCGGAAAGTTTAACTTCATTTAAGTTTTTCCGTGTAATTTAGAACGTGTTAAAAAGTTTGAACGGATTTCAATAACTCACTTTTTCCCCTGTCAGAAAATTTTCAAGTGTTGGATTTTTTCACGAGTTTAAAACTTTCGGGATACCATGCAAGCGTATCTGTGGACCCTCTAGAAGAACGTAACCTTAACTCGATTATGTGACCGTCAAAACCGCCACTGAACCCTAAGGTTTGTGGTAGTTTAGCGTTGCCACATGTGAGGCGTTGGTTTGACCCTTCTACGGCTGGTTCATTGGGGCTCTGACATGTTCTGGGATTTTTAAACTCCGCTCAAGTGTTGAGCTATTTGGAAAATCTTGTGTGTTTGTTTATTCGATCGAGAAGTTTATCATCGTCTATTTATCTGGAATGCGATTCAATATATGGAATTCATATAGTTAGGCATGAAATGCGAAGTATGTGATATTTTGGACTTAAGATGTCTAAAGTGATTGTGGATTCCAAATGTTATAGTTTTACACATTCATTTCTGTGACCGTAAGCGTAGTATGTGGGGTATTGCCGGCTTCATTTCTATACATCAACGACAATCGGGATACGCATACTTGCTTACGTTGATGATATGTGATGTTATGTGTTGCTGTGATATGTTATATTGGATCGTCGTGTTTTGAATAGCCGGGGGTTTTATGTGAGATGAGAGTTTTTTTTTTCATTCATGTAAAAGCTTGTATGTAATATTCTTTTATTGGGGCACTTCCGGGTTGAGGATGATGTCACCATTGTATATTATTTACTTTTCCGCATTAGGATAGACCCAAGGCGGGGAGCACAAGTAACCGGGTTCTAGGGTCCAGTGGGAGACCATCTCGAGGAGTCGAGATCGGGTCTCCTAACTCTAGAACTGGCAGGGTTTCTTACCGCTCTCGTAGGGGTCTAGGGATGTGGGTTTGGCTATGCATCATGACCGTGGAATCCGTGTTTTATACAGGCTCGCAATAAAACACGGACAACCTAGTATATCCAATATTTCATATGTGTTTCATCTGCTGCAATGTTCTGTGATGAGATCATATTACTGCCTGAGACAAATGTTTATATTATATATATATGAGATATATGTTATATTGCTAATTCTTTTTCAAATGTGATTCTTGTGAAGCATAATAAAATGGGACTTCATTAATGAGATTAATGAAATAAAAGAAACCTAAAGATGTTGTAGAAACTTGTTTAAAAACTGGTAGCTCTAGTTCTTGCTTTGCATAGCGGTATTCCTTGTAGAATATCCAGCACCTTATTCGATAAGGAAAGAGCCGAGATCCCTTCACCGGGAGTGACCTCTTTAGTGAAAACTAGCAGATGCTACAAACACGGTTTGTCTTTTGATTGCTTTTATTGTTTTTGCTTTGTATAGTGGTATTTGTGAAATATCCTGCACCTTATTCGATAAGGAAAGAGCCGACGATCCCTTCACCGGGAGTGATCTCTTTAGCAAAACTAGAAAACCCTCAAAAACATTCCATTTAAAATCACTCGATTCTACGACGATATCATGTTCATTACGCAAAGGGTTTTCTTAAAAACCTGTCGTAGTCCTCCGTCATTTCAGATAAGTACTTCATAGTATTCGTGCTACGTTTGTTGGCTTTCGTCAAGGCGTAGTATTCGGTAGCTATTTATGCTTATCTGCATAAGCATATGATGCGATTGAGTTAGGATAGTCGTGCGACTTTGTTGGCTTTCGTCAAGGGTTGTGCGGGTGGGTTTAATTCAATCAGGAAATGACGGGTTGAACTTGACTAGTAGCCTATGGTTTGTTGGCTTTCGTCAAGATCATAGGATGCTAGGGGTAAAATATTATTGGGAATTTCAAGTGTTGAAATTTGCAATGAGATTGCATAACTCCTATGAGATAGTTGGATCGCGATACCCGCTGCAAGTAAGAGTTACTCCTGGGAGACTTTTACACATTACAATTAGCCGATCAAGTAGGTGTCTATAAAGGTGTTTATGGGGTTATGCCTATGGGAAAACGAGGTTTACTTTAATTAGGTCCGTGCGAATGCACGGGGAATCTCCCTCAAAGTACCGGTACTAGCCTGGCTGAAAGATTGACGAACTTGTAGCGTGTAATTAATCCCGGCTAGTCTTTTCTTTTAGGGTTTGAAGGAAGATTTGACTAAAACAGTGGGAGCCATCCTGATTAGATAAATTAATAACCAATCTAATCTTTCAAAAAGCGCACGCTGAGTGTTTTCTTCTCTCTCTCCTGGTTGCGACTATGTCACGCCTTAATCAAGACAATAATACGGATGTATTGAACGAACCCGCTTGTTATACTGCGCTAGGAAACGTTAGTCCCGCTCCAACTTATAATTGTTATAAGACCGAGTTGGAAATAGGAGATTACCAGAATTCCCGTGCCGCCCAAACGAAGCTGATGCATCTTCTTCGGGTTTATTCATTACCGAGATCTGTTTCTCATATCCTTTACGTCCTGGGTATGAGATACCGGATCAGGATCCCGCAAATGTAATCTGTTACATGGGCTACAGATAGGTAGAGAACTGAGAACGGGTGATAAGTTTCAAGAGTTGGAAACGGTGCACTTGTTGCAAGCCAAGTCCGTTGGCGGTTATCACCCTGTATTACCAAATACATTGATTCTGAACGAATATTATTAGATACCGAACCTGAAATACAACATCATATCAACGTCTTTATTTAATAAAGAAGGATATAATTTTGTATAATTGGATAATGTTTTAAACATTTCCTATATCAAGAGTTGATCGGTTCAGGCACGTTATCTAAAAGCATATACGTTCTAAATCAAACAACAGTTATTAACGTAAAGAACACACACAAGAGGAAGAGTCCAGAAATGAACAAATCCTTCGTGTGGTATTGTAGACTAGGTCATATCAATGTGACCCGGCTAGCTAAGTTATATTTAGATACATATTTAAATTAGTTGAATTTACATCTTGTGAAACTTGCCAGTCATGTCACAAATGACCATAGCTCTGTTTATTGGAAACAGAGAAAGAGTTAGTGAACTCTTGGGATTGATACATGATGATGTATGAGGTCCCTTGTCTACACATGCCAGGACTGGTTCTTTGTACTTCAGAAGTAGAGAACCAAAACGGGTATAAGTATTATGTCCTTTGATATGATCAGGGAGGAGAATACTTGAGCACGGGATTCCTGGACTATTCTAAAGGAAAATGAGATTCTCTCTCAGCATTACGCCTCCGTATACACCACAATACTGTTGGATATATGTATGCCCTAGAGGCCATTATTTGAAAGTGGATGTATGTATATATATATATATATATATATATATATATATATATATATATTCAGTGTACATTCTTGCTCGACATGATAGTATGCTATCTGGTTCTTCTTTATATGACATGTTGATTTGATCATGCTTTTATTCATTTATACATGTTGATAAAGCCCTGAGGATATAGGCTTGACTACTGTGATTATGATGGAGATCATACTAGTGGGACATCTGTAGTTTATAAGCATATCCTGGAATGTCCCTAGTCGTGGGTGTATCGAGACGGGGCATTGATGTACCAGAGTAGACTAGCGTATATGATACTAGACCCATATGATGGGCGATGGATGTTCCCACATTCATCGATGTTTGACATCGAGATCGTATACGGGTGCTCAGTGGTGACTGGGTACACTAGACGGACTCAAAGAGAACTCCTATATGGAATTATATCTATCGTCGGATAGCAGTTCTCAGGTGACACTGGTGCAGGTTAGTCTGTAGACCCGAGATCGTCATAGAGTCTTGTGTGTTCTCCCACTGTACTTTGATTACCACCCTACCACGGCTCTACTGAGTCGTGGAAACAGGTGGCCGTTGGGTACAGTCCCGAGACACACGAAGGAGATGAGCGATAGGAGGGGTTTCGTCTCTCACGGTATTGGGAGTTGATGATGTGCTGTGCTCGACTGGCTATATCAGTAAGTCCCTGGCCAGGGCTGTTGAGATTTACTGATAAGTGTTATCAGTAGTTTCTCGATCTGTTATAGACCATTCATCGGCACGACTTATTGAGTTATTGGGGCCGACGTTACCATCCCAAGACTTTATATGCAGCATATCTGACGAAGAGACCGGACTGTACAGTAGTGTTGCCGGTTGGCTCAACGGGAGTTGTAGTAGGTTCGCTTGTTTTCTTCTGATCGCTCAATACCCGGGTGGCCGTTACGTTTAGCTGACCGCTTGCGGCTTGTGGGTGCTTGATATGATCATCACCCACTGCCGGCGTATTGACGAGTCTTAGAGTCCCACAAAGAAGTTACCTAGTCCAGGAGAAACGTTGTGGTGCGCATATGCGATATACGCATGGACCCGGTTAAAATGCGCGTATGAGATACCGTATATTAATCGGGCGGCTTGCTTTTGGCCGGGTCGTATGTGATATGACCGGGTTGCTAAATCATGTGTTGATTTATCATTTAACCATTAGTTTCTCACTATAAATCCTTTTCTTGTCATTTTGGGTGTATGCATGCATGTATGCATTCATTCTTGTTCATGCACATATGGATGTGCATGCACACATACATGCATACATCATTCAATCATGGTTGTATATATAGAAGATGGTGGCAATATAAGACTCACACCTTATGATTATATATATGGATATATATTTGTATTTGTTTTAAAACAAAAGAAAAGAAAAAGATTAATCCATGGTTATCTTCTACACTCTTCTTTAAACTAGCCTTTGTTCACCCACTTTTTAACCATGAGTTAATCTTCCTTTTGTCTTTTAACTCAAGAACAATAATATCTTCATTATGTAACCATGGTTTGAGATGAAGAATAGAAAATATATATACTTATCTTTTCTATTATTCATTTTAAGCTTATCATTATCTTGAGCTTAGAAAGCAATCATCTTCTTCCTCCTTTCTTTCTTGCTCTCTAGTTCTTTCAAGTAAGCAAAAGAGTAATCAAGTTAGGATTTTGAAGTGAGAAAACCAACCACAACACCATTCTACACTAGTCTTGCCAATTAGTGAAGAGTGTTAGCTTCCATTTCTTCTCTTGATCTTGTGAAGTTTCTAGCTTGGACAAAGACGACTCTGGGTGGATCATCGTGGTCCATGAAGGATCTCGAGCGGACCTTTTCCAACCCTCAAGTAGCCAAGAAGTCTAGCGTAGGGAGCTACAAAGGTTGTACTCTCAAAACCCTAGTTTTTCCTACTTGTGATGTTGTCAATGTTTAGAAACCCTAAAATTCTAGTGATGATTCTTTGTATGTTCACTTAGCACCTTAAAAATTTGATTTTGAGACATGTGATGCTTCCAAACCCTTCATAAGGTGCTGGGTAAACCTAACATTGGTATCTGAGCCGACCTAGAGCTTTAGGCGACACTTTAACGAAGTTAAAACTCCGATCGAACCAAAATACGGATTTTTTGAACACTCTCTGGACATTTTTTTTGAAACTGTGTTTTTCCAGTATTAAAAATCCTTAAAAAATTCAGCAGGGAAATCTAAGCACCACTGTAAAAAACGAAGCCATGAACAGTCAATCCCACCGCGGAACCGCGGCCAAAGCTTGCTTGGGCCGCGGCTCCGCGACCGTACACATGAAACAATGCCTCGTTTTTGTACAGTAATGTTTAGAACTGCTTGTATATATTTTTGGGTATTTTTAATCTGGTTTAAGTGTTATATGTTCTGGAGATTATTTTGGATTCGGTGATTCGATCGGAATTTTAAATTCATGCCTTTTTCGGATAATTTAGAAAGTATTAAAAAGTTCGAACGGATATCATTAACTAACTTTTTCCCGACACGAAAAATTTTCAAGTGTTGAATATTTTCTCGAGTTTAAATCTTTCGGAAATACGTGCATGTTTTGTGGTGGACCCTCTAGAAGACAACAAACCTTAACTCGATTATGTGACCGTCTTGAACTGCCTTTTGAACCTTAGGGTTTGAGGCAGTACGGCGTGCCACATGTGAGGCGTTGGCTTGACCCTTCTACGGCTGGACCGCTACTACTGTGACACATTCCGGGTTTTTTGAACTCCGCTCAAGTGTTGAGCTTTAGGAAATTTTGGATATTTGATTATTCGATCGAAATGTTTAATACTATCTATTTATTTGGAATGTGATACAATATGTGGAATTCATATAGTTAGGCATGAAATGCGAGGTATGTGATATCTCGGATTTACGATGTCTAAAGAGAATGCGGATTCCAAATATTGTAGTTTTACACTTTCTTTTCTGTGACCGTAAGTGTAGTATGTCGCTTATCGCCGGTTTCGTTGCTATACATCAACGACAATCGGGGTACGCATACTTACTTACGTTGATGATATATGATATTATGTGTTGCCGAGATATGATGTGCAGGATTGTCGCGATTGAATAGCCGGGGGGTTTTATGTGAGATGAGAGTTTTATTTTCATTCATGTAAAATTCAAATGTAATGTAATATTCTTTTATTTGGGGCACTTCCGGGTTGAGGCTGATGTCACCAGTGTTGTATATTATTTACTTTTCCGCATTAGGATAGACCCAAGGAGGGGAGCACAAGTGACCGGGTTCTGGGGTTCAGTAGGAGGCCATCTCGAGGAGTCGAGACCGGGTCTCTTAAACTCCAGGATTGGTAGGGTCGCTTGCCGCTCTCGTAGGGGTCTACGGGTGTGGGCTTGGCTATTCATCGTGACTGTGGAATCCGTATTTTCTATTGTTGGCTAAGTACTAAATACGGACGTCGTAGTATATCCCACATTATATCTATGTTTCTGCTGCCTGTGTTCTGTGATATCTGAGACGAATGACATATTATATATGAGATATATAGTAGACGTTGCTTATGTTTTACACCCGCGCTAGTCCCGTCCCGGTATGCCGTTAGTTAAGTAACCTAACGGTGCATAACGGAACATTACGGCGAATGCGGATGGCATAAGTGTACGTTGTATTTTCGATTCTTTTCTGTGATTGGCTTAAGGACTTAAATGATGGGACTACATTAATATGATTAATGTAAAGAAAATAAACCTAAAAAGATGTTGTAGAATCGGATTTGAAAACCACTCGGCTCTTTTTGAAAAAGCTGCATTTCAAAACTGCGGAGCACAAGCCACTCCTTTTGAAAACCATTTGATTCTACGACGATATCAAGTTCAAAGCGTTAAAGAATTTCTTAAAAATCATCCGCAACCCTCCATCATTTTAGGATGTAGAGTACTTAGTATTCGTGCTACGTTTGTTGACTTTAGTTAAGGCGTAGTGTACGGTAGCTAAGTGATGTCTTCCTACACTGCATATGATGCAGATTAATTAGTACATTCATGCGACTTTGTTGACCATAGTTAAGGGTCATATGAGTGGGTCTAATTAATCAAGAAATGACGGGTAGAACTTGACTAGTACTTATGATTTGTTGACTATAGTTAAGGTCATAGGTACTAGGGGTAAAAACCGCATCGGGAATTTCAAGTGTTGAGATTTGCAATGAGATTGCATACCTTCCATATGATGGTTGGATCCCGATCCCACTGTGGGCAATAGTTGCTCCCAGGAGAGTTTTACAGTTTACAATTAGCTAACTCATTAGGTGTCTAGAAAGGTGTTAACGGGGCTACGCCTCTGGGAAAACGAGGTTTACTTTAATTAGGTCCGTGCGAAAGCACGGGGAACCTCCCTCAAGTACCTACACTGGCCTGGCTGAACGGTTAGCGAAGTTGTAGACTGTAATTAATCCTGGCTAGTTTTCTTTTTAAGGTTTGAAATAAAAACTTGATTAAAGCAGTGGGAGACATCGATTAGACAAGATAATAACCAATCTGATCTTTGTAAGAGCTTTCGCTGAGTGTATTCTTTTCTCTCTCTTAATGGCAGATACCAATGACTGGACTCAAGCTTCTACTAGATAAAAATAAACTGAATAGGACCAATTATAAAGACTGGCTGAGGAATCTGAAAATAGCATTGACTTATGATAAAGTATCATATGTCCTCACGGCTTCAGCCCCGCCCGTCCCAGGTCCAAAATCCTCAGTTGCGGACAAAGAAGTCCGCAAGACATGGGACGCTGACTGTGCCACGGCCAAATGCCTCGCGCTCGCATCGATGGACAACACACATCAAAAGCAGCACGAGAATATGGACATTCAAGCCATATTTCTCCATACAAAGGAGTTGTATGGAGAGCAATCCCGCGTATTACGATACAAAGCATCAAAGAAATTGTTTCAGATACGAATGGCCCCTGGCACATCAGTAGGAGACCATGTTCTGAAGATGATAGCTCTCACAGAAGAGCTTGAGGACCTCGGATGGACAATGGACAATGAACAATATACGGATATTATTCTGCAGTCCCTCCCCTCCACCTTTGCTCAATTCATAGTTAACTTCAACATGCACAACATGGAGAGGGAACTACCCGAACTCCTTAATATGTTAAGGAGTGCAGAGAGCACACTGAAATCAGTGAAAACTCCCGTTATGACTGTTGGACAATCTTCCTCTTCTCTCCCAAAGGCTAAGGCCAAGGGAAAGAAAAAGAAGAAGCCCACCAATCCTAAGGGTGGAGTTAAAAAGGTTAAGGGCAAGGAAAAGTCCAAAGCTGGAGAATCGGGGAAAGGTGAATGTTTTCATTGCCACAAAACAGGACATTGGAAGCGCAACTGTACGGAGAACTTAAATCTCAAGAAGAAGCATGAGGATGCTTCTGCTTCAGGTGTGTTTGTGACAGAAAACTGTTTTTCAATAAACACTGCTTCATGGGTATTAGATACCGGTTCAGGTTCTCACATTTGCAATTCTATGCAGGGGCTGAGAAATAGCAAGGTTTTGAAGACAGGTGACCATACTCTCCGTGTTGGAAATGGTTCCAATGTACATACAGTCGCAGTGGGAGAGTATCACTTGAGGTTGCCATCTGGGTATATATTGGTTTTGAACCCATGTTATTTTGTACCAAGTATGCTATGTAATATAATATCTGTTTCTTTGTTAGACAATGAAGGATATAACTTTATATTGCAGAACAATGTTATGAACATTCACCTGAATCAAATGTTGGTTGGGTATGGTACACTTAATAACGGGATATACGTCCTAAATCAACACACAGTTTTCAGCATACAACACACTAATAAAAGAAAACTTTCAGAAATAAATGAAGCTTTTCTTTGGCACTGTAGACTTGGTCATATTAACGAAACAAGACTAAACAAGTTACACAAAGATGGATATTTAAACTCTTTTGAATATAAACCTTATGCGACTTGCCAGTCTTGTATCAAGGGTAAAATGACCAAAACTCCGTTTACCGGACACGGAGAAAGAGCGACCGAGCTCCTAGGACTCATACATAGTGATGTATGTGGGCCAATGTCTACACAGGCTAGAGGCGGTTTTTCTTACTTCATTACTTTCACTGACGATTTCTCTAGGTTCGGTCATGTATTTTTATTAAAGCACAAGTCCGAAGCTTTCGAGAAATTCACTGAATATAAACAAGAAGTAGAAAAACAAACCGGCTTGAGAATCAAGATGCTTCGATCAGATCGAGGTGGAGAGTATCTCAGTACAGAATTTGCAAACTTCCTAAAAGAGAATGGGATTCTCTCTCAGCTCACTCCTCCTTACACACCACAGCACAACAGTGTGTCAGAACGACGGAATAGGACCCTATTAGATATGGTCCGTTCCATGATGAGTGATGCTGAGTTACCCGTCTCATTTTGGGGGCATGCATTGGAGACTGCAGCGTTTCTTATGAACAGGGTTCCAACCAAAACCGTGTCTACCACACCATATGAGATATGGCATGGGAAGAGACCATCTCTTAAGAGAATTAAGATTTGGGGTTGCTCGGCCTATGTTAAAAAGCAGAATCCGGAAAAACTTGAGACACGGTCGGTCATGTGTAACTTTGTGGGATATCCAAGGAACTCTTATGGATATCTATTCTACCACAAGGAGGAACAAAAGGTGTTTGTTTCTCAGTATGCCACATTCTTACAAAAAGAGTTTTTCACAGATAAAGATGATAGCAATGTGGTGGATCTAGAAGAGGTTCTAGAGACACAAACTACAAATGACGACTTGGTTGAACCGGCTGTTGCAACAGAAACTGAGGAACCTCGGCCACTCCGTAGGTCTGGTAGGACTTCTCGTCCACCGGAGAGGTACTGCGGTTTCCTCATTGATGGTGACAGAGAAGACTGTATCATGGAGGATGATGATCCTACCAGTTTTCAGCAAGCTATCACGAGTGGAGACTCTGTGAAGTGGCTGGATGCCATGAGATCCAAAATGGAGTCTATGTACACCAACAAAGTATGGACTTTGGACGTTGTACCCCCTAGGGTAAAACCTGTGGGGTGCAAATGGATCTTTAAAAGAATGATTGGTGTAGATGGGCAGGTAGAGACCTATAAGGCAAGACTTGTGGCGAAGGGCTTTCGTCAAAGACCGGGTTTGGACTATGACGAGACTTTTTCACCCGTAGACATGCTTAAATCCATTCGGATCCTACTTGCTATTGCTGCTCACTACGACTATGAAATCTGGCAAATGGACGTTAAAACGGCATTTCTAAATGGAGATTTAGAAGAATGCGTCAGCCGGAGGGCTTCATTGACAGTGGGAGCAGCGGGAAAGCATGTAGATTGCTTACATCCATATATGGGTTAAAGAAGGCATCACGGAGTTGGAACATCTGTTTCGATGATGTTATCAAAGAGTTTGATTTCATCAAAAATCCAGATGAACCTTGTGTTTATAAGAAGGCTGTTGGAAGAGCTGTCACATTCCTTGTATTGTACGTGGATGACATTCTTCTGATAGGAAATGATATTCCTATGCTACAGTCGGTCAAATCTTTCTTATCACTAAGGTTCTCCATGAAGGACCTGGGTGATGCCACATACATTTTGGGCATTAGGATCTATAGAGATAGATCCAAGAGGTTATTGGGATTGTCCCAAACCAGGTACATCAACACTATCCTAAAAAGGTTTAGCATGGAAGACTCCAAGCGGGGTGCCTTACCCGCTTGCCATGGGGTCACTCTCTCCAAGGACTCTTGCCCAAAGACCGATGAAGAGAGAGCTCGCATGAGCATTATACCCTATGCTTCGGCAGTAGGATCTATAATGTATGCGATGTTATGTACACGCCCAGATGTAGCTTATGCACTTAGTGTTGTAAGTAGGTATCAATCCAACCCAGGGGAGAATCACTGGATAGCTGTGAAGAACATTCATAAGTACTTGCGAAGGACTAAAGAATTGTTCTTGGTGTAAGGTAATGGAGATCTCCAGATGGAGGCCTTTACCGATTCGAGCTTCCAGAGCGATAAGGACGACAACAAATCTATTTCTGGGTTTGCATTTACCCTCAATGGAGGGGTGGTAAGTTGGAAGAGTTCCAAACAGGATACCGTTGCAGACTCTACGATGGAAGCTGAGTACATTGCTGCGAATGATGCCGCCAAGGAAGCCGTCTGGATGAGGAAGTTCGTCTCGGAGCTAGGAGTAGTTCCTACCATTATTGATCCAATACCATTGTATTGTGATAATAATAGGGCTATGGCGTTAGCCAAGGAGCCCAGGTCCCATCAGCGGTCCAGACACATCCTGAGGCGCTTTCATTTGATCCGGGAGATTGTAGATCGCCGCGAGATCGAGATTAAGAGAGTAGACAGAAAGAATAACGCCGTGAATCCACTCACCAAGGCCCTCCCTCAGCCGCAGCATGAGCGACTTTTTGAGATGTTGGGTATGAGATACGCCAATAACTGGCCTTAGTGCAAGTGGGAGATTGTTGGATATATGTATGCCCTAGAGGCCAATATTTGATAGTGGATTTATATATATATATATATATTCAGTGTACATTCTTGCTCGACATGATAGTATGCTGTATGGTTCTTCTTTATATGACATGTTGATTTGATCATGCTTTTATTCATTCATACATGTTGATAAAGCCCTGAGGATATAGGCTTGACTACTGTGATTATGATGGAGATCATACTAGTGGGACATCTGTAGTTTATAAGCATATCCTGGAATGTCCCTAGTCGTGGGTGTATCGAGACGGGGCATCGATATACCAGAGTAGACTAGCATATATGATACTAGACCCATATGATGGGCGATGGATGTTCCCACATTCATCGATGTTTGACATCGAGATCGTATACGGGTGCTCAGTGGTGACTGGGTACACTGGACGGACTCAAAGAGAACTCCTATATGGAATTATATCTATCATCGGATAGCAGTTCTCAGGTGACACTGGTGCATGTTAGTCTGTAGAGCCGAGATCGTCATAGAGTCTTGTATGTTCTCCCACTGTACTTTGATTACCACCCTACCACGGCTCTACTGAGTCGTGCAAACAGGTGGCTATTGGGTACAGTCCCGAGACACACGAAGGCGATGAGCGATAGGAGGGGTTTCGTCTCTCCCGGTATTAGGAGTTGATGCTGTGCTGTGCTCGACTGGCTATATCAGTAAGTCCTTGGCCAGGGCTGTTGAGATTTACTGATAAATGTTATCAGTAGTTTCTCGATCTGTTATAGACCATTCATCGGCACGACTTATTGAGTTATTGGGGTCATCGTTACCATCCCTAGACTTGATATGCAGCATATCTGACGAAGAGACCGGACTGTACGGTAGTGTTGCCGGTTGGCTCAACGGGAGTTGTAGCAGGTTCGCTGGTTTTCTTCTGATCGCTCAATACCCGGGTGGCCGTTACGTTTAGCTGACCGCTTATGTCTTGGGGGTGCTTGATATGATCATCACCCACTGCCGGCGTATGGACGAGTCTTAGAGTCCCACAAAGGAGTTACCTAGTCCAGGCGAAACGTTGTGGTGCGCATATGCAATATGCGTATGGACCCGGTTAAAATGCGCGTATGAGATATCGTATATTAATCGTGGGGCTTGCTTTTGGTCGGGTCGTATGTGATATGACCGGGTTGCTAAATCAAGTGTTGATTTATCATTTAACCATTAGTTTCTCACTAGAAATCCTTTTCTTGTCTTTTTGGGTGTATGCATGCATGTATGCATTCATTCTTGTTCATGCACATATGGATGTGCATGCACACATACATGCATACATCATTCTATCATGGTTGTATATATAGAAGATGGTGGCAATATAAGACTCACACCTTATGATTATATATATGGATATATATTTGTATTTGTTTTAAAACAAAAGAAAAGAAAAAGATTAATCCATGGTTATCTTCTACACTCTTCTTTAAACTAACCTTTGTTCACCTACTTTTTAACTATGAGTTAATCTTCCTTTTGTCTTTTAACTCAAGAACAATAATATCTTTATTATGTAACCATGGTTTGAGATGAAGAATAGAAAATATATATACTTATCTTTTCTATTATTCATTTTAAGCTTATCATTATCTTGAGCTTAGAAAGCCATCATCTTCTTCCTCCTTTCTCTCTTGCTCTCTAGTTCTCTCAAGTAAGCAAAAGAGTAATCAAGTTAGGATTTTGAAGTGAGAAAACCAACCACAACACCATTCTACACTAGTCTTTCCAATTAGTGAAGAGTGTTAGCTTCCATTTCTTCTCTTGACCTTGTGAAGTTTCTAGCTTGGACAAAGACGACTCCGGTGGATCATCGTGGACCAAGAAGGATCTCGAGCGGACCTTTTCCAACCCTCAAGTAGCCAAGAAGTCTAGCGTAGGGAGCTACAAAGGTTGTACTCTCAAAACCCTAGTTTTTCCTACTTGTGATGTTGTCAATGTTTAGAAACCCTAAAATTCTAGTGATGATTCTTTGTATGTTCACTTAGCACCTTAAAAATTTGATTTTGAGACATGTGATGCTTCCAAACCCTTCATATGGTGCTGGGTAAACCTAACAAATACTTTGGTATATCAGGGCGGAGGAATCGCACCTTATGCGATAAGGTGTGCTCTATGATGAGTACTACTGAGTTACCTATTTTCTTTTAGGGGTTATGCACTTGAGAAGCTGCATACCTATTGAATAGGGTTCCAACCAAATCAGGTGCCTGCCGCTCCATATGTGATATGATATGGAAAGAGCCCATCTCTTAAGGATGTTAAGATTTGGGGTTGTCCAAAGCAAAATCCGGACAAACTCAAAGCAATGTCAGTTCTGTGGAAGATTGTTGGATATCCCAAGCATTCGCAAGGAAATATCTTCTACCAAACTGGGGAGCAAAAGGTGTTTTGTTTCTCAGCATGCCACCTTTTGGAAAGGGAATTTCTTGTGAAGAAATTAGTGGTCATGAGGTAGAACTGGAAAATATTCCAGCTATACAAACTGCAGCTGATGATTTGGTAAACCCGAAGGATTCAATAGTTTCTAACGAACCTCAGCCTCTCTGCCGATCTAGTAGGGTTCCTCATCCACCTGAGAGATACTTCAGTTTCTCTATGACAGTGGGAGCGAGGATTGCATCATGAGATGATGACCCAACTTGTTTCGAGCAGGCTATCAAGAGTGGGGACTCTGTAAGAATGGCTGGATGCTTAGTGATCTGAGATGGAATCTATGTACACCAACAAAGTATGTACTTTGGTTGCTTTATCTGAAGGGTTAAATCCCCATCAGAAGCAAGTATATCTTGAGAAGATTATTTGGTGTACATGGAAAAGTTGAGACTTTCAAAGCTATGCTTAAGTCCATCCAGATCCTACTTGCAATTGCTACATACCATGACTACGATATCTGGCAGTTGGGTGTCATGACTGCTTTTCTAAATATTGATTTAGAAGAGAGCATCTATAAGTACACAGCCAGAGGCCTTCGTAGACAGTGGGAGCAGCGGAAACGTGTGCAAGTTGCTTTATGGGATAAAGCAGGCATCGCGGAGTTGGAACGTCTGTTTTGATGTGGTAGTCAAAGAGTTTGACTTCATCAAAATGGTAGATGAACCTAGAATATACAAAAAGGTAGTAGGGAGTATGGTGGTGATCCTCGTATAGTACGTGGATGACATACTCTTGATAGGGAAGGAGTTTCCTATGCTACGCTCGGTCAATCTCCTCTTATCACAAAGATTCTCCATATAGGATCAAGGTGATACCTCCTAAATCCTCGGTTATGGATCTATGAGATAGATCTAATTGGATGTTAGGATTCTCACTAGTTGTAGCGAGATGGTATCAATCGAACCTAGGAAGAATCACTGGAAAGGTTCCAGGGTGATAAGGAAGACTGAATGTCAGTCACAAGCATTGTCTTTACCCTCAGTGGAGGGACGGTATGTTGGAAGAGTTCCAAGCTATATACCGTGACATACTAGACGATTAAAAGCAAGATACATCGTTACCAAGGATGCTACCAAAGAGGCAGTCTGGATATATTTTAGTTCATGAGATGAACTTCGTTCCTACCATTGTGTGACAATGGAGTTTTGGCTTATGCCAAGGAACCCCCGTCCCATCAGAGATCCAGACATATTCTTAGGCAGTATCACCTGATCATGGAGATGTTGATCTCCAGGGAGATTGAGATTAGGAGAGTAGACACAGAGGACAACAGCGTGGATCCACTCACAAAGGCCTATTTCCCAGTAGAGACTTTTATGGGATGGTTGAGTATGAGATACTTCAACCACTGATGATTGTTGGGTATGAGATACTACAACAGATGGCCCTAGTGCAAGTGGGAGATTGTTAGCAATATGTATGCCCTAGAGGCCATTACTGTACATGCGATGTATATAGTAGTGGATGCTTGGATATATATATGGAGGACTTTCTTGCTCGACATGATAGTATGCTATCTGGTTGCTCTTTATCTTAACATGTACTCTAATAGTCTCTATGTTACATGTTGATAAAGCCCTTAGGATGAGTACTTGACTACCAGGACTATGATGCAGATCATACTAGTGGGGACAATGTAGTCGCTAAGTACATCCTTCAAATGTTCCTAGTCGCTGGTGTATCAAGATAAGGCATCGATATACCAGAGTAGACTAGCGTATGCTTCTTGACCCATGTAGATGGGCGATGGATGATCCCATATCCATTGATGTTTGACATTAGAGATAGTATATGGGTGCTCAGTGGAGACTGTGTACACTGGACGGACTCGCCGAGAACTCCCAGATGGTATTATACCTTACGTCAGATGGCAGTTCTCTGGTGACACTGATACAAGTTAGTCTGATGACCCGAGATCGTCATAGAGTCTTGTGTGATTCCCACTGTGCTTTGATTTCCATCATACCATGTCCAAGAGGGCGTGCAAAACAGTGGCTTTTGGGTACAGTCCCGAATCACATGGAGGCAATGAGCGATAGGAGGGGTTTCGTCTCTCCGGGTATAGGGAGTTGATGTTGCGCTGTGTTCTATTGGCTATAACTGGAAATCTCTGGCCAGGGTTGCTGAGATTTACTGGTAAGTGTTATCAGTAGTTTCTCGAACTGTTATTGACCTCATATCGACATGACTTATCGGTTACTGGGGTCTGACGTTTACCACCCCTAGACTGGATATGCGACATATCAGACGAAGAGACCGGACTGTACGGGAGTGTTACTGATTGGACTCGCAGGAGAATGTACAGGCTTGCTTGTTGATCTTCTGATTGCTCAATACCTGGGTGGCTGTTACGTTTAGCTGACCGTTTGCATCTTATGGGTGTTTGATATGATCATCACCTACTGCCGGCGTATTGACGATTCTTTAGAGTCCTACACAGAGGTTTCCTGGCTCAGGCAAAACGGAGTAGAAGCACATATATGATGTGTGCGGGACCGAGAATAATACGATATGAGATACCGTATTATATTCTCGCGATATGAGATATCGGCCGGGTATATGTGATATAGCCGGGTCATCGGATCAAGTGTTGATTCGATGAAATGGTACATGTTATATTAGTCGGTTATATGCAATATAGCCGGATTGTCGGATCAAGTGTTGATTCGATAATTTAATATATAATTATATATGTGATATATTACATTACGTTAACTAATATAAGCTCGCTTTATTGATTCATTTTCTCACCGGATAATATATTGATATATATGCGATATATGTTAATTGTATTATTTTCTTTTGTTGCAAAATATATTATATATGTGATATATAATATTGTAACAAGTTATGATTAAAAATACAACATGATTTGTGGAGATTAAACATGTTAGGGTTTGATTAGGGTTTGATTTGGGTTAGTTTTTTCTTGAAGCTTCTAGAAGCTTTATTTTGTTTTAAGCTAAAGATATTTTGTAAAGATATTTTGTAGATATTTCTTAACCCAACCCAAACTCTTTACCCTAGTTAAATCTCTACAAGGGTTAAACCTTCTTTCTTAACACATGGTTGATTTGTAACCATCACAATTAATTCATTATTCATCATAAAAGATTTCTTCTTCTTCTTCCTCCTTGAAAAAGCTTTCTATCTTTTTGAATTGTGATGTTTTAAAGTGCGAAAATGAAAACAAAAGAGAGTAAAATTCCTACTTTATCATCCTCATCTATTCTAGCCACTTAGATTAGGGTGTTCACTTCACTAATACTTGATTAGAGAAGTAAAAGCTTGATCTTGAGATTCTTCAAGGTAGATCATCTTCGAAAATGAAGACTTCAAGCTAGAATGGATCATTCGAATTGTGGAGCCTCTCTTGAGTCTGGAAGATCATGGATCGCGGCAAAGGGACTACTACTCAGAGCTTATGAAGTGAAGGAATGAACTACAAAGGTTGTAATCCCTCTCTCTTAGATGTAAAGTTGTTTACATGATTGTTAAACCCAATTCTCTAGTTAAGATCTTGGTTAGGGTTTGTTTAGCACCCCAAAAATTTCAATATGGCATGTGTGATGCCTTCCTAAACCTTGCTAAGGTGCTATACTAACCCTACACTGACCGGAAGAAGTGGATGAAGTGGATGAAGTGGTCTGTCTAGTGCTTTCCCACTGAAGTGATTGTTCAGCAAGATCGTCGAGAAATTGCCAAGCTTCCTCGCTCGATTTGGTTAGAAAGTGACCTTAACAAATGGTTTCCAGCAACTTCTTAGTTGCTGGGTTCTGTCCTTCATATAAAGTTTGGCAAAGTTGCCATCTCTCGATACCGTGGTGAGGGCACTGAACAAGAAGGTCCTTAAATCGTTCGAAACACTTCCAAAAAGGTTCGGAAGGAAGCTGGAAAAATTGATTAATTTCATTGCGAATTCTCGTGGTCTTGTAGTGTGGGTAAAACTCTTTAAGAAAACCCTTAACAAACTTTTCCCAATTTTTTATGGAATGCGATGCTGTGCTATATAGCCACTTTTCAGCTAGGTCACATAAAGTGAAGGGAATGACACGTAGCCTTATAGCATCATCAGAAAGTTGGGTGGTCTTCATCATTGCGCAAACATTCTGGAATATGTTAATGAAGATATAGGCATCTTCATATTCCAGCCTGTGAAATTTGGGAAACATATTGATGAAGTGGGGTTTAATTTCGATGTTATCCCCATTAGGTGGTGGAAGTGAAAGACAAGTGGGAAGTGCGGAGCGGGTGGAATAGAAAAGATCCTGGAGGGCGATTCGTTGGGGCGCTTCAACAGGCGGTAAAGGGTTGTTAGGATCGAATCCTGACATCTCTTTAGAAGATGGTGAATGTGAAGATGAAAGTAAAGAAGTGGGTGGAATTTCGACTTCGGAGTCGAACGCGTCGTTAGTAGGCACTAACGAGATACGGACTAAACGGGCGCTAGTGTCCCTAGTCCAACTGGACATACACTAACGAGGTGTAGTGTAGTCAAAAAGTAGAAGGTGGGGGTAAGAAAATGTCAATGGAGAAAATGTGAAATGTAGGTGGGGTGCAATGAAATTCTAGCGACAAATGGCATGTTTTTGTAAAAATTTCTTTTTATAAAGATTTGTGTGCAAAGATTTGTACGGAATTAATTTCAATCAACCACAGTTAAACATGCACAATCAATCCTAGATTTAGGGTCTCCTAAGTCAACTAGACTGCTCCTAACTAGTCCAAAGGGCAAGTTGTGAGATATCCCTCGAGTCGCCTCTTCACTGCCAATTCTGGCCAGGTAAGTATAAGTAAAGAAAGAAGGGATCCACTCACGAATCACCGTGAGACGGGCCTTTTAAAATTACCTTTCCCACTTGTCTAACCTAGGCACCACAAAATCAGCTTTAGATAAACGACCGATTGCCCACAACCTTCCTCTGTCCAAATGAGCGCGACAGTCCTTATTGGCTGAGTCTAAATATTTTTTAATTAACTTGAGGGTTGATGCATAGGCTTTTTGTGATTTTTGGGGTCCTAGGAAGGGTCATGAAATCCCCACCGAATCTGGATTGGTGTTATAGCCCCTTAAAAGTCCGTTTTAAAAAATGAAAAGCAGTAAACACACAAAAATCCAAAACACTTGCCAAAATTTTTTCTTTTAATTGCGGCGCAAAGAATCCTGCACAAGATTGATTTATTAGAGAGGGGGAAGAAGTTTTTCGGCAAAGAACCCTGCAGGAAAATTTTTCAGTGGACTACAGAGGGTAAAAGAGAGGAAAAGAAATACTCACAGAGGGATTTGAAAGGCTGACGTCACCAAGTAGCGGCGGTTCCGCGGTCAAATGCAAGGAAATACGGCGGTTTCACGGTGCTTTAGGTGTTTCAAGCCGTCAAACTTTTCCTGTTTTCTGTTGTGGTTCTCCTCTGTCTTTTCAAATCTGCTGTTTTCTGTTTTTTTCACTGGGTTGCTCCAGATCTGAATCTGTTCGTCTTTCCGTTCCTGCACAATTCGCACAAAAAAAACCTTTCAAAAAATAACAAGATGATATTTTTATTTATTTTTATATTTTCAGTTTTTATGATATTTTAATTTTTAACTAACCCGAAATTACAAAAAGAAAATAACTACCGTTTCCCCGGCAATGGTGCCATTTGATTGGTAGAGATTTTTCATATGCGCGTTTTGAAATCAAAGAATAGAATACCGCAATCAAGACGGTGTCGCTTGGTAGCTAGCCGATTGAGTACGGGTCGGTCCACAGGAAAAACGTGTTCTTTTCTAATTATTCTAACGAGTCAATTCCTATTTGTGGTAAGTTTTGATTTTTATAAAAAACTAAAATTGAAATTGATATGGATTAAAACCTTGTTAGGGTTAGGATCAGATTAGTTTGGAAAGTTAATTCTACTCACTGCTTTCTTTGCCCTAATTAAGAACTTAGGTGTTAGGGTAATAATTAACAAAGGGGATTAGCACGTCTGGGAAGAAATATAGTTTCTTCCTTTTGGTCCTTGTCCATCATTTCTTAACTCTTAGCTCTAACCTCTATCTAAATCAACCATGACCGATCTAACTAGGGAATCACCGCTATCTCGTAGGATAGGATGCCGTAGCGAGTGGTGGGTGATTGATTTACATAGAGTCCTAATTTATAAATAGTATAAGGGAAAGAAAAGAGTGAGAGATGTTCATCTCTCAAACCTAACCAATCCTAACCCTAACAAGTGAGGAACTACTCACTCATTAGGGAAATTGCGACAAAATTCATTTTTATAAATTTTCTGTTTAAGAAGCTAATTAATTTGCAAATAAATAAGACAGGTAAAAAATTGCAGAGAAATAAAATTGCAGATAAGAAGAACACACGATAAAAAGAAAAACAACTTACTTTATTGATACCTCTTGACGATTACAATGGAATGAAATTTTAAACTAGAATTAAAAAGAGGCATGCCTTTAAAGAGCCTGTAGGCTTTCCTATTTATAGATAAGAGAAAGCCTAGGGTTTACATCTGATCCACATCTGAAATTACAATACTACCCAAAGAAAACCGGGTCAATGCACCGACTCCCACCGACACGCACCGACACGTGCTCTATATGGCCGCGGATCCGCGGCCATAAGCCTTGTTTGGCCTCGGTTCCGCGGCTGTCTTGAAGGATCTCTGACTCTTTTTTCTCCGGGTTGCTTCATGTTGCTATTTGCTTCTATTTTCTTTACATGGTTTCTCAGAATATCTTCTATTTTCTTCCAGATTTCCACAGTGCATAATGTTGTGGACTTTTACCGTTAGCTTCGCGTTGAAGTCTTGAATCTTTGTGCTGCCTTTGTACTTTGTATATTGAACTGTTTGCTGATCTTTGTTTGTTCCTCAAACTAGTAGGCGACATCTTGCAGAATCATTTATTTGTTGGTCGTAGTCTCACATTTGTAGCGTCTTTTCACCATTTTCACTGTATTTTTCTGAGAACCTGTAACATGCAACTATTTAGCAGACATGGATCAAAAGCACCTATTTATTTGAAATATGATTAAGAATGGGGAATATAATAATGCAAAATTCTGATATGAACAGTACATGAAGAAAGGTGGCCGACGAGCGAACTCATCACAACCCTAACGAGCCTGTAAGCAACACTTACCGTACAGTTCGGTCTCTTCGTCTGATATGTCGCATATGAAGTCTAGGGGTGGTCAATGTCAGACCCCAGTAACTTTATAAGTCATGCTGATTTACGGCCTATAACGGTTCGAGAAACTACTGATAACACTTATCAGTAAATCTTGAGAACCCTGGCCAGGGATTTGATGTTATGGCCAATCAAGCATAGCGCGACATCAACTCCTTATACTTGGAGAGATGAAACCCCTCCTATCGCTCACTGCCTCCATGCGATTCGGGACTGTACCCAAAATCCACCTGTTTGCACGACTCAGCAGAGCCGTGGTAGGGAGGAAATCAATGCATAGTGGGAATCACTTAAGACACTTTGACGATCTCGGGTTTACAGACTAATCTGTACAAGTGTCACCAGAGAACTTCTATTTGACAATAGGTATATATACCATCTAGGAGTTCTCGACGAGTTCTGTTCGATGTACCCATTCTCTAATGATCACCTGTATACAATCTTTGATGTCAAACACTAATGGTTGTGGGATCAACCAACGCCCCCAGGGTCAAGAAACGTACACACTAGTCTACACTGGTAATATCGATACCCTGTCTCGATATACCTTCGACTAGGAACAATTAAAGGATATGCATATAGACTGCCCAGGCCCTACTAGTATGATCTACATCATAATCCCGGTAGTCAAGTATAATCCTAAGGGCTTCATCAACATGTATATAAAGATATGAAATACAACGCATCACACGTTAAGATGAAGATAAACAAGATAGCATACTATTATTTCAACCAAAGATTGTTTCTGTACATATACATGCCTAACATCCTATACGATACAGGCCTCTAGGGCATACATATCTAACAAACACAACACGACGTCGATACATTCCCTTGTCACCAGAAAACATGATGGTCAGTCCTCGTCCACGACGAGCTCGCCCTGACCGCATCACCAGCAGCAGCTCAATCTGCGCTCAAACCATGGTGACAGGAACCTCAAACAAGTATCGACGGAAAAAAGATCAAGTGATGAAATGAAACAACAGATCCAGAAAGAATATATGTGTTAGTTATGTATATGCCCTAGAGGCCAATGTTGTACATATGATGTATATTATGATGGATGCTTGGATATATATAAAGAGGACTTTCTTGCTCGTCATGATAGTTTGCTATTTGGTTTCACTTTATCTTAACATGTTGACTTGTATTGGTTTACTGTCTTTCTCTCACATGTTGATAAAGCCCTTAGGATTTGTACTCGACTACTGGGACTATGATGGGATCATACTAGTGGGGCCATGGTAGTCGATGAGTACATCCTATAACTGTTCCTAGTCGAGGGTGTGTCGAGACAGGGCATCGATACACCAGTGTAGACTAGCGGATACGCATCTTGACCCATATGATGGGCGATGGATGACCCCATATACCACACGTCAGATGGCAGTTCTCTGGTGACACTGGTACAGGGTAGTCTGTAGACCTGAGATCGCCATAGAGTCTTGTGTGATTCCCACTGTGCTTTGATTTCCACCTTACCACGTCCAAAAGGGCGTGCAAAACGGTGGCTTTTGGGTGCAGTCCCGAATCACATGGAGGCAATGAGCGATAGGAGGGGTTTCGTCTCTCCCGGTATAGGGAGTTGATGTTGTGCTGTGTTCGATTGGCTATAACTGGAAGTCCCTGGCTAGGGCTGATATAGAGATTTACTAGTAAGTGTTACCAGTAGTTTCTCGACCCGTTATGAGCCATACATCGACACGACTTATCGGTTACTGGGGTCTGACGTATACCACCCCTAGACTTGATATGCGACATATCAGAAAAACAGACCGGACTGTACGGGAGTGTTACTGATTGGATTCACAGGAGAACGTATAGGCTAGCTTGTTGATCTTCTGATCGCTCAATACCTGGATGGCTGTTACGTTTAGCTGACCGCTTGCAGCTTATGGGTGTTTGATGTGATCATCACCTGCTACCGGCGTATTGACGATTCTTTAGAGTCCTACACAGTGGTTTCTTGGCTCAGGCAAAACGGAGTAGAGGCACATATGTGATATGCGCAGGACCGAGGATAATGCGATATGAGATACCGTATTATATTCTCGCGATATTTAGATATGAACCGGGTCATCGGATCAAATGTTGATTCGATGAATCGGTACATGATATATTAGTCGGTTATATTCGATATAGCCGGATTCTCGGATCAAGTGTTGATTCGATGATTTAATGTATAATAATATATATGATATATTGTATTACATTATCTAATATTGGCTCGCTTTATTATTTCATTTTCTCACCGTATAATACATTGATATATATGCGATATATGTTAATTGTATTATTTTCTTTTGTTGCAAATATATAATATAAATGTGATATATATTATTGTGACATGATATGATTAATAATGGAACATGTTAAGTGGAGATTAAGAAATGTTAGGGTTTGATTACGGTTAGTTCTTTCTTGCACATTCTAGAAGGAATTCCTTTTGTCATGAGAAAGATATTATGTTGATATTTATCCATGACTCACTCTGTAACCTAACCAAACCCTAGCCCTAGTTTATTCTCTACAAAGGTTATCCTAGTCATCCTTGACCATGGTTCCATGATTAATCATATATTCATTTCTATTATTCATCACAAAAGGATTATCTCATTATTCATCATCTTCTTCTCTCTTGAGCTTTGAGAAAGCTTGCTAGATTTTCCTTTTGTGATGATTTCTTGTGAGAATATGATATAAAAAGAAAGCATAAATACTACTCCATCATCCTCATCTAATCTAGCCCATTAGATTAGGGTGTTCACCTCATTAGAGTGAGAGAGCTTGAGTTATAGCAACTTCGACGTAGATCATCGGAGAAACGGAACACTACAAGCTAGCATGGATCGTTCGAGTCGTGGAGCCTCTCTTGAGTCCGGGAGATCGTGGATCGCGGCGAAGGGACTTCTACTCGGAGCTTATGAAGCGAAGGAGCGGACTACAAAGGTTGTAATCCCTCACACTTAGTAGTAAAGATGTTTACTTGCATGTTAAACCCTAATAATCTAGCAAAGATCCCGGTTTTGGGTTGTTCGGAACGTCTAAAATTTTATTCGGGCATGTTTGATGCCTTATGAACCCTCACAAGAGTGTCTAGGAACCCTACAGTGGTATCAGAGCCTAGCTAGAGCATTAGGCGACGTGTATACGAAGTTAAAACTCCGATCGATCCCCGAAACGACGTTTTGAACCCCTCTCTGGATAATTTTTAAAAACTGTGATTTTTCTGAATTAAAAATGCTTTAAAATACCATAAGGAAATTATAAAAATAACTGTGCAAAACGACAGGGTAAACCGTACGGACCGCCGCGGAACCGCGGCCAATACTTGCTTTGGCCGCGGATCCGCGGTCGTACAGTGGCATTTAACCTATTTTTTTGCACAGTAATTTCTATTTCTGTAAGTGTTATTTTCTGGGTATTTTTAATCTGACTCAAGTGTTGAGTGTTCTGGGGTTTATTTTGTAATCGTTGATTCGATCGGAATATTTAATTTTTTTTTGTTTTCCGGATATTTAGAAACTGTTAAAATGTTCGAACGGATATCATTAACTCATTTTTTCCCGGCACGAAAAATTTTCAAGTGTTGAATTTTTATCGGGTTTAAATCTTTCGGAAAAACGTACAAGTAACGCGGCAGTCCCTCTAGAAGAACACAAACCTTAACTCGATTATGTGACCGTCTGAACCGCCTTTAAACCTTAGGGTTTGGGGCAGTACGGCGTGCCACATGTGAGGCGTTGGCTTGACCCTTCTACGGCTGGATCATCGGTACTGTGACCTATTCTGGGATTATCTGAACTACGCTCAAGTGTTGAGCTATTTAGTAAATTTTGGGTATTTGATTATCTGTTCGGAAAGTTTAATACTGTCTATTTATCTAGAATGTGATACAATATATGGAATTTATATAGTTAGGCATGAAATGCGAAGTATGTGATATTTCGGATTTACGATGTCTAAAGTGATTGTGGATTCCAAATGTTGTAGCTTTACAATTTCTTTTCTGTGACCGTAAGTGTAGTATGTAGTTGTATTGCCGTTCTTTGTTGCTATACATCAACGACGATCGGTGTATGCATACTTACTTACGTTGATGATATATGATATTATGTGTTGCTGTGATATGTTATATTGGATCGTCGTGTTCTGAATAGCCCGGGGTTTTATGTGAGAAGAAGGTTTATATTTTCATTCATGTAAAATTCATTTGTATGTAATATTCTTTTATTGGGGCACTTCTGGGATGAGGTTGATGTCACCAGTGTATATTATTTACTTTTCCGCATTAGGTAGACCCAAGGAGGGGAGCACAAGTAACCGGGTTCTAGGGTCCAGTGGGAGACCATCTCGAGGAGTCGAGACAGGGTCTCCTAACCCTAGAATTGGCAGTGTTACTTGCCGTTCTCGTAGGGGTCTAGGGATGTGGGTTTGGCTATTCATCGCGACCGTGGAATCCGTGTTTTATACCGGCTCGTATTAAAAACTCGGACATCCTAGTATATCCAATATTTCATATATGTTCTGCTGCTGCAATGTTCTGTGATGAGATCATATTACTGCCTGAGACGAATGCTTATACTATATATATGCTGATATATAAATATTACTGCTTTCGTTTCTTCTGTAATGCTTATGAAGCATAAGCTGATGGGATTTATTAATGAGATTAATAAAAAGAAAAGAAACCTAAAAGATGTTGTAGAATCAAAACTTTATAAAAAGGGTAGCTACAGTTTTGCTTTGCATAGCGGTATATATGATATACCCTGCACCTTATTCGATGAGGAAAGAGCCGAGATCCCTTCACCGGGAGTGACCTTTTTAGCGAAACTGGCAGATGCTACAAACTCATGGTTTAGTTTTTGACAGCTTATATAGTTGTTGTTTTGCACAGCGGTATATATGATATACCCTGCACCTTATTCGATGAGGAAAGAGCTGAGATCCCTTCACCTGGAGTGACCTCTTTAGCGAAACTAGAAAAGCCTAAAAAACACTCCTTTTCAAAAACACTCGATTCTACGACGATATCAAGTTCATTACGCTCAAGGTTTTCTGAAAAACCTGCGTAGCCTTCCAACATTTCAGATAGGTAATACTTAGTATTCGTGCTGCGTTTGTTGGCTTTCGTCAAGGCGTAGTGAGCGGTAGCTAACTATTACTTATCTGCTACATATGATAAGATTGGGTTAGGGTTTTCGTGCGACTTTGTTGGCTTTCGTCAAGGGACGTACGGCTGGGTTTAATTCAATCAAGAAATGTTCGGGTTGAACTTGACTAGCGGACTATGGTTTGTTGGCATTCGTCAAGGTCATAGCACGTTAGTGGTAAAAGCATTATTGGAAATTTCAAGTGTTGAAATTTGCAATGAGATTGCATACCTCCTATGAGATAGTTGGATCCCGATACCCACTGCGAGTAAGAGTTACTCCTGGGAGAGTTTTACACAGGACAATTAGCCGATCAAGTAGGTGTCTAGAAAAGTGTTAACGAGGTTACGCCTCTGGAAAAATGAGGTTTACTTTAATTAGGTCCGTGCGAAAGCACGGGGAACCTCCCTCAACTACCGACACTGATCTGGTTGAAAGATTGACGAAATTGTAGGGTGTAATTAATCCCGGCTAATCTTACCTTTTAGGGTTTGAAGATAAAAACAGTGGGAGACATCCTGATTAGATAAGATAATAACCAATCTAATCTTGCAAGAGCATACGCTAAAGTGTTTTCTTCTCTCTCTCTCCAAGTAGCGACCATGTCAGGCCATAATCAAGATAATAATATGGATGTATTGACTGAACCCGATTATTATACTGAGCAAGGGAATGTTGGACCCGTTCTTTCTTATAAGAGTTATAAGACTGAACAGGAAACAGGAGTATATCTGGATTCTCAAGCCGCCCAAAAGAACATGCATGCTGATGCATCTTCTTCGGATGTGTTAGTTATTGAGAACTGTTTCTCAGTTCACCCTACGTCCTGGGTATTAGATACCGGATCAGGATCCCACATATGTAAATTGTTACATGGGCTATGGAAAGGTAGAGAATTGGGAAAAGGTGATCATTCCGTTCAAGTAGGGAATGGTGCAAGTATTACAGCCAAAGTAGTTGGCGAATATCACCTAGTATTACCAAGTCGTAATACACTGATTCTGAATGAGTGCTATTATATACCGAACATGATGTGCAACATTATATCAGTTTCTTTATTAAGTAAAGAAGGATATAATTTTGTAGTACAGGACAATGTTATGAACATCTTCCTAAATCAAAAGTTGATTGCATCAGGCTCGTTACATAATGGCATATTCATTCTCAATAAAAATACAGTCCTCAATATACAAAACACACACAAGAGGAAAAGTTCAGAAATGAACGAATCCTTCTTGTGGCATTGTAGACTTGGTCATATCAATGCGACACGACTAGCTAAGTTACATAAGGATGGATATTTAAACCCCTTCGAATTATCATCCTATGATACTTGACATTCATGTCTCAAAGATAAAATGACCAAAGCTCCGTTTAGTGGACACGGAGAAAGAGTTACAGAACTTTTAGGACTGGTACATAGGGATGTATACGGTCCCATGTCTACGCATGCCAGGAACGGTTCTTCCTACTTCATTACATTCACTGACGATCTCTCTAGATACGAACATGTGTTCCTGATGAAACACAAGTCTGAAGCTTTTGAGAAATTCAGAGAATATAAGCACGAAGTAGAGAACCAAACGGGCAAAAGTATTAAGATCCTTCGATCTGATCGAGGAGGAGAATACTTGAGCAATGATTTTCTGGATTATCTAAAAGAGAATGGGATTCTCTCTCGGCTTACTCCTCCTTATACACCACAGCACAACGGTGTATCGGAACGGAGGAATCGCACCCTATTAGATATGGTGCGCTCTATGATGAGCGAGGCTGAATTGCCTATTTTCTTCTGGGGGTATGCGCTTGAGACAGTCATACACCTATTGAATATGGTTCCTACCAAATCAGCACCTACCACTCCATATGAGATATGGAAAGGGAAGAGACCATCTCTTAAGTATGTTAAGATATGGGGTTGTCCAGCCTATGTCAAAAGACAAAATCCGGACAAACTCGAGGCAAGATCTGTCTTATGTAAGTTTGTAGGATATCCCAAGAACTCACAAGGGTATATCTTCTACCACACTGAGAAACAAAAGGTGTTTGTTCCCCGACATGCCACCTTTTAAGAAAAGGAATTTCTTGAAAAAGAAATTTGTGGCAAAGAGGTAGGACTGGAAGAGGTTCCAGCAACACAAACTATAGCAGAAGACTTGGTAGAACCAGAGGATTCAGTAGTACCCGACGAACCCCAACCTCTCCGCCGATCTAGCAGGGTTTCTCATCCACCTGAGAGATACTACGGTTTTCTCATTGATGGTGGAAGCGAGGATTGCATCATGGAAGATGATGACCCGACTAGTTTCGAGCAGGCCATCACGAGTGGTGACTCTGTGAAATGGCTGGATGCCATGCGATCTGAGATGGAATCCATGTACACCAACAAAGTATGGACTTTGGAAAATGCTCCTGAAGGGGTAAAACCCATTGGGAGCAAGTGGATCTTTAAAAAGAAATTTGGTGTAGATGGAAAAGTTGAGACTTTCAAAGCTAGACTTATTGCAAAGGGTTTTCGTCAACGACCAGGTGTGGATTATGACGAAACCTTTTCTCCAGTGGCTATGCTTAAGTCCATCCGGATCTTACTTGCCATTGTTACATACCATGACTACAAAATCTGGCAAATGGATGTTAAGACCGCCTTTATAAACGGTGATTTAGAAGAGTGCGTGTACATGACTCAGCCAGAGGCTTCGTAGATAGTGGGAGCAGCAGAAAGGTGTATAAGCTGCTTAAATCCATTTATGGGTTAAAGCAAGCATCGCGGAGTTGGAACATCTGTTTTGATGTTGTAGTCAAAGAGTTTGACTTCATCAAAAATATAGATGAATCTTGTATCTATAAGAAGGTAGCAGAGAGTAAGGTTGTCTTCCTCGTATTGTACGTGGATGACATACTCTTGATAGGAAATGATATTCCTATGCTGCAATCGGTCAAGCTCTTCTTATCACAAAGATTCTCAATGAAAGATCTAGGTGATGCCTCCTGCATATTGGGAATAATGATCTATAAAGATAGATCTAAACGGATATTGGGATTGTCCCAATCGAGGTACATTGACACCATACTAAAGAGGTTTAGTATGGAAGAATCCAAGTGTGGGAACCAACCCACGATATCTGGACTCACTCTTTCCAAAGAGATGTCTCCCAAGACTGATTTGGAGAGAGTTCGCATGCAAGGGATACCCTATGCTTCGGCAGTAGGCTCTATCATGTATGTGATGCTATGTACCAGACCCGATGTAGCATACTCACTAAGTGTAGTGAGTCGGTATCAAGCAGATCCTGGAGAGAGTCACTGGACAACTGTGAAGAACATTCTCAAGTACTTGCGAAGGACTAGAGAGATGTTCTTGGTGTTTGGTAATGGAGAACTCTTGGTGGAGTCCTTTATCGATTCTAGCTTCCAAAGTGATAAGGACGACTCTAAGTCGCACTCGGGTTTTGTCTTTACCCTCAATGGAGGGGCGGTATGTTGGAAGAGTTCCAAACAGGATACCGTTGCAGACTCGACGATGGAGGCTGAATACATCGCTGCCAACGATGCTGCCAAAGAGGCTGTCTGGATAAAGAAGTTCATTAGTGAACTTGGTGTGGTTCTATCCATTGAACATCCAATACCTATGTATTGCGATAACAATGGAGCTGTGGCGTTGGCTAAGGAACCCAGGTCCCATCAAAAGTCCATACATATTCTGAGGCGGTATCACCTGATCAGGGAGATAGTTGATCGCCGGGAGATCGAGGTCAGGAGAGTAGATACGAAGGACAACACTGCGGATCCACTCACGAAGGCCATTCCCCAGATAAAGTTTGAGAGATTATTCGGGATGCTAGGTATGAGATACTACATCAGCTGGCCTTAGTGCAAGTGGGAGATTGTTAGTTATGTATATGCCCTAGAAGCCATTGTTGTACATATGATGTATATTATGATGGATGCTTGGATATATAGAGAGAGGACTTTCTTGCTCGTCATGATAGTATGCTATTTGGTTTCACTTTATCTTAACATGTTGACTTGTATTGGTTTACTGTCTTTATCTCACATGTTGATAAAGCCCTTAGGATCTGTACTCGACTACTGGGACTATGATGAGATCATACTAGTGGGGCCACGGTAGTCGATGAGTACATCCTATAACTGTTCCTAGTCGAGGGTGTGTCGAGACAGGGTATCGATACACCAGTGTAGACTAGCGGATACGCATCTTGACCCATATGATGGGCGATGGATGACTCCATATCCATCGGTGTTTTGACATCAGAGATGGTGTACGGGTGCTCAGTGGAGACTGGGTACACTGGACGGACTCGCCGAGAACTCCCAGATGGTGATATACCACACGTCAGATGGCAGTTCTCCGGTGACACTGGTACAGGGTAGTCTGTAGACCCAAGATCGTCATAGAGTCTTGTGTGATTCCCACTGTGCTTTGATTTCCACCTTACCACGTCCAAGTGGGCATGCAAAACGGTGGCTTTTGGGTGCAGTCCCGAATCACATAGAGGCAATGAGCGATAGGAGGGGTTTCGTCTCTCCCGGTATAGGGAGTTGATGTTGTGCTGTGTTCGATTGGCTATAACTGGAAGTCCCTGGCCAGGGCTGATATAGAGATTTACTGGTAAGTGTTACCAGTAGTTTCTCGACCCGTTATGAACCACACATCGACACGAATTATCGGTTACTCGGGTCTGACCTATACCACCCGGAGACTTGATATGCGACATATCAGACGAACAGACCGGACTGTACGTGAGTGTTACTGATTGGATTCACAGGAGAACGTATAGGCTAGCTTGTTGATCTTCTGATCGCTCAATACCTGGGTGGCTGTTACGTTTAGCTGACCGCTTGCAGCTTGTGGGTGTTTGATGTGATCATCACCTGCTACCGGCGTATTGACGATTCTTTAGAGTCCTACACAGAGCTTTCTTGGCTCAGGCAAAATGGAGTAGAGGCACATATGTGATATGCGTAGGACCGAGGATAATGCGATATAAGATACCGTATTATATTCTCGCGATATTTAGATATGAACCGGGTCATCGGATCAAGTGTTGATTCGATGAATCGGTACATGATATATTAGTCGGTTATATTCGATATAGCCGAATTGTCGGATCAAGTGTTGATTCGATGATTTAATGTATAATAATATATATGATATATTGTATTACATTATCTAATATTGGCTCGCTTTATTATTTCATTTTCTCACCGGATAATACATTGATATATATGCGATATATGTTAATTGTAATTTTTTTTTGTTGCAAATATATAATATATATGTGATATATATTATTGTGACATGATATGATTAATAATGGAACATGTTTAGTGGAGATTAAGCAAGGTTAGGGTTTGATTAGGGTTAGTTCTTTCTTGCACATTCTAGAAGGAATTCCTTTTGTCATGAGAAAGATATTATGTTGATATTTATCCATGACTCAATCTTTAACCTAACCAAACCCTAGCCCTAGTTTATTCTCTACAAAGGTTATCCTAGTCATCCTTGACCATGGTTCCATGATTAATCATATATTCATTTCTATTATTCATCACAAAAGGATTATCTCATTATTCATCATCTTCTTCTCTCTTGAGCTTTGAGAAAGCTTGCTAGATTTTCCTTTTGTGATGATTTCTTGTGAGAATATGATATAAAAAGAAAGCATAAATACTACTCCATCATCCTCATCTAATCTAGCCCATTAGATAGGGTGTTCACCTCATTAGAGTGTGAGAGATTGAGTTATAGCAACTTCGACGTAGATCATCGGAGAAATGGAACACTACAAGCTAGCATGGATCGTTCGAGTCGTGGAGCCTCTCTTGAGTCCGGGAGATCGTGGATCGTGGCGAAGGGACTTTTTCTCGGAGCTTATGAAGCGAAGGAGCGGACTACAAAGGTTTTAATCCCTCACACTTAGTAGTAAATATGTTTACTTGCATGTTAAACCCTAATAATCTAGCAAAGATCCCGGCTTTGGGTTGTTCGGCAGGTCTAAAATTTTATTCGGGCATGTTTGATGCCTTATGAACCCTCACAAGAGTGCCTAGGAACCCTACAATATGATCATATGGAGGAACAGAATTAGTGAGAGTATGATCATGTAAACGAATAGAATCAAGGATCTCGAATGGATGTATAATCAAGGAAAATAAAGAGAATCACCGGTCTCAAGATATGTACATCCTAAGATTTCTTAAGTGGAGTATCGTATCGTAAATATGCCGCGGAACATATATACGGTACGTCACTCTACTCAAGCTACCTACTCCATCAATAAGGGTCGGCCTATGTAACGAAAGTTCGGGTCTAACACCCCCGTTCAAGTCTAAGTTCCGTAAGGTCAAGCCTAGGTTCCAAAATATATACGCCCTAGACCCCACATAGTCAAACCTAGACTCGAACCAAGGTTAAACCTAGCGCTCTGATACCAACTTTGTCACGACCCAAAATATTAGCTCGCGACCAACACTCAAATCACGCGACGTCTACAGGCATAACATAATTTAAGTAAGCTGAAACCCAGAAATCTAAACCTTTTTAGGAAATAAAGATACAATAAATCATGTTTTGTCTTTTGAAAAATTGGGCAGCACCTCCTTTGTAAAAACTAATCCCGAAAACGGGTGCAAGACAGAAAATAAAGCATCCCCAAATGGGAGCAAATCACGCCCAACGGCGGAAACAACCACCACAAGTATAAAAACAAGTATACGACGCCCAACGGCGAAGATCTATATAAGGAAAAGTAAAGCAAGACATCAACCCCAAAAGCGAACATAAAACCCATCGCTCAAGTCTCGCAACTACAAGTCTTCTAAGTCTGCAACATATACAATAACTAGTTTCTGAAGTGATGGAGTGACTAGATGCAATATGAATAATGAAAACAAGAGGGGCACGATCCAACATGTACCACCTACCGAAGCAAAACACCCGAAAGCAAGTTGTATGACAGCGATGCCGCAACTGATCCATACGGTCAACCTGCAAGAACTGTCGCACAACGGGGTGAGTTGCCAACTCGTAAGTAGAAAACATCATCAGGTAGAAATCGAAATAAACAACGATTCCTAGGTCAACTATATCATAAAGGTAATTCTATGATATCTAGGGTGACCGTATCTGCATAAGTGCCATCACATAATAAATGCCTATCAGCAAGTGGATATCATCAACAATATAATCAATGCATGTATGCAAGTGGATCCTGTCCAACAATATAATCAATGCATGTATGCAAGTGGATCTCGTCCATGTGTCAACCACTGACACAACAACTCCTGCATGTAAATAACATAAAACCATATGCAGATAAATATGAGGATATGAATCAACGTGTGTCCCTCACGACACAACAAAATCATGGAACCAGAGTGTCCACATCGGCAATCGAAAACATCATGAAACCCGTGTCTAGCATCGACACGTAAATCCTCATCTGCCAGGCGTCGTCACCATGACCGGCCCTGATGTCAGTACATCTCATGGAACTTGAGTGTCCACATCGACACCCGAAATCCATGTAGCATGTCTGAACATGACACCGGTCGGTATCGCCCAGATATCCGCCGAGTCCAAATAATATCACCGGTAGGTAGTGGTCCCTCTGTCAGGCTCATCGTCTACACCATGAAATCACCTCTCGCCCCGGGGTACCATACCGGGTCCACTATATACCTGCAGATGGTGCCTCCCGCTCCTCGCATCGGGTATCACATGCCATCTCAGAACTAAGAAATCACATGGTGGACGCACTGAAATATCATATCAAGAGAAACCGGGTTTTCAAATAACACATAATTTCTTGAAATACCCCCACGGTTCTCAAATCCATAAATCACATGAAATCCATATCTCAATGCGTAAATCCATGAAAATTGATATATGCAACATAAAACAACAATATGAGTATATTAAGGGAAAACCGCTCTTTTAAATGAATCCAGCTTTAAAATATATCATGCGGTTCCCAAATTCTCCGAAAAACAAGTGCAGCATCATATGAGGTGTACATGTAACTGTAGCAAGGTATAAGTATCTACATGTAAGCAAATATGTATGATGCACTTCATAAGTGCAATAGCACAATAATCAACGTCTCAAATCACTTGTCAATACAATACCACTTAGGGGTATATGCGGCTATAGCAAGATATGTGGGTGTACATGTCAGTATGTATACATGAAGTACATGTAGTTGTAACCAAGTATGTGGGTGTACATGTCAATATGTATACAATATTTAACAGGATGCAAGCATGTCCGTATATCTCATGTAACGTGGAACAGTGATATGAACATAGCAAATATATCATGGCATGATGTAGCAATTCTACTGTGTAGTGACATGGCAATTATCGATGATGAAGGTGTGTGAACCGGCAAATCTGTGTAAGTGTAACATACGCATCATCGATAATGGTGTAGGTAAACTAGCACATGTATATGAAATGCAATGAGAATAATCATGAATGCAACATAATGTACATCGTGACTCAAAATGCTATAGGGTATACGTATCTAACATGACCGAGTCGATGAGTTTATAAATCGACATCCATCCTCACAACATCACGTACGGTACAATCCATCGTAAGGCATCCTCTAACCAAGGGTATGGATAAATCAACAAGTAAAACTCATCGCGTATGGTAATCCACGTACGGCGGCAATAAACAAATAGGGTTCTATCAACCTATACAACATCGGGGTACGGATCTAAGTCCCGTACGGCATATCACTCAAAATGCAACACATTATCCATATAAAAATATACCTATCTCTCAGGTCACATCAATGTCCATCTCGTATCAGGGGACCTACAAAGGTATCAACAATCTCATATCGACTCGAATCCATAAAATGACATATCACACTAAGTCATCATATAACATCGTATACTCGTTCATCACATTAATATCTCGCAATCACATTATATAAACGTCACACTTATTCACTTTAAATTTGTAGCCATCATGATTCACTTATCATACCATATTCTCATATGTCAATATGTCCATTAGCATCAACTTCTATCACATCATCGTTTGTAAATCCTACAATCATGTCCGTCGTATATCATTATCAAGATATAATAATCAAACGATAATCCATAACAATGGTTGCGGGGGTGCTATACGGCATCCACCCGACTTCCCCCGTAGATATAAATCTACTCACCTGCAAAACTCCTCGCTTAGCCGTAGTCGATGCGCTTCGTCGTTTCGAAATCCATGTGATGGTACCTACAATCAATATGAATTCGCAAAGCTATTAACATCAAATTCCGAAATCCAAAAACGGCACGCGGTGCGCTCGTAGGTTAGAACCTATAGCCTGCGCATGCAAAATAACCACACAACTCTCGTCGTTGACGTAAAAACGTCCAACGCACAAATACAATATTCAGTCGCAAAACCATGAAATCCAAATACCGGAAAACATAGCCAAAACCCTCACTAGGGTCGCTATACATGAAAACTGCCACACCAAAAACCCAATGGTACAAATACTCATTCACAACACAATAATTATCGTAGGTAATAATATATACATCATCACCATGTCCATTAAAACCCACGTCTAATTTTTACCAAAAACCTAGTAAGCAGTTTATATCATTTTAGCTCATCCAAACTATTTCTAGCATTTTATCTCATCCAAAACATGTTTTAGTGAAACCTTGTTTGCTAATTATCTCAATTAGACAAATAGGAATTTAACAAATATGATTCTTACAAATGATTAGGTTATCCAAGTCTACACTTCAAGATTAACCACATTAACCATTCAAAACCCTAACTAGTAAACTGTAAAGTGGTTTAAGTAATTATACCGATCGATCCGTATCCTTCGGTTTTTAGCTATCATTCCACGCTCCTCGCGGCATCTCCGATCTCCTTTCTTCTCGCCGAAGTGACACCATGTCAACGAATCTTTATACGGGCTCCCGCTTCAAACTGAAGCAACTCGGACATGAAGTTTGCCAGCTGACATGTCCAAGATTGAAGTAAAGAGAGTGTAGAATATTTTGTCTCAAGGCACCCAAGCATTTGGGTGAAGGCAAATGAAGTTGCCAAAAGGAGATGTGATGAAAATGAGCTATTGGAATTTTTGAAAAGGAAATTTGTGCATCAACAAAATAAATTCAACCCACAAAAATTCAGCCCCTTCACACTAAAATAAGCTTGGCCACTATGCTGAAAATTGCTTGCTGGAAATTGAAGATGGGGTGAGCATGACAATTGATGAGGTGACCATAAGCAAACTCCTTTACAAATATCTCCACAATAATATCTTAAGCTCAAACAAAAGCTATTAATTGCACAAGTGAGTCACCAACAACACCTCACCAATCTAGAGGCACACAATGACTCATCACAAATGAATCCCCAAAGCTAATTTCGGCCACGACATGATAGAAATAAAATATGGCCAAAAATAATGCACAACATATTAACCAATAATTAAGTGCATAAATAACACATTAAAATAATATTTTAATTAGGAAAAAATTCTATATGAACCAAAACTTCGAATTGACCCCCAAAGCCCGCGCACTAGCACTATTATAGTTAAACTAGGCGCAGTCATGTCTGTACAGAGGTTTGATCACAGTCGGGTTAAAACGGAAAATACCGACTATTTTACCCTAAAACGGAAAAATTCATATAACGATTTCAGAAACATTACAAGTTGATTCGCTCGGGGCACTTGGAAAAGTACTTGCGGGAAAAGCGACAACCAGACCGAGAGCAAGAGCACCATCCCCTTCTCGGCGAGTTGACGATCAGCCAAATCATGGTCGCCTCAACGGGGGGTATGCCTGGGGCCGACGTGATACGACGCCCCCTACCGGTCGAGAGGACTAGAAGCCAACCCTGGAACAGGATCAAAGCATCCGAACCCATCACCTTTACCGACGAGGACCTCCACGGGATATCCTTGCCTCACAACGACCCCCTGGTGATTACAACATGGGTCCACCGCTACGAAGTCTAAAGGATACTGGTCGACTCAGGGAGCTCGGTGGACATCCTTTTCTACAACTGCTTTCTACGTATGGAGCTTGCCCCGTCAGACCAAAGGCCGACCACCCACATCTTGTCGGGGTTTACTAACCACTACATCTCGGCAGAAGGAGTGGTCACCCTCCTACTTAACATAGAGGAGGCAGGCCGTACGCGTACCGTGCCTGTGGAGTTCATCGTCGCCAAAATTCCATCGGCTTACAATATTCTCCTGAAACGCTCGATGCTAAACTCCCTTCGGGCCTAGATATCAACCTACCGCCTCGCGATCAAGTTTCCACTGGACCAAAGCGGAATAGGCCGGGCCTATGGGAACCAGAAAACCATAAAGATTTTCTTCACAGCGACATCTATACCCGAGGAGAGAAGCGATGATCTTGAAAGCATGGATGATTTCACAGGGTCCTTGGATACTTGAGACGAGCAAAAAGAAATCCGCGGAGCCTCGATGGAGCTGCTAACGGAGGCCCCCCTTGTCGAAGGGGACAATGAACGAACCATCCAAATTGGGTCACTCTTAACGGGGACTCGGCGCGACGACCTGTTCCACTTCCTCAGAGGGAACTTAGACGTGTTTGCATGGGCGCCCGCCGACATGCCTGGGATCGACCCCAAAGTAATATCACATAAGCTCGGGGTCGACCCGGCGATCCGACCCGTCAGGCAGAAGAAATGAAGCTTCGCTCCGATCAAGAAAAAAGCGATCGAAGACGAGGTTGACAGGCTGCTTGCAGCTAACTTCATTCGGAACGTGGCATACTCGGAATGGTTGGCGAACATGTTCATGGTTAGAAAGGAAAGCGGGAAGTGGTGCATGTGCGTCGACTTCACTGATCTAAACAAGGCCTGTCCGAAAGACAACTATCCCCTCTCTCTGATAGACCAGCTCATCGACAGTTCGGCAGGCCACGAGTTGCTCAGCTTTATGGATGCTTTCTCCAGCTACAACCAGATCCGTATGAACCCGGCGGAAGAAGAACTCACCACATTTACAACGAACCGAGTGGGATAAAGCTATAAAGTGATTCCCTTCGGCCTAAAAAATGCCGGGGCTACGTACCAACGCTTGGTTAACAGGATGTTCAAACCACAGATCAGCAAGAACATGGAGGTTTACGTCAACGAAATGCTCGTTAAATCGACCTCGTCAGATGGGCACACCAAAGATCTGAGCGAGACTTTCAACATCCTCCGCAAATACAAAATGAAACTGAATCCCTCCAAGTGCGCGTTCGAGGTCACTAATGGAAAGTTCCTCGGATACATAGTTACACATCGAGGAATCGAGGCTAACCCGGAGAAAATTAGATCCATCCTCAACATGGCCACGCCAAAGACCAACGTCGAAATCATGCAGCTCACGGGGAGGGTAGCCGCTCTGAGTCGTTATTGGCTATAGTGCCCTCAATGCAATTATCGTAGTCGCAGGAAGGTGATTATGATGATTGAGGGAGGACCTATACCGGTAGAACAGTCTTACTCGAGATGATAGTATACTATCTGGTTTGTCATTATTATCATTATTACAAGTTGATAGAGCCCATAGGATTCTTGCTTGACTACCAGCATTATGATGGCGATCATATACGTGGGAGCTGGTGGTCTATAAGCGCATCCTTAAATGTCCCTAGTCGTGGGAGTTTCGAGACTGGGCATTGATACTCCAGAGTAGACTAGTGTATACTGATCGGGACCCTGACGAGGGGCGGTGGCCAGGTCTCACAAGCCATTGGTGTTAGTTTGTTCACCTAAGATAGTATAGAGGTGCTCATTAGGTTATGAGTACACTGGACGGACTCGCCGAGAACCTGTTAGTTGGTACTATACCTATTGTTAGATAGCAGTTCTCAGGTGACATATGTACAGGTTAGTCTGTCGACCTGAGATCGTCACTTGTCTCGTGTGAGTTCCCACTGTGCTTTGATTACTACCCTACCATGGCTCAAAGGAGTTGTGCAAATAGGTTTTAGTTGGGTATAGTCCCGAGTCACATAGAGGCAGTGAGTGGATTGTCAGGGATTCGTCTCTCCCAGTATTGGAGGTTGATGTCGCGCAGTATACGGGTGGCCATCACCAGAAATCCTTGGCCAAGGTAGTCGAGAATTACTAGTCTAGGATCGGTAGTTTCTCATGTGGTGATGGGTTTCATACCGACACAAATTATCGCGTTATTAGTGGTCTGACTTTATCCACCCCCTAGACTCGATATGCGATACTCTTAGACGAACAGACCGGACTGTACGGAGATTGTCGTTGTCAGGCTCAGTTGGGGTACGGATGAGTTTGCTCGTCGGCCTTCCTTTCACTCAATACCTGGGTAGCCATTACGTACAGCTAGTGTCGCTGACGTACTTATGGTTAAACCCACTGCCAGCGTATTGACGAGTCTTTGGAGTCCCACACAGAGTTTTTCACGATTCAAGTGATATGGTGTAGATGACGTATGTTGGTATATACAGGTGTCCGATTAAATATGTGTACAGGCTGCACAGACTTTAATCGGACGGTTGATAATACTAGCGGCTTAGGATCAAGCCGGATTATTAAATCAGGTTTTGATTTAATAATTTATATATATGTATTTGTATATATGTATTCTAGTATTATTTTTCACTATTCATTTTCTCTCTTGGCTATTTGTATTTTTATACGAATACGCGTATATGTATTTCGATACGTATACCAGGTTGTATTCCGTATTTATACGAAATAGTTTCTAGAAGATGGCCACCTCATTAATTGATTTTCTTTTTAGAAAATTAATTTGGGAAATAAGGTGGTGGGTGAGTTGGCATGAGCATGGTGAGGCATGTAGAGAGGTATGGCTTTAGTTTGTTTCTTGGAAAAATAGGAAAAGATATTTTGGTGTGCATGTTTGGGGGGATGCCATCTTTCTTGACTAGCCTTGCCCACTTGATTCTTGACTTGCATTCATGGTTCATTCGATTCTCACTTGGAAAATAGGCAGCCACTTTCTTGAGTTTCTTTTGGTCATTTGTTTTGCTTCATCACTCTCATTCATTCTCACAAAAAGACTTGGCCATTCATGAGTTGCTCATGCCACATGTTTCCTCACCTCCATCTTGTTGAGTTGCTATTTTGAGCATTGTGATGAGAGGAAAATTATAGTGACACATTCCTACACCTCCACTCTCCATTGCTAGCAATCTTGGAGCGTCGGTTGCCTCGCTTGGCGAGGCTGAAGCTTGCGCCGTTTCCCTCAGGTGGATCATCGTAGATGGAGGAAGACCGGCAACCAAATTCGATCAAGGAGCCTCTAGGAGCTTGGGATGATGGTTCAAGACCGAAGGACACGGATCAACTAGGTATAACCATCTAACTTCTAGTTTTACATATTGCTAGTATAGGGTTTAGGGTAGATCCGGGCATCGGGTAATGGTAGCGCCAGTTTAGAAAAATTTTGTTCTGCATTTGGCTACGGTTTGATGGACGAGGCGCTGCTGTAAACCAACATGGTATCATAGCCAACCCGTAAACCCCTTACTAGCAGTTTTAGACAATGTTAAAGTATCAAAATTGAAACAACCACAAAACAGTGCACTGCACATTTCAGTTTCTGTCGAAATTTCAGAGTCTTCAAATTTTTTTATGCAACTGCAGAAGACTACTTAGGTGACCACTAGACTACTCCCAAAATATGAGCCAGTTTCACCCGTATTGGACCGGCGACAATTGCAAATTTTCCTGCTGGCCTGCCAGGAATTTGAGTTTGGGTTTCGTATTTTGGGTGTGGTCTGGTCTCTGGAATATTGGTTCAGTGGTATTGCTTGTTTAGCCCAATTTGGATATTTTGTTATCTATTGTTCATGGGTAATTAGGAGTGTTTCGAAGTCGATAATTTAACATTGTTTAAATGTTTATCAGTACATGCATTACTATCTGCGACCGTGAATGTCATTAGAGCGGTACAACTCGTCTAATTTCTATATGTTCTTTTAGACGAGTTTGCGAACGTGACATTCACGTTGTTGTTTTGTGTTGTTGTTGGATCGTCGTGGTGGATAGCTTGGGTGCAATGTTAGTACAGTTTAGTTTCATTTGTACATTTGTTATTGCGGGGCGAGCGTCCGACATGTGGACTGCCGTCACTGCCAGTTTGTATATTATTTGTTTGGGGCACGACCGGGTTGAGGTCGATGTCACCCTTGTACATATTATTTTATTTTCTGTACTAGGATTACCCCGCGGTGGAGTGCATGAATAGCCGGGCTCTAGAGGGCAACGGGTCCTCATCTCATGGCGTTGAGACGGAGGGGGCCTTACTCTTGAATTGGCGGGCTATTCGCTGCACTCGTATGGGGTATAGGTTGGCCCACGGAGGGGTGCTCAAGTTACTGGATTCCGTGAAGTGTTGGGTGGCCCATTCACGTTGTTGATTGGGGTTGCCTCACTTTTGGGATTGGCGGGTAACTTGCCGCACTCATAGGGGTCTAGGTTTTCATTGCACAGGCTATCCATACGACAGGGGAACGTCGGGTCTCATTTGCGGCTCAAATGAAACCCGGGGATCCAAGATTATCCACCATTCTGTGTTGCTTCTATGATGCTGCTTTATATCATGCCTGGGATGAATGTTATATATATTTACATATATACTAGTAGATGTTGTATATGTTTTGCACCCGCGCTAATCCAGTACCCGCTCTGTCGTTAGTTAACCTAACGAGTGATGACGGGACCCAATAGCGAATGTGAATGGCATATACGTACATCATATTTTCGTTCTTTTCTGGTGTGATTAATTGATGGGACTGCATTGATTCTTATGAATGCAAGGATAAAACAAGTCTATATGATGTTGTTGGGACCAAGTTTTTAAAAACTGACATTACAGACGTTTTCTTTTGCTTTGCACAGTGTTATTCGGTTATGAATATCCATCATCTCATTCGACGAAGCAAGGGCCGAGATCCCTTCATCGGGAGTGACCCCTTGGGCAGAAGTTTGCGTCAACGTAATAACTTTACCATAGTCGATTCTTTTGCTTTGCATTGTGGTATTCAGTTTGGAATATCCTGCACCTCATTCGATGAGGAAAGAGCCGAGACCCCTTCACCGGGAGTGACCTCTTTAGCAAAAAGTTTTCGCCACTATATATTTGTAAAACCACTTGGATTCCTTCAACGATATCAAGTTCATTACGTTAAAGGTTTTTCGCCAAAAACAAGCCATAGCCCTCTGACATTTCGGATTGGTATTGCTTAGTATTTGTGCTAGGTATTTCGATCTTTGGTCGAGGCGTAGTGTTCGGTAGCTATGTAATGCTTTTCCGTTGCATGGGTATGCGATTGGTTAGAACAGTCGGCGATCATTTTGATCTTTAGTAAAGGCTCGTGCGGGTGGGTCTAATGCAATCAAGATAATGACAGGTAGAACTTGACTAGGACCTTTTGACATTTTGATCTTTAGTCAAGGTCACTTGGGTTCTAGGGGTAAAAATCAGATCGGGGGTTTCAAACATACAGGAAACTTGCCAGGCTTGTGCATACCTTCTAGAGTATGGTGACTTTAGTGGCTTCCATTAAGTTATCATGCGATGATAGTTGGATCCCGATTCCCACTGATGAGTAGGATTACTCCTCGGGTGATTTTTAGATGATCCCGACTAATTCTTCTTTTGGGTTTGGAGGAGAATTCGAAGAAATAGTGGGAGACATCCTGATTAGATATAGTGATTAACCATTTTGATCTAGGTTAGAGTGCCCGCTGAGTGTTTCTTTTCTCTCTCTCTTTGGCAGCGACCATGGCCCGACCCTTGACTAAAACTCATGAACCAAGTTAACCGAACCTTCTTAAAACACTTTGGCTTTAGGAATGTCACGGTGTCCTATATATCATTGTCATTTCTATATCACCTTTGCATTTCTCCAGTGTTAGTTATATGTATGCCCTAGAGGCCATTACTGTACATACGATGTATATTGTAGTGGATGCTAGGACATATATAGGGAGGACTTTCTTGCTTGACATGATAGTATGCTATCTGGTTGTACTTTATCTTAACATGTACTCTGATTGTCTCTATAATACATGTTGATAAAGCCCTTAGGATATGTACTCGACTACTGGGACTATGATGAGATCATACTAGTGGGGCCACGGTAGTCGACGAGTACATCCTATAACTGTTCCTAGTCGAAGGTGTATCGAGACAGGGCATCATACACCAGAGTAGACTAGCGTATACGCATCTTGACCCATATGATGGGCGATGGATGATCCCATATCCATCGGTGTTTGACATCAAGGGTGGTGTACGGGTGCTCAGTGGAGACTGGGTACACTGGACGGACTCGCCGAGAACTCCCAGATGGTATTATACATCACGTCAGATGGCAGTTCTCCGGTGACACTGGTACAGAGTAGTCTGTTGACCCGAGATCGTCATAGAGTCTTGTGTGATTCCCACTGTGCTTTGATTTCCATCATACCACGTCCTTGAGGGCGTGCAAAAAGGTGGCTTTTGGGTACAGTCCCGAATCACATGGAGGCAATGAGCGATAGGAGGGGATTCGTCTCTCCCGGTATAGGGAGTTGATGTTGTGCTGTGTTCGATTGGCTATAACCGGAAATCCCTGGCCAGGGTTGCTGAGATTTACTGGTATGTGTTATCAGTAGTTTCTCAAACTGTTATAGACCTCATATCGACACGACTTATCGAGCTACTGGGGTCTGACGTTTACCACCCCTAGGCGAGATATGCGACATATCAGACGACGAGACCGGACTGTACGGGAGTGTTACTGTTTGGATTCACAGGAGAAGTTACAGGCTTGCTTGTTGATCTTCTGAGCGCTCAATACCTGGGTAGCTATTACGTTTAGCTGACCGCTTGCAGCTTGTGGGTGTTTGATATGATCATCACCTACTGCCGGCGTATTGACGATTCTTTAGAGTCCTACACAAAGGTTTCTTGGCTCAGGAAAAACGGAGTAGGAGCACATATGTGATATGTGCGGGACCGAGGATAATACGATATGATATACCGTATTCTATTCTCGCGATATTTGATATCAGCCGGGTCATCGGATCAAGTGTTGATTCGATGAATCGGTACGGATAAATATTAGTCGGTTATATGCGATATAGCCGAATTGTCGGATCAAGTGTTGATTCTATAATTTAATGTATAATAATATATATGATATATTAAATTACATTAACTAATATTTGCTCACTAAAAGATTCATTTTCTCACGGGATAATACATTGATATATATGCGATATATGTTAATTGTATTATTTTCTATTGTTACAAAATATATTGTATATGTGATATATAATATTGTAACATGTTAGGGTTACAAATTTAACTATGGTTTAGGGTTTAAACTTGGTTAGGGTTTGGATTAGGGTTAGCTTTTGCATGAAGCTTCCATGAAGCTTCATGAAGCTTTGACTTTGTGGTTGCTTGATATTTTTGTGAGATATTATCTTAACCCAATCCAAACCATTAACCCTAGTTAACTCTCTACAAGGGTTAACTCTCTCATGTTTAACCCTTGGTTAGATTTGTAACCACTACAATAATTCATTGTTCATCACAAAAGGAAAAGAGTTATCATCTTCATTCTTCTTCTTCTTGCTTGAGCTTCTTCATGAAAAAGCTTTCTTTTGTGATGAAAGTGAGTGAGAAAAAGATTATAAATGAGAGTAAAAATCCTACTTCATCATCCTCATCTATCCTTTCCATTTAGATGAGGGTGTTCACATCATTTCATGAGTGTTAGCTTGTGTTAACGAAACTTCAAGGTAGATCATCTTTGTATCAAAGATCGGAAGCAAAGGTTGCATCATTCTCTTCGTGAAGCCTCTCGAGAGTCGGGAACACGATGATCGCAGCGAAGGGACCTCAACACGGAGCTTAAGAAGTTAAGGACCGGATCTACAAAGGTTGTAATCCCTCTCACTTAGTGTTAAAGCGTTTAACATGTTTGTTTTCGCCTAAACCCTAGTTTAAAGATCCGTATTCGGGTTGTTCGGCACGGCTAAAATTACAATCGGGCATGGTTGATGCCTCGTAGACCCTTGTGCGCGTGCCTAGCAACCCTACATCCAGAACACCCCGTATCACTACGAAAATCCACTCCTATTGGATAATTCCATCGTATAGTTACATACAAACTGTAAGGAGCTTGTTCCAAATTCGAGGATGGATTCTGGTTCTGGAGAGATTGAATAGGATTATTCGGTTGTCTTTTCTCTTTACCTTCTCTCAGGTTGTGAGGGCTTCTAGGATTAGGAGAGGGTATGCCTATTGAGCTTATTGGATAGTCTTCCTCCAGACCATAGGCATGTGCCGAAAGGTGGAGAAGGAAGAAAAACAATTAGCCTAAAGGTGGTGTACAGAAGGTAATAAGTGAAGATATATAAAGGGATTAGAATAAGGGCAAAGGAAATTGCGACTGCTATCATTCACGACAAAACCGTGTATGCCCCTGCCACTCCCACATCCACTTTGGATTTATCCAGAACACTTCGTATCACTACGGACGTCCATAATACTTGGACATGCCATCGTATAGTTACATACGAACTCGAAGGAATTCGTTCCAGATTCAAGGATGGTTTTCGGTTCAGGAGAAATAGAATAGGATTATTCAGATGTCTTTTCCCATTACATTCTCTCAGGTTGCGAGGGCTCCTGGCATAAAGAGTGTACACCTATTACGCTTATTGGATAGTCTTCTTCCAAACCTTAGGCTGGTGCTGAAGGGTAGGGAAGGAAGAAAACCAATTAGCCTGAAGAAGGTGTACAGAAGGTAATAAGTAAAAACATAATAAAGGGATTGAAGTGAGGGAAGGTAAGTATATGGTTACTTTCCTGAATAAGGATAGTGGAAGAGGCGTTACTAGGAATAAAAGGTTATCCTCTTCAAAACATTTTCATGTTTCAGTCCGACTGTGCGATATTAATTGAAAACAGTTTTCCCAATTGGAATCTAACTCCAGGGTATGTATTTACCAAATCAGTTTCTCACATCTGTATGGTCTTACAGATGGTGAGTGGGAATAAGATATTGGTAATTGGGTGATTAGATCCTCATTATATCGGAATTCGTTGTAATTGGTGATATTTGAGGAAATCATCTGGTTTTTGCCTGACAGCAAATTTTTGGTTTTGAATATCCGTTGTTACGCACCAATTTCAAACTGATATATCTGTACGTTTATTTTATAAAGTGAGATATAACTTTTTGAAATTATGTCAGTGACATTTACCTGTAACATTTGGTGGTTAGGTAAGGTGCATTCAACGGCGGTGTAATTCTTCTTAACCATAGTACAGTTTTCAACCTACGACGCACAAAGTTTGAGTTATTGAACTCATGGGACTTGTACAAAGTATTGTATGTTGTCCGGTGTCCATTAGGAAAATGGGGTTGGTACTCGTACTATTTTCTGTTTACTCATGACTTCTTCAGTTCTAGACAAGCGTTTTGTTGAAATACAAGGTCCAGATTTTAAGAAGTTATAGGTATAAGAATAAAGAAAAGAACCATTTGTTGGAAGTATCAGGATTCTTCGAGGTAGTCGAAGATGTAGATACTTTTGTTTGATATTCCGTTGATAGTAATGGTTTTTAGAACTTTCTTCTCTTTCAGATTACTCATATATGGATGCACTCCTAGTTGAGTAATGCTGATTGGCCTCCTTCCATTTGGTTGATATGCACTGGAGACAGCTGCATGATTTTGAATCTGGTTCCAGTTAAATTAGTTCTTTTGTTTCTATATTGGATATATATAGAATCAATTTATATCTTAACGATGTTAAGGTATAGGGAGTTGTCCGGCTGATGCTTAAAACTAGAATCCAGATAAACTCGAGGCACGTTTCACTAATGGCAGTTTGTGGGTTATCCCGGGCTTTGACGGGGGTTAACTTTCAACCATCAGGAAGATCAATAGTGATATTGTTCTTGACTCGCCACAATTTTAGTAAAATGGATTTTTTCAGAAAACAAAAGTGGGAGTATGGCAGAACTGGAAGTGATTCCAGAACCACAAACGATCACTGAAGATTTAATAGAACCTGAGGATTCAATTGGATTTGACATTCCATTAGCCACTCCGCAGATTTGGTGGGTAACCTCAGGCACTCGAGAGGTACTTCGGTCTTCTCAGAGATAGTGACAGGGAGGTTCTTGTTTATCCAAACTTGCCATTGCTGTTGTTCTAGACTATAAGACCCGACAGGAGGATGAGTATAGCGTCGTTCTAAACTAGATTTAGAAGTGCAGATGTATATGACTCTACCAGAGGGTTGTTGTAGTCAGTGGGAGCAGCGGAAGCATAGTGGACAAGTAGCTTATGTCTATTTATAGACTAAAGCAGGTATAGCGGAAATAGATTATCTATTTCTGATGTGACAGTCATAGGCTTTGACTTCATCAGAATAGAAGATGGATCTGGTAAGAAGGTAGTAGGGTGTTATGTCTTGGTATTTGGGATGACATGCACTTTATAGAGAGTGAAATTCCTATACTACGATCGGTTATACTGTGGTTGTCACACAGTTGTTTCTCCACATAGGACATGGATATAATATCAGGGTTTCTGGTTACTAGATCTATGGTTTTAGATCTAGATTTGGGAAGTGTCCCAATTTGGGTACTTGACACTATTCTAAAGTGTTTAAGAATGGACGACTCCTTGCATGGTGGTGTACCTGCAGGTGATGTAGTCACCCTCTCTAAAGTGTCTTACAGACTAAAGGGGAGAGGGATCTGCATGATTAGCATATCATTTGCTTAGGCAATTGAGTTAATCATGAAATGTCACGACCCGAAATATTAGCTCGTGACCGGCACTTGAATCACGCCACGTCTAAAGGCGTAACGGAATTCAAGTAAGCTGAAACCCAGAAATCTAAACCTTTTATGAAAAATAAAGGAGGTGAGGATTTGAAATAAAGGTATAATGAAATCAAGTTTTCTTAATGCATAGGAAAGAAACATGAATGATGCAAATGAAATTTTCAAGTTTGAAACATGTTTCGTCTTTTGAAAAATTTTGGCAGCACCTCCTTGTTGGAGATAGTGCCCTCAGAGTCAATTATTGGATCACAGGCACGTGATTGCAATGATTGAGGGAGGACCTATCCCGGTAGGACAGTCTTACTCGAGATGATAGTATGCTATCTGGTTTACCTCTATCATCGTGTACTGCTTTAGGTGACCTGACAGATCACTATTGCACGTTGATAGAGCCCCTAGGATTCTTGCTTGACTACCGGCAGTATGAGGGCGATCATATACGTGGGAGCTGGTAGTCTATAAGCACATCCTTAAAAGGTCCCTAGTCGTAGGAGTTTCGAGACAGGGCATCGATACTCCAGAGTAGACTAGTGTATACAGTCGAGACCCCGACGAGGGGCGGTGGCCGGTCTCACAAGCCATTGGTGTCAGTTGGTTCACCTAAGATGTATACAGGTGCTCATTGGGTTATGAGTACACCGGACAGGACTCGCCGGGAACATGCTAGTTGGTCTTATACCTGACGTCAGATAGCAGTTCCCAGGTGACATGTGTACAGGTTAGTTCATCGACCTGGGGATCGTCATTTGTCTCGTGTGAGTTCCCACTGTACTTTGATTACTACCCTACCACGGCTCAAAGGAGTCGTGCAAACAGGTTTTAGTTGGGTACAGTCCCGAGCCACATGGAGGCAGTGAGCGGATCTTCAGGGGTTCGTCTCTCCCGGTATTGGGGGTGAGGTCGCGCTGTGTCTAGGAGAGCCATTACACAAAGACCTTGGCCAAGGCAGGAGATTTACTGGTAGGTATTCCAGTAGTATCTCAGGGTGTTCTGGGCTACACTCCGACACGACTTGTACCGCTTTTGGGGGTCTGACTTTTACCAACCCCCTAGGCCCGCCATGCGATACTCATAGACGAACGGACCGGACTGTACGGATATTGTCACTGACAGGCTCAGTTGGGTGTCGGGGTGAGCTTCCTCATCGACGTCCCTTTTGGTCAATAGCTGGTGGCCCGTCACGTATTGGCTTATACCTCTGACGTGCTAGTGGTTAAATCCACAGCCATAGTATTGACGAGTCTTTAGAGTCCACCACACTTTCAGTTACTCAAGCTTTCGGGCGAAACGCTGTAGAGGCCGTATGGAGATATGGCAGGGTCCGATCAGATACGTGCGGTATTGCACGTCAGGATCGGACGGTTTTGTACTAGTGGCCGTATAGTTATATGGCAGCGTTCGATCAGATACGTGCGGTATTGCACGGATCAGGATCGGACGGATATTACTAGCCGGCTTTGGCTTAAGCCGATCCTAGTTTAGTACAGTGTAGATTTTGTCTCTTTGCATTTGTATCCGGACGGAATACAAATGCGGGTGTGTATGCACAGTGTGGGGTTTTCCTGTAATTTATTACGGGACCAGTTTTCTAGAGTTGCCATTTTGCATTCCGTTCCGGCCGGTTTTTCTTTGTTCTTTCCCGGCCGGACTTTTCTGATGGAGGGGGTAATTTGCAGTTTTGCAAATTACTTTTGTGGAGGGGTTTCATGCATTATGATAGCATCTTTTCTTTTTCCTTCATAATGGTTAGCATCTTTACTTTATGAGATTAGAATTGATTTGAGGTTGATGTAAGTTTAGTGATGATTATGTTTGGATGTGGTCACCCTCCTCCTTTTACTACACTCACCTCCCTTCTTACTTCATATTGTTATCCTCCACTTCATTCTTCTCACTTGATGAAATGGTTGAAGAAAAGAAAAGAGAGAAGAAGAAAAGAAAAGAGAGAAAGAAAAAGATGAGAGCTTCACCATGAGAGTTTCATTCTTGATCTTCTTTCCATGCTAGAAAAATGCAAGCACCATTTTTCTAGTCTTGATTCCTCCATCATCTTCAATGGCAACCAACCCCAATGTGAGACATACATTCTACATTACATTCCCTACAGTATATCTTGAGCATGTCGAGTAGCCGGCTTCATGCTCGAGTTGCCTCAGTATCGAGGTGGGAGCCCGTAAAAGTACCCGGCTTCGTGGTGCCCTTTCCGACGAGGAGGAGACGGGCGGAGATCCCGCGAGGAGATCGGAGTGGAGATGAAGACCGGAGGACTTGGATCGTCGGTATATCTCTAACCCATTCTCTTTAGTTGCTAGAATAAGTTTAATGGCACGATCCGGGGTTTAGTGCGCGGTGGTGCCGGTTTGCCAAGTCCGCAAAAATTTTAAGTTTACCACCGTTTCCGCGTTTGGCCGTCGGGTCGACGGCCGGGGCGCCGCCGTGCACTTACACTCCTTTGTATATTTTGATCCAAAACCACAAATACATAGCAAGAATAATGGCATCCCTAAGCGGGAGCTAGCACTTCGCCAAACGGCGGATCACAACTACGCAATACGGTATAAATAAGTATACGACACCCAACGGCGAGGTTCACCACAAAAAGATAAATAAATGAGCAAATCTAACCCCAAAAGTGAATATAAAACCCATCTCTCAAATCTCACAACTACAAGTCTCACTAAGTTTCATCACTTATACAATTACAACTTTTGATTGATTGATGGAGTCAACTAGATACAATATGAAATATAATACAAGAGTGGGTACGATACAATGCCCCACCTACCAATGCAAAACACCCGAAAGGAATGCCAGCGAAGCCGCTACTGATCCAAGCGGTCAACCTGCAAGAACTGTGGCAAAACGGGGGTGAGTTGCCAACTCATGAATAGAAATATATCTACAAGTAGAAATCGAATAAACAACGACTCCTAGGTCAACTATATCATACAGGAAATACTATGATATCTAGGGTGACCGGGTCGTATATGTGCCAACAAGGTAGTCAATATCTATATGCATGTGGATCTCGTCCACCCATAAAATCAATGTCTATATGCACATAAATGTCATAAAAGGGCATGCATGAAAGTATGAGGATATATATATCAACGGTGTCCCTCCCGACACATCAAAATCATGGAACCTGAGCGCCTAGCATCGACACTCGAAAACATCATGAAAACAGTGCCCAGCATCGGCATGTAAATCCTCATATATCGGGCATCCGTCAGTCCGGGTCAGCCCCCTCTCATATATCGGGCATCCGTCAGTCCGGGTCAGCCCTCTCTCATATATCGAGCATCCATCGGTCCGGTCAGCCCTCTCTCATATATCGGGCATCCGTCGGTCCGGGTCAGCCCTCTCTCATATATCGCTCTAGCACCGAGAAAACACATGGTGGACGCACTGAAATATCATATCAAGAGAAACCGGGTTTTTTAAACAACACATAATCTCTTTTTGAAATATCCATGGTTCTCAAATTCAGAAATCTCATGAAAATAGCATATCTCCATGTGTAAAATAATAGAGCATGATGTATGCGACATGTAAAAAGAAATGCGAGCATATCCGTGTATCATGCAATATGGAATAGTGATATGACATATTAAGGGGAAAACCGCTCTTTTGAAATGATTCCAGTTTTTAAAGTATAGCATGCGGTTCCCAATTTTACAATAAAACCGGTTATCTATGTAGGTACAATATGTATATGTCATGATGCAGCAACCCTACTGTGTAGTGACATGGCAATTATCGATGATAAAGTGTGTGAGCCGGCAAATATGTGTACGTGTAATATACGCATCATCGATAATGGTGCAGGTGTACTATCACATGTATATGTGATGCAATAATAATATCATGAATGAAGCACAAGGTAAATCATCGGCTAACATCTATAAGGTATACGTAACTATCATATGTCCGAGTCAGTGAATCTATCAATCGGCATCTAGCCCAATAACATCTCGTACGGTATAATCCATCGTACGGAAACCTCTAGTCAAGGGTAAGGATCAATCATTAAGTCAAACCCATCATGCACGGAATATCATCGTGCGGCGGCATTATACTTAAAGGGATCATATCATCCTATACGACCAATGAGGGTATGGCCTAATATCGCATACAGCCTATCATCCATGATTCACAACATTCTATATATATATATATATATATATATATATATATATAACCCTATAGACCTATGTCCCAGGTCGCATCTGCAATAATCTCATATCAGGGGACCGGCAGGGTATAAATCATTACGATCGACTCGCATCCGTATACCATCATATCATATCATCATATCATCATATCATCAAATTCGCCTTGTATTCTTCCATCGCATTTATGTCTCATATCATGTCAAGTTTACATAAACATGCTATCTCAACTAAGTATAAGTATCTAATCTAATAAACACACCTGAACCATACAATCAAATTTTTAATGAAGTGAATCGTAGTTTTGAAAACAGGGGTTACGATGTGTTTAAAGAAAAGATATCATTTGAAAATCCATAACATCCCTCAAGATATACATTTAAAAGATACTTACGATTCTTTGGTTTAGAAAATGGTATGGTTCGGATGACGCATCTACATCGACTATCTAGTCCTACAGAACCCTAAGCGGTAATATCGCTGAACATCAACCTAGAGTAGTTGTAGTAGCATATCACACTTAACTATCCTCTAGTTTCAAATATGACTAAATAGCTATCTATGTTCTAACCCTAGTTTCCTAATCTAGGTTCCCTAACCATACTCTATAAATCCGTTTTTCCATCAAAAGTTGCAGGGGTGCTATACGCCATCCACCCGACTTCCCCAGTAGATATAGATCTACTCACTTGTCTTCGCTCGCCCAAATCGATGACGCCACGCTTCTTCGCCTAGGAATCCATGCGAAGGTACCTACAATAATAACCAATCGCAATACGTATTAAAATCGACGCAGAAAACCGATACAGCGCACAGTGTGCTCACAGGTTAGAACCTATGGCCTAAACGTGCAAATCAATCAAACAACCCCTGTTGTCGATGTACGAACACCCGACAACCAAATACAAATCCAAAAATCAAGAAAGTGCATTTAAAAAATATGGAAAACATCGCCTAAAACACACCAAAATGCTCCCAGATTTTTCCCAGATGACAATTAGCCAAAACTGCATATAGGAGGGGTCTAATTTAGTGCAAAATGAGCCCTGGAACAAAAATGAACCAATTCCCTTCTACTCTGGCCGCAACTTGCGGCCAGAATGATTAAATCTGCGGCCGGGGATTTGAATTAGGGGCTCGGGTCTTGGTGGTAGCTTCCTAGGTGCCTACACGACTCACTGTCAGCTCAATTTTATTTTAGGGGTCTCGGGGTGATAGCAGATTCCTAAATACACTCCCAGATTTGCAGTTCTCCCCGATATCGATTCACTAAATCCGTAATCTGGGTTTAACTCTTAGGTCTGGTCCAAAATAACATCCCACCAGGGGTTCTAAGGTCACCACAATCCTCAATTTCATCTTTGATTTCAAATCTAACCTAAACCCTAACTTGAAGTTTCAAAAGTCTATAAAACGACATCATATCGACATGAAACTAGAATGGATGCAATAAGAATTGAAATACTAAACTAGGGGTGCAGAAATTACCTTCTTTGGCAACTCAAGAAAATTCTTGAGTTGCTCAAAGTCCTCAAGATCCTCTTTTTCTAGGTCCAATGCGATCCCCTCGAGCTTGTGAGCAAGTTTTGTGAAGTCGAAATGGGGTTTTGGATTTTGATTTCATGTAGATTTGGGAATTGAAGATGAAGGAGGGGAAAGGGAAGGGCAGGAGCAGCAGCAGCTCATATGGAAGGGGGAGAGAGAAATGAGATGATGAAATGAGGAGGATGGTTCAAAAAAGAGAAGGGTTGACTCTCACTTTCTCTCTCATCATCATACCTTCACTTTATCTCTTTTCTTTTCTTTTCTTTATTTCCTCTCACCCCATGGTAAACCCTAAGCAACCATGCACCCAAAACATGTAACAAGTGTGGAAAATGATATGTGCACATTTTTGCACCAAAAATGCTAAAAATCCAATTAGCGATTTTTAATCGCGATTAACACTAAAATAGCATATAATTAACCATAAAAGCTTAAAAATGACTTAATTCCACAAAATACCCTATTTTAGAATTTTCCAAAATTTTTCCAAAATTTTCCCCATTTATCGGTATTTAATTATACCGAAATATTAAAATATTCATTAAAATAATATTAAATTATAGAAAAAATAAAATAATATATTTTTTTTGAAATGTTACAATCTTACCCCCTTAAATAAATTAGGTCCCCGAATTTAAATTTAAACCCCCAAATTCTAAAACATTTCAATAAATGTCCAAGTCGTCGGGGCTCCGAAATCATCAATACATAAAACGCATCATAGCGTAATACATGCGCCTGCGTAATGAGTAGATAACTGAGAATCGAAACTCCGTCAAGCATCCCGCAATCATCGGAGTCAAGGTAAAGACCCGAATGCCAAATCCAAGCAAAACCAATATGATATAAATCATAACCATACATGTAAATATCAAATCTATACATGTAAATATCTAAAGGAAATGCATGCCAAATCTTACAGTTGCTGTGCAATGCGCATAACACTGCACAGTGGCGGACGTCTCTTATAAGAAAATAGCCATATACGTATATGTTCTTTGTTTAATATGTACGTTCCGCCGTTTTGGAAACAATTAAGAAGGGTTCCTTATTTAAAACGTTTCGTGTCATGTCGGGCACGTAGATAAATACTGAGGCTATAGCTCGCTTTTTGGAAATCCCTTCGTTAACTATCAATGCATGCAAAATATATTCAGGTACTGTCCTCTGATCAGCCCTATTTGGCTACTACAGAATATAGTGCCCAACATAAAAACAAAGTGCTCAAAAGCAAAATCAGCCTCAAAAGGCGTATCCAATAATCACATGCGTCTGGTGCGCATGGAAATCAAATCCAAATACAGGTACCACAATAAGCACAAAGCAAATCTATGTGCAACATGTGTGCATGAAAGCATCTGTCTAGTGCAACAGGTGTGCACGACAACAATATCGGGTGCATTTGATATGCACAAGAATCCAATCAGGTGCACAAGGTGCGCAAAACAATATCGAGTATAAAATCAAATCATCCGTATGAAATCCATGAAATCATAAACATGTGCGGCTAAGGCACAAAATCGACATCAAGTGCTATAAACATGCACAAATCAAAAACCAATACCATGGTGTATAAAAACATATCTCAAGTGCAATAACTATGCAAAAAGTGTAAATACTCAGTAGGTGCAGCCATGGTGCATGAAATCAATATCAGAAAACCCGTTATCAAAACTCAAATCCAAGCTATATAAGCGTGATACTCAGATCACAAACGCAAATCGCAACAAAGGACATCGAGGTACACCTCCTACAATGTCGAGAAATAAATCGGTGCGCCTAATAACTGGCAGAACAAGAACATCCGCTCTTCTCCTGCTCACGGCTTGGCGTCCTCTGTCTCTGGGTACTCATCTTCACCTCGGATTACCAATCTCGCGATATATCGGCTCATCGGCCCTGTCAGTTGTGCAAACGGGAACGATTCCGTTCTGGCACTTCTCTGGTCATCTCTCGGTCAATCATCATGACCACTCGTAAAGCAGCACGTCGCTGGCGCTGGCCTCCGGCTCTCTGAATACACGTGACACCTCTGATCCTGGGTGCAAATCTCATTGCAGCAGTGTCCCGGAAGGAATCCTGCTCAGGGTCTCTTCTGATCTCGCCTATGCCGAACTGTACGGAGGCTGGTATTCTTATATAATCTCTCTTCGTCTTCTGGGCATTTGCGTGTTCCGCACACATTTCCTCGGAAACTGGCCGTATTCCAACGCCTCTACATGCGCATCGCATCTCTGATGTCAGCGGAGTGGAACGTCACCTCGTCGAATTCTCGTGCGAACTCTTCACTTCACTCGGCTCCAAAGTCGACTTATTCGGACTCGTCTTCTCGGGGCTGCATGGACTGCGCTCCAATGGCTATGCTCGTATCTGGAGTCTCCCAAGCAATGTATCCCATCACAAGATATCTGAATGATGTCGAACCATCCGATCGATATGTTAAAACCTCATAATCCCTCAAGAGATCAACATCTTGGGTACAGTTTAATAGTATCGAGTACATGCCACAACATCAGTGATCCAGCCGTAGAAGGACAAACCCAAGCCTCACTAATGGCGCCGTGGAACTGCCGCAAACCCTAAGGTTCAAAGGCTTTCACACGGTCATTATGTCGAGTTAGGGTTTCATTCTTCTAAAGGGTCTATAGAATTGCTTGCACGTCTTTCCGAATACTTTAAACTTGGAATATGGTTTCCTGACATTCGATCGTCTCTATCGACTCTCAACGAATTTACGTAAAGTCATCTCTAGCTGGAATCAATCTATCTGATGGCCTCGCATCGTGTAACGAACGGACCATATGTCCTATTCCTTCACCCTTGGGTGGCTAGCGACCTTCCATCATATCTCTAAGTATATACTTATGCTGCAGTAGATCCAACCTCTGGGCGATACTTCGTCATTTGCAGCAACGACTGGCTCATTCGTCTGTACACTGAACAACGCCTCCATCCTCCAGGAAAGGCAATACATTGGCGGTCATCTCTAAATCGGTCTGAGTAAGATTCTCCACACTGGAAATCTTTAACTCAACCGGGCCTGCTCCGGTGCATAAATCGGACGAATCACCTTCGTCTCTCAAATCGGGGTAGACTAGCTATCATCTTTCTCATATCTGCCTGAAAGCTCCGGTGATCTTAGCTCGTAAGCTCTGGAAGCGACATCCCATCAATCTCAGCAACAGCTGGGTCACCTGTCTGCACGGTAGCCGACATCATAATCTCTGAGGTATGCTGTACATCAACAGTCCTCTCTCAACTGGAAACTCTAACAATGGCCCGATCGTCCGGTGTAAAACCAAGCACTCGCCTCCATAAGAGGTCACAACAACAGTACTAACTCGAGACGTTCCCATGTCACCAGGAAACACCATGGTCAGCCCTCATACCAGACGAGCTCGTCCTGACCGCAACACTAGCAGCAGCTCAAACTGCGCTCAAACAATGGTGACAGGAACATCAATCGAGTATTAAAGAGATCAGATCAAAGGCATGAAAGAAAACAACAGATCCAGAATGGATACATGATCATAAGAAGGAACAACATCAAGGAAAGTATGATCATGGAACTAATAGAATCGAGGATCTCAAATGGATGTATAATCAAGGATATGAAAAGAACCACCGTTCTCAAAAATATATACATCCTAGGGTTTCTTAAGTGGAGTATCGTATCGTAAAAATACCGCGGAACATACGTACGGTACGTCACTCTACTCAAGCTACCTACTCCATCAATCAGGATGAGCTTATGAAACAAAAGTTCGGGTCTCATACCCCCCCCCGTTCAAGTCTAAGTTCCGTAAGGTCAAGCCTAGGTTCCGAAATACACTCCCGCCCTAGACTCCGCATAGTCAAACATAGACTCGAACCAAGGTTAAACCTAGCGCTCTGATACCAACTTTGTCACGACCCGAAATATTAGCTCGTGACCAGCACTTGAATCACGCCACGTCTAAAGGCGTAACGGAATTCAAGTAAGCTGAAACCCAGAAATCTAAACCTTTTATGAAAATTAGAGGAGGTGAGGATTTGAAATAAAGGTATAATGAAATCAAGTTTTCTTAATGCATAGGAAAGAAACATGAATGATGCAAATGAAATTTTCTAGTTTGAAACATGTTTCGTCTTTTGAAAAAATTTGGCAGCACCTCCTTTGTATATTTTGATCCAAAACCATAAATACATAGCAAGAATAATGGCATCCCAAGCGGGAGCTAGCTCTTCGCCAAACGGCGGATCACAACCACGCAATACAGTATAAATAAGTATACGATGCCCAACGGCGAGGTTCACCATAAAAAGATAAAGAAATGAGCAAATCTAACCCCAAAAGTGAATATAAAACCCATCTCTCAAATCTCACAACTACAAGTCTCACTAAGTCTCATCACTTATACAATTACAACTTTTGATTGATTGATGGAGTTAACTAGATACAATATGAAATATAATACAAGAGTGGGTACGATACAATGCCCCACCTACCAATGCAAAACACCGGAAAGGAATGCCAGCGAAGCCGCTACTGATCCAAGCGGTCAACCTGCAAGAACTATGGCACAACGGGGGTGAGTTGCCAACTCGTGAATAGAAATATATCTACAAGTAGAAATCGAATAAACAATGACTCCTAGGTCAACTATATCATACAGGTAATACTATGATATCTAGGGTGACCGGGTCGTATATGTGCCAACAAGATAGTCAATATCTATATGCATGTGGATCTCGTCCACCCATAAAATCAATGTCTATATGCACGTAAATGTCATAAAAGGGCATGCATGAAAGTATGAGGATATATATATCAACGGTGTCCCTCCCGACACATCAAAATCATGGAACCTGAGCGCCTAGAATCAACACTCGAAAATATCATGAAAACAGTGCCCAGCATCGGCACGTAAATCCTCATATATCGGGCATCCGTCAGTCCGGGTCAGCCCCCTCTCATATATCGGGCATCCGTCAATCCGGGTCAGCCCTCTCTCATATATCGGGCATCCGTCAGTACGGGTCAGCCCTCTCTCATATATCGGGCATCCGTCGGTCCGGGTCAGCCCTCTCTCATATATCGCTCTAGCACCGAGAAAACACATGGTGGACGCACTGAAATATCATATCAAGAGAAACCGGGTTTTTTAAACAACACATAATCGCTTTTTGAAATATCCACGGTTCTCAAATTCAGAAATCTCATGAAAACAACATATCTCCATGCGTAAAATAATAGAGCATGATGTATGCGACATGTAAAAAGATATGCGAGCATATCCGTGTATCATGCAATATGGAATAGTGATATGACATATTAAGGGGAAAACCGCTCTTTTGAAATGATTCCAGTTTTTAAAGTATAGCAGGCGGTTCCTAATTTTACAATAAAACCGGTTATCTATGTAGGTACAATATGTATATGTCATGATGCAGCAAACCAACTGTGTAGTGACATGGCAATTATCGATGATGAAGTGTGTGAGCCGGCAAATAAGTGTACGTGTAACATACACATCATCGATAATGGTGCAGGTGTACTATCACAGGCATATGCGATGCAATAATAATATCATGAATGCAGCACAAGGTAAATCATCGGCTAACAGCTATAAGGTATACGTAACAATCATATGTCCGAGTCAGTGAATCTATCAATCCGCATCTAGCCCAATAACATCGCGTACGGTATAATCCATCGTACGGAAACCTCTAGTCAAGGGTAAGGATCAATCATCAAGTCAAACCCATCACGCACGGAATATCATCGTGCGGCGGCATTATACTTAAAGGGATCCTATCATCCTATATGACCAATGAGGGTACGGCCTAATATAGCATATGGGCTATCATCCATGATTCACAACATTCTATATATATATGTATATATATATATATATATATATATATATAACCCTATAGACCTATGTCCCAGGTCGCATCTGCAATAATCTCATATCAGGGGACCGGCAGGGTATAAATCATTACGATCGACTCGCATCCGTATACTATAATATCATATCATCATCTCATCATATCATCAAATTCGCCTTGTATTCTTCCATCGCATTTATGTCTCATATCATGTCAAGTTTACATAAACATGCTATCTCTACTAAGTATAAGTATCTAATCTAATAAACACACCCGAACCATACAATCAGATTTTTAATGAAGTGAATCGTAGTTTTGAAAACAGGGGTTACGGTGTGTTTAAAGAAAAGATATCATTTGAAATCCGTAACATCCCTCAAGATATACATTTAAAAGATACTTACGATTCTTTGGTTTAGAAAAAGGTATGGTTCGGATGACGCATCTACATCGACTATCTAGTCCTACAGAACCCTAAGCGGTAATATCGCTAAACATCAACCTAGGGTAGTTGTAGTAGCATATCACACTTAACTATCCTCTAGTTTCTAATATGAATACATAGTTATCTATGTTCTAACCCTAGTTTCCTAATCTAGGTTTCCTAACCATACTCTATAAATCAGTTTTTCCATCAAAAGTTGCGGGGGTGCTATACGCCATCCACCCGACTTCCCCGGTAGATATAGATCTACTCACCTGTCTTCGCTCGCCCAAATCGATGACGCCACGCTTCTTCGCCTCGGAATCCATGCGAAGGTACCTACAATAATAACCAATCGCAATACGTATTAAAATCGACGCAGAAAACCGATACAGCGCACAGTGTGCTCACAGGTTAGAACCAATGGCCTAAACGTGCAAATCAATCAAACAACCCCTGTTGTTGATGCACGAACACCCGACAACCAAATATAAATCCAAATATCAAGAAAGTGAATTTAAAAAATACGGAAAACATCATCTAAAACACACCAAAATGCTCCCAGATTTTTCCTATATGACAATTAGCCAAAACTGCATATAGAAGGGGTCTAATTTAGTGCGAAATAAGCCCTGGAACAAAAATGAACCCATTCCCTTCTACTCTGGCCGCAAATTGCGGCCAGAATGATTAAATCTGGGGCCGGGGATTTGAATTAGGGGCTCGGGTCTTGGTGATAGCTTCCTAGGTGCCTGCACGACTCACTGTCAGCTCAATTTTATTTTAGGGGTCTCGGGGTGATAGCAGATTCCTAAATACACTCCCAGATTTGCAGTTCTCCCCGATATCGATTCTCTAAATCCGTAATCTGGGTTTAACTCTTAGGTCTGGTCTAAAATAACATCCCACCAGGGGTTCTAAGGTCACCACAATCCTTTCATCTTTGATTTCAAATCTAACCTAAACCCTAACTTGAAGTTTCAAAAGTCTATCAAACGACACCATATCGACATGAAACTAGAATGGATGCAATAAGAATTGAAATACTAAACTAGGGGTGCAGAAATTACCTTCTTTGGCAACTCAAGAAAATTCTTGAGTTGCTCAAAGTCCTCTAGATCCTCTTTTTCTAGGTCCAATGTGATCCCCTCGAGCTTGTGAGCAAGTTTTGTGAAGTCGAAATGGGGTTTTGCCTTTTGATTTCATGTAGATTTGGGAATTGAAGATGAAGGAGGGGAAAGGGAAGGGCAGGAGCAGCAACAGCTCATATGAAAAGGGGAGAGAGAAATGAGATGATGAAATGAGGAGGATGGTTCAAAAAAGAGAAGGGTTGACTCTCACTTTCTCTCTCATCATCATACCTTCTCTTTATCTCTTTTCTTTTCTTTTCTTTGTTTCCTCTCACCCCATGGTAAACCCTAAGCAACCATGCACCCAAAACATGTAACAAGTGTGGAAAATGATATGTGCACATTTTTGCACCAAAAATGCTAAAAATCAAATTAGCGATTTTTAATCGTGATTAACACTAAAATAGCATATAATTAACCATAAAAGCTTAAAAAATGACTTAATTCCACAAAATACCCTATTTTAGAATTTTCCAAAATTTTTCTAAAATTTTCCCCATTTATCGGTATTTAATTATACCGAAATATTAAAATATTTATTAAAATAATATTAAATTATAGAAAAAATAAAATAATATTTTTTTATTTTTTTTTGAAATGTTACATGAAATGTCAAGTACCACACCAGATGTTGTTTTTGCACTAGCTGCAATAAACATATACTAATCCAATCCTGGAGAAATGTAGGAAAGCAGTTTATGAACATAAATGGATGTTCTAGGGATATGGTAACGGCAGCCTCCTTCAGGAGACGGTTATCATTTCATGCTTCCAAGATGACCTGAATGACAGAGTAGCTGTCTGAGTTATAGTTTTCCCTCTTCTGAGGGGCAGTATGTTGGACGGGTGGTCCAAGGGGATACTGTGGGAGGCATGGCGCAAGATACTGATTAAATTCAGTGGATGATATATTCTAAGAAGTTTGCTGGATTTGGAGTTCATTTTTGAACTGGGTCCCATCAGATATCCAGACAAATTCTAAGACAAGGTATTGCTTATTTCGGGAGATGGTTATTCTCCGCGAAGTTGAGATATAGAGAGATAAAGATAGAAACATTGGAGCGGATATACTCACCGAGGCTATTTCTCGAACACAATAGTTTCACAAACGAGCTTTGCGAAACTACTTAGTAGAAAAGTTGGGTGTTCGGTATCACACGAGCTGTGAGTATGCGACACCGCAATAATTGGCCTTAAGTACAAGTGGGAGATTGTTGGATATAGTGCCCTCAAGGCAATTATCGTAGTCGCAGGCAGGTGATTATGATAATTGAGGGAGAACCTATACCGGTAGAACAATCTTACTCGAGATGATAGTATGCTATCTGGTTTGTCTTTATCATCACTATTACATGTTGATAGAGACCATAGGATTCTTCTTGACTACCAGCATTATGATAGCGATCATATACGTGGGAGCTGGTGGTCTATAAGCACATCCTTAAATGTCCCTATTCGTGGGAGTTTCTAGACTGGGCATCGATACTCCAGAGCAGACTAGTGTATACTGATCGAGACCCCGACGAGGGGCGGTGGCCAGGTCTCACAAGCCATTGGTGTTAGTTTGTTCACCTAAGATAGTATACAGGTGCTCATTGGGTTATGAGTACACTGGACGGACTCGCCGGGAACCTGCTAGTTGGTACTATACCTATTGTCAGATTGCAGTTCCCAGGTGACATATGTATAGGTTAGTCTATCGACCTGAGATCGCCATTTGTCTCGTGTGAGTTCCCACTGTGCATTGATTACTACCCTACCACGGCTCAAATGAGTCGTGCAAACAGGTTTTAGTTGGGTACAGTCCTGAGCCACATGGAGGCAGTGAGCGGATTGTCGTGGATTCGTCTCTCCTGGTATTAGGGGTTGATGCCGCGCAGTGCACGGGTGGCCATCCCCAAAAATCCTTGGCCAAGGTAGTCGAGAATTACTAATCTAGGATCGGTAGTTTCTCATGTGGTGATGGGTTTCATACCGACAAAAATTATCGCGTTATTAAGGGTCTGACTTTATCCACCCCCTAGACTCGATATGCGATACACTTAGACGAACAGACCGGACTGTACGGAGATTGTCACTGTCAGGCTCAGTAGGGGTACGGATCAGTTTGCTCGTCGGCCTTCCTTTCGCTCAATACCTGGGTATCTGTTACATACAGCTAGTATCGCTGACGTGCTTGTGGTTAAACCCACTGCCAGCGTATTGACGAGTTTTTAGACTCCCGCACAGAGGTTTTTCACGGTTCAGGCGATATGGTGTAGATGACGTAGGTTGGTACATACAGGTGTCCAATTAAATATGTGTACAGGCTGCACAGACTTTAATCGGACGGTTGATAATACTAGCGGCTTAGGATCAAGCCGGATTATTAAATCAGGTTTTGATTTAATAATTTAAATATATGTATTTGTATATATGTATTCTAGTATTATTGTTCACTATTCATTTTCTCTCTTGGCTATCCATATTTTTATACGAATACGCGTATATGTATTTCGATATGTATACCAGGTTGTATTCCGTATTTATACGGAATAGTTTCTAGAAGATGTCCACCTCATTAATTGATTTTGTTTTTAGAAAATTAATTTAGGAAATGAGGTGGAGGGTGAGTTGGCATGAGCATAGTGAGGTATGTACAGAGGTATGGGTTTTGTTTGTTTATTGGAAAAATAGGAAAAGATATTTTGGTGTGCATGTTTGGGGGGGCTGCCATCTTTCTTGACTAGCCTTGCCCACTTGATTCTTTACTTGCATCCATGGTTCATTCGATTCTCACTTGGAAAATAGGCAGCCACTTTCTTGAGTTGCTTTTGGTCATTTCTTTTGCTTCATCACTCTCATTCATTCTCACAAAAAGACTTGGCCATTCTTAAGTTGCTCATACCATATGTTTCCTCACCTCCTTCATCTTCTTGAGTTGCTCTTTTGAGCATTGTGATGAGTGGAAAATTATAGTGACACATTCCTACACCTCTACTCTCCATTGCTAGCAATCTTGGAGCGTCGGTTGCTTCGCTTGGCGAGGCTGAAGCTTGCATCGTTTCCCTCAGGTGGATCATCGTAGATGGAGAAAGACCGGCAACCAAATTCGATCAATGAGCCTCTAGGATCTTGGGATGATGGTTCAAGACCGAAGGACACGGATCAACTCGATATAACCATCTAACTTCTAGTTTTACATATTGCTAGTATAAGGTTTAGGGTAGATCCGGGCATTGGATAATGGTAGCGCCAGTTTAGAAAATTTTTGTTCCGCATTTGGCCACGGTTTGATGGCCGGGGCACTGACGTAAACCAACAGTCGTTTCATGTCAAGATCTGGGAATAAGTGTCTCCCATTCTTCAAAGCCCTGAGGAAAATTCCATGGTTCGAATGGTCAAAGGAGTGTCAGATCGCTTTCGAGCAATTGAAGATGCACCTGGCAACTCCCCCACTACTCACCGGGCCGGTTGAAGGAGATGAGCTATCGCTATATCTAGCGGTGTCCGACCAAGCTACAGGCTCGGTGCTCATCCGAGAGGTCGAAGGAGTCCAGAGGCCGGTCTACTATGTAAGCCACGTCTTTAAGGACGCGGAAACAAGGTACCCGGCCATAGAGAAGATTGTCTTGGCGCTTATACCGCAATCACTATCATAATCACAATCAAAGAAATTTATACCGCAATCAATTAGCCGTGTCGTAATAGCTTCGTCAATGAATACAGATAGTCCACTGAGATGTGTGTACTTGTTCGATCTTGTTTTAGTTGAGTTGAAAAGAAAATATAAAAGAAAATATTCAAGAAAGAGATTCAAGATTTAATTATGTTGTCATTTCAACAAAACCAAGGAAATATTCAAGAATTGGCAAAGAATAATCAAGAAGATGTCCAAACCAATTTAGTTATCAAGATTTGTAGAATAGCTTTTAGGAATCGATCGAATTAGTAGCTATGATGAATACTAATTATGACGAATCTTATCTATTGATGGATTGTAGCTAGATCGATGATGAATGAATGAAGATTAGGGATCTATTGAAGAAACTTGAGTTTCTCCTTCACTATCCCTTGTCTTTTCATTGATCCTCATTCAATTCTAGCCTCTAACAAAGAGGATCATCAATCATTTGATCCCTAATTTGCAACGAAATAATCAAGAACATTGATCTCCCTCCAAATTAAGTTATTGACGATTCTTTTTCCTAGAGTTTATAATTCTCATAAGACTTAAGATTAGTAAAAGAATTTCATCATCATTAGATCTACCGATTCTCTCGATTCCGTTACAAGCGGAGATTTACTCAAGCATCATGAAAATAAAAGATTCAATATCTTTAAATTTCATAGTGCAAGAATGTAAAGAAAGCAAGAATTACAATTATCACCTTTATTAAATCGACGACTAATTACACATTCCCTCAATTCGAGGTTACAAGAGTTGCTCGTGATCTCTCCCTTGAAGAGGTAACTAGATCCGTCGAAGTTCGCTCCGCTCGATCTCTGTGAGACTTGGATCGTCGTGGATCTCGTGCTTTTGATGAAGATTGGCTTCACGAATAAAGGATCGTTGATTGCTCGCTTGATTTGCTTCTCAATGGATCTTGATTTTTGCTTTGGATTGGATCTCAAGTTGTGTCACTCAACTTGAATTTGAATTTTGAATTGTGGCTCCAATTGTGTAACTAACTCACCACTAATTGAACAACTCATTAACCCCCCCAAAATTGAGATCTATATCCCCTTTTATAACCCCCAAATTAATTTTCTCTCATAAGCTTGGTTGTTAGGAAGAGCCTTCTCGAAGAAGCTAGGCCGTTACAGAGAGTCTTCTGGAAGCTAGGTTGTTACAGTGAAGATTCTGGAGAAGTTAGGATCGCCAACGAGCCAACTCGGCCGCGGAACAGCGGCGGATCGGCCTGGATCGGCCGCGGATCCGCGGCCATATGATGGGTTCTTGTAAGTCTATGTTACCCACCCCGGTACTTTCGGGGAGGCGGAATAGGTAAAAATCGAATTTTTCTTTCAAGGAAACATAGACTAACCATGAAGGATCTTTGCTAAACAAAAACTAACAAACAAACAAGGAGCTTTAACTACTAGGTTAAGAGATTATACCAAAAGCTTGAACTCCTTCTCTTCTTGTGTTGCTTCCCCTTATTGTGAGCTCCTTGGAGTGGTTTAGATGGCTCCTCCTCACCGTCTTCTCTTTGCCAAAGAAAGATCCACCCGAAGGCCTCTACCTTGAGCTCCAACCTCTATCTTGAAGTAACTAAGGTGTTTGGTGTGCTAGACTAAGAACCCTAGAGTGAGTAGAGAGTTGTTTTAGTGGTTAGATCTCACAAAGCTCTTGATTTTCAACTCATGAAACAAGAGAGCCTTCAGAGAGGAAGAGGAGAGAGATAGCAAGAGAGAGAATGTATCATAATAAAATGAGGAGATAGCTCTCATATGATGAAAAAGAATAATGATAATTTTAATTAGGATAAATTGTCATGGTTGATGTTGATTTGACCATTATCTTCTCACAATTAATGATAAGCATGCTCACAAAAATATCTAAGTCAACATGGGTCAACAAAGTCAAATGGTCAAACCAATTAACCATGATACAATTATCTCTAATTAAAACTCATTAATCAATTTCCTCCATCTCATTATGGTTTTAATCAAGTCAATGGTCAAAACCCTAATGAGGTTCCTCTGCCTCTGTGAACTGTGTATACACACCCGCATCCGTGTTAGGAACACGAATACAATGAGACCAAACCAACCCAAAACCAAATACTAGGATCTGGCTTAAACCAAAACCCACTAGTATAAACTGCCCGAACACCAAAACGCGTACAAGTACGCATATGTGAACGAACCCTGTCGTAAAAACCATACGACATCTACTCTGTTTTGCCTAAAGGTGAACAGCCCTCTGTGTGGGACTCTAAAGACCCGACACTACGCTGGCAGTGGGTTTAACCATAGGCCGCAAGCGGTACTAGCTGTACGTAACGGTCCCCAGGTAGATGCCGATAAGAAGGCCGATGAGGAAAACCCATCCGAACTCCTACAGAGCCTGAATGTGACAATCTCCGTACAGTCCGGTCTGTTCGTCTAAAAGTATCGCATATCGGGCCTAGGGGATGGTAAACGTCAGTCCCCTAATAGCGGTATAATTTTTGTCGGAGTACAATCCAAAACACCCTGAGAAACTACTGGATTACTTACCAGTAAATCTCGCTTGCCCTGGCCAGGGACTTTGTGTAATGGCGTTCCGAACACAGCGCGATATCATCCCCCAATACCGGGAGAGACGAATCCTATCTAACCGTCACTGCCTCCAAGTGCTTCGGGACTGCACCCAACTACTACCTGGTTGCACGACTCAATAGAGCCGTGGTAGGGTAGTAATCTAAGAACAGTGGGAACACACTCGAGGCGAAGCAGCAGTGTCAAGTCAACGGACTAAGCTGTACTCATGTCACCTGGGAACTGATAGCTGACGATAGGTATAATACCAACCAACAGTTCCCAGCGAGTCATGTCCAGTGTACTCGTAACCTAACGAGCACCTGCATACTATCTCCAGTACGACGTACTGATGGCTGTGGGATAGACCATCTCCCCTCCTGGGATGAGAAGCGTATACACTAGTCTACTCTAGAGTATCGATGCCCTGTCTCGATAATCCTACGACCAGGGACCTGTATAAGGATGTGGTTGTAGACTACCCAGCCCCCACTAGTGTGACTGTCATCACAACGCTGGTAGTCAAACAAAGATCCTAAGGGCTCTATCAATATGTATTAGCAATATGTTAAAAGAAATACATACACATATTAAGATAGAAACAAACCAAGTAGCATACTACCATATTGAGCAAGAATGTTAATCCGTGTATATATCCCAAGCTTCCAAAGTGTAATATACAAACTAGTATTATACAATAATGGCCTCTAGGGAATATCACACTAACATTTCTCTGCATCAATTTTCTGGGGTTATCTTGGTGTTGGTCTTTGGGTGATTTTCTGATGCTTGGAATCTTATATTTCTTTCTTGGTTGCTGCCAGATCTCAAGTCTTTGACTTGCTGCATTTTATCAGCACTTTTAGCAATTCCAGTTCTTTTGACCTGAAGAATTTCTCTGCACAAAATCTTGATAAAAGTGTTGAGATATAAAAAATCATGCGTGTAGTAATAAACACTCAATTTCCCTTTAGAATGTTAATTATAACCATAACACAGGGTATTTGGTATTTTCCAGATGAATTCATAATCTGTGTTATATTTACAATAAACACCCCTCTATGATCAATAAGAGTAGGGAAATTGACGTGTTGAGAATGCAATATTTTCGACTGATCAAATTCTCCCAAACTTAATTTTGGTTGTCTCAAGCAAACATCTTTTATTTTTATTCAAGAGAAGGAGAAAATAAAAAAAAATAAAAACTAACTAGCACACTTTCGTAGGCAACACGATTGCACTGAGCACGTGCAACAAGCCTTTAAACCTTTAGGTGTCCCTAGTAGGAGGAGTGTTGTCTCCTGAGGGTTTTCAGCGGATTGCACCCACAAAATCCAATAATAAAAGGAAGACTGTGAAAGTTACATATAAAGATATGAACCGTAAAAGAAAGACTTTGAAAATCAGAGTTTCCAACTAATACTAGCTTTTCAGTTGTCATTAGCCCTATCTTAATAGTCATGTAAAGATGTTAGAAATCACATTATCCCTCAATAAAACATCATCTTTATTCTTCATTCCTACCTTTCTTCCAAACATTGATCATATACCCCTACGTGTGTGTAAAGGACATCCCTACACTCGGAGAATTCAATTCAAGCTATCATACTCTTGTCCATCTACCACAGTACTTTTTAATCGATGAATATTTAGATGGAACTGCTCACACATTTTTCATGCGACCGTTAATACTTCTTGAAGTACTAACCGATCGATTACTCATGTGTTTGCTGATTAGGTGTATTTAGTATTTTCCTCGTCTTGCAACACCTAAGGCTTAGCAGTAACTCCCAAACCAGTTGGTCTAAGGCACTAGGCGATGAAGCACCCTCGCAATATTTTTTTATTGTTGCCTTGGTGATAACAAAACCAGTGTTCATTTTTCTTTTCACCATTTTATCTTTTATTTTTCCATTTATTATTTCCTTCATACTTTGGCTTTTAGACAAGAGCAAATCAAGGTATCCTCTACTATCCCGAGTTTCAAGACGTGTGTAAGTGCGTATAGTAGGGTATCAACATTCAAATGTTTAGATTCCAGAATAGGAACTATTTTTCAGACTTATTTTTATCCGCAGATTAGTGACTTCTTTCATCTTACTATTGTTAGTTATATATATGCCCTAGAGGCCATTGTTGTACATATGATGTATATTATAGTGGATGCTTGGATATATATAGAGAGGACTTTCTTGCTCGACATGATAGTATACTATTTGGTTTAACTTTGTCTTAACATGTAGACTTGTATTTGTTTACTGTCTTTCTCTCACATGTTGATAAAGCCCTTAGGATATGTACTCGACTACTAGGACTATGATGCAGATCATACTAGTGGGGCCAGGGTAGTCCAAGTGTACATCCTTTAACTGTTCCTAGTAGAGGGAGTGTCGAGACAGGGCATTGATACTCCAGAGTAGACTAGCGTATACGCATCTTGACCCATATGATGGGCGATGGACGATCCCATATCCATCGGTGTATGACATCAATGATGGTGTACGGGTGCTCAGTGGAGACTGGGTACACTGAACGAACTCGCTGAGAACTCCTAAATGGTATTATATCTATCGTCGGATAGCAGTTCTATGGTGACACTGGTACAGGTTAGTCTGTAGACACGAGATCGTCATAGAGTCTTGTGTGATTCCCACTGTGCTTTGATTTCCACCTTTCCACGTTCATGAGAACATGCAAAGCGATCGCTTTTGGGTACAATCCCGAATCACATGGAGGTAATGAGCGATAGGAGGGGTTTCTTCTCTCCCGGTATTGGGAGTTGATGTTGCGCTGTGTTCGATTGGCTATAACTGGAAGTCCCTGGCCAAGGCTGTTATGGAAATTTACTGGTAAGAGTTATCAGTAGTTTCTCGACCCATTATGAGCCTCACATCGACACGACTTATCAGTTACTGGGGTCTGACGTATACTACCCCTAGACTGGATATGCGACATATCAGGCGAAGAGAACGGACTGTACGGGAGTGTTACTGGTTGGATTCACAGGAAAATGTACAGGCTTGCTTGTTGATCTTCTGATTGCTCAATACCTGGGTGGCTGTTACGTTTAGCTGACCGCTTGCAGCTTGTGGGTGTTTGATATGATTATCACCTATTGCCGGCGTATTGACGATTCTTTAGTCCTACACAGAGGTTTCCTAGCTCAGGAAAAACGGAGTAGGAGCACATATGTGATATGTGCGGGACCGAGAATAATACATGTATGTGATACCGTATTCGATTCTCGCGATATGTGATATTAGCCGGGTATATGTGATATAGCCGTGTCATCGGATCAAGTGTTCATTCGATGAACTGATACATACTATATTAGTCGGTTATTTGCAAAATAGCCGGATTATCGGATCAAGTGTTGATTCGATAATTTAATGTATAATTATATATTTGATATATTACATTACATTAACTAATATAAGCTCACTTAAAGATTCTTTTTCTCACTTGGTAATACATTGATATATATGTGATATATGTTAATTGTATTTTTTTCTTTTGTTACAAATTATTGTATATGTGATATATAATATTGTAACATGTTAGGGTTACAAATGCAACTAAGGTTTAAACCATGATTAGGGTTTATGGTTGGGTTTATATATATTTGTTTTAGTAATTCAAATTGTGTGTATTTTCTTTTGGATGAGCTTTGAGGAAGCTTCATGACCTTTGACAAAGTCCTCCCTCTTTGTTTTATCCTTGATATTTGCTAACCCAACTTTAACCCTAGCCTATGGTTTATTCTCTACATGAGTTAGTCATGATACATACTTAACCTTGGTTGCATTTCTAACCTCAAATATAATTCATTCATCACTTTGTTCTTCATCTTCTTCAAGCTCTTAAAAAGGCTTGCTTGATTTTTATTTGTGATGATATATTGTGAGAAATTGAAAACAAAACAGAGCAAAATTCCTACTTCACCATCCTCATCTATTCTAGCCACTTAGATTAGGGTGTTCACTTCACTAAGACCTCATTAGAGAAGTGTGGGCTTAGGTTAGAGTTTCTTCAACGTAGATCATCTTAGAAAGAGAAGACTTCAAGCAAGATGCCTCATTCAACTCATGGAGCCTCTCTAGAGTCCGGGTATTTGATGATCGCAGCGAAGGTACCTCAACATGGAGCTTATGAAGCGAAGGAACGGACTACAAAGGTTGTAATCCCAAACTCTTAGAAGTTAAAGTGTTAACTTGCTAGTTTAGTTTGATTCTCTAGTTAAGATCCTAGGTTTAGGGTTATCTATAATGGCAAATTTTGAAATTGGCATGTAAGATGCCACCCGAAACTTTACTGCCGGTGTAGGTATCCTAACAGTGGTATCAGAGCCTAGCAAGAGAATTAAACGGATAAGTATAGGATTACGAAACCGAAACAACTCCGAAACACCGGATATCAAACCCATGTTTCTGTCGATTTTAAAATGGATTCTAAAATTTTTTCAAACGACTGCAGAATCATGTATGGGACAAATAGTGCACATGAGCAAAACTTGGACACCTATGCTCGGAATTTGGCCGAGCACAAGGCATGAATTTCCGAGGTGGCCGGCCTCCATATGGCTTCTGGGCTTCAGGTTTTGGTCATATGCCGGTCTCTAGGGTTTGGTACTTCAGGTGATGTTTATTTTTGCTAAATTTGCATGAGATGTTTATTTACTATAAAGGTAATTCGCAGTGTTTCGTATTCGCAATTCTAGTTTTGTTTCGGTTATTTTAGATCGTGTTAAAAAGTTCGATCAGATATCAAATACCCACTTTTTCCCTTGCTGAAATGTTTTCAAGAGTTGGATCTTTTTCATAGTTAAAGAACATTCAAATATCGTGCAAGTAACATGGTGGACCTTCTAGAAGAACAAAACCTTAACTCGATTATGTGACCGTCTGAACCACCTCTAAACCCTAGGGTTTGTGGTAGTTCGGCGTTGCCACATGTGAGGCGTTGGTTTGACCCTTCTACGGCTGATCCATTGGTACTGTGGCATGTGATGGATGCTTTTAAACTAAGTTCAAGTGTTGAGCATTTAGGGAAATTTTAGGTGTTTGTTTATTCGATCGGAATGTTTAACATCATCTAACTTTTTCTGTAATGTGATACAATATGTGGAATTCATATAGTTAGGCATGAAATCCGTAATATTTGATATTTCGGCTTTACGATGTCTAAGGTGATTGTGGATTCCAAATGTTGTAGTTTTACACTTTCTTTTCTGCGACCGCAAGTGTAATATGTGGTATATCGCCGTTTTCGTTGCTATTTGTCAACGACAATTGTTATAGGAATATTTACTTACATTGATGACATGTGATGTTATGTAGTGTTGTGATATGTTATATTGGATCGTCGTGTTTTGAATAGCCGGGGGTTTTATGTGAGATGGGGGTTTTTATTTTCATTCATGTAAAATTCATTGTATGCAATCTTCTTTTATTGGGGCACTTCCGGGTTGAGGATGCTGTCACCATTGTATATTATTTACTTTTCCGCATTAGGATAGACCTAAGGTGGAGAGAACAAGCAGCCGGGTTCTAGGGTCCGGTGGGAGGCCATCTCGAGGAGTCGAGACCGGGTATCCTAACCCTAGAATTGTTAGGGTTGCTTGCCGCTCTCGTAGGGGTCTAAGGATGTGGGTTTGGCTATTCATCGCGACCGTGGAATCCGTGTTTTATACAGGCTTGCAATAAAACATGGACCTCCTAGTATATCCAATATTTCATATGTTTCTTCTGCTGCTGATATACTGTGATGTGATCATTTCTTATGCGTGAGACGAATGCTTTATTATTATATATATGATATATAAATATTACAGCTTTTGTTTCTTCTGTGATGCTTAGGAAGATTAATTGATGGGATTCATTAATGAGATTAATGAAAGAAAAGAAACCGAAAAGATGTTGTAGAATCAAATTTATAAAAAAGGGTAGCTCTAGTTTTGCTTTGCATAGTGGTATTCCTTGTAGAATATCCAGCACCTTATTCGATAAGGAAAAAAGCTGAGATACCTTCACCGGAAGTGACCTCTTTAGCGAAATTAGCAGATGCTACAAACTCACGGTTTTGTTTTTGAGTGCTTCTATAGTTCTTTCTTTGCAGAGCAGTATTTGTGAAATATCCTGCACCTTATTCGATAAGGAAAGAGCCGACGATCCCTTCACCGGGAGTGACCTCTATAGCAAAACTTGAAAAAGCCTAAAAAACACTCCTTTTCAAAATCACATGTTTCTACAACGATATCAAGTTCATTACGCGAAAGGTTTTCTGAAAAACCTGACGTAGCCCTCCGTCATTTCAGATAAGTATTATTTAGTATTCATGCTACGGTAATTTGGCCTCCGTCAAGGTATAGTGTATGGTAGCTAATTAGTACTTATATATAGCATGAGATGCGATTGGATTAGGGTATTCGTACGGCATAGTTTGGCCTCCGTCAAGGTTCGTGCGGGTGGGTCTAATTAAATCAAGAAATGAACAGGTTGAACTTGACTAGCGCCCTATGGGTAGTTTGGCCTCCGTCAAGGTCATAGGATGCTAGGGGTAAAAAGAATTATCGGGAATTTCAAGTGTTGAAATTTGCAATGAGATTGCATACCTTCTATGAGATAGTTGGATACTGATACCCACTGCGAGTAAGAGTTACTCCTAGGAGAGTTTTTAAACAGGACAATTAGCCGATCAAGTAGGTGTCTAGAAAGGTGTTAACGGGGTTATGCCTCTGGGAAAATGAGGTTTATTTTAATTAGGTCCGTGCGAAAGCACGTGGAACCTCCCTCAATGTACCAACACTGGCCTGGCTAAAAGATTGGCGAACTTGTAAAGTGTAATTAATCCCGGCTAGTCTTACCTTTTAGGGTTTGAAGGAAGATTTGATGAAAACAGTGGGAGCCATACTGATTAGATAAGATAATAACCAATTTAATCTTGCAAGAGCATACGCTGAAGTGTTTTCTTCTCTCTCTTTCCAGGTAGCGACCATGTCAGGCCTTAATCAAGATAATAATATGGATGTATTGACCGAACCCGCTTATTATACTGAGCAGGGGAACGCTGGTCCCGTTCTTTCTTATAATTGTTATAAGACAGAGCAGGAATTAGGAGAATATCCAGATTCTCACGCTATCCAAACGAAGAACAAGCATGCTGATGCATCTTCTTCGGATGTGTTAGTTATCGAGAACTGTTTCTCAGTTCACTCTACGTCCTGGGTAATAGATACCGGATCGGGATCCCACATATGTAATATGTTACATGGGCTACGGAAAGGTAGGGAACTAGGAGAGGGTGATCATTCCATAAGAGTGAGGAATGGTGCAAATGTTGCAGCCAAAGCAGTTGACGAATATCAACTTGTTTTACCAAATGGTAATACATTGATTCTGAACGAATGCTATTACATTCCGACCCTGATATGCAATATTATATCAGTTTCTTTATTGACTAAAGAAGGATGTAATTTTGTAGTACATGATAATGTTATGAACATCTTCCTTAATCAAAAGTTGATTGGATCAGGCTCGCTAAATAATGGCATATACATTATGAATCAAACTACAGTCCTTAATGTACAAAACACACACAAGAGGAAGAGTTCAGAAATGAACGAATCCTTCTTGTGGCATTGTAGACTAGGTTATATCAATGCGACATGACTAGCTAAGTTACACAAGGATGGATATTTGAATCCGTTCGAATTTTCATCCTATGACACTTGCTAGCCATGTCTCAAAGGCAAGATGACCAAAACTCCGTTTAGTGGACATGGAGAAAGAGCTACGAAACTCTTGGGACTGATACATAGTGATCCCATGTCTACACATACCAGGAATGGTTCTTCATACTTCATTACATTCACTGACGATCTCTCAAGATAAGGACATGTGTTCCTGTCGAAACACAAGTCTGAAGCTTTTGAGAAATTCAGAGAATATAAGAACGAAGTAGAGAACCAAACGGGAAAAAGTATTAAGATCCTTCGATCTGATCGAGGAGGAGAATCCTTGAACAATGAGTTTCTAGACTATCTAAAAGAGAATGGGATTCTCTCTCAGCTTACTCCTTCTTATACACCTCAGCACAACGGTTTATCGGAACGGAGAAATCACACCCTATTAGATATGGTGCGCTCTATGATGAGCAATGCTGAGTTGCCTATTTCCTTCTGGGGGTATGCACTTGAGACAGCCATATATATATTGAATAGAGTTCCAACCAAATCAGTGCCTACCACTCCATATGAGATATGGAATGGGAAGAGGCCATGTCTAAATTTTATTCAGATATGGGGTTGTCCGGCCTATATGAAAACACAAAATCCGGACAAGCTTGAGGCAAGGTCTGTCCTGTGCAAGTTTATTAGATAACCCAAACATTCGCGAGGGTATATCTTCTACCACTCCGAGGAACAAAAGGTGTTTGTTTCTCGACATGCCACCTTTTTAGAAAAAGGATTTCTTATGAAAGAAATAAGTGGCAATGAGGTAGAAATGGAAGAGGTTCCAGCTGTACAAACTATGACAGAAGATTTGGTAGAACCAAAGGCTTCAGTAGTTCCCAACAAACCCCATCCTTTCCGCCGATCTGGTAGGGTTCCTCATCCACTTGAGAGATACTACGGTTTTCTCATTAATGGTGAGAGCGAGAATTGCATCATGGAAGATGATGACCCGACTAGCTTCGAGCAGGCCATCACGAGTGGGGACTCTGTGAAATGGCAGGATGCAATACGATCTGAGATGGAATCCATGTACACCAACAAAGTATGGACTTTGGAAATTGCTCCTGAAGGGGTAAAACCCATTGGGAGCAAATGGATCTTTAAGAAGAAACTTGGTGTAGATGGAAAAGTTGAGACTTTTAAAGCTAGACTTGTTGCAAAGGGTTTTCGTCAACGACCAGGTGTGGATTATGACGAAACCTTTTCTCCAGTGGCTATGCTTAAGTCCATCCGGATCCTACTTTCTATTGCTGCATACCATGACTACGAAATCTGGCAGATGGATGTTAAGACCGCCTTTCTAAATGGTGATTTAGAAGAGTGCGTGTAAATGACTCTGCCAGAGTGCTTCGTAGATATTGGGAGCATCAGAAAGGTGTGCAAGCTGCTTAAATCCATCTACGGGTTAAAGCAGGAATCACAAAGTTGGAACATCTATTTTGATGTAGTAGTCAAAGAGTTTGACTTCATCAAGAACGTAGATGAACCTTGTATCTACAAGAAGCTTGCAGAGAGTACGGTTGTCTTCCTCGTATTGTACGTGGATGACATACTCTTGATAGGAAATGATGTTCCTATGCTGCACTCGGTCAAGCTCTTCTTATCACATAGATTCTCAATGAAAGATCTAAGTGATGCCTCCTGCATTTTGGGGATTAAGATCTATAGAGATAGATCTAAAAGGATACTGGGATTGTCCCAATCCAGGTACATTGAAACCATACTAAAGAGGTTTAGTATGGAAGAATCCAAGCGTGGGAACCAACCTACGATCTCTGAACTCACTCTCTCCAAAAAGATGTCTCCCAAGACTGATTTGGAGAGAGCTCGCATGCAAGGGATACCCTATGCTTCGGCAGTAGGCTCTATCATGTATGCGATGCTATGTACCAGACCCGATGTAGCATACTCACTAAGTGTAGTGAGTAGGTATCAATAAGATTCAGGAGAGAGTCACTGGACTGCTGTGAAGAACATTCTAAAGTACTTGAGAAGGACTAAAGAGATGTTTTTGGTGTATGGTAACGGAGAACTCCAGATGAAGTCCTTTACCGATTCGAGCTTCTAAAGTGATAAGGACGACTCTAAGTCACACTCGGGATTTTCCTTTACTCTCAATGGAGGGGCAGTTTGTTGGAAGAGTTCCAAGCAAGAAACCGTGGCAGACTCGACGATGGAGGCTGAATACATCGCTGCCAACGATGCTGCCAAAGAGGCTGTCTGGATGAAGAAGTTCATCACTGAACTTGGTGTGGTTCCATCCATTGAGCATCCAATACCTTTGTATTATGATAACAATGGAGCTGTGGCTTTGGCCAAGGAACCCAGGTCCCATCAGAGATCCAGGCATATTCTGAGGCGGTATCACCTGATCCGGGAGATAGTTGATCGCCGCGAGATCGAGGTTAGGAGAGTTGACACGAAGGACAACACTGCGGATCCACTCACGAAGGCCATACCGTAGATACAATTTGAGAGACTCTTCGGGATGTTGGGTATGAGATACTACAACAGCTGGTCTTAGTGCAAGTGGGAGATTGTTAGTTATATATATGCCCTAGAGGCCATTATTGTACATATGATGTATATTATAGTGGATGCTTGGATATATATAGAGAGGACTTTCTTGCTCGACATGATAGTATGCTATTTGGTTTCACTTTGTCTTAACATGTTGACTTGTATTTGTTTACTGTCTTGCTCTCACATGTTGATAAAGCCCTTAGGATATGTACTCGACTGCTAGGACTTTGATGTAGATCATACTACTGGGGCCAGGGTAGTCCAAGAGTACATCCTATAACTGTTCCTAGCCGAGGGAGTGTTGAGACAGGGGATCGATACTCCAGAGTAGACAAGCGTATACGCATCTTGACCCATATGATGGGCGATGGACGATCCCATATCCATCGGTGTATGACATCAAAGATGGTGTACGGGTGCTCAGTGGAGACTGGATACACTGAACGGACTCACCGAGAACTCCTAGATGGTATTATAACTATCGTTAGATAGCAGTTCTCTGGTGACACTGGTACAGGTTAGTTTATAGACCCGAGATCGTCATAGAGTCTTATGTGATTCCCACTGTGTTTTGATTTCCACCTTACCACGTTCACGAGAACGTGCAAAATGGTGGCTTTTAGGTACAGTCCCGAATCACATGAAGGCAATGAGCGATAGGAGGGGTTTCGTCTCTCCCGGTATTGGGAGTTGATGTTGCGCTGTGTTCGATTGGCTATAACTGGAAGTCCCTGGCCAGGGCTGTTATGGAGATTTACTGGTAAGAGTTATCAGTAGGTTCTCGACCCGTTATGAGTCTCACATCAACACGACTTATCAGTTACTGGGGTATGACGTATACCACCCCTAGACTGGATATGCGACATATCAGACGAAGAGACCGGACTGTACGGGAGTGTTACAGGTGGGATTCCCAGGAGAATGTACATGCTTGCTTGTTGATCTTCTGATTGCTCAATACCTGGGTGACTGTTACGTTTAGCTGACCGCTTGCAGCTTGTAGGTGTTTGATATGATCATCACCTACTGCCGGCGTATTGACGATTCTTTAGAGTCCTACACAGAAGTTTCCTAGCTCAGGCAAAACGGAGTAGGAGCACACATGTGATATGTGCGGGACCGAGAATAATACATGTATGTGATACCGTATTCGATTCTCGCGATATGTGATATTTGCCGGGTATATGTGATATAGCCAGGTCATCGGATCAAGTGTTGATTCGATGAACTGATACAGACTTTATTAGTCGGTTATTTGCAAAATAGCCAGATTATTGGATCAAGTGTTGATTCGATAATTTAATGTATAATTATATATTTGATATATTACATTACATTAACTAATATAAGCTCACTTAAAGATTCTTTTTCTCACTTGGTAATACATTGATATATATGTGATATATGTTAATTGTATTATTTTCTTTTGTTACAAATTATTTTATATGTGATATATAATATTGTAACATGTTAGGGTTACAAATGCAACTAGGGTTTAAACCATGATTAGGGTTTATGGTTGGTTTTATATATATTTGTTTTAGTAATTCAAATTGTGTGGATTTTCTTTTGGATGAGCTTTGAGGAAGCTTCATGACCTTTAACAAAGTCCACCCTCTTTGTTTTATCCTTGATATTTGCTAACCCAATTTTAACCCTAGCCTATAGTTTATTCTCTACATGAGTTAGTCATGATACATACTTAACCTTGGTTGCATTTCTAACCTCAAATATAATTCATTCATCACTTTGTTCTTCATCTTCTTCAAGCTCCTATAAAGGCTTGCTTGATTTTTATTTGTGATGATATATTGTGAGAAATTGAAAACAAATAAGAGCAAAATTCCTAATTCATCATTCTCATCTATTCTAGCCACTTAGATTAGGGTGTTCACTTCACTAAGACCTCATTAGAGAAGTGTGAGCTTAGGTTAGAGTTTCTTCAAGGTAGATCATCTTAGAAAGAGAAGACTTCAAGCAAGATGCCTCATTCACCTCATGGAGCCTCTCTAGAGTCCTGGTACTTGATGATCGCAGCGAAGGGAACTCAACACGGAACTTATGAAGCGAAGGAACGGACTACAAAGGTTGTAATCCCAAACTCTTAGAAGTTAAAGTGTTAACTTGCTAGTTTAGTTTGATTCTCTAGTTAATATCCTAGGTTTAGGATTATCTATAATGGCAAATTTTGAAATTGGCATGTGAGGTGCCACTCAAAACCTTGCTGCCGTTGTAGGTATCCTAACAACTAACCCTTGGGACAACGGCTCATAACTACTTATTACTAGTTTATTTAAAAAAACTTCTAACTTTCTTGGTTTTCTTAAATTATTCTAATCTTTTAGATGTAATTTTTCACTTTCTAGTCTTTTATTATAAAATTAAATATTAAATTTTTTTATATGTTTTGTGCTTATGCAAAGTATGATGCAAATTGATGCGTAAATACGCACAAATCTCCCCCAAATTTGTTTACAACAGTGTCCTCACTGTTGCCATCTGTTAAATCGCAGCAACCTGTAAACTTGGGAGGAAAAATGGAGACATGAAATATGATCGTGAAAATCTCCCCCAAACTTATTTTCAACAGTGTCTTCACTGTTGTCATCTGTTAAATCTCAAAAACCTGTAAGCTTTGGAGGAAAAATTATCAGGGGAAAGAATAAGTGAAAGTTAAAATCCTCCCCCAAACTTATTTTTGGCTCACCATTTTTTAGGACAACATTTATTTTCAAGAGACAAAAATACCCCCCCCCCTCAAACTTGAGTTAAACAATATTAAGCATTTTAAAATCACAAGAGGGGGTCAAAGTTATTGACCAATGCCAAGCTTTGCAAAGACCAAAAGTCAACACCAACCATTCGAAGATTTTATTACTGAAACGCACTGGTTGGTGGAAGTGGGGAAGAGATAAGTGGTGTAAAAGAAAAGGATTGCGTCTCAATTTGGAGAGAAGACACAATTATAGTGATGGATAACTCGCATTCTTGTGAATGTCAAAATGTAAGGGTGGAGGTTCAATTTCTATATCTTAGAGATGATTCATCTCAACACCCATGTCTTTTAAAAATGCGAGTTCATCAGCGAAAATTTGCTCAAAGCTTTAATCGATACCCCGAAGAATAATATCATCAGAAAAAGCGGGGTGATCATCAGACTCTATAAAAAGTTCATAATCAGCGTTAGATGTTGACCCGGACAACTCAATGGAAGAGTCCGTATGTGTATGATACATAGTTGGGTCAAACAACAACATATGAAAAGAATCTAGATCAGTATCATGAAGCTGATCAAATTCGCTGCTGTCGACATCCATTAATTCGACAGAACATGCTTGAGTAGAAGGTTCGGATGGTACACTTCCCAACTTGTAAATGTTAATCTCTATTGACATCATCCCGAAGGATAGGGTCATAGAGCCATTACGACAGTTGATTACAGCATTGGAAGTGGCCAAAAAAGGTCGACCGAGAATCACCGGAATTTGATTCCGTGGATTCGCTACAGATTATGTATCTAGAACAATAAAGTCCACAGGGAATAAAAATTCCCCGACTTTTATTAACACATCCTCAAGCTCACCCCTAGGTTTGGTGATTGATCGGTCGGCCATCTAGAGTGTTGTGTTCGAAAGCTTTAACTCTCCGATCCCTAACTGCTCATAAACTGAGTAAGGAAGCAGGTTAACACTTGCGCCAAGGTCAAGTAAAGCACGATTGATATTCGTACCCCCAATATAAATAGAAATTTTAGGACAACCAGGGTCCTTACGTTTCCTTGGTAATTGTTGGGGAAAAGCTATGTTTACAGTACTCGACATGAAAACTTTTTTCGGCACTTAAGTCTTCCTTTTCCTAGTGCACAAGTCCTTGAGAATTTTCGCATAAGCCAAGACTTGTTGTATAGCATCTAGGAGAGGGATATTGTTGTTAGCCTGTTTAAAGATTTCAGTGATCTTCTCCATTTGCGAACTTGGTCTGTTTCCCCTTAACCTATTAGGAAAAGGAGCTTTAGCAATAATAGCTGGGTCCAACATTGGAGAAGATCGTGTGGGTAGGAAAGATCCCAGAATAGGAGTGGGGATTTTCTTTGATGGACTAGAAGAAGTGTGCTGAGGGTTCGAGCCTTGGGGAAAACGGAGAATAGGCTCGGAAGAAAATGATGGGGTAGACGAACTGGGGTCAGAAGTAGAAGTAGAAGTGGAAGGAAAAGACTCAGCCGGGGTATCATCGATTGATTTCTCACTATCAATCTCTTCTCCGACATAGTTTTCTAGCACTTTTCCAGATCTCAACGTGGTAATAGCATTCACATGATGTGAGTAGCCAGGATTCAGTATGGGTTGAGCTGGAAGTTTTCCTTTCTCTCCCGCACTCATTTCGGCTTTTAATTGTGCAATTTGCGCTTCCATCGATTTAATACTCTCACATTGGAAGGCAGAGTTCTTCTTTATGTCATCGACATAAGACTTCATCTCAGCCGAAACTTGTATGAAATTTGTCAGGAGCAAATTCATGGTTTGTTCGAGTGAAGAGGAGTTATCAGTACCGGTCAATTGCAAAGAATTATTGTACGGTGCAGAAGTGTTGACCGGATTTTGAAAATTTTGTTATTGATAGGGGTACTGACTCAATTGTCGTGGTTGCTGTTGTGGTGGAGGACCCCTTTGGAAATTGTTTTGGTTTGGAACCGTGTTTTGAGTTTTTTGTTGGTTCCAAGCATAGTTAGGGTGATTCCTCCAACCCTGATTATAAGTACGAATCGTTTCTAGGTCTTTGCTGGAAAGCAGCATTAATGTGCTCTTGACCTTGAAACGGAGAATTCCAAGGACATTCTTCCGTAAGATGTGATGGATCAGAACAGCATCCACAGACAGTTTTGGGGAGTGTCATCTGATTTAGGGAGGCTACTAAAAATTTATGTTCTATAGCTTCGAGTTTCTTTTGCATTGCTGCCATTTCAGCTCTAACTCCTATGGAAACATCAGGTTGGTGAATACCACCCCTAGACGATGGTTGGTTTACACTCTCCCACTGTAAAGTTTTTTCAGCGAAATCTTCTAAAAATCTCCAGGCTTCACCATCATCTTTAGACATGAAGGTGCCTTGACACATGGATTCAAGTATCTGTTTTGTTGTAGGATTAATGCCCTCATATATGATTCTGCACAGATCCTATCTAGGGATTCCGTGATGAGGACATTGAACTAACAGATCCTTGAAGCGTTCAAAACACTTCGAGAATGGTTTATTTGGAAGCTGGGTAAATTGATTTATTTCGCTACGGACTCGAGCTGTCTTATGATTAGGGTAGAATTTCTTTAGGAAAGCTGTGACGAATTCTCCCCAGTTTGAAATAGAATGTGCGGCTGTATTATAAAGCCACTTCTCGGCTATATCGCACAAAGTAAACGGGAGAATACGTAATCTCATAGCATCCACAGAAAGCTGTGAAGTACCCATCATAGCGCATACATTTTCAAATTTGGTAATAAAGACGTATGCGTCTTCAGACTCGAGACTGTGATATTTTGCTAAAAGATTGATGTATTAAGGTTTTATTTCGAAATTGTCCCCATTGGCTGGTGGAATGGTAAGACAGGTCGAAAGAGGACCTCGCATAGGGTAGCATCTCTCTTGGAGAGAGATGCGGGGCAGATTCTGCGCACCTGCGGACGGTGGCAGAGTGGTGTTAAAGAAGTTCGATGGAGATTCGTCCATCTAAGTGGGCATGGTAGTGAGTGAAGAAAAAGTACATGTAGAATTACCGACTTCGGAGTCGATAGGAGGAACGTGGACAAGACGGGCACAAGAATCCCATGTCCAGCCGAGCATGCACTAAATGGTTTAGCACAAGTGGCAGCGTTGGTAAATTAGAGAAAAGATGGATTGGTGTTTGGTTTTTGAAAAAGAAGGATATTTGAAAAATCACACAAACAATGCACAAGCAACCCTAAATATAATGGTCACCTAGGTCAAGTCTCTAGACCGCTCCTAGACTTCCAGAAGACAAGTCGCAAGATAGATCCTCTACTGCCTCTTTATCCCTTCTGTTGCTAGGTAAGTGCCAAGTAAGTGGGAGGTTCTCCTCTACGTAAGTAGCGGGCCTAATTATGTAACCACTTGCCTTAGACACACTTTCCTAGACACCACAAAAGAAACGCGGATAAGCAATAGATTACCCACGATCTCCTTTTATCCTAAATGAGCGCGACGGTCTTTAGAGTCTTGTCTAGATCATTTTTAGTTAATGAGGGTGATGCGGATGCAAGTTTGTGATTTCCAGGGCTCAGGAAGGGTAATGAAATCCCCACCTAATCTGAATTTTGTCTTTGCCCCTTAATTTCCGTACTAAAATATGCAAACGACCAAGATCAAAACACGCACAAATTTTTCTTTAGCGGCGCTGCGAATTTTGCAAAGAATACTGCAGAAAATGGTTAATGTACCAGAGCAGGGAGGAGATAAGAAAGTCAGAGATGTACCTAAGAATTTTTGAAGCACCGAAGCCTTGAAATCGCCACGGATCCGCCGCAATATGCCTCCTATGGCCTCGGTTCAGCGGTCTGTTGACAAGATCCCTGCACAAATATTTCCATAGATACTCCTCTTGTCTCTCTAAACTCTCTGAGATGATCTGAAAATTTTTCCTCTTGCTCCAATGATTCGAGATTCCCTCGCAAAATTCACAACAAATCGTTAAGCGCTTAATGCGATTTTGATCTAAAAATTCTGATGGAATAATAAAAATTTTCAACTCAAATTGCAAAAACGAACAAATTAGCACACGATCCCCGAAAACGGCGTCATTTGATTGATCATCTAAGTTTTGTTTTGAATAGTAATCACAATCAAAGAAATTTATACCGCAATCAATTAACGGTGTCGTAATAGCTTCGTCAATGAATATGGATCGTCCACTAAGATGTGTGTACTTGTTCGATCTTGTTTTAGTTGAGTTGAAAAGAAAATATAAAAGAAAATATTCAAGAAAGAGATTCGAGATTTAATTGAGTTGTCATTTCAACAAAACCAAGAAAATATTCAAGAATTGGCAAAGAATAATCAAGAAGATGTCAAAACCAATTTAGTTATCAAGATTTGTAGAATAGCTTGTAGGAATCGATCGAATTAAAAGCTATGATGAATACTAATTATGATGAATCTTATCTATTGATGGATTGTATCTAGATCGATTATGAATGAATGAAGATTAGGGATCTATTGAAGAAACTAGGGTTTCTCCTGCACTATCCTTTATCTTTTCATTGATCCTCATTCAATTCTAGCCTCTAGCAAAGAGGATCATCAATTATTTGATCCCTAATTTGCAACGAAATAATCAAGAACATTGATCTCGCTCCAAATTAGGTTATTGACGATTCTTTTTCCTAGAGTTTACAATTCTCATAAGACTTAAGATTAGTAAAATAATTTCATCATCATTAGATCTACCGATTCTCTCGATTCCGTTACAAGCAGAGATTTACTCAAGCATCAAGAAAATAAAAGATTCAAGATCTAGAAATTTCATAGTGCAAGAATGTAAAGAAAGCAAGAATTACAATTATCACCTTTATTAAATCGACGACTAATTACACATTCCCTCAATTCGAGGTTACAAGAGTTGTTCTCGATCGCTCCCTTGAAGAGGTAACTAGATCCGTCGAAGTTCGCTTCGCTCGATCTCCGTGAGACTTGGATCGTCGTGGATCTCGCGCTCTTGATGAAGATTGGCTTCGCGAATAAAGGATCGTTGATTGCTCGCTTGATTTGCTTCTCAATGGATCTTGATTTTTGCTTTGGATTGGATCTCAAGTTGTGTCACTCAACTTGAATTTGAATTTTGAATTGTGGCTCCAATTGTGTAACTAACTCACCACTAATTGAACAACTCATTAACCCCCTAATTGTTGGTAGTTTCGTACGTGCGTTTTAAATTTAAGAATACCTCAATCAAGACGGTGTCGCTTGGTAGCTATCCGGTTGAGTATGGGTCGGTCCACAGGGAAATCGTGTTTTTCTTTAAGTTCTAACGAGTTAAGTCCTATTTTTGGTAGGTTTGGTTTTAAGATCTAAGAATGAGATTAAATTGATTAAAATGCTTGCTAGGGTTAGGATTAGGTTAGTTTCGAAATAAGGATTCTTCTCACTTCTATCAATGCCCGAGTTAAGAATTTAGGTGTTAGGGTAATAGTCAACAAAGGGGATTAGCACGACTAGGAAGAAACGTAGTTTCTTCCTTTTGGTCTGTGTCCGTCCTATCTTGGCTTTTAGCCCTAACCTCCGGTTAATTCAACCACAACCGGTCTAACTAAGGAATCACCGCTATCCTGTGGATAGGGTGCCGTAGTGAGCGGTGTGTGGTTGAATTAAATAGAGTCCTAATTAAAACTTATATGGGCAAAAAAAGGAGTGAGAGAGATTTCCTTCTCTCAAACCTTCCCAACCCTAACCCTAACAAGTGAGGAATTACTCACTCATTAGGAAATTAACAATGAAATTCATTTTTATATTTTTTTATGTTAATGACCTAAGTTGCAGATAATAAAAGAACAAAAATAAAAATAGCAGATAATAAATTGCAGATAAAAAGAATTCGAGATGAATAAAAATAATTACCTTATTGATAACCTCTCCACGATTACAAGGAAAATTAAAATTTTAGATCTAGAAATTAAAAAGAGGCATGCCTAATTAGGCATTTGGCTTTCCTATTTATAGATAGGGAAAACCCTAGGTTACAGTCTGATCCATACACAAATTTACAAGACTACCCTAAGAAAGCCGGGTCAAAGCACCGACACCCACCGACACAAGCACCAACACGTGCAATATATGGCCGCGGAACCGCGCCAGGAAGGCATGTTTGGCCGCGGTTCCACGGCCAAGTTGTGTGATCTCTGGCTCAGTTCTTCAGGGTTGCTTCATGTTGCTTTTTCCTTCAGTTTTGTTCACTTGGTTCCTCAAAATCTCTTCTATTTTCTTCCAGATTTCCAACAGTGCAGAATTAAGTGGACTTTTACCGTGATCTTCGCGTTGAAGTCTTGAATCTTGTGCTTCCCTTATGCTTTGTGCATTGAACTGTCTTCTGATCTTCATTTCTTCCTTGAACTAGTAGACGGCATCATACGGATTCATCTATTGTTGGTCGTAGTCTCACATTTGTAGCGTTTTTTCATTAATTTCACTGTAATGATCTGAGAACATGTAACCTGCTACTATCTAGCAGACATGGATCAAAAGCACCTATTTATATGTAATGTGATTAAGAATGGATGATATAATAATGCAAAATTCTGATATGAACAAATACCCCCAAACTTATCTTTTGCTCATCCCGAGCAAAGCCAATTTTATTCTCGAAAAATTCCTAATCTCACTTTCGCAGAGAACGCGATTGCACTGAGCTCGTGGAACAAGCCGTTAAACCTCTAGGTGTCCCTAGTAGGAGGAGTGTTGTCTCCTGAGGGTTTTCAGCGGATACTACCCATAAAATCCGATCAATTTGGCCTGTTGACTTAAATTCTTCAATTCAGTATTCTAGCAAGAAATTCTATTATCTTCAACTTAGAAACCATCAACCCGTATTTTTCACACGCCCTCTTCATTTAACTTAAGATCGTATATGTTTCGCAAGAATAAAGTTTTCAGCATCTTTTGAATTTTCTTCTAAGGTGAAATCTCAACTCAAGAATTTTTATCATCTTTATTGAAGATATAATGCCTATCTTTCATTCCTATCTCTCATCCAAACCCCAATCATATACCCCTACGTGTGTGTAATTTTTACCCCTACACATGGAAATTCAATTCAAGCTATCATACTCTTGTCCTTGTCCAAAATACTTTTAGTTGGTGAATTTTAGATGAAATTTCTCACACATCCTTCATGCGACCGGTAATACTTCTTGAGGTACTAAACGACCGATTACAAAATGTGCTTGCGTATTTATGCGTAATTCCTCGTCTTGTAATACCTAAGGCTTAGCAGTGACTCCCAAACCAGTTGGTCTAAGGCATTAGGTGATAAAGCACCCTCGCTATATATTTTTATTTATGCTGCCTTAAGTAATTACAAAACCAGTGTTCATTTTTTTATCTCTTTATTCACCACTTATTCTTTTATTTTATTTTCCTTCATAATAAGGATTTTAGACAAGAGCATTTCAAAGTATCCTCTACTATCCCAATTTTCAAGATATGTGTCAGTGCAAGTTGTAGGGAATATATTTTTAGAATTTAGACTAACGGTTCAGAATTTATTTTTTAGACTTACACCTCAAATAAAAATTTCAATACTCTTCCCTTATTTTGACTTAGCCTAAGAACTGAACTCAAAATTTGCCTATTTCTAAATAAATTGCAAGAACATATATTTTCTATAATTAAACTTTAAGAGGGGTTATTTTTAGGGTTTTAGATTTACCAAGTTTAGGATCTAGTTTTTCCTAACCAGTCAACCGTCATGTTGAACTTAAGTCAAAACAAGGCTACAATTGAACATTTCAATTTTTAAAATTTTTAAAATATGTCAATTTTTATTTGATTTTATTTTTTTATATTTTTTATATTTTTAATATTTTATATTTTTTTTATAAAGATGCAATTTGGAATTAAATATGTTGGATATGTACGCCCTAGAGGCCATTATTGTATAGTACTAGTTTTTATATTACATTTTGGAAGCTTGGGATATATACATGGATTGACGACAGTCTTGCTCGATATTGTAGTATGCTACTTGGTTTGTATCTATCTTAATATGTATATATGTTTCTTTTAACATATCGCTAATACATATTGATGGAGCCCTTAGGATCTTTGCTTGACTACTGGCGTTGTGATGGCGATCACACTAATGGGGGCTGGGTAGTCTATAAGCACATCCTTATACAGGTCCCTAGTCGTAGGATTATCGAGACAGGGTATCGATACTCCAGAGTAGACTAGTGCATACGTTTCTCATCCCAGCAGGGGAGATGGTCTGTCCCACAGCCATCAGTACATCGTACTGGAGATAGTATGTAGATGCTCATTAGGTTACGAGTACACTGGACAGGACTCGTCCGAAATTGTTGGTTGGTACTATACCTATCGTCAGGTAGCAGTTCCTAGGTGACATGAGTACAGCATAGTCTGTTGACCTGACACTGCTACTTCGCCTTAGGTGTGTTCCCACTGTTCTTTGATTGCTACCCTACCACGGCTCTATTGAGTCGTGCAAACAGGTACTAGTTGGGTACAGTCCCGAAGCACTTGGAGGCAGTGGCGGTTAGACAGGATTCGTCTCTCCCAGTATTGGCGGTTGATATCGCGCTGTGTTTGGAGAGCCATTACACAAAGTCCCTGGCCAGGGCAAGCGAGATTTACTGGTAGGTACTCCAGTAGTTTCTCAGGTGTTTTGGGATACACTCCGACACGACTTATACCGCTATTAGGGGACTGACGTTTACCGCCCCCGTAGGCCCGATATGCGATACTCTTAGACGAACAGACCGGACTGTACGGAGATTGTCACAATCAGGCTCAGGAGAAGTTCGGATGGGTTTTCCTCATCGGCCTTCTTATCGACATCTACCTTGGGACCGTTACGTACAGCTAGTACCGCTTGCGGCCTGTGGTTAAACCCACTGCCAGCGTAATGTCGAGTTTTAGAGTCCCACACAGAGGGTTGTTTATCTTTAGGCGAAACAGAGTAGAGGTCGTATGGTTTTACGGCAGGGTTCGTTCATGCGTATTTTGGTGTTCGGGCAGTTGATACTAGTGGGCTTTGGTTTAAGCCAGATCCTAGTATCTGTTTTAGAATTGGTTTAGTCTCATTGTATTCGTGTTTCTTGGAACACAGATACGGGTATTTACATACAGTTGACAGAGGCAGGCGAGGAGACACCTCATTAGGGTTTTGACCATTGACTTGATCAAAACCATAATGAGAAAGAGAAAATTAATTAATAGTTTTAATTAGAGTTAATTGTGTCATGGCTAATGTTGGTTTGACCATTTGACCAAGTTGACCCATGTTGACTTAGATATTTTTTGTGAGCATGCTTAGCATTAATTGTGATATGATAATAGTCAAATCAACACACCATCACAATTATCTTAATTAATATTATTATTGTCATATTTCCTCATATGAGAGTTTATCCTCTCATTCTCACATAACCTTTCTCTCTCATGGATTGCTCTCTCCTCTTCCTCTCTCAAAACTTTAATCTTTCATGATTTGAAAATCAAAAGCTTTTGAGACTAAACCACTAAAATACTTCTCTACTCACTCTAGGGTTCTTAGTCTTGCAAGCCAAGCACTCTAGTTACTTCATTGTTGAGGTAGAAGCTCAAGGTAGAGGCCTTCGGTTGGATCTTCTTCGATATAGATAAGCCGGTGAGGAGGAGCCATCTACATCATTCCAAGGAGCTCACAACAAGGAGAAGAAGGAGTTCAAGACCAAGGTATAACTTTCTATCATAGTAGATAGAACCTTCTTTTGCTAGTTAGGTTTATGGTAATGATCCGGGTTTTGTGTTATTCTAGCGCCATGTTTTTGTATCGTATTAATATTTTGTTCCGTATTTGGCCACCGAAGTTGGCCGGGGCGCTAGTGTAACCCTTCATGGTATCAGAGACTACCCATAAACCCTACTAGCTAGTTTGCACAAGGTTAAAATCTCGATTGACAAATTTTTCCGAATCACGAATCTATGTTCATGAGCTTGCTGTCGATTTTCAAAGTTGTCCTAAAATTTTTCTGCGTATCTTATAATTATGTGCAGGAGAAACTATAGCTACAGAAAAAATTTGGGGGCCTAACTCCAAAATTCTGCCGCGGAAAGTGAGCAAAATGTCGCATTTTGCAGCCCTTCCGCGGCGTGTTTTGGGCTACAGTACCCCAAAATGTTTCTGGGGCTCTAGTTCATGAAAATATGATATTTTTGATATACAGTTTTGGCCCAGGTTCATTTGAGTGCTGGTTTTGCATTTGGGTCCTATTTGGAAAAGTTTAATCGATCGAAATTTTAAATGTGTATTTTACAGTACATTCACTTTTATCTGCGACTGGGAATGTCACTCGATCGGTAAAACTCGTCTGATTGCTATATGTTCTTTTAGACGGGTTTTGCGAACGTGACATTCGCGTTGATGTTTTGTGTTTGTGCTATGATTGTGGTTGGATAGTCGTGATGGATAGCATGTGGTGCAATGTTAGTAGTACAGTTTACATTCACTTGTACATTTGTTATTGCGGGGCGAGCGTCCGACATGTGGACTGCCGTCTTTGCCAGGTTGTATATTATTTTGGGGCAAGACCGGGTTGAGGTCGATGTCACCGTTTGTACATATTATTTTCTTTTTCTGTATTAGGATTACCTAGCGGAGGAGTGCACGAATAGCCGGGTTCTAGAAGGCAACAAGCCCGCATCTCATGGCGTTGAGACGGAGGGGGATTCATTCTAGAATTGGCGGGCTATTCGCCGCACTCGTAGGGGGTACAGGTTTTCATTGCACAGGCTATCCACACGACCAGGAACGTCGGGTTTTATTTGCGGCTCAAATGAAACCCGGGGCTCCAAGATTATCCACCATTCTGTATTGTTGGCTGAGTTTCTGTGATGTTGATTTTTATCATGCCTAGGACGAATGTTGTATATACTTATATATACACTAGTAGATGTTGTATATGTTTTGCACCCGCGCTAGTCCATCCCCCGCTCTGTCGTTAGTTAAGTAACCTAACGGGTGATGACGGGGCTCAGTGGCGAATGCGGATGGCATATACGTACATTGTATTTTCATTCTTTTCTGGTGTGATAGGATTAAAATGATGGGACCGCATTAATTTTGATTAATACAAGAAAATAAACCTAAAAGATGTTGTTGGAACAGATTTCGAAAAACTGACATTACAGACGTTCTCTTTTGCTTTGCATAGTGATATTCAGTTTGGAATATCCTGCACCTCATTCGACGAGGCAAGGGCCGAGATCCCTTCATCGGGAGTGACCTCTTGAGTAAAAGTTTGCGTCAGCGTAATAACTTCACTATAGTCGATTATTTTTGCTTTGCGCAGTGATATTCAGTTTGGAATATCCTGCACCTCATTCGACGAGGAAAGTGCCGAGATCCCTTCACAGGGAGTGACCTCTTTAGCAAAAGTTTTCGCCACTATATATTTACAAAAACTACTCAGGTTCCTTCAACGATATCAAGTTCATTACGTTAACGGGTTTTTCGCCAAAAACCCAGTCGTAGCCCTCCGTCATTTCGGATTAGTATTCGTGCTGCGTTTGTTGGCCTTTGTCAAGGCGTAGTGTACGGTAGATAGATATTGCTTGTCTGTTGCATATTGAGATGCGATTATCTAGGACAGTCGTACAGCCTTGTTGGCCTTTGTCAAGGGTATACCATTGTCAAGGGTATGTAAGGGTGGGTCTAGATTAATCCTGGATAATGACGGGTTGAACTTGACTAGTGGATTATGATTTGTTGGCCTTTATCAAGGTCATGAACTGCTAGGGGAAAAAACCACATCGGGAGTTTCAAACATACAGGAAACTTGCAGATTTAGCATACCTTCTGGAGCGTAGTGACTAAAGTGGATTCCATCTAGGTCATTACACAATGATAGTTGGATCCCGATCCCACTGATGAGTTGGATTATTCTCGAGAGATTATTTCACTTAACAATCAATACTATAAACCAAGTAGGTGTCTAGAACGGTGTTAGAGGGGCTACGCCTCCAGTAAAAAGAGGTTATATAATTAAGGAAATTCGCGAAAGCGTTGGAAAACCTCCCTCGAAGTACCAACACTAGCCTGGCTGAAAGGTTAAGCAAGTATTGTGACGTGTGATTAAATCCTGACTAGTTCTTCTTTTTGGGTTTGAAGAAGAATTTGAGGAAACAGTGGGTGCCATCCTGATTAGATAAATTAATAACCAATCTAATCTTGTAAGAGCGTACGCTGAGTGTTTCTTTTCTCTCTCTCCAGGTAGCAACCATTTCACGCCCTAATCAAGATAATAAAATGTATCGCTTAACCGATCCGAATTCTTATTCGGGGCTGGGGAACGTCGGTTTGGCTCTAACTTATGATGACGATCGTAAGTATGAGCAAGGAAAAGAGGATTGTTTGAATTCCAAGGAGACCCCATTGAAGAATAAGCATATTAATGCATCTACTTCAGGTGTTCTTGTAATTGAGAACTGCTTTTCAGTCAGTCCTACCTCCTGAGTACTAGATACCGGATCATGATCTCATATCTGTAATTTATTACAGGGACTGAGAAAAAGTAGGATAGTTAGACCTGGTGATATGTCCCTCAAGGTAGGGAACGGAGCACAAGTCAATGCTGCAGCCGTCGGTGAATATCACCTAGTGTTGCCATATAGCAATACTATGATTTTGAACAGATGCTACTATGTACCTTCCATGGTTTGCAACATCATATCAGTTTCTTTACTTAATAAAGATGGATATAACTTTGTTCTTGATAGGAATATCATGAATATTTACCTTGATAAGGTACTGGTTGCAGAAGGTACACTTTGTAATGGTATCTATGTTCTAAATCAGAATACAGTTCTCAATGTACAAAACACACGCAAGAGGAAGAGTTCAGATACGAACGAATCCTACTTGTGGCATTGTAGACTTGGTCATATCGGGGAGAAAAGAATAAGTAAGTTACATAAAGATGGACTCTTAAATACGTTCGAATTTTCATCTTATGAAACTTGTCAGTCTTGTCTCAAAGGAAAGATGACCAAATCTCCGTTCACCGGACATGGAGAAAGAGCAGCAGAGCTCTTTGGACTCATACACAATGATGTGTGTGGTCCGATGTCTATACATGCATGGGGAGGGTTCTCATACTTCATCACATTCACTGACGATCTCTCTAGATTCGGATATGTGTATCTTATGAAACACAAATCTGAAGCTTTTGAGAAATTCAAAGAATTCAGAAACGAAGTAGAGAACCAGGTTGGCAAAAGTATCAAGATCCTTCGATCGGATAGAGGAGGGGAGTACTTAAGCACGGAATTCCTAGAATACCTAAAAGAGAATGGAATTCTCTTTCAGCTTACTCCTCCGTATACACCACAACACAACGGTGTATAGGAGCGGAGGAACCGTACCCTATTGGACATGGTTCACTCTATAATTAGTAATGCCGAATTGCCTCTTTCATTTTGGGGACATGCGCTTCAAACAACAGCATATCTTTTCAATCAGGTTCCTTCCAAATCTATGCCTTAAACTCCGTATGAAATATGGAAATGAAAAGTACCATGTCTTAAAGGTATTAAAATATGGGTGTTGGGTTTACCTAGCACCTCATGAAGGGTTTGGAAGCATCACATGTCTCAAAATTAAATTTTTAAGGTGCTAAGTGAACATGCAAAGAATCATCACTAGAATTTTAGGGTTTCTAAAACAACACATCATCACAAGTAGATAAAGCTAGGGTTTTGAGAGTACAACCTTTGTAGCTCCCTACGCTAGACTCCTCGGCTACTTGGGGTTTGGAAAAGGTCCGCTTGAACTCCTCTAGGTCCACGATGATCCACCCGGAGTCCGCTTTGTCCAAGCTTGTAACTTCGCAAGATCAAGAAAAGAAAATGGAAGCTAACACTCTCCACTAATGGGCAAGACTAATGTAGAATGATGTTGTGGTTACTTTTCTCACTTCAAAATCCAAACTTGGTGAGTATTTTGCTCACTTGAGAAATCTAGAGAGTAAAAGAGCAAGGAGGAAGAAGATGATGGCTTTTTTAAAAACAAGAGAAATGATAATCTCACTTGAAAAATGGAAAATATAAGTATATATATTTTCCACTCTTCATCTCAAACCATGGTTACATAATAAAGATATTATTGTATTTGAGTTAAAACACAAAAGGAAAGTTAACCCATGGTTAAAAAGTGGGTGAACAAGATTAGTTCAAAGAAGAGTGTAGAAACTTAACCATGAATTAACCTTTTTCTTTTTCTTTTGTTTTAACACAAATACAAATAAAAATCCATATATAATCATAAGGTGTGAGTCTTATATTGCCACCATCTTCTATGTATATAGAACCATGATAGAATGATGTATGTATGTATGTGTGCATGCACATCCATACGTGCATGAACAAGAATGAATGCATACATGCATGCATACATCTAAAAGGACAAGAAAGGATTTCTAGTGAGAAAATAATGGTCAAATGATAAATCAATACTTGATTTAGCAATCCGGTCATATCACATACGACCTAACCAAAAGCAAGCCGCCCGATTAATATACGGTATCTCATACACGCATTTTAACTGGGTCCATGCGCATATCGCATATGCGCTCCACAACGTTTCGCCTGGACTAGGTAACTCCTTTGTGGGACTCTAAGACTCGTCAATACGCCGGCAGTAGGTAATGATCATATCAAGCACCCCCAAGCCGCAAGCGGTCAGCTAAACGTAACGGCCACCTGAGTATTGAGCGATCAGAAGAAAACAAGCGAACCTGCTACAACTCCCGTCGAGCCAACCGGCAACACTACCGTACAGTCCGGTCTCTTCGTCAGATATGCTGCATATCGAGTCTAGGGACGGTAACGTCGACCCCAATAACTCAATAAGTCGTGCCGATGAAAGATCTATAACAGATCGAGAAACTACTGATAACACTTATCAGCAAATCACAACAGCCCTGGTCAGGGACTTACTGATATAGCCAGTCGAGCACAGCACAGCATCAACTCCCAATACCGAGAGAGACGAAACCCCTCCTATGGCTCATCCCCTTCGTGTGTCTCGGGACTGTACCCAACGGCCACCTGTTTGCATGACTCAGTAGAGCTGTGGTAGGGTGGTAATCAAAGTACAGTGGGAGAACACACAAGACTCTATGACGATATCGGGTTTACAGACTAACCTGCACCAGTGTCACCTGAGAACTGCTATCCGACGATAGATATAATTCCATATAGGAGTTCTCGGCGAGTCCGTCCAGTGTACCCAGTCACCACTGAGCACCCGTATACGATCTCGATGTCAAACATCGATGAATGTGGGAACATCCATCGCCCATCATATGGGTCTAGTGTCATATACGCTAGTCTACTCCGGTATATCGATGCCCCGTCTCGATACACCTACGACTAGGGACATTCCAGGATATGCTTATAAACTACTGATGTCCCACTAGTATGATCTCTATCATAATCACAGTAGTCAAGTCAATATCCTCAGGGCGTTATCAACATGTATGAATGAATAAAAGCATGGTCAAATCAGCATGTCAGATAAAGAATAATCAGATAGCATACTATCATGTCGAGCAAGAATGTACACTGAATATATATATATACATGTATAAATACATCCACTATCACATAATGGCCTCTAGGGCATACATATATCCAACAATCTCCCACTTGCACTAAGGCCGGTTATTGGCGTATCTCATACCCAACATCTCAAAAAGTCGCTCATGCTGCGGCTGAGGGAGGTCCTTGGTGAGTGGATCCGCGGCTTTATTCTTTGTGTCTACTCTCTTAATCTCGATCTCGCGGCGATCTACAATCTCCCGGATCAAATGAAAGCGCCTCAGGATGTGTCTGGATCACTGATGGGACCTGGGCTCCTTGGTTAATGCCATAGCCCCATTATTATCACAATACAATGGTATTGGATCAATAATGGTTGGAACTACTCCTAGCTCCGGGACGAACTTCCTCATCCAGACGGCTTCCTTGGCGGCATCATTTGCAGCAATGTACTCAGCCTCCATCGTAGAGTCTGCAACGGTATCCTGTTTGGAACTCTTCCAACTTACCGCCCCTCCGTTGAGGGTAAATACAAACCCTGAGATAGATTTGATGTCGTCCTTATCTCTCTGGAAGCTCGAATCGGTAAAGGCCTCCATTTGGAGATCTCCATTACCATACACCAAGAACAATTCTTTAGTCCTTCGCAAGTACTTAAGAATGTTCTTCACAGCTATCCAGTGATTCTCCCCTGGGTTTGATTGATACCTGCTTACAACACTAAGTGCATAAGCTACATCTGGGCGTGTACATAACATCGCATACATTATAGATCCTACTGCCGAAGCATAGGGTATAAGCTCATGCGAGCTCTCTCTTCATCGGTCTTTGGACAAGAATCCTTGGAGAGAGTGACCCCATGGCAAGCGGGTAAGGCACCCCGCTTGGAGTCTTCCATACTAAACCTTTTTAAGATGGTGTTGATGTACTTGGTTTGGGACAATCCCAATAACCTTTTGGATCTATCCCTATAGATCCTTATGCCTAGAATGTATGTGGCATCACTCAGGTCCTTCATGGAGAACCTTAGTGATAAGAAAGATTTGACCGACTGTAGCATAGGAATATCATTTCCTATCAGAAGAATGTCATCCACGTACAATACGAGGAATGTGACAGCTCTCCCTACAGCCTTCTTATAAACACAAGGTTCATCTAGATTTTTGATGAAATCAAACTCTTTGATAACATCATCGAAACAGATGTTCCAACTCCGTGATGCCTGATTTAACCCATATATGGATTTAAGCAATCTACATGCTTTCCCGCTGCTCCCACTGTCAATGAAGCCCTCCGGCTGATCCATATAAATGCATTCTTCTAAATCCCCATTTAGAAATGCCGTTTTAACGTCCATCTGCCAGATTTCATAGTCATAGTGAGGAGCAATAACAAGTAGGATCCGAATGGATTTAAGCATGGCTACGGGCGAAAAAGTCTCGTCATAGTCCAAACCTGGTCTTTGACGAAAACCCTTTGCCACAAGTCTTGCCTTGTAGGTCTCTACCTGCCCATCTACACCAATCTTTCTTTTAAAGATGCATTTGCATCCCACAGGTTTTACCCCAGGGGGTACAATGTCCAAAGTCCAAACTTTGTTGGTGTACATAGACTCTATTTCGGATCTCATGGCATCCAGCCACTTCACAGAGTCACCACTCGTGATACCTTGCTGAAAACTGGTAGGATCATCATCCTCTATGATGCAGTCTTCTCTGTCACCATCAATGAGGAAACCGTAGTACCTCTCCGGTGGGCGAGAAGTCCAACCAGACCTACGGAGTGGCCGAGGTTCCTCGGTTTCTATTGCAACAACCGGTTCAACCAAGTCGTCATTTGTAGTTTGTGTCTCTAGAACCTCTTCTAGATCCACCACATTGCCATCATCTTTATCTGTGAAAAACTCTTTTTCTAAGAATATGTGATACCGTATTGCCATAGTTTTCTGATTTGTAGTTTGTGTCTATTTATAGACTAAAGCGGATATAGCGGAGATAGCTCATATATTTTTGATGTGACAGTCATGGGCTTTGACTTCATCAGAACAGGGGATGGATCTGTTAAGAAGGTAGTAGGGTGTGATGTCCTGGTATTTGGATGACATACACATAGTAGGAAATGAAATTCCTATACTACGATCGGTTATACTGTGGTTGTCACATAGTGGTTTCTCCATATAGGATATGGATATAATATCAGGCATTCTGGTTACTAGATGTATGGTTTTAGATCTAGATTTGGGTAGTTTCCCAATCTGGGTACTTAGACAGTATTCTAAAGATGTTTTAGAATGGAAGACTCCTGGCATGGTGATGTACCTGCAGGTGATGGAGTCACCCTCTCCAAAGGTGTCTTATAGACTAAAGGGGAGAGGGATGTGCATGATTGACATATCACTTGCTCAGGCAATTGAGTCAATCATGAGATGTCAAGTACCATACCAGATATTGTTTTTGCACTAGATGCAATAAGTTGATATTAATCTAATCCTGGAGAAACGTTCGGAAGAAGTTTTAGAACATAAGTGGTTGTTCTAGGGATTTGATAACGACAGCCTCCTTCGTGAGACAGTTATCATTCCAGGCTTCCAAGGTGACCCGGATGACAGAGTGACTGTCAGAGTTATAGTTTTCCCTCTGACGAGGGGCAGTAGTTTGGACAGGCGGTCCAAGCGGATACTGGGGGGAGGCATGGTGCAGGCTACTGATTAAATTCAGTTGACGATACAGTCTAAGAAGTTTGCTGGATTTGGAGTTCATTTATGAACTGGGTCCCATCAGATATCCAGACATATTCTAAGACAGGTATTGCTCATTTCGGGAGATTTCTTTCTCAGCGAACTTGAGACAATGAGAGACATAGAAAGAAACATCAGGGTGGATCCACTCACCGAGGCTATTTCTCGAACACAATAGTTTTACAAACGAGCTTTGTGAAACTGATTAGTAGACGAGTTGGATGTTTGGTATCACACGAGCTGTGAGTACGCGACATCGCAATAATTAGCCTTAAGTGCAAGTGGGAGATTGTTGGATATAGTGCCCTCAAAGTCAATTATTGATCACAGGTGCGTGATTGCAATGATTTAGGGAGGACCTATACCGGTAGGACAGTCTTGCTCGAGATGATAGTATGCTATATGGTTTGTCTTTATCATCGTGTATATGCTTTAGTTCACTATTGCATGTTGATAGAGCCCATAGGATTCTTGCTTGACTACCAGCAGTATGATGGCGATCATATATGTAGGAGCTGGGGTCTATAAGCACATCCTTAAAGTGTCTCTAGTCATGGGAGTTTCGAGACAGGGCATCGATACTCCAGAGTAGACTGGTGTATACAGTCGAGACCTCGACGAGAGGTGGTGGCCGGTCTCACAAGCCATTGATGTCAGTTGGTTCACCTAAGATGTATACAGGTGCTCATTGGGTTATGAGTACACCGGACAGGACTCGCCGGGAACATGCTAGTTGGTATTATACATACAGTTCCCAGGTGACATGTGTACAGGTTAATCTGTCGACCTGAGATGGTCATTTGTCTCGTGTGAGTTCCCACAATGCTTTGATTACTACCCTACTACGGCTCAAAGGAGTCGTGCAAACAGGTTTTAGTTGGGTACAGTCCCGAGCCACATGGAGGCAGTGAGCGGATCGTCGGGGATTCGTCTCTCCCGGTATTGGGGGTGAGATCGCTCTGTGTTTGGGAGAGCCATTACACGAAATCCCTGGCCAGGGTAATCGAGATTTACTGGTAAGTATTCCAGTAGTATCTCAGGGTGTTCTGGGCTACTCTCCCACACGACTTATACCGCTATTGGGGGTCTGACGTTTACCAGCCCCCTAGGCCCTATATGCGATATTCATAAACGAACAGACCGGACTGTACGGATATTGTCACCTTCAGGCTCAGTAGGGTTTCTGGATGAGTTCGCTCGTCAGCTTCCCTTCCGATCAATACATGGGCGACCGTTACGTACAGCTAGTAACTCTGACGTGCTTGTGGTTAAACCCACTGCCAGTGTATTGATGAGTCATTAGAGTCCCCCACAGACTGTTTCCTAAGTTTGGGCGAAACGTTGTAGAGGCCGTATGGTTTTATGGTAGGGTTCGAACATGCACGTGCACTTGTGCACGTGTCATGGTTCGGACAAATAATACTAGTGGGCTTTGGTTTAAGCCGGATCTTAGTATTATATTTTGTAGGAATATTTTTTTCTCGTTGCATTCGAATTCGGTCGGAATACAAATGCGGGTATGTATATACAGTTGTGGGGTAATCCTGTAATTCGTTACGGGATTACTTTTGATATTACCACTTTTTCTCCGCTTGATTAAACATTATTTTTAATGTTTAATTATTGGTTAAAGTTCGCGTATCTTTTTTTTTTGGCCATATTTCCTTCATCTTTGCACAATGGCTGAAATTATCAATTTGTAGTGGGCTTATTATGATGAGGTGTCCCTAGCATTTATTAAGCATGGGTTTGATTGGCATGGGCAGCATGTTTTTGTCAGTGGTGATTGATGAGTGTTTGTTTTTTAATTGTTGCATTATTGAAATAAAAAGCTTACACTCACTACACTTGAAGCTAAGGCTCACCCCATCTTCTCAAATTCCCTGTGAACATCCAGTGAGTGGCCGAGAGCACAATTTCAGCCCCCCTTGATTTTTTGGCCGAGCCCATTGGTTAGGGTGAGGAAATTCTCATTGCAATTTACATAGCTCATTTCATCACACATCCAAATGGCAACTTCATTTACCGTCACCCAATCCATTGGGTGCCTTGAGACAAAGTATTCTACACTTTCTCTACTTCATTCTTGGACATGTCGGCTGGCAAACTTCATGTACGAGTTGCTTCAGATTGAAGCGGGAGCCCGTATAAAGATTCGATGACGTGGTGCCACTTCGACGGGCCTGATCGGGGAGCAGACTTCGTCGGCACAGCAGCGAGGAGTTAGGTGCGGAGATTGAAGACCGAAGGACACAGATCGATCGGTATAATCTTTCCAAACTCTTTTACAGTTTGCTAGAATACGGTTAATGGAACGATCCGGGTATTTGGTTGCGGTAGCGCCTGTTTTGTAAAAAGTTTTTGTTCCGCATTTGGCCTCGTTTAGATGGCCGGGGAGCTGCCGTGACCCAACAGATAGGTCTTCGATACGCCAGTGCATGGCCCTAGTGCAAGTGGGAGATTGTTAGTGTAAATGCCGTAGAGGCCATTGTTGTAACATACTAGTTTGTATATTACTTAATGGAAGCTTGGGATATTCACAGTTGTATTAATAGTCTTGCTCAAAATGGTAGTATGCTACATGGTTTGTTTCTACTTCAATATGTGCATGTGTTTATTTTAGCATATCGCTTATACATATTAGTAGAGCCCATAGGATCTTTGCTTGATTACCAGCGTTGTGATGGCAATCACAGTAGTGGGGGATGGGTAATCTATAAGCACATCCTTATACAGGTCCCTAGTCGTAGGATTATTGAGACGGGGCATCGATACTCCGGAGTAGACTAGTGTATACGCTTCTCATCCCAGCAGGGGAGATGGTCTGTCCCACAGCCATTAGTGCGTCATACTGGAGATAGTATGCAGGTGCTCGTTAGGTTACGAGTACACCGGACATGACTCATAGGGAACTGCTGGTGAGTATTATACCTATCGTCAGATAGCAGTTCCCAGGTGACATGAGTACAGCTTAGTCCGTCGACTTGACACTGCCAATTCGCCTAGAGTGTGTTCCCACTGTACTTTGATTACTACCCTACCACGGCTCAAAGGAGTCGTGCAAACAGGTAGTAGTTGGGTGCAGTCCCGAAGCATTTGGAGGCAGTAGCGGTTAGACAGGATTCATCTCTCCCGGTAATTGGGGGTTGATATTGCGCTGTGTCTGGAGAGCCATTACACAACTAAGCCAAAATATTGAATGCTTAGCACCGCAGGGGGGAAGGCTTCCGGTGGAGACGTCGGGAACAAGGTGATCACCCCGGCTCCCAATGCCGAAGCTCCTGCTAGAGTTGCCGACCCTCAGGCCGCCACCCCGGCTTCCGACGCCGGCGCGGAGCACATCGAGATCCTCCCAGGCCCCAAGGCCTGAGCTTCTCTGCCTTACTTTTTTCTTTTCTTGTTTTTTGTTTTGGAATTTTGTAAGCCTTCGGGCGATTTTGTAAGGCTGAGGAGCCCACAATACCTTTTTAAAGACTCCCGAGTTGTGAATAAAGCCCTTTTGCAGAAATTTTGTATTTTGTGTGGTAATGTTTTCATTTTCCTCGCCTGGAGAGCGCTAACTCGGCGACCAGTCCTATAGTTGGCGATCGCACGTCGAGTTAAATCCAATTATTTTTGAAGTGCAGAAAGACTGGTATAAGGTCGGCGTCCTTATGGCCCCAAAGTCGAGGTGGCGATCGCTCGTTGAAAGTACGTCGGTTGGTACCTCCGAGTAGAAAGATGTAGATTTGCCTATTTCCTCGAGTTGGACCGGCGACCACCTCTCTTTAGATTGGTCGGCGTTGCCGAGGTTGAGGGCTTCTGATCTTTAGTACAAACGGGTAGGGAGTTACCCACTAAGGATAGACCGAGCAGGGAAGCTGCTCGGTGTCCTCTTGAGGAGGGCTTTGGATCCTTGGCATCGGTGGGTAGTAAACTACCAGCCATGGATGGACCGAGCAGGGAAGCTGCTCGGTGACCTCTTGGCAAGGGCTTTGATCCTTAGTGTAGATAGGTAAGGAGTTACCCACTAAGGATGGACCGAGCAGGGAAGGTGCTCGGTGCCTCTTGGCGAGGGCTTTGATCCGTGGCATCGGTGGGTAGTAAACTACTAGCCAAGGATTGACCGAGCAACGAAGTTGATCGGTGGCCTCTTGAAGAGGGCTTTGATCCTTAGCGTCGGTGGGTAGTAAACTACCAGCGAAGGATAGACCGAGCAAGGAAGCTGCTCGGTGGCCTCTTGATGAGGGCTTTGATCCTTGGCGTCGGTGGGTAGTAAATACCATCCAAGGATAGACCGAGTAGGGAAGCTGCTCAGTGGCCTCTTGATGAGGGCTTTGATCCTTAGTGTAGATGGGTAAGAAGTTACCCACCAAGGATGGACCGAGCAGGAAAGCTGCTCAGTGGCCTCTTGACGAGGGCTTCGATCCTTGGCGTCAGTAGGTAGTAAACTACCAGCCATGGATAGACTGAGCAGGGAAGCTGCTCGATGGCTTCTTGATGAGGGCTTTGATCCTTTGCGTAGATGGACAAAAAGTTACCCACTAAGGATGGACCGAGCAGGGAAGCTGCTCTGTGGCCTCTTGACGAAGGCTTCGATCCTTGGCGTCGGTGGGTAGTGAACTACCAGCTATGGATAGACCGAGCAGGGAAGCTTCTCGGTGGCCACTTGATGAGGGCTTTGATCCTTAGCGTTGATGGGTAAGAAGTTACCCACTAAGGATGGACCGAGCAGGGAAGCTGCTCGGTTTTGCGAGGCGTTGCCCGACCTTCCTTGGTGGGTGGATATCGGGAAGAGTGACCGTCGCGGGCGGCATGTGGCAGAAACGCATAGGTGAGGCGAGGCGTTCCAAGATCCGTATCGTTCCGACTTCGATTCGTCGAGAAATACGGGATGCCCGCCATGTGGCGGTATGATATTGGAAGAATTGAGCGAATCCCAGGATTCGCGCTCATGCGCGTGCAAATTTGGGCTCTTGGGGATTCTGTAGAGGCTATAAATAGAGAAGTAGATGGGTTTGTTTCAGCATTGCATTTTTGAGATGGCCGGGCGTATTTACACGATTGAATAGATCATCTCTCCCGACGACGTCTATCTGTACGACCAGTCCGTTTCTGAGGAGAGGTACCGGGGTGTTGTCCAGCGCCTCGAGGATCACATCGGCCGTCTACTTCCTCGCCGGTCGCCCCTCCTCCAATTGCTGTTGTACGCAATTTGGAGGAGGTCTACGAGGCTGTACAACCCGCTCTCCGAGGAGCTGCTGGACAAGGTGCTCGACAAAGTGCGTATGATCTACGTCATCGGCCTCATCTCGAAGATCAGGCACGACCGATCTGTGGCCCTCATTTTGGGGTGCTTCCAAAAGAGACAAATAGTAAGCCAGGACTTGGCAGATAGAGCACCCGGCGCTTCCGTGGCGTCCCCAGTTCGTGGGCAGCATCAGCGGTGGCGAGCTGAAGAGGCCAGGGCGCGGCTGGCGTAGATCTCCACGGAATATCACCAGCAGTGCTTCCTTGACCCCGTTCCCGATCTGTTGTAATTTTAAATTTTTTTATGTAAGGCTGAGGAGCCCACAATACCTTTTGATAAATAAATAAAGCTCTCCTTTTTGCGACGTTTTATTGTTTCCTTTTTGTCTTCTGGGTGCATTTGAGTATTTTCGTGAAACAAAATCCGTGAGCTTTGAACTGAGGAAGAGGAAAACATATAGGGGGAGTTCCTTCTTATAAAAAAAACTTAGAAAAATTTGCATCGCTTTGTCAAAAAAGAAACATATACTCATAGATATACTTTTCAAAGGTACAACTTGAGCTTCTCGGCGTTGTAGGGCCCTGGAAATTTGCGACCCGCCGCGTCTTGTAAGTGATAGGCCCTGCCGGGCAAGACTTCGGAGACGAGGAACGGGTCATCCCACTTCGGAGAAAGCTTGTGCAATTTGCCCTGATCAACAAACTCGTTCCTCCTTAGGACCAAATCTCCAGTTTTGAAGGCGCGATGCTTGACTCGTGCGTTGTAGTAGCGGGCAGTTTGCTGTTGATAAGCGGCAGCTCTGATCTGTACCCGGTCCCGCTTCTCCAACAAGATGTCCAAATTAGTCCGGAGGGCCGAGGTGTTTGCTTCGTCATTGAAATGCTCGACCCTATAACTGTGTAACCCGATCTCTGCTGGGACCATCGCCTCGGTGCCGTAGCAGAGGATGAAAGGGGTCTCTCTAGTGGGGGTCTTCTTCGATGTGCCCAAGGCCCATAAAAACCGGGGTAATTCGTCGACCCAACAGTCCTGTCGTCCTTCCAGGAGAGCTCGAAGACCTCGAATGACATCCCGGTTAGCGACCTCGGCCTTCCCGTTGCACTGAGGGTGCGCGACCGCGGCGAACTTCATCAGTATATGGTATTCGCTGCATAACCCTTTAACTTTTTCGTTTTCGAAATTTGTCCCATGGTCGGTGATGATACACCTCGGGATCCCGAACCAGAATATTATGTTGTTCTGCAGGAAATTGATGGTCGTGGTGGCGTCCGGTTTCTGATGGGGGTAGCCTCGATCCACCTCGTAAAGTAGTCCACTGCAACAAGGATGTATTTGTGCCCGCCCGTACCAGTATGGAATTGGCCTATCATGTCCATTCCCCACTGGGCAAACGGCCAGGGGGAGGTTAGGGCCGTTAACTCGGTAGCCGGAAAGCGGGGTATGCTGCAATGGAGTTGGCAGCTTTTGCACCTTCTGACGAGCTTCTGAGCATCCTGAAAGATGGTCGGCCAATAGTCTTGGAGGAGTGTCATTCGGGATAAGGTGTGATCCCCTTGATGTGCTCCGCCGACCCCTTCGTGAACCTCATGGAGGATGTAGTCGGCTTCGTAGGGATCGACGCACCGAAGCAGGGGTTGAGTGAAGGATTTCTTGTAGAGGTTCCCTCTGCTCCAGAAGAAATGGCGGGCTTTGGCTCGGAGGCGGCGGGCCTCCCCTCGTTCTCCGTGGAGCGTACCTTCCTTCAGGAATTCCACAAGGGGCTTCCTCCAATCCCGGCCTTCTTCCCAGGCCTTGTAAACTTGTAGTGATGTCGCTCTATCCTCCATGCTGGGCCGTGGATAGATCTCAAAGAGGATATTTCTCTTGTTGTTGGCAGTGTAGAGGAAGCTAGCTTGCTCAGGGTGTCGGCCTGGGCGTTTAGGTGCCGAGAGATCTGCTCCACTTGAACTTCGTCAAAGTCCTTTCATAGTCTTCTTACCTCGGCTAGGAATTTCATTTTCAGAGGTTCCCGTGCCTCGAAATGGACGGTCACTTAGCCAACGACCAGAGCGGAGTTGCTGCGGATTTGGATCGTCTTCAGTCCCAATCCGGAGGCAATTCACAGTCCAGCTAGCAAAGCCTCGTACTCCACGAACCCGAGCTTCAAAGAATACTCCATCTCTGCCTCATTCGGGCCTCTCATGATGAGGCTCGCACCACAGCCTGTTGGATATAGTGCCCTCAAAGTCAATTATTGGATCGCAGGCACGTGATTGCGATGATTGAGGGAGGACCTATACCGGTAGGAAAATCTTACTCGAGATGATATTATGCTATCTGGTTTGTCTTTATCACCGTGTATATACTTTAGGTGACCTTACAGATCACTATTTCATGTTGATAGATGTTAGGTTTACCTAGCACCTAATGAAGGGTTTGGTAGCATCACATGTCTCAAAATTAAATTTTTAAGGTGCTAGGTGAACATACAAAGAATCGTCACTAGAAAATTAGGGTTTCATAACTTGAACAACATCACAAGTAAGAAAGACTAGGGTTTTGAGAGTACAACTTTTGTAGCTCCCTACGCTAGACTCCTTGGCCACTTGAGGGTTGGAAAAAGGTTCGCTTGAGCTCTTCTAATGTCCACGATGATCCACCCGAAGCTTCTTTGCCCAAAGCTCCTTGCTTTACTCGATGTATCAATGGAGTAGAGCAAACACCCTACACAAACCGGCTTGATGTGTGTAGTATGATGATGTGGTTTGTTTTCTCACTTCAAAATCCTAACTTGATTACTCTTTTGCTTACTTGAAAGAACTAGAGAGTAAGAGAGAGAGGAGGAAGAAGATGATGGCTTTTTAAGCTCAAGATAATGATAAGCTGAATATGAAAAATAGAAAATATAAGTATATATATTTTCTACTCTTCATCTCAAACCATGGTTACATAATAAAGATATTATTGTACTTGAGTTAAAAGACAAATGGAAGATTAACTCATGGTTAAAAAGTGGGTGAACAAAGGTTAGATTAGAGAAGAGTGTAGAAGATAACCATGGATTAATCTTTTTCTTTTCTTTTAAAAAAAATACAATATATATCCAAATATATAATCATAAGGTGTGAGTCTTATATTGCCACCATCTTCTATATATACAACCATGATAGAATGATGTATGCTTGTATGTGTGCATGCACATCCATATGTGCATGAACAAGAATGAATGCATACATGCATGCATACACCCAAAAAGACAAGAAAAGGATTTCTAGTGAGAAACTAATGGTTAAATGATAAATCAACACTTGATTTAGCAACCCGGTCATATCACATACGACCCGACCAAAAGAAAGCCGCCCGATTAATATACGGTATCACATATCCCTATTTAATCGGGTCCCCGCGCATATCTCATATGCACACCACATCTTTTCGCCTGAGCCAGGAAACTTCATTGTGGGACTCTAAGACTCGTCAATACGCCGGCAGTAGGTAATGATCATATCAAATACCTATAAGCCACAAGCGGTCAGCTAAACGTAACGGTCACCCGGGTATTGAGTGATCAGAAGAAAACAAGCAAACCTGCTACAACTCCCGTCGAGCCAACCAGCAACACTACAGTACAGTCCGGTCTCTTCGTCGGATATGATGCATATCGAGTCTAGGGATGGTAACGTCGATCCCAATAACTCAATAAGTCGTGCCGATGAATGGTCTATAACAGATCGAGAAACTACTGATAACACTTATCAGTAAATCCCAACAGCCCTGGCCAGGGACTTACTGATATAGCCAGTCGAGCACAGCACAGCATCAACTCCCAATACCGGGAGAGACGAAACCCCTCCTATCGCTCATCGCCTTCGTGTGTCTCGGGACTGTACCCAACGGCCACCTGTTTGTACGACTCAATAGAGCCGTGGTAAGGTGGTAATCAAAGTACAGTGGGAGAACACACAAGACTCTATAACGATCTCGGGTCTACAGACTAACCTGCACCAGTGTCACATGAGAACTGCTATCTGATTGATACGAATTTCTCGTTGTGTATATGTAGAAAATGTACATAGAAATCACAACCAAAAATATTTGACCGCAATCAATAACGGTGTCGGATGTAGCGCGTTAGTAAGTGCGGATCACCCACAGGGATTGCGCGATTCGTTCGTATCTTGTTTTGTTTGAATCGAAACTTTAATAGAAAAGAAAAGAAAACGAAAATGATTCAAGATTTTTATCGATGAGTTTCAAGTATCACTATTCTAATCAAGAATCAAGAAAACGATAAACATCAAGAATCATTGCATCGATAGAATTCCAATCAATTTAGGGTTCAAGATTTGAAGTAAAGCTCGTAGAAATCGATTCGGTTGTAAATGTGAAGAAGATTCAAGATTACGATTTCTTATCTATTAACAAATTGATGCTAAATCGATGTAGAATTCATCGAGGATCAAGGATCTTGCGAAGAATTAGGGTTCATCATCCTATCCTTTGTCCTTCCGATGAGTCACATTCACTAGATAGCTTCTTGAAAGTTGGATGACCGATCGTTGATCTCTAGATCGTGCGAAAGGAATCAAGAACGCATTCGCATCGATCTAGATCATCAATCATTCAATTTTCAAGAATTTACAATTTTTTTAAGACTTAAGAAATCGTTTAAAGATTTGTCAACATCATCATTTTACACTCGTTTCGATTCCTCCACGAGCGGAGTTTTATTCAAGAATCATCACAAAGTACATATTCAAGAATCGAAATATAAGCATAATGCTCGAATTGAAATGTAAACAAGTTTAAAGAATCTTCACCTTTATTACATCAACAAGTAGTTACAACTCTCAAGATTTACAAGAGGTAGGAACTTCACTCGTCGAATCTAGCATCGCTCGGCTCCTTGAGTCTTGGATCGCTTGGATCTCGTGCTCCGTTGAAATCCGGTTCCGCTTCTAAAGGATCTTGAAGACTTGCTTGGCTTGCACTCAAAGGATCTTGAGGTTTCTTGATTTTGGATTGGATTAGGGTTAGGGTTTTGACACAAGTCTTGTCACTAGACTTGTGGGTGGAAATTTGGGGAAGATGAAGAATTGGAGAGATTAGGGATTGATCAACTAAGGATTCAACAACTAATGAACAACCAAGGAATGAACAAGTGAGCCTAGGGGTTTATTTATAGGTTTTCCAAACCCTGGGTCTAGGAATTCAAATTTGAGTTTTCCCTCCAAAAGATAGTTAGAGGAAGAGGCTTCTAGAAGTAATTAGTTAGGGGATTAGCTTCTACCCTAAGCTAGGAGGTTAGGGGGAAGGTTCTAGATCCTTAATAGAGTTTAAGTGAAGCTTGTTAAGGAAGCTAGGGGTATTTAGTTAGGAACCCTAGGTTTGCTGAACTGGTAGAAGCTTCAGGAGTATTCTGGGACTTGCAATGGCTTTCTGAAGTGTAGGTACGGAGATAAGAGTTATGAAGCAAATTTGAAGTGCTGACGTGGACCAGCCGCCGCAGAACCGCGGCGCAAGGCGGCTCCGGCCGCGGTTCCGCGGCCAAGTTGATGGCTTGTGGCTTCATCTTTTCAGAGTTGCTTTGTTCTGCATTTGAATGTAGATTCTGATATGTTGAATTATGTAATTCACTTTATATTAATACCAGATTCCAAATCCATGAGTTGGCGTCTTTTTAACAGTCTTCGTTTGTAAATTTGACCGATCTTCTGTAATGTCCTGCACAGACTTCGAAACACAAGTTGCGATATATAGGAACGATGTCATGCTATGAAATGCAGTCAATTTCCCTTATAGTGCCGATTTTAAAGTCTAACACATGCAATCTGATATTTAACGACTGTTTTGCTAATATGTGCTATATGAATGCCGAACACTTCTAGATGAGTGCAAATGATAGGGAAATTGCCGGTTTAAAGATGCAGTATTTTCGACTGATCAAATTACCCCAAACTTATTTTCGATCGTCTCGAGCGAACTTTATTAAAAAGAGAAGGAGAAAATAAAGAAAGAGAAAAACTAACTAGCACACTTTCGTAGGCAACACAATTGCACTGAGCACGTGCAACAAGCCTTTAAACCTCAAGGTGTCCCTAGTAGGAGGAGTGTTGTCTCCTGAGAGTTTTCAGCGGATTGCACCCACAAAATCCAATAATAAAAGGAAGATCATGAAATTTACATTTAAAGATAAGAATTGTAAAAGAAAGACTTTGAAAATTAGGGTTTCCAACTAAGCTAGCTTTTCGGTTGTCATGAGCCCTATCTTAATAGTCATGAAAAGATGTTAGAAATCACGTCCTCCCTCAATAAAACATCGTCTGATTCTTCATTCCTATCTTTCTTCCAAACATCGATCATATAACCCTGTGTGTGTGTAAAGACATCCCTACACCCGGAGAATTCAATTCAAGCTATCATATTCTTGCCCATCAGCCTCGGTACTTTTTAATTAATGAATATTTAGATGAGATTGCTCACAGACTTTCATGCGACCGTTAATACTTCTTGAGGTACTAACCGACCGATTACTCATGTGCTTGCTTATTTGGTGTTTTTCTTCGTCTTGCACCACCTAAGGCTTAGCTGTGACTCCCAGACCAGTTGGCCTTAGGGCACTAGGTGAAGAAGCACCCTCGCTATATTTTTTTTATTGCTGCCTTGGCGATAACAAAACCAGTGTTCATTTTTCTCACCACTTTATATTTTCTTCATTTTTTTTATTTCCTTCATACTTTTGGCTTTAAGACAAGAGCATTTCAAGGTATCCTCTACTATCCGAGGCTTTAAGACGTGTGTAAGTGCGAATAGCAGGGTATCAACGTTCAAAATGTTTGGCTTCCAGAATAGAAACTATTTTTCAGACTTATTTTTATCCTCAGATTTGTGACGTCCTTCATCTTACTAACCCTTGGGACAACGGCTCATAACTACTTATTACTAGTTCGTATAAGAAAACTTCTAATTTTCTTGATTTTCTTAAATTTTTCTAATCTCATGGATATAATTTTTCACTATCTAAACTTTCATTATCTTATTTATGTACAAAAAAATGTTTAAATATTAAAATATTTTGAAATTTTAAAATTTTTTCAATTTTTATGGATTTTAAAATTTTTAAATTTTTATAGGTTTTTAAAAGAAATGTTTTGTACTTATGCAAATGATATGCAAATGATGCAAAAATAAGCACAAACCTCCCCCAAACTTGTTTTCAACAGTGTCATCACTGTTGCCAACCGTTATATCTACAAAACCTGTAAACCTGGGAGGAATTTATTAGTGGGGGCAAAATATATAAGTGAAGAACCACCCCCCCAAACTTACTCTTTTCACTCACCTCCATTCAAAAAGATGATGCAGTGATATACAGGACATGAAGGTGAGACGGAGGAATTTTAATCCAAATAAAATGGCTCCTGTAAGAACAGGAGCTCCTCCGTGGGGTCAGTGGAAAAATACGGCTTTAGTCTATGTCCACTCACTTTGAAAGATGTGCCGTTTTTAACATTTTCTACTTCTACTGCCCCGTGCGGGTATACAGACCGCACAACAAAAGGTCCCTTCCACCGAGATCGAAGCTTACCCGCGTGAAGGTGTAGTCGTGAATCATAAAGAAGGACTTATTGACCTTGTGTAAATGTTTTCCTCAAAATGTTTTTATCGTGAAAAACCTTGGTCCTATTCTTTACAATCACAGCGTTATCATAAGCTTCATCGCGGAGTTCGCTTAGCTCATTTATTTGCAGCTTCCGAAAGTTGCAGTCTTGGTTTAAGTCAAAATTGATTTCCTTAATAGCCCACAATGCTTCATGCTCAATCTCGACGGGTAAGTGACATGCCTTCCCAAACACTATCATATATGGAGACATCCCTAGGTCGGTTTTAAATGCAGTTCGGAATGCCCAAAGAGTATCCGTCAGTTTGGTCGACCAGTTTTTTCTATTCTTAGCAACAGTCTTCTCCAGGATTAATTTGATCTGTCTATTTGAGATTTCAGCCTGCCCGCTTGTTTGGGGATGATAGGGTGTAGAAAGTCGGTGGTTGATTGCGTATTTCCGCATCAGAGTCTCGAAAGACCTGCTGCAGAAATGTGTCCCATTATCACTAATAATAGCGCGTGGGTGTCCAAATCACGAAAATATATTCTCTTTTAAGAACTTAATGACAACTTTCCTGTCATTAGTGCGACATGGAATGGCTTCAACCCACTTTGAGACAATCAACCGCCAGCAGTATGTACAGATTACCAAAGGAGTTGGGAAAGGGACCCATAAAATCAATGCCCCAAACATCGAATATTTCAACAACCAGAATGGGTTGCTGAGGCATTTCATTTCTCTGGGAGATTCTACCCGTGTACTGATATTGTGTACATGTTTTGCAATAGTCAAATGCGTCCTTGAATAAGGTCGGCCGATAAAAACCACATTGCAGAACCTTCTCCGCCGTCTTTTTAGGACCGAAGTGCCCCCCACAGGCCTGATCATGACAAAAAGAAAGAACACTCTTGAACTCTTCTTTCGGGACACACCGGCGAATGATCTGATCAGGACAATACTTAAACAAATATGGATCATCCAAGTAAAAGTGTTTTACTTGGGATAGAAAACGGTATTTGTCCTGTTTCGACCAATCGCTGGGTATAAGTCCTGTGACAAGATAGTTCACAATATCCCTGAACCATGGTTCATTGGATACACTCAAGAGTTATTCGTCGGGAAACGAATCATTGATCGGCAGGGTCACAGGGGAAGAAGAGATGCGTGAAAGATGGTCGGCTACTAAGTTTTCACATCCTTTCTTATCTTTGATAACAAGATCAAATTCTTGTAACAGAAGGATCCGACGTATTAGCCGACCTTTTGCATCTTTCTTCGCCAGAAGACGTTTTAAGGCGGAATGGTCAGTGTACACAACTATAGGAGAGCCAATTAAGTAAGGCCTGAATTTTTCTAATGCAAATACAACCGCTAAAAGTTCTTTTTCGGTGGTCGTATAATTGATTTGTGCATCATTCAGGGTCTTACTTGAATAGTATATCATGTGTGGCATCTTTTCGATGTGTTGTCCTAAGACTGCACCTACTGCAAAGTCGGATGCATCACACATCAGCTCAAAGGGGTAGTCCCGATTTGGAGATGATAGAACGGGGGCTGAAGTGAGGGAGTGTTTAAGTGAGTCGAAAGCTGTCTCACAGTCCGAGTCAAAGTGGAAGGTCGTATCCTTGGCCAGGAGAAGCGTTAAAGGTCTAGCAATTTTGCTAAAATCCTTAATGAATCTCCTATAAAAGCCCGCATGGCCAAGGAAAGATCGAATATCTTTGACGCTTTTGGGATGAGGGAGGTTTTGAATGACATCTACCTTAGCTCTGTCAACCTCAATGCCTTTCTGTGAAATGACATGTCCAAGTACAATTCCTTCTTGGACCATAAAATGGCATTTTTCCCAGTTCAAAGTTAAGTTCTTCTCTTTGCAACGAGTAAGAACTGCGTCAAGATTCGATAGGCAATCAGAAAAGGAGTCTCCAAAAATCGAGAAATCGTCCATAAAGATTTCCTGAAAATTCTCTACCATATCAGAGAATATCCCCATCATACACCGCTGAAAGGTAGCGGAGCATTGCATAACCCAAAGGGCATGCGACTGTAAGCAAATGTACCAAAAGGACAAGTAAAAGTGGTTTTATCTTGATCCTTTTTGGCGATGGGGACCTGATTATAGCCTGAGTATCCATCCATAAAACAATAATACTCTCGTCCTGCTAATCGTTCCAGCATTTGATCAATGAATGGTAGAGCAAAGTGGTCTTTCCTCGTGGCAGCATTGAGTTTTCTATAATCAATACATACACGCCACCCAGTTTGGGCGCGTGTCTGAATCAACTCATTTGCCTCATTGGTAATAACAGTGATGCCGGATTTCTTAGGAACGACATGTATAGGACTCACCCATTGGCTATCGGAGATGGGGTATATAATACCATTATCACGGCATTTGACGATCTCTTTCATCACTGCTTCCTTCATGACGGGATTCAACCGTCTCTGTGGTTCTCGGGTTGGTCTGGCATCATCCATCACATGTATATGATGTTCAACAATCAAGGGACTAATCCCTTTGATGTCCGCCATAGTCCAACCAAACGCCTCTCTATTCGATCTCAATACCGATAAAAGTGCATTCTCTTGCTCTGATGCTAGAGAAGCGGATATTATAACCGGTAAGGACTCATTCTCACCTAAATAAGCATATTTAAGATGAGAAGGTAAAATTTTGAGATCTAATTCGGGTGGAGAAATGATAGAAGGTGGGATCATCGAGTGATTTTTGGAATTACAAAGAAGCTCAGAGCCTGTGAAAGATACAGACTCGGGTGGAGAAAAGTCAGGAGTGTAGGACTCAAGTGTAGGAAAAGTGTCCTCACTAAGATCATATATAAGATCAAACAGAGATGTGGTAATGTTGTCGAGATCTGTAAAGCAAAGTTCCTCAACTCCGCAACTATCGGGAGCGATCTCGTGGACAGAGCACACATCGAGAATATGAGCAGAGGGTTCTGATGGCTGACTTCCAACTTTGTAGATGTTTAGTTCAATGGTCATATTTCCAAATGATAAGTTCATTGAACCATTTGTACAGTTAATAACATCGTTGGAATTGGCAAGGAAAGGACGACCCAGAATCACTGGAATTTGGCCCCGGGGGTTTGCTACAGGCTGTGTGTCGAGTACAATGAAGTCTACAGGGAATACAAATTCCCCGACCTTTATCAACACATCCTCTAGTTCACCCCTTGGTTTGGTGATTGAACGGTCTTCCATTTGGAGAGTGCAGTAAGCAGGTTTTAGCACTTCAATCCCTAGTTGCTCATATACAGAATATGGAAGTAGGTTAACACTTGCGCCAAGGTCTAAAAGAGCACGATTTATGTTTTTACCCCCAATAGAAATCGATATCGTAGGACATCCTGGGTCCTTACGTTTCTTTGGTAGCTGGGGGATAAAAGCAGTGCTAATATTATTAGACATGAAGACCTTCTTCGGCACTTGAGTCTTCCTCTTCCTAGTGCACAAGTCCTTAAGAATTTTCGCATATGCGGGGACTTGTTGAATCGCATATAGGAGAGGGATGTTGATGTTAACCTGTTTGAACATTTCCATAATTTTCTCCATATGAGGACTCGTTCTATTACCCCTTAACCGATTCGGGTAAGGAGCTTTCGCAATAAGCGCTGGGTCCATCATAGGAGAAGGAAGAGGGGGTAGACGAGATCCCAAAAGAGGAGTGGGGACCGTCTGTGGAGAACTAGAAGGGCTATACTGAGGTGTCGAGCCTAGTGGGAAATGGAGAATAGGCACGCGAGAAGGTGGTGTGGTAGAAGAACAAGGATCAGAAGTAGAAGTGTGTGTGAGGAAAGGTCTCAGTCGGGGTGTTATTGATAGGATTTTCTATATCATCAATTCCTTCCCCGACATGGTTATTCAGCACTCTTCATGATCTCAACGTTGTGACGGCATTTACATTGTAATGCCCAGGATTCGGTAGGGGTTGAGACGGAAGTTTCCCTTTTTCTCTCGCACTCATCTCGGCTTTAAGTCGTGCGATTTCAGCTTCCATCGATCTGATACTCTCAGCTTGGGACGCTGAGTATTTCTTTATCTCACTGACGGAAGATCTAACCTCAGCCGATACCTCTATGAAATTTAACAAGAGTGATTTCATGGTTTGAGTGAATTGAGAGAGTTCGTCAGAACCGGTCAACTGCATAGGATTAGACTGTGCAGGAGTGTTGACCTGGTTGTGGAAATTTTGTGACTGGTAGGGGTGCTGAGTGAGTTGAAGTGGTTGCTGTTCTGGTGGAAGAGCCCTTTGAAAATTATTTTGGCTTGGAACCGTGTTTTGAGATTGTTGTTGGTTCCAAGCAAAATTCGGGTGATTCCTCCAACCCTGATTATACGTGGAAGAATATGGATCGTTTCTAGGTCTTTGAAATGCGGCATTAGTGTGCTCGTGACCTTGAAACGCAGAGTTTAATGGACATTCTTCCGTTAATTGAGACGGATCAGAACAGCAGCCACATACAGTTTTGGGGAGCGACATTGGGTTTAGGGAGGCTGCAGAAAATTTGTGTTCCATAGCGTCGAGCTTCTTTTGCATTGCTGCCATCTCAGCTCGAACACCTATGGACACATCTATTTGGTGTACGCCATCCCTATTCAATGATTGGGTTCCACTCTCCCACTGTAGTGATTTTTCAGCGAACTCTTCTAAAAATTTCCATGCTTCCCCATCATCCTTGGTCATAAAAGTACCTTGACACATGTTTTCAAGGTTCTGTTTCGTGTTTGGGTTAATGCCCTCATAAATGATTCGGCAAAGATCCCATCTCGGGATGCCGTGATGAGGACATTGAACCAATAGATCCTTGAAACATTCAAAGCATTTTGAAAATGGTTCAGTAGGGAGCTGGGTAAATTGATTCAGTTCGCTACGGATTCGAGCTGTCTTTTGCATAGGGTAAAATTTCTTAAGGAATGCCGCGACGAATTCTTCCCAATTCGTAATAGAGTGTGCGGTAGTGTTATATAGCCACTTCTCGGCTATATCGCACAAAGTAAATGGAAGAAGACGTAGACGCATAGCATCCACTGAAAGTTGTGACGTACCCATCATTGCGCATACGTTTTCAAATTTGGTAATGAAAACATTGTTGGAGATAGTGCCCTCAGAGTCAATTATTGGATCACAGGCACGTGATTGCAATGATTGAGGGAGGACCTATCCCAGTAGGACAGTCTTACTCGAGATGATAGTATGCTATCTGGTTTACCTTTATCATCGTGTACTGCTTTAGGTGACCTGACACGTCGCTATTACACGTTGATAGAGCCCCTAGGATTCTTGCTTGACCACCAGCAGTATGAGGGCGATCATATAAGTGGGAGCTGGGGTCTACAAGCATATCCTTAAAAGGTCCCTAGTCGTGGGAGTTTCGAGACCGGGCATCGATACTCCATTAGTAGACTAGTGTATACAGTCGAGACCCCGACGAGGGGCGGTGGCCGGTCTCACAAGCCACTGGTGTCAGTTGGATCACCTAAGATGTATACAGGTGCTCATTGGGTTATGAGTACACCGGACAGGACTCGCCGGGAACATGCTAGTTGGTCATATACCAGACGTCAGATGGCAGTTCCCTGGTGACATGTGTGCAGGTTAGTTCATCGACCTGGGGATCGTCATTTGTCTCGTGTGAGTTCCCACTGTACTTTGATTACTACCCTACCACGGCTCAAAGGAGTCGTGCAAACAGGTTTTAGTTGGGTACAGTCCCGAGCCACATGGAGGCAGTGAGCGGATCTTCGGGGGTTTCGTCTCTCCCGGTATTGGGGGTGAGGTCGCGCTGTGTCTAGGAGAGCCATTACACGAAGACCTTGACCAAGGCAGGAGATTTACTGGTAGGTATTCCAGTAGTATCTCAGGGTGTTCTGGGCTACACTCCGACACGACTTGTACCGCTTTTGGGGGTCTGACTTTTACCAACCCCCTAGGCCCGCCATGCGATGCTCATAGACGAACGGACCGGACTGTACGGATATTGTCACTGACAGGCTCAGTTGGGTGTCGGGGTGAGCTTCCTCATCGACGTCCCTTTTGGTCAATAGCTGGTGGCCCGTCACGTATTGGCTTATACCTCTGACGTGCTAGTGGTTAAATCCACAGCCATAGTATTGACGAGTCTTTAGAGTCCACCACACTTTCAGTTACTCAAGCTTTCGGGCGAAACGCTTTAGAGGCCGTATGGAGATATGGCAAGGTCCGATAAGATACGTGCGGTATTGCACGGATCAGGATCGGACAGTTTGTACTAGTAACCGTATAGTAATATGGCAAGGTTCGATCAGGTACGCGCGGTATTGCACGAATCAGGATATATATGTACGTCTATTTTCATAGAGTGAGATATACCTTTTGATATTATGTCGATGACATTTACCTATATCAGTGGATGGTTAGGTAAGGAGCATTGAACAGCGGTGTAATTCTTCTTAACCAAAAGTACAGTTTTCAACCTACGACACACAGTAAATGAGTCACTAGACTCAAGGGACTTATACAGAGTATTGTATGTTGTCCAGGGTCCATCAGGACAGAGGGGTTGGTCCTCGTACTGTATTCTGTTTACTTATGACTTCTCTAGTTCTTAGACAGGTGTTTCGTAGAAACACAGGGTCGAAGTTTTGAGAAGTTATAGGTATAAGAATAAAGTAGAGAACCAGGTATTGCAAGTATCGGGATTCTTCAAAGTGATCGAAGATGTAGATACTTGTGTATGGTGTTCAGTTGATAGTAATGATAAAGAGAAATTGCTTCTCTTTCAGGTTACTCATAATTGGAAGCATTCCTAAGTTGAGTAACACTGATCGGCCTCCTTCCATTTAGTTGACATGCACTGGAGATAGCTGCATGATTTGAATCTGGTTCAATTAAATCAGTGCCTCTGGTTCTATATTGGATGTAGAACAGTTCATATCTTAACGTTGTTAAGGTACGGGGAGTTGTCCGGCTTATGATTAAAACCAGACTCTGGATAACTCAAGGCACGTTTCTGTAATGGCTGTTTGTGGGTTGACCCAGGCTATGACGAGGGTTGATTTTCTACCATCTTGACTCGCCACAGTTTTAACAAAAATGGATTTTTTCAGAAAACAGTAGTGGGAGTATGGTAGAACTGGAAGTGATTCCAGAACCGCAAACGATTACTGAAGATTTGATAAGAAACCTAAAGATTCAATCTGATTTGACATTCCATTGGCCACTCCGCAGATAAGGTGGGTAACTTCAGGCACCCGAGAGGTACTTCCGTAGCCTCAAGGACGGTGACAGGGAAGTTCTTGTTTACCCACACTTGCCATTGTTGTTGTTCCAGGCTGCGAGACCCGGCAGGAGGATGAGTATAGCGTCGTTCTAAACTTGCTTTAGAAGTGCACGTCTATATGACTCTGCAAGAGGGTTGTCGTAGTCAGTGGGAGCAGCGGAAGCATTGGTGGACATCAGGCTTATGTCTATTTATAGACTAAAGCAGATGTAGCGGAGATAGATCATCTATTTCTGATGTGACAGTCATAGGTTTGACGTCATCAGAATAGGGGATGGATCTGTTGAGAAGGTAGTAGGAAGTGATATTCCTTTACTACGATCGGTTATACTTTGGTCGTCACACAGTGTTTTCTCCACAAAGGACTTGGACATTATATCAGACATACTGGTTACTAGATCTATGGTTTTAGATCTAGATTTGGGTGGTTTCCCAATCAGGGTACTTAGACAGCATTCTAAGGGTATTTAGAATGGACGACTCCTGGCACGGTAGTGTACCTGCAGGTAATGGAGTCACCCTCTCCAAAGATGTCTTACAGACTAAAGGGGAGAGGGACGTGCATGATTGGCAGATCATTTGCTCAGGCAATTGAGTCAATCGTGAGATGTCAAGTACCACACCAGATGTTGTTCTTGCACTAGATGCAATAAGTTGACATTAATCCAATCCTGGAGAAACAGTAGGAAGCAGTTTTAGAACATAAGTGGATGTTCTAGGGATATGACAACGACAGCCTCATTAGGGAGACAGTTATCATTCCAGGCTTCCAAGGTGACATGGACGACAGGGTGATCGTCAGAGTTATAGTTTTCCTTCTGACGAGGGGCAGTATTTTGGACAGGTGATCCAAGGCAATACTGAGGGTGGCATAGCGCAGGATACTGATTAAGTTCAGTTGACAATACAGTCTAAGAAGTTTGGATTTGAAGTTCATTTATGAGCTATGTCCCATCAGACATCCAGACACATTCTTAGACAGGTATTGCTCATTTCGGGAGATGGGTTTCTCCGCGAACTTGAGATATAGAGAGACATAGATAGAAACATCAAGGCGGATCCACTCACTGAGGCTATTCCTCGAACGCAAGAGTTTCGCAAACAGGTTTTGTGAGACCAACTAGTAGAGGAGTTGGGTGTTCGGTATCACACGGGCTGTGAGTATGCGACATCGCAATAATTAGCCTTGAGTGCAAGTGGGAGATTGTTGGAGATAGTGCCCTCAGAGTCAATTATTGGATCACAGGCACGTGATTGCAATGATTGAGGGAGGACCTGTCCCAGTAGGACAGTCTTACTCGAGATGATAGTATGCTATCTGGTTTACCTTTATCATCGTGTACTGCTTTAGGTGACCTGACACGTCGCTATTACACGTTGATAGAGCCCCTAGGATTCTTGCTTGACCACCAGCAGTATGAGGGCGATCATATAAGTGGGAGCTGGGGTCTACAAGCATATCCTTAAAAGGTCCCTAGTCGTGGGAGTTTCGAGACCGGGCATCGATACTCCATTAGTAGACTAGTGTATACAGTCGAGACCCCGACGAGGGGCGGTGGCCGGTCTCACAAGCCACTGGTGTCAGTTGGATCACCTAAGATGTATACAGGTGCTCATTGGGTTATGAGTACACCGGACAGGACTCGCCGGGAACATGCTAGTTGGTCATATACCAGACGTCAGATGGCAGTTCCCTGGTGACATGTGTGCAGGTTAGTTCATCGACCTGGGGATCGTCATTTGTCTCGTGTGAGTTCCCACTGTACTTTGATTACTACCCTACCACGGCTCAAAGGAGTCGTGCAAACAGGTTTTAGTTGGGTACAGTCCCGAGCCACATGGAGGCAGTGAGCGGATCTTCGGGGGTTTCGTTTCTCCCGGTATTGGGGGTGAGGTCGCGCTGTGTCTAGGAGAGCCATTACACGAAGACCTTGGCCAAGGCAGGAGATTTACTGGTAGGTATTCCAGTAGTATCTCAGGGTGTTCTGGGCTACACTCCGACACGACTTGTACCGCTTTTGGGGGTCTGACTTTTACCAACCCCCTAGGCCCGCCATGCGATGCTCATAGACGAACGGACCGGACTGTACGGATATTGTCACTGACAGGCTCAGTTGGGTGTCGGGGTGAGCTTCCTCATCGACGTCCCTTTTGGTCAATAGCTGGTGGCCCGTCACGTATTGGCTTATACCTCTGACGTGCTAGTGGTTAAATCCACAGCCATAGTATTGACGAGTCTTTAGAGTCCACCACACTTTCAGTTACTCAAGCTTTCGGGCGAAACGCTGTAGAGGCCGTATGGAGATATGGCAGGGTCCGATCAGATACGTGCGGTATTGCACGGATCAGGATCGGACAGTTTGTACTAGTAACCGTATAGTAATATGGCAAGGTTCGATCGGGTACGCGCGGTATTGCACGAATCAGGATCGGACGGATATTACTAGCCGGCTTTGGTTTAAGCCGGTCCTAGTATAGTACAGTGTAGATTTTGTCTCATTGCATTTGTATCCGGACGGAATACAAATGCGGGTGTGTATGCACAGTGTGGGGTTTTCCTGTAATTTATTACGGGACCAGTTTTCTGGAGTTGCCAGTTTGCATTCCGTTCCGGCCGGTTTTTCTTTGTTCTTTCCCGGCCGGACTTTTCCGATGGAGGGGGTTATTTGCAGTTTTGCAAATAACAATTTGTGGAGGACTTATTTGCATATGGTTTGATATGATAAGCATCTTTGCTTTTCATGCATTTATGAGATAAGAAAGGATTAGGATGGATTTGAGGTTGATGTTGATTTAGTGATGATTATGTTTTTGGATGTGGTCACCCTCCTCCTTTTTACTACGATCACCTCCCTTCTTGCTTATTATTCTTTCTCCACCATTTTCTTAGTTCATAGTTTTATCATGGTTGAAGTGAGAAGAAGAAAAAAGAAAGAGAGAAAGAAAAGAGAAGAAGAGAGTTTCATCTTCATCCTTGAGAGTGTTTCATTTTCTTGATCTCATTACATGTTAAGAAAAATGCAAGCACCATTTTTCTTGTCTTGTTTCCTCCATCATCCACAAATGGCAACCAACCCCAAAGTGAGACATACACTCTACACTATATTCCTACAGCAAATCTTGGACGCGTCGATTCGCCAGCTTCGCGCCCGAGTTGCCTCGGTATTGAGGTGGGAGCCCGTAAAAGTACCCGGCTTCGTGGTGCCCTTTTCCGAAGACGAGGAGACGACCAGAGATCCCGCGAGGAAATCGGAGTGGAGATGAAGACCGGAGGACTCGGATCAGTCGGTACATCTCTAACCTATCTTATTACTTAGCTTAGACTAGTTTAATGGCACGATCCGGGGTTTAGTGCGCGGTGGTGCCGGTTTGCTAAGTCCGCAAAATTTTAAGTTTACCACCGTTTCCGCGTTTGGCCGTCGGATCGACGGCCGGGGCGCCGCCGTACACTTACAAACATAAGCGTCCTCAGTCTCGAGTCCGTGGAATTTGGGTAAAAGGTTGATGTATTGGGGTTTAATTTCAAAATTATCCTCATTGGCTGGTGGAATGTGTTGGAGATAGTGCCCTCAGAGTCAATTATTGGATCACAGGCACGTGATTGCAATGATTGAGGGAGGACCTATCCCGGTAGGACAGTCTTACTCGAGATGATAGTATGCTATCTGGTTTACCTTTATCATCGTGTACTGCTTTAGGTGACCTGACAGGTCGCTATTACACGTTGATAGAGCCCTTAGGATTCTTGCTTGACTGCTAGCAGTATGAGGGCGATCATATAAGTGAGAGCTGGAGTCTATAAGCACATCCTTAAAAGGTCCCTAGTCATGGGAGTTTCGAGACAGGGCATCGATTCTCCAGAGTAGACTAGTGTATACAGTCGAGACCCCGACGAGGGGCGGTGGCCGGTCTCACAAGCCACTGGTGTCAGTTGGTTCACCTAAGATGTATACAGGTGCTCATTGGGTTATGAGTACACCGGACAGGACTCGCCGGGAACATGTGTAGCGTCTTGAAAAAGTCGTTTTGGTGTTTTCCTGAAATTCGGTGAAAATTCGGTATTTTTCCGAAAACCGTCTTTCTCGATATTTTGCAGTTTAGGGCTAATTATACCTTAAATGGATAGGTAATTACTTGTTTTTAGTAGCTAATGAGTTAATTATGAAATTTTGGTCATTTAAAATTTTTTCCCTATTTTTCAATTTTTTAATATTATTTTAAGCCGGTAAGAAAATACATTAAATAAGCGATAAATACAAATTTTTCCGGGCTAATTTTAATCTCTAAAATTATGATAATTATAATCTAGTGATAACATGAATTTTTAGTAATTTATTTTGATTTTTAACAAATTTTTATGTTATGAAACGAATTTATTGAATTTTGAGCTAAAACTTGCAATTTTTGAGTTGTAGGGGGCCTTTTTGCATAAAATTTCTTTTGTAAAACCCCTCTCTCTTTTTCCTCAGCCCTAGGACAGCCCCACCTTGTGTGAGACCAGAAATTTCTGGCCTCAATTCTTGAGTTGTTTCTTGAGTTGAATTTGATAGTTTTTGGTTTTATTTTTTAATTAAAATGAATAAAGTATGATACATTGACTTTGGTGGACTTGACCATGACTTTCCCCACTTGCCTACACCCTCCCCCATTCCTTCTCTGGCCGAGACCTGCACCATCCCCCATCTCCATTATTTTCCTTCTCTTTCTCTCTCATTTTCTTCAAAATTTGCAACAAAATTCAATAAAAATCCACAAATCCTTCTCTTTTTCAACACAAAATCCATATGCTATCATTTTCCTTAGCCATTCTTACTTGGAATCTTGGTGCTTGAGGCCATCAATTGGAGCAAAATTTTCTTGCTTGATCCATAGATCAAGAGGTATAAATTCCATCAAAGTTGCTTTCTTTTGTTGCTAATTCCTTTAAATGCATGGTTTAGTGTTAATTTTAGTGTTAATCCTAATATAGTTTTTTTTAGTTAATGGTTGATATTAAACTAGGGTTTTGAACCATGGTGGTTAATTAAGTTGTTTTATAGTTAATCTAGTTGTTAATGAACTAATCTATATGGTTACCTTGTTATGTAGTCTTCTATTTGTGTTAATTTAGTTAACTTTAAAAGTTCGATTTTAGTTGTAATTGTCGTTTTAGGAATTTCAAGAGAAGGTTAGTGTATGGAATTGAGTTGTGTAGCTTGATTAGTGAGTTGATTAAGGTTTAGAAAACATTATTTAGTTGATTGAACCTAATTTGTTATCTAGTATTTTGCTAACCTAAATCTAAGAGGTGAACTTGCTAATTGGGTTTGAAATTAGTGTTAATTAAGTTTTCAAGTGTGGAAATTGATTGGATTTTGCTAGGTTATAAATTCAAGAATTGGTGGTTATGGAAAATAGGAGTGGAATCATTGCTATTGTGTTGTAATTAGTGTTTGTAGATTGCTTGTAGTGTGCTTGGGTAATTATGCTTTATTGTAGTCGTTTTGTCGCAAATCGGTGATTGTTGCTCCGATTTTTTGGAATGTATATGCTTACTAGATTTTTATATAAATTATGTGATGGATTATTTTTGATATCTTGATGATTGTAATGGCTTGTCCTACGACTTTTAGGATGCGTGAGTGCGGCTTTTTGGGTAGTCGGGTTTTAGTTTTGCCGGGCGACCAAATCGGCGTTTTTCGGCAGTTTTGCGATTTTCGCGTGTGTTCCGCGCACTTTGTGCACGTTGTACCTAGCTAGCGAACTTTAGTAGTTTCGTTGGGGTTTTGCGTCGTTCTTGAATGTGTAACCTTATGTCTGGTATTGATGTAAATTCCTGGTTCGGTCGCGGAGACGTCTGATGCGGCGCGAAAGGGAAAGGCGGTGATTGGACACAGCTAGCCAGGGATTCCGGTGAGTAGATGCAACATCTACGGGGGACTATCGTTGGATGGCACAAGCCGCCCGATAGTTTTAGTAACTTACAAGATCCTTAGTAATGTTAATAATTAGGGGTGAAATACTTAATTGACTATTTGCTGCATCCATGCATTATATTGACATACCTATACGAAACCATTTCGTAGGACACCTGCACCATTACCAGGGTCTTTATATGCAGCACGAGCACTATTCATGTTTACACACACATCCTGGTAATTGCCATGCCACCACACTAGATAACTTTTAAATTGAAACCTTTTACTAATTGATACTTAAACTGGTACTATTGCCTTTAATTCCTTAAAAATGAAACCGTAGTATTGCTATTCATGTGCATGTACTTCATCATATTAATTGTTCATGCTTAATACATTAATCACACATCGCAATTTGATTATTGATATCATACGCATTCATTATCATTGATATATGCACTTATGAGGATTTCTTGGGATTTTATGATATTGCTGGATTTCGGGGGAAAGCCGCAAAATTTCTAAACTTATTATATATTTTTAAAACATGTAAATTGCGGTTTTCTAGTGATGTAAGTGTCTTCCACCATGAGTTTGCTGTGGTTTTTGGAGACCCGTTTCGAGGAGTTGGATGAACCGTTTCGGGTACATGGTGGGCCCGGTAGGGTACCCCGGGGCAAGAAGCTCGTGGTGTTGACGATGAGCCTGGCAGGGGACGGATTACCTACCGGTGACTTCATTGGGCACGGCGGATATCCAGAGGATACCGACCGGGGCCGCGAGAGGATGATATATTGATACTGGATGGGTCAGCCGGATGGCTGAGGCCAGAGACACTATGACATGGATTTATGAGATTTGAGACAGCTTTTGGGTGTCGTTGCTGGACACCGATTTTCGTCGATTCATTGACATTATGCTGGCAGAGTTTCAAAAACAAAAAGAGATAAAATATTTCTTATATATACCTATTGAGACCTCAGATATTCATGTTGCATACATATTAGTACACTGATGTTATATACACACCTGCTAGTGCATCCAGTCATACCTGTATTATAGATGCTAGGATGCTTGTGTGCATGCATACGATAGCCTTTGTAGATGTTATTTATTACTCACGAGTTGGCAACTCACCCCCGTTGTGCCACAGTCTTTTGCAGGTCCGCTCCGTCAGTTCAGTAGCGGCGGGCGCACTTGTTCTTTTGCCTCTTTTGCCTGAGCTCGAGATTTGCTCATAGGTGGGTTATGTTATTATTTTGTACCACCTTGTATATTCTTTGTATCTAGTGTACTCCATCTACTGTTTCTACCAGATTATTGTATATTGACCTAGAGATGAGACTGTGAGGTTTGTGGATTTTATGCTGTATTTTAGGGTCGAGCTCACTTGAGCCGACATGCTACTTTTTTTTATGCTTCCTTATGATTATTATGCTTGTTGTCATTTACATTGCGTGGGATTTGTGACCGCCTTATGGTGAAGAGCTAGCTCCCGCTTGGGGATGCCCTATTTTGTTGGTTTTACATATATTCTTGTTGTACCCATTTTTGGGGGCCAGTATTTACAAAGGAGACTCTGCCGAAATTTTCGGAAAAATTGGTATTGTTTTTAAAAAGGGTTTTACATGACTTATTTGATAACTCGCTTTCAATTGTTTGGGTTTTCTTCACTTTTTTGCTTAATTGGTTTTGTTTTCTGGGCTTTGGCTTACTTATTTTACGGACGTCTTTAGACGTTTCGTAAACTTAAGTGCCAGTCACGTTCCGTACCCTGCGGGTCGTGACAACATGCTAGTTGGTCTTATACCTGACGTCAGATAGCAGTTCCCTGGTGACATGTGTACAGGTTAGTTCATCGACCTGAGGATCGTCATTTGTCTCGTGTGAGTTCCCACTGTGCTTTGATTACTACCCTACCACGGCTCAAAGGAGTCGTGCAAACAGGTTTTAGTTGGGTACAGTCCCGAGCAACATGGAGGCAGTGAGCGGATCTTCAGGGGTTCGTCTCTCCCGGTATTGGGGGTGAGGTCGCGCTGTGTCTAGGAGAGCCATTACACGAAGTCCTTGGCCAAGGCAGGAGATTTACTGGTAGGTATTCCAGTAGTATCTCAGGGTGTTCTGGGCTACACTCCGACACGACTTGTACCGCTTTTGGGGGTCTGACTTTTACCAACCCCCTAGGCCCGCCATGTGATGCTCATAGACGAACGGACCGGACTGTACGGATATTGTCACTGACAGGCTCAGTAGGGTGTCAGGATGAGTTCGCTCATCGACGTCCCTTTTAGTCAATAGCTGGTAGCCCGTCACGTATTGGCTTATACCTCTGACGTGCTAGTGGTTAAATCCACAGCCATAGTATTGACGAGTCTTTAGAGTCCACCACACTTTCAGTTACTCAAGCTTTCGGGGGAAACGCTGTAGAGGCCGTATGTAGATATGGCAGGGTCCGATCAGATACGTGCGGTATTGTACGGATCAGGATCGGACGGATATTACTACCCGGCTTTGGTTTAAGCCGGATCCTAGTTTAGTACAGTGTAGATTTTGTCTCATTGCATTTGTATCCGGTCAGAATACAGATGCGGGTGTGTATGCACAGTATCGGGGTTTTCCTGTAATTTATTACGGGGCCAGTTTTCTGGAGTTGCCAGTTTGCATTCCGTTCCGGCCGGTTTTCCTTTGTTCTTTCCCGGCCGGACTTTTTCGATGGAGGGGGTTGCAAATAACACATTGTGGAGGGGTTTCTTGCAAATGTATTGATTATGATAGCATCTTTTTGATACCATTCTTTTCTATCATCATTTCTTGCTTTTGTGAGATTAGAAAGGATTTGAGGTTGATGTGAATTTGTTATGATGATGTTTAGGTTATGGTCACCTCTTGCTTTCTCCTACCATTACCTCCCTTCATGGTTTTGGATGATGTATTCTTTCCTCCATTGATTCTAATATGATAAGGTTTTCATTTTTGAGAAAAGAGAAGATGAGAGTTTCATTCTTGAGAGTGTGGCATTCTTGATCTCATTTTCATGCTAGAAAAATGCAAGCACCATTTTTCTTATCTTGATTCCTCCATCATCTTCAAAGGCAACAAACCCCAAATGAGACATAGGCTCTACACTACACATTCTACAGCAAATCTTGGACGCGTCGGCCAGCCAACTTCGCGCCCGAGTTGCCTCGGTATTGAGGTTGGAGCCCGTAAAAGACGCAGGCGATGTGGTGCCCTTCCGGCGAAGAGGCGACGACATGGAGACAGGACCTTCCGCGGGAGATCGGGACGATGGCGAGAAGACCGGAGGACTCGGATCACTCGGTATATCTCTAACCCATCTTGTAGTTAGCTTAGACTTGTTAATGGTTCGATCCGGGTGTTTAGTGCGCTGTGGTGCCGGTTTGCTAAGTTCGCAAAATTAAAGTTTATCACCGCTTCCACATTCCGGCATCGGATTGACGGCCGGGGCGCCGCCGTGCACTTACAGTGGTATCAGAGCCTCGCCATTAACTTCGTCTAGCTTTGTTTGATGTGTTTGCATTTCCGATCAACCAAAATTCCAAAAACCCGCGTTTTTCCTTACATCAGTTTTCTGTCGAAATTTTTTGAAGTCCAAAAATTTTTCAGGTTGTCTCAGAATGATGTGCAGGGAGTTCTAAGAACACTGGAAAAATTCGACGACACGATCCCTCCGTACGACCGCGGAACCGCGGCCATAAACCCTTTTTGGCCGCGGTTCCGCCGCAGGAATGAGGGATCATGTCATCGTTTCTTTGCAGTGGGCTTGTGGGCTGAAAATAGGGGTTTTGGAATATTAAAATTGGGCCCAGAATTTCTGTGAGTGCTACAGTAATGCTTAGGGCCCACTTCGATAAATTTGATCGATCGAAAAGTTTAAACACATTAGTTCACAGTATTTACATTATATCTGCGACCGTGAATGTCACTTGATCGGTAAATCCTGTCTAACTGCTATAGCCCGGTTAGACGGATTTACGAACGTGACATTCACGTTGATGTTCTGTGTGTTGCTGTGATGTTGCGGATCGGTCGTGGGGGATAGCCTGGATGCAATGTTAGTATAGTTTTGTTTTATATGTACATTTGATATTGCGGGGCGAGCGTCCGACATGTGGACTGCCGTCACTGCCTGATTGTATTATTCTTTTGGGGCACGACCTGGTTGCGGTCGATGTACCTGTTGTATGTATATTTTACTTTCTGTACTAGGATTGCCCCGCGGTGGGGTGCACGGATAGCCGGGTTCTGGAGGGCAACAAGCCCGCATCTCATGGCATTGGGACGGAGGGGGCTTCACTCTAGAATTGGCGGGCTATTCGCCGCACTCGTAGGGGGCACAGGTTGACCCAGGAGGGGTGCCCAAGTTACCGGATTCCGTGAAGTGCTGGGTGGTCCATTCACGGTGCTGAAGGGGGCTGCCTCGCTTCAGGTTTTGGCGGGTAACTTGCCGCGCCCGTAGGGGTCTAGGATTTCATTGCACAGGCTATCCACACGACCAGGGGAACGTCGGGTTTCAGTAGTGGCTCTGTGAAACCCGGGGATCCCAGATATCTGTATTGTTCTGTGATGCTGTACATTTCTGTGATGTTGCATTTTATCACGCCTTGAGCGAAAATTGTATATTATATATATACTAGTAGATGTTGTATATGTTTTGCATCCGCGCTAGTCCAGTCCCTGCTCTGTCGTTAGTTAAGTAACCTAACGGGTGATGACGGGACCCAGTGGCGAATGCGGATGGCATATACGTACATCAGTATATTTTCGTTCTTTGTGGTGTGATCATTTGATGGGACAGCATTGATTCGGATCAATGCAAGTTAAACAAACCTATTCTGATGTTGTTGGAACACTTTTCAAAAGGCTGTTATTGCAAGGACGTTCACTTTTGTTTTGCATCGTGGTATTCATTTGGAATATCCTGCTCCTCAGTCGACGAGGCAAGGGCCGAGATCCCTTCACCGGGAGTGACCCCTTGGACAGAAGTTTGCGTCAGGGCATTAACTTCACTATAGCCGATTGCTTTTGCTTTGCATCGTGGTATTCAGTTGGAATATCCTGCACCTCATTCTATGGGGAATGAGCCGAGATCCCTTCACCGGGAGTGACCTCTTTAGCAAAGGTTTTCGTCACTATATTTTTATAAAGCTATCAGTTCCTTCAACGATATCAAGTTCACTACGTTAAAGGTTTTCGCCAGAAACCATTCGTAGCCCTCCGTCGTTTCATATGGGTAGTCAATAGTATTCAAGCTGTGTTTGTTGGCCATAGTCAAGGCACAGTGTTTGGTAGCTGTTGGGTATTCATATGCTGCATAGATAGATGCGTTGGTTTGGGACAGTCGTATAGCCTTGTTGGCCCTAGTCAAGGGCTTGTACGGGTGGGTTCAAATCAACCTGGACAATGACGGGTAGAACTTGACATGTGACTTATGATTTGTTGGCCTTAGTCAAGGTCATAAGAGCATGGGGCAAAAATCCACATCGGGAGTTTCAAAAGAACTGAAACTTGCCAGATATGCGCATACCTTCTGGAGTGTGATAACGTGAGCGGATTCCGTCACGTTATCATGCAATGATAGTTGGATCCCGATTCCCACTGATGAGTTAGTTTACTCCTCGGGTGACCCCGACTAATTCTTCTTTCAGGTTTGGAGGAGAATTTGAGGTACAGTGGGAGGTTTCCAGATTAGATAAAGTGATAACCATTCTGATCTAGGTTAGAGTGCACGCTGAGTGTTTCTTTTCTCTCTCTCTGGCAGCGACCATTGACCCGACCCTAAGACTACGACTCACAGACCAAGTTAACTGAACCTTCTTAACACTGGCTTTTGGATTGTCAGAGTTGCAGACCTCATTGCCACTCCTACTTTTACCCTTTTCTCCAGGACACCCCGTATTACTGCAAACGTCCACTTCCATTGGACAAAACCATCGTATGGTTAGATACGAACTCGAAGGAATTCGAGGATGGTTTCCGGTTCTGGAGAAAACGGATAAGGTTTATTCGGTTGTCTTTTCCTTTTTGCCTTCTCTCAAGTTACGAGTACTCCTTAGTTTAGGAGATAGTACACCTATTACACAAGTTGGATAGTCTTCTTCCAAACCTTAGGCTGGTGCCGAACAGTGGGGAATGAAGAAAACCAATTAGCCTAAAAGGTGTGCAGAAGGTATTAAGATTAAGACAAAGCAAAGGATTAATAAGAGTGCAAAGTAAATTGCGACCGATATTCACGACCAAACCAAGTATTTCTTCGCCAATCCTAAATCACCTTTGTATTTCTCCAGGACACTCCGTATCACTATGAAGATCCACAGTTTATTAGATACTCCATCGTATGGTTATATACGAACTCGAAAGGAACTTGTTCCAGTTCGGGGATGGATTCTGGTTCAGGAGAAATAGGAATAAGGTTTATTCGGTTGTCTTTTATCTTCACCTTCTCTCGCATTGCGAGTGCTCCTAGGATTAGGACAGTACACCCATTATGCTTATTGGATAGTCTTCTTCCAAACCATAGGCTGGTGCCGAACGGTAGGGAAGGAAGAAAACCATTTGGCCTAAGGGGTGTGCAGAAGGTAATGACTAAAGACATATAAAGGGATTTGGAGAGGTGGCAAAGAATTATACGGTTATAGTTGTGAATCTGGATAATGGTAGAGGCATTACTAGGAATACCAGAATACCCCATCGAAACATTTCAATGTTTCAGTTCAACTGTGTACTGTTAAAAGAAAACTGATTTCCCGATTGGACACTTGCTCCAGGGTATGTGTTTACCAAGTTTGATTCTCACATCTGTATGGTTTTACAGATGATGAGGGGGAGCAAGTTATTGGGAATAGGGTGATCATCCTCATTATATCGGGATTCGTTGTAATCGGTGATATTTGAGGAGATCATCTGGGCTGTTTGCCGGTCGGCAAATATTTGGTTTTGAATATCCGCTGTTGTGCACCAATTTCAAATTGATATATCTGTACGTCTATTTTCATAGAGTGAGATATACCTTTTGATATTATGTCGATGACATTTACCTATATCAGTGGATGGTTAGGTAAGGAGCATTAAACAGCGGTGTAATTCTTCATAACCATAGTACAGTTTTCAACCTACGACACACAGTGAATGAGTTATCAGACTCAGCGGACTTATACAGAGTATTGTATGTTGTCCAGTGTCCATTAGGACAGAGGGGTTGGTCCACATACTATATTCTATTTACTTTTAACTTCTCTAGTTCTTAGACATGTGTTTCGAAGAAACACAGGGTCTAAGTTTTGAGGAGTTATAGGTATTTGAATAGAGTAGAGAACCAGGTGTAGCAAGTATCGGGATTCTTCAAAGTGATCGAAGATGTAGATACTTGTGTATGGTATTCAGTTGATAGTAATGATAAAGAGAAATTACTTCTCTTTCAGGCTACTCATAATTGGAAGCATTCCTAAGTTGAGTAACGCTGATCGGCCTCCTTCCATTTAGTTGACATGCACTGGAGACAGCTGCTTGATTTGAATCTGGTTAAATTAAATCAGTGCCTCTAGTTCTATATTGGATATAGTACAGTTCATATCTTAACGTTGTTAAGGTACGGGGAGTTGTCCGGCTTATGATTAAAACCAGACACTGGACAACTCGAGGCACGTTTCTGTAATGGCTGTTTGTGGGTTGACCCAGGCTATGACGAGGGTTGACTTTCTACCATCTGGCAGATCAATAGAAATATTGTTCTAGACTCGCCACAGTTTTATTAAAAATGGATTTTTTCAAAAACAGCAGTGGGAGTATGGTAGAACTGGAAGTGATTCCAGAACCGCAAACGATTACTGAAGATTTGATAAGGAACCTAACGATTCAATCTAATTTGACATTCCATTGGCCACTCCGCAGATAAGGTGGGTAACTTCAGGCACCCGAGAGGTACTCCGGTAGCCTCAAGGACGGTGACAGGGAAGTTCTTGTTTACCCACACTTGCCATTGCTGTTGTTCCAGACTGTGAGACCCGGCATGAGAATGAGTATAGCGTCGTTCTAAACTGGCTTTAGAAGCGTACGTGTATATGACTCTGCCAGAGGGTTGTCGTAGTCAGTGGGAGCAGCAGAAGCATTGGTGGACATCAGGCTTATGTCTATTTATAGACTAAAGCAGATATAGCGGAGATAGATCATCTATTTCTGATATGACAGTCATAGGTTTGACTTCATCAGAATAGGGGATGGATCTGTTGAGAAGGTAGTAGGGTGTGATGTCTTGGTATTTGGTGACATACACAGAGTAGGAAGTGATATTCCTATACTACGAACGGTTATACTTTGGTCGTCACAAGGTGTTTTCTCCACATGGGACTTGGACATTATATCAGACATACTGGTTACTAGATCTATGGTTTTAGATCTAGATTTGGGTGGTTTCCCAATCAGGGCACTTAGACAACATTCTAATAGTATTTAGAATGGACGACTCCTTGCACGGTAGTATACCTGTAGGTGATGGAGTCACCCTCTCTAAAGGTGTCTTATAGACTAAAGTAGAGAGGGATGTGCATGATTGGCAGATCACTTGCTTAGGCAATTGAGTCAATCATGAGATGTCAAGTACCACACCAGATGTTGTTCTTGCACTAGATGCAATAAGTTGATATTGATCCAATCCTGGAGGAACAGTCGGAAGCAGTTTTAGAACATAAGTGGATGTTCTAAGGATATGATAACAACAGCCTCATTCGGGAGGCAGTTATCATTCCAGGCTTCCAAGGTGACCTGGACGACAGGGAGGTTGTCAGAGTTATAGTTTTCCCTCTGACGAGGGCAGTATTTTGGACAGATGGTCCAAGACAATACTGAGGGAGGCATGGCGCAGGATACTGATTAAGTTCAGTTGACGATACAGTCTAAGAAGTTTGGATTTGGAGTTCATTTATGAGCTAGGTCCCATCAGACATCCAGACATTCTAAGACAGGTATTGCTCATTTCGGGAGATGGCTTTCTCCGCGAACTTGAGATAGAGAGAGACATAGAAAGAAACATCAAGGCGGATCCACTCACTGAGGCTATTCCTCGAACGCAATAGTTTCACAAACGGATTTTGTGAGACTGACTAGTAGGGGAGTTGGGTATTCGGTATCACACGGGCTGTGAGTATGCGACATCGCAATAATTAGCCTTGAGTGCAAGTGGGAGATTGTTGGAGATAGTGCCCTCAGAGTCAATTATTGGATCACAGGCACGTGATTGCAATGATTGAGGGAGGACCTATCCCGGTAGGACAGTCTTACTCGAGATGATAGTATGCTATCTGGTTTACCTTTATCATCGTGTACTGCTTTAGGTGACCTGACAGGTCGCTATTACACGTTGATAGAGCCCCTAGGATTCTTGCTTGACTGCCAGCAGTATGAGGGCGATCATATAAGTGAGAGCTGGAGTCTATAAGTACATCCTTAAAAGGTCCCTAGTCGTGGGAGTTTCGAGACAGGGCATCGATTCTCCAGAGTAGACTAGTGTATACAGTCGAGACCCCAACGAGGGGCGGTGGCCGGTCTCACAAGCCACTGGTGTCAGTTGGTTCACCTAAGATGTATACAGGTGCTCATTGGGTTATGAGTACACCGGACAGGACTCGCCGGGAACATGCTAGTTGGTCTTATACCTGACGTCAGATAGCAGTTCCCTGGTGACATGTGTACTGGTTAGTTCATCGACCTGAGGATCGTCATTTGTCTCGTGTGAGTTCCCACTGTGCTTTGATTACTACCCTACCACGGCTCAAAGGAGTCGTGCAAACAGGTTTTAGTTGGGTACAGTCCCGAGCCACATGGAGGCAATGAGCGGATCTTCAGGGGTTCGTCTCTCCCGGTATTGGGGGTGAGGTCGCTCTGTGTCTAGGAGAGCCATTACACGAAGTCCTTGGCCAAGGCAGGAGATTTACTGGTAGGTATTCCAGTAGTATCTCAGGGTGTTCTGGGCTACACTCTGACACGACTTGTACCGCTTTTAGGGGTCTGACTTTTACCAACCCCCTAGGCCCGCCATGCGATGCTCATAGACGAACGGACAGGACTGTACGGATATTGTCACTGACAGGCTCAGTAGGGTGTCAGGATGAGTTCGATCATCGACGTCCCTTTTAGTCAATAGCTGGTGGCCCGTCACGTATTGGCTTATACCTCTGACGTGCTAGTGGTTAAATCCACAGCCATAGTATTGACGAGTCTTTAGAGTCCACCACACTTTCAGTTACTCAAGCTTTCGGGCGAAACGCTGTAGAGGCCGTATGGAGATATGGCAGGGTCTGATCAGATACGTGCGATATTGTACGGATCAGGATCGGACGGATATTACTAGCCGGCTTTGGTTTAAGCCGGATCCTAGTTTAGTACAGTGTAGATTTTGTCTCATTGCATTTGTATCCGGTCGGAATACAGATGCGGGTGTGTATGCACAGTATCGGGGTTTTCCTGTAATTTATTACAGGGCCAGTTTTCTGGAGTTGCCAGTTTGCAATCCGTTCCGGCCGGTTTTCCTTTGTTCTTTCCCGGCCGGACTTTTTCGATGGAGGGGGTTGCAAATAACACATTGTGGAGGGGTTTCTTGCAAATGTATTGATTATGATAGCATCTTTTTGATACCATTCTTTTCTATCATCATTTCTTGCTTTTGTGAGATTAGAAAGGATTTGAGGTTGATGTGAATTTGTTATGATGATGTTTAGGTTATGGTCACCTCTTGCTTTCTCCTACCATTACCTCCCTTCATGGTTTTGGATGATGTATTCTTTCCTCCATTGATTCTAATATGATAAGGTTTTCATTTTTGAGAAAAGAGAATATGAGAGTTTCATTCTTGAGAGTGTGGCATTCTTGATCTCATTTTCATGCTAGAAAAATGCAAGCACCATTTTTCTTATCTTGATTCCTCCATCATCTTCAAAGGCAACAAACCCCAAATGAGACATAGGCTCTACACTACACATTCTACAGCAAATCTTGGACGCGTCGGCCAGCCAACTTCGCGCCCGAGTTGCCTCGGTATTGAGGTGGGAGCCCGTAAAAGACGCAGGCGATGTGGTGCCCTTCCGGCGAAGAGGCGACGACATGGAGACAGGACCTTCCGCGGGAGATCGGGACGATGGCGAGAAGACTGGAGGACTCGGATCACTCGGTATATCTCAAACCCGTCTTGTAGTTAGCTTAGACTTGTTAATGGTTCGATCCGGGTGTTTAGTGCGCGGTGGTGCCGGTTTGCTAAGTTCGCAAAATTAAAGTTTATCACCGCTTCCGCATTCCGGCGTCGGATTGACGGCCGGGGCGCCGCCGTGCACTTACAGAATGGATAAGCAGGTCGAAAGAGGACCTCGCAGTGGATAGCACCTCTCTTGGAGAGAGATGCGGGGTGGATTCTATGCACCAACGGACGGCGGCAAATTAGTGTTAAAGAAATTCGATGGAGGTGGATCCATCGATGTGGGTGTGGTAGTGGGTAAAGAAGATGTAAATGGAGAAATACCGACTTCGGAGTCGATAAAGGGTACGCGGACTAATCGGGCACTAGAATCCCATGTCCAGCCTATCTTGCACTAAAAAGGGTTAGTACAAGTTGCAGCGTTGACTTATAATTAGGGGTAATGAATGAATGAATGCGGTGTTTGTTTTGAAAATTGGACGGATTTTTGAAAAAATGATGCAACACAACAAATGCAACACACAAAACCCTAATTCTATTGGTCGCCTAGGTCAAATCTCTAGACCGCTCTTAACTTCCAAAAGACAAGACGTAGGATAAATCCTCCACTGCCTCTTTGTCTCTCCTGTGGCCAGGTAAGTGCCAGGTTAGTGGGAGGTTCTCCACAACGTAAGTAGTGGGCCTAATTAAGTAACCACTAGCCTTCGACACACTTGCCTTAGACACCACAAGAGAAACGCGGATAAGCAATGAATTACCCACGGCCTTCTTCTGTCCTAAGTGAGCGCGACGGTCCTTAGAGTCATCTCTAGATTTCTTTTAGTTAATGAGGGTCAATGCGGATGCAAATTTTGCGATTTTCGGGGCTTAGGAAGGGTAATGAACTCCACACCTAATCTTGATTTGGTCTTTGCCCCTTAATGTCCGTATTAATTATGCAAACAACCACAAAAATCAAAACAAGCACAATTTAATTTTGCTTTTTTTTTTGCGCGGCGCTGCGATTTTTTTGCAAAGAAACCTGCACAAAATTGTTATTTGGAGCAGATTTGAGAAGGAGATAAGAAAGATAGAGCTTACTGTGGAATTTTTGCACTGAGAACCCTTCACCGACGCGCGGAACCGCCGCAGGAAGAGGCTCGGACCGTGGAAGGGCGGCTGTTGGTACTGTTCACTGTTCAAAAATTCAACAGCAGCTTGCTGTTGATTCCTCCAGCTCTCTGGAAATTTCCAAAAAAAAATTTGAATTGCACAGCAAGCTCCAGATTTTCCTTGCAATACACCACAACAAATCGTTTAGATTTTGCGCGAATTTTGATCACAAAAAATTATAATGGAATAAATCTTTCAATTCAAATTTCAATATAAAACGAATTAGCGCGCGATCCCCGGCAACGGCGCCATTTGATTGATACGAATTTCTCGTTGTGTATATGTAGAAAATGTATATAGAAATCACAACCAAAAATATTTGACCGCAATCAATAACGGTGTCGGATGTAGCGCGTTAGTAAGTGCGGATCGTCCACAGGGATTGCGCGATTCGTTCATATCTTGTTTTGTTCGAATCGAAACTTTAATAGAAAAGAAAAGAAAACGAAAATGATTCAAGATTTTTATCGATGAGTTTCAAGTATCACTATTCTAATCAAGAATCAAGAAAACGATAAACATCAAGAATCATTGCATCGATAGAATTCCAATCAATTTAGGGTTCAAGATTTGAAGTAAAGCTCGTAGGAATCGATTCGGTTGTAAATGTGAAGAAGATTAAAGATTAAGATTTCTTATCTATTAACAAATTGATTCTAAATCGATGTAGAATTCATCGAGGATCAAGGATCTTGTGAAGAATTAGGGTTCCTCATCCTATCCTTTGTCCTTTCGAAGAGTCACATTCACTAGATAGCTTCTTGAAAGTTGGATGATCGATCGTTGATCTCTAGATCGTGCGAAAGGAATCAAGAACGCATTCGCATCGATCTAGATCATCGATCATTCAATTTTCAAGAATTTACAATTTTTTTAAGAATTAAGAAATCGTTTAGAGATTTGTCAACATCATCATTTTACACTCGTTGCGATTCCTCCACGAGCGGAGTTTTATTCAAGCATCATCACAAAGTACATATTCAAGAATCGAAATATAAGCATAATGCTCGAATTGAAATGTAAACAAGTTTAAAGAATCTTCACCTTTATTACATCAACAAGTAGTTACAACTCTCAAGATTTACAAGAGGTAGGAACTTCATTCGTCGAATCTAGCATCGCTCGGCTCCTTGAGTCTTGGATCGCTTGGATCTCGTGCTCCGTTGAAATCCGGTTCCTCTTCTAAAGGATCTTGAAGACTTGCTTGGCTTGCACTCAAAGGATCTTGAGGTTTCTTGATTTTGGATTGGATTAGGGTTAGGGTTTTGACACAAGTCTTGTCACTAGACTTGTGGGTGGAAATTTGGGGAAGATGAAGAATGGGAGAGATTAGGGATTGATCAACTAAGGATTCAATAACTAATGAACAACCAAGGAATGAACAAGTGAGCCTAGGGGTCTATTTATAGGTTTTCCAAACCCTAGGTCTAGGAATTCAAATTTGAGTTTTCCCTCCAAAAGATAGTTAGAGGAAGAGGCTTCTAGAAGTAATTAGTTAGGGGATTAGCTTCTACCCTAAGCTAGGAGGTTAGGGGGAAGGTTCTAGGTCCTTAATAGAGTTTAAGTGAAGCTTGTTAAGGAAGCTAGGGGTGTTTAGTTAGGAACCCTAGGTTTGCTGAACTGGTAGAAGCTTCAGGAGTATTCTGGAACTTGCAATGGCTTTCTGAAGTGTAGGTACAGAGATAAGAGTTATGAAGCAAATTTAAAGTGCTGACGTGGACCAGCCGCCGCGGAACCGCGGCGCAAGGCGTCTCCGGCCGCGGTTCCGCGGCCAAGTTGATGGCTTGTGGCTTCATCTTTTCAGTGTTTCTTTGTTCTGTTTTTGAATGTACATTCTGATATGTTGAATTGTATAATTCCCTTTATATTAATACCAGATTCCAAATCCATGAGTTGGCGTCTTTTTAACAGTCTTTGTTTGTAAATTTGACCGATCTTCTGTAATGTCCTGCACAGACTTCGAAACACAAGTTGCGATATATAGGAACGAAGCCATGCTATGAAATGCAGTCAATTTCCCTTATAGTGCCGGTTTTAAAGTCTAACACATGCAATCTGATATTTAACGACTGTTTTGCTAATATGTGCTATATGAATGCCGAACACTTCTAGATGAGTGCAAATGATAGGGAAATTGCCGGTTTAAAGATGCAGTATTTTCGACTGATCACTATCCCATGATAGATATAATTCCATATAGGAGTTCTCGGCGAGTCCGTCCAGTGTACCCAGTCACCACTGAGCACCCGTATACGATCTCGATGTCAAACATCGATGAATGTGGAAACATTCATCGCCCATCATATGGGTCTAGTATCATATACGCTAGTCTACTCTGGTATATCGATGCCCCGTCTCGATACACCTACGACTAGGGACATTCCAGGATATGCTTATAAACTACAGATGTCCCACTAGTATGATCTCCATCATAATCACAGTAGTCAAGCCTATATCCTCATGGCTTTATCAACATGTATGAATGAATAAAAGCATGATCAAATCAATCATGTCAGATAAAGAAGAACCAGATAGCATACTATCTTGTCGAGAAAGAATGTACACTGAATATATATATATATATATATACATATATAAATACATCCACTATCACATAATGGCCTCTAGGGCATACATATATCCAACAATCTCCCACTTGCACTAAGGCCAGTTATTGGTGTATCTCATACCCAAGATCTCAAAAAGTCGCTCATGCTGCGACTGAGGGAGGGCCTTGGTGAGTGGATCCGCAGCGTTATTCTTTGTGTCTACTCTCTTAATCTCAATCTCGCGGCGATCTACAATCTCCCGGATCAAATGAAATCGCCTCAGGATGTGTCTGGATCGCTGATGGGACCTGGGCTCCTTGGCTAACGCCATAGCCCTATTATTATCACAATACAATGGTATTGGATCAATAATGGTTGGAACTACTCCTAGCTCCGAGACGAACTTCCTCATCCAGACGGCTTCCTTGGCGGCATCATTCACAGCAATGTACTCAGCTTCCATCGTAGAGTCTGCAACGGTATCCTATTTGGAACTCTTCCAACTTACCGCCCCTCCATTGAGGTTAAATGCAAACCCAGAGATAGATTTGTTGTCGTCCTTATCGCTCTGGAAGCTCGAATCGGTAAAGGTCTCCATTTGGAGATCTCCATTACCATACACCAAGAATAATTCTTTAGTGCTTCACAAGTACTTAAGAATGTTCTTCACAGCTATCCAGTGATTCTCCCCTGGGTTGGATTGATACCTGCTTACAACACTAAGTGCATAAGCTACATCTGGGCGTGTACATAACATCGCATACATCATAGATCCTACTGCCGAAGCATAGGGTATAATGCTCATGCGAGCTCTCTCTTCATCGGTCTTTGGGCAAGAGTCCTTGGAGAGAGTGACCCCATGGCAAGCGGGTAAGGCACCCCGCTTGGAGTCTTCCATACTAAACCTTTTTAGGATGGTGTTGATGTACCTGGTTTGGGACAATCCCAATAACCTCTTGGATCTATCCCTATAGATCCTTATGCCCAGAATGTATGTGGCATCACCCAGGTCCTTCATGGAGAACCTTAGTGATAAGAAAGATTTGACCGACTGTAGCATAGGAATATCATTTCCTATCAGAAGAATGTCATCCACGTACAATACGAGTAATGTGACAGCTCTTCCTACAGCCTTCTTATAAACACAAGGTTCATCTGGATTTTTGATGAAATCAAACTCTTTGATAACATCATCGAAACAGATGTTCCAACTCCATGATGCCTGCTTTAACCCATATATGGATTTAAGCAATCTACATGCTTTCCCGCTGCTCCCACTGTCAATGAAGCCCTCTGGCTGATCCATATAAACGCATTCTTCTAAATCTCCATTTAGAAATTCCATTTTAACGACCATCTGCCAGATTTCATAGTCGTAGTGAGCAGCAATAGCAAGTAGGATCCGAATGGATTTAAGCATGGCTACGGGCGAAAAAGTCTCGTCATAGTCCAAACCTGGTCTTTGACGAAAGCCCTTCGCCACAAGTCTTGCCTTATAGGTCTCTACCTGCCCATCTACACCAATCTTTCTATTAAAGATCCATTTGCATCCCACAGGTTTTACCCCAGGGGGTACAACGTCCAAAGTCCAAACTTTGTTGGTGTACATAGACTCCATTTCGGATCTCATGGCATCCAGCCACTTCAGAGAGTCTCCACTCGTGATAGCTTGCTGAAAACTAGTAGGATCATCCTCCTCCATGATGCAGTCTTCTCTGTCACCATCAATGAGGAAACCGTAGTACCTCTCCGGTGGGCGAGAAGTCCTACCAGACCTACGGAGTGGCCGAGGTTCCTCAGTTTCTATTGTAACAGCCGGTTCAACCAAGTCGTCATTTGTAGTTTGTGTCTCTAGAATATCTTATAGATCCACCACATTGACATCATCTTTATCTATGAAAAACTCTTTTTCCAAGAATGTGGCATGCTGAGAAACAAACACCTTTTGTTCCTCCTTGTGGTAGAATAGATATCCATAAGAGTTCCTTGGATATCCCACAAAGTTACACATGACCGACCATGTCTCGAGTTTGTCCGGATTTTGCTTTTTAACATAGGCCGGGCAACCCCAAATCTTAATTCTCTTAAAAGATGGTCTCTTCCCATGCCATATCTCATATGGTGTGGTAGACACGGATTTGGTTGGGACCCTGTTCAGTAGAAACGCTGCAGTCTCCAATGCATGCCCCTAAAATGAGACGGGTAACTCAGCATCACTCATCATGGAACGGACCATATCTAATAGGGTCCTATTCCGTCATTCAGACACACCGTTGTGCTGTGGTGTGTAAGGAGGAGTGAGTTGAGAGAGAATCCCATTCTCTTTTAGAAAGTTTGAAAATTCTGTACTAAGATACTCTCCACCTCGATCTGATCGAAGCATCTTGATACTCAAGCCGGTTTGTTTTTCTACTTCTTGTTTATATTCAATGAATTTCTCGAAAGCTTCGGATTTGTGTTTTAATAAAAATACTTGACCGAATCTTGAGAAATCGTCAGTGAAAGTAATGAAGTAAGAAAAACCGCCTCTAGCCTGTGTAGACATTGGCCCACATACATCACTATGTATGAGTCCTAGGAGCTCGATAGCTCTTTCTCCGTGTCCGGTAAACGGAGTTTTGGTCATTTTACCCTTGATACAAGACTGGCAAGTCCCATAAGATTTATATTCAAAAGGGTTTAAATATCGATCTTTGTGTAACTTGTTTAGTCTTGTTTCGTTAATATCACCAAGTCTACAGTGCCAAAGAAAAGCTTCATTTATTTCTGAAAGTTTTCTTTTATTAGTGTGTTGTATGCTGAAAACTGTGTGTTGATTTAGGACGTACATCCCGTTATTAAGTGTACCATACCCAACCAACATTTCATTCAGGTGAATGTTCATAACATTGTTCTGCAATACAAAATTATATCCTTCATTGTCTAACAAAGAAACAGATATTATATTACAAAGCATACTTGGTACAAAATAACATGGGTTCAAAACCAATATACACCCAGATGGCAACCCAAAGTGATACTCTCCCACTGTGACTGTATGTACATTGGAACCATTTCCAACGCGGAGAGTATGATCACCTGTCTTCAAAACCTTGCTATTTCTCAGCCCCTGCATAGAATTGCAAATGTGAGAACCTGAACCGGTATCTGATACCCAGGAAGAAGAGTTTATTGAAAAACAGTTTTCTGTCACAAACACACCTGAAGCGGAAGCATCCCCATGCTTCTTCTTGAGATTTTGTAGGGTTCCTAGGCACACCAAGGAGGTCTCACAAGGCATCAACCATGCCAATTTCAAATTTTACGGGTGCCGAGAAACCCTAATACGGATCGTTAACTAGATTTTAGGCGACAAAGTGAAACTAGTTCACTACTTAACTAAAAGAAAGAGGCTACAACCTTTGCAGATCCGGTTCTCCACTTCCTTAGCTCTACATAGACGTCCTCTCCCTGTCCACCTTGAATCTCGGACTCTTGCATCGGCTTCATCGGAGAAATGGACGGGCTACTCGTCGGCTTGGACGCCGAAGATGATCTACGTCGAGGCAACACAAGATCAAGCTCCAACTTCACCAAGTTGTGAAACTTGTGAAGAAAACACCCTATACTACTTGGCAAGAGGTAGAGGGTGAAGAAATAGGAGGTGGGTTCACTTTAGAATTGGATTTCTCACTCTTTTACTCAAGATGCCATTAAAGGACTCAAGCTTTCTTCTTGAAGATGAAGAGGAAGAAGGAGATAGAATATGATAAAAAGTATATCAAAAATAGAAAAGAAATGAATACTTATCATATCCTAACCTTGGTTAGGTGTAGAGAATAGACCATGGTTAGTGGGAATGGTTAGGGTTAAGCATGAAGACAAAATGGTCACTTTGGTCAAAGCTTCATGAAGCTTCAACAAGCTTCATGATAAAAAGAAACCATTTTGTTTTTCTTTTATCTATTTCTCAAAAAGAATGGATAAATAAATAATTGATAAAATCAAAACCCTAATCATTATCATAACCATGGTATAAGTCTTTACACAAAGCCAAGTCAACATATATCATCAAACATGATACAATCAAGTGTACACAAAAATATATCACATATACAATGTGCACATCAAGTGAGAAAAACCTTTTAAAGTGAACCAATACTAGTTAATGCAAAGTAATATATCAAATATATAATTATACATTAAATCATTAAATCAACACTTGATTCAATGATCCGGTCATGTCGCACATAACCGACTAGTATTCAATGTATCGTCTTATCGAATCAATCTTCGATTCGATAACTAGGTTATATCGCATACAACCAATCGAAACATTCATCGCGAGAATGAAATACGGTATCACATACACGCATTATTCTCGGTCCCGCACATATCTCATATGCGCTCCTATTTCGTTTCGCTTGAGCCAGGAAACCTCTATGTAGGACTCTAAAGACTCGTCAATACGCCGGTAGCAGATAATGATCATATCAAGCATCCACAAGCCGCAAGCGGTCTGCTAAATGTAACGGCCACCCGGGTATTGAGCGATCAGAAGATCGACGAGCAAGCCCGCTCACACTCCTGTGAATCCAACCAGTAACACTTACCGTACAGTCCGGTCTGTTCGTCTGATATGTCGCATATCAAGTCTAGGGGTGGTAAACGTCAGACCCCAATAACCGATAAGTCGTGCCGATGTGAGGCTCATAACGGGTCGAGAAACTACTGGTAACACTTACCAGCAAATCTCTGATCAGCCCTGGCCAGGGACTTCCCTGTTACGGCCAATCGAGCACAGCGCAACATCAACCCCCAATACCGGGAGAGACGAAACCCCTCCTATCGCTCATTGCCTCCATGTGACTCGGGACTGTGCCCAAAAACCACCGTTTTGCACGAACTCATGGATGTGGTAAGGTGGAGATCAAAGCACAGAGGGAATCACACAAGACTCTATGACGATCTCGGGTCTACAGACTAACCTGCACAAGTGTCACCTGAGAACTGCCATCTGACGTGAGGTATAATACCATCTGGGAGTTCTCGGCGAGTCCGTCCAGTGTACCCAGTCTCCACTGAGCACCCGTATACCATCTCTGATGTCAAACACCAATGGATATGGGATCATCCTGTAAGTGCACGGCGGCGCCCCGGCCGTCAATCCGACGTCCAAATGCGTAAACGGTGATAAACTTTAATTTTTGCGGACTTAGCAAACCGGCACCACCGCGCACTAAACATCCGGATCGTAACCATTAACAAGTCTAAGCAACTAACAAGAAAGGGAAGAGATGTACCGACTGATCCGAGTCCTCCGGTCTTCATCTCCACTCCGATCTCCTCGCAGGATCTCCGGTCGTCGCCTCCTCGCCGGAAGGGCACCACATCGTCTGCATCTTTTACGGGCTTCCGCCTCAATACCGAGGCAACTCGGGCGCGAAGTAGGCTAGCCGACGCGTCCAAGATTTGCTGTAGATTGTAGTGTAGAGCATGCCGGTCTCATTTGGGGTTTGTTTCCATTTGTAGATGATGGAGGAATCAAGGTAAGAAAAATGGTGCTTGCATTTTTCTAGCATCAAAAATGAGATCAAGAATGCTACTCTCTCAAAGATGAAGCTCTCTCCTTCTTCTCTCTTTTCTAAAATGAAAACCTTCTTACTTAGAAAATGGTGGAGGAAAGATTATGAATCATGAAGGGAGGTGATGGTAGTAAAAGGAGGAGGGTGACCACATCCTAAACATAATGATCACAAAACTCAAATCCAAATCAAATCCATTCACTTCACAATAAATGCATGAAAAGCAAAGATGCTTTCATAATCAATCCTTATGCAAATAAATCCTCCACAAAGTGTTATTTGCAAACTTGCAAATAACACCCTCCATCGGAAAAGTCCGGCCGGGAAAGAACAAAGGAAAACCGGCCGGAACGGAATGCAAACTGGCAACTCCAGAAAACTGGTCCCGTAATAAATTACAGGAAAACCCCGATACTGTGCATACACACCCGCATCTGTATTCCGTCCGGATACAAATGCAATGAGACAAAATCTACACTGTACTAAACTAGGATCCGGCTTAAACTAAAGCCGGCTAGTAATATCCGTCCGATCTTGATCCGTGCAATACCGCACGTATCTGATCGAACCCTGCCATATAACCATACGGCCACTAGTACTAACCGTCCGATCCTGATCCGTGCAATACCGCACGTATCTGATCGGACCCTGCCATATCTCCATACGGCCTCTACAGCGTTTCGCCCGAAAGCTTGAGTAACTGAAAGTGTGGTGGACTCTAAAGACTCGTCAATACTATGGCTGTGGATTTAACCACTAGCACGTCAGAGGTATAAGCCAATACGTGACGGGCCACCAGCTATTGACTAAAAGGGACGTCGATGAGCGAACTCATCCTGACACCCTACAGAGCCTGTCAGTGACAATATCCGTACAGTCCGGTCCGTTCGTCTATGAGCATCGCATGTCGGGCCTAGGGGGTTGGTAAAAGTCAGACCCCCAAAAGCGGTACAAGTCGTGTCGGAGTGTAGCCCAGAACACCCTGAGATACTACTGGAATACCTACCAGTAAATCTCCTGCCTTGGCCAAGGTCTTTGTGTAATGGCTCTCCTAGACACAGCGCGACCTCACCCCCAATACCGGGAGAGACGAACCTCTGAAGATCCGCTCACTGCCTCCATGTGGCTCGGGACTGTACCCAACTAAAACCTGTTTGCACGACTCCTTTGAGCCGTGGTAGGGTAGTAATCAAAGCACAGTGGGAACTCACACGAGACAAATGACGATCCCCGGGTCGATGAACTAACCTGTACACATGTCACCTGGGAACTGCTATCTGACGTCAGGTATAAGACCAACTAGCATGTTCCCGGCGAGTCCTGTCCGGTGTACTCATAACCCAATGAGCACCTGTATACATCTTAGGTGAACCAACTGACACCAGTGGCTTGTGAGACCGGCCACCGCCCCTCGTCGGGGTCTCGACTGTATACACTAGTCTACTCTGGAGTATCGATGCCCTATCTCGAAACTCCCACGACTAGGGACCTTTTAAGGATGTGCTTATAGACTACCAGCTCCCACGTATATGATCGCCCTCATACTGCCGGTAGTCAAGCAAGAATCCTAGGGGCTCTATCAACGTGCAATAGCGACATGTCATGTCACCTAAAGCAGTACACGATGATAAAGGTAAACCAGATAGCGTACTATCATCTCGAGTAAGACTGTCTTCCCGGGATAGGTCCTCCCTCAATCATTGCAATCACGTGCCTGTGACCCAATAATTGACTCTGAGGGCACTATCTGTAAGTCTACGCTAGCGCCCCGGCCGTCTACAGACGCCAAAATGCGGAACAAAAACTTTTAAACTTGGCGCTATCGTATACTTTAACCCGGATCTACCATTATTGCTAAACTAACAATCTGTAAAGAGTGTAGAAAGGTTATACCGAACGATCCGAGTCCTTCGTTCTTCAACCATCATCCCACGCTCCGTTGCGGCTGCTCCAATCTCGTCGACCTCCGATCTCCTCGTCGAGGTGGCACCACATGATCGGTTCTTTAAACGGGCTCCCGCCTCTAACTTGAGGCAACTCGATCGTCAAGTTTGCTAAAAGAGACGACCAAGAATGATGTAGAGAATGAGTAGATGACTTTGTCTCACTTCGTCCAAGTCCGTGGACGATCGGTTAATGAAGTTGCCGAGAGAATCGGGTGATGGAATGAAATGAGCTGTGTATTCCATACACCCCAAATATCTATCATAATCTTTTTCTACAAATGAAATCAACAACCATGAGAGAGAGAGGAGGGGGCCGGCCTCTTATAAAGAGAGGGGGGGTGACCGTAGGAACCAAGTGGTGACCCTAAGATGAAGCTTATCATGAAGAAAATATCTTAGCAAGAACAAAATGTATTAATGTCAAAGCATGAGTCACATAAACACATCATCAATTCATTAATGCAACCATTAATGTCAAGATGACTCATTAGCCACTTCATCACTTCTAGAACCTTCTAGAATGATGACTCACTCCAACTGAAGAAAAGATAAATCCGTCTTTAACCGAATGTTAAAAGACGGCTGATAGAAAACTGGAAACTGGCAACTTCCAAAAGTGATCCTGAAACGAATTTCAGGACAACCCCGAAACTGTATAAATATACCCGCATTTGTATTACGACCGAATACAAATGCAACTGAGACAAAGATATTATACCTACTCAATATAATACTCGGATCCAGCTTAAACCAAAGCCGACCAGTATTATCTGCCCGAAAAATAACACGTGCGTAAACGCACGTGCATTTTCCGAACCCTGCCATAAAACCATACGGCCTCTACAACGTTTCGCCCGAACTTGGGAAACTGTCTGTGGGGGACTCTAATGACTCGTCAGTACCCTGGCAGTGGGTTTAACAACAAACCGTCAGCGGCACTAGCAATGCGTAACGGCTGCCCATGGACTGACCTCAAGGGATGTCGATGAGCGCACTCATCCGGAAATCCCTACTGAGCCTAACAGTGACAATGTATATACAGTCCGGTCCGTTCGTCTATGAGTATCGCATATCTGCCTAGGGGGCTAGTAACGTCAGACCCCCAATAGCAGTATAAGTCGTGTCGGAGTGTAGCCCAATAACACCCTGAGATACTACTGGAGTACCTACCAGTAAATCTCCTACCATGGCCATGGATTTGTGTAATGGCTCTCCTAGACACAGCACGACCTCGCCCCCAATACCGGGAGAGACGAATCCCCTGCCGATCCGCTCACGTGCCTCCATATGGCTCGGGACTGTACCCAAAAACTACCTGTTTGCACGACTCCTTTGAGCCGTGGTAGGGTAGAAATCAAAGCACAGTGGGAACTCACACGAGACAAATGACGACCTCAGGTCGATGAACTAACCTGTACACATGTCACCAGGGAACTGCTATCTGACGGTAGATATAATACTAACTAGCAGATTCCCGGCGAGTCCTGTCCGGTGTACTCATAACCCAATGAGTACCTGTATACATCTTAGGTGATCCAACTGACACCAGTGGCTTGTGAGACCGGCCACCGCCCCTCGTCGGGGTCTCGACTGTATACACTAGTCTACTCCGGAGTATCGATGCCCTGTCTCGAAACTCCCACGACTAGGGACCACAATTAAGGATATGCATATAAACTACCCAACTCTCACGTATATGATCGCCATCATACTGTTGGTAGTAAAGCAAGATCCTAAGGGCTCTATCAAAGTGTAACATGCAATCAGTCACCTGAACATGTACACGACTGATAAAGGCAAACCAGATAGCATACTATCATCTCGAGTAAGACTGTCCTACCGGGATAGGTCCTCCGCAATCATTGCAATCACGTACCTGCGATCCAATAATTGACTATGAGGGCACTATCTCCAACACTATCTCCAACAATCTCCCACTTGCACTCAAGGCTAATTATTGCGATGTCGCATACTCACAGCCCGTGTGATACCGAACACCCAACTCCTCTACTAGTCAGTCTCACAATTCCCGTTTGTGAAACTATTGCGGTCGAGGAATAGCCTCAGTGAGTGGATCCGCCTAGATGTTTCTTTCTATGTCTCTCTATATCTCAAGTTCGCGGAGAAAGCCATCTCCTGAAATGAGCAATACCTGTCTTAGAATGTCTGGATGTCTGATGGGACCTAGCTCATGAATGAACTCCAAATCCAAACTTCTTAGACTGTATCGTCAACCGAACTTAATCAGTATCCTGCGCCATGCCACCCTCAGTATTGCCTTGGACCACCTGTCCAAAATACTGCCCCTCGTCAGAAGGAAAAACTATAACTCTGACAACCTCCTTGTCGTCCATGTCACTTTGGAAGCCTGGAATGATAACTGTCTCCCGAATGAGGCTGTCGTTATCATATCCCTAGAACATCCACTTATGTTCTAAAACTGCTTCCGACTGTTTCTCTAGGATTGGATCAATGTCAACTTATTGCATCTAGTGCAAGAACAACATCTGGTGTGGTACTTGACATCTCATGATTGACTCAATTGCCTAAGCAAGTGATCTGCCAATCATGCACATCCCTCTCTACTTTAGTCTATAAGACACCTTTAGAGAGGGTGACTCCATCACCTACAGGTATACTACCGTGCAAGGAGTCGTCCATTCTAAATACTATTAGAATGTTGTCTAAGTGCCCTGATTGGGAAACCACCCAAATCTAGATCTAAAACCATAGATCTAGTAACCAGTATGTCTGATATAATGTCCAAGTCCTATGTGGAGAAAACACCTTGTCTCGGACGAGTCAACACGAATCTCGGCCCTCGCGGCCGCTCTCTGTGCCCTCGTAGTCTTAGGCGGCATATTGGCTGAAAGAAAAATTTGGATTCGATAAGAACACGGAAATCGAATCACAAGAATATAAGGAGGAATCAAATCAACAAGTCCTAAGGTCGCGTAAGCGGAGTACCGTGTCGTGAGTATGCCGCGGAACATACGCACGCTACGCTACCCTGCTGCAGCTACCTACTCCATCATACCAGAGTCATCCTACACTCCGAAGGTAAAACCTACGCTCTGATACCAACTTTGTCACGACCCGAGAATTCGACTCGTGACCGGCACTTAACCACGCAACGTCTACAGGCGCAACGAGGCTAAGTAAGCCGAACCCAGAAATCAAAACCAATAAATATAGAGTGATTTAAAACATTTATAAAAGAAATGGTAAATATCTGAAAAACTTCCATTTATTTAGTAGAAATCCTTTTTAAGTTCAAAAGTTATAAGTTTTATAATTTTGGTAACATTTCCATTTTAAAACATCAGCCCCGAAAGTCGGGTAAAAGTGGGGTGTGGCGGAAATAACAAGTGACATGAATAAAGCATCATAATGAGATATACGACGCCGTAGCGAAGAATACACAGTAAAACAAGGACAACATCATAAAAAGTGATACTGCATAAAGTAAAGTCGGCTCACATGCGAGCTCGACACCAGAATATAAAACCATACATATCGTCCTCACAACTGTCTCTAAGTCAATACAGAAAGGTAGATGGAGAATACTAGATACATCAATATACAACTGAATGATAACAGATACCGTACAAAACCCACCTAAACAGCAAAAGGGCTATCTCTGGTCAAAGGGGTATCTGCGCCAAAAGATGAGGTAACAGCCAGCCGTGACTACTCCCAAGGGCAACCTGCAAACACTGTGGCACAACGGGGGTGAGTTGCCAACTCGTGAATAGAGATAACATATAAAGGTAATCGCAAGCATGCACATATAGCGTGGCCTTACTAATGCCAGCAGATGATATCAATGCATGTCACATAGAGGATGCAATAGTAATGCAAATACTCTAACAGGTAAATGCTACAGGATGGGATGTATAGTATTCAATACTGAGTATGGGGTAAATAATATCTACATGGACTATGTCAACATGGAAATCAATGATCGGTGCCTCAAACTGCACCCAAATCCCACATATACTCAGGCGCCGACACACCCATCGGCCCTCAAATCCTGTATATCTCGGAGGAATCACGAGTGCCCAACATCGGCACCCAAAACATCATGAAATACCCGTGTCCAGCATCGACACATAAATCCTCGAACATCGGGCGCCGTCAATCCGGACCGGCCCCACGGGGTCCGCCTGTGGCATCGGCCCTCGGCCCCGGCAGTACGGATCATCCCGCATCCATCACTCGACTCTGGTCAGTATCCTCCGGACAACTGCCAGGTCCAACCAGTCACCGGTAGGTACTCGCCCGCCTCCAGGCTCAATCGGCATATCCCATCGATCATCTCGCCGAGGGGAACCATACCGGGCCCACCACGAACCCGCAAACGGAACATCCACTCCTCGAATCGGGTTTCAAGCACACGTCTCAGCACCGAGAAAACGCGTGGTGGACACACCCAAAATATCATATCACGAGGTACCGGGTTTTCAAAATAATGCATATTTTCTTAAATATTCCCACGGTCCTCAAAACCAAAAATCACATGAAAATCCATCATCAATGAATCAATCCAATGCGAGGTACAATATAATCAATCCATAGCAGGTATATAAGGGAAAGCCGCTTTTTAAAATAGTTTCCGTTTTCAAAGATGTCATGCGGCTCCCAACTGTCCAGGAAATCATAATCAATCACATGTAAAATGAACTACAGCAATAATACAACAGTATAATCATGGCAGTTCTATAGTGAGTGTGGCATGGCAATTACTAACGGTGTGTGTGTAGCATGTAAATAGTGCCCGTGCAACATAAACCGTTAGTAATAGTGCGGTGTTCTATCATTTCTAAGCAATATATGTATATCAACACGGCAGGGAATGCAATATGTGATGACAGTTTATGGGATGCATGCAACATATCATAATAGAGTCCTATCAGCCCTGACGCATAACGCCATGCGGGTGATATCCCCGTAGATGTGAAATCTACTCACCGTGTCTCGCGCTAAGTGTATCCAACCACTTGCTTGCCCTTCTTCGCGGCGTCCGTCTCACTGGCCTGCGAACCTAAAATCACAACACGTATTACACATATAAGTTTAATTTCGCCAAAAACGTGATATCACGGTCAAACTAGAAACTCGTGTCGCAAACCAATCGCGCGTGTGCGCGATACGCTAAAACGCGTGTGTGTACTGAACCAAGAACCACCCCGACACGCTACGATGCATAGCACGCACCAGATCTACAGAAACGTGCATGTCGCACTAAACACACACACCCCAACATAGGGAAACAACTCCCAGATTTTTACCTGGAAGAAATCCCACAAAATCAACAAGACCAAACACTGAAAAATACACCCAGAAACCACCCTGAACAAAACGAGCCAAAATGGGGGAAGGGAGGCCGGCGTCGCCGGCCAAACCGTGCCTGTCGCCGGCCCAACCCTGGTGGAATGGGCTCGAACTTCACTCAAATCCCTGAAAACGCCTGCCTAACATTCTGAAGTTGTTTCAAACACTCAAAAACTCACGCAGTAAAAGCAGATCACTGAAATCCTAAAATCTGCACAAAAATGACATTTTGCATCGAATCGTGAAATTGGTGGTATTTTAGCGTAATAGGGGTTGGACTAGGTTGCTGTGGCCTCAACAACTTACTAAGGACCTACTGAAACCACAACTCACTTCATTTGCACAAGAATCTCACAAATTACCCCATATCACACTAAAATGCACTAAAACCCGATATCCGAAGCAAAACTACACAAACTACGCTAACTAGGGGATAAGGTAGGAAGTATACCTCACTCTCGACCCTAGGGAGCTGCAGGAAGAAGAAGAAGTGAAGAGAAGTCGCTGCACTGGGATCTGGGGCTGCTGCTACTGCTCACTGCCTCTGCTGCTGCTGTTTGTGCTTGCTACTGCTGCTGTTGTTGCTGTGGAGTGTGCTGCTGTTGTTGCTGGTTCTGGAGCTGCTGCTGGGGCTGAAGGTAAGTGTGTGTGTGAGTGTGTTGGTATGTTGTGTATGTGAGAGTGTGAGAGCTTGAGAGAAAACCAAAAGAAATGAGAGGCTACCTCAATCATCACACACAAAAGTCACCCCTCACTCTCTCACCTCATTAATGCAAGCATGGCCTAGCCATGATGCCCTCATCTCTCTCTCACACAAGTCAACACTTAACCCTAAAGTTCAAATTAAAGTTACTTTTAGTTAACTAATTAATTAAACTCACTTAAAACCCAAAAGAATTAATCCTCCAATTAACCCACCATGGTTAATAATTATGGTATTTACTTGATTTAAAAACCCTAGTTTACATGCACATGTGTGTGCAAGCTTAGGAAAATTTTGGAAAAATATTTATTAAATTAAGAAAAATATTTAAAACACAATTTGGTAAACTTTTTATTAAAAATCATTATTTAATTATAATTATCCACTAACCCTTATCCTAAGGTGTTACAATCTCTCCCCCTTAAAGAAATTCGTCCCCGAATTTCAAAAATCTAACTAAGGTTACCTTCAAAAAGATGGGGATACGTCTTCATCATCTCGCTTTCAGTCTCCCAAGTGACCTCTTCACGGTTCTGGCCACGCCAAAGTACCTTGACTGATGGAATGTCCTTCGATCTCAACTTCTTCACTTGTCGATCCAAGATCATCACCGGCTGCTCTGCATAGGAAAGATCACGCTCAAGCTGGATCGTCAGATGCTGAATCGCATGCGAAGGATCATGTAGATATCTGCGGAGCATCGAAACATGGAATACAGGATGCACATCTGGAAAGCTGGGCGGAAGGGCTAACCGGTAAGCTACTGCACCAACACGCTCGAGGATCTCGAAGGGGCCCACATACCTGGGACTGAGTTTCCCCTTCTTCCCAAACCTCATCACACCTTTCATTGGGGAGACCCTCAAGAAAACATGATCACCAACAGAAAACTCAAGTCTGCGTCGTCGACGGTCTGTATAAGCCTTCTGCCTACTCTGCGCTGCTCTCATCCTGTCACGAATCAACTGGATCTTCGCTGTCGTCTCCTCAACGATCTATGGCCCTAAGATACTGCTCTCGCTGAGCTCTGTCCAACAAGTAGGCGACCTGCATCTCCTCCCATAAAGAGCCTCAAAAGGTGCCATCTGAATAGTCTCCTGGTAGCTGTTATTGTAGGAGAACTCTACTAAGGGCAAATGATGATCCCAGCTACCTCCAAAATCTAGTACACAAGCTCTGAGCATGTCCTCGAGAGTCTGAATGGTCCGCTCTGACTGTCCGTCGGTCTGCGGATGAAAAGCCGTGCTGAAACTCAAGCGAGTGCCCAAAGCCTCCTGAAGCCTCTGCCATAGTCTACTAGTAAACTGGGTGCCTCTGTCGGACACAATGCACGTCGGGACTCCGTGTAGTCGCACTATCTCGTCAATGTAGATCTGGGCATACTGAGTAAATCCGAAAGTCGTCTTCACCGGTAGGAAGTGAGCCGCTTTCGTCAAACGATCCACGATCACCCAGATGGAGTCATACCCCCTACTAGTCCTGGGTAGACCCACCACGAAGTCCATCGAAATCTGTTCCCATTTCCACTCCGGAATGGGTAACGGCTGTAGCTCCCTCGCGGGCCTCTGGTGCTCAGCCTTGACTTGCTGACAAGTCAGGCATCTCGATACAAAATCTGCAATGTCCCTCTTCGTCCCGTCCCACCAGTAAACATCTCTCATATCATGATACATCTTGGTGGAACCAGGATGGACGCTATATACCGATCGATGTGCCTCCTCAAGAATCTCGCGCCTCAGTCCCTCAGCATCTGGTACGCACAGTCTGACTCCAAACCGTAGGACCCCCTGATCATCGATCACGAACTCGGAAAATCTGCCCTGCCCCATCTGTGCCATGATCTCTGAACATCGGTCATCACTGAGCTGTGCCTCACGTATACGATCGATCAACTGTGGGCGTGCACGGACATGTGCTATCTGTCCCCCAATCGGCGTGAACTCGAACTGTACTCGACTGTCGCACAATATCTGCCAATCTGCGGATGACTGCTCCTGCACTGCTCTCAAACAAGATAAACTACTCCCGGGCCTCCTACTCAAAGCATCCGCCACCACATTTGCCTTGCCCGGGTGATATAAGATCTCGCAGTCGTAATCCTTTACTAACTCCATCCATCGACGCTGTCGAAGGTTCAGGTCCCGCTGCTGGAATATGTATTTCAAACTCTTGTGATCCGTAAATATCTGGCACGACTCGCCGTACAGGTAGTGTCGCCAGATCTTAAGTGCGAAGACCACTGCTGCCATCTCCAAATCATGAGTGGGGTAGTTCTGCTCGTGCTTCTTCAATTGTCGTGAGGCATACGCGATCACCTTATCATGCTGCATCAGAACGCATCCCAATCCCACTCGAGAAGCATCATAAAAGACCACAAATCCGCCCGATCCGGAAGGTAAAGATAACACCGGTGCTGTCGTCAGTCGTGTCCGTAACTGCTGAAAACTGTGCTCGCACTCCTCCGTCCAATCGAAGGGAACTCCCTTCCGGGTCAACCCGGTCAACGGTGTAGCAATACTGGAGAAGTCCTGCACAAAACGCCTGTAATAACCGGCCAATCCCAAGAAGCTGCGAATCTCCGTCACCGACGTGGGTCTGGGCCAACTCTGAACGGCCTCGATCTTCCTCGGGTCAACACATATACCATCTCGTGAAATCACGTGCCCCAAGAAATCTACGCTGTCCAGCCAAAAAGCACACTTGGATAATTTCGCATAAAGCTGGTGCTCCCTCAATGTCTGCAATGTAATCCGCAGGTGCTGCTCGTGTTCGTCACTACTCCGGGAATACACCAAGATATCGTCAATGAAGACTATGATGAACAGATCCAAATAAGGCCGGAAAATGCGGTTCATCAAGTCCATGAAGGCTGCTGGCGCATTGGTGAGTCCGAACGATATCACCAAGAACTCGTAATGGCCGTAGCGCGTACGGAAAGCCGTCCTGGGAATGTCCTCCTGTCGAACCCGCAGCTGATGATAGCCCGATCGCAAATCGATCCTCGAAAAGTACCCCGCCCCCTGAAGCTGGTCGAACAAATCGTCGATAAGCGGCAAGGGCTACCTGTTCCGCACTGTCACCCTGTTCAGCTGGCGGTAGTCGATACAAAGACGCAAACTGCCGTCCTTCTTCTTGACGAACAGGACTGGAGCACCCCAAGGAGAAACACTGGGTCGAATAAGTCCCTTATCCAGCAAATCTTGCAACTGCTCCTTCAGCTCACGAAGTTCCGCCGGGGCCATCCGATAAGGCGGTATGGAAATAGGCCCCGAACCAGGAACCAAATCAATACAGAAAGAAATGTCGCGCTCAGGCGGCAACCCAGGAAGCTCGTCAGGGAACACATCAGGAAACTCGCTAACAACCGGAACCTGATCCAATGGAACCTCTGCAGCGCGAGCATCGCAAACATAAGCGAGAAATCCCTGACATCCCTTCCTCAAAAGCTGTCCAGCGTGAAAAGAAGAAATCACACTGTGAGGGGCGGCACCACGGTCCCCCAACACAACAAAAACCGACTCACCGGGGAAACAGAATCTAACTGTCTTCTCGCGGCAGTCCATAGAAGCATAGCACGTGGCTAACCAATCCATGCCCAAAAGAACGTCGAAGTCCAACATCTCCAGAAGGATCAAGTCGACAGGCAACTCTCTCTCGCCAATACAGACGACACAGGATCGGTACACGTGCCTAGCAACAAACGACTCTCCCACAGGAGTAGTTACCACAAGCGGCTGATCAAGCAAGCCGGACTCTCTACCCAAACTCGGCACAAAGTGCGTGGATACGTACGAGTGTGTGGATCCGGGATCGAACAGTACATGTGCATCAACTGAACATACAGGGAGGATACCTGAAACCACTGCATTGGACGCCTGCGCGTCCTGATGTGTCAAAGCAAAGACCCTCGCCTGTCCACCACCTGTAACTGACTGACCTCTGCCTCGGTCATCTCGTCCTCTCTGAGCAACTCCTCCACGCCCGCGACCTCTCTGTGCATAAGTCTGGCGCGGAGCAACGGTAGGCACAACGGGCAACGCCCTCTGGGGTGGTGAAGGTGGTAAGGTAACATGCGGTGCTGCCGCCTCCCTCCGGTGTGTCTCTGGACAATCTCGAACGAGGTGAAGTAGGCTGCCACATCTGTAACAACCCCGCGGCGACTGCTGACCGTCCTGGGATATGAACTAAACATCCGACCCCGTCCCGAATCTCTGCTACCCCTCGTACCGGAACGAAACCTGTCGCGGCGTCTGAATGACTGCCTCCGTGCGGAAATACTGGTACGAACTCTCTTCGGCTCTGGAAATACCGAAGTCTCAACAAGGTGCTCCTCGACCAGTAGGGCTGCGTCTACGGCTGCTGCATAGGTCTCGTAGTGCTGCGCGCTGATCGCGAGGAACACTGGTGAAAGCAACCCTCGAACAAATCTCCGGACTCGCAACTCCTCGGTGGCCACTAAGTGTGGGGCGTAGACTGCTAGCTCTGTAAACAGTACGTCATACTCTGCCACTGTCATCCCTGGCGTCTGGCGCAAGGACTCAAACCTACGTGCTCGGGCATCTCTAACACTCCGGGGAAGGAAACGGGCTAGAAATATGGTCACGAACTCCGTCCAGGTCATAGGAGGAAGACATGCTACTCTGCCCTTCTCCACTGAATCACACCATTTCTGCGCAAGACCTTCCAGGCGAAAGCTCGCGAACTCAACCCATCTCGCATCTGCACATCTGAGGGAACGGCATATCCTGGCCATCCTGTCTATGAAAGACTGTGGGTCCTCGCTGTATCGGTGCCTGTGAAAACTGGAGGCTTCAGCCTCATGAACTCTGATAGCGATACTGTAATCACCTCCGTGGCTGCAGGGGCAACTGGCTGTGCGGTAGGTACCATAGCGGTCTCTGGAACTGGTGGAGCTACCTCTGGTCGCTGCGCTCGAAGCGTCTCAACAAGAGATCCTATCATCTGGCGCATCTCCTGCATGCTAGATCCCACCGTCTGGCGCATCTCCTGCATACCAGCCCCTAGCGTGGCGATCTGCTCAGTCACGGCAGGAACAGCCTGCTCGGGTACAACGGGTGCACTGCCCGGATCAGTCCTCGTCTCGGACGAGTCAACACGAATCTCGGCCCTCGCGGCCGCTCTCTGTGCCCTCGTAGTCTTAGGCGGCATATTGGCTGAAAGAAAAATTTGGATTCGATAAGAACACGGAAATCGAATCACAAGAATATAAGGAGGAATCAAATCAACAAGTCCTAAGGTCGCGTAAGCGGAGTACCGTGTCGTGAGTATGCCGCGGAATATACGCACGCTACGCTACCCTGCTGCAGCTACCTACTCCATCATACCAGGGTCATCCTACACTCCGAAGGTAAAACCTACGCTCTGATACCAACTTTGTCACGACCCGAGAATTCGACTCGTGACCGGCACTTAACCACGCAACGTCTACAGGCGCAACGCGGCTAAGTAAGCCGAACCCAGAAATCAAAACCAATAAATATAGAGTGATTTAAAACATTTATAAAAGAAATGGTAAATATCTGAAAAACTTCCATTTATTTAGTAGAAATCCTTTTTAAGTTCAAAAGTTATAAGTTTTATAATTTTGGTAACATTTCCATTTTAAAACATCAGCCCCGAAAGTCGGGTAAAAGTGGGGTGTGGCGGAAATAACAAGTGACATGAATAAAGCATCATAATGAGATATACGACGCCGTAGCGAAGAATACACAGTAAAACAAGGACAACATCATAAAAAGTGATACTGCATAAAGTAAAGTCGGCTCACATGCGAGCTCGACACCAGAATATAAAACCATACATATCGTCCTCACAACTGTCTCTAAGTCAATACAGAAAGGTAGATGGAGAATACTAGATACATCAATATACAACTGAATGATAACAGATACCGTACAAAACCCACCTAAACAGCAAAAGGGCTATCTCTGGTCAAAGGGGTATCTGCGCCAAAAGATGAGGTAACAGCCAGCCGTGACTACTCCCAAGGGCAACCTGCAAACACTGTGGCACAACGGGGGTGAGTTGCCAACTCGTGAATAGAGATAACATATAAAGGTGATCGCAAGCATGCACATATAGCGTGGCCTTACTAATGCCAGCAGATGATATCAATGCATGTCACATAGAGGATGCAATAGTAATGCAAATACTCTAACAGGTAAATGCTACAGGATGGGATGTATAGTATTCAATACTGAGTATGGGGTAAATAATATCTACATGGACTATGTCAACATGGAAATCAATGATCGGTGCCTCAAACTGCACCCAAATCCCACATATACTCAGGCGCCGACACACCCATCGGCCCTCAAATCCTGTATATCTCGGAGGAATCACGAGTGCCCAACATCGGCACCCAAAACATCATGAAATACCCGTGTCCAGCATCGACACGTAAATCCTCGAACATCGGGCGCCGTCAATCCGGACCGGCCCCACGGGGTCCGCCTGCGGCATCGGCCCTCGGCCCCGGCAGTACGGATCATCCCGCATCCATCACTCGACTCTGGTCAGTATCCTCCGGACAACTGCCAGGTCCAACCAGTCACCGGTAGGTACTCGCCCGCCTCCAGGCTCAATCGGCATATCCCATCGATCATCTCGCCGAGGGGAACCATACCGGGCCCACCACGAACCCGCAAACGGAACATCCACTCCTCGAATCGGGTTTCAAGCACACGTCTCAGCACCGAGAAAACGCGTGGTGGACACACCCAAAATATCATATCACGAGGTACCGGGTTTTCAAAATAATGCATATTTTCTTAAATATTCCCACGGTCCTCAAAACCAGAAATCACATGAAAATCCATCATCAATGAATCAATCCAATGCGAGGTACAATATAATCAATCCATAGCAGGTATATAAGGGAAAGCCGCTTTTTAAAATAGTTTCCGTTTTCAAAGATGTCATGCGGCTCCCAACTGTCCAGGAAATCATAATCAATCACATGTAAGATGAACTACAGCAATAATACAACAGTATAATCATGGCAGTTCTATAGTGAGTGTGGCATGGCAATTACTAACGGTGTGTGTGTAGCATGTAAATAGTGCCCGTGCAACATAAACCGTTAGTAATAGTGCGGTGTTCTATCATTTCTAAGCAATATATTTATATCAACACGGCAGGGAATGCAATATGTGATGACAGTTTATGGGATGCATGCAACATATCATAATAGAGTCCTATCAGCCCTGACGCATAACGCCATGCGGGCGATATCCCCGTAGATGTGAAATCTACTCACCGTGTCTCGCGCTAAGTGTATCCAACCACTTGCTTGCCCTTCTTCGCGGCGTCCGTCTCACTGGCCTGCGAACCTAAAATCACAACACGTATTACACATATAAGTTTAATTTCGCCAAAAACGTGATATCACGGTCAAACTAGAAACTCGTGTCGCAAACAGATCGCGCGTGTGCGCGATACGCTAAAACTCGTGTGTGTACTGAACCAAGAACCACCCCGACACGCTACGATGCGTAGCACGCACCAGATCTACAGAAACGTGCATGTCGCACTAAACACACACACCCCAACATAGGGAAACAACTCCCAGATTTTTACCTGGAAGAAATCCCACAAAATCAACAAGACCAAACACTGAAAAATACACCCAGAAACCACCCTGAACAAAACGAGCCAAAATGGGGGAAGGGAGGCCGGCGTCGCCGGCCAAACCGTGCCTGTCGCCGGCCCAACCCCGGTGGAATGGGCTCGAACTTCACTCAAATCCCTGAAAACGCCTGCCTAACATTCTGAAGTTGTTTCAAACACTCAAAAACTCACGCAGTAAAAGCAGATCACTGAAATCCTAAAATCTGCACAAAAACGACATTTTGCATCGAATCGTGAAATTGGTGGTATTTTAGCGTAATAGGGGTTGGACTAGGTTGCTGTGGCCTCAACAACTTACTAAGGACCTACTGAAACCACAACTCACTTCATTTGCACAAGAATCTCACAAATTACCCCATATCACAGTAAAATGCACTAAAACCCGATATCCGAAGCAAAACTACACAAACTACGCTAACTAGGGGATAAGGTAGGAAGTATACCTCACTCTCGACCCTAGGGAGCTGCAGGAAGAAGAAGAAGTGAAGAGAAGTCGCTGCACTGGGATCTGGGGCTGCTGCTACTGCTCACTGCCTCTACTGCTGCTGTTTGTGCTTGCTACTGCTGCTGTTGTTGCTGTGGAGTGTGCTGCTGTTGTTGCTGGTTCTGGAGCTGCTGCTGGGGCTGAAGGTAAGTGTGTGTGTGAGTGTGTTGGTATGTTGTGTATGTGAGAGTGTGAGAGCTTGAGAGAAAACCAAAAGAAATGAGAGGCTACCTCAATCATCACACACAAAAGTCACCCATCACTCTCTCACCTCATTAATGCAAGCATGGCCTAGCCATGATGCCCTCATCTCTCTCTCACACAAGTCAACACTTAACCCTAAAGTTCAAATTAAAGTTACTTTTAGTTAACTAATTAATTAAACTCACTTAAAACCCAAAAGAATTAATCCTCCAATTAACCCACCATGGTTAATAATTATGGTATTTACTTGATTTAAAAACCCTAGTTTACATGCACATGTGTGTGCAAGCTTAGGAAAATTTTGGAAAAATATTTATTAAATTAAGAAAAATATTTAAAACACAATTTGGTAAACTTTTTATTAAAAATCATTATTTAATTATAATTATCCACTAACCCTTATCCTAAGGTGTTACAAGTACGAGGACCAACCCCTCTGTCCTAATGGACACTGGACAACATACAATACTCTGTATGAGTCCACTGAGTCTAACAACTCTTTCATTGTGTGTCGTAGGTTGAAAACTGTACTTATGGTTAAGAAGAATTACACCGCTGTTTAATGCTCCTTACCTAACCATTCACTGATATAGGTAAATGTCATCGACATAATATCAAAAGGTATATCTCACTCTATGAAAATAGACGTACAGATATATCAATTTGAAATTGGTGCACAACAGCGGATATTCAAAAACAAATATTTGCCGACCGGCAAACAGCCCAGATGATCTCCTCAAATATCACCGATTACAACGAATCCCGATATAATGAGGATGATCACCCTATTCCCAATAACTTACTCCCACTCATCATCTGTAAAGCCATACAGATGTGAGAATCAAATCTGGTAAATACATACCCTGGAGCAAGTGTCTAATCAGGAAATCGGTTTTCTTTCTAACAGTACACAGTTGAACTGAAACATTGAAATGTTTCGATGGGGTATCCTGGTACTCCTAGTAGTGCCTCTACCATTATCCAGATTCACAACTATAACCGTATAATTCTTTGCCACTTCTCCAAATCCCTTTATATGTCTTTAGTCATTACCTTCTGCACACCCCTTAGGCCAAATGGTTTTCTTCCTTCCCTACCGTTCGGCACCAGCCTATGGTTTGGAAGAAGACTATACAATAAGCATAATGGGTGTACTGTCCTAATCCTAGGAGCACTCGCAATGCGAGAGAAGGTGAAGATAAAAGACAACCGAATAAACCTTATTCCTATTTCTCCTGAACCAGGATCCATCCCCGAACTGGAACAAGTTCCTTTCGAGTTCGTATATAACCATACGATGGATTATCCAATAAACTGGGATCTTCGTAGTAATACGGAGTGTCCTGGAGAAATACAAAGGTGATTTAGGATTGGCGAAGAAATACTTGGTTTGGTCGTGAATAGCAGTCGCAATTTACTTTGCCCTCTTACTAATCCCTTGCTTTGTCTGAACTCAATACCTTCTGTACACCGTTTAGGCTAACTGGTTTTCTTCATTCCCTACCGGTCGGCACCAGCCTATGGTTTGGAAGAAGACTATCCAATTTGCGTAATGGGTGTACTACTCCTAAACCAAGGAGTACTCGCAACCTGAGAGAAGGTGAAAAGAAAAGACAACTGAATAATGCTATCCGTTTTCTCCAGAACCAGAAACCATCCTTGAATTCCTTCGAGTTCGTATCTAACCATACGATGGTTTTGTCCAATGGAAGTGGACGTTCGTAGTAATACGGGGTGTCCCGGAGAAAAGGGTAAAAGTAGGAGTGGCAATGAGGTCTGCAACTCTGACAATCCAAAAGCCAGTGTTAAGTAGGTTCGGTCAACTTGGTCACTGAGTCATAGTCTAGGGTCGGGTCAATGGTCGCTGCCAAAGAGAGAGAGAAAAGAAACACTCAGCGTGCACTCTAACCTAGATCAGAATGGTTACCAATTTATCTAATCTGGAATCCTCCCACTGTACCGTCAAATTCTCCTCCAAACCTGAAAGAAGAATTAGTCGGGGTCACCCGAGGAGTAAACTAACTCATCAGTGGGAATCAGGATCCAACTATCATTGCATGATAACGTGACGGAATCCGCTCACGGTATCACACTCCAGAAGGTATGCGCATATCTGGCAAGTTTCAGTTCTTTTGAAACTCCCGATGTGATTTTTGCCCCATGCTCTTATGACCTTGACGAAGGTCAACAAATCATAAGTCACATGTCAAGTTCCACCCGTCATTGTCCAGGTTAATTTGAACCCACCCGTACAAACCCTTGACGAAGGTCAACAAGGCTATACGACTGTCCCAAACCAACACATCTATCTATGCAGCAGAAAGGCAACAAGCAGCTACCATGCACTATGCCTTGACGAAGGTCAACAAACATAGCATGAATACTACGTGCTACCCATCTGAAACGACGGAGGGCTACGAATGGTTTCTGGCGAAAACCTTAAACGTAATGAACTTGATATCGTTGAAGGAACGGATAGCTTTTTAGAAAATATAGTGACGAGAACCTTTACTAAAGAGGTCACTCCCGGTGAAGGGATCTCGGCTCTTTCCCCGTAGAATGGGGTGCAGGATATTCCAAATGAATACCGCGATGCAAAGCAAAAGTAATCGGCTATAGTGAAGTTAATGCCCTGACGCAAACTTCTGTCCAAGGGGTCACTCCCGGTGAAGGGATCTCGGCCCTTGCCTCGTCGACTGAGGAGCAGGATATTCCAACTGAATACCACGATGCAAAACAAAAGTGAACGTCCTTGCAATAACAGCTTTTGAAAAAGTGTTCCAACAACATCAGAATAGGTTTGTTTTAACTTGCATTGATCCGAATCAATGTAGTCCCATCAATTAATCACACCACAAAGAACGAAAATATACTGACATACGTATATGCCATCCGCATTCGCCACTGGGTCCCGTCATCACCCGTTAGGTTAGCTAACTAACGGCAGAGCGGGGACTGGACTAGTGCGGATGAAAAACATATACAACATCTACTAATATATATACCAATATATTATATTTCGCTCAAGGCGTGAAAAAAATGCAACATCACAGAAATGTACAGCATCACAGAACAATACAGATATCTGGGATCCCCGGGTTTCACAGAGCTACTACTGAAACCCGACGTTCCCTTGGTCGTGTGGATAGCCTGTGCAATGAAATCCTAGACCCCTACGGGCGCGGCAAGTTACCCGCCAAAACCTGAAGCGAGGCAGCCCCCTTCAGCGCCGTGAATGGACCACCCAGCACTTCACGGAATCCGGTAACTTGGGCACCCCTCCTGGGTCAACCTGTACCCCCTACGAGTGCGGCGAATAGCCCGCCAATTCTAGAGCGAAGCCCCCTCCGTCCCAATGCCATGAGATGCGGGCTTGTTGCCCTCCAGAACCCGGCTATCCGTGCACCCCTCCGCGGGGTAATCCTAGTACAGAAAATAAAATATACATACAACGGGTACATCGACCGCAACCAGGTCGTGCCCCAAAAGAATAATACAAACTGGCAGTGACGGCAGTCCACATGTCGGACGCTCGCCCCGCAATATCAAATGTACATATTACAACAAAACTGTACTAGCATTGCATCCAGGCTATCCCCCACGACCGATCCGCAACATCACAGCAAATACATAGAACATCAACGTGAAGGTCACGTTCGCAAATCCGTCTAGCCGGGCTATAGCAGTTAGACCGGATTTACCGATCAAGTGACATTCACGGTCGCAGATATAATGTAAATACTGTGAAAAATGTGTTTAAAAATTTCCGATTGACCAAAAATTAACAAGTGGGCCCCCAAGCAATACTGTAGCACACACAGAAATTCTTGGCCCAAATTTAATATTCCAAAACCCCCAAAATAAGCCCAGAAGCCCACTGGAAAAATATGTTACAGTGAACAATTAATACGGCGGCGGAACCGCGGCGCCAAGTGGGTTTTCGCCGCGGTACCGCGCTCCAGGTTAGGGTTTACTGTATCGAACTTTTCCAGTATTCTTAGAATTTCCAGTACATTAGTTTTCTTCAACCAGAAAAATTTTTCGAGCAAGAAAAAATTCAACAGAAAACTGATGTGAGGAAAAATGTGGATTTCGGAATTTTGGTCGATCGGAAATGCAAAACACATCAAACGAAGCTAGACGAAGTTAATGGCGAGGCTCTGATACAACTGTAAGTGCACGGCGGCGCCCCGGCCGTCAATCCAACGGCAAAATGCGGAAACGGTGATAAACTTTAATTTTTGCGGACTTAGCAAACCGGCACCACCGCGCACTAAACATCCGGATCGTAACCATTAACAAGTCTAAGCAACTAACAAGAAAGGGAAGAGATATACCGACTGATCCGAGTCCTCCGGTCTTCATCTCCACTCCGATCTCCTCGCGGGATCTCCGGTCGTCGCCTCCTCGCCGGAAGGGCACCACATCGTCTGCATCTTTTACGGGCTCCCGCCTCAATACCGAGGCAACTCGGGCGCGAAGTAGGCTAGCTGACGCGTCCAAGATTTGCTGTAGAATGTAGTGTAGAGCATGCCGGTCTCATTTGGGCTTTGTTGCCATTTGTAGATGATGGAGGAATCAAGGTAAGAAAAATGGTGCTTGCATTTTTCTAGCATCAAAAATGAGATCAAGAATGCTACTCTCTTAAAGATGAAGCTCTCTCCTTCTTCTCTCTTTTCTAAAATGAAAACCTTCTTACTTAGAAAATGGTGGAGGAAAGATTATGAATCATGAAGGGAGGTGATGGTAGTAAAAGGAGGAGGGTGACCACATCCTAAACATAATGATCACAAAACTCAAATCCAAATCAAATCCATTCACTTCACAATAAATGCATGAAAAGCAAAGATTCTTTCATAATCAATCCTTATGCAAATAAATCCTCCACAAAGTGTTATTTGCAAACTTGCAAATAACACCCTCCATCGGAAAAGTCCGGCCAGGAAAGAACAAAGGAAAACCGGCCGGAACGGAATGCAAACTGGCAACTCCAGAAAACCGGTCCCGTAATAAATTACAGGAAAACCCCGATACTGTGCATACACACCCGCATCTGTATTCCGTCCGGATACAAATGCAATGAGATAAAATCTACACTGTACTAAACTAGGATCCGGCTTAAACTAAAGCCGGCTAGTAATATCCATCCGATCCTGATCCGTGCAATACCGCACGTATCTGATCGAACCCTGCCATATAACCATACGGCCACTAGTACTAACCGTCCGATCCTGATCCGTGCAATACCGCACGTATCTGATCGGACCCTGCCATATCTCCATACGGCCTCTACAGCGTTTCGCCCGAAAGCTTGAGTAACTGAAAGTGTGGTGGACTCTAAAGACTCGTCAATACTATGGCTGTGGATTTAACCACTAGCACGTCAGAGGTATAAGCCAATACGTGACGGGCCACCAGCTATTGACTAAAAGGGACGTCGATGAGCAAACTCATCCTGACACCCTACAGAGCCTGTCAGTGACAATATCCGTACAGTCCGGTCCGTTCGTCTATGAGCATCGCATGTCGGGCCTAGGGGGTTGGTAAAAGTCAGACCCCCAAAAACGGTACAAGTCGTGTCGGAGTGTAGCCCAGAACACCCTGAGATACTACTGGAATACCTACCAGTAAATCTCCTGCCTTGGCCAAGGTCTTTGTGTAATGGCTCTCCTAGACACAGCGCGACCTCACCCCCAATACCGGGAGAGACGAACCTCTGAAGATCCGCTCACTGCCTCCATGTGGCTCGGGACTGTACCCAACTAAAACCTGTTTGCACGACTCCTTTGAGCCGTGGTAGGGTAGTAATCAAAGCACAGTGGGAACTCACACGAGACAAATGACGATCCCCGGGTCGATGAACTAACCTATACACATGTCACCTGGGAACTGCTATCTGACGTCAGGTATAAGACCAACTAGCATGTTCCCGGCGAGTCCTGTCCGGTGTACTCATAACCCAATGAGTACCTGTATACATCTTAGGTGAACCAACTGACACCAGTGGCTTGTGAGACCGGCCACCGCCCCTCGTCGGGGTCTCGACTGTATACACTAGTCTACTCTGGAGTATCGATGCCCTATCTCGAAACTCCCACGACTAGGGACCTTTTAAGGATGTGCTTATAGACTACCAGCTCCCACGTATATGATCGCCCTCATACTGCCGGTAGTCAAGCAAGAATCCTAGGGGCTCTATCAACGTGCAATAGCGACATGTCATGTCACCTAAAGCAGTACACGATGATAAAGGTAAACCAGATAGCGTACTATCATCTCGAGTAAGACTGTCTTCCCGGGATAGGTCCTCCCTCAATCATTGCAATCACGTGCCTGTGACCCAATAATTGACTTTGAGGGCACTATCTCCAACACATCCATCGCCCATCTCATGGGTCGAGAAGCGTATACGCTAGTCTATACTGGTATATCGATGCCCCGTCTCGATACACCCACGACTAGGGACCTTGAAGGATGTACCTATGGACTACCATGTCCCCACTAGTATGATCTGCATCATAGTCCAGGTAGTCAAGTACACATCCTAAGGGCTTTACCAACATGTAACTATAAGACAGTTTAAAGAGACTAGTATACATGTTAAGATAAAGAATAACTAGATAGCATACTATCATATCGAGCAAGAAAGTCATCTCTATATATGTCCAAGCATCCAATATAATATACATCATCTGTACAATACTGGCCTCTACGGCATACATACAACTAACAATCTCCCACTTGCACTAGGGCCAGCTGCTGTAGTATCGCATACCGAGCATCCCAAAGAGTCTCTCAAACTGTATCTGGGGAATGGCCTTCGTGAGTGGATCCGCCGTGTTGTTCTTCGTGTCAACCCTCCTGACCTCGATCTCCCGGCGATCAACTATCTCCCGGATCAAGTGATACCGCCTCAGAATATGCATGGATCGCTGATAGGACCTGGGTTCCTTGGCCAAAGCCACCGCTCCATTGTTATCGCAATACAAAGGTATTGGATGCTCAATGGATGGAACCACTCCAAGTTCAGTAATGAACTTCTTGATCCAGACAGCCTCTTTGGCAGCATCGTTGGCAGCGATGTATTCAGCCTCCATCGTCGAGTCTGCCACGGTTTCCTGCTTGGAACTCTTCCAGCTAACCGCCCCTCCGTAAAGGGTAAAGACAAATCCCGACTGCGACTTAGAGTCGTCCTTATCACTCTGGAAGCTCGAATCGGTAAAGGACTCCACTTGGAGTTCTTCGTTACCATACACCAAGAGCATCTCTTTAGTCCTTCGCAAGTACTTGAGAATGCTCTTCACAGCTGTCCAGTGACTCTCTCCAGGATCAGCTTGATACCTGCTCACTACACTTAGTGAGTATGCAACATCGGGTCTGGTACATAGCATCGCGTACATGATAGAGCCTACAGCCGAAGCATAGGGTATCCCTTGCACGCGAGCTCTCTCTAAATCAGTCTTGGGAGACATCTCTTTGGAGAGAGTGAGTCCAGAGATCGTGGGCAAGTTCCCACGCTTGGATTCTTCCATACTAAACCACTTTAGTACGGTGTCAATGTACCTGGATTGGGACAATCCCAATATTCGTTTGGATATATCTCTATAGATCCTAATTCCCAATATGCAGGAGGCATCACCAAGATCTTTCATTGAGAATCTTTGTGATAAGAAGAGCTTGACCGATTGCAGCATAGGAATATCATTTCCTATCAAGAGTATGTCGTCCACGTACAATACGAGGAAGACAACCCTACTCTCTGCTACCTTCTTGTAAATACAAGGTTCATCTGGGTTTTTGACGAAATCAAACTCTTTGATAACGACGTCAAAGCAGATGTTCCAACTCCGCGATGCTTGCTTTAATCCATAAATGGATTTAAGAAGCTTGCACACATTCCCGCTGCTCCCACTGTCTACGAAGCCCTCTGGCTGAGTCATGTACACGCACTCTTCTAAATCACCATTTAGAAAGGCGGTCTTAACATCCATTTGCCAGATTTCATAGTCATGATATGCAGCGATGGCAAGCATGATCCGGATGGATTTAAGCATAGCCACTGGAGAAAAGGTTTCGTCATAGTCCACACCTGGTCTTTGACGAAAACCTTTTGCAACAAGTCTAACTTTGAAAGTCTCCACTTTCCCATCTACACCAAGTTTTTTCTTGAAGATCCACTTGCTCCCAATGGGTTTTACCCCTTCAGGAGCAACTTCCAAAGTCCATACTTTGTTGGTGTACATGGATTCCATCTCGGACCGCATAACATCCAGCCATTTCACTGAGTCCCTACTCGTGATGGCCTGCTCGAAGCTAGTTGGGTCATCATCTTCCATGATGCAATCCTCGCTCCCACCATCCATGAGAAAACCGTAGTATCTCTCAGGTTGGCGAGGAACCCTACTAGATCGGCGGAGAGGCTGAGGTTCATTGGGAGCTACTGAATCTTCTGGTTCCACTAAATCTTCAGTTACGGTTTGTGTATCTGGAACTTCTTCCAGCTCTACCACTTTGCCACTAATTTCTTTTTCAAGGAATTCCTTTTCTAAAAAGGTGGCATATTGAGAAACAAACACCTTTTGTTCTTCAGCGTGGTAGAAAAAATATCCTTGGGAATTCTTAGGATATCCCACAAACTTGCAAAGAACTGAACGTTCCTCGAGTTTGTCTGGATTTTGCCTTTTGACATAGGCCGGACAACCCCATATCTTAACTCGTTTAAAATATGGTCTCTTCCCACTCCATATCTCATATGGTGTGGTAAGTACAGATTTAGATGGAACTTGATTCAATAGGTATGTTGCTGTCTCCAGCGCATATCCCCAGAAAGAAATAGGTAACTCAGCTGTGCTCATCATAGAGCGCACCATATCTAATAGGGTGCGGTTCCTCCGTTCTGATACACCGTTGTGCTGTGGTGTATATGGAGGAGTCAGCTGAGAGAGAATCCCATTCTCTTTTTGGAAGTCCAGGAATTCATTGCTCAAGTATTCACCTCCTCGATCAGATCGAAGGATTTTAATAATTTTTCCGGTTTGGTTTTCGACTTCTTGTTTATATTCTCTAAATTTCTCAAAAGCTTCTGATTTGTGTTTCATCAGGAACACATATCCGAATCTAGAGAGATCGTCAGTGAATGTAATGAAGTACGAAGAACCATCCCTGGCATGTGTAGACATAGGACCGCATACATCACTATGTATCAGTCCCAAGAGTTCGTTAACTCTTTCTCCGTGTCCCGTAAACGGAGTTTTGGTCATCTTGCCTTTGAGACATGACTGGCAAGTGTCATAAGATGAAAATTCGAATGGTTTCAAATATCCATCCTTATGCAACTTAGCCAGTCGTGTCGCATTGATGTGACCCAGTCTACAATGCCACAAGAAGGATTCGTTCAGTTCTGAACTCTTCCTCTTGTGTGTGTTTGTTATGCTCAGAACTGTTGATTGATTTAGAACATAAATGCCATTACACAACGTGCCTGATCCAACCAACTTTTGGTTACGGAAAATGTTCATAACATTGTCCTGTAATACAAAATTATATCTCTCTTTACTTAATAAAGAAACCGATATAATGTTGCATATCAGGTTCGGCATGTAATAGCATTCGTTCAGAACCAATGTATTACCAGTCGGTAATACAAGGTGATATTCCCCGACAGTCTTAGCTGCAACAATTGCACCATTTCCAACTCTAATGTCTTTATCACCTTCTCCAAGTTCTCTACCTTTCCTAAGCCCATGAAACTGATTACATATATGGGATCCTGACCCGGTATCTAATACCCAGGACGTGGAGCAAATGGAGAAACAGTTCTCTGTAACGAACACACCCAAAGAAAATGCATCATCATGTACTTTCTTCATTCGGGTGGCATGGGAATCCTGGTATTCCCCTATATCCTGTTCAGTCCTATAACTCTTATAAGAAAGAACGGAACCAACGTTCCCCAGCACAGTATAACATGCGGGTTTGGTCAATACATACATATTATTATCTTTATTAGGGCATGACATGGTCGCTACCTGGAGAGAGAGAGAAGAAAACACTTTAGCGTATGCTCGTGCAAGATCATATTGGTTATTATCTTATCTAATCAGGATGGCTCCCACTGGTTTTTATCAAATCTTCCTTCAAACCCTAAAAGGAAAGACTAGCCGGGATTAATTACACCCTACAACTTCGTCGATCTTTCAGCCAGGCCAGTGTCGGTACTTTGAGGGAGGTTCCCCGTGCTTTCGTACGGACCTAATTAAAGTAAACCTCGTTTTCCCAGAGGCGTAACCCCGTTGACACCATTCTAGACACCTACTTGATCGGCTAATTGTAATGTGCAAAACTCTCCCAGGAGTAACTCTTACTCGCAGTGGGTATCGGGATCCAACTATTTCATAGAAGGTATGCAATCTCATTGCAAATTTCAACACTTGAAATTCCCGATAATATTTTGCCCCTAGCAGCTATATGACCTTAACATAGTCAACAAATCATAAGTGCTAGTCAAGTTCAACCCGTCATTTCCTGATTGAATTAAACCCACCCGCACGACCCTTAACATAGTCAACAAAGTCGCACGACTACCCTAATCCAATCGCATCATATGCTTATACAGATAAGCACCAATCAGCTACCGCACACTACGCCTTAACATAGTCAACAAACGTAGCACGAATACTAACTAGTACTTATCTGAAATGACGGAGGGCTACGACAGGTTTTTCTGAAAACCTATTGCGTAATGAACTTGATATCGTTGTAGAATCAAATGAAGTTTTGAAATGGAGTGATTTTGAGGCTTTTCTAGTTTTGCTAAAGGGGTCACTCCCGGTGAAGGGATCGTCGGCCCTTTCCTCGTCGAATGAGGTGCGGGATATATCATATATATCACTGTGCAAAGCAGAAACTATAGAAGCAATCAAAAGACAAACCGAGTGTGTAGCATCTGCCAGTTATTGCTAAAGGAGTCACTCCCGGTGAAGGGATCTCGGTCCTTTCCTCATCGAATAAGGTGCAGGATATATCACATATACCGCTGTGCAAAGCAAGAACTGTAGCTACCTGTTTTATTTAAAATTTGATTCTACAACGTCTTAGGTTTCTTTTCTTTCATTAATCACATTAATGAAGTCCCATCATTTAAGTCACCTAAACATCACAGATAAATACGTCGTACACTTATGCCATCCGCATTCGCCTCGATGTCCCCTCGTGCACCGTAGGTTAGGTAACTAACGACAGAGCAGGGCAGGGCTAGTGCGGGTGCAAAACATAAGTAACGTATATATAATATATCATATATACTATATAAAGTATCCATCACAGAACATATCACATGATCACATCACAGATATCGCAGCAGAAGAATCATATGAAATATTGGATATACTAGGACGTCCGTGTTTTTAATACGAGCCAGTATAAAACACGGATTCCACGGTCGTGATAAATAGCCAATCCCATACCCCTAGACCCCTACGAGAGCGGCAAGCAACCCTACCAATTCTAGGGTTAGGAGACCCGGACTCGACTCCTCGAGATGGTCTCCCTCTGGACCCTAGAACCCGGTTACTTGTGCTCCCCTCCTTGGTTCTATACTAATGCGGAAAAGTAAATAATATACAAAAGGTGACATCTTCCGCAACCTGGAAGTGTCCCAATAAAAGAATATTACATACAAGTTTTTACATGAATTAAAATGAAAAAACACTCATCTCACAAAAAAAAACCCCGGCTATTCGAACACGACGATCCAATATAACATAACCAGCAACACATAACATCACATGTCATCAACGTAAGTAAGTATGCATACCCCAATTGTCGTTGACGTATAGAAACGAAACCGGCGATATTTACATACTACACTTACGGTCACAGAAAAGAAAGTGTAAAACTACAACAGTTGGAATCCGCAATCTCTTTCGACATCGCATGCCTAATCAAATGAAATACTTAGACATCACATGCCTAACAATTATAAACCCCGCATTTTAGTCTCATTATCGAAAACTCTTTTCAATATCAAGTAAGACTAAACCGCTAGATTTATAACATTCATTCAGTTATCTCATAACTGTTTGTGAATTCCAATAATTGTATCCCATTCCGGAAAAATAGAAAATATTAAACTTTCCGATCGAACATTCGAACACCCAAGTTTTCCCGAAACCGATCAACACATGAAATAAGTTCAAAGACATTCACTTCATGCCTCAGTACCAACGGTCCAGCCGTAGAAGGGTCAAGCCAACGCCTCACATGTGGCACGCCGTACTGCCCCAAACCCGAAGGTTCAAAGGGCAGTTCAAGACGGTCACATAATCGAGTTAAGGTTTGTTGTCTTCTAGAGGGACTATCGCGTTACTTGCACTACTTAGAACGTCATTGAACTACGGAAAAGTCTAACAATTGGAAATTTCCCGGCAGGGGAAAGATTGGGTATTTACATCCAGTCGAACTTTTTAACATATTCTAAATATCCGGTAAACCACATAGACAAAATATGATAATCCGATCGAATCATCGAATCGCCAAAACAACCCCAGAAAATTCAACTCTTGAATAAATATTAAAAATTCCCATAAAACTCAGCACTGTGAAATAGGAATTACTGTGCAAATATGGAGGGCTGACGTCACCAGAGAGCCGCGGAACCGCCGCATAAGCTAGGCTTCTGCCGCGGTTCCGCCGCATGTTTGAGGCATCATTGGTAAAATTTTGCATCGTAATTCTTATAATTCCCTGCTGAATTTTTTAAGCATTTTTAATCTGGAAAAAAACCAGTTTTCGAAAAAAGTCCAGAGAGCAATTCGTTTTAGGGTTTCGATGTTCATTCGGGTTTCAAACGTCGTCTAGACTTCGCCTAAGGCTCTAGCTAGGCTCTGATACCACTGTAGGGTTCCTAGGCACACCAAGGAGGTCTCACAAGGCATCAACCATGCCAATTTCAAATTTTACGGGTGCCGAGAAACCCTAATACGGATCGTTAACTAGATTTTAGGCGACAAAGTGAAACTAGTTCACTACTTAACTAAAAGAAAGAGGCTACAACCTTTGTAGATCCGGTTCTCCACTTCCTTAGTTCCACGTAGACGTCCTCTCGCTGTCCACCTTGAATCTCGGACTCTTGCATCGGCTTCATCGGAGAAATGGGCGGGCTACTCGTCGGCTTGGACGCCGAAGATGATCTACGTCGAGGCAACACAAGATCAAGCTCCAACTTCACCAAGTTGTGAAACTTGTGAAGAAAACACCCTATACTACTTGGCAAGAGGTAGAGGGTGAAGAAATAGGAGATGGGTTTACTTTAGAATTGGATTTCTCACTCTTTTACTCAAGATGCCATTAAAGGACTCAAGCTTTCTTCTTGAAGATGAAGAGGAAGAAGGAGATAGAATATGATAAAAAGTATATCAAAAATAGAAAAGAAATGAATACTTATCATATCCTAACCTTGGTTAGGTGTAGAGAATAGACCATGGTTAGTGGGAATGGTTAGGGTTAAGCATGAAGACAAAATGGTCACTTTGGTCAAAGCTTCATGAAGCTTCAACAAGCTTCATGATAAAAAGAAACCATTTTGTTTTTCTTTTATCTATTTCTCAAAAAGAATGGATAAATAAATAATTGATAAAATCAAAACCCTAATCATTATCATAACCATGGTATAAGTCTTTACACAAAGCCAAGTCTACATGTATCATCAAACATGATACAATCAAGTGTACACAAAAATATATCACATATACAATGTGCACATCAAGTGAGAAAAACCTTTTAAAGTGAACCAATACTAGTAAATGCAAAGTAATATATCAAATATACAATTATACATTAAATCATTAAATCAACACTTGATTCAATGATCCGGTCATGTCGCACATAACCGACTAGTATTCAATGTATCGTCTTATCGAATCAATCTTCGATTCGATAACTAGGTTATATCGCATACAACCAATCGAAACATTCATCGCGAGAATGAAATACGGTATCACATACATGCATTATTCTCGGTCCCGCACTGTCACGACCCAAGAATGGCCCGTCACGGCCCTAATACTACGCAACGCCTAAAGACGCAACGTAGTAAAAGAAAGCCAAACCCAGAAATCTAAACCAAGAAAAATACGGAAAAGATAATACAAGTTTAGAAACAATTGAAATCGCAACCCAAATTCTTTAAAAGTCTCACTTTCTTTCTTTAAAATTTTAGCAACACCCCATTTTTTTTTATAAAGACTAGTCAATATGAATACAACAGAAGAATAAGGACAGTAGAGAAAAAGCTGCATATATATAAAGACACCAAATCCACCATAATACACATAACGTCCTCACCAAGTCTCTATGTCAATAATACAACAGTAGATGGAGAGTACAATACAACGAAGGTACAAAATATAATACAGATAACCGTCTAACCCACCTATGCAAAATGGTACTGTGAGCTGATGCGGTATCTGTAGCAAAAGATGGTAGCTGGATAGCGGGATAGGGGAATAGCCTGCCTCGACTACTCTGGGGAAAGACCTGAAACACCTGTGGCACAACGGGGGTGAGTTGCCAACTCGTGAATAGTATAAAACATATGCAGGTAATCGCAGGAATGCACGTACAGCATGAATCTAAGATATGCGATTACAGTAGTAACAATATGTCATGAAATGCTGAGATAAAGAGAGTACACTAGCAGGTACGATCAATAAGTGAAGCAATGATGGCATGATAGTGGTATGCAATGTCAGTGCAATAAAGATATGAGAAAGCAAATATGCAACTATCATAAGGGTACACCACAAGTACTACCAATATATGAATCTGTGCATAAAATAGGTAATGGTGAGGTGTAGGGTGGAATATGTCACTTTCCACGGAAACCTGACGTCGTGGCAGGATCACAATCCACTAAGATACTCCAATCCCAAATCCTCAAACCAGGCCCCACATTGGGCACTCACATCAAATAAGTCTCACATCTCCTCAATGTACAATGTCGAGTATATCCCACATATCTAGTGTGTACAATATCAGTGTATCTCACATATATCACATGTACAACATCAAGTGGATCTCACATATCTCGTATGTACAATATCAGGTAATCTCCTACATCCGAATGTACAAGTCACCAATCACATAGGTATATCCAATGTCCAAATCCCAATGAATCACCTAGTATCCCAAGTCCAATCTCAATATGAAACTAACATCCTAAAGATATATATATATGTACAGAAATAAATATGATGGGGGCAATACACATATATTAGCGTCCCATTCCACTAATATTGGTGTAAGGGTATATATAACAACGGCTAAGTCCCCTGTTATATATACAAAAAGGGGTTAAAGAAATATCATGAAACCGTGTGCCAAGCATCGACACAGAAATCCTCGTATATGGGGCTCCGTCAGTCCGGACAGCCCACGGGGTCCGTCTGCAGTGTCGGCCCTCGGCCTCGACAGTACAGGTCATCCCGTATCCATCTTTCTACTCTGGCTAGTAGCCTCCAGACAACTGCCAGGTCCAACAATCACCGGTAGGTACTCGCCCGCCTCCAGGCTCAATCGGCAAACCCATCGATCTTCTTGCCGAGGGGAACCATACCGGGCCCCGCCATGTACTCTCATACGGCAACCACACCTCGTATGGAGTAGGTAATCAGCACCGATAAAACTCATGGGGGACGCTCGAAATATCATATCAAGGAAACCGGGTTGTTACATGTATGCATAATTTCATGAACTCCCGCGGTTCCCAAATCCCGAAAACATCATATGAAATCCAGATAAACAATGCATAAATACAGGAATAGAAGTATGCGATATATCTGAATGCGAGCAGGTAAACACAAGTATATAGCTGAACCAGATGTATGCGAAATCATGATAAGGTACAGCTAAGTAACATCAGTAAATGTGAATATGCGACAACAACTGAATATTTATCTAACATACAGGTGTAGCAAAGTATAGGTATCTACCTATAGGAACTGATGTCGTATACCCCCCTGGGTATAAATAACATATGTAGGAATCCCTCCCGGTATAAGTAAAATATGTAAGAGGTATACCTGTAGCTGTATCGCAAAGTGAAAATATACCTATCACTAAAGGTATGATACACTATAGGTATACCGATAAACTAGATGTCAAGTGGGTCAAGTAATGGTAGCTATAAGGGTAGTGTGTGACATGGCAATTATTGACGGTGTGTGTGTAGCATGCAATCCGTGCTCGTGCAACATGAACCGTCAACAATGTGTGCAGTGTCCTACGGCTGCTAGTCACAGTATATAGCTATATCTAGGAAATGCAGTAAATACGCAATTCTACAATGACGTAGAAAGTGCGACAGGAAGTTGAATCCTAGCCCAGACGCATAACGCCATGCGGGCGATTCCCCTGTAGATGTTATATCTACTCACCTAAACTCCACGCTGGGTGAATCCTATCACCTGCTCTCCCTGTAGCTGTGTCCGTAGCTCCTGCCTGCACACCTGTAAATACGACATGAAAACACATATAAGCCCAATATCTCTCGAAACGCGATATCGAATCGAAACGAGAAACTCGCGTCGCGAACCAAGCGCGCGTGTGCACGATACGCTGAATCGTGTGTGTACGCGTCTAAAAACCATCGCGACACGCGGCGATACGCTGAATCACAGAACTCACTCACGTATCGCGCGTATCGCGCAAACACAACTAAGCACAAAAGCGATATACAGTCCCAGATTTTCCTACAGGTAAGATATTAGAAAACTAGACATGCCAAAGACCTAGACAACACAGCAGGGACCCACAGCCAAAAACCCAACACCCAACTCACCTTCCTGGCCGCAAATTGCGGCCAGAATGCAGGAATTGGCGGCCACAATAGGGAATGGGGGTCTCGTATTCTGGGGGTGTCATATATCCCTAGTGTACATGCTCCAGTCATCTCTAGTTTTATACTGTAGGCATCGGGTCTATAGCAGATCACAAATATCACAATTCTCACCTCAAAAGTCACAAATTGCACAAATCACAAACTATATGGTATTTTAGTGTAATCTGGGGATTTCTCAGTTGAAGTGGTCTAACTAACACTTAATTAACCTAGGGTAGCTAACCATATCAACAATTTACCACAATTCCACTTAAACACCATAAACTAGCACTAATCTAGCTAATTAGCACTAATCGACACAAAACCACACACCAATAAGCAACTAGGGATTGGGTTCAGGAAGTATACCCAAAAGACCTCCAAGAAGCAGGTGAAGAAGGGAAAGGAGCTGTTGTTGCTTGCCTCTGCTGCTTCTACTGCTTGCTGTTGCTTCTGTTATTGCTTCTGCTTCTTCTTCTGCTACTGCTTCTACTTCTGCTGCTGCTGCTATTGGAGATGATGATGATGGTGGTGATGATGTTGTAGTTGATGTTGCTGTGGCTGTTGTTGTTGAGCTCCTGCAAGTGATGAGAGCTCCTGCTGTTGTTGCCTCTGAAGCTGCTGCTGCTATTGTTGTTATTGTTTTTGTGTTGTTGCTGCTGCTGCCAATGATGCTGATGTTGCTGTTGCTGAGGCAGCTGCTGCTTCTGCTGCTCTCTCTCTCTCTCTAGGTGAGTGTGTGTGTGTGTGTTTGTGAGAGAGTGAGAGAATGAAAGATAGAAAATGAGGTGGAGAAATGAGAGCACACCCCAAAGGCCCCCTTCTCACTCTCTCTTTCCTCATTAAATGAGGCATGGCAAAGGCCATGATGCCCCATGCTCTCTCTCTCTCTCTCTCTCCCTCTCAAAGTCAACCATGCACCCAAAACACCAATTCAAAATTAAAACCCATTTAAAACTATCATGACACTTAAACAAAACTAAAAGCTAGATTAGAGAAAATGGTTAGTTAACCATGTTGCTAATCATGGTATAACCCCAAAAACAACCCTAGTTATCATGCACAAGTGTGTGTGTGCCTAATAAAATTCTAATAAAATACACATTAAATAAGATAAAATATTTAAAACTTAATTTGGTAAACTTTTTATTAAAAACCACATTTTAAAATATAATTAGCTACAAAACACATTCTAAGGTGTTACACGCACATATCTCATATGCGCTCCTATTTCATTTCGCTTGAGCCAGGAAACCTCTATGTAGGACTCTAAAGACTCGTCAATACGCCGGTAGCAGATGATGATCATATCAAGCATCCACAAGCCGCAAGCGGTCTGCTAAACGTAACGGCCACCCGGGTATTGAGCGATCAGAAGATCGACGAGCAAGCCCGCTCACACTCCTATGAATCCAACCAGTAACACTTACCGTACAGTCCGGTCTGTTCGTCTGATATGTCGCATATCAAGTCTAGGGGTGGTAAACGTCAGACCCCAATAACCGATAAGTCGTGCCGATGTGAGGCTCATAACGGGTCGAGAAACTACTGGTCACACTTACCAGCAAATCTCTGATCAGCCTGGCCAGGGACTTCCCTGTTACGGCCAATCGAGCACAGCGTAACATCAACCCCCAATACCGGGAGAGACGAAACCCCTCCTATCGCTCATTGCCTCCATGTGACTCGGGACTGTGCCCAAAAACCACCGTTTTGCACGCCCTCATGGACGTGGTAAGGTGGAGATCAAAGCACAGTGGGAATCACACAAGACTCTATGACGATCTCGGGTCTACAGACTAACCTGCACAAGTGTCACCTGAGAACTGCCATCTGACGTGAGGTATAATACCATCTGGGAGTTCTCGGCGAGTCCGTCCAGTGTACCCAGTCTCCACTGAGCACCCGTATACCATCTCTGATGTCAAACACCAATGGATATGGGATCATCCATCGCCCATCTCATGGGTCGAGAAGCGTATACGCTAGTCTACACTGGTATATCGATGCCCCGTCTCGATACACCCACGACTAGGGACCTTGAAGGATGTACCTATGGACTACCATGTCCCCACTAGTATGATCCGCATCATAGTCCAGGTAGTCAAGTACACATCCTAAGGGCTTTACCAACATGTAACTATAAGACAGTTTAAAGAGACTAGTATACATGTTAAGATAAAGAGTAACCAGATAGCATACTATCATATCGAGCAAGAAAGTCATCTCTATATATGTCCAAGCATCTAATATAATATACATCATCTGTACAATACTGGCCTCTAGGGCATACATACAACTAACAGATTTAAGTACTCCGTACAGTTGCGCTTCCAATGTCCTGTTTTGTGGCAATGAAAACATTCACCTTTCCCCGATTCTCCAGCTTTGGACTTTTCCTTCCCCTTGACCTTTTTAACTCCACCCTTAGGATTGGTGGGCTTCTTCTTTTTCTTTCCCTTGGCCTTAGCCTTTGGGCGAGAAGAGGAAGATTGTCCAACAGTCATAACGGGAGTTTTCAGTGTGCTATCTGCACTCCTTAACATATTAAGGAGTTCAGGTAGTTCCCTCTCCATGTTGTGCATGTTGAAGTTAACTATGAACTGAGCAAAGGTGGAGGGGAGGGACTGCAGAATAATATCCGTATATTGTTCATTGTCCATTGTCCATCCAAGGTCCTCAAGCTCTTCTATGAGAGCTATCATCTTCAGAACATGGTCTCCTACTGATGTGCCAGGGGCCATTCGCATCTAAAACAATTTCTTTGATGCTTCGTATCGTGATATGCGGGATTGCTCTCCATACAACTCCTTTGTAAGGAGAAATATGGCTTGAATGTCCATATTCTCGTGCTGCTTTTGATGTGTGTTGTCCATCGATGCAAGCGCGAGGCATTTGGCCGTGGCACAGCCAGCGTCCCATGTCTTGCGGACTTCTTTGTCCGCAACTGAGGATTTTGGACCTGGGACGGGCGTGGCTGAAGCCGTGAGGACATATGATACTTTATCATAAGTCAAGGCTATTTTCAGATTCCTCAGCCAGTCTTTATAATTGGTCCCATTCAGTTTCTTTTTATCTAGTAGAAGCTTGAGTCCAGTCATTGGTATCTGCCATTAAGAGAGAGAAAAGAATACACTCAGCGAAAGCTCTTGCAAAGATCAGATTGGTTATTATCTTGTCTAGAACATTTCATGAAACCCCGTGTTTTTGGGGTAGACCTCGAGTTTACGAGTGGGTTCCATGTCGATTTGTTGTCAAGTTCATGAAACCCCGTGTTTTTCCGCCCCCTTCTTATTCTGTAAAGCCGACCTCTTTTTCGCCAGTGCTGAATGTCTCCCACTGCTTTAATCAAGTTTTTCTTTCAAACCTTAAAAAGAACACTAGCCAGGATTAATTACAGTCTACAATTTCGCTAACCGTTCAGCCAGGCCAGTGTCGGTACTTGAGGGAGGTTCCCCGTGCTTTCGCACGGACCTAATTAAAGTAAACCTCGTTTTCCCAGAGGTATAGCCCCGTTAACACCTTTATAGACACCTAATGAGTTAGCTAATTGTAAACTGCAAAACTCTCCTGGGAGCAACTATTGCCCACAGTGGGATCGGGATCCAACCATCATATGGAAGATATGCAATCTCATTGCAAATTTCAACACTTGAAATTCCCGATATGATTTTTACCCCTCGTACTCATGACCTTGGCTATGGTCAACAAATCACAAGCACTGGTCAAGTTCAGCCCGTCATTTCTTGATTAATCAGACCCGTTTACATGACCCTTGGCTAAGGTCAACAAAGTCATATGCCCGTCCTAATTAATCTGCATCATATGCATTGTAGGAAGACACCACTTAGCTACCGTACACTACGCCTTGGCTAAGGTCAACAAACGTAGCACTAATACTAAGTACTCTACTTCCTAAAATGACGGAGGGTTGCGGATGATTTTTAAGAAAATCTTTAACGCTTTGAACTTGATATCGTCGTAGAATCAAATGGTTTTCAAAAGGAGTGGCTTGAGCTCCGCCGTTTTGAAATATAGCTTTTTCATAAAGAGCCGAGTGGTTTTCAAATCCGATTCTACAACATCTTTTTAGGTTTATTTTCTTTGCATTAATCATATTAATGTTGTCCCATCATTTAAGTCCTTTAGCCAATCACAGAAAAGAAACGAAAATACAATGTACGTGTAACGTTTTGGAAATCGTTTTGTGAATTTTCCCGTTTTAGGGCAAAATTTTCGGTTTTTCCCGTTTTAACCCGATTTCGATCAAACGTCCGTATAAGCTTGCCGACACTTTTTTTAGCTAAAATAAAGCTTGTGCGCAAACTTTAGGGGTATTTGGGAGGTTTTGGTTCAGATAGAATTTTTCCCAAATAAAATATTATTTTAAGCGGTATTTGGTGCACGTAAATCGGGAAATTTCTTTTCTTAAGAATAAATTTATTTTTTGTCACTAGAATATTTTGGAAACTTCTTTTTAAATAACTAGATATTTTTTTGAGTGCAAAAGGTTTTATTTTAAAAAGAAAAGAAAATGTGTAAAGGTGGCAAAGTGCATTTATTAGCATTTATTACTCTTTTTCCTAGCAATTTCTTCACAAAAAATTCACAGAAATACCCCCCTCACCCCCTTGGCCGGCCCTTCCCTTTCCCTTGCTGCCCTCCATCATTCCCACTCTTTTTCAACTCATTTTGCATCAAATAAATCATGAAAAATCCAAATAAAATCACAAAAATTCAAATATAATCATTTTCCTTCATTTTCTTCACTAATCCTTCATGGATCTTCAATAAAGCTTGGTTTTTGATGCTAAGATGTTGGATTAAGATTCATTTTGTGTTCTTGGGGAGATATAATTCTTACCTTAATCCTTTTATATTTGCTTTAATCTTATTCTAGCTAATTTAGTTAGCTATTTATGTGTTTAGTTTAGTTTTTAAATTATGATTAATTCATTTATATTTGGTTTAAGAAATTCATGTTAGGGTTAAATTTTGTTAAGTGTTTAATGTTCATTTGAAGTGTTAATTTGTGTCTTGGAGATGATTAACCTAGTAGGAAATGTTAATTTTTGCTAATGAACACTTTGTTTGATTATACAATTAGCTTACTAGGTTTTTGCTAAAACATAATTAGCGAGTGTTAAAAATATAGGAATGGTTTAGATAGATTAGTTAGGCTATTTTAAGGTGTTTGTAATCGCTAGATATGCATTAGCTTGAAACTAGTGTGAAATATTGCGATAGGTTGCATACTAGATTTCGGGGTTTTTCCAACGTGGGTTCGATTGGTCGTTGCGAGGTTATATCTATTGTATTCCTCGTAATTTTTGTGTTGTGTTGCGCGATCGGGACGATCGGAATCTAGACTTAGTGTTTTGTAGTTTAGCGACCCCAATTAGGGTTTTTGGCCGATGTCGTGCGCGATAGATGCGCTAAACGCTTAGTGTAATTTTCCGGGCGTTTTCAACGTGTTTTGTTGTCTTTTCGTCATTTTAGGATTTTTGCTTATGTGATGTGTTTGTGAAATTTTAGGTTCGCAAGCGGGGACTTCGAACGCTACGACAAGGGAAAACAGGTGATAGGCTTCACTTAGTCAGGAGCGTTGGTGAGTAGATTTAACATCTACAGGAGAATCGCCCGCATGGCGTTATGCGTCTGGGCTAGAGATTTTTTTCTGTCGCATATTCTATGTCATATTTAGAATTGCGCATTTACCCTATTACTTAGAAATTGTTGTGCTGGGACTAGTATCCTTAGGACACTGCACATATTATTGACGATTCATGTTGTACGAGCACTAATTGTATACTACACACACCGTCAATAATTGCCATGTCACGCACAACCCACTTATAGATATGATATTGCTTGGTTAGGGACATTGAGACTTTAATTCATATTTCTTTACGCATTGACTTATAGCACACCTGTATATCTACATGCTTACACATATGCTCTGACATACTTACATGCTAGTTACCTGTATACTTATAGAGTATTGTACCATTAGTGATAGGTACATGCACACTTTATGACATAGCTACAGGTATACCTTGCCCACCTATTTCACTTATACCCCGGGGGTATACTACATCATTACTTATAGGTAGATACATATATCTTGCTATACCTTTATGTTTTCACATACACTTGGTTATAGCTATATGTTTACCTTTACCTAATGTTATTTTAGAATTGGAGAAAATTAGAAACCGCATGATATTTATATTAACTTGTTGCAGTTAATTAGCGGTTTTTCCTTTATATGCTTACATTTCCTTTTATGTTGCATATATTATATTCATGGATTTTCGCATTGAGATATGGATTTTTCATGATGTTTTCTGGATTTGAGGACCGTGGGAGTTCATGAAATTATGCATTATTTGAAAAACTCGGTTTCCCTTGATATGATATTTCAGCAGCCACCATGAGATTTATCGGTTCGGATATAAATATACCCCACGCGAGGAACGGAGGGGTCCGTGTGTGGGTACATGGTGGGGCCCGGAGGTACCCGGGGCAAGAATCTCAGTGAGGAGATGAGTTAGTGGGGGAACCATACTTTCCGGTGACATTACCAATGACTCGGCGGTAATCATGGGGATACCGTTGGGAGTCATGTACGTATAGATACGTGGAAAGATGAGGGTCAAAGCTAGGCACTCGTGCTTTTCGGATAGCGTGTGATACGTACCTATCAGGGGGCCAGTCATGGTGACAGCATCTGATAGACCAGCATTTCTGTGTCGATACTTGACACATTGGTTTCATGATATTTCTTTTTTTACTATTTTGTATATATAACAGGGGTTTAGGCCGCTGTTATATATGCCCTTACACCAATATTAGTGGAATGGGACGCTAATATATGTGTATTGACATTAAATTATATACATCATCATATTTATTCGTGCAAGTATATTTAGGATGTTAGATTTTTACTTGATAATTTGATTTGGGATATAGGTGATTCATTTGATATTGGATACAGGATATTTATGAGATTGCTGATTTGTACATTCAGGATATATGAGATTTATTCGATATTGTACATTCAGGATTTGTGAGACTTATATGATATGAGAGCCAATTTGGGGGCTGATTTGAGGAATTGGGATTTGGATTTGTCTTGATGGATTGTGTAACTACCACAATGTCAGGATTCCGTGGAAATGACATATTTCATTCCATACTTCACATTTATTGTTTATGCACTGCTTCATGTATTAGTAGTACCTGTTAGAGTACCTTTCATGACTGTTGCATTTACATACCTTTATTTATATGCATTGCTTCATGTATTAGTTGTACCTGCTAGTGTACCTTTCATGATTATTGCATTCATATGACTTTTTATTGCTATTAATTGCACATGTTAGATTCACGCTGTACGTGCATACTCGCGATTACCTGCATATGTTATTTACTATTCTCGAGTTGGCAACTCACCCCCGTTGTGCCACAGTGTTTGCAGGTGTTCCTCAGGATAGTCAGAGGCAGGCTATTATCACACATCTTATCATCTTTTGCTACGGATACCGCATCAGCTCACAGTGTGCAGTTTGCTTAGGTGGGTTTGTGGTTATTCGTTGTATTGTATATTCGTTGTATCCATGTACTCTCCATCTACTATTTTCATATTGACTTAGAGACTTGGTGAGGACGATGTTGTATATTATGTTGTGACTTGTTGTCTTTTATACAGTTTCCTTTCTATCGTCTTCTATTTCTTCGCTACGACGTCGTATATTTGTTGTGGTGGTTGTTTTCCGCCTTTGGGCGTGGATTTGCTCCCGTTGGGGATGCTTTACTTTATATTTATGTTGTACCTATTTTTGGGGTTGGTTTTTATAAAGGAGGTGCTGCCGAAATTTAAAGGAAATAAAGTTGGACTTTTAAAGAATTTGGGTTGTGATTTCAAAGATTTTTAAACAATGTTTCTTATCTTTTCTGGTATTTTAATGGTTTAGATTTCTGGGTTTTGGCTTTCTTTTACTGCGTTACGCCTGTAGACGTTGCGTAGTATTAGGGCCGTCACGTGCCAATTTCGGGTCGTGACAGTACGCTTATGCCATCCGCATTCGCCGCAATGTTCCGTTATGCACCGTTGGGTTACTTAACTAACGGCATACCGGGAAGGGACTAGCGCGGGTGTAAAACATAAGCAACGTCTACTATATATCTCATATATAATATATCATTCGTCTCAGATATCACAGAACACAGGCAGCAGAAACATATATATAATGTGGGATATACTAGGACGTTCGTATTTAGTATTTAGCCAACAATAGAAAATACGGATTCCACAGTCGCGATGAATAGCTAAGCCCACACCCCTAGACCCCTACGAGAGCGGCAAGCGACCCTACCAATCCTGGAGTTTAGAAAACCTGGTCTTGACTCCTCGAGATGGCCTCCCACTGAACCCCAGAACCCGGTCACTTGTGCTCCCCTCCTTGGGTCTATCCTAATGCGGAAAAGTAAATAATATACAACACTGGTGATAGCAACCTCAACCCGGAAGTGCCCCAAATAAAAGAATATTACATTACATTTTAATTTTACATGAATGAAAAATAAAACTCTCATCTCACATAAAACCCCCCGGCTATTCAATCGCGACAATCCTGCACATCATATCTCAGCAACACATAATATCATATATCATCAACGTAAGTAAGTATGCATACCCCGATTGTCATTGATGTATAGCAACGAAACCGGCGATAAACGACATACTACACTTACGGTCACAGAAAAGAAAATGTAAAACTACAATATTTGGAATCCACATTCTCTTTAGACATCGTAAATCCGAGATATCACATACCTCGCATTTCATGCCTAACTATATGAATTCCACATATTGTATCACATTCTAGATAAATAGACAGTATTAAACATTTCGATCGAATAATCAAATACCCAAAATTTCCTAAAGCTCAACACTTGAGCGAAGTTCAAAAAACCCGGAATGTGTCACAGTAGTAGCGGTCCAGTCGTAAAAGGGTCAACCCAACACCTCATATGTGGCACGCCGTACTGCCTCAAACCCTAAGGTTCAAAAGGCCGTTCAAGACGATCACATAATCGAGTTAAGGTTTGTTGTCTTCTAGAGGGTCCACCACAAAACTTGCACGCATTTCCGAAAGATTTAAACTCGAGAAAAGATTCAACACTTGAAAATTTTTCGTGTCGGGAAAAAGTGAGTTAATGATATCCGTTCGAACCTTTTAATACTTTCTAAATTATCCGAAAAAGGCACGAGATTAAAATTCTGATCGAATCACCGAATCCAAAACAATCCCCAGAAAATCCAACACATGAATCAGATTAAACATACTTAAAAAAGTATACAAGCAGATAGAAACATTACACTGTAAAAACGAGGCAATGACACATCTGTACGCCCGCGGAGCCACGACCCAAGCAAGCTATGGCCGCGGTTCCGCGGCGGCTTGTACGGATCATGGCTTCGTTTTTCAGATAGATTCTTAGAATTGCCTACTGAATTTTTTAAGTATTTTTAATTCTGAAAATAACACAGTTTGAAAAAATGTCCAGAGAGTGTTCAAAAAGTCCGTATTTTGGTTCGATCGGAGTTTTAACTTCGTTAAAGTGTCGCCTAAAGTTCTAGGTCGGCTCTGATACCAATGTTAGGTTTATCTAGCACCTAATGAAGGGTTTAGAAGATCACATGTCTCAAAATTAAATTTTTAAGGTGCTAAGTGAACATACAAAGAATCATCACTAGAAAATTAGGGTTTCATAACTTGAACAACATCACAAGTAAGAAAAGCTAGGGTTTTGATAGTACAACCTTTGTACCTCCCTACGCTAGACTCCTTGGCCACTTGAGGGTTGGAAAAAGGTTCGTTTGAGGTCTTCTAATGTCCACGATGATCCACCCGAAGCTCCTTTGCCCAAAGCTCCTTACTTTACTCGATGTATCAATGGAGTAGAGCAAACACCCTACACAAACCGGCTAGATGTGTGTAGTATGATGATGTGGTTTGTTTTCTCACTTAAAAATCCTAACTTGATTACTCTTTTGCTTACTTGAAAGAACTAGAGAGCAAGAGAGAGAGGAGGAAGAAGATGATGGCTTTTTAAGCTCAAGATAATGATAAGCTTAATATGAAAAATAGAAAATATAAGTATATATATTTTCTACTCTTCATCTCAAACCATGGTTACATAATAAATATATTATTGTACTTGAGTTAAAAGATAAAAGGAAGATTAACTCATGGTTAAAAAGTGGGTGAACAAAGGTTAGATTAGAGAAGAGTGTAGAAGATAACTATGGATTAATCTTTTTCTTTTCTTTTAAAACAAATACAATATATATCCATATATATAATCATAAGGTGTGAGTCTTATATTGCCACCATCTTCTATATATACAACCATGTTAGAATGATGTATGCATGTATGTGTGCATGCACATCCATATGTGCATGAACAAGAATGAATGCATACATGCATGCATACACCCAAAAAGACAAGAAAAGGATTTCTAGTGAGAAACTAATGGTTAAATGATAAATCAACACTTGATTTAGCAACCCGGTCATATTACATACGACCCGACCAAAAGCAAGCCGCCCGATTAATATACGGTATCACATATCCGTATTTAATCGGGTCCCCCCGCATATCCCATATGCACACCACATCTTTTCGCCTGAGCCAGGAAACTTCATTATGGGACTCTAAGACTCGTCAATACGCCGGCAGTAGGTAATGATCATATCAAATACCTACAAGCCGCAAGCGGTCAGCTAAACGTAACGGCCGCCCGGGTATTGAGCGATCAGAAGAAAACAAGCGAACCTGCTACAACTCCCGTCGAGCCAACCAGCAACACTGCCGTACAGTCCGGTCTTGTAACACCTTAGGATGCGTTAGTGATTAATTTTATTTAAATAAAGGGTTTTTAATGAAAAGTTTACCAAATTGTGTTTCAAATATTTTTCCTAATTTAATAAATATTTTTCTAAAATTTTCCTAGGCTTGCACACACATGTGCATGTAAACTAGGGTTTTTTAAATGAGTTATTACCATGATTAGTGACCATGGTGGGTTAATCATGGGGATTAAGTCTTTTGGGTTTTTATTTGAGTTAATTAGTTAATTAATAGTTGATTTAATTTGAATTTCCTTAGGGTGTTGACTTGTGAGAGAGAGAGAGTGCATCATGGCTTAGGCCATGCTTGCAATTAATGAAGAGAGAGAGAGAGGAGGGTTGACATTGGGGTGATGTTTTTCCTCTCATTTCTTTGTTCTTCTTTCAAATCTCACACACACACACACACTTACCTCTTCAGCACCAGCAGAAGCAAGCAGCTCAGCAGCAGCAGCAGACTTCACAGCAGCAGCAGCCCCTAGGATCGATAGCCCCCTAGGATCGATTGTGAGGTATATTTCCTAAACTTACTCCCTAGTTTACTTGTTGAGGGTAGTTTTGCTTCGGTTAGTGGTTTTCGGTGCGATTTAGTGCGATATGAGGTGTTTAGTGTGAACCTTAGCCAAGTGACGTGTGTTTTGGTTTCAGTAGGTTGATAGAGTGTTGTTAAGGCCATAATAACCTAGCTTTAACCCCGATTGCACTGAAATACCACCAGATCCCTATTTGATGCATTTCGTCGTTTTAAAGCAAAATTTGAGTTTCTGGAAACTGCTATCGACCCGATGGGTTCAGGTTAAAATCGAGAGTACTGTAGTATGGTTGTTAGGTGCTGATACCACAGGTAGAAACCGACCCCCAAACTCCGTACCGTGGCCGCCAATTATTTCGTTCTGGCCGCAATTTGCGGCCAGATGGGTAGGTTTGGGTTTGGTCCTTTGGGTGTATTCTGCTGTGTGTAGTGTTGTGGTATATATATTTTTGTAAGTTAAGTTCTGTATAAAAATCTGGGGCTTATTACCTATTTCTCGTATTTTCTAAACCTTCGCGACACGCGTGATACGTGTGTGAATTTGGGGTTTCTGCGTATCGCGATGCGTCAGGGTAGTTTCAGGCGCGTGATCACACGTTTTAGCGTATCGCGCACACGCGCGATTTGTTTGCGACACGGGTTTCTAGTTGGACCATAATATCACGTTTTTGTGAAATGGAGCTTATGTGTGATATATGTTATGTGATTCTAGGTTCGCAGGCGAGTGAGACGGACGCTGCGAAGAAGGGCAAGCAAGTTGTCGGCTACACTTAGCGCGAGACTTCGGTGAGTAGATTTAACATCTACGGGGATATCGCCCGCATGGCGTTATGCGTCAGGGCTGATAGGACCTTATTATTATATGTTGCATTTACCTCATGTACTGTCATTGCATATTGCATTCCCTGCTGTATGTATGCTTAGAATTGATAGAACACCGCACCCTTGCTGACAGTTCACGTTGCACAAGCACTATCTTGACATGACATTCATACTTGATGCACATATCACATCACGTTTACTTGCATATGGGTGGGGATTACATGTGATTTCTGGATTTGGGAACCGTGGCCCTTTTCAAATATGTAATCATTTAAAAACCCGGTTCCTTTGATATGATATTTTGGGGCGCCACCCCGTGTTTTCTTTTCTCGGTGCTAGAGTGGATATATTGAGAGAGGGATGACCTGGATTGACGGATTCCCGATATATTGAGAGAGGGATGACCCGGACTGACGGATTCCCGATATATTGAGAGAGGGCTGACCCGGACTGACGGATGCCCGATATGTTGAGAGAGGGATGACCCGGACTGACGGATTCCCGATATATTGAGAGAGGGCTGACCCGGACTGACGGATGCCCGATATGTTGAGAGAGGGCTGACCCGGACTGACGGATGCCCGATAGAGGATGATTTGCGTGTCGATGCTAGACACGAGTATTTATGTTATTTGGGTGCCGATGTTGGGCACTCGTGATGTTGCGCCACGGCAGCGCCCCGGCCGTCTATTCCGAGGCCAAATTGCGGAATCAAAAAATTTCCTTACTCGGAAACCGGCGCTACCGCGGACAATTAAAACCCGGATCGTTAACCATTAACCTATCCTAGCTAACTAGAGATGGGAAGAGAAGTATACCGAGAGATCCGAGTCCTCCGGTCTTCTCGTCATCGTCCCGATCTCCCGCGGAAAGTCTTGCCTCCACATCGTCGCCTCCTCACCGGAAGGGTACCACATCGCCTGCGTCTTTTACGGGCTCCCACCTCAATACCGAGGCAACTCGGGCATGAAGCCGGCAACTCGACATGCTCAAGATATGCTGTAGAATGTAGTGTAGAAGATGCTTGTCTCTTTGGGGTTATGTTGTTGCCATTGAGGATGATGGAGGAAACAAGGATTAGAAAAATGGTGCTTGCATTTTTCTAGCATGAAATGAGATCAAGAAAGAAACTCTCAAGAATGAAGCTCTCTTCTTCTTCTTCTCTCAACAATGAAAAACTTATCATCCAAGAATAAATGGTGGAGGAAAGAATGTATATCAAACAAGAGGGAGGTGAGTGTAGGAGAGCATGAAGGGTGACCATAACCATGAACATCATCATAACAAATCTACATCAATCCTAATCCTTTCTCATCAACTTTCAACTCACTTCAAATCTAAATAAAGCATGAAAAGATGAAGGAAAAGAATGGCATCTAAAGATGCTATCATGATAAATACTTTTGCAAGAAAATCCTCCACAATGTGTTATTTGCAAAACTGCAAATAACCCCCTCCATCGGAAAAGTCCGGCCGGGAAAGAACAAAGGAAAACCGGCCGGAATGGAATGCAAACTGGCAACTCCAGAAAACTGGTCCCGTAATAAATTACAGGAAAACCCCGATACTGTGCATACACACCCGCATCTGTATTCCGACCGGATATAAATGCAATGAGACAAAATCTACACTGTACTAAACTAGGACCGGCTTAAGCCAAAGCCGGCTAGTAATATCCGTCCGATCCTGATCCGTGCAATACCGCACGTATCAGATCGAACCCTGCCATATAACTATACGGCTGCTAGTACAAAACTGTCCGATCCTGATCCGTGCAATACCGCATGTATCTGATCGGACCCTGCCATATCTCCATACGGCCTCTACAGCGTTTCGCCCGAAAGCTTGAGTAACTGAAAGTGTGGTGGACTCTAAAGACTCGTCAATACTATGGCTGTGGATTTAACCACTAGCACGTCAGAGGTATAAGCCAATACGTGACGGGCCACCAGCTATTGACCAAAAGGGACGTCGATGAGGAAGCTCACCCCGACACCCAACTGAGCCTGTCAGTGACAATATCCGTACAGTCCGGTCCGTTCGACTATGAGTATCGCATGGCGGGCCTAGGGGGTTGGTAAAAGTCAGACCCCCAAAAGCGGTACAAGTCGTGTCGGAGCGTAGCCCAGAACACCCTGAGATACTACTGGAATACCTACCAGTAAATCTCCTGCCACGGCCGAGGGCTTTGTGTAATGGCTCTCCTAGACACAGCGCGACCTTACCCCCAATACCGGGAGAGACGAACCCATGCAGATCGGCTCACTTCCTCCATGTGGCTCGGGACTGTACCCAACTAAAACCTGTTTGCACGACTCCTTTGAGCCGTGGTAGGGTAGTAATCAAAGCACAGTGGGAACTCACACGAGACAAATGACGATCTCAGGTCGATGAACTAACCTGTACACATGTCACCAGGGAACTGCTATCTGACATCTGGTATAAGACCAACTAGCAGGTTCCCGGCGAGTCCTGTCCGGTGTACTCATAACCCAATGAGCACCTGTATACATCTTAGGTGAACCAACTGACACCAGTGGCTTGTGAGACCGGCCACCGCCCCTCGTCGGGGTCTCGACTGTATACACTAGTCTACTAATGGAGTATCGATGCCTTGTCTCGAAACTCCTACGACTAGGGACCTTTTAAGGATGTGCTTATAGACTACCAGCTCTCACGTATATGATCGCCATCACACTGCCGGCAGTCAAGCAAGAATCCTAGAGGCTCTATCAACGTGTAATAGCGACATGCCAGGTCACCTAAAGCAGTACACGATGATAAAGATAAACCAGATAGCATACTATCATCTTGAGTAAGACTGTCCTACCGGGATAGGTCCTCCCTCAATCATTGCAATCACGTGCCTGTGATCCAATAATTGACTCTGAGGGCACTATCTCCAACAATCTCCCACTTGCACTCAAGGCTAATTATTGCGATGCCGCATACTCACAGCCCGTGTGATACCGAACACCCAACTCCTCTACTAGTCAGTCTCACAAAGCTCATTTGCGAAACTATTGCGTTCGAGGAATAGCCTCAGTGAGTGGATCTGCTGTGATGTTTCTTTCTATGTCTCTCTATATCTCAAGTTCGCGGAGAAAGCCATCTCCCAAAATGAGCAATACCTGTCTTAGAATGTCTGGATGTCTGATGGGACCTAGCTCATAAATGAACTCCAAATCCAAACTTCTTAGACTGTACCGATAACTGAACTTAATCAGTACCCAGCGCCATGCCTCCCTCAGTATTGCCTTGGACCACCTGTCCAAAATACTGCCCCTTGTCAGAAGGAAAACTATAACTCTGACAGCCACTCTGCCATCCAGGTCACCTTGGAAGCCTGGAATGATAACCGTCTCCTAAAGGAGGCTGCCGTTATCATATCCCTAGAACATCAACTTATGTTCTAAAACTGCTTCCGACCGTTTCTCCAGGATTGGATTAATATCAACTTATTGCATCTACTGCAAGAACAACATCTGGTGTGGTACTTGATATCTCATGATTGACTCAATTGCCTAAGCAAGTGATCTGCCAATCATGAGTATCCCTCTCCCCTTTAGTCTATAAGACACCTTTAGAGAGGGTGACTCCATCAACTGCAGGTGCACTACCGTGCCAAGAGTCGTCCATTCTAAATACTCATAGAATGCTGTCAAGGTACCCAGATTGGGAAACCACCCAAATCTAGATCTAAAACCATAGATCCATTAACCAGAATGTCTGATATAATATCCAAGTCCTATGTGGAGAAAACACTGTGTGACGACCAAAGTATAACCGATCGTAGTATAGGAGTATCACTTCCTACTACCTTCTCAACAGATCCATCCCCTATTCTGATGACGTCAAACCTATGACTGTCACATCAGAAATAGATGATCTATCTCCGCTATATCTGCTTTAGTCTATAAATAGACATAAGCCTGATGTCCACCAATGCTTCCGCTGCTCCCACTGACTACGAAAACCCTCTGGCAGAGTCATATAGACGTGGACTTCTAAAGCTAATTTAGAACGACGCTATACTCATCCTCCTGCCGGGTCTCGCAGCCTGGAACAACAACAATGGCAAGTGTGGGTAAACAAGAACTTCCCTGTCACCGTCCTTGAGGCTACCGGAGTACCTCTCGGGTGCCTGAAGTTACCCACCTTATCTGCGGAGTGGCCAATGGAATGTCAAATCAGATTGAATCTTTAGGTTCCTTATCAAATCTTCAGTAATCGTTTGCGGTTCTGGAATCACTTCCAGTTCTACCATACTCCCACTACTGTTTTCTGAAAAAATCCATTTCTTTTAAAAATTGTGGCGAGTGAAGAGCAATATCACTATTGATCTTCCAGATGGTAGAAAATCAACCCTCGTCATAGCCTGGGTCAACCCACAAACAGCCATTACAGAAACGTGCCTTGAGTTGTTCAGTGTCTGGTTTTAAGCATAAGCCGGACAACTCCCCGTACCTTAACAATGTCAAGATATGAACTATTCTATATCCAATATAGAAACAGAGGCACTGATTTAATTGAACCAGATTCAAATCATGCAGCTGTCTCCAGTGCATGTCAACTAAATGGAAGGAGGCCGATCAGCGTTACTCAACTTAGGAATGCTTCCAATTATGAGTAACCTGAAAGAGAAGCAATTTCTCTTTATCATTACTATCAACTGAATACCATACACAAGTATCTACATCTTTGATCACTTTGAAGAATCCCGATACTTGCTACACCTGGTTCTCTACTCTATTCAAATACCTATAACTCCTCAAAACTTAGACCCTGTGTTCCTACGAAACACATGTCTAAGAACTAGAGAAGTTAAAAGTAAACAGAATATAGTATGAGGACCAACCCCTCTGTCCTAATGGACACTGGACAATATACAATACTCTGTATAAGTCCGCTGAGTCTAACAACTCTTTCACTGTGTGTCGTAGGTTGAAAACTGTACTTATGGCTAAGAAGAATTACACCGCTGTTTAATGCTCCTTACCTAACCATCCACTGATATAGGTAAATGTCATCGACATAATATCAAAAGGTATATCTCACTCTATGAAAATAGACGTACAGATATATCAATTTGAAATTGGTGCACAACAGCGGATATTCAAAACCAAATATTTGCCGACCGGCAAACAACCCAGGTGGCTTCCTCAAATATCACCAATTACAACGAATCCCGATATAATGAGGATGGTCACCTAATTCCCAATAACTTACTCCCACTCATCATCTGTAAAACCATACAGATGTGAGAATCCAACCTGGTAAATACATACCCTGGAGCAAGTGTCTAATCGGGAAATCAGTTTTCTTTTAACATTACACAGTGAAACTGAAACATTGAAATGTTTCGTTGGGGTATCCTGGTATTCCTAGTAATGTCCTTTCCATTATCCAGATTCACAACTATAACCGTATAATTCTTTGCCACCTCTCCAAATCCCTTTCTATGTCTTTTGTCATTACCTTCTGTACACCCCTTTAGGCCAAATGGTTTTCTTCCTTCCCTACCGTTCGGCACCAGCCTATGGTTTGGAAGAAGACTATCTAAAAAGCATAAAGGGTGTACTGTCCTAATCCTAGGAGCACTCGCATCGCGAGAGAAGGTGAAGATAAAAGACACCTGAATGTACTTTATTCCTATTTCTCCTGAACCAGAATCCATCCCCGAACTGGAACAAGTTCCTTTCGAGTTCGTATATAACCATACGATGGAGTATCCAATAAACTGTGGATCTTCGTAGTGACACGGAGTGTCCTGGAGAAATACAAAGGTGATTTAGGATTGGCGAAGGAATACTTGGTTTGGTCGTGAATATCTGTCGCAATTTACTTTGCCCTCTTACTAATCCCTTGCTTTGTCTTAACTTAATACCTTCTGTACACCATCGTTATGCTAATTGGTTTTCTTCATTCCCCACCGTTCGGCACCAGCCTAAGGTTTGGAAGAAGACTATCCAATTTGCGTAATAGGTGTACTATCTCCTAAACCAAGGAGTACTCGCAATGAGAGAAGGTGAAAAGAAAAGACAACTGAATAATCCTATCCGTTTTCTCCAGAACCGGAAACCATCCTCGAAGTCCTTCGAGTTCGTATATAACCATACGATGGTTTTGTCCAATGGAAGTGGACGTTCGCAGTAATACGGGGTGTCCTGGAGAAAAGAGTAAAAGTAGGAGTGGCAATGAGGTCTGTAACTCTGACAATCCAAAAGCCAGTGTTAAGAAGGTTCGGTCAACTTGGTCACTGAGTCATAGTCCAGGGTCGGGTCAATGGTCGCTGCCAGAGAGAGAGAAAAGAAACACTCAGCGTGCACTCTAACCTAGATCAGAATGGTTATCACTTTGTCTAATCTGGAAACCTCCCACTGTACCTCAAATTCTCCTCCAAACCTAAAAGAAGAATTTAGTCGGGGTCACCCGAGGAGTAAACCAACTCATCAGTGGGAATCGGGATCCAACTATCATCGCATGATAACTTGACGAAATCCACTCAAGTCACCACACTCCAGAAGGTATGCGCATGCCTGGCAAGTTTCAGTTCTTTTGAAACTCCCGATGTGTGTTTTTACACCAAGCGGTTTATGACCTTGACTAGGTCAATAAACCATAAACCGCCAGTCAAGTTCAACCCGTCATTATTCTGGATTGCATTAAACCTACCCGCACGTGCCCTTGACTAGGTCAACAAGGCCGCACGACTGTCTCAACCAATCCCACTTATGCAACAAACAAGTACCACTTAGCTACCGAACACTACGTCTTGACTAGGTCAACAAACGCAGCACGAATACTAAATAATACCTGTAGGAAATGACGGAGGGCTACGGCTGGTTTTTGGCGAAAAACCTTTAACGTAATGAACTTGATATCGTTGAAGGAACTGCATAGCCTTTTATAAAAAATATAGTGACGAAAACCTTTACTAAAGAGGTCACTCCCGATGAAGGGATCTCGGCTCTTTCCCCGTAGAATGAGGTGCAGGATATTCCAACTGAATACCACGATACAAAGCAAAAGTAATCGGCTATAGTGAAGTTAATGCCCTGACGCAAACTTCTGTCCAAGGGGTCACTCCCGATGAAGGGATCTCGGCCCTTGCCTCGTCGACTGAGGAGCAAGATATTCCAAATGAATACCACGATGCAAAACAAAAGTGAACGTCCTTGCAATAACAGCTTGTTGAAAAATGTTCCAACAACATCAGAATAGGTTTGTTTATCTTGCATTGATCCGAATCAACGCAGTCCCATCAAATGATCACACCAATAAAGAACGAAAATAATGATGTACGTATATGCCATCCGCATTCGCCACTGGGTCCCGTCATCACCCGTTAGGTTACTTAACTAACGACAGAGCGGGGACTGGACTAGCGCGGATGCAAAACATATACAACATCTACTAATATATATACCAATATATAATTTTCGCTCAAGGCGTGATAAAATGCAACATCACAGAAATGTACAGCATCACAGAACAATACAGATATCTGGAAACCCCGGGTTTCACAGAGCCGCTGCTGAAACCCGACGTTCCCCTGGTCGTGTGGATAGCCTGTGCAATGAAAACCTAGACCCCTACGGGCGCGGCAAGTCACCCGCCAAAACCTGAAGCGAGGCAGCCCCCTTCAGCGCCGTGAATTGACCACCCAGCACTTCACGGAATCCGGCAACTTAGGCACCCCTCCTGGGTCAACCTGTACCCCCTACGAGTGCGGCGAATAGCCCGCCAATCCTAGAGTGAAGCCCCCTCCGTCTCAATGCCATGAGATGCGGGCCCGTTGCCCTCTAGAACCCGGCTATCCGTGCACCCCTCCGCGGGGTAATCCTAGTACAGAAAGTAAAATATACATACACCGGGTACATCGACCGCAACCAGGTCGTGCCCCAAAAGAATAATACAAACAGGCAGTGACGGCAGTCCACATGTCGGACGCTCGCCCCGCAATATCAAATGTACATAATACAACAAAACTGTACTAGCATTGCTTCCAGGCTATCCCCCACGACCGATCCGCAACAACACAGCATAAATATAGAACATCAACGTGAAAGTCACGTTCGCAAATCCGTCTAACCGGGCTATAGCAGTTAGACGGGATTTACCGATCAAGTGACATTCACGGTCGCAGATATAATGTAAATACTGTGAAATAATGTGTTTAAAAAATATCCGATCGATCAAACAATTAACAAGTGGGCCCCCAAGTAAAACTGTAGCAGTCACAGAAGATCTGGGCCCAAATTTAATATCCCAAAACCCCCCAAAAACAGCCCACAAGCCCACTGTAAAATTTTGACAGAGTGAAGACATGAGAGTGCGGCGGAACCGCGGCCCAAGGGGGGGTTTGGCCGCGGTTCCGCGCTCTACTGATCGACTGACACTGTCGAATTTTTACAGAAGTCTTAGAATATCTTGTACATCAGTTTTCTACAACCTGAAAAATTTTTTGAGCAAGGAAAAATTCAACAGAAAACTGATGCATGCAAAAACAAGGTTTTTGGAATTTTGGTCGATCGGAAATGCAAAACACATTAGAACAAGCTAGGTAAGGTTAATGGCGTGGCTCTGATACCATGTTGCGCCACGGCAGCGCCCCGGCCGTCTATTCCGAGGCCAAATTGCGGAATCAAAAAATTTCCTTACTCGGAAACCGGCGCTCCCGCGGACAATTAAAACCCGGATCGTTAACCATTAACCTATCCTAGCTAACTAGAGATGGGAAGAGAAGTATACCGAGAGATCCGAGTCCTCCGGTCTTCTCGTCATCGTCTCGATCTCCCGCGGAAAGTCTTGCCTTCACATCGTCGCCTCCTCGCCGGAAGGGCACCACATCGCCTGCGTCTTTTACGGGCTCCCGCCTCAATACCGAGGCAACTCGGGCATGAAGCCGGCAACTCGATATGCTCAAGATATGCTGTAGAATGTAGTGTAGAAGATGCTTGTCTCTTTGGGGTTATGTTGTTGCCATTGAGGATGATGGAGGAAACAAGGATTAGAAAAATGGTGCTTGCATTTTTCTAGCATGAAAATGAGATCAAGAAAGAAACTCTCAAGAATGAAGCTCTCTTCTTCTTCTTCTCTCAACCATGAAAAACTTATCATCCAAGAATAAATGGTGGAGGAAAGAATGTATATCAAACAAGAGGGAGGTGAGTGTAGGAGAGCATGAAGGGTGACCATAACCATGAACATCATCATAACAAATCTACATCAATCCTAATCCTTTCTCATCAACTTTCAACTCACTTCAAATCTAAATAAAGCATGAAAAGATGAAGGAAAAGAATGGCATCTAAAGATGCTATCATGATAAATACTTTTGCAAGAAAATCCTCCACAATGTGTTATTTGCAAAACGGCAAATAACCCCCTCCATCGGAAAAGTCCGGCCGGGAAAGAACAAAGGAAAACCGGCCGGAACGGAATGCAAACTGGCAACTCCAGAAAACTGGTCCCGTAATAAATTACAGGAAAACCCCGATACTGTGCATACACACCCGCATCTGTATTCCGACCGGATACAAATGCAATGAGACAAAATCTACACTATACTAAACTAGGACCGGCTTAAGCCAAAGCCGGCTAGTAATATCCGTCCGATCCTGATCCGTGCAATACCGCACGTATCAGATCAAACCCTGCCATATAACTATACGGCTGCTAGTACAAAACTGTCCGATCCTGATCCGTGCAATACCGCATGTATCTGATCGGACCCTGCCATATCTCCATACGGCCTCTACAGCGTTTCGCCCGAAAGCTTGAGTAACTGAAAGTGTGGTGGACTCTAAAGACTCGTCAATACTATGGCTGTGGATTTAACCACTAGCACGTCAGAGGTATAAGCCAATACGTGACGGGCCACCAGCTATTGACCAAAAGGGACGTCGATAAGGAAGCTCACCCCGACACCCAACTGAGCCTGTCAGTGACAATATCCGTACAGTCCGGTCCGTTCGTCTATGAGTATCGCATGGCGGGCCTAGGGGGTTGGTAAAAATCAGACCCGTAAAAGCGGTAAAAGTCGTGTCGGAGCGTAGCCCAGAACACCCTGAGATACTACTGGAATACCTACCAGTAAATCTCCTGCCTCGGCCGAGGGCTTTGTGTAATGGCTCTCCTAGACACAGCGCGACCTCACCCCCAATACCGGGAGAGACGAACCCCTGCAGATCCGCTCACTGCCTCCATGTGGCTCGGGACTGTACCCAACTAAAACCTGTTTGCACGACTCGTTTGAGCTGTGGTAGGGTAGTAATCAAAGCACAGTGGGAACTCACACGAGACAAATGACGATCTCAGGTCGATGAACTAACCTGTACACATGTCACCAGGGAACTGCTATCTGACATCTGGTATAAGACCAACTAGCAGGTTCCCGGCGAGTCCTGTCCGGTGTACTCATAACCCAATGAGCACCTGTATACATCTTAGGTGAACCAACTGACACCAGTGGCTTGTGAGACCGGCCACCGCCCCTCGTCAGGGTCTCGACTGTATACACTAGTCTACTAATGGAGTATCGATGCCCTGTCTCGAAACTCCTACGACTAGGGACCTTTTAAGGATGTGCTTATAGACTACCAGCTCTCACGTATATGATCGCCATCACACTGCCGGCAGTCAAGCAAGAATCCTAGAGGCTCTATCAACGTGTAATAGCGACATGCCAGGTCACCTAAAGCAGTACACGATGATAAAGATAAACCAGATAACATACTATCATCTCGAGTAAGACTGTCCTACCGGGATAGGTCCTCCCTCAATCATTGCAATCACGTGCCTGTGATCCAATAATTGACTCTGAGGGCACTATCTCCAACACGTGATTCTCAGGGATATACAGGATATGAGGGCCGATGGAGTACCGACGTCTGGGTTGTTTGTATTCGCGGTGCATACATACATATGTAGTCCACCTCGACACTTCGTGTAGATGCTATATTCCCATGCTCAACATTCATTATCGCATCTCATCCTGTAGTTATATCACCTGATAGAGGACTTGCATGATTATTATACATACTGCTTACCTCGCATTGATATCATCTGCTGGCATTTGTTAGAGTAGCGCAGTACGTGCATGCTCGCGATTACCTTTATATGTTATCTCTATTCATGAGTTGGCAACTCACCCCCGTTGTGCCACAGTATTTGCAGGTTGCCCTCAGCATAGTCACGGCAGGCTGTCTTTTGCATCTTTTGGCTACAGATACCACCACAGTTGCGGTGAGAGCTGTTTTGCATTTAGGTGGGTTGTGGTATTCTGAGTACTTTTATTGTATCCCTTTTGTATCTAGTACTCTCCATCTACCATTTATGTACTGGACTTAGATACTGTGTGAGGACGATGATGTATATTTTGTATTCTGGTGTCGAGCTCGTAGGAGCCGACTGTTTTTATATGCAGTTTATATTCTGTGATGTCTACTTATTGCTTATTCTTCGTTACGGCGTCGTATATTACTCTTGTGATGTTGGGTTCCGCCGTTGGGCGTGATTGCTCCCGTTTGGGGATGTTTCATTTCATTATATTTCATTTCACTTATATCCTGTTTTGTACCCGATCTCGGGGCTACTTTTAGAAAGGAAATGCTGCCAAAATTATTCAAATGATTAAGTAACTTTAAAAGGAACTTATTGAATTATTTAAGGTTTTCTAAAAGCTTTAACTAAATGTTTTCAACACTCACTATATTTAAATGGTTTTGATTTCTGGGTTCGGCTTACTTAGTCGCGTTACGCCTGTAGACGTAGCGTGGTTAAGTGCCGGTCACGAGTCGAAATACTCGGGTCGTGACAGGTCTCTTCGTCAGATATGCTGCATATCGAGTCTAGGGATGGTAACGTCGACCCCAATAACTCAATAAGTCGTGCCGATGAATGGTCTATAACAGATCGAGAAACTACTGATAACACTTATCAGCAAATCCCAACAACCCTGGCCAGGGACTTACTGATATAGTCAGTCGAGCACAGCATCAACTCCCAATACCGGGAGAGACGAACCCCTCCTATCGCTCATCGCCTTCGTGTGTCTCGGGACTGTACCCAACGGCCACCTATTTGCATGACTCAGTAGAGCCGTGGTAGGGTGGTAATCAAAGTACAGTGGGAGAACACACAAGACTCTATGACGATCTCGGGTCTACAGACTAACCTGCACCAGTGTCACCTGAGAACTGCTATCCGACGATAGATATAATTCCATATAGGAGTTCTCGGCGAGTCCGTCCAGTGTATCCAGTCACCACTGAGCACCCGTATACGATCTCGATGTCAAACATCGATGAATGTGGGAACATTCATCACCCATCATATGGGTCTAGTATCATATACGCTAGTCTACTCTGATATATCGATGCCCCGTCTCGATACACCTACGACTAGGGACATTCCGGGATATGCTTATAAACTACAGATATCCCACTAGTATGATCTCCATCATAATCACAGTAGTCAAGCCTATATCCTCAGGGCTTTATCAACATGTATGAATGAATAAAAGTATGATCAAATCAATCATGTCAGATAAAGAAGAACCAGATAGCATATTATCATGTCGAGCAAGAATGTACACTGAATATATATATATATATATATATATATATATATATATATATATATACACACGTATAAATACATCCACTATCACATAATGGCCTCTAGGGCATACATATATCCAACAATAGAGCCCTGAGGATTCTTGCTTGACTACCAACAGTATGATAGCGATCACATACGGGAGAGTTGGGTAGTCTATAAGCACATCCTTAAAGTGTCCCTAGTCGTGGGAGTTTCGAGACAGGGCATCGATACTCCATGAGTAGACTAGTGTATATGGATCAAGACCACGACGAGGGGCGGTGGCTGGTCTCACAAGCCATTAGTGTCAGTTGGTTCACCTAAGACGTATACAGGTGCTCATTGGGTTATGAGTACACCGGACGGACTCGCCAGGAACATGCTAGTTAGTGTTATACCTATCGTCAGATAGCAGTTCCCTGGTGACATGTGTACAGGTTAGTCTATCGACCTGAGATCGTCATTTGTCTCGTGTGAGTTCCTACTCTTCTTTGATTACTACCCTACCACGGCTCAAAGGAGTCGTGCAAACAGGTTTTAGTTGGGTATAGTCCCGAGCCACATGGAGGCAGTGAGCGGATCGGTAGGGGATTCGTCTCTCCCGGTATTGAGGGTGAGATCGCGCTGTGTCTGGAGAGCCATTACAAGAAGTCCTTGGCCAAGGCAAGTAAGATTTGTTGGGTTACCATTGCACCTAGTCTAGTGTTTGGTAGCATCACTCATGACATTTTAAAAATTAGAGAGGTGCAAAGCTAACTAACCATTAATCTTGCTAGAATTTCTAGGGTAACATAAATTGTATCACATACAAAGAAGTAAAGAGATAGGGATTACAACCTTTGTAGTCCGTTCCTTCGCTTCATAAGCTCCGTGTTGAGGTCCCTTCGCTGCGATCAACATGAACTCCAACTCTTGAGTGGCTCCATGAGGTAAATGAGACACCTTGCTGTAAGTCTACGGTAGCGCCCCGGCCGTCTGTCCGAGGCCAAAATGCGGAAACGAAAACTTTTTCAAAACATGAAACCGGCGCTATCGTATGCTTTAAACCCGGATCGAACCATTAACCTAAAAACTAGAAACTAGAGAAGAGTTGGAAAGGCTATACCGATCGATCCGTGTCCTTCGGTCTTTGGCCACCATCCCAAGCTCCTCGCGGCATCTCCGGTCTCGATCTCCTCGTCGGAAAAGGGAACCACATCATCGAGTCTTTTTACGGGCTCCCGCTTCATCCGAAGCAACTCAGGCATGAAGTTTGCTAGCCGACGTGCCCAAGGTGAAGTAGAGAATGTGTGTGACAACTTTGTCTTTTGCATCCATTGTATGGATGGAGGTTGAAGGTGCCATCCATGAAAATGGTGAGCTAGAGGAAGAAGAAGAAGAAGAAGAAGCATTTTCTTTTCTTTTGTGTTGCTATCATAAAATGAGAGAGAGTGTTCAAGAATGAAAAATACAAGAGCTAACCCCTTCTCATGGATGCCCTCCCTCTCTCCTCTTATCATATCAACACACAAATCAAACAATAATGTGACATATGCACATAAAAAGAGACCATGAGTCACTACCCTTGCACATGCCACATTAAATGCACAAAAAGATGATTTCTAGCTCATAATTTCCATTTGTAAACATTAACCCAAATGTTTACAACAATAAAAAGATACGGAAAAATCTAAAGTAAACTCGTGACGGATCACAAGGATACCCCTCACCTGCATATACATACCTGCATCCGCATTCCGACTGAATGCGAATGCGATGAGACTAATGTAATCCAACAAATCTAATACTAGGATCCGGTTTAAACCAAAGCCCACTAGTATGATCCGCCCGATCATGATCCGTGCACTACTGCACGTATATGATCGAACCTATATCATACGGCCTCTACAACGTTGCGCCCAAAACTTGAGAAACTGTCTGTGGGGGACTCTAAAGACTCGTCAATACTTTGGCTGTGAATTTGACCACTAGCACGTCAGTGGTACTAGCTGTACGTAACGGGCTATCAGGTATTGACAAAAAGGGAGGTTGATGAGCGAACTCATCCTGACACCCTACCGAGCCTGTCAGTGAAAATATCCGTACAGTCCGGTCCATTCGTCTATGAGCATCGCATGGAGGGCCTAGGGGGTTGGTAAAAGTCAGACCCCCAAAAGCGGTACAAGTCGTGTCGGAGTGTAGCCCAGAACACCCTGAGATACTACTGGAATACCTACCGGTAAATCTCCTGCCTTGGCCAAGGACTTCGTGTAATGGCTCTCCTAGACACAGCGCGATCTCACCCCCAATACCGGGAGAGACGAAACTCCTGCCGATCCGCTCACAGCCTCCATGTGGCTCGGGACTGTACCCAACTAAAACCTGTTTGTACGACTCCTTTGAGCCGTGGTAGGGTAGTAATCAAAGCATAATGGGAACTCACACGAGACAAATGACGATCTCAGGTCGATGAACTAACCTGTACACATGTCACCTGGGAACTTCTATCTGACGTCAGGTATAATACAAACTAGCATGTTCCCGTCGAGTCCTGTCCGGTGTACTCATAACCCAATGAGCACCTGTATACATCTTAGGTGAACGAACTGACACCAATGGCTTGTAAGATCGGCCACCGTCCCTCGTCGGGGTCTCGACTGTATACACTAGTCTGCTGATGGAGTATCGATGCCCAGTCTCGAAACTCCCACGACTAGGGACCACTTTAAGGATGTGCTTATAGACTACCCAACTCTCACGTATATGATCGCCATCATACTACTGGTATTCAAGCAAGAATCCTATGGGCTCTATCAATGTGCAATAGTGACCTGTAATGTCACCTAAAGCAGTACACGATGATAAAGATAAACCAGATAGCATACTATCATCTTGAGTAAGACTGTCCTACCGGCATAGGTCCTCCCTCAATCATTGCAATCACATGCCTGCGATCCAATAATTGACTCTGAGGGCACTATATCCAACAATCTCCCACTTGCACTCAAGGCTAATTATTGTGATGTCGCATACTCACAGCCCGTGTGATACCGAACACCCAACTCCTCTACTAATCAGTCTTACAAAGCCCGTTTGCGAAACTATTGCATTCGAGGAATAGCCTCAGTGAGTGGATCCGCCCTAATGTTTCTTTCTATGTCTCTCTTTATCTCAAGTTCGCGGAGAAAGCCATCTCCCGAAATGAGCAATATCTGTCTTAGAATATGTTTGGATATCTGATGGGACCTAGTTCATAAATGAACTCCAAATCCAAACTTCTTAGACTGTATCGTCAACTGAACTTAATCAGTATCCTGCGCCACACTTCCCTCAGTATCCGCTTGGACCACCTGTCCAAAATACTGCCCCTCGTCAGAGGGAAAACCATAACTCTGACAGTCACTCTGTCATCCAGGTCACCTTGGAAGCCTGGAATGATAACCGTCTCCTCAATAAAGGTGTTGTTATCATATCCCTAGAACATCCAGTTATGTTCTAAAACTGCTTCTGAACGTTTCTCCCGGATAGGGTTAATATAAGCTTGTTGCATTTAGTGCAAAAACAACATCTAGTGTGGTACTTGACATCTCATGATTGACTCAATTGCCTAAGCAAGTGATCTGCCAATCATGCACATCCCTCTCCCCTTTAGTCTGTAAGACACCTTTAGAGTGGGTGACTCCATCACCTGCAGGTACACTACCGTGCTAGGAGTCGTCCATTCTAAAACACCTTTAGAATGCTGTCTAAGTACCCAGATTGGGAAACTACCCAAATCCAGATCTAAAACCATAGATCTAGTAACCAGTATGTCTGATATAAAATCCATGTCCTTTGTGGAGAAACTACTGTGTGACAACCAAAGTATAACCGATCGTAGTATAGGAATTTCACTTCCTACTCTGTGTATGTTATCCATGTACCAGGACATCACACCCTACTAACTTCTTAACAGATCCATCCCCTATTCTGATGAAGTCAAACCTATGACTGTCACATCAGAAATAGATGATCTATCTCCTCTATATTTGCTTTGGTCTATAAATAGACATAAGCCACTTGTCTACTATGCTTCCGCTGCGCCCACTGACTACGACAACCCTCTGGCAGAATAATATATACGTACACTTCTAAAGCTAATTTAGAACGACGCTATATTCATCTTCCTGCCGGGTCTCATAGCCTGGAACAACAGTAGTGTCAAGTCTGGGTAAACAAGAACCTTCCTGTCACCGTCTTTAAGCATACCGAAGTACCTCTCGAGTGCCTGAGGTTACCCACCATATCTGCGGAGTGGCTAATGGAATGTCAAACCAGATTGAATCTTTAGGTTCTTATCAAATTTTCAGTAATCGTTTGCGGTTCTGGAATCACTTCCAGTTCTACCATACTCCCACTACTGTTTTCTGAAAAAATCCATTTTACTAAAACTGTGGCGAGTTAAGAACAATATCACTATTGATCTTCCGGATGGTAGAAAGTCAACCCTCGTCATAGCCCGGGTCAACCCACAAACAGCCATTACAGAAACGTGCCTTGAGTTATCCAGAGTCTGGTTTTAAGCATAAGCCGGACAACTCCCCGTACCTTAACATCGTTGAGATATGAACCGTTCTATATCCAATATAGAAAAAAATGCACTGATTTAATTGGAACCAGATTCAAGTCATCCAGCTGTCTCCAGTGCATGTCAACTAAATGGAAGGAAGCCGATCAGCGTTATTCAACTTAGGAATGCATCCAGATATGAGTAACCTGAAAGAGAAACAAGTTCTCATAATCTTTACTATCAACTGAATACCATACATAAGTATCTACATCTTCGATCACCTTGAAGAATCCTGATACTTGCAACACCTGGTTCTCTACTTTTTTCTTATACCTATAACTTCTCAAAACTTAGACCTTATATTTCTACGAAACACATGTCTAAGAACTAGAGAAGTCATAAGTAAACAGAATATAGTACGAGTACCAACCCCTCTGTCCAAATGGACACTGGACAACATACAATACTCTGTATAAGTCCCCTGAGTCTAATAACTCATTCCCTATGTGTCGTAGGTTGAAAACTGTACTTATGGTTAAGAAAAATTACACCGCTGTTTAATGCTCCTTACCTAACCATCCACTGATATAGGTAAATTTCATAGACATAATTTCAAAAAGTTATATCTCACTTTATAAAAATAAACGTACAGATATATCAATTTGAAATTGGTGCATAACAACGGATATTCAAAACCAAATATTTGCCGTCCGGCAAACAACCCAGGTGATTTCCTCAAATATCACCAATTACAACGAATCCCGATATAATGAGGATGATCACCTAATTCCCAATAACTTACTCCCACTCATCATCTGTAAAACCATACAGATGTGAGAATCAAACCTGGTAAATACATACCCTGGAGCAAGGACTAATTGGGAAATCAGTTTTCTTTTAACAATATACAGTGAAACTGAAACATGTAAATGTTTCGAAGGGGTATCCGGGTATTCCTAGTAATGCCTCTTCCATTATCAGATTCGCAACTGTAACCGTGTATTTCTTTGTCATCTCTCCAAATCCCTTTATATGTCTTTAGTCATTACCTTCAGTACACCCCTTTAGGCCAAATGGTTTTCTTCCTTCCCTACCGTTCGACACCAGCCTATAGTTTGGAAGAAGACTATCCAATAAGCATAATGGGTGTACTCTCCTAATCCTAGGAGCACTCACAACCCGAGAGAAGGTAAAGATAAAAGATAACTGAATAAAACCTTATTCCTATTTCTCCTGAACCAGAATCCATCCACGAACTGGAACAAGTTCCTTCGAGTTCGTATATAACCATACGATGGAGTATCCAATAAACTGTGGATCTTCGTAGTGATACGGGGTGTTCCGGAGAAATACAAAGGTGAAGTAGGAGTGGCGATGAAATACTTGGTTTGGTCGTGAATGATAGCAGTCACAATTTACTTTGCCCTCTTACTAATCCCTTTATATGTCTTAACTTAATACCTTCTGTACACCTTTTAGGCTAAATGGTTTTCTTCATTCCCTACCGTTCGACGCCAGCCTATGGTTTGGAAGAAGACTATCCAATAAGCATAATAGGTGTACTATCCTAATCCAAGAAACACTCGCAACCTGAGAGAAGGTAAAAGGAAAAGACGACTGAATAGTCCTATTCGTTTTCTCCAGAACCGGAAACCATCCTCGAATAAGTTCCTTCGAGTTCATATATAACCATATGATGGTTTTATCCAGTGGATGTTCGTAGTAATACGGTGTGTTCTGGAGAAAAGGGTAAAAGCAGGAGCGGCAATGAGGTATGCAACTCTGACAAAACAAAAGCCAGTGTTTTAAGAAAATTTGGTTAACTTGGTCACTGAGTCATAGTCAAGGGTCGGGTCATGGTCGCTGCCAAAGAGAGAGAGAAAAGAAACACTCTGCGTGCACTCTAACCTAGATCAGAATGTTTACCAATTTATCTGATCAGGAAACCTCCCACTGTATCGTCAAATTCTCCTCCAAACCTGAAAGAAGAATTAGTCGGGATCAACCGAGGAGTAAACCAACTCATCAGTCGGAATCGGGATCCAACTATCATCACTTGATAACGTGACAGAATCCACTCACGTTATCACACTCCAGAAGGTATGCGCATATCTGGCAAGTTTCAGTTTCTTTAGAAACTCTCGATGTGATTTTTACCCCTAAGACCCAAGTGACCTTGACACAGTCAACAAATCAAAGAGTCCTAGTCAAGTTCAACCCGTCATTATCATGGATTGCATTAAACCCACCCGTACGAGCCCTTGACACAGTCAACAAGGTCGCACGACTGTCCTAACAAATCACATTAATATGCCACAAACAAACACTACTTAGCTACCGCACACTATGCCTTGACACAGTCAACAAACGCAACACGAATACTAAGTAATACATGTAAGAAATGACGGAGGGCTATGGCTAGTTTTTAGCAAAAAACCATTAACGTAATGAACTTGATATCGTTGAAGGAACTGCATAGCCTTTTTATAAAAATACAGTGGCGAAAACCTTTGCTAAAGAGGTCACTCCCGGTGAAGGGATCTCGGCTCTTTCCCTGAAGAATGAGGTGCAGGATATTCCAGCTGAATACTATGATGCAAAGCAAAAAATAATCGACTATAGTGAAGTTATTACCCTGACGCAAACTTCTGTCCAAGGGGTCACTCCCGGTGAAGGGATCTCGGCCCTTGCCTCGTCGACTGAGATGCTGGATATTCATAACCGAATACCACTGTGCAAAACAAAAGAGAACGTCCTTGCAATAACATCTTTTTGAAAAATGTTCCAACAACATCAGAATAGGTTTGTTTAGCTTGCATTGATCCGAATCAATGCAGTCCCATCAATTAATCACACCATAAAAGAACGAAAATATGATGTACGTATATTCCATCCGCATTCGCCACTGGGTCCCGTCATCACCAGTTAGGTTACTTAACTAACGACAGAGCGGGGACTGGACTAGCGCGGGTGTAAAACATATACAACATCTACTAGTATATATATCAATATATAATAATCGCTCAAGGCATGATAAAATGCAACATCACAGAAATGTAATAAGCATCACAGAACAATACAGATAATCTGGGATCCCCGGGTTTCATAGAGCCGCTACTGAAACCAGATGTTCCCATGTTCATGTGGATAGCCTGTGCAATGAAATCCTAGACCCCTACGGGTGCGACAAGTTACCCGCCAAAATCTGAAGCGAGGCAGCCCCCTTCAACAAAGTGTGGCTATCCGTGCACCCTTCCGCGGGGTAATCCTAGTACAGAAAGTAAAATATACAACGGGTACATCGACCTCAGCCCAGTCGTGCCCCAATAGAATAATATACAAACAGGTAGTGACGGCAGTCCACATGTCGGACGCTCGCCCCGCAATATCAAATGTACAAATAATACCAAACTGTACTAACATTGTACCAAGCTATCCACCACGATAAATCCGCAACATCACAGCACAACACAGAACATCAACGTGAATGTCACGTTCGCAAATCCGTCTAAAAGAGCTATAGCAATTAGACAAGATTTACCGCTCGAATGACATTCACGGTCGCAGATATAAAGTAAGCACTGAGAACTAACATGTTTAAAATTTTCGATCGACAAAATTTCCCGAAGTGGGCCCTAAGCACAATTCCCAGTACTCAAAATAATCTGGGCCAAAACAAAAATTACCAAAAACCCCATTTCCAAGTCAGAAACCAGTGTAGGAAAATTGGTGGGTTGATGCTACAGTACGGCGGCGGAACCGCGGCCAAAACGTGGATACGGCCGCGGTTCCGCGCTGCTACAGTGGAATTAGTGAACCAATTTTTCTCAGATTTTTTAAAAAAGCCTTCCTGATTTTCTGCAATACTCAAAATAATTTTTGGGCGATAAAAAATTTCGACAGAAACTCAGAATTGGAAATGCAGTTTTTGAAAATTTCGTTCGATCGAAGTTCTAAACACGTTAGAGCAAGCTAGTAAAGGTTAATAGCGTGGCTCTGATACCATGTAAGTCTACGGTAGCGCCCCGGCCGTCTGTCCGAGGCCAAAATGCGGAAACGAAAACTTTTTCAAAACTTGAAATCGGTGCTATCGTATGCTTAAAACCCGGATCGAACCATTAACCTATAAACTAGCAACTAGAGAAGGGTTGGAAAGGCTATACCGATCGATCCGTGTCCTTCAGTCTTTGGCCAGCATCCCAAGCTCTTCAAGGCATCTCCGGTGTCGATCTCCTCGTCGGAAAAAAGCACCACATCATCGAGTCTTTTTACGGGCTCCCGCTTCATCCGAAGCAACTCGGGCACGAAGTTTGCTAGCCGACGTGCCCAAGGTGAAGTAGAGAATGTGTGCGACAACTTTTTCTCTTGCATCCATTGTATGGATGGAGGTTGAAGGTGATGCCATCTATGGAAATGGTGAACTAGAGGAAGAAGAAGAAGCATTTTCTTTTCTTTTGTGTTGCTATCATAAAATGAGAGAGAGTGTTCAAGAATGAAAAATACAAGAGCTAACCCCTTCTCTTGGCTGCCCTCCCTCTCTCCTCTTATCATATCAACACGCAAATCAAACAATAATGTGACATATGCACATAAAAAGAGACCATGAGTCACTACCCTTGTACATGCCATATTAAATGCACAAAAAGATGATTTCTAGATCATAATTTCCATTTGTAAACATTAACCCAAATGTTTACAACAATAAAAAGATACGACAACATCTAAAGTAAACTCGTGACGGATCACAAGGATACCCCTCACCTGTATATACATGCCTGCATCTGCATTCCGACTGAATACGAATGCGATGAGACTAAAGTAATCCAACAAATCTAATACTTGGATCCGGCTTAAACCAAAGCCCACTAGTATGATCCACCCGATCATGATCCGTGCACAACTGCACGTATATGATCGAACCCTGCCATATATCATACGGCCTCTATAACGTTTCGCCTGAAACTTGAGAAACAGTCTGTGGGGGACTCTAAAGACTCGCCAATACTTTGGTTGTGGATTTAACCACTAGCACGTCAGTGGTACCAGCTGTACGTAATGGCTACCAGGTATTGACTAAAATGGAGGTCGATGAGCGAACTCATCCTGACACCCTACTGAGCCTGTCGGTGACAATAGCTGTATAGTCCGGTCCGTTCGTCTATGAGCTTCGCATGGCGGGCCTAGGGGTTGGTAAAAGTCAGACCCCCAAAAGCGGTACAAGTCGTGTCGGAGTGTAGCCCAGAACACCCTGAGATAATACTGGAATACCTACCAGTAAACCTCATGTCTTGGCCAAGGACTTCGTGTAATGGTTCTCCTAGACACAGCGCGATCTCACCCCCAATATGGGGAGAGACGAAACCCCTGTCGATCCGCTCACTGCCTCCATGTGGCTCGGGACTGTACCCAACTAAAACCTGTTTGCATGAATCCTTTGAGCCGTGGTAGGGTAGTAATCAAAGCACAGTGGGAACTCACACGAGACAAATGACGATCTCAGGTCGATGAACTAACATGTACACATGTCATCTAGGAACTGCTATCTGAGGTCAGGTATAATACCAACTAGCATGTTCCCGGCGAGTCCTGTCCGGTGTACTCATAACCCAATGAGCACATGTATACATCTTAGGTGAACGAACTGACACCAGTGGCTTGTGAGACCGGCCACCGCCCCTCGTCGGGGTCTCGACTGTATACACTAGTCTGCTGATGGAGTATCGATGCCCAGTCTCGAAACTCCCACGACTAGGGACCACTTTAAGGATGTGGTTATAGACTACCCAACTCTCACGTATATGATCGCCATCATACTGCTGGTAGTCAAGCAAGAATCCTATAGGCTCTATCAACATGTAATAGTGACCTGTAATGTCACCTAAAGCAGTACACAATGATAAAGATAAACCAGATAGCATACTATCATCTTGAGTAAGACTGTCCTACCGGCATAGGTCCTCCCTCAATCATTGCAATCACCTGCCTGCGATCCAATAATTGACTCTGAGGGCACTATATCCAATACTTGCTTGTAGTCTTCATGATCCAAGATGATCTACCTTGAAGAATCTCTAACCCAAGCTTACACTTCACTAAACAACTTATTAGAGAAGTGAACACCCTAATCTAAGTGGCTAGAATAGATGAGGATGATGAAGTAGGAATTTTGCTCTCTTTTGTTTTCTATTTCTCACTAATAATCACCATAACTCAAAAAGCTAGAAAGCTTTTGCAAGAGCAAGAAAAAGAAGAAGATTGCTCAAATCCTTTTGTGATGAATAATGAAATATTGTTTTTGGTTACAATTGCAACCATGGGTTAAGTATGAAGGTCTTAACCCTTGTAGAGAATAAACCATAGGTTAAGGGTTTGGGTTGGGTTAACTAATGACTCCACAAAAATCCAAAGAGAAAAGATAAAGTCAAAGCTTCATGAAGCATCCATGAACCCCATCCATAAAGCTAACTCAAATGCTAACCCTAATCCAAACCCTAACTAGGTTTAAACCCAACAAACATGTTGCATTTGTAACTCTAACTTGTTACAATATTATATATCACATATACAATATTTAATGTAACAAAAGAAAATAATACAATTAACATATATCGCATATACATCAATGTATTATCCGAGTGAGAAAAAGAATCAATAAAGCGAGCTTATATTAGTTAACGTAATGTAATATATCACATATATAATTATACATTAAATTATCGAATCAACACTTGATCCGACAATCCCGCTATAATACATATAACCGACTAATATAACATGTACCATTTCATCGAATCAACACTTGATCCGATAACCCGGCTATATCACATATACCCGGCTGATATCTCATATCGCGAGAATAGAATACGGTATCTCATATCGTATTATTCTCGGTCCCGCACATATCACATATGTGCTCCTACCCCGTTTTTCCTGAGCCAGGAAACCTCTGTGTAGGACTCTAAAGAATCGTCAATACTCCGGCAGTAGGTGATGATCATATCAAACACCCACAAGCTGCAAGCGGTCAGCTAAATGTAATAGCCACCCCGGTATTGAGCGATCAGAAGATCAACAAGCAAGCCTGTACATTCTCCTGTGAATCCAATCAGTAACACTACCGTACAGTCCGGTCCCTTTGTCTAATATGTCGCATATCCGGTCTAGAGGTGGTAAACGTCAGACCCCAGTAACCGATAAGTCGTGTCGATGTGAGGCTCATAACGGGTCGAGAAACTACTGATAACTCTTACCAATAGCACTCCATATCAGCCCTGGCCAGGGACTTCCAGTTATAGCTAATCGAACACAGCACAACATGAACTCCCTATACCGGGAGAGACGAAACCCCTCCTATCGCTCATTGCCTCCATGTGATTCGGGACTGTACCCAAAAGCCACCGTTTTGCACGCCCTCTTAGACATGGTAAGGTGGAAATCAAGGCACAGTGGGAATCACACAAGACACTATGACGATCTCGGGTCTACAAACTAACCTGTACCAGTGTCACCGGAGAACTGATATCTGACGATAGGTATATACAATCGAGGAGTTCTCGGCGAGTCCATTCAGTGTACCCAGTCTCCACTGAGCATCCGTACACCATCTTTGATGTCAAACACCGATGGATATGGGATCATCCATCGCCCATCATATGGGTCAAGATGCGTATACGCTAGTCTACTCTGGAGTATCGATGCCCTGTCTTGATACTCCCTCGACTAGGAACAGTTATAGGATGTACTCGTCGACTACCCTGGCCCCACTAGTTTGATCTACATCATAGTCCTAGTAGTCGAGTACATATCCTAAGGGCTTTATCAACAGGTGAGAGTAAGATAGTAAACTAATACTAATCAACATGTTAAGACAAAATGAAACCAAATAGCATACTATCATGTCGAGCAAGAAAGTCCTCTCTATATATATCCAAGCATACACTATAATATACATCATATGTAGAACAATGGCCTCTAGGGCATATATATAACTAACAATCTCCCACTTGCACTAAGGCCAGCTGTTGTAGTATCTCATACCCAACATCCCGAAGAGTCTCTCAAATTGTATCTGGTGAATGGCCTTCGTGGGTAGATCCGCAGTGTTGTCCTTCATGTCAACTCTCCTGACCTCGATCTCGTGGTGATCAACTATCTCCCGGATGTCACGACCCGAAAGAGCACGTGACTGGCCCTTGAACCATATGAAGTCTATAAGACTCCATCTGATCCAAGTAAGCCAAAAGCCCAGAAATCTAAAACCATTTTTAAGAATAAGTAAAGAAACTGGTTTAAAGAAGTGAAGAAAAACATGTTTGAAATCAAGGTTTTTAAATAACTAAGCCGAATATGCATTTTTAAAAACAGTACAGTCTTTTCTAAAAATTTCGGCAGAGTTTCTTTTGTAAAACTGGCCCCGAATGGGGTATAACAAGGATAACAATATATGCAATGATAAAGGCATCCCCAAGCGGGAGCTAGCTCTTCGTCAATCGACGGTCACCACCACACATGCAACAATAATATACAACGCCAAGTGGCGAGGATCAAATCCAAAAGAAAGCTCAAAAGCAACAAGAAAACCGCAACACTACTAAGCGCGACTCTATGGTCGAATAATACATCACTAGTCTAGGTCTGAAACAATATACGAGTTTTGGTTGATGGATATTCTAGATACAATGAATAATATAAATACAACGGCGGTTCTGATACAAAAGAACCCACCTATCCAAGCAAATCACCCAAAAGGAAGCAGTGTGCCAGAAATGCCGCTATAGAACTGTACGGCAAACCTGCAAGAACTGGGGCACAACGGGGGTGAGTTGCCAACTCGTGAATAGAAAGATATCTACAAGCAGAGATCGAATGCATGACCCAACCTAGGTCAATACGATCAGATATAAAGAAACCTCAATATGAATAAAGCTGAAGCATGCTAAACTGGCAATGTAATCTCTATACGTGAATGTAGTGCCAAGTGCTCGTGCTAGTGCCTCAGGTAATAGTATGTCATGAATATGAGGTATGAATGCATGAAAGCAGAATACATGTAAATGAAGAAACTGTTTTCATAATTTAGTGAGATTTCCCTTGTATTTTTAGTTGAGGTATCATAATGAAATCAGCATAAAACAGTGCCTAGCATCGGCACAAAACGTAATCCCAATATCTCGATATCTCTGTATCACAGTCTCTGTACCTCGAAATCTCGAAATCCCAATGTCTCAATCATAATATCTAGGGCGCCGTCAGTCCAGACCGGCCCCTACCATCCATCTCAAGACCACGACGGTATCCTCCGGATATCCGACGCGTCGGGTAAAATCACCGGTAGGTAGTGCTCCCCTGCCAGGCTCACATCGTCATCACCACGCGCTTCTTGCCCCGGGGCACCTTACCGGGTCCACCATGTACCCGAAACGGTTCATCCGTCTCCTCGAATCGGGTTTCCAAATCCATCAGCAAACTCATGGTGGACGACTCATACATCATGGGAAAACCGCACTTTTTATTTTAAAGAGAGAAAAGAAGTTTATATAAGTTTTGCGGTTTTCCCCCAAATCCAGAAAATCTCATGGAAATCCGAATCCAATCCTCAATAGCATGTAAACAGTGCATACAGGCATAAAAATCCATGAATAATAACATGCATGATGTAACAACTAATAATTACAATGTCTAATCTAGCATATACGGCAAGTACACTAATATCATGTCTAAATTATTAGCTAACAACCTATGTCGATGCAATAATATTTTCTAAGGTGTACGTGACATGGCAATTACCGATGAAGATGTGTGTGAGCCGGCAAGTAAGTGTACGTGGTACATACGCATCATCGGTAATGGTGCTGGTGTCCTAACAGCATAACATCAATAAAGGAGTATGAAACATAATATAAGCATGCGATGCGATGCGAACCACAATAATGAGCGGAAGCTGAATACTAGACGCAACTATAACTAATCTGCATTAATCTAAAATAACCTCTACAATTGGTGCCTTTTGAAATAACACGAATCATGGGGTTTTGAAAATAGGGGCTACGGTGTTTTTATGAAAAGATACGTCTTTTGAAATATCCGTAGGATCTCTTGGGCTGTCTTTTAAAATACCCACGATTCGTTAGTTTTTGAAATAGGTAGGAGTCTAATCTAATCTAACAACCATCCTAAACTATACGGCTGAACTAACAAGTAGAGCTACGGGTGAGGAAACCGCCTAACATCTGAGTCGATACATATACATACATGTATATATATTAGTCGGTGATCCCGCCTCAATAATATCATATCCGATACCCTATCTATAATCAGACATCCCAAGTCAAGAGTGCGGATCAATCATCAAAATATAGCTTGTACGTAAATCCGTCGTACGGCATCCCAAATCTGGGTACGGGTCAATATCACATTCATCATACTATTTATCTGGTATCCTCTTTATCAAATGTCATGATCGGGATACTGATCTACGTCTAGTACAATATTGATACCCTCTATGTATGCATGCAGGTGTAAGAATCACTACGTCAAAAGACCCGCTAAAACATCGTGTCGTATCTCAATACGAACCAAATCACATCACCGATCTCCTGGCCTCAAGCCCAATCTCATCGACTCATCTCAAATCCCAAATACTATCCTCAAATCCAGTATATAAACACATAGTCCCATACCCATGTGTAGATATACGCACCATCATATGCACTCTAATAAATGAAAGAATGAATGCAAGTATGTGTGTAAATGTATGTGTGAGTGCAACCACTACTCTAGGGTTCGCACTAAACTAAACTAATATATTCTTATCATCAAAATATCATTATTACCATCAATAACCCTAAACAACACATAATAAATATTCGTGTGTATACGTATTCGTATACATCACCACGGACTGCGGGGGTGCTATACGCCATCCACCCGACTTCTCCCCACAGATATAAATCTACTCACATTGCTTCTCGTGTGCCAAAGCCGATGTCGCTATCTTCACCTCCTTTGCCTCAACATCACGCGGGGTACCTACAAGTATATCACAATGCTAAAGCACATGAAAATCACATCGGAAACCAAAATAGCACACGCTACCCGCATAGGTAAAAACCTATCGACTCGCATGTAAACACAATCAAAATCCACTTGTCGTTGACGTCCAAACGCCACCCGACAGGAATGAATCACCAAATACCAAAATCCATGCTAAAACAAGTCCCAAATTATACACCAACATAGGAAAATCAACCCAGATTTCACCCTAGATGGAATCAGTCAAAACTAGACATACTCAGGGTCAAAACTAGAGGAAATGGGGGCATGCACAGAAAACGAAGCAATTCCTTAAAATACCTTATTTTAGAATTTTCCATAATTTTTCCCCATTTATCTGTATTTAATTATACCAGAATATTAAAATATTCATTAAAATAATATTAAATTATAAAATTTCCCAAAAATCATATTTTATTATTTTGAAGACGTTACAATCTACCCCCCTTAAAGAAATTCGGTCCCCGAATTTAAATTTAAACCCCCAAATACTAAAATATTTCAATACAAATTCCAAGTCATCGGGGCTCCGAAATCATCTATACATAAAACATCATAGCGCAATGCATGCGCATGAGTACTGAGCAGATAACTCAAAAGCAACACTCCATCAAGCATCCGCAATCATCGGAGTCATGGTAACGACACAATGTCAAATCCAATACAAAATCAATATGATATGGACCAAGACTATACATGTAGACATCCAATCTATACATGTAAATGGCTGATGCAAATGTATGCCAAATCTTTTTAAGTCGCTGTGCGATGCGCGTAACACTGCACAGTGGCGGACGTTTCTCATAAGAAAATAACTATATATGTGTATATATATCCTTTGTTTAATAGGTACGTTCCGCCGTTTTGAAAACAGTTTAGAAGGGTTTCCTTGTTTTTAAAACGTTTCGTGTCATATCGGACACGTAGGTATATACTGAGACTATAGCTCGCTTTTCGGAAATCCCTTCGATAACTATCGATGCATGCAAAATATATCCAGGTACTGCCCACTGACTAGTCCTGCTCAGTATGAAAGCAAATATCCAACATCATAAAAATGTACTGCTCCAAAAGGAATAAATCCCAAAAATCACATAACACCACCCTGTGCGTCTGGTGCGCACGGAAATCAAAATCCATATATGTGCTAAACATGTGCACAAAACAACATCTAGGTGCAACGGGTGTGCACGAAGCATCTGTCATAGGCAACGTGTGCCTGGCAGCCAAAACAGGTGCATCTGACATGCACGAAGAATCTCGATTTAGTGCATCTGGTGTGCCCCAAAATCGTATCTCAAAACATGCGCCCAACATGCGCGAAAATCCAAATCGGTGCATCCATCATGCACGAATGAAAATCTAGACCCTGCGCACTCAATATGCACGGAATCACAAAATCCAATAGCAACGTCGAATATGCGTAAGTCCAGTCAAAAGCACGGAGTGCAAGAATCCACATCAATATCACAATCAAAATCGACATACCGAAAGGCATCAAATCGAAGTCAGGTGCAATCGTAATGCACAAAATATAAATCCGGTGCAACAAAGGCACGAAATATAAATCTGATGCGATAAACGCAAGAAACATAAAACTGGTGCGACAAATGCACGAAGTATAGAACTGGTGCATCCCATGCACAAATACCAAGCAATAACTCAAATACGTAAGCAGCAACACCAAGTGTATCCAGATATGAAGAAAATCATAAACGTGTGCAGCTGCGGGCACAAAACACATATCGATACACTACAAGCACATATAAGCTATACCGAGTGCAAAATCAAAACACTAAAATTACATGAAACTCTGCTGGAAGCGTAAATCAAATCACCAGCATAAAATAGGCATGAAATCGCAATCAACAGCTCAAGAGTAATAACTATGTACAAGGTATAAATACCCAGTAGGTGCAACCATGGTGCACAAAATCAAATATCATGAAACTCAGTCATCAAGACTAAATCATGTGAATAGATCGCCCAAAATACCGAAATCCAAAGCAACGGATACGTGATAATCAAATCACAAAATCACAAATCATAATTACCGTCGTCGGTATACCATCCTTCAGGGTCGAGAAGGTACCGGAACATCCGATGCTAGCTGCGCAAGATATCTACTTGCCTCTTGCTCGCGGCTGGCGTCCTCTGCCTCTGGTTCCTGATCTTTCCTGTAGATTACCAATCTCGCAATCCATCGGCTCATCGGCCCGGTCAGGAGTACTGACAGGAACGATTCCGTTCTGGCACTTTCCTGGTCACCTTTCGGTCAATCCTCACGACCGCTCGTAAGGCAGCGTATCACTGGCGTCGGCCTCTGGCTCTCTGAAAGCACGTCACACATCTGATCCTGGGTGCAAACATCATTGCAGCAATGTCCTGAAAGGAATCCTGCTCAAGGTCTCTTCCGATCATGCCTATGCCGATCTGTACAGAGGCTGGCTTCCTACACAACCTCTTCTCGCTCAAAAACACCTGTGTCCTCAGCACAATATTTTCTCGGAAACTGGTCACATTCCAACGTCTCTGTAAGCATATCAGGTCTCTAGTCTCGACGGGAAGCAATGACAGCTCATCAGTGTCTCACACGAACCTCTTGTTCCAACTGTCTCTATCGTCGTCCACTATGACGTCACGCCAAGCTACTACGCACTGCACTGTTCTCGGCCACGGTCAATCTGAAGTCTCTCGCACGGACTCGAAATCGCATATTCTGTAGCTTCATCATTCTGTAGAGGATGTCAGGCCGAACAGGTCCTCGGGAACACGTCCCAACCATCGGAGGAATACTCATCACTCGTCCGTCCCTGATCAATCTGCAACGCATCTGGTAAGTTCCTTTATCCGAACATGGTCAACTACCTCGTCGACAATGCCGAACTCTGTCCTGCTGGGTGTGCGCAATACGACCACTCCTGGTCTAGGTCTTCTCGTAACGTACTCCAGAAAGGTCCTGTCGAGGTTCCTTTCTCAAATCTCAATCCTGCCGAAATGCCCGGAAGTCATCATCCAATGCTGAAGCTAAAGCTTATTCCGGAACGGCTGCATACCTATCGCGCTTCTCTCTGGAAGATACATCCATATACCACGCCTCGGGGTGCATATCACATCTCTAATGTCAGCGGAGTGGGACGTCATCGTCAAAATCTCATACGAACTCCTTACTCCACCTTGCTCAATGTCGACTGATTCGGACTTAACTCATCGTGGCTACACGAACTGCGCTCCGACGGCTACGCTCGCATCTGGAGTCTCCCAAGCAGTGTCCCATCACGATATCCGAAAGATGTCGAACCATCCGATCGACTCGTCAGATCCTCATAATCCCCCAAGAGATCACATCATGGGTACAGTTTAATAGTATCGAGTACATGCCACAGCGTCGGTGGTCCAGCCGTAGAAGGGCAAACCCAAGCCTCACTAATGGCGCCGAGGAACCGCCGCAAACCCGAAGGTTCAAAGGCTTTCACACGGTCATTAAGTCGAGTTAGGGTTTCATTCTTCTAGAGAGTCCATAGAATCACCTGCATGTCTTTCCGTATACTTTAAACTTAGAAAATGGGCTCCTGACATTCGATCGTCTCTATCGACTCTCAACGAACCTGCGTGAAGTCGTCTCTAGCTGGAAACAATCTATCTGATGACCTCGCATCGGTAAACAAACGAACCACCTGTCCTAGTCATTCATCCTCAGGTGACTAGCGACTCGCTATCATCTCTCTAAGTATATGTTCACGCTGCAGTAGCTCCAACCATCTGGGCGACATCTCGTCATTTGCAGCAGCAACTGGCTTATTCTCCTGTACGCCGAACAGCGCCTCAATCCTCCAGGAAAGGCAATACATAGGCGGTCATCTCTGAGTCGGTCTGCTCTAGATCTGAGTAAGACTCTCCACACTGGAAATCTTCAACTCATCAGGGCCCGCTCCGGCGCAAAATCGGACGAATCACCTTCGTCTCTCAAATCGGGTAGACTAGCTGTCATCTGTCTCATATCTGCCTGAAAGCTACGGCAATCTCAGCTCGTAAGCTTCGGAAGCGACATCCTGTCAATCTCAGCAACAGCTGGTCCATCTGTCTGCACGGTAGGCGACATCACAATCTCTAAGGTATGCTGTACATCAACAGTCCTCTCTCAACTGGCAGCTCTAACAATGGCCCGATCATCCGGTGCAAGACCAAGCACTCGCCTCCACTAGAGGTCACAATCACCAACACTAACTCGAGACGTTCCCATGTCACCAGAAAACACAATGGTCGGCCCTCGTACCAAACGAGCTCACACCGGCCGTAACCCTAGCAGCAGCCCAAACTGCCCTCAAACATGGTGACAGGAACCTCAATCGAGTATCAAGGAGAGCACATCAATGGCAAGAAAGGAAACAACAGATCCAAAGTGGATACATGATCATGGGAAGGAACAGCATCAATAAAGGTATGATCATGAAACTAATAGAATCGGGGATCTCAAATGGATGTATAATCCTGGATATAAAGAGGATCACTGATCTCGAAAATATGTACATCCTAAGGTTCCTTAAGCGGAGTGGCGTGTCGTAAGTATGCCGCGGAACATACCAACGGTACGTCACTCTACTTTAGTTACCTATTCCATCAACCAAGGGTCATCCTACACGACGAAAGTTCGGGTCTAATACCCCCTCGACCAAGTCTAAGTTCCGTAAGGTCAAGCCTAAGTTCCGTATATATATAAACGCCCTAGGCTCCACATAGTCAAACTTAGACTCGAACCAAGGTCAACCTAGCGCTCTGATACCAACTTTGTCACGACCCGAAAGAGCACGTGACTGGCCCTTGAACCATATGAAGTCTATAAGACTCCATCTGATCCAAGTAAGCCAAAAGCCCAGAAATCTAAAACCATTTTTAAGAATAAGTAAAGAAACTGGTTTAAAGAAGTGAAGAAAAACATGTTTGAAATCAAGGTTTTTAAATAACTAAGCCGAATATGCATTTTTAAAAACAGTACAGTCTTTTCTAAAAATTTCGGCAGAGTTTCTTTTGTAAAACTGGCCCCGAATGGGGTATAACAAGGATAACAATATATGCAATGATAAAGGCATCCCCAAGCGGGAGCTAGCTCTTCGTCAATCGACGGTCACCACCACACATGCAACAATAATATACAACGCCAAGTGGCGAGGATCAAATCCAAAAGAAAGCTCAAAAGCAACAAGAAAACCGCAACACTACTAAGCGCGACTCTATGGTCGAATAATACATCACTAGTCTAGGTCTGAAACAATATACGAGTTTTGGTTGATGGATATTCTAGATACAATGAATAATATAAATACAACGGCGGTTCTGATACAAAAGAACCCACCTATCCAAGCAAATCACCCAAAAGGAAGCAGTGTGCCAGAAATGCCGCTATAGAACTGTACGGCAAACCTGCAAGAACTGGGGCACAACGGGGGTGAGTTGCCAACTCGTGAATAGAAAGATATCTACAAGCAGAGATCGAATGCATGACCCAACCTAGGTCAATACGATCAGATATAAAGAAACCTCAATATGAATAAAGCTGAAGCATGCTAAACTGGCAATGTAATCTCTATACGTGAATGTAGTGCCAAGTGCTCGTGCTAGTGCCTCAGGTAATAGTATGTCATGAATATGAGGTATGAATGCATGAAAGCAGAATACATGTAAATGAAGAAACTGTTTTCATAATTTAGTGAGATTTCCCTTGTATTTTTAGTTGAGGTATCATAATGAAATCAGCATAAAACAGTGCCTAGCATCGGCACAAAACGTAATCCCAATATCTCGATATCTCTGTATCACAGTCTCTGTACCTCGAAATCTCGAAATCCCAATGTCTCAATCATAATATCTAGGGCGCCGTCAGTCCAGACCGGCCCCTACCATCCATCTCAAGACCACGACGGTATCCTCCGGATATCCGACGCGTCGGGTAAAATCACCGGTAGGTAGTGCTCCCCTGCCAGGCTCACATCGTCATCACCACGCGCTTCTTGCCCCGGGGCACCTTACCGGGTCCACCATGTACCCGAAACGGTTCATCCGTCTCCTCGAATCGGGTTTCCAAATCCATCAGCAAACTCATGGTGGACGACTCATACATCATGGGAAAACCGCACTTTTTATTTTAAAGAGAGAAAAGAAGTTTATATAAGTTTTGCGGTTTTCCCCCAAATCCAGAAAATCTCATGGAAATCCGAATCCAATCCTCAATAGCATGTAAACAGTGCATACAGGCATAAAAATCCATGAATAATAACATGCATGATGTAACAACTAATAATTACAATGTCTAATCTAGCATATACGGCAAGTACACTAATATCATGTCTAAATTATTAGCTAACAACCTATGTCGATGCAATAATATTTTCTAAGGTGTACGTGACATGGCAATTACCGATGAAGATGTGTGTGAGCCGGCAAGTAAGTGTACGTGGTACATACGCATCATCGGTAATGGTGCTGGTGTCCTAACAGCATAACATCAATAAAGGAGTATGAAACATAATATAAGCATGCGATGCGATGCGAACCACAATAATGAGCGGAAGCTGAATACTAGACGCAACTATAACTAATCTGCATTAATCTAAAATAACCTCTACAATTGGTGCCTTTTGAAATAACACGAATCATGGGGTTTTGAAAATAGGGGCTACGGTGTTTTTATGAAAAGATACGTCTTTTGAAATATCCGTAGGATCTCTTGGGCTGTCTTTTAAAATACCCACGATTCGTTAGTTTTTGAAATAGGTAGGAGTCTAATCTAATCTAACAACCATCCTAAACTATACGGCTGAACTAACAAGTAGAGCTACGGGTGAGGAAACCGCCTAACATCTGAGTCGATACATATACATACATGTATATATATTAGTCGGTGATCCCGCCTCAATAATATCATATCCGATACCCTATCTATAATCAGACATCCCAAGTCAAGAGTGCGGATCAATCATCAAAATATAGCTTGTACGTAAATCCGTCGTACGGCATCCCAAATCTGGGTACGGGTCAATATCACATTCATCATACTATTTATCTGGTATCCTCTTTATCAAATGTCATGATCGGGATACTGATCTACGTCTAGTACAATATTGATACCCTCTATGTATGCATGCAGGTGTAAGAATCACTACGTCAAAAGACCCGCTAAAACATCGTGTCGTATCTCAATACGAACCAAATCACATCACCGATCTCCTGGCCTCAAGCCCAATCTCATCGACTCATCTCAAATCCCAAATACTATCCTCAAATCCAGTATATAAACACATAGTCCCATACCCATGTGTAGATATACGCACCATCATATGCACTCTAATAAATGAAAGAATGAATGCAAGTATGTGTGTAAATGTATGTGTGAGTGCAACCACTACTCTAGGGTTCGCACTAAACTAAACTAATATATTCTTATCATCAAAATATCATTATTACCATCAATAACCCTAAACAACACATAATAAATATTCGTGTGTATACGTATTCGTATACATCACCACGGACTGCGGGGGTGCTATACGCCATCCACCCGACTTCTCCCCACAGATATAAATCTACTCACATTGCTTCTCGTGTGCCAAAGCCGATGTCGCTATCTTCACCTCCTTTGCCTCAACATCACGCGGGGTACCTACAAGTATATCACAATGCTAAAGCACATGAAAATCACATCGGAAACCAAAATAGCACACGCTACCCGCATAGGTAAAAACCTATCGACTCGCATGTAAACACAATCAAAATCCACTTGTCGTTGACGTCCAAACGCCACCCGACAGGAATGAATCACCAAATACCAAAATCCATGCTAAAACAAGTCCCAAATTATACACCAACATAGGAAAATCAACCCAGATTTCACCCTAGATGGAATCAGTCAAAACTAGACATACTCAGGGTCAAAACTAGAGGAAATGGGGGCATGCACAGAAAACGAAGCAATTCCTTAAAATACCTTATTTTAGAATTTTCCATAATTTTTCCCCATTTATCTGTATTTAATTATACCAGAATATTAAAATATTCATTAAAATAATATTAAATTATAAAATTTCCCAAAAATCATATTTTATTATTTTGAAGACGTTACACCGGATCAGGCGATACTGCCTCAGAATATGTCTGGATATCTTATGGGACCTGGGTCCTTGGCCAAAGCCACAGCTCCATTGTTATTACAATATAAAGGTATTGGATGCTCAATGGATGGAACCACACCAAGTTTAGTGATGAACTTCTTCATCCATATAGCCTCTTTAGCAGCATCGTTGGCAGCGATGTATTCAGCCTCCATCGTCGAGTCTGCTACGGTTTCTTGCTTGGAACTCTTCCAACAAACCGCCCCTTGATTTTGGGTAAAAACAAATCCCGAGTGCGACTTAGAGTCGTCCTTATCACTTTGGAAGCTCGAATCGGTAAAGGACTCCATCTGTAGTTCTTCGTTACCATACAGCTGTCCAGTGATTCTCTCCTGGATCTGCTTGATACCTACTCACTACACTTAGTGAGTATGCTACATCGGGTCTGGTACATAGCATCACGTACATGATAGAGCCTACTGCCGAAGCATAGGGTATCCCTTGCATGCGATCTCTCTCCAAATCAGTCTTAGGAGACATCACTTTGGAGAGAGTGAGTCCATAGATCGTGGGTTGGTTCCCACGTTTGGATTCTTCCATACTAAACCTCTTTAGTATGGTGTCAATGTACCTGGATTGGGACAATCCCAGTATCCTTTTGGATCTATCTCTATAGATCTTAATCCCCAAAATGCAGGAAGCATCACCTAGATCTTTCATTGAGAATCTATGTGATAAGAAGAGCTTGACCGAGTACAGCATAGGAACATCATTTCCTATCAAGAGTATGTCATCCACGTACAATACGAGGAAGACAACCTTACTCTCTTCAACCTTCTTGTATATACAAGGTTCATCTACATTCTTGATGAAGTCAAACTCTTTGACTACCACATCAAAGTAGATGTTCCAACTCTGCGATGCTTGCTTTAACCCGTAGATGGATTTAAGCAGCTTGCACACCTTTCCGCTGCTCCCACTATTTACGAAACCCTCTGGCTGAGTCATGTACACGCACTCCTCTAAATCACCATTTAGAAAGGCGGTCTTAACATCCATTTGCCAGATTTCGTAGTCATGGTATGCAGCAATGGCAAGTAAGATCCGGATGGACTTAAGTATAGCCATTGGAGAAAAGGTTTCGTCATAATCCACACCTGGACGTTGATGAAAACCCTTTGCAACAAGTCTAACTTTGAAAGTCTCAACTTTTCCATCTACACCAAGTTTCTTCTTAAAGATCCATTTGCTCCCAATGGGTTTTACCCCTTCTGGAGCAACTTCCAAAGTCCATACTTTGTTGGTGTACATGGATTCCATCTCAGACCGCATTGCATCCAGCCACTTCACAGAGTCACCACTCGTGATGGCCTGCTCGAAGCTAGTCGGGTCATCATCTTCCATGATGCAATCCTCACTCCCACCGTCAATGAGAGGACCGTAGTATCTCTCAGGTGGATGAGGAACCCTACTAGACCGTCTAAGAGGCTGGGGTTCATCGGGAACTACTGAATCCTCTGGTTCCACTAAATCTTCAGTTTCAGTTTGTGTTGCTGGAACTTCTTCCTGCTCTACCTCTTTGCCACTAATTTCTTTTGTAAGAAATTCATTTTCTAAAAAAGATGGCATGTTGAGCAACAAACACCTTTTGTTGTTCACCGTGGTAGAATAGATATCCATTCGAATGTTTAGGATATCCAACAAACTTACAAAGAACTAATCGTGCCTCGAGTTTGTCCGGATTTTCCCTTTTGATATAGGCCGGACAACCCCATATCATAACCCTTTTAAGACATGGTCTCTTCCCACTCCATATCTCATATAGTGTGGTAGGTACAGATTTTGATGGAACCTGATTCAATAGGTATGCTGCTGCTTCAAGCATATAACCAAACGAAATAGGTAACTCAGCGGTGCTCATCATAGAGCGTACCATATCTAATAGGGTGCGATTCCTCCATTCCGATACACCGTTGTGTTGTGGTGTATACGGTGGAATAAGCTGAGAGAGAATCCCATTCTCTTTTAGATAATCCCGGAACTCATTGCTCAAGTATTCTCCTCCTCGATCAGATCGAAGGATTTTAATACTGTTACCCTTTTGGTTCTCTACTTCGTTCTTATATTCTCTAAATTTCCCAAAAGCTTCAGACTTGTGTTTCAACAGGAACACATGTCCGTATCTTGAGAGACCGTCAGTGAATGTAATGAAGTACGAGAAACTGTTAGTTATATGTATGCCCTAGAGGCCATTACTATACATACGATGTATATTGTAGTGGATGCTAGGACATATATAGGGAGGTGATCAGTCGAAAATACTGCATCTTTTAACCGGCAATTTCCCTATCATTTGCATTCATTTATAAGTGTACGGTATTCATATTTCACATATTAGCAAATCAGCCGTTAAATATCAGATTGCATGTGTTAAACTCTAAAACCGGCACTATAAAGGAAATTGACTTCATTTCATGGCATCACATCATCCCTATATTGTGCAACACTTGTCTTGAGAAATTGTGCAGGAAAATCCAAACAAAAGCCAAAAGAAGCTGAAAACATTACGCCAAATCCAAGTGTTGAGATCTGGTAGCAATCCAAAGGGGCAAATACAATTCAACATATCAGATGAAGCTCCATATGACATCCCAAGACCACACCAGAAGAACCAAGCCCAAAGGACTCCAAAGAGCCTTGGATCAGCGGCGGGAGCCTGCTTGCGCCGCGGATCCGCCGCGCCCCTTCCACGTCATCACCAAAGTTTTAGGGCATAATTCCCATTTCAGGGCCCACATTCAGTTCATGTGCTTCAAACTCCAGAGGGATCTCGAAGATTCTGCCAGATCAGCAAACTAGGGTTTATAAGCTTAAATAATCCTAGCATAAAGCCTAAGCTAGCTCCTAACAAACTATTTCTAGAAGCTCCTCAACAAACTTTTGGAGGGAATTGTAATTTCAAACCTAAACCTAGGGTTTGGGAAGTCTATAAATAGAAGCCTAGACCTAGGGTTGAGATATACTTGGAATCCATCATTGAATCCAATCTAGTATCAATCTAGAGCCATTCAATCTCTACTTCTTCATTCTTTACCTCTTTCTTCATCTTCTTCCACAAGTCTAGTGACAAGACTTGTGTGAAACCCTAACCCTAATTCCAATCAAAAGCCAAGATCCCGAGTACCAAATCAAGCAAGAAGCCCTTCAACCTTTTATGAGCGGAGCCGATCTTCAACAGAGCAAGTGGTCCAAGCCGATCCACGACTCACAGAGAAAAGCGAAGCCAAATCGACAATCTAGTTCTTCCTCTTGTAGTTCTTGAGCGACTGTAATGAAATTGTTGATATAAATAAAAGGTGAAATTCTTTTATCTTGTTTTCTTTAAATTCTTGCATCATGATTCGATCTCAATTTATAATTGTAGTTCTTGTTGTGATGTTTGAGTAATACTCCGCTCGTCGAGGAGTCGAGACGATCAATAGAATGATGATGTAACATATCTTAGAACGATTCTTGATTCCTACGAGTTTTGTAAACCCTAGCAAGTTCAAGAACCGACGACCTAGTTTCGTTGCGATGCTTTCTTGATTGAGATCGCTCGAAATTGGGGAGTTACGATCGTTTCTTGAATTTACTCGAGGCTAGAATGTGAATGATATCGACGAAAGAACAAGGGATAAATGATGAAACCCTAGTTTCACGAGAAATCCCTAACTCTCGTCGATCATCATCGATCTAGTATCAACTCTTCGAAGGACAAGAATACTATATCTTGAGATTACATCACGTCTATAGATCCGATCGATTCCTACGAGCCTCATTTAGATTCTTGACATTTGGTTGGAAATATCATCGAAACCCGATTCTCGATTGTTTATCATTTTCTTGATTCTTGATTAAACTAGTGACACTTGAATCAATCGATAAAATCTTGAATCAAGTTTTCTTTTCTTTCCGATTAACTTTTCAATTCAAACAAATCAAACATAGAAACGAATCGCACAATCCCTGTGGACGATCCGCACTCACTTACAATCTACAACTGACACCGTAGTTGATTGCGGTCAAATATAATTCTTTGATTGTGAAACCTATTCATTTTCTAAATACCGACACAAAGAAATTCATTCGAGTTACACACGACACAGTCTTGAATTTAAGATCAATCAAATAGCGAAATATATCAATTCACCCAGCTTCTAAATGAACATTTGATTGATCAATCAAATCTTAAAACAATTCTTAAGTCCTACGGGTTTTGTAAACCCTAGCAAATTCAAGAATCGATGACCTAGTTTCGTTGCGATGCTTTCTTGATTGCGATCGCTCGAAATTAGGGATCTACGATCGTTTCTTGAATTTACTAGAGGCTAGAATGTGAATGATATCGACGAAGAAACAAGGGATAAATGATGAAACCCTAGTTTCAATAGAAATCCCTAATTCTCGTCGATCATCATCGATCTAGTATCAACTCATCGAAGGATAAGAATACGTCATCGTGAGATTGCATCACATCTATAGATCCGATCGATTCCTACGAGCCTCATCTAGATTCTTAATATTTGGTTGGAAAAATCATCAAACTCTCAATTCTTGATTATATCTTTCTCTTGTTATTAGATCAATATTTTCTAATTCTTGAACTTCAAATGCAAATCATGAATTGTTTTGTTTTCTTTTCTTTAAAGTTTTGACTCATCTAATTCAAAAGACGAACTATTACACTTTCCCTGTGGACGATCCGCACTCGCTAACGATCTACAACCGACACCGTAGTTGATTGCGGTCAAACAATTCTTTGATTGTGAATTTTATTCATTTTCTAAACACACACAAAGAAATGATCAATCAGGAGGACTTTCTTGCTCGACATGATAGTATGCTATCCGGTTGTACTTTATCTTAACATGTACTCTGATTGTCCCTATGTTACATGTTGATAAAGCCCTTAGGATATGTACTCGACTACTGGGACTATGATGAGATCATACTAGTGGGGCCACGGTAGTCGACGAGTACATCCTATAACTGTTCCTAGTCAAGGGTGTATCGAGACAGGGCATCGATACACCAGAGTAGACTAGCGTATACGTATCTTGACCCATATGATGGGCGATGGATGATCCCATATCCATCGGTGTTTGACATCAAGGATGGTGTACGGGTGCTCAGTGGAGACTGGGTACACTGGACGAACTCGCCGAGAGCTCCCAGATGGTATTATAACTCACGTCAGAAGGAAGTTCTCCGGTGACACTGGTACAGAGTAGTCTGTTGACCCGAGATCGTCATAGAGTCTTGTGTGATTCCCACTGTGCTTTGATTTCCATCATACTACGTCCAAGTGGGCGTGCAAAAAGGTGGCTTTTGGGTACAGCCCCGAATCACATGTAGGCAATGAGCGATAGGAGGGGATTCGTCTCTCCCGGTATGGGGAGTTGATATTGTGCTGTGTTCGATTGGCTATAACCGGAAATACTTGGCCAGGATTGCTGAGATTTACTGGTAAATGTTATCAGTAGTTTCTCGAACTGTTATAGACCTCATATCGACACGACTTATCAAGCTACTGGGGTCTGACGTTTACCACCCCTAGGCGAGATATGCGACAAATCAGACGACGAGACCGGACTGTACTGGAGTGTTACTGTTTGGATTCACAGGAGAATGTGCAGGCTTGCTTGTTGATCTTCTGAGCGCTCAATACCTGGGTGGCTGTTACGTTTAGCTGACCGCTTGCAGCTTGTGGGTGTTTGATATGATCATCACCTACTGCCGGCGTATTGACGATTCTTTAGAGTCCTACACAGAGGTTTCTTGGCTCAGGCAAAATGGAGTAGGAGAACATATGTGATATATGCAGGACCGAGGATAATGCAATATGTGATACCGTATTGCCATAGTTTTCTGAGATGTAGGTACAGTCCGGTCTGTTCGTCTGATATGTCGCATATCTCGTCTAGGGGTGGTAAACGTCAGACCCCAATAACTCGATAAGTCGTGTCGATATGAGGCTCATAACGGGTCGAGAAACTACTGGTAACACTTACCAGTAAATCCCTAAAGCAGCCTTGGCCAAGGACTTCCTGTTATAGCCAATCAAGCACAGCGCAACATCAACTCCCTATACCGGGAGAGACGAAACCCCTCCTATCGCTCATTGCCTCCATGTGATTCGGGACTGTACCCAAAAACCACCATTTTGCACGTCCTCTTGGACATGGTAAGGTGGAAATAAAAGCACAATGGGAATCACACAAGACTCTATGACGATCTCGGGTCTACAGACTAACCTGTACCAGTGTCACCAGAGAATTTCCATCAGACGTAAGGTATAATACCATCTGGGAGTTCTCGGCGAGTCCGTCCAGTGTACCCAGTCTCCACTGAGCACCTGTATATCATCTCTGATGTCAAACACCAATGGATATGGGATCATCCATCGCCCATCTGAATGGGTCGAGAAGGTACACGCTAGTCTACTCTGGTATATCGATGCCCCGTCTCGATACACCTACGACTAAGGACTTTGAAGGATATACTTATGGACTACCATGTCCCCACTAGTATGATCCGCATCATAGTCCAGGTAGTCAAGTATACATCCTAAGGGCTTTACCAACATGTAACAGAGAGACAATTAGTGTGCACGTTAAGGTAAAGAGTAACCAAATAGCATACTATCATATCGAGCAAGAAAATCATCCCTATATATGTCAAAGCATCCACTACAATATACATCCTATGTATAGTAATGGCCTCTAGGGCATACATATAACTAACAGTGAAACATTTCTAAACACGACACGGAAAAGATCAATCAAATGGCGCCGTTGCCGGGGATAGTGTGCTAATTTGTTCGGTTTTGTAATTTGAGTTGAAAGATTTATTATTCCATCAGATTTTAGATCAAAATTCGTAACAAGCGCTTAATGATTGTTGTGATTTGTTGCAAGGAGATCTGGAATCTGTGCAGCAAGAGGAAAAATTTTCTGAATATTCCAGAGAGTTCAGTAAGTGAACAGGAGCATCTGCAAGAAATTTTGTGCAGAGATCTCAACAACAGACCGCGTTTCCGCGGCCATAGTGTGCTTATTGCGGCGGTTCCGCGGCATTACTAGGGCTTCACTGTTCGGAATTTCTCAGGTCTACTTCTTACTTTCTTATCTCCTCCCTTCTCTGTCCATTAACCAATTTCTGCTTCTTTGCAAAAATTCGCAGGGCCGCAAAAAGAAAAATTGTTGCGTGTTTGATCTTGGTTGTTTGCATTTTTAATACGGAAATTAAGGGGCAAAGACCAAATTCAGATTAGGTGGGGAGTTCATTACCCTTCCTAAGCCCCAAAAATCACAAAATTGCATCCGCATTACCCTCATTAACTAAAAAATATCTAGACATGACTCTAAGGACCGTCGCGCTCACTTAGGATAGAAGGAGGTCATGGGTAATCTATTGCTTATCCGCGTTTCTTTTGTAGTGTCTAAGGCAAGTGTGTCTAAGGCAAATGGTTACTTAATTAGGCCCACTACTTACGTAGTGGAGAACCTCCCACTTACCTGGCACTTACCTGGCCACAAGAGAGGCAAAGAGGCAGTAGAGGATTTATCTTGTGACTTGTCTTCTGGAAGTCTAGGAGCGGTCTAGAGACTTGATCTAGGTGACCACTAGATTTAGGGTTGCTTGTGCATTGTTTGTGATTTGATTTCTCAAAAATCCGTATCTTTTTCAAACCAAACACCAAACTCATCTTTTCTCTAATTATCACAACGTTGTCACTTGTGCTAAACCATTTAGTGCATGCTCGGCTGGACACGGGATTCTAGTGCCCGTTTTTTCCGCGTTCCTCCTATCGACTCCGAAGTCGGTATTTCTATGTCTACTTGTTATTTACCCACCACCACACCCACTTCGATGGACAATTCTCTATCGAACTTCTTTAACACTACTCTGCCACCGTCTGCAGGTGTGCAGAATCCACCCCGCATCTCTCTCCAAGAGAGATGTTACCCTATGCGAGGTCCTCTTTCGACCTGTCTCACCATTTTACCAGCCAATGGGGATAACTTTGAAATAAAACCACAATACATCAATCTTCTACCCAAATATCACGGTCTCGAGTCTGAAGACACATACGTATTTATTACCAAATTTGAAAATGTGTGCGCTATGATGGGTACTTCACAGATTTTTGTGGATGTTATGCGTCTACGTCTTCTCCCATTCACTTTATGCGATATAGCCGAGAAGTGGCTTTATAACACAACCGCACATTCTATTTCAAACTGGGAGGAATTCGTCGCAGCTTTCCTAAAGAAATTCTACCCCAATCATAAAACAGCTCGAGTCCGTAGCGAAAAAAATCAATTCACCCAGCTTCGAAATGAACCATTCTCGAAGTGTTTTGAACGCTTCAAGGATCTGTTAGTTCAATGTTCATATCACGGTCCTAGATGGGATCTGTGCAGAATCATATATGAGGGCATTAATCCTACCACGAAACAGAACCTTGAATCCATGTGTCAAGGCACTTTCATGACTAAAGATGATGGTGAAGCTTGGAGATTCTTAGAAGATTTCGCTGAAAAATCTTTACAGTGGGAAAGTGTAAACCAGTCATCGTCTAGGGGTGGCATTCACCAAATTGATGTTTCCATAGGAGTTAGAGCTGAAATGGCAGCAATGCAAAAGAAACTCGAAGCTATGGAACATAAATTTTTAGCAGCCTCCCTAAATCAGATGTCACTCCCCAAAACTGTCTGTGGATGCTGTTCTGATCCATCTCATCTTACGGAAGAATGTCCTTTAAATTCTCCGTTTCAAGGTCAAGAGTATACCAATGCTGCTTTCCAACAAAGACCTAGAAACGATCCGTATTCTTCCACTTATAATAAGGGTTGGAGGAATCACCCTAACTTTGCTTGGAACCAACAACAAAACACGGTTCCAAATCAAAATAATTTCCAAAGAGGTCCTCCACCACAACAGCAACCATTTCAACTGACTCAGCATCCCTACCAATCACAAAACTTTCAAAATCCAGTCAACAAACCTGCACCGTATAATCCTTTGCACTTGACCGGTACTGATATTTCCCCTTCACTCGAACGGAGTTTTGAAATGTACATGAAACAAATGTCGGCTGAATTTGTAGGGTTCTTAGGCACACTAACAAGGTTCTACAAGGCATCAACCATGCCAAAATCAAAATTTTTATGTGCCGAACAACCCTATGCAAGATCATATACTAGAGATTAGACGAAACTAAGCAAGCAAACAACTTTAACAATAAGTGAAAGGGATTACAACCATTGTAGATCCGGTCCTTCACTTCATTAGCTCTGTGTAGATGTCCCCATCGCTGCGATCGTGAACTCAGGACTCTAGAGAAGCTTCACAAGAAGAACGAACGTGCTTGCTTCGATGACTTCGAGGCCGAAGATGATCTACGTCGGGGAGACACTAACTCAAGCTATTCGTTCACTAGGTCATGAACTTTGTGAAGAGAACACACTCTACTACATGGCAAGTGGTAGAGGATGAAGAAGTAGGAAGTGGGCTCACTTTAGAATTGATTTTCTCACACTTTTTCTTATGGCACCATTAAAGCTAGCAAGCTTTTCATGGAGCTTGATGAAGAAGAAGATGAAAGGATAATTCATCCAAATGAAAACTTATCCTTTTAATTATTGCACCATGTTGAGTTAAGCCCTAATGCTTAACTCATGTAGAGAATTAACCAAAGTATGAGGTTAAGGTTTGGGTTAACTAATATCCTAAGGAATGACAAAAGAGTTGACTTTGTCAATATTTCTTCAAGCTTCATGAAGCTTGATAACTTTGACCAAAGTCTCATCTCTTTTGTTATTTGTTAGGAAATTAGTAAACCCTAATTTAACCTTGATTTGGTTTAAGTCTCATACACCCAACTTGTATGTATCATCAAGCATGATACAAACATGTACACTTGCATATATCACATATAAACAATATGCACATTCTAGTGAGAAAATAAATCATAAGTGAGCTAATACTAGTTAATGTAATTTAATATATCAAATATATAATTATACATTAAATTATTAAATCAACTCTTGATTTAATAATCCGGTTATAACCGACTAATATCATGTGTAACAACTTGTCGAATCAACACTTGATCCGATAACCCGGCTATATCGCATACAACCGATCAATGTCATAAATCGTGAGAATAGAATACGGTATCTCATATCGTATTAATTTCGGTCCCGCACATATCATATATGTGCTCCTACTCCGTTTCGCTTGAGCCAGGAAACCCCTGTGTAGGACTCTAAAGACTCGTCAATACGCTGGTAGTAGGTGATGATTATATCAAACACCCACAAGCCGTAAGCGGTCTGCTAAACGTAACGGTCACCCGGGTATTGAGCGATCAGAAGATCAACAAGCAAGCCCGCTAGTACTCCTGCGAATCCAATCAGAAACACTACCGCACAGTCCGGTCTGTTCGTCTGATATGTCGCATATCTTGCCTAGGGGTGGTAAACGTCAGACCCCAGTAGCTTGATAAGTCATGCCGACGTAAGGTCCATAACAAGCATGAAACTACTGATAACACTTACCAGTAAATCAGTGCAACCCTGGCTAGGGATTTCTAGTTATGGCCAGTCGAGCATAGCGCAACATCAACCCCCAATACCGGGAGAGACGAATCCCCTCCTATCGCTCATTGCCTCCATGTGAATCGGGACTGTACCCAAAAACCACCTGTTTTCACGACTCAGTAGAGCCGTGGTAGGGTGGAAATCAAAGCACAGTGGGAGACACACAATACTCTATGACGATCTTGGGTTAACAGACTAAGTTGTACCAGTGTCACCAGAGAACTGCCATCTGACGTAAGGTATAATACCATCTGGGAGTTCTCGGCGAGTCCGTTCAGTGTACCCAGTCTCCACTGAGCACCCGCATACCGTCTCTGATGTCAAACACCAATGGATATAGGATCATCCATCGCTCATCACATGGGTCAAGAAGATATACGCCAGTCTACTCTGGAATATCGATGCCCCGTCTCGATATTCCCATGACTAGGAATATTGAAGGTGTTGGAGATAGTGCCCTCAGAGTCAATTATTGGATCACAGGCACGTGATTGCAATGATTGAGGGAGGACCTATCCCGGTAGGACAGTCTTACTCGAGATGATAGTATGCTATCTGGTTTATCTTTATCATCGTGTACTGCTTTAGGTGACCTGACATGTCACTATTACACGTTGATAGAGCCCCTAGGATTGTTGCTTGACTACCAGCAGTATGATGGCGATCATATACGTGGGAGCTGGTAGTCTATAAGCACATCCTTAAGAGGTCCCTAGTCGTAGGAGTTTCGAGACAGGGCATCGATTCTCCAGAGTAGACTAGTGTATACAGTCGAGACCCCGACGAGGGGCGGTGGCCGGTCTCACAAGCCACTGGTGTCAGTTGGTTCACCTAAGATGTATACAGGTGCTCATTGGGTTATGAGTACACCGGACAGGACTCGCCGGGAATATGCTAGTTGGTCTTATACCTGACGTCAGATAGCAGTTCCCTGGTGACATGTGTACAGGTTAGTTCATTGACCTGGGGATCGTCATTTGTCTCGTGTGAGTTCCCACTGTACTTTGATTACTACCCTACCACGGCTCAAAGGAGTCGTGCAAACAGGTTTTAGTTGGGTACAGTCCCGAGCCACAAGGAGGCAGTGAGCGGATCTGCAGGGGTTCGTCTCTCCCGGTATTGGGGGTGAGGTCGCGCTGTGTCTAGGAGAGCCATTACGCAAAGCCCTCGGCCGAGGCAGGAGATTTACTGGTAGGTATTCCAGCAGTATCTCAGGGCGTTCTGGGCTACACTCCGACACGACTTGTACCGCTTTTGGGGGTCTGACTTTTACCAACCCCCTAGGCCCGACATGCGATACTCATAGACGAACGGACCGGACTGTACGGATATTGTCACTGACAGGCTCAGTAGGGTGTCAGGATGAGTTCGCTCATCGACGTCCCTTTTGGACAATAGCTGGTGGCCCGTCACGTATTGGCTAATACCTCTGACGTGCTAGTGGTTAAATCCACAGCCATTGTATTGACGAGTCTTTAGAGTCCACCACACTTTCAGTTACTCAAGCTTTCGGGCGAAACGCTGTAGAGGCCGTATGGAGATATGGCAGGGTTCGATCTGATACGTGCGGTATTGCACGGATCAGGATCGAACGGATTTTACTAGCCGGCTTTGGCTTAAGCCGGTTCTAGTTTAGTACAGTGTAGATTTTGTCTCATTGCATTTGTATCCGGACGGAATACAGATGCGGGTGTGTATGCACAGTATCGGGGTTTTCCTGTAATTTATTACGAGACCAGTTTTCTGGAGTTGCCAGTTTGCATTCCGTTCCGGCCGGTTTTCCTTTGTTCTTTCCCGGCCGGACTTTTCCGATGGAGGGGGTTATTATAACATTTGTGGAAGGGGTTTCTTGCACTTATTCATTATGATAGGATAAGCATCTTTTGCTTTTTCATCCATGATTTTGCATTAATGGGATTTGATGTGAATAGATGTATTAAGCATGGTTGATGTTTGTGTTTGTGGTCACCTCTTGCTTTATCCTACCCTCACCTCCCTTAGTTGTTTAACCCCACCATTTTCCCACTTGAAGAGGCCGGCCACATTGGAGGAGGGATGAGGGAATTTCATTTTGGAGTGTGGGAAAATTATCATCTCATTTTGATACACCAAAGTTCATCTCCACTTTTGTTCATTACTTCCCTCCTTCCAATGGCAACTTCATTACCCTAAAAAGAGACAAGCATCTTCTACACTACATTCTACAGCAACTCTTGGGCATGTCGACTAGCCGGCTTCATGCCCGAGTTGCCTCGGTATTGAGGCGGGAGCCGTAAAAGACGCAGGCGATGTGGTGCCCTTTCCGGCGAGGAGGCGACGATATGGAGACTACACTTTCCGCGGGAGATCGGGACGATGACGAGAAGACCGGAGGACTCGCATCACTCGGTATACTTCTCTTCCCCTCTCTTGATTGCTAGCATTAGGTTAATGGTAAACGATCCGGGTTTTCATTGTCCACGGTAGTGCCGGTTTCCGAGTAAGGAAATTTTTTTGATTCCGCATTTTGGCCTCGAGTACGAGGCCGGGGCGCTGCCGTGGCGCAACAGAAGGATGTACTCATAGACTACCCAGGCCCCACTAGTATGATCTACATCATAGTCCTGGAAGTCGAGTACATGTCCAAAGTGCTTTATCAACATGTAATAGAGAGACAGCAAGTATACATGTTAAGATAAAGAGCAACCAGATAGCGTACTATCATGTCGAGCAAGAAAGTCCTACCTATATATGTCCCAGCATCCACTACAATATACATCTCATGTACAGTAATGGCCTCTAGGGCATACATATAACTAACAATCTCCCACTTGCACTAGGGCCATCTGTAGCAGTGGTTGCAGTATCTCATACTCAACTATCCCATAAAAGTCTCTCTCTGGGAAAAGGCCTTTGTGAGTGGATCCGCCGTGTTGTCCTCTGAGTCTACTCTCCTAACCTCGATCACTCTGGAGATCAACTATCTCCTTGATCAGGTGATGCTGCCTCAGAATATGTCTGGGTCACTGATGGGACCGGGGTTCATGGGCCAAAGCCACACTTCCATTGTCTCACAATGGTAGGAACCTAGTTCATCTCATGAACTAATATACACCCAAACTGCCTCTTTGGTAGTATCTTTGATAGTGATGTCCCTAGCCTTTATCGTCTAGTTTGCCACGGTATCCAGCTTGGAACTCTTCCAACATACCGTCCCTCCACTGAGGGTAAAGACAATGCCTGTGACTGACATTCAGTCAACCTTACCATCCTGGAACTTTTCCAGTGATTCTCCCCAGGATCAACTAATATCATCTCACTATACCTGGTGAGAATCCTAATATCCATTTAGATCTATCTCATAGATATAAAACCTAGGATTTAGGAGGTATCACTTAGATCCTATATGGAGAATCCTTGTGATAAGAGGAGATTGACCGTGTGTAGTATAGGAAACTCTTCTCCTACCAAGAGTATGTTGTCTACGTACAATACGAGGATGACCACCTTACTTTCTACTACCCTTTTGTATGTACAAGGTTCATCTACCATTTTGATGAAGTCAAACTCTTTGATTACCACATCAAAACAAACGTTCCAACTCCGCGATGCCTGCATTATCCTGTAAAGCAACTTGCACACGTTTTCGCTGCTCCCACTGTCTACGAAGCCCTCTGGCTGTGTACTTATAGACGCTCTCTTCTAAATCAATATTTAGAAAAGCAGTCATGACACCCAACCACCAGATATCGTAATCATGGTATGTAGCAATGGCAAGTAGGATCCGGATGGACTTAAGCACAGCCACTGGAAAAGGTTTCATCATTATCCACGCCTGGTCGATGACGAAAACCTTTAACAAGTCTAGCTTTGAAAGTCTCAACTTTTCCATATACACCAAGTAATCTTCTCAAGATATACTTGCTCCTGATGGGAATTTAACCCTTCAGATATAGCAGCTGATTAGTCGAAAATATTGTATATTTTAACCGGCAATTTCCTCATCAATTGCATTCATATAGAAGTGTTCGGCATTCATATTCTACATATTAGCAAATCTACCACAGATTATCAGATTACATGTATTAGACCTTAAAACCGGCATTTCTAGGGAAATTGACTGCATTGCATGGCATCGCAATATTTCTATATGTCGAAACCCGTGTTTTGAAGTCTGTGCAGGAAACTAGAAGCATGCTCGAATTAACACTGCTCAAAAGATACGCTAACTCACTAACTTTAGATCTGGTATCAATACAAAGTAGCAATCACAATTCAGCATATCAGAAGAAGCCCCAAACTCCAGCACAAGTCCACACCAGAAGACCCAAAGGCCAAGCCCATCAAAGAGCCGTGGATCCGCGGCAGAGGCTTGCTAATGCCGCGGATCCGCGGTGGAACCAAGGATTCAGCAACTCAATTTTGGTCCACAATTCTTCATTCAGGGCCTAAAGTTCAGAAATGCATCTCAGTTTCCAGAATACTCCAGGGGTTTCTGCCAGATCAGCAATCTAGGGTTTCCAAGCCTAATTAAACCTAGCTTAAACCCTAAGCTAGCTCCTAACAAACTACCTTCTAGAAGACTCAACAAACTTTTGGAGGGAACTACCATTTCAAATCTAAACCTAGGGTTTGGGAAGTCTATAAATAGAAGTCTAGACCTAGGGTGAGAGAAATGTGGAGATAGATAGAATCAAACCATTTTGTGATTCATTTTAGTTCATTTTTTAGCCAATCTCCTTCTTCATCTCCTTCTTCCACAAATCTAGTGAGAGGATTTGTGTGAAACCCTAACCCTAATTCCAATTAAAATCAAGATCCCGAGTACCCATTAAGCAAGAAGCCCTACAACCCTTAGGAGCGGAGCCGATCTTCAACGGAGCAAGCGATCCGAGCCGATCCACGACTCACGAAGCCGAGCGACGCCCGATCAACAATTTAGATTCTTCTTCTTGTAGTTCTTGAAGCGAATGTAATCAAAATTGTTGAGATAAATAAAGGTGATATTCTTTTATCTTGTTTTCTTTAAATTCTGCATCATGATATCTTTACAATTCGTGAATATTTTCTGTGTGGTGATGTGTGAATAAAACTCTGCTCGTCGAGGAGTCGAGACGGTCAATAGAATGATGATGTAACATAGCTTTAATCGATTCTTGAGTCCTACGTGTTTTGAAAACCCTAGCAAGTTCAAGAAACGACGACCCATTTTGTTTCGATGCTTTCTTGATTGATATCGTTCGAAATTGGGGAGTTACGATCGTTTCTTGAATTTGGTAGAGGCTAGAATGCGAATGAAATCAACGAAAGAACAAGGGTTATAAGATGAAACCCTAGTTTCATCAAGAAAGCCCTAACTCTCGTCGATCATCATCGATCTAGCATCAATCCTTCGAAGGACAAGAACACGAAATCTTGAGGTTACATCACATCTATAGATCCGATCGATTCCTACGAGCCTCTTTTAGATTCTTGATTGTTGATTGGAAATATTATCGAAACCCAATTCTTGATTGTTTATCAGTTTATTGATTCTGGATTAAACTCGTGACACTTGAATCAATTACACTCTCGAATCATGTTTTCTTTTCTGTTCAATTATCTTTTCAATTCAAATGAAGCAAATATAAAAGCGAATCGCACAATCCCTAAGGACGATCCGCACTCACTTACAAACTACATCCGATACCGTAGTTGATTGCGGTCAAATAATTCTTTGATTGTGATTTCTTTACAATTTCATACTACACAGTCTTGAATTTTTAGAACAATCAAATGGCGCCGTTGCCGGGGATCGCGCGCTAATTCGTTGTATATCAAAGTTTGAATTGAAAGAATTATTCCATTGTTATTTTGAGATCAAAATTCGTGCAAACCCTAAACAATTTGTTGTGTTTCATTGCAAGGAGATCTGGAGCTTGCTGGAAATTGATAAAAAAATTTGGAAAATTCCAGAGAGCTGGAGTTATCAACAGGAAGCTCCTGAAGAAGTTTGGTTCAGTGATCCAACATTTGGACCGCGGAAGGGCGGCATAAGAGAGCATACGCGGCGGAACCGCAGCGAGATGGAGGGTTCTCTGTGAAATTTTTTCTCAGGTGATTTCTTACCTCCTCTCTCCTCTTTTTAGCTCCAACTAATACTTTTCTGCAGGATTCTTTGCAAAGAATAGCAGCTCGCAAATTGCAAATTAAAATTGTGCGTGATTTTGTTTCTTAGTTGTTTGCATTATAAATACGGAAATTAAGGGCCACGGCCAAATCCAAATTAGGTGGGGATTTCATTACCCATCCTAGGCCCCGAAAATCACCAAACTTGCATCCGCATTGACCCACATTAACTAAAAGAAATCTAGAGATGACTCTAAGGACTGTCGCGCTCAATTAGGACAGAAGAAGGCGTGGGTAATTCATTGCTTATCCGCGTTTTCCTGTGGTGCCTAAGGCGAGTGTGTCTAAGGCTAGTGGTTATTAATTAGGCCCACTACTTACGTAGTGGAGTACCTTCCCACTTACCTGGCACTTATCCGGCCATAGGGGAACAAAGAGGCAGTGGAGGATTCTATCCCGCGACTTGTCTTTTGCCAGTTAGGAGCGGTCTAGAGCCGGACCTAGGTGACCACTAGATTCTAGGGTTTGTGTGCTGCATTTGTTGTGTCGCATCATTTTTTCAAAAATCCGTCCCTTTTTCAAAAGCAAACACCGCATTCATTTACCCCTAATTATAAGCCAACGCTGCCACTTGTACTAACCCTTTTTAGTACAAGATAGGCTGGACACGGGATTCTAGTGCCCGTTTAGTCCGCGTACCTTTTATCGACTCTGAAGTCGATAATTCTCCATTTACCTTTCCTTTACCTACTACCACACCCACACCGATGGACCCGAATCCATCAAACTTCTTTAACCCTAATCTGCCACCGTCCGTTGGTGCGCAGAATCCACCCCGCATCTCTCTCCAGGAGAGATGCTATCCACTTAGAGGTCCTCTTTCGATCTGCTTATCCACACCACCAGCCAATGGGGATAACTTTGAGATTAAACCCCAGTATATCAATCTTTTACCCAAATACCACGGACTCGAGACTGAGGACGCTTACGTTTTCATTACCAAATTTGAAAACGTATGCGCAATGATGGGTACGTCACAACTTTCAGTGGATGCGATGCGTCTACGACTTCTTACATTTACCTTGTGCGATATAGCCGAGAAGTGGCTATATAACACTACCGCACACTCTATTACGAATTGGGAAGAATTCGTCGCTGCATTCCTTAAGAAATTTTACCCAATCCAAAAGACAGCTCGAATCCGTAGCGAACTGAATCAATTTGCCCAGCTCCCTACCGAACCATTTTCAAAATGCTTTGAACGTTTCAAGGATCTATTGGTTCAGTGTCCTCATCACGGCATCCCGAGATGGGAGCTTTGCCGAATCATTTATGAGGGCATTAACTCAAACACTAAACAGAGCCTTGAAAACATGTGTCAAGGTACTTTTATGACCAAGGATGATGGGGAAGCTTGGAAGTACTTAGAAGAGTTCGCTGAAAAATCACTACAGTGGGAGAGTGGAACCCAACCATTAAATAGGGGTGGCGTACACCAAATAGATGTGTCCATAGGTGTTCGAGCGGAGATGGCAGCAATGCAAAAGAAGCTCGACTCTATGGAACACAAATTTTCTGCAGCCTCCCTAAACCCAATGTCGCTCCCCAAAACTGTTTGTGGGTGATGTTCTGATCCGTCACATTTAACGGAAGAATGTCCATTAAACTCTGCGTTTCAAGGTCACGAGCATTCTAATGCCGCATTTCAAAGACCTCGAAACGATCCATATTCTTCCACGTACAATCAAGGTTGGAGGAATCACCCGAATTTTGCTTGGAACCAAAACCAATCTCAAAACACGGTTCCAAACACGAATCAATTTCAAAGGGCTCTTCCTCCACCACAACAGCAACCCCTTCAACTCACTCAACACCCCTATCAGTCACAAAATTTCTAAAACCAGGGCAACAATCCTGCACGGTCTAATCCTATGCAGTTGTCCAGTTCTGACGAATTCTCTCAATTCACTCAAACCATGAAATCACTTTTATCAAATTTCATAGAGGTTTCGACTGAGGTTAGATCTTCCGTCAGCGAGATAAAGAAAAACTAAGCGTCCCAAGCTGAGAGTATCAGATCGATGGAAGCTGAAATCGCACGCCTAAAAGCCGAAATGAGTGCGAGAGAAAAAGGGAAACTTCCCTCTCAACCCCTACAAAATCCTGGGCATTACAATGTAAATTCCATCACAACGTTGAGATCGCGAAAAGTGCTGAACAATCATGTCGGGAAAGGTATTGATGATACTGAAAATCATATCAACACCCCGGCTGAGACCTTTCCACACACACACACTTCTCCTTCTGATCCTTCTTCTTCTACCATACCACCTTCTCGTGAGCCTATTCTCCATTTCCCATTAGGCTCGACACCTTCTCCCAACCCTTATAGTTCTCCACAGACGGTCCCCACACCTCTTTTGGGACCTCGTCTACCCCCTCTTCCTTCTCCTGTGATGGTCCCTGCGCTTATTACGAAAGCTCCTTACCCGAACCGGTTAAGGAGTAACAGAACGAGTCCTCATATGGAGAAAATTATAGAAATGTTCAAACAGGTTAACATCAATATCCCTCTCCTAGATGCGATTCAACAAGTCCCCGCTTATGCGAAAATTCTTAAGGACTTGTGCACTAGGAAGAGGAAGACTCAAGTGCCGAAAAAGGTCTTTATGTCTAATAATATCAGCACTGCTTTTATTCCCCAGCTACCAAAGAAACGAAAGGACCCAGGATGTCCTACAATATCGATTTCTATTGGGGGTAAAAACATAAATCGTGCTCTTTTAGACCTTGGCGCGAGTGTTAACCTGCTCCGTTATTCTGTCTATGAGCAACTAGGGATTGGAGAGCTGAAACCTGCTCACTGCACTCTCCAGATGGCAGACCGATCTATCACCAAACCAAGGGGTGAATTAGAGGATGTGTTAATAAAGGTCGGGGAATTTGTTTTCCCTGTAGACTTCATTGTGCTCGACACACATCCTGTAGCAAACCCCCGGGGCCAAATTCCGGTGATTCTGGGTCGTCCTTTCCTTGCCACTTCCAACGCTGTTATAAACTGTAGAAACGGTTCAATGAACTTATCATTTGGAAATATGACCATTGAACTAAATATCTACAAAGTTGGAAGTCAGCCATCAGAACCCTCTGCTCATATTTTAGATGTGTGCTCTGTCCATGAGATCGCTCCCGATAGTTGTGGAGTTGAGGAACTTTGCTTTACTGATCTCGATGACATTACCACATCTCTGTTTGACTTTACACAAGATCTTAGTGAGGACACTTTACCAACACTTGAGTCCTGCACTTCTGACTTTTCTCCACCCGAGTCTGTATCTTTCACAGGCTCTGAGCTTCTTTGTAAATCCAAAAATCATTCAATGATACCTCCTTCTATCATTTCTCCGCCTGAATTAGATCTCAAAATTTTACCCTCTCATCTGAAATATGCTTATTTAGGTGAGAAGGAGTCTTTACCGGTTATAATTTCCGCTTCTCTAGCATTAGAGCAAGAGAATGCACTTTTATCGGTATTGAGATCTAACAAAGAGGCGTTTGGTTGGAGTATAGCGGACATCAAAGGGATTAGTCCCTTGATAGTTGAACATCATATACATGTGATGGATGATGCCAGACCAACCCGAGAACCACAGAGACGGTTGAATCCCGTCATGAAGGAAGCGGTCATGAAAGAGATCGTCAAATGCTTAGATAATGGTATTATATACCCCATCTCCGATAGCCAATGGGTGAGTCCTATACATGTCGTTCCTAAGAAATCCGGCATCACAGTTATAACCAATGAGGCGAATGAGTTGATTCAGACACGCACCCAAACTGGGTGGCGTGTATGTATCGATTATAGAAAACTCAACGCTGCCACGAGGAAAGACCATTTTCCTCTACCATTCATTGATCAGATGCTGGAACGCTTAGCGGGACGAGAGTATTATTGTTTTATGGACGGATACTCAGGCTATAATCAGGTCCCCATTGCCAAAAAGGATCAAGATAAAACCACTTTTACTTGTCCTTTTGGTACCTTTGCTTACAGTCGCATGCCCTTTGGGTTATGCAATGCTCCCGCTACCTTTCAGCGGTGTATGATGGGGATATTCTCTGATATGGTAGAGAATTTCCTGGAGATCTTTATGGACGACTTCTCGATTTTTGGAGACTCTTTTTCCGATTGCCTAGCGAATCTTGACGCTGTTCTTACTCATTGCAAAGAGAAGAACTTGACTTTGAACTGGGAAAAATGCCATTTTATGGTCCAAAAAGGAATTGTTCTTGGACATGTCATTTCACAGAAAGGCATTGAGGTTGACAGAGCTAAGATAGATTGTAAGTCGACGTACTACACCCCAATACTTGTAGGGAGGCGGAATTTTCAAAAACGAACTTGTTTAGTGAACGAACATCGACTAACCGCTTAAATCGAAGCTAAACGATAACTAACCAAACACATAGTTGTTCTAAACTACTATGCTTAGGGATTATACCTTTCGAACCAAGTCCTTCGGCTTTACGATCTCCTCATCCTCCTCGGCCTTCTCGATGTAGTAGATGATCCACCCGAGAGCAAAACTCCAAGCTTAGCCTCTAAACTTGAGGCAACTAACCTTCTTGGATTGCTAATCAAAGAAGATAGAGTGAGATAGAGTGAGGGTTATGGATTGTTTAGTCTAACTAATCCTTGTTCTCAACACATGAGGGGTGAGGATTAGGGTTTGAAGAGAGAGAGCTTGAGGAGAGAGAATGTGAATATAATTATCGAGTGAGAATAGTAAGTTATCATAATATATATGAAACTTTAAAATTCATCAATAAAAGAAAACAAATGATGAATAATCAAGTTTCACAAATATCTAATGGTGATTCATAACCATGACTCATTAAGCATTTATCATGCATTAATGATATGTATGAATCACCCTCATGACTCACTAAACCCATTTAATGCATATGACACCTAAACCTCCTTAGTCACCATCTTCTAGAAGCTTCTCGCGTAATTACGAGAACGCCCCTCCGATCCGCAAAAATACGGAAAAACTTTAGACTGTATAAATCCAATAACCGGATACCAGTAACTGGCTTAAACCAAAGCCGACTGGTAAAAACTGTCCAAACGATATAAGTGTGTAAACACACATACGCGTCCGAACCCTTTGTCGTAAAACCATACGACCTTTATATCGTTTCGCCTGGAGTAGGAAACTCTCTGTGTGGGACTCTAGAGACTCGACTACTGCGCTGGCAGTGGGTTTAACCACAGACCGCAAGCGGCACTAGCTGTACGTAACGGTCCCCAGGTAGTTGTCGATAAGAAGGCCGATGAGGAAACCCATCTGAACTCCTACTGAGCCTGCTGTGACAATCTCCATACAGTCCGGTCCGTTCGTCCAAGACTATCGCATATCGGGACTAGGGGGCGGCAAGCGTCAGTCCCCTAATAGCGGTATAAGTCGTGTCGGAGGGAAGCCCATTACACCCTGAGAAACTACTGGAACCTACCAGCAAATATCGCTTGCCCTGGCCAGGGACTTTGCGTAATGGCTCTCTGACACAGCGCGATATCAACTCCCAATACCGGGAGAGACGAATCCTGTCTAACCGCCACTGCCTCCAAGTGCTCGGGACTGCACCCAACTGCTACCTGTTTGCACGACTCCTTTGAGCCGTGGTAGGGTAGCAATCTAAGAACAGTGGGACACACTCGAGGCGAAGTAGCAGTGTCAAGTCTGCGGACTATGCTGTACTCATGTCACCTGGGAACTATTCACTGACGACTGGTATAAAACCAACCAACAGTTCCCTGTGAGTCCTGTCCGGTGTTCCCGTAACCTAACGAGCACCTGTATACTATCTCTAGTACGACGTACTGACGGCTGTGGGACAGACCATCTCCCCAACTGGGATGAGAAGCGTACACACTAGTCTACTCCGGAGTATCGATACTCTGTCTCGATAATCCAACGACTAGGGACCTGAATAAGGATGTGCTTGTAGACTACCCAGCCCCCACTAGTGTGACTGCCATCACAACGCTGGTAGTCAAGCAAGATCTTAAAAGCTCTATCAATACGTACACTCACATATTAAGATAGAAAAACCAAGTAGCATACTACCATGTTTAGCAAGACTGTTATATACATGTGAATATCCCAAGCTTCCATTAAGTAATATACAAACTAGTATGATACAGTAATGGCCTTCTAGGGCTTAAACACTAACAATCTCCCACTTGCACTAGGGCCATGTACTGGCATATCGAAGACCAATGATCTCGAGTAGCCTCTCGAACTGAATCTGAGGTAGGGCCTTCGTGAATGGATCAGCAATGTTCTCTTCAGAAGCAACTCTCCGAACCTCGATCTCCTGACGATCAATGATCTCCCTGATCAGGTGATACCGCCTCAAGATGTGTCTGGACTTCTGATGGGACCTTGGTTCCTACGCTAAAGCTATAGCTCCGTTGTTGTCGCAATACAGAGGTATTGGATCAACTATGGTAGGAACCACCTGAAGTTCTGTTAGGAACTTCTTCATCCAGACTGCTTCTTTTGCGGCATCGCAAGCAGCTATATACTCCGCTTCCATCGTCGAGTCAGCAACGGTGTCCTGCTTGGAGCTCTTCCAGCACACCGCCCCTCTATTGAGGGTAAAGACATAACCCGACATGGACTTGGAATCGTCCTTATCACTCTGGAAGCCGGAATCAGCAAAGGCCTCCAACCTGAGGTCTTTTCCGCCGTAAACCAAAAACATCTCCTTAGTCCTTCTCAGGTACTTGAGAATGTTCTTTACTGCTATCCAGTGTTTCTCCCCTAGGTCTGACTGATACCGGCTTACCACGCTTAGTGCGTAAGCTACATCTGGTCTGGTGCACAACATCGCATACATTATAGAGCCTACCGCAGAAGCGTAGGGTATAATAGACATGCGTTCCCTTTCCAAATCAGTCTTGGGAGACATCTCTTTGGAGAGGGTGATTCCGTGACAAGCCGGTAGATTACCGCGCTTAGAATCTTCCATACTGAATCTTTTCAGTACAGTGTCGATATACCTGGACTGCGAAAGTCCCAACATCCTCTTGGATCTATCACGATAGATCCGGATCCCCAGAATGTAAGAGGCATCACCCAGGTCTTTCATAGAGAACCTGTGTGACAAGAATCCTTTGACAGATTGTAGCATAGGAATGTCATTTCCTATCAATAGAATGTCATCCACGTACAAGACGAGGACTACGACACTTCTGGCTACAACTTTACTATATATGCACGGTTCATCTGGATTTTTGATAAAGTCATATTCTTTGACTGTTTCATCAAAACAGATGTTCCAGCTCCGCGATGCCTGCTTTAGTCCATAAATGGACTTAAGCAGCTTGCATACTTTCCCGCTGCTCCCACTCTGATTGAAACCCTCTGGCTGATCCATATAGACGCTCTCTTCTAAATTTCCATTCAGAAAAGCCATCTTTACGTCCATCTGCCAGATTTCATAATCATGGAAGGCAGCAATAGCAAGAAGGACCCGAATGGATTTGAGCATAGCCACTGGAGAAAAAGTTTCGTCATAGTCCAAACCAGGTCTTTGACGAAAACCCTTTGCAACAAGTCTAGCCTTATAGGTTTCCACCTGTCCATCTACACCAATCTTTTTCTTGAAGATCCATTTGCATCCTATGGGTTTTACCCCATCTGGAGCAAAGTCCAAAGTCCATACTTTGTTGGTGTACATAGACTCCATTTCGGTCCGCATTGCATCTAGCCATCGTACCGAGTCGCCGCTCTGGATGGCCTGCTGGAAGTCAGTAGGTTCATCATCATCTATGATGCAATCCTCTCTATCCCCATCTATGAGAAAACCGTAGTATCTCTCAGGCGGATGAGACGGCCTACTACTCCTGCGGAGGGGTGCGGGAATGTCCTGTACTACTTGAACTTCCGGTTCTACCAAACTTTCAGTAGCAGTTTGTGGTTCTGGAATTTCTTCCAGTTCTATTTCTCTCCCACTTATTTCCTTTTCTAAAAACTGATATTCTAGAAAATGGGCATTACGAGAAACAAACACCTTTTGTTTCTCTGCGTAATAGAATAGATACCCCTTGGAGTTCTTTGGATATCCCACAAACTTACACTTTACTGATCGTGCCTCGAGCTTGTCCACATGCTGCTTTTTAACAAAAGCTGGACATCCCGATATTTTCAGATACTGAAGATAGGGTTTCTTCCCGCTCCACATCTGATATGGAGTGGTAGGCACAGTCTTGGTAGGTACCATGTTCAAAAGATATGCCGCTGATTCTAGCGCATAACCCCAGAAAGATCGCGGTAACTCAGCATTACTCATCATGGATCGTACCATATCTAATAGGGTTCGATTCCGTCTCTCCGATACACCATTATGCTGTGGAGTGTATGGAGGAGTAAGCTGAGAGAGAATTCCTTTCTCTTTTAGGTAACCTAGGAACTCGGCACTCAAGTATTCACCACCTCGATCAGATCTAAGTGTCTTGATACTTTTGCCGGTTTGGTTTTCTACTTCATTCTTATACTCTTGGAATTTCTCAAAAGCCTCGGATTTATGTTTCATCAGATAAATGAATCCGTATCTTGAGTAATCATCCGTGAAAGTAATGAAATAGGAAAAACCACCTCTTGCATGTGTAGACATTGGACCGCATACATCGCTGTGTATGAGTCCTAAGAGCTCGCTCGCTCTTACTCCTTGTCCAGTAAATGGAGTCTTTGTCATCTTTCCTTTGAGACAAGATTGACAAGTGTCATAAGTTTGATATTCGAACGAGTCCAAATATCCTTCTCTATGCAACTTAGTCAACCTTCTCTCATTGATGTAACCCAGTCTACAATACCATAAGAAAGCTTTATTTAAATCTGGAGACTTTCTTTTTAGTGTGTTCTGGACATTGAAAATTTGGAGTTGGTTTAAAACATATATACCGCTATTTAGTGTACCGGACCCAATCAAACCATGATTAAGGTGGATGTTAACAACATCTCTTACAAACGTGAAATCATAACCTTTATTTGATAACAAGGAAACTGATATGATATTACACGTTAAGCTTGGTACAAAATAACAGTTATGTAAAACCAAAATGTGTCCACTCGTCAATCCTAGGTGATAATCCCCGACGGACGCAGCTCCCACGCTAGCTCCGTTAGCAACCTTTAGGGTCATATCACCATCCTTCAGCACTCTACGGTTTCTCAGTGCCTGCAATGAATTGAAAATATGAGATCCTGATCTGGTATCCAATACCCAGGAAGTAGAGTTGATCGACAGACAATTCTCAATTACAAACACACCTGAAGTCGAAGCCACAGCTTGCTTCGGTTCCTGGTTCTTGGCGTTCCACGTCTTGCAATCCTTCTTCCAGTACCCTTTCCTGTGACAATGGAAGCACTCATCCTGGCCAACAACCGGTGCTGCAAACTTTTTCTTGTTAGTTATATGTATGCCCTAGAGGCCATTACTGTACATAGGATGTATATTGTAGTGGATGCTGGGACATATATAGGGAGGACTTTCTTGCTCGACATGATAGTATGCTATCTGGTTGCTCTTTATCTTAACGTGTACACAGATTATCTCTCTATTACATGTTGGTAAAGCCCTTAGGGTGTGTGCTTGACTACCTGGACTATGATGCGGATCATACTAGTGGGGACATGGTAGTCCATAAGTACATCCTTCAAAGTCCCTAGTCGTGGGTGTATCGAGACGGGGCATCGATATACCAGAGTAGACTAGCGTGTACCTTCTCGACCCATACAGACGGGCGATGGATGATCCCATATCCATTGGTGTTTGACATCAGAGGAGATATACGGGTGCTCAGTAGAGACTGGGTACACTGGACGGACTCGCCGAGAACTCCCAGATGGTATTATACCTCACGTCAGATGGCAGTTCTCTGGTGACACTGGTACAGAGTAGTCTGTTGACCCGAGATCGTCATAGAGTCTTGTGTGGTTCCCACTGTGCTTTGATTTCCATCTTACCACGTCCAAGAGGGCGTGCAAAACGGTGGTTTTTGGGTACAGTCCCGAGTCACATGGAGGCAATGAGCGATAGGAGGGGATTCGTCTCTCCCGGTATAGGGGGTTGATGTTGCGCTGTGTTCGATTGGCTATAACAGGAAATCCCTGGCCAGGGTTGCTGAGATTTACTGGTAAGTGTTATCAGTAGTTTCTCGAATTGTTATAGACCTCATATCGACACGACTTATCGAGCTATTGGGGTCTGACGTTTACCACCCCTAGGTGAGATATGCGACATATCAGATGATCAGACCGGACTGTACGGTAGTGTTACTGGTCGGATTCACAGGAGTATGAGCGGGCTTGCTCGTCGATCTTCTGATCGCTCAATACCCGGGTGGCCGTTACGTTTAGCAGACCGCTTGCGGCTTGTGGGTGTTTGATATGATCATCACCTGCTGCCGGCGTATTGACGAGTCTTTAGAGTCCTACACAGAGGTTTCCTGGCTCAAGCGAAACGAAATAGGAGCGCATATGAGATATATGCGGGACCGAGAATAATACGAGTATGTGATACTGTATTCGATTCTCGCGATGTGACATTCATCGGTTATATGTGATATAGCCGAGTTATCGGATCAAGTGTTGATTCGATAAGTTGTTACTAATGATACTAGCCGTTATATGCGATATGACCGGATCGTTAAATCAAGTGTTGATTTAATGATTTAATGCATAATTATATATTTGATATATTACTTTGCATTAACTAGTATCGGTTCACTTTATAATGGATTTTCTCACTCGGATGTGCGCATTACATATGCGATATGATTTTGTGCACTAGATTGTATCATGTTTGATGATACATGCATTTTGGTTAAATGTAAAGAATTAAACCATGTTTTAAGTGGATAATTAGGGTTTTGATTTCCTTATTCATTTATTAATCTTTTTATTTTTGGAAAAAGGAAAAAGGAAATGAGAAAATGGTTGCTATTTTGTTTGTATTCTTTGAAGCTTCATGAACTTTGACCATAGCAACCATTTTGTCTTCTTATACAAACCCTAACCATTCATCTAACTTGAGTTAACTCTCTACAATTAACCATGGTCTTGTTATGATAAGGTTGGATTATTCATTTCATTTTTGATTAACTTATCATAACTATTATCTTCTTCTTCCTCATTTTTCTTCAAGTGAAGAAAGCAAGGTCATCAATGGTGATTGATGATAAAGAGTGAGAAATCCAATTCTAAAGTCTACCCACTTCCTATTTCTTCATCCTCTACCTCTTGCCAAGTAGTAGAGTGTGTTTCCTTCACAAGTTTTTAGGGCTTGGTGAAGGTGGAGCTTGATTTAGCGATGCCACGATGTAGATCATCTTCGACATGGACATCGACGACCTAGCTCGCTTTTTCTCCGACGAAGCCGACTCTAGAGCCCGGATTCTTTTTGGACAGCGGAGACGACTTCGTTGCGGAGCTATGGAGGTGGAGCACCGGATCTACAAAGGTTGTATTTCCGATATCCCATTAGTTAAGTTGTTAACTAGTTTAGTTTCGCCTAGATTTCTAGTTAACGATCCGTACATTAGGGTTTCTTGGCACTAGAATTTTTGAAATTGGCATGATCGATGCCTTGTGAGACCTCACTAGAGTGCCTAGGAACCCTACAGTGGTATCAGAGCCTAGCTAGAGCCTTAGGCGAAGTCCCGACGGAGTTTGAAATCCGAACGAACCCGAAACCCATATTCAAAAATGCTCTCTGTCCAGATTTTAAAATTATGGATTTTTCAAGATTAAAAATATCCAGAAAATCAAGCAGGGTTTTCTAAGAATTACTGTAAATTTCGAGGACCTAATTCCACTTTCCCACCGCGCTTCCGCGGCATGAGCAAGGCTCATGCGGCGGATCCGCGGCCGTACGGCCCCAGTATTTAAATTATTTAGCACAGTAATTCTTAGTTTCCAGTTCTGAGTTTTCTGGGAATTTTTAATATGCAGTAAACAGTTGAGCATTTTTGGGTTGTATTGGGAATCAAAGATTCGATCGGGGTTTCAAATTTTGTCTGTATGGCTTTCCGGATAAATTTTTGAATATGTTAAAAGTTTCGACCGGATATAAATACCCGATTTTTCCCCTGTCGGGAAATTTCCAAGTGTTGGATTTTTCCGAAGTTTAACGACGTTCTAAGTAGTGCAAGTAACGCGATGGACCCTCTAGAAGACAACAAACCTTAACTCGATTATGTGACCGTCTTGAACTGCCCTTTGAACCTTCGGGTTTGGGGCAGTACGGCATGCCACATGTGAGGCGTTGGCTTGACCCTTCTACGGCTGGACCGTTGGTACTGAGGCACGAACGGAATGTTGTTAGACTTATTTCATGTGTTGATCTGTATCGGGAAAACTTGGGTGTTTGACTGTTCGATCGAAAAGTTTAACATTTTCTGTTTATCTGGAATGGGATACAATAATTGGAATTCACAAGTAGTTATGTGATAACTGAATGAATGTTATAAACATAGCAGTTTGGTCTCACTTGATCGGTTGCCACGGAATTTTGATGTGATCAAAAGTCCGTCGCAATCACGTAGCGTACGCGGATACTCGCCGGGTAAACTTAATAGACAGCCTCACTCCATAGCCCCGACCAAGTGACTGTAGGAGAACCCCGTCGCCGAAAGCATCTGTTCGGGTGCTCCCAGTAGCGGTGTTCCGCCTTGGTGCACTTCGTCGACGGTATCGGGGGTGCGGCCGTCTACTGAAGTTTGCGACGAGCATTCGATCAGGATGTCGGGAATCTTGTTGAATTGCCCGACTTGGTATTGAAAAGTGTTTTCGATAAAGAGACTAAAATGCGGGGTTTATAATTGTTAGGCATGTGATGTCTAAGGTATTCATTTGATTAGGCATGCGATGTCTATGCAGATTGCGGATTCCAACTGTTGTAGTTTTACACTTTCTTTTCTGTGACCGTAAGTGTAATATGTGATATCGCCGGTTTCGTTGCTATATGCCAACGACAATTGGGATGCGCATATTTACTTACGTTGATGACATGTGATGTTATGTGTTGCTGGATATGTTATATTGGATCGTCGTGTTTGAATAGCCGGGGGTTTTATATGAGATGAGTGTTTTTCATTTTCATTTATGTAAAAACTTGTATGTAATATTCTTTTATTGGGGCGCTTCCAGGTTGCGGAAGTTGTCAATGTTTGTATATTATTTACTTTTCTGCACTAGGATAGACCCAAGGAGGAGGGCACAAGTAACCGGGTTCTGGAGTCCAGTGGGAGACCAACTCGAGGAGTCGAGGTCGGGTCTCCTAACTCTAGAATTGGTAGGGTTGCTTGCCGCTCTCGTAGGGGTCTAGGGGTGTGGGTTTGGCTATTCATCACGACCGTGGAATCCGTGTTTTATACTGGCTCGTATTGAAAACACGGACGTCCTAGTATATCCAATATTTCATATGTTTCTTCTGCTGCGATATCTGTGATGTGATCATGTGATGTTCTTTGATAGATACTTTATATAGTATATATGATATATTATATAGCTGTTACTTATGTTTTACACCCGCGCTAGCCCTGCCCCGCTCTGCCGTTAGTTACCTAACCTAACGGTGCACGAGGGGACATCGAGGCGAATGCGGATGGCATAAGTGTACGTCGTATTTATCTGTGATGTTTAGGTATTTAAATGATGGGACTTCATTAATGTGATTAATGAAATAAAAGAAACCTAAGATGTTGTAGAATTGAATTTCAAAATAGAACAGGTAGCTACAGTTCTTGCTTTGCACAGTGGTATATATGATATATCCTGCACCTTATTCGATAAGGAAAGGACCGAGATCCCTTCACCGGGAGTGACTCCTTTAGCAATAACTGGAAGATGCTACACACTCGGTTTGTCTTTTGATTGCTTTTAAGAGTTTTTTCTTTGCACAGTGATATATATGATATATCCCGCACCTCATTCGACGAGGAAAGGACCGACGATCCCTTCACCGGGAGTGACTCCTTTAGCAAAACTAGAAAAGCCTCAAAAAAAACACTCCATTTCAAAATCATTTGATTCTACAACGATATCAAGTTCATTACGCAATAGGTTTTCAGAAAAACCTGTCATAGCCCTCCGTCATTTCAGATAAGTACTAGTTAGTATTCGTGCTACGTTTGTTGACTATGTTAAGGCGTAGTGTGCGGTAGCTAATTAGTGCTTATCTGTATAAGCATATGATGCGATTGGATTAGGGTAGTCGTGCGACTTTGTTGACTATGTTAAGGGTCGTGCGGGTGGGTTTAATTCAATCGGGAAATGACGGGTTGAACTTGACTAGCACTTATGATTTGTTGACTATGTTAAGGTCATAAAGCTGCTAGGGGCAAAATATTATCGGGAATTTCAAGTGTTGAAATTTGTAATGAGATTACATACCTTCTATGAGATAGTTGGATCCCGATACCCGCTGCGAGTAAGAGTTACTCCTGGGAGAGTTTTACACATTACAATTAGCCGATCAAGTAGGTGTCTAGAAAGGTGTCAACGGGGTTACGCCTCTGGGAAAATGAGGTTTACATTAATTAGGTCCGTGCGAAAGCACGGGGCACCTCCCTCAAAGTACCGACACCGGCCTGGCTAAAAGATTGGCGAACTTGTAGTGTGTAATTAATCCCGGCTAGTCTTTCCTTTTAGGGTTTGAAGGAAGATTTGATAAAAAGCAGTGGGAGCCATCCTGATTAGATAAAATAATAAAACCAATCTATTCTTGCAAGAGCGCACGCTGAGTGTTTTCTTCTCTCTCTCTCCTGGTAGTGACCATATCACGCCTTAATCAAGATAATAAAACGGATTATTGACCGAACCCGCTTGTTATACTGAGCTGGGGAACGTTGGTCCCGCTCCAACTTATAATTGTTATAAGACAGAGCAGGAAATTGGGGAATACCAGATTTCCCGTGCCGCCCAAACGAAGAGAGTGCATGCTGATGCATCATCTTCGGGTGTGTTCATTATACAGAACTGTTTCTCAGTATCCTCTGCATCCTTGGTATATGATACCGGATCAGGATCCCGGATATGTAATATGTTACATAGGGCTACAAAAGGGTAGAAAAACTGAGAACGGGTGATAAGTTTCATGAGGCAGAAAACGGGGAAAGTGTTGCATCCAAGTCTGTTGGTCACTGTCACCCTGTATTGTAATACATTGATTCTGAACGAATTTTATTATATACCGAACGTGATATACAAAATCATATCTGTCTCTTTATTAGTAAAGAAACGATAAAATTTTGTATTGTTGGATAATGTTTTGAACATTTACTATATCAAAAGTTGATCGGTTCAGGCACGTTATCTAAAAGCGTTGATGTTCTAAATCAAACTACAGTTCTTAGTATACGGAACACACACAAGAGGAAGAGTTCAGAAATGAACGAATCCTTCTTGAGGCATTGTAGACTAGGTCATATCAATGCGACCCGACTGGCTGAAGTTACATGTAGATGCATATTTAAATTAGTTTGAATTTACATCTTGTGAAACTCGCCAGTCATGTCACAAAGATAAGATGACCATAGATCTGTTTACTGGAAACAGAGAAAGAGTTAGTGAACTCTTAGGACTGATACATGATGATGTATGTAAGGTCCCCAGTCTACACATACCAGGACTGGATCTTTATACTTCATTACGTTCTCTGATGATCTTTCGAGATTCAGACCTATGTTCCTGTTGAAACACAAGTCCGAACCTTTTGAGATATTCGCGGAATATAAGTTAGAAATAGAGAACCAAAATACGGGTATAAGTATTGTGTCCTTTGATGAGATCAAGGAGGAGAATACTTGAGCACGGAAATCCTGGACTATTCTAAAGGAGAATGAGATTCTCTCTCAGCATTACTCCTCCGTATACACCATAGCACGATGGTATGTCGGGGCGGAGCAGATACACCCTATTTGATATGGTGTGCTCTATGATGAGTACTACTGAGTCACCTATTTCCTTAAGGGTGTTATGCACTTGAGAAGCTGCATACCTATTGAATAAGGTTCCAATCAAATCAGTTGCCTACCACTTCATATGTGATATGGAAAGGGAAGAGCCCATCTCTTAAGATAGTTAAGATTTGGGGTTGTCCGGCCTATGTCTAAAAAGCAAAATCCGGACAAGCTCGAGGCAAGGTCTGTAATGTAGAACTGAAAAGTTCTAGCCATACAAACTACAGCTGATGATTTGATAGAACCAAAGGATTCAGTAGATGCCAACGAACCTCAGCCTCTCCGCCGATCTAGTAGGGCTCCTCACCCACATGAGAGATACTTCGGTTTCTCTATGACAGTGGGAGCGAGGATTGCATCATGAGATGATGACCCAACTAGCTTCGAGCTGGCCATCAGGAGTAAGACTCTGTAAAAATGGCTGGATGCTTAGTGATCTGAGATGGAATCCTTATACACCAACAAAGTATGGACTTTGGTTGCTATATCTGAAGGGTTAAATCCCCATCAGGAGCAAGTATATCTTGAGAAGATTACTTGGTGTACATGGAAAAGTTGAGACTTTCAAAGCTAGACTTGTTAAAAGTTTGCATCATTTACCAGGCGTGGATAATGATGAAACCTTTTCCAGTACCTATGCTTAAGTCCATCCAGATCCTACTTGCTACGGCTACATACCATGACTACGATATCTGGTGGTTGGGTGTCATGACTGCTTTTCTAAATGAAGTTTTAGAAGAGTGCGTCTATAAGTACACAGCCAGAGGGCCTCGTAGACAGTGGGAGCAGCGGAAACGTGTGCAAGATGCTTTATAGGATAAAGCAGGCATCGCGGAGTTGGAACATCTGTTTTGATGGATTAGTCAAAGAAGTTGACATCATCAAAATGGTAGATGAACCTTGTATATACAAAAAGGTAGTAGGGAGTATGGTGGTGATCCTCGTAGAGTACGTGGATGACATACTCTTGATAGGGAAGGAGTTTCCTATACTACGCTCAATCAATCTCCGTTTATCACAATGATTCTCCATATAGGATCAAAATGATACCTACTAAATCCTGGATTTTGGATCTATGAGATAGATTTAATTGGATGTTAGGATTCTCACTAGATGTAGTGAGATGGTATCAATCAATCCTGGGAGAATCACTAGAAGAGTTCCAGGGTGATAAAGACGACTGAATGTCAGACGCAGGCATTGTCTTTACCCTCAGTAAAGGGACGGTATGTTGGAAGAGTTCCAAGCTAGATACCGTGACATACTAGACGATAAAGGCTGGATACATCGCTACTTAAGATGCTACCAAAGAGGCTGTTCGGATGTATATTAGTTCATGAGATGAACTTAGTTCCTACCATTGTGTGACAATGGAGTTGTGGCTTATGCCAGGAACCCTCGTCCCATCAGTGATCCAGACATATTCTAAGGCAGTGTCACCTGATCATGGAGATGGATGATCTCCAAGGTGATCGAGGCAAGGAGAGTAGACTCAGAGGATAACACGGCGGATCCACTCACGAAGGCCTATTCCCAGAGAGAGACTTTTATGGGATGGTTGAGTATGAGATACTTCGACCACTGCTATAGATGGCCTTAGTGCAAGTGGGAGATTGTTAGTTATATGTATGCCCTAGAGGCCATTACTGTACATAGGATGTATATTGTAGTGGATGCTGGGACATATATAGGGAGGACTTTCTTGCTCGACATGATAGTATGCTATCTGGTTGCTCTTTATCTTAACGTGTACACAGATTGTCTCTCTATTACATGTTGGTAAAGCCCTTAGGGTGTGTGCTTGACTACCTGGACTATGATGCGGATCATACTAGTGGGGACATGGTAGTCCATAAGTACATCCTTCAAAGTCCCTAGTCGTGGGTGTATCGAGACAGGGCATCGATATACCAGAGTAGACTAGCGTGTACCTTCTCGACCCATACAAATGGGAGATGGATGATCCCATATCCATTGGTGTTTGACATCAGAGGAGATATACGGGTGCTCAGTAGAGACTGGGTACACTGGACGGACTCGCCGAGAACTCCCAGATGGTATTATACCTCACGTCAGATGGCAGTTCTCTGGTGACACTGGTACAGAGTAGTCTGTTGACCCGAGATCGTCATAGAGTCTTGTGTGGTTCCCATTGTGCTTTAATTTCCATCTTACCACGTCCAAGAGGGCGTGCAAAATGGTGTTTTTTGGGTACAGCCCCGAGTCACATGGAGGCAATGAGCGATAGGAGGGGATTCGTCTCTCCCGGTATAGGGGGTTGATGTTGCGCTGTGTTCGATTGGCTATAACAGGAAATCCCTGGCCAGGGTTGCTGAGATTTACTGGTAAGTGTTATCAGTAGTTTCTCGAATTGTTATAGACCTCATATCGACACGACTTATCGAGCTATTGGGGTCTGACGTTTACCATCCCTAGGTGAGATATGCGACATATCAGACGATCAGACCAGACTGTACGGTAGTGTTACTGGTCGGATTCACAGGAGTATGAGCAGGCTTGCTCGTCGATCTTCTGATCGCTCAATACCCGGGTGGCCGTTACGTTTAGCAGACCGCTTGCGGCTTGTGGGTGTTTGATATGATCATCACCTGCTGCCGGCGTATTGACGAGTCTTTAGAGTCCTACACAGAGGTTTCCTGGCTCAAGCGAAACGAAATAGGAGCGCATATGAGATATATGCGGGACCGAGAATAATACGAGTATGTGATACTGTATTCGATTCTCGTGATGTGACATTGATCGGTTATATGTGATATAGCCGGGTTATCGGATCAAGTGTTGATTCGATAAGTTGTTACTAATGATACTAGCCGGTTATATGCGATATGACCGGATCGTTAAATCAAGTGTTGATTTAATGATTTAATGCATAATTATATATTTGATATATTACTTTGCATTAACTAGTATCGGTTCACTTTATAATGGATTTTCTCACTCGGATGTGCACATTACATATGCGATATGATTTTGTGCACTAGATTGTATCATGTTTGATGATACATGCATTTTGGTTAAATGTAAAGAATTAAACCATGTTTTAAGTGGATAATTAGGGTTTTGATTTCCTTATTCATTTATTAATCTTTTTATTTTTGGAAAAAGGAAAAAGGAAATGAGAAAATGGTTGCTATTTTGTTTGTATTCTTTGAAGCTTCATGAACTTTGACCATAGCAACCATTTTGTCTTCTTATACAAACCCTAACCATTCATCTAACTTGAGTTAACTCTCTACAATTAACCATGGTCTTGTTATGATAAGGTTGGATTATTCATTTCATTTTTGATTAACTTATCATAACTATTATCTTCTTCTTCCTCATTTTTCTTCAAGTGAAGAAAGCAAGGTCATCAATGGTGATTGATGATAAAGAGTGAGAAATCCAATTCTAAAGTCTACCCACTTCCTATTTCTTCATCCTCTACCTCTTGCCAAGTAGTAGAGTGTGTTTCCTTCACAAGTTTTTAGGGCTTGGTGAAGGTGGAGCTTGATTTAGCGATGCCTCGACGTAGATCATCTTCGGCATGGACATCGACGACCTAGCTCGCTTTTTCTCCGACGAAGCCGACTCTAGAACCCGGATTCTTTTTGGACAGCGGAGACGACTTCGTTGCGGAGCTATGGAGGTGGAGCACCGGATCTACAAAGGTTGTATTTCCGATATCCCATTAGTTAAGTTGTTAACTAGTTTAGTTTCGCCTAGATTTCTAGTTAACGATCCGTACATTAGGGTTTCATGGCACTAGAATTTTTGAAATTGGCATGATCGATGCCTTGTGAGACCTCACTAGAGTGCCTAGGAACCCTACATTTCTTTCCCTTCCCTCCCACCTTACTAACACCTCCTCTAGGTCTGGGTGCGGCCTTCTTCTTCCTTCCTTTGGCCCTTGCCTTGGACCCGGAAGAAGATGTACCGCCAACAAACATAGCGGGTGTTTCCCTTGTATTCTTCAAGGTGCCCTCTGCACTCCTTAACATGTTCAGGAGTTCCGGAAGTTCAACTTCTTTTCTTTGAATGTTGAAGTTCAGGATAAACTGGGCGTAGGTGGAAGGAAGGGACTGGAGAATAAGGTCTGTATAGAGCTCATTATCCAAAGTCGTCCCAAGGTCTGAGAGCTCTTCTATATAGCCGATCATCTTTAGGACATGTTCTCCTACCGATGACCCGACAGCCAACCTCGCTCGTAACAAGTTCTTAGAGGTCTCGTATCTTGCTATACGAGATTGCTCTCCATAAAGTTCCTTTGTATGGAGAAATATGCCATCAAGGTCCATATCCTCGTGCCTCCTCTGATGTTCATTGTTCATCGAGGCAAGCACGATGCACTTGGCTTTCGCGCAATCTAAATCCCAGGTTTTGCGGATTTCCTTATCCGCATTGCTGGATTTAGGACCAGGGACAGCAGGTGCCGTAGCGGTGAGGACGTACCCCAGTTTGTCATAGGTCAAAGCCATTTTGACATTCCGCAGCCAATCTTTATAGTTTGGCCCTGTCAGTATATTTTTCTCTAAAAGTAACTTAAGTCCAGTCATTTTCAGGGTCGCTGCAATTAGGAGAGAGAGAAGAAAACTCTTTAGCATGATGCTCTTGCAAGTTTAGAGTGGTTTTTAGTTTATCTAAACTGGATGGCTCCCACTATTTCTCAAATCCTTCCTCAAACCATAAAAGAAGAATTAGCCAGGACTATTCTCACTGTACAATACTTGCTTAACCGTTCAGCCAGGCCAGTGTCGATACTTCGAGGGAGGATTTCCAACGCTTTCGCGAAGATCCTTAATTAAATAACCTCTTTTCTCTGGGGGCGTAACCCCGCTGACACCTTTCTGGACACCTACTAGGTTTATAGCATTGATCGTTAAGTGACGAATATCCTGATAAGTAGCATATACTCACAGTAGGATCGGGATCCAAATATCATCGTCTGATAATGTTGTAGGGATGCTACCAACATTCATCAAACTCAAAATGGTATGCATCTCTTTGCAAATTTCAGTTTCTTTAGAAATTCCCGATATACATTTTTGCCCCATGCTCTTATGACCTTGGCGTTGGTCAAAATATCATAAGTCACATGTCAAGTTCTACCCATCATTATCTTGTTAATTTGAACCCATCCGTACATATCATTGACGTTGGCCAAAAATGATCATACGACTGTCCCAAACTAACTCATCTATCTATGCAACAAATGAATATCCAGCAGCTACCAAACACTATGCCTTGGCGTTGGTCAAAATACATAGCTTGAATACTACTGAATACCCAGATGAAATGACGGAGGGCTACGAATGGTTTTGGCGAAACCGTGAACGTAGTGAACTTGATATAACCGAAGGAACCTGATAGCTTTTAAAAGGAGTGGTTAAAGCTCCGCATTTAAAAATATCTGTTTTTTAAAATTAACCGAGTGGTTTCTTTTAAATTGTTCCAACGATTAAAACTTTGGTTTATTTTTCTTTGCATTATAGATAATGCGTCCCATCATTAACCTATCATTGCAGAAAAACAACGAAAATACAACGTCCTCTTATGCCATCCGCATTCGCCACGGGGTCCCGCCATTACCCGTTAGGTTACTTAACTAACGACAGAGCGGGGGCTGGGCTAGCGCGGGTGTAAAACATAAGTGACGTCTAAATAGCTATCATATATAGATATTTTACATTCGTCTGACGCAATGATATTCATTCCAGATCACAGATGAACTTAATTGGATTTGCAAGCAATCCGTGTTTGTTTTGAGCCTGCAACAAAATACGAATTACACAGTTGTGATGAATAGCCATTACCCCTCCCACGACCCCTACGGGTGCGGCAAACTACCCGCCCGGCAGTTTGTGCACCCCACCTTGGGTCAGTCCTAGGAGCAATAACAGTAAAATGAAATAATACAACGGTGGCTACAACCGCAACCTGGAAGTGCCCCGCAAAATAATATTACAACAATTTACATTTACATCAAATGAATTAAAAGATAACCCATCACATAACCCCGGCTATACATCACAACAGTCCAACACAGTTCATATGCACAAACAGATAAAATCCATTTCAGAAATGTGCAACCCCCTGCCAACTGACATACTAGCAGTTAGGGGAGGTTTACGAACATATTATACAATCACAGATATAATCCAACAAGCAAATACTGTATAATTTCGATCGATTAAACACTTTTAATTTTGCTCCAATACTTCTCTGTAAAACTGAAACCTGAGCAAAAATAAAATATTCCAGAAAATCCCAAATCACACAGAGAAGCAACACAGGGAATTTGGGTTCCTGACTCGGCAACTCGGCGGCGGAAGCGCGGCGGATTGGTGGGATCCGCCGCGGTTCCGCGGCCCTGTGGACGATTCAGGACCCCAAATTTCTTGGGTGTTCTTCTGGTGCCTTTTTAAGCTTTCTGAACTTCCCTGAAAAATTTTAGGACTTCATTTAAAATTTGACAGAAACTTGTGATTTCGGGTTTCTCCGGTTTCGTTTTTTCCGTTCGAAATTCATACAAATTTGCAAGTAAGTTATTTATTGTTTAGCGAGGCTCTGATACCACTGTAAGTCGATGTACTACACCCCAATACTTGTGGGGAGGCAGAATTTTCAAAAACGAACTTGTTTAGTGAACGAACATCGACTAACCGCTTAAATCGAAGATAAACGATAACTAACCAAACACATAGTTGTTCTAAACTACTATGCTTAGGGATTATACCTTTCGAACCAAGTCCTTCGGCTTTACGATCTCCTCGTCCTCCTCGGCCTTCTCGATGTAGTAGATGATCCACCCGAGAGCAAAACTCCAAGCTTAGCCTCTAAACTTGAGGCAACTAACCTTCTTGGATTGCTAATCAAAGAAGATAGAGTGAGATAGAGTGAGGGTTATAGATTGTTTAGTCTAACTAATCCTTGTTCTCAACACATGAGGGGTGAGGATTAGGGTTTGAAGAGAGAGAGCTTGAGGAGAGAGAATGTGAATATAATTATCGAGTGAGAATAGTAAGTTATCATAATATATATGAAACTTTAAAATTCATCAATAAAAGAAAACAAATGATGAATAATCAAGTTTCACAATATCTAATGGTGATTCATAACCATGACTCATTAAGCATTTATCATGCATTAATGATATGTATGAATCACCCTCATGACTCACTAAACCCATTTAATGCATATGACACCTAAACCTCCTTAGTCACCATCTTTTAGAAGCTTCTCGCGTAATTATGAGAACGCCCCTCCGATCCGCAAAAATACGGAAAAACTTTAGACTGTATAAATCCAATAACCGGATACCAGTAACTGGCTTAAACCAAAGCCGACTGGTAAAAACTGTCCAAACGATGTAAGTGTGTAAACACACATACGCGTCCGAACCCTTTGTCGTAAAACCATACGACCTCTATATCGTTTCGCCTGGAGTAGGAAACTCTCTGTATGAGACTCTAGAGACTCGACTACTACGCTGGCAGTGGGTTTAACCACAGACCGCAAGCGGCACTAGCTGTACGTAACGGTCCCCAGGTAGTTGTCGATAAGAAGGCCAATGAGGAAACCCATCTGAACTCCTACTGAGCCTGCTGTGACAATCTCCATACAGTCCGGTCCGTTCGTCCAAGACTATCGCATATCGGGCCTAGAGGGCGGCAAGCGTCAGTCCCCTAATAGCGGTATAAGTCGTGTCGGAGGGAAGCCCATTACACTCTGAGAAACTACTGGAACCTACCAACAAATCTCGCTTGCCCTGGCCAGGGACTTTGCGTAATGGCTCTCTGACACAGCGCGATATCAACTCCCAATACCGGGAGAGACGAATCCTGTCTAACCGCCACTGCCTCTAAGTGCTCGGGACTGCACCCAACTGATACCTGTTTGCACGACTCCTTTGAGCCGTGGTAGGGTAGCAATCTAAGAACAGTGGGACACACTCGAGGCGAAGTAGCAGTGTCAAGTCTGCGGACTATGCTGTACTCATGTCACCTGGGAACTGTTCACTGACGACTGGTATAAAACCAACCAACAGTTCCCTGTGAGTCCTGTCCGGTGTACCCGTAACCTAACGAGCACCTGTATACTATCTCTAGTATGACGTACTGACGGCTGTGGGACAGACCATCTCCCCAACTGGGATGAGAAGCGTACACACTAGTCTACTCCGGAGTATCGATGCTCTGTCTCGATAATCCAACGACTAGGGACCTGAATAAGGATGTGCTTGTAGATTACCCAGCCCCCACTAGTGTGACTGCCATCACAACGCTGGTAGTCAAGCAAGATCCTAAGAGCTCTATCAATACGTACACTCACATATTAAGATAGAAAAACCAAGTAGCATACTACCATGTTTAGCAAGACTGTTATATACATGTGAATATCCCAAGCTTCCATTAAGTAATATACAAACTAGTATGATACAGTAATGGCCTTCTAGGGCATAAACACTAACATAGATGTCATTCAAAACCTCCCTCATCCCAAAAGCGTCAAAGATATTCGCTCTTTCCTTGGCCATGCGGGCTTTTATAGGAGATTCATTAAGGACTTTAGCAAAATCGCTAGACCTTTAACTCTTCTCCTGGCCAAGGATACGACCTTCCATTTTGACTCGGATTGCGAGACAGCTTTCGACTCACTTAAACACTCACTCACTTCAGCCCCCGTTTTATCATCACCAAACTGGGATTACCCCTTTGAGCTGATGTGTGACGCATCTGATTTTGCAGTAGGTGCAGTCTTAGGACAGCACATCGAAAAGATGCCACACGTGATTTACTATGCTAGTAAGACCCTGAATGATGCGCAAATCAATTATACAACCACAGAAAAAGAACTCTTAGCGGTTGTATTTGCATTAGAAAAATTCAGGCCTTACTTAATCGGCTCACCTATAGTTGTGTATACTGACCATTCCGCTTTAAAACATCTTCTGGCGAAGAAAGATGCAAAAGGTCGACTAATACGTTGGATCCTTCTGTTACAAGAATTCGATCTTGTTATCAAAGATAAGAAAGGATGTGAAAACGTAGTAGCTAACCACCTTTCACGCATCATTTCTTCTCCTGTGACCCTGCCGATCGATGACTCGTTTCCTGACGAGCAACTCTTGAGCATATCCGCTGAACCATGGTTCAGGGATATTGTGAACTATCATGCCACGGGACCGATACCCAGTGATTGGTCAAAACAGGACAAATACCGTTTTCTATCCCAAGTAAAACACTTTTACTGGGACGAGCCCTATTTGTTTAAATATTGTCCTGATCAAATCATTCGCCGGTGTGTCCCGAATGAAGAGTTCAAGAGTGTTCTTTCTTTTTGTCATGATCAGGCCTGTGGGGGTCAATTTGGTCCTAGAAAGACAGCGGAAAAGGTTTTGCAATGTGGATTTTATTGGCCGACCTTATTCAAGGACGCATTTGAGTATTGCAAAACCTGTACACAATGTCAGTATACGGGTAGAATATCCCAGAGGAATGAAATGCCTCAGCAACCCATCTTGGTTGTTGAAATGTTCGATGTTTGGGGTATAGATTTTATGGGTCCTTTTCCCAACTCCTTTGGGAATTTGTACATACTGCTGGCGGTTGATTATGTTTCAAAGTGGGTAGAAGCCATTCCATGTCGCACTAATGACAAGAAAGTTGTCATTAAGTTCTTGAAAGAGAATATCTTCTCGCGATTTGGACACCCACGCGCTATTATTAGCGATATTGGGACACACTTCTACAACAGGTCTTTCGAGACTCTAATGCGGAAATATTCAATCAACCACCGACTTTCTACACCCTATCACCCCCAAACAAGCGGGCAGGCTAAAATCTCAAACAGACAAATCAAACTTATCCTGGAGAAAACTGTTGCTAAAAATAGAAAAGACTGGTCGACTGTTCATATCAGATTTTTGCATTTTCATACCGCCCAATTTTTGTCACATTGCATATCGGTAGATACTCTTGAGCCGTGTTTGCTAGTCAATTGCAGGATACAGGTTCTCGGTTCTAAAACGGTGAAATTCATGGAAAACACGACAAAATCCGGGTTCCTGCCAACCACTGAGAAAACACGGTCTCCGCTCGTCATCCGTATGTTGCCAGATACCAGTTTAGGAAGAAAAAATGTCAAATCAATGTCACTCTCATGCACAAGGCTCAATGGTAGCACAAAATCCAAGAGATCTACGCGGAGCTCGAGGCAATCATGATAAAATCTTGACAAAAAGTCCACCATTCCCTCAACAGAAATTCTGGAAAAATCGTGGAGCCAAATTGAGAAAATATATGTTTCAGAATAATGTAGACACCAAACCAGGCCACCAGAAAAAAGCCCAAAGCCCAATTCAACTACAAGGCCGCGGAACCGCGGCCAAAGGTGGGTCCAGGCCGCGGATCCGCGGCAGCATAGTGGCGGCAGACAGGAAGTTTTCAGGGGTGTTTTTGTCATTGCAGGTGTTGTCTGGTGGTTGCCCTAGGGTTTCATTCTCTGGCCTATAAATAGCCCAGAACTTTGTGAAGGAAGGGGTCCATTCTTGTATTTTCTTTTTGCCTAGTTTTAGTGTGTTTCTTCTTCCTCTTCTCACCTCTTCTCCATTAAACTTGTAGTGAGCTTTTGAGTGAAGAGTGATGAATAAAGAAGAACCATTTATTATCATGCTTGTCTTACTTTTGTTATAATTGTTGTAACTTTAAATTCGTTAAGTAGTTGTTGTTATTTCCTTGTTGTTTCTTTCTTCTTTCTTTTTCTTTATCCTTACATACGACAATGATACTTACGCTTGATCCTCGCCAAGGTGAGGTCGCAAATAGTTAGTCGTATTCTTCTAGTCTCCTTCTTTCTATCTTCCTCTTTTGTTTGTTTTATTTTTCCGTATTATGAAGTGTGAGTAGTTCTATACTTGTTAGGGTAGGATAAGGGAAGTTTGAGAGAAGGAAATCTCTCACTCTCTTTCCTTGCCAACAACTTAAATCAACTCCCGTTAATTGAACCACAATCCGCTCCTTACGGCACCCTATCCTACATGATAGCGGTGATTCCGTAGTGAGACCGGTTGTGGTTGAATTAACCGGAGGTTATGGATAAGAGCCAAGAACGGACGGACAAGCACCAAAAGGAAGGACTATGCGTTGGACAGCCTAGCTTATACTCGCAAGTTCCTTCCTAGTCGTGCTAATCCCCGTTGTTGCCGATTACCGTAACACCGATATTAAGTGGGGCAACGAAAGATGTGGAGACTCCTAACTCAAACTAACATAATCCTAACCCTAACAAGCTCTCTTTAAATATCAACTCAACACTTAGATAATCCAACAAAATCTGAAAACCGGACTTAACTCGTTAAAACACTTTGAAAAAGACAACCATCTCCCTGCGGACGACCCGTACTCAACCGGCTAGCTACAAGCGAAACCGTCTTGATTGCGGTATTTTAAACTAAACTTGAACACGCACGTATCCTATCAATCAAATGGCGCCGTTGCCGGGGAGACGGTAGTTTATTTCCTTGTGTAATTTCGGGTTAATTTGTAAGTATAAAAAAAAAACGAAAAAAAATACATACTTTGTAAAAAAAAACCATCTTGTTATTCTTGATTAGTTTTTGTGCAAATGCGCAGGAAAATACGAAGTTCAAGATCGGCGCTAAACACGTCGGATAATACGGAGTTCAAGTACAGTGCCAAAGACGTGGGTAGATAGACCCACATTTCGCGGCTACACCGCGACGGACAAAACAAATCATCCGGTCTACTGTGAAAATCTGGAGCATATACAGTAAGCATATCAGAATTCTACACATCCAGACAAGCAGAGGACTCCAAGACCAGCAACCAGAAAAAATTTGGCAGCACAATCCCAACATATAGCCGTGGAAACGCGGCCTTAGCACGTGTTTGGCCGCGGATCCGCGGCCTGTTGGTGGCTTCAGGGCCCCAAAAATCTCTGTAAGTTCCCTGTTCTTCTCCCCACTCCTCTGAACTCCAATAAATTGTGTTTTCTGCAGGCTTCTTTGCGCAAATTCTTCTCCCCCTTCCAATAAACTGTTCTTGTGCAGGATTCTTTGCGCCGCAAATAAAAATTGTTTGCAGTTGATTTGTTACTGTTTTGCATTCTTTAATACGGACTTAAGAGGCTTGAAACCAATCCAGATTGGGTGGGGATTTCATCACCCTTCCCAGGACCCCAAAAATCACTAAAGCATATGCATTGTCCATTGTAAATCTAAAAAATACTAGACTTCAGCCCTAAGGACTTCGCGCTCATTAGGAGAAGATAAACCGTGTTTAGAACCTCGCTTAACCGTATATTGATTACGGGGTGTCTAGGAAAGTGTTAAAGGCGCAACCGCCGAAAGAGAAAGGGTTATTTAATTAAGGAACTTCGCGAAAGCGTTGGACAACCTCCCCTTATCTCTGCACTTACCTGGCCCCGTGATCGGTGTATTTTTAAGCATGTTTCTCGACACTGTTTAACTTCGAAAATCAAGTTCAGGAGCAGGTCTAGACCTAGGCGACCGTAGATCTAGGTGTGATTGTGCATATCTTGTTTGTGATTGCTTAAGCCGTATTTCCGTATATATTTCTGTAAATCTCTTTCTAAAAAAAATTAAAAAAAAATCAAAAACTTTTATAAAAACTTGCCCTTTTGTCGCATATCCATTTTCACCCACCAACCATCGCCTTTCTCCATTAACGTTTTCTTACCCTCACCTTCTCCGCTTTGACTATACTAAACTCGTTTAGTGTATGTCCGCTTGGACTCGGGACACTAGCGCCCGTCTAGTCCGCGTTACGTTAGTCGCGACCGACTACACGATCGACTCCGAAGTCGATACTCCGTCCACTCCTCTTTCACCCCTTCCTTTGCCGGCCAACTCCGACGTTGACCGGAATTCTGTTCATACATCTTCACCTTCACCTTCACCTTCACCAACCTCTTCTTCCGCGATGTCGGGATTTAATCCGAACATCTCTTTGACCACCGCTGGATTGGCTCCACCTCCTACGGAGACCAATCTTCCACCACCTCCGCCTGTTGTAGCGCCGCAGCGAATCGCGCTCCAGGATCGTTTCTACCCCACCCGTTCTGCACTTCCCACCTGCCTTTCTCTTCCTCCGGCCAATGGGGACAACTTTGAAATTAAGCCCCATTTCATCAACATGCTTCCACGTTTTCATGGGCTTGAAACTGAAGATGCCTATATCTTCATCAACAAATTTCAAAACGTCTGTGCCATGATGAAAACCACCCAGCTGTCGGACGATGTTATACGTCTACGGGTCATTCCGTTCACTTTATGCGATCTCGCTGAAAAATGGCTGTATAGCACCGCTTCCCACTCAATCACCAGCTGGGACGAGTTTGTTAAAGCGTTTCTGAAAAAGTTCTATCCAAATCATAAGACCGCAAGAATTCGAAATGAAATCAATCAATTCTCCCAGCTTCCTTCTGAACCCTTCTGGAAGTGCTTTGACCGGTACAAAGACCTTCTTGTTCAGTGTCCTCACCACGGTATAGAGAAATGGCAGCTCTGCCAAACCTTATACGAGGGACTGAACCCAGCAACGAAGCAGTTGCTGGAAACCATCTGTCAGGGCCACTTCCTATCGAAATCTGACGAAGAAGCGTGGCAGTTCTTTGACGATCTTGCGGAGCAAACGCTACAGTGGGAGAGCACCAGACCGACTTCTTCTTCTTCTACCTCCACTTCTACCGGTCAGTCTAGGGTAGGAATCCACCAACTCGACGTCTCTATTGCGATGAAAGCTGAAATGGCTGCTATAACAAGAAAGCTTGAAGCGATAGAGAGCAAATTCTCTGCTCCTACTCCTGCCCCTGTTCTCCCCCTTCGTACCATCTGCGCTTGTTGTTCCGATCCTTCTCACTTGACCGAAGAGTGTCCTTACAATCCACCATCGCAAGGACAGGATCAGGTTAATGCATTCCAGCAAAGACCGAGGAATGATCCATACTCTTCCACCTACAATCCCGGTTGGAGGAACCACCCTAATTTCGCCTGGAATCAGAATCAGAATCAATTCCAAGGCAACAATTTCCAAAGGGCCCCTCCACCGCAACAACAAGCGCAACAACAAACTCAGTATCAGCAGCCCTTCCAACCCCAACCTTACCAAAACCAGACGAACAACTTTGCACCAAACAATTCTTTTCCACCAAACAACTTTGTTCCGTCGAACAACGATAAGGTTTCCTCGCTCGAGCGAAGTCTGGAGGCATTTGTTAAACAATCGACTCAATCCACCGCCAACATCCAGTCTTCGATTCAATCTTTAGTGCAACACACTGCCGCACACGGGCAAAGCATCAAGACCATTGAGGCCCAGATTGCACAGCTGAACGCGGCCTTGAGCGAGCGAGAGAAGGGGAAGCTCCCGTCCCAGCCACTTCCAAATCCCGGTCACCCACATAATGCACATGTTGCTCTTGAACAACAAAACCATAATGTGAGTGCCGTGACTACACTGAGATCGGGAAGCATGCTGCAAAACAACATTGGCAAGCGAACCAACGATGACACCCCGGCCGCCGCTTCTTCTTCTTCTCCTTCTTCTTCTTCGTCTTCCGAGCCTATTCTCCGTTCTTCAACAGGCTATCCTTCCTCTTCTTCTGCTCTGAACGGACCCACTTCTCACTCCACGAAAACACCTATTCTGGGATCCGTTCCAACTCCAAAATCTCCTCCTCCAGCATTAGACTCAACCAATTTTCAAAATGTTCCATTTCCAAACCGGTTGAGGTCTAACAAACAAAATCCACAAATGGAGAAGATTTTGGAGTTATTCAAGCAAGTTAACATTAACATTCCTCTTTTAGATGTTGTCCAACAAGTCCCGTCCTACGCAAAAATCTTAAAGGACTTGTGCACGAAAAAGAGGAAGTCTCAGGTACCCAAGAAAGTTTTCTTGGCTAGTGCTGTGAGTGATGCCCTTACCCAATCTTTACCACAAAAACGTAAGGACCCTGGCTGTCGTACGATTTCAATTACCGTTGGGGATAAGAACATCAACCGCGCACTATTAGATCTTGGTGCCAGTGTTAACCTGCTTCCGTATTCAGTATACGAGCAATTAGGCGTCGGAGAGTTGAAACCCACACACTGCACTCTCCAAATGGCCGACCGATCGATCACCCATCCTAGGGGTGAGCTAGAGGATGTGTTGATAAGAGTCGGGGACTTCATATTCCCCGTTGACTTCATTGTATTAGATACACAGCCTGTAGCTAACCCCCGGAATCAAATTCCGGTGATACTCGGTCGCCCATTTCTCGCAACCTCAAATGCTGTGATCAATTGTCGCAATGGTTCGATGAACCTCTCTTTTGGAAACATGACGATTGAACTCAACATTTTTAGGTTAGGGAATCAGCCCGCCGAACCTAATGCTCATATACTGGATGTCTGCTCGATCCAGGAGATCACACCAGAAGAGTGTGAATTCGAGGAGTTTCTGTTTGATCACGATAATCTTGACGCCACTAGTGCGTTTCTCTTCGAACCTGCTGCTGTTTCTGCGCCCGATAACGAATACGAGTGTTTCACATTCTCGAACGATCTTAGCCGCGCACAACCCGAGTTTGAATCTTTCGACTTCCCGGATGAGTTACCTGAACCATCCGACTCGGTTGCCTACACTCGTTTTGAACCTTTGCTGGAATCCTTTGAGTTCGAGACCTTTGCACCGGTCTTGCCTTCCATCATTTCACCTCCAACGCTCGAACTCAAGCCGTTGCCGTCTCACCTTAAGTATGCTTACTTAGGTGAGAACGAGACCCTCCCTATCATCATTTCGGCTTCTCTAGCTCCAGAGCAAGAGAAAGCCCTTCTCACGGTCTTGCACAGCAACAGGCAAGCTTTTGGCTGGTCCATGGCGGACATCAAGGGGATTAGTCCCCTGATCGTTGAGCATCACATTCATCTGATGGATGATGCCAAACCAGCCCGGGATCCACAAAGACGTCTTAATCCAGTCATGAAGGAGGCTGTGAAGAAGGAGATCGTCAAATGTCTAGATAGTGGTATCATTTACCCTATCTCTGATAGCCAGTGGGTTAGCCCCATTCATGTTGTCCCCAAGAATTCGGGCATCACGGTCATAACCAACGAGGCGAATGAGTTAATCCCTACTCGCACCCAAACTGGGTGGCGAGTTTGCATTGATTACAGAAAACTCAACGCCGCAACGCGGAAAGACCACTTTCCGCTACCTTTCATTGACCAGATGCTGGAACGATTGGCCGGACATGAGTACTATTGTTTTCTTGATGGCTACTCTGGCTACAATCAAATTCCCATCGCCGAAAAAGACCAGGACAAGACCACTTTCACTTGTCCTTTCGGCACGTTTGCATATCGCCGCATGCCCTTTGGGTTATGCAATGCGCCCGCTACCTTCCAGCGGTGTATGATGGGAATTTTCTCGGACATGGTGGAAAAATTTTTGGAGATTTTCATGGATGACTTCTCCATCTTCGGCGACTCCTTCGACGAGTGTTTGCTGCATCTTGACGCTGTCCTTACCCGATGTAAGGATAAGAATCTCACTTTGAACTGGGAGAAATGCCACTTCATGGTGCGCGAAGGTATTGTCCTAGGACATATCATCTCGCAAAACGGCATAGAGGTTGACAAAGCAAAGATTGAGGTCATTTCCAATCTGCCTCCTCCCCGATGCGTCAGAGATATCCGAGCCTTCCTTGGCCATGTCGGTTTCTACAGACGGTTTATCAAGGACTTTAGCAAGATTGCTAGGCCCTTGACGCTTTTGCTGGCCAAGGACACGCCTTTCACCTTCAACTCGAGCTGTGTGACTGCATTCGAGTCACTGAAACGCTCACTCACTTCTGCTCCCGTTCTTTCTTCCCCTGACTGGACGCACCCATTCGAGATTATGTGCGATGCATCCGACTTTGCCATCGGTGCTGTCCTTGGACAACACATCAACAAGATGCCGCACGTAATCTATTACGCGAGCCAGACCCTGAACGACGCCCAACTAAATTATACAACAACTGAGAAGGAATTCTTAGCTGTTGTATTTGCTTTAGAAAAGTTCAGGCCCTACCTCATCGGCTCTCCAGTCATTGTCTACACGGACCATTCAGCTCTGCGCCATCTTTTTGCGAAGAAAGATGCCAAATCTCGGTTAATACGTTGGATCCTCTTGCTTCAAGAGTTTGACCTTGTCATTAAGGACAAAAGAGGATGTGAAAACGTAGTTGCCGACCATCTCTCACGACTTCCTTCTTCGCCTTCGCTTCCAATTCCGATTAATGACGTTTTCCCGGATGAACAACTCTTGACAGTATCATGCGAACCCTGGTTCGCAGATATTGTGAACTATTTGGCCACGGGATTACTACCGACCGAATGGTCGAGTCAGGACAGACTTCGCTTCTTATCCCAAGTAAAACACTTTTACTGGGACGAACCCTACTTGTTCAAGTACTGTCCCGACCAGATTATTCGTCAGTGTGTCCCTGATGAGGAATTCAAGAGTGTGCTGTCATTTTGCCACGATCAAGCGTGTGGCGGGCACTTTGGGCCCAGGAAGACAGCTGAGAAGATCTTGCAATGTGGTTTCTACTGGCCACAACTTTTCAAAGACGCTCATGACTATTGCAAGACTTGCTCCCGGTGCCAACACATGGGCCGGATATCCCGGAGGAACGAGATGCCGCTCCAACCGATCTTGGTTGTGGAGATTTTCGATGTTTGGGGGATAGACTTCATGGGGCCGTTTCCCAGCTCTTTTGGGAACTTGTACATCCTTCTAGCTGTTGATTACGTCTCTAAATGGGTCGAGGCTGTGCCCAGCCGGACTAACGACAACAAGGTTGTCGTTAGGTTCCTTAAAGAAAACATTTTCTCCCGGTTTGGGCACCCCCGAGCGATCATTAGCGACAATGGAAGTCATTTCTGCAATAGGACTTTCGAGGCCTTGATGCGGAAGTATTCCATCAATCATAAGCTTTCTACGCCCTACCACCCCCAAACCTGCGGGCAGGCCGAAGTTTCAAATCGGCAAATCAAGCAGATATTGGAGAAGACGGTTTCCAAGAACCGTAAGGATTGGTCTCTAAAACTCACTGATGCCCTTTGGGCATTTAGAACCGCTTATAAGACCGACCTTGGCATGTCTCCCTATCGGCTTGTGTACGGAAAAGCCTGCCACCTTCCTGTCGAAATAGAGCATCGCGCGTTTTGGGCGATAAAGGAGCTGAATCTATCTCTTGAGGACGCGGGCAGCCATCGGAAGCTGCAGCTGAACGAACTAAACGAGCTTAGGGATGAGGCTTACGACAACGCGGTTGTCGTTAAGAATCGAACGAAGGTGTTTCACGATAAACACCTTTTGCGCAAAACCTTCGTACCTGGTCAGCAGGTACTGCTTTACGACACCCGACTTCATTTCCATCCTGGAAAGCTCAGATCTCGCTGGAAAGGGCCGAATTTTGTGCGGACTGTGTATCCGCAGGGCGCTGTGGATTTGGAAAATCCAAAGGACGGTTCAATTTTCAAAGTGAACGGACACCGATGCAAACCGTACCTTAGCGCCGAACCAACAGAGGAGCTCCTGTTCCTACAGGAGCCGGTTTACCCTGAATGATCTTCCTCCGCCTACCTCCAAACTTCGGTTATCCAGCCAAGAACAGTGGACACTGTTCCAAATAAGTTTGGGGGTATGTACAAACCATTTTGTATATATTCTTTTCCTTTTCTTTAAAAACAAAAACAAATAAAAAATTTTGTATCACTACCGACAATTTTGAAACCTTCCAACTGCTCTCTTCATGCTACGACAGTGAGGACACTGTCCAGTTTAAGTTTGGGGGTACGCTCGGTACGCATTTCTTACCTTCGCATTCATATGTATATTTTGCATCTGCATATTAATATCCATAAAAATTTGAAAATTTTCTAAAAAATATAAAAACTTTTTTGTCAAGTTAGCTTGTGGAAGAACTCTGATTCAACATTCAACGGTTTTTGTTTGAAAAAAATAGGAATAACTAGATCTTATGTTTGGATTTTGAAAACCTGAAAGATAACTCTCCTTTGAAGTTAACTATGGCTGATATACGTCTTTACATCACACTACACGTGTCGTAAGATTTTGGGAATTAGATGACAAGTCTTTCATGTTTAAACTTTTAAACAGATAAATGATTTTCTGAGGATCAAATAGGTTTGTTCTGAAATAAGTAATGTCAAGAATAGTTTAGGAAGTAAAGCGAATATGAAGGAATGTTATTGATGCCGTAATTGGAGCTAAGTCTGAAAAATAACCCATCGGAAACTTGATTGGAATGATTACACACCAAACTCACTAAACACGTCTTTTATCCAAAAAAATATTTGAACTGCCGGTTATATCTCCGTTCGTATCAAATCATCTGATTTTCACGACAAACTGTCTTTTGTTTTTGGACCTAGGTAACTTGAGTAATTAAGTCCGCTGGGGTGTTTCTACACCTAATGCCCTAAAACCAACTGGTTTGGGTGCATTGGCCCAAAGCTCGCTAAGAAGCCTAGAAAGTCCAGTTTTAAAACAAAGTCAAGCAAGTGTTCTCTCCGAGTTAAAATTCCTAACGGTTCTTTGTGTGAGAATAATCTTGATAAAAGACAGGCTTTTAAAAAAAAAATTTAACGGAGATATGAAGGTTTTACTCTTTGATAAAGACTATTGCACGTTCACAGAGGTGTGTATGAAATGAAAACAAGAAAAAGGTGGAGTGAAAAATACGACTTAGTTTCCTGTTAAGGAAGATAGAAATTCTGAAGTTGAAACCTTACTGGAAAACGAAACTTGAAAAATACTTAACTCTTAATAAAACTTATATGATCCTTTTAAAATTGTTATCTGGGCTTTATTGTGCGACATGATGACTTTAATCGATCCTTCTGGAACTTAACGACACTATTTGCACTGCACGTAAAGACATGTAAAATCTGTAGTTAAATAAGATGCGAGGTGTGAAAAATAAAGGTTCGATGGTCTAGATTTAGGATTATAGAATTGTTATTTTCTAAAACAAAACTTTAGGGTTTGAATCTTAGTTATTTTACAAAACCAACTTGACCGGATTTTGTGGGTAGTATCCGCTGAAAACCCTCAGGAGACAACACTCCTCCTACTAGGGACACCTAGAGGTTAAACGGCTTGTTGCACATGCTCAGTACAATCGCGTTCCCTGCGAAAGTGAGGTTAGGAATTTTTTGTGAATAAATGGGCTTTGCTCGGGACGAGCAAATGATAAGTTTGGGGGTATTTGTTCATATCAGATTTTTGCATTTTCATACCGCCCAATTTTTGTCACATTGCATATCGGTAGATACTCTTGAGCCGTGTTTGCTAGTCAATTGCAGGATACAGGTTCTCGGTTCTAAAACGGTGAAATTCATGGAAAACACGACAAAATCCGGGTTCCTGCCAACCACTGAGAAAACACGGTCTCCGCTCGTCATCCGTATGTTGCCAGATACCAGTTTAGGAAGACAAAATGTCAAATCAATGTCACTCTCATGCACAAGGCTCAATGGTAGCACAAAATCCAAGAGATCTACGCGGAGCTCGAGGCAATCATGATAAAATCTTGACAAAAAGTCCACTATTCCCTCAACAGAAATTCTGGAAAAATCGTGGAGCCAAATTGAGAAAATATATGTTTCAGAATAATGTAGACACCAAACCAGGCCACCAGAAAAAAGCCCAAAGCCCAATTCAACTACAAGGCCGCGGAACCGCGGCCAAAGGTGGGTCCAGGCCGCGGATCCGCGGCAGCATAGTGGCGGCAGACAGGAAGTTTTCAGGGGTGTTTTTGTCATTGCAGGTGTTGTCTGGTGGTTGCCCTAGGGTTTCATTCTCTGGCCTATAAATAGCCCAGAACTTTGTGAAGGAAGGAGTCCATTCTTGTATTTTCTTTTTGCCTAGTTTTAGTGTGTTTCTTCTTCCTCTTCTCACCTCTTCTCCATTAAACTTGTAGTGAGCTTTTGAGTGAAGAGTGATGAATAAAGAAGAACCATTTATTATCATGCTTGTCTTACTTTTGTTATAATTGTTGTAACTTTAAATTCGTTAAGTAGTTGTTGTTATTTCCTTGTTGTTTCTTTCTTCTTTCTTTTTCTTTATCCTTACATACGACAATGATACTTACGCTTGATCCTCGCCAAGGTGAGGTCGCAAATAGTTAGTCGTATTCTTCTAGTCTCCTTCTTTCTATCTTCCTCTTTTGTTTGTTTTATTTTTCCGTATTATGAAGTGTGAGTAGTTCTATACTTGTTAGGGTAGGATAAGGGAAGTTTGAGAGAAGGAAATCTCTCTCACTCTTTCCTTGCCCAACAACTTAAATCAACTCCCGTTAATTGAACCACAATCCGCTCCTTACGGCACCCTATCCTACATGATAGCGGTGATTCCGTAGTGAGACCGGTTGTGGTTGAATTAACCGGAGGTTATGGATAAGAGCCAAGAACGGACGGACAAGCACCAAAAGGAAGGACTATGCGTTGGAAAGCCTAGCTTATACTCGCAAGTTCCTTCCTAGTCGTGCTAATCCCCGTTGTTGCCGATTACCGTAACACCGATATTAAGTGGGGCAACGAAAGATGTGGAGACTCCTAACTCAAACTAACCTAATCCTAACCCTAACAAGCTCTCTTTAAATATCAACTTAACACTTAGATAATCCAACAAAATCTGAAAACCGGACTTAACTCGTTAAAACACATTGAAAAAGACAACCATCTCCCTGCGGACGACCCGTACTCAACCGGCTAGCTACAAGTGAAACCGTCTTGATTGCGGTATTTTAAACTAAACTTGAACACGCACGTATCCTATCAATCATCGACCAAACTGACGGATGCTCTTTGGGCATTCCGAACTGCATATAAGACCGACCTAGGGATGTCTCCATATAGGATAGTGTTTGGAAAAGCATGTCATTTACCCGTCGAGATAGAACATAAAGCATTGTGGGCTATTAAAGAAATAAATTTTGATTTAAACCTTACTTGCAACTTTCGGAAGCTGCAACTTAACGAGCTAAGCGAACTCCGCGATGAAGCTTATGATAACGCTGTAATCACAAAGAATAGGACTAAGGTTTTTCACGATAAAAACATTTTAAGGAAAACATTTTCACCTGGTCAACAAGTCCTTCTTTATGATTCACGATTACACCTTCATGCGGGTAAGCTCCGATCTCGTTGGAAGGGACCTTTTGTTGTGCGGTCTGTATATCCGCACGGGGCAGTAGAAGTTGAAAATGTTAAAAACGGCACTGTTTTCAAAGTAAATGGACATAGATTAAAGCCGTATTTTTCCACTGACCCCACGGAGGAGCTCTTGTTCTTACAAGAGCCAGTTTATTTGGATTAAAATTCCTCCGTCTCACCTTCATGTCCAGTATATCATTGCATCATTTTTTGAATGAAGGTGAGTGAAAAGAATAAGTTTGGGGGAAGTTCTTCACTTATATATTTTGCCCCCACTAATAATTCCTCCCAGATTTACAGGTTTTTGTAGATATAACTGTCGGCAACAGTGAGGACACTGTTGAAAACAAGTTTGGGGGAGGTTTGTGCTTATTTTCGCATCATTTGCATATCATCTGCATAAGCACAAAACATTTCTTTTAAAAATTGAAAAATTTTCAAAACCCATAAAAATTTAAAAATTTTCAAGTATAAAAATAATTTTAATATTTACACTTTTTTGTATATAAATAAGATAATGAAAGTTTAGATAGTGAAAAATTACATCCATGAGATTAGAAAAATTTTAGAAAACTAAGAAAATTAGAAGTTTTCTTATACGAACTAGTAATAAGTAGTTATGAGCCGTTGTCCCAAGGGTTAGTAAGATGAAAGACGTCACTAATCTGAGGATAAAAATAAGTCTGAAAAATAGTTTCTATTCTGGAAGCCAAACATTTTGAACGTTGATACCCTGCTATTCGCACTTACACACGTCTTAAAGCCTGGGATAGTAGAGGATACCTTGAAATGCTCTTGTCTTAAAGCCAAAAGTACGAAGGAAATAAAAAAATGAAATAAAGAAAATATAAAGTGGTGAGAAAAATGGACACTGGTTTTGTTATCACCAAGGGCAATAAAAAATGTATAGCGAGGGTGCTTCTTCACCTAGTGCCCTAAGGCCAACTGGTCTGGGAATCACTGCTATGCCTGAGGTGGTGCAAGACGAGGAAAATACACCAAGCAGCACAGGAGTAATCGGTCGGTTAGTACCTAAAGAAATATTAACGGTCGCATGAAAGTGTGTGAGCAATCTCGTCTAAATATTCATTAATTAAAAAGTACTGAGGCTGACGGACAAGAGTATGATAGCTTGAATTGAATTCTCCGGGTGTAGGGATGTCTTTACACACACGCAGGGTGATATGATCGATGTTTTGGAAGGAAGATAGGAATGAAAAATAAGATGATGTTTTATTGAGGGAGGACGTGATTTCTAACATCTTTTCATGACCATTAAGATAGGGCTCATGACAACCGAAAAGCTAGCTTAGTTGGAAACCCTAATTTTCAAAGCTTTTCTTTTACAATTCTTTTCTTTAAATGTAATATTCATGATCTTTCTTTTATTATTGGATTTTGTGGGTGCAATCCGCTGAAAACCCTTAGGAGACAACACTCTTCCTACTAGGGACACCTAGAGGTTTAAAGGCTTGTTGCACGTGCTCAGTGCAATCGTGTTGCCTACGAAAGTGTGCTAGTTAGTTTTTCTCTTTCTTTATTTTCTCCTTCTCTTTTTAATAAAACATTCGCTCGAGACGATCGAAATTCAAGAATAGTATCCACAGATGAAATACTATATAATAACCAACCCATACCTCTCTACCATGCTACAAAACATCTCATCTTCCACCTATACGCGTATTCGTACAAAAAAACGAATAGCTAAGAGAGAGAAAATGAATAGTGAACAATAATACTAGAATATACATATTATATATATATATATATATATATATATATATAAATTATTAAATCGAAACCTGATTTAATAATCCAGCTTAATTCTAAACCGCTGGTATTATCAACCGTCCGATTAAAATCCGTATAGCCTGTACACATATTTAATTGGACACCCTGTATGCACCAACATACGTCATCTATATCATATCGCCTGAACCGGGAAAACCCTCTATGTGGGACTCTAAAGACTCGACAATACACTGGCAGCGATTTATTGGATAAATCCAAAAACCACAAGCACGTCAACGGCACTAGCGGCACTAGCTGTACGTAATGGCTGCTCGAGTATCTGTCGAAAGGGAGGTCGACAATCAAGTCCGTCCGAACCCTACTGAGCCTGAATATAACAATCTCTGCACAGTCCGGTCTTTTCGTCTGAGAGTATCGCATACCGGGTCTAGGGATGGAAACGTCAGACCCTTAATAACCCGATAAGTCGTGTCGGAGTCAAGCTCGTCACCAACCGAGAAACTACTGAACTCATATCAGTAAATCTCATCTACCGTGGCCACGAATTTAAGGTGATAGCCTACCGAACACAGCACGACATCGACTTCTAATACCAGGAGAGACGAATCCCCAACAATCGCTTACTGCCTCCATGTGGCTCGAGACTATACCCAACTAAAATATGTTTGCACGACCCCTTTGAGCCGTGGTAGGGTAGTAATCAAAATACAGTGGGAACTCATACAAGACAAATGACGATCTCAGGTCAAAAGACTAACATGTACTAATGCCACTGGAGAACTTCCATCTGACAATAGATATAATACCATTTAGAAGTTCTTGGCGTGTATGTCCGGTGTACTCACCTCCAGTGAGCACATGTATACTATCTTAGGTGACATAACACCAATGGGTGGGGAGCGTCGATTCGACTCTAACTTGTGACAGCTGTCACGAGTATGGGCAAGGAAAAGAAAACTATCAGGAATTCCATATGACCCTAGTGAAGGAGAAGCATTCTAATGCATCTTCTTCGGGTGTATCTGTTATTGAAAACTGTTTTTCGGTCAACCCTACCTCCTGAGTACTAGATACCGGATCAGGATCTCATATCTGTAATTTATTATAAGGACTGAGAAAAAGTAGAATGGTTGGACCGGGTAATGTCCCTCAGAGTAGAGAACGGAACATAAGTTGATGCTGCTACCGTCGGTGAATATCACCTAATATTGCCAAGCAGCAATACTATGATTTTGAACAACTACTACTATGTACCTTCCATACTTTGCAGCATCATATCAGTTTCTTTACTTGATAAAGATGGATATAACTTTGTTCTAAATAGAAATATCATGAACATTTACCTTAACCAGATATTGGTTGTAGAAAACACACTGTGTAATGGTATCTATGAACACGGTTTTCAATATACAAAACGCACGCAAGTGGAAGAGTTCAGATGTGAACAAAGCCTACTTGTGGCATTGTAGACTTGGTCATATCAATGAGAAAAGACTAGCCAAGTTGCATAAGGATGGATATCTGAATCTGTTCGAATTTTCATGCTATAAAACTTGTCGGTCTTGTCTCAAAAGAAAGATAACAAAATCTCCGTTCACCGGACACGGAGAAAGAGCAACAGAGCTCTTGAGACTCATATACGGTGATGTATGTGGTCCAATGTCTATACATACAAGGGATGAATTCTCATACTTCATTGCATTCACTGATGATCTCTCTAAATTCAAACATGTATTCTTGATAAAACACAAATCCAAATCTTTTGAGAAATCCAAAGAATATAAGAGCGAAGTGGAGAACCAGACTGGAAAAGGTATCAAAATCCTCCAATCTGATCGAGGAGAGAAGTACTTGAGTACGGAATTCCTTTCTATCTAAAAGAGAATAGAATTCTCTCTCAGCTTACTCCTCCATATACACCACAGCACAATTGCGTATCGGAGCGAAGGAATCGTATCCTTTTGGATATGGTTCGCTTCATGATGAGTAAAGCTGAGTTACCTCTTTCATTCTGGGGATATTCGCTTGAGTTTCGTCCAAATCCGTGCCTCAAACTCCATATGAAATATGGAAAGGAAGGAGACCATGTCTTAAAAGGATTAAGATATGGGGTTGTCCGACCTATTTTAAAAAACATAAACCAGACAAACTCGAGACATGATCAGTATTGTGTAAGTTTGTGGGATATCCAAAGCATTCAAATGGATATCTATTCTACCACACCGAGATACATAAGGTGTTTGTTGCTCAGCACGCAACCTTTTTAGAATGGAAATTTCTTGCAAAAAAAATTAGTAGGAGCACGGTAGAACTAGAAGAAATTTAAGAACCACAAACTACATCTGAAAATTTGGTAGAACGGCAGGATTCAATGATCTCAAACGAACCTCAGCCACTCCGCAGATCTAGTAGGATTTCTCATCCACCCGAGAGATACTACGGTTTTCTCATAGACGAGGATCGAGAGGATTGCATCATGGAAGAAGATGATCCTACTAGTTTCGAGCAGGCCATTACCAGTAGAGACTCTGTAAAATGGCTGGATGCTATGCGATCCGAAATGGAGTCCATGTACACCAACAATGTTTGGACTTTGAATGTTGCTTCTCCTGAGGTAAAACCCGTTGGATGCAAGTGAATCTTCAAAAAGAAGATTGGTGTATATGGACAGGTGGAAACCTATAAGGTTAGACTTGTTGCAAAAGGTTTTCCTCAAAGACAAGGAGTGGACTATAACGAAATCTTTTCTCCAGTGGCTATGCTGAATCCATTCGGATCCTACTTGTCATTACTGCCTTCCATGACTATGATATCTGGCTGATGGACATAAAAACGGTTTTTCTAAATGGAAGTTTAGAATAGTGTATTTATATGGATCTGTCGGAGGGATTCGTAGACATTGGGAACAGCGGGAAGGTGTGCAAATTGCTTAAATCCAATTATGGATTAAAACGGGTATCACGGAGCAGGAACATCTGTTTTGATGAAACAGTCAAAGAATTTCACTGCATCAAAAACGAAGATGAACCATCTATCTACAAGAAAATTGTAGGGAGAACTATCGTATTTCTCGTCTTGTACGTCGATAACATTCTCTTGATAGGAAATGACATTCCTATGCTGCAATCGGTCAAGTTGTTCTTGTCACAAAAGTTCTTCATGAAAGACATGGGTGATACCTCCTACATTCTGAGGATTAAGATCTACAAACTGTAAGTGCACGGCGGCGCCCCGGCCTCCATCCCGAGGCCAAATGCGGAAGCGATGGTTAACTTTAAATTTTCTTGAACCGGCACCACCGCGCACTAAAACCCGGATCGTGCCATTAAACTAGTCCTAGCTAACTACAAAATGGGGAAGAGAGATATACCGAGTGATCCGAGTCCTCCGGTCTTCTTGCCGTCGTCCCGATCTCCCGCGGAATGTCCGGTCTCCACCTCCTCGCCGGAAAGGGCACCACGTTGCCTGCTTCTTTTACGGGCTCTCACCTCTATACCGAGGCAACTCGGGCACGAAGCTGGCGAGTCGACGTGCCCAAGGTTTGCTGTAGAATGCGTGTAGAACCATGTCTCATTTTGGGGTTGTGGATGTTGCCTTTTGAGTGGAGGAATGATACAAGCTTTTTGGAGGAGGAGCTTGTGGGATTTTACCAAGCCAAAAGAGCAAAAATCACCCCACTAGAATTTTGGACAGCCCCACCTCCCTCTCTTTGGCCGGCCAATGCCCATGTAGAGAATGAGAGAGGAGTGTATGGATCAATAATAATAGAAAGAGAGAGAAAAGGGTTATCATGAAAAAGGAAATGATCACCCACTAAAACTCACACTCCATCAACCAATCATCAACAAACATGATTGCTCCAAAACCAACACTCCAACAACCTAATCATCAACAACCATGATGACTCAAAAATCAAGCCATGATGAAAAGAAGAAGAAGTCAAATGAAGTCAAATGGTGGAGGAATTATCATGATACAACAATACGCAAATAACACCCTCCACAAAGCTTATTTGCACAAATGCAAATAAGCCCTCCTCCACCAATCTTCGGCCAATGAAGGATACAAAGAAATATGGCCGAAACGGAAATCAAACTGGCAACTCCAGAAAACTGGTCCCGTAATAAATTACAGGAAAAACCCCGCTACTGTGCATACACACCCGCATTTGTATTCCGACCGAAATACAAATGCAATGAGACAACATCTACACTGTACTATACTAGGATCCGGCTTAAACCAAAGCCGGCTAGTAATATCCGTCCGATCCTGATCCGTGCAATACCGCACGTATCTGATCGAACCCTGCCATATATCCATACGGCCTCTAGTACTAACCGTTCGATCCTGATCCGTGCAATACCGCACGTATCTGATCGAACCCTGCCATATCTCCATACGGCCTCTACAGCGTTTCGCCCGAAAGCTTGAGTAACTGAATATGGGGGACTCTAAAGACTCGTCAATACTATGGCTGTGGATTTAACCACTAGCACGTCAGAGGTATTAGCCATACGTGACGGGCCACCAGCTATTGACCAAAAGGGACGTCGATGAGCGAACTCATCCTGACACCCTACTGAGCCTGTCAGTGACAATATCCGTACAGTCCGGTCCGTTCGTCTATGAGCATCGCATGGCGGGCCTAAGGGGTTGGTAAAAGTCAGACCCCCAAAAGCGGTACAAGTCGTGTCGGAGTGTAGCCCAGAACACCCTGAGATACTACTGGAATACCTACCAGTAAATCTCCTGCCTCGGCCGAGGGCTTCGTGTAATGGCTCTCCTAGACACAGCGCGACCTCACCCCCAATACCGGGAGAGACGAACCCCTGAAGATCCGCTCACTGCCTCCATGTGGCTCGGGACTGTACCCAACTAAAACCTGTTTGCACGTCTCCATTGAGCGTGGTAGGGTAGTAATCAAAATACAGTGGGAACTCACACGAGACAAATGACGACCCCCAGGTCGATGAACTAACCTGTATACATGTCACCAGGGAACTGCTATCTGATGTCAGGTATAAGACCAACTAGCATGTTCCCGGCGAGTCATGTCCGGTGTACTCATAACCCAATGAGCACCTGTATACATCTTAGGTGAACCAACTGACACCAGTGGCTTGTGAGACCGGTCACCGCCCCTCGTCGGGGTCTCGACTGTATACACAAGTCTACTCTGGAGTATCGATGCCCTGTCTCGAAACTCCCACGACTAGGGACCTTTTAAGGATGTGCTTATAGACTACCAGCTCCCACGTATATGATCGCCCTCATACTGCTAGCAGTCAAGCAAGAATCCTAGAGGCACTACCAACGTGTAATAGCGACCTGTCAGGTCACCTAAAGCAGTACACGATGATAAAGATAAACCAGATAGCATACTATCATCTCGAGTAAAACTGTCCTACCGGGATAGATCCTCCCTCAATCATTGCAATCACGTGCCTGTGATCCAATAATTGACTCTGAGGGCACTATCTCCAACAATCTCCCACTTGCACTCAAGGCAAATTATTGCGATGTCGCATACTCACAGCTCGTGTGATACCGAACACCCAACTCCTCTACTAGTCAATCTCACAAAGCTCGTTTGCGAAACTATTGCGTCCGAGGAATAGCCTCAGTGAGTGGATCCGCTTTGATGTTTCTTTCTATGTCTCTCTATATCTCAAGTTCGCGGAGAAAGCCATCTCCCGAAATGAGCAATACCTGTCTTAGAATGTGTCTGGATGTCTGATGGGACCCAGCTCATAAATGAACTCCAAATCCAAACTTCTTAGACTGTATCGTCAACTGAACTTAATCAGTATCCTGCGCCATGCCTCCCTCAGTATTGCCTTGGACTACCTGTCCAAAATACTGCCCCTCGTCAGAAGGAAAAAACTATAACTCTGACAACCTCCTTGTCGTCCAGGTCACCTTGGAAGCCTGGAATGATAACTGTCTCCCGAATGAGGCTGTCGTTATCATATCCCTAGAACATCTACTTATGTTCTAAAACTGCTTCCGACTGTTTCTCTAGGATAGGATCAATGTCAACTTATTGCATCTAGTGCAAGAACATCTGGTGTGGTACTTGACATCTCATGATTGACTCAATTGCCTAAGCAAGTGAACTGCCAATCATGTACATCCCTCTCCCCTTTAGTCTGTAAGACAACTTTAGAAAGGGTGACTCCATCACCTGCAGGTACACTACCGTGCCAGGAGTCGTTCATTCTAAATACTCTTAGAATGCTGTCTAAGTACCCTGATTGGGAAACCACCCAAATCTAGATCTAAAACCATAGATCTAGTAACCAGTATGTATGATATGATGTCCAAGTCCCATGTGGAGAAACTACTGTGTGACGACCAAAGTATAACCGATCGTAGTATAGGAGTTTCTTTTCCTATTCTGTGTATGTCATCCAAATACCATGACATCACACCCTACTACCTTCTCAACAGATCCATCCCCTATTCTGATGAAGTCAAACTTATGACTGTCACATCAGAAATTGATGATCTATCTCCGCTATATCTGCTTTAGTCTATAAATAGACATAAGCCAACTGTCCACCAATGCTTCCGCTGCTCCCACTGACTACGACAACCCTCTGGCAGAGTCATATACACGTACAATTCTGAAGCCAGTTCAGAACGACGCTATACTCATCCTCCTGCTGGGTCTCGCAGCCTGGAACAACAGCAATGGCAAGTGTGGGTAAACAAGAACCTCCCTGCCACAGTCCTTGAGGCTACCGGAGTACCTCTCAGGTGCCTGAAGTTATCCACCTTATCTGCGGAGTGGCCAATAGAATGTCAGTCCAGATTGAATCTTTAGGTTCCTTATCAAATCTTCAGTAATCGTTTATGGTTCTGGAATCACTTCCAGTTCTACCATACTCCCACTTCTATTTTCTAAAAAAATCCATTTTTATTAAAACTGTGGCGAGTCTAGAACAATATCACTATTGATCTTCCAGATGGTAGAAAGTCAACCCTCGTCATAGCCTGGGTCAACCCACAAACTGCCATTACAGAAACGTGCCTTGAGTTATTCAGAGTCTGGTTTTAATCATAAGCCGGGCAACTCCCCGTACCTTAACAACGTTAAGATATGAACTGTTCTATATGCAATATAGAACCAGAGGCACTGATTTAATTGAACCAGATTCAAATCATGCAGCTGTCTCCAGTGCATGTCAACTAAATGGAAGGAGGCTTATCAGCGTTACTCAACTTAGGAATGCTTCCAATTATGAGTAACCTGAAAGAGAAGCAAGTTCTCTTTATCATTACTATCAACTGAATACCATACTCAAGTATCTACATCTTCGATCAACTTGAAGAATCCCGATACTTGCAACACCTGGTTCTCTACTTTATTCAAATACCTATGACTTCTCAAAATTCGGACCCTGTGTTTCCACGAAACACCTGTCTAAAAACTAGAGAAGTCATAAGTAAACCGAATATAGTACGAGAACCAACCCCTCTGTCCTGATGGACCCTGGACAACATACAATACTCTGCATAAGTCCTTGAGTCTGATAACTCATTCACTGTGTGTCGTAGGTTGAAAACTGTACTTATGATTAAGAAGAATTACACCGCTGTTCAATGCTCCTTACCTAACCATCCACTGATATAGGTAAATGTCACATACATAATTTCAAAAAGATATATCTCGCTCTATAAAAATAGACGTACAGATATATCGATTTGAAATTGGTGCATAACAACGGATATTCAAAACCAAATATTTGTCGTCCGGCAACCAACCCAGGTGACTTCCTCAAATATCACCGATTACAACGAATCCCGATATAATGAGGATGATCACGCAATTCCCAATAACTTACTCCCACTCATCATCTGTAAAACCATACAGATGTGAGAATCATACCTGGTAAATACATACCCTGGAGCAAGTGTCTAACTGGGAAATCAGTTTTCCTTTAACAGTACACAGTGAAACTGAAACATTGAAATGTTTCGATGGGGTATCCTGGTATTCCTAGTAATGCCTCTTCCATTTATCCAGATTCACAACTGTAACCGTGTAATTCTTTGCCACCTCTCTAAATCCCTTTATATGTCTTTAGTCATTACCTTCTGTACACCCCTTTAGGCCAAATGGTTTTCTTCCTTCCCTACCGTTTGGCACCAGCCTATGGTTTGGAAGAAGACTATCCAATAAGCATAATGGGTATACTGTCCTAATCCTAGGAGCACTCGCAATGCGAGAGAAGGTGAAGATAAAAGACAACCGAATAAACCTTATTCTTATTTCTCCTGAACCAGAATCCATCCCCGAACTGGAACAAGTTCCTTTCGAGTTCGTATATAACCATATGATGGAGTATCCAATAAACTGTGGATCTTCGTAGTGATACGGAGTGTTCTGGAGAAATACAAAGGTGATTTTAGAATTGGCGAAGAAATACTTGGTTTGGTCGTGAATAGCAGTCGCAGTTTACTTTGCCCTCTTACTAATCCCTTGCTTTGTCTTAACTTAATACCTTCTGCACACCATCGTTATGCTAATTGGTTTTCTTCATTCCCCACCGTTCGGCACCAGCCTAAGGTTTGGAAGAAGACTATCCAATTTGCATAATAGGTGTACTATCTCCTAAACCAAGGAGTACTCGCAACCTGAGAGAAGGTAAAATGAAAAGACAACTGAATAGTCCTATCCGTTTTCTCCAGAACCGGAAACCATCCTCGAATAAATTCCTTCGAGTTCGTATATAACCATACGATGGTTTTGTCCAATGGAAGTGGACGTTCGTAGTAATACGGGGTGTCCTGGAGAAAAGGGTAAAAGTAGGAGTGGCAATGAAGTTTACAACTCTGACAATCCAAAAGCCAGTGTTTAAGAAGGTTCGGTCAACTTGGTCACTGAGTCATAGTCTCAGGGTCGGGTCAATGGTCGCTGCCAAAGAGAGAGAGAAAAGAAACACTCAGCGTGCACTCTATCCTAGATCAGAAAGGTTACCAATTTATCTAATCTGGAAACCTCCCACTGTACCGTCAAATTCTCCTCCAAACCTGAAAGAAGAATTAGTCGGGATCACCCGAGGAGTAAACCAACTCATCAGTGGGAATCGGGATCCAACTATCATCGTATGATAACGTGACGGAATCCGCTCACGGTGTCACACTCCAGAAGGTATGCGCATATCTGACAAGTTTCAGTTCTTTTGAAACTCCCGATGTGATTTTTTGCCCCATGATCTTATGACCTTGACTTTGGCCAACAAATCATAAGTCACATGTCAAGTTCTACCCGTCATTCTCCAGGTCAATTTGAACCCACCCGTACATACCCTTGACTTTGGCCAACAAGGTAGTACGACTGTCCCAAACCAACGCATCTATCTATGCTGCATATGAATAACCAACAGCTACCAAACACTGTGCCTTGACTTTGGCCAACAAACACAGCTTGAATACTATTGACTACCCATATGAAACGACGGAGGGCTACGAATGGTTTCTGGCGAAAACCTATAACGTAAAGAACTTGATATCGTTGAAGGAACGGATAGCTTTTAAAAATATAGTGACGAAAACCATTGCTAAAGAGGTCACTCCCGGTGAAGGGATCTCGGCTCTTTCCCCGTAGAATGAGGTGCAGGCTATTCCAACTGAATACCACGGTGCAAAGCAAAAGTAATCGGCTATAGTGAAGTTAATGCCCTGACGCAAACTTCTGTCCAAGGGGTCACTCCCGGTGAAGGGATCTCGGCCCTTGCCTCATCGACTGAGGAGCAGGATATTCCAACTGAATACCACGATGCAAAACAAAAGAGAACGTCCTTGCAATAACTGCTTTTTAAAAAGTGTTCCAACAACATCAGATTAGGTTTGTTTTTAACTTGCATTGATCCGAATCAACGCAGTCCCATCAATTGATCACACCACAAAGAACGAAAATAATATGACGTACGTATATGCCATCCGTATTCGCCACTGGGTCCCGTCATTACCCGTTAGGTTAGCTAACTAACGACAGAGCGGGGACTGGACTAGCGCAGATGCAAAACATATACAACATCTACTAATATATATGCCAATATATTATATTTCGCTCAAGGCGTGATAAAAATGCAACATCACAGAAATGTACAGCATCACAGAACAATACAGATATCTGGGATCCCCGGGTTTCACAGAGCCACTACTGAAACCCGACGTTCCCCTGGTCGTGTGGATAGCCTGTGCAATGAAATCCTAGACCCCTACGGGCGCGGCAAGTTACCCGCCAAAACCTGAAGCGAGGCAGCCCCCTTCAGCACCGTGAATGGACCACCCAGCACTTCACGGAATCCGGTAACTTGGGCACCCCTCTTGGGTCAACCTGTACCCCCTACGAGTGCGGCGAATAGCCCGCCAATCCTAGAGTGAAGCCCCCTCCGTCTCAATGCCATGAGATGCGGGCCCGTTGCCCTCTAGAACCCGGCTATCCGTGCACCCCACCTTGGGGTAATCCTAGTACAGAAAGTAAAATATACATACAACGGGTACATCGACCGCAACCTGGCCGTGCCCCAAAATAATAATACAAACAGGCAGTGACGGCAGTCCACATGTTGGACGCTCGCCCCGCAATATCAAATGTACATAATACAACAAAACTGTACTAGCATTGCATCCAGGCTATCCCCCACGACCAATCCGCAACATCACAGCATAACACAGAATATCAACGTGAAAGTCACGTTCGCAACTCCGTCTACCGGGCTATAGCAGTCAGACTGGATTTACCGATCAAGTGACATTCACGGTCGCAGATATAATGTAAATACTGTGAAAAATGTGTTTATAATATCCGATCGATCGAAATTATAACAAGTGGGCCCCCAAGTACTACTGTAGCACATCAAGAAATTCTGGGCCCAAAAATAACATTCCAGAAACCACATTTTCAACTCAGGAACATTCTGCAAAAGTTTGGGGGACTGAACAGTTAAAGTCGCGGCGGAACCGCGACCCAAGCATGGGTTTGGCCGCGGTTCCGCGGTCCTTTAGACTGTTCACGAAACCAAATTTTCCCAGAACTCTTAGAATTTTCTACACATCATTCTAAAACAACCTGAAAAATTTTTGAACTTCAAAATATTTCGACAGAAACTGATGTGAAGAAAAATACGGTTTTTGGAAAATTGTTCGATCGGAAATGTAAAACACATTAGACAAAGCTAGACTAAGTTAATGGCGAGGCTCTGATACCACTGTAAGTGCACGGCGGCGCCCCGGCCTCCATCCCGAGGCCAAATGCGGAAGCGATGGTTAACTTTAAATTTTCTTGAACCGGCACCACCGCGCACTAAAACCCGGATCGTGCCATTAAACTAGTCCTAGCTAACTACAAGATGGGGAAGAGATATATACCGAGTGATCCGAGTCATCCGGTCTTCTTGTCGTCGTCCCGATCTCCCGCGGAATGTCCGGTCTCCACCTCCTCGCCGGAAAGGGCACCACGTTGTCTGCTTCTTTTACGGGCTCCCACCTCTATACCGAGGCAACTCGGGCACGAAGCTGGCGAGTCGACGTGCCCAAGGTTTGCTGTAGAATGCGTGTAGAACCATGTCTCATTTTGGGGTTATGGATGTTGCCTTTTGAGTGGAGGAATGATACAAGCTATTTGGAGGAGGAGCTTGTGGGATTTTACCAAGCCAAAAGAGCAAAAATCACCCCACTAGAATTTTGGACAGCCCAACCTCCCTCTCTTTGGCCGGCCAATGCCCATGTAGAGAATGAGAGAGGAGTGTATGGATCAATAATAATAGAAAGAGAGAGAAAAGGGTTATCATGAAAAAGGAAATGATTACCCACTAAAACTCACACTCCATCAACCAATCATTAACAACCATGATTGCTCCAAAACCAACACTCCAACAACCTAATCATCAACAACCATGATGACTCAAAAGTCAAGCCATGATGAAAAGAAGAAGAAGTCAAATGAAGTCAAATGGTGGAGGAATTATCATGATACAACAATACGCAAATAACACCCTCCACAAAGCTTATTTGCACAAATGCAAATAAGCCCTCCTCCACCAATCTTCGGCCAATGAAGGATACAAAGAAATATGGCCGAAACGGAAATCAAACTGGCAACTCCAGAAAACTGGTCCCGTAATAAATTACAGGAAAAACCCCGCTACTGTGCATACACACCCGCATTTGTATTCCGACCGAAATACAAATGCAATGAGACAACATCTACACTGTACTATACTAGGATCCGGCTTAAACCAAAGCCGGCTAGTAATATCCGTCCGATCCTGATCCGTGCAATATCGCACGTATCTGATCGAACCCTGCCATATATCCATACGGCCTCTAGTACTAACCGTTCGATCCTGATCCGTGCAATACCGCACGTATCTGATCGAACCCTGCCATATCTCCATACGGCCTCTACAGCGTTTCGCCCGAAAGCTTGAGTAACTGAATGTGGGGGACTCTAAAGACTCGTCAATACTATGGCTGTGGATTTAACCACTAGCACGTCAGAGGTATTAGCCATACGTGACGGGCCACCAGCTATTGACCAAAAGGGACGTCGATGAGCGAACTCATCCTGACACCCTACTGAGCCTGTCAGTGACAATATCCGTACAGTCCGGTCCGTTCGTCTATGAGCATCGCATGGCGGGCCTAAGGGGTTGGTAAAAGTCAGACCCCCAAAAGCGGTACAAGTCGTGTCGGAGTGTAGCCCAGAACACCCTGAGATACTACTGGAATACCTACCAGTAAATCTCCTGCCTCGGCCGAGGGCTTCGTGTAATGGCTCTCCTAGACACAGCGCGACCTCACCCCCAATACCGGGAGAGACGAACCCATGAAGATCCGCTCACTGCCTCCATGTGGCTCGGGACTGTACCCAACTAAAACCTGTTTGCACGTCTCCTTTGAGCGTGGTAGGGTAGTAATCAAAGTACAGTGGGAACTCACACGAGACAAATGACGACCCCCTGGTCGATGAACTAACCTGTACACATGTCACCAGGGAACTGCTATCTGACGTCAGGTATAAGACCAACTAGCATGTTCCCGGCGAGTCATGTCCGGTGTACTCATAACCCAATGAGCACATGTATACATCTCAGGTGAACCAACTGACACCAGTGGCTTATGAGACCGGCCACCGCCCCTCGTCGGGGTCTCGACTGTATACACTAGTCTACTCTGGAGTATCGATGCCCTGTCTCGAAACTCCCACGACTAGGGACCTTTTAAGGATGTGCTTATAGACTACCAGCTCCCACGTATATGATCGCCCTCATACTGCTGGCAGTCAAGCAAGAATCCTAGGGGCTCTACCAACGTGTAACAGCGACCTGTCAGGTCATCTAAAGCAGTACACGATGATAAAGATAAACCAGATAGCATACTATCATCTCGAGTAAGACTGTCCTACCGGGATAGATCCTCCCTCAATAATTGCAATCACGTGCCTGTGATCTAATAATTGACTCTGAGGGCACTATCTCCAACACAAACATATATCCAAGAAAGTGTTAGGACCATCACAGTCCATATACATAGAAACCATACTAAAGAGATTTAATATGAAAGATTTCAAGCGTTGTAATATACCCGTTTTGCACGAAATCACCCTCTCTGAAGAGATGTCTTCCAGGACTAATGAGGAGAAAGCCCGTATGAGCATTATACCCTACGTTCGGCGGTAGGATTTATAATGTATGCAATGCTATGTACCAGACCACATGCAGCATACGCATACGCGCATAGCGTGATGAGCCGGTTTAAATCGAACCCAGGTGAGAATCATTGAACAGCTGTGAAGGACATTCTTAAGTACCTGAGAAGAACTAAAGAAATGTTCTAGGTTTACGGTAATGGAGACCACCGGGTCAAGTCCTTTACCGACTCAAACTTCTAAAGTGATGAGGATGACAGCAGGTCTGTCTCGGGTTATGTGTTTACCCTCAACGGGGGGCGTCGGTTGGAAGAGCTCCAAACAAGACACCATCGCAGACTCAACGATGGAGGTCGAATACATTGCTGCCAACGATGTTGCAGAAGAAACGGTCTGGATGAAAAAGTTCATTACTGAACTTGAGGTGGTTCCGTCCATTATTGATCAAATACCTTTGTATTGCGATAATAATGGGGCTATGGCTATAGCGAAGGAACCATGGTCTCATCAAAAATTCAGAAACATCTTGAGGCGGTATCACCTGATCAGGAAGATCGTAGATCGCAGGGAGATCGAGTTCCGGAGAGTAGATACGAAAGACAATACGGCGGATCCATTTACCAAGGCCCTCCTTCAAACGCAGTTCGAGCGACTTTTTGAGATGTTGGGTATGCGATACGCCAACTGGCCCTAAAGAAGACGTTGGGTATTCGGTACGCCAATTACATGCCTTAGTGCAAGTGGGGGATTGTGTAAGTGCACGGCGGCACCCCGGCCGTCAATCCGACGCCGGAATGCGGAAACGAAACTTTTTACAAAACTTGTAAACCGGCACCACCGCGCACTTTAAACCCGGATCGGGCCATTAAGATAGTCCTAGCTAACTAGAAGAAAGGGTGGTGAGATATACCGAGCGATCCGTGTCCTTCGGTCTTCTCGTCGTCGTCCCGATCTCCCCGCGGAATCTCCGGTCTTCATCTCCTCGTCGGAAGGGCACCACATCGCCGGGTTCTTTTACGGGCTCACACTTCTGGACCGAGGCAACTCGAGCACGAAGTTGGCGAGTCGACGTGTCCAAGAATGCTGTAGGATATCTGTAGAACTCATGTCTCATGGGGTTGTATGAAGTTGCCCTTTTCAGTGGAGGTGAAGGAAAAAGCTTTTTGGAGAGAGTTAGGAATTTTGTTGCAAGCCTAGAATGAGAAGAATATTTTTCCACCATGAAAAATGAATGAATACCCTCTCCCCTCAAAGTGGCCGGCCCCATGATAAATGAGAAAGGTGGTAAAAATCAAGGGGGGTGAGAAGCAATAATACAAGAGAGAGAGAGAGAGGTGATGATTAAAAATTATCATCACAACAAAGTCCATACTCATAAACCCATCACTCTCATCACAAAAGTCAAGCCATCATGAACTCAAGAAGTCAAAGGAAGCTAGAATCATCATGAACCATCATGAAGCAACAATTTACAAAGACCATCCTCCACAATGCTAATTTGCACATTTGCAAATAAGCCCCTCTCCACCAAAATTCAGCCAAAGAAAGATACAAAGGAAAATGGCCGAAACGGAATGCAAACTGGCAACTTCAAAAAACTGATCCCGTAAAAAATTACAGGAAAACCCCGCTACTGTATATACATACACGCATTTGTATTCCGACCGAATACAAATGTAATGAGACAAAATCTACACTGTACAATACTAGGATCCGGCTTAAACCAAAGCCCGCTAGTATTATCCGTCCGATCATGATCCGTGCAATACCGCACGTATATGATCGAACCCTGCCATGTCTCCATACGGCCTCTACAGCGTTTCGCCCGAAACTTGAGAAAACGGTCTGTGCGGGACTCTAAAGACTCGTCAATCCCTTGGCTGTGGATTTAACCACTAGCACGGCAGAGGTATTAGCCATACGTAACGGGCTACGGGGTGTTAGGTTTACCTAGCACCCTATGAAAGGTTTGGAAGCATCACATGTACTAAAGATTAGATTTTTATGGTGCTAAGTAAGCATACAAAAGATCTATCCTAGAAAAATTAGGGTTTCATAACATTACAAGTAACAATGGCTAGGGTTTTTAGAGTACAACCTTTGTAGCTCCCTATTCTTGACTCCTTGGCCACTTAAGAGTTGGAAAACGGTTAGCTTGAGGTCGTCTAACGTCCACGACGATCCACCCAAAGCTCCTTTGTCCAAGCTTGCAACTTCACTTTATCAAGAGAATGAAATGAAGCTAACACTCTAAACAAGTGGGCAAGACTTGTGTAGAATGGTGTTGTGGTTCTCTTTCTCACTTCAAAATCCTATCTTGATGAGTGTTTTGCTCACTATAGAAATCTAGATAGCAAAAGAAGAAGGAGGAAGAAGATGATGGCTTTTTTGAACAAGAGTAAAAGATTAACCCTTGTGAAGAAAATGGAAAATATATCTATATATATTTTCCCTCTTCATCTCAAACCATGGTTATCTATTATGGATATTTATTTTACTTTAGTTAAAACACAAGAGAAAGATTAAATCATGGTTAATAAGTAGGTGAACATGGTTAGGTCAAAAGAAGAGTGTAGAAACTAATCCATGAAATAATCTTTTCTCTTTTCTTTTGTTTTAACATAAATAGAAATAATAATCCATAATATAAACCATGGTGTGAGTCTTATATTGCCACCATTTTCAATGTATAAACAACCATGAAGGATGATGTATGTATGTATGTGTGCATGCACATCCATATGTGCATGAATCAAGAAAGAATGCATACATGCATGCATACATCAAAAATACAAGAAAGGATTTCAAGTGAGAAACTAATGGTTAAATGATAAATCAACACTTGATTTATCAATACGGTCATATCACATACGACCCAACCAAAAGCAAGCCGCCCGATTAATATACGGTATCTCATACGCGCATTTTAACCGGGTCCATGCGCATATCGCATACGCGCACCACAACGTTTCGCCTGAACTAGGTAACTCCTTTGTGGGACTCTAAGACTCGTCAATACGCCGGTAGTGGGTGATGATCATATCAAGCACCCCCAAACCGTAAGCGGTCAGCTAAACGTAACGGCCACCCGGGTATTGAGCGATCAGAAGAAAACAAGCGAACCTGCTACAACTCCCGTTGAGCCAACCGGCAACACTACCGCACAGTCCGGTCTCTTCGTCAGATATACCGCATATCGAGTCTAGGGATGGTAACGTCGACCCTAATAACTCAATAAGTCGTGCCGGTGAATGGTCTATAACAGATCGAGAAACTACTGATAACACTTATCAGTAAATCTCAGCAGCCCTGGCCAGGGACTTACTGATATAACCAGTCGAGCACAGCATCAACTCCCAATACCGGGAGAGACGAAACCCCTCCAATCGCTCATCGCCTTCGTATGTCTCGGGACTGTACCCAACGGCCACCTGTTTGCAGTAGAGCCGTGGTAGGGTGGTAATCAAAGTACAGTGGGAGAGCACACAACACTCTATGACGATCTCGGGTCTACAGACTAACCTGTACCAGTGTCACCTGAGAACTGCTATCCGACGATAGATATAATTCCATATAGGAGTTCTCGGTGAGTCCGTCCAGTGTACCCAGTCACCACTGAGCACCCGTATATGATCTTGATGTCAAACATCGATGAATGTGGGAACATCCATCGCCCATCATATAGGTCTAGTATCATATACGCTAGTCTACTCTGGTATATCGATGCCTCGTCTCGATACACCCACGACTAGGGACATTTCAGGATATGCTTATAAACTACAGATGTCCCACTAGTATGATCTCTATCATAATCACTGTAGTCAAGCCAATATCCTCAGGGCTTTATCAACATGTATGAATGAGTAAAAAGCATGATCAAATCAACATGTCAGATAAAGAAGAACCAGATAGCATACTATAATGTCGAGCAAGAATGTACACTGAATATATATATATACATGTATATATACATCCACTATCACATAATGGCCTCTAGGTCATACATATATCCAACAATCTCCCACTTGCACTAAGGCCAGTTATTGGCGTATCTCATACCCAACATCTCAAAAAGTCGCTCATGCTGTGGCTGAGGGAGGGCCTTGGTGAGTGGATCCGCGGCGTTATTCTTTGTGTCTACTCTCTTAATCTCGATCTTGCGGCGATCTACAATCTCCCGGATCAAATGAAAGCGCCTCAGGATGTGTCTGGACCGCTGATGGGACCTGGGCTCCTTGGCTAACGCCATAGCCCCATTATTATCACAATACAATGGTATTGGATCAATAATGGTTGGAACTACTCCTAGCTCCGAGACGAACTTCTTCATCCAGACGGCTTCCTTGGCGGCATCATTTGCAGCAATGTACTCAGCCTCCATCGTAGAGTCTGCAACGGTATCCTGTTTGGAACTCTTCCAACTTACCGCCCCTCCATTGAGGGTAAATACAAACCCTGAGATAGATTTGCTGTCGTCCTTATCTCTCTGGAAGCTCGAATCGGTAAAGGCCTCCATTTGGAGATCTCCATTACCATACACCAAGAACAATTCTTTAGTCCTTCGTAAGTACTTAAGAATGTTCTTCACAGCTGTCCAGTGATTCTCCCCTGGGTTGGATTGATACCTGCTTACAACACTAAGTACATAAGCTACATCTGGGCGTGTACATAACATCGCATACATTATAGATCCCACTGCCGAAGCATAGGGTATAATGCTCATGCGAGCTCTCTCTTCATCGGTCTTTGGACAAGAATCCTTAGAGAGAGTGACTCCATGGCAAGCGGGTAAGGTACCCCGCTTGGAGTCTTCCATACTAAACCTTTTTAGGATGGTGTTGATGTACCTGGTTTGGGACAATCCCAATAACTTTTTGGATCTATCCCTATAGATCCTTATGCCCAGGATGTATGTGGCATCACCCAGGTCCGTCATGGAGAATCTTAGTGATAAGAAAGATTTGACCGACTGTAGCATAGGGATATCATTTCCTATCAGAAGAATGTCATCCACGTACAGTACGAGGAATGTGACAGCTCTTCCTACAGCCTTCTTATAAACACAAGGTTCATCTGGATTTTTGATGAAATCAAACTCTTTGATAACATCATCGAAACAGATGTTCCAACTCCGTGATGCCTGCTTTAACCCATATATGAATTTAAGCAATCTACATGCTTTCCCGCTGCTCCCACTGTCAATGAAGCCCTCTGGCTGATCCATATAAACGCATTCTTCTAAATCTCCATTTAGAAATGCTGTTTTAACGTCCATCTGCCAGATTTCAAAGTCGTAGTGAGCAGCAATAGCAAGTAGGATCCGAATGGATTTAAGCATGGCTACGGGCGAAAAAGTTTCGTCATAGTCCAAACCTGGTCTTTGACGAAAACCCTTCGCCACAAGTCTTGCCTAATAGGTCTCTACCTGCCCATCTACACCAATCTTTCTTTTAAAGATCCATTTGGATCCCACAGGTTTTACCCCAGGGGGTACAATGTCCAAAGTCCATACTTTGTTGGTGTACATAGACTCCATTTCGGATCTCATGGCATCCAGCCACTTCACAGAGTCACCACTCGTGATAGCTTGCTGAAAACTGATAGGATCATCATCATCCATGATGCAGTCTTCTCCGTCACCATCAATGAGGAAACCGTAGTACCTCTCCGGTGGGCGAGAAGTCCTACCAGACCTACGGAGTGGCTGAGGTTCTTCAGTTTCTATTGCAACAGCCGGTTCAACCAAGTCGTCATTTGTAGTTTGTGTCTCTAGAACCTCTTCTAGATCCACCACATTGCCATCATCTTTATCTGTGAAAAACTTTTTTTCCAAGAATGTGGCATGCTGAGAAACAAACACCTTTTGTTCCTCCTTGTGGTAGAATAGATATCCATATGAGTTCTTTGGATATCCCACAAAGTTACACATGACCGACCGTGTCTCGAGTTTGTCCGGATTCTGCTTTTTAACATAGGCCGGGCAACCCCAAATCTTAATTCTCTTAAGAGATGGTCTCTTCCCATGTCATATCTCATATGGCGTGGTAGACACGGCTTTGGTTGGAACCCTGTTCAGTAAAAACACTGCAGTCTCCAATGCATGCCCCCAAAATGAGACGGGTAACTCAGCATCACTCATCATGGATCGGACCATATCTAATAGGGTCCTATTCCGTCGTTCAGACACACCGTTGTGCTGTGGTGTGTAAGGAGGAGTGAGCTGAGAGAGAATCCCATTCTCTTTTAGGAAGTTTGCAAATTCTGTACTAAGGTATTCCCCACCTCGATCTGATCGAAGCATCTTGATACTCAAGCCGGTTTGTTTTTCTACTTTTTGTTTATATTCAATGAATTTCTCGAAAGCTTCGGACTTGTGCTTTAATAAAAATACATTGAGAAATCGTCAGTGAACGTAATGAAGTATGAAAAACCGCCTCTAGCCTGTGTAGACATTGGACCACATACATCACTATGTATGAGTCCTAGGAGCTCGGTAGCTTTTTCTCCGTGTCCGGTAAACGGAGTTTTGGTCATTTCACCCTTGATACAAGACTGGCAAGTCGCATAAGATTTATATTCAAAAGGGTTTAAATATCTATCTTTGTGTAACTTGTTTAGTCTTGTTTCGTTAATATGACCAAGTCTACAGTGCCAAAGAAAAGCTTCATTTATTTCTGAAAGTTTTCTTTTCTTAGTGTGTTGTATACTGAAAACTGTGTGTTGATTTAGGACGTATATCCCGTTATTAAGTGTACCATACCCAACCAACATTTGATTTAGGTGAATGTTCATAACATTGTTCTGCAATACAAAATTATATCCTTCATTGTCTAACAAAGAAACAGATATTATATTACATAGCATACTTGGTACAAAATAACATGGGTTCAAAACCAATATACACCCAGATGGCAACCCCAAATGATACTCTCCTACTGCGACTGTATGTACATTGGAATCATTTCCAACGCGGAGAGTATGGTCACCTGTCTTCAAAACTTTGTTATTTCTCAGCCCCAGCATAGAATTGCAAATGTGAGAACCTGAACCGGTATCTAATACCCAGGAAGCAGAGTTTATTGAAAAACAGTTTTCTGTCACAAACACACCTGAAGCGGAAGCATCCCCATGCTTCTTCTTAAGGTTCAAGTACTCCGTACAGTTGCGCTTCCAATGTCATGTCTTGTGGCAATGAAAACATTCACATTTCCCCGAGTCTCCAGCTTTGGACTTTTCCTTTCCCTTCACCTTTTTAACTCCACCCTTAGGATTGGTGGGCTTCTTCTTTTTCTTTCCCTTGGCCTTAGCTTTTGGGCGAGAAGAGGAAGATTGTCCAATAGTCATAACGGGATTCACTGATTTCATAGTGCTCTCTGCACTCCTTAACATATTAAGGAGTTCAGGTAGCTCCTTCTCCATGCTGTGCATGTTGAAGTTAACTATGAATTGAGCAAAGGTGGAGGGGAGGGACTGCAGAATAATATCCGTATATTGTTCATTGTCCATTGTTCATCCAAGGTCCTCAAGCTCTTCTATAAGAGCTATCATCTTCAGAACATGGTCTCCTACCGGTGTGCCAGGGGCCATTCGCATCTGAAACAATTTCTTTGATGCTTCGTATCGTAATACGCGGGATTGCTCTCCATACAACTCCTTTGTATGGAGGAATATGGTTTGAATATTCTCGTGCTGCTTTTGATGTGTATTATCCATCGATGCAAGCGCGAGGCATTTGGCCGTGGCACAGTCAGCATCCCATGTCTTGTGGACTTCAATATCCGCAACTGAGGATTTTGGGCCTGGGACGGGTGGGGCTGGAGCCGTGAGGACATATGATACTTTATCATAAGTCAAGGCTATTTTCAGATTTCTCAGCCAGTCTTTATAATTGGTCCCATTCAGTTTGTTTTTATCTAGTAGAAGCTTGAGTCCAGTCATTGGTATCTGCCATTAAGAGAGAGAAAAGAATACACTCAGCGAAAGCTCTTGCATAGATCAGATTGGTTATTATCTTGTCTAATCGATGTCTCCCACTGCTTTAATCAAGTTTTTCTTTCAAACCTTAAAAAGAAAACTAGCCAGGATTAATTACAGTCTACAACTTCGCTAACCGTTCAGCCAGGCCAGTGTCGATACTTGAGGGAGGTTCCCCGTGCTTTCGCACGGACCTAATTAAAGTAAACCTTATTTTCCCAGAGGCGTAGCCCCGTTAACACCTTTCTAGACACCTAATGAGTTAGCTAATTGTAAACTGCAAAACTCTCCTAGGAGCAACTATTGCCCACAGTGGGATCGGGATCCAACCATCATATGGAAGGTATGCAATCTCATTGCAAATCTCAACACTTGAAATTCCCGATACGATTTTTACCCCTAGTACCTATGACCTTGGCTATGGTCAACAAATCACAAGTACTAGTCAAGTTCAGCCCGTCATTTCTTGATTAATCAGACCCGTTTACATGACCCTTGGCTAAGGTCAACAAAGTTATATACCCGTCCTAATTAATCTGCATCATATGCATTGTAGGAAGACATCACTTAGCTACCGTACACTACGCCTTGGCTAATCAACAAACGTAGCACGAATACTAAATACTCTACTTCCTAAAATGACGGAGGGTTGCGAATGATTTTTAAGAAAATCTTTAACGCTTTGAACTTGATATCGTCGTAGAATCAAATGGTTTTCAAAAGGAGTGGCTTGTGCTCCGCAGTTTTGAAATATAGCTTTTTCATAAAGAGCCGAGTGGTTTTCAAATCTGATTCTACAACATCTTTTTAGGTTTATTTTCTTTACATTAATCATATTAATGTAATCCCATCATTTAAGTCCTTAAGCCAATCACAGAAAAAGAAACGAAAATAACACGTACGCATATGCCATCCGCATTCGCCGCAATGTTCCGTTATGCACCGTTAGGTTACTTAACTAACGGCATACCGGGACGGGACTAGCGCGGGTGTAAAACATAAGCAACGTCTACTATATATCTCATATATAATATATCATTCGTCTCAGATATCACAGAACACAGGCAGCAGAAACATATATATAATGTGGGATATACTAGGACGTCCGTATTTAGTATTTAGCCAATAATAGAAAATACGGATTCCACAGTAGCGATGAATAGCCAAGCCCACACCCCTAGACCCCTACGAGAGCGGCAAGCGACCCTACCAATCCTGGAGTTTAGGAGACCCGGTCTCGACTCCTCGAGATGGCCTCCCACTGAACCCCAGAACCCGGTCACTTGTGCTCCCCTCCTTGGGTCTATCCTAATGCGGAAAAGTAAATAATATACAACACTGGTGACATCAACCTCAACCCGGAAGTGCCCCAAATAAAAGAATATTACATTACATTTGAATTTACATGAATGAAAATATAAAACTCTCATCTCACATAAAAAAAATCCCGGCTATTCGATCGCAACAGTCCTGCACATCATATCTCAGCAACACATAATATCATATATCATCAACGTAAGTAAGTATGCGTACCCCGATTGTCGTTGATGTATAGCAACGAAACCGGCAATATCGAACATACTACACTTACGGTCACAGAAAAGAAAGTGTAAAACTATTTGGAATCCACATTCTCTTTAGACATCATAAATGCGAAATATCACATACTTCGTATTTCATGCCTAAATTATATGAATTCCACATATTGTATCACATTCCAGATAAATAGACAGTACTAAAGTTTTCGAACGAATGATCAAATACCCAAAATTCCCTAAAGCTCAACACTTGAGCGGAGTTCAAAAACCCGGAGTGTGACACAGTAGTAGCGGTCCAGCCGTAGAAGGGTCAAGCCAACGCCTCACATGTGGCACGCCGTACTGCCCCAAACCCTAAGGTTCAAAGGGCAGTTCAAGACGGTCACATAATCGAGTTAAGGTTTGTTGTCTTCTAGAGGGTCCACCACAGAACTTGCACGTATCTCCGAAAGATTTAAACCCCGTGAAAAGTGAGCAAACGACACTCGTTCGAACAATTCAATACTTTCTAATTATCCGGAAAAACATGAAGTTAAAATTCCGATCGAATCAATGAACTCAAAACAATCTCCAGAACTAACAGCACTAAATTCAGATTAAAAATACTCCAAAAATATACAAGCAGATAACAAAATTACTGTACAAATACGACACTATGATGCTTTAGTACGGCCGCGGAACGGCGGCCCAAGCAGGCTATTGCCGCGGTTCCGCGATGGAATATACTGTTCATGGTATCGTTTTTTACAGTTGTCCTTAGATTTACCTGCTGAATTTTTTGCATATTTTTAATTCTCAAAAATAACAGATTTTAAAAAATGTCCAGAGAGTGTCCCAAAATACCGTATTTCGGTTCGATCAGAGTTTTTACTTCGCTAAAGTATCGCCTAATGTTCTAGGTCGGCTCTGATACCAATGTTAGGTTTACCTAGCACCCTATGAAAGGTTTGGAAGCATCACATGTACCAAAGATTAGATTTTTATGGTGCTAAGTAAGCATAAAAAGGATCTATCCTAGAAAAATTAGGGTTTCATAACATTACAAGTAACAAAGGCTAGGGTTTTTAGAGTACAACCTATTCTTGACTCCTTGGCCACTTGAGAGTTGGAAAACGGTTAGCTTGAGGTCTTCTAGCGTCCACGACGATCCACCCGAAGCTCTTTTGTCCAAGCTTGCAACTTCACTTTATCAAGAGAATGAAATGAAGCTAACACTCCAAACAAGTGGGCAAGACTTGTGTAGAATGGTGTTGTGGTTCTCTTTCTCACTTCAAAATCCTATCTTGATGAGTGTTTTGCTCACTATAGAAATCTAGAGAGCAAAAGAAGAAGGAGGAAGAAGATGATGGCTTTTTTGAACAAGAGTAAAAGATTAACCCTTGTGAAGAAAATGGAAAATATATCTATATATATTTTCCATCTTCATCTCAAACCATGGTTATCTATTATGGATATTTATTTTACTTTAGTTAAAACACAAGAGAAAGATTAAATCATGGTTAATAAGTAGGTGAACATGGTTAGGTCAAAATAAGAGTGTAGAAACTAATCCATGAAATAATGTTTTCTCTTTTCTTTTGTTTTAACATAAATAGAAATAATAATCCATAATATAAACCATGGTGTGAGTCTTATATTGCCACCATTTTCAATGTATAAACAACCATGAAGGATGATGTATGTATGTATGTGTGCATGCACATCCATATGTGCATGAATCAAGAAAGAATGCATACATGCATGCATACATCAAAAATACAAGAAAGGATTTCAAGTGAGAAACTAATGGTTAAATGATAAATCAACACTTGATTTATCAATCCGGCCATATCACATACGACCCAAGCAAAAGCAAGCCGCCCGATTAATATACGGTATCGCATACGCGCATTTTAACCGGGTTCATGCACATATCGCATACGCGCACCACAACGTTTCGCCTGGACTAGGTAACTCCTTTATGGGACTCTAAGACTCGTCAATACGCCGGTAGTGGGTGATGATCATATCAAGCACCCCCAAGCCGCAAGCGGTCAGCTAAACGTAACGGCCACCCGGGTATTAAGCGATCAGAAGAAAACAAGCGAACCTGCTACAACTCCTGTTAGTTATATTTATGCCCTAGAGGCCATTACTGTACATACGATGCATATTGTAATGGATGCTTGGACATATATAGGGAGGACTTTCTTGCTCGACATGATAGTATGCTATCTGGTTGTACTTTATCTTAACATGTACTCTGATTGTCTCTATATTACATGTTGATAAAGCCCTTAGGATATGTACTCGACTACTGGGACTATGATGAGATCATACTAGTGGGGCCACGGTAGTCGACGAGTACATCCTATAATTGTTCCTAGTCGAGGGTGTATCGAAACGGGGCATCGATACACCATAGTAGACTAGCGTATACGCATCTTGACCCATATGATGGGCGATGGATGATCACATATCCATCGGTGTTTGACATCAAGGATGGTGTACGGGTGCTCAGTGGAGACTGGGTACACTGGACGGACTCGCCGAGAACTCCCAGATGGTATTATACCTTACGTCAGATGGCAGTTCTCTGGTGACACTGGTGCAAGTTAGTCTGTATACCCGAGATCGTCATAGAGTCTTGTGTGATTCCCACTGTGCTTTGATTTCCACCTTACCACGTCCAAGAGGGCAGGCAAAACGGTGATTTTTGGGTACAGTCCCGAATCACATTGAGGCAATGAGCGATAGGAGGGGTTTCGTCTCTCCCGGTATAGGGAGTTGATGTTGCGCAGTGCTCGATTGGCTATAACAGGAAGTCCTTGGCCAAGGCTGCTTTAGGGATTTACTGGTAAGTGTTACCAGTAGTTTCTCGACCCGTTATGAGCCTCATATCGACACGACTTATCGAGTTATTGGGGTCTGACGTTTACCACCCCCAGGCGAGATATGCGACATATCAGACGAACAGACCGGACTGTACGGTAGTGTTACTGGTTGGATTCATAGGAGTGTGAGCGGGCTTGCTCGTTGATCTTCTGATCGCTCAATACCCGGGTGGCCGTTATGTTTAGCAGACCGCTTGCGGCTTGTGGGTGTTTGATATGATCATCACCTACTGCCGGCGTATTGACGAGTCTTTAGAGTCCTACACAGAGGTTTCCTGGCTCAAGCGAAACGAAATAGGAGCGCATATGAGATATGTGCGGGACCGAGAATAATACCAGTATGTGATACTATTCTCGCGATTTGTGACATTGATCGGTTGTATACGATATAGCCGGGTTATCGGATCAAGTGTTGATTCGATAAGTTGTTACTATTGATATTAGTCGGTTGTATAATATATGACCGGATCGTTAAATCAAGTGTTGATTTAATGATTTAATGTATAATTATATATTTGATATATTACTTTACATTAACTAGTATTGGTTCACTTAAGATTGATTTTCTCACTTGAATGTGCACATTGTTTATATGTGATATATGCAAGTGTACATGTTTGTATCATGCTTGATGATACAAACAAGTTGTGTGTATGAGACTTGAACCAACTCAAGGTTAAAATTAGGGTTTACTATTTTCCTAGCATATAACAAAAGAGTGTGACTTTGGTCAAAGTTATCAAGCTTCATGAAGCTTGATAAACATTGACAAAGTCAACTCTTTTGTCATTTGTTCAAGATATTAGTTAACCCAACCCTTAACCTAATGCTTTGGTTAATTCTCTACATGAGTTAAGCATGAGGGCTTAACTCAACCATTGTGCCATTATTTATTGGATAAGTTTCATTTGGATTAATTCATATGATTCTTTTCTTCTTCATCATCTTCATCAAGCTCACAAAAGCTTGAGAGCTCCAACGGTGCCATGAGAAAAAGAATGAGAAATCCAATTCTAAAGTGAACCCACTTCCTATTTCTTCATCCTCTACTACTTGCCATGTAGTATAGGGTGTTCTCTTCACAAAGTTTTTGACCAAGTGAAGGAATAGCTTGAGTTTGAGTCTTCCCGACGTAGATCATCTTCGGCCTCGAAGTCAATGACCTAGCCTGATCATTTCTCCGACGAAACCATCGCTAGAGTCCGGGATCCCAATGATCGCAGCGGAGGGACGTCAACACGGAGCTAAAGAAGTGGAGGACCGGATCTACAAAGGTTGTAATCCCTTTCACTTAGTAGCAAAGTTGTTTGCTAGCTTTTCTTTTCGCCTAATCTCTAGTTAACGATCTAGTTTAGGGTTTCTCGGCACCGGAAAATTTGAATTTGGCATGGTTGATGCCTTGTGGAACCTTGTGAGCGTGCCTAGCAACCCTACAACTCCCGTCGAGCCAACCGGCAACACTACCGCACAGTCCGATCTCTTCGTCAGATATGCTGCATATCGAGTCTAGGGATGGTAACGTCGACCCCAATAACTCAATAAGTCGTGCCAGTGAATGGTCTATAATAGATCGAGAAACTACTGATAACACTTATCAGTAAATCTCAGCAGCCCTGGCCAGGGACTTACTGATATAACCAGTCGAGCACAGCACATCATCAACTCCCAATACCGGGAGAGACGAAACCCCTCCAATCGCTCATCGCCTTCGTGTGTCTCGGGACTGTACCCAACGGCCACCTGTTTGCAGTAGAGCCGTGGTGGGGTGGTAATCAAAGTACAGTGGGAGAGCACATAAGACTCTATGACGATCTCGGGTCTACAGACTAACCTGTACCAGTGTCACCTGAGAACTGCTATCCGACGATAGATATAATTCCATATAGGACTCTCGGTGAGTCCGTCCAGTGTACCCAGTCACCACTGAGCACCCGTATATGATCTTGATGTCAAACATTGATGAATGTGGGAACATCCATCGCCCATCATATGGGTCTAGTATCATATACGCTAGTCTACTCTGGTATATCAATGCCCCGTCTCGATACACCCACGACTAGGGACATTTCAGGATATGCTTATAAACTACAGATGTCCCACTAGTATGATCTCTATCATAATCACTGTAGTCAAGCCAATATCCTCAGGGCTTTATCAACATGTATGAATGAGTAAAAAGCATGATCAAATCAACATGTCAGATAAAGAAGAACCAGATAGCATACTATCATGTCGAGCAAGAATGTACACGGAATATATATATATATATATATATATATATATATATATATATATATAAATACATCCACTATCACATAATGGCCTCTAGGGCATACATATATCCAACACCAAGTATTGACCAAAAGGGACGTCGATGAGCGAACCCATCCTGACACCCTACTGAGCATGTCAGTGACAATATCCGCACAGTCCGGTCCGTTCGTCTATGAGTATCGCAAAGCGGGCCTAGGGGGTTGGTAAAAGTCAGACCCCAAAAAGCGGTACAAGTCGTGTCGGAGTGTAGCCCAGAACACCCTGAGATACTACTGGAATACCTACCAGTAAATCTCCTGCCTCGGCCGAGGGCTTTGTGTGATGGCTCTCCTAGACACAGCGTGACCTCACTCCCAATACCGGGAGAGACGAACCCCTGCAGATCCGCTCACTGCCTCCATGTGGCTCGGGACTGTACCCAACTAAAACCTGTTTGCACGACTCTTTTGAGCCGTGGTAGGGTAGTAATCAAAGTACAGTGGGAACTCACACGAGACAAATGACGATCCCAGGTCGATGAACTAACATGTACACATGTCACCAGGGAACTGCTATCTGACGTCAGGTATAAGACCAACTAGCATGTTATCGGCGAGTCCTGTCCGGTGTACTCATAACCCAATGAGCACCTGTATACATCTAAGGTGCACCAACTGACACCGGTGGCTTGTGAGACCAGCCACCGCCCCTCGTCGGGGTCTCGACTGTATACACTACTCTACTCTGGAGTATCGATGCCCTGTCTCGAAATTCCCACGACTAGGGACCTTTTAAGGATGTGCTTATAGACCCCAGCTCCCACGTATATGATCGCCATCATACTGCTGGCCGTCAAGCGAGAATCCTAAGGGCCCTATCAACGCGCAATAGTGACCTGTAAGGCCACCTAAAGCAGTACACGATGATAAAGATAAACCAGATAGCATACTATCATCTTGAGTAAGACTGTCCTGCCGGTATAGGTCCTCCCTCAATCATTTCAATCACGTGCCTGTGATCCAATAATTGACTCTGAAGGCACTATCTCCAACAATCTCCCAGTTGCACTCAAGGCTAATTATTGCGATGTCGCATACTCACAGCCCGTGTGATACCGAACACCCAACTCCTCTACTAGTCAGTCTCACAAAGCTGGTTTGCGAAACTATTGCGTTCGAGGAATAGCCTCAGTGAGTGGATCCGCCCTAATGTTTCTTTCTATGTCTCTCTTTATCTCAAGTTCGCGGAGAAACCCATCTCCCGAAATGAGTAATACCTGTCTTAGAATATGTCTGGATGTCTAATGGGACCTAGTTCATAAATGAACTCCAAATCCAAACTTCTTAGACTGTATCGTCAACTGAACTTAATCAGTATCCTGCGCCATGCCTCCCTCGGTATCCGCCAGGACCACCTGTCCAAAATACTGCCCCTCGTCAGAAGGAAAACTAAAACTCTGACAGCCTCTCTGTCATCCAGGTCACCTTAGAAGCCCGGAATGATAACTGTCTCCCGAATGAGGCTGTCGTTATCATATCCCTAGAACATCCACTTATGTTCTAAAACCGCTTCCGAATGTTTCTCCGGGATTGGATCAATATCAACTTATTGCAGCTCGTGCAAAAACAACATCTGGTGTGGTACTTGACATCTCATGATTGACTCAATTGCCTAAGCAAGTGATCTGCCAATCATGCACATCCCTCTCCCCTTTAGTCAGTAAGACACCTTTAGAGAGGGTGACTCCATCACCTGCAGGTACACTACCGTGCCAGGAGTCGTCCATTCTAAAACACCTTTAGAATGCTGTCTAAATACCCAGATTGGGAAACTACCCAAATCTAGATCTAAAACCATAGATCCAGTAACCAGAATGTTTGATATAATATCCAAGTCCTTTGTGGAGAAACCATTGTGTGACAACCAAAGTATAACCGATCGTAGTATAGGAATTTCACTTCCTACTCTGTGTATGTCATCCAAATACCAGGACATCACACTCTACTACCTTCTTAATAGATCCATCCCCTATTCTGATGAAGTCAAACTTATGACTGTCACATCAGAAATAGATGATCTATCTCCGCTATATCTGCTTTAGTCTATAAATAGACATAAGCCACATGTCCACCAATGCTTCCGCTGCTCCCACTGACTACGACAACCCTCTGACAGAGTCATACACACGTGCACTTCTAAATCTAGTTTAGAACGACGCTATACTCATCCTCCTGCCGGGTCTCACAGTCTGGAACAACAGCAAAGGCAAGCCTGGGTAAACAAGAACCTCCCTGTCACCTTCCTTGAGCATACCGAAGTACCTCTCGAGTGCCTGAGGTTACCCACCTTTTCTGCGGAGTGGCCAATGGAATGTCAAACCAGATTGAATCTTTAGGTTCTTATCAAATTTTCAGTAATCGTTTGCGGTTCTGGAATCACTTCCAGTTCTACCATACTCCCACTATTGTTTTCTGAAAAAATCCATTTTTATTAAAACTGTGGCGAGTCAAGAACAATATCACTATTGATCTTCCAGATGGTAGAAAGTCAACCCTCGTCATAGCCCGGGTCAACCCACAAACAGCCATTACAGAAACGTGCCTTGAGTTGTCTAGAGTCTGGTTTTAAGCATAAGCTGGACAACTCCCCGTACCTTAACAATGTCAAGATATGAATTGTTCTTTATCCAATACAGAAACAGAGGCACTAATTTAATTGAACCAGATTCAAATCATGCAGCTGTCTCCAGTGCATGTCAACTAAATGGAAAAAGGCCAATCAGCGTTACTCAGCTTAGAAGTGCTTCCAATTATGAGTAACCTGAAAGAGAAACAAGTTTCTCAAAACTATTAACTGAATACCATACACAAGTATCTACATCTTCAATCAGCTTCAAGAATCCCGATACTTGCAATACCTGGTTCTCTACTTTACTCTTATACCTATAACTTCTCAAAACTCAGACCTTGTGTTTCTACGAAACACTTATCTAAGAACTGGAGAAGTCATAAGTAAACCGAATATAGTACGAGGACCAACCCCTCTGTCCTAATGGACACTGGACAACATACAATACTCTGTATAAGTCCTCTGAGTCTAATAACTCATTCCCTGTGTGTCGTAGGTTGAAAACTGTACCTATGGTAAGAAGAATTACACCGTTGTTTAATGCTCATTACCTAATCATTCACTGATATAGGTAAATGTCATGGACATAATTTCAAAAAGGTATATCTCACTCTATAAAAATAGACGTACAGATATATCAATTTGAAATTGGTGCACAACAACGGATATTCAAAACCAAATATTTGCCGTCCGGCAAACTAACCAGGTGATTTCCTCAAATATCACCAATTACAACGAATTCCGATATAATGAGAATGATCACCTAATTCCCAATAACTTACTCCCACTCATCATCTGTAAAACCATACAGATGTGAGAATCATACCTGGTAAATACATACCCTGGAGCAAGGGCTAATTGGGAAATCAGTTTTCTTTTAACAGTACACAGTGAAACTGAAACATTGAAATGTTTCGTAGGGGTATCCTGGTATTCCTAGTAATGCCTCTTCCATTATCCAGATTCACAACTGTAACCGTATATTTCTATGCCATCTCTCCACATCCCTTCATATGTCTTTAGTCATTACCTTCTGTACACCCTCTTAGGCTAAATGGTTTTCTTCCTTCCCTACCGTTCGGCACCAGCCTATGGTTTTGAAGAAGACTATCCAATAAGCGTAATGGGTGTAATGTCCTAATCCTAGGAGCACTCGGAACACGAGAGAACGTGAAGATAAATGACACCTGAATAAACCTTATTCATATTTCTCCTGAACCAGAATCCATCCCCGAACTGGAACAAGTTCCTTTCGAGTTCGTATATAACCATACGATGGAGTATCCAATAAACTGTGGATCTTCGTAGTGATACGGAGTGTCCTGGAGAAATACAAAGGTGAAGTGGGAGTGGTAATGAAATACTTGGTTTGGTCGTGAATAGCAGTCGCAATTTACTTTGCCCTCTTACTAATCCCTTAATATGTCTTTACTTAATACCTTCTGTACACCATCGTTATGCTAATTTGTTTTCTTCATTGCCCACCGTTCGACACCAGCCTAAGGTTTGGAAGAAGACAATCCAATTTGCGTAATAGGTGTACTATCTCCTAAACCAAGGAGTACTCGCAACATGAGAGAAGGCAAAAGGAAAAGACAACTGAATAGTCATATCCGTTTTCTCCATAACCGGAAACCATTCTCGAATAAATTCCTTCGAGTTCATATATAACCATACGATGGTTTTATCCAATGGAAGTGGACGTTCGTAGTAATACGGGGTGTCCTGGAGAAAAGGGTAAAAGTAGGAGTGGCAATGAGGTTTACAACTCTGACAATCCAAAAGTCAGTGTTTAAGAAGGTTCGGTTAATTTTGGTCACTGAGTCATAGTCTTAGGATCGGGTCATGGTCGCTGCCGAAGAGAGAGAGAAAAGAAACACTCAGCGTGCACTCTAACCTAGATCAGAATGGTTACCAATTTATCTAATTTGGAAACCTCCCACTGTGACGTCAAATTCTCCTCCAAACCTGAAAGAAGAATTAGTCGGGATCACCCGAGGAGTAAACCAACTCATCAGTGGGAATCGGGATCCAACTATCATCGCATGATAATGTGATGGAATCCACTCACGTTATCACACTCCAGAAGGTATGCGTATATCTGGCAAGTTTCAGTTTCTTTAGAAACTCCCGATGTGTGTTTTTACCCCTAGGACCCAAGTGACCTTGACGGAGTCAACAAATCAAAGAGTCCTAGTCAAGTTCAACCCGTCATTTTCTGGATTGTATTAAACCCACCCGTACGTGCCCTTGACGGAGTCAACAAGGCCTCACGACTGTCCTAACCAATCCCATTTATGCAACAAACAAGCACCACTTAGCTACCGAACACTACGTCTTGACGGAGTCAACAAACGCAGCACGAATACTAAATAATACCCGTAAGAAATGACGGAGGGCTACGTCTAGTTTTTGGCGAAAAACTTTTAACGTAATGAACTTGATATCGTTGAAGGAACTGCATAACTTTTTATAAAAATATAGTGACGAAAACCTTTGCTAAAGAGGTCACTCCCGGTGAAGAGATCTCGGCTCTTTCCCCGTAGAATGAGGTGCAGGATATTCCAACTGAATACCACGATGCAAAGCAAAAGTAATCGGCTATAGTGAAGTTATTACCTTGATGCAAACTTCTGTCTAAGGGGTCACTCCCGGTGAAGGGATCTCGGTCCTTGTCTCGTCGACTGAGGTGCTGGATATTCATAACCGAATATCACTGTGCAAAACAAAAGTGAACGTCCTTGCAATAACAGCTTTTTGAAAAATTGTTCCAACAACATCATAATAGGTTTGTTTAGCTTGCATTGATCCGAATCAATGCAGTCCCATCAATTGATCACACCAATAAAGAACGAAAATACGATGTACGTATATGCCATCCGCATTCGCCACTGGGTCCCGTCATCACCCGTTAGGTTACTTAACTAACGACAGAGCGGGGACTGGACTAGCGCGGATGCAAAACATATACAATATCTACTAGTATATATATCAATATATAATATTCGCTCAAGGCGTGATAAAATGCAACATCACAGAAATGTAATAAGCATCACAGAACAATACAGATATATGGGATCCCCGGGTTTCATAGAGCCGCTACTGAAACCCGACGTTCCCCTGGTGGTGTGGATAGCCTGTGCAATGAAATCCTAGACCCCTACGGGCGCGGCAAGTTACCCGCCAAAACCTGAAGCGAGGCAGCCCCCTTCAGCAACGTGAATGGACCACCCAGCACTTCACGGAATCCGGTAACTTGGGCACCCTTCCTGGGTCAACCTGTACCCCCTACAAGTGCGGCGAATAGCCCGCCAATTCTAGAGTAAAGCCCCCTCCGTCTCAATACCATGAGATGCGGACTCGCTGCCCTCTAGAACCCGGCTATCCGTGCACCCCTTCTTAGGGTAATCCTAGTACAGAAAGTAAAATATACATACAACGGGTACATCGACCTCATCCCGGTCGTGCCCCAAAAGAATAATATACAAACGGGCAGTGACGGCAGTCCACATGTCGGACGCTCGCCCCTCAATATCAAATGTACATAATAAACCAAACTGTACTAACATTGCATCCAGGGTATCCCCCACGACCAATCCGCAAAATCACAGCACAACACGGAACATCAACGTGAATGTCGCGTTCGCAAATCCGTCTAAAAGGGCTATAGCAGTTAGACAAGATTTACCGATCAAGTGACATTCACGGTCGCAGATATAATGTAAATACTGTGAACTAACATGTTTAAAATTTTCAATCGACTAAATTTTCCCAAGTGGGCCCCAAGCACAACTGTAGCACTCAAAGAAAATCTGGGCCAAAAAGAATATTCCAGAAACCCCATTTTCAAACCAGAAGCCCACTGTAAAAATTTGATGCCATGAACAGTCAAGATAGCGGCGGAACCGCGGCCAATGCGTGGGTTTGGCCGCGGTTCCGCGGTGGAATAATGACGTCACGCGACCAAATTTTCACAGAATGCTTATAATTCCCTGCACGTGTTTCTGCAATGTACTGAAAAAAATTTCAAGCCAAAAATAAATCGACAGAAAACTGATGCATGAAAAACGCGGTTTTTGGAAAATCCGATCGATCGAACTTGTAAACATGTTAGAGCAAGCTAGACTAGGTTAATGGCGTGGCTCTGATACCATGTAAGTGCACGGCGGCGCCCCGGCCGACAATCAAACGCCGGAATGCGGAAACGAAACTTTTTACAAAACTTGTAAACCGGCACCACCGCGCACTTTAAACCCGGATCTGGCCATTAACATAGTCCTAGCTAACTAGAAGAAAGGGTAGAGAGATATACCGAGCGATCCGTGTCCTTCGGTCTTCTCGTCGTCGTCCCGATCTCCCCGCGGAATCTCCGGTCTTCATCTCCTCGTCGGAAGGGCACCACATCGTCGGGTTCTTTTACGGGCTCCCACCTCTGGACCGAGACAACTCGGCCAAGAAGTTGGCGAGTCGACGTGTCCAAGAATGCTGTAGGATATCTGTAGAACTCATGTCTCATGGGGTTGTATGAAGTTGCCCTTTTTAGTAGAGATGAAGGAAAAAGCTTTTTGGAGAGAGTTAGGAATTTTGTTGCAAGCCTAGAATGAGAAGAATATTTTTCCACCATGAAAAATAAATGAATCCCCTCTCCCCTCAAAGTGGCCGGCCCCATGATGAATGAGAAAGGTGGTAAAAATCAAGGGGGGATGAGAAGCAATAATACAAGAGAGAGAGAGAGAGGTGATGATTAAAAATTATCATCACAACAAAGTCCATACTCATAAACCCATCACTCTCATCACAAAAGTCAAGCCATCATGAACTCATGAAGTCAAAGGAAGCTAGAATCATCATGAAGCAACAATTTACAAAAACCACCCTCCACAATGCTAATTTGCACATTTGGAAATAAGCCCCTCTCCACCAAAATTCAGCCAAAGAAAGATACAAAGGAAAATGGCCGAAACGGAATGCAAACTGGCAACTTCAAAAACTGATCCCGTAATAAATTACAGGAAAACCCCGCTACTGTATATACATACCCGTATTTGTATTCCGACCAAATACAAATACAATGAGAAAAAATCTACACTGTACAATACTAGGATCCGACTTAAACCAAAGCCCGCTAGTATTATCTGTCCGATCATGATCCGTGCAATACCGCACGTATATGATCGAACCCTGCCATATCTCCATACGGTCTCTACAGCGTTTCGCCCGAAACTTGAGAAAACGGTCTGTGGGGGACTCTAAAGACTCGTCAATCCCTTGGCTGTGGATTTAACCACTAGCACGTCAGAGGTATTAGCCATACGTAACGGGCTACCAGGTATTGACCAAAAGGGACGTCGATGAGCGAACTCATCCTGACACCCTACTGAGCCTGTCAGTGACAATATCCGCACAGTCCGGTCCGTTCGTCTATGAGTATCGCAAGGCGGGCCTAGGGGGTTGGTAAAAGTCAGACCCCCAAAAGCGGTACAAGTCGTGTCGGAGTGTAGCCCAGAACACCCTGAGATATTACTGGAATACCTAGCAGTAAATCTCCTGTCTCGGCCGAGGGCTTTGTGTAATGGCTCTCCTAGACACAGCGCGACCTCACTCCCAATACCGGGAGAGACGAACCCCTGCAGATCCGCTCACTGCCTCCATGTGGCTCGGGACTGTACCCAACTAAAACCTGTTTGCACGACTCCTTTGAGCCGTGGTAGGGTAGTAATCAAAGTACAGTGGGAACTCACACGAGATAAATGACGATCCCAGGTCAATGAACTAACCTGTACACATGTCACCAGGGAACTGCTATCTGACCAACTAGCATGTTCCCGGCGAGTCCTGTCCGGTGTACTCATAACCCAATGAGCACCTGTATACATCTTAGGTGAACCAACTGACACCAGTGGCTTGTGAGACCAGCCACCGCCCCTCGTCGGGGTCTCGACTGTATACACTAGTCTACTCTGGAGTATCGATGCCCTGTCTCGAAACTCCCACGACTATGGACCTTTTAAGGATGTGCTTATAGACCCCAGCTCCCACGTATATGATCGCCATCATACTGCTGGCCGTCAAGCGAGAATCCTAAGGGCTCTATCAACGCGCAATAGTGACCTGAAAGGTCACCTAAAGCAGTACACGATGATAAAGATAAACCAGATAGCATACTATCATCTTGAGTAAGACTGTCCTACCGGTATAGGTCATCCCTCAATCATTGCAATCGCGTGCCTGTGATCCAATAATTGACTCTGAGGGCACTATCTCCAACAGATTGTTGCATATGTATGCCCTAGAGACCTATATTGTATAGTATGCTAGGGATATGTATGTACAGGACAATTTTGCTCAGTTATATAGTATACCATTTGGGTTTTCTTTAGCTGAACATGTGTATTTGTTTTTCTTGCTATTTTGTATTGCTTATACATATTGATAAACACTAGTTACAGTGGTATACTATTTTGGTTTGTTTTTATCTTAGCATGTGCATACGTTATACTCGATATCACATATGGCTGATACATGTTGATAAAGCCCATAGGATTTTGCTTGACTACCAGCGTTATGATGGTGTCATACTTGTGGGGGATGGGTAGTCCATAAGCACATTCTTAAATATCCCAAGTCGCAGGAGCATCGAGACCGAACATCGATATTCCAGAGTAGACTTATGTATACATTTCTAGACCCCGACGAGGGGCGGTGGTTGGTCCCATATCCATTGGTGTGATCACCTAAGATTGTATACAGATGCTCACTGGAGGTGAGTACACTGGACGACTCACCGAGAACTTCTAGATGGTATTATACCTATCGTCAGATAGCGGTTCTCAGGCGACATGTGTACAGGTTAGTCTTTATACCTGAGATCGGCATTTGTCTCGTATGAGTTCTTACTGTACTTAGATCACTACCCTACCACGGCTCTACTAAGTTATGCAAACAGGTTTTTATTGGGTACGGTCCCGAGCCACATGGAGGCAGTGAGCGATTGTCAGGGATTCGTCTCTCCCGATATTGGGAGTCGATATCGCACTGTGTCCGGTTGGCCAAAACCATAAGACCTTTGCCAAGGCAGTTGAGATTTACTTATGGTTAGATCAGTAGTTTCTCAGATCGGTCCTGAACCACATCAACACGACTTATCGGGTTATTAGGGCTCTGAGGTTTGCCAACCCCCAGACCCGGTATGCGATACTCTTAGACGAAGAGACCGGACTGTACGAAGATTGTTACAAATAGGCTCAGTAAGGGTTCAGATGAGTTTGCTCGTCAGCCTTCTTTTCGACAGGTATCTGGATAGCCGTTACGTACAGCTAGTGCCGCTGACGTGCTTGTGGTTAAACTCACTGCCAGCGTACTGTCGAGTCTTTAGAGTCCCACACAGAGGATTTTCCTAGTTCAGACAAAACGATGTAGAGACCTATGTTTATACATACAGGATTCCGATTAAATACGTGTACCAGTTACGTGGAATTTAATCGGACAGTTTGTAATACTAATGGGCTTAGGATTAAGCCATATTATTAAATCAATTATTGATTTAATGCTAGTGTTATATTTGTAGTATTATTCTATCTCTATAGTATTCGTATTTTGATACGAATACGGGTATGTATATACGGTAGAAAGTGTTTTGTATTTATACAAAATGCATTCTAGAAGGATGACACCTCATTCTTGTATTTTCCATTTATTCTTTTATTTGGAAATGAGGTAGAGGGTTATGTGGCAAATGAGAATGGTGGAGGGTATGGCCGAGTGAATTATTAATTCATTTAAAGCTCCTATTGAAGTATGGCAACCATTTTATATTAAGGGATTCATTTTCACAAAAAGAAAAGAATTGTGCATATTTTTGGATGAAGGTTTTCATTTCCTTATTCTCATTCTCTCCTCTCAATCTCTCATCTTCCTCCTCAACCCAAACCCTCTCATGTGTTGAGAATCAAGGGTTATGAGATAGATTAAAACCACAAAACAATCTCTAAATCACCTAAATAATCTAGATTAGCAAACTAATTTATTTAGTTGCTTCATTTATGAAGTTGAAGCTTAAACCATATTCTTTCGGGTGAATCATCTAGGATTAAGAAGGCCTCCAAACAAGCTTGATCAAGGACCCTTAGGAGTACAAGATAGAAGAGTTTTGAAGACCGAAGGACACGAATCTCTTAGTATAACTTTGTTTCATAGTAGTTAAACTCATCATAATTGCTAGTTTAGGGTTATGGTTTGATCACTTGGGGTTTTGTTAATTGTGCTTACTCAAAATTTGATTTGTGTATTCCGCCTCTTTATTTCAATTGTAGAGTGAGCACAACACTTCCAAATAGCAAAGTATCATCAGCATACTGTAAGTTGATAATCTCCATTCTTGTGCCCCCAGGCCCAGGCCCTCCAAGAACCTCTTGTTCCTACATTTTTGAATCATATGTGCAACACCATCAACCACAATTGTAACAATAAGCGGTGATAAAGGATCCCCTTGCCGCAACCCACGTCTACACCGAAACTCATTTGTATCTTCGCCATTAATACAAATATTAGCAGATGCCGAGGATATCCACATCTAAATCTAATACTTCCACTTCTATGAAAAACCCTTAATGCTCTAAACACTCTAATATGCACCTCCTATCTACCATGTCGTAAGTTTTCTCGATATCTAATTTAAGGAGGTAACCCTCTTTCCCTGGCCTTCTGGAGTCTGGAATTGCCTCATTAGCTATAGCTATATCATCCATAATGAATCTCCCACCACAAAACTGGTTTGCATGTCTTTGGTAATAGCTATAACATGAATTCTTGAATAATAACGTCATCGATGAATTCTTGAATAATAACAATGTCATCGATGAAGGTTTTGGTTATATTACACAACCTTGGAAACTTGCCTAGGGTATGCTTACACAAATTCTTCAAATTTGGTTAAAGTTCAGCTTATTTACAGTATAGTGAGTAGTATAGTGAGTAATCATGGGGCAAGATCTTCACATTAGACATTGCACACAAGCGAGAGTAGTGTACCAAAGCAATATTAATCCCAATCAGCATCGAAGAAACCAGCATCCTTCATCTCAGAGTAGTATACATTCTCCAAACGTAAATCCTCCTCCTGTATCGAGCAATACAGGAAAAAAATTGAAATGAAGCAAAAAGATAAAAGAAAATGAGTAACATTATGGTAATATTGAATGGTAGCAAGTAAATTAACACTAAACTACCCTTAATATCATTGTTTTTCACTAAAACACAATTTTTTATCTTACAGCAAACAACCTTAAACTATGGTTTTAAAGGAGTTCTTTTTTTCACTACAATTCCACCAAATGCAGCATTTCAAGGGAGCTTACTGTAGTAGAAAAAAATTAGGGGTAGTTTATATAATTTAGCCATAGAAAATATTAAAATATGGACACTGACCTGGAAAAAGTCCGCTAAAAATGTAACATAGAGGAAAGGAAGATAAAGAGAGTGATAGCATACGGTTATAAGATCAAATAGCCTGCCAAAAAAAGAAAGACAAATTGATCACTTAGAAATTTCTTTTCCGCTATAAGATCAAGTCTTTTGGAAGAAGGCACAAAAATAATACCAGAACCCAAGGCCAGCTCCATTTTCGATAAGCACACAGGAGAAAAGGGATACCACATTTAAGGCAAACATTGCACAGATGTAATGGTAGAAGGCCGGTCTTGCTGTAGAGGGGAAAGGGGAGGAATTAAAAATTGTGCCAAGATAAGTAAAAAATAAATAAAAGAAAAGAAAAAGAGGAATACCTGGTAACCTCTCTCTCCATTTTGAATGGTGCATGAACAATATGAAGCCATACACGATACTCAGCAGAAGCTTGTGGAAAATCCACAAACCCCATTTCGCTCGATTTGTCTCGTGATCATCGATGAACAGGGGAACTCCGAATCCAAATACATAAATAGCCTGAAGAGTCGGCATTTTAAAAAAAATTGTGATATACTCATAAATACTTAACTGTGACGTAGGAACCAAGATTAGGTTTAGTATATCCTATTGTTCCTTAGGTGGAACATAGATTCATGTTTCTTGAAGGTGACAAGCACGGTCACAGACATGTTCCTACTTACACTACATAAGCACAACTTGAAGGTTGTGTATCTCATAGTTAAGCTGCCTAAAAGAAGCAAGCCCTAGAGTATTAGTTCAATTAATTAAGGGTTTCCATAGAACAGAAGCAGAAAAGAGGAACAAGATAGATTCTTATTCTAGAAAGAGGAAGGTGAAAAATTTCTTAGGGAATCACATTCAAGCCCAAGGCAAAATAAAGCCAAAGAGCCAAAAAAAACCATGATCCGGCATAAAATTGATCAAAACCCCCTTCTACATGATTGTAATTTGTAATTTTGTATATCAAGATGTTTATGAAGGCAGTTCCGCATTTGACAAAATATGGTTGGTTATCATATGTTATAGCAACTCACAAACTGTTTGGTTTTTGGAGTTAACTTGGGATACATGGAGTTTTTTAGTTATCTAAAGTTGATTTTAGATTCCTGACAACATCATCCTGTTTGGTTTTCATTTTGGATTTGGGATAACCCACATCTGTGCCTCCATCAACGGACCAACTACAATAACATATTTCATTGCACTTGCTTTTCGACAAATTTACTACAACAAGCAAACCACAGAAGGTATTAGAAAGATGTAAACCATTCGATAACATATTTTAAAATTGTTAGCTAGGAGCAGCCTAGAAGGGCAGTTCTGTGGCTTCATTTTATACGACAGATACTGAGCTTTTTAAGATTTCTACTTCCAACTTTACAGGAAAGAACTTGACCGGAACAGCCCATCTGCGAGATCATAAATGACACAGTTTTTTTGGATGTGACCCCTTCAAGAATCGAACCTGCAACCAATTGGATATGTATGCCCTAGAGGCCATTATTGTATATGTATACATGTGGATGCTTGGACATATATATGTACAGGACAATCTTGCTCGATATGATAGTAGGCTATTTTGTTTATCTTCATCTTAACATGTGTACGTTTTACTTGTTATTACGTATCATTTATACATGCTGATAAAACCCGTAGGATTATTGCTTGACTACCGGCGTTGTAATGGCGGTCATACTTGTGGGAGCTGGGTAGTCGATAAGCACATCCTTAAAATGTCCATAGTCGTAAGAGTATCGAGACTGGGCATCGATATTCCGAAGTAGACTAGTGTATACGTTTCTAGACTCCGACGAGGGCCGATGGTTGGTCTCACAGCCATTGATCTTTTGCACCTAAGATCGTATACAGGTGCTCACTGGGGATGAGTACACTGGACGGACTCGCCGAGAACTTCTAAATGGTACTATACATATCGTCAGATAGCAGTTCTCAGATGACATGAGTACATGTTAGTCTTCAGACCTGAGATCGTCATTTGTCTCGTGTGAGTTCCCACTGTACCTACCCTACCACGGCTCTACTGAGTCGTGCAAACAGTTTTTAGTTAGGTACAGTCCCGAGCCACATGGAGACAGTAAGCGATTGTTGGGAATTCGTCTCTCCCGGTATAAGGAGTCGATATCACACTGTGTTCGATTGGCCAGCACCATAAGACCTTGGCCAAGGCAGTTGGAATTTACTAATAGTTAGATCAGTAGTTTCCCGGATTGGTCCTGAGCTACATCGGCATGAATTATCGGGTTATTAGGGTCTGACGTTTACTACCCCCTAAACCCGGTATGTGATACTCTCAGACAAAAAGACCGGACTGTACGGAGATTATCACAGATAGGCTCAGTAGGGATCCGGATGAGTTTGCTCGTCGGCCTTCCTTTTCTACAGGTACCCGGATAGCCGTTACGTACAGCTAGTGTCGTTGATGTGCTTGTGGTTATGGATTTATCCAGTAACTCACTGCCGGTGTACTGTTGAGTCTTTAGAGTCTCACACAGAAGGTTTTCCTGGTTCAGGCGAAATGACATAGTAGCCATATTTTGATACGTACAGGGTTCCGATCGAATGATTGTACTAGTTATCCGGACTTTCGATCGGACAGTTGATAATACTAGTCGTCTTGGGATTGAGCCGGATTATTAAATCAGGTATTGATTTGATAATTTACGTATATATATTTTGATATGCATATTCTAGTATTATGTTCTTTGTGTTATTCTATCTCTTTGGATATTCGAATTTTGATACGAATACGGGTATGTATATATGGTAGAGTGTATTCCGTATTTATACGGAAAACGTTCTAGAAGGTGGACACCTTATTTTAGTTTTTCCATTTATTAATTTAAATGGAAAATGAGGTGTAAAAATAGTAATAACCATGCTTCAATAGTGTTGACAAATGAATTGAATATTCATTTGTGCAAACTATTCAAGCATGGTTATGTTTTAATATTGGAAAAATGTTTTTACAAAACCATGGTTCATGTTATTCTCTCTCATGGATGAAATCATTCCCACCATCTTGCTTCTCTCTCCTCACTAGCCTTTCTTGAGCTCCTCCTTCTTGATCTTCCTCTCTACAATCTCATGTGTTGAGAATCAAGTGAGAAAATGAGATAGATATACACTAAGAACTCACTACATCCTAGACACTTTAGATTAGCAACCTAGAGTCTCTAATTACTCTACTAGACTTTTAGTGTGGAGCTAGAGCAATAAACTACATCTCTCGGATGGATCATCTTCGACGGACGAAGACCGGCGGTCAAGCTCAATCAAGAAGATCTCAAGGAGCAAAGGAAGAAGATAGAAGACTGAAGGACACGGATGTTTTGGTAAAATAATTCTATCACGGTAGTTAAGATCTTTTAAAATAGCTAGTTTCGGTTTATGGTTAGATTCTAGGATGTGTTTTCTAGCGCCAGATTTTTTAAAATTTGAAGTTTTTTGTTCCGCAACGGCCTCGGTAGATGGCCAGGACGCTAGGAAACCCAACATGGTATCAGAGCCGGTCCATAAACCTTAACTAGCTAATTTGCACTAATTTAGAACTTCGATCGACAAAATTATCCGAATCGTATTTCCAAAAACCCTACCCCGCTGTTCGAATTTTAAAACTATTCAAAAAGTATTTTCAATGGGCTTAAAAAATTATACAGGGTTTTTCTAAGCCAGAAAAAAAAATTGAGCATATAATTCCCAAAGTAGACCACTAATACGCGGCCAAATAGGTCTTTTGGCCGCGGATCCGCGGCCAAATTATAGGCACTATGCTCCAAATTTTTTCGGAGGTTCTTGTTTCCGGAAATGTGATTTTTGGTATGTTTGGTTTCTGCCCAGATTTGTTTGTGTACTGGTTTGTACATGGGGCATATGTGGAAAGTTATAATCGATCGAAACTCTAAATTCTTGCTTTTCTGTGTATTTGTTTCTGCGACCGTGAATATCATTGAGCAATATAACCCGACTGATTGCTATATGTACAATCAGACGGGTTTACGAACATAATATTCATGTTGATGTTCTGTGTTGCACTAATGTTGTGGATGGATTGTCGTGGTGGATAGCCTATGGTGTAATGGTAGTTGTACAGTTCAGATTCATTTGTATATTCATTATTGTGGGGCGAGCGTCCGACATATGAACTATCGTTTCTGCCAGATTGTATATTCTTTTATTGGGGCACAACCGGGTTGAAATCGATGTCACCGTTGTATATATATTTTTCTTTTCTGTACTAGAATTACCCTGCGGTGGAGTGCTCGAGTAGCCGGGTTCTAGTGGGCAACGGGCCCGCATCTCATTGCGTTGAGACGGATGGGGCCTTACTCTAGAATTGGCGGGCTATTCGCCGTGCTCGTAGGGAGTATAGGATGACCCACGGAGGGATGCTCAAGTTACCAGATTCCGTGAAGTGTTGGGTGGCCCATTCAGTTTGTTGATTGGGGTTGCCTCACTTTTAGGATTGGCGAGTAACTTGCCGCGCTCGTAGAGGTCTAAGTTTTCATTGCATAGGCTATCTACACGACCGGAAACGTCGGGTCTCATTTGCGGCTCAAATGAAACCCAAGGCTCCAAGATTATCCGTCATTCCATGTTGCTTATTGATGTTATGTGATGTTGCTTATATCATGCCTGAGACGAATGTTTTATATATATATGTGTGTGTGTGTGTGTTTTGCATCCGCACTAGTCCAGCCCCCGCTCTATTCTTAGTTAAGTAACCTAACGGTGCATGACAGGGCCCCGTGGCGAATGCGGATGGCATATACGTACATTGTATTTTTCGTTCTTTTCGGGTGTGATAGGAATTAATTGATGAGACCGCATTAATTTTGATTAACGCAAGAAAAAGAAACCTAAAAGATGTTGGAACAAATTTCGAAAAACTATAGTCATACTCTTTCGCTTTGCATAGTGGTATTTGTTAGTTATGTATATGCCCCTAGAGACCATTGTTGTACATATGATGTATATTATAGTGGATGCTTGGACATATATAGAGAGGACTTTCTTGCTCGACATGATAGTATGCTATCTGGTTGCTCTTTGTCTTAACATGTAGACTTGTATTGTGATACTGGCTTGCTCTCACATGTTGCTAAAGCCCTTAAGATGTGTACTTGACTACTAGGACTATAATGGAGATCATACTAGTGGGACCAGGATAGTTCACAAGTACATCCTATAATTGTTCATATTCGAGGGTGTATCGAGACAGGGCATCGATACTTCAGAGTAGACTAGCGTATACGCTTCTTGACCCATATGATGAGCGATGGATGATCCCACATCCATTGGTATTTGACATCAAAGATGGTATAGATGCTCAGTGGAGACTGGGTACACTGAACGGACTCACCCAGAACTCCTAGTTGGTATTATACCTATCGTCAGATAGCAGTTCTCTGGTGACACTGTTACAGGTTAGTCTGTAAACCCGAGATCATTATAAAGTCTTGTGTGATTCCCACTATGCTTTGATTTCCACCTTACCACGTTCAAGAGAACGTGCAAAACGGTGGCTTTTGGATACAGTCCCGAATCACATGGAGGCAATGAGCGATAGGAGGGGTTTTGTCTCTCCCAGTATTGGGGGTTGATGTTACGCTGTGCTCGATTGGCTATAACAGGAAGTCCCTGGCCAGGGCTGATATGGAGATCTACTGGTAAGTGTTATCAGTAGTTTCTCGACCCGTTATGAGCCTCATATCGGCACGACTTATCGGTTACTGGGGTCTGACGTTTACCACCCCTAGACTGGATATGCGACATATCAGACGAAAAGACCGGACAGTACGGTAGTGTTACTGACAGGCTTTACAGGAGTATGAGCAGGCTTGCTTGTTGATCTTCTGATCGCTCAATACCCAGATAGCCGTTACGTCCAGCTAGTACCGCTGACGGCTTGTGGGTGCTTGATATGATCATCACCTGCTGCCGGCGTATTGACGAGTCTTTATAGTCCTACACAGAGGTTTACTGGCTCAGGCAAAACGAAGTAGGAGCACATATGTGATATGTGCGGGACCGAGATTAATACGAGAATGTGATACCGTATTTTATTCTCGCGATATTGGTATCGGTCGGTTATATGTGATATAGCCGGGTTATCGAACCAAGTGTTGATTCGATAAGAAGATACATATGATATTAGTCGGTTATATGTGATATAGCCGGATTATTAAATCAAGTGTTGATTTGATAATTTAATGTATAATTGTACATGTGATATACTAATTTACATTAACTAATATTAGCTCACTTAAGCATTCTTTTTCCTCACTTTTTGCACACTAAATATACATGTGATATATATTTTTGTGTCATGCTAGTTTATATATGCAACATGGGTGTATGAAACTTACACCATATATGAGATAATATTAAGGTTTTTATTTATTTAAGTAATTCAAAATTAAGTGGAATTTGTCAGGGTTGCAAGCTTTGAAAACTTGTGGATAACCATTGACTTAGTCCACCATTTTTGTTTTGCCTTAGATATTTATAAACTTAACCATTATCTTTAACTATGTTTTATTCTCTACAAGGGTTATATGAGATATTTTCTCACCCATGGTTGTCATTCACTCTTTCATCTATTATCTCTTCATCATCTTCATCAAGAGAAAAGCTCTCTAGCTCTTGAGCAAGTTAGGAAAAATATTGAGAAAGAGAATTCTAAAGTGAGCAAAATTCCTACTTCATCATCCTCTACTAGATTAGCCATTTAGTTTAGGGTGTTAGCTTCACTAATCCCTAATTAGTGAAGAGGTGGCTTGGGTTAGTGTCTCCTCGAAGTAGATCATTTTCGGCCTCGAAGATCATTGCGCAAGCTCGTTCATTTCGACTAATGGAGCCTACGGAGAGTCCGGATCACCACTACTTGGAGCGAAGGGACTTCTACACGGAGCATTTGAAGTGAAGGACCGGTCTATAAAGGTTGTATTCCATATTCACTTAGTTGTAAAGTTGTTTACATATCGTATTGTCTAATTCTTAAGTTCAGATTCTAAGGTTAGGGTTAAGTAGCATGGCAAAATTTTGAAAATGACATGGACGATGCCCCCGAAACCTTGCTGTTGTGCTAAGTAATCCTCCAGTGGTATCAGAACCAAGCTAGAGAATTAGACGATATTTGTTAGATTACCAAACCGAAACTACTCCGAAACATGAAACGCTAAAACCTAGTTTCTGTTAAAATTTTAAAGTCGTCGAAAAAAAATTAGCAACTGCAAAATGTTATATGAAATGTAACATGAACACTGAACAAAAACAAACACATTTGGCCGGATTTGACCCGAGCACATAGCCTATTTTTCCGAGCTGGCCGGCCCAACAGTAGCTTCTGGGGTTCATTTTTGTTCTGTGTTCTGGTCTCTGGGTTTTGGTGTTTTAGGTGTTGCTTGTTTTTTCTAAAATTGCATGAGATGTTAATTTTCAATAAAGGCAATTCGGTGTGTTTCGCAGTCGTAATTCTAACATGTTTTCGGGTTATTTAGACGGCGTTAAAAAGTTCGAACGAATATCAAATATCCACTTTAACCCTCGCCGGAAAATTTTCCAAGAGTTGGATTTTTTCAAAGTTAAAGAACATTCAAATATAATGCAAGTGATTCGATGAACCCTCTAGAAGAACGAAACCCTAACTCGAGTCTGTGACCGTAAGAACCGCCGCCAAACCCTAGGGTTTGCGGTAGTTCCGCGGCGCCATAGTGAGGCAAAGGTTGACCCTTCTACGGTTGGTCCATAGGTACTGTGGCATGTTCTGAGTACTTTTAAAGTGTTGAGCTTTTTGGAAAATTTTGGGTGTTCGTTGATTCGATCGGAATGTTTAATATCGTCTAACTATTTGTGGAATGTGATACAATATATGGAATTCATAAAGTTAGGCATGAAATCCGAGGTATGTGATATTTCGGGTTTATGATGTCTAAGGCGTGTTAGTAATATGTATGCCCTAGAGGCATTACTGTCCATGCGATGTATATAGTAGTGGATGCTTGGACATATATATGGAGGACTTTCTTGCTCGACATGATAGTATGCTATCTGGTTGCTCTTTATCTTAACATGTACTCTGATAGTCTCTATGTTACATATTGATAAAGCCCTTAGGATGAGTACTTGACTACCAGGACTATGATGCAGATCATACTAGTGGGGACAGTGTAGTCGCTAAGTACATCCTTCAAATGTTCCTAGTCGCAGGTGTATCGAGACAGGGCATCGATATACCAGAATAGACTAGCGTATGCTTCTTGACCCATGTAGATGGGCGATGGATGATCCCATATCCATTGATGTTTGACATCAGAGATAGTATACGGGTGCTCAGTGAAGACTGGGTACACTGGACGGACTCGCCGAGAACTCCCGGATGGTATTATACCTCACGTCAGATAGCAGTTCTCTGGTGACACTGGTACAGGTTAGTCTGTAGACCCGAGATCGTCATAGAGTCTTGTATGATTCCCACTATGCTTTGATTTCCATCATACCACGTCCAAGAGGGCGTGCAAAACGGTGGCATTTGGATACAGTCCCGAATCACATGGAGGCAATGAGCGATAGGAGGGGTTTCGTCTCTCCCGATATAGGGAGTTGATGTTGCGCTGTGTTCGATTGGCTATAACTGGAAATCTCTGGCCAGGGTTGCTGAGATTTACTGGTAAGTGTTATCAGTAGTTTCTCGAACTGTTATGGACCTCATATCGACACGACTTATCGATTACTGGGGTCTGACGTTAACCACCCCTAGACTAGATATGCGACATATCAGACGAAGAGACCGGACTGTACGGGAGTGTTACTAATTGGATTCGCAGGAGAATGTACAGGCTTGCTTGTTGATCTTCTGATTGCTCAATACCTGAGTGGCTGTTACGTTTAGCAGACCGCTTGCAGCTTGTGGGTGTTTGATATGATCATCACCTACTGCCGGCGTATTGACGATTCTTTAGAGTCCTACACAGAGGTTTCCTGGCTCAGGCAAAACTGAGTAGGAGCACATATGTGATGTGTGTGGGACCGAGAATAATACGATATGAGATACCGTATTATATTCTCGCGATATGAGATATCGGCCGGGTATATATGATATAGTCGGGTCATCGGATCAAGTGTTGATTCGATGAAATGGTACATGTTATATTAGTCGGTTATATGCAATATAGCCGGATTGTCGGATCAAGTGTTGATTCGATAATTTAATGTATAATTATATATGTGATATATTACATTACGTTAACTAATATAAGCTCGTTTTATTGATTCATTTTCTCACCGGATAATACATTGATATATATGCGATATATGTTAATTGTATTATTTTCTTTCGTTGCAAAATATATTATATATGTGATATATAATATTGTAACAAGTTATGATTACAAATACAACATGATTTGTGGAGATTAAACATGTTAGGGTTTGATTTGGGTTAGGTTTTTCTTGAAGCTTCTAGAAGCTTTATTTTGTTTTAAGCTACAGATATTTTGTAAAGATATTTTGTAGATATTTCTTAACCCAACCCAAACCCTTTACCCTAGTTAAATCTCTACAAGGGTTAAACCTTCTTTCTTAACCCATGGTTGATTTGTAACCATTACAATTAATTCATTATTCATCACAAAAGATTTCTTCTTCTTCTTCCTCCTTGAAAAAGCTTTCTAGCTTTTTGACTTGTGATGTTTTAAAGTGAGAAAATGAAAACAAAAGAGAGCTAAATTCCTACTTTATCATCATCATCTATTCTAGCCACTTAGATTAGGGTGTTTGCTTTGCTAATACTTGATTAGTGAAGCAAGAGCTTGGGTTTGAGTTTCTTCAAGGTAGATCATCTTAGTTATTGAAAATCGGAAGCAAGTTTGCATCTTTCTCTTCATGGAGCCTCTCTAGAGTCCGGGTACTTGATGATCGCAGCGAAGGGACCTCAACAAGGAGCTTATGAAGTGAAGGAACGGACTACAAAGGTTGTAATCCCTAACTCTTAGATGTTAAAGTGTTTAACATGATTGTTAAACCTAATTCTCTAGTTAAGATCTTGGTTAGGATTTGTTTAGCACCCAAAAAATTTCAATATGGCATGTGATGCCTTCCTAAACCTTGCTAAGGTGATATACTAACCCTACAAGGTGATTGTGGATTCCAAATGTTGTAGTTTGATATTTTCTTTTCTGCGACCGTAAGTGTAATATGTGGTGTATCGCCGGTTTCGTTGCTATATGTCAACGACAATTGGGATACGCATATTTACTTACGTTGATGACATGTGATGTTATGTGTTGTTGTGATATGTTATATTGGATCATCGTGTTTTGAATAGCCAGGGGTTTGATGTGAGATGGGAGTTTTTATTTTCATTCATGTAAAACTCATTGTATGTAATATTCTTTCATTAGGCCACTTCCGGGTTGAGGATGATGTCACCATTGTTGTATATTATTTATTTTTCCGCATTAGAATAGACCCAAGGTGGGGAGCACAAGTAACCGGGTTCTAGAGTCCAGTGGGAGACCATCTCGAGGAGTCGAGTTCGGGTCTCCTAACTCTAGAATCGGTAGGTTTGCTTGTCGCTCTCGTAGGGGTCTAGGGATGTGGGTTTGGCTATTCATCGCGACCGTGGAATCCGTGTTTTATACTGGCTTAATTTAAAACACGGAATTCCTAGTATATCAAATATTTCATATGTTATCTTCTGCTGCTGATATTCTGTGATGTGATCACTTTATATGCGTGAGACGAATGCTTTATTATTATATATATGATATATAATAAACGTTGCTTATGTTTTGTAGCCGCGCTAGTCCCACCCCGCTATACCGTTAGTTAAGTAACCTAACGGTGCATAACGGGACACTGTGGCGAATGCGGATGGCATAAGCGTACGTTGTATTTTCGTTTCTTCTGTGATGCTTAGGAAGCATAAATGATGGGACTTCATTAATGAGATTAATGAAAGAAAAGAAACCTAAAAGATGTAGAATCAAATTTTCAAAAAGGGTAGCTCTAGTTTTTGCTTTGCATAGCGGTATTCCTTGTAGAATATCCAGCACCTTATTCGATAAGGAAAGAGCCGAGATCCCTTCACCGGGAGTGACCTCTTTAGCAAAAGCTAGCAGATACTACAACTCACTCGGTTTTGTTTTTGATTGCTTCTATAGTTCTTGTTTTGCATAGTGGTATTTGTGAAATATCCTGCACCTTATTCGATAAGGAAAGAGCCGAGATCCCTTCACCGGGAGTGACCTCTTTAGCGAAACTAGTAAAATCCTCAAAAACACTCCTTTTCAAAATCACTTGTTTCTACAACGATATCAAGTTCATTACACAAAAGGTTTTCATAAAACCTGTCGTAACCCTCCGTCATTTCAGATAAAAAAAACTATTTAGTACTCGTGCTGCGTTTGTTGGCCTTTGTCAAGGCGTAGTGTGCGGTAGCTGACTAGTACTTATCTGCTTATGCATATGATGTGATTGGATTAGGGTAGTCGTACGACCTTGTTGGCCTTTATCAAGGGTCATACGGGTGGGTTTAATTCAATCAGGAAATGACGGGTTGAACTTGACTAACATCCTATGGTTTGTTGGCCTTTGTCAAGGTCATAGGAGGTTAGGGGCAAAAGTATTATCGGGAATTTCAAGTGTTGAAATTTGCAATGAGATTGCATACCTTCTATGAGATAGTTGGATCCCGATACCCACTGCGAGAAAGAGTTACTCCTAGGAGAGTTTTACACATCACAATTAGCCGATCAAGTAGGAGTCTAGAAAGGTGTTAACGGGATTATGCCTCTGGGAAAACGAGGTTTATTTTAATTAGGTCCGTGCGAAAGCACGGGGAACCTCCCTCAAAGTACCAACACTGGTCTGGTCGAAAAATTAGCGAACTTGTAAGGTGTAATTAATCCCGGCTAGTCTTACCTTTTAGGGTTTGAAGATTTGATAAAACAGTGGGAGCCATCTTGATTAGATAAAATAATAACCAATCTAATCTTGCAAGAGTATACGCTAAAGTGTTTTCTTCTCTCTCTCCAGGTAGCGACCATGTCAGGCCTTAATCAAGAAAATAATATGGAAGTATTGACTGAACCCGCTTGTTATACTGAGCAGGGGAACGTTGGTTCCGTTCTTTCTTATAATTGTTATAAGACAAAGCAGGAAATAGAGGAATATCCAGATTCCCACGCCACCCAAACGAAGAATAAGCATGTTATGCATCTTCTTCGGGTGTGTTAGTTACCGAGAACTGTTTCTTAGTACACTCTACGCCCTGGGTATTAGATACCGGATCGGAATACCACATATGTAATATGTTGCATTGGCTAAGAAAAGGTAGAGAACTGGGAGAGATTGATCATTCCGTAATAGTAGGGAATGGTGCAAATGTTGCAGCCAAAGCAGTTGGCGAATATCACCTTGTATTACCAAATGATAATACATTGATTCTGAACGAATGCTATTACATACCGACCCTGATATGCAATCTTATATCAGTTTCTTTATTAAGTAAAGAAGAATATAATTTTTTAGTACAGGATAATGTTATGAACATCTTTCTGAATCAAAAGTTGATTGGATCAGGCTCGTTAAATAATGGCATATACGTTCTAAATCAAACCACAGTTCTTAATGTACAAAACACACACAAGAGGAAAAGTTCAGAAATGAACGAATCCTTCTTGTGGCATTGTAGACTAGGTCATATCAATGCGACACGACTAGCTAAGTTATATAAGTATGGATATTTGAATCCGTTCGAATTTTCATCTTATGACACTTGCCAGTCATGTCTCAAAAGCAAGATGACCAAAACTCCGTTTAGTGGACACGGAGAAAGAGTTACGGAACTCTTGGGACTGATACATAGTGATGTATACGGTCCCATGTCTACACATGCCAGGAATGGTTTCTCGTACTTCATTACATTCACTGACGATCTCTCAAAATACGGACATGTGTTCCTGTTGAAACACAAGTCTGAAACTTTTGAGAAATTCAAAAAATATAAGCACGAAGTCGAGAACCAAACGGGTAAAAGTATTAAGATCCATCGATCTGATCGAGGAGGAGAATACTTGAGCAATGAGTTCCTGGACTATCTAAAAGAGAATGGGATTCTCTCTCAGCTTACTCCTCCGTATACACCACAGCACAACGGTGTATCGGAACGGAGAAATCGCACCCTATTAGATATGGTGCGCTCTATGATGAGAACCGCTGAGTTGCCTATTTCCTTTTGGGGTTATGCACTTGAGACAGCAGCATACCTATTGAATCAAGTTCCATCTAAATCTGTACCTACCACACCATATGAGATATGGAGTAGGAAGAGACTGTCTTAAACGAGTTAAGATATGGGGTTGTCCGGCCTATGTCAAAAGGCAAAATCCGGATAAACTCGAGGCACGGTCAGTTCTTTGCAAGTTTGTGGGATATCCCAAACATTCACATGGATATCTTTTCTACCACGACGAGGAACAAAAGATGTTTGTTTCTCGACATGCCACCTTTTTAGAAAAGGAATTTCTTGCAAAGGAAATTAGTGGCAACGAGATAGAACTGAAAGAAATTCCAGCTACACAAACTGCAACCGAAGATTTAGTGGAACCAGAGGATTCGATAGCTCCCAGCGAACCTCAGCCTCTCCGCCGATCTAGTAGGGTTCCTCATCCACCTGAGAGATACTACGGTTTTCTCGTTGATGGTGGGAACGAGGATTGCATCATGAAAAATGATGACCCAACTAGATTCGAGCAGGCCATCACGAGTGGGGACTCTGTGAAATGGCTGGATGCAATGCAATCTGAGATGGAATCCATGTATAGCAACAAAATATAGACTTTAGAAGTTGCTCCTGAAGGGGTAAAACCCATTGGGAGCAAATGGATCTTTAAGAAGAAAATTGGTGTAGATGGAAAAGTTGAAACTTTCAAAATTAGACTTGTTGCAAAAGGTTTTCGTCAACGACCAGGTGTGGATTATGATGAAACCTTTTCTCCAGTGGCTATGCTTAACTCCATCTGGATCCTACTTGCTATTGCTGCATACCATGACTACGAAATCTGGCAAATGGATGTTAAGACCGCCTTTCTAAATGGTGATTTAAAAGAGTGCGTGTACATGACTCAGCCAGAAGGCTTCGTGGACAGTGGGAGCAGCGGAAAGGTATGCAAGCTGCTTAAATCCATCTAAAAAGGTTAAAGCAGGCATCGCGGAGTTGGAACATCTAGTCAAAGAGTTTGACTTCATCAAAAACGTAGATCAACCTTGTATATACAAGAAGGTAGCAGAGAGTAAGGTTGTCTTACTCGTATTGTACGTGGATGACATACTCTTGATAGGAAATGATGTTCCTATGCTGCACTCGGTCAAGCTCTTCTTATCACAAAAATTCTCAATGAAATATCTAGGTGATGTCTCCTACATCTTGGGGATTAAAATCTATAGAGATAGATCTAAACGGATACTGGGATTGTCCCAATCCAGGTACATTGACACCATACTAAAAAGATTTAGTATGGAAGAATCCAAGCGTGGGAATTTACCCACGATCGCAGGAATCACTCTCTCCAAAGAGATGTCTCCCAAGACTGATTTGGAGAGAGCTCGCATGCAAGGGATACCCTATGCTTCGGCAGTAAGCTCTATCATGTACGTGATGCTATGTACCAGACCCGATGTAGCATACTCACTAAGTGTAGTGAGTAGGTATCAAGCAGATCCAGGGGAGAGTCACTGGACAGCTGTGAAGAACATGTAAGTCTACGGTAGCGCCCCGGCCGTCAATCCGAGGCCAAATGCGGAAACAAAAACTTTTTAAGAAACCGGCGCTATCGTAGTCTTTCACCCGGATCGAACCATTAACGCTAAACTAGCTAACTACTAAGAAGTGAGAGTGGCTATACCGATCGATCTGTGTCCTTCGGTCTTTGGCCACCATCCCAAGCTCCTCGCAGCATCTTCGATCTCCGGTCTCCTCGTCGGAAGGGCACCACATCAATGAGTCTTTTTACGGGCTCCCGCTTCATCCGAAGCAACTCGAACATGATGTTTGCTAGCCGACATGTCCAAGGTGAAGTAGAGAATGTGTGACAACTTTGTCTCAAGCATCCATTGATTCTCAACACATGAGATTGTATGGATGGAGGTTGAAAATGATGCCATTGGTGGAAGTTATGAGCTAGAGGAAGAAGAAGAAGAAGAGCTTTTCTTTTCTTGTGTGAGATGAAAAATGAGAGAGGCTTAGAATGATAATCACAAGAGCTAACCCATGTACATGGCTTCCCTCTCTCTCCATCTTTCATTTCACACCCTTAATCAATCATAATGGTGACATTTGCACAAATAAAAAGACTATGAGTCATCACCCATGCACATGTCACAATTAATGCACCTCATCATGAATTAAGCTCACAATTTCCACCAAAATAAACATTAATCCAAATGTTTAATCCAACAAAAAGATACGGCATCAACTAAAATAAACTCGTGACGGATCACAAGGATACCCCTCATCTGTATATACATACCTGCATTCGCATTCTGACTGAATGCAAATGCGATGAGACGAAAGTAATCCAACAAATCTAATACCAGGATCCGGCTTAAACCAAAGCCCACTGGTATGATCCGTCCGATCATGATCCGTGCATGACTGCACGTATATGATCGAACCCTGCCATAATACCATACGACCTCTACAACGTTTCGCCCGAAACTTGAGAAACTGTCTGTGGGGGACTCTAAAGACTCGTCAATACACTGGCTGTGGATTTAACCACTAGCACGTCAGTGGCACTAGCTGTGCGTAACGGCCGCCGAGGTATTGACTAAAAGGGAAGCTGATAAGCGAACTCATTCAGTAACCCTACTGAGCCTGTCGGTGACAATATCCGTATAGTCCGGTCCGTTCGTCTATGAGCATCGCATATCGGGCCTAGGGGGCTGGCAACGTCAGACCCCCAATAGCGGTATAAGTCGTGTCGAAGTGTAGCCCAGAACACCCTGAGATACTACTGGAGTACCTACCAGTAAATCTCCTGCCTCGGCCGAGGGCTTTGTGTAATGGCTCTCCTAGACACAGCGTGATCTCACCCCCAATACTGGGAGAGACGAAACCCATGCTGATCCGCTCGCTACCTCCATGTGGCTCGGGACTGTACCCAACTAAAACCTGTTTGCACGACTCCTTTGAACCGTGGTAGGGTAATAATCAAAGCACAGTGGGAACTCACACGAGACAAATGACGACCTCAGGTCGATGAACTAATCTGTACACATGTCACCTGGGAACTGCTATCTGACGCTAGGTATAATACCAACGAGCCGGTTCCCGGCGAGTCCTGTCCGGTGTACTCATAACCCAATAAGCACATGTATACATCTTAGGTGAATCAACTGACACCAATGGCTTGTGAGACCGGCCACCGCCCCTCGTCGGGGTCTCGACTGTATACACTAGTCTACTCCGGAGTATTGATGCCCTGTCTCGAAACGCCCACGACTAGGGACCACTTTTAAGGATGTGCTTATAGACTACCCAACTCTCACGTATATGATCGCCATCATACTGTTGGTAGTCAAGCAAGAATCCTAAGGGCACTATCAACGTGTAATGGTGATCAGTAATGTCACCTAAAGCTGTACACGATAATAAAGGTAAACCAAATAGCATACTATCATCTCGAGTAAGACTGTCATACCGGTATAGGTCCTCCTCAATCATTGCAATCACGTGCCTGCGATCCAATAATTGACTTTGAGGGCACTACATCCAACAGAACATTCTCAAGTACTTAAGAAGGACTAAAGAGATGTTCTTGGTGTATGGTAATGGTGAACTCCAAGTGGAGTCCTTTACCGATTCGAGCTTCCAGAGTGATAAGGACGACTCTAAGTCGGTCTCGGGATTTATCTTTACCCTCAATGGAGGGGCGGTTTGTTGGAAGAGTTCCAAACAGGAAAACGTGGCAGACTCGACGATGGAGGCTGAATACATCGCTGCCAACGATGCTGCCAAAGAGGCTGTCTGGAAGAAGAAGTTCATAAACGAACTTGGAGTGGTTCCGTCCATCGAGCATCCAATACCTTTGTATTGTGATAACAATGGAGCTGTGGCTTTGGCCAAGGAACCTAGGTCCCATCAGCGATCCAGGCATATTCTGAGACGGTACCACTTGATCCGGGAGATAGTTGATTGCCGGGAGATCGAGGTCGGGAGAGTTGACACGAAGAACAACACAGCAGATCCACTCACGAAGGCCATACCCCAGATACAATTTGAGAGACTCTTCGGGATGTTGGGTATGAGATACTACAACAACTGGCCTTAGTGCAAGTGAGAGATTGTTAGTTATGTATATGCCCTAGAGGCCATTGTTGTACATATGATGTATATTATAGTGGATGCTTGGACATATATAGAGAGTACTTTCTTGCTCGACATGATAGTATGCTATCTGGTTGCTCTTTGTCTTAACATATAGACTTGTATTGTGATACTGCCTTGCTCTCACATGTTGATAAAGCCCTTAGGATGTGTACTTGACTACTAGGACTATGATGGAGATCATACTAATGGGGCCAGGGTAGTCCACAAGTACATCCTATAATTGTTCCTAGTCGAGGGTGTATCGAGACAGGGCATCGATACTCCAGAGTAGACTAGCGTATACGCTTATTGACCCATATGATGGGCGATGGATGATCCCACATCCATTAGTGTTTGACATCAAAAATGGTATACGGGTGCTCAGTGGAGACTGGGTACACTGAACGGACTCGCCGAGAACTCCTAGTTGGTATTATACCTATCGTCAGATAGCAGTTCTCTGGTTACACTGGTACAGATTAGTCTGTAGACCCGAAATCGTTATAGAGTCTTGTATGAATCCTACTGTGCTTTGATTTCCACCTTACCACGTTCAAGAGAACATGCAAAACGGTGGCTTTTGGATACAATCCCGAATCACATAGAGGCAATGAGCGATAGAAGGGGTTTTGTCTCTCCCGGTATTGGGGGTTGACGTTGAGCTGTGCTCGATTGGCTATAACAGAAAGTCCCTGGCCAAGACTGATATGGAGATCTACTGGTAAGTGTTATCAGTAGTTTCTCGACCCGTTATGAGCCTCACATCGGCATGACTTATCGGTTACTGGGGTCTGACGTTTACCACCCCTAGACTGGATATGCGACATATCAGACGAAGAGACCGGACTGTACGGTAGTGTTACTGACAGGCTTTACAGGAGTATGAACAGGCTTTCTTGTTGATCTTCTGATCGCTCAATACCCGGGTAGCCGTTACGTCCAGCTAGTACCGCTGATGGCTTGTGGGTGCTTGATATGATCATCACCTGCTGCCGGCGTATTGACGAGTCTTTAGAGTCCTACACAGAGGTTTACTGGCTCAGGCAAAACGAAGTAGGAGCACATATGTGATATGTGTGGGACCGAGATTAATACGAGTATGTGATACCGTATTCTATTCTCGCGATATTGGTATCGGTCGTTATATGTGATATAGCCGGGTTATCGAATGAAGTGTTGATTCGATAAGAAGATACATATGATATTAGTCGGTTATATGTGATATAGCCGGATTATTAAATCAAATGTTGATTTGATAATTTAATGTATAATTGTATATGTGATATACTAATTTACATTAACTAATATTAGCTCACTTAAGCATTCTTTTTCCTCACTTTTTGCACACTAAATATATATGTGATATATATTTTTGTGTCATGCTAGTTTATATATGCAACATGGGTGTATGAGACTTACACCATATATGAGATAATATTAAGGTTTTTATTTATTTATGTAATTCAAAATTGAGTGGAATCTGTCATGGTTGCAAGCTTTGGAAACTTGTGGATAACCATTGACTTAGTCTACCATTTTTGTTTTGCCTTAGATATTTATAAACATAACCATTATCTTTAACTATGGTTTATTCTCTACAAGGGTTATATGAGATATTTTCTCACCCATGGTTGTCATTCACTCTTTCATCTATTATCTCTTCATCGTCTTCATCAAGAGAAAAGCTCTCTAGCTCTTGAGCAAGTGAGGAAAAATAGTGAGAAAAAGAATTCTAAAGTGAGCAAAATTCCCACTTCATCATCTACTAGATTAGCCATTTAGTTTAGGGTGTTAGCTTCACTAATCCCTAATTAGTGAAGAGGTAGCTTGGGTTAGTGTCTCCTCGAAGTAGATCATCTTCGGCCTCGAAGATCATTGAACAAGCTCGTTCATTTCGACTAGTGGAGCCTACGGAGAGTCCGGATCACCATTACTTGGAGCGAAGGGACTTCTACACGGAACATTTGAAGTGAAGGACCGGTCTACAAAGGTTGTATTCCATATTCACTTAGTTGTAAAATTGTTTACATATCGTATTGTCTAATTCTCAAGTTCAGATTTTAGGGTTAAGGTTAAGTAGCATGGCAAAATTTTGAAAATGGTATGGACGATGCCCCCGAAACCTTGTTGTTGTGCTAAGTAACCCTACAGTATTCGTTTAGGAATATCCGGCACCTCATTCGAAGAGGCAAGAGCCTAGATCCCTTCACGGGGAGTGGCCTCTTGAGCAGAAGTTTATGTTACTGTAGATTACTCGGTTTTCTTAAAAACCACTGGTTTTCAAAAGCGGAGCCTAAACCACTCCTTTTCAAAACTACTCGGTTCCTTCAATGATATCAAGTGCATTACATTAAAAGGTTTTTTCGCCAAAAACCCAGCTGTAGCCCTCCGTCATTTCCTACAAGTGTTACTTAGTATTCGTGCTACGTATTTTGGCATTATCAAGGCGTAGTTATCGGTAGCTGAGTATTGCTTGTTTGTAGTTTTGTTTCCGATTATTTTGGACAGTCGCATAGCTATGTTGGCATTGTCAAGGGTTATGCGGGTTGGTCTAACTTAATCAAGATAATGGCGGGCCGAACTTGACTAGCGGCTTATGATATGTTGGCATTGTCAAGGTCATAAAAGTCGTTAGGGGCAAAAACCACATCGGGGGTTTCAAATATATAAGAAACTTGCTAGCGGTGCATACCTTCTGGAATGTGGTGACTAGAGTGGCTTCCATCTAATTTATCACGCAATGAATAGTTGGATCCCGATCCCACTGATGAGTAGGATAACTCTTAGGAGATATTTTCACTTCACAATTAGCTTACCTATTAGGTGTCTAGAAAGGTGTTAACGGGGCTATGCCCAAATCCATTCGGATCCTACTTGTCATTGCTGCCTTCCATGACTATGAAATCTAGCAAATGGACGTAAAAATGGCTTTTCTAAACGGAAGTTTAAAAGAATGCGTTTATATGGATCGGCCGGAAAGATTCATACAGTGGGAGCAGTGGGAAGGTGTGCAAGTTGCTTAAATCCATTTATGGATTAAAGCAGGCATCGCGGAGCTGGAACATCTGTTTTGATGAAACAGTCAGAATTTGACTTCATCAAAAACGAGGATGAGCCTTGTAAATATAAGAAGATTGTAGGATGAACCATCGTATTCCTAGTCTTGTGCGTGGACGACATTCTTTTAATAGGAAATGACATTCCTATGCTACAATCGGTCAAGTTGTTCTTGTCACAAAGGTTCTCCATGAAAGACCTGAATGATACCTCGTACATTCTGGGGATTAAGATCTACAGAGATAGATCCAAGAAATTGTTGAGACTTTCACAGTCCAGGTACATAAAGTACATACTAAAGAGATTTAGTATGGAAAATTCCAAGCGCGGTAATATACCCGCATTGCACGGAATCACCCTCTCCAAAGAGATGTCTCCCAAGACTGATAAGGAGAGGGTTCGCATGAGCATTATACCCTTCGCTTCGACGGTAGGATTTATAATGCATGTGATACTATATACCAGACCAGATGTAGCTTACGTGCTTAACGTGGTGAGCAGGTATCAGTCAAACCCAGGAGAGAACCACTGGACAGCAGTAAAGAACATTCTTAAGTACCTGAGAAGGACTAAGGAACTGTTCCTGGTATTCGGTAATGGGGACCTCCAGGTGAAGTTTTTTACCGACTCGAGCATCCAGAGTGACGATGATGACAGCAAGTCTGTCTTGGGTTTTGTATTTACTCTCAACGGAGAAACGGTCTGTTGGAAGAGCTCCAAACAGGACACCGTCGCAGACCGACGATGGAGGCTGAATACATTGTCGCCAACGATGCCGCAAAGGAAACGGTCTGGATTAAGAAGTTCATTACTAACTTGAGATGGTTCCATCCATTGTTAATCCAATACCTTTGTATTGCGACAACAATGGGACTATGGCTTTAGCGAAGGAACCACGATCCCATCAGAAATCCAGACACATCTAGAGACGGTATCACCTGATCAGGGAGATCGTTGATCGCCGAGAAATCAAAGTGCGGAGAATGGACACAGAAGACAACACGGCGGATCCATTCACCAAGGCCCTCCCTCAAGCACGGTTCGAGAGACTATTTAAGATGTTGGGTATGCAATACGCCAGCAGACCCTAGTGCAGACATTGAGTACTCGATACGCCAATATATGACCTTAGTGCAAGTGGAAGATTGTTGGATATGTATGTCCTAGAGGCCATTATTGTATATGTATACATGTGGATGCTTGGACATATGCATGTACAAGACAATCTTGCTCGATATGATAGTATGTTATTTGGTTTGTCTTTATCTTAACATGTGCATATGGTTTACTTGTTATTACTTATCATTTATACATGTTGATAAAGCCCGTAAGATCATTGCTTGACTATCGGCGTTGTGATGACGATCATACTTGTGGGAGCCTTGTGGGAGCTAGGCAGTCGATAAGCACATCCTTAAAATGTCCCTAGTCGTGAGAGTATCAAGACTGGACATCGAAATTCCGGAGTAGACTAGTGTATACGTTTCTAGACCCCGACGAAGGGCGATGGTCCCACGGCCATTGGTCTTTCGCACCTAAGATCGTATACAAGTGCTCACTGGGGGTAAGTACACTAGATGGACTCGCCAAGAACTTCTAGATGGTACTATACCTATTGTTAGATAGCAGTTCTCAGATGACATGAGTACAAATTAGTCTTCAGACCTGTGATCGTCATTGTCTCGTGTGAGTTCCCACTGTACTTGGATTACTACCCTACCACGGCTCTACTGAGTCATGCAAACAGGTTTTAGTTAGATACAGTCCCGAACCATATGGAGGCAGTGAGCGATTGTTAGGGATTCGTCTCTCCCGATATAGGGAGTCGATATCGCACTGTGTTCGATTGGCCAGCACCATGACTTTGGTCAAGGCAGTTGGAATTTACTGATAGTTAGATCAGTAGTTTTCCGGATTGGTCCTGAGCCACATCGGCACGAATTATCGGGTTATTAGGATGACGTTTACCACCCTCTAGACCCGGTATACGATACTCTCAGACGAAGAGACCGGACTATACGGAAATTGTCACAGATAGGCTCAGTAGGGATCCGGATGAGTTTGCTCGTCGGCCTTCCTTTTCGACAAGTACCCGGGTAGCCATTACATACAGCTAGTGCCGCTGACGTGCTTGTGGTTATGGATTTATCCAGTAACTCACTGTCGATGTACTGTCGAGTCTTTAGAGTCCCACACAGAGGGTTTCCCTGGTTCAGACGAAATGATGTGGTAGCCGTATTTTGATACGTGCAGGGTTCCGATCGAATGATTATATTAGTTACCCAGACGGTTGATAATACTAGCCGGCTTAGGATTGAGTCGGATTATTAAATCAGGTATTGATTTGATAATTTACGTATATATATTTCGAAATGCATATTCTAGTATTATGTTCTTTGTATTATTCTATCTCTTTGGGTATTCGTATTTTGATACGAATACGAGTATGTATATACGGTAGAGTGTATTCCGTATTTATACAGAAAACGTTCTAGAAGGTAGACACCTCATTTTAGTTTTTTCATTTATTAATTTAAATGGAAAATAAGGTGTAAAGATAATGAGGTGGGTATGGTGAGAACCATGCTTCAATAATGTTGACAAATGAATTGAATATTCATTTGTGCAAACTATTCAAGCATGGTTGTGTTTTAATATTGGAAAAATGTTTTTACAAAACTATGGTTCATATTTTTCTCTCATGGATGAAATCATTCTCACCATTTTCCTTCTATCCTCACTAGCCTTTCTTGAGCTCCTCCTTCTTGATCTTCCTCTCTACAATCTCATGTGTTGAGAATCAAGAGAGGAAGTGAGATAGATATACACTAAGAACTCATTACATCCTAAACACTTTAGATTAGCAACCTAGAATCTCTAGTTGCTCCACTAGACTTTTAGTGTGGAGCTAGAGCCATGAACTATATCTCTCGGGTGGATCATCTTCAACGGATGAAGACCGGCGGTCAAGCTCGATCAAGGAGATCTTAAGAAGGAAAGGAAGAAGATAAAAGACCGAAGGACACGGATCTTTTGGTAAAATTATTCTATCACAGTGGTTAAGATCTCTTAAGATAGCTAGTTTCGGTTTATGCTTAGATTTTAGGATGTGTTTTCTAGTGCCGGATTTTTTAAAAAGTTAAAGTTTTTTTGTTCCGCAACGGCCGCGGTAGATGGCCAAGACGCTAGGAAACCCAACACAACATATCACTTTGAGAAGGAGCCCAATTGGTTCATAAATGACAAAACTAAGATTTTGGATTCAGATTAAATATCAACACTCTGGCTAAAAGGAAACGGCTATGTAGCGTGCATGGGTTCGGATACAGATGCAGGTCATGATATGAGTCAGATTCGCGGATTCACATTTTTTCAAAAATTAAGGATGCGATTTGTTAGGTCGCTCTAAATTAAGGATACGATTTGTTAGGTCGCCTTAGGAACACACATATAGGAAGTCGTTCCATTGAGGCCGGTGCTCATTTAATAAATTGAGGCCAACCCCTCAAACTCCCAATCATTCATGATTTTCACCGATCCGGCCGGATATCATGATTAACATATCATTGATAGTTAATATATAAAAAATCACGAGATTTGGAGACCTCTAACACATCAATTAGGTGGGGTAAAAATCTAACGGCTTTTTGATACATGAAAAATACGATCACTTAATGGATGTGTTAGAGATCTCCAAATCTCGTGATTTTTTATATATAACCTATTTATAACATGTTGATCACGATAACCGGTCGGATCGGTAAAAAACATGGGGGTATGAGTTTAAAGGGTTGGCCTCATTTTATGAAATGAGCACTGGCCTCAATTGATCGGCTCCATATATATATATATATATATATATATATATATATATATATAAGAGAGAGAATAATGAAAAAAAGATGGCCTAGAAGGCTTTTTCGTTAGGTTGCGTCAAAAATCTATATTCTCCACTATTTTTTCAACGATCGGTACCCATCATCATTATCTTTATCATATAAGATGTGGATACACCAAACTTCATGTGATGCCACCACTTTTTCATCGTTGAATTAGCAATGTATAAAGTTCTATTGTTGGTAAACCTTAATTTTGCACCCACTAAATCAACGGTGAAAAAGTGATGGAATCTCGTGAAATTTGGTGTATCCACATCTTACATGATAAAAATGATGGGTGCCGATCGTCGAAAAAAATCGAGGGTATATTTTTTCGACGCCATAGAAGGAAATTCCCTCCTATGGCACCTCTATATATATCTATATATAATCTGGCAGGCTTTTTCGTTAGGTGGCGTCAAATATCTATATCCTCCATAATTTTTTTCAACAATCGGCATCCATCATCTTTATCATGTAAGATGTGGATACACCAAATTTCATGTAATGCCACCACTTTTTACCGTTGATTTAGCAATATAAAAAGTTCAATTGTCGATAAACCGTTAATTTTGCACGCACTAAATCAACGGTGAAAAAATGATGGAATCACATGAAATTTGGTGTATCAACAGCTTAGACGATAAGGATAATGATGACGGGTGCCGATCGTCGAAAAAAATATTCATGGAGGGCGTATTTTTTCGATGCCATAGAAGAAAATTCCCTCTTATGACACTTTTCCTCTATTATCATATATATATATATATATATATATATATATATATATATCGGAAAAAATGTTCCCAATGTGACACCTTAGATTGCAACCTAAGGAGTCGCCTACTTGACACTTCATAAGAGGATATCTCATAAATAAATGTAAACGTAATTAATGAAGACCCTTGAATTTAATGAGCTAAAGACATTTATGAAATACAAAATGGGTGACTTCTTAGATTGCACCCTAAGGAGTCACATTTAAGGACACTTGACCTATATATATGTGTGTTATTTAAAAAATATTATATTAGCAAACCTCCACTAAAGTACAATATGTATTATTTTGTGTAAATAGTTGACATTTTAGCCGTTCATCCATGTTCGCTGCATCTCGGGCATGGATTAATATCCAATATGAATCCGATACAAATACGTCAACTCGACAAGAAATCTGTGCTATAGGGGGCAACGTGCAAATGTGACGGAATTCACAAAACAGACATTTGAGGATTGTTATCTCAAATGTTGTTGAAGTTGTTTTTACTCAACCTGGACAGTGTCTTGATTGGTTCTTTGCTTATGTTGTGCATCAAAGTTAAATAATATGAAAACTGTTGACCTTGTTGAGTACCATCTACTCACATTGGTTTTGATATTGGACAAAACACTATTTAACTATTTTACACACTAACGATACTTATAGTTGAGTTTTATGTTTTTAGTGTGAGAGACATAACAGATATAGCAATATTGAAGAAAAGAACAAGTATAACAATATCGAAAAGCAAAAGGATATGGTGATATGGACTTACAAGACGTACAGATGAAGAAATAAAAAAGAACGAGCTTCAGTGATATCGAAGAGCAAAAGGGGCACGACAATGATGGACTATCAAAGACGAAGAGTTAAAAGCATCAAAGGGACATGGATTCAAAAATGAAGACTCAAGCGACTCAGAGAACGTGCTACAAAAATATAAAACTTGTAATTTCTCTTTTTATTGAGTCGTAGGTATCTCGTATGAGTCACGGTTTTTAAGTCTTCAAATTTCTTTAAACTTCTGATATATCAGTTCTTGAGCCAGCTCGAGACTTGATGAGCCGTTTCAAATCTCCTTTGATTCGTTATTTTACTTTCTGTTGCCTTGAGCCGGCTCATGTCCTGTTTGAGCCGTCTCCCATTGATTCCCTACAACTCATTTTGCTCTGTTAGTATGAGACGGCTCATATTACTTTTGAGCCGGCTCAACCCTTGTCTTGAGACGGCTCATGCTCGTTTTGAGCCGACTCAACACTTGCATGCACTTGATGATTTCTGCTCTGTTATTATGAGACGGCTCATGCATTTCTTGAGCAGACTCAATCTGTGACCATTTGAAATCCTTGAATTTCGACTTGACCAATTTGTTTTCAGTTTCGTGGGATTCTTTTCCAACTCTTTAAATATGGTCTTGGTCGATTTATTCAGCATCAATTCTTGAATAATTACTATTATTGTGATCATCTCTTTGCTTCAAGTTCATTATTATCTTAAGTTTTTGAAACCCTAGGATCATCACCAGGTTTATTTTCTTTTGGGTTTTTCGAAAGCTTTCTTTTTAATTCTGGCAAAGGCTTTTCTAAACTGCTTTAAATCTATTTCCTTTGCAAAATCTTGATCTCCCATTTTAAATTCTTTATAAAAAAAATTGGAGATCAAAAAGGGCTTTTAACTTGATTTTATCTAATACCCTAATTCTCATGGTTTAAAAACTGTGATTGATTCATATACGAGATTAGGAGTTGGTTTGGGTTGTGTTGTAATTGAAATCCGATAGAGATTGTCTACCAAGTTGTAAACCCGGTGGAGATTGTCTATCAACGTTGAGTTGTAAAGGTTTGATTTGAGCCTGTGAAAAAGATTACCCAGTGGAAGTTGTCCATCAAGTGTAAACCAAGTGGAGGTGGTCCATCAGCTGTAAAGGTTTTTTCACCTTAAGAAAAGTTTATTAGTAGATGTTCCTAGAGGGACCTAGACGGAAACTAGATACTGCGGCATTGAACTTCGTTACCAATCGTCGGTCAAAGCCTTCAATATTTGTCATCTTCCAACTTAAAAGGAAGCTTCAAGATCTGCTTGCGTATTAGTTGCAACGATTGCAAGAACAAATAAGGTAATTTTCTAATTCTTCATAGACCCAAGTAAACAGTGGTTAGTGTCATGGTGGTGGTTTGGTGAATAATATTTTCTCCATATTATGAAAACCTCTTGTCAACAAAATAGTTTTCCACGGAATCATTTATATGGGAAATCCTAGGACAATGATGAGTGAAGGATTATCCATTAGTTAGAGATAATTCTTTTATGCTGCAATGTTACAGTTGTTTAAAAGCAATTGGTTCAAAGTGCGCACAAAAGATTTCGCAACTTTCATTAACGAGTTTTGGCTCCAAAAATTATTTTAAAAAAAGTGGATACAATAAGTTATTCAGTGGCGAATCGTGATTTTGTCACGGTCCCTGCCTGCATATAAAATGCTTTGCTATACTTTTGTAACTATATACTTTTTACTTTTACATGCTCTAACAGAAAGCTAAATAGCACTTTAATACCCATAATATTTCACCAATATAACACTTAAATACCTAAAGTTTCAAACATATGTATTGACACAAATATATCTTTACACTTTGATGACTAACTACGTCAACTGCATATGCTAAATAATGTTTTGAAAGTTGCCACCTAGGCGGCCGAGCATTTTGCTTTTTGGCGATTAAGCGGCCTGCTATTATCACCCAATATTCGTGTACATATACTCTTGTTGCTACTTAAAAAGGTATACTTAGATGTATATGGGAATTATAATAGTAATATTAATACTGCGTCTTTTTAATATAATATATACACGAGTCTTGTTAAATGTGCATACTCTTTCTTGGTGTGAGAATAACCCTTAACTTAAATCCCATTGATATTTTTGGTCATTCACGCCTTCTGAAAATGCTCATCTAGTTATTTGAAAGTGAAAAAAATAAAAACTAGCTCACAAACAAACAATTAAAATTAATATTAACAATCAATTTACAAGAAATAACACAATAAAACAAAGAAACAAGATCGATAATTTCTGAGCAACCTAGACAGCCGCCTAGGCACATCAGCGGCGCTTAAGTGGCTAAGCCCATTGATCGCTTCACTTTTATCGTCGGCTTTTAAAACATTGATGCTAAAGACCCTTTAACCCCCAAACCCCACTGACCCAGTTTAGCCATGTAAATAAACGGAATCCCTCCCAAAAATTAATTTCTTCCTCTTTCGCCCAACCTCGTATCCCCTTCTACCCAATCCCAAGAAATATAAGGAGGTAAATTTGGCAATTTTTTTCTTCTTAGATTTCAATTTGAAGCTAATTATTTAAATTTCACATATGGTTTTGCCTTTATTCTTAGATGTCAATTTCTTCTCTTTGACTGCATCATCTCCTCCATTCTTAATATATTTAAGCCTTATAGATTACCATCGCAAATTGAACCAATTGTTGAATGATGCCTTTGAAAAACTGAGGAAGAAGCCATGGAGCTGGGAGAAACAAAAAAAGAAAGGGGCCAAGGCACAAAGATGAAGAATATTAACTGGGATTAATTTATTTGGCAAGGTCAAAAAAGTCCTTAAAAATGTCACATGCGATGGGAATCTAAAGGGAATATTTTAATCCTTGGATAATAGCGGGTAGCAAATTGCCAACGGAGTAATACTTTAAAGTATTAAAGAGCTAGATTTTAAATTTAATGAAATTAAGTGCTATATTAGTGAAAAGATTGGGGTATTAAGGTGCTATTTAGCCTCACAAAAAGTCTAAAAGTACCTTCACCCGACACTTGAGTTTACCTAAAGGTCCCATTTACTCAAAGCAATGAGGTAAAACTCCATTTACGTTCAGAAGGAAACTGAGAGTCACCACATTTTTGGTGCAAGGAGCAGGAACAATAAAGTTTACTCTGTTTATACAGTCTATTCTCTTTATTTGGCAGAAAAATCAGCTGAGGATCTGTTAATACTAACCTACCTCACTCAACATTTCAGCAGAATTTATCAGACACTTTGTCTACAGAAGCTACTAACATCATTCTGATTTTTTTTTAAAGTCGCAATCTAATGGCATTCCAATTAATTCATGAAATGGTTATGCAACCGAATTAAGTTACCATATCTGTGGCAACATGTACGCACTATAATGCAGATAGTTACCAATACTATATTCTTGATGAACTGTTAAATCTTATTTCTCCATACAGTAATGCACATTACGGCTGTCTAAGACAGAAGACTCAATTTCCTGTTGGTCCAGATTCTCATTTTCACTTATTAACAGAATTATCCACCTCTTTTATGACAGCATGGTTCTTAGTGACAAAAGAGTTGGGAGTCTTCACAATTACTCCAATTCTAAACTGTATTCTTTCTCTACTGCTTGAAACTGTCATGCCTCCATATCGGTTCCTCCAGTTCACAGTGATGCATAATATTCCAATTTTAGTTCCTAAATCATGTGGTGCGAAAAAATAAAAGCATAACGAACTAGCTGATGCAGAGCAGAGTATATCAAAGAGGTCCAACACCAAATCTAGGAATGTGACAAGTCAACGACACAGGTCTATTCTTATTATCAAGTTAATGAGCGACAAGATAGAACTTACGTTGAATAACGTAGTATTAACTTATAAAAATAGAGTATTTGACAGGAAAGCATACCTTAAGTAGCATGTCCCCAGTAACTATGATTCCTGAGACAACGAATGTGCGTGTTAAAGCATCTGATCCTGTGGCATGATTTCCTTTAAGTAAAAAGGCTACCAGGCTAATTTCCAAAAACAGTATTCCTGAACTTGTAAACAAAGACAACGTATTCCAGGATGACTGCTTAGCAGGATTACACTGCATCGCCTGTCACAAAGCAAACCATTTGTTCATTAGTAAGTTGAAACACATGATCAAAGCCAAAAAAAAGTGTTAAACCGAATTTAGAAAATACGATCACTCTTTATCAGTTCCTAGATGCAAGGTCCTAGACAAAAAAAAATTTACCCAGCGGCAAAACTTCTGATCTCCATGAAGAGACAAGCATATTCATAATATATAATCCATCCAGAATTTAAATAACCTGATGAAGGGTTACTGTAAAAACTCATGTAATATGTCCAATACCACGGATACAAGAGAAAATTACTAAGCAAAAAAAAAGATAGTTTTGTATGATCATTACAAGCAAAGTTACCACCAACCTGTTATGACATCTAGCCAAGGGGGAAATTTATTACCAGACCAATGTACACAAAGGTGGTTCTAAATAATTAGCATTAGGTGAATGTATATTTTAGCATATTATGAGACATAAAAATGGAACTTCTAGTTATATTAACAGATTCACTATTTAAAATAATACGGGTAAATTTCTTAATAATCCCTCAATGTTTCACCACTTCCGTGCTTTACTACCTTATAGTTTTTTCCTCAACATTTAAGTATCCTAATGTATTTCGCCGTTAACATTTTGCTACCTTCTGCTTTTACCGCCGTGTCTATTTTGTTGTCGGTTTATGCATAGCATCATCTAGCTTAGAAATTGTAGACACAGTTCGCAATGAATAAGTTGATGCAAAATAAACACGGCGCTAAGAACATAAGGTAGCAAAGTGCCAATAGAGAAATACATTAGGGTATTAAAGTGTTAAGAGAAAAACTATAAGGTATTAAAATGTAGAAGTGGTGAAACATTGAGGGCTTATTAAGCAATTTACCCAAATAATATTTGAATTATAATTTACTTGGGATATAGATGAAGAAAACTACTTTTTTGGTACATCCTGAAGTGTAAATGTTAGCAGCTTATATTGTTATATCAAAAGCAGCTTTAATTTTAATAAAGGAAAAGCAGTTAATGGCAAAATCCCTGGTTGAAGACATGTTAAAGAGCAAGGAATTGACTTATAAAAGCAATATATTATTCGTTAACAAAATATGAAACCAATATAATAGATACAAGATGATGGGATTAGATGGATACCACGAGCTAATTCTTAAATTTATAGAAACATGAAGTTCATTAGAAAGCCATCTTCTTTCTAACTCAGCAGCTTTACACATTCATAAGTTCTTAATAAATATAGTTAGAATTAGAACAAGAACAAATGAGAAAGAAGCACTTTATCAGCCGGTCGATCATATGCATGCAATACTTTACATAAAAAGAAATCCCATAGCTCTAAGGCTGTCTTTATTTAGTAATCAAGGTAAGCACATCACTGAAATCCCATTCTACAGCTAGTAATATATTACTAGCTACATGTGATAAAATGGCATTGAAATCCCAACTCATGTAATTAAGGTAGAGGTCATATGATCATAAGCATGAAGACGTTCAAAAGTATAGGAAACACATGCTTACACTCATGTGTGTGTGTGAGAGAGAGAGTACATCTCTATTAGCATTCATAGATAGAGAATCTAGAAATGCATGCGCTTGGGCATGAGAGAGAGAGAGATTTTAAATTAAAGGATTGTAAGTAACTATTGGAGTCTGGATTCTTTATAGAGGTCGTAAAGAACTAAACTAGTCCAGGAATAAGAGCAAGACAAGTATCAATGACTGATCTTGACTTAATTGTGAATAGACAGGATCATATATATTTAGGGCAAAGGGATAGTTAGAAAGAAATGATTAAATGGAGATGTGCCAAAATAGAATATCAACCAACTTAGGAAGCCAGATACCAAAGTAATAATCCACCCCCACCCCCGCATAATTTTTTTATCAACTAACCATCATTCAAATTTGTGCATGATTTTAAGTTATTATCTATCGGACAAACAACAACAAAGTTTTTATCCTACTTCTGAAGGGGTAAGCATCCTAAAGGAGCTATTTCATTAGACAAATATGGTGCTAGAGCAACAAATATTGTTGCATCCGACTTTCTAGATCCTCTATTTGTTGTGCAACATGGAAAGTGATAACTAAAAGTTGGGCTACAAGCTGTAGCGAACATACTGAAACAAATGTTGTAGCCAAGCAGGCAAGAGATTTGTTGTAACAATTTGAAGCAAAAAAAGAAGAAAAGGCAAAAAAAAAGGTGGATAGTATGTTCTACATTCAAAATTCTATCCTAACTCAATCTTATGGCCAAACATATGCCACATCAGATTTTTCTTATTAGTTCTATAGCTCTAGGGCTTGCCGTGTGTGTGTGAGAGAGAGAGAGAAAGTTCCAAAAACCTTTTTTCTTCCAAAATTATAAGAATTAGGATATATTCACAAGCTTTTTTTACTCGTGCTCTCGTAAACAAAAGTTTGGACAAGGTTGTACAATATGGCTATCAAAATGGTATGTCCACATACTTTATGAAATTAGTCTTTGATAGTGAAAGTTCTAACATACCTTGTTAGAGGTTTGAGATTGGCAAATGTGGATGTGAGTGACATTGGTTTATGTTTTGACTAAATGACTTGGTAGTCATCAAAATACAGAATATTTCCTAACAAAATTGGTTTATATAAGAATGTGGATGATGTATGTGTAAACTTTTAATTAAGGCAGTCATGAATTGGTTCTACATTAATCTTGATGTAAGAGGTTTTGAGGCTTGAACATTCAGCAATCAGCTATGAAAATTCATGACCTGATGCATTTCTAGTCATATAACGAGATAGCTACTTCGACAAATTACACTGAAGCGTTTTTCAGATGTTTACTATTTCAGTCTTTAAATTCCTTTAGGTGTGTTTTCGTAATGTTTAAATATTCATAGCATGTTCCAAACTCGTTAAAGAAAAGAGATATTTAATGATGGCTCCCCTTAATACTTGGATGCAAAAGTTGCTACGGAAATTACTTGACACTTGAAAATTGCCTTTGATAAAAAATTCACCCTCCCAATATGTACCAGGAGTTGATGACTAACCTTCTTTGCTAGAATTTAACTCAAGTCTTAATTACCTTTTTCCTATATGAAATTAATCTTGATTATTTTCTTTAATAGTAATTTGGTAAAGTGTTTTAAAAGGCGGACACCTAGGTGCATAGAAGAGCCGCTCCGCACAGCATTAGACCGCTTAGTCGGGAATTATTCTTACACTTGTATTCTTGTGAGTATCCTCTCTTTATTTATTAATTGGAGTGTAATATATAATAAATTGGAGTTGTTTAGCACCATTAAATGTCGAATCATGTCTTCACCTTCGATATTCAACTTAGAACTCATTTTCGACTTTAGCTTCAACCACGCCAACACCACCTTCGGGTTTCGACTGCTCTTTCGAGTTTCAAGCCTATGATGACAATGATTTTTTTTTGCCCTTTTGGACTTAAAATTGGAGAGACTTAGCTTAAACAATTAATTAATTATTTAGTTAATTTTTTTCAGATATTTGAAAAACTGCCAGAATTTACTTCATTACCAACTTACATTTAATTGTTAACACCTTTAAGAATACTTGTTTAGGCTGCTTCTATAAGTAAAAAAGAAACCAAAATAGTTAACAATCAAATTAGAATCAATATTTAAATAAGTTTATGAAACTAACAAAATTAACTCAAAATACACCTAAATTGATATCAATACGGCCTGGGTGCATAGGCCTTTGGTCACCAGTTTAATCATTTGGTCATTTGGACATATTAATCGGAAACTTAACCAAATGATTATGGTTAGCTTGGAAACAAAGTTTCTGTAACCACAGAAATCGTTGATTCATTTAAATTGATGTGAAATGCATTTGTATAGAGAGAATCCTCGGTTTATCAAAAATGGGGTTTTCAAACATTAGTGACGATTTAGCTAATACAGTTTGAGTTTGAGAAAATGGTAAAAGATAGCTGTATTTGTACATGTTAAAGTTAATTTTAAAGTTAAGTAAAATTTAAAATTTGAGAAAAATTGGAGTGATGGACTTTTATTGATAAGTGGGTTCCATCAATAAAACTCAAGCCTTGATGAGGTGTGGCCCATTTTATATTTTATACCCATGTATTTCTTTTGTTGTTTCCAATGTGGGACTATCTTTAAAATCCCATCATTTGGATTTTTACTTTCAACACTCCCTCTTCACGTGGAGGATCGGGCTATTGGCTCTTATGCCAGTTAAAGTTATTTTTAAAGTTGAGTAAAGTTTAAAATTAGAGAAGAATTGGAAGCGTGATGGGCTTACACATGGGCTTTTAATGATAGGTGGGTTCTAACAATAAGACTCGACCCTTGTTGAGCTGTGATAAATTTTATATTTTATACCCATGTGTTTCTTTTGTTGTTTCCAATGTGGGACTATCTTTAAAATCCTATCATTTGGTTTTTTACTTTCAACGGTACAAACTTTGGGATTAGATTTTTCATATTTTAATAAATTTAAGATCTCACAAATTTCAGTGAGGGAAACTTCAATTTTAGTTGTCCCACTTTGATTTCATGTTTCATAGATAGATAGCCAACTTTAAAGTTTAAACTGCGAGCAACGGTCATCTGGCTTGATCAGTAAAAGCATAGCATTAAATGTCCCTAACCGGTGGTTAAATTATGGTAAAATCTAAAATAGCTTAATGTCAGCAAAACATAAAAGTGAACTAAACCGGTACAATCCAGTTTGCTTGAAATTTTATTTTGACCTTGGTTCAGATCAATTGCAAAATCATAATGTAAACAAAAAATGCTGAAAATGACAAACCCACCATTGCTCATTCTTGGCCTCCTACAGTTTTCTTTTCTTCTGCATTAATACTATATTCCTTTCTCAACAAGAATTAATAAGCCATAATTTGCTATTGATTGACTTGTGATGCATATTTCAAGCTACCTATATGCTTACGACTATAATTTCTCTTTTCCACTTTCCATGTCATTAATTTCTCTTTTTGTATTGCATGAAGGATCAAGATGAACAATTAAAGAAGATTAAGTGACTTATAAATTTATGAGGTGTAGAGGGTCAATTGGGTCAAGTCAGGTCACTACCCATCGAGGTTAAATCAGATCTGACTAGAGTACTCATTATGTATTCATTATATAGCTAACCCAAAATTATATGGCTAATCCAGTCAAGACCTTTACAATCCATATATTTGATTATTAAATAAATATTTTTAAATTCAAAAACACCAAAAACACAAGGCTTTTATAGTAATCAAATCATCGGCGATAGTAAAATAAACAATTGCTAACCACAAAGCAACAACTGATTCATGCGTATTGTTAAACGTACCACTAAACCGAGCTAACCAATATTTGTGCTCGAAATTTATGTCAGTTACACCATGGGTATTGAAGGCTAAATGGATCAAACAATGTAATCCCTACCCAACCTATTTATTAAGGGGGTCGTTCAACTCACCCGATTCTTAACTTGAGCATAATTACAATTTACATCAACCATTCCCATTGATTTTGGATAGGGATAGCCTGTTGGAATGGAAATTGTTGCCTATAAAGAGGTAAGCATATCTAAATTTACCCTAAAAATAAGTTACAGACAGTCCTCTTGTCAAAAAATAGAAGTAAATTATTAATTGATTATTTGAATAAGAGGTAACATCTCTTAACTTTCCAAACACTCGTTGATATCCAACCAAAATTTAGTAGTTAACACTTTGACTTAAGAACCATTGATAATTAATTACATATACCATAGTGCAATGTTGCAACAAGATGACGGATTGAGTGTCGGGCTCCATACACCATTTAAGCAATTGTTTACTTTATTCCTTTCAAGCTTTAAGAATTGTTGGGGAGGGATGGCATCTAGCTAATTTTGACTTGTTAATTATATTTATTTGTAGGCTAAATTATCAGAGACCATCCTAAACTTACATGTGTTTTGTTAGAAACTACCACTTCTACTTTTTTTACAAACTACCCTAAACTATCATCAATTATAGAAACTAACATCCATCTGCTATTTTTTTTAACAGAACTACCCTTCTTCAACCTAACCCAACCTAATATACTCTCTTTACTCCATAGAAGCTCAAAATGGTAACAATGCACAAAAGGATTGTCCTATTAGCTTATGTGATATAATTATCCTGATCAATACTGCTTCAACCACCCAAAACTGAATGATGAGATTAATTTGTGATTATATAAATGTTTTAAAAGTGGATGAAAAAACCAAGGCGGCCGGAGTGCCTGACTGTTTAAGCGGCCACTCGGAAATCAACAATGTCCGATTTTGGTTTAATTTGATATTTTTTGGCAAATGTATGTTAAAGATTGATTCTACTATGGTTTTTTACTTTTTAATACTCGAACCCCTATTAAGTTGATTTTTAAAGCTGGAATCAATATTGCTCGAAAACATAATCGTAGACTTGAAGATGAAGTTATTTGAAGAAATCGAAACCGAACCTGCTCAAAATCCCTACCTTTGAAATATAAATTAACACTTGATAACCCTAAATGCTCAATCACTTGTTTCAAAACCATAATCTAATCTCCTCCAATCTTGAAGTCAGAATCTCCAAGCCGAAAACCTAATCTGCTTGAATGCTTATCGTTAAACATTATTGTTAAAGTCGAAATGCCCTACTCTAAGTTGAAGACTCTAAGTCGGAGTCAATAAAATCCCAATTCCAAGACTCGGCCAATAGTAAGAAAACATGAAAAGAATTGGGCATCTAAGGCTAACTTAAATGTTAATATCACACCAAATGTGATTCATAGTTATTCAATATAGAATTTTATACGGATGTTAACATCATAATTTAAAGAGTGATATTAGTACTAAAACCAATCCCAATAAACCTTAAAATGCATCCAAATCAATAAAGAAATATAGAATCATTACTCAATTAATAGGATGAGAACAGCATCATGTTTAAGCAGTAAAAAGCGGTGCGCCGAAGGCTGCTCAACTGTGCTCAACTGTTTAAGCCGACACTTTTTAAAACACTTGATTATATAATGAATTAGGAATCAAATAAAGCAATTTGGCATGCGCAAATGACATCCGGCACGTCTATGTTGTCAATAGCCCCTACAATACCAAATCAATAAAAAAAAATAAAAAGGAGAAAACTAAATTGAGAAGTTCAGTATATCCCCTAATCCATGAAAGTGAGGTTTCAGGGGAAACAAATTCAAAGAAATCCCTTTCTTCTGATAGACTAAGGTTCTATAGACGATTTGGATTTCTCTTCAATAGAACATTAAATTCTTATAGAAGAATGACATAGGTTTCGAGTACAGATGGAGACGAAGAAATAAGAAAAGGGCAAAACTATCCAAAATATATCACGCGCAACGCATATTCATTATAGAATAGCTATAATATTTTGGGTTTTTTTGATATACCTCACTCGAAACTCTGACATTTTTAAAAATCTCACTCAAAACTTTATATTTTTAAAAAACCCATTCAAAACATAACCGTTATCTAAAAACCCGATTTTGTTACTCAAATCTATTAAATAGGTTAATCATGGTTGAGTTAGGCCTTCTGGTCCCCCTCCCTCTGCTCCATGAGTTGTTGCCTTGATGACCATGGCGACCGCAACCAACCACAATACCTTTTCATCCATTCACATCCTCTCTTCTTTGCTTCACTTCCCGATCAACAACTTATAGAGGAGTTCCCCATCTAATTTTCTAAAAAAGATAACAAGTTAACCTAAATATGTATTGTTGTGTTTGATTTATGAATTATCGTGGTGAAGTTAGGCTTTTCAATTTGATGGGTTAATTTGTCAAATTTGTGGGTTTTGAGTCTTAACCATTTTACTAAGTGTGGTTGTAAGTGCCAATAGTAACAGCAAAATCAAAGTAATGTCATTTTTCAACCAAATTATGGACTTTCTATATGTGAATTAGACTTTGAATGACTTGAATTTGGACATGTTGCTTTGTATGTCAAATTAGGGGTTTGCTTTATTGATCTACAATTTGTAAAAGTGTTTTAGCTGTCAAATTAGGAGGGATTTCATTTCTCTTTTATAACAAGTTATGGTGGATAGAGAGAGGAGCATGAAAAGAAGATGGGCGCAGGTACAGCGAGGAGAGAGAGAGCAACATAAAATTTAAAAGATGTAGGGTAGAGAAATAGAGAAACTCATCGACTAAACTAGTTATTAGAAGGGTAATTCTGTCTTTTTACCACTCTAACAGCAATTTTTAACAGTGGGGTTAACAATAGATGAATGGAATTTAACTAGAGTGGGTTTTCTAGTTTAGTTCGGAGTTTTAAGTGGGGGTTTTGAAAATATAAATTTTGGGTGAGATTTTTAAAAATATCAAAGTTGAGTGGGTAATATCAAAAAAACATAATATTTCAAGGTAGTTTGCTTTTCATAATTTTGAAATATGAAGTTTTCAGAAGATGCATATTAGTTCAATGCGGTTTTTGAAAATTAGACCTTATATGTATTTGCAAAAAGTAGAAAAAATGCAAAAGTAAATTTTGAAAATTCTAAATAGGTAAATAATAAGACATAATATGAGAAGTATAATGGATGTAAAGATAAATTTAATATTGTAAATGTAGATACAATTAGTTGGATTGTAATTAACAACAATCAAAGTTAACCCAAAAAAAAGTCAAAAATATCTGGTGTTGCTCACCTGTTTAGTTCCCATCTAAACTAACCAAACTCTAAACTATGCGTTAGGCATTAACTTCTTAATTCTACTACTTTGTCCTAAAGTGAAGAAGTCGACGGCCGCTTTTGTCTTAACGACTATTAGATTGCTTTTAAAATTATGTACTCTATTGACATAAAAGCAATTTTTAATAAACATGCTCATTTAAAAAGAGTCGTTTGCTTAAATATAATATTAAGCAATTTCATGAACAGCTAATCAATTGAACCAAATATTTGCATCAACTTAAAAGATTTTGATAAGGTAAGGTCCATGTCTTATAAAGTACCTGAGGACACAATATTACTACAGAGTTGGTATGCGAGTTTAGAGTCAAAATAAAGCATATGAAATATGATTATTGATGGACCTCAAGACCCAATGAATTAATCTGAGATTGAACGTGTTTGGTCCAATCTAAATAGGCCTTGAACTTTCTTATGGTGCATTCTCATCATTAACAACTTCCACTAAATAAAGCTTTTTCAATTAAAATTTTATTGTTTTTCTAGTTAAATTATCTTGATGCACTATGAATCATGCCTTGTAAATCAAGCTTTGAAGATGAGGCCTATTAATGAAGCCATGTCAATTTTGAGCCACCAAACCCTACATCTAAGAAGTGGGAAGCGTGTATGTCGGTACACTCTGTCTTCAACAGGTGCCTATAGTACAAGGCCAGACATGGCAAAGAAACAACTTGGGAGTAGATTCCTTACTAATAGAGGTACGAGAAAAGCCATCTTAAGGCACATCATAACCTACAAGCAACATCGGCGAGATTTTGGAAGGTATCACATCATTATCTCTCCTTATCTAAATACATTTTACATCCCTACACATGATTTCACTATTTTTAGGATCATAATTTTAAATTATCTAAAGTAATCTTGAATATGAAATTGAGCAAACTCATTTTTAATAGTCCTTTTATAATTCACTCGTTATTTTGATCCACCATCTCGTCTCGTTATAATTTATAAAGTAGGGATTGAAATATCGGTCGAAACCCTTGCGTTTCTGCCATTTCAGATCAGTTTTGAGAGGAACTGATCTGAAACTTCATGTTATATCTTAGAATCGATAAGATTTGAAGTTTGAAGATATTTTGGCCAAAAGTTTGAAGTTTCGGCCTAAATTCCTCATGCTTCTGCAAGTTTTTATTATTAAAAGCTTGAAAATAAAAAAATGCAAAAAGCTTAAAAAATCAAAAAAGTAAAGGAAGAAGAAAAAGAGCGGAGGAACCACGAAGATGAAGTGAGAAAGTAGTTATAGCTCATGAAAATGGGATTGTACTATGTAGTTGTCCTTTCAGCTTTCCAAAACTTTTTCACTACATTTATAGTCAGACTTCTTACAACTGATTACAACCGTTATACAGCTGAAAATTTGCACACCTCACGCTTTTTTGCAACTGTTATAGAACCAATCTCTGTGGTTCTTACCATTAAGATTAAAACTACAATATTATATAATTTCCACACTTGTACCAACTTTTGTACAGCTTCGTAACATACTATCATATAAGCTAAAACATCTTCTAAAGATTTTTTATAGCTGAAAATTCAAAGCTTGAACTGTAAACTAAACAAACTGTTGCGTCTTTAAAACTTCTTAAGAAACAACAATATCATTTGCTCTCCTTTATATAGTTTTGTATTATAAAAAGCATTATATTCAAAACCGACACCGACCGAAACCACCAAAACCACCAATACTGATTAAATTTAATGTCATCGAAACCGATATTGAAACCAAGATCTCAAATCATGTAATGCGGTTGAAATAAAATTAACTAAACATATCATGGATATGTATAATCTAATTTTATAATCTCTCATCTTATTAATATTCATTACTATGAGCGTGATTATTAAATTTAAAACCACCAAAATCGATATTGAAACTAAGATCTGGAACCATTTTGTAATGTAGCTAGAATAAAATTAACTAAACATATCCTGGATTGCTCTAATTTTTACAGTCTCTCTCATCTTATTAATATTCATTAGTGTGAGTGTGGTTATTAAATTTAAAGTCAACGAAATCAATATTGAAACTAAGATCTCAAACCATTTTGTAATGTGGTTAGAATAAAATTAACTAAACATATCATGGATATGTATACTCTAATTTTTATAATCTTTCATATTATTAATATTCATTAGTGTAAGTGCGGTTATTAAAATATATAATGGTTATATTATTGCATTTTCGACAGAGTTTCTAATTCTTTGCCTCTTTTTCCATCTTTTATATCGTTGTGTAGAAATAATGTAACCATTGTACAACTTTGATATGTACTTGACCAATAATTATTTTATGCTATCATCAATTTCAATAATAACTAAAACCTTTTATGTTCTCAACTTAATAACATTTTGTGTTCTCAATTTAAAATACACTTCATTAATATGCTCCATGTAATAACCTACAATTAGGTTAATTTATTTTAATTAAAATATTGAACCTCTTTCATTTCTTACATCAAGAATATACTACCTCTTGATCAAACCATATTATTTTATCTTTATGTGAATTACTATAATGTTTTTCCTCTCTACAAACAAAGTCTACATCTTGTCCAAATCTTATTGTTACCTTTTATCACCCTTCTTCTATTATTCCCGTTAGAAATGGTCTAGAAAACAAGAAAACACATGAAATGGCAACTGGTAGAACATGCTTACGAATATGGACCTCTATAAATTGCATGCTATATTTGGCTCCTCGAGAGTTTGGTGTATGAAAGATAGTTATGCTTATTGCTTTGAAGCTAACGTTATTCACTTTGGTAAATTAGCATCCTATTAATTTTTTGAAGTGAATTTTAACTTTTTGGGTCTCGCTTGTAAATAATAAACATCTATTCAAGTTCTAAATTGTATAGGGTTCTTTTGCTATAAATTAACCAAAAAAGAAATAGCATCATGGTAATTAAAAGACGAAATCTTAATTTGATTCAATGTATATTTTTATGGGTTTCATAAAGTATTTGCTTGCTCAAACTGGAGCAACTAAACTCTTTGATATTTTATTGTACGATTCGATTTTATTAAGTTTGAACACCAGCTCTCCAAATGTATCCAAATGTATGGCATATGCATTTTACCTAGTGAATATATAAACAATGGTATCATTAATTATTGTTACTCCTCTTTCAACGAAACAAGCCGAATAAAATTCAGAATTGTCTCCAGAAGATACAAAATAAGAATAAATTTATGAAAATCTCTTTAGGTTTATCATTAGAAAAGAAATCTTATATTTGTAAATCATCGATAACCCCATCAGGACTTCGCCTTCCCCCCAACCAAAAAATAAAGAAAAAGAAAAGTAAACAAACAAAAAAATACATTCAGTAGATATTCATTAAAGCCAATTAAATCAAGGCCAATTCCTCCAAATCAATTTAATGATTTAACTTCAATATCATCTTTTACATAAAAATATCTTCGGTATAATTGCATGAAATTGAGATAAGTTGTAATTATAGAAAAGGAAAGATGAACTACATGTTCAACTGGTTCAGAAGTAATTAAAAATATGGGCATATTGCTGATTCTATGTTACGAGTATAATTAGTTTGGAAACTAACTCGACCACCTATATAAATTTGAAATTATGAAAGTATTATGAGGCGTATATTGTAAAACTAACTCGACCACCTATATAAATTTGAAATTAGTTTGGAAGCTAACGTGTAATAGAAAAGTCTTGAGTTGAAATTTGAGAATATTCTTCATCTCTGTTGTGAGAAGTTGAAGGGTCTTCTTTCCAACCCTAATTATCATTAAATCAATCAAAGTTCCTTCATTTGTTCTTCTTGTGGGTTTCTTGCAAAATGATGAGTGACGACATGGAGAGCGTGAGGAAAACCCACCTTCATCTTCTACTATAAAGCTTAAGAGAAGATGCAATCATCATCAATGAGCTTGCCGGAGAAACTAGATGTAACACTAATAACAAAGCATTTTGTTCGAGCTTTTGTTGCGAGATTGACACAAAGGATTCAAGTTTTTTAAGTCGAGGCTTGTCTTAAAGGATTGGATCGGATTGACGGAAAATCGACTACAATAGTCTGAGCAACTCCAACGAATGATGGATGAGGACAATAAGGTTAAGTTCGTTCGGATTACTGTAATCGTCATTGGATCACAACCCCTTTTACAATGTGCCATTGACGACAGCTACAACACTCAATGTATAAGCAAATTCTGGTCATATCCTCAGGAGATCCCTCATCAAAATATCCAAGTCGAGCATTCCATGAAAAGTTGCACGTTAGGTATTCAAGATAATGTTTAAACGATTTCCCCTTCAAAAGTCAATCCCTCAACTTGACCGTAGTATGTTCGAGCGTAATGTCTAACAATAGAAGATCCAGCAAGTTCGAATGCGCCAACAATGGATTGCTTGCTTTTTTTTTTGTTGCACCTAAGTTGTTCGTCAAAATGGGTGTTTGACGAGTAAGCTCTTCATCCTAAAGAGTGATTTTGGCCATCCTGGATACATTCGAAGTCTCTAAATTTTGTACATGTAAAAGACTCGACATTATGTTTAAGAAGATAACTATGAAAAAACCTTTAATAAGGACAGTTAGAAAAGTGTAGCGTCGCATGTGATTCCACACGTAAGGGGATACAAAATGTTGTGTTCTTATTTAGCAAAATTGATCAACTGGTTTATACTCGCTCACAATTTACAGGGTGCCTCTAATATTTGAATCACCCCATAAATCATGGCCAGTATATAAAAAACGGAATAATCGACCGAATACTCGACCAGATATTCGGATTCGATGGCAAACCAAACAGAAAATGCAATATTCGATCAATACGCGGTCAAACCGAATATTCACCGCACAAACCGAATATTCGGCCGAATAACGTGAAAATTCGTCCGAATTGGCCCATTATGCCCAAAACCAAGAAAATCCACAACTAAAATACAAGTGTGGGATCCACAACTTAATAAAAAACAAATATGACCCACACTTATTATTTCACTCTCCTCATTTTTATATTCTTATTAGTTTGGATGTCTTATCATTAAGCCACGAGTATATTAGTGTTCTATATTTTTATATTTTTTTGAATTTTTTATATGTAATATTTATATGAAAATATTGATGGCCGCATAATCCGAATAAACCGAATATTCACCGAATAAACCGGATATTCTTTATTAGCCGGCCAACCGAACAAACTCCAAATACGTTCTTTACAACATTGATCACAGCTTTGCCTTTGAGTATCTTTTCCACTCATATTCCAAGCATGGAGGCACTTTTACATAGAAACAAAGCCCACGAGATGTTTTCTGTAAGAAACATGAGACACTCGATGACAAGCACGGGTACAACACAAATCTTAAGGATGTGGTTATTATTGAAATTCTTAGGCAAGGAGACTTGTATGATGGTGTACTTCGTTTGCCTTGCTCTGCGAAGCACTCACAAATTGCTCATGAAACATTCGGCCATGAATACTTTCAATGGTAGGGTATAAGAGTGGAGTTAAGAGTGCTATCAATCTTCAGCTGCTGAAAAAAGTCATACATAGGCTACCTTGATGCGGGAGGAAATAGCTCCACAGGAGTATATTTCAATTCAACAAAAGCTTGAGCCTTCACTTTGTGAATGAGGGTGCAAAGATGGGTGTACTAAAATTTAAGTATGGAAAGTGTCCAAAGGCCACCAAGGTTTTAATTCAATCCTCCACATGAGTGCCCATTTTATAGTGCCCTAAGTGGCACAAATGAAGGGCATAGAATACACATAAGGGGTCAGGCGAAGACTACTTAATGGTAGTGGTTGTCCATGAGTTTGGTGAGTGGATTTCATCTACAATTGAATCATTATTTTTAGAAGTTGGAATGTGCATAACGGGAAAGGGATACTAACTTCTTAGTTCTTACAACTCCAGCCAGTATCTCTTGTCTCTTACGGCATTTGCTTGTTTAGTACATGTTTTTAATAGTTTGATGCAAGTTAGTACGCTTGATTGTAAGAAATTAACCTACTGTTTAAAGGCTAACAAGTTAGTCCTCGTGTGCTTGAACATCTTGAAAATGAAGCAATAATTTTTTTCTTGTAATAATAATATTGTTTCATATGACATAGTGCATCACATCAAATAGGCAATTGGAATTCTTATAAGCGACTCGTTTAGGGAACGGGTCCTAGATCTGAAGCTTCACAAGGCCAGTTCTTTAAACTGTAAATGAAGACCTCTCATTCTTGGAATGTTATCGCTCGGTACACAAATTGTCCAACTGTGATTCTAAGTTAGGAAGAATTCATAGGCGCCAATGTTATCATGAGATATGAAAACACCGTGAAATGGACACTTCTAGAATGAAGTTATAGCATTGAAAATGCACAATGTTACAACTAGATTGAGTGAGGAATAAAGTCAAGCTTGGTGTTGGTTGTGTCAACTATGTTGGAGCTCTAGAGTTGCTTCTAGAATAAAGTCAAGCTTGGGAAATGGAGTGTTACAACTATATTTCTAAACAACATATTCATTGGAGTTGCGTCGATTTCTCATTGAAGACACGGTCAATTTTAAAGGGGAAAGTATTGTTACAAGTATAATTGGTTTAGAGGTTAGATTTGTAATATGTAGGTATTATAAGGGGCTATATAAACTTGCCTAACAACTTTCTATATTGGGTGAGGTCGTCTTGAGCTGAGGTTTAAGGATATACTCCATCTCCATTCTAATGAGTTTAGAGGTCCTCTTTAAAACCCTAACCTATCACTAAATCAATCCATCCACCATCATTATTTCTTCTTGTGGGTTTCTTACAAAATGAAGAGCGAGGACAAGGAGAGAATGAGTAAAACTCACCCCATCTCTGCTAACGAGCTCAAGAGAAGATGTGATTAGCGTCGATGAGCTTGTCGAAGAATAAGAATGCAACAATGGTATCTGAGGTCCCATTGAGGTTGGGGGTAGCGACGGTCGAAAGCTCATAGAGAACCCTTCGAAGTCGAGAGGTGAGCCTGGTGACCATGGCAGCGTAGACTCGGAGCAAGTGGGTGATTCGTGAGAGACAACCTCTCAAGGCTACGACCCTCACAAGATTCACATCCTCGAAACGAAATTTGAGAGCTTTTCCGATATGAAATTTCAAGCTCTCAATGGCACAATTTAGCAATTGTATGCTTAGATAGGTTTAATGATTTCTCTTAAAGGAGAAGGCGGATGAGGTCATAGATGAAGGGCATACTCAATTATTAAGAAGCCAATGGCGGCAATTTAGCGTCCTAAAAGCAACTGCCCACATCCCCTCCCCAACCACAAGTACCACCACCTCGTCGATTTTTCCAGCGTCGAACCTTTTCTCGGTCGACCCCAACTATTCCACACCAACTCTCCATTACAAATTCACTCCATTCATTGGATCCAAAACCAACTCAAACTCTTTATACCACTCCCACGCAATCCAAAGATAAATCTGCCAAACTTTTCATAGAGGATGAGATCATCAATGGATGTATCAAATGAAGCACTTCTTTTTTATTCATAGAGTTGACGAGGAATACAATGTGAGCTTATCCATTTTTTAATCTTGAAGATGCTCTTTTAAGGTTTCGATGATGGGAGAAAAACAAATCAGGAGAAATTCTAAGGAAAGAGTTTAGAGAGGCTACAATTGCTCATTTTGGTTATGATTTGTTTGCAAATCCTATGATGGCCCTCAAACAAACCACCAAGTCATTCCAATCTAGATCTTACCAAGCTCAATCCTTTTCTTAGTTGAAGTTTTTGTTGCACCTAAGATTGCAAACACTGCTGGTACTGCTAGGACTAGCACACTCCGTAACATTCTAGGCCTTCTTTCTTTTGAATAGCCAGCGTAATTAAGCTCCATCTTAGAATTGACTGATGAATCTACAAACTAAGGTGGGATTTCTGCTTTTCCCATAAAACTACTTCAGCGACTTGTTACTAAGATGCATTAAACAGATCTTTAATATAGAGATTACGCGTTGCCAGTTAAATCAAGAATCGAGATTCTAGCCCCAATAAAACATCTATTCTACTATCTGCTATTCAAAGTGTAGTAATTTCTATGCCAATGCTAGATATAAGGAACTCAGCAAAAAATCAGCATGTCACGCCCTAATTCGAATTTTCTTAACTAAATCAACTCAATCAAGAACTAATTTCTTTTGTACCTGAAGAAAGCACCACAAGAGATTGAGCACGCTGACAGCCCACAGAAGCACATAGTAAGCGATCATAATATAAGATCTCCCATAAGTGAGCTTTGCGAAGCTGTTCCTCGCTAGAGATGCTAAGTACGCAACAAAGATCGTCGCGGGGACGATCAGGGCGAGGTTGAAGAGGAGGCCGTGGCAGCCCAACAGCCACCTCAAGAATCCGGATCCGCCTCCGCCGGCGATCGCCGGAAAATTCGGCTCTGGCAAGATCGAGAGGGGGACACCCGACGAATTCTGGAGCAGTTCTCTCATCTGAGCATCACAAGAGTAGGGTTTCGTAAGGAGATGGAAATGGGGGTGAATTAGAAACCCTAGAAGAAAAGGATGAAATTTTTTTCTTCCTTTCTTTTTTATTGAATCATTTTAGTAAATAGCAGCCTGTTAGAAATAGTCATATCTGAATATATTTAGTTTCTTGGTTTTTTTTATCTCAGACGCCCCCAAAAAATTCCATTGTTACCCCTGCGCCTTTAGTACTCGTTAGTGGTAATTGGACGAGTGGGCTCGGGTTTGTTTATGGTTCGGCTCAGTATCAGTTTGTTAAAGCTCGGTTCACTTATTAATGAGCCGAACATGAGCCAGAAAGCCTGGTCCGTTTATTAAACGAGCCGAACTCGAGCTCAGTCGGGCATGTTCGGTATTGGCTCAAGTTCGGCTCGGTTACACCGTTTTAAAAAAAAATTAGAGCAATAATATGTAATGTAGAGTAGATTCTATACAACTTTCAGAACACTTAATTCAATTAAGGGATAGTTTATCAAGTGCAACGAAGGTGAATATAAAACCCGGGTACTTATACATATTCCGTACTCTAGATGTCAACTTTTTTATTAATCTTTACATATCTCAAAGTCTCGGGTCTGTGATTGCCATCCCCATACTAGCTTCTCTTTCAAGCGAAAAAGATTAGTAATCAACCTCCTCACAAAATATTTTCATATTTTCTTCTCAAGCCCTGTAACGGTCATTGATCCATTCGCAGCCCCCAACCAAACGCCTCTTTGTCGTTTACTTTTCAGAGACCGCCTGATAAAAGATGCAACTGAGCTCCACTTCGGCTCGTTTAAGGCTCAGTAAGATCACGAGCTGAATATAAGCCAGACCTGCTCAGCTCGAGACGAACTCGAGCCGAGCTTGAACCGGCCTAAAATAAGCCGAACCGAGCTTGGACAAGAGTTTGCTCGTTCAATCTTGGCTCAGTTACACCCCTATTTAGGACCACTGCAGAATAAAAAACGTCTTATTAGAATATTCCATTAAAAACTAATGTATTTTTTACGGATGTCGGATTACGTCAAGATATTACCTTCTGTAGATCTGTTGTTGGCGACGACGGATGGCTGAGATTGAGTTGGAGCTTGACTCCTGAAGCGTGTGGATCTCAATAGGTTTGAGGTGGCTACGGCCGAGCTACCTGCAAGGAAATCCCGGGGTGGTTGTACCACCGAGGACCCTCCGACGATCAAGTTAGACCGGATATTTGAGCAGAGTAACGGCCTAGTGAGGAAAGAAGGACCTACTTGAGCCGTCTGAAAGAGGGGTTTATATAGTGGTGGCAACAGGCAGGCAAGCGTGAGAATCACGCCGGCCGTTACGCTCCTTGCGTCACGCCTGCGTGATAGGCGGGATCCCGCATTAATGACGAGACATGCTCGTTAATGGGGGATCGTGATGGCGTGGAATGCGGGGCGTGGCCGGCGGATGTCTCGCGCATGGCGAGATTCGCGAGGGTGAGGCGGTTTCGCCTGCGATTGGTGTCGTTGGTCGATCGATGAGACCGAGAAAGATGAGCTCGGCGGAAGGCTCGGGGACGAGCGGAAGGCCGAGGTATCTTGGTTCTGCGATAGCCCGGAGACGAGCTGAGAGGGCCGAGGAGGCCAATTGTGCAGGGGCTCGGAGGTGAGCCAACGGTGGTTTGTGAGGCGGGCACATGAGTGGTGTGGACGGTCGCAGAAGGTCGGCTACGTCCATGGGTCGCAGACCCGGGGTATTTTACCGACGTACCGTTCCTGGTCTTTCTTGCTAGCTGCGTGACACGTCGTCTGCCATGTGTCACGATCTGGGAGATCACCGATATCGAGCATCATCAATTTTGCTGGTAGCACTTTTCCATCTCCTGTTTTTACCGTCGTGTCCATTTTGCTTCGGTTTATTCTTAGAATCATGTAGAAAAAAATTATGAAAACGGTTCGTAATGAATAAACCGACGCAAAATAGATACAAAATAGACACGGCGGTAAAAGCATAAGGTATCAAAGTGCTGGTGCTGAAAAGAAAACTACAAGATATTAAAATGCAAAAATGAAGAAATATTGATATATTATTAAGCAATTTGCCCTTTTTAAAGTTATTTTGATGTTCATATTTTCAAAAACAACACTGGTATTTTAATGGATGCGGACTCCTAGGACTGATATGCGATACTCTTAGACGAACAGACCGGACTGTACGGAGATTGTCACATACATGCTCAGTAGGAGTTCGGATGAGTTAGCTCATCGGCCTTCTTATTGACACATACCTGGGTAGCCGTTACGTGCAGCTAGTACCGCTTGCGGCTTGTGGTTAAACCCACTGTCAGCGTAGTGTTAAGTCTTTAGAGTCCCACACGGAGGGTTTCCCTGCACGGGGCAAAAGGTGTAGAGGTCGTATTGTTTTACGACAGTGCTTCGATCACTTACGTGTACTTGTGCACGTATGATGATCGGGCGGATAATACTAGTGAGCTTTGGTTTACGCCGGATCTTAGTATTATATTGATGGATTATTTTCATCTCTTTGTATTCGTATTCTTCGGAATACGGATGCGGGTATGTAATACCCAGTTTTCTTTTGCACATCTATATCCGTATTTAAATGAAGTGTTGTTTACAAAATTTGTTCATTCATATTTTTATTTATTTTAATTCTTTTCAAAACCCTAATCTATATTTTTACCCAAATAGTTTTCACTAAACAAACCTAACCCAAAGTCCAAGTTCATCTTTATCTCACTCATTTTTCTTTTTAAATTTTTCTTGAGCCCAAGCCCAACAAGCTCAATGACCCTTCACTTCCTTTTACCCAACAGATACCTTCTCAAATTTCAAAATTCAAAATAAATATATCCTAATCATGTACAATCCATCTCTTTAACTCCCTAATTAAACCTAATTATTCTATGCTAAATCCCCATTACACTCTCCCATAAATTTTCCTTTATTATATTTTTAAAACCCACGTTCTCACACACTCTCTCCCCACTGAATAAATCTCTCTCTCCCTCTCACTCACACCCACTCTCTCTCCCTCTGCTTCCTCTCCTTCTCCCCGACGTTTTCTTCTTCTTCACCGAGGATAATGCGATATGAGATACCGTATTATATTCTCGCGATATTTAGATATGAACCAGATCATCGGATAAAGTGTTGATTCGATGAATCGGTACATGATATATTAGTCGGTTATATTCGATATAGCCGGATTATCGGATCAAGTGTTGATTCGATAATTTAATGTATAATAATATATATGATATATTGTATTACATTATCTAATATTGGCTCGCTTTATTATTTCATTTTCTCACCGGATAATACATTGATATATATGCGATATATATTAATTGTATTATTTTCTTTTGTTACAAATATATAATATATATGTGATATATATTATAGTAACATGATATGATTAATAATGAAACATGTTTAGTGATGATAAAAAGAGATTAGGGTTTGATTAGGGTTAGCTTCTTTTTGCACCTTCTAGAAGCATTCCTTTTGTCATGAAGAAGATATTATGATAGATATTTTCTTATGACTCATTTCTTAACCCAACCAAACCCTAGCCTTAGTTAACTCTCTACAAGGGTTATCCTTGTCATCATTAACCATGGTTGCATTATTATTGATATACTCTTATCATTATTCATCATAAAAGGATTATCTTATTATTCATCATCTTCTTCTCTTTTTAGCTTTGAGAAAGCTTACTAGAAATTCCTTTTGTGATGATTTCATGTGAGATTATGATATAAAAAGAAAGCATAAATACTTCTCCATCATCCTCATCTAATCTAACCCATTAGATTAGGGTGTTCACCTCATTAGAGTGAGAGAGCTTGAGCTATTGCAACTTTGACGTAGATCATCGGAGAAGCGGAACACTACAAGCAAGCATGGATCGTTCGAGTCGTGGAGCCTCTCTTGAGTCCGGGAGATCATGGATCGCGGCGAAGGGACTTCTACTCGGAGATTATGAAGCGAAGGAGCGGACTACAAAGGTTGTAATCCCTCACACTTAGTGGTAAAGATGTTTACTTGCATGTTTAACCCTAATAATCTAGCAAAGATCCTGGCTTTGGGTTGTTCGGCACGTCTAAATTATTATTCGGGCATGTTTGATGCCTTATGAACCCTCACAAGAGTGCCTAGGAACCCTACAGTGGTATCAGAGCCTAGCTAGAGTATTAGGCGACGTGTATACAAAGTTAAAACTCCGATCGAACCCGATACGACGAAATAAAACCCCTCTCTGGATATTTTTCAAAAACTGTGATTTTTCAGAATTAAAAATGCTTAAAAATACCAGCATGAAAATATAAGCATCTCTGTGAAACACGTGTCAATGATCCGTACAATGAGCCGCGGAACCGCGGCAATACCTTGCTCCTGCCGCGGAACCGCGGCCGTACAGACAAGTCGTTGACTCGTTTTCCATGGTTATATCCGTAGGTGAATATGTATTTTTCTGGGTACTTTTAATCTGGCTCAAGTGTTGAGTGTTTTGGGGTTTATTTTGTAATCGTTGATTCGATCGGAAAATTTAATTTTATGATGTTTTCCGGATATTTAGAAACTGTTAAAAAGTTCGAGCGGATATCATTAACTCACTTTTTCCCGGCACGAAAAACTTTCAAGTGTTGAATTTTTATCGGGTTTAAATCTTTCGGAAAAATGTGCAAGTAACGCGGTGAACCCTCTAGAAGAACACAAACCTTAACTCGATTATGTGACCGTCTTGAACTGCCTATAAACCTTAGGGTTTGGGACAGTACGGCGTGCCACATGTGAGGTGTTGGCTTGACCTTTCTACGGCTGGATCACCGATACTGTGACATATTCTAGTATTATTTGAACTCCGCTCAAGTGTTGAGCAATTTAGGAAATTTTGGGTATTTGATTATCTGTTCGGAAAGTTTAATACTGTCTATTTATCTGGAATGTGATACAATATGTGGAATTCATATAGTTAGGCATGAAATGCGAAGTATGTGATATTTCGGATTTACGATGTCTAAAGTGATTGTGGATTCCAAATATTATAGTTTTATAATTTCTTTTCTGTGACCGTAAGTGTAGTATGTAGTTATATTGCCGGTCTTCATTGCTATACATCTACGACGATCGGTGTATGCATACTTACTTACGTTGATGATATGTGATATTATGTGTTGCTGTGATATGTTATATTGGATCGTCGTGTTCTGAATAGCCAGGGGTTTTATGTGAGATGAGGGTTTTTATTTTCATTCATGTAAAATTCATTTGTATGTAATATTCTTTTATTGGGGCACTTCCGGGATGAGGTTGATGTCACCAGTGTATATTATTTACTTTTCCGCATTAGGTAGACCCAAGGAGGGGAGCACAAGTAACCGGGTTCTAGGGTCCAGTAGGAGGCCATCTCGAGGAGTCGAGACCGGGTCTCCTAACCCTAGAATTGGCAGTGTTACTTGCCGCTCTCGTGGGGGTCTTGGGATGTGGGTTTGGCTATTCATCGCGACCGTGGAATCCGTGTTTTATACTGGCTCGTATTGAAAACACGGACATCCCAGTATATCCAATATTTCATATATGTTCTTCTGCTGCAATGTTCTGTGATGAGATCATATTACTGCCTGAGACGAATGCTTATACTATATATATATATATATATATATATATATATATATATATATATATATATATATATATATATGCTGATATATAAATATTACTGCTTTCGTTTCTTCTGTGATGCTTAGGAAGCATAAGCTGATGGGATTTATTAATGAGATTAATAAAAAGAAAAGAAACCTAAAAGATGTTGTAGAATCAAAACTTTTTAAAAAGGGTAGCTACAGTTTTGCTTTGCACAGCGGTATATATGATATACCCTGCACCTTATTCGATGAGGAAAGAGCCGAGATCTCTTCACCGGGAGTGACCTCTTTAGCAAAACTGGCAGATGCTACAAACTCGCGGTTTAGTTTTTGACAGCTTCTATAGTCTTGCTTTGCATAGCGGTATATATGATATACCCTGCACCTTATTCGATGGGGAAAGAGCCGAGATCCCTTCACCGGGAGTGACCTCTTTAGCGAAACTAGAAAAGCCTCAAAAACACTCTTTTTTTCAAAAATCACTCGATTCTACGACGATATCATGTTCATTACGCTCATGGTTTTCTGAAAAACCTGCGTAGCCCTCCATCATTTCAGATAAAGACTATTTAGTATTCGTGTTGCGTTTGTTGACCTCTGTCAAGGCGTAGTGTGCGGTAGCTGATTAGTAATTATCTGTAAAGCATGTGATAAGATTGGATTAGGGTAGTCGTACGACCTTGTTGACCTCTGTCAAGGGTCGTGCGAGTGGGTTTGATTCAATCAAGAAATGATGGGTTGAATTTGACTAGTGCACTATGGTTTGTTGACCTCTGTCAAGGTCATAGCACACTAGGGGCAAAATATTATCGGGAATTTCAAGTGTTGAAATTTGCAATGAGATTTCATACCTCCTATGAGATAGTTGGATCCCGATATCCACTGCGAGTAAGAGTTACTCCTGGGAGAGTTTTACACAGGACAATTAGCCGATCAAGTAGGTGTCTAGAAAAGTGTTAACGAGGTTACGCCTCTGGGAAAACGAGGTTTACTTTAATTAGGTACGTGCGAAAGCACGGGGAACCTCCCTCAAAGTACCGACACTGATCTGGCTGAAAGATTGACGAAATTGTAGGGTGTAATTAATCCCGGCTAATCTTACCTTTTAGGGTTTGAAGGTAGATTTGATAAAAACAGTGGGAGACATCCTGATTAGATAAGATAATAACCAATCTAATCTTGCAAGAGCATACGCTAAAGTGTTTTCTTCTCTCTCTCTCCAGGTAGCGGCCATGTCAGGCCATAATCAAGATAATAATATGGATGTATTGACTGAACCCGCTTATTATACTGAGCAGGGGAACGTTGGACCCGTTCTTTCTTATAAGAGTTATAAGACTGAACAGGAAACATGAGAATATCTGGATTCTCATGCCGCCCAAAAGAACATGCATGTTGATGCATCTTCTTCAGGTGTGTTAGTTATTGAGAACTATTTCTCAGTTCACCCTACGTCCTGGGTATTAGATACCGGATCAGGATCCCATATATGTAAATTCTTACATGGGCTACGGAAAGGTAGAGAACTGGGAAAAAGTGATCATTCCGTTCAAGTAGGGAACGGTGCAAATGTTGCAGCCAAAGCAGTTGGCGAATATCACCTAGTATTGCCAAGTCGTAATACACCGATTCTAAATGAGTGCTATTATATACCGAACATGATGTGTAGCATTATATCGGTTTCTTTATTAAGTAAAGAAGGATATAATTTTGTAGTAAAGGATAATGTTATGAACATATTCCTAGATCAAAAGTTGATTGCATCAGGCTCGTTACATAATGGCATATTCATTCTAAATCAAAATACAGTCCTCAATATACAAAACACACACAAGAGGAAGAGTTCAGAAGTGAACGAATTCTTCTTGTGGCATTGTAGACTTGGTCATATAAATGCGACACGGCTAGCTAAGTTACGTAAGAATGGATATTTGAATATGTTCGAATTATCATCTTATGATACTTGTCATTCATGTCTCAAAGGAAAAATGACCAAAACTCCGTTTAGTGGACACGGAGAAAGAGTTACGGAACTCTTAGGACTGGTACATAGTGATGTATGCGGTCCTATGTATACACACGCCAGGAACGGTTCTTCCTACTTCATTACATTCACTGACGATCTCTCTAGATTCGGACATGTGTTCCTGATGAAACACAAGTCTGAAGCTTTTGAGAAATTCAGAGAATATAAGCACGAAGTAGAGAAACAAACGGGCAAAAGTATTAAGATCCTTCGATCTGATCGAGGAGGAGAATACTTAAGCAATGAGTTCCAAGATTATCTAAAAGAGAATGGGATTCTCTCTCAGCGTACTCCTCCTTATACACCACAGCACAACGGTGTATCGGAACGGAGGAATCGCACCCTATTAGATATGGTGCGCTCGATGATGAGTACTGCTGAGTTACCTATTTCCTTCTGGGGGTATGCGCTTGAGACAACAGCATACCTATTGAATCAAGTTCCAACTAAATCTGTACCTACCACACCATATGAGATATGGAGTGGGAAGAGACCATGTCTTAAACGAGTTAAGATATGGGGTTGTCTGGCCTATGTCAAAAGGCAAAATCCAGACAAACTCGAGGCACGGTCAGTTCTATGTAAGTTTGTGGGATATCCTAAACATTCAAATGGATATTTTTTCTACCACAGTGAACTACAAAAGGTGTTTGTTGCTCAACATGCCACCTTTTTAGAAAAGGAATTTCTTGCAAAAGAGATTAGTGGCTCTGAGGTAGAACTGGAAGAAGTTCCAGCAACACAAACTGTAACTGAAGATTTAGTGGAACCAGAGGATTCGGTAGTACCCGACGAACCCCAGCCTCTCCGCCGATCTAGTAGGGTTTCTCGTCCATCTGAGAGATACTATGGTTTTCTCATTGATGGTGGAAGCGAGGTGCATTATGGAAGATGATGACCCAACTAGTTTCGAGCAGGCCATCACGAGTGGTGACTCTGTGAAATGGCTGGATGCAATGCGATCTGAGATGGAATCCATGTACACCAACAAAGTATGGACTTTGGAAAATGCTCCTGAAGGGGTAAAACCCATTGGGAGCAAGTGGATCTTTAAAAAGAAATTTGGTGTAGATGGAAAAGTTGAGACTTTCAAAGCTAGACTTGTAGCAAAGGGTTTTCGTCAACGACCAGGTATGGATTATGACGAAACCTTTTCTCCAGTGGCTATGCCTAAGTCCATCCGGATCTTACTTGCCATTGCTGCATACCATGACTACGAAATCTGGCAAATGGATGTTAAGACCGCCTTTCTAAACGGTGATTTAGAAGAGTGCGTGTACATGACTCAGCCAGAGGGCTTCGTAGATAGTGGGAGCAGCGAAAATGTGTGCAAGCTGCTTAAATCCATTTATGGGTTGAAGCAAGCATCGCGGAGTTGGAACATCTGTTTTGATGTTGTAGTCAAAGAGTTTGACTTCATCAAAAATATAGATGAACCTTGTATTTATAAGAAGGTAGCAGAGGGTAAGGTTGTCTTCCTCGTATTGTACGTGGATGACATACTCTTGATAGGAAATGATATTCCTATGCTGCAATCAGTCAAGCTCTTCTTATCACAAAGATTCTCAATGAAAGATCTAGGTGATGCCTCCTGCATATTGGGAATTATGATCTATAGAGATAGATCTAAACGGATACTGGGATTGTACCAATCCAGGTACATTGACACCATACTAAAGAGGTTTAGTATGGAAGAATCCAAGCGTGGGAACCAACCCATGATCTCTGGACTCACTCTCTCCAAAGAGATGTCTTCCAAGACTGATTTAGAGAGACCTCGCATGCAAGGGATACCCTATGCTTCGGCAGTAGGCTCAATCATGTATGCGATACTATGTACCAGATCCGATGTAGCATACTTACTAAGTGTAGTGAGTCGGTATCAAGCAGATCATGGAGAGAGTCACAGGACAGCTATGAAGAGCATTCTCAAGTACTTACGAAGGACTAAGGAGATGTTCTTGGTGTATAGTAACGGAGAACTCCAGGTGGAGTCCTTTACCGATTCTAGCTTCCAAAGTGATAAGGACGACTCTAAGTCGCACTCGGGATTTGTCTTCACCCTCAATAGAGGGGCGGTATGTTGGAAGAGTTCCAAACAGGATACCGTTGCAGACTCGACGATGGAGGCTGAATACATCGCTGCCAACGATGCTGCCAAAGAGGCTGTCTGGATAAAGAAGTTCATTAGTGAACTTGGTGTGGTTCCATCCAGTGAACATCCAATACCTCTGTATTGCGATAACAATGGAGCTGTGGCGTTGGCATAGGAACCCAGGTCCCATCAAAAGTCCAGACATATTCTGAGGCGGTATCGCCTGATCAGGGAGATAGTTGATCGCCGGGAGATCGAGGTCAGGAGAGTAGATACGAAGGACAACACTGGGGATCCATTCACGAAGGCCATTCCCCAGATACAGTTTGAGAGATTATTCGGGATGCTAGGTATGAGATACTACAGCAGCTGGCCTTAGTGCAAGTGGGAGATTGTTAGTTATGTATATGCCCTAGAGGCCATTGTTGTACATATGATGTATATTATGTATGCTTGGATATATATAGAGAGGACTTTCTTGCTCGTCATGATAGTATGCTATTTGGTTTCACTTTATCTTAACATATTGACTTGTGTTGGTTTACTGTTTTTCTCTCACATGTTGATAAAGCCCTTAGGATCTGTATTCGACTACTGGGACTATGATGAGATCATACTAGTGGGGCCACGGTAGTCGATCCTATAACTGTTCCTAGTCGAGGGTATATCGAGATAGGGCATCGATACACCAGAGTAGACTAGCGTATACGCATCTTGACCCATATGATGGGCGATGGATGATCCCATATCCATCGGTGTTTGACATCAGAGATGGTGTACGGGTGCTCAATGGAGACTGGGTACACTGGACGGACTCGCCGAGAACTCCCAGATGGTGATATACCACACGTTAGATGGCAGTTCTCCGGTGACACTGGTACAGGGTAGTCTGTAGACCCGAGATCGTCATAGAGTCTTGTGTGATTCCCACTGTGCTTTGATTTCCACCTTACCACGCCCAAGAGGGCGTGCAAAACGGTGGCTTTTGGGTACAGTCCCGAATCACATGGAAGCAATGAGCGATAGGAGGGGATTCGTCTCTCCCGGTATGGGGAGTTGATGTTGTGCTGTGTTCGATTGGCTATAACTGGAAGTCCCTGGCCAGGGCTGATATAGAGATTTACTGGTAAGTGTTACCAGTAGTTTCTCGACCTGTTATGAGCCTCACATCGACACGACTTATCGGTTACTGGGGTCTGACGTATACCACCCCTAGACTTGATATGTGACATATCAGACGAAGAGACTGGACTGTATGGGAGTGTTACTGATTGGATTAACAGGAGAACGTACATGCTAGCTTGTTGATCTTCTGATCGCTCAATACTTAGGTGGCTGTTACGTTTAGCTGACCGCTTGCAGCTTGTGGGTGTTTGATATGATCATCACCTGCTACCGGCGTATTAACGATTCTTTAGAATCCTACACAGAGGTTTCTTGGCTCAGGCAAAATGGAGTAGAGGCACATATGTGATATGTGCAAGACCGAGGATAATGCGATATGAGATACCGTATTATATTCTCGCGATATTTAGATATGAACCGGATCATCGGATCAAGTATTGATTCGATGAATCGGTACATGATATATTAGTCGGTTATATTCGATATAGCCGGATTGTCGGATCAAGTGTTGATTCGATGATTTAATGTATAATAATATATATGATATATTGTATTACATTATCTAATATTGGCTCGCTTTATTATTTCATTTTCTCACCGGATAATACATTGATATATATGCGATATATATTAATTGTATTATTTTCTTTTGTTACAAATATATAATATATATGTGATATATATTATAGTAACATGATATGATTAATAATGAAACATGTTTAGTGATGATAAAAAGAGATTAGGGTTTGATTAGGGTTAGCTTCTTCTTGCACCTTCTAGAAGCATTCCTTTTGTCATGAAGAAGATATTATGATAGATATTTTCTTATGACTCATTTCTTAACCCAACCAAACCCTAGCCTTAGTTAACTCTCTACAAGGGTTATCCTTGTCATCATTAACCATGGTTGCATTATTATTGATATACTCTTATCATTATTCATCACAAAAGGATTATCTTATTATTCATCATCTTCTTCTCTTTTTAGCTTTGAGAAAGCTTACTAGAAATTCCTTTTGTGATGTTTCATGTGAGATTATGATATAAAAAGAAAGCATAAATACTACTCCATCATCCTCATCTAATCTAGCCCATTAGATTAGGGTGTTCACCTCATTAGAGTGAGAGAGCTTGAGCTATTGCAACTTCGACGTAGATCATCGGAGAAGCGGAACACTACAAGCAAGCATGGATCGTTCGAGTCATGGAGCTTCTCTTGAGTCCGGGAGATCATGGATCGCGGCGAAGGGACTTCTACTCGGAGCTTATGAAGCGAAGGAGCGGACTACAAATGTTGTAATCCCTCACACTTAGTGGTAAAGATGTTTACTTGCATGTTTAACCCTAATAATCTAGCAAAGATCCCGGCTTTGGGTTGTTCGGCACGTCTAAATTATTATTCGGGCATGTTTGATGCCTTATGAACCCTCACAAGAGTGCCTAGGAACCCTACATAACATAATACTGTAATCGCAGGTATGCACGAACAACGATCTATCTATCACATGTAATCCGATAGCATAAGTATGATAAGTAAATATGCAACAATCATGTAAAGGTACATCATCCGGGTACTACAACTACATGAAACAATGCATAACAACAATAATCCTGAGTGTGTGGGATGATACAATAAAATCTCATGCAAAATCATCGGCATGGAAAAACAGCAGTGTCCCTCACTGACACATCAAATCCCAAATCCTCAGGCACCGCATCCTCAGATCGGCCCTCACATCCTGTAAGTCTCATGGAACCTGAGTGTTTATCATCGACACCCGAAACATCATGAAAACATGTACCTGTAAGTATATATATATAAGGATATCAACCCCGTATGTCCACCGACGATACGTAAAAATCATGAAAACCTGAGTGTCTAACACCGACACTCGAAATATCATGAAACCCGTGTCTAACATCGACACGTAAATCCTCATAACTCAGGCGCTGTCACCATGACTGGCCCTGACGATATGCCATACCTCACTCCGGTCGGTATCCCCATGATAACCGCCGAGTCCAAATACAATCACCGGTAGGTAGTGGTCTTACCGCCAGGCTTATCGTCTACACCACGAAATCACCACTCGCCCCGGGGTACCATACCGGGTCCACCATGTACCCGCAGACGGTGCCTCCCGCTCTTCGAATCGGGTATCACAAGCCAAATCTCAGAACCGAGAAATCACATGGTGGACGCACTGAAATATCATATTAAGAGAAACCGGGTTTTCAAACAATACATAGTTTCTTGAAAATACCCCCACGGTTCTCAAATCCATAAATTATATGAAATCCATATCTCAATGCGTAAAACCCATATAAAACTGATATATGCAATATAAAACATCAATATGAGCATATAAAGGGAAAACCGCTCTTTTAAATGAATCCAGCTTTAAATTATATCTCGCGGTTCCCAAAATCCTCCGAAAACAAATGCATCATCATATAATGTGTACATGTAATTGTAGCAAGGTCTAAGTATCTACATGTAAGAAAGTGGGTATGATGCATTTCATAAGCACAATGATCAACAACTCAATATCACATATAAAAACAATACCTCGTAGGGTATATACAACTATAGCAAGCATATGCGGTATACATGTCAGTATGTATGCATGATGTACATGTAACTGAAATCGAGTATGTGGTGTACATGTCAATATATATGCATGATGTACAAGTAACTGAAATCGAGTATGTGGTGTACATGTCAATATGTATGCATGATGTACAAGTAACTGAAATCGAGTATGTGGTGTACATGTCAATATGTATGCATGATGTACAAGTAACTATAGTAAGATATACGTGAAGTGGAATAAAGGTCACTACCTCAACTATTCCTGCCCAATGCAATATCACGTATGTATGTGCCCACAATATTTCATATGCACAATGGAATAAGAGTTACTAATCCAATCATTCCTATCCACTACCATATCACGTATGTAGGTGTTTGTGCGTGTCATGGCAATTACAGACGGTGTGGGTGTAGCATACAATTTAGTGTTCGTGCAACATGAACCGTCAGTAATGTGTTATATCTAAAGGTACGAGTCAAGTACAACAGATAATGCTAAGCAATGACATTCATATATGATTAACTAATATGCAAATACATGCAACTATCATATCATATTCGCCTCGACGCATAACGCCATACGGGCGATTTCCCCGTAGATGTTAAATCTACTCACAATTGTCTCCAGCTATGAAAATCCGACCACCTGCTTCCCCTTGTTCGCAGCGTCCGAAGTCCACGCTTGCGACGCTATATTTCCACAAACATAAGAAATAATGCAAATATCTCAGAATCGATCAATATAACATAAAACTACGTAATAAATAACGCACCAACACTAAACTAACTCGCGAGTGTGCGTCTAGTGGCTAACATGCGTCACGATACCACAAAACCTACCCAAGCACAGTGTTCATAACAGAATACTGCATTTTATACCGGCCATTCTTATGCTCGTGTGTTTATAGGTAGGTGCTTTTAATCCGTGTTTGTTACATATTTACAGAGTACAGGTTTCCAGTACAAATATTGCAAATCAAGACAAAATCTCCACAGTTACGCCAAATACAGAACATCTGTTGACAGCAGATAAAAGCCGGGTTCCGGTCATCCATATCCGTCCAGTGCCAAGTACCAGTTCTAGAGACAAGACATATGACAGTGGTCATTCATGTCTGGGACAAGCACAGAGCACGAGGGGGGCAGCATAAGAATCAATGGGTGCGCGGAGCTCGAGGGAGATAGAAGTCAAAAGTAAAGTACATAATGCAATCTTGGACAAAGAATCTGAAAATATTCTGGAAGATTTTGTGCAGTTTAAAGTTGGCAAACACGAGGAAACATGAAACCAGGGAAGCACACAAAACCCCATGACCCAACTCATCAAGATGGCCGCGGTTCCGCGGCCAATAGGGGGTCTAGGCCGTGGAACCGCGGCCATATGGTCTCCTCTCTGTGTCGTTTTTCAGGGGTAGTTTGGGGACTTCATATTGAGCCAGATTCTTGCCCTAGGTTTCCAGTTCCCTTCCTATAAATACCCCAGTTCTGAGCCAAGCCAAGGCGTTAATTTCTTATGCCTCTTTTATAGGATTTAGTGTAGTTTAGTCTTCTTCTTCTTCATTCTTTTCTCCATGAAAATTGTAGTGAGAGCTTTTTGAGTGGAAGATCAATGAAGATGAGGGTTTTTGTATCATTCTCTTTTGTTTAACTTCCCCTTGAGATCCTTGCTTTCTCTTGATCTTTCAACCTCTTCATTGAGCTTGAAAGTTTAAGGGTTTGTTATTGATTTCAAGGGTTGTATCTTCTTATGGAATTAGTGCTTCATTTCACATGAGTTCTTTACCCTTCTCTTGATCTTGTAACCTCTTGATTGAGCTTGCAAGTTTAAGGGTTGGCTATTGATCCCATACTTGTCTTGAGTTCTAGTGTTCTTGTAATTATTTTCTTGCTTATTTCTTTCTTGCTTTTTATTACTTGCTTTACATTCATGCTTTACTTTCTTGCACTTTAAATTCCATGCCCTTACTTACTTGTAATCTTTTCTTTTCTTTGTTCTTTTTGTTCTCTCTTTTTGGTTCGTTTTTATGAATGATTGTAATTATCGTTGTTAAGAACAAATACGGTATTGTAAGTTAATGTTTCTTTGCTCATTTCCTTTTCCCGTTATTTTCCATTGAACTCCGCCCAAACGTTACGCAAGCGCTCCGTTAGGCACCCTACCCTACCAAGGTAACGGTGATTCCTAACCGCGACCGGTTGCGTTCGGTTTGGCCGGAGGCGAAAGCAAGAGACAAGAACGGAAGGACAAGGGTAAATAAGCCGGATTCCACGAATACCGTGCTTAAATCCCCTAATCCACGTTGTTGCCGATTGCTCTAGCTTCAATTGGTCAAGACTCGGCTCAAAGGTTTTGAGTACGGATTTCTTTAGCTTACAATTTCATATCTTTTTCTTAACAACTTCATACTTGCATATAAAACACATAGGTTAGTTTGAACAAACACATACAAATTCTTTATTGACTCGTCTAAAACTCGAACGGACATACAACCATCTCCCTGTGGATCGACCCGTGCTCAACCGGCTAGCTGCATAGCGACACCGTCCTGATCGCGGTTATACTTTAGAACTTTGAACATCCGACACGCCAAAAGCGTGCGATCAAATGGCGCCGTTGCCGGGGAGACGGTAGCGTATTTTCTTTCTTGTTATTCGGGTTAATATTCTTTTTGTATATATTTATAAATAAAAAAAAATCTTTTTGTTTTTTTTTTGATAATTTTTGTGAGCAAGTCTGCAGATTTTTGCGGATTAGCAAACGGCGATTGTGGGGAGCAAAATGTACGTTCAAGGCTAAGGTGATTGCAAAGTACAGTGCCAAAGATCCGGGTAGTTTGACCCGCGCAAGCGAACTTTTCAAGCTTACCGGATTTGATTCAACGGGGGTTTCCTAACCCAAAAACTTAACGGTACGAACTTTACTAACACCTTCTTCTCAAATCCGACGCATCCAATATACTATTCTTTGCAGGATTCTTTGCAAGTTCGCTAGCAAACGCAAAAAATTGACTAACCCGTATTTGTTGCAGTGCCGTGCTTAATATAAAAAACGATTGTTTGATTCTTTGAATAATTTTTTATTGAATTGCGCATTGTATCAATTGATACGGACTTAAGGGCAAGCGAACCCCACAACATACGGTAAAGGATTTCATCACCTTTTCCGTGGCCCTCAAATCACGAACTTGAGTATAACGTTTACCCGCATAAATTTTAAAAGAAATTAGACTTTAAACCTTAAGGACTTCGCGCTCATTAGGAGAAGTTAACCGTGTTTAGAACCTCGCTTAACGGTACATTGTTTACGGGGTGTCTAGGAAAGTGTTAACGGCGAAACCGCCAAAAGAGAAAGGGTTATTTAATTAAGGAACTTCGCGAAAGCGTTGGAAAACCTCTCCTTATCTCTGCACTTACCTGGCCTCGTGATCAGTGTATCTTAAGCCCGTTTCTCGACACAGTTTTACTTCGACAATCAAGTTCTGGAGCAGGTCTAGTTGACCTAGGTGAACCTTAGAACGATTAAGTGTGTGGTATTTTTGTGTCATGATTATTTTGTCCATATTCTTTTTGTGTATATTTCATTCTTTTGTTAATAACTAACTAAAAAAAAAAAATTAAATATTAAAAAAATAAAAATAAAAAAATATCACATTCTTTTTTCCCTTCTTTTCTCTTCCTTTCTTTCTTTCTCTATTCATATCATGGGTACCCCACCTCGCAAAACTCTTGCCGAACTTTGGTACCCACAACCAGACATTACCTCATACGGTTCTTGTTTTGGTCGAACTTCGAACGACCCCTCCATGCCCAAAATTTCTTTGAAAGATCGGATAGACGCGTCTAGGACGAACAACTGGCCCCCGCAATCCACTTCGTATCAACCGTTTCAAACATTCACCCCTTCTTGCGTTGATACCCCTTTTGAAAGTCCTGTTGTAACTCAAAGACCCATATCTATTGCTGAACGTATTGAACAATCTCGTAGCCGATCTTTCACCCCTTTCACCACTTCAAATTCTTTGGATCAACAATTCCATTCACCTTCTTATCCAAATGTTGATCATGCTCCTGTCCAGCCATTCAATTCCTACCAATCCTACCCTACTTTTGCACCTTCCCTAGACATAGCTTCAGAACCGCCATTTGGGAGTTTTCAGTATCCAAACAACTTTGCATCTTTTACTGAAACTCTTTCACAACCCATGTCTAGTCTGGAACAGTCGTTGGAAGACTTTAGGGTAGCGTCAAGCCAACAGATGATGGATTTGAATGCGTCCATGGCCGCCCTCATACAACCTAGTGACCCGGTAGCTAGTTTTCAACTAGCTCCAAATTTTTCAATGTATGAAGAGGCGGTAGGACAGGCTGAGAATTTGAGTGGAGAGAGTGAGATGTACCCCCTTCCGAATCAAGCCTACCCAATTCATCTTGACTCCCACAACTCTGGTTTTGAATATCTATCTAGTGTTCCAACTGATTCATTGATTACAGATAGAACAGATAATGAGTTGTGTGACTTCGTAGTGTTTGATTTACCTGATTGTGAAGGGTCCCTTCCAAGTGAAACCAATCCCAATCCTTTTGACCTCTACACCTCCATCTTAGAACCAAAATCGATTGAAATCCATACTTTTGATGAGGTGTCTGAGAATATTGATTTTCACTTGATTCAGGATATTGACGCTGGGAATATTTTGGATAATGAACCCATAGATTTGGCTGAGTTTGTCTCTTCAAATCATCATCCCGAGTCATTAAATGTTTTTCCCGAACCCCATATGCGTCTGGATTTTGATGAAAATTGCATGGATAAGATGAATTTTGAGGAGAATTTTGAGGATAGTTTTTAGGATGAACCGGTTTTTCTTGATGAGTCGGATTTTCCAATTCATCCTGTCCCTGTCATTGCCTGTGTACACCCTCCTGAACCTTTACCCGATACCCTTCCTCAATCACTTCCCCCCACCCTTTCCATCGTTCCGACCATGCAAGAAACCGTATCATTTTCACTTCCTGTGTCTGGTTTACCAAGTTCGGCGTACCCATGGTTTCTCACAAATCTTGAGGGATTTGACCCCATTTCTCGACGGGTTAATAGATTAGCACAATCACTTTTTACACATCGGTCATCACAAATTGTGCTAATTTATTCGCTCCATTTCCATCCTCAAGTTCGTATTCCACTTCTTTCTCCCATCCGCCATTCTTCTCATATACCGAGACCGTATCCCACTTCTCTCTCCATACGGTCTCGCGTATTCTCCATTTCTTACCTCTCCGCATTCTTTCACCAACCAGCACATTATAGAGACAAAATCTTTGAATGGTTGGTGCTCACTTTTGGCCTGTGTAAGGCCTTGTATAGCTTGATACTATTCTTTCCCCCCCTAATCCTGAACTTCAACGCTTAACAGTGGAAACACTGTTTTACTTAAGTTTGGGGGGGACTCTTTTTTTGTATATATTTTTTGTTTTCCTTTTTGTTTTGTATATAATTTGTTTTTAGGGAGAGCGCCGACAATTTTGACCCTCTTGATATAGCCTGACAGTGAGGGCACTGTCAAGTTTAAGTTTGGGGGTGTGCTCGGTAAGCTTTCTTCCTTCGCATTCATTTGTATATTTTGCATTTGCATACCTTATTAAAAAACCCACAAAAATCGAAAATTTTCCAAAAATATAAAAACTTTGTCGTCAAGTTAGCTAATAGGGTAACTTAGATTTTTATTATGAAAGTTTAGTTGATATGTTAGAAATAACTAAATTCTAGGCTTAGGATTTGAAAACCCTAAAAATAACCCTCATTCTGTTTAAACTTGGTGATTATACGTCCTTATAGTTTTTTTTGAGAAATAGGTAGTCTTGAGTTCAGTTCTTGAGTTAAGTCAAGATGAAGGGAAAGTATTGAAGCTTTACTGGAGGATAAGTCTGAAAAATAGTTTCTTTTCTTGAGTTCAAATTTAGAAAGTATATACCCTACAAACTGCACTTACACGCACCTTGAAACTTGGGATAGTAGAGGATACCTAGAAATACTCTTGCCTGAAAACCTAGTATGAAAGAAAAAACGGTATTTAAAGCTAAACACCAAAAGAGCATATTGAAAAATATATCCGGTCTTGAAAAAGAAAAAGAAAAAAAAGAAAAATAGAATAAAGTCAAGACCTGGAAACTGCTATTTACGCTTTAAAGTTCACACATTCAGTAATCGGCCGTTAGTGCCTCAAGAAGCATTAATAGTCGCATGAAAGGTGTGTGAGCAAATCCGTCCATCCTTAATGAAAAGAAGTAGTATTAGGTATTACGGCAAGGGTATTATAGCTTGAATTGAATTCTTGAGTGTAGGGGTGCAAATATACACACACGTAGGGGTATACAATCAATGTTTGGATAAAAGATAGAAATGAAGAATAAGACTTTTATTTTCTGTAAAGTTAATAAAAATCCCTGATTTAAGACCGCACTTTAGAAGGAAAACTCAGGAGATACCAACATCTTTCTAAACTTTTTTGGAACGTATATGATCTAAGGTTAAATAGATAGGAGGTGTGAAACATAAGGGTTGGATATTTCTAACTTAGGATGATAGAATTTCTAACGTAAATACTAAACTGTAGGAGTAGAATCAACGTTAACTTATGACACTAGCTTGACCAGATTTTATGGGTGTAATCCGCTGAAAACTCTTAGGAGACAACACTCCTCCTACTAGGGACACCTAGAGGTTTAACGGCTTGTTGCACGTGCTCAGTGCAATCGAGTTCCCTGCGAAAGTGCGGTTATGATTCTTTTTTTTGAATAATTGGTTTTGCTCGGGACGAGCAAAAGTTAAGTTTGGGGGTATTTGTTCATAACAGAATACTGCATTTTATACCGGCCATTCTTATGCTCGTGTGTTTATAGGTAGGTGCTTTTAATCCGTGTTTGTTACATATTTACAGAGTACAGGTTTCCAGTACAAATATTGCAAATCAAGACAAAATCTCCACAGTTACGCCAAATACAGAACATCTGTTGACAGCAGATAAAAGCCGGGTTCCGGTCATCCATATCCGTCCAGTGCCAAGTACCAGTTCTAGAGACAAGACATATGACAGTGGTCATTCATGTCTGGGACAAGCACAGAGCACGAGGGGGGCAACACAAGAATCAATGGGTGCGCGGAGCTCGAGGGAGATAGAAGTCAAAAGTAAAGAACATAATGCAATCTTGGACAAAGAATCTGAAAATATTCTGGAAGATTTTGTGCAGTTTAAAGTTGGCAAACACGAGGAAACATGAAACCAGGGAAGCACACAAAACCCCATGACCCAACTCATCAAGATGGCCGCGGTTTCGCGGCCAATAGGGGGTCTAGGCCGCGGAACCGCGGCCATATGGTCTCCTCTCTGTGTCGTTTTTCAGGGGTAGTTTGGGGACTTCATATTGAGCCAGATTCTTGCCCTAGGTTTCCAGTTCCCTTCCTATAAATACCCCAGTTCTGAGCCAAGCCAAGGCGTTAACTTCTTATGCCTCTTTTGTAGGATTTAGTGTAGTTTAGTCTTCTTCTTCTTCATTCTTTTCTCCATGAAAATTGTAGTGAGAGCTTTTTGAGTGGAAGATCAATGAAGATGAGGGTTTTTGTATTATTCTCTTTTGTTTAACTTCCCCTTGAGATCCTTGCTTTCTCTTGATCTTTCAACCTCTTCATTGAGCTTGAAAGTTTAAGGGTTTGTTATTGATTTCAAGGGTTGTATCTTCTTATGGAATTAGTGCTTCATTTCACATGAGTTCTTTACCCTTCTCTTGATCTTGCAACCTCTTGATTGAGCTTGCAAGTTTAAGGGTTGGCTATTGATCCCATGCTTGTCTTGAGTTCTAGTGTTCTTGTAATTATTTTCTTGCTTATTTCTTTCTTGCTTTTTATTACTTGCTTTACATTCATGCTTTACTTTCTTGCACTTTAAATTCCATGCCCTTACTTACTTGTAATCTTTTCTTTTCTTTGTTCTTTTTGTTCTCTCTTTTTGGTTCGTTTTTGTGAATGATTGTAATTATCGTTGTTAAGAACAAATACGGTATTGTAAGTTAATGTTTCTTTGCTCATTTCCTTTTCCCGTTATTTTCCATTGAACTCCGCCCAAACGTTACGCAAGCGCTCCGTTAGGCACCCTACCCTACCAAGGTAACGGTGATTCCTAACCGCGACCGGTTGCGTTCGGTTTGGCCGGAGGCGAAAGCAAGAGATAAGAACGGAAGGAAAAGGGTAAATAAGCCGGATTCCACGAATACTGTGTTTAAATCCCCTAATCCACGTTGTTGCCGATTGCTCTAGATTCAATTGGTCAAGATTCGGCTCAAAGGTTTTGAGTACGGATTTCTTTAGCTTACAATTTCGTATCTTTTTCTTAACAACTTCATACTTGCATATAAAACACATAGGTTAGTTTGAACAAACACATACAAATTCTTTATTGACTCGTCTAAAACTCGAACGGACATACAACCATCTCCCTGTGGATCGACCCGTGCTCAACCGGCTAGCTGTATAGCGACACCGTCCTGATCGCGGTTATACTTTAGAACTTTGAACATCCGACACGCCAAAAGCGTGCGATCACACAGCAGCTGCACCAAATCATGATTCGTGTCGCAAAACATAACACGCGGACTCAAAACACTAGATTATAGGTAATCGATCCCAGATTTTGTATACTGAAATTACTAAAAAAGTAAACAGTACCAAACACCCCTAACCAATAGCAGACAACTACCCACGGAAGACCAACCCCATCCCCTCCTACTAAACCGGAGTCGCCGGATTTCGCCTTAGGGTCGCCGGCCCCGGCCGGTGGGGTGGCCCCGTCTCTCAGGTGGTGTCTCAGGTTCACTAGCACATCTCTATAATTTTGTTTGTTCACACACTAAATTCTCCAGATCACAGCAGATATAAAAGTTCTAAAAAGACTTTAAAAACCCGATATCGCACTAATAGATATAAAAAGCGTTCTACGCTACAACCAACGAGCAAAACAACATACAAACTCCTAATTAACAGTGTAGGGATTATACCTAACAATCTTGCTCACAAGATCCAAGCTTTCCCTAGCTCCAAGTGATCCAAGAGCAAAAATCAAGACTTTTGGTATGTTTGTGATATATTTTGGGATTTTGAGGATTTAGTGTGCTAGAATGATGCAAGAATGGAAAAGGAATGAGCAAGGGCAGTAGAGGAGGAAGGGATCTCGGCCAAGTGAGGAGGTGAGTGTTTTGTGAGGGGTTTCCTAGCAATTACCAACATTAAATGCAATTAAATGCATTCATACACACATATGCACACATGCATGCATCTACATTCATTTTCTTTTCTTTTCTTTAAAACTTAAATCCATTTGCACAACAAATATCTAGATATGTGAGAAGGTTTTGGTTTAACTCAAACTTAATTGATGAGGAGTTCGCTTAACAGAAATTTCCCAAAATGCGAATACCGCATTAAAATAACATTAAAATTGGGAAAAATTCAAATTGAACCAAAATGTCCCATATACCCCCAAAGCTCGCGCACTAGTTTTATTTTAGCTAAACTAGGTGCTGGCAAGTCTATATGGTCGTTTGATCACAGTCGGGTTAAAACGGGAAAAACCGACAATTTTACCCTAAAACGGAAAAATTCGCATAACGATTTCTAAAACGTTACAGTCTCTCCCGGTGTTGGGGGTTGATATCGCACTGTGTTCGGAAGGCCATTACACAAAGTACTTGGCCAAGGTAAGAGAGATTTACTGGTAGGTATTCTAGTAGTTTCTCAGCGTATTTTGGGCTACACTCCGACACGACTTATTGTGCTATTAGGGGTCTGACGATTACCGCCCCCTAGGCCCGATATGCTATACTCTTAAATGAACAGACCGGACTGTACGGAGATTGTCACATACAGGCTCAGTAGGAGTTCGAATGAGTTAGCTCATCGGCCTTCTTATTGACACATACCAGGGTAGCCGTTACGTGCAACTAGTACCGCTTGCGGCTTGTGGTTAAACCCACTGCCAGCGTAGTGTCGAGTCTTTAGAGTCCCACATAGTGGGTTTCCTACACCTGGCAAAAGGTGTAGAGATCATATGGTTTTACGACAGGGCGTCGATCACTTACGTGTACTTGTGCACGTATGATGATCGGGTGGATAATAATAGTGGGTTTTGGTTTAAGCCGGATCCTAGTATTATATGTAAGTCCACGTTGTCCACCCCGGTGCTTGCGGGGAGGCGGAAACGATATAAAAATCGGATTTTTATCGAACTAGGCAACATGGACTATCAAAAGGAGGATCTTTGCTAAACAAAAACTAACTACAAAGCTAACTAGTTTTAGCTACATGGAAGAAAGGTTATACCTAGGACTTTATGTCCTTCTCTCCTTGCTCCTTGGAGTGAAATATGTGATCTTTTTGTCGCCTTCTCTAGTCGAAGAAGGATCCACCCGAGAGCCTCAACCTTTGGCTTCAACTTCAAGCTAGAAGTAACTAAGATGCTAGAAGTGCTAATCCTAGAACCTTAGAAGAGAGTAGAGATTATTTTAGAGTGATTTATCTCAAGCTCAAGTGTTTCTCAACTCATGAGAGGGGAGAGCTAGAGAGAGAGGAAGAGGAGGAGAGAGAACTAATATAATAGAATGAAAAGAATAATGAACCATTCTCACATATATGTGTGAATTATGAAATTAGATAATTAGCTAAGATAATTGTCATGGTTAATCAAGACTTGACCATTATCATTTCACATTAAATGCAAATTGCAAGGATCAAAGAGCATCTTTCATATGGAATGATGATGGTCAACATGTCAACCTAAGTCAACAAGTCAAGATAGTCAAATGGTCAACAACCCTAATCATGCACAATTATATTTAACTAATATCAATTAATCATAATACACACATAAACATTAGGGTTAAGAAAACGACAATGGTCATCAACCCTAATCAAAGTCCTCTCCCTCTGTCTCAGTCAACTGTGCATACGCACCCGTATCCGTGATCCGAGGAACACGAATACAATGAGATAAAACCAATCCCAAATCATATACTAGGATCTGGCTTAAACCAAAGCCCGCTAGTATAAGCTGTCCGGACAGCAAACGTGCACAAGTGCGCGGATGTGAACGAACCCTGTCGCAAAACCATGCGACCTCTACTCATTTTGCCTAAAGGCGAATAACTCTCTGTGTGGGACTCTAAAGACTCGACACTACGCTGGCAGTGGGTTTAACCACAGACCGCAAGCGACACTAGCTGTACGTAACAGTCCCTAGGTAGATGCCGATAAGAAGACTGACGAGGTGAACCCATCTGAACTCCTACTGAGCCTGAATGTGACAGTCTCCGTACAGTCCGGTCTGTTCGTCTGATACATCGCATGGCGGGCCTAGGGCGGCGGTAAACGTCAGTCCCCTAATAGCGGTACAAGTCGTATCGGAGTGTAGCCCAGAACACCCTGAGATAACTCTGGAAACCTACCGGTATGTCTCGGTTGCCCTGGCCAGGGACTACTTGTGTAATGGCTCTCCTAGACACAGCGCGATGTCAACCCCCAATACCGGGAGAGACGAATCCTGTCTAACCGTCACTGCCTCCAAGTGCTTCGGGACTGCACCCAACTACTACCTGTTTGCACGACTCCTTTGAGCCGTGGTAGGGTAGTAATCAAAGTACAGTGGGAACAACTCGAGGCGAAGTGACAGTGTCAAGTCAGCGGACTAAGCTGTACTCATGTCACCTGGGAACTGATAACTGACGATAGGTATAATACCAACCAACAGTTCCCGACGAGTCCTGTCCAGTGTACTCGTAACCTAACGAGCACCCGTATACTATCTCAAGTACGACGTACTGACGGCTGTGGGACAGGCCGTCTCCCTCGCTGGGATGAGAAGCGCATACGCTAGTCTACTCCGGAGTATCGATGCCCTGTCTCGATAATCCCACGACTCGGGACGTGTAAATAAGGATGTGCTTGTAGATTACCCAGCCCCCACGAGTGTGACTGCCATCACAACGCTGGTAATCAAGCAAAGATCCTAAGGGCTCCACTAATGCGTATAGGTGATATAATAAAAGAAACACATGTACACATTAAAGCAGAGACAAACCAAGTAGCATACTACCATTTCGAGCAAGATTGTATATACAACTGTGAATATCCCAAGCTTCCATCAAGTAATATACATACTAGTATGATACAGTAATGGCCTCTAGGGCATATACACTAACAATCTCCCACTTGCACTAAGGCCATGTACTGGCGTATCGAAGACTTATCATCTCGATCAGCCGCTCGAACTGAGTCTGGGGTAAGGCCTTCGTGAATGGATCTGCAGTGTTATCTTCTGAAGCAACCCTCCGAACCTCGATCTCCTGGCGATCTACGATCTCCCTGATCAGGTGATACCGCCTCAAGATGTGTCTGGATTTCTGATGGGACCTGGGTTCCTTCGCTAAAGCTATAACCCCGTTGTTGTCGCAATACAGAGGTATTGGATCAACAATGGACGGAACCACCTGAAGTTCTTTCAAGAACTTCCTCATCCAGATGACTTCTTTTGCCGCATCAGATGCAGCGATGTATTCCGCTTCCATAGTCGAGACAACAACGGTTTCCTGTTTGGAACTCTTCCATCACACCGCCCCTCCATTGAGGGTAAAGACAAAACCCGACATGGACTTGGAATCATCCTTGTCACTCTGGAAGCTGGAGTCAGCAAAGGCCTCAATCTGGAGGTCTTTTCCACCATACACCAAGAACATCTCCTTAGTCCTTCTCTGGTACTTGAGAATGTTCTTTACCGCTATCCAATGTTTCTCCCCAGGGTTTGACTAATACCTGCTTACCACACTCAGTGCATAAGCCACATCTGGTCTGGTACACAACATCGCATACATTATAGAGCCTACCGCAGAAGCGTAGGGTATAATAGACATGCGATCCCTCTCCAAATCAGTCTTGGGAGACATCTCTTTGGAGAGGGTGATCCCGTGGCAAGCCGGTAGATTACCGTGCTTGGAATCTTCCATACTGAATCTTTTCAGTATGGTGTCGATGTACCAGGACTGCGAAAGTCCTAATATCATCTTGGATCTGTCACGGTCGATCCGGATCCCCAGAATGTATGAGGCATCACCCAGGTCTTTCATGGAGAACCTGTGTGACAAGAACCCTTTGACAGATTGTAGCATAGGAATGTCATTTCCTATTAAGAGAATGTCATCCACGTATAAAACGAGGAATACTACAGTTCTCGCTACAAATCTACAATAGATGCATGGTTCATCTGGATTTTTGATAAAGCCAAATTCCTTGACCGTCTCATCAAAACAGATGTTCCAACTCCGCGATGCCTGCTTTAGTCCATAAATGGACTTAAGCAACTTGCACACCTTTCTGCTGCTCCCACTCTGAATGAAACCCTCTGGCTGGTCTATATAGACACACTCCTCTAAATTTCCATTTAGAAAAGCGGTCTTTACGTCCATCTGCCAAATCTCATAATCGTGGAAGGCAGCAATGGCAAGAAGGATCCGAATGGATTTCAGTATAGCTACTGTAGAAAAGGTTTCGTCATAGTCCAAACCAGGTCGCTGAAGAAAACCCTTTGCAACCAGTCTAGCTTTATAGGTCTCAACCTGTCCATCTACACCAATCTTCCTTTTGAAGATCCACTTGCATCCTATGGGTTTTACCCCATCTGGAGCAATATCCAACGTCCATACTTTGTTGGTGTACATGGACTCCATTTCGGTCCGCATTGCATCCAGCCATTTTACCGAGTCAACGCTCTTAATGGCTTGCTGGAAGCTAGTAGGCTCATCACAATCTATGATGCAATCCTCTCTATCCCCGTCTATGAGAAAACCGTAGTATCTCTCGGGCGGATGAGACTGCCTACTACTCCTGCGGAGTGGCGTGGGAATGTCCTGATCTTTCGAACCCTCTGGTTCTACTAAGCTTTCAGTAATAGCTCGTGGTTCTGGAATTTCTTCCAGTTCTATTGCGCTCCCACTAATTTCCTTTTCCAAGAACTGGTGTTCTAGAAAGTGGGCATGGCGAGAAACAAAACCTTTTGTTCCTCTTCGCAATAGAAGAAGTATCCCTTAGAGTTCTTTGGATATCCCACAAACTTGCACTGTACTGAGCGTGCCTCGAGCTTGTCCGCATGCTGCTTTTTGACAAAAGCTGGACATCCCCATGTCTTAATGTGATTAAGATAGGGTCTCTTCCCACACCACATCTGATATGGTGTAGTAGGCATAGTCTTAGTTGGAACTCGGTTCAAAAGGTATGCAGCTGATTCTAGCGCATATCCCCAGAACGATCGCGGTAACTCAGCGTTACTCATCATGGACCGTACCATATCCAATAGGGTTCGGTTCCGTCTCTCCGATACACCGTTATGTTGCGGAGTGTATGGTGGAGTAAGCTAAGAGAGAATTCCATTCTCTTTTAAGTAATCCAGGAACTCGGCACTCAAGTATTCACCACCTCGATCAGATCTCAGTGCCTTGATACTTTTGCCTGTTTGTTTTTCTACTTCATTCTTGTATTCCTGGAATTTTTCAAAGGCCTCGGATTTATGTTTCATTAAGAAGACATAACCGTACCTTGAAAAGTCATCCGTAAAAGTAATGAAGTAAGAATAACCGCTTCGTGCATGTGTAGACATTGGACCACACACGTCGCTGTGTACGAGTCCCAAGAGCTCGCTCGCTCTTATTCCGTGTCCAGTGAACGGAGTCTTTGTCATCTTTCCTTTGAGACAGGATTGACAAGTTGCATATGATTGATATTCAAACGGATCCAAATATCCTTATGTATGTAACTTAGTTAACCTTCTCTCATTGATGTGACCCAGTCTACAATGCCATAAGAAAGTTTTATTGATTTCTGGAGACTTTCTTTTGTGTGTATTCTGGACATTGAAAATCTGTGGTTGGTTTAATACGTATATACCGTTGTTTAATGTACCTGACCCAATCAAAACTTGATTAAGGTGAATGTTCACAACATTACTTACAAATGCAAATTCATAACCTTCTTTAGACAATAAAGATACAGAAATGATATTACAAGTTGCATTTGGTACAAAATAACAATTACGCAAAACCAAAAAGTGTCCTTCTGACAATCCCAGGTGATAGTCCCCCACGGCCTCAGCATCCATGCTAGCTCCGTTTTCAACTTTGAGGGTCATATCACCTGCCTTCAAAACCCTACGCTTTCTCAACGCCTGCAAAGAATTACAGATATGAGATCCTGATCCGGTATCCAATACCCAGGAAGTAGAGTTTATTGATAGACAGTTTTCAATAACATACACACCTGAAGCTGAAGCCACAACTCGCTTCAGATCCTGGGTTCTGGCCTTCCAAGCCTTGCAATCCTGTTTCCAGTGTCCACTTTTGTGACAGTAGAAGCATTCTTCCTTTCCCACCAGCTTTCCCGCTACCTTTGTTGCCTTTCCCTTTCCCTTTGTATCCACTTTACTGACACCGCCCCTTGGTTTGGCGGGGGCTTTCTTCTTCTTTCCCTTGGCTTTCGCCCTGGACCTAGAAGAGGAAGATCCTCCTATAAACAAAGTGGATGTCTCCCTACCTTTCTGTAGGGTGCCCTCAGCACTCCTCAACATGTTCGGAAGTTCAGAAAGTTCAACCTCCTTTCCTTGCATGTTGAAGTTTAGGACAAACTGGGCGTAAGTGGAAGGAAGGGACTGGAGAATCAAGTCAGTGTAGAGTTCATTCTCCAACGTGGTCCCAAGGTCCGCGAGCTCCTCTATGTAGCCAATCATCTTAAGCACGTATTCCGCTACCGATGATCCGACGACCAATCTTGCCGAAAATAGCTTCTTCGACACTTCGTATCTTGCGATACGAGACTGCTCTCCATACAGTTCTTTTGTATGAAGAAATATGGATTCTAAGTCCATATTCTCGTGCCTCCTCTGATGTTCGTTGTCCATAGAGGCAAGCACGAGGCATTTGGCCTTCGCACAATCGATCTCCCATGTCTTACGGATTTCTATATCCATGACGCTGGAGGTGGGACCTGGGACAGGGGGAGCTTTGGTGGTAAGGACATACCCCAACTTGTCGTAAGTGATTGCCATCTTGACATTCCTGAGCAAATCTTTGTAGTTTGGCCCTGTCAGTATGTTTTTATCTAGTAATAACTTAAGTCCGGTCATGTTGAATGGTCGCTGCAATTAGGAGAGAGAAAAGAAACACTTTAGCATGATGCTCTTGCAAGTTTAGAGTGGTTTTTAGTTTGTCTAAACAGGATGGCTCCTACTGTCTCTCGAATCCTTCCTCAAACCATAAAGGAAGAATTAGTCGGGATCAAACTCACCGTACAATACTTGCTTAATCGTTCAGCCAGGCTAGTGTCGGTACTTCGAGGGAGGTTTTCCAACGCTTTCGCGAAGTTCCTTAATTAAGTAACCTCTTTTCCCTGTGGGCGTAGCCCCGCTAACACCTTTCTAGACACCTCCTAGGTTTATAGCATTGATCGTTAAGTGAGAAATTTCCCGAGGAGTAGCATATACTCACAGTAGGATCGGGATCCAAATATCATCGCGTGATAAAACTGAAGGAATCCTACCAGAATCATCACACTCCAAATGGTATGCAGCGCTAGCAAGTTTCAGTACTTATGAAACTCCCGATGTGGATTTTTGCCCCATGCTCTTATGACCTTGACTTTGGCCAAAATATCATAAGTCACATGTCAAGTTCTACCCGTCATTCTCCTGGTTAATTTGGACCCACCCGTACCTACCCTTGACTTTGGCCAAAATGGCAGCATGACTGTCCCAAACCAACGCATCTACCTATTCTGCCCATGAATACCCAATAGCTACCAATCACTATGCCTTGACTTTGGCCAATATACATAGCTTGAATACTTTTTGACCATTCATGTGGAATGACGGAGGGCTACGAATGGTTTTGGCGAAACCGTGAACGTAGTGAACTTGATATAATCGATAGAACGAGATAGCTTTTAAAAAGGAGTGGTTCAAGCTCCGCATTTAAAAGTTTAGTTTTGAAAAGAACCGAGTGGTTTTCAAAGTGTTCCAATCGACTTTTACTTGGTTTATTTTCTTGCATTAATTTTAATGCGTCCCATCTTTTAATCCTACAATTGCAGAAAACAACCAAAATATGGTGTACGCTTATGCCATCCGCATTCGCCACGGGGCCCCGTCATCACCCGTTAGGTTACTTAACTAACGACAGAGCGGGGGCTGGACTAGCGCGGATGCAAAACATAAGCAACACCTAAATAGTTATCATATATAGATATATAGCAATGATAGTCAATCCAGATCACAGATGAACACTTTGGATATACTAGGAATCCGCGATTCGTTTGAGCCTACAACGAAAAGCGGATTACACGGTCGCGATGAATAGCCAATACCCCACCCAAGACCCCTACGGGTGCGGCAAACTACCCGCCAAGTATCTGAAGCGAAGCAACCTCCCTCAACGACGTGAGTAGGCCACTCGGCACTTCGAGATACCCAGTAGTTTGTGCACCCCACTATGGGTCTATCCTAGGAGCAAAAACAGTAAAAAGAAATTATACAATGACGACTACAACCCCGACCCGGTTGTGCGGCCAAATAAATAATATTACATCAATTTACATATTACATGAATGAAAGAAAAAAGAAACTCTCATCTCACATCCACCTCGGCTATTCATCCGCGACAATCCACCGAGTTCATATACACAAACCAATAAGCATTACAGATCACAGATATGTATAACCCCCACTAATCTGTAAGACTACGCTAGCGCCCTGGCAGTCTACAGACGCCAAATGCGGAACAAAAACTTTTAAACTTGGCGCTATCGTATACTTTAACCCGGATCTGCCATTATTGCTAAACTAACATACTGTAAAGAGTGTAGAATGGTTATACCGAACGATCCGAGTCCTTCGTTCTTCAACCATCATCCCACGCTCCGTTGCGGCTGCTCCGATCTCGTCGATCTTCGATCTCCTCGTCGAGGTGGCACCACATGATCGGTTCTTTAAACGGGCTCCCGCCTCTGACTCGAGGCAACTCGATCGTCAAGTTTGCTAAAAGAGACGACCAAGAATGATGTAGAGAATGAGTAGATGACTTTGTCTCACTTCGTCCAAATCCGTGGACGATCGGTTAATGAAGTTGCCGTGGAAATCGGGTGATGGAATGAAATGGACTGTGAATTCCATACACCGATAAAACCTATCATAATCTTTTTCCAATGAATCAAGTGAGTGAGAGAGAGAAAGAGGGGCCGGCCTCTTTATATGATGGAGGGAGGTGACTGTAGGAGGAGGGAGGTGACCACAAGCATAAGATATTATGAACAAAATATCTTAAGGAAAACAAAAAGCCTTAACTACAAAGCATGAGTCATTATGCATTAATTGAACCATTAAAGCAACCAATGAAAATCCAACACCAATTAATCCTAGTCACCTCATCTAGAAACTTCTAGAAGAATCCACACTCATCTCAAGAAAAGATAAATCCGTCTTTAACCGAATGTTAAAAGACGGCTGATAGAAAACTGGAAACTGGCAACTTCCAAAAGTGATCCTGAAACGACTTTCAGGATAACCCCGAAACTGTATAAATATACCCGCATTTGCATTACGACCGAATACAAATGCAACTGAGACAAAGATATTATACCTACTCAATATAATACTCGGATCCGGCTTAAACCAAAGCCGACCAGTATCATCTGTCCGAAAATCGACACGTGCGTAAACGCACGTGCATTTTCCGAACCCTGCCATAAAACCATACGGCCTCTACAACGTTTCGCCCGAACTTGGGAAACTGTCTGTGGGGGACTCTAATGACTCGTCAGTACCCTGGCAGTGGGTTTAACCACAAACCGTCAGCGGCACTAGCTATGCGTAACGGCTGCCCATGGACTGACCTCAAGGGTGGCCGAGGAGCGAACTCAAGGGAGACCGATGAGCGAACTCCTCCGAAAACCCTACTGAGCCTAACAGTGACAATGTATATACAGTCCGGTCCGTTCGTCAATGAGTATCGCATATCTGCCTAGGGGGCTAGCAACGTCAGACCCCCAATAGCAGTATAAGTCGTGTCGGAGTGAAGCCCAATAACACCCTGAGATACTACTGGAGTACCTACCAGTAAATCTCCTGCCACGGCCGTGGGCTTTGTGTAATGGCTCTCCTAGACACAGCACGATCTCGCCCCCAATACCGGGAGAGACGAATCCCCTGCCGATCCGCTCACGTGCCTCCATATGGCTCGGGACTGTACCCAAAAGCTACCTGTTTGCACGACTCCTTTGAGCCGTGGTAGGGTAGAAATCAAAGCACAGTGGGAACTCACACGAGACAAATGACGACCTCAGGTCGATGAACTAACCTGTACACATGTCACCAGGGAACTGCTATCTGACGGTAGATATAATACTAACTAGCAGATTCCCAGCGAGTCCTGTCCGGTGTACTCATAACCCAATGAGCACCTGTATACATCTTAGGTGATCCTACTGACACCAGTGGCTTGTGAGACCGGCCACCGCCCCTCGTCGGGGTCTCGACTGTACACACTAGTCTACTCCGGAGTATCGATGCCCTGTCTCGAAACTCCCACGACTAGGGACAACAATTAAGGATATGCATATAAACTACCCAACTCTCACGTATATGATCGCCATCATACTGTTGGTAGTAAAGCAAGATCCTAAGGGCTCTATCAAAGTGTAACATGCAATCAGTCACCTGAACATGTACACGACTGATAAAGGCAAACCAGATAGCATACTATCATCTCGAGTAAGACTGTGCTACCGGGATAGGTCCTCCGCAATCATTGCAATCACGTACCTGCGATCCAATAATTGACTATGAGGGCACTATCTCCAACAATCTCCCACTTGCACTCAAGGCTAATATTGCGATGTCGACTACTCACAGCCCGTGTGAAACCGAACATCCAACTCCTCTACTAATCAGTTTCACAAAGCCCGTTTGAGAAACTATTGTGTTCGAGAAATAGCCTTAGTGAGTGGATCCGCCTAGAAGTATCTTTCTATATCTCTCTTAATTTCAAGTTCGCGGAGAAAACCATCTCCCGAATTGAGTAGCACCTGTCTTAGAATATGTTTGGATATCTGATGGGACCTTAGTTCATAAATGAACTCCATATCCAAACTTCTTAGACTGTATCGATCACTGAACCTAATCAGTATCGGGCACCTTGCTTCCCACAGTATCCTCTTGGACCACCTGTCCATAATACTGTCCCTCTTCGTCAGAGGGAAAAACTATAACTCTGACAATCTCTCTGTCAACCATGTCACCTTTGAAGCTTGGAATGATAACCGTCTCCCGAAGGAGGCTGCCGTCATCAAATCCGTAGAACATGTACTTATGTTCTAAAACTGCTTCCTTATGTTTCTCCAGGATTGGATTAATACAAACTTATTGCATCTAGTGCAAAAACAACATTTGGTGCGGTACTTGACATCTCATGATTGACTCAATTGCCTAAGCAAGTGATCTGCCAATCATGCACATCCCTCTCCACTTTAGTCTATACGACATCTTTAGAGAGGGTGACTCCATCACCTGCAGGTACACCACCATGCTAGGAGTCAACTATTCCAAAAACCATTAGAATATTTGTCAAAGTACCCACATTGGGAAACTACCCAAATCCAGATCTAAAACCATAGATCTAGAAACCAGAATATCAAATATTATATCCATATCCTGTCTGGAGAAACAACTGTGTGACGACCATAGTACAACCGATCGTAGTATAGGAATTTTACTTCCTACTCTGTGTATGTCATCCAGATACCATGACATCACACCCTACTACCTTCTTAACTGATCCATCCCCTATTCTGATTGAAGTCAAACCCATGACCGTCACATCAAAATTAGATGATCTATCTTCGCTATAACTGCTCAAGTCTATAAATAGATATAAGCATCTTGCCCACTATGCTTCCGCTGCTCCCACTGACTACGACAACCCTCCTACCGGGTCTCATATCCTGGAACAACAGTAGTGTCAAGTCTGGGTAGATAAGAACCTCCCTGTCACCGTCCTTGAGCCTACTGAAGTACCTCTCGGGTGTCTGAGGTTACCTACCATACCTGCGGAGTGGCTATTGGAATGTCAAACCTGATTGAATATATAGGTCCTATTAAATTTTCCGTAATCGTTCGCGGTTCTGGAATCACTTCCAGTTCTACCATACTCCCACTACTGTTTTCTGAAAAAGATCTGTTTTACTAAAACTGTGGCGAGTCAAGAACAATATCACTATTGATCTTCCAAATGGTAGAGTATCATCCCTCGTCATAGCCAGGGTCAACCCACAAACAGCCATTACAGAAACGTGCCATGAGTTATCCAGAGTCTGGTTTTAAGCATAAGCTGGACAACTCCCCGTACCTTAATTTCTTTTAAGGTACGAACTATTCTATATCCAATATAGAAACTTTGGCACTTATTTAATTGGAACCAAGATTCAAATCATGCAGCTGTCTCCAGTGCATATCAACTTAATGGAAAAAGGCTAATCAGCATTACTCAACTTAGGAATCCATCCAATTATGAGTAACCTGAAAGAGAAACACGTTTCTCAAAAACCATCACTATCATCTGAATACCAATCACAAGAATCTACATCTTCGATTTCTTTGAAGAATCCCGATACTTGTGATACCTGGTTCTCTACTTTATTCTTATACCCACAACTTCTCAAATCTTAGACCTTGTATTTCTACGAAACACTTGTCTAAATACTAGAGAAGTTATAAGTAAACAGAATATAGTACGAGGACCTACCCCTTTGTCCTAAAGGACACTTGGACAACATACAATACTCTGTATAAGTCCGCTGAGTTGAACAACTCTAAACCTGTGCGTTGTAGGTGGAAAACTGTACCCTGGCGATTTCCTCAAATATCACCAATTACAACGAATTCCGATATAATGAGGATGATTACCTAATTCCCAATATCTTACTCCCACTCATCATCTGTAAAACCATACAGATATGAGAATGAAACCTGGTAAATACATACCCTTGGAGTAAGTGTCTAATCGGGAAAACAGTTTTTTCTTTAACAATGCACTGAAACATGAAAATGTTTCGTAGGGGTATCCTGGTATTCATAGCAATGCCTCTTCCATAATCCAATTCATGACTTCAACCGTATATTTTATTGCCGTCTCTCCAAATCCCTTTATTTGTCTTTAGTCGTTACCTTCTGTACACCATCGTTAGGCTAACTGGTTTTCTTCCTTCCCTACCGTTCGGCACCAGCCTATGGTTTGGAAGAAGACTATCCAGTAAGCATAATAGGTGTACCCTCCTAAACCAAGGAGTACTCGCAACTGAGAGAAGGTGACGATAAAAGACAACTGAATAATACCTTATTCCTTTAAAGGTGAAATAGGAGTGGCGATGAAATACGCGGTTTTGGTCGTGAATGATATCAGTCGCAATTTACTTTGCCCTCTTTCTAATCCCTTTATTTTGTCTTTACATATTACCTTCTGCACACCCTACTTAGGCTAATTGGTTTTCTTCATTCCCTACCTTTCGGCACCAGCCTATGGTTTGGAATAAGACTATCCAATAGGCGTAATAGGTGTACTCTCCTAAACCAAGGAGCTCTCGCAACCTGAGAGAAGGTGATAATAAAAGACAACTGAATAAACCAATTCTATTTCTCCTGAACCTTGATCCATCCCCGAAGAAGTCCCTTCGAGTTCGTATATAACCATACGATGGCTCTATCCAATGGAAGTGGATATCCGTAATAATACGGGTGTTCTGAGAAATTCAAAGGGTAAAAGAAGGAGTGGCAATGACTTATGCAACTCAGACAATCCAAAAGTCAGTATTTTAAGAAGGTTCGGTCAACCTGGTCACTGAGTCATAGTCTAAGGTCGGTCAAAGGTCGCTGCCAAAGAGAGAGAGAGAAAAGAAACACTCTGCGTGCACTCTAACCTAGATCAGAATGGTCATCATTTTATCTAATCCGGAAACCTCCCACTGTCCTGTCAAATTCTCCTCCAAACCTAAAGAAGAATCAATCGGGATCACCCGAAGAGTAAACCAACTCATCAGTGGGAATCAGGATCCAACTCTCATCGCATGATAACGTGATGGAATGCATCTACGTTACTCATACTCCAGAAGGTATGCGCATACTCGGCAAGTTTCAGTTTCTTTAGAAACTCCTGATATTGTTTTTGCCCCATGCTCTTATAACCTTGGCGTTAGGTCAAAATGTCATAAGTCACATGCCAAGTTCTACCCATCACTATCTTGTTAATTTGAACCCACCCGCACATGCCCTTGGCGTTAGGTCAAAATGGCAGAACGGCTGTCCCAAACCAACTCATCTATCTATGCAACAATTGAATACCCAGCAGCTACCAAACACTATGCCTTGGCGTTAGGTCAAAATACATAGCTTGAATACTACTGAATACCCAAAAGAAGTGACGGAGGGCTACGGCTGGTTTTTGGCGAAAAACCTTTAGCGTAGTGAACTTGATATCGCTGAAGGAACCTGATAGCTTTTTAAAATATAGTGGCGAAAACCTTTTGCTAAAGAGGTCACTCCCGGTAAAGGGATCTCGGCTCTTTCCTCGTGGAATGAGGTGCAGGATATTCCACTGAATACCGCTATGCAAAGCAACTTGTAATCGACTATAGTAAAGTTATTACCCTGACGCAAACTTCTGTCCAAGGGGTCTTTCCCGGTGAAGGGATATCAGCCCTTGCCTCGTCGAATGAGGTGCTGGATATTCCACTGAATACCGCTATGCATAACAAAAGAAAATGTCTTTGCAATAACACTTTTTAAAATTGTTCCAACAACTCAAACAGGTTTGTTTTACTTTGCATTGATCAGAATCAACGCAGTCCCATCAATCAATCACACCAGAAAAGAACGAAAATAAAATGTACGTATATGCCATCCGCATTCGTCACTGGGTCCCGTCATCACCCGTTAGGTTACTTAACTAACGACAGAGCGGGGACTGGACTAGCGCGGGTGTAAAACATATACAACATCTAATAGTATATAAACCAATATACATAATCGCTCCAGGCGTGATAATATGCAACATTACAAAAAAGTAATAAGCATTACAGAACAATACAGATATCTAGGATCCCCGAGTTTCACAGAGCCGCTGCTGAAACTCGACGTTCCCCTGTCGTGTGGATAGCCTGTGCAATGAAACCTAGACCCCTACGGGTGCGGCAAGTTACCCGCCAAAACCTGAAGCGAGGCAGCCCCCTACAGCATAGTGAATGGACCACCCAGCACTCCACGGAATCCGGTAATCTTGGGCTCCCCTCCTTGGGTCAACCTGTACCCCCTACGAGTGCGGCGAATAGTCTGCCAATTCTGAAGTGGGGACCCCTCTGCCTCTCAAAGCCATGAGCTGCGGACCCGTTGCCCCCCAGAACCCGGCTATCCGTGCACTCCGTCTCGGGGCAAAACCTAGTACAGTAATGAAAAATAGTACAATAGGTACATCGACCGCATCCTGGTCGTGCCCCAAAAGAATATTATACAACAGGCAGTGACGGCTGTCCACAAGTTGGACGCTCGCCCCGCAATATCAAATGTACAAATAAACTCAAACTGTACTACCATTGCACACTGCTATCCACCACGACAAATCCGCAACAATACAGCACAATACAGAACATCAACGCGAATGTCACGTTCGCAAACCCGTCTAAAAGAACTATAGCAGTTAAACGCCGTTTACCGATCAAATGACATTCCCGGTCGGAGATATAATGTAAGCACTGTAAACTAACGTGTTTAAATTTCGATCGACCAAAGACCAAATTTCAAAAAATGGGCCCCAAAGCTTACTGGTGAACAGTAACAAAATCTGGGCCAAAAATTTATATACCAAAAACCCCAAAATCCCACCAAGAACCCAGAGAAAAAAAATTGGAGCACGTGCTCCTCACATGGCCGCGGAAGCGCGGCCAAACCATGGGTTTGGCCGCCCTTCCGCGGCAACTTGGAGGAGTCACGACTCCAAATTTCGTCGTGGGTCTTATAATTCTCTGCTCTGATTTTTAAGACATCCAGAAATCAATTTCGACACCGTTTAAAAACAACAGAAACTGTCAAGTAAGGAAAATGATATTTTTGGCAGTTTTCGATTTTCGGTCGGATCGATGTTTTAAACGCGTTAGCACAAGTTAGTATAGCAAAATGGTTAGGCTCTGATACCACTGTAAGACTACGCTAGCGCCCCGGCAGTCTACAGACGCCAAATGCGGAACAAAAACTTTTAAACTTGGCGCTATCGTATACTTTAACCCGGATCTGCCATTATTGCTAAACTAACATACTGTAAAGAGTGTAGAATGGTTATACCGAACGATCCGAGTCCTTCGTTCTTCAACCATCATCCCACGCTCCGTTGCGGCTGCTCCGATCTCGTCGATCTCCGATCTCCTCGTCGAGGTGGCACCACATGATCGGTTCTTTAAACGGGCTCCCGCCTCTGACTCGAGGCAACTCGATCGTCAAGTTTGCTAAAAGAGACGACCAAGAATGATGTAGAGAATGAGTAGATGACTTTGTCTCACTTCGTCCAAATCCGTGGACGATCGGTTAATGAAGTTGCCGTGGAAATCGGGTGATGGAATGAAATGGACTGTGAATTCCATACACCGATAAAACCTATCATAATCTTTTTCCAATGAATCAAGTGAGTGAGAGAGAGAAAGAGGGGCCGGCCTCTTTATATGATGGAGGGAGGTGACTGTAGGAGGAGGGAGGTGACCACAAGCATAAGATATTATGAACAAAATATCTTAAGGAAAACAAAAAGCCTTAACTACAAAGCATGAGTCATTATGCATTAATTGAACCATTAAAGCAACCAATGAAAATCCAACACCAATTAATCCTAGTCACCTCATCTAGAAACTTCTAGAAGAATCCACACTCATCTCAAGAAAAGATAAATCCGTCTTTAACCGAATGTTAAAAGACGGCTGATAGAAAACTGGAAACTGGCAACTTCCAAAAGTGATCCTGAAACGACTTTCAGGATAACCCCGAAACTGTATAAATATACCCGCATTTGCATTACGACCGAATACAAATGCAACTGAGACAAAGATATTATACCTACTCAATATAATACTCGGATCCGGCTTAAACCAAAGCCGACCAGTATCATCTGTCCGAAAATCGACACGTGCGTAAACGCACGTGCATTTTCCGAACCCTGCCATAAAACCATACGGCCTCTACAACGTTTCGCCCGAACTTGGGAAACTGTCTGTGGGGGACTCTAATGACTCGTCAGTACCCTGGCAGTGGGTTTAACCACAAACCGTCAGCGGCACTAGCTATGCGTAACGGCTGCCCATGGACTGACCTCAAGGGTGGCCGAGGAGCGAACTCAAGGGAGACCGATGAGCGAACTCCTCCGAAAACCCTACTGAGCCTAACAGTGACAATGTATATACAGTCCGGTCCGTTCGTCAATGAGTATCGCATATCTGCCTAGGGGGCTAGCAACGTCAGACCCCCAATAGCAGTATAAGTCGTGTCGGAGTGAAGCCCAATAACACCCTGAGATACTACTGGAGTACCTACCAGTAAATCTCCTGCCACGGCCGTGGGCTTTGTGTAATGGCTCTCCTAGACACAGCACGATCTCGCCCCCAATACCGGGAGAGACGAATCCCCTGCCGATCCGCTCACGTGCCTCCATATGGCTCGGGACTGTACCCAAAAGCTACCTGTTTGCACGACTCCTTTGAGCCGTGGTAGGGTAGAAATCAAAGCACAGTGGGAACTCACACGAGACAAATGACGACCTCAGGTCGATGAACTAACCTGTACACATGTCACCAGGGAACTGCTATCTGACGGTAGATATAATACTAACTAGCAGATTCCCAGCGAGTCCTGTCCGGTGTACTCATAACCCAATGAGCACCTGTATACATCTTAGGTGATCCTACTGACACCAGTGGCTTGTGAGACCGGCCACCGCCCCTCGTCGGGGTCTCGACTGTACACACTAGTCTACTCCGGAGTATCGATGCCCTGTCTCGAAACTCCCACGACTAGGGACAACAATTAAGGATATGCATATAAACTACCCAACTCTCACGTATATGATCGCCATCATACTGTTGGTAGTAAAGCAAGATCCTAAGGGCTCTATCAAAGTGTAACATGCAATCAGTCACCTGAACATGTACACGACTGATAAAGGCAAACCAGATAGCATACTATCATCTCGAGTAAGACTGTGCTACCGGGATAGGTCCTCCGCAATCATTGCAATCACGTACCTGCGATCCAATAATTGACTATGAGGGCACTATCTCCAACATAATCGACGTATAGCGATTAGCAGACGTTCAATACATATAATGTCACGTCCCGAAAGATGGAACATGACCGGCACTTAAACTACGAAACGTCTCGAGGCGTACGTAATCTAAGTAAGCCGAAAACCCAGAAATCCAAACCAAAAAAAATAGTAGAGTGAAGGAAAACCAATTTAAAACAAGTAGTTTTAATAGCATAAGCCGAATTATGCGGTTTTTAAGAACATCAAAATTTACTGAAAATTTCGGCAGAGTCTCCTTTGAAAATACTGGCCCCCAAACGGGATACAACATGAATAGTATACGAAATCAATAAAAAGGCATCCCCAAGCGGGAGCTAGCTCTTCGTCAATCGACAGTCACAACCACACAAGCAATATAATATACAACGCCAACGGCGAGGATCAAAATTCAAAAGGAAACTCAAAACCACAAGAAAACCGCAGAAATATAACGCACGACTCTAAGGTCGAAGGAATAACATCACTGGTCTCTATCTCAAAATAAATACATGTTTGGTTGATGGAACTTCTAGATACAACAGAATAATGATATACAAGATATATAATCGAGGAGTCGAGACCGGGTTTCCTAACTCTAGAATTGGGAGGGTTGCTTGCTGCTCTCGTAGGAGTTTAGGGATGTGGGTTTGGATATTCATCACGACCGTGGAATCCGTGTTTTTAACTAGCTTAATTTAAAACACGGAATTTCTGGTATATCCAATATTTCATATGTGAACTTCTGCTGCTGATATTTTGTGATGTGATCACTTTATATGATGAGACGAATGTTGTTATTATATATATGATATATAATAAACGTTGCTTATGTTTTACACCCGCGCTAGTCCCGCCCCGCTATGTCGTTAGTTAAGTAACCTAACGGTGCATAACGGGACACTGTAGCGAATGCGGATGGCATAAGCGTACGTTCTATTTTTGTTTCATTATCTGTGATGCTTAGGAAGCATAATTGATGGGACTTCATTAATGAGATTAATGAAAGGAAAGAAACCCAAGATGTTGTAGAATCAAATTTTTAAAAAGGGTAGCTCTATTTTTTGCTTTGCATAGCGGTATTCCTTGATAAATACCCAGCACCTCATTCGATGAGGAAAGAGCCGAGATCCCTTCACCGGGAGTGACCTCTTTAGCGAAACTGGCAGATACCACAACCCACTCGGTTTTGTTTTTGATTGCTTTTTTAGTTCATGCTTTGCATAGTGATATTCCTTGATGGATATCCATCACCTCATTCGTTGAGGAAAGAGCCGAGACCCCTTCACCGGGAGTGACCTCTTTAGCGAAACTAGTAAAAGCCTTAAAAACACTCCTTTTCAAAAATCACTCGATTCTACAACAAGATCAAGTTCAAAGCGTTAAAAGGTTTTCATAAAAACCATCCGTAGTCCTTCCGCCATTTTAGGAAGTAGAGTACTTAGTATCCGTGCTACGTTTGTTGACCATAGTTAAGGCGTAGTGTGCGGTAGCTAAGTGATGTCTTCCTACACAGCATATGATGCGATTAATTAGGATAGTCATGTGACTTTGTTGACCATAGGTAAGGGTCATGTGGGAGGGTCTAATTAATCATGAAATTACGGGTAGAACTTGACTAGTGCTTATGATTTGTTGACCATAGTTAAGGTCATAAGTCATTAGGGGTAAAAACCATATCGGTAATTTCAAGTGTTGAAATTTGCAATGAGATTGCATACCTTCTACGAGATAGTTTGATCCCGATACCCACTCCGAGTAAGAGTTACTCCTAACTCTTGGGAGAGTTTTGCACATTACAATTAGCCGATCAAAGAAAGTGTTTAGAAAGGTGTTAACGGGGTAACGCCCCTGGGGAAACGAGGTTTATTTTAATTAGGTCCGTGCGAAAGCACGGGGAACCTCCCTCAAAGTACCGACACTGGCCTGGCCGAAAAATTAGCGAACTTGTAAGGTGTAATTAATCCTGGCTAGTCTTACCTTTTAGGGTTTGAAGGAAGATTTGATAAAAACAGTGGGAGCCATCCTGATTAGATTAAATAATAACCAATCTGATCTTGCAAGAGCATACGCAGAGTGTTTTCTTCTCTCTCTCTCTCCTGGTAGCGACCGTGACACGCCTTAATCAAGATAATAATATGGATATATTGACCGAACCTGCTTATTATACTGTGCTGGGGAACGTTGGTTCTGCTCTACCTTATAATTGTTATAAGTCTGAGCAGGAAATAGGGGAATATACGGATTCCTACGCGACCCAAACGAGGAATGTGCATGTTGATGAATCTTCTTCAGGTGTGTTTATTACTGAGAACTGTTTCTCAGTACACTCTATGTCCTGGGTATGAGATACCGGAACATGATCCCACATATGTAAGATGTTACGTGGGCTAAAGAAAGATAGACAACTGAGAATAGGTGATCATTCTCTAGAGTAGGGAATGGTGCAAATGTTGCAGCCAAAGTAGTTGGTGAATATCACCTTGTATTACCAAATGGTAAATACATTGATTCTGAATAAATATTATTACATGCCGAACCTGATATATAACATTACATCATTTTCTTTATTAAGTTAAAGAAGGATTTGATTTTGTAATGTAGGATAATGTTGTGAACATTTTCCTTAATTAAGAGTTGATTGGATCAGGCACGTTATGTAATGACATATATGTTCTAAATCAAACCACAGTTTAAAATATATAGAACACACACAAGAGGAAAAGTTCAGAAATGAACGAATCCTTCTTGTGGCATTGTAGACTAGGTCATATCAATATGACACGACTAGCTAAATTACATAAGGATGAATATTGGAATCCGCTCAAATTTTCATCTTATGATACTTGCCAGTCTCGTCTTAAAGGTAAAATAACCAATACTCCGTTTACTGGAAATAGAGAAAGAGTTACTGAACTTTTGGAACTGATACATGGTGATGTATACGGTCCTATGTCTATAAATGCCAGGGTTGGTTCCTCGTACTTCATTATTGTCACGACCCAAAATTTGGCCCGTAACCGGCTCTTAAACTACATAACGTCTACAGGCGTACGCAACTCAAGTAAGCCGAAACCCAGAAATCTAAACCACCCAAATCTGGATCAACGGAGAAAAACATAGTTTAAACATTTGAAAAATCACAAGTAAAAAAACTCTAACTCTAGTTTTCTTTCTTGAAAATTTCGGCAGCACCTCCTTTGTAAAAACTAGCCCCGAAAATGGATACAACACAGATAAAATATAAAGCATCCCAAATGGGAGCAAAATCATGCCCAACGGCGGAGACAATCACCACAACATGTATACGACGCCGAAGCGAAGAAATAACAAAGGAAAGACTGCAATAAGAAGTAAACTTTCCAACATAACTGGCTCCCACGAGCACGACACCCAAAGTCACCAAAATAATACAATATCGAATCCTCACAAGTCGTCTCTAAGTCATATACAAACAGTGGTAGATAGAGAATACTAGATCCAACAAAAAGATATACAATGTACAGGAAGATAACCGCAACCCACCTAAAAGCAAAGGCCTCACTGCCTAACGTAGCGGTATCCGCAAAAGTAGAGATGATAAGACGCCCTGCCGCGACTACTCTGAGGGTAAGCCCTGCAAAACACCGTGGCACAACGGGGGTGAGTTTCCAACTCGTGAATAGTAAATAACATCATACTGTAATCACAGGTATGCACGAACAGCGATCTATCTATCACATGAAAACCGATAGCATAAGTATGATAAGTGAATATGCAATAATCATGTAAAGGTACATCATCAGGGTACTACAACTACATGAAGCAATGCATAACAACAATAATCCTGAGTGTGTGGGATGATACAATAAAATCTCATGCAAAATCATCAGCATGGAAAACACCAGTGTCCCTCACTGACACATCAAATCCCAAATCCTCAGGCACCACATCCACAGATCGGCCCTCACATCCTGTAAGTCTCATGGAACCTGAGTGTCTATCGTCGACACCCGAAACATCATGAAAACATATACCTGTAAATATATATATATATATATATATATATATATATAAGGATATCAACCACATAAGTCCATCGACGATATGTAAAAATCATGGAAACCTGAGTGTCTAACACCGACACTCGAAACTTCATGAAACCTGTGTCTAACATTGACACGTAAATCCTCATAACTCTGGCGTTGCCACCATGACTGGACCTGACGATATGTCATACATCACTCCGGTCGGTATCCCCATGATAACCTCCGAGTCCAAATACAATCACCGGTAGGTAGTGGTCCCACCGCCAGGCTTATCGTCTACACCACGAAATCATCACTCGCCCCGGGGTACCATACCGGGTCCACCATGTGTTGGAGATAGTGCCCTCAAAATCAATTATTGGATCGCAGGTACGTGATTGCAATGATTGAGGCAGGATCTATACCGATATAACAGTCTTACTCATGATGATAGTATGCTATCTGGTATGTCTTTATCATCGTATACTTGCTTTAGTTAACTATTGCATGATGATAGAGCCCATATGATTCTTGCTTGACTACCAGCAGTATGATGGCGATCATATACGTGGGAGCTGGGGTCTGTAAGCACATCCTTAAAGAGTCCCTAGTCGTGGGAGTTTCGAGACAGGGCATCGATACTCCGGAGTAGACTAGTGTATATAGTCGAGACCCCGACGAGGGGCGGTGGCCGGTCTCACAAGCCACTGGTGTCAGTTTGATCACCTAAGATGTATACAGGTACTCATTGGGTTATGAGTACATCGGACAGGACTCGCCGGGAATCTGCTAGTTGGTATTATACATATCGTCAGATAGTAATTCCCTGGTGACATGTGTACAGGTTAGTTCATCAACCTGAGATCGTCATTTGTCTCGTGTGAGTTCCCACTGTGCTTAGATTACTACCTTACCACGCTCAAAGGAGTTGTGCAAACAGGTTTTAGTTGGGTACAGTCCTGAGCCACATTGGAGGCAAGTGAGCGGATCGTCGGGGATTCGTCTCTCCCGGTATTGGGGGTTGATGTCGCGCAGTGCACGGGTGGCCATCACTAGGAATCCTCGGCCGAGGTAGTGGAGAATTACTGATTTGGATCAGTAGTTTCTCAGGTGGTGATGGGCTTCATGCCGACACGATTTATCGCGTTATTAGGGGTCTGACTTTATCCACCCCCCAGACTCGATATGCGATACTCTTTAGACGAATGGACCGGACTGTATATACATTGTCACTGTCAGGCTCAGTAGGGTTTATAAATGAGTTCGCTCGTCAGCTTCCCTTCCAATCAATACATAGGCAAAACGTTACGTGCAGCTTGTACCTCTGACGTGCTAGGGGTTATACCCAGTGCCAGTGTGTTGATGAGTCATTAGAGTCCCCCACAGACACTTTCCCAAGTTCGGGCGAAACGTTGTAGAGGCCGTATGGTGATATGGCAAGGTTCGGAAAAAGCACGTGCGTTTTCGCACGTGTCGTTTTTCGGGCAGATAATACTGGTAGGCTTTGGTTTAAGCCGGAACCCAGTATTATACTGTGTAGATATAATATCTTTGTCTCAGTTGCATTTGTATTCAGTTGTAATACAAATGCGGGTATGTTTATACTGATACGGGGTTATCCTGAAACTCGTTTCAGGATCACTTTTGGAAGTTGCCAGTTTCCAGTTTTCTATCAGCCGTATTTAACATTCGGTTAAATACGGATTTATCTTTTCTTGATGAGGTGAGTCAGTGTTCTAGAAGGTTCTATAGAGGGTGACAAGGCTTGTGAGTCATTAGGTCATTAATGACGCAATTAATGACAAGGTGACTAGGTTAATTGTGATTGGTTTGCTTTTAATGCATTCATACTTGGTGCTAAGATATTTGTGTTAGTGTATATGCCCTACAGGCCATTACTGTATCATACTAGTTTGTATATTACTTGATGGAAGCTTGGGATATTCACCTTATATAAACAATCTTGCTCAATATAGTTGTATGCTACTTGGTTTGTTTCTACTTCAATGTGTACTTGTGTTTATTTTAGTATATCACCTATACACATTAGTGGAGCCCTTAGGATCTTTGCTTGATTACCAGCGTTGTGATGGCAGTCACACTAGTGGGGGCTGGGTAATCTATAAGCACATCCTTATACAGGTCCCTAGTCGCAGGACTATCGAGACAGGGCATCGATACTCCGGAGTAGACTAGCGTATGCGCTTCTCATCCCAGTGTGGGAGATGGTCTGTCCCACAGCCATCAGTACGTCGTACTGGAGATAGTATACGGGTGCTCGTTGGGTTACGAGTACATTGGACAGGACTCGTCGGGAACTGACAGGTTGGTATTATACCTATCGTCAGTTATCAGTTCCCAGGTGACATGAGTACAGCTTAGTCCGCTGACTTGACACTGTCACTTCGCCTCGAGTGTGTTCCCACTGTACTTTGATTACTACCCTACCACGGCTCAAAGGAGTCGTGCAAACAGGTAGTAGTTGGGTACAGTCCCGAAGCACTTGGAGGCAGTGACGGTTAGACAGGATTCGTCTCTCCCGGTATTGGGGGTTGACATCGCGCTGTGTCTAGGAGACCCATTACACGAGTAGTCCCTGGCCAGGGCAATCGAGATATACTGGTAGGTTTCCAGTGTTATCTCAGGGTGTTTTGGGCTTCACTCCGACATGACTTGTATCGCTATTAGGGGACTGACGTTTACCGCCCCCTAGGCCCGCCATGCGATGTATCAGACGAACAGACCGGACTGTACGGAGATTGTCACATTCAGACTCAGTAGGAGTTCAGATGGGGTTCACCTCGTCAGTCTTCTTATCGGCATCTACCTGGGGACCGTTACGCACAGCTAGTGCCGCTTGCGGTTTGTGGTTAAACCCACTGCCAGCGTAGTGTCGAGTCTTTAGAGTCCCACACAGAGGGCTATTCGCCATTGGGCAAAACAGAGTAGAGGTCGCATGGTTTTGCGACAGGGTTCGTTCTCATCCGCGCACTTGTGCACGTTTGGAGTCCGGACGGTTTTTACTGGCTGGCTCTGGTTTGAGTCAGATACTGGTATATGTTTTGGGGTTGATTTTATCTCATTGTGTTCATGTTCCTCGGAACAAGAACGCGGGTGTGTATGCACAGTTGTTTGAGGCGGAGGAAGAGGATTTTCATTAGGGTTTCGGAACGGGTGTGTATGCACAGTTGACAATCGTCTTTTTCCAAACCCTAATGAATTTGTGATATATCAATTAATAATATTAATTAAATGAAATTGTGTTATGGTTGGGTTTGTTGACTTGTTGACCAAGGTTGACTTGTTGACCATGGTTGAAAGTTTGACCATTATCATTACATATCAAAGATACTCTTTGATTCTAGCAAAATTCATTTAATGAATGTGATGATAGTGGTCATTCCAAACCATCCATCAACTATTTCATTTTTATTATTATTATTAATTTGATAATTCTTTTCATTTGAGTTATGGTTGTAAAATGAAAAGAATAGCTCATTCTATCATATCTCTTCTCTCTCCTCTCTTCTTCTTCCTCCTCCTCTAGTAAAAGGAGAATCCTTCTCATGTGTTGAGAATCCCTCTCCTTGAGATAAAAGCACCCCAAAGCCACTCTCTACTCACTATAGGGTTAGAGGTTTAGCAAGCCGAAGATCCTAGTTCTCTCAAAGTTCGAGAAAGAGCCCGAAGGTTGAACCCTCAGGTGGATCCATCTTTGACGGAAGAAGGCGACGAGGAAAGCACCATCAAACCCTACAAAGGTTTCAAGAAGAAGGAGTTCAAGTTAGGTATAACCCTTTTATCCGAGTAGCTAACTCTCTTTAGCTTTGTAGTTAGTTTAGTTTAGAAAAGATCCCGACTTTTGTTAGTCCATGTTGCCTAATGCGCTAAAAATTTGTTTTTTATACCGTTTCCGCCTCCCCGCAAGAACCGGGGGTGGCAACGTGGACTTACAATTTGTTGTTGATCTTTTCCTTTGTGGTCACCTTCCCCCTCCTACACTCACCACCTCCTCTCCTATAAGTGGCCGGCCTCCCCCCCTTTCTTGGCTCATGGTTGTTGTTGACTAGAAAAAAGATTATGATAGATTCGGGTTCATGAAAATTAGATAGCCTCTTTCTCATTTCACCCGATCCAAAAGGCAACTTCCATAACCGTTCGTCCGTGACTTTGGACGTAACGAGACAAAGTGTTCTACTCATTCTCTACTTCATCTTGGTCGTCTTAATTGGCAAATTTGACGATCGAGTTGCCTCGGTTCAGAGGCAGGAGCCCGTTTAAAGATCCGTCGACGTGGTGCCACCTGGACGACAAGACTGGAGATCTAGGAGATCGGAGCAGCCGCAACAAGCGTGGGATGATGGTTGAAGACCGAAGGACTCGGATCGTTCGGTATAACTCTTCTACCCACTTTGTAGATTGTTAGTTTAGCTTTAATGGCAGATCCGGGTTACGGTACACGATAGCGCCAGTTTATAAAAGGTTTTTGTTCCGCATTTGGCGTCTGTTAGACGGCCGGGGCGCTACCGTGGACTTACAGTGGTATCAGAGCCTCACCATTAAGCTATACTAACTTGTGCTAACGTGTTTAAAACATCGATCGAACGAATTTCCGAAATCGCAATTTTCTGGCACACAGCTTTCTGTCGATTTTTAAAACGGCCTAAAAATAATTTTGCATATCACAGAAAAGCGTGCAGGGTTTTCTAAGGATTGTGGAAAAATTTGGGCACGTGATCCCATAAGACCACCGCGGATCCGCGGTCAAACCTAGGGTTTGACCGCGGAACCGCGGCGACTTTGTGGGAACAATGCACAAGTTTTTTCCAGAGAGCTTCACTGAGGAAATTGTGGTTTTTGGTAATATTCTTTTGGGCCCAGATTTTGTTACTGTACAGCAGATGTACGTGGGGCCCACTTCGGGAAATTTTGTCGATCGAAATTTTAAATTTGTTAGTATGCAGTGCTTACTTTATATCTCCGACCGGGAATGTCATTTGATCGGTAAACCGCGTCTAATTGCTATAGTTCTTTTAGACGGGTTTGCGAACATGACATTCGCGTTGATGTTCTGTGTTGTGCTGTGATGTTGCGGATATGCCGTGGTGGATAGCAGGGTGCAATGATAGTGCAGTTTGGATTTATTTATACATTTGATATTGCGGGGCGAGCGTCCAACATGTGGACTGCCGTTACTTCCTGTTTGTATAATATTCTTTTGGGGCACGACCGGGTCGAGGTCGATGTACCCGTTGTACATATTTTTATTTCTGTACTAGGTTTATCCCGCGAAGGAGTGCACGGATAGCCGGGTTCTGGAGGGCAACGGGTCCGTATCTCATGGCTTTGAGAGGCAAAGGGACCTTACTCTAGAATTGACAGACTATTCGCCGCACTCGTAGGGGGTACAGGTTGACCCAAGGAGGGGTGCTCAATTTACCGGATTCCGTGAAGTGCCGGGTGTTCCATTCACTATGATGTGGGGACTACCTCGCTTCAGGTTTTGGCGGGTAACTTGCTGCACCCGTAGGGGTCTAGGTTTCATTGCACAGGCTATCCACACGACCAGGGGAACGTCAGGTTTCAGCAGCGGCTCTGTGAAACCCGGGGATCCCAGATTATCTGTATTGTTCTGTGATGCTTATTACTTTTCTGTAATGTTGCATATTATCACGCCTGGAGCGATTATTGTATATTGGTATATATACTATTAGATGTTGTATATGTTTTACACCCGCGCTAGTCCAGCCCCCGCTCTGACGTTAGTTATGTAACCTAACGGGTGATGACGGGGCCCAGTGACGAATGCAGATGGCATATACGTACATTTTATTTTCGTTCTTTTCTGGTGTGATTGATTGATGGGACTGCATTGATTCTTATCAATGCAAGGATAAAACAAACCTATATTTGATGTTGTTGGAACAAATTTTAAAAGATGTTATTACAAAGATGTTTCCTTTTGTTTTGCATAGCGGTATTCAGTTAGAATATCCTGCACCTCATTCCACGAGGCAAGGGCCGAGATCCCTTCACCGGGAGTGACCCCTTGGGCAGAAGTTTACGTCAGGGTAATAACTTTAATATAGTCGATTACAAGTTGCTTTGCATCATGGTATTCAGTTGGAATATCCTGCACCTCATTCCATGAGGAAAGAGCCGAGATCCCTTCACCGGGAGCGACCTCTTTAGCAAAAGGTTTTCGCCACTGTATTTTTATAAAAAGCTATCAGTTTCCTTCAACGAGATCAAGTTCATTACGTTAAAAGTTTTTCGCCAAAAACCAGCCGTAGCCCTCTGTCATTTCTTATGGATGGTCAGTAGTATTCAAGCTATGTTTGTTTGGCCAAAGTCAAGGCATAGTGTTTGGTAGTTGCTGGGTATTCATCTGTTGCGTAGATAGATGCGTTGGTTTGGGACAGTCGTATTACCCTGTTGGCCAAAGTCAAGGGTATGTACGGGTGGGTTCAAATTAACCTGGATAATGACGGGTAGAACTTGGCATGTGACTTATGATGGGTTGGCCAAAGTCACGATCATAAGAGCATGGGGCAAAAATCATATCGGGAGTTTCAAACATACAGGAAACTTGACAGGCATGCGCATACCTTCTGGAGTGTGATAACTTGAGTGGCTTCCATCAAGTTATCATGCGATGATAGTTGGATCCCGATTCTCACTGATGAGTTGGTATACTCTTCGGGTGATCCCGACTAATTCTTCTTTCAGGTTTGGAGGAGAATTTGAGATTACAGTGGGAGGTTTCCTGATTAGATAAAATGATAACCATTCTGATCTAGGTTAGAGTGCACGCAGAGTGTTTCTTTTCTCTATCTATCTTTGGCAGCAACCATTGACCGACCCTAGACTATGACTCAGTGACCAAGTTGACCGAACCTTCTTAATATACTGGCCTTTGGATTGTCTTAGTTGCATAAGTCATTGCCGCTCCTTCTTTTACCCTTTGTATTTCTCAGAACACCCCGTATTACTATGGATATCCACTTCCATTGGATAGATCCATCGTATGGTTATATACGAACTCGAAGGGACTTCTTCGAGGATGGATCCAGGTTCAGGAGAAATAGAATTAGTTTATTCAGTTGTCTTTTATTATCACCTTCTCTCAGGTTGCGAGGGCTCCTTAGTCTAGGAGAGTACACCTATTACGCTTATTGGATAGTCTTATTCCAAACCATAGGCAGGTGCCGAAATGTAGGGAATGAAGAAAACCAATTAGCCTAAGTAGGGTGTGCATAAGGTAATATGTAAAGACAAAAATAAAGGGATTAGAAAGAGGGTAAAGTAAATTGCGACTGTTATCATTCATGTCCAAACCACGTACTTCATCGCCACTCCTATTTCACCTTTGCTTTTTCCCAGTTCGGGAGAAATAGAATAAGGTATTATTCAGTTGTCTTTTATCACCACCTTCTCTCAAGTTGCGAGTACTCCTAGGATTAGGAGAGTACACCTATTATGCTTACTGGATAGTCTTCTTCCAAACCATAGGCTGGTGCCGAACGGTAGGGAAGGAAGAAAACCATTAAGCCTAACGAAGGTGTACAGAAGGTAACAACTAAAGACAAATAAAGGGATTTGGAGAGATGGCAATGAAATATACGGTTAAAGTCATGAATTGGATTATGGAAAATGCATTACTAGGAATACTAGAATACCCCTACGAAACATTTTCATATTTCAGAGCATTGTTAATGGAAAACTGATTTCCCAATTAGATACTTACTCCAGGGTATGTATTTACCAGGTTTCATTCTCATATCTGTATAGTTTTACAGATGATGAGTGGGAGTAAGTTATTGGGAATTAGGTGATCATCCTCATTATATCAGAATTCGTTGTAATTGGTGATATTTGAGGAAATCGCCTGGGTACAATTTTCAACCTACAATGCACAGGTTATGAGTTATTCAACTCAGCGGATTTATACAGAGTATTGTATGTTGTCCAGTGTCCGTCAGGACAAAGGGGTAGGTCCTCATACTATGTTCTGTTTACTTGTGACTTCTCTAGTTTTTAGACAAGTGTTTCGTAGAAATACAATGTCTAAGTTATGAGAAGTTGTGGGTATAAGAATAAAATAGAGAACCAGGTATCACAAGTATCGGGATTCTTCAAAGAGATTGAAGATATAGATTCTTGTGATTGGTATTCAGATGATAGTAATGGTTTTGAGAAACTTGTTTCTCTTTCAGATTACTCATAATTGGATGGATTCCTATGTTGAGTAATGTTGATTAGCCTCTCTCCATTAAGTTGATATGCACTGGAGACAGCTGCATGTTTTGAATATGGTTCCAATTAAATTAGTGCCTCTATTTTTATATTGTATATAGAATGGTTCATATCTTAACGATGTTAAGATACGGGGAGTTTTCCAGCTTATGCTTAAAACCAGACACTGGATAACTCAAGGCACGTTTCTATAATGGCTGTTTGTGGGTTGACCCTGGCTTTGACGAGGGTTGACATTTCTACCATCTCGAAGATCAATCGTGATATTGTTCTTGACTCGCCACAGGTTTAGTAAAATGGATTTTTTCAGAAAACAGTAGTGGGAGTATGGTAGAACTGGAAGTGATTCCAGAACCACAAACGATTACGGAAAATTTAATAGAACCTATATATTCAATTAGGTTTTGACATTCCAATAGGCACTCCGCAGATATGGTGGGTAACCTCAGACACCCGAGAGGTACTCTGGTAGCCTCAAGGACGGCGACATGGAGGTTCTTGTTTACCCAGACTTGACACTACTGTTGTTCCAGACTATGAGACCCAGCAAGAGGATAAGTATAGCGTCGTTCTAAACTAGCTTTAGAAGTGTACGTGCATATTATTCTGCTAGAGGGTTGTCGTAGTCAGTGGGAGCAGCGGAAGCATAGTGGGCAAGTAGCTTATGTCTATTTATAGATTTGAGCAGATATAGCGGAGATAAGATCATCTAATTTTGATGTGACAGTCATAGGTTTGACTTCATCCGAATAGGGGATGGATCTGTTAAGAAGGTAGTAGGGTGTGATGTCCTGGTATTTGGATGACATACACAAAGTAGGAAGTAAAATTCCTATACTATGATCGGTTGTACTGTGGTTGTTACACAGTTGTTCTTCACAAAGGACATGGATATAATATCAGACATTCTGGTTACTAGATCTATGGTTTTTTAGATCTAGATTTGGGTAGTTTCCCAATTTGGGTACTTTGACAGTATTCTAATGGTATTTAGAATAGATGACTCCTGGCATGGTGGTGTACCTGCAAGTGATGGAGTCACCCTCTCTAAAGGTATCTTAGAGACTAAAGGAGAGAGGGAAGTGCATGATTGGCAGATCACTTGCTTAGGCAATTGAGTCAATCGTGAGATGTCAAGTACCACACCAGATGTTGTTTTTTGCACTTGATGCGATAAGTTTATATTAATCCAATCCTGAAGAAACATAAGGGAGCAGTTTTAGAACATAAGTGTTTGTTCTACGGATTGACAGCAGCCTCTTTCGGGAGACGGTTATCATTCCAGGCTTCAAAGGTGACTTGAATGACAGAGTGATTGTCAGAGTTATAGTTTTCCCTCTGACGAGGGACAGTATTTTGGACAGTTGGTCCAAGAGGATACTGTGGGAGGCATGGTGCTGGATACTGATTAGGTTCAGTTATCGATACAGTCTAAGAAGTTTGGATTTGGAGTTCATTTATGAACCAGGTCCTATCAGATATCCAGACATATTCTAAGACAGGTATTACTCGATTCGGGAGATGGCTTTCTCCGCGAACTAGAGATTAAGAGAGACATAGAAAGAAACATCAGGGCGGATCCACTCACTGAGGCTATTTCTCGAACACAAGAGTTTTACAAACTAGCTTTGTGAAACTGATTAGTAGAGGAGTTGGATGTTCGGTATCACACGGGCTGTGAGTATGCGACATCGCAATAATTAGCCTTAAGTGCAAGTGGGAGATTGTTGGAGATAGTGCCCTCAAAATCAATTATTGGATCGCAGGTACGTGACTGCAATGATTGAGGCAGGACCTATACCGATATAACAGTCTTACTCGTGATGATAGTATGCTATCTGGTTTGTCTTTATCATCGTATACTTGCTTTAGTTCACTATTGCATGATGATAGAGCCCATAGGATTCTTGCTTGACTACCAGCAGTATGATGGCGATCATATACGTGGGAGCTGGGGTCTGTAAGCACATCCTTAAAGAGTCCCTAGTCGTGGGAGTTTCGAGACAGGGCATCGATACTCTGGAGTAGACTAGTGTATACAGTCGAGACCCCGACGAGGGGCGGTGGCCGGTCTCATAAGCCACTGGTGTCAGTTTGATAACCTAAGATGTATACAGGTGCTCATTGGGTTATGAGTACACCGGACAGGACTCGCCGGGAATCTGCTAGTTGGTATTATACATATCGTAAGATAGAAATTCCCTGGTGACATGTGTACAGGTTAGTTCATCGACCTGAGATCGTCATTTGTCTCGTGTGAGTTCCCACTGTGCTTAGATTACTACCCTACCACGCTCAAAGGAGTTGTGCAAACATGTTTTAGTTGGGTATAGTCTCGAGCCACATTGGAGGAAAGTGAGCGAATCGTCGGGGATTCGTCTCTCTCGGTATTGGGGGTTGATGTCGCGCAGTGCACGGGTGGCCATCACTAGGAATCCTCGGCCGAGGTAGTGGAGAATTACTGATTTGGATCATTAGTTTCTCAGGTGGTGATGGGCTTCATGCCGACACGATTTATCGCGTTATTAGGGGTCTGACTTTATCCACCCTCCTAGACTCGATATGTGATACTCTTTAGACGAATGGGCCGGACTGTATATACATTGTCACTGTCAGGCTCAGTAGGGTTTATAAATGAGTTCGCTCGTCAGCTTCCCTTCCAATCAATACATAGGCAAAACGTTACGTGCAGCTTGTACCTCTGACGTGCTAGGGGTTATACCCAGTGCTAGTGTGTTGATGAGTCATTAGAGTCCCCCACAGACACTTTCCCAAGTTCGGGCGAAACGTTGTAGAGGCCGTATGGTGATATGGCAAGGTTCGGAAAAAGCACGTGCGTTTTCGCACGTGTCGTTTTTCGGGCAGATAATACTGGTAGGCTTTGGTTTAAGCCGGAACCCAGTATTATACTGTGTAGATATAATATCTTTGTCTTAGTTGCATTTGTATTCAGTTGTAATACAAATGCGGGTATGTTTATACTGATACGGCGTTATCCTGAAACTCATTTCAGGATCACTTTTGGAAGTTGCCAGTTTCCAGTTTTCTATCAGCCGTATTTAACATTCGGTTAAATACGGATTTATCTTTTCTTGATGAGGTGAGTAAGTGTTCTAGAAGGTTCTACAGAGGGTGACAAGGCTTGTGAGTCATTAGGTCATTAATGGTGCAATTAATGACAAGGTGACTAGGTTAATTGTGATTGGTTTGCTTTTAATGCATTCATACTTGGTGCTAAGATATTTGTTGTTGATCTTTTCCTTTGTGGTCACCTTCCCCCTCCTACACTCACCTCCCTCCTCTCCTATAAGTGGTCGGCCTCCCGCCTCTCTTGGCTCATGGTTGTTATTCACTAGAAAAAAGATTATGATAGATTCGGGTTCATGAAAATTAGATAGCCTCTTTCTCATTTCACCCGATCCAAAAGGCAACTTCCATAACCGTTCGTCTGTGACTTTGGACGTAACGAGACAAAGTGTTCTACTCATTTTCTACTTCATCTTGGTCATCTCAATTGGCAAATTTGACGATCGAGTTGCCTCGGTTCAGAGGCAGGAGCCCGTTTAAAGATCCATCGACGTGGTGCCACCTGGACTACAAGACTGGAGATCTAGGAGATCGGAGCAGCCGCAACAAGCGTGGGATGATGGTTGAAGACTGAAGGACTCGGATCGTTCGGTATAACTCTTCTACCCACTTTGTAGATTGTTAGTTTAGCTTTAATGGCAGATCCGGGTTACGGTACACGATAGCGCCAGTTTATAAAAGGTTTTTGTTCCGCATTTGGCGTCTGTTAGACGGCCGGGGCGCTACCGTGGACTTACACCATGTACCCGCAGACGGTGCCTCCCGCTCTTCCAATCGGGTATCACAAGCCAAATCTCAGAACCGAGAAATCACATGGTGGACGCACTGAAATATCATATCAAGAGAAATCGGGTTTTCAAACAATACATAGTTTTCTTGAAATACCCCCCACGGTTCTCAAATCCATAAATCATATGAAATCCATAGCTCAATGCGTAAAACCATGAAAACCGATATATGCAACATAAGACAACAATATGAGCATATCAAGGGAAATCCGCTCTTTTAAATGAATCCATCTTTAAAATATATCTTGCGGTTCCCAAATCCTCCGAAAAACAAATGCAGCATCATATAATGTGTACATGTAATTGTAGCAAGGTTTAATTATCTACATGTAAGCAAGTGGGTATGATGCATTTCATAAGGGCAATAATCAACAACTCAATATCACATATCAAAACAATACCACTTAGGGTATATACAATTATAGCAAACACATGTGGTGTACATGTCAGTATGTGTGCATGGTGTACAAGTAACTGAAATTGAGTATGTGGTGTACATGTCAATATGTATGCATGATGTACAAGTAACTATAGTAAGATATACGTGAAGTGGAATAAGGGTCACTACCTCAACTATTCCTGTCCAATGCAATATCACGTATGTATGTGCCCACAATATTTCATATGCATAATGGGATAAGGGCTACTACCTCCATTATTCCTATCCACTACCGTATCACGTATGTAGGTGGTTTGTGCGTGTCATGGCAATTACTGACGATGTGGGTGTAACATACAATTTGGTGTTCGTGCAACATGAACCGTCAGTAATATGTTATATCTAAAGGTACAACAGATACTACTATGCGATGACATTTATAAGAAATTAACCAATATGCAATAACATGCAGCTATCCTATCATATAAGCCTCGATGCATAACGCCATACGGGCGATTTCCCCGTAGATGTTAAATCTACTCACCAATGGTCCCCTGCTATGAAAATCCGACCACCTGCTTCCCCTTGTTCGCAGTGTCCGAAGTCCCCGCTTGCGACGCTATATTTTCACAAACACAAGAAATAATGCGAACATCTCAGAAATCGTCCAAAATAACGTAAAACTACGTATTAAATAACGCACCAACACTAAACTAACTCGCGAGAGTACGTCTAGTGGCTAACGTGCGTAATGATACCACCAAACCAATCTAAGCATAGCAGCTGCACCAGATCACGATTCGTGTCGGATTACATAACACGCGGATTCAAAACACTAGATTATAGGTAAACGATCCCAGATTTTGTATACTGAAATTACTAAAAAAGTAAACAGTACCAAACACCCATAACCAACAGCAGACAACTACCCACATAACCCAAACCCCAACACTCTCCTACAAAACCGGCGTCGCCGGAGTTAGCTAAAGGGGTCGCCGGCCCCGGCCGGTGGGGTGGTCCTCGTCTCTCAGGTGGTGTCTCAGGTTCACTAGTATATCTCTATAATTTTGTTTGGTCACTCACTAATTTTTCCAGATCACAGCAGATATAAAAGCTTTAAAAAGACTTTAAAAACCCGATATCGCATTAATCGATATAAAAAGCGTTCTACGCTACAACCAACGAGCAAAACAACTTACAAACTCCTAATTAACAGTGTAGGGATTATACCTAACAATCTTGCTCACAAGATCCAAGCTTTCCCTAGCTCCAAGTGATCCAAGAGCAAAAATCAAGACTTTTGGTATAATTGTGATTATTTTGGGATTTTTGAGGATTTAATGTGCTAGAATGATGCAAGAATGGAAAGGAATGAGCAAGGGCAGTAGGGGAGGAAGGGATCTCGGCCAAGTGAGGTGAATGGAGAGTTGTGGAGTGTTCTAGCTCAAATTAAGTGATAAATGCATATAAATGCATTCACACACACATAAATACACATGCATGAATCTAAATTCTTTTCTTTTCTTTTCTTTAAACTTAAATCCAATTGCACAACAAATATCTAAATATGTGAGAAGGTTTTGGTTTATCTCAAACTTAATTGATGAGAAGTTCACCTAACAGAAATTCCCCAAAATGCGAATACCGCATTAAAATAACATTAAAATTGGGAAAAATTCAAATTGAACCAAAACGTCCCATATACCCCCAAAACTTGCGCACTAGCTTTATTTTAGCTAAATTAGGTGCTGGCAAGTCTATATGGTCGTTTGAACACAATCGGGTCAAAACGGAAAATACCGACAAACTTACCTTAAAACGGACAAATTCGCATAATGATTTCTAAAACGTTACAATCTCCCCCCTTATAGAAATTCGGTCCTCGAATTAAAATTTCATACTAAGCGTACCTTCAAAGAGATGAGGGAATTTCTTCCGCATCTCGCTCTCGGCCTCCCAAGTGATCTCCTCAGTAGTAGGGCTACGCCAAAGAACCTTCACAGACGGTAAGAACCTTGACCGAAGTTTCTTCACCTGCTGATATAAAATAACTACCGGCTGCTCGGTGAACGAAAGATCGCGCTCAAGCTGAACGGTCACGTGCTGAATCATGTGAGAAGGATCATGAAGGTATCTACGAAGCATCGACACATGGAACACCGGGTGAACATCCGGAAACTGGGCGGGAGCGCCAAACGATAAGCAACAGAACCCACTCGCTCAAGGATCTCGAAAGGACCTATAAATCTGGGTTTGATCTTTCCCCTCTTCCCAAATCACATAACGCCCTTCATCGGAGAAATCCTCAGGAATAAATGATCCCCCACTGCGAACTCAAGTCTGCGGCGACGACGGTCGGCATAAGACTTCTGCCTGCACTGGGCTGCTCTCATCCTGTCCTGAATCAGCTGGATCTTCTCCGTAGTCTCCTGAACTAGCTGGGGTCCCAAAACTAGACTCTCACTAAGCTCGGTCCAACAGACCGGCGATCGACACTTCCTACCATATAAAGCCTCAAAAGGTGCCATCTGAATAGTCTCCTGAAAGCTGTTGTTGTAAGAGAACTCAATCAATGGCAAGTGACGATCCCAACTGCCACCAAAATCAAGCACACATGCACGGAGCATATCCTCCAGAGTCTGAATAGTCTGCTCCGACTGACCATCGGTCTGCGGATGAAAAGCGGTGCTAAAACTCAACCGGGTATCCAAAGCTTCCTGAAGCTTCTGCCAAAGACGGCTAGTAAACTGGGTGCTTCTGTCGGATACTATGCATGTGGGAACACCGTGCAATCGCACAATCTCATCTATATACAACTGAGCGTACTGAGCATAACCGAAAGTGGTCTTCACTGGAAGGAAGTGCACCGCTTTCGTCAACCGGTCAACAATTACCCAAATGGAGTCATACCCTCTACTGGTCCTGCGTAGACCCACTACGAAGTCCATGGAAATCTGCTCCCATTTCCACTCCGGAATAGGTAAAGGCTGCAACTCTACAGCCGGTCTCTGATGCTCAGCCTTGACTTGTTGACAAGTCAGGCACCTCGAAACGAAGTCCGAAATATCGCGTTTCATCCCTTCCCACCAGTAAAAGTCTCTCAAGTCACGGTACATCTTGGTGGAACCTGGATGAACGCTAAAGGCCGACTGATGTGCCTGCTCTAGGATCTCGCGTCTCAACCCATCAGCATATGGTACATACAAGCGAGTCCCGCATCGTAGCACACCCTGGTCATCAATCATGAACTCTGAAATTGTACTCTGTTGAACAAGCTCAAGAATCTCAGACAAACGGGCATCACTAGGTTGCGCTTCACGGATACGGTCAAATAGTAGTGGACGGGCGCGGACATGAGCAAACTGTCCCCCAGTAGAAGTGAACTCGAACTGCACTCTACCATCACACAAGAGCTGTCAATCTGCAGACGACTGACGCTAAACTGCGCTCAACTGAGACAAGCTACCCCCGGGCCAACGACTCAAAGCATCAGCTACCACATTCGCCTTGTCCGGGTGATAAAGGATCTCACAATCATAATCCTTCACTAGCTCCATCCATCGGCGCTGTCTCAGGTTCAGATCACGCTGCTGGAAGATATACTTCAAGCTCTTATGATCCGTGAAGATTTGACACGACTCCCCGTACAAGTAGTGTCTCCAAATCTTCAACGCAAAGACCACTACGACCATCTCAAGATCGTGAGTGGGGTAATTCTGCTCATGCTTCTTCAGCTGCCTAGAAGCGTAACCAATCACTCTATCATGCTGCATCAATACACAGCCGAGCCCCACTCGAGAAGCATCACAATAAACAACATAGCCGCCCGATCCAGAAGGTAAAGAAAGAACTGGTGCTGTCGTCAACCGAGTCTTCAACTGCTGAAAACTCTGCTCGCACGCATCAGTCCAAAGAAAAGGAACTCCCTTTTAGGTCAGTCCCATCAGCGGTGCAGCGATACTTGAGAAATCCTGCACAAAACGACGATAATAACCAGCTAAGCCCAAAAAGCTGCGGACCTCAGTCACTGATACAGGTCTGGGCCAAAGCCGTACATCCTCGATCTTCCTCGAGTCCACAAGAATACCATCACCAGTCACCACATGACCCAGGAAGTCGACTCTATCAAGCCAAAATGCGCGCTTTGAGAATTTAGCATACAACTGGTGCTCTCTCAATATCTGCAAAGTAATCCTCAAGTGCTGCTGATGCTCCTCACGACTCCTAGAGTAGACCAGTATATCATCAATAAACACTATAATGAACTGGTCGAGGAACGGCCTGAAAATCCAGTTCATCAGATCCATGAACGCTACTGGCGCATTGGTGAGTCCGAACGACAACACCAAAAACTCATAATGCCCATAGCGCGTACGAAAAGCAGTCTTCGGAATGTCATCATTCTGAACCCGCAACTGATGATAACCCGAACGCAAATCAATCTTAGAAAAATGTTTCGCACCCTGGAGCTGATCAAATAAATCGTCAATGCGAGGTAAAGGATATCTATTTCTCACCGTAACTCGGTTCAACTGACGATAATCCACACATAGCCTCAAACTGCCGTTCTTCTTCTTGACGAACAGAACAGGAGCTCCCCACGGCGAAACACTCGGACGCACAAGTCCCAAATCAAGAAACTCTTGCAATTTATCTTTAAGCTCTCTAAGCTCTGCCGGAGCCATCCGATAAGGCGGTATGGAAATAGGCTCCGTGCCAGGAATCAGATCAATGCAGAACTCAATATCACGCTCTGGCGGCAACCCAGGTAACTCATCGGGAAAGACATCGGGAAACTATCGCACGGTAGAAACCTGGTCCAACGACTCCACTGTGGCCCCAATATCATGAATGAAAGCCAAGAATCCCCGACATCCCCTCCTCAAAAGCCGACTAGCGCACATAACAGAAATCAAACTGTGAGGGGCGGCACCACGGTCCCTCGCACAACAAACACTGACTCGCCGGGAAAATAAAATCTAACTGTCTTCTCGCGGCAGTCCACGGACGCATAGCAAGTAGCTAGCCAGTCTGTGCCCAATAAAACGTCGAAGTACAACATCTCAAGAAGGATCAAGTCGACGGACAGATCTCTGTCTCCTAAACGGACAACACACGATCGGAACACGTGTCGCGCAACAAACGACTCTCCCACAGGAGTAGTCATGACAAGTGGCTGATCCAGCAAACACGACTCTCGGCCTAACCTTGGCACGAAGTGCGTAGAAACATACGAATGCGTAGATCCCGGATAAAAAAGAACATGTGCATCATAAGAACATACAGAAAGGGTACCTGAAACCACAGCATTTGACGCCTGAGCATCCTGGTGAGTCAAGGTAAAAACCCGTGCCTGTCCTCTACCGGCTACTGGCTGTCCCCTGCCTCTGCCACCTCGTCCTCTCGGCACAAAACCACCGCTACCACGACCTCTCTGAACAGGAGTCTGACGCGGCGCAACAACAGGAATAAGAGGCAACGCTCTCTGAGGCGGAGAAGGTGGTAAGGTAACCTGGGGTACTGCTGGCCCTCTCTGATGCACCATGGTACAATCCCGAACAAGGTGATGTAGACTGCCACACCCGAAGCATCCATAAGACGGTCGCTGGCCCTCCTGGGAATAAGAACCGAATAACTGGCCACGTCCCACGTCTCTGCTACTCCCCGAGTCTGAAGGAACTCTGCCTCGGCGTGCAAACCTCGGTCTTCGTGCTGGTACATCCGTACGATGTTAGTTGTATGTATGCCCTAGAGGCCAGTATTGTACAGATGATGTATATTATATTGGATGCTTGGACATATATAGAGATGACTTTCTTGCTCGATATGATAGTATGCTATCTGGTTACTCTTTATCTTAACATGTACACTTGTCTCTTTAAACTATCTTATATTTACATGTTGGTAAAGCCCTTAGGATGTGTACTTGACTACCTGGACTATGATGCAGATCATACTAGTGGGGACATGGTAGTCCATAAGTACATCCTTCAAGGTCCCTAGTCGTGGGTATATCGAGACGGGGCATCGATATACCAGAGTAGACTAGCGTATACGCTTCTCGACCCATGAGATGGGCGATGGATGATCTCATATCCATTGGTGTTTGACATCAGAGATGGTATACGGGTGCTCAGTGGAGACTGGGTACACTGGACGGACTCGCCGAGAACTCCCAGATGGTATTATACCTCACGTCAGATGGCAGTTCTCAGGTGACACTTGTGCAGGTTAGTCTGTAGACCCGAGATCGTCATAGAGTCTTGTGTGATTCCCACTGTGCTTTAATCTCCATCTTACCACGTCCATGAGGGCGTGCAAAACGGTGGTCTTTGGGTACAGTTCCGAGTCACATGGAGGCAATGAGCGATAGGAGGGGTTTCGTCTCTCTCGGTATTGGGGGTTGATGTTGCGGTGTGCTCGATTGGCCGTAACAGGGAAGTCCCTGGCCAGGGCTGATCAGAGATTTGCTGGTAAGTGTTACCAGTAGTTTCTCGACCCGTTATGAGCCTCACATCGGCACGACTTATCGAGTATTGGGGTCTGACGTTTACCACCCCTAGACTTGATATGCGACGTATCAGACGAACAGACCGGACTGTACGGTAAGTGTTACTGGTTGGATTCACAGGAGTGTGAGCGGGCTAGCTCGTCGATCTTCTGATCGCTCAATACCCGGGTGGCCGTTACGTTTAGAAGACCGCTTGCGGCTTGTGGGTGCTTGATATGATCATCATCTGCTACCGGCGTATTGACGAGTCTTTAGAGTCCTACACAGAGGTTTCCTGGTTCAAGCGAAACGAAATAGGAGCGCATATGAGATATGTGCGGGACCGAGAATAATGCGTGTATGTGATACCGTATTTCATTCTCGCGATGGATGTATCGATTAGTTATATTCGATATGACCTAGTTATCGAATCATTGATTCGATAAGTCGATACATTGGATACTAGTCGGTTATGTGCGACATGACCGGATCATTGAATCAAATGTTGATTTAATGATTTAATGTATAATTATATATTTGATATATTACTTTGCATTAGCTAGTATTGATTCACTTTATATGGATTTTCTCACTTGATGTGCAAGAAGTATATGTGATATACTTTTGTGCACACATTTGTATCATGTTTGATGATACTTGATTATTTAGTTAAGTATATAGAATTAAACCATGGTTGATTTGTTGATTAGGGTTTTGCATATTCATTTATTTATTTATTTGTTCATTTATTTATTTGAAAAAGATTTAAAGAGAATGGTGGCTTTCTTTTGTCATTAGTTGAAGCTTCATGAAGCCTTGACTTTTTCAACCATTCTTGTCCTCATGCTTAACCCTAACTCTCCAAATGACCATGGTTTATTCTCTACACTTAACCCTTGTTAGATTATGATAAGTATGCATTTTTCTTTTCATTTTAAAATAACTTATCATAAACTAGCTTCTTCTTCTCCTTCTTCTTCAAGATAGAAACCTTGTTGTCATCAATGGCAACTTGAGTTCTAGCGAGAGAAATCCAATTCTAAAGTGAACCCACCTCCTATTTCTTCACCCTCTACCTCTTGCCAAGTTGTTTTGGGTGTTATCTTCACAAGTTTCACAACTTTGTGAAGTCGGAGCTTGAACTTGTGATGCCTCGACGTAGATCGTCTTTGACACGAAGCCGACGACCTATTCCGCACGTTTCTCCGATGAAGCAGTCGCGAGAGTCCAAGGTTCAAGATGGACAGCGAGAGGACGCCCACGTGGAGCTAAGGAAGTGGGTATCCGGATCTACAAAGGTTGTAGCATCTTAACTTTAGTTAATTTGTTAACTAGTTTTGTTTTTCGCCTAGAATTCTAGTCTAAGATCCGCGTTAGGGTTTCGCGGCACCCATAATTTTTGAAATTGGCATTGTTGATGCCTTATGAGACCTCTATAGGGTGCCTAGGAACCTTTCACTGGTATCAGAGCCTAGCTAGAGCCTTAGGCGAAGTCTAGACGCAATTTGAAGCCCGAACGAACCCGAAACCCTAAACCAAACATGCTCTCCGTACATTTTCTAAAATCTGGGATTTTTCAATATTAAAAATGCTTAAAAACTTCAGCAGGGAATTCTAAGAATTACGATGGAAATTTTATCCAATGAACAGTGATAAGCGCGGCGGAACCGCGGCCTAAGCCAGCTTAGGCGGCGGTTCCGCGGCGGCTTGATGACGTCATCCCTCCTCCTCTGCACAGTAATTCATAGTTTCTGCAGCTGAGTTTTATGAGTATTTTTAATAATTATTCCAGAGTTTAATTTTCTGGGGTGTTTTAGAGCTTCGGTGTTTCGACCAGATTATCAAATTTCGTCTTTGTGTACTTCCGGATAATTTATAGAATATGTTAAAAAGTTCGACCGGATATAAATACCCAACTTTTCCCCTGTCGGGAAATTTCCAAGTGTTGGATTTTTCCGTAGTTTAACGATATTCTAAGTAGTGCAAGTAACGCGATGGATCCTCTAGAAGACAACAAACCTTAACTCGATTATGTGACCGTCTTGAACTGCCCTTTGAACCCTCGGGTTTGGGGCAGTACGGCGTGCCACATGTGAGGCGTTGTCTTGACCCTTCTACGGCTGGACCGTTGGTACTGAGGCACGAACTGAATGTTGTTAGACTTATTTCATGTGTTGGACTGTATCGGGAAAACTTGGGTATTCGACTGTTCGATCGGAAAGTTCAACATTTTCTGTTTATCTGGAATGTGATACAATAATTGGAATTCACAAACAGTTATGAGATAACTGAATGAATGTTATAAATCTAGCAGTTTAGTCCCACATGTTATTGAAAAGAGTTTTCGATAATGAGACTAAAATGCGGGATTTATATCTGTTAGGCATGTGATGTCTAAGTATTTCATTTGATTAGGCATGCGATGTCTAAAGAAGTTGCGGATTCCAATTGTTGTAGTTTTACACTTTCTTTTCTGTGACCGTAAGTGTAATATGTGATATCGCCGGTTTCGTTGCTATATGTCAACGACAATTGGGATGCGCATATTTACTTACGTTGATGACATGTGATGTTATGTGTTGCTGGATATGTTATATTGGATCGTCGTGTTTGAATAGCCGGGGTTTTTTATGTGAGATGAGTGTTTTTTCATTTTCATTCATGTAAAAACTTGTATGTAATATTCTTTTATTTGGGGCACTTCCAGGTAGCGGAAGTTGTCACCCTTTGTATATTATTTACTTTTCCGCATTAGGATAGACCCAAGGAGGGGAGCACAAGTAACCGGGTTTTGGGGTCCAGTGGGAGACCAACTCGAGGAGTCGAGTCCGGGTCTCCTAACCCTAGAATTGGCAGGGTTGCTTGCCGCTCTCGTAGGGGTCTAGGGGTGTGGGATTGGCTATTCATCACGACCGTGGAATCTGTGTTTTATACTGGCTCGTATTGAAAACACGGACGTCCTAGTATATCTAATATTTCATATGTTTCTTCTGCTGCGATATCCGTGTTGTGATTCTGTGATGGATATAGTATATAGTATATATGATATATTATATAGACGTTACTTATGTTTTACACCCGCGCTAGCCCTGCCCTGCTCTGTCGTTAGTTACCTAACCTAACGGTGCACGAGGGGACATCGAGGCGAATGCGGATGGCATAAGTGTACGTCATATCTATCTGTGATGTTTAGGTATTTAAATGATGGGACTTCATTAATGTGATTAATGAAAGATAAGAAACCTAAGATGTTGTGGAATCAAATTTTAAAATAAAACAGGTAGCTACAGTTCTTGCTTTGCACCGCGGTATATGTGATATATCCTGCACCTTATTCGATGAGGAAAGGACCGAGATCCCTTCACCGGGAGTGACTCCTTTAGCGATAACTGGCAGATGCTACACACTCGGTTTGCTTTTGACTGCTTTTGGGTTTTTTGCTTTGCACAGCGATATATATGATATATCCCGCACCTCATTCGACGAGGAAAGGACCGAGATCCCTTCGCCGGGAGTGACTCCTTTAGCAAAACTAGAAAAGCCTCAAAATCACTCCATTTCAAAACTTCATTTGATTCTACAACGATATCAAGTTCATTACGCTCATGGTTTTATGAAAACCTGCGTAGCCCTCCGTCATTTCAGATGAGTACTAGTTAGTATTCGTGCTACGTTTGTTGACTATGTTAAGGCGTAGTGTGCGGTAGCTGACCGGTATTTATCTGCTTATGCATATGATGCAGATTGGATTAGGGTAGTCATGCGACTTTGTTGACTATGTTAAGGGTCGTGCGGGTGGGTTTAATTCAATCAGGAAATGACGGGTTGAACTTGACTAGCACTTGTGATTTGTTGACTATGTTAAGGTCATATAGATGCTAGGGGCAAAGTATTATCGGGAATTTCAAGTGTTGAAATTTGCAATGAGATTGCATACCTTCTATGAGATAGTTGGATCCCGATACCCACTGCGAGTAAGAGTTACTCCTGGGAGAGTTTTACACATTGCAATTAGCTGATCAAGTAGGTGTCTAGAAAGGTGTCAACGGGGTTACGCCTCTGGGAAAACGAGGTTTACATTAATTAGGTTCGTGCGAAAGCACGGGGGACCTCCCTCAAAGTACCGACACTGGCCTGGCTGAAAGATTGGCGAACTTGTAGTGTGTAATTAATCCCGGCTAGTCTTTCCTTTTAGGGTTTGAAGGAAGATTTGATAAAAAGCAGTGGGAGCCATCCTGATTAGATAAGATAATAACCAATCTGATCTTGCACGAGCATACGCTAAAGTGTTTTCTTCTCTCTCTCTCCAGGTAGCGACCATTTCATGCCCTAATGAAGATAATAATATGGATGTATTGACCGAACCCGCATGTTATACTGTGCTGGGGAACGTCGGTTCCGTTCTTTCTTATAAGAGTTATAGGAATGAACAGGATATAGGGGAATGCCAGGATTCCCATGCCACCCGAATGAAGAAAGTACATGTTGATGCATTTTCTTCGGGTGTGTTCGTTACTGAGAACTGTTTCTCCATTTTCTCTACGTCCTGGGTATTGGATACCGGGTCAGGATCCCATATATGTAATCAGTTACATGGGCTTAGGAAAGGTAGAGAACTTGGAGAAGGTGATAAAGACATAAGAGTTGGAAATGGCGCAATTGTTGCAGCTAAGACTGTCGGGGAATATCACCTTGTATTACCAACTGGTAATACATTGGTTCTGAACGAATGCTATTACATGCCGAACCTGATATGCAACATTATATCGGTTTCTTTATTAAGTAAAGAGGGATATAATTTTGTATTACAGGATAATGTTATGAACATTTTCCGTAACCAAAAGTTGGTTGGATCAGGCACGTTATGCAATAGCATTTATGTTCTAAATCAATCAACAGTTCTGAGCATAACAAACACACACAAGAGGAAGAGTTCTGAACTCAATGAATCCTTCTTGTGGCATTGTAGACTGGGTCACATCAATGTGACACGACTGGCTAAGTTGCATAAGGATGGATATTTGAAACCTTTCGAATTTTCATCTTATGACACTTGCCAGTCATGTCTCAAAGGCAAGATGACCAAAACTCCGTTTACGGGACACGGAGAAAGAGTTACCGAACTCTTGGGACTTATACATAGTGATGTATGCGGTCCCATGTCTACACATGCCAGAGATGGTTCTTCGTACTTCATTACATTCACTGACGATCTCTCTAGATTCGGATATGTGTTCCTAATGAAACACAAATCAGAAGCTTTTGAGAAATTTAGGGAATATAAACAAGAAGTTGAGAACCAAACCGGAAAAAGTATTAAAATCCTACGATCTGATCGAGGAGGGGAATACTTGAGCAATGAATTCCTGGACTTCCTAAAAGAGAATGGGATTCTCTCTCAGCTGACTCCTCCATATACACCACAGCACAACGGTGTATCTGAACGGAGGAACCGCACCCTATTAGATATGGTGCGCTCTATGATGAGCACGGCTGAGTTACCTATTTCCTTCTGGGGTTATGCGCTGGAGACAGCAGCATACCTATTGAATCAAGTTCCATCTAAATCTGTACCTACCACACCATATGAGATATGGAGTGGGAAGAGACCATATTTTAAACGAGTTAAGATATGGGGTTGTCCGGCCTATGTTAAAAGGCAAAATCCAGACAAACTCGAGGTACGGTCAGTTCTTTGCAAGTTTGTGGGATATCCTAAGAATTCCCAAGGATATTTTTTTCTACCATGCTGAAGAACAAAAAGTGTTTGTTTCTCAATATGCCACCTTTTTAGAAAAGGAATTCCTTGAAAAAGAAATTAGTGGCAAAGTGGTAGAGCTGGAAGAAATTCCAGATACACAAACTATAACTGAAGATTTAGTGGAACCAGAAGATTCGATAGTACCCGACGAACCCCAGCCTCTCCGCCGATCTAGTAGGGTTTCTCATCCACCTGAGAGATACTACAGTTTTCTCATTGATGGTGGAAGCGAGGATTGCATCATGGAAGATGATGACCCGACTAGTTTCGAGCAGGCCATCACGAGTGGTGACTCAGTGAAATGGCTGGATGCTATGCGGTCTGAGATGGAATCCATGTACACCAACAAAGTATGGACTTTGGACGTTGCTCCTGAAGGGGTAAAACCCATTGGGAGCAAGTGGATCTTCAAGAAGAAACTTGGTGTAGATGGGAAAGTGGAGACTTTCAAAGCTAGACTTGTAGCAAAGGGTTTTCGTCAAAGACCAGGTGTGGACTATGACGAAACCTTTTCTCCAGTGGCTATGCTTAAATCCATCCGGATCATGCTTGCCATCGCTGCATATCATGATTACGAAATTTGGCAAATGGATGTTAAGACCGCCTTTCTAAACGGTGATTTAGAAGAGTGCGTGTACATGACTCAGCCAGAGGGCTTCGTAGACAGTGGGAGCAGCGGAAAGGTGTGCAAGCTGCTTAAATCCATTTATGGATTAAAGCAAGCATCGCGGAGTTGGAACATTTGCTTTGACGTCGTTATCAAAGAGTTTGATTTCGTCAAAAATCCAGATGAACCTTGTATCTACAAGAAGGTGGCAGAGAGTAAGGTTGTCTTCCTCGTATTGTACGTGGACGACATACTCTTGATAGGAAATGATATTCCTATGCTGCAATTGGTTAAGCTCTTCTTATCACAAAGATTCTCAATGAAAGATCTTGGTGATGCCTCCTGCATATTGGGAATTAGGATCTATAGAGATAGATCCAAACGGATTTTGGGATTGTCCCAATCCAGGTACATTGACACCATACTAAAGAGGTTTAGTATGGAAGAGTCCAAGCGTGGGAACTTGCCCACGATCTCTGGAGTCACTCTCTCCAAAGAGATGTCTCCCAAGACTGATTTGGAGAGAGCTCGCATGCAAGGGATACCCTATGCTTCGGCAGTGGGCTCTATCATGTATGCGATGCTATGTACCAGACTCGATGTAGCATACTCACTAAGTATAGTGAGCAGGTATCAAGCTGATCCTGGAGAGAGTCACTGGACAGCTGTGAAGAGAATTCTCAAGTACTTGCGAAGGACTAGAGATATGTTCTTGGTGTATGGTAACGGAGAACTCCAAGTGGAGTCCTTTACCGATTCGAGCTTCCAGAGTGATAAGGACGACTCTAAGTCGTAGTCGGGCTTTGTCTTTACCCTTTACGGAGGGGCGGTTAGCTGGAAGAGTTCCAAGCAGGAAACCGTGGCAGACTCGACGATGGAGGCTGAATACATCGCTGCCAACGATGCTGCTAAAGAGGCTGTCTGGATCAAGAAGTTCATTACTGAACTTGGAGTGGTTCCATCCATTGAGCATCCAATACCTTTGTATTGCGATAACAATGGAGCGGTGGCTTTAGCCAAGGAACCCAGGTCCCATCAGCGGTCCAGGCATATTCTGAGGCGGTATCACCTGATCCGGGAGATAGTTGATCGCCGGGAGATCGAGGTCAGGAGGGTTGACACGAAGAACAACACGGCGGATCCACTCACGAAGGCCATTCCCCAGATACAGTTTGAGAGACTCTTCGGGATGCTCGGTATGCGATACTACAGCAGCTGGCCCTAGTGCAAGTGGGAGATTGTTAGTTGTATGTATGCCCTAGAGGCCAGTATTGTACAGATGATGTATATTATATTGGATGCTTGGACATATATAGAGATGACTTTCTTGCTCGATATGATAGTATGCTATCTGGTTACTCTTTATCTTAACATGTACACTTGTCTCTTTAAACTGTCTTATAGTTACATGTTGGTAAAGCCCTTAGGATGTGTACTTGACTACCTGGACTATGATGCAGATCATACTAATGGGGACATGGTAGTCCATAAGTACATCCTTCAAGGTCCCTAGTCGTGGGTATATCGAGACGGGGCATCGATATACCAGAGTAGACTAGCGTATACGCTTCTCGACCCATGAGATGGGCGATGGATGATCCCATATCCATTGGTGTTTGACATCAGAGATGGTATACGGGTGCTCAGTGGAGACTGGGTACACTGGACGGACTCGCCGAGAACTCCCAGATGGTATTATACCTCACGTCAGATGGCAGTTCTCAGGTGACACTTGTGCAGGTTAGTCTGTAGACCCGAGATCGTCATAGAGTCTTGTGTGATTCCCACTGTGCTTTGATCTCCACCTTACCACGTCCATGAGGGCATGCAAAACGGTGGTCTTTCGGTACAGTCCCGAGTCACATGGAGGCAATGAGCGATAGGAGGGGTTTCGTCTCTCCCGGTATTGGGGGTTGATGTTGCGCTGTGATCGATTGGCCGTAACAGGGAAGTCCCTGGCCAGGGCTGATCAGAGATTTGCTGGTAAGTGTTACCAGTAGTTTCTCGACCCGTTATGAGCCTCACATCGGCACGACTTATCGAGTATTGGGGTCTGACGTTTACCACCCCTAGACTTGATATGCGACGTATCAGACGAACAGACCGGACTGTACGGTAAGTGTTACTGGTTGGATTCACAGGAGTGTGAGCGGGCTAGCTCGTCGATCTTCTGATCGCTCAATACCCGGGTGGCCGTTACGTTTAGCAGACCGCTTGCGGCTTGTGGGTGCTTGATATGATCATCATCTGCTACCGGCGTATTGACGAGTCTTTAGAGTCCTACACAGAGGTTTCCTGGTTCAAGCGAAACGAAATAGGAGCGCATATGAGATATGTGCGGGACCGAGAATAATGCGTGTATGTGATACCGTATTTCATTCTCGCGATGGATGTATCGATTAGTTATATTCGATATGACCTAGTTATCGAATCATTGATTCGATAAGTCGATACATTGGATACTAGTCGGTTATGTGCGACATGACCGGATCATTGAATCAAATGTTGATTTAATGATTTAATGTATAATTATATATTTGATATATTACTTTGCATTAGCTAGTATTGATTCACTTTATATGGATTTTCTCACTTGATGTGCAAGAAGTATATGTGATATACTTTTGTGCACACATTTGTATCATGTTTGATGATACTTGATTATTTAGTTAAGTATATAGAATTAAACCATGGTTGATTTTTTGATTAGGGTTTTGCATATTCATTTATTTATTTATTTGTTCATTTATTTATTTGAAAAAGATTTAAAGAGAATGGTGGCTTTCTTTTGTCATTAGTTGAAGCTTCATGAAGCCTTGACTTTTTCAACCATTCTTGTCCTCATGCTTAACCCTAACTCTCCAAATGACCATGGTTTATTCTCTACACTTAACCCTTGTTAGATTATGATAAGTATGCATTTTTCTTTTCATTTTAAAATAACTTATCATAAACTAGCTTCTTCTTCTCCTTCTTCTTCAAGATAGAAACCTTGTTGTCATCAATGGCAACTTGAGTTCTAGCGAGAGAAATCCAATTCTAAAGTGAACCCACCTTCTATTTCTTCACCCTCTACCTCTTGCCAAGTTGTTTTGGGTGTTATCTTCACAAGTTTCACAACTTTGTGAAGTCGCAGCTTGAACTTGTGATGCCTCGATGTAGATCGTCTTTGACACGAAGCCGACGACCTATTCCGCACGTTTCTCCGATGAAGCCGTCGCGAGAGTCCAAGGTTCAAGATGGACAGCGAGAGGACGCCCACGTGGAGCTAAGGAAGTGGGTATCCGGATCTACAAAGGTTGTAGCATCTTAACTTTAGTTAATTTGTTAACTAGTTTTGTTTTTCGCCTAGAATTCTAGTCTAAGATCCGCGTTAGGGTTTCGCGGCACCCATAATTTTTGAAATTGGCATGGTTGATGCTTTGTGAGACCTCTATAGGGTGCCTAGGAACCTTTCACACGAGTCCTCTTCGGTTCCGGAACAACCGATGACTCAGCTAGACGCTCCTCCACCAATAGAGCTTCATCCATAGCTGCCGCATACGTCTCACAATGCTGAATGCTGATGGCTAGGAACAACTGGGTAAGTAGGCCTCGAACAAACCTCTTCACCCTCATCTCCTCAGTCGCCACCAAGTACGGAGCATACACAGACAGCTCGGTAAACAATACATCATACTCAGACACCGTCATCCCCGGAGTCTGACGTAACGACTCAAATTTGCGCGCTCGCGCATCCCTGACGCTCGGTGGAAGAAAACGGGCGAGGAACACCGTCACAAACTCAGCCCAGGTCATAGGAGCAAGACCAGTGGCTCTGCCCCTCTCCAACGACTCACACCACTTCTGGGCCAGACCCTCCAGCCGGAAACTCGCAAACTCTACCCATCTCTCGTCGGAGCATCGGAGTGAGCGATAAATCCTGGCCATCTGGTCGATGAACGAATGCAGATCCTCAGTAACGTCTGTGCCAGTAAATACCGGAGGCCTCAGCCTCATAAAATCTGTCAATGACACAGCAATAACCTCCGGAGCTGTAACTGCGACTACCGGAACTGTAGGTACCATCGTGGTCCCTGCAGCGGGTGGAACAACTGCCCGCCCCTGCGCTTGGATGGTCTCTACTAAAGTCCCCACTATCTGGCGCAGATCCTGCATACCAGCTCCAATCATAGCAATGTGCTCCGGTACAACAGGCGTACTGCCCTGGTCAGTCCTCGCCTCAGACGAGTCAACTCTGACCTCAGCCCTCGCGGCCGCTCTCTGTGCCCTCGTAGTCTTCGACGGCATATAGGCTGGAAATTTAAACAAGATTCGATAAGGAAACAGGAATCGAATCACAAAGATGTATATCATCACGGAGGAATATCAATCAATAAGTCCTAAGGTCACTTAGGCGGAGAACCGTGTCGTAAGTATGCCGCGGAACATACACACGCTACGTCACTCTGCTTAAGCTACCTACTCCTTCATACCAAGGTCATCCTATACTCCGAAAGGTAAAACCTAACGCTCTGATACTAATTTTGTCATGACCCAAAATTTGTCCTGTAACCGGCTCTTAAACTACGTAACGTCTACAGGCGTACACAACTCAAGTAAGCCGAAACCCAGAAATCTAAACCACCCAAATCTGGATCAACGGAGAAAAACATAGTTTAAACATTTGAAAAAATCACAAGTAAAAAAACTCTAACTCTAGTTTTCTTTCTTGAAAATTTCGGCAGCACCTCCTTTGTAAAAACTAGCCCCGAAAACGGGTACAACACAGATAAAATATAAAGCATCCCAAAGGGGAGAAAAATCATGCCCAACGGCGGAGACAATAACCACAACATGTATACGACGCCGAAGCGAAGAAATAATAAAGGAAAGACTGCAATAAGAAGTAAACTTTCCAACATAACCGGCTCCCACGAGCACGACACCTAAAGTCACCAAAATAATACAACACCGAATCCTCACAAGTCGTCTCTAAGTCATATACAAACAGTGGTAGATGAAGAATACTAGATCCAACAAAAAGATATACAATGTACAGGCAGATAACCGCAACCCACCTAAAAGTAAAGGCCTCACTGCCTAACGTAGCGGTATCCGCAAAAGTAGAGATGATATGACGCCCTGCCGCGACTACACTGAGGGTAAGCCCTGCAAAACACTGTGGCACAACAGAGGTGAGTTGCCAACTCGTGAATAGTAAATAACATCATACTGTAATCGCAGGTATGCACGAACAACGATCTATCTATCACATGTAAACCGATAGCATAAGTATGATAAGTGAATATGCAACAATCATGTAAAGGTATATCATCAAGGTACTACAACTACATGAAGCAATGCATAATAACAATAATCCTGAGTGTGTGGGATGATACAATAAAATCTCATGCAAAATCATCAGCATGGAAAACACCAGTGTCCCTCATTGACACATCAAATCCCAAATCCTCAGGCACCGCATCCATAGATCGACCCTTACATCCTGTAAGTCTCATGGAACCTGAGTGTCTATCATCGACTCCCGAAACATCATGAAAACATATACCTGTAAGTATATATATAAGGATATCAACCACGTATGTCCACCGACGATACGTAAAAATCATGGAAACCTGAGTGTCTAACACCGACACTCGAAACTTCATGAAACCCGTGTCTAACATCGACACGCAAATCCTCATAACTCAGGCGCTGTCACCATGACTGGCCTTGACGATATGTCATACATCACCCCGGTCGGTATCCCCATGATAACCGCCGAGTTCAAATACAATCACCGGTAGGTAGTGGTCCCACCACCAGGCTTATCGTCTACACCACGAAATCATCACTCGCCCCGGGGTACCATACCGGGTCCACCATGTACCCGCATACGGTGCCTCCCGCTCCTCGAATCGGGTATCACAAGCCAAATCTCAGAACTGAGAAATCACATGGTGGACGCACTGAAATATCATATCAAGAGAAACCGGGTTTTCAAACAATACATAGTTTTCTTGAAATACCCCCCACGGTTCTCAAATCCATAAATCATATGAAATCCATATCTCAATGCGTAAAACCATGAAAACCGATATATGCAACATAAGACAACAATATGAGCATATCAAGGGAAATCCTCTCTTTTAAATGAATCCATCTTTAAAATATATCTTGCGGTTCCCAAATCCTCCGAAAACAAATGCAGCATCATATAATGTGTACATGTAATTGTAGTAAGGTTTAAGTATCTACATATAATCAAGTGGGTATGATTCATTTCATAAGGGCAATAATCAACAACTCAATATCACATATCAAAACAATACCACTTAGGGTATATACAACTATAGCAAACACATGTGGTGTACATGTCAGTATGTGTGCATGGTGTACAAGTAACTGAAATTGAGTATGTGGTGTACATGTCAATATGTATGCATGATGTACAAGTAACTATAGTAAGATATACGTGAAGTGGAATAAGGGTCACTACCTCAACTATTCCTGCCCAATGCAATATCACGTATGTATGTGCCCACAATATTTCATATGCACAATGGGATAAGGGCTACTACCTCCACTATCCCTATCCACTACCGTATCACGTATGTAGGTGGTTTGTGCGTGTCATGGAAATTACTGACGATGTGGGTGTAGCATTCAATTTGGTGCTCGTGCAACATGAACCGTCAGTAATGTGTTATATCTAAAGGTTCAACAGATACTACTATGCGATGACATTTATATGAAATTAACCAATATGCAATAACATGCAGCTATCCTATCATATCAGCCCCGACGCATAACGCTATACGGGCGATTTCCCCGTAGATGTTAAATCTACTCACCAATGGTCTCCTGCTATGAAAATCCGACCACCTGCTTCCCCTTGTTCGCAGCGTCCGAAGTCCCCGCTTGGGACGCTATATTTTCACAAACACAAGAAATAATGCGAACATCTCAGAAATCGTCCAAAATAATGTAAAACTACGTATTAAATAACGCACCAACACTAAACTAACTCGCGAGAGTACGTCTAGTGGCTAACGTGCGTAATGATACCACCAAACCAATCTAAGCATAATAGCTGCACCAGATCACGATTCGTGTCGGATTGCGTAACACGCGGATTCAAAACACTAGATTATAGGTAAACGATCTCAGATTTTGTATACTGCAATTACTAAAAAAGTAAACAGTACCAAACACCCCTAACCAACAACAGACAACTACTCACAGAACCCAAACCCCAACACTCTCCAACAAAACCGGCGTCCCCGGAGTTAGCTAAAGGGGTCACCGGCCCCGGCCGGTGGGGTGGTCCCCGTCTCTCAGGTGGTGTCTCAGGTTCACTTGTACATCTCTATAATTTTGTTTGGTCACTCACTAATTTTTCCAGGTCACAGCAGATAAAAAAGCTCTAAAAAGACTTTAAAAACCCGATATCGCACTAATCGATATAAAAAGCGTTCTACGCTACAACCAAGGAGAAAAACAACATACAAACTCCTAATTAACAGTGTAGGGTTTATACCTAACAATCTTGCTCACAAGATCCAAGCTTTCCCTAGCTCCAACTGATCCAAGAGCAAAAATCAAGACTTTTGGTATAATTGTGATTATTTTGGGATTTTTGAGGATTTAATCTGCTAGAATGATGCAAGAATGGAAAGGAATGAGCAAGGGTAGTAGGGGAGGAAGGGATCTCGGCCAAGTGAGGTGAATGGAGAGTTGTGGAGTGTTCTAGCTCAAATAGAGTGATAAATGCATATAAATGCATTCACACACACATAAATACACATGCATGCATCTAAATTCTTTTCTTTTCTTTTCTTTAAACTTAAATCCAATTGCACAACAGATATCTAGATATGTGAGAAGGTTTTGGTTTATCTCAAACTTAATTGATGAGAAGTTCACCTAACAGAAATTTCCCAAAATGTGAATACCATATTAAAATAACATTAAAATTGGGAAAAATTCAAATTGAACCAAAACGTCCCATATACCCCCAAAGCTTGCGCACCAGCTTTATTTTAGCTAAATTAGGTGCTGGCAAGTCTATATGGTCGTTTGAACACAGTCGGGTCAAAACGGAAAATACCGACAAACTTACCCTAAAACGGACAAATTCGCATAACGATTTCTAAAACGTTACAATTATATTCACTGACCATCTCTTAAGATTCGCACATATGTTCTTGTTGAAATATATGTCTGAAACTTTTAAGAAATTCAAGAAATATCAGCTTGAAGTTGAGAACCAGACTGGTAGAAGTATTGAAGTCGTTCGATGTGATCGAGGAGGAGAATACTTAAGCACGGAGTTCCTGGATTATTTAAAAGAGAATAGGATTCTCTCTCAGCTTACTCCTTGTTCAGTCGAAATAATTGCAATCTATAACATAACAATTTTCTCACTTTTCTAATCATCTAAGGATGTTTATTATAAATATAACACATATTACAAGTTCGTCTGGAAAATATCAATTACCATGTGTTATACATTATAATCAACATTTTGGAAGGAAATTGTATGTTTATTATTTCACACATGATATTGTGTATCTCAACATTCTTCATTGAGATTTTGTGCAGAAAATTATCTCAGGACAGATATCGGAATTGCAAATTCACCGATTAAAATACAGGGAATCAAAGAGTTTAAATCTAGCAGAGATTTAGAAAGGATTAGAAGATTCCAGATTTCCCCTGAATACCCATAGACCAACACCAGAAGACACAGGAAAAATGAAGCCGCGATCTCACCAAACGGCCGCGGAACCGCGGCCGAGTCAGGCCGATCCGCCGCGGATCCGCGGCCTAGTCAAGGGCTTGGGGGGCCGGGAAATCTCCAGAAGCTTCTTCTCAACGTCCTAGCTTATTGGGGAAGCCTCGTCGTAACAACCTTGTTCTGGAAACTTCTCTATAACATCCTAGCTTGTTGAGGAAGTTTGATAACTACCTAGCTTATTCTAGAAGCCTTCTTGTAACAACCTAGCTTATGGGGGAAGCTTGATTAAGGGCTATAAAAAGGGACCTAAGCCTACATTAAAAAGGTTGTTGATGGTTGTTGATTTTTAGTACACAATCCAAAACCAAACCAAGATCCAATTCCAAATCAAGATCCAAGATCAAGAATCATGAGAAATTCATCAAGCAATTCAACAAAAATCCTTTACGCGAAGCCGATCATCATCAACGAGCACGTGATCCTTGATAGATCCAAGACTCACGGTGATCGAGTGAAGCGAAGATCGACGGAGAAATTACCTCTTCAAAGGAGTGATCGAGAGCTTTCTTCTTGTAATCTCGGATTGAAGAAGTTGTAATTTGAAGTTGAATAATAAAGGTGATCATTCTTTTAGTCTTGCTTTCTTTAATATCTCGTATTATGAAATCTCTATTTATTGATTCTTTTAATTTCATAATGTGCGAGTAAATCTCCGCTTGCTAAGGATTCGAAGGAATTTGGTAGATCTAATGGTGAGAGAATTCTATATCCATCTTAAGTCTTATGAAGATCATAAACTTTAGCAAAAAAAAGAATCATTAATGTTCAAATTATGAGCGAGATCAATTTATTGGGAATTTGATCACAATTTGGGGATTAGATTGATGATCTTTCTTGTTAAAGGCTAGATATGAATGCCAATTGATGAAAGGACAAGGGGCAATGAAGGAGAAATCCTAGTTTCTTCAAAGGATCCCTAATTCTCATTAATAGCCATCGATCTAGTAGTAATTCTTTCAATAGATAAGATTAATTATCTTGAATCATCATCTATGGCTACTAATTCCGTTCGAATCCTACAAGCCTTCTACAATTTTCTTGATAACTAAATCTTGAACATTATCTTGAATTCCTTTCTTGAAAACAATTTCTTGAATTTCTTGAAATGATTACTTCAACCAATTCTTGAATAATTTCTTGAATTTTCTTTACTATTTCTTTCGACTCAACTAAAGCAAGAATTTACGAATTCCTCGTATCTCAGTGGACGACCCATGCTCACTAACGATCGCTACAAGCGACACCGTTATTGATTGCGGTTATTTTTACAACTAAAACAATACACCACTTCTTTACCATATCTTTTCTTTAAAAATCAAAGAAGTGCGTGAAACAACTTTTTGAAAATCAATCAAATGGCGTCGTTGCCGGGGATATGTGCGTAATTTGGTCTTTCTTGCTATTTGAGTTGAAATATTATTATTCCATCAAAAATTTGAATCAAAATCGCATCGTGTGCTTAACGATTAGTTTGTGAATTTTGCAAGGGAATCTGAAATTATTGGAGCAAAGAGATAAAGATTCTGAAGCATTTAACAGGACCAGAGGACCAAGGGGAGCACCGGTACAAATTTTAGGTCAAAGATCATTTAAATTGACCGCGGAACCGCGGCAATAAGCTTGCATTGGCCGCGGAACCGTGATGGTATTGGGGTTTTGAAACTTCAAGTTTCTCTGGTATATTCTCTTCTTTCTTCTCTATCCTTTGAATTGTCCAATAACAACTTTTCTGTAGGATTCTTTAAAAAAATTCGCCGCTTAAAAAAAATATTTTGTTGCGTGTTTTGATATTGGTTGTTTGTGCATATTGTAATACGGAAAATTAAGGGGCAAAGACCAAATTCAGATTAGGTGGGGATTTCATTACCCTTCCTAAGCCCCAAAAATCACAAAACTAGCATCTGCATTACCCTTCATTAATTAAAAAATATCTAGACAAGACTATAAGGACCGTTGCGCTTGATTAGGATAGAGGAAGGTCGTGGGTAATCTACTGCTTATCCGTATTTCTTTTGTGGTGTCTAAGGCAAGTGTGTCTTAGGCAAGTGGTTACTTAATTAGGCCCGCTACTTACGTAGTGGATACCTCCCACTTACCTGGCCACAGGAGGGATAAAGAGGTAGTAGAGGATTTATCCTGCGATTTGTCTTCTGGAAGTCTAGGAGCGGTCTAGTGACTTGACCTAGGTAACCGTAGATCTAGGGTTGATTGTGCATTTTGTGTGATTTGTCAAAACCCGTCTTTTTCAAAACAAACAAACCAAACCTTTCTTTTAATTTACACATACGCTGCCACTTGTGCTAAACCGCTTAGTGCATGCTTGGCTGGACACGGGATTCTAGTGCCCGTCTTGTCCGCGTTTCTTCTATCAACTCCGAAGTCGGTATTTCTTCATCTTCTTTTTCCTCATCACAAACCACATCCACCGAGATGGACGGTTCTCCATCAAATTTTAATAACACCACTTTGCCACCACCCGCAGGTGCACAGAATCTACCGCATATATCTCTCCAAGAGAGATGCTACCCTATACGTGGTCCTCTTGCTACTTGTCTTTCTATTCCACCAGCCAATGGGGATAATTTCGAAATCAAACCACATTATATCAATATTTTACCTAAATTTCACGGTCTTGAGTTTGAAGACGCATACGTTTTTATCACCAAATTCGAAAACGTATTCGCTATGATGGGTACATCACAACTATCTGTGGATGTTATGCGTTTACGTCTCCTCCCGTTTACTTTGTGTGATTTAGCCGAAAAATGGCTTTATAACACACCCGCACACTCTATTTCCAATTGGGATGAATTCGTCATAGCATTCCTTAAGAAATTTTATCCCAATCATAAGACCGCCCGTGTCAGGAGTGAAATTAACCAGTTTATCCAGTTTCCCAATGAACCATTTTGGAAATGTTTTGAACGGTTCAAGGATCTGCTTGTCCAATGTCCTCATCACAGAATCCATAGATGGGATCTGTGCCGAATTATATATGAAGGCATTAATCCAATGACAAAGCAGATGCTTGAAACTATGTGTCAAGGCAATTTCATGTCTAAAGACGATGGTGAAGCTTGGAAATTCTTGGAAAATTTTGCTGAAAACACTTTGCAATGGGAAAGTGTTAGTCAGCCATCATCTAGAGGAGGTGTCCACCAGCTCGATGTTTCCATCACTATGAAAGACGAAATGGCTGCGATACAAAGGAAACTCGATGCTATAGAAAACAAGTTCTCTTTAGCCTCCCTAAACCAGGTGACGCTCCCTATAACCGTGTGTGGATACTGTTCTGATCCATCACATCTGACAAAAGAATATCCTTTGAATTCTCCGTTTCAAGGTCAAGAACACACTAATACTGCTTTTCAGCAACGACCTAGAAACGATCCTTATTCTTCCACTTATAATCAGGGTTGGAGGAATCACCCTAATTTTGCTTGGAACCAACACCAAACTCAAAATACGGTTCCAAACCAAAATAACTTTCAAAGGGTTCCTCCACAATAACAGTAACCAACACAGAGTCAGCACCCCTTTCAACTTCAAAGTTTTCAAAATTCGGCCAACAATTCTGCACCGAATAATAATTCTTTGCAATTGGCCGGTACCAATAATTCCTCTTCACTCGAATGAACCTTGGATTTGTTTCTGAAAAATTTCATGCTAGTTTCGGCTGAGATAAAGTCTTCTGTTGATACTATAAAGAAGGACTCCGCCTCACACGGTGAGAGTATTAAATCGATAGAAGCACAAATTGCACAATTAAATGCCGCAATGAGTGCTAGAGAGAAAGGGAAACTTCCAGCTCAATCCCCACCTAATCCTGGCTACTCACATCATAATGTGAATGCCATTATCACGTTGAGATCCGGAAGAGTGCTGAATAACCAAGTCGGTGAACAGATTGATAATGATGAATTAATCAATAATACCCCGGCTTCCACTTCCACTTCTGACCCTAGTTCATCTTCTTACGGGCCTATTCTCCGTTTTCCCCAAGGCACGAACCCTCAGCCCACTCCTTCTAGTCAACATAAGACGATCCCCACTCCAATTCCGTGTAGGGTTACTAGGCACTCTTACAAGGGTTAAGAAGGCATCAACCATGCCCGAATAAAATTTTAGACATGCCGAACAACCCAAAGCCGGGATCTTTGCTAGATTATTAGGGTTTAACATGCAAGTAAATATCTTTACAACTAAGTGTGAGGGATTACAACCTTTGTAGTCCGCTCCTTCGCTTCATAAGCTCCGAGTAGAAGTCCCTTCGCCGCGATCCATGATCTCCCAGACTCAAGAGAGGCTCCACAACTCGAACGATCCATGCTAGCTTGTAGTCTTCCTTTTCTCCGATGATCTACCTTGAAGTTTCTATAACTCAAGCTCTCTCTCTCTCTAAAGAGGTGAACACCCTAATCTAATTGGCTAGATTAGATGAGGATGATGGAGTAGGAATATTGCTCTCTTTTGTTTTCAAATTCTCACTTTTATTCACCACAAAATGAAAAACTAGAAAGCTTTCTCAAAGCTCAAAGGGAGAAGAAGAAGAAGAATGAATGGATAATTCCTTTTGTGATGAACAATGAATTATTGTAGTGGTTACAAATCTAACCTAGGGTTAAGCATGAAGGAGTTAAGCCTTGTAGAGAATTAACTTGAGTTAATGGTTTGGATTGGGTTAACATAATATCTTCACAAAATATCAAGCCAAAGACAAAGTCAAAGCTTCATGAAGCTTCATGGAAGCTTCATGCAAAAGCTAACCCTAATCCAAACCCTAACCAAGTTTAAACCCTAAACCATTGTTAAATTTGTAACCCTAACATGTTACAATATTATATATCACATATACAATATATTTTGTAACAAAAGAAAATAATACAATTAACATATATCGCATATATACCAATGTATTATCCCGTGAGAAAATGAATCAATAAAGCGAGCTTATATTAGTTAACGTAACGTAATATATCATATATATAATTATACATTAAATTATTGAATCAACACTTGATCCGATAACCCGGCTATATTACATATAACCGACTAATATAACATGTACCATTTCATCGAATCAACACTTGATCCGATGACCCGGCTATATCACATATACCCGGCCGATATCTCATATCGCAAGAATAGAATACGGTATCTCATATCGTATTATTCTCGGTCCCGCACATATCACATATGTGCTCTTACTCCTTTTGCCTGAGCCAGGAAACCTCTGTGTAGGACTCTAAAGAATCGTCAATACGCCGGCAGTAGGTGATGATCATATTAAACACCCACAAGCTGCAAGCGGTCAGCTAAACGTAATAGCCATCCAGGTATTGAGCGATCAGAAGATCAACAAGAAAGCCTGTACATTCTCCTGTGAATCCAATCAGTAACACTCCCGTACAGTCCGGTCTCTTCGTCTGATATGTTGCATATCTAGTCTAGGGGTGGTATACGTCAGACCCCAGTAACCGATAAGTCGTATCGATATAAGGCTTATAACGGGTCGAGAAACTACTGATAACTCTTACCAGCAGCACTCCATATCAGCCCTGGCCAGGGACTTCCAGTTATAGCCAATCGAACACAGCACAACATCAACTCCCAATACTGGGAGAGACGAAACCCCTCCTATCGCTCATTGCCTCCATATGATTCGGGACTGTACCCAAAAGCCACCGTTTTGCACGCCCTCTTGGACGTGGTAAGGTGGAAATCAAAGCACAGTGGGAATCGCACAAGACTCTATGACGATATCGGGTCTACAGACTAACCTGTACCAGTGTCACCGGAGATCTGCTATCTGACGATAGGTATAATACCATCTAGGAGTTCTCGGCGAGTCCGTTCAGTGTACCCAGTCTCCACTGAGCACCCGTACACCATCTTTGATGTCAAACACCAATGGATATGGGATCATCCATCGCCCATCATATGGGTCAAGATGCGTATACGCTAGTCTACTCTGGTGTATCGATGCCCTGTCTCGACACACCCTTGACTAGGAACAGTTAAAGGATATACTCTTTGACTACCCTGGCCCCACTAGTGTGATCTCATCACAGTCCCAGTAGTCGAGTACATATCCTAAGGGCTTTATCAACATGTAAGAGTAAGACAGTAAACTAATACAAGTCAACATGTTAAGACAAAGTGAAACCAAATAGCATACTATCATGTCGAGCAAGAAAGTCCTCTCTATATATATCCAAGCATCCACTATAATATACATCATATGTACAACAATGGCCTCTAGGGCATATATATAACTAACAATCTCCCACTTGCACTAGGGCCAGGTGTTGTAGTATCTCATATCCAACATCCCGAATAATCTCTCAAACTGTATCTGGGGAATGGCCTTCGTAAGTGGATCCGCAGTGTTGTCCTTCGTGTCAACTCTCCTGACCTCGATCTCGCGGCGATCAACTATCTCCCGGATCAGGTGATACCGCCTCAGAATATGTCTGGATTTCTGATGGGACCTGGGTTCCTTGGCCAAAGCCACAGCTCCATTATTATTATAATACAAAGGTATTGGATACTCAATGGAAGGAACCACTCCAAGTTCAGTGATGAACTTCTTCATCCAGACAGCCTCTTTGGCAGCATCGTTGGCAGCGATGTATTCAGCCTCCATCGTCGAGTCTGCCACGGTTTCTTGCTTGGAACTCTTCCAACAAACCGCCCCTCCATTTAGGGTAAAGAAAAATCCCGATTGCGACTTAGAGTCGTCCTTATCACTTTGGAAGCTTGAATCGGTAAAGGACTCCACCTGGATTTCTCCATTACCATACACCAAGAACATCTCCTTAGTTCTTCTCAAGTACTTGAGAATGTTCTTCACAGCTGTCCAGTGATTCTCTCCTGGATCTGCTTGATACCTACTCACTACACTTAGTGTGTATGCCACATCGGGTCTGGTACATAGCATCGCATACATGATAGAGCCTACTGCCGAAGCATAGGGTATCCCTTGCATGCGAGCTCTCTCCAAATCGGTCTTGGGAGACATCTCTTTGGAGAGAGTGAGTCCAGAGATCGTGGGTTGGTTCCCACGATTGGATTCTTCCATACTAAACCTCTTTAGTATGGTGTCAATGTACCTGGATTGGGACAATCCTAATATCCTTTTGGATCTATCTCTATAGATCCTAATCCCTAAAATTTAGGAGGCATCACCTAGATCTTTCATTGAGAATCTATGTGATAAGAAGAGCTTGAACGAGTGCAGCATAAGAACATTATTTCCTATCAAGAGTATGTCATCCACGTACAATACGAGGAAGACAACCTTACTCTCTGCAACCTTCTTGTAAATACAAGATTCATCTATGTTCTTGATGAAGTCAAACTCTTTGACTACCACATCAAAACAGATGTTGCAACTCCGCAATGCCTGCTTTAACCCGTAGATGGATTTAAGCAGCTTGCACACCTTTCCGCAGCTCCCACTATCTACGAAGCCCTCTGGCTGAGTCATGTACACGCACTCCTCTAAATCACCATTTAGAAAGGCGGTCTTAACATCCATTTGCCATATTTCGTAGTCATGGTATGCAACAATGGCAAGTAAGATCCGGATGGACTTAAGCATAGCCACTGTAGAAAAGGTTTCGTCATAATCCACACCTGGTCGTTGACGAAAACCCTTTGCAACAAGTCTAGCTTTGAAAGTCTCAACTTTTCCATCTACACCAAGTTTCTTCTTAAAGATCCACTTGCTCCCAATGGGTTTTACCCCTTCAGGAGCAACTTCCAAAGTCCATACTTTGTTGGTGTACATGGATTCCATCTCAGATTGCATTGCATTCAGCCATTTCACAGAGTCCCCACTCGTGATGGCCTGCTAGAAGCTAGTTGGGTCATCATCTTCCATGATGCAATCCTCGCTTCCACCATCAATGAGAAAACCGTAGTATCTCTTATGTGGACGAGAAACCCTACTAGATCGGCGGAGAGGCTGGGGTTCGTCGGGTACTACTGAATCCTCTGGTTCCAATAAATCATCAGTTGTAGTTTGCGGTGCTCGAACCTCTTCCAGCTCTACCTCTTTGCCACTAATTTCTTTTGCAAGAAATTCCTTTTCTAAAAAGGTGGCATATTGAGAAACAAATACTTTTTGTTCTTCAGCGTGGTAGAAAAAATATCCTTGAGAATTCTTTGGATATCCCACAAACATGCAAAAGAACTGATCGTGCCTCGAGTTTGTCCGGATTTTGCCTTTTGACATAGGCCGGACAACCCCATATCTTAACTCGTTTAAAATATGGTCTCTTCCCACTCCATATCTCATATGGTGTGGTAGGTACAGATTTAGACGGAACTTGATTCAATAGGTATGCTGCTGTCTCAAGCGCATAACCCCAGAAGGAAATAGGTAATTCAGCAATGCTCATCATAGAGCGCACCATATCTAATAAGGTGCGATTCCTCCGCTCCGATACACCGTTGTGCTGTGGTGTATAAGGAGGAGTAAGCTGAGAGAGAATCCCATTCTCTTTTAGATAGTCCAGAAACTCATTGCTCAAGTATTCTCCTCCTCGATCAGATCGTAGGATCTTAATACTTTTGCCCGTTTGGTTCTCTACTTCGTGCTTATATTCTCTGAATTTCTCAAAAGCTTCAGACTTGTGTTTTATTAGGAACACATGTCCGTATCTAGAGAGATCGTCAGTGAATGTAATGAAGTAGGAAGAAACGTTCCTGGCGTGTGTAGATATGGGACCGCATACATCACTATGTACCAGTCCTAAGAGTTCCGTAACTCTTTCTCCGTGTCCACTAAACGGAGTCTTGGTCATTTTCCCTTTGAGACATGAATGGAAAGTATCATAAGATGATAATTCGAACGGATCAAATATCCATCCTTATGTAACTTAGCCAGCCGTGTCGCATTGATATGACCAAGTCTACAATGCCACAAGAAGGATTCGTTCATTTCCGAACTCTTCCTCTTGTGTGTGTTTTGTATATTAAGGACTGTATTTTGATTGAGAATGAATATGCTATTATGTAACGAGCCTGATGCAATCAACTTTTGATTCAGGAATATGTTCATAACATTATCCTGTACTACAAAATTATATCCTTGTTTACTTAATAAAGAAACTGATATAATGTTGCACATCATGTTCGGTATATAATAGCACTCATTCAGAATCAGTGTACTACTACTTGGTAATACAAGGTGATATTCGCCAACTGCTTTGGCTGCAATACTTGCACAATTCCCTACTTGAACGGAATGATCACCTTTTCCCAGTTCTCTACCTTTACGTAGCCCATGCAATATTTTACATATGTGGGATCCCGATCCGGTATCTAATACCCAGGACGTAGGGTGAATTGAGAAACAATTCTCAATAACTAACACACCCGAAGAAGATGCATCAACATGCATGTTCTTAGTTTGGGCGGCATGAGAATCCAGATATTCTCCTGTTTCCTGTTCAGCATTATAACTTTTATAAGAAAGAACGGGACCAACGATCCCCTGCTCAGTATAATAAGCAGGTTCAGTCAATACATCCATATTATTATCTTGATTAAGGTCTGACAGGGTCGCTGCCTGGAGAGAGAGAGAAGAAAACACTTTAGCGTATGCTCTTTCAAGATTAGATTGGTTATTATCTTATCTAATCAGGATGTCTCCTACTATTTTTATCAAATCTTCCTTCAAACCCTAAAAGGTAAGATTAGCCGGGATTAATTACACTTTACAAGTTCGCCAATCTTTCAGCTAGGCCAGTGTCGGTACTTGAGGGAGGTTCCCCGTGCTTTCGCACGGACCTAATTAAAGTAAACCTCGTTTTCCCAGAGGCATAACCCCGTTAACACCTTTCTAGACACCTACTTGATCGGCTAATTGTCCTGTGTAAAATTCTCCCAGGAGTAACTCTTACTCGCAGCGGGTATCGGGATCCAACTATCTCATAGGAGGTATGCAATCTCATTGAAAATTTCAACACTTGAAATTCCCGATAATATTTTTTCCCCTAGCAACTTATGAACTTAACATAGTTAACAAATCATAATTGCTAGCCAAGTTCAACCCGTCATTTCCCGATTGATTTAAACCCACCTGTACGACCCTTGACATAGTCAACAAAGTCGTACAACTACCCTAATCCAATCACATCTCATGTTTTAGCAGATAAGTACTAATTAGCTACCGCATACTACGCCTTAACATAGTCAACAAACGTAACACGAATACTAACTAGTCTCTATCTGAAATGACGGAGGGCTACGCAGGTTTTTCAGAAAACCATGAGCGTAATGAACTTGATATCGTTGTAGAAACAAGTGATTTTGAAAAGGTTTGTTTTTGAGGCTTTTCTAGTTTCGTTAAAGAGGTCACTCCTGGTGAAGGGATCTCAGCTCGTTCCCCATCGAATAAGGTGTAGGGTATATTATATATACCGCTGTGCAAAGCAATAACTATATAAGCTGTCAAAAAAAACCGTGAGTTTGTAGCATCTGCCAGTTTTGCTAAAGAGGTCACTCCTGGTGAAGTGATCTCGGCTCTTTCCTCATCGAATAAGGTGCAGGGTATATCACATATACCACGGTGCAAAGCAAAACTGTAGCTACCATTTTTATAAAGTTTTGATTCTACAACATCTTTTAGGTTTCTTTTCTTTTTATTAATCTCATTAATAAAATCCCATCAGCTTATGCTTCCTAAGCATCACAGAAGAAACGAAAGCAGTAATATTTATATATCAGCATATATATATATATATATATATATATAGTATAAGCATTCGTCTCAGGCAGTAATATGATCTCATCACAGAACATTGCAGCAGAAGAACATATATGAAATATTGGATATACTAGGATGTCCGTGTTTTTAATACGAGCCTGTATAAAACACGGATTCCACGGTCGCGATGAATAGCTAAACCCACATCCCTAGACCCCTACGAGAGCGGCAAGTAACACTGCCAATTCTAGGGTTAGGAGACCCGGTCTCGACTCCTCGAGATGGCTTCCCACTGGACCCCAGAACCCGGTTACTTCTGCTCTCCTCCTTGGGTCTAACTAATGCGGAAAAGTAAATAATATACAATGGTGACATCAACCTCATCCCGGAAGTGCCCCAATAAAAGAATATTACATACAAATGAATTTTACATGAATGAAAATAAAAACTCTCATCTCACATAAAATCCCCGGCTATTCAGAACACGACGATCCAATATAACATATTGTTAGGTTTACCTAGCACCTCATGAAGGGTTTGGAAGCATCACATGTGCCAAAATCAAATTTTTAAGGTGCTAAGTGAACATACAAAGAATCATCACTATAAATTTAGGGTTTCATTACATTGACATCATCACAAGTAGATAAAGCTAGGGTTTTGAGAGTACAACCTTTGTAGCTCCCTACGCTAGACTCCTTGGCTACTTGAGGGTTGGAAAAAGGTTCGCTTGAGATCCTCTAGGTCCACGACGATTCACCCGAAGCTCTTTTGCCCAAAGCTCCTTGCTTTACTCGATATGTGAATGAAGTAGAGCAAGCACCCTACACAAATGGGCTAGATGTGTGTAGTATGATGATGTGGTTTGTATTCTATAATCAAAACTCTTTCTTTTTATCAACCTCACTCAAAGAAATTATCAAGAGAGGAAGAAGAAGATGGTGGCTAAGCTTTCTCACAAAAGGAAGTGTTATGAGAGTGAATAATTGAAATGAGAAAAAAAGGATTAATCTATATTAATCCTTCTCACTTCAACCATGGTTAGAATCATCTAGATTTTTATCAAATGGGTTAAAATACAAAAGGATAATTAACCCAAGGTTAAAAGGTGGTTGAAGCATGGTCAAAGATGATAAACATAAACCTTGTGTGAATTATCCTTTCCCTTTTTCTAAATGATAAATAAATAGATAATTCTACAATATAAGTCTTGCATTGCCACCAAACATGTATCAACAACCATGATACAATGTATGTATGTATGTATCCATGCACATCATCATGTGCATACATGCATGCATACAAAAAATAGAAAAAGAGTTTAATTAAAGAAGTAATCTAAAAGTCATTTGTTAAATCAACACTTGATTTTGCAAACCGGTTATATCACATACGACCCGACCAATAGAAAATTCCCGATTAATATACGGTATCATATATCCGTATTTAATCGGGTCCCCGCGCATATCTCATATGCACACCACATCTTTTCTCCTGAGCCAGGAAACTTCATTATGGGACTCTAAGACTCATCAATACGCCGACAGTAGGTAATGATCATATCAAATACCTACAAGCCGCAAGCGGTCAGCTAAATGTAACGGCCATCCGGGTATTGAGCGATCATAAGAAAACAAGCGAACCTGTCACAACTCCCGTCGAGCCAACCGGCAACACTACCGTAGAGTCCGGTCTCTTCGTCAGATATGTTGCATATCAAGTCTAGGGATGGTAACGTCGACCTTAATAACTCAATAAGCCGTGCCGATGAATGGTCTATAACAGATCGAGAAACTACTGATAACACTTATCAGTAAATCTCAACAGCCCTGGCCAGGGACTTACTGATATAGCCAATCGAGCACAGCACAACATCAACTCCCAATACCGGGAGAGACGAAAACCCCCTCCTATCGCTCATTGCCTTCGTGTGTCTCGGGACTGTACCCAACGGCCACCTGTTTGCACGACTCAGTAGAGCCGTGGTAGGGTGGTAATCAAAGTACAGTGGGAGAACACACAAGACTCTATGACGATCTCGGGTCTACAGACTAACCTGCACCAGTGTCACCTGAGAACTGCTATCCGACGATAGATATAATTCCATATAGGAGTTCTCGGTGAGTCCGTCCAGTGTACCTAGTCACCACTGAGCACCCGTATACGATCTCGATGTCAAACATCGATGAATGTGGGAACATCCATTGCCCATCATATGGGTCTAGTATCATATACGCTAGTCTACTCTGGTATATCGATGCCCCGTCTCGATATACCTGTGACTAGGGACATTTCGGGATATGCTTATAAACTACAGATGTCCCACTAGTATGATCTCCATCATAATCACAGTAGTCAAGCCTATATCCTCCGGGCTTTATCAACATGTGTGAATGAATAAAAGCATGATCAAATCAACATGTTAGATAAAGAAGAACCAGATAGCATACTATCATGTCGAGCAAGAATGTACACTGAATACACACACACACACACACACACACACACACATGTATAAATACATCCACTATCATATAATGGCCTCTAGGGCATACATATATCCAACAATCTCCCACTTGCACTAAGGCCAGTTATTGGCGTATCTCATACCCAATATCTCAAAAAGTGGCTCATGCTGCGGCTGAGGGAGGGCCTTGGTAAGTGGATCCGCGGCGTTATTCTTTGTGTCTACTCTCCTAATCTCGATCTCGCAGCGATCTACAATCTCCCGGATCAAATGAAAGCGCCTCAGGATGTGTCTGGATCGCTGATGGGACTTAGGCTCCTTGGCTAACGCCATAGCCCTATTATTATCACAATACAATGGTATTGGATCAATAATGGTTGGAACTACTCCTAGCTCCGAGACGAACTTCCTCATCTAGACGGCTTCCTTGGCGGCATCATTCGCAGCAATGTACTCAGCCTCCATCGTAGAGTCTGCAACGGTATCCTGTTTGGAACTCTTCCAACTTACCGCCCCTCCATTGAGGGTAAATACAAACCCGAAGATAGATTTGCTGTCGTCCTTATCGCTCTGGAAGCTCGAATCGGTAAAGGCCTCCATTTGGAGATCTCCATTACCATACACCAAGAACAATTCTTTAGTCCTTCGCAAGTACTTAAGAATGTTCTTCACAGCAATCCAGTGATTCTCCCCTGGGTTGGATTAATACCTGCTTACAACACTAAGTGCATAAGCTACATCTGGGCGTGTACATAACATCGCATACATTATAGATCCTACTGCCGAAGCATAGGGTATAATGCTCATGCGAGCTCTCTCTTCATCGGTCTTTGGGCAAGAGTCCTTGGAGAGAGTGACCCCATGGAAAGCGGGTAAGGCACCCCGCTTGGAGTCTTCCATACTAAACCTTTTTAGGATGGTGTTGATGTACCTGGTTTGGGACAATCCCAATAACCTCTTGGATCTATCCCTATAGATCCTTATGCCCAGAATGTATGTGGCATCACCCAGGTCCTTCATGGAGAACCTTAGTGATAAGAAAGATTTGACCGACTGTAGCATAGGAATGTCATTTCCTATCAGAAGAATGTCATCCACGTATAATACGAGGAATGTGACAGCTCTCCCTACAGCCTTCTTATAAACACAAGGTTCATCTGGATTTTTGATGAAATCAAACTCTTTGATAACATCATCGAAACAGATGTTCCAACTCCGTGATGCCTACTTTAACCCATATATGGATTTAAGCAATCTACATGCTTTCCCTCTGCTCCCACTGTCAATGAAGCCCTCTGGCTGATCCATATAAATGCATTCTTCTAAATCTCCATTTAGAAATGCCGTTTTAACGTCCAACTGCCAGATTTCATAGTCGTAGTGAGCAGCAATAGCAAGTAGGATCCGAATGGATTTAAGCATGGCTACGGGCGAAAAAGTCTCGTCATAGTCCAAACCTGGTCTTTGACGAAAACCCTTCGCCACAAGTCTTGCCTTATAGGTCTCTACCTGCCCATCTACACCAATCTTTCTTTTAAAGATCCATTTGCACCCCACAGGTTTTACCCCAGGGGGTACAACGTCCAAAGTCCATACTTTGTTGGTGTACATAGACTCCATTTCGGATCTCATTGTTAGTTATATGTATGCCCTAGAGGCCATTACTGTACATACGATGTATATTGTAGTGGATGCTAGGACATATATAGGGAGGACTTTCTTGCTCGACATAATAGTATGCTATCTGGTTGTACTTTATCTTAACATGTACTCTAATTGTCTCTATATTACATGTTGATAAAGCCCTTAGGATATGTACTTGACTACTGGGACTATGATGAGATCATACTAGTGGGGCCACGGTAGTCGACGAGTACATCCTATAACTGTTCCTAGTCGAGGGTGTATCGAGACAGGGCATCGATACACCAGAGTAGACTAGCGTATACGCATCTTGACCCATATGATGGGCGATGGATGATCCCATATCCATCGGTGTTTGACATCAGGATGGTGTATGGGTGCTCAGTGGAGACTGGGTACACTGGACGGACTCGCCGAGAACTCCCAGATGGTATTATACCATACGTCAGATGGCAGTTCTCCGGTGACACTGGTATAGAGTAGTCTGTTGACCCGAGATCGTCATAGAGTCTTGTGTGGTTCCCACTGTGCTTTGATTTCCATCATACCACGTCCAAGAGGGCGTGCAAAAAGGTGGCTTTTGGGTACAGTCCCAAATCGCATGGAGGCAATGAGCGATAGGAAGGGATTCATCTCTCCCGATATAGGGAGTTGATGTTGTGCTGTGTTCGATTGGCTATAACCGGAAATCCCTGGCCAGGGTTGCTGAGATTTACTGGTAAGTGTTATCAGTAGTTTCTCGAACTGTTATAGACCTCAAATCGACCCGACTTATCAAGCTACTGGGGTCTGACGTTTACCACCCCTAGGCGAGATATGCAACATATCAGACGACGAGACCGGACTGTACGGGAGTGTTACTATTTGGATCCACAGGAGAATGTACAGGCTTGCTTGTTGATCTTCTGAGTGCTCAATACCTGGGTAGCTGTTACGTTTAGCTGACCGCTTGCAGCTTGTGGGTGTTTGATATGATCATCACCTACTGCCGGCGTATTGACGATTCTTTAGAGTCCTACACAGAGGTTTCTTGACTCAGGCAAAACGGAGTAGGAGCACATATGTGATATGTGCGGGACCGAGGATAATGCGATATGTGATACCGTATTATACTCTCGCGATATTTGATATCAGCCGGGTCATCGGATCAAGTGTTGATTCGATGAATCGGTACGGATAAATATTAGTCGGTTATATGCGATATACCCGGATTGTCGGATCAAGTGTTGATTCGATAATTTAATGTATAATAATATATATGATATATTAAATTACATTAACTAATATTTGCTCACTAAAAGATTCTTTTTCTCACTCGGGTAATACATTGATATATATGCGATATATGTTAATTGTATTATTTTATTTTGTTACGATAAATATTATATATGTGATATATAATATTGTAACATGATATGATAACTAATGCAACTTGTTTAGTGGAGTTTAAACTTGATTAGGGTTTGGATTAGGGTTAAACCTTCTAGTTGATTCTAGAAGCTTTTCTTTTTGTCATGATAAAGATATTTGCAAGTGACTCATGCTTTAACCAAACCCAAACCCTAACCCTAGTTAATTCTCTACAAGAGTTAGCTTGACCATGGTTGCATTATCTATTGTTTCCCTCCGAAAGACGGCCGCACAGGACTGCTGAAGTCCTGGCGCTGAGGTTCGGGGCAGATGCTATTTGGTTTTATCCGTCTATCTCTCCAAAGATACCAAGTTGATTTATGGCACTTTGTATCGGAGGTTTAGACGGATGCGGCCGATGTAGCAGACTTCGTCAGATTCCCCCTCAGGGTGAGGGGTTTTTGATTGTGGGGACGCTCTTCCCTGCAGGCGCAAGCCCCTGCAGTTAATTACGCTACCGCGTCGCGGTAACAACTTTCTCCTTCTCCAGAATTTCACTTCGTGTCGTGTGTGTTTGTTTTGTTTGTGGTTGCCCGTGGATTGTATACGGAGACCGAGTAATGCCGTCGCCCGTAGGACGTGGATTAGTCCAAATCCGTATTTACTTAGATTTGGGTTTGGTGTTTTTAGTTTAAGGATACATTAGTCGCGTTGCGACTAAGATCGACTTAAACGTTCGTTAAGGATACGTTAGTCTTGTTTTAGACTAAGATCAACTTAACATCATGATTGATTTAATTATCCGGCCGTCGGGACTCGTCACCTCTCTGACGTCGTTGAGGGATTACAACGACAGGCGTCTGAGGAGTTCAGAGATGTACCCTTGAACCAAAGTTAATTTGGAGTTTTATCGTTTATTTAAATACCTAAGGACACGTTAACCGTATTTGGGGTTAAGATCAACTTAGACGGGACCGTTTAGATCCAACAAAAGAGCGTTTGGGCTCTATTGTGCCAGTTTAGGGACATGGCGGTCCATCGCCAGTTTTAGGGACTTGGTGGTCCAATATTAGTTTAGGGACGTTCCGGTCCGTCGCCAGTTTAAGGACGTAGTGGTCCATCGCCAGTTTTAGGGACGTGGTGGTCCATTATTAGTTTAGGGACGTTTCGGTCCGATATTAGTTTAGGGACGTTTCGGTCCGATGTTATTTTATGGACATTTCGGTCCGATGTTAGTTTAGGGACGTTTCGGTCCACTGTTAGTTTAGGGACGTTTCGGTCCACTGTTGGTTTAGGGACGTTTCGGTCCATAGCGATGTGCGGTCGATGGGACCCGTCACCTCTTTGACGTCGTTGAGGAATTACAACGACGAATGTCAAAGGAGTTCGGAGATGTACCCTCGAACCGGATGTAAGTTGATTTAGGAGAGCCATTTTGCTCAGTCAATTTAATTTAAGGACTTATGGCCACGCTTGGGCTAAGTCCAGTTCAACATCTTTATTAAGTAATGCATTGCATTTAGGCTCCGCAGAGCATCACTTTATTCTGAGCTCTGCTCATTTATGAATGATGCAATGCATTTGTTTTGATTTGGGCTCTGCCTCTTGTAAAATGCATAGCATTCTGGAGATTCTGTTTGGGCTTTTGCCCATTTATAGATGATGCAAAGCATCTGTTTTAATTTGGGCTCTGCCCCTTAAAATAATGCATTTGCGCTTCATTGAGCCTGTTAGGCCTTCTCTTAATTGGGCTTAGCCTTTTTTAACGCATCTGCGTTTTGCGCTGAGCAATGAGCGCAAGTCCATACGGTGACGACACGTGTCATGCTCTGATGAGTGCAAGCGCACTAGCGCAGCGCGTTGCGCTGTTGCGCGGCGCAATTGCGCTGCTGACACGTGGCGCGCTCTCAGCGAGTTGCGCTAATTCCAGAGAGCAAAGCTCTATCTTAAGAGCGCTTAGCGCAAATGGTTTTATAGCCGACACGTGGCGCTCTCTTAAGAGCGCAACGGCGCAAATTGGAAGTGCAAAGCACTAAGAATCTTTTAGATTCAAGAAAGGAAGTGCAAAGCACTGTTTAATTTCTTCGTCTAAATTGGATCAAAGAAAAATAAATTTTTCTTTATTCGAAGAACCAGAGGTTCTTAAAAGTGCAAAGCACTATTCTTTTATTATTTTATTATTTTTGTTGTTTTTACAGAACCGAAGGTTCACAAGAAGTGCAAAGCACTTTTTTTTTTATAAAGATCATTGATCTTATTTTTAGATCAATGATCTATTAGAAGGCCCCCCCTTTTTTCTACCTCATGAAGGTTCTTTACCTTTTTCTTCTCGGAGTTTTCTCTGTTTTAGGGTTCTTGATTTTTCGAGAAAATTCTTCCTCTCCTTTGAATGAGGTCTGGGGTCCTATTTATAGTGCCCCATAAATTTGTTGAATTTGTTAACGGGATCTTTCTTGAATGATTTTTGGGAGTTTTCCCACCGTTGGATCTTTGATCCAGAGGCCGAAGAAAGTCTTCTAGTTCTGGAAAGAACAGAAAAGATTTCATGAAATCTTAATTCAGTTTGGCGCTGATGCCCCAGCGCATGACACGTGTCGCGCAGCGCAGAGCGCAGCGCAAGTGCGCTAGCGCATCTGCGCTGATACGTGTCGCACAGCGCAGAGCGCAGCGCAACTGCGCTAGCGCATCTGCGCTGACACGTGTCGCGCATCGCAGAGGGCAGCGCAACTGCGCTAGCGCATCTGCGCTGACAAGTGTCGCGCAGCGCAGAGCGCAGCGCAACTGCGCTAGCGCATCTGCGCTGACACGTGTCGCGCAGCGCAGAGCGCAGTGCAGCTGAAGCGTTGCTTCCTTTAAACAGAGCTTTGCTCTGATTGGGCGCGCCTTCTTGGGCGCTGCGCGCGGGATTTGAAGCTCTGCTTCAAAGATTTGAATTTTGAATTCAAACAGAGCTTTGCTCTGATTGGGCGAAACAAATTCCCCCCCACCGTTGCGCTCACGTGGCGCACACGTGAGTGCAACGGTGGCCACCTTCCTGACCGTTGGATCAAGGGAGAATCTCAAGAGGCGCAAGCGCCTTATAAATAGGGCGTTTGACCCTCAAAAATTTTTACCATTTTCAGAATTTAATTTCCAGAGCTTTGCTCTTGCTTGAGAGTTTCAGAGCTTTGCTCATTTCTGAAGTTAGAAACTTTAGGTAACATTAATTTAAATCAAATTAATTTAAATTAACCTTAACTAAAGAGCTTTGCTCTTACAGATCTTTTTGATCTTAAAGAGATCCCCATTGGGGTTTCATAAACAGAGCTTTGCTCTCAAAAACTTATAGATCTGCAGAGATCTTGTTCATGGGTTCTAATCCATGAACAGAGCTTTGCTCTTTGAATCATCTGTAGATCTTTTAGATCTGAAAAATGAGAAAATTTTTTATGAGTTTTTCATCCAAATTTCTTAATTCTTTTAGGTGTAAACATTTTCTGATGGACTTTTCCATTACTACCATAGAGCTATGCTCTTTTAAGGAAACTTATTTTCCAGAGTTTGACAAGTGTCACTCTGTGACAGGGGTTTGCTCTGAAAGAGGAGATTTTCTCCTTGTCCTTAGGGATTCTTCCCCTTTTTATTAATGGGAATGTTCCCCTGGGGACCAACTGACAATCTCATCCAATGATGAGGTTGTTTTATTAACTGACGTATTGTCATCCAGATTTTGTGGGTCCCTTTGTCCCCTACTCACTGCACTGCTGTGTGGTGTAATTAGTTAATTTTAATTTAATTTAATTAATGCATTTTTTTAGACGCCAAACGTTGGGATTACAACACTAACGGCTAGATTGTTCTTTTTGCAGCGATCATGTCTGAAGACACTTCATTCCCGTTTGTCCGTTCAGAGGAGGGGTTTCCAGAGGCGCCTTTGGATCGCGAGGTTCTGGCAATGATCAAGGCGCACGACCCGGAGTATAAGAGTCTTCACCTTTGGGGGTCGTGGTACAATCAAATTATTATGGGTCGGCGTAGCTTTACATGTGCGGTGCCGTCAGAGCCCATAACGGCGATTCACTATGCCAGCCCACCCCCGGTGCAGTATGCCGCGGAGATGACAGATTGGACATCGAAGGGTTTTCTTCATCCGGCCATAGACGCCATCCCGGTCCAGCGTCCGATGGTTTTGGACATCCTAGGACGCCGTATCTGTCAGGGCGAGGCGAGACCTTGGGGGCAATCATATAACCTTGGTCTGATCCCCCGCCACCCGGTCGGCTATCTGCCATGGGCCCGGTATATCCTGTCGACGAGGAAGTCGCAGTTGATAAGGCTAGGACTGTACACCGCAGTCTACGTCTCTCTCTTCCAGTATCCTACGCTTCCTACTTGGTGGTTCAAGGCCTTCTTGGAGCAGTGGAACATTCCTACTCATACTTTCCTCGCCATGGATCGGGAAGTGTCCATTTCGCTGGAAGAATTTACGGAGGTGTCCGGCCTACCGGCTATGGGGGAACATTATGAGGAATTGCTCCCGCCGGACGAGTACATCTATGGGGCTAAGCCGAGGGTAAGGGAGCTCACGCCAGAGAACGCTGTTCAACATCAGTTTCCAAGTCTGATTAAGGTGTTGAACATCTATGAGAATCTTTTTGTTGAGCATGGGAGCCGTGGAGTTAATTTTGAGGATTTTATTGCTCGGTTCCTTCATCCAAACGTCCTTTCGGTGAAGACTGCCAAGTTTGCTTATCTCGAGGATCCTTTCGGCTTAGGTTTGGATAACCTGCCAGCGAGAGACATAGATCAGAAGGACTTTTTTCTTCCCAACTCTTCAGCCATGTCTTTTGCGGAAGTTGCAGCCCCCGAGATGGACGAGGAGGCCTTCTTTTTGGGATTTCTTGGGCTTTGGTTGAGTTGGTTTGCACTTCCAACGCATTCTCACCGCATGCGGCCCTCTGTTTTTTACCCGGCTCACCGGATGGTTATCGGGGTAAAGGTGGCCGTAGGGATCGCCGGCTTGGCACATTTATATCATGGCCTTAGCCGAGCGGCAGATGCCAATGAGCCTGGGGCGTTGCATGTGGTTTTCGCAATGCACTACTTCATGTCGTGGCTCGAATTACATACAGCAGGTGTTTTCGGCATGCACAAAAGGCCCTCCTTCTACGAAAGGTGCATTTTCCCTCGCCTTTTACAGTTGATTGGCGCATCAATCGTAAATCCATCGCCGCGAGATGCCAGGAGTTTACTCCTTCGTTCCCACACCGTTGGAGCCGGTGTGTCTTTTATTGACAAGGTGCTTACCATTGGAAAAACGTCTGCTACTGCAGTGCGGCCATTGCAAGACACTTTCAAGGACGGCGCTTCGATTTTAACGGCTCGGGAGACCCTTCACTTATACTCTATTAGACCGGGCTTTTTGGTGTTTAGGCAAGACGGGGGAGCGATTTTCATGAGATACAACCCGCATCGTTTCGCTCAGCAGCTGAGTTATAACCAAGGGGTACCGCTAGAGGCCTTTTTATCGGAGCCTACCGCGAACGAAGAAGGGATAGAGAGGGCGCTGCATCACTTCATGCGTCTAAACACGGGCTCTCACTTCTTTATCAGTGAGCCGTCTTGTGCTCCTCGTCTCCTTAGGGTATACACCGAATGGTATAGTCATTCGACGGGAGCGGTCATAAAAGAGGAAAGACGGTTGCTGATCGACCGTAAGGGTGCACCTCCAGGTAGCGATCGCAGCGCTCCTCTGGTGCCGAGGACTCCAATAGTCGCTCCCTTAAAAGATGCTGGGAATAGACCGTCACGCACACGAAGTCCTCCACATGAACTACCGCTCCCCGATATCGCGGATGCATCTCCTGCACCCCGCGCTCAGGCGGCAACAGTGGCTGTACCCTCGCCGGAGTCTGGCGCGGGTGCGGACATCGGGACCCGTCGTCCTAAAGCGGCTGCCAAGCGTAAGTCGTTTCCCCGTGAGCCTAGGGCTGGAGGGAAAAAGAAAAAGAAATCGCTCTTCGCCGCGGACGTTGCGTTCGGCCAGGAACCCCACGCTCCTTATTCCGAGGGTTTGCTCGAATATGGGACTAATGCGGGATTAGTGATGCCGCCGCCAGACGATACAGATTTGGAAGCTGCTCTCAGAGCTTCGGCATGGCTGGTGAAGCGTGATGCGTGGCTGGTCAAGCTTGCGCAATCAGGTAACTGCTAGTCATTCTTTCTTTACTGTAACGTATTTTCTTCCTTATTTCGTTATTTTTGGTTGACGCTTTTCTCTCTTTTCCTCTAACAGGCGTTACTGATGAAGAAGCTATTGCCGCTTCTCTGAAGACCTTTCATGAGGAGGAACGTGCCAGGGTGTCTGTCGGCCTTAGTAAGTTTCGACTTCATCGAATTTTTTTATTTTTCTTGCGTTATGGTCGATCTAACCTTTCCATTTAATTGTAGGGACCTCAATGCCGCTTCCTCCTAGCGACGCAGATGTTCCGCCGGCGGCCGATGTTCCTGTTCCCTCCGGGACACTGCAGGGGGCTCGCCTTGAAAAGCCGATGAGAGATGCCCTAAAGGCTTTGGAGGCTTCCCTGAATGAAGATGATGATGCTTTGAGGGAGGCGTCACAGAGGTCCCTCATAACCGCTCGGGAGGAGAGGAAGCGGTTGAGGCGTGAGGCGAAGGCTCGCAGGGTTGCCCTGGCCATGGGAGCGGGACCCAGCGCCGCCCCTCGCGCTGATACTCCCTCTGAAGAGGCCCCTGTCACCCTATCTACCGCCCGTAGAGAGGTGGCGCGAGCAGTTCGGAGCGCAAACGGCAAATCCGCTTCAGGTAACATTTCTCTCAGAGTTTTTTTGTTATAAGGGTTTTAATGTCATTGGTCCTTATATCTCTTATCTTTATAGGGCCAAGTCTGATCGAGGGAGAGGCGGAAGCCGTTGACCTGAGGAGAACGGAGGAGGCGACGCCTGTCGAACTCGAGCCGACAGTAAGTAACATGGTTGAGGCCACGGAGCCTGGGGTGGAGGTCGAGGGGCCTACCACTGAGAAGGTCATTGATGCCGAACCTGAAGCGGGGGCAGATGATATGATCATTATAGCTGAGTCCAGGGTGGTGGTGAGTGAAGCGCTCGAGGTCGGCGATCCCCTGGCGATGGCGGACGATACGACCGCTATTATTGAACCTGAGAAAGTAGTGGGTGAGGCGGCCGTGATTCCCGAGGACGAACCAAACGCTCCTTCTCTGGAATCTGGCAATACTCCAGTCATAGCCCTCCCCGTCTACGGTCCTCCGCCGTCCCCAGGTCTGGCTAGCACGATGACGGTCCCCATCGAGTCGGGTGATGAGGCCACGGGCGGTGGTCTCATGTCGGTAGAGGAGGGAGTTGCCTCTGTTTCAGCTGGGAGCTCTTCGGGTAAACCCTAAATGGCTGCTTTTCTTTACTTTACAACCATTTCTGACAAGTCCGCCTTTTCGTAATGTAGGTGCAGCTAGTGCCGATGCCCCACCGCTCGAGGGAACGCCTTCGATGACCGCTTTGGCGGTGGTCACCTCTCAACCTTCTCTCATACCCTCGAAGATGTTGGAAGGTATATGCTTACACTTTATTAATCTTGTTTTCTAGATATTTAATTCGCGTACTAAAGTCATCCTGTTGTGTTCTCAGGAGCGCTTTTTGATCATGTTCATCAGATGTTGCTCCCATATTTCTCCTTCCCATCTGAGCTTGCTTCTTCCCCTGGTGGCGTCGGTAAGTATAATTTCTGTCGACATTTTTCCTCTTTCTCTTTTCCCCCTTTTTTTATTGATGGAATTGTCTCTAAACTTTTTTTTTATCTCAACTGCAGTGCTACAGATTGAAGAAGGGGATAAAAGCTCAGCTGTACCACCAGCCCTTCCGACTTTGCCACCTGTCTTAACTGGTACAAAGACCATCATATTGGTAACTTTCCTCTCTCTATTTTCTGTACTGTTATCTGATCGCATCCCGTCTCTTTCAGCTGCCGCTCTGGCTTCGGCGTCCTTCGAACCTCGCGTCACAATGCCGGCGGGTCCTTACCTGAGGAGTCTGTCTTCAAAGGGCGCTGCAAATAGTCTGCGCATGCTAAGTGATTATGTCGAGGAACTCGATGTTGAAGCTCCTACATCTGCCGCGGACTTCGCTCTGGTGGTTAACCCGATGCTAGCAGTACTCGTGAACTTCCATAATGAGAGCACCATTGCATCCTGGGTTAACCATTGTAAGGAGATCGAGGGTTGCCTATTCCAATTGGAATCGTTGCGTCCCACTCCTGAGACTGTGGCTGCCAATACTCAAAGGACTGCGTGGATCGAGCAGAGCGCTTCTTATTTCCGCCATCTCGAACAAGAGGTTATTTCAAGGCGCAAAGAGCGTGATGATGTTTCGAGTAGGTCTGCTCAACTGCATGCTCGAGTGGAGGCCAACGCTGCACGGCTGAAGGTTATCTTTGAGGGCCTCCTGCAATGTCTCTCCGAAGGATTATCATTGAGGCATAACCTTCACGTTGTCGAGCGAGCTTCAGCCAGCCAGGAAGCAGCCCAGAAGGCGGTAGAGGAGCAACTTTCATCTTCCTTGCAACAACGGGCTCAGGTGGAGGCGGAGGTGGCCGCGGCTGTCACCCGAGAGGAAGTGCTGAAGGGAGTGCGAGAACAGCTTTTGAATTTACTAAAGGCGCTTCCTCCTCAGTAGCTATCCATTTTTGTATCAGTCATACTTATAGATTAAAGAATGTATATGTATGTTTTTTTTTTATCCTTTGACATAATGCATCCTGTATTTGATCAAGTTTATGAATAAAAGATACACCTCTTTGTAATGTCTTGTGTCACTTCTCTGTCTTTCTTTTCTTTTATAATCAGTACGCCACCTTGATAACCATAATTGACGGACAATTGGGACGAGTATCCCGACCTTCTTAAGAAATAACGATGGCTTAGGCCGCAGGTTCAGATCTGCTGCCCAAGACTTTTCAACTCTATAAGCCGTGAGGGTCTCATAGAGACTTTTCTCCCTACGGATCGAGAGGATCTCGCAGGTGAATTTTCTCCTTAGGAATCGTGAGGATTTCTAAGTGTGGTTTGCTCTTATAAGTCGTAAGGATCCTATAAGAGAATTTTCCCTCTTACGAGTCGAGGGGATTCGTAAGTGGTTGTTTCCCTCTTTGTCGAAAAACGATTTCAGAGAGTGAGACCCGTGAATAGTATGCAAGAGACCATTTAGGATTGACTTGCAGGGTCCCATTGTTCAGGAAGCAAGTTTTTGAATCTTTACTGCCCGAGATGTGAGTCAAAGAAACTCTCGTCACGGAGTGTTTGTATCCGTGAGTTGAGAAGTTTTGCGAGGGATTATTTGTTTCCCAAGCGCCAAGGATTATTTGTGTCCTTGGGGTTTGAAACGAGTCGATGGTTCCCACGGAGGCGCTGGTGGCTCTGCGAGTCGACGCGGATCAGAAGGCTCTCGTCAAGGAGTGTTTGTATCCGTGAGTTGAGAAGTTTTGCGAGGGATTATTTGTTTCCCAAGCGCCAAGGATTATTTGTGTCCTTGGGGTTTGAAACGAGTCGAGGGTTCCTACGGAGGCACTGGTGGCTCTGCGGGTCGACGCGGATCAGGGAGCTCTCGTCAAGGAGTGTTTGTATCCGTGAGTTGAGAAGTTTTGCGAGGGATTATTTGTTTCCCAAGCGCCAAGGATTATTTGTGTCCTTGGGATTTGAAATGAGTCGAGGGTCCCTACGGAGGCACTGGTGGCTCTGCGGGTCGACGCGGATCAGGGAGCTCTCGTCAAGGAGTGTTTGTATCCGTGAGTTGAGAAGTTTTGCGAGGGATTATTTGTTTCCCCAAGCGCCAAGGATTATTTGTGTCCTTGGGGTTTGAAACGAGTTGAGGGTTCCTACGGAGGCACTGGTGGCTTTGCGGGTCGACGCGGATCAGGGAGCTCTCGTCAAGGAGTGTTTGTATCCGTGAGTTGAGAAGTTTTGCGAGGGATTATTTGTTTCCCAAGCGCCAAGGATTATTTGTGTCCTTGGGGTTTGAAACGAGTCGAGGGTTCCTACGGAGGCACTGGTGGCTCTGCGGGTCGACGCGGATCAGGGAGCTCTCGTCAAGGAGTGTTTGTATCCGTGAGTTGAGAAGTTTGTCGTTGAACTCAATGGCTTCTTCGGTTGAAATGAATCGTTGAGGCTTGGTTTCGTCGTTTGACGGAATTTGCTGGGGAGGTATGGCTCCTTTTTTGTTTACGCCCTTGGATTGTATACAGGGATTGACGTGATCTTAACTGTAGGGCCGAAGTTTTATCATTTCTTATTTTTTTTGTTTTATTTTATTTCCGCGATGCTCTATCATTTCAGCTTTTATATCGCGAAGGTCGCGATTGCCCAAACATTTCGGCTATTTATTTTATTTTTACTCGCTGCTTTTTTATTGCGAGCTGCCCTATCATTTCGGCTATTTCGCATGCATACGTTTTTACTTGCTGCTTTTTATTGCAAGTTGCCCTATCATTTCGGCTATTTCGCATGCATACGTTTTTACTTGCTGCTTTTTATTGCAAGTTGCCCTATCATTTCGGCTATTTATTTTATTTTTACTCGCTGTTTTTTTATTGCGAGCTGCCCTATCATTTCGGCTATTTCGCATGCATACGTTTTTACTTGCTGCTTTTTATTGCAAGTTGCCCTATCATTTCGGCTATTTCGCATGCATACGTTTTTACTTGCTGCTTTTTATTGCAAGTTGCCATATCATTTCGGCTATTTCGCATGCATGAGCGGTTTACCGGCTTTCGCCGTCAACCTGAAATTGGACATCGATTTCGGCATCAGCACCGCTGCGACTGGGATATTACCAGGAGCGAATCATCATTTGCCTCTATCGTTGTTGAACAAAGGAGGCTTAGCGACCGGGGTTAGGATCCCGTCGGCTAAGGCTTTTGACTTCATGAGCCGTAAGGGTCTCGTGAAGGTATTTCTCCCTACAAGTCGGGGGGATCTTGTAAGTGTATTTACTCCTTAGGAACCGTGAGGGTTCCTAAGTGTTTTGTTCTCCTGTAAGTCGTAAGGATCATACAGGAAGGTTTTCTCCTCATAAATCGAGGGGATTTATAAGGGTTGTTTACCATACGAACGTATTCCCAGTCATGGGTGGACCTTGGTTAGGGAAACGTTTATTCGCGCCCGTGGATTGTATACAAGGGTCGATATTGAACCACTTGTAGGGCAATATTGGAAGTTTGCGGGGGTTTGCTTAAGCACAGGTTTAGGTCTCTGTGACTTAAGACTTTCAAATCCTATGAGCCGTGAGGGTCCCATAAGAGAGCTCTCCTTACGAGTCGTGAGGATCTCGTAAGCGTATTTTCTCCTTAGGAATCGTGAGGATTCCTAAGTGTGCTGCTCCTTTGTGAGTCGTAAGGATCTCACGCAGGTGGTTTCTCCTTACAAGGTCGAGAGGACCCTATAAGTGCTCTTAACGAGGTTGCGCCCTTTCAGGTTTTCACAAACACTCGCCGGTAGTCCTGCTGTTTTTATTCACGGAGCCCTTTCGGGTTTTCATCCGCGCCCATTTTGCTTATGGACATACCGTTTTTTTTATTTTTATTTTTATTATCATTTTATATATATATTTTTTTATTTTTTATTCGTCTCGTCAGCCCAAGGATGCTGCAGTATTAGTTTAAAGACGTTTCGGTCTGCTATTAGTTTAAGGACATTTCGGTCCATTACTAAGAGGGTTGGCTACTACTTATAAAGCCTGAGCCTAGGAAGATAGCGAGCGGACATAGTCGTCGTCATCTACCATTGACCTAGGCTGTGGCTCATTAAGCGTAGTATTTCTTCAGGAAGCGTCCGTTTATTGGCCTGAAAGGCCTTTCACCGTGCATGTCCATAAGTAGATAGGCCCCACCTTGGTAGACCTTATCAATGATATACGGTCCTTCATAGTTTGGCTCAAACTTTCCCCGCTTGGCGCGATTGGGGATCATGGGCCTTTTGACCACTAGCACGAGTTCGCCTTGGTGGAATGTCCTCGGGCGGCTCAATCTTTCATATGAGCGCGTCATCTTTGCTTTATAGGCTTCCAGATTTTGTTGTGCTAGAAGCCGGATTTCATCAAGGGCGTCAAGCTCTTCAAACCGAAGGTGAGCGTTTTCTTCGTCTGTCAGCTCGTAGTGGACCGCCACTCGTAGAGAGGGTAACTCTATCTCGAGAGGGAGTACTGCTTCCGTCCCAAATACCAACGCGTATGGCGTTGTGTTTGTGGCCGTTTTAAACGTAGTCCGATACGCCCAAAGAGCCTCTTGCAATCTTTCGTGCCAATCTCTCTTATTTCGTGACACTGTTTTCTTTATGATCTTCGTCAAGGTCTTGTTGAAGGCCTCGGCTAGACCGTTAGCTCGCGGATTATAAACTGAGGAATATCTCCAGTCTATATTGTGCTGCTGTGCGAAGCGGCTAATTTTATGACTTCGGTAGGCGGGCCCATTATCAGAGATGATCCTTCTCGGGGTTCCAAACCGGTATATGACATGCGTTTTGAAGAAATGGAGGATATTCTCCGTCTTCACTTCCCTTAACGGTACCGCCTCTGCCCATTTGGAGAAGTAATCAGTCGTCGCCAAGATGAAACGATGTCCCTTTGACGATGCTGGTTCGATGGGACCGACTATGTCAGTTCCCCACATTTCGAATGGCCAACTAGCCATTGTCGGATGTAGTGGATTGGGATGCTGATGGATGAAGTCCCCATGAATTTGGCATGAATGACATTGCTTCGCATATTCGAGGCAATCCTGCATCATCGTGGGCCAGTAGTAGCCTATCCGCTTTATCTTCAACTTCATCTTAGGGCCTGCTTGGTGGGAACCGCAGAGTCCGTCGTGAACTTCTTGGACGACCCTTCTCGCTTCGTCAGGTCCTAAGCATCTCAACCACAGAGAGTCGAATGACCTCTTGTATAGAGTATCATTGACGAAGGCGAAAGACAGAGCTCGTTTCATGAGCTGATGTCTTGTGGACGCCTCTTCAGGTATTCGGTGGAACTTGAAGTAATCTATGAAAACTTCTCTCCAATCCTCGATATTTTCCCTGTCTTTTATTTGCAAGGTTGTCTCCTCTTTCGCTCCTTTTTCTTCAGACGATTTCGGAGATATTTCTGTTGGGGTGAGCACTCGACGGCTTTGTATCACGATTCTAACGTCATCGAGGTTCTCGTCAGCCAATTCTTTAGCAAGTTTGGCCAGTGCGTCCGCCTTGCTGTTTTCCGCGCGCGGTATACTTTCCAAAGTGTAAGAGGGAATTTGGGTTAACAGTTGCTGCACTTTTTCACCGTATTTTACCAATTCCGGTTTGCACGTTTGGTAGTCGCCGTTTATTTGACTAACGACCAGTTGGGAATCGCCGTATATGAGGAGATCTTCAATTCCCATGTCAATGGCGATCTCGAGGCCTGCTATCAGAGCTTCGTATTCGGCTTCATTGTTCGTTCTCGGCTCCGTTAGGGAGAATGCGTAGCGCATTATCCCTCCTTGTGGAGTTACAAAGATGAGTCCTACCCCCGATTTAATTATGGGGGTACTTTGTTTACGTTTCTTCATGGAAGATGCTCCATCGAAATAAAGCTCCCATCGGATATTATCACCGTCGATCGCATCGAACACATGTTCGTCTGGAAGATCGCAATTCAGAGGAGAATCGGCGGGTATCGGATGCTCAGCGAGGAAGTCGGCGATGGCCTGGCCTTTCATTGCCTTGAGGGGTTGATACGTTATCGAGAATTCCATCAAGAGCAGGGCCCATTTAGCTAGTCTTCCCGTCAATATGGCTTTTGACATTAGGTATTTAAGAGGGTCCACTTTTGAAATAAGACGGACCTCGTGCGCCAACGCATAGTGCCTAAGCTTTGTTATTGCGAAGATCAACGCCAGGCAGTGTTTTTCAATGGGAGAGTAGTTGCTTTCTGCCCCCAGCAGGACTCGACTCAAGTAGTAGAGCGCTCTTTCTTTCCCTTGATCGTTCTCTTGTGCCCATAATGCGCCTAAGGAACCTTCGAGGGCGGTAGTATAGAGAATAAGAGGCTTCCCCTTAACCGGAGCAGCCAAAACCGGCGGGTTCTGCAGGTATTGCTTGATTTCATCCAGTGCGCCTTGGCATTTTTGATCCCAAACGAATGGGGTTCCCTTCTTCATCACGTGGCTGTAAGGACGGCACTTTCCTGAAAGGTTGGCTATGAATCGCCGTATATACGCGAGTTTCCCTTGGAGAGACCGCAATTGTTTGAGAGTCCTCGGCGGAGGCATTTCCATGATCGCTTTGATCTTTGACGGATCTATTTCAATACCTCGGTGCCGAACGACGAATCCCAGGAATTTGCCCGAGGAAACCCCGAACGCACATTTAAGAGGATTCATCTTCAAGTTGTATTGCCGAAGTCGTTGAAATACAGTCTTCAGATGCTCGAGATGTTCCTCGTATGATTTGCTTTTGACCACGAGATCGTCGATATAGCATTCGACGATTTCGTGTATAAGGTCGTCGAAGATCTTCGTCATGGCCCTCTGATAAGTGGCGCCGGCGTTCTTCAAACTGAAGGGCATCACTTTATAACAAAAGATACCAAGCGGAGTCCTGAAGGCCGTGTGCTTCTGATCTTCAGGGTGCATTTTTATTTGATTATACCCCGATGAGCCGTCCATGAAGGAGAAAACCTCATGAGTGGATGTGTTGTCTATCATCAGCTCGGTGACTGGTACCGGGAAATCATCTTTTGGGCAGGCTTTATTGAGATCCCGGAAGTCTACGCATATGCGCACTGTCCCATTTTTCTTCATCACTGGGACAATGTTGGCGATCCATTCAGGGTATTGGACTTCTTGGATGAAGCCTGAATCTATCAGCTTTTTGACTTCGGCGTTGATGCTCATCTCAAGCTCGAGTCGCATTCTTCTCGGCGCTTGTTTGACTGGCTTGATGTCCGGGGATATCGCCAATTTATGCACAGCGATTTCTAGATCTAGTCCCGGCATTTCGGAATAGTTCCACGCGAAGCAATCTTTGTGCTGTAGAAGCACATCCTTTAACGCAGCCACCCTTTCTTCAGATAGCAGTTCGCTGATGAATGTCGGTCGCGGGTCATTTTCCGTCCCCAACTCAATTTTCTTGAGATTATCTGCAGTGGTATGGATTCCATCTTCCAGTTCTTTCAGAGCTGGGGGAAATTCTGAGATTACCTCATCGCTGCCGCTTTCAAAGCACCAAGGGAGGTTATTCATGTCCTCGGACCCTTCTTTTAATATTGTTATCACATGGCAGGTGCAAACTTTCTGCCAATCCCAATGCGGAGTTGGTTTTATTTTTGTCTTTTCGGGTTCGTGCTTTTGCGGCGGCGCTACCCTCCAACTGTCAGACAACGCGAATTTGCCAAGCTGATATTGGTCCTCAACCCAATTCTTAAAGGTGAAGCAATCTTCAAGCGGATGCCCTACTACTCGATGGTAAAAGCAATACTTTGGGTTGGAGACTTCGCCTGTTTGTTCAGGGTGTTTAGACTCTGGCAACGTAAGCATTTGATGTCTTAGAGCGAGATCGAATATTTTCCTTGTTTTGTTCCGAGGAAAAGAGTATGCTCGACCCATTTTCTTCCCGAGGGCTAAGTCAATAACGCTCGATTCTCGGATGCGCGGCTTCTTAGCTCTGCTTTGTAGTTGTCGAGCGCCTCTCTTGCATTTCGACTTGTTTTTGTTCTCGCGTTGAACCTTTTTTGTAACAGGTTGACAAAGAGCGACATCTTCGTTCTTTACTGCCTGTTGGAGGAGGCGCTGTGTCTTAGCTTTCTCATAGATTGCCATTTCACGATCGTGATCATCTCGGGCTTTTTGACTCGCATCCCTTGTAAGTTTGCTCATTTGGTCTTCAGACGATGGGTTGGGAGGTCTTGCATCAGGAACTTTCGCTGATTCAGGATTAGCGTCTTCCCATTGAGCGTCCGCCTCTTCATCGAAGTCATACATGGCATAACAGCTGTTTATTAGCTCCCATTTCCTTGAGCGAACATACCCGAGCCCTTTTGTTTCCGTTCTCCCGTTAGGCAGTTTGCATTGAGTCCCAGGAACATTCCAGACCTTGTCATAGAATTTGGCTTTTCTAGCGGTCTGTGTGAAGGACCTCCCCTGGCGTTTCAGCAGTTTCTTCAAACCTTCGGTATAATACCGGGGAAGACGGATAGGCTGAAGCCTGTCGAGCGTGGGATCCGCGCCATGCCAAACTTCTTTTTCTACTTTGTTCTCTTCAGAACGGTAGAATAAGATTGCCTTCTCGCCCCTTCGTCCGGGAGGGATATAGAATGTCTGCAATTCTTCTACGCTGTTGGTGTTGAGTGCATCCAGTTCTTTGTAATGTTCAAGCGGCACCATGGTTATCTGCAGACTTCGTTCTTCATCAGCGGAGATCTGTATCGAAGGCCGAGCAGGGAATACAGCATGAACTTCATCCTCTGAATCACTACCGAAGATCAACGAAGGGACGGATGGTCCTGGCCTGGTAGATTGGGATGGACCTGAATAAATTATATCCTCCTCCTCGGTGTCACTGCCGAAGACAGGGATGGTGGCCTTAGTTTTGTTCTCCGGTTTGTGACATCTTTCCGTGTCTTCGAAACTCGGCAAGAAGTATTTGGCATCTTCATACTTGCGAACTTCGTTCACGGAAAACGGATTCAACTCTCCGGCCACAGTGTACTCGAGGCCATCCCTGGAATACTTCATGCACTGATGCTGTGTAGAAGGGATGATATTGTACTCGTGTAGCCATGGTCGGCCGAGCAGAGCATTATAGCACGTCTTGGCATCTATAACATGGAATTTGATGTCTGTGACGAGCAACCCGAAGCGTAACGTCAATATCACAGATCCGAGAGTCTTTGAGGATTGAGAGTCGAAACCGGAGATAGTGATCTTGTCTCGGGCGAGGTGTTGGACACTCATGCAAATCTCCTTTAACACTCGTACATTGAGTAAATTGACGGACGATCCGTTATCGACCAAGATTTTACCTATCTTTATGTCATGGCAGTATCCTGAGACATAAAGAGGGCGATTGTGTTCACACGTCCCGAGAAGAAGGTCCTCATCACTAAAAGCAACGTCGGCTGTATGCACTTCTTCCAATTCGTCTTTCATCTTTTCTTCTGCCAAGAAGGATTGGAACTGGTCCGGATCTTGTAGCGCCTTAATCAAAGAGTCTCTCGCCTCTTTTGATAGCAACAAGGCATCGAGGATGCTAAGTTGTGAGGGTAGCTTCCTCAGATGCGCTAAGACATTGTAATCCACCTTACTCCTCTTTGGCGGATTTTTGGTGGTTAACTCTTCCGCGACTTGGTCATCTAAAGTGATGTCTTCAGAGACCTTCTCTTTCCCTTTATCTTTTCTATTCGATGGTCCGAGGTTCTTTTCAGGCAGTGTCCGATTCCGCAACTGTATATTTTCGCAAGACTTCGGGTCTTCTTCTTTTCCCGAAGTTGATTCTTTAAAGAGAGGGGCAATCTCCAGTTCCTCATCAGAGTCGCTCCCAAATGTGGGCACTTGTGACCTGGTAGTGTTAACCATGTGACAGTTGCCGGCAGTTCTTTCAAGCACTTTGGTCTTGTTTCTTTGCTCCCGACGAACCTTGCGCTTTTCCCGTTTAAAGCGTTGTTGATTAGCGACGTATCCTTGCCACCATTTATCGAACGCTTTGCATTCTTGGGTAGAATGTGAGACCTTCTGATGATATAAGCAATAAGAGGGATGCATTTCTGCCACGCTAGTAACTTTTTCTTCTGAGAGTGGTAGCTTCATGCCCATCGATATGGCCTTGGCGAACTTCTTTTTTATCTTAAATTGGCTTTTGTCAACGGTGGAGGTATTTTGCTCCAGTGGGATCATCTCAGCTCCTCCCTCAAGTCGCTGGCGCTTGGCCGTTTCGAATATCGCCATCTCACGTTCTTGATCAGCTTTACTTTTCAATCGAGCTTCACTAAGAAACGCGTCAATCATTTCTATTGATAATTCCGGAACCCTTGACTCAGTGTTTGCCCCCGGCGTTTTGGTGCCGGAAGTCCCTTCATCGTTCGAGGTCGAGTGAGAGATCATATGACAGCTTGCCACATACCCGTCGGATTCATCCGATGAAGTTTCTTCCTTATCTTCTTTTTGAAAGACGTGATCAAGGAAATCTTGGAGCGTAATGGGAGTCCACGCCTTTTGGTTATACTCATCCAGCGCGTCGATCTGCTTTTGTAAGTCCGTCCGCTTGTCGCTAGGCTTCGCGGGCTTCTTAGATTTCTTCTTCTTATTTTTCGAAGATTTTGACGGCTGATTATGAACGCTTGAACTACCGCCGTCGGTCTTCGGAGTCGGACGTGGTTTCAACATCCCCTCAATAACCTGCGGCTCCAAGGGGTTCTTCCACTTGACCGCTGGGCAGGTCTGAAGATCATTTAGCATTCTTCTCGTTTTGGCCGATAATACAACCTCCCAGGGAGCTTCTTCAATGACGGAGCATGTTGCCCCCGGCGTATTCGTCCCCTTATAGGTGTGGGGTTGCGGAGGATTCACCTTCCATTTGTCAGATAGCGCAAACTTGCCCTGACGGTACTGGTTTTCGAGCCAATTTTTGAACACGTAACAGTCTTCGATTGGATGTCCTAGCACTCGATGGTAAGGGCAATAATTAGGCTCGTTAACGTCACTTGGTTGTGACGGACGCTTTGGATCCGGCAGATTTATGAGCCTATTGCGCAATGCCAACTCAAATAACCTCCTTGTTTTATCACGGGGGAAGGAGTAAGCACGTCCCATCCTGTCCTCAAGGGGTACGTATGGGCGTGTATTATTCGGACGAGCAACCGGCTTCGAGTCGTTCGGTTGCTGTTGGGCATTAGCGACGATGATAGCTTTTCCTTTTCCTTTATCGTTTCGAGAGTCCGGCTTCGGGAGAGGGGGTTTATGGCCCATTTGGTCCATCTGCGCCAATTTGTCGATCAAAGCCTGGAAAGAAGTAGGCTTGAAGAACATCATGAACTGCGAAATGGTCGCTTGTGGATCAAGGGTTCCAACAAACATTCCCACCGCAGGGGCTTCTTCTATACGCTGTTCACATTTAGACCATAAATTACGCCACCGTATAGCGTACTGGACCCACGTCTCGCCGGGCTTTACCCTGGCGTTAATCAGCGCCGTCATTGGAGTACGTTCGCTGGCACTTGCAAAGCGTTGGGTGAAGAGCAGCTCCATCTCTGCGAAGGTTTTAATGGAGTCGTTGGGGAGCTCGGAATACCACTCGAAAGCCGTATCTGATAAGCTTCCAACAAACTGGCGCAGCAAGAGCTTGTCGTCGCCTCCAGTGTTACCACAAAGCGCCCTGAATTGGGCAACATGTTGATGGGGATTGCCGGTCCCCTTGTAGACATGAAACTTTGGAATTGTGTAACCTGGCGGGTACTTGATTTGGTCATACCAGCCCGGATATGGCCGCCCCGTCTTTACAACGTGGCCGGCTGCTTCGGCCGCGTGATGAACTTTTATCTGCTGGGCTATATATTCGTCCAGATCTGTTTTAGAGATTGTGTCTTCTTTAGCCGTCGATAGAACGGGCTGAGGGTTTGATGTTTCTCCCCTATCATCCCCAAGGACGATCGGGGGTTCTTCAGTCGGGGATTCTGGTTGTATCATCATCCCTATCATATCCTGGAAGAGAAGGCCCATGCGCTGTATATTGGCTGCTTGTTCAGCAGCCTCTTGGTCTCTTTTTTCAAGAATTTGGCGAAGGAACTCGGCGTCGGTCTCTTCTTCTTGACGTTCATCTAAGGACGTCTCAGGATTCTCTTTTGGCCCCGTGAGTGCAGCCATGGTAGTCATCATCTCCTGGAGCTTTTGTTGCTGCTCCTGAGACTTGGTCACTGACCGGGTAAGCGGTCGGTGACCCATAGAAGTACGACTTTCTTCTTTCCCCGAAGCCATATAGACTGTATGAACTGTGATGCCCCCTGACTTGGGGCGTTTAGGTTCACCGTTCTTAGACTTTGTCAGCGTCATGGGAGCTTTTTCTGGCCTCTTCCTCTTATGGGCCTTTGAGGTTGAAGGAGCCGCTGAATTGGGCATCCTAGCATTTGTTGCCCCCTGTTGTTTGGCGGGGCGATTTTTGTCTTTTTCCCCTCTTGCTCTGTTCCGGTGACGGAAGTGATCTGAGTCAATCACGGAGTCTTGAACCTTCCGCCAAACTTTATAAACTTTTGCTGACAGCCGTTGAGGGGGCTGTTCCTGTTTCATCTCAGGAGCTTTTTCCATGGGTGGAGGAGACCTTTTTAACGTGGCCACCGGGGAGTTCTTTCTCACTTTCCTCAGCATTTCAAAGCTGTTCCCAGTTGGAACAGCAGCATTGACTTCCACCACTGGAGCAGGTGGGGTTAGCCCTGAGGGGGAGTTGCCCCCTGCTTTCCTTACTCTCTGCCAATGGCGACGTCGCGCGCGGCGAGCCGCCGGGATTGGCTCGGAGATTGAGGTGGTTTCTTGTTGCCCCCTGTTTGAGCGTGGGGTAACTGTTGATGTCAGCCTATCGAAGACTGATGCCTTCTGACCAGCTGGAGGAGGAGTAGGAGCCGTCAATCTCGTGAAGACTGACTCTCTGATAGGAGAAGCCGCTTTAACGACTTCCAAAGCAGCTGCCGTTGCCCTCTTTGGGACAGCCACCTTATAGTTCTGACCCAGCCTGGTGAAAACGGAGGCTGTTGGTCTAGTAGCAGGCGACCCGCTGACAGGGGTCGGAGTAGCAGTAAGCCGGTCGAACACCGACTTCTTGTTTGCTTCCAGTGTGGGTATCGGTGCCGAGAAGCTTGCAGGTAGGACCATGGTCCCGAAGAACAAGCCGGTGGTGGCCTGAGTCAACTGGCCTACCGGCAGTGTCAGGAAGGAAGCCGCCTGGGGCCCATATGCTACACCTCTAGGTGAGGTGGAGCGTCCGTTGCAGTTGCACTTCGAGCAGTTGGTGGAGTTGGTGGCCATTGAATGCTTGAGTTCTGCACCAAACAAAAGACCAAATCTTAGCAACTTGAAATCCGAAGGCAATCATTTAACAAACCGCGATTGGTTCGCGAAGACGACACACGAAGTGTGGAGTGGAAAGAGGAAGAGGTCCCACCGGGCGTGCCAGAATCTGTTTCCCTCCGAAAGACGGCCGCACAGGACTGCTGAAGTCCTGGCGCTGAGGTTCGGGGCAGATGCTATTTGGTTTTATCCGTCTATCTCTCCAAAGATACCAAGTTGATTTATGGCACTTTGTATCGGAGGTTTAGACGGATGCGGCCGATGTAGCAGACTTCGTCAGATTCCCCCTCAGGGTGAGGGGTTTTTTATTGTGGGGACGCTCTTCCCTGCAGGCGCAAGCCCCTGCAGTTAATTACGCTACCGCGTCGCGGTAACAACTTTCTCCTTCTCCAGAATTTCACTTCGTGTCGTGTGTGTTTGTTTTGTTTGTGGTTGCCCGTGGATTGTATACGGAGACCGAGTAATGCCGTCGCCCGTAGGACGTGGATTAGTCCAAATCCGTATTTACTTAGATTTGGGTTTGGTGTTTTTAGTTTAAGGATACATTAGTCGCGTTGCGACTAAGATCGACTTAAACGTTCGTTAAGGATACGTTAGTCTTGTTTTAGACTAAGATCAACTTAACATCATGATTGATTTAATTATCCGGCCGTCGGGACTCGTCACCTCTCTGACGTCGTTGAGGGATTACAACGACAGGCGTCTGAGGAGTTCAGAGATGTACCCTTGAACCAAAGTTAATTTGGAGTTTTATCGTTTATTTAAATACCTAAGGACACGTTAACCGTATTTGGGGTTAAGATCAACTTAGACGGGACCGTTTAGATCTAACAAAAGAGCGTTTGGGCTCTATTGTGCCAGTTTAGGGACATGGCGGTCCATCGCCAGTTTTAGGGACTTGGTGGTCCAATATTAGTTTAGGGACGTTCCGGTCCGTCGCCAGTTTAAGGACGTAGTGGTCCATCGCCAGTTTTAGGGACGTGGTGGTCCATTATTAGTTTAGGGACGTTTCGGTCCGATATTAGTTTAGGGACGTTTCGGTCCGATGTTATTTTATGGACGTTTCGGTCCGATGTTAGTTTAGGGACGTTTCGGTCCACTGTTAGTTTAGGGACGTTTCGGTCCACTGTTAGTTTAGGGACGTTTCGGTCCACTGTTAGTTTAGGGACGTTTCGGTCCATAGCGATGTGCGGTCGATGGGACCCGTCACCTCTTTGACGTCGTTGAGGAATTACAACGACGAATGTCAAAGGAGTTCGGAGATGTACCCTCGAACCGGATGTAAGTTGATTTAGGAGAGCCATTTTGCTCAGTCAATTTAATTTAAGGACTTATGGCCACGCTTGGGCTAAGTCCAGTTCAACATCTTTATTAAGTAATGCATTGCATTTAGGCTCCGCAGAGCATCACTTTATTCTGAGCTCTGCTCATTTATGAATGATGCAATGCATTTGTTTTGATTTGGGCTCTGCCTCTTGTAAAATGCATAGCATTCTGGAGATTCTGTTTGGGCTTTTGCCCATTTATAGATGATGCAAAGCATCTGTTTTAATTTGGGCTCTGCCCCTTAAAATAATGCATTTGCGCTTCATTGAGCCTGTTAGGCCTTCTCTTAATTGGGCTTAGCCTTTTTTAACGCATCTGCGTTTTGCGCTGAGCAATGAGCGCAAGTCCATACGGTGACGACACGTGTCATGCTCTGATGAGTGCAAGCGCACTAGCGCAGCGCGTTGCGCTGTTGCGCGGCGCAATTGCGCTGCTGACACGTGGCGCGCTCTCAGCGAGTTGCGCTAATTCCAGAGAGCAAAGCTCTATCTTAAGAGCGCTTAGCGCAAATGGTTTTATAGCCGACACGTGGCGCTCTCTTAAGAGCGCAACGGCGCAAATTGGAAGTGCAAAGCACTAAGAATCTTTTAGATTCAAGAAAGGAAGTGCAAAGCACTGTTTAATTTCTTCGTCTAAATTGGATCAAAGAAAAATAAATTTTTCTTTATTCGAAGAACCAGAGGTTCTTAAAAGTGCAAAGCACTATTCTTTTATTATTTTATTATTTTTGTTGTTTTTACAGAACCGAAGGTTCACAAGAAGTGCAAAGCACTTTTTTTTTATAAAGATCATTGATCTTATTTTTAGATCAATGATCTATTAGAAGGCCCCCCCTTTTTTCTACCTCATGAAGGTTCTTTACCTTTTTCTTCTCGGAGTTTTCTCTGTTTTAGGGTTCTTGATTTTTCGAGAAAATTCTTCCTCTCCTTTGAATGAGGTCTGGGGTCCTATTTATAGTGCCCCATAAATTTGTTGAATTTGTTAACGGGATCTTTCTTGAATGATTTTTGGGAGTTTTCCCACCGTTGGATCTTTGATCCAGAAGCCGAAGAAAGTCTTCTAGTTCTGGAAAGAACAGAAAAGATTTCATGAAATCTTAATTCAGTTTGGCGCTGATACCCCAGCGCATGACACGTGTCGCGCAGCGCAGAGCGCAGCGCAAGTGCGCTGATACGTGTCGCACAGCGCAGAGCGCAGCGCAACTGCGCTAGCGCATCTGCGCTGACACGTGTCGCGCATCGCAGAGCGCAGCGCAACTGCGCTAGCGCATCTGCGCTGACACGTGTCACTTAGCGCAGAGCGCAGTGCAGCTGAAGCGTTGCTTCCTTTAAACAGAGCTTTGCTCTGATTGGGCGCGCCTTCTTGGGCGCTGCGCGCGGGATTTGAAGCTCTGCTTCAAAGATTTGAATTTTGAATTCAAACAGAGCTTTGCTCTGATTGGGCGAAACATCTATCATATTATTTCATTTCCTATTCATCACAAAAGGTTTAACAACATTGTTCATCTTCTTCCTTCAATTTTTTCATGAAAAAGCTTACTTGTTTTTCAAAAGGTGATGAATAATTGTGAGAAAAATATAAATAAAGAGAGCAAAAATCCTACTTCATCATCCTCATCTTCCCTTGCCATTTAGATGAGGGTGTTCACATCATTTCATGAGTGTTAGCTTGTGTTAAAGAAACTTCAAGGTAGATCATCTTAGTATCGAAGATCGGAAGCAAAGGTTGCGTCTTTCTCTTCGTGGAACCTCTCGAGAGTCCGGATCCCGATGATCACAGCGAAGGGACCACAACACGGAGCATATGAAGTGAAGGACCGGATCTACAAAGGTTGTAATCCCTCTCACTTAGTGTTAAAGTGTTTAGCATGCTTGTTTTCGCCTAATCTCTAGTTTAAAGTTCCGTATTCGGGTTGTTCGGCACGTCTAAATTTTTATTCGGGCATGATTGATGCCTCGTAGACCCTTGTACGCTTGCCCAGCAACCCTACAGTGGTATCAGAGCTACTAGGCATTGGATGTCGACCTATGGGGGGTTCTCACTGTGTGACAGTGTGGCGAAGCATAGGCTCTTACCCCCAGGGTGTCCCGAGACCGGAAGGTGTTCCGGCGGGTTGTAGTCCTCGCGAGGGGGCATGCGTAAAAAGTAGCGGCTGAGGAACCCGTTGGTGCCACGGCGACCCCATTGGATGGGGTGGCTGCCTGACCTACAGTGGTATCAGAGCCAAGCTAGAGCTTTAGGCGAAGTCTAGACGGAGTTTGAAGTCCGATCGAACCCGAAACTCCGAATCCAAATTGCTCTCTGTCCTTTTTTGAAAATTGTGGATTTTTCCAAATTAAAAATGCTTAAAAAATTCAGCAGGGAATTCTAAGAATTACGGTACAAATTTTTTTTGATGAACAGTAAAAAGCGCGGCGGAACCGCGGCAGAAGCATGCCTTCTGCGGCGGTTCCGCGGCGTAATGGTGACGTCATCAACTCCTTTTTGCACAGTAACTTCTTTTATTCAGTGCTGAGTTTTCTGGGAATTTTTAATGTTTATTCTACAGTTGAGTTTTCTGGGGTTGTTTTGGGGATTCGATGTTTTGATCGGAGTATCAGATTTTGTCTATGTGGTTTTCCGGATAACTTTTAGAAACTGTTAAAAAATTCGAACGGATATCAATAACTCACTTTTTCCCCTGTCGGAAAATTTTTCAAAAGTTGGATTTTTCCTCGTGTTTAAGAATGTTCTAAGTCGTGCAAGTAACTCGATGGACCCTCTAGAAGACAACAAACCTTAACTCGATTATGTGACCGTCTTGAACTGCCCTTTGAACCTTAGGGTTTGGGGCAGTACGGCGTGCCACATGTGAGGCGTTGGCTTGACCCTTCTACGGCTGGACCATTGGTACTGTGGCATGTGATGGACGTTTTTAAACTGATTTCAAGTGTTGAGATATATTGGGGAAATCTTGGGTGCTTGATAATTCGATCGGAAAGTTTAACTTTTTCTATTTATCTGGAATGTGATACAATAATTGGAATCCACAGGTAGTTATGTGATAACTAATTTGAATATTATAAACATAGCAGTTTAGTCTCAGATGATCGGTTGCCACGGAATTTTGATGTGATCAAAAGTCCGTCGCAATCATGTAGGGTACGCGGATACTCGTCGGGTAAACTTAATAGACAGCCTCACTCCATAGCCCCGACCAAGTGACTGTAGGAGAACCCCGTCGCCGAAAGTATCCGTTCGGTTCCTCCCGGTAGCGGTGTTCCGCCTTGGTGCACTTCGTCGACGGTATCGGGGGTGCGGCCGTCTACTAAAGTTTGCGACGAGCATTCGATCAGGACGTCGGGAATCTTGTTGAATTGCCCGACTTGATATTGAAAAGAGTTTTCGATAATGAGACTAAAATGCGGGGTTTATAATGGTTAGGCATGTGATGTCTAAGGAATTCATTTGGTTAGGCATGCGATGTCTAAAAAGGTTGCAGATTCCAACTGTTGTAGTTTTACACTTTCTTTTCTGTGACCGTAAGCGTAGTATGTGGTGTATCGCCGGCTTCGTTGCTATACATCAACGACAATCGGGATACGCATACTTGCTTACGTTGATGATATGAGATATTATGTGTTGCTGTGATATGTTGTATTGGATCGTCGCGTTTTGAATAGCCGGGGGTTTTATGTGAGATGAGAGTTTTTCTTTTTCATTCATGTAAAATTCATTTGTATGTAATATTCTTTTATTGGGGCACTTCCAGGTAGCGGAAGATGTCACCGTTGTATATTATTTACTTTTCCGCATTAGGTAGACCCAAGGAGGGGAGCACAAGTAACCGGGTTCTAGGGTCCAGTGGGAGACCATCTCGAGGAGTCGAGACCGGGTCTCCTAACCCTAGAATTGGCAGTGTTACTTTCCGCTCTCGTAGGGGTCTAGGGATGTGGGTTTGGCTATTCATCGCGACCGTTGAATCCGTGTTTTATACAGGCTCGTATTGAAAACACGGACGTCCTAGTATATCCAATATTTCATATATGTTTCTTCTGCTGCAATGTTCTGTGATGAGATCATATTACTGCCTGAGACGAATGTTTATATTATATATATGAGATATATGTTATATTGCAGATTTCGTTTCAAAAAGAGATGCTTGTGAAGCATAATAAAATGGGACTTCATTAATGAGATTAATGAACTAAAAGAAACCTAAGATGTTGTAGAAACTTGTTTAATAAAAACTGGTAGCTACAGTTCTTGCTTTGCATAGCGGTGTTCCTTGTAGAACATCCGGCACCTTATTCGATAAGGAAAGGACCGAGATCCCTTCACCGGGAGTGACTCCTTTAGCAATAACTGGCAGATGCTACAAACTCGGTTTGTCTTTTGATTGCTTTTATAGTTCTTGCTTTGCACAGCGGTATATATGATATATCCTGCACCTTATTCGATGAGGAAAGGGCCGACGATCCCTTCACCGGGAGTGACCCCTTTAGCAAAACTAGAAAAGCCTAAAAAACACTCCATTTAAAATCACTCGATTCTACAACGATATAAAGTTCATTACGCAAAAGGTTTTCTTAAAAACCTGTCGTAGCCCTCCGTCATTTCAGATAAGTAATAGTTAGTATTCGTGCTGCGTTTGTTGACTCAGTCAAGGCGTAGTGTGCGGTAGTTGATTAGTGCTTATCTGCAAAGCATATGATGCGATTGGATTAGGGTAGTCGTGCGGCCTTGTTGACTCAGTCAAGGGTCGTGCGGGTGGGTTTAATTCAATCGGGAAATGACGGGTTGAACTTTACTTGCGGTCTATGGTTTGTTGACTCAGTCAAGGTGATAGATTGCTTGGGGCAAAATATTATTGGGAATTTCAAGTGTTGAAATTTGCAATGAGATTGCATACCTTCTATAAGATAGTTGGATCCCGATTCCCGCTGCAAGTAAGAGTTACTCCTGGGAGAGTTTTACACATTACAATTAGCCGATCAAGTAGGTGTCTAGAAAGGTGTTAACGGGGTTACGCCTCTATGAAAATGAGATTTACTTTAATTAGGTTCGTGCGAAAGCACGGGGGACCTCCCTCAAAGTACCGACACTGGCCTGGCTGAAAGATTGGCGAACTTGTAGCGTGTAATTAATCCCGGCTAGTCTTTCCTTTTAGGGTTTGAAGGAAGATTTGATTAATACAGTGGGAGACATCCTGATTAGATATATTAGATAACCAATCTAATCTTGCAAGAGCATACGCTGAGTGTTTTCTTCTCTCTCTCCAGATAGCGACCATATCACGCCTTAATCAAGATAATAATACGGATATATTGACTGAACCCGCTTGTTATACTGAGCTGGGGAACGTTGGTCCCGCTCCAACTTATAATTGTTATAGGATAGAGCAGGAAATTGGGGAATAGCAGATTTCCCGTGCCGCCCAAACGAAGAAAGTGCATGTTGATGCATCATCTTCGGGTGTGTTCATTACACAGAACTGTTTCTCAGTATCCTTTACGTCTTGGGTATGTGATACCGAATCAGGATCCCGCATATGTAATCTGTTACATGGGCTACAGATAGGTAAAGAACTGAGAACGGGTGATAAGTTTCATGAGACAGAAAACGGTGCAAGTGTTGCAGCCAAGTCTGTTGGTCACTATCACCCTGTATTACTAGAATGCATTGATTTTGAACAAATGTTATTAGATACCGTACCTGATATACAAAATCATATCAGTCTCTTTATTAGTAAAGAAAGGATAAAATTTTGTATTGTTGGATAATGTTTTGAACATTTCCTATATCAAGAGTTGATCAGTTCAGGCACGTTATCTAAAAGCATTGACGTTCTAAATCAAACTACAGTTCTTAGTATAAGGAACATACACAAGAGGAAGAGTTCAGATATGAATGAATCCTTCTTGAGGTATTGTAGACTAGGTCATATCAATGCGACCCGACTGGCTGAAGTTTCATATAGATGCATATTTAAATTAGTTTGAATTTACATCTTGTGAAACTTGCCGGTCATGTCACAAAGATAAGATGATCACAGCTCTGTTTATTGGAAACAGAGAAAGAGTTAGTGAACTTTTGGGATTGATACATGCTGATGTATGAAAGTCCCCTGTCTACATATGCCTAGATCGGTTCTTTGTACTTCATTACATTCTCTGATAATCTCTCAAGATTCAGACATATGTTCCTGCTGAAACACAAGTCCGAAGCTTTTGAGATATTCACAGAATATAAGTTAGAAGTAGAGAACCAAAATACGGGTATAAGTATTATGTCCTTTGATGAGATCAAGGAGGAGAATACTTGAGCATGGAATTCCTGGACTATTCTAAAGGAGAATGAGATTCTCTCTCAGCATTACTCTTCCGTATACACCATGGCATGATGGTATATCGGGGCGGAGCAAACTCACCCTATTAGATATGGTGTGCTCTATGATGAGTACTACTGAGTTTCCTATTTCCTTTTGGGAGTTATGCACTTGAGAAGCTGCATACCTATTGAATAGGGTTCAAATCAAATCTGTTGCCTACCACTTCATATGTGATATGGAAAGGGAAGAGCCTATATCTTAAGCTTGTTAAGATTTGGGGTTGTCCGGCCTATGTCTAAAAGCAAAATCCGGACAAGCTCGAGGCAAGGTCTGTTATGTAGAACTGGAAATGTTCCAGCTATACAAAATGCAGCTGCTGATTTGGTAGAACCAAAGGATTCAATAGTTTCTAACGAACCTCAGCCTCTCCGCCAATCTAGTAGGGTTCCTCACCCACCTGAGAGATACTTTGGTTTCTCTATGACAGTGGGAGCGAGGATTGCATCATGAGATGATGACCCAACTAGTTTCGAGCTGGCCATCAGGAGTGGGACTCTGTAAGAATGGCTGGGTGCTTATCGATCTGAGATGGAATCCTTATACACCAACAAAGTATGGACTTTGGTTGCTTTATCTGAAGGGTTAAATCCCCATCAGGAGCAAGTATATCTTGAGAAGATTACTTGGTGTACATGGAAAAGTTGAGACTTTCAAAGCTAGACTTGTTAAAGGTTTGCATCATAGACCAGGTATGGATTATGTTGAAACCTTTTCTAAGGATCTATGCTTAAGTCCATCCAGATCCTACTTGCCACGGCTACATACCATGACTACGATATCTGGTGGTTGGGTGTCATGACTGCTTTACTAAATGATGTTTTAGAAAAGAGCGTCTATAAGTACACAGCCAGAGGGCTTCGTAGACAGTGGGAGCAGCGGAAACGTGTGCAAAATGTTTTATATGATAAAACAGGTATCGCGGAGTTGGAACATCTGTTTTGATGTGGTAGTCAAAGAGTTTGACTTCATCAAAATGGTAGATGAACCTTGTATATACAAAAAGGTAGTAGAGAGTATGGTGGTGATCCTCGTAGAGTACGTGGATGACATACTCTTGATAGGGAAGGAGTTTCCTATGCTACGCTCGGTCAATCTCCGCTTATCACAAGGATTCTCCATATAGGATCAAAGTGATACCTCCTAAATCCTGGGTTTTGGATCTATGAGATAGATCTAATTGGATGTTAGGACACTCACTAGTTGTAGTGAGATGGTATCAATCGATCCTGGGAAGAATCACTGGAAAGGTTCCAGGCTGATAAGGACGACTGAATGTCAGTCGCAGGCATTGTCTTTACCCTCAGTGGAGGGACGGTATGTTGGAAGAGTTCCAAGCTAGATACCGGGACATACTAGATGATTAAAGGCAAGATACATCGTTACCAAGGATGCTACCAAAGAGGCAGTCTGGATATATATAAGTTCATAAGATGAACTTCGTTCCTACCATTGTATGACAATGGAGTTGTGGCTTCAGCCAAGGAACTACTGTCCCATCAGAAATCCAGATATAATTCTTAGGCAGTATCACCTGATCATGGAGATGGTTGATCTCCAGGGAGATTGAGGTTAGGAGAGTAGACACAGAGGACGCAGCGCGGATCCACTCACAAAGGCCTTTTTCCCAGTAGAGACTCTTTACGGGATGGTTGAGTATGAGATACTTCAACCGCAGCTAAATGTTGGGTATGCGATACCATAACAGATGGCCCTAGTGCAAGTGGGAGATTGTTAGTTATATGTATGCCCTAGTGCACGCAGAGTGTTTCTTTTCTCTCTCTCTCTGGCAGCGACCTTTGACCGACCCTAGACTATGACTCAGTGACCAGGTTGACCGAACCTTCTTAAAATACTGGCTTTTGGATTGTCTGAGTTGCATAAGTCATTGCCACTCCTTCTTTTACCCTTAGAATTTCTCAGAACACCCGTATTACTACGGATATCCACTTCCATTGGATAGATCCATCGTATAGGTTATATACGAACTCGAAGGGACTTCTTCGAGGATGGATCCAGGTTCAGGAGAAATAGAATTGGTTTATTCAGTTGTCTTTTATTATCACCTTCTCTCAGGTTGCGAGAGCTCCTTGGTTTAGGAGAGTACACCTATTACGCTTATTGGATAGTCTTATTCCAAACCATAGGCTGGTGCCGAAAGGTAGGGAATGAAGAAAACCAATTAGCCTAAGTAGGGTGTGCAGAAGGTAATATGTAAAGACAAAATAAAGGGATTAGAAAGAGGGCAAAGTAAATTGCGACTGATATCATTCACGACCAAAACCGCGTACTTCATCGCCGCTCCTATTTCACCTTTAAAAAGAATAAGGTATTATTCAGTTGTCTTTTATCGTCACCTTCTCTCGAGTTGCGAGTACTCCTTGGTTTAGGAGGGTACACCTATTATGCTTACTGGATAGTCTTCTTCCAAACCATAGGCTGGTGCCGAACGGTAGGGAAGGAAGAAAACCATTTAGCCTAACGATGGTGTACAGAAGGTAACGACTAAAGACAAATAAAGGGATTTGGAGAGATGGCAATAAAATATACGGTTGAAGTCATGAATTGGATTATGAAAGAGGCATTGCTATGAATACCAGGATACCCCTACGAAACATTTTCATGTTTCAGTGCATTGTTAAAGAAAACTGTTTTCCCGATTAGACACTTACTCTAAGGGTATGTATTTACCAGGTTTCATTCTCATATCTGTATGGTTTTACAGATGATGAGTGGGAGTAAGATATTGGGAATTAGGTGATCATCCTCATTATATCGGAATTCGTTGTAATTGGTGATATTTGAGGAAATCGCCAGGGTACAGTTTTCCACCTACAACGCACAGGTTTTGAGTTGTTTAACTCAGTGGACTTATACAGAGTATTGTATGTTGTCCAAGTGTCCATCAGGACAAAGGGGTAGGTCCTAGTACTATGTTCTATTTACTTATAACTTCTCTAGTATTTAGACGAGCGTTTCGTAGAAATACAAGGTCTAAGTTTTGAGAAGTTGTGGGTATAAGAATAAAGTAGAGAACCAGGTATCACAAGTATCGGGATTCTTCAAAGAGATCGGAGATGTAGATTCTTGTGATTGGTATTCAGATAATAGTGATGGTTTTGAGAAACGTGTTTCTCTTTCAGGTTACTCATAATTGGATGGACTCCTAAGTTGAGTAATGCTGATTAGCCTCTTTCCATTAAGTTGATATGCACTAGAGACATATGCATGGATTGAATATGGTTCCAATTAAATAAGTGCCAAAGTTTCTATATTGGATATAGAATAGTTCGTACCTTAAAAGATATTAAGGTACGGGGAGTTGTCCAGCTTATGATTAAAACCAGACACTGGATAACTCAGGGCACATTTCTGTAATGGCTGTTTGTGGGTTGACCCTGGCTATGACGAGGGTTGATATTCTACCATTTAGAAGATCAATAGTAATATTGTTCTTGACTCGCCACAGTTTTAGTAAAAATGGATCTTTTTCAGAAAACAGTAGTGGGAGTATGGTAGAACTGGAAGTGATTCCAGAACCGCGAACGATTACGGAAAATTTAATAGGACCTATACATTCAATCAGGTTTGACATTCCAATAGCCACTCCTCAGGTATGGTAGGTAACCTCAGACACCCGAGAGGTACTTCGGTAGGCTCAAGGACGGTGACAGGGAGGTTCTTATCTACCAAAGACTTGACACTACTGTTGTTCCAGGATATGAGACCCGGTAGGAGGGTTGTCGAAATCAGTGGGAGCAGCAGAAGCATAGTGGGCAAGTAGCTTATATCTATTTATAGACTTGAGCAGTTATAGCGGAGATAGATCATCTAATTTTGATGTGACAGTCATGGGTTTGACTTCAATCAGAATAGGAGATGGGTCTGCTAAGAAGGTAGTAGGGTGTGATGTCATGGTATCTGGATGACATACACAGAGTAGGAAGTAAAATTCCTATACTACGATCGGTTGTACTGTGGTCGTCACACAGTTGTTTCTCCAGACAGGATATGGATATAATATTTGACATTCTGGTTTCTAGATCTATGGTTTTAGATCTGGATTTGGGTAGTTTCCCAATGTGGGTACTTTGACAGATATTCTAATGGTTTTTGGAATAGTTGACTCCTAGCATGGTGGTGTACCTGCAGGTGATGGAGTCACCCTCTCTAAAGGTGTCGTATAGACTAAAGGGGAGAGGGATGTGCATGATTGGCAGATCACTTGCTTAGGCAATTGAGTCAATCATGAGATGTCAAGTACCACACCAAATGTTGGTTTTGCACTAGATGCAATAAGTTTGTATTAATCCAATCCTGGAGAAACATAAGGAAGCAGTTTTAGAACATTGGTACATGTTCTACGGATTTGATAACGGCAGCCTCTTTCGGGAGACGGTTATCATTCCAGGCTTCAAAGGTGACATGGATGACAGAGTGATTGTCAGAGTTTTTAGTTTTCCCTCTGACGAGGGACAGTATTATGGACAGGTGGTTCCAGAGGATACTGTGGGTGGCATGGTGCCCGATACTGATTAGGTTCAGTGATCGATTCAGTCTAAGAAGTTTGGATATGGAGTTCATTTATGAACTAAGGTCCCATCAGATATCTAGACATATTCTAAGACAGGTACTACTCAATTCGGGAGATGGCTTTCTCCGCGAACTTGAGATTAAGAGAGATACAGAAAGAAACTTCTAGGCGGATCCACTCACCGAGGCTATTTCTCGAACACAATAGTTTTACAAACGGGCTTTGTGAAACTGATTAGTAGAGGAGTTGGATGTTCGGTTTCACACGGGCTGTGAGTAGTCGACATCGCAATATTAGCCTTGAGTGCAAGTGGGAGATTGTTGGAGATAGTGCCCTCATAGTCAATTATTGGATCGCAGGTACGTGATTGCAATGATTGCGGAGGACCTATCCCGGAATGACAGTCTTACTCGAGATGATAGTATGCTATCTGGTTTGCCTTTATCAGTCGTGTACATGTTCAGGTGACTGATTGCATGTTACACTTTGATAGAGCCCTTAGGATCTTGCTTTACTACCAACAGTATGATGGCGATCATATACGTGAGAGTTGGGTAGTTTATATGCATATCCTTAATTATGGTCCCTAGTCGTGGGAGTTTCGAGACAGGGCATCGATACTCCGGAGTAGACTAGTGTGTACAGTCGAGACCCCGACGAGGGGCGGTGGCCGGTCTCACAAGCCACTGGTGTCAGTTGGATCACCTAAGATGTATACAGGTGCTCATTGGGTTATGAGTACACCGGACAGGACTCGCCGGGAATCTGCTAGTTAGTATTATATCTATCGTCAGATAGCAGTTCCCCGGTGACATGTGTACAGGTTAGTTCATCGACCTGAGGTCGTCATTTGTCTCGTGTGAGTTCCCACTGTGCTTTGATTTCTACCCTACCACGGCTCAAAGGAGTCGTGCAAACAGGTAGTTTTTGGGTACAGTCCCGAGCCATATGGAGGCACGTGAGCGGATCGGCAGGGGATTCGTCTCTCCCGGTATTGGGGGCGAGGTCGTGCTGTGTCTAGGAGAGCCATTACACAAATCCATGGCCATGGTAGGAGATTTACTGGTAGGTACTCCAGTAGTATCTCAGGGTGTATTGAGGCTTCACTCCGACACGACTTATACTGCTATTGGGGGTCTGACGTTACTAGCCCCCTAGGCGGATATGCGATACTCATTGACGAACGGACTGGACTGTATATACATTGTCACTGTTAGGCTCAGTAGGGTTTTCGGAGGAGTTCGCTCATCGGTCTCCCTTGAGTTCGCTCCTCGGCCTCCCTTGAGGTCAGTCCATGGGCAGCCGTTACGCATAGCTAGTGCCGCTGACGGTTTGTGGTTAAACCCACTGCCAGGGTACTGACGAGTCATTAGAGTCCCCCACAGGCAGTTTCCCAAGTTCGGGCGAAACGTTGTAGAGGCCGTATGGTTTTATGGCAGGGTTCGGAAAATGCACGTGCGTTTACGCACGTGTCAGTTTTCGGGCAGATGATACTGGTCGGCTTTGGTTTAAGCCGGATCCGAGTATTATATTGAGTAGGTATAATATCTTTGTCTCAGTTGCATTTGTATTCGGTCGTAATACAAATGCGGGTATATTTATACAGTTTCGGGGTTATCCTGAAAGTCGTTTCAGGATCACTTTTGGAAGTTGCCAGTTTCCAGTTTTCTATCAGCCGTCTTTTAACATTCGGTTAAAGACGGATTTATCTTTTCTTGGATGAGAGAGAGTCGTGCTTCTAGAAGGTTCTAGAAGGTTCTAGAATTTGTGACAAGGCTTAGTGACTCATGCTTTGATTTCATTACTTTCTTGTTTTGCTTAAGATCTTTTTGCTTGATATTTGTTCATAATATCTTTAGGTTATGATAAGGTTGCATCTTATGGTCACCCCCTCTCTCCTACGGTCACCTCCCTCATTCTATAAAGAGGCCGGCCCTTCTCTCTCTCTCATGGTTGTTGATTTCATCGGTTAGAAAAGATATGATAGTTTTGGGGTGTATGGAATTCACAGTTCATTTCATTCCATCACCCGATTTCCACGGCAACTTCATTAACCGATCGTCCACGGATTTGGACGAAGTGAGACAAAGTCATCTACTCATTCTCTACATCAATCTTGGTCATCTCTTTTAGCAAACTTGACGATCGAGTTGCCTCGAGTCAGAGGCGGGAGCCCGTTTAACGAACCGATCATGTGGTGCCACCTCGACGAGGAGATCGGAGATCGACGAGATCGGAGCAGCCGCAACGGAGCGTGGGATGATGGTTGAAGAACGAAGGACTCGGATCGTTCGGTATAACATTCCTACACTCTTTACAGTTTGTTAGTTTAGCAATAATGGCAGATCCGGGTTAAAGTATACGATAGCGCCAAGTTTAAAAGTTTCTGTTCCGCATTTGGCGTCTGTAGACTGCCGGGGCGCTAGCGTAGACTTACAGTGGTATCAGAGCCTAACCATTTTTCTATACTAACTTGTGCTAACGCGTTTAAAACATCGATCCGACCGGAAAACTAAAAACTGCAAAATCCATGCCCGACAGTTTCTGTAGATTTTAAATGGTCTCAAAATTTATTTCTGGATGTCTTAAAAATCTGTGTAGGGAATTCTAAGAACTACGACGAAATTTGGGGTCGTGATCCCTCCAAGTCGCCGCGGAAGGGCGGCCAAACCCATGGTTTGGCCGCGCAACCGCGGCCACGTGGGGAGTACGTGCTCCCAAATTTTGTCAGTTGGTTCTTTGTGGGATTTTGGGGTTTTTGGTATATAAAGTTTTGGCCCAGATTTTGTTACTGTTCACCAGTAAGCAGTGGGGCCCACTTTTTGAAATTTGGTCTTTGGTCGATCGAAATTTAAACACGTTAGTTTACAGTGCTTACATTATATCTCCGACCGGGAATGTCATTTGATAGGTAAACCGCGTCCAATTGCTATAGTTCTTTTAGACGGGTTTGCGAACGTGACATTCGCGTTGATGTTCTGTGTTGTGCTGTGATGTTGCGGATTTGTCGTGATGGATAGCAGTGTGCAATGGTAGTACAGTTTGTGTTTATTTGTACATTTGATATTGCGGGGCGAGCGTCCAACTTGTGGACTGCCGTCACTGCCTGTTGTATAATATTCTTTTGGGGCACGACCAGGTTGCGGTCGATGTACCTATTGTACTATTTTTCATTACTGTACTTGGTTTTACCCCGCGACGGAGTGCACGGATAGCCGGGTTCGGGAAACCAACGGGTCCGCATCTCATGGCTTTGAGAAGCAGAGGGGCCCCACTTCAGAATTGGCAGACTATTCGCCGCGCTCGTAGGGGGTACAGGTTGACCCAAGGAGGGGTGCTCAATTTACCGGATTCCGTGAAGTGCCGGGTGTTCCATTCACTATGCTGTGGGGACTACCTCGCTTCAGGTTTTGACGGGTAACTTGCCGCACCCATAGGGGTCTAGGATTCATTGCACAGGCTATCCACACGACAGGGGAACGTCGAGTTTCAGCAGCGGCTCTGTGAAACTCGGGGATCCCAGATATCTGTATTGTTCTGTGATGCTATTACTTTTCTGTAATGTTGCATACTATCACGCCTGGAGCGATTATGTATATTGGTTTATATACTATTAGATGTTGTATATGTTTTACACCCGCGCTAGTCCAGCCCCCGCTCTGTCGTTAGTTAAGTAACCTAACGAGTGATGACGGGACCCAGTGACGAATGCGGATGGCATATACGTACATTTTATTTTCGTTCTTTTCTGGTGTGATTATTGATGGGACTGCGTTGATTCTGATCAATGCAAAGTAAAACAAACCTGTTTGAGTTGTTGGAACAATTTTAAAAAGATGTTATTACAAAGACGTTTCTTTTTGTTATGCATAGCGGTATTCGGTGTGAATATCCAGCACCTCATTCGACGAGGCAAGGGCTGATATCCCTTCACAGGGAAAGACCCCTTGGACAGAAGTTTGCGTCAGAGTAATAACTCCACTATAGTCGATTACATGTTGCTTTGCATAGCGGTATTCAGTGGAATATCCTGCACCTCATTCCTCGAGGAAAGAGCCGAGATCCCTTTACCGGGAGTGACCTCTTTAGCAAAAGGTTTTCGCCACTATATTTTAAAAAGCTATCAGGTTCCTTCAGCGATATCAAGTTCACTACGCTAAAGGTTTTTCGCCAAAAACCAGCCGTAGCCCTCCGTCACTTCTTTTGGGTATTCAGTAGTATTCAAGCTACGTATTTTGACCAACGCCAAGGCATAGTGTTTGGTAGCTGCTGGGTATTCAATTGTTGCATAGATAGATGAGTTAGTTTGGGACAGTCGTTCTGCCGATTGGCCAACGTCAGGGGCATGTGCGGGTGGATTCAAATTGACAAGATAGTGATGGGTAGAACTTGGCATGTGACTTATGACATTTTGACCAACGCCAAGGTTATAAGAGCATGGGGCAAAATTAATATCAGGAGTTTCTAAAGAAACTGAAACTTGCCGAGTATGCGCATACCTTCTGGAGTATGAGTAACGTGGATGCATTCCATCACGTTATCATGCGATGAGAGTTGGATCCTGATTCCCACTGATGAGTTGGTTTACTCTTCGGGTGATCCCGATTGATTCTTCTTTAGGTTTGGAGGAGAATTTGACAGGACAGTGGGAGGTTTCCGGATTAGATAAAAAGATGACCATTCTGATCTAGGATAGAGTGCACAGTTCATTTCATTCCATCACCCGATTTCCACGGCAACTTCATTAACCGATCGTCCACGGATTTGGACGAAGTGAGACAAAGTCATCTACTCATTCTCTACATCAATCTTGGTCATCTCTTTTAGCAAACTTGACGATCGAGTTGCCTCGAGTCAGAGGCGGGAGCCCGTTTAACGAACCGATCATGTGGTGCCACCTCGACGAGGAGATCGGAGATCGACGAGATCGGAGCAGCCGCAACGGAGCGTGGGATGATGGTTGAAGAACGAAGGACTCGGATCGTTCGGTATAACATTCCTACACTCTTTACAGTTTGTTAGTTTAGCAATAATGGCAGATCCGGGTTAAAGTATACGATAGCGCCAAGTTTAAAAGTTTCTGTTCCGCATTTGGCGTCTGTAGACTGCCGGGGCGCTAGCGTAGACTTACAATTGTATTATTTTATTTTGTTACGATAAATATTATATATGTGATATATAATATTGTAACATGATATGATAACTAATGCAACTTGTTTAGTGGAGTTTAAACTTGATTAGGGTTTGGATTAGGGTTAAACCTTCTAGTTGATTCTAGAAGCTTTTCTTTTTGTCATGATAAAGATATTTGCAAGTGACTCATGCTTTAACCAAACCCAAACCCTAACCCTAGTTAATTCTCTACAAGAGTTAGCTTGACCATGGTTGCATTATCTATCATATTATTTCATTTCCTATTCATCACAAAAGGTTTAACAACATTGTTCATCTTCTTCCTTCAATTTTTTCATGAAAAAGCTTACTTGTTTTTCAAAAGGTGATGAATAATTGTGAGAAAAATATAAATAAAGAGAGCAAAAATCCTACTTCATCATCCTCATCTTCCCTTGCCATTTAGATGAGGGTGTTCACATCATTTCATGAGTGTTAGCTTGTGTTAAAGAAACTTCAAGGTAGATCATCTTAGTATCGAAGATCGGAAGCAAAGGTTGCGTCTTTCTCTTCGTGGAACCTCTCGAGAGTCCGGATCCCGATGATCACAGCGAAGGGACCACAACACGGAGCATATGAAGTGAAGGACCGGATCTACAAAGGTTGTAATCCCTCTCACTTAGTGTTAAAGTGTTTAGCATGCTTGTTTTCGCCTAATCTCTAGTTTAAAGTTCCGTATTTGGGTTGTTCGGCACGACTAAATTTTTATTCGGGCATGGTTGATGCCTCGTAGACCCTTGTGCGCGTGCCCAGCAACCCTACACTCATGGCATCCAGCCACTTCATAGAGTCTCCACTCGTGATAGCTTGCTGAAAACTGGTAGGATCATCATCTTCCATGATGCAGTCTTCTCTGTCACCATCAATGAGGAAACCGTAGTACCTCTCCGGTGGGCGAGAAGTCCTACCAGACCTACGGAGTGGCCGAGGTTCCTCAGTTTCTATTGCAACAGCCAGTTCAACCAAGTCGTCATTTGTAGTTTGTGTCTCTAGAACCTCTTCTAGATCCACCACATTGCCATCATCTTTATCTGTGAAAAACTCTTTTTCTAAGAATGTGGCATACTGAGAAACAAACACCTTTTGCTTTTGTTCCTCCTTGTGGTAGAATAGATATCCATAAGAGTTCCTTGGATATCCCACAAAGTTACACATGACCGACCGTGTCTCGAGTTTGTCCGGATTCTGCTTTTTAACATAGGCCGGGCAACCCCAAATCTTAATTCTCTTAAGAGATGGTCTCTTCCCATGCCATATCTCATATGGTGTGGTAGACACAGTTTTGGTTGGGACCCTGTTCAATAGAAACGCTGCAGTCTCCAATGCATGCCCCCAAAATGAGACGGGTAACTCAGCATCACTCATCATGGAACGGACCATATCTAATAGGGTCCTATTCCGTCGTTCTGACACACCGTTGTGCTGTGGTGTGTAAGAAGGAGTGAGTTGAGAGAGAATCCCATTCTCTTTTAGGAAGTTTGCAAATTCTGTACTAAGGTACTCCCCACCTCGATCTGATCGAAGCATTTTGATACTCAAGCCGGTTTGTTTTTCTACTTCGAGTTTATATTCAGTGAATTTCTCGAAAGTTTCGGATTTGTGCTTTAATAAAAATACATGACCGAATCTTGAGAAATCGTCAGTGAAAGTAATGAAGTAAGAAAAACCGTCTCTAGCCTGTGTAGACATTGGCCCACATACATCACTATGTATGAGTCCTAGGAGCTCGGTAGCTCTTTCTCCGTGTCCGGTAAACGGAGTTTTGGTCATTTTACCCTTGATACAAGACTGGAAAGTCGCATAAGATTTATATTCAAAAGAGTTTAAATATCCATCTTTGTGTAACTTGTTTAGTCTTGTTTCGTTAATATGACCAAGTCTACAGTGCCAAAGAAAAGCTTCATTTATTTCTGAAAGTTTTCTTTTATTAGTGTGTTGTATGCTAAAAACCGTGTGTTGATTTAGGACGTATATCCCGTTATTAAGCGTACCATACCCAACCAACATTTGATTCAGGTGAATGTTCATAACATTGTTCAGCAATACAAAATTATATCCTTCATTTTTTAACAAAGAAACGGATATTATATTACAAAGCATACTAGGTACAAAATAACATGGGTTCAAACCCAATATACACCCAGATGGCAACCCCAAATGATACTCTCCCACTGCGACCGTATGTACATTGGAACTATTTCCAACGCGGAGAGTATGGTCACCTGTCTTCAAAACCTTGCTATTTCTCAGCCCCTGCATAGAATTGCAAATGTGAGAACCTGAACCGATATCTAATACCCAGGAAGCAGAGTTTATAGAAAAACAGTTTTCTGTCACAAACACACCTGAAGCGGAAGCATCCCCATGCTTCTTCTTGAGATTTAAGTACTCCGTGCAGTTGCGCTTCCAATGTCCTATTTTGTGGCAGTGAAAACATTCCCCTTTCCCCGATTCTCCAGCTTTGGACTTGTCCTTCCCCTTAACCTTTTTAACTCCACCCTTAGGATTGGTGGGCTTCTTCTTTTTCTTTCCTTTGGCCTTAGCCTTTGGACAAGAAGAGGAAGATTGCCCAACACTCAAAACGGGAGTTTTCACTGATTTCAGTGTGCTCTCTGCACTCCTTAACATATTAAGGAGTTCAGGTAGTTCCTTCTCCATGTTGTGCATGTTGAAGTTAACTATGAATTGAGCAAAGGTGGAGGGGAGGGACTGCAGAATAATATCCGTATATTGTTCATTGTCCATTGTCCATCCAAGGTCCTTAAGCTCTTCTATGAGAGCTATCATCTTCAGAACATGGTCTCCTACTGGTGTGCCAGGGGCCATTCGCATCTGAAATAATTTCTTTGATACTTCGTATCGTAGTACGCGGGATTGCTCTCCATACAACTCCTTTGTATAGAGGAATATGGCGTGAATGTCCATATTCTCGTGCTGCTTTTGATGTGTGTTGTCCATCGATGCAAGCGCGAGGCATTTGGCCGTGGCACAGTCAACGTCCCATGTCTTGCGGACTTCTTTATTCGCAACTGAGGATTTTGGACCTGGGACGGGCGGGGCTGGATCCGTGAGGACATATGATACTTTATCATAAGTCAAGGCAATTTTCAGATTCCTCAGCCAGTCTTTATAATTGGTCCAATTCAGTTTATTTTTATCTAGTAGAAGCTTGAGTCCTTTCATTGGTATCTGCCATTAAGAGAGAGAAAAGAATACACTCAGCGAAAGCTCTTGCAAAGATCAGATTGGTTATTATCTTATCTAATCGATGTCTCCCACTGCTTTAATCAAGTTTTTCTTTCAAACCTTAAAAAGAAAACTAGCCAGGATTAATTACAGTCTACAACTTCGCTAACCGTTCAGCCAGGCCAGTGTCGGTACTTGAGGGAGGTTCCCCGTGCTTTCGCACGGACCTAATTAAAGTAAACCTCGTTTTCTCAGAGGCGGAGCCCCGTTAACACCTTTCTAGACACCTAATGGGTTAGCTAATTGTAAACTGCAAAACTCTCCCGGGAGCAACTATTGCCCACAGTGGGATCGGGATCCAACCATCATATGGAAGGTATGCAATCTCATTGCAAATTTCAACTATTGAAATTCCCGATGCGGTTTTTACCCCTAGTACCTATGACCTTAACTATGGTCAACAAATCATAAGTACCAGTCAAGTTCTACCCGTCATTTCTTGATTAATTAGACCCACTCATATGACCCTTAACTATGGTCAACAAAGTCGCATGAATGTCCTAATTAATCTGCATCATATGCAGTGTAGGAAGACATCACTTAGCTACCGTATACTACGCCTTAACTATAGTCAACAAACGTAGCACGAATACTAAGTACTTTACTTCCTAAAATGACGGAGGGTTGCGGATGATTTTTAAGAAAATATTTAACGCTTTGAACTTGATATCGTCGTAGAATCAAATGGTTTTCAAAAGGAGTGGCTTGAGCTCCGCAGTTTTGAAATGTAGCTTTTTCATAAAGAGCCGAGTGGTTTTCAAATCCGATTCTACAACATCTTTTTAGGTTTATTTTCTTTACATTAATCATATTAATGTAGTCCCATCATTTAAGTCCTTAAGCCAATCACAGAAAAGAAACGAAAATACAACGTACGCTTATGCCATCCGCATTCGCCGCAATGTTCCGTTATGCACCGTTAGGTTACTTAACTAACGGCATACCGGGACGGGACTAACGCGGGTGTAAAACATAAGCAACGTCTACTATATATCTCATATATAATATATCATTCGTCTCAGATATCACATCACAGTATACAGGCAGCAAAAACACAGATATAATGTGGGATATACTAGGACGTCTGTATTTAGTATTTATCCAACAATAGAAAATACGGATTCCACAGTCACGATGAATAGCCAAGCCCACACCCCTAGACCCTTATGAGAGCGGCAAGCGACCCTACCAATTCTGGAGTTTAGGAGACCCGGTCTCGACTCCTCGAGATGGCCTCCCACTGAACCCCAGAACCCGGTCACTTGTGCTCTCCTCCTTGGGTCTATCCTAATGCGGAAAAGTAAATAATATACAACACTGGTGACATCAACCTCAACCCGGAAGTGCCCCAAATAAAAGAATATTACATTACATTTGAATTTTACATGAATGAAAATAAAACTCTCATCTCACATAAAAAACCCCGGCTATTCAATCGCGACAATCCTGCACATCATATCTCAGCAACGCATAATATCTCATATTATCAACGTAAGTAAGTATGCATACACCGATCGTCGTTGATGTATAGCAACGAAAACCGGCAATACAACTACATACTACACGTACGGTCACAGAAAAGAAAGTGTAAAACTACAACATTTGGAATCCACATTCTCTTTAGACATCGTAAATCCGAAATATCACATACTTCGCATTTCATGCCTAACTATATGAATTCCACATATTGTATCACATTCCAGATAAATAGACAGTATTAAAGTTATTCGATCGAATAATCAAATAGCCAAAATTTCCTAAATAGCTCAACACTTGAGCGGAGTTCAAAAATCCCGGAATGTGTCACAGTAGCAGCGGTCCAGCCGTAGAAGGGTCAAGCCAACGCCTCACATATGGCACGCCGTACTGCCCCAAACCCTAAGGTTTAGAGACAGTTCAGACAGTCACATAATCGAGTTAAGGTTTGTGTTCTTCTAGAGGGTCCACCACATAACTTGCACGTATTTGCGAAAGATTTAAACCCGAGAAAAAATCAACACTTGAAAGTTTTTCGTGCCGGGAAAAAGTGAGTTAATGATATCCGTTCGAACATTTTAATACTTTCTAAATTACCCGAAAACAACACGAAATCAAATATTCCGATCGAATCAACGAACCTAAAATAATCCCCAGAACATTCAACACTAGAATCAGATTAAAAATACCCAAAAATATGCACAAGCAAGTGAGAAGATTACTGTACAAAGACGAGGCAATATGACATCTGTACGGCCGCGGATCCGCGGCCCAAGCAAGGTCTGGCCGCGGTTCCGCGGCGACATGTACGGCTTATGGCTTCGTTTTTTACAGTATTTCTTATATTTTCCTGCTGAATTTTTTAAGGATTTTTAATACTGGAAAAACACTGTTTCAAAAAAATGTCCAGAGAAGGTTAAAAAAACCGTATTTTTTGGTTCGATCGGAGTTTTAACTTCGCCAAAGCGTCGCCTAAAGCTCTAGCTTGGCTCTAATACCATTGTTAGGTTTACCTAGCACCTCATGAAGGGTTTGGAAGCATCACATGTGCCAAAATCAAATTTTTAAGGTGCTAAGTGAACATACAAAGAATCATCACTCGAAATTTAGGGTTTCATTACATTGACATCATCACAAGTAGAAAAAGCTAGGGTTTTGAGAGTACAACCTTTGTAGCTCCCTACGCTAGACTCCTTGGCTACTTGAGGGTTGGAAAAAGGTTCGCTTGAGATCCTCTAGGTCCACGACGAACCACCCGAAGCTCCTTTGCCCAAAGCTCCTTGCTTTACTCGATATGTGAATGAAGTAGAGCAAGCACCCTACAAAAATGGGCTAGATGTGTGTAGTATGATGATGTGGTTTGTATTCTATAATCAAAACTCTTTCTATTTATCAACCTAACTCAAAGAAATTATCAAGAGAGGAAGAAGAAGATGGTGGCTAAGCTTTCTCACAAAAGGAAGTGTTATGAGAGTGAATAATTGAAATGAGAAAAAAGGATTAATCTATATTAATCCTTCTCACTTCAACCATGGTTAGAATCATCTAGATTTTTATCAAATGGGTTAAAAGACAAAAGGATAATTAACCCAAGGTTAAAAGGTGGTTGAAGCATGGTCAAAGATGATAAACATAAACCTTGTGTGAATTATCCTTTCCCTTTTTCTAAATGATAAATAAATAGATAATTCTACAATATAAGTCTTGCATTGCCACCAAACATGTATCAACAACCATGATACAATGTATGTATGTATGTATCCATGCACATCATCATGTGCATACATGCATGCATACAAAAAATAGAAAAAGAGTTTAATTAAAGAATTAATCTAAAAGTCATTTGTTAAATCAACACTTGATTTTGCAAACCGGTCATATCACATACGACCCGACCAATAGAAAATTCCCGATTAATATACGGTATCATATATCCGTATTTAATCGGGTCCTCGCGCATATCTCATATGCACGCCACATCTTTTCGCCTGAGCCAGGAAACTTCATTGTGGGACTCTAAGACTCGTCAATACGCCGGCAGTAGGTAATGATCATATCAAATACCTACAAGCACAAGCGGTCAGCTAAACGTAACGGCCACCCGGGTATTGAGCGATCATAAGAAAACAAGCGAACCTGTCACAACTCCCGTCGAGCTAACCGGCAACACTACCGTAGAGTCCGGTCTCTTCGTCAGATATGCTGCATATCAAGTCTAGGGATGGTAACGTCGACCCCAATAACTCAATAAGTCGTGCCGATGAATGGTCTATAACAGATCGAGAAACTACTGATAACACTTATCAGTAAATCTCAACAGCCCTGGCCAGGGACTTACTGATATAGCCAATCGAGCACAGCGCAACATCAACTCCTAATACCGGGAGAGACGAAAACCCCCTCCTATCGCTCATTGCCTTCGTGTGTCTCGGGATTGTACCCAATGGCCACCTGTTTGCACGACTCAGTAGAGCCGTGGTAGGGTGGTAATCAAAGTACAGTGGGAGAACACACAAGACTCTATGACGATCTTGGGTCTACAAACTAACCTGCACCAGTGTCACCTGAGAACTGCTATCCGACGATAGATATAATTCCATATAGGATTTCTCGGTGAGTCCGTCCAGTATACCCAGTCACCACTGAGCACCCGTATACGATCTCGATGTCAAACATCGATGAATGTGGGAACATCCATCGCCCATCATATGGGTCTAGTTGTTAGGTCCACGTTACCTCTCCCGGTACTTTCGGGGTTGCGGAAACGGTAAAACAAAAATTTTTCTGAACTTTGTAACATGGACCGTAAAAGCCTGATCTTTGCTAAACAATACACTAGCATCCTAACTTGAGATGTTATCTACTCGGTTAGGGGTTATACCTCAACTTGAACTCCTTCTCTTCTTGTTGTTCTTCACTCCTTGTTGTTCTTCTCTTCTTGTTGTTCTTCTCTTTGTTTGCTCAATGGTTGATCCGGACTTCGGTCACCTCTGCGGCCTCCTTGAGTCGAAGACGATCCACCCGAGAGATGTACACCGAGCTCCACCTCGAGCCGAGGTAACTAGGGCAAGGAGATAGCTAATCTAAAAGCCCTAGGTTGTGTAGAAGTGATGAAGGGATGGCTTTGTCTTCGTGAAATCTTTATCTCTCAACACATGAGATCAAAAGATCATAACAAGAGGAGGAAGAAGAAGGAGGATGGTTAGCAACCATGGAGCTTCTCATTTTAAGAGAGAATGAGAATGAGCAAATGAAAAGCTTAACCAAGAGAAAACCCAACCATGGTTGCAATAATGCAAAAACATTATCATTACTAATCCCATCAAGATAAAGGTGATGGCTACAAATGACATGACCATTATCATAACAAAAGAAAAGGAAAACCAAAGAATACTTTAGATCTTTCAAGAAGATCCAAGTCAACTTTGGTCAAATAGTCAACAAAGTCAAGATGGTCAAATGGTCAATGTAATTAGCCATAACATAATTATCAATGAAAGGATTAGTAAATAATGTCCCCGGCTCATGATGGCTTTGACCAAACGAAATGTCAAAACCCTAATGAGCCCGCCTCAAAATGGTTTTGACCGAATCAACTGTCAAAACCATAATGAGCTTGCCACATAACGGTTTTGGCCGAAACAACTGCCAAAACCCTAATGAGGCACCTCCTCCTTCATCGCTCCGAAAAACTATGCATACACACCTGCATCCGTATTCCGTAGAATGCGGATGCACAGAAGACAAAACAAATCCATCCGTGCAATACTAGGATCTGGCTTAAACCAAAGCCCACTAGTACTGCCTGCCCGAACATCATACGCACACAAGTGTACGTAAGTGATCGCAGCCCTGCCGTAAAACCATACGGCCTCTACACGTTTCACTCAGTGCAGGGAAACTCTCTGTGTGGGACTCTAAAGACTCGACACTACGCTGGCAGTGGGTTTAACCACAGACCGCAAGCGGCACTAGCTGTACGTAACGATCCCCAGGTAGATGTCGATAAGAAGGCCGATGAGGTAAACCCATCCGAACTCCTACTGAGTCTGTATGTGACAATCTCCGTACAGTCCGGTCTGTTCGTGTGATACATCGCATGTCGGGCCTAGGGGGCGGCAAGCGTCAGACCCCTAATAGCGGTACAAGTCCTGTCGGAGTGAAGCCCAATACACCCTGAGATAACACTGGAAACCTACCAGTATATCTCGCTTGCCCTGGCCAGGGACTACTCGTGTAATGGCTCTCCTAGACACAGCGCGATGTCAACCCCCAATACCGGGAGAGACGAATCCTGTCTAACCGTCACTGCCTCCAAGTGCTTCGGGACTGCTCCCAACTACTACCTGTTTGCACGACTCAGTAGAGCCGTGGTAGGGTAGTAATCAAAGAACAGTGGGAACACACTCGAGGCGAAGTGACAGTGTCAAGTCAGCGGACTAAGCTGTACTCATGTCACCTGGGAACTGATAGCTGACGATAGGTATAATACCAACCATCAGTTCCCGACGAGTCCTGTCCAGTGTACTCGTAACCCAACGAGCACCCGCATACTATCTCAAGTACGACGTACCGACGGCTGTGGGACAGACCGTCTCCCGTGCTGGGATGAGAAGCGCATACGCTAGTCTACTCCGGAGTATCGATGCCCTATCTCGGTACTCCCACGACTAGGGACGTGTATAAGGATGTGCTTGTAGATTACCCAGCCCCCACGAGTGTGATCGCCATCACAACGCCGGTAATCAAGCAAAGATCCAAAGGGCTCTACTAATGCGTATAGGTGATATAATAAATAAACACACAAGTACACATTAAAGCAGAGGCAAACCAAGTAGCATACTACTATATTGAGCAAGATTGTCTGCACAACTGTGAATATCCCAAGCTTCCATCAAGTAATATACATACTAGTATGATACAGTAATGGCCTCTAGGGCATATACACTAACAATCTCCCACTTGCACTAAGGCCATGTACTGGCGTATCGAAGACCTATCATCTCGATCAGCCGCTCGAACTGAGTCAGGGGTAAAGCCTTCGTGAATGGGTCCGCAGTGTTGTCCTTTGTGTCCACTCTCCGCACCTCGACCTCCTGTCGATTAATGATCTCCCTGATCAGGTGATACCACCTTAAGATGTGCCTGGATTTCTGATGGGACCTTGGTTCCTTCGCTAAAGCTATAGCCCCATTGTTATCGCAATACAAAGGTATTGGGTCAACAATGGACGGAACCACCTGAAGTTCACTAATGAACTTCTTCATCCAGACCGCCTCTTTTGCGGCATCGCTTGCAGCAATGTATTCAGCCTCCATCGTCGAGTCTGCGACGGTATCCTGCTTGGAACTCCTCCAACATACCGCCCCTCCATTGAGGGTAAACACAAAACCCGAGACAGACTTGCTGTCATCTTTGTCACTCTGGAAGCTTGAATCGGCAAAGGACTCGACCCTGAGGTCTCCATTACCGTAAACCAGGAACATCTCCTTAGTCCTTCTCAGGTACTTGAGAATGTTCTTCACTGCTGTCCAGTGGTCCTCCCCTGCGTCTGACTGATACCGGCTTACCGCGCTCAGCGCGTAAGCTACATCTGGTCTTGTACATAGCATCGCATACATTATAGATCCTACCGCCGAAGCGTAGGGTATAGTGCTCATGCGAACCCTCTCCTCGTCAGTCTTAGGAGACATCTTCTTGGAGAGGGTAATTCCGTGCAATGCGGGTATGTTACCGCGCTTGGAATCCTCCATACTAAATCTCTTTAGTACGGTCTCTATGTACCTGGACTGCGAAAGTCCCAGTAGTCTCTTGGATCTATCTCTATAGATCTTGATCCCCAGAATGTACGAGGCATCCCCCAGGTCCTTCATGGAGTGTAAGTCGATGTAGTACACCCCAGTACTTATGGGGAGGCGGAATTTTAAAAACAATCAAGTTTAAACAACGAACATCGACTAACCGCTTGAATCGAAGCTAAACTATAAATAACCGTATCTTATGAGTTTCTTTTCACAAGTGATTAGGGATTATACCTAATGAAACCGGTCCTTCTTCTTTACGTCCTCCTTTGTTCTCCTCGACCTTCTCTAGGTAGTAGACGATCCACCCGAGAGCAAAACACCAAGCTAAACCTCTAACTTGAGGTAACTAATCAACTTTGATTGCTAATCAAAGATGAGAGGATGATATAGAGTGAAGGTTATGGATTGTTTAGTCTAACTAATCCTTTGATCTCAACACATGAGGATTAAGGATTAGGGTTTGAAGATGAGAGCTTGAGGAGAGAGAATGTGTGATATGATAATGAGAGAAGAGAGAGAGTGTATCATAATATTATGAAGCATTCTTATTTTGGAATAATCAATAAAGGAAATGAATAAGCATGCTTCACAAAATATCTTGTGATGATTCATTAGCATGAGTCATTAAGCAATAAATGTGCATTAATGAAGTGAATGAATCACCACTATGACTCACTCTCTCATCCAAAAGAAACCTCCTTAGTCACATCTTCTAGAAGCTTCTCGAGTAATTACGAGAACGCCCCTCCGATCCGTAAAAATACGGAAAAACTTTAGACTGTAAAAATCCAATAACCGGATACCAGTAACTGGCTTAAACCAAAGCCGACTGGTAAAAACTGTCCGAAAGTCGTACGCGCGTAAACGCACGTATGCGTCCGAACCCTTTGTCGCAAAACCATGCAACCTCTATATCGTTTCGCCTGGAGTAGGAAACTCTCTGTGTGGGACTCTAGAGACTCGACTACTACGCTGGCAGTGGGTTTAACCACAGACCGCAAGCGGCACTAGCTGTACGTAACGGTCCCCAGGTAGTTGTCGATAAGAAGGCCGATGAGTAAACCCATCCGAACTCCTACTGAGTCAGATGTGACAATCTTCATACAGTCCGGTCCGTTCGTCCAAGACTATCGCATATCGGGCCTAGGGGGGCGGCAAGCGTCAGTCCCCTAATAGCGGTATAAGTCGTGTCGGAGTGAAGCCCATTACACCCTGAGAAACTGCTGGAACCTACCAGCAAATCTCGCTTGCCCTGGCCAGGGACTTTGCGTAATGGCTCTCTGACACAGCACGATATCTACTCCCAATACCGGGAGGGACGAATCCTGTCTAACCGCCACTGCCTCCAAGTGCTCGGGACTGCACCCAACTGCTACCTGTTTGCACGACTCCTTTGAGCCGTGGTAGGGTAGCAATCTAAGAACAGTGGGACACACTCGAGGCGAAGTAGCAGTGTCAAGTCTGCGGACTACGCTGTACTCATGTCACCTGGGAACTGTTCACTGACGACTGGTATCAAACCAACCAACAGTTCCCTGTGAGTCCTGTCCGGTGTACCCGTAACCTAACGAGCACCTGTATACTATCTCCAGTACGACGTACTGATGGCTGTGGGACAGACCATCTCCCCAACTGGGATGAGAAGCGTACACACTAGTCTACTCCGGAGTATCGATGCTCTGTCTCGATAATCCAACGACCAGGGACCTGAATAAGGATGTGCTTGTAGACTACCCAGCCCCCACTAGTGTGACTGCCATCACAACGCTGGTAGACAAGCAAGATCCTAAGAGCTCTATCAATACGTATACTCACATATTAAGATAGAAAAACCAAGTAGCATACTACCATGTTTAGCAAGACTGTTATATACATGTGAATATCCCAAGCTTCCATTAAGTAATATACAAGCTAGTATGATACAGTAATGGCCTTCTAGGGCATAAACACTAACATGGAGAACCTTCGTGACAAAAATAGCTTGACCGATTGTAACATAGGAATATCATTTCCTATCAAAAGAATGTCGTCCACGTACAAGACTAGGAATACGACAGTTCGTCCTACAATCTTCTTATAGACACAGGGTTCATCTTCGTTCTTGATGAAATCAAATTCCTTGATTACCTCATCAAAACAGATGTTCCAGCTCCGCGATGCCTGCTTTAATCCATAAATGGATTTAAGCAACTTGCACACCTTTCCGCTGCTCCCACTGTCTATGAAACCTTCTGGTTGATCCATGTAAACGCACTCTTCCAAACAACCGTTTAGGAAAGCCGTTTTAACATCCATCTGCCAGATTTCATAGTCATGGAAGGCAGCAATGGCAAGTAGGATCCGAATGGATTTGAGCATAGCCACCGGAGAAAAAGTTTCATCATAGTCCAAACCAGGTCTTTGACGAAAACCTTTTGCAACGAGTCTAGCTTTATAGGTTTCCACCTGCCCATCTACACCAAGTTTCCTTTTGTAGATCCATTTGCATCCAACGGGTTTTACCCCAGGTGGAGCAATATCCAAGGTCCACACTTTATTTGCGTACATGGACTCCATTTCGGATTGCATTGCTTCCTGCCACTTATCAGAGTCCCTACTGATAATGGCCTGCCTGAAACTGGTAGGGTCATCTTCTTCCAAGATGCAATCCTCTCGATCCCCGTCAATGAGAAAACCGTAGTATCTCTCGGGCGGATGAGAAATCCTACCAGATCTGCGGAGTGGCTGAGGTTCGCTTGGGGTTATTGAATCTAGCGGTTCCACCAAATCTTTTGTTAAAGTTTGTGTTTCTGGAATTTCATCCAGTTCTACCGTGCTGCCACTAATGTTTTTAACAAGAAATTCTTTTTCTAAAAATGTGGCATTTCTTGAAACAATTATCTTCTGTTCCTCTGCATGGTAGAACAGATACCCACTTGAATCTTTTGGGTATCCCACAAAATTACACAAAACTGCCCGTGCCTCAAGTTTGTCTGGGTTCTGCTTTTTGACATAAGCTGGGCAACCCCAAATCTTAACACGTTTAAGATACAAACTCTTACCACTCCATATTTCATACGGAGTCTTAGGCATGGATTTGGATGGAACTTGATTCAATAGATGTGCTGCAGTTTGAAGTGCATATCCCCAGAATGAAAGAGGTAACTCAGCACTACTCATCATGGAGCGAACCATATCCAATAGGGTACGATTCCTCCGCTCCGATACACCGTTGTGTTGTGGTGTATAAGGAGGAGTAAGCTGAGAGAGAATACCATTCTCTTTTAAGTAATCTAGGAATTCCGTGCTTAAGTACTCCCCTCCCCTGTCAGACCGGAGGATCTTGATACTTTTGCCTGTCTGGTTCTCTACTTCGTTTCTAAATTCCTTGAATTTCTCAAAAGCTTCAGATTTGTGTTTCATCAGATACACATATCCGAACCTAGAGAGATCGTCAGTGAATGTGATGAAGTACGAGAACCCACCCCTTGCATGTATAGACATCGGACCACATACATCACTATGTACGAGTCCCAAGAGCTCTGCTGCTCTTTCTCCATGTCCGGTGAACGGAGATTTGGTCATCTTCCCTTTGAGACAAGACTGACAAGTTTCATAAGATGAAAACTCGAACGCATCCAAGAGTCCATCTTTATGCAACTTACTCAGTCTTTTCTCTCCGATATGACCAAGTCTACAATGCCACAAGTAGGATTCATTCGTATCTGAATTCTTCCTCTTGCGTGTGTTTTGTATATTGAGAACTGTATTCTGATTTAGAACGTAGATACCATTACACAGTGTACCCTCTGCAACCAGTACCTTATGAAGGTAAATGTTCATGATATTCTTTTCAAGAACAAAGTTATATCCATCTTTATCGAGTAAAGAAACTGATATGATGTTGCAAACCATGGAGGGTACATAGTAGCAATCGTTCAAAATCATAGTCTTGCCATTTGGCAATACTAGGTGATATTCACCGACGGCATTAACTTGTGCTCCGTTCGCTACTCTGAGCGACATATCACCCGGTGCAACTTTCCTACTTTTTCTCAGTCCCTGCAATAAATTACAGATATGAGATCCTGATCCGGTATCAAGTACCCAGGAGGTAGGGCTGACCGTAAAACAGTTCTCAATTACAAGAACACCTGAAGTAGATGCAAAACCATGCTTCTTCTTCGACTGGGTATCCTGGAAATCCATACAATCCCCTTTCCCATTCTCATACTCATGACTGTTGTCACAAGTTAGAGCTGAACCAACTTTCCCCAGTCCCGAATAAGAATTCGGATCGGTCAAGCGATACATTTTATTATCTTGATTAGGGCGTGAAAAGGTTGCTGCCTGAAGAGAGAGAAAAGAAACACTCAACGTATGCTCTTGCAAGATTAGATTGGTTTATTAATTTATCTAACCAGGATGTCTCCCACTGTTTCCTCAAATTCTTCTTAAAACCTTTTTAAAAGAAGAACTAGCCGGGTTTTAATTCACGTCACAATACTTGCTTAACCTTTCAGCCAGGATAGTGTCGGTACTTCGAGGGAGGTTTTCCAACGCTTTCGCGAAGTTCCTTAATTAAAGAACCTCTTTTCCCTGGGGGCGTAGCCCCGCTAACACCTTTCTAGACACCTACTAGGTTTATAGCATTGATCGTTAAGTGAAATAATCTCCCGAGAGTAAACCAACTCATCAGTGGGATCGGGATCCAACTGTCATTGTGTGATAACCTAGATGGAATCCACTCTAGTCACCACACTCCAGAAGGTATGCTAAATATGCAAGTTTCAGTTCTTTTGAAACTCCCGATGTGGCTTTTGCCCCTAGGACCCAAGTGATCTTGACATAGTCAACAAATCAAAGAGTCCTAGTCAAGTTCATCCCGTCGTTGTCTTGATTGCATTAAACCCACCTGCATAACCCTTGACACAGTCAACAAGGTTACACAAATGTCCTAACCAATCACATTGTATCCAGCAAATAAGCAACACTTAGCTACCGTTCACTGCGCCTTGACACAGTCAACAAACGCAGCACGAATACTAAGTATAACTTATAAGAAACGACGGAGGGCTACGGCTGGGTTTTTGGCAAAAAACCCGTTAACGTAATGAACTTGATATCGTTGAAGGAACGTGATACACCTTTTTGAAAATATAGTGGCGAAAACTTTTGCTAAAGAGGTCACTCCCTGTGAAGGGATCTCGGCTCTTTCCTCGTCGAATGAGGTGCTGGATATTCCAAAATGAATACCTCGATGCAAAGCAAGAATAATCGACTATAGTGAAGTTATTACGCCGACACAAACTTTTGTCCAAGGGGTCACTCCCGGTGAAGGGATCTCGGCCCTTGCCTCGTCGACTGAGGTGCTGGGCATTCATAACCGAATACCGCGATGCAAAACAAAAATGAACGTCCTTGCAATAACAGCTTTTTGAAAAATTGTTCCAACAACGTCTTTTAGGTTTGTTTTCTTGCATTAGTTCTTTTAATGCGTCCCATCAATTAAATCCTACCATTGCAGAAAACAACCAAAATATGACGTACTTTTATGCCATTCGCATTCGCCACTGGGCCCCGTCATCACCCGTTAGGTTACTTAACTAACGACAGAGCGGGAGCTGGGCTAGTGCGGCTGTAAAACATAAGCAACGCCTAAATAGTTATTATATATAGCAATGATAGCCAATCCAGATCACAGATGAACACTTTGGATATACTAGGAACCCGCGATTCGTTCGAGCCTGCAACGAAAAGCGGATTACACGGTCGCGATGAATAGCCAATACCCCACCCAAGACCGCTACGGGTGCGGCAAACTACCCGCCAAGTACCCGAAGCGAAGCAACCTCCCTCAGTGCCATGAGTAGGCCACTCGGCACTTCGAGATACCCGGTAGTTTGTGCACCCCCTCCATGGGTCTATCCTAGGAGCATAAACAGTAAAAAGAATTATACAATGACGGCTACAACCCCGACCCGGTTGTGCGGCCAAACAAATAATATTACATCAATTTACAAATTTATTACATGAATGAAAGAAAAAGAAACTCTCATCTCACATCCACCCCGGCTATTCATCTGCGACAATCCAACGAGTTCATATACACAAACCATCAACAACAATTACAGATCACAGATATGTATAACCCCGACTAATCGACATATAGCGATTAGCCGACGTTCAATACATATGAACATCACAGATATAGCCTTTATAGTCAAAGTATATTGAAGTTCGGAAAAATACGGATTTATAGGCCCCCAAAAACAAATTTCTATTCTGGCAAATCTGGGCACATTTAAACCATCTTAAAAATCCTAAAACCAAGTCAGAAACACTCTGCACCAAAAACGACCCAGTGACTCACCAAGATGGCCGCGGTTCCGTGCCGCGGAAACGCGGCGCTTTGGTCGAGTTGCTGGCTCGTTTTTGGTGGTTTTCTTCTAAAAACCCTGAGATGATTTTTGGAGTATAACAAATTTTGTTTTGACCAGAAAAATGTTTAACAGAAACTCAGGTTTTTATAACTCGGTTTTTTCGATTTTTCTGTTTCGAACTTCGATACACTTCACTACCAAGCTAGTTTATGTTTAGTTAGGCTCTGATACCACTGTTAGGTCCACGTTACCTCTCCCGGTACTTTCGGGGTTGCGGAAACGGTAAAACAAAATTTTTTCTGAACTTTGTAACATGGACCGTAAAAGCCTGATCTTTGCTAAACAATACACTAGCATCCTAACTTGAGATGTTATCTACTCGGTTAGGGGTTATACCTCAACTTGAACTCCTTCTCTTCTTGTTGTTCTTCACTCCTTGTTGTTCTTCTCTTCTTGTTGTTCTTCTCTTTGTTTGCTCAATGGTTGATCCGGACTTCGGTCACCTCCGCGGCCTCCTTGAGTCGAAGACGATCCACCCGAGAGATGTACACCGAGCTCCACCTCGAGCCGAGGTAACTAAGGCAAGGAGATAGCTAATCTAAAAAGCCCTAGGTTGTGTAGAAGTGATGAAGGGATGGCTTTGTCTTTGTGAAATCTTTATCTCTCAACACATGAGATCAAAAGATCATAACAAGAGGAGGAAGAAGAAGGAGGAAGGTTAGCAACCATGGAGCTTCTCATTTTAAGAGAGAGAATGAGAATGAGCAAATGAAAAGCTTAACCAAGAGAAAACCCAACCATGGTTGCAATAATGCAAAAACATTATCATTACTAATCCCATCAAGATAAAGGTGATGGCTACAAATGACATGACCATTATCATAACAAAAGAAAAGGAAAACCAAAGAATACTTTAGATCTTTCAAGAAGATCCAAGTCAACTTTGGTCAAATAGTCAACAAAGTCAAGATGGTCAAATGGTCAATGTAATTAGCCATAACATAATTATCAATGAAAGGATTAGTAAATAATGTCCCCGGCTCATGATGGCTTTGACCAAACGAAATGTCAAAACCCTAATGAGCCCGCCTCAAAATGGTTTTGACCGAATCAACTGTCAAAACCATAATGAGCTTGCCACATAACGGTTTTGGCCGAAACAACTGCCAAAACCCTAATGAGGCACCTCCTCCTTCATCGCTCCGAAAAACTGTGCATACACACCTGCATCCGTATTCCGTAGAATGCGGATGCACAGAAGACAAAACAAATCCATCCGTGCAATACTAGGATCTGGCTTAAACCAAAGCCCACTAGTACTGCCTGCCCGAACATCATACGCACACAAGTGTACGTAAGTGATCGCAGCCCTGCCGTAAAACCATACGGCCTCTACACGTTTCACTCAGTGCAGGGAAACTCTCTGTGTGGGACTCTAAAGACTCGACACTACGCTGGCAGTGGGTTTAACCACAGACCGCAAGCGGCACTAGCTGTACGTAACGATCCCCAGGTAGATGTCGATAAGAAGGCCGATGAGGTAAACCCATCCGAACTCCTACTGAGTCTGTATGTGACAATCTTCGTACAGTCCGGTCTGTTCGTGTGATACATCGCATGTCGGGCCTAGGGGGCAGCAAGCGTCAGACCCCTAATAGCGGTACAAGTCGTGTCGGAGTGAAGCCCAATACACCCTGAGATAACACTGGAAACCTACCAGTATATCTCGCTTGCCCTGGCCAGGGACTACTCGTGTAATGGCTCTCCTAGACACAGCGCGATGTCAACCCCCAATACCGGGAGAGACGAATCCTGTCTAACCGTCACTGCCTCCAAGTGCTTCGGGACTGCTCCCAACTACTACCTGTTTGCACGACTCAGTAGAGCCGTGATAGGGTAGTAATCAAAGAACAGTGGGAACACACTCGAGGCGAAGTGACAGTGTCAAGTCAGCGGACTAAGCTGTACTCATGTCACCTGGGAACTGATAACTGACGATAGGTATAATACCAACCATCAGTTCCCGACGAGTCCTGTCCAGTGTACTCGTAACCCAACGAGCACCCGCATACTATCTCAAGTACGACGTACCGACGGCTGTGGGACAGACCGTCTCCCGTGCTGGGATGAGAAGCGCATACGCTAGTCTACTCCGGAGTATCGATGCCCTATCTCGGTACTCCCACGACTAGGGACGTGTATAAGGATGTGCTTGTAGATTACCCAGCCCCCACGAGTGTGATCGCCATCACAACGCCGGTAATCAAGCAAAGATCCAAAGGGCTCTACTAATGCGTATAGGTGATATAATAAATAAACACACAAGTACACATTAAAGCAGAGGCAAACCAAGTAGCATACTACTATATTGAGCAAGATTGTCTGCACAACTGTGAATATCCCAAGCTTCCATCAAGTAATATACATACTAGTATGATACAGTAATGGCCTCTAGGGCATATACACTAACAATCTCCCACTTGCACTAAGGCCATGTACTGGCGTATCGAAGACCTATCATCTCGATCAGCCGCTCGAACTGAGTCAGGGGTAAAGCCTTCGTGAATGGGTCCGCAGTGTTTTCCTTTGTGTCCACTCTCCGCACCTCGACCTCCTGTCGATCAATGATCTCCCTGATCAGGTGATACCGCCTTAAGATGTGCCTGGATTTCTGATGGGACCTTGGTTCCTTCGCTAAAGCTATAGCCCCATTGTTATCGCAATACAAAGGTATTGGGTCAACAATGGACGGAACCACCTGAAGTTCACTAATGAACTTCTTCATCCAGACCGCCTCTTTTACGGCATCGCTTGCAGCAATGTATTCAGCCTCCATCGTCGAGTCTGCGACGGTATCCTGCTTGGAACTCCTCCAACATACCGCCCCTCCGTTGAGGGTAAACACAAAACCCGAGACAGACTTGCTGTCATCTTTGTCACTCTGGAAGCTTGAATCGGCAAAGGACTCGACCCTGAGGTCTCCATTACCGTAAACCAGGAACATCTCCTTAGTCCTTCTCAGGTACTTGAGAATGTTCTTCACTGCTGTCCAGTGGTCCTCCCCTGCGTCTGACTGATACCGGCTTACCGCGCTCAGCGCGTAAGCTACATCTGGTCTTGTACATAGCATCGCATACATTATAGATCCTACCGCCGAAGCGTAGGGTATAGTGCTCATGCGAACCCTCTCCTCGTCAGTCTTAGGAGACATCTTCTTGGAGAGGGTAATTCCGTGCAATGCGGGTATGTTACCGCGCTTGGAATCCTCCATACTAAATCTCTTTAGTACGGTCTCTATCTACCTGGACTGCGAAAGTCCCAGTAGTCTCTTGGATCTATCTCTATAGATCTTGATCCCCAGAATGTACGAGGCATCCCCCAGGTCCTTCATGGAGAACCTTCGTGACAAAAATAGCTTGACCGATTGTAACATAGGAATATCATTTCCTATCAAAAGAATGTCGTCCACGTACAAGACTAGGAATACGACAGTTCGTCCTACAATCTTCTTATAGACACAGGGTTCATCTTCGTTCTTGATGAAATCAAATTCCTTGATTACCTCATCAAAACAGATGTTCCAGCTCCGCGATGCCTGCTTTAATCCATAAATGGATTTAAGCAACTTGCACACCTTTCCGCTGCTCCCACTGTCTATGAAACCTTCTGGTTGATCCATGTAAACGCACTCTTCCAAACAACCGTTTAGGAAAGCCGTTTTAACATCCATCTGCCAGATTTCATAGTCATGGAAGGCAGCAATGGCAAGTAGGATCCGAATGGATTTGAGCATAGCCACCGGAGAAAAAGTTTCATCATAGTCCAAACCAGGTCTTTGACGAAAACCTTTTGCAACGAGTCTAGCTTTATAGGTTTCCACCTGCCCATCTACACCAAGTTTCCTTTTGTAGATCCATTTGCATCCAACGGGTTTTACCCCAGGTGGAGCAATATCCAAGGTCCACACTTTATTTGCGTACATGGACTCCATTTCGGATTGCATTGCTTCCTGCCACTTATCAGAGTCCCTACTGATAATGGCCTGCCTGAAACTGGTAGGGTCATCTTCTTCCAAGATGCAATCCTCTCGATCCCCGTCAATGAGAAAACCGTAGTATCTCTCGGGCGGATGAGAAATCCTACCAGATCTGCGGAGTGGCTGAGGTTCGCTTGGGGTTATTGAATCTAGCGGTTCCACCAAATCTTTTGTTAAAGTTTGTGTTTCTGGAATTTCATCCAGTTCTACCGTGCTGCCACTAATGTTTTTAACAAGAAATTCTTTTTCTAAAAATGTGGCATTTCTTGAAACAATTATCTTCTGTTCCTCTTCATGGTAGAACAGATACCCACTTGAATCTTTTGGGTATCCCACAAAATTACACAAAACTGCCCGTGCCTCAAGTTTGTCTGGGTTCTGCTTTTTGACATAAGCCGGGCAACCCCAAATCTTAACACGTTTAAGATACAAACTCTTACCACTTCCAGTTATAGCCAATCGAACACAGCACAACATCAACTCCTAATACCGGGAGAGACGAAACCCCTCCTATTGCTCATTGCCTCAATGTGATTCGGGACTGTACCCAAAAGCCACCTTTTTGAACGCCCTCTTAGACGTGGTAAGGTGGAAATCAAAGCACAGTGGGAATCACACAAGACTCTATGACGATCTCGGGTCTACAGACTAACCTGTACCAGTGTCACCGGAGAACTGCTATCTAACGATAGGTATAATACCATTTAGGAGTTCTCGGCGAGTCCGTTCAGTGTATCTAGTCTCCACTGAGCACCCGTACACCATCTTTGATGTCAAACACCAATGGATATGGGATCATCTATCGCCTATCATATGGGTCAAGATGCGTATACGCTAGTCTACTCTGGTGTATCGATGCCCTGTCTCGATACACCCTCGACTAGGAACAGTTAAGGATGTACTCTTTGACTACCCTGGCCCCACTAGTGTGATCTCATCACAGTCCCAGTAGTCGAGTACATATCCTAAGGGCTTTATCAACCTGTGAGAGTAAGACAGTAAACAAATACAAGTCAACATGTTAAGACAAAGTGAAACCAAATAGCATACTACATGTCGAGCAAGAAAGTCCTCTCTATATATATCCAAGCATCCACTATAATATACATCATATGTACAACAATGGCCTCTAGGGCATATATATAACTAACATTCCGGGATCTGTTCCACCCACACGACCTTCTCCAATGTTGGACCCAGTTCTTATTGCTAATGCTCTTTATCCAAATCAGTTAAGGGGAAACAAACCAAGTCCACAAATAGAGAAGATTATGGAAATGTTTAAACATGTTAACATCAATATCCTTCTCCTAAATGCTATCCAACAAGTTTCGGCTTATGCGAAAATTCTTAAGTACTTGTGCACTAGGAAGAGGAAGACTTAAGTGCCGAAAAAAGTTTTCATGACGAGTAATGTTAGCACAGCTTTTACCCATCAATTACCAAAGAAACGTAAGGACCCTGGCTGTCCTACAATCTCTATTTCTATTGGGGGTAAAAATATTAACCGTGCTCTACTCGATCTTGGCGCTAGTGTTAACCTGCTTCCATATTCTGTCTACGAGCAGTTAGGGATTGGAGAGTTGAAACCTGCTCACTGCACTCTCCAGATGGTAGATCGATCTATCACCAAACTTAGGGGTAAGCTTGAGGATGTGTTGATAAAAGTCGGGGAATTTATATTCCCTGTGGACTTTATTGTTTTAGATACACAACCTGTAGCGAACCCACGGAACCAAATTTCGGTGATTCTTAGTCGACCCTTCTTAACCACTTCCAATGCTGTCATTAATTGCCGAAATAGTTCTATGAACTTATCCTTCGGGAAAATGACAATTGAGCTTAACATTTATAAGCTAGGAAGTCAACCATCTAAACCTTCTGCTCATATTCTTGATGTCTGTTCTGTCCACGAGATAGCTCCCGAAAGCTACAAGGTTGATGAACATTGCTTTGATGATCTCGACGACATTAGTACATCATTGTTTGATCTTGCACAGTATCATAGTGAGGACACTTTTGATGAGTCCAACTCTGAGTTTGAACCTTCTGACTCATCACAAAGGTCAGTAGCACTTTCCGAGTCAATATCCTATACAGGTTATGAACTTCTTCGAGAATCCGAATATCATTCCCTTACCCCACTTTTTATTGTCTCTCCGCCGACATTATATCTCAAACTATTACCTTCTCATCTTAAATATGCATATTTAGATGAGAATGAGTCTTTGCCCGTGATCATATCCGCTTCTCTCGCTTTAGAGCAAGAGGATGCTCTTTTGATGGTCTTGAGATCTAATCGGCAAGCATTTGGTTGGACAATGGCAGATATCAAAGGGATTAGTCCCTTGATTAATGAAAATCATATACATTTGATGAATGAAGCCAAACCAACCCGAGAATCACAAAGAAGGTTAAATCCCGTCATGAGGGAGGCGGTAAAGAGAGAAATTGTCAAATGCCTTGATAGTGGTATTATTTACCCAATCTCTGATAGCTAATGGGTAAGTCCTATTCATGTAGTCCCTAAGAAGTCTGGCATCACGGTCATTAATGAGGCTGATGAGTTGATCCATACACGCACCCAAACTGGGTGGCGTGTATGTATTGATTATAGAAAACTCAATGCCGCAACGAGGAAAGATCACTTCCCTCTACCTTTCATTGACCAGATGTTGGAACGATTAGCTGGACATGAATATTATTGTTTCATGGACGGATACTCTGGCTATAACCAAGTCCCCATTGCCAAAAAGGATCAAGATAAAAGAACAATTACTTATCCTTTCAGTACCTTTGCTTATAGACGCATGCCCTTTGGGTTATGCAATGCTCCTGCTATATTTCAGCGGTGTATGATGGGGATATTCTCGGACATGGTCGAGAATTTTCTGGAGATTTTTATGGACGATTTCTCTATATTCGGGGACTCATTTGAGAATTGCCTATGTCATCTTGACGCTGTTCTGTCACGCCCCGAAAGTACGGAACATGACCGGCACTTAAACTACGAACGTCTCGAGGCGTACGTAATCTAAGTGAGCCGAAATCCCAGAAATCCAAACTAAGAAAATTAGCAGAGTGAAGGAAAACCAATTTAAAACAAGTAGTTTTAATAGCATAAGCCGAATTATGCGGTTTTTAAAAAAACATCAAATATTTCCCGAAAATTTCGGCAGAGTCTCCTTTGTAAATACTGGCCCCCAAACGGGATACAACATGAATAGTATACGAAATCAATAAATTGTTAGTTATATGTATGCCCTAGAGGCCATTACTGTACATTGGATGTATATTGCAGTGGATGCTGGGACATATATAGGGAGGACTTTCTTGCTCGACATGATAGTATGCTATCTGGTTGCTCTTTACCTTAACGTGTACACAGATTGTCTCTCTATTACATGTTGGTAAAGCCCTTAGGATGTGTACTTGACTACCTGGACTGTGATGCGGATCATACTAGTGGGGCATGGTAGTCCATAAGTACATCCTTCAAAGTCCCTAGTCGTGGGTGTATCGAGATGGGGCATCGATATACCAGAGTAGACTAGCGTGTACCTTCTCGACCCATAAAGATGGGCGATGGATGATCCCATATCCATTGGTGTTTGACATCAGAGGAGATATACGGGTGCTCAGTAGAGACTGGGTACACTGGACGGACTCGCCGAGAACTCCCAGATGGTATTATACCTTACGTCAGATGGCAGTTCTCAGGTGACACTGGTACAGAGTAGTCTGTTGACCCGAGATCGTCATAGAGTCTTGTATGGTTCCCACTGTGCTTTGATTTCCATCTTACCACGTCCAAGAGGGCGTGCAAAACGGTGGTTTTTGGGTACGGTCCTGAGTCACATGGAGGCAATGAGCGATAGGAGGGGATTCGTCTCTCCCGGTATAGGGAGTTGATGTTGCGCTGTGTTCGATTGGCTATAACAGGAAATCCCTGGCCAGGGTTGCTGAGATTTACTGGTAAGTGTTACAAGTAGTTTCTCGAATTGTTATAGACCTCATATCGACACGACTTATCGAGCTACTGGGGTCTGACGTTTACCACCCCTAGGCAAGATATGCGACATATCAGACGATCAGACCGGACTGTACGGTAGTGTTACTCATTGGATTCACTGGAGTGTGAGCGGGCTTGCTCGTCGATCTTCAGATCGCTCAATACCCGGGTGGCCATTACGTTTAGCAGACCGCTTGCGGCTTGTGGGTGTTTGATATGATCATCACCTGCTGCCGGCGTATTGACGAGTCTTTAGAGTCCTACACAGAGGTTTCCTGGCTCAAGCGAAACGAAATAGGAGCGCATATGAGATATGTGCGGGACCGAGAATAATACGTGTATGAGATACCGTATTTCATTCTCGCGATCATTATGTCGAATGGTTGTATGCGATATAACCTAGTTATCGATTCAAGCGTTGATTCGATAAGCCGATACATTGTATACTAGTCGGTTGTGTGCGACATGACCGGATCATTGAATCAAGTGTTGATTTAATGATTTAATGCATAATTATATATTTGATATATTACTTTGCATTAACTAGTATCGGTTCGCTTTAAATGGATTTTCTCGCTCGGTTGTGCGCATTGCATATGCGATATGATTTTGTGCACTTGTTTGTATCATATTTGATGATGCGTGCAAATTAGGGTTTGTGTAAAGAATTAAACCTTGGTTAAAGAAATGGTTAGGGTTTTTATTTGATTATTCATTTATTCATTTGTTTTTATTTTTGGAAAATAAATTGCATAAAATAGAATGGTGGCTTTCTTTTGTTTTCTTTCATGAAGCTTCATGAAGTTTTGACTTAGTCACCATTTTGTCTCATGCTTAACCCTAACCAATTCAATTAACTCAAGTTAATTCTCTACACCTAACCATGGTGAGTATTATGATAAGAATGGATTTTTATTTATTCTTTAATGCTTATCATAAACTTATCATATTCTACTTCATCTTCTTCTTCACTTCAACACAAGAAGATAACCAAGCTCCATCAATGGTGATTGATGGAAATGAGTGAGAAATCCAAATCTAAAGTCTACCCACTTCCTATTTCTTCATCCTCTACCTCTTGCCAAGAGTAGAGTGTGTTTCCTTCACAAGTTTTCATGGCTTGGTGAAGGTGGAGCTTGATCTAGCGATGCCTCGACGTAGATCATCTTCGGCATGGACATCGACGACCTAGCTCGCTTATTCTTCGACGAAGCCGACGCTAGAGCCCGGGAATTCACTTGGACAGCGAGGAGACTTCGTTGCGGAGCTATGGAGATGGAGCACCGGATCTACAAAGGTTGTATTTCCATTTCCTTGTAGTTAAGTTGTTAACTAGTTTAATTTTCGCCTAGAAATCTAGTCTAAGATCCGTAGTCTAGGGTTTCCCGGCACCGTAATTTTGAAACGGGCATGGTTGATGCCTTGTGAGACCCCTTGAGAGTGCCTAGGAACCCTACAGTGGTATCAGAGCCTAGCTAGAGCCTTAGGCGAAGTTTAGACGGAATTTGAAGTCCGAACGAACCCGAAACCCGATCATAATCATGCTCTCTGGACATTTTGTAAAATCTGGGATTTTTCCAGATTAAAAATTGCCAAAATATTCAGCAGGGAATTTCATGAGTTACTGTGAAGCACGTGATGATAAATCCACTAAATGAGCGCGGAACCGCGGCCCCCACCATGTGATTCGCGGCGTTTCCGCGGCCACACTGTAGATTTACACCACGTGGCTTGCAAAGTAATTCTTGTCTTGTAGTGCTGAGTCTTCTGGAAATTTTTAATATTTTATTCAAGAGTTGAATTTTCTGGAGTTGTTTTGGGGATTCGGTGTTTCGATCGGAGTATCAAATTTTGTCTGTGTGGCTTTCCGGGTAAATTTTAGAATATGTTAAAATACTTCGACCGGATATAAATACCCAATTTTTCCCCTGTCGGGAAATTTCCAAGTGTTGGATTTTTCTGTAGTTTAACGACGTTCTAAGTAGTGCAAGTAATGCGATGGACCCTCTAGAAGACAACAAACCTTAACTCGATTATGTGACCGTCTTGAACTGCCCTTTGAACCTTCGGGTTTGGGGCAGTACGGCGTGCCACATGTGAGGCGTTGGCTTGACCCTTCTACGGCTGGACCGTTGGTACTGAGGCACGAACTGAATGTTGTTAGACTTATTTCATGTGTTGAGCTGTATCGGGAAAACTTGGGTGTTCGATTGTTCGATCGAAAAGTTTAGCATTTTCTATTTATCCGGAATGGGATACAATAATTGGAATTCACAAGAAGTTATGAGATAACTGAATGAATGTTATAAACATAGCAGTTTAGTCTCACTTGATCGGTTGCCACGGAATTTTGATGTGATCAAAAGTCCGTCGCAATCACGTAGCGTACGCGGATACTCGCCGGATAAACTTAATAGACAGCCTCACCCCATAGCCCCGACCAAGTGACTGTAGGAGAACCCCGTCGCCGAAAGCATCCGTCAGGGTGCTCGCGGTAGCGGTATTCCGCCTTGGTGCACTTCGTCGACGGTATCGGGGGTGCGGCCGCCTACTGAAGTTTGCGACGAGTATTCGATCAGGATGTCGGGAATCTTGTTGAATTACCCGACTTGGTATTGAAAAGTGTTTTCGATAAAGAGACTAAAATGCGGGGTTTATAATTGTTAGGCATGTGATGTCTAAGGAATTCATTTGGTCAGGCATGCGATGTCTGAGGTGGTTGCGGATTCCAACTGTTGTAGTTTTACACTTTCTTTTCTGTGACCGTAAGTGTAATATGTGATATCGCCGGTTTCGTTGCTATATGTCAACGACAATTGGGATACGCATGTTTACTTACGTTGATGACATGTGATGTTATGTGTTGCTGGATATGTTATATTGGATCGTCGTGTTTGAATAGCCGGGGGTTTTTATGTGAGATGAGTGTTTTTTCATTTTCATTCATGTAAAAACTTGTATGTAATATTCTATTATTGGGGCACTTCCAGGTAGCGGATGTTGTCACCCTTTGTATATTATTTACTTTTCCGCACTAGGATAGACCCAAGGAGGAGGGCACAAGTAACCGGGTTCTGGAGTCCAGTGGGAGACCAACTCGAGGAGTCGAGCCCGGGTCTCCTAACTCCAGAATTGGTAGGGTTTCTTGCCGCTCTCGTAGGGGTCTAGGGGTGTGGGTTTGGCTATTCATCACGACCGTGGAATCCGTGTTTTGTACTGGCTCGTATTGAAAACACGGACGTCCTAGTATATCCAATATTTCATATGTTTCTTCTGCTGCGATATCTGTGATGAGATCATGTGATGTTCTGTGATAGATACAGTATATAGTATATATGATATATTATATAGACGTTACTTATGTTTTACACCCGTGCTAGCCCTGCCCCGCTCTGTCGTTAGTTACCTAACCTAACGATGCACGAGGGGACATCGAGGCGAATGCGGATGGCATAAGTGTACGTCGTATTTATCTGTGATGTTTAGGTACTTAAATGATGGGACTTCATTAATGAGATTAATGAAATAAAAGAAACCTAAGATGTTGTAGAATCGAATTTCAAAATAAAACTGGTAGCTACAGTTCTTGCTTTGCACAGCGGTATATGTGATATATCCTGCACGTTATTCGATAAGGAAAGGACCGAGATCCCTTCACCGGGAGTGACTCCTTTAGCAATAACTGGAAGATGCTACACCCTCGGTTTGTCTTTTGATTGCTTTTAAGAGTTTTTGCTTTGCACAGTGATATATATGATATATCCCGCACCTCATTCGACGAGGAAAGGACCGACGATCCCTTCACCGGGAGTGACTCCTTTAGCAAAACTAGAAAAGCCTCAAAAACACTCCATTTTAAAATTCATTCGATCCTACAACGATATCAAGTTCATTACGCAATAGGTTTTCAGAAAAACCTGTCGTAGCCCTCCGTCATTTCAGATAAGTTGTATATAGTATTCGTGCTGCATTTGTTGGCTTTCGTCAAGGTGCAGTGTGCGGTAGCTATATGCTGCTTATCTGCTAGCATACGATGCGATTGGATTAGGGTAGTCGTGCGGCTTTGTTGGCTTTCGTCAAGGGTCGTGCGGGTGGGTTTAATTCAATCAGGAAATGACGGGTTGAACTTGACTAGCGGGCTATGGTTTGTTGTCTTTCGTCAAGGTCATAGCACGTTAGGGGCAAAATATTATCGGGAATTTCAAGTGTTGAAATTTGCAATGAGATTGCATACCTTCTATGAGATAGTTGGATCCCGATACCCGCTGCGAGTAATTGTTACTCCTGGGAGAGTTTTACACATTACAATTAGCCGATCAAGTAGGTGTCTAGAAAGGTGTTAACGAGGTTACGCCTCTGGGAAAACGAGGTTTACATTAATTAGGTTCGTGCGAAAGCACGGGGGACCTCCCTCAAAGTACCGACACTGGCCTGGCTGAAAGATTGGCGAACTTGTAGTGTGTAATTAATCCCGGCTAGTCTTTCCTTTTAGGGTTTGAAGGAAGATTTGATAAAAAGCAGTGGGAGCCATCCTGATTAGATAAAATAATAACCAATCTATTCTTGCAAGAGCGCACGCTGAGTGTTTTCTTCTCTCTCTCTCCAGGTAGAGACCATATCACGCCTTAATCAAGATAATAAAACGGATTATTGACCGAACCCGCTTGTTATACTGAGCTGGGGAACGTTGGTCCCGCTCCAACTTATAATTGTTATAAGACAGAGCAGGAAATTGGGGAATACCAGAATTCCCGTGCCGCCCAAACGAAGAAAGTGCATGAGATGCATCATCTTCGGGTGTGTTCATTATACAGAACTGTTTCTCAGTATCCTCCGCATCCTTGGTATATGATACCGGATCAGGATCCCAGATATGTAATCTGTTACATAGGGCTACAAAAGGGTAGAAAAACTGAGAACGGGTGATAAGTTTCATGAGACAGAAAACGGGGCAAGTGTTGCAGCCAAGTCTGTCGGTCACTGTCACCCTGTAATACCAATACATTGATTTTGAACGAATGTTATTAGATACCGAACCTGATATACAAAATCGTATCAGTCTCTTTATTAGTAAAGAAATGATAAAATTTTGTATAGTTGGATAATGTTTTGAACATTTCCTATATCAAAAGTTGATCGGTTCAGGCACGTTATCTAAAAGCATTGATGTTCTAAATCAAACTACAGTTCTTAGTATATGGAACACACACAAGAGGAAGAGTTCTGAAATGAACGAATTCTTCTTGAGGTATTGTAGACTAGGTCAGATCAATGTGACCCGACTAGCTAGAGTTACATATAGATGCATATTTAAATTAATTTGAATTTACATCTTGTGAAACTCGCCAGTCATGTCACAAAGATAAGATGACCATAGCTCCGTTTACTGAAAACAGAGAAAGAGTTAGTGAACTCTTGGGACAGATACATGATGATGTATGTAAGGTCTCCTGTCTACACATACCAAGACTGGTTCTTTATACTTCATTATATTCTATGATAATCTCTCAAGATTTAGTCATATGTTCCTGTTGAAACATGAGTCCGAACCTTTTGAGATATTCACAGAATATAAGCGAGAAGTAGAGAACCAAAATACGGGTAAAAGTATTATGTCCTATGATGAGATCAAGGAGGAGAATACTTGAGCACGGAAATCCTGGACTATTCTAAAGGAGAATGAGATTCTCTCTCAGCATTACTCTTCCGTATACACCATAGCACGATGGTATATCGGGGCGGAGCAATTGCACCCTATTCGATATGGTGTGCTCTATGATGAGTACTACTGAGTTGCCTATTTCCCTTTGGGAGTTATGCACTTATGAAGTTGCATACCTATTGAATAGGGTTTCGATCAAATCAGTTGCCTACCAATTCGTATGTGATATGGAAAGGGAAGAGCCCATCTCTTAAGATAGTTAAGATTTGGGGTTGTCCGGCATATGTCTAAAAGCAAAATCCGGACAAGCTCGAGACAAGGTCTGTAATGTAGAACTGGAAAAGTTCCAGCCATACAAAATACAGCTGATGATTTGATAGAACCAAAGGATTCAGTAGATGCCAACGAACCTCAGCCTCTCCGCCGATCTAGTAGGGTTCCTCACCCACCTGAGAGATACTTCTGTTTCTCTATGACAGTGGGAGCGAGGATTGCATCATGAGATGATGACCCAACTAGCTTCGAGCTGGCCATCAGGAGTAAGACTCTGTAAGAATGGCTGGATGCTTAGCGATCTGAGATGGAATCCTTATACACCAACAAAGTATGGACTTTGGTTGCTATATCTGAAGGGTTAAATCCCCATCAGGAGCAAGTATATCTTGAGAAGATTACTTGGTGTAAATGGAAAAGTTGAGACTTTCAAAGCTAGACTTGTTAAAGGTTTTCGTCATTGACCAGGCGTGGATAATGATGAAACCTTTTCCAGTACCTATGCTTAAGTCCATCCAGATCCTACTTGCCACGGCTACATACCATGACTACGATATCTGGTGGTTGGGTGTCATGACTGCTTTTCTAAATAATGATTTAGAAGAAAATGTCTATAAGAACACAGCCAGAGGGTTTCGTAAACAGTGGGAGCAGCGGAAACGCGAGCAAGATGTTTTATGTGATAAAGCAGGCATCGCGGAGTTGGAACATCTGTTTTGATGAAATAGTCAAAGAGTTTGACATCATCAAAATGGTAGATGAACCTTGTATATACAAAAAGGTAATAGGGAGTATGGTGGTGATCCTCGTATAGTACGTGGATAACATACTCTTGATAAGAAAGGAGTTTCTTATGCTACGCTCGATCAATCTCCGTATATCACAAAGATTCTCCATGTAGGATCAAAGTGATACCTACTAAATCCTGGATTTTGGATCTATGAGATAGATCTAGATGGATGTTAGGATTCTCACTAGTTGTAGTGAGATGGTATCAATCGATCCTGAGGAGAATCACTGGAAGTGTTCCAGGGTGATAAAGACGACTGAATGTCAGTCGCAGGCATTGTCTTTACCCTCAGTAAAGGGACGGTATGTTGGAAGAGTTCCAAGCTAGATACCGTGACATACTAGACGATAAAGGCTAGATACATCGCTACTTAAGATGCTACCAAAGAGGTTGTTTAGGTGTATATTAGTTCATGAGATGAACTACGTTCCTACCATTGTGAGACAATGGAGTTGTGGCTTATGCCAAGGAACGCCGGTCCCATCAGTGATCCAGACTTATTCTAAGGCAGTATCACCTGATCATGGAGATGGTTGATCTCCAGGGTGATCGAGGTAAGGAGAGCAGACTCAGAGGATAACACGGCGGATCCACTCACGAAGGCCTGTTCCCAGAAAGAGACTTTTATGGGATGGTTGAGTATGAGATACTACAACCACTGCTACAGATGGCCCTAGTGCAAGTGGGAGATTGTTAGTTATATGTATGCCTTAGAGGCCATTACTGTACATTGGATGTATATTGTAGTGGATGCTGGGACATATATAGGGAGGACTTTCTTGCTCGACATGATAGTATGCTATCTGGTTGCTCTTTACCTTAACGTGTACACAGATTGTCTCTCTATTACATGTTGGTAAAGCCCTTAGGATGTGTACTTGACTACCTGGACTGTGATGCGGATCATACTAGTGGGGACATGGTAGTCTATAAGTACATCCTTCAAAGTCCCTAGTCGTGGGTGTATCGAGATGGGGCATCGATATACCAGAGTAGACTAGCGTGTACCTTCTCGACCCATACAGATGGGCGATGGATGATCCCATATCCATTGGTGTTTGACATCAGAGGAAATATACGGGTGCTCAGTAGAGACTGGGTACACTGGACGGACTCGCCGAGAACTCCCAGATGGTATTATACCTTACGTCAGATGGCAGTTCTCAGGTGACACTGGTACAGAGTAGTCTGTTGACCCGAGATCGTCATAGAGTCTTGTGTGGTTCCCACTGTGCTTTGATTTCCATCTTACCACGTCCAAGAGGGCGTGCAAAACGGTGGTTTTTGGGTACAGTCCCGAGTCACATGGAGGCAATGAGCGATAGGAGGGGATTCGTCTCTCCCGGTATAGGGAGTTGATGTTGCGCTGTGTTCGATTGGATATAACAGGAAATCCCTGGCCAGGGTTGCTGAGATTTACTGGTAAGTGTTACCAGTAGTTTCTCGAATTGTTATAGACCTCATATCGACACGACTTATCGAGCTACTGGGGTCTGACGTTTACCACCCCTAGGCAAGATATGCGACATATCAGACGATCAGACCGGACTGTACGGTAGTGTTACTCGTTGGATTCACTAGAGTGTGAGCGGGCTTGCTCGTCGATCTTCAGATCGCTCAATACCCGGGTGGCCGTTACATTTAGCAGACCGCTTGCGGCTTGTGGGTGTTTGATATGATCATCACCTGCTGCCGGCGTATTGACGAGTCTTTAGAGTCCTGCACAGAGGTTTCCTGGCTCAAGCGAAATGAAATAGGAGCGCATATGAGATATGTGCGGGACCGAGAATAATACGTGTATGAGATACCGTATTTCATTCTCGCGATCATTATGTCGAATGGTTGTATGCGATATAACCTAGTTATCGATTCAAGCGTTGATTCGATAAGCCGATACATTGTATACTAGTCGGTTGTGTGCGACATGACCGGATCATTGAATCAAGTGTTGATTTAATGATTTAATGCATAATTATATATTTGATATATTACTTTGCATTAACTAGTATCGGTTCACTTTAAATGGATTTTCTCGCTCGGTTGTGCGCATTGCATATGCGATATGATTTTGTGCACTTGTTTGTATCATATTTGATGATGCATGCAAATTAGGGTTTGTGTAAAGAATTAAACCTTGGTTAAAGAAATGGTTAGGGTTTTTATTTGATTATTCATTTATTCATTTGTTTTTATTTTTGGAAAATAAATTGCATAAAATAGATTGGTGGCTTTCTTTTGTTTTCTTTCATGAAGCTTCATGAACTTTTGACTTAGTCACCATTTTGTCTCATGCTTAACCCTAACCAATTCAATTAACTCAAGTTAATTCTCTACACCTAACCATGGTGAGTATTATGATAAGAATGGATTTTTATTTATTCTTTAATGCTTATCATAAACTTATCATATTCTTCTTCACTTCAACACAAGAAGATAACCAAGCTCCATCAATGGTGATTGATGGAAATGAGTGAGAAATCCAAATCTAAAGTCTACCCACTTCCTATTTCTTCATCCTCTACCTCTTGCCAAGTAGTAGAGTGTGTTTCCTTCACAAGTTTTCATGGCTTGGTGAAGGTGGAGCTTGATCTAGCGATGCCTCGACGTAGATCATCTTCGGCATGGACATCGACGACCTAGCTCGCTTATTCTTCGACGAAGCCGACGCTAGAGCCCGGGAATTCACTTGGACAGCGAGGAGACTTCGTTGCGGAGCTATGGAGGTGGAGCACCGGATCTACAAAGGTTGTATTTCCGTTTCCTTGTAGTTAAGTTGTTAACTAGTTTAATTTTCGCCTAGAAATCTAGTCTAAGATCCGTAGTCTAGGGTTTCCCGGCACCGTAATTTTGAAACGGGCATGGTTGATGCCTTGTGAGACCCCTTGAGAGTGCCTAGGAACCCTACATAAAAAGGCATCCCCAAGCGGGAGCTAGCTCTTCGTCAATCGACGGTCACAACCACACAAGTAATATAATATACAACGCCAACGGCGAGGATCAAAATTCAAAAGGAAACTCAAAACCACAAGAAAACCACAGAAATACAACGCGCGACTCTAAGGTCGAAAGAATAACATCACTGGTCTCTATCTCAAAAATAAATACATGTTTGGTTGATGGAACTTCTAGATACAACAGAATAATGATATACAAGATATAATGATGGGTGCGATACAAATAAACCCACCTACTAGCAAGTCACCCGGAAATGGAAATAGTGCCAGCAAGCCGTAATGAAACCTGTACGGCGAAACCTGCAAGAAACTGGGGCACAACGGGGGTGAGTTTCCAACTCGTGAATAGAAAAACATCTACGAAAAGAAATCGCATAAATAACGCAATCCTAGGTCAATGATCATAATATATCCTCAAATATATAACCAGCAACCCATAACAATGGTTAGGGCAAATATCTAACCCAAGTGTAATTCTATGTGCCCGTGTCAGTGCCTCAGGTAGCAATGTATGAATGCATGAAACAGAATGCATGTACTGACGCAAACTGCTTTCATAAATCAGTGAGATTTCTGTATTTTAAAAGTGAGGTACCATAAATGAAATCAGCATAAAACAGTGCCCAGCATCGACACAAAACAAGTGTCCAAATATCTCGATATCTCTGTATCACAATCTCTGTACCTCAATATCTCAAAATCTCAATATCTCAATCTCAATATCTAGGGCGCCGTCAATCCAGACCGGCCCCTACCATCTATCTCAAGACCACGACGGTATCCTCCGGATATCCGACGCGTCGGGTAAAATCACCGGTCGGTAGTGCTCCCCTGCCAGGCTCAACGTCAACAACACGATCCTCTTGCCCCGGGGTACCGCACCGGGCCCACCATGTACCCGAAACGGTTCCTCCACTCCTCGAATCGGGTCTCGAAATCCATCAGCAAACTCATGGTGGACGACTCATACATCATGGGAAAACCGCACTTTTTATTTTAAAAGAGAGAAAAAGTTTATTTATGTTTTTGCGGTTTTCCTCCAAATCCAAGAAATCTCATGAAATCCGAATCCAAGTCATCAATAGCATGTAAACAGTGAATATAGGCATGAGAATCCATGAATGCGACACAACAGTGAATAATAACATGCATGAAGTAGTAGGCAATAACTACAATGTCTAACTAGCATATAAGGCAAGTACACTAATATCATGTCTAAACTATTAGCTAACAACCTATGTCAAATGAAATAGTATTTTCTAAAGTGTTCGTGACATGGCAATTACCGATGAAGATATGTGTGAGCCGGCAAGTAAGTGTACGTGGTACATACGCGTCATCGGTAATGGTGCTGGTGTCCTAACAGCATGATATTAATAATAGGATATGAATCATAATATAAGCATGCGATGCGGAGCGAACAACAATAATGAGCGGGAGCTGAATACTAGACGCAACGATAACTAATCTTCATTACCCTAATATAAATCCTACAAATGGTGCCTTTTGAAATAACACGAATCATGGGGTTTTGAAAATAGGGGCTACGGTGTTTTTATGAAAAGATACGTCTTTTGAAATATCCGTAGGATCCCTTGACCTGTCTTTTAAAATACCCACGATTCGTTAGCTTTTGAAATAGGTAGGAGTCGAATCTAATCTAATAACTAAACTAAACTAAAGGGCTAAGCTAACAAGCTGGACTGCAGGTAAGGAACCGCCTAACATCTGAGTCGATACATATACATACCTGTATATATATTAGTCGGTGATCCCGCCTCGATAATATCATATCCGATACCATATCTATAATCAGACATCCCAAGTCAAGAGTGCGGATCAATCATCAAGATATAGCTCGTATGTAAATCCTTCGTACGACATCCCCAAATCTGGATACGGGTCAATATTATATTCCTCACACTATTCCTCTGGTATCCTCTTTATCCAAGATCATAGTCTAGGGTACTGACCTATGTCTAGTACAATACTAATATCCTCAATATACTCATGATCTGACTACTGATCGACAATCTCGTACAAACCGATATCGTCAGCACATATCATCATCATGGGGTATACATCGCCCGATACGGCCTAATATCAATATCCTAGCATATCATGTCTCATATCACGATCACATGTCGACCATTTTATTTATAACACTATTCACCCGTATCGCCGCCCCAAGATCCGCTATAACACCAGGACGTACCTTAAGTACGAATCCTGCCATATCACTGATATCACAACCTCAACACAAATCTCATCGACTCATCTCAATCCTAAGTATCATCCTCAAATCCGCATGTGAACACATAGTCTCATACCCATGTGAACACATAACTATATATATATTCCCGTAAACACAAATGGAAGAAGAATGTATGCAAGTATGGGTGGGTGCGTGCATGTATGGTGCGACCACTACTCTAGGGTTTCGTGATACTAAACCATCCATATTTATCATCAATAAACTCAAACAATATATAATCAATAAATGTGTGTATACGTATTCGTATACATCACCACGAACTGCGGGGGTGCTATACGCCATCCACTCGACTTCTCCCCGTAGATATAAATCTACTCACCTGGTCCTCGCTCGCCGGTGCCGACGTCGCCACGCGCTTGCTTGTCGTCTCGAAGTCTACATGGGTACCTACATATCATAACGCACCGTATCGCATTAAAATCCGACTCATGATCAAAACGACACACGAAACCCACATAGGTCAAAACCTATGGTTGCTTTCACAATTCAACCCAAAAATCCTCGACGTCCGCGTACAAACGCCAAACCATCGAGAAAAACCTAAACACACTCATTTGTACAATCACAAGCACTAATTATAATATAAAATAGCTTAAAATTCACAAAAACCCCAAATTCACTTTAAAAGCCATTTTTCCGAAAATCTAGCAAGCACAAGTTACCCGTTTTAGTACAAAACTCGACGTTTGAACAAATTTAATGGCCATAATACTTATTAAACATCTTAAATAAGTCATAAAAACAATTCCCATAATTTAATCTCATTAAATTCCATAAACCCCAAAATTCTAGTTTACAAAATACCCAAATTTTAACAATTTTATAGCAAAAATACACAAACTACAATCTAGCTTGGATTTTCATGAACTAAAGTATTAAACTACACTTAATAATGTTAATTAAGTCATGAAAAACCTAATTACATTTTTCTCTTAATCAAATTCAAGGTTTACAAAAACCTAGTTTGTAATTTAAGCAATTTGGACAAATTACATATAACAAGTGCAATTTAATCGGCCAAACTAGGTTTTACATACATTAAGATGTTAAACTAAACCTTGCATCCCTAATGATATGATAAAAACCCTAATCGAAATCACAAACACTTACTATATTTTTCAAAACATTCAATTAATCCCAAACTATTAACTAATTATGCTAGATTTAAAGTATTCAAACAACAATTAGACATAAGGTTAAGAATTTACCCCACAATCATCTTGAAATCTAGCACAAATCTAGCCTCCCAAACATGCTTCCCTTCACCAAGATCCATACTAGAATGGTCAAGTAAAAATGTGTAGGGATTAGATTTTGATTTTGTGGAATTTTTGAAGCATTTTGGATGATTTTTTGATGGAATTTTGAAGAGAAAAGAGAAGAAGAAATTAGGGGGGGGGGCTGCTGCTGCTGCTGGTTTCAGCAGAGGAAGAGGGGAAAAAGGTGAGGGGACGATGCCAAAAGATCCAAATCAAAGCCCCTCCCAATTACCATAATACCCCCACCTACTTTACTATATATAAAAACCTTATTTTAACCCATTTCTCACATGATTTAAGGTCAAAAAGAGGGAAATAAAATTCTTGGGCCGCTACAATAGTGTGGGGCCGGCCAAGGGTAGTGAGGGTGAGTGTGAGAGACTTTACAAAAAAATTCTATGCAAAAAGACCCCCCACAATACCATATTTGCAAGTTTTAGTTCAAAATAACTATATTTTTGTTTTCCATAAAATAAACCAATTAAAACTTGAAATAAAATACTAAAAAATTATATTTCAACTAGATTTTAATTAACATGATTTTAAAGATTAAAATTAGCCCATTTAAATTTGTATTTATCGCTAATTTAATGTATTTTCTTACCGGCTTAAAATAATATTAAAATAATTAATTTCGGAAAATTTTTCAGAAAATTTGAAATTTCACCAGTGGGTCAATAAACACCAAATACTAGCAATTACATAGCTAGAATATGTATATATAATTTTATAATAAAGATATTTGTATTTTGACTTTTTACAGAAACCCCCCTTATTTTACCGTTTTTTTCGAAATTTCACCGAAACGATTTTCAAAACGTTACATGTTCTTACCCGCTGTAAGGACAAGAACTTAACTTTGAATTGGGAAAAATGCCATTTCATGGTCCAAGAAGGTATCGTACTTGGACATATCATTTCACGAAAAGGCATTGAGGTAGACAGAGCTAAGATAGATGTCATTCATAACCTTCCTCATCCCAAACGCGTCAATGATATACGATTTTTCCTTGGTCATGCAGGATTTTATAGGAGATTCATTAAGGATTTAAGCAAAATTGCTAGACCCTTAACTCTTCTCTTGGCCAAGGATACAACATTTCACTTTGATTCGGACTGTGAGGCTGCTTTTGAATCACTTAAAAGATCTCTCACTACAACCCTCGTTCTATCATCTCCTGATTGGAACCACCTGTTCGAGCTTATGTGTGATGCATAAGATTTTGCTGTTGGTGCAGTCTTAGGACATCACATTGATAAGATGCCACATGCGATTTATTATGCAAGTAAGACCTTGAATGATGCCCAAATTAATTATACAACCACCGAGAAAGAACTCTTGGCAGTTGTATTTGCATTAGAAAAATTCAGGCCTTACTTGATTGGCTCACCGATTGTTGTTTACACCGATCACTCCGCCCTAAAACATCTTTTATCTAAGAAGGATGCTAAGGGCAGGTTAATATGCTGGATCCTTCTATTACAAGAATTTGATCTTGTCATACGAGATAAGAAAGGATGTGAAAATGTAGTAGCCGACCATCTTTCATGCAGCTCTTCTTCACCTACTGTGACCTTGCCAATAAACGGCTCTTTCCCTGACGAACAGCTCTTGAACGTATCCTGTGAACCTTGGTTCGTGGATATTGTGAATTATCTAGCAACGGGACTTATTCCCAGCGAATGGTCTAAATAAGACAATCATCGATTTCTATCCCGAGTAAAGCATTTTAATTGGGATGAACCTTATTTGTTTAAGTATTGTCCTGACCAAATCATTCGCAGATGTGTCTCCAACGATGAATTCAAGAGTGTTTTGTCTTTCTGTCATGATCAGGCATGTGGTGGTCACTTTAGTCCACGTAAGATGGAGGAGAAAGTTTTGCAATGTGGTTTTTACTGGCCTACATTATTCAAAGATGCATTTTATTATTGCAAAACTTGTCCACGGTGTCAACACACGGGTCGGAGTTCTCGAAGAAATGAGATGCCACTTCAACCGATCTTGGTTATAGAAATTTTCTACGTTTGGGGTATTGATTTCATGGGTCCTTTTCCCAACTCTTTTGGAAATTTATATATCTTGTTAGCGGTTGATTACGTCTCAAAATGGGTGGAAGCAATACCATGTCGCACTAATGACAACAAGGTTGTTATTAAGTTCCTTAAAGAAAATATCTTTTCGCGATTTGGACACCCTCGCGCTATCATTAGCGACAACGGGACGCATTTCTGTAATCGGTCTTTCGAGACTTTGATGCGGAAATATGCAATCAACCACAAACTTTCTACATCCTATCATCCCCAAACGAGCGGGCAAGCTGAAATTTCCAATAGGCAAATCAAACAAATTTTGAAGAAAACAGTTTCTAAAAACCGAAAAGATTGGTCAACCAAATTGACGGATGCTCTTTGGGCATTTCGTATCGCTTATAAGACTGATCTTGGTATGTCTCCTTACCGCCTAGTGTTTGTAAAGGCTTGCGACCTTCCTGTCGAGATTGAACATAAAGCAACGTGGGCCATTAAAGAACTTAACTTTGATTTAAATCAAGCTTGCAACTTTCGGAAGCTGCAATTAAATAAGCTAAGCGAACTCCGCGATGAAGCTTACGATAATGTGGTGATAGTAAAGAACCGGACTAAGGTATTTCACGATAAAAATATTTTGAGAAAAACTTTTATCCCAGGACAACAAGTCCTTCTTTACGATTCCCGTCTCCATCTTCATGCGGTAAGCTAAAATCTAATTGGAAAGGACCATTTGTTGTGCGGTATGTATACCTACACGAGGAAGTTGAAGTTGAAAATAGTAAAAACGGTTCAATTTTCAAAGTGAATGGGCATAGATTAAAACCGTATTTTTCCACTGACCCCACAGAGGAGCTCCTGTTTTTACAGGAGCCGCTTTATCATAACTGAATTTCCTCCGCCTCACCTTCATGTCTCGATAATAATGTCTCATCCTAAGAATGGAGGTGAGTAATAAAAATAAAATAAAGTTTGGGGGAGATTTTCACGTTCATTTATTCTTGTACACCGTTAATAACTTTTCCTCCCAAGCCTACAGGTTTTTGAGATTTAAAAGATGACAACAGCGAGGACACTGCAGTAAACAGGTTTGGGGGAGGTTGTGCTTATTTATGCATCACTTTGCATTACACTTTGCATTAGCACAAAAATTTCAAAAATTTTCTTTTATAATAAAAGATTAGAAAGTGAAAAATTATATTTAAAAGATTGGAAAATTTTATGAAAACCAAGAAAATTAGATGTTTTCTTAAACGAAACTAGTAATAAATAGTTATGAGCCGTTGTCCCAAAGGTTAGTAAGATGAAGGAAGTCACTAATTTGAGGATAAAAACAAGTCTGAAAAATAGTTCATAATCTGGAAGCCAAATACTTGATCGTTGATACCTTACTATACGCACTTACACACGTCTTGAAACTCGGGATAGTAGAGGATATCTTGAAATGCTCTTGTCTTAAAGCCAAAGTACGAAGAAAATAAATTTAAAATGAAGCATAAAAGTATAAAATGGTGAAGAAAAATGAACACTGGTTTTGTAATCACTAAGGCAGCATAAAAATATAGCGAGGGTGCTTCATCACCTAGTGCCTTAGACCGACTGGTTTGTGTTAGTTATGTATATGCCCTAGCGGCCATTGTTGTACATATGATGTATATTATGATGGATGCTTGGATATATATATATATAGGACTTTCTTGCTCATCATGATAGTATGCTATTTGGTTTTCCTTTATCTTAACATGTTGACTTGTAATGGTTTACTGTCTTTCTCTCACATGTTGATAAAGCCCTTAGGATCTGTACTCGACTACTGGGACTATGATGAGATCATACTAGTGGGGCCACGGTAGTCGATGAGTACATCCTATAACTGTTCCTAGTCGAGGGTATATCGAGACAGGGCATCGATACACCAGAGTAGACTAGCGTATACGCATCTTGACCCATATGATGGGCGATGGATGATCCCATATCCATCGGTGTTGGACATCAAGGATGGTGTGCGGGTGCTCAGTGGAGACTGGGTACACTGGATGGACTCGCCGAGAACTCCCAGATGGTGATATACCACATGTCAAATGGCAGTTCTCCGGTGACACTGGTACATGGTAGTCTGTAGACCCGAGATCGTCATAGAGTCTTGTGTGATTCCCACTGTGCTTTGATTTCCACCTTACCACATCTAAGAGGGCATGCAAAACGGTGGCTTTTGGGTGCAGTCCCGAATCACATAGAGGCAATGAGCGATAGGAGGGGATTCGTCTTTCCCGGTATAGGGAGTTGATGTTGTGCTGTGTTCGATTGGCTATAACTGGAAGTCCCTGGCCAGGGCTGATATAGAGATTTACTGGTAAGTGTTACCAGTAGTTTCTCGACCCGTTATGAGCCACACATCGACACGACTTATCGGTTACTGGAGTCTGACGTATACCACCCCTATACTTGATATGCGACATATCAGACGAAGAGACCGGACTGTACGGGAGTGTTACTAAATGGATTCACAGGAGAACGTATAGGCTAGCTTGTTGATCTTCTGATCGCTCAATACCTGGGTGGCTGTTACATTTAGCTTACTGCTTGCAGCTTGTGGGTGTTTGATATGATCATTACCTGCTGCCGGCGTATTGACGATTCTTTAGAGTCCTACACAGAGGTTTCTTGGCTCAGGCAAAACGGAGTAGAGGTACATATGTGATATGTGCAGGACCGAGGATAATGCGATATGAGAAGCCGTATTATATTCTCGCGATATTTAGATATGAACCGGGTCATCGGATCAAGTGTTGATTTGATGAATCGGTACATGATTTATTAGTTGGTTATATTCGATATAGTCGGATTGTCGGATCAAGTGTTGATTCGATGATTTAATGTATAATAATATATATGATATATTGTATTACATTATCTAATATTGGCTCGCTTTATTATTTCATTTTCTCACCGGATAATACATTAATATATATGCGATATATGTTAATTGTATTATTTTCTTTTGTTGCAAATAAATAATATATATGTGATATATATTATTGTGACATGATATGATTAATAATGGAACATGATTAGTAGAGGTTAAGAAAGGTTAGGGTTTGATTAGGGTTAGCTCCTTCTTTCACCATCTAGAAGCTTTCCTTTTGTCAAGTGTAAGATATTTTGGTTGATATTATCTTATGACTCATTCTTTAACCTAACCAAACCCTAACCCTAGTTTATTCTCTACAAAGGTTAACCTTGTCATCCTTGACCATGGTTCCATGATCAATCATATATTCTTTTCTACTATTCATCACAAAAGGATTATCTCATTTTCATCATCTTCTTGTCTCTTGAGCTTTGAGAAAGCTCACTAGATTTTCCTTTTGTGATGATTTCTTGTGAGAATATGATATAAAAAGAAAGCATAAATACTACTCCATCATCCTCATCTAATCTAGCCCATTAGATTAGGGTGTTCACCTCATTAGAGTGAGAGAGCTTGAGTTATAGCAACTTCGACGTAGATCATCGGAGAAATGGAACACTACAAGCTAGCATGGATCGTTCGAGTCGTGGAGCCTCTCTTGAGTCCGGGAGATCGTGGATCGCGGCGAAGGGACTTCTAATCGGAGCTTATGAAGCGAAGGAGCGGACTACAAAGGTTTTAATCCCTCACACTTAGTGGTAAAGATGTTTACTTGCATGTTAAACCCTAATAATCTAGCAAAGATCCCGACTTTGGGTTGTTCGGCACGTCTAAAATTTTATTCGGGCAAGTTTGATGCCTTATGAACCTTCACAAGAGTGCCTAGGAACCCTACTGTGGTATCAGAGCCTAGCTAGAGCATTAGGCGACGTGTATACGAAGTTAAAACTCCGAACGAACCCCGAAACTACGAAATGAACCCCTCTCTGGATATTTTTTAAAAACTGTGATTTTTCTGAATTAAAAATACCTAAAAATTCAGCAGGTAAATATAAATATTACTGTAAAATACGAGCACCCAATCCGTACATATCGCCGCGGAACCGCGACCATACCTCGCTTGGGCCGCGGATCCGCGGCCTTACTATAGATATGGGCTATTATTTTTACACAATAATGTCTAGTGATGCTTGTTTATTTTTCTGGGTATTTTTAAACTGACTCAAGTGTTGAGTGTTCTGGGGTTTATTTTGTAATCGTTGATTCGATCGGAAAATTTAATTTTGTGATGTTTTCCGGATATTTAGAAACTGTTAAAATGTTCGAGCGGATATCATTAACTCATTTTTTCCCGGCACGTAAAACTTTCAGTGTTGAATTTTTATCGGGTTTAAATCTTTCGAAAAATGTGCAAGTAATGCGGTGGACCCTATAGAAGACAACAAACCTTAACTCGATTATGTGATGTCTTGAATTGCCTCTAAACCTTAGGGTTTGGGGTAGTACGGCATGCCACATGTGAGGCGTTGGCTTGACCCTTCTACGGCTGGATCATCGGTACTGCGACATATTCTGGGATTATTGAACTCCGCTCAAGAGTTGAGATATTTTGGAAATTTTGGGTATTTGATTATCTGTTCAGAAAGTTTAATACTGTCTATTTATCTGGATGCGATACAATATGTGGAATTCATATAGTTAGGCATGAAATGTGAAGTATGTGATATTTCGGATTTACGATGTCTAAAGTGATTGTGGATTCCAAATGTTGTAGTTTTACAATTTCTTTTCTGTGACCGTAAGTGTAGTATGTAGTTGTATTGCCGGTCTTCGTTGCTATACATCAACGATGATCGGTGTATGCATACTTACTTACGTTGATGATATGTGATATTATGTGTTGCTGTGATATGTTATATTGGATCGTCGTGTTCTGAATAGCCGGGGTTTTATGTGAGATGAGGGTTTTTATTTTCATTCATGTAAAATTTATTTGTATGTAATATTCTTTTATTGGGCACTTCCGGGATGAGGTTGATGTCACCTGTGTATATTATTACTTTTCCGCATTAGGTAGACCCAAGGAGGGAGCACAGGTAACCGGGTTCTAGGGTTCAGTGGGAGGCTATCTCGAGGAGGTCGAGACCGGGTCTCCTAACCCTAGAATTGGCAGTGTTACTTGCCACTCTCGTAGGGGTCTAGGGATGTGGGTTTGGCTATTCATCACGACCGTGGAATCCGTGTTTTATACCGGCTCGTATTAAAAACACAGATATCCTAGTATATCCAATATTTCATATATGTTCTTCTGCTGCAATGTTCTGTGATGAGATCATATTACTGCCTGAGACGAATGCTTATACTATATATATATATGCTGATATATAAATATTACTGCTTCGTTTCTTCTGTGATGCTTAGGAAGCATAAGTTGATGGGATTTTATTAATGAGATTAATAAAAAGAAAAAAAACCTAAAAGATGTATCTAGAATCAAAACTTTATAAAAAGGGTAGCTACAGTTTTGCTTTGCACCGTGGTATATGTGATATACCCTGCACCTTATTCGATGAGGAAAGAGCGAGATCCCTTCACCGGGAGTGACCTCTTTAGCGAAACTGGCAGATGCTACAAACTCACGGTTTAGTTTTTGATAGCTTATATAGTCTTTGCTTTGCATAGCGGTATATATGATATATTCTGCACCTTATTCGATGGTGAAAGAGCCGGGATCCATTCACCGGGAGTGACCTCTTTAGCGAAACTAGAAGCCTAAAAAACGCTCCTTTTCAAAAACATTCGATTCTACGACGATATCAAGTAATTACGCTCAGGGTTTCTGAAATACCTGCGTAGCCCTCCGTCATTTCAGATAAGTAATATTTAGTATTCGTGCTATGGTAGTTTGGCATGCGTCATGGCGTAGTGTACGGTAGCTGATTATTAATTATCTGTAGCATGAGATGCGATTGATTAGGTATTCGTACGGCGTTGTTTGGCATGCGTCAAGGGTCGTACGGTTGGGTTTAATTCAATCACGAAATGTACGGGTTGAACTTGACTAGCGGACTATGGGTTGTTTGGCATGCGTCAAGGTCATAGCACGCTAGGGGTAAAAGCATTATCGGGAATTTCAAGTATTGAAATTTGCAATGAGATTGCATACCTCCTATGAGATAGTTGGATCCTGATACCCACTGCGAGTAAGAGTTACTCCTGGAGAGTTTTACACAGGACAATTAGCCGATCAAGTAGGTGTCTAGATAAGTGTTAACGGGGTTACGCCTTTGGGAAAACGAGGTTTACTTTAATTAGGTCCGTGCGAAAGCACGGGGAACCTCCCTCAAGGTACCGACACTGATCTGGCTAAAAGATTGACGAAATTGTAGGGTGTAATTAATCCCAGGCTAATCTTACCTTTTAGGGTTTGAAGGAAGATTTGATAAAAACAGTGGGAGACATCCTGATTAGATAAGATAATAACCAATCTAATCTTGCAAGAGCATACGCTAAAGTGTTTTCTTCTCTCTCTCTCCAGGTAGCGACCATGTCAGGCCATAATCAAGATAATAATATGGATGTATTGACTGAACCCACTTATTATACTGAGCAGTGGAACGTTGGACCCGTTCTTTCTTACAAGAGTTATAAGACTGAACAGGAAACATGAGAATATCTGGATTCTCACGCTTCCCAAAAGAACATGCATGCTGATGCATCTTCTTCAGGTGTGTTAGTTATTGAGAAATCGTTTCTCAGTTCACCCTACGTCCTCGGTATTAGATACCGGATCAGGATCCCATATATGTAAATTGTTACATGGGCTACGTAAAGGTAGAGAACTGGGAAAAGGTGATCATTCCGTTCAAGTAGGGATGGTGCAAGTATTGCAGCCAAAGCAGTTGGCGAATATCACATTGTATTACCAAGTCGTAATACACTGATTCTGAATGAGTGCTATTATATACCGAACATGATGTGCAACATTATATCAGTTTCTTTATTAAGTAAAGAAGGATATAATTTTGTAGTACAAGATAATGTTATGAACATCTTCCTAAATCAAAAGTTGATTGCATCAGGCTCGTTACATAATGGCATATTCATTCTCAATCAAAATACAGTCCTCAATATACAAAACACACACAAGAGGAAAAGTTCAGAAATGAACGAATCCTACTTGTGGCATTGTAGACTTGGTCATATCAATGCGAAACGACTGGCTAAGTTACATAAGGATGGATATTTGAATCGTTCGAATTATCATCTTATGATACTTGACATTCATGTCTCAAAGGAAAAATGACCAAAGCTCCGTTTAGTGGACATGAAGAAAGAGTTACGGAACTTTTAGGACTGGTACATAGTGATGTATGCGGTCCCATGTCTACGCATGCCAGGAATGGTTCTTCCTACTTCATTACATTCACCGACGATCTCTCTCGATACGGGCATGTGTTCCTGTTGAAACACAAGTCTGAAGCTTTTGAGATATTCAGAGAATATAAGCACGAAGTAGAGAACCAAACGGGCAAAAGTATTAAGATTCTTTGATCTGATCGAGCAGATGAATACTTAAGCAATGAGTTCTTAGATTATCTAAAAGAGAATGGGATTCTCTCTCAGCTTACTCCTCCTTATACACCATAGCACAACGGTGTATCGGAATGGAGGAATCGCACCCTATTAGATATGGTGCGCTCAATGATGAGTACAGCTGAGTTACCTATTTCCTTCTGGGGGTACGCGCTTGAAACAGCCATAGACCTATTGAATAGGGTTCCTACCAAATCTGTGCCTACCACTCCATATGAGATATAGAAAGGAAAGAGACCACATCTTAATTACATTAAGATATGGGGTTGTTCGGCCTATGTCAAAAGACAAAATCCGGACAAACTCGATGCAAGATCTGTCTTATGTAAGTTTATAGGATATCCTAAAAATTCACAAGGGTATATCTTCTACCACCCCGAGGAACAAAAGGTGTTTGTTTCTCGACATGTCACTTTCTTAGAAAAGGGTTTTCTTATGAAACAGATTAGTGGCATTGAGGTAGAACTGAAAGAGGTTCCAGCGACACAAACTATAACAGAAGACTTGGTAGAACCAGAGGATTCAGTAGTACCCGATGAACCCCAGCCTCTCCGCCGATCTAGCAGGGTTTCTCATCCACCTGAGAGATACTACGGTTTTCTCATTGATGGTGGAAGCGAGGATTGCATCATGGAAGATGATGACCTGACTAGTTTCGAGCAGGCCATCACAAGTGGTGACTCTGTGAAATGGCTGGATGCAATGCGATCTGAGATGGAATCCATGTACACCAACAAAGTATGGACTTTGGAAAATGCTCCTGAAGGGGTAAAACCCATTGGGAGCAAGTGGATCTTTAAAAAGAAATTTGGTGTAGATGGAAAAGTTGAGACTTTCAAAGCTAGACTTGTTGCAAAGGGTTTTCGTCAAAGACCAGGTGTGGATTATGACGAAACCTTTTCTCCAGTGGCTATGCTTAAGTCCATCCGGATCTTACTTACCATTGCTGCATACCATGACTACGAAATCTGGCAAATGGATGTTAAGACCGCCTTTCTAAACGGTGATTTAGAAGAGTGCGTGTACATGACTCAGCCAGAGGGCTTCGTAGATAGTGGGAGCAGCGGAAAGGTGTGCAAGCTGCTTAAATCCATTTATGGGTTAAAGCAAGCATCGCGGAGTTGGAACATCTATTTTGATGTTGTAGTCAAAGAGTTTGACTTCATCAAAAATATAGATGAACCTTGTATCTATAAAAAGGCAGCAGAGAGTAAGGTTGTCTTCTTCGTATTGTACGTGGATGACATACTCTTGATAGGAAATGATATTTCTATGCTGCAATCAGTCAAGCTCTTCTTATCACAAAGATTCTCAATGAATGATCTATGTGATGCCTCCTGCATATTGGGAATCATGATCTATAGAGATAGATCTAAACAGATAACTGGGATTCTCCCAATCCAGGTACATTGACACCATACTAAAGAGGTTTAGTATGGAAGAATCCAAGCGTGGGAACCAACCCACGATCTCTGGACTCACTCTCTCCAAAGAGATGTCTCCCAAGACTGATTTGGAGAGAGCTCGCATGCAAGGGATACCCTATGCTTCGGCAGTAGGCTCAATCATGTATGCGATGCTATGTACCAGACCCGATGTAGCATACTCACTAAGTGTAGTGAGTCGGTATCAAGCAGATCCTGGAGAGAGTCACTGGACAGCTGTGAAGAACATTCTCAAGTACTTACGAAAGACTAAGGAGATGTTCTTGGTGTATGGTAACGGAGAACTCCGGATGGAGTCCTTTACCGATTCCAGCTTCCAAAGTGATAAGGATGACTCTAAGTCGCACTCGGGATTTGTCTTTACCCTCAATGGAGGGGCGGTATGTTAGAAGAGTTCCAAACAGGATACCGTTGCAGACTCGACGATGGAGGCTGAATACATCGCTGCCAACGATGCTGCCGAAGAGGCTATCTGGATAAAGAAGTTCATTAGTGAACTTGGTGTTGTTCCATCCATTGAGCATCGAATACCTCTGTATTGTGATAACAATGGAGCTGTGGCTTTGGGCAAGGAACCCAGGTCCCATCAGAAGTCCAGATATTCTGAGGCGGTATCACCTGATCAGGGAGATAGTTGATCGCCAGGAGATCAAGGTTAGGAGAGTAGATACGAAGGACAACACCGCGGATCCACTCACGAAGGCTATTCCCCAGATACAGTTTGAGAAATTATCCGGGATGCTAGGTATGAGATACTACAGCAGCTGGCTTTAGTGCAAGTGGGAGATTGTTAGTTATGTATATGCCCTAGAGGCCATTGTTGTACATATGATGTATATTATGATGGATGCTTGGATATATATAGAGAGGACTTTCTTGCTCATCATGATAGTATGCTATTTGGTTTTCCTTTATCTTAACATGTTGACTTGTAATGGTTTACTGTCTTTCTCTCACATGTTGATAAAGCCCTTAGGATTTGTACTCGACTACTGGGAATATGATGAGATCATACTAGTGGGGCCACGATAGTCGATGAGTACATCCTATAACTGTTCCTAGTCGAGGGTATATCGAGACAGGGCATCGAAACACCAGAGTAGACTAGCGTAAACGCATCTTGACCCATATGATGGGCGATGGATGATCCCATATCCATCGGTGTTGGACATCAAGGATGGTGTGCGGGTGCTCAGTGGAGACTGGGTACACTGGACGGACTAGCCGAGAACTCTCAGATGGTGATATACCACACGTTAGATGGCAGTTCTCCGGTGACACTGGTACATGGTAGTCTGTAGACCCGAGATCGTCATAGAGTCTTGTGTGATTCCCACTGTGCTTTGATTTCCACCTTACCACATCCAAGAGGGCATGCAAAACGGTGGCTTTTGGGTGCAGTCCCGAATCACATGGAGGCAATGAGCGATAGGAGGGGATTCGTCTCTCCCGGTATAGGGAGTTGATGTTGTGCTCTGTTCGATTGGCTATAACTGGAAGTCCCTGGCCAGGGCTGATATAGAGATTTACTGGTAAGTGTTACCAGTAGTTTCTCGACCCGTTATGAGCCACACATCGACACGACTTATCGGTTACTGGGGTCTGACGTATACCACCCATAGACTTGATATGCGACATATCAGACGAAGAGACCGGACTGTACGGGAGTGTTACTAAATGGATTCACATGAGAACGTACAGGCTAGCTTGTTGATCTTCTGATCGCTCAATACCTAGGTGGCTGTTACGTTTAGCTTACCGCTTGCAGCTTGTGGGTGTTTGATATGATCATCACCTGCTACCGGCGTATTGACGATTCTTTAGAGTCCTATACAGAGGTTTCTTGGCTCAGGCAAAACGGAGTAGAGGCACATATGTGATATATGCAGGACCGAGGATAATGCGATATGAGATGCCGTATTATATTCTCGCGATATTTAGATATGAACCGGGTCATCGGATCAAGTGTTGATTCGATGAATCGGTACATGATATATTAGTCGGTTATATTCGATATAGCCGGATTGTCGGATCAAGTGTTGATTCGATGATTTAATGTATAATAATATATATGATATATTGTATTACATTATATTGGCTGGCTTTATTATTTCATTTTCTCACCGGATAATACATTGATATATATGCGATATATGTTAATTGTATTATTTTCTTTTGTTGCAAATATATAATATATATGTGATATATATTATTGTGACATGATATGATTAATAATGGAACATGATTAGTAGAGGTTAAGCAAGGTTAGGGTTTGATTAGGGTTAGCTTCTTCTTGCACCATCTAGAAGCTTTCCTTTTGTCAAGTGTAAGATATTATGGTTGATATTATCTTATGACTCATTCTTTAACCTAACCAAACCCTAGCCCTAGTTTATTCTCTACAAAGGTTAACCTTGTCATCCTTGACCATGGTTCTATGATCAATCATATATTCTTTTCTACTATTCATCACAAAAGGATTATCTCATTTTCATCATCTTCTTGTCTCTTGAGCTTTGAGAAAGCTCACTAGATTTTCCTTTTGTGATGATTTCTTGTGAGAATATGATATAAAAAGAAAGCATAAATACTACTCCATCATCCTCATCTAATCTAGCCCATTAGATTAGGGTGTTCACCTCATTAGAGTGAGACAGCTTGAGTTATAGCAACTTCGACGTAGATCATCGGAGAAACGGAACACTACAAGCTAGCATGGATCGTTCGAGTCGTGGAGCCTCTCTTGAGTCCGGGAGATCATGGATCGCGGCGAAGGGACTTCTACTCGGAGCTTATGAAGCGAAGGAGCGGACTACAAAGGTTGTAATCCCTCACACTTAGTGGTAAAGATGTTTACTTGCATGTTAAACCATAATAATCTAGCAAAGATCCCGGTTTTGGGTTGTTCGGCACGTCTAAAATTTTATTCGGGCATGTTTGATGCCTTATGAACCTTCACAAGAGTGCCTAGGAACCCTACAGTTTGGGAGTCACTGCTAAGCCTTAGGTGTTGCAAGACGAGGAAATTGCTAATTACGCCTAATATGTGAGCACATTTAGTAATCGGTCGGTTAGTACCTCAAGAAGTATTAACGGTTGCATGAAGAATGTATGAGCAATTCCATCCAAAATATTCACCGACTAGAAAGTACCGAGGTAGATGGACAAGAGTATGATAACTTGAATTGAATTCTCCCAGTATAGGGATGTCTTTTACACACACGTAGGGGTATATGATCGGTGTTTGGAAGAAAGGTAGGAATGAAAATAAATGCGATGTTTTATTGAGGGATGATGTGATTTCTAATATCTTTTCATGACTATTAAGATAGGGCTCATGACAATCGAAAAGCTAGTGTAGTTGGAAACTCTGATTTTCAAGTTCTTTCTTTTACAATTCTTATCTTTATATGTAACTTTCACAGTCTTTCTTTTATTATGGGATTTTGTAGGTGCAATCCGCTGAAAACCCTCAGGAGACAACACTTCTCCTACTAGGGACACCTAGAGGTTTAAAGGCTTGTTGCACGTGCTCAGTGCAATCGTGTTGCCTACGAAAGTGTTCTAGTTCCTTTTTCTTTCTATTTTCTCCTTCTCCTGATTAAAAGAAGTTTGCTCGGGACGATCAAAGTCAAGTTTGGGGGAATTTGTTCAGTCGAAATAATTGCAATCCATAACATAACAATTTCCTCACTTTTCTAATCATCTAAGGATGTTTATTATAAATATAACACATATTACAAGTTCGTCTGGAAAATATCAATTACCATGTGTTATACATTATAATCAACATTTTGAAAGGAAATTGTATGTTTATTATTTCATGCATGATATTGTATATCTCAACATTCTTCATTGAGATTTTGTGCAGAAAATTATCTCAGGACAGATATCGGAATTGCAAATTCGTCGATTAAAATACAGGGAATCAAAGAGTTTAAATCTGCCAGAGATTTAGAAAGGATTAGAAGATTCCAGATATCCCATGAATACCCATAGACCAACACCAGAAGACACAGGAAAAATGAAGCTGCGATCTCACCAAACGGCCGCGGAACCGCGGCCGAGTCAGGCCGATCCGCCGCGGATCCGCGGCCTAGTCAAGGGCTTGGGGGGTCGGGAAATCTCCAGAAGCTTCTTCTCAACGTCCTAGCTTATTGGGGAAGCCTCGTCGTAACAACCTTGTTCTGGAAACTTCTCTATAACATCCTAGCTTGTTGAGGAAGTTTGATAACTACCTAGCTTATTCTAGAAGCCTCCTTGTAACAACCTAGCTTATGGGGGAAGCTTGATTAAGGGCTATAAAAAGGGACCTAAGCCTACATTAAAAAGGTTGTTGATGGTTGTTGATTTTTAGTACACAATCCAAAACCAAACCAAGATCCAATTCCAAATCAAGATCCAAGATCAAGAATCATGAGAAATTCATCAAGCAATTCAACAAAAATCCTTTACGCGAAGCCGATCGTCATCAACGGGCACGTGATCCTTGATAGATCCAAGACTCACGGTGATCGAGTGAAGCGAAGATTGACGGAGAAATTACCTCTTTTAAGGAGTGATCGAGAGCTTTCTTCTTGTAATCTCAGATTGAAGAAGTTGTAATTTGAAGTTGAATAATAAAGATGATCATTCTTTTAGTCTTGCTTTCTTTAAATTCTCGCATTATAAAATCTCTATTTGTTGATTCTTTTAATTTCATAACGTGTGAGTAAATCTCCGCTTGCTAAGGATTCAAAGGAATTTGGTAGATCTAATGGTGAGAGAATTCTATATTCATCTTAAGTCTTATGAAGATTATAAATTTTAGCAAAAAAAGAATCATTAATGTCCAAATTGTGAGTAAGATCAATTTATTGAGAATTTAATCACAATTTGGGGATTAGATTGATGATCTTTCTTGTTAAAGGCTAGATATGAATGACAATTGATGAAAGGACAAGGGGCAATGAAGGAGAAACCCTAGTTTCTTCAAAGGATCCCTAATTCTCATTAATAGCCATCGATCTAGTAGTGATTATATCAATAGATAAGATGAATCATCTTGAATCATCATCCATGGCTACTAATTCTGTTCGAATCCTACAAGCCTTCTACAATTTTCTTGATAACTAAATCTTGAACATTATCTTGAATTCCTTTCTTTAAAACTATTTCTTGAAATAATTACTTCAACCAATTCTTGAACAATTTCTTGAATTTTCTTTACTATTTCTTTTGACTCAACTAAAGAAAGAATTTACGAATTCCTCGTATCTCAGTGGACGACCCTTGCTTACTAACAATCGCTACAAGCGACACCGTTATTGATTGCGGTTATTTTTACAACTAAAACAATACACCACTTCTTTACCATATCTTTTCTTTAAAAATCAAAGAAGTGCGTGAAACAAATTTTTGAAAATTAATCACTCCTCCATATACACCACAGCACAACGGTGTATCGAGGCGGAGGTATCGCACCCTATGAGATATGGCGCGCTCTATGATGAGTACTGCTGAGTTGCTTGTTTCCTTTGGTATTATGCACTTGAGAAGCTGCATACCTATTGAATAGGGTTCCATCTAAATCAATGCTTACCACTCTATATGTGATATGGAACGGGAAGAGACCATGTCTTAAACAAGTTAAGATATGGGGTTGTCCGGCTTATGTTGAAAAGCAAAATCCGTACAAGCTCAAGGCAATGTCAGTTCTGTATAAGTTTGTTGGATGTCCCGAACATTCGCGAGGGTATATCTTCTACCACACTGAGAAGCAAAAGGTGTTTATTTCTCAGCATGCCACCTTTTTAGAAAAGGAATTTCTTATGAAAGAAATTAGTGGTCATGAGGTAGAACTGGAAGGAGTTCTAGCTAGACAGACTAACAACTGATGATTTGGTAAAACCGGAGGATTCAATAGTTCCCAACGAACCTCAGCCTCTCCGTAGGTCTAGTAGGGTTCCTCATCCACCTGAGAGATACTGTGGTTTCTTCAGTGACGGTGGGAGCGAGGATTGCATCATGGTAGATGATGACCCAACTAGATTCAGATAGGCCATCACGAGTGGGGACTCTGTGAAATGGCTGGATGCTATGCAATCTGAGATGGAATCCATGTACGCCAACAAAGTATGACTTTGAAATGTTGCATCTGAAGAGGTAAAACCCATCTGGAGCAAGTGGATCTTGAGAAGATTCTTGGTGTAAATGGAAAAGTTGAGACTTTCAAAGCTAGACTTGTAGTAAAAGGTTTTCGTCAATAACCAGGTGTGGATTATGATGAAACCTTTTCTCCAGTGGCTATTCTTAAGTCCATTAGGATTAAAGCACGCATCGCGGAGTTGGAACATCTGTTTTGATGTGGCAGTCAAAGAGTTTGACTTCATCAAAAAGGTAGATGAACCTTGTATATACAAAAGGTTATAGAGAGTAAGGTTTTCTTCCTCGTATTGTACGTAAAAGACATACTCTTGATATGAAATGGTTTCCTATGCTACATTCGGTCAAGCTTCTCTTATCACGAGGATTCTCCATGGATGATCTGGATGATACCTACTACATCTTGTGGATTATGATCTATGGTGATAGATCTAAGTGGATGTTGGGAGTGTCCCAAATCCAGACACATTAACACCATACTAAATGGGTTTAGTATGGAGGATTCTAAGCGTGGTGGTTCGCCCACTTATTCATAAATCACTCTCTCCAAAAAGATGTCTCCCGAGACTGATTGGAGAGAGCTCGCGTGCAAGGGATACACTATGCTTCGGCAGTAGGCTCTATCATGTATGCGATATTATGTACCAGACCAGATGTAGCTGACTCACTAGGAGTAGTGATCAGGAATCAATCGGATCTTGGGAGAATCACTGGACAGCTGTGAAGGACATTCTTAAGTACTTGAGAAGCACTGAAGAAATGTTCTTGGTTTTTGGTAACGGTGAACTCCAGTGGGAGTCCTTTACCGATTTGAGCTTCCAGAGTGATAAGCTCGACTGAAAGTCAGTCTCAGGATTTGTCTTTACCCTTAGTGGAGGGACGGTATGTTGGAAGAGTTCCAAGCTAGATACCGTGGCAAACTAGACGATAAAGGCTGAATACATCGCTACCAACGATACTGCCAAAGTGGCTGTCTAGATATTTCTACCATTGAGCGTCCAATAACTGTTTTTGTGAAAACAATGGAGTTGTGGCTTTGGCCTAGGAACGCCGATCCCATCAGCGATCCAGACATATTCTGAGGCAGTATCACCTGATCAGGGAGATGGTTGATCTCTAAGGGATTGAGGTAAGGAGAGTTGACGCGAAGGATAACATGGCGGATCCACTCACAGAGGCCTTTCCCTAGAGAAACTTTTATGGGACGTTGGGTATGAGATACTACAACACTGGCCCTAGTGCAAGTGGGAGATTGTTAGTTGTATGTATTCCCTAGAGGCCATTATTGTACATATGATGTATATTATAGTGGATGCTTGGACATATATAGGGAGGACTTTCTTGCTCGACATGATAGTATGCTATATGGTTGCTCTTTATCTTAACATGTACACTTATTGTCTCTCTGCTACATGTTGATAAAGCTCTTAGGATGTGTATATAACTACCAGGATTATGATGCAGATCATACTAGTAGGGCTAGGGTAGTCCGTAAGTACATCCTTCAATTGTTCCTAGTCATGGGAGTATCGAGACAGGACATCGATATTCCAGAGTAGACTAGCGTATACGTTTCTTGACCCATATGATGGGCGATGGATGATCCCACATCCATTGGTGTTTGACATCAAAGATTGTATACGGGTGCTCAGTGGAGACTGGGTACACTGAACAGGACTCGCCGAGAACTCCTAGATGGTATTATACCTCACGTCAGATAGCAGTTCTCTGGTGACACTGGTACAGGTTAGTCTGTAGACCCGATATCGTCATAGAGTCTTGTATGATTCCCACTGTGGTTTGATTTCCACCTTACCACGTTCAAGAGAACATGCAAAACGGTGGTTTTTGGGTACAGTCCCGAGTCACATGGAGGCAATGAGCGATAGGAGGGGCTTTCGTCTCTCCCGGTATTTGGGGTTGATGTTGCGCTGTGCTCGATTGGCCATAACAAGAAATCCCTGGCCAGGGTTGCTGAGATTTACTGGTAAGTGTTATCAGTAGTTTCTCAAACCGTTATGGGCCTCACATCAGCATGACTTATCAAGCTATTGGGGTCTGACGTTTGCTACCCCCAGGCTGGATATGCGACATATCAGACGAAGAGACCGGACTGTACGGTAGTGTTACTTATTGGATTCACAGGAGTATGAGCAGGCTTGCTTGTTGATCTTCTGATCGCTCAATACCCGGATAGCCGTTACGTCCAGCTAGTACCGCTGACGGCTTGTGGGAGACTGATATGATCATCACCTATTGCCGGCGTATTGACGAGTCTTTAAAGTCCTACACAGAGGTTTCCCGGCTCAGGCGAAACGAAGTAGAAGCACATATATGATATGTGCGGGACCGAGATTAATACGCGTATGTGATACCGTATTCTATTCTCACGATATATGATATCGGTCGGTTATATGTGATATAGCCGGATATAATAATTTAATGTATAATTATATATTTGATATATTAATGTACATTAACTAATATTTGCTCACTTAAGCATTTCTTTTTTCTCACTTGTGTACACTTAATATATATGTGATATATATTATTTGTGTCATGCTAGTTGCTACATGTGACATGGGTGTATGAGACTCATACTATACAAATAATAATGTGGGGTTTTATTTATTAAGAGTAGAAGAAAATTAGTTGGAAATTAGTCAAGGTTAGAAGCTTGGAGAAGCTTTGTGCTAATCTTTGACTTAGTCCATTAATTATGTCTCACTCTAGATATTTATTAACCTAACCATTATTGTTAGCCATGGTTTAGTCTCTACAAGAGTTATATGAGATATTTCTCACACATGGTTGCTATTCTACACTTTCTTCTTTCCATGGTTGCTTTTCTTCATCTCCTTCCTCAAGCTCTCTATCTTTTTGGGAGGTGAAGAAAAGTAGTGAGAAAAATATTTCTAAAGTGAGCAAAATTCCTACTTCATCAAGATACACTAGATTAGCCATTTAGTTTAGGTTGTTTGCTTCACTAATTCCTAATTAGTAAAGATATAGCTTGAGTTAGTGTCTCCTCGACGTAGATTATCTTCGGCCTCGAAGACTTCATGCAAACTTGTTCATTTCACCTTGTGGAGCCTTACTAGAGTCCGGGAGATCGCTACTTGGAGCGAAGGGACTACTACACGGAGCTTTTGAAGTGAAGGACCAGTCTACAAAGGTTGTATTCCTTGTTCACTTAGATATAAAGATGTTTACATGTTAGGTTAGGTCTAATTCTCTAGTTAAGATCTTGTCTTCGGTTCTTTAGCGCGCCAATTTTTTTGAAAACGGCATGGTCTATGCCTCCGGAAACCTTGTGGCGGTGCTAGGGAACCCATCAACCATGACCTAAATTAGGGTAGTTAAGAGTACTTTAGTGCTAAATATCCTTGTTTAACCACTTTAGTGCTAAATATCCTAGTTTAACCACCAAGACTTCACTAAACTACCTTAATATTTGAATTAGTGTCGAAACTTGTAATTAGGTAATAGTTAGTGTTTCAAGTCAAATCTGCTATCAAACTAGTAACTTCAGAGCTAAGTTGCAATTACTGAGAGTTAGTTATTAGATCCTGAGTGAACCCTCGAAACCCGAGCCCAATCCCATAAAATGTGGTTGACAATTTAATAGAATTGGCCGCAATATGCGGCCCCTCTGGGGAATTTGGGTGCAGGTTTTTGTCGAGGGCTCTCTAGGACTCCAATTAGACCTCTGGCATATGTAACTTTTTCTAATTTTGCATATACAAAAATCTGGGATCGTTTTACCTTATTTTAAGTGATATGTTAACGTAGATACAGACTTTCCGACTCTCGTTTTAGCGTTTTAGTTGGTTAACGGCCCTTAGGCGTAGTCTTAGGTGTTTGTTGCACGCGTTTAGCGCACTACGTTCACACGTGTCAACTCGTGAGAGTTTGTTAGTGTCACGACCCAAATGAGGAACGTGATCGGCACTTAAATCACGCAACGTCTAAAGGCGTAACGTAATTCAAGTAAGCTGAAAACCCATAATCTAAACCGTGAAATAAAGTAGAGTGGTAAAAATCTTTGTTAAAAATGTTAATTTTTGAAGTAGAAGAATTATATCAAAACCTTTTTGAAGATCGAGTTATTGTAAAAATTTCGACATCATCTCTTTTGTAAAACTGATCCAAACCGATACATAAGCATGATATATATAATAGCATCCCTACTTGGGAGCAATCTCAACACCATCCGGCGAAACACAATCACAAGCAAGATATACGATATCATAGTGCGAAGAAATAAGGAAATAAGAAAGGAAAACAACATCCACAATAAAAACATAAAAGTCGGCTCACACGAGTACGACACCTAGAGTCAATTATAATACAAGTCTCTCAGTCTCGTCTCTAAGTTAAATATACAAGTGGTAGATAGAGTATAATAGATACAAAAAGAAAATGTACAAGGTAGAAGACAAAAGAATACTCGCAACCCACCTAGAAAATATCACATCCAAAAAGTCGTAGTAAAAGTAGTAGTAGTATGCCCCGCCGTGACTATACTGACGGATCGGTCCTATAAGACACTGTGGCTCAACGGAGGTAAGTTGCCAGCTCATGAGTAGTAAGTAATATCATAAGTGGCAATCGCAAGCATGTACGTGCCATCGACAGATCCTAAGTAGGAATTTATGATGCAGTGTACTAGTATAGATGCAACATGAATAAGTGAGCGAAGTATGAAATCTAGGGTGTACTAGCTATAAGATACTGAATATGTCATAATAAATTCAATATGGTAGAACCAAAAATATCATCAATAAAAAAGCATAAAAACCGTGTCAAACATCGACACTAAAAATCTCAATATCTCAGGTGCCATCTCTCAGATCGGCCATCAAATCCATCTGATCACACGACTCCGGTCGGTATCCTCTGGATATCCGCTGAGCCAAACAATCACCGGTAGGTATTGTTCCCCTGCCAGGCTCAACGTCTCTCTATATGATCTTCTTGCCTTGGGGTACCGTACCGGGTCCACCATGTACCTGCAGACGGTGCCTCCTCTCTTCTCAAATCGGGTAAACACATAACTCAGAACCGAGAAAACTCATGGTTGACACCACATATCATATCAAGAGAAACCGCGTTTTTAACACAATCATAAGTTTTCAAAATGTACATGCGGTTTCCCAAATTCAGAAATCTCATGAAAATAGAAATCTTACAAAACATGATAAAATATGAATATGGCGACGATAGAAAATGTACATGGTATTAATATGATGCAAGCTAGATGAATAACGTGATGATCATCTATCAATAAGATGCAATGCAAATGCAAGTTATCATGCGAGTTCTATGGTGTATGTGACATAGCAATTACCAATGGCGTGTGTGTGTATATATAGGTTAGTGCACGTGCGTCATGAACCATTGGTAGTGGTGCAAGTGTCCTAATATAGAGATATCAATGTGTATGATGATGCGTATGCAATATGGAAATGTGAATAGGTATATGTATATAAGATTTGTAACTAGTTCTAAATATCGGACGCTTTACACCATCTGAACGATTCCCCCATAGATGTTAAATCTACTCACCGGAATGGCCTCGGTTACTCGAATCCGACCACCTCATTTCCTTTCCTAGCCGCGTCCGAAGTCTTTGCATTCGATCCTAGAATCACACAAAACTTAGCACATGATGCTAGAAATCCGATATGACACACAAACATATACTACACAAATATACTAACTCTCATGAGTTGACACGTGTGAACTTAGAGTGTTAAACGTGTGCAACAACGTCTAAGACTACCCCTAAGGGCCGTTAACCACACAAAACACTAAAACGAGAATCGGAATATCCATATCGCACGTTAACATAACGCCTAAAATAAGGAAAAATGGTCCCAGATTATTATGAAAGTATGTCTTAGTACCTATACTAGGTTTATATGAGCATCAAGAATACAATTTTAAAAAATCTAGAGGTCTAAGTATACTAAACTAGAATCGAACTAGAGAATTAGGATTTTTAATTAATCAAGTAATGTTCTAAACTAAGTGATGGGAAACTATAACCTTTGTAGTCTAGTTCTTCACTTCTAAAGCTCCGAGTTGAAGTCCCTAGAACTCTTCTTAAGGCTCCACTTGAAGAAAAGATCGAGCTTGCTTGTTGTCTTCGTTGCCGAAGATGATCCACCTTGAAGTCTCTCTCACTCAAGCTCACACTTCACTAATCAAGGTATTAGTGAAGTTAACAACCTAAACTAATGGGCTAGACTAGTGTAGGTTGAGGAAGAAGGAGATTTGCTCACTAAAAATATTTTTCTCCTTTTCTTTTTCTCAACTCAAGAAAATTAGTGAAGAGAGGAAGAAGGAGATGAACTTGGATGAATAATGAACCATCACTCATGAGATAAGATGAGAATGAACTTGTAAAATATCTATGAAAAAAACAAAGAATAAGAGGCGAGTCATGGTTTCTCAAGACTTCTACAAGCATCTCAAGAAAATGACTCATTCTATTTTTCTTTTTAATTCATTAATCCATACAATTATCTTCTCATATTCATCTTTTGTGTGATTCTCATACATCCTAGTTCTATGTATCATCAACCATGATACAATAATAAATACATATATATGAATATATATCTCACACACACACACACACACACACACACACACATATATAAATATATATAAAGAGAAGAAAATCATAAGTGAGTTTAATATTAGTTAATATATGTATATATCAAATATATAAATATAAATCAAATTATTAAATCAACACTTGATTCAAAAATTCAGTTATATCATATATAATCGGCTAATATCAAATATATATATATATATATATATAATTATTAAATCAACACTTCATTCAATAATCTGGTTATATCACATATAATCGGCTAATATTCAATATTAGTTATTAAATCAACACTTGATTCAATAATCCGGTTATATCATATATAACCGGCCAATATCAAATATATAAACACACACACACACACACACACACACACATATTAATCAAATCATTGAATCAACACTTGATTTAATAATCCGGTTATATCATATATAACCTGACTGATATCAAATATCGCTAGATTAGAATACGGTATCATATACTCGTATTTAATCAAGCTCCCGCACATATCTTGTAAGTCTACGGTAGCGCCCCGGTCGTCAATCCGAGGCCAAATGCGGAAACAAAAACTTTTTAGGAAACCGACGCTATCGTAGTCTTTCACCCAGATCGAACCATCAACGCTAAACTAGCTAACTACTAAGAAGTGAGAGTAGCTATACCGATCGATTCATGTCCTTCGGTCTTTGGACACCATCCCAAACTCCTCGCGGCATCTCCGATCTCCGGTCTCCTCGTCGGAAGGGCACCACATCAATGAGTCTTTTTGCGGGCTCCCGCTTAATCCGAAGCAACTCGAACATGAAGTTTGCTAGATGACATGCCTAAGGCGATGTAGAGAGTGTGTGTGATAACTTTGTCTCTAACACTCAATGATTCTCAACTCATGAGATGGAATGAGTGGAGGTTAAAGAGGATACTGATTTAATGTTTTCCGGTGTGTGTAGTTGGAAAATGTATATAAAAATCACAACCAAAAATATTTTGACCGCAATCAATAACGGTGTCGAATGTAGCGCGTTAGTAAGTGCGGATCGTCCACAGGGAAAGTGTAATCGTTCGTGTTTCGATTTAGATGAGTTGAAACTTTAAAGGAAAGAAAACAAACAATTCATGATTTGTAAAATGAAGTTCAAGAATTAGAAAAATCTAGATCTAAGAAAACATTAAAATCAAGAATTGAGATGTGATGATTTCCAATCCAAATATCAAGAATCGAAGTGAGGCTCATAGGAATCGATCGGATCTATAGATGTGATGAAATCTAGCGATTACGTATTCTTATCCATCGATGAATTGATACTAGATCGATGATGATCAACGAGAATTAGGGATTTCTTGTGAAACTAGGGTTTCATCATCTATCCCTTGTTCCTTCGTCGATATCATTCACATTCTAGCCTCTAGTAAATTCAAGAATTGATCGTGGATCCCTAATTTCGAGCGATCACAATCAAGAAAGCATCGCAACGAAACTAGGTTGTCGATTCTTCAATTTTCTAGGGTTTACAAAACTCGTAGGACTTAAGAACCGTTTTAAGATTTGTTACATCATCATTCTATTGATCGTCTCGACTCCTTTACGAGCGGAGTTTTACTCAAACATCACAACAAGAACCACAATCACAAATTGAGATCGAATCATGATGCAAGAATTTAAAGAAAGCAAGATTAAAGAATTTCACCTTTTATTTATCAATAATTCCGTTACAAATCGCTCAAGAACTACAAGAGGAAGAACTCGATCGTCGATTTGGCTTCGCTCGTCTCCTTGAGTCGCGGATCGGCTTGGATCACTTGCTCGATTGAAGATCGCCTACGCTCCTAAAAGGTTGAAGGCTTCTCGCTTGAATGGTACTCGGGATCTTGAATTTAGCTTTGGATTTTGGATTAGGGCTACAAGATGTGTCACTCAACTTGTAGATGGAAGAGGAAAAGATGAGAGATTAATGAACAACCTTTAACCCTAGATCTAGGCTCCTTTTTATAGACTTTCAAAACCCTAGATCTAGGATTCAAAATTTGAATTTCCCTCCAAAAGTTTGTTAGCTAGAGAGGCTTCTAGAAGTAGTTAGTTGGAGGGAGCTTCTAGAACTAGTTTGTTAGGAGGTTGATTAGCTTAATCAAGATTAGCTTGATTTAATAATCCTTGCTGATCTGGCAGAAGCTTCGAGAGTTTTCTGGAGATTGCATTGGCTTGCTGAGATGTATGCACTGAGATAGGAATAATACAGCAAATCTTTGATGATGACGTGTCCTTCCCACCGCGGATCCGCGGCGCAAGCCGGCTCCAGCCGCGGATCCGCGGCCAAGTGATGGCTTTACTATGCACAATTTCTGGTAATGTTTTCTTTTGACTTCAGGAATGTTCTCTGATATGATGAATTGTGTAATTAGTCCTTGATCACTGCCAGATCTCTAGCCTTTGAGTTAGCGTATTTTATCAACATTATTTTCACTGATTTGGCTCGGTTCCAGAAATTTCCTGCACAGACTTCGAAACAAGTGTTGTGTTACACAAGAATGATGCAATGCCATGATAAATACTCAATTTCCCTCATAAATGTCGGTTTTAGAGTATAACACATGTAATCTGGTATTTCAGGGATGTTTTGCTAATATGTGCAATATGAATACCGAACACTTCTAGATGAGTGCAAATGATAGGGAAATTGCCGTGTTAAAAATGCAGTATTTTCGACTGATCAAATTCCCCCAAACTTATTTTCGGTCGTCTCGAGCGAACTGTTTTATTAAAAAGAGAAGGAGAAAATAAAGAAAGAGAAAAACTAACTAGCACACTTTCGTAGGCAACACGATTACACTGAGCACGTGCAACAAGCCTTTAAACCTCTAGGTGTCCCTAGTAGGAGGAGTGTTGTCTCCTGAGGGTTTTCAGCGGATTGCACCCTTAAAATCCAATAATAAAAGAAAGATCATGAATATTACATTTAAAGAAAAGAATTGTAAAATAAAGACTTTGAAAATTAGGGTTTTCAACTAAGCTAGCTTTTCAGTTGTCATGAGCCTTATCTTAATAGTCATGAAAAGATGTCAGAAATCACGTCCTCCCTCAATAAAACATCATCTTATTCTTCATTCCTATCTTTCTTCCAAACATCGATCATATAACCCTACGTGTGTGTAAAGACATCCCTACACCCGGAGAATTCAATTTAAGCTATCATACTCTTGCCTATCAGCCTCAGTACTTTTTAATTAATGAATATTTAGATGAATTTGCTCACACACTTTCATGCGACCGTTAATACTTCTTGAGGTACTAACCGACCGATTACTCATGTGCTTTCTTATTAGGTGTTTTTCCTCGTCTTGCACCACCTAAGGCTTAGCAGTGACTCCCAGACCAGTTGGCCTTAGGGCACTAGGTGAAGAAGCACCCTCGCTATATTTTTTTATTGCTGCCTTGGCGATAACAAAACCAGTGTTCATTTCTTTCTTCACCATTTTATATTTTCTTCATTTTTTTTATTTCCTTCATACTTTGGCTTTAAGACAAGAGCATTTCAAGGTATCCTCTACTATCCCGAGTTTCAAGACGTGTGTAAGTGCGAATAACAGGGTATCAACGTTCAAAATGTTTAGCTTCCAGAATAGAAACTATTTTTCAGACTTATTTTTATCCTCAGATTAGTTACTTCCTTCATCTTACTAACCCTTGGGACAACAGCTCATAATTACTTATTACTAGTTCGTTTAAAAAAACTTCTAATTTTCTAGGTTTTCTTAAATTTTTCTAATCTCATGGATGTAATTTTTTACTATCTAATATTTTATTATCTTATTTATGTACAAAAATATTTTTATATTTTGAAATTTTTTAAATTTTTATAGGTTTTCAAAAATGTTTTGTGCTTATGCAAAGTATGATGCAAATGATGCGAAAATAAGCACAAACCTCCCCCAAACTTGTTTTCAACAGTGTCCTCACTGTTGCCATCTGCTAAATCTCGAAAAACCTGTAAGCTTGGGAGGAAATTTATTAATGGGGGCAAAATATTTAAGTGAAGATCCTCCCCCAAACTTATTTTTGGCTCACCATTTTGTGTAAAAATTTTCTTTTCAAGAGCCAGATTACACCCCCCCAAACTTGAGTTAAATAATGTTAAGCTTTTGAAAATCACATGAGGGGGTCAAAAATCATTGGTCGATGCCAAGCTTTGCAAAGACCGAAGGTTAACACCAACCATTCAAAGATTTTATCAATGTAGTGCTCTGGTTGGTGGAAGAAGAAGTGGGGAAAGGGTAAGTGGTGGAATAGAATGTGTGTGCGTCTCATTTTGGAGAGACGATGCAGTGAATGTGATGGATTACTCTCATTCTTTTTACAGTTCAAAAGAAGGGGTGGAGGTTCAATTTCATTGATTGGGAGATGATTCATCTCAACACCCGTGTCATTCAAAAATGCGAGTTCATCAGCGAAGATCTCCTCAAAAGTTCCATCTATACCCCGATGAATAATGTCATCACAAAGTGCGGGGTGATCTTCAGACTCTAAAAACAGTTCATAATCAGTGTTAATTGTTGACCCGAACATCTCGGTGGAAGAGTCCGTATATGTTTGATACATAGTTGGGTCATGAAAAGAGTCAAGATCGGTATCATGAGGATCATCAAATTCGCTGCTGTCGACATCCATTAAGTCAACAGAACAGACCTGAGCAGTAGGTTCGGAGGGTACACTTCCCAACTTGTAAATGTTCAGCTCAATTGACCTATTCCCGAAGGATAGGGTCATTAAACTATTACGACAGTTGATGATCGCATTGGAAGTGGCCAAAAAGGGGCGACCTAAAATCACCGGAATTTAATTCCGTGGGTTCGCTACATGCTGTGTATCAATTATAATAAAAGCCACAGGGAATACAAATTCCCCGATTTTTATTAACACATCCTCCAGTTCACCCCTAGGTTTAGTGCTTGATCGGTCAGCCATCTGGAGAGTGCAATGTGTTGGTTTCAACTCTCTGATCCCTAACTGCTCGTAAATCGAGAAAGGAAGCAGGTTAACACTTGCGCCAAGGTCTAGTAGAGCACGGTTGATGTGTTTTTCCCCAATAGAAATAGAAATAGTAGGACAACCAGGGTCCTTACGTTTCCGTGGTACTTGTTGGGGGAAAGCTGTGTCTACAGTCTTTGCCATGAATATCTTCTTGGGCACTTGAGTCTTCCTCTTCCTAGTGCACAAGCTCTTAAGAGTTTTCGCATAGGACAGAACTTGTTGGATGGCATCTAGGAGAGGGATGCTGATGTTAACTTGCTTAAACATGTCCATAATCTTCTCCATATGTGGACTCGATGTGTTAGCCCTTAACCGATTAGGATAAGGTGCTTTAGCAATAAGCGCTGGGTCCATCATAGGAGAAGGAAGTGTGTGTGGACCCGATCCCAGAATAGAGGTGGGGATCGTCCGTGGAGAACTAGAAGAGCTGGGCTGAGGTGGCGAGCCCTGTGGGAAACGAAGAATAGGCCCACAAGAAGGTGGCGGGGTAGAAGAACTGGGGTCAAAATTAGAAGTAGAAGTGGAAGGAAAGGTCTCAGCCGGGGTATCATCGATAGATTTTTCAGTGTCATCAATCTCTTCCCCAACGTGATTGTCAAGCACTCTTCCAGATCTCAACGTGATTGCATTCACATGATGTGAATAGCCAGGATTGGGTAAAGGTTGAGCTGGAAGTTTCCCTTTCTCTCTTGCACTCATTTCGGCTTTTAGTTATGCAATTTGTGCTTCCATCGATTTGATATTCTCATTTTGAGAGACAATGATCTTCATCACATTCTCGACGGAAGATTGCAAACTTTCCGTCCCTTGGATGGATTGTTTCATGAAAGTATCCAAGGTTTGTGCTAGTGCAGAGGTATTATCTGTACCGGTCAATTGCAAAGAGTTTTCGTGTGGTGCAAAAGTGTTGGCCGGATTTTGGAAGTTTTGTGATTGGAAGGGGTGCTGACTCAATTGAAGTGGTGGTTGCTGTTGTGGTGGAAGGACCCTTTGGAAATTGTTTTGGGTTAGAACCGTGTTTTGAGATTGTGATTGGTTCCAAGCAAAGTTAGGGTGATTCCTCCAACCCTGATTATATGTGGAAGAAAATGGATCGTTTCTAGGTCTTTGAAATGCGGCATTGGTATGCTCGTGACCTTGAAACGGAGAATTTCGTGGACATTCTTTCGTCAAGTGAGAAGGATCAGAACAACATCCACATACAGTTTTGGAGAGTGACATTTGATTTAGGGCGGCGGCTAAAAATTTGTTTTCCATATTCTCGAGTTTCTTGTGTATAGCTGAAATGTCAGCTCTAACTCCTATGGAAATATCATTGCCATCCCTAGACGATTGACTCACACCCTCCCACTGTAAAGATTTTTCAGCGAAATCTTCTAGGAATTTCCAGGATTCCCCATCATCTTTGGTCATGAAGTTGTCTTGACACATTATTTCAAGGGTCTGTTTTGTGTTAGGATTAATGCCCTCATAAATGATTCGGCACAGTTCCTATCTGGGGATTCCGTGATGCGGACATTGAACTAACAAATCCTTGAAGCGTTCAAGACATTTTGAAAATGGTTCATTTGGAAGCTGGGTGAATTGATTTATTTCTCTACGGACTCGAGCTGTTTTATGATGTGGGTAGAATTTCTTAAGGAATGCTTTGACGAATTCTTTCCAATTTGAGATGGAATGTGCGGCAGTGTTATACAGCCACTTCTAGGCTATATCGCACAAGGTGAAAGGGAGAAGACGTAGACGCATAGCATCCATAGAAAGCTGTGAGGTACCCATCATTGCGCATACATTTTCAAATTTGGTGATAAAGGCATATGCGTCTTCAGTCTCGAGACCGTGAAATTTTGGTAGAAGGTTGATGTATTGGGGTTTAATTTCAAAATTTTCCCCGTTGGCTGGTGGAATGGAGAGACAGGTCGAAAGAGGACCTCGTGTAGGATAGCACCTCTCTTGGAGAGAGATGCGGGGTGGATTCTGCGCACCAACGGACGGCGGCAGAGTAGTGGTAAAGAAGTTCGATGGAGAATCGTCCATCGATGTGGGTGTGGTTGTGGGTAAAGAAAAGGTAAATGTAGAAATACCGACTTTTGGGTCGATCAGGGGAACGCGGACTAAACGTGCACTAGAATCCCGTGTCTAGCCTATCTTGCACTAAAAGGGTTAGTACAAGTGGCAGCGTGACTGATCAGTCGAAAATACTGCATCTTTTAATCGGCAATTTCCCTATCATTTGCACTCATTTAGAAGTGTGCGGTATTCATATTTCACATATTAGCAAATCAGTCGTTAAATATCAGATTGCATGTGTTAGACTCTAAAACCGGCACTATAAAGGAAATTGACTGCATTTCATGGCATCGCATCATCCCGATATTGCGCAACACTTGTCTTGAGAATTTATAGGAACAAAAGCCGGGATTATGAAAACAGTGCTGAAAAATACGCCAACTCAAAGGCTAAAGATCTGGAAGTAATCTGGAAAGCATTTTGAGAATCAACACATCAGATAAAGCCCCAAACATCAGCCCAAGCATGTGCCAGAAAACCCAAGCCCCACGGAGCCAACATGGCCGCGGAACCGCGGCCGGAGCCGGCTTGTGCCGCGGTTCCGCGGCGGCCTTGCCACGTCAGCACTTCAGCTTTGCTTCAAAACTCTTCTCTCAGGGCCCACATTCAGTTCATGTGCTTCAAGTTCCAGAAGACTCCAGAAGCTTCTGCCAGTTCAGCAAACTAGGGTTTCTAAGCTTAAATAAATCCTAGCTTAAAGCCTAAGCTAAACTCCTAACAAACTATTTCTAGAAGCTCCTCAACAAACTTTTGGAGGGAATTGTAATTTCAAAACCTAGACCTAGGGTTTGGGAAGTCTATAAATAGAAGCCTAGACCTAGGGTTAAATCAATCATCCAATCTAGAAGCTAGATATCTCATTCCATCTCTAATCTTTACCTCTTTCTTCATCTTCTTCCACAAGTCTAGTGACAAGACTTGTGTGAAACCCTAACCCTAATTCCAATCAAAATTCATGATCCTGAGTACCAAATCAAGCAAGAAGCCCTTCAACCTTTTAGGAGCGGAGCCGATCTTCAACAGAGCAAGTGGTCCAAGCCGATCTGCGACTCACGGAGAAAAGCGAAGCCAATTCAACAATCGAGTTCTTCCTCTTGTAGTTCTTGAGCGACTGTAATGAAAATATTGATATAAATAAAAGGTGAAATTCTTTTATCTTGTTTTCTTTAAATTCTTGCATCATGATTCGATCTCAATTTGTAATTGTAGTTCTTGTTGTGATGTTTGAGTAATACTCCGCTCGTCGAGGAGTCGAGACGATCAATAGAATGATGATGTAACAAATCTTAAAACGATTCTTGATTCCTACGAGTTTTGTAAACCCTAGCAAGTTCAAGAATCGACGACCTAGTTTCGTTGCGATGCTTTCTTGATTGTTATCGCTCGAAATTGGGGAGTTACGATCGTTTCTTGAATTTACTAGAGGCTAGAATGTGAATGATATTGACGAAAGAACAAGGGATGAATGATGAAACCCTAGTTTCACGAGAAATCCCTAACTCTCGTCGATCATCATCGATCTAGTATCAACTCTTCGAAGGACAAGAATACGACATCTTGAGATTACATCACATCTATAGATCCGATCGATTCCTACGAGCCTCATTTAGATTCTTGATATTTGATTGGAAAAATCATCGAAACTCGATTCTCGATTGTTTATCATTTTCTTGATTCTTGATTAGACTAGTGACACTTGAATACATCGATAAAATCTTGAATCATGTTTTCTTTTCTTTTCGATTAACTTTTCAATTCAAACAAATCAAACATAGAAACGAATCGCACAATCCCTGTGGACGATCCGCACTCGCTTACGATCTACAACTGACACCGTAGTTGATTGCGGTCAAACAATTCTTTGATTGTGAACTATATTCATTTTCTTAACACACACAAAGAAATGATCAATCAGTGACTTATAATTAGGGGAAATGAATGAATGCGGTGTTTGTTTTGAAAAATGATACGGATTTTTGAAAAAAAATGATGCGATCACAACAAATGCAACAAGCAAAACCCTAATTCTATTGGTCACCTAGGTCAAAGCACTAGACCGCTCCTAACTGCCAAAAGATAAGTTGCAGGATAAATCCTCCACTGCCTCTTTGTCTCTCCTGTGGCCAGGTAAGTGTCAGGTAAGTGGGAGGTTCTCCACTACGTAAGTAGTGAGCCTAATTAAGTAACCACTAGCCTTCGACATACTTGCCTTAGACACCACAAAAGAAACGCGGATAAGCAATGAATTACCCACGGTCTTCTTCTGTCCTAAGTGAGCGCGACGGTCCTTAGAGTCATCTCTAGATATTTTTTAGTTAATGAGGGTAATGCGGATGCAATTTTGTGATTTTTGGGGCTTAGGAAGGGTAATGAACTCCCCACCTAATCTGGATTTGGCCGTGCCCCTTAATTTCCGTATTAATATGCAAACAACCAAAAACCAAAAACACGCACAATTTATTTTGCTTTTTGCGGCGCTGCGATTTTTGCAAAGAAGCGTGCAGAAATTTGTTAATTGGAGCAGACAGAGGAGGAGATAAGAAAGTAGGAAGTTTACAAAGAAATTTTAGTGCAGGGATGACGTCATCACGCGGCGGATCCACCGCGGATGCAAGCTTATGCCGCGGAATCGCGGTCTCTTAAAGCGATCACTGCACAGAAAATTTACAGAGAGCTTCTGTTAACTCACTGAGTCCTCTGCAATATTCTGAAAAAAATTTCACTTGCTCCACAGCTTCCAGATTACCTCGCAACAAATCACAACAACACGTCTAGAGTTTGCGCAAATTTTGATCTCAAAATTGTAATGGAATAAATCTTTCAATTCAAATTTCAAATAAAGAACGAATTAGCGCACGATCCCGGCAACGGCGCCATTTGATTTAATGTTTTCCGGTGTGTGTAGTTGGAAAATGTATATAGAAATCACAACCAAAAATATTTTGACCGCAATCAATAACGGTGTCGAATGTAGCGCGTTAGTAAGTGCGGATCGTCCACAGGGAAAGTGTAATCGTTCGTGTTTCGATTTAGATGAGTTGAAACTTTAAAGGAAAGAAAACAAACAATTCATGATTTGTAAAATGAAGTTCAAGAATTAGAAAAATCTAGATCTAAGAAAACATTAAAATCAAGAATTGAGATGTGATGATTTCCAATCCAAACATCAAGAATCGAAGTGAGGCTCGTAGGAATCGATCGAATCTATAGATGTGATGAAATCTAGCGATTACGTATTCTTATCCATCGATGAATTGATACTAGATCGATGATGATCAACGAGAATTAGGGATTTCTTGTGAAACTAGGGTTTCATCATCTATCCCTTGTTCCTTCATCGATATCATTCACATTCTAGCCTCTAGTAAATTCAAGAATTAATCGTGGATCCTTAATTTCGAGCTATCACAATCAAGAAAGCATCGCAACGAAACTAGGTCGTCGATTCTTCAATTTGCTAGGGTTTACAAAACTTATAGGACTTAAGAATCGTTTTAAGATTTGTTACATCATCATTCTATTGATCGTCTCGACTCCTTTACGAGCGGAGTTTTACTCAAATATCACAACAAGAACCACAATCACAAATTGAGATCGAATCATGATGCAAGAATTTAAAGAAAGCAAGATTAAAGAATTTCACCTTTTATTTATCAACAATTCCGTTACAAATCGCTCAAGAACTACAAGAGGAAGAACTCGATCGTCGATTTGGCTTCGCTCGTCTCCTTGAGTCGCGGATCGGCTTGGATCACTTGCTCGATTGAAGATCGGCTCCGCTCCTAAAAGGTTGAAGGCTTCTCGCTTGAATGGTACTCGGGATGTTGAATTTGGCTTTGGATTTTGGATTAGGGCTACAAGATGTGTCACTCAAGTTGTAGATGGAAGAGGAAAAGATGAGAGATTAATGAACAACCTTTAACCCTAGATCTAGGCTTCTTTTTATAGAATTTCAAAACCCTAGATCTAGGATTCAAAATTTGAATTTCCCTCCAAAAGTTTTTAGCTAGAGAGGCTTCTAGAAGTAGTTAGTTGGAGGGAGCTTCTAGAACTAGTTTGTTAGGAGGTTGATTAGCTTGATTTAATGATCCTTGCTGATCTGGCAGAAGCTTCGAGAGTTTTCTGGAGATTGCATTGGCTTGTTGAGATGTATGCACTGAGATAGGAATAATACAACAAATCTTTGATGATGACGTGTCCTTCACACCGCGGATCCGCGGCGCAAGCCGGCTCCAGCCGTGGATCCACGGCCAAGTGATGGCTTTACTGTGCACAATTTCTGGTAATGTTATCTTTTGACTTCAGGAATGTTCTCTGATATGCTGAATTGTTTAATTAGTCCTTGATCACTGCTTGATCTCTAGCCTTTGAGTTAGCATATTTTATCAGCATTATTTTCACTGATTTGGCTCGGTTCCAGAAATTTCCTGCACAGACTTCGAAACAAGTGTTGCGTTACACAAGAATGATGCAATGCCATGATAAACACTCAATTTCCCTCATAAATGTCGGTTTTAGAGTATAACACATGTAATCTGGTATTTCAGGGATGTTTTGCTAATATGTGCAATATGAATACCGAACACTTCTAGATGAGTGCAAATGATAGGGAAATTGCCGTGTTAAAAATGCAGTATTTTCGACTGATCAGATGCCATGGGAGAGGAAATGGTGAGCTCAAGAAAAGAAAGAAGAAGAAGAAGATTTTCTTTTGTTATTGTGTGAGATAATGTTGTGAGTGAGCTTGTGTGATAATCCAAGAGCTAACCCCAAACATATGTGGCTGCCCTCTCTCTCCTCCCATCACAATCTCACCCAATAATCAATCAAGAAAAGGTGACATGCACAAAGAATAAGACCATGAGTCACTAAACATGCACATGCCACAATTAATGCTCCTAATGATGACTTGAGCTCACAATTTCCACTTGTAAACATTATTCCAAATGTTTACAACAATAAATAGAACGACATCTACTAAAGTAAACTCGTGACGGATCATAAGAGTACCCCTCACCTGTATATACATACCTGCATCCGCATTCCGACTGAATGCGAATGCAATGAGACGAAAGTAATCCAACAAATCTAATACTAGGATCCAGCTTAAACCAAAGCCCACAAGTATGATCCGTCCGATCATGATCCATGCACGACTGCACGTATACGATCGAACCCTGCCATAATACCATACATCCTCTACAACATTTCGCCCGAAACTTGAGAAACAGTCTGTGGGGGACTCTAAAGACTCATCAATGCACTGGCTATGGATTTAATCACTAGCACGTCAGTGGCACTAGCTGTGCGTAATGGCTGCCCTTGTATTGACTAAAAGGGAAAGCTGATGAGCGAACTCATCCAGAAACCCTACTGAGCCTGTCAGTGACAATATCCATACAGTCCGGTCCGTTCGTCTATGAGTATCGCATATCGGGCCTAGGGGGCTGGTAAATGTCAGACCACCAAAAGCGGTATAAGTCGTGTCGGAGTGTAGCCCAGAACACCCTGAGATATTACTGGAATACCTACCAGTAAATCTCACTTGCCTTGGCTAAGGACTAAGTGTAATGGCTCTCCAGACACTACGCGATCTCACCCCCAATATCGGGAGAGATGAATCCCCTGCCGATCCGTTCACTGCCTCTATGTGGCTCGGGACCGTACCCAACTAAAACCTGTTTGCACGACTCCTTTAAGCCGTGGTAGGGTAGTAATCAAAGCACAGTAGGAACTCATATGAGACAAATGACGATCTCAGGTCGATAGACTAACCTGTACACAAGTCACCAGGGAACTGCTATCTGACGATAGGTATAACACCAACTAGCATGTTCCCGACGAGTCCGTACGGTGTACTCATAACCTAATGAGCACCTGTATACGTCTTAGGTGAACTAACTGACACCAATGTCTTGTGAGACCATCCACCGCCCTTCGTCGGGGTCTCGATCCGTATACACTAGTCTACTCTGGAGTATCGATGCCCTATCTCGAAACTCTCTCGACTAGGGACCTTTTAAGGATGTGCTTATAGACCCCAGCTCCCACGTATATGATCACCATCATACTGCTGGCAGTCAAGCAAGAATCTTCTGGGCTCTATCAACATGTAATAGTGACTTGTAATGTCACCTAAAGCATGTACACAATGATAAAGACAAACCATATAGCATACTATCATCTCGAGTAAGACTGTCCTACCGGTATAGGTCCTCCCTCAATCATTGCAATCACGTGCCTGCGATCCAATAATTGACTTTGAGGGCACTATATCCAACAATATCCCACTTGCACTTAAGGCTAATTATTGCGATGTCGCATACTCACAGCCCGTGTGATACCAAACACCCAACTCCTCTACTGATCAGTTTCACAAAGCTCATTTGTAAAACTATTGCGTTCGAGAAATAGCCTCAGTGAGTGGATATGCCCTGATATTTCTTTATATGTCTCTCTTTATCTCAAGTTCGCAGAGAAAGCCATCTCCCGAAATGAGCAATACCTGTCTTAGAATATGTCTGGATATCTGATGGGACCTAGTTCACAAGCGAACTCTAAATCTAGCAAACTTCTTAGACTGTATCGTCAACTGAATTTAATTAGTATCCTACACCATGCCTCCCTCAGTATCCACTTGGATCACCTGTCCAAAATACCGCCCCTCGTCAGAGGGAAAACTATAACTCTGACAGTCACTCTGTCATCCAAGTCACCTTGGAAGCCTGGAATGATAACTGTCTCCTGAAGGAGGCTGTAGTTATCATATCCCAAGAACATTCACTTATGTTCTAAAGCTGCTTCCGAACGTTTCTCCAGGATTTGATTAATATCACAACTTATTGCACCTAGTGCAAAAACAACATATGGTGTGGTACTTGACATCTCATGATTGACTCAATTGCCTAACCAAGTGATATGCCAATCATGCACTTCCCTCTCCATTTTAGTCTGTAAGACAGCTTCAGGGAGGGTAACTCCATCACCTGCAGGTACACCACCATGCCAGGAGTCGTCCATTCTAAAACACCTTTAGAATGCTGTCCAAGTATCCGATTTGGGACACTACCCAAGTCTAGATCTAAAACCATAGATCTAGTAACCAGAATGCTTGATGTAATATTCAAATCCTATGTAGAGAAACTATTGTGTGACAACCACAGTATAACCGATCGTAGTATAGGAATATCACTTCCTACTCTGTGTATGTCATCCATATACCAGTACATTACAACCTACTACTTTCTTAACAGATCCATCCCTTATTCTGATGAAGTCAAAGCCCTTGTCTGTCACATCAAAAATAGATGATCTATCTCCGCTATATTTGCTTTAGTCTATAAATAGACACAAGCTACTTGTCCACTATGCTTCCGCTGCTCCCACTGACTACGACAACCCTCTGGTAGAGTCATATACACGTGCACTTCTAAAGCTAATTTAGAACGACGCTATACTCATCCTCCTGCCGGGCCTCATAGTCTTCTACAACAGCAATTGGCAAGTCTGGGTAAACAAGAACCTCCCTGTCACCGTCCTTGAGGATACCGGAGTACCTCTCGGGTGCCTGAGGTTACCCACCATATCTGCGGAGTGACTAATGGAATGTCAATCCAGATTGAATCTTTAGGTTTTTATCAAATTTTCAGTAATCGTATGCGGTTCTGGAATCACTTCCAGTTCTACCATACTCCCACTACTGTTTTCTTAAAAAAAAGTCCATTTTACTAAAACTGTGGTGAGTTAAGAACAATATCACTATTGATCTTCCAGATGGTAGAAAGTTAACCCTCGTCATAACCCGGGTTAACCCACAAACAGCCATTACAGAAACGTGCCTTGAGTTATCCGGAGTCTGGTTTTAAGCATAAGACGGACAACTCCATATACCTTAACACCGTTAAGATATGGTCCAGTCTATATACAATATAGAAACAGAAGCACTAATTTAATTGGAACCAGATTCAAATCATGCAGCTGTCTCCAGTGCATGTCAACTAAATGGAGAGAGGTTGATCAGCATTACTCAATTTAGGAATGCATCCAGATATGAGTAACCTGAAAGAGAAGCAAGTTCTCAAAACCATTACTATCAACTGAATACCATACACAAGTATCTACATCTTCAATCACTTTGAAGAATCCCGATACTTGCAACACCTGGTTCTCTACTTTATTCATATACCTATAACTTCTCAAAACTTGGACCTTGTATTTCTACGAAACACATGTCTAAGAACTAGAGAAGTCACAAGTAAACAGAATATAGTACAAGTACCAACCCCTCTGTCCTAATGGACACTGGACAACATACAATACTCTGTATAAGTCCCCTGAGTCTAATAACTCATACCCTGTGCATCGTAGGTTGAAAACTGTACTTATGGTTAAGAAGAATTAAACCGCTGTTTAATGCTCCTTACCTAATCATCAACTGATATAGATAAATGTCATGGACATAATTTCAAAAAGTTATATCTCACTTTATAAAAATAAACGTACAGATATATCAATTTGAAATTGGTGCATAACAACAGATATTCAAAACCAAATATTTGCCATCGGGCAAAAACCCAGGCGATTTCCTCAAATATCACCAATTACAACGAATCCCGATATAATGATGATGATCACCTAATTCCCAATAATTTATGTAAGTCGATGTAGTACACCCCAGTACTTATGGGGAGGCGGAATTTTAAAAACAATCAAGTTTAAACAACGAACATCGACTAACCGCTTGAATCGAAGCTAAACTATAAATAACCGTATCTTATGAGTTTCTTTTCACAAGTGATTAGGGATTATACCTAATGAAACCGGTCCTTCTTCTTTACGTCCTCCTTTGTTCTCCTCGACCTTCTCTAGGTAGTAGACGATCCACCCGAGAGCAAAACACCAAGCTAAACCTCTAACTTGAGGTAACTAATCAACTTTGATTGCTAATCAAAGATGAGAGGATGATATAGAGTGAAGGTTATGGATTGTTTAGTCTAACTAATCCTTTGATCTCAACACATGAGGATTAAGGATTAGGGTTTTAAGATGAGAGCTTGAGGAGAGAGAATGTGTGATATGATAATGAGAGAAGAGAGAGAGTGTATCATAATATTATGAAGCATTCTTATTTTGGAATAATCAATAAAGGAAATGAATAAGCATGCTTCACAAAATATCTTGTGATGATTCATTAGCATGAGTCATTAAGCAATAAATGTGCATTAATGAAATGAATGAATCACCACTATGACTCACTCTCTCATCCAAAAGAAACCTCCTTAGTCACATCTTCTAGAAGCTTCTCGAGTAATTACGAGAACGCCCCTCCGATCCGTAAAAATACGGAAAAACTTTAGACTGTAAAAATCCAATAACCGGATACCAGTAACTGGCTTAAACCAAAGCCGACTGGTAAAAACTGTCCGAAAGTCGTACGCGCGTAAACGCACGTATGCGTCCGAACCCTTTGTCGCAAAACCATGCAACCTCTATATCGTTTCGCCTGGAGTAGGAAACTCTCTGTGTGGGACTCTAGAGACTCGACTACTACGCTGGCAGTGGGTTTAACCACAGACCGCAAGCGGCACTAGCTGTACGTAACGGTCCCCAGGTAGTTGTCGATAAGAAGGCCGATGAGTAAACCCATCCGAACTCCTACTGAGTCAGATGTGACAATCTTCATACAGTCCGGTCCGTTCGTCCAAGACTATCGCATATCGGGCCTAGGGGGGCGGCAAGCGTCAGTCCCCTAATAGCGGTATAAGTCGTGTCGGAGTGAAGCCCATTACACCCTGAGAAACTGCTGGAACCTACCAGCAAATCTCGCTTGCCCTGGCCAGGGACTTTGCGTAATGGCTCTCTGACACAGCACGATATCTACTCCCAATACCGGGAGGGACGAATCCTGTCTAACCGCCACTGCCTCCAAGTGCTCGGGACTGCACCCAACTGCTACCTGTTTGCACGACTCCTTTGAGCCGTGGTAGGGTAGCAATCTAAGAACAGTGGGACACACTCGAGGTGAAGTAGCAGTGTCAAGTCTGCGGACTACGCTGTACTCATGTCACCTGGGAACTGTTCACTGACGACTGGTATCAAACCAACCAACAGTTCCCTGTGAGTCCTGTCCGGTGTACCCGTAACCTAACGAGCACCTGTATACTATCTCCAGTACGACGTACTGATGGCTGTGGGACAGACCATCTCCCCAACTGGGATGAGAAGCGTACACACTAGTCTACTCCGGAGTATCGATGCTCTGTCTCGATAATCCAACGACCAGGGACCTGAATAAGGATGTGCTTGTAGACTACCCAGCCCCCACTAGTGTGACTGCCATCACAACGCTGGTAGACAAGCAAGATCCTAAGAGCTCTATCAATACGTATACTCACATATTAAGATAGAAAAACCAAGTAGCATACTACCATGTTTAGCAAGACTGTTATATACATGTGAATATCCCAAGCTTCCATTAAGTAATATACAAGCTAGTATGATACAGTAATGGCCTTCTAGGGCATAAACACTAACAATCTCCCACTTGCACTAGGGCCATGTACTGGCATATCGTAGACCAATGATCTCGAGTAGCCTCTCGAACTGAATCTGAGGAAGGGCCTTCGTGAATGGATCAGCAATGTTCTCTTCTGAAGCAACTCTCCGAACCTCGATCTCCTGACGATCAATGATCTCCCTGATCAGGTGATACCGCCTCAAGATGTGTCTGGACTTCTGATGGGACCTTGGTTCCTTCGCTAAAGCTATAGCTCCGTTGTTGTCGCAATACAGAGGTATTGGATCAACTATGGTAGGAACCACCTGAAGTTCTGTTAGGAACTTCTTCATCCAGACTGCTTCTTTTGCGGCATCGCAAGCAGCTATATACTCCGCTTCCATCGTCGAGTCAGCAACGGTGTCCTGCTTGGAGCTCTTCCAGCACACCGCCCCTCCATTGAGGGTAAAGACATAACCCGACATGGACTTGGAATCGTCCTTATCACTCTGGAAGCCGGAATCAGCAAAGGCCTCCAACCTGAGGTCTTTTCTGCCGTAAACCAAGAACATCTCCTTAGTCCTCCTCAGGTACTTGAGAATGTTCTTTACTGCTATCCAGTGTTTCTCCCCTGGGTCTGACTGATACCGGCTTACCACGCTTAGTGCGTAAGCTACATCTGGTCTGGTACACAACATCGCATACATTATAGAGCCTACCGCAGAAGCGTAGGGTATAACAGACATGCGTTCCCTTTCCAAATCAGTCTTGGGAGACATCTCTTTGGAGAGGGTGATTCCGTGACAAGCCGGTAGATTACCGCGCTTAGAATCTTCCATACTGAATCTCTTTAGTACAGTGTCGATATACCTGGACTGCGAAAGTCCCAACATCCTCTTGGATCTATCACGATAGATCCGGATCCCCAGAATGTAAGAGGCATCACCCAGGTCTTTCATGGAGAACCTGTGTGACAAGAATCCTTTGACAGATTGTAGCATAGGAATGTCATTTCCTATCAATAGAATGTCATCCACGTACAAGACGAGGAATACGACACTTCTGGCCACAACTTTACTATATATGCACGGTTCATCTGGATTTTTGATAAAGTCATATTCTTTGACTGTCTCATCAAAACAGATGTTCCAACTCCGCGATGCCTGCTTTAGTCCATAAATAGACTTAAGCAGCTTGCACACTTTCCCGCTGCTCCCACTCTGATTGAAACCCTCTGGCTGATCCATATAGACGCTCTCTTCTAAATTTCCATTCAGAAAAGCCGTCTTTACGTCCATCTGCCAGATTTCATAATCATGGAAGGCAGCAATAGCAAGAAGGACCCGAATGGATTTGAGCATAGCCACTGGAGAAAAAGTTTCGTCATAGTCCAAACCAGGTCTTTGACGAAAACCCTTTGCAACAAGTCTAGCCTTATAGGTTTCCACCTGTCCATCTACACCAATCTTTTTCTTGAAGATCCATTTGCATCCTATGGGTTTTACCCCATCTGGAGCAAAGTCCAAAGTCCATACTTTGTTGGTGTACATGGACTCCATCTCGGTCCGCATTGCATCTAGCCATCGTACCGAGTCGCCGCTCTGGATGGCCTGCTGGAAGTCAGTAGGTTCATCATCATCTATGATGCAATCCTCTCTATCCCCGTCTATGAGAAAACCGTAGTATCTCTCAGGCGGACGAGACGGCCTACTACTCCTGCGGAGGGGTGCGGGAATGTTCTGTTCTTCTTGAACCTCTGGTTCTATCAAACTTTCAGTAACAGCTTGTGGTTCTGGAATTTCTTCCAGTTCTATTGCGCTCCCACTCTTCTGATTTTCTAAAAATTCAGTTTCTAAGAAGGTGGCATGACGAGAAACAAAGACCTTTTGTTCCTCTGCGTAATAGAAATAATATCCCTTGGAGTTCTTTGGATATCCCACAAGCTTACACAGTACTGATCGTGCCTCGAGCTTGTCCACATGCTGCTTTTTTACAAAAGCTGGACACCCCCATGTCCTAAAATGTTTTAGACAGGGTTTCTTCCCACTCCACATCTGATATGGTGTGGTAGGCACAGTCTTGGTTGGAACCTGGTTTAAAAGATATGCTGCTGATTCTAGCGCATAACCCCAGAAAGATCGCGGTAACTCTGCATTACTCATCATGGATCGTACCATATCCAATAGGGTTCGATTCCGTCTCTCCGATACACCGTTGTGCTGTGGAGTGTATGGAGGAGTAAGCTGAGAGAGAATTCCTTTCTCTTTTAGGTAACCTAGGAACTCGGCACTTAAGTATTCTCCACCTCGATCAGATCTTAGTGTCTTAATACTTTTGCCTGTTTGGTTTTCCGCTTCACTCTTGTACTCTTTGAATTTCTCAAAGGCCTCGGATTTATGCTTCATCAAGAAGATATATCCAAACCTAGAGAAATCATCTGTAAAAGTAATGAAGTAGGAATAACCCCCTCTCGCATGTGTAGACATTGGACCGCATACATCGCTGTGTATGAGTCCTAAGAGCTCGCTCGCTCTTACTCCTTGTCCAGTAAATGGAGTCTTTGTCATCTTTCCTTTGAGACAGGATTGACAAGTGTCATAAGATTGATATTCGAACGGGTCCAAATATCCTTCTCTATGCAACTTAGTCAACCTTCTCTCATTGATGTGACCCAATCTACAATGCCATAAGAAAGCTTTATTTAAATCTGGAGACTTTCTTTTTAGTGTGTTCTGGACATTGAAAATTTGGAGTTGGTTTAAAACATATATGCCGTTATTTAGAGTACCGGACCCAATCAAACCATGATTAAGGTGGATGTTGACAACATCTCTTACAAACGTGAAATCATAACCTTTATTTGATAACAAGGAAACTGATATGATGTTACACGTTAAGCTGGGTACAAAATAACAGTTATGTAAAACCAAAATGTGTCCACTTGTCAATCCTAGGTGATAATCCCCGACGGACGCAGCTCCCACGCTAGCTCGGTTAGCAACCCTGAGGATCATATCACCTTCCTCCAGCACTCTACGGTTTCTCAGTGCCTGCAATGAATTGCAAATATGAGATCCTGATCCGGTATCCAATACCCAGGAAGTAGAGTTGATCGACAGACAATTCTCAATTACAAACACACCTGAAGTCGAAGCCACAGCTTGCTTCGGTTCCTGGTTCTTGGCGTTCCACGCCTTGCAATCCTTCTTCCAGTGCCCTTTCCTGTGACAATGGAAACACTCATCCAGGCCAACTACCGGTGCTGCAATCTTTTTCTTTCCCTTCTTTCCCACCTTACTAACACCTCCTCTAGGTCTGGGTGCGGCCTTCTTCTTCCTTCCTTTGGCCCTAGCCTTGGACCCGGAAGAAGATGCTCCGCCAACAAACATAGCGGGTGTTTCCCTTGCCTTCTGCAAGGTGCCCTCCGCACTCCTTAACATGTTCAGGAGTTCCGCAAGTTCAACTTCTTTTCCTTGAAGATTGAAGTTGAGGATAAACTGGGCGTAGGTGGGAGGAAGGGACTGGAGAACAAGGTCTGTATAGAGCTCATTATCCAAAGTCGTCCCAAGGTCTGCGAGCTCTTCTATATAGCCAATCATCTGTAGGACATGTTCACCTACCGATGACCCGACAGCCAACCTCGCTCGAAACAATTTCTTTGAGGTCTCGTATCTTGCTATACGAGATTGCTCTCCATAAAGTTCCTTTGTATGGAGAAATATGCCATCTAAGGACATATCCTCGTGCCTCCTCTGATGTTCATTATTCATCGAGGCAAGCACGATGCACTTGGCTCTCGCGCAATCTAAATCCCAGGTTTTGCGGATTTCCTTATCCGCATTGCTGGATTTGGGACCAGGGACAGCAGGTGCCGTAGTGGTGAGGACGTACCCCAGTTTGTCATAGGTCAAAGCCATCTTGACATTCCGCAGCCAATCTTTATAGTTTGGCCCCGTCAGTATATTTTTCTCTAAAAGTAACTTAAGTCCAGTCATTTTCAGGGTCGCTGCAATTAGGAGAGAGAGAAGAAAACTCTTTAGCATGATGCTCTTGCAAGTTTAGAGTGGTTTTTAGTTTATCTAAACTGGATGGCTCCCACTGTTTCTCGAATCCTTCCTCAAACCATAAAAGAAGAATTAGCCAAGACTATTCTCACCGTACAATACTTGCTTAACCGTTCAGCCAGGCCGGTGTCGATACTTCGAGGGAGGTTTTCCAACGCTTTCGCGAAGTTCCTTAATTAAGTAACCTCTTTTCTCTGGGGGCGTAACCCCGCTGACACTTTTCTGGACACCTACTAGGTTTATAGCATTGATCGTTAAGCGACGAATATCCTGATAAGTAGCATATACTCACAGTAGGATCGGGATCCAAATATCATCGTATGATAATGTTGAAGGAATCCTACGAACATTCATCAAACTCCAAATGGTATGCATCTCTCTGCAAATTTCAGTTTCTTTAGAAATTCCCGATATAAGTTTTTGCCCCATGCTCTTATGACCTTGACTAAGGGCCAACAAATCATAAGTCACATGTCAAGTTCTGCCCATCATTATCCTGTTGATTTGAACCCATCCGTATACTCTTGACTAAGGGCCAACAAAGTAATACGACTGTCCCAAACCAACTCATCTATCTATGCAACAAATGAATACCCCAGCAGCTACCAATCACTATGTCTTGACTAAGGGCCAAACAAACATAGCTTGAATACTACTGACCATTCATAAGAAATGACGGAGGGCTACGACTGGTTTTGGCGAAACCGTGAACGTAGTGAACTTGATATAACCGAAGGAACCTGATAGCTTTTAAAAGGAGTGGTTAAATCTCCGCATTTAAAATTATCTGTTTTAAAAATAACCGAGTGGTTTCTTTTAAATTGTTCCAACGATTTAAACTTTGGTTTGTTTTACTTTGCATTATAGATAATGCGTCCCATCATTAACCTATCATTGCAGAAAACAACGAAAATACAACGTCCTTTTATGCCATCCGCATTCGCCACGGGGTCCCGTCATCACTCGTTAGGTTACTTAACTAACGACAGAGCGGGGGCTGGGCTAGCGCGGGTGTAAAACATAAGTGACGTCTAAATAGCTATCATAAATATAGATATTTTACATTCGTCTGACGCAATGATATTCATTCCAGAACACAGATAAACACTATTGGATTTGCAAGCAATCTGTATTTCTTTTGAGCCTGCAAGAAAAGACAGATTACACAGTTGTGATGAATAGCCGTTTACCCCACCCTCGACCCCTACGGGTACGGCAAACTACCCACCCGGTAGTCTGTGTACCCCACCTTGGGTCAGTCCTAGGAGCAAAAACAGTAAAATGAAATAATACAACGGTGGCTACGACCGCAACCTGGAAGTGCCCCGCGAAAATAATATTACAACAAATTACATTTACAACAAATGAATTAATCAATAACCCATTGCAAACCCCGGCTATACACCACAACAGTCCAATACAGTTTATATGCACAAACAGATATAACCATTTCAGAAATGTGCAACCCCCTGCCAACCGACATACTAGCAGTTGGGGGAGGTTTACGAACACATTAAACAATCACAGATATAATCCAATACGCAAATACTGTATTTTTCGATCGAATAAACAACATCAATATTGCTCCAAAATCTGCTCTGTTAAACAGTAACCTGAGCAATAATTAAATATTCCAGAAAACCCCAAATATCACAGGGGACCCACCCAAAAAAAATTGAGCCCATGACTCGGCAACTCGGCCGCGGAAGCGCGGCGGATCGGTGCGATCCGCCGCGCTTCCGCGGCGCTTTAGTCGAATCATTGGCTCGAATTTCTTGGGTGTTCTCCTGTAGTCATGTCTAGCTCTCTGAACACTCCAGAAAAATTTTAGGACTTCATTTTAAGTTCGACAGAAACTAAACAGAATTAGGGTTTTTCGGCTTCGTTTTTTCGTTCGAAATTCGTACAAATTTGCGATTAAGTTATTTAGTGTTTAGCGAGGCTCTGATACCACTGTAAGTCGATGTAGTACACCCCAGTACTTATGGGGAGGCGGAATTTTAAAAACAATCAAGTTTAAACAACGAACATAGACTAACCGCTTGAATCGAAGCTAAACTATAAATAACCGTATCTTATGAGTTTCTTTTCACAAGTGATTAGGGATTATACCTAATGAAACCGGTCCTTCTTCTTTACGTCCTCCTTTGTTCTCCTCGACCTTCTCTAGGTAGTAGACGATCCACCCGAGAGCAAAACACCAAGCTAAACCTCTAACTTGAGGTAACTAATCAACTTTGATTGCTAATCAAAGATGAGAGGATGATATAGAGTGAAGGTTATGGATTGTTTAGTCTAACTAATCCTTTGATCTCAACACATGAGGATTAAGGATTAGGGTTTTAAGATGAGAGCTTGAGGAGAGAGAATGTGTGATATGATAATGAGAGAAGAGAGAGAGTGTATCATAATATTATGAAGCATTCTTATTTTGGAATAATCAATAAAGGAAATGAATAAGCATGCTTCACAAAATATCTTGTGATGATTCATTAGCATGAGTCATTAAGCAATAAATGTGCATTAATGAAGTGAATGAATCACCACTATGACTCACTCTCTCATCCAAAAGAAACCTCCTTAGTCACATCTTCTAGAAGCTTCTCGAGTAATTACGAGAACGCCCCTCCGATCCGTAAAAATACGGAAAAACTTTAGACTGTAAAAATCCAATAACCGGATACCAGTAACTGGCTTAAACCAAAGCCGACTGGTAAAAACTGTCCGAAAGTCGTACGCGCGTAAACGCACGTATGCGTCCGAACCCTTTGTCGCAAAACCATGCAACCTCTATATCGTTTCGCCTGGAGTAGGAAACTCTCTGTGTGGGACTCTAGAGACTCGACTACTACGCTGGCAGTGGGTTTAACCACAGACCGCAAGCGGCACTAGCTGTACGTAACGGTCCCCAGGTAGTTGTCGATAAGAAGGCCGATGAGTAAACCCATCCGAACTCCTACTGAGTCAGATGTGACAATCTTCATACAGTCCGGTCCGTTCGTCCAAGACTATCGCATATCGGGCCTAGGGGGGCGGCAAGCGTCAGTCCCCTAATAGCGGTATAAGTCGTGTCGGAGTGAAGCCCATTACACCCTGAGAAACTGCTGGAACCTACCAGCAAATCTCGCTTGCCCTGGCCAGGGACTTTGCGTAATGGCTCTCTGACACAGCACGATATCTACTCCCAATACCGGGAGGGACGAATCCTGTCTAACCGCCACTGCCTCCAAGTGCTCGGGACTGCACCCAACTGCTACCTGTTTGCACGACTCCTTTGAGCCGTGGTAGGGTAGCAATCTAAGAACAGTGGGACACACTCGAGGCGAAGTAGCAGTGTCAAGTCTGCGGACTACGCTGTACTCATGTCACCTGGGAACTGTTCACTGACGACTGGTATCAAACCAACCAACAGTTCCCTGTGAGTCCTGTCCGGTGTACCCGTAACCTAACGAGCACCTGTATACTATCTCCAGTACGACGTACTGATGGCTGTGGGACAGACCATCTCCCCAACTGGGATGAGAAGCGTACACACTAGTCTACTCCGGAGTATCGATGCTCTGTCTCGATAATCCAACGACCAGGGACCTGAATAAGGATGTGCTTGTAGACTACCCAGCCCCCACTAGTGTGACTGCCATCACAACGCTGGTAGACAAGCAAGATCCTAAGAGCTCTATCAATACGTATACTCACATATTAAGATAGAAAAACCAAGTAGCATACTACCATGTTTAGCAAGACTGTTATATACATGTGAATATCCCAAGCTTCCATTAAGTAATATACAAGCTAGTATGATACAGTAATGGCCTTCTAGGGCATAAACACTAACAATTTACTCCCACTCATCATCTGTAAAACCATACAGATGTGAGAATCATACCTGGTAAATACATACCCTGGAGTAAGGGTCTAATTGGGAAATCAGTTTTCTATTAACAATGTACAGTGAAACTGAAACATGAAAAATGTTTCAAAGGGGTATCCGGGTATTCCTAGTAATGCCTCTTCCATTATCAGATTCATGACTGTAACCGTATATCTCCTTGCCATCTCTCCAAATCCCTTTATTTGTCTTTACTCATTACCTTCTGTACACCCCCTTAGGCTAAATGGTTTTCTTCCTTCCCTACCGTTCGGCACCGGCCTATGGTTTGGAAGAAGACTATCCAATAAGCGTAATAGGTGTACTGTTCTAATCCTAGGAACACTCGCAATCTGAGAGAAGTTAAAGATAAAGGACAACTGAATAAACCTTATTCTCTTTCTCCTGAACCAGAATCCATCCCCGAACTGGAACAAATTCCTTCGGGTTCGTATATAACCATACGATGGATTTATCCAATGGAATTGGATATTTGTAGTGATATGGGGTGTTCTGGAGAAATACAAAGGTGAAATAGGAGTGGCGATGAAATACTAGGTTTGGTCGTGAATGATAGCAATTGCAATTTACTTTGCCCTCTTTCTAATCCCTTTATTTGTCTTAACTTATTACCTTCTGTACACCTCACTTAGGCTAATCGGTTTTCTTCATTCCCTACCTTTCGGCACCTGCCTATGGCTTGGATGAAGACTATCCAATTAGCGTAATAGGTGTACCGTCCTAATCCAAGGAGCACTCGCAACGTGAGAGAAGGTAAAAGGAAAAAGACAACTGAATGGTCCTATTCATTTCCCCCAGAACCGGAAACCATCCTCGAATCTGGAAAAAGTTCCTTCGAGTTTGTATATAACCATACGATGGTTTTATCCAATGGAAGTGGATGTTCGTAGTGATACGAGGTGTTCTGGGGAAAAGGGTACAAGTAGGAGTGGTAATGAGGTGTGCAACACTGACAATCCAAAAGCAAGTGTTTTAAGAAAGTTCGGTTAACTTGGTCACTGAGTTATAGTCTAGGGTCGGGTCATGATTGCTGCCAAAGAGAGAGAGAGAGAGAGAAAAGAAACACTCTGCGTGCACTCTAACCTGGATCAGAATGGTTATCAATTTATCTAATCAGGAAACCTCCCACTGTAACCTCAAAATTCTCCTCCAAACCTGAAAGAAGAATTAGTCGGGATCACCCGAGGAGTAAACCAACACATCAGTGGGAATCGGGATCCAACTATCATCGCATGATAACTTGATGGAATCCACTTAAGTCACCACACTCTATAAGGTATGCGCAAGCCTGGAAAGTTTCAGCTTCTTTAGAAACTCCCGATGTGATTTTTACCCCAAGCGGTTTATGACCTTGACTTTGGCCAACAAATCATAACCTGCAAGTCAAGTTTTACCCGTCATTGTCCTGATTGATTTAGACCCACCTGCACACACCCTTGACTTTGGCCAATAAAGTGGTACGACTGTCTTAAACCAATGCATCAATCTATGCAACGGACAAGCAACACACAGCTACCACACACGATGCCTTGACTTTGGCCAACAAACACCGCACGAATACTATGCGCTACTTATCCGAAATAACGGAGGGGTACGGCTGGTTTTTGTCGAAAAACCTTTAACGTAATGAACTTGATATCGTTGAAGGAACCAGATAGCTTTTTATAAAAATATAGCGGCGAAAACCTTTGCTAAAGAGGTCACTCCCGGTGAAGGGATCTCGGCTCTTTCCCCGTAGAATGAGGTGCAGGATATTCCAAACTGAATACCACGATGCAAAGCAAAAAGTAATCGACTATAGTGAAGTTACTACCCTGACACAAACTTCTGCCCAAGGGGTCACTCCCGGTGAAGGGATCTCGACCCTTGCCTCGTCGACTGAGGTGCTGGATATTCATAACCGAATACCACTGTGCAAAACAAAAGAGAGCGACCTTGTAATAACAGGTTTTTGAAAAATGTTCCAACAACATCGAATAGGTTTGTTTTCCTTGCATTGATCAGAATCAATGCAGTCCCATCAATTAATCACACCAGAAAAGAACGAAAATAAAATGTACGTATATGCCATCCACATTCGCCACTGGGTCCCGTCATCACCCGTTAGGTTACTTAACTAATGACATAGCGAGGACTGGACTAGCGCGGGTGTAAAACATATACAACATCTACTAGTATATATATCAATATATAATAATCGCTCCAGGCGTGATAAAATGCAACATCACAGAAATGTAATAAGCATCACAGAACAATACAGATAATCTGGAAGCCCCGGGTTTCACAGAACCGCAACTGAAACCCGACGTTCCCCTGGTCGTGTGGATAGCCTGTGCAATGAAAACCTAGACCCCTACGGGTGCGGCAAGTTACTCGCCAAAACCAGAAGAGAGGCAGCCCCCTTCAGCAAAGTGAATGAGCCACCCAGCACTTCACGGAATCCGGTAACTTGAGCACGTGATTCCTTTGATTTAGAAAACTTGGAATATTTATATAATTAAAATAGATAATTTGATAATAGATATATATCAAGAAAATACCATCGAAACACAACACAATACCAATATTTCAAGAAAATACCATATATTATGAAGTTATGTTTTACTCACTAGAAATTTCACTTGTATAAAAATATAAATCTATGAAAACCCTTAAGATGATAATTAAATGCTTGAGGTGTATTTTGAAAATTATATCAAATTATTTTTACATAAAACCCCCTCAAGTTATACTAAATTACAATAAGGACCCTAGCAAACATAGGTTTAAGCGGGACCGGTCTCTTGAGCCTCGGGGAGCCAGAGATATGGGTGCTTGCCTATTTAAGGTAGAAAATCTAACAAACGGTGTTATCAACACGGTAATTTTCTTGGAAAAAGACACAAATCCTGCCGTCCATGTGCAGCAGTTACCGATAACATCAAAACAATCAGGATTTCAAGTTCTTTTTAAAGTGTCTGACTCTGACTGAGTATCAATTTGATCAATCTGACGTGAATGTGATTCAAGTATATAACTACAATACAACATGAATCCATGAATCCGTCTATTCAATCTATATCAATTTATATTGACCGAACCGAACCATGGATATATTCCGTTTACATGAATCTCCATTTATATCCATTCCATTTACTGATATCATGGTTTCGGCAAGTCATCCATCTATATAACAAACAATACAAACAATACAATCAAGACATCGCGGGGTTTATAAGGGGTAGATTGGTACAGAAGGTGTTAAAAGTGGCACGAGACTGTAACCATAATACACCTAACCTGAATATCCATTGCCATTGTACCGTGGCTGAATGGTTCCTTGTGCTCCGTATACCTTAGTCTACGGAATAGTGGGACTCCTCTCGTATACACTGGCATTTTCTGTACCAACCTACAAACAACAGCGTTAACAATATAATCAAATATTATAAGATATACTCTCTCTGTCTATTTTATCTCTATTTACCTTTGGGACTTACTGAGCGATTGTTCGCTGACGACATTCCTTTCTTCTTTCTTTGGAATGTTGTCAGGTGATTCGAACTCTCTGGAGATCGAGCTCAGCACTGAGGATTTAGAACAGATACCATTTGACCTGGAGCTTTAGACACCTGTATATATTCATTTCATTTCTGTTATGCCATTGTTTAGGCATCGCTTTCATTCCATGTATTTACATTTCAGCTGTATTGTAAAAGAATGTTAAATAAATAAAGTTGATGTTCAATTATATTTATAGTCAATTTTCTTGTGTACTTTACTTTATATTACTTAAATACGCTTAGCGTGTTTACTTCAGAGTAAATACGTAGCGGACCTTGCCACGTCTCCTTCCCGTACACTGGGAAGCGGGGCGTGACACTTGCACTAAGGCCGGTTGTTGTATTATTGCATACCCAAGATCCCCAAAAGTCTCTCTTGCATCTCGGGGATGGCCTTCGTGAGTGGATCCGCCGTGTTGTCCTTCGTATCTACTCTCCTGACCTCGATCTCGCGGCGATCAATTATCTCCCGAATCTGGTGATACCGCATCAGAATATGTCTGGATCGCCGATGGGACCGGGGTTCCTTGGCCAAAGCCACAGCTCCATTGTTATCACAATACAAAGGTATTGGATTCTCAATGGATGGAACCACACCTAGTTCAGCAATGAACTTCTTCATCCAGACAGCCTCTTTGGCAACATCATTGGCAGCGATGTATTCAGCCTCCATCATCGAGTCTGCAACGGTATCTTGCTTGGAACTCTTCCAACATACCGCCCTTCCATTGAGGATGAAGACAAAACCAGAGGCAGACTTGCTATCGTCATTATCACTCTGGAAGCTCGAATTGGTAAAGAACTCCACTTGGACTTCTCCGTTACCATACACCAAGAAAATCTCTTTAGTCCTTCTCAAGTACTTAAGAATGTTTTTCATAGCTATCTAGTGCTTCTCCCCTGGGTCTGATTGATACCTACTTACCACACTAAGTGCGTAAGCAATATCTGGTCTGGTGCACAACATCGCGTACATGATAGACCCAACTGCAGAAGTATAGGGTATCACGTTCATGCGAGCCTTATTCAAATCAGTCTTGGGAGACATCTCTTTGGAGAGAGTGATTCCTTAGCAAACGGGTAAATTACCACGCTTTGAATCTTCCATACTAAAACCTCTTTATTATGGTATCTATGTACCTGGATTGGGACAATCCCAACATCCTTTTAGATCTATCTCTATAGATCTTTATTCCCAGGATGTAGGAGGCATCACCCTGATCTTTCATGGAGAACTTTTCTGATATGAAGTGTTTGACCGAGTGCAGCATATGAACATCATTTCCTATCAAGAGTATGTCATCTACGTACAATATGAGGAATACGACCTTACTCTATACAACCTTTTTATATATACATGGTTCATCTACGTTTTTGATGAAGTCAAACTCTTCGACTGCTATATCAAAACAGATGTTCCAGCTCCGCGATGCCTGCTTTAATCCGTAGATTGATTTAAGAAGCTTGCACACCTTTCTGATGCTCCTGCTGTTTACGAAGCCCTTTGGCTGTGTTATATACACGCTCTCTTCTAAATCACCATTTAGGAAAGCGGTCTTGACGTCCATTTGCCAGATTTCATAGTCATGATATGAAGCAATGGCTGTTAGTTATATGTATGCCCTAGAGGCCATTACTATACATAGGATGTATATTGTAGTGGATGCTTGGACATATATAGGGAGGACTTTCTTGCTCGACATGATTGTATGCTATCTGGTTTCTCTTTACCTTAACGTGTACACTGATTGTCTCTCTGTTACATGTTGGTAAAGCCCTTAGGATGTGTACTTGACTACCTGGACTATGATGCGGATCATACTAGTGGGGACATGGTAGTCCATAAGTACATCCTTCAAGGTCCCTAGTCGTGAGTGTATCGAGATGGGGCATCGATATACCAGAGTAGACTAGCGTATACCTTCTCGACCCATACAGATGGGCGATGGATGATCCCATATCCATTGGTGTTTGACATCAGAGATGATATACGGGTGCTCAGTGGAGACTGGGTAAACTGTACGGACTCGCCGAGAACTCCAAGATGGTATTATACCTTACGTCAGATGGCAGTTCTCTGGTGACACTGGTACAGGTTAGTCTGAAGACCCGAGATCGTCATAGAGTCTTGTGTGATTCCCACTGTGCTTTGATTTCCACCTTACCACGTCTAAGAGGGCATGAAAAATGGTGGTTTTTGGGTACAGTCCCGAATCACATTGAGGCAATGAGCGATAGGAGGGGATTCGTCTCTCCCGGTATAGGGAGTTGATGTTGCGCTGTGTTCGATTGGCTATAACCTGAAATCCCTGGCCAGGGTTGCTGAGATTTACTGGTAAGTGTTACCAGTAGTTTCTCAATCTGTTATAGACCTCATATCGACACGACTTATTGAGCTACTGGGTCTGACGTTTACCACCCCTAGGAAAGATATGCGACATATCAGACGATCAGACCGGACTGTACGGTAAGTGTTACTGGTTGGATTCACAGGAATATGAGTGGGCTTGCTCGTTGATCTTCTGATCGCTCAATACCCGGGTGGCCGTTACGTTTAGCAGACCGCTTGCGGCTTGTGGGTGTTTGATATGATCATCACCTGCTGCCGGCGTATTGACGAGTCTTTAGAGTCCTACACAGAGGTTTCCTGGCTCAAGCGAATCGAAATAGGAGCGCATATAAGATATGTGCGGGACCGAGAATAATACCAGTATGTGATACTGTATTCTATTCTCGCGATTTGCATCATCGGTCGGTTATATGTGATATAGCCGGGTTACCGAATCAAGTGTTGATTCGATATATTGATACACTTGATATTAGTCGGTTATATGAGATATGACCGGATCGTTAAATCAAGTATTGATTTAATGTATAATTATATATTTGATATATTACTTTACATTAACTAGTATTGGTTCACTTAAGATTGATCTTCTCACTTGATGTGCACAAGTTGTATATGTGATATATTTTTGTGCACTAGATTGTATCATGTTTGATGATACATGCAAACTTGGGTGTATGTTTGCTTTAAACCATCTTTAGGTTAATGGTTAGGTTTTAATTTGTTTTATTTATTTTCTTTATTCATTTTGGCAAAAATAAAATGGAGGCTTGCTTTGTTTTATTCATGAAGCTTCATGAAGCTTTGAAAGTCTTTGCCATTTTGTTTTTTGCCTTAACCTAACCATTACACCTAAACCCTAGTTTATTCTCTACACAAGTTAACTCACCCATGGTTGCATTATGATAAGATTCACTTGATTTATTTCTTTTAAGTGAATTCTTTTTCTTTCTTCTTCTTCTTCTTCAAGAAGAAAGAAAACCTTTGCTAGAAAATTTCAAGTGTTGGAATCAAGTGAGAAATCCAAATCCAAAGTGAACCCACTTCCTATTTCTTCATCCTCTACTACTTGCCATGTTGTATTGGGTGTTTTCTTCACAAGTTTCATGACCTAGTGAAGATGGAGCTTGAGTTAGAGTTGCCTCGACGTAGATCATCTTCGGCATCAAAGTCAACGACCTAGCCCGCTCATTTCCCCGACGAAACCATCGCTAGAGTCAGGGATCCCGGTGATCGCAGCAAAGGGACGTCATCACGGAGCTAAAGAAGTAGTGGACCGGATCTACAAAGGTTGTATTTCCATTCACTTGTTAGCAAAGTAGTTTGCTTGCTTTTCTTTTTCGCCTTACCTCTAGTAATCGATCTAGTTTAGGGTTTCTCGGCACCGGAAAATTTGAATTTGGCATGGTTGATACCTTGTGGAACCTCTTGTGTGTGCCTAGGAACCCTACAGTGGTATCAGAGCCTAGCTAGAGCCTTAGGCGAAGTGTAGACGAAGTTAGAAGTCTGTTTGAACCCGAAACCCTAATACAATACCCCTCTCTGTACATTTTCTGAAATTGTGGATTTTTCCAGATTAAAAATATCCAAAAAATTCAGCAGGGTTTTGTATGAGTTACTGTGCAGCACGTGCCCTTGATTCGACAGATGCGCCGCGGAACTGCGGCCCCACATTGGCTTGCGCAGCGGTTCCACGGCCAAAGTGATGAATCAATGCACGTGGTTTGCACAGTAATTTGTTTCTGTAAGTGCTGTATTTTTTGGGAATTTTTAATAATTACTCAAGAGTTGAGTTTTCTGGGTTGTATTGGGGTCTCGGTGTTTCGATCAGGAAGTTTAACTTCGTCTGTGTTTTTCCGGGTAATTTTAGAATATGTTAAAAAGTTCGACCGGATATAAATACCCACTTTTTTCCCTGCCGGGAAATTTCCAAGTTTTGGATTTTTCCGAAGTTTAAGAATGTTCTAAGTAGTGCAAGTAACTCGATGGACCCTCTAGAAGACAACAAACCTTAACTCGATTATGTGACCGTCTTGAACTGCCCTTTGCACCTTAGGGTTTGGGGCAGTACGGCGTGCCACATGTGAGGTGTTGGCTTGACCCTTCTACGGCTGGACCGTTGGTACTGTGGCATGAAGTGAATGTTTTTAAACTTATTTCATGTGTTGAGCTGTTTCGGGAAAACTTGGGTGTTTGATAGTTCGATCGGAAAGTTTAACATTTTCTATTTATCTGGAATGTGATACAATATTTGGAATCCACAAGTAGTTATGAGATAACTAATATGAATGTTATAAACATAGCACTGTAGTCTTACTTGATCGGTTGCCACGGGATTTTGATGTGATCAAAAGTCCGTCGCTATCACGTAGTGTACGCGGATACTCGCCGGATAAACTTAATAGACAGCTACACCCCTTAAACCCGACCAAGTGACTGTAGGAGAACCCCGTCGCCGAAAGCATCCGTTTGGATGCTCACGGTAGCGGTGTTCCGCCTTGGTGCACTTCGTCGACGGTATCGGGGGTGCGGCCGTCTACTAAAGTTTGCGACAAGCATTCGATCAGAATGTCGGGAATCCTGTTGAATTGCCCGACTTGATATTGAAAAGAGTTTTCGATAAATGAGACTAAAATGCGGGGTTTATAATTGTTAGGCATGTGATGTCTAAGGAATTCAGATGGTTAGGCATGCGATGTCTAAGTTGGTTGCGGATTCCAACTGTTGTAGTTTTACACTTTCTTTTCTGCGACCGTAAGTGTAATATGTGATATCGCCGGTTTCGTTGATATATGTCAACGGCAATTGGGATGCGCATATTTACTTACGTTGATGACATGTGATGTTATGTGTTGCTGGATATGTTATATTGGATCGTCGTGTTTGAATAGCCGGGTTTTTTTTTTATGTGAGATGAGTGTTTTTCATTTTCATTCATGTAAAAAACTTGTATGTAATATTCTTTTATTGGGGCACTTCCAGGTTGCGGAAGCTGTCACCGTTGATGTATATTATTTACTTTTCCGTACTAGGATAGACCCAAGGTGGGGAGCACAAGTAACCGGGTTCTGGAGTCCAGTGGGAGACCAACTCGAGGAGTCGAGTCCGTGTCTCCTAACTCTAGAATTGGTAGGGTTTCATGCCGCTCTCGTAGGGGTCTAGGGGTGTGGGTTTGGCTATTCATCATGAACGTGGAATCCGTGTTTTATACTGGCTCGTATTAAAAAACCGGACGTCCTAGTATATCCAATATTTCATATGATATCTTCTGCTGCGATATCTGTGATGTGATCATTTGATATGTTGTGATTGATACTGCATATAGTATATATGATATATTATATAGACGTTACTTATGTTTTGCACTCGCGCTAGCCTTGCCTCGCTCTGTCGTTAGTTACCTAACCTAACGGTGCACGAGGGGACATCGAGGCGAATGCGGATGGCATAAGTGTACGTCGTATTTATCTGTGATGTTTAGGTGGTTTAAATGATGGGACTGTAAGTCGATATACAACACCCCACGACTTGTGGGGAGGCGGAAATATGAAAAACGATCTTGTTCTATGCTCAAACATCGACTAACCGCATGAATCGAAGCTAAACGATAACTAACAACAAACATAGAAGTTCTAAACTACTATGTGAAGGGATTATACCTAAAGAACCGTTTCCTTCTTCTTTACGAACTCCACCTCCTCCTCGGCCTTCTCCAAGTAGTAGACGATCCACCACGAGAGCTAAACTCCAAGCTTTGCCTCTAAACTTGAGGCAACTAGGTATCTTTAAGTGCTAATCAAAGTACCTAGATGAAATAGAGAGAGGGTTATGGATTAAGTAGTCTAACTAATCCTTGTACTCAACACATGAGAGGGGAGGATTAGGGTTTGAAGAGGGAGAGCTTGAGGAGAGAGAAGGTGAGAATGATAATGAAATGAGAAAAAGAGTTATCATAATATATATCAAGCATTTTATTTTATCAAGAAAAGAAAGGATAATGATTTACAGCCATGCTTGATAAATATCTAATGGTGATTCATCTCCATGAGTCATTAAGCTATTATGAAGCATTAATGACATGGATGAATCATCCATATGACTCACTAATCTCATTTAATGTATATGCCACCTTAACCTCCTTAGTCACCATCTTCTAGAAGCTTCTCGCGCAATTACGAGAACGCCCCTCCTATCCGTGAAAACACGGAAAAACTTTAGACTGTATAAATCCAATAACCGGATACTAGTAACTGGCTTAAACCAAAGCCGACCAGTAAAAACTGTCCGAAAGTCGTACGTGCGTAAACGCACGTATGCGTCCGAACCCTTGTCGTAAAACCATACGACCTCTATATCGTTTCGCCTGGAGTAGGGAAACTCTCTGCGTGGGACTCTAGAGACTCGACTACTACGCTGGCAGTGGGTTTAACCACAGACCGCAAGCGGCACTAGCTGTACGTAACGGTCCCCAGGTAGATGTCGATAAGAAGGCCGATGAGGAAACCCATCCGAACTCCTACTGAGTCTGATGTGACAATCTCCGTACAGTCCGGTCTGTTCGTCTAAGACTATCGCATATCGGGCCTAGAGGGCGGCAAGCGTCAGTCCCCTAATAGCGGTATAAGTCGTGTCGGAGCGAAGCCCATTACACCCTGAGAAACTACTGGAACCTACCAGCAAATCTCGCTTGCCCTGGCCAGGGACTTTGCGTAATGGCTCTCTGACACAGCGCGATATCAACCCCCAATACCGGGAGAGACGAATCCTGTCTAACCGCCACTGCCTCCAAGTGCTCGGGACTGCACCCAACTGCTACCTGTTTGCACGACTCCTTTGAGCCGTGGTAGGGTAGCAATCTAAGAACAGTGGGACACACTCGAGGCGAAGTAGCAGTGTCAAGTCTGCGGACTATGTTGTACTCATGTCACCTGGGAACTGTTCACTGACGACTGGTATAAAACCAACCAACAGTTCCCTGTGAGTCCTGTCCGGTGTACCCGTAACCTAACGAGCACCTGCATACTATCTCCAGTACGACGTACTGACGGCTGTGGGACAGACCATCTCCCCAACTGGGATGAGAAGCGTACACACTAGTCTACTCCGGAGTATCGATGCTCTGTCTCGATAATCCAACGACTAGGGACCTGAATAAGGATGTGCTTGTAGACTACCCAGTCCCCACTAGTGTGACTGCCATCACAACGCTGGTAGTCAACCAAGATCCTAAGAGCTCTATCAATACGTATACTCACATATTAAGATAGAAAAAACCAAGTAGCATACTACCATGTTTAGCAAGACTGTTATATACATGTGAATATCCCAAGCTACCATTAAGTAATATACAAACAAGTATGATACAATAATGGCCCCTAGGGCATATACACTAACAATCTCCCACTTGCACTAGGGCCATGTACTGGCATATCGAAGACCGATGATCTCGAGTAGCCTCTCGAACTGAATCTGAGGTAGGGCCTTCGTGAATGGATCAGCAATGTTCTCTTCAGAAGCAACTCTCCGAACCTCGATCTCCTGACGATCAATGATCTCCCTGATCAGGTGATACCGCCTTAAGATGTGTCTGGATTTCTGATGGGACCTTGGTTCCTTCGCTAAAGCTATAGCTCCGTTGTTGTCGCAATACAGAGGTATTGGATCAACTATGGTAGGAACCACCTGAAGTTCTGTTAGGAACATCTTCATCCAGACTGCTTCTTTTGCGGCATCGCAAGCAGCTATATACTCCGCTTCCATAGTCGAGTCAGCAACGGTGTCCTGCTTGGAGCTCTTCCAGCACACCGCCCCTCCATTGAGGGTTAAGACATAACCCGACATGGACTTGGAATCATCCTTATCACTCTGGAAGCCGGAATCAGCAAAGGCCTCCAACCTGAGGTCTTTTCCGCCGTAAACCAAGAACATCTCCTTAGTCCTTCTCAGGTACTTGAGAATGTTCTTTACTGCTATCCAGTGCTTCTCCCCTGGGTCTGACTGATACCGGCTTACCACGCTCAGTGCGTAAGCTACATCTGGTCTGGTGCACAACATCGCATACATTATAGAGCCTACCGCAGAAGCGTAGGGTATAATAGACATGCGTTCCCTTTCCAAATTAGTCTTGGGAGACATCTCTTTGGAGAGGGTGATTCCATGACAAGCCGGTAGATTACCGCGCTTAGAATCTTCCATACTGAATCTTTTCAGTACAGTGTCGATATACCTGGACTGCGAAAGTCCCAACATCCTCTTGGATCTATCACGATAGATCCGGATCCCCAGAATGTAAGAGGCATCACCCAGGTCTTTCATGGAGAACCTGTGTGACAAGAATCCTTTGACAGATTGTAGCATAGGAATGTCATTTCCTATCAATAGAATGCCATCCACGTACAAGAAGAGGAATGCGACACTTCTGGCTACAACTTTACTATATATGCACGGTTCATCTGGATTTTTGATAAAGTCATATTCTTTGACTGTCTCATCAAAACAGATGTTCCAACTCCGCGATGCCCGCTTTAGTCCATAACATCTTGCACACGTTTCCGCTGCTCCCACTGTCTACGAAGCCCTCTTACTGTGTACTTATAGACTCACTCTTCTAAAACATCATTTAGAAAAGCAGTCATGACACCCAACCGCCAGATATCGTAGTCATGGTATGTAGCCGTGGCAAGTAGGATCAGGATGGACTTAAGCATAGCTACTTAGAAAAGGTTTCATCATAATCCATACCTGGTCAATGATGCAAACCTTTAACAAGTCTAGTTTTGAAAGTCTCAACTTTTCCATGTACACCAAGTAATCTTCTCAAGATATATTTGCTCCTGATGGGGATTTAACCCTTCAGATAAAGCAACCAAAGTCCATACTTTGTTGGTGTATAAAGATTCCATCTCAGATCGCTAAGCATCCAGCCATTCTTATAGAGTCCCACTCCTGATGGCCAGCTCGAAACTAGATGGGTCATCATCTCATGATGCAGTCCTTGCTCCCACTGTCATAAAGAAACCGAAGTATCTCTCAGTTGGGTGAGGAACCCTACTAGATCGGCGGAGAGGCTGAGGTTCGTTGGTTACTATTGAATTCTTTTGTTCTACCAAATCATCAGCTGCAGTTTGTATAGCTGGAACTCTTTCCAGTCCTACCTCACATCCACTAATTTCTTCACAAGAAATTCCCTTTCACAAAAGGTGGCATGCTGAGAAACAAAACAGCTTTTGTTCCTCGGTTTGGTAGAAGATATTCCCTTGCGAATGCTTGGGATATCCAACAAACTTCTACAGAACTGACTTTGCCTCGAGCTTGTCCGGATTATGCTTTTAGATATAGGCTGGACAACCCCAAATCTTAACAAACTTAAGATATGGGCTCTTCCCTTTCCATATCATATATGAAGTGGTAGGCAACTTATTTGATCGGAACCCTATTCAATAGGTATGCAACTTCACAAGTGCATATACTCCCTAAAAGGAAATAGGAAACTCAGTAGTACTCATCATAGAGCGCACCATATCATATAGGGTGTGATTGCTCCGCCCCGATACACCGACGTGCTGTGGTGTATACGGAGGAATAATGCTGAGAGAGAATCTCATTCTTAGAATAGTCTGGGAATCCCGTGCTCAAGTATTCTCCTCCCTGATCGCATCAAAGGACATAATACTTATACCTGTTTTGGTTCTCTACTTCAAACTTATATTCTGTGAATATCACAAAAGCTTCGAACTTGTGTTTCAACAGGAACATATGTCTGAATCTTGAGAGATCATCAGAGAATGTAATGAAGTACTAAGAACCGGTCTTGGTATGTGTAGACAGGGGACCTTCATACATCAGTATGTATCAATCCCAAGAGTTCACTAACACTTTGTCTTCTTCTAATAAACAGAGTTATGGTCATCTTATCTCTGTGACATGACCGACAAGTTTCACAAGATGTAAATTCAAACTAATTTAAATATGAATCTATATGTAATTTCAGCTAGTCAGGTCGCATTGATATGACCTAGTCTACAATACCTCAAGAAGGATTCGTTCATTTCTGAACTCTTCCTCTTGTGTGTGTTCTGTATACTAAGAACTGTAGCTTGATTTAGAACGTCAATGCTTTTAGATAACGTGCCTGAAACGATCAACTCTTGATATAGGAAATGTTCAAAACATTATCCAACAATACAAAATTATATCCTTCTTTACTAATAAAGAGACTGATATGATGTTGTATATCAGGTTCGGTATCTAATGGCATTCGTTCAGAATCAATGTATTCTGGTAATACAGGGTGATAACTACCAACAGACTTGGCTGCAACACTTGCACCTTTTCTATATCATGAAAATTATCACTCGTTCTCAGTTCTCTACCTATCTGTAGCCCATGTAACAAATTACATATGTGGGATCCTGATCCGGTATCTCATACCCAGGACGTAAAGGATACTGAGAAACAGTTCTCTGTAATGAACACACCCGAAGATGATGCATCAACATGCACTTTCTTCGTTTGGGCGGCATGGGAATCCTGGTAATCCCCTATTTCCTGCTCGGTCTTATAACAATTAAAAGTTGGAGCGGGACCAACGTTTCCCAGCTCAGTATAACAAGCGGGTTCGGTCAATACATCCGTATTATAGTCTTGATTAAGGCGTGATATGGTCGCTACCTGGAGAGAGAGAGAGAAGAAAACACTCTGCGTGTGCTCTTGCAAGATTAGATTGGTTATTATTTTATCTAATCAGGATGGCTCCCATTATTTTTATCAAATCTTCCTTCAAACCCTAAAAGGAAAGACTAGCCGGGATTAATTACACCCTACAACTTCGCCAATCTTTCAGCCAGGCCAGTGTCGGTACTTTGAGGGAGGATCCCCGTGCTTTCGCACGGACCTAATTAAAGTAAACCTCGTTTTCCCATAGGCGTAACCCCGTTGACACCTTTCTAGACACCTACTTGATCGGCTAATTGTAATGTGTAAAACTCTCCCAGGAGTAACTCTTACTCACAGCGGGTATCGGGATCCAACTATCTCATAGAAGGTATGCAATCTCATTGCAAATTTCAACACTTGAAATTCCCGATAATTTTGCCCCTAACCTCCTATGACCTTGACAAAGGCCAACAAACCATAGGATGCTAGTCAAGTTCAACCCGTCATTTCTTGATTGAATTAAACCCACCCGCACGACCCTTGAAAAAGGCCAACAAGGTCGTACGACTACCCTAACCCAATCTGCATCATATGCATAAGCAGATAAGCACTAGTCAGCTACCGCACACTACGCCTTGACAAAGGCCAACAAACGCAGCACGAATACTAACTACTATTTATCTGAAATGACGGAGGGCTACGACAGGTTTTTCTGAAAACCTATTGCGTAATGAACTTGATATCGTTGTAGAATCAAATGATTTTAAAATGGAGTGTTTTTGAGGCTTTTACTAGTTTCGCTAAAGAGGTCACTCCCGGTGAAGGGATCTCGGCTCTTTCTTTATGGAATAAGGTGCAGGATATATCATATATATCACTGTGCAAAGCAAGAACTAGAAAAGCAATCAAAAGACAAAACCGAGGGGTGTAGCATCTGCCAGTCATTGCTAAAGGGGTCACTCCCGGTGAAGGGATCTCGGCCCTTTCCTTATCGAATAAGGTGCAGGATGTTCTACAAGGAACACCACGATGCAAAGCAAGAACTGTAGCTACCTGTTTTTGAAAATTTGATTCCACAACATATTTTAGGTTTCTTTTCTTTCATTAATCATATTAATGAAGTCCCATCATTTAAGTCACCTAAACATCACAGATAAATACGACGTACACTTATGCCATCCGCATTCGCCTCGATGTCCCCTCGTGCACCGTTAGGTTAAGTGACTAACGGTAGAGCGGGGCAGGGCTAGCGCGGGTATAAAACATAAGTAACGTCTATATAATATATCATATATACTATATACAGTATCTATCAACACATATCAAATGATCACATCACAGATATCGCAGCAGAAGAAACATATGAAACATTGGATATACTAGGACGTCCATGTTTTATTTTGAGCCTCTACAAAACACGGATTCCACGGTCGCGATGAATAGCCAAACCCACACCCCTAGACCCCTACGAGAGCGGCAAGAAACCCTACCAATTCTAGAGTTAGGAGACCCGGACTCGACTCCTCGAGTTGGTCTTCCACTGGACTCCAGAACCCGGTTACTTGTGCTCTCCTCCTTGGGTCTATCCGAGTGCGGAAAAGTAAATAATATACAAATTGTGACATCAACCTCATCCCGGAAGTGCCCCAATAAAAGAATATTACATACAATGAATTTTACATGAATGAAAATAAAAAAACCTCATCTCATATAAAACCCCCGGCTATTCAAAACGCGATGATCCAATATAACATATCCAGCATCACATAACATCACATGTCATCAATGTAAGTAAATATGTGCATCCCAATCGTCGTTGACATATAGCAACGAAACCGGCGATAACACATATTACACTTATGGTCGCAGAAAAGAAAGTGTAAAACTACAACAGTTGGAATCCGCAACCAACTTAGACATCGCATGCCTAACAATTATAAACCCCGCATTTTAGTCTCTATATCGAAAACACTTTTCAATATCTAGTAGGGCAATTCAACAAGATTCCCGATATGTGATCGAATGCTCGTCGCAAACTTTCAGTAGACGGCCGCACCCTCGATGCCGTCGACGAAGTGCACTAAGGCGGAACACCGCTGCCGCGAGCACCCGAACGGATGCTTTTGGCGACGGGGTTCTCCTAAAGTCACTTGGTCGGGGTTATGGGGCATGGCTATCTATTAAGTTTACCCGGCAAGTATCCGCGTATGCTACGTGATTGCGACGGACTTTTGATCGCATCAAAATTCCGTGGCAACCGATCATTTGAGACTAAACTGCTATGTTTATAACATCTAAATTAGTTATCTCATAACTACTTGTGGATTCCAAATATTGTATCACATTCCAGATAAATAGACAATGTTAAACTTTCCGATCGAATGATCAAACACCCAAGTTTTCCCAAATAGTTCTCAACACTTGAGGGGAGTTTAAAAACATCCATCACATGCCACAGTACCAATGGTCCAGCCGTAGAAGGGTCAAGCCAACGCCTCACATGTGGCAACGCCGTACTGCCCCAAACCCTAAGGTTCAAAAGGAGTTCAAGACGGTCACATAATCGAGTTAATGTTTGTTGTCTTCTAGAGGGTCCATCGCGTAACTTGAACGATTTAGACGTTCTTAAACAAAGGAAAAATCCAACACTTGGAAATTTTCCGGGTCGGGAAAAAATGAGTTATTGATATCCGTTCGAACTTTTTAACACATTCTAAATATCCGGAAAACAAAATGAAATTAAATATTCTGATCGAATCAACGATTACAAAATAAACCCCAGAATACTCAACATTTGAGTCAGAATAAAAAATACCCAGAAAGATGCAAGAATAGTAACGGATATTACTGCATAAAGAACCGTCCCCAATACACTTTTCTTGCCGCGGAACCGCCGTGACAAATGGCTTATTGCCGCAGTTCCGCGGCTACGTGGAGGATTTGGGGGCTCGTTTTTCATGGTAATTCTTAGAAAACCCTGCTGAATTTTTTTGGTGTTTTTAATACAGAAAAATCCCAGTTTTGAAAAATTTTCCAGAGAGGGGTTCACTTTGTCGTTTCTTGGTTCGATCGGGGTTTTAACTTCGTATACAAGTCGCCTAATGTTCTAGCTAGGCTCTGATACCACTGTAGGGTTACTACGCACTCTAAGAAGGTTCTACAAGGCATCAACCATGCCCGATTAAAAAATTAGCCGTGTCGAATAACTCTAGACTAGATCTTTGCTAGATAATTAGGGTAAGACATGCAAGTTGTACTATTTAACACTAAGTGAATACGAAATACAACCTTGGTAGATCGGTCCTTCACTTCTAAAGCTCCTTGTAGTAGTCCCTTCGCTGCGATCATCGAACACCCGGACTCTCGGACGGCTCCATGAGAAGAGGCAACGGTATTGCTTGAAGTCTTCGAGGCCGAAGATAATCTACGTCGAGGGAATACGAACTCAAGCTTCTACTTCACTAACCAAAGAATTAGTGAAGCAAACACCCTAAACTAAAGTGCTAGTCTAGTAGAGGATGGTGAAATAGGAAATGGGTACACTTTAGAATTTCTTTTCTCACATTGTTTCTCTCTCTTTTTCAAACCCTAGAAAGAAAATCAAGGAGGAAGAAGATGAGCTCAAAATGAGAATGAAAATAATCAAGAGAGGGAGAGAGCTAACCATGGTGAGTGAGTATCATATACTAACTCATGTAGAGACATTACCATGGCTAATTATAGTGGTTAGGTTAACTAATATCTTAAGTAAAACAAAACTAGTGGACTAAGTCAATGCAACCATAAGCTTCATGAAGCTTCATGCATGTGAGCTCATTATCCATTTGTTTTAGAATTACTTTAGATATTAAAACCCTACCAATATAATTAGTATGGTGTATTGATCAGTCGAAAATACTGCATCTTTAAACCGGCAATTTCCCTATCATTTGCATTCATCTAGAAGTGTTCGGTATTCATATTGCACATATTAGCAAAACGGTCGTAAAATATCAGTTTGCATGTGTTAGTCTTTAAAACCGGCACTATAAGGGAAATTGACTGTATTTCATAGCATGGCATCATTCCTATATTGCGCAACTTGTATTTCGAAGTCTGTGCAGGAAGTTACAGAAGATCGGTAAAAATTACATAACAGACTGCTAAAAAATACGCCAACTCAAGGAATTGGAATCTGGCAATGATCTAGAATAAATTCAGAGATTCAACATATCAGGAAATACATCAAAGTACAGAAGAAGCCAACACATGAAGTATGAATCCCCAAGACAGCAACATGGCCGCGGAACCGCGGCCGGAGCCGCCTTGCGCCGCGGTTCCGCGGCGGCTATGCCACATCACCCCCTCTGCTTCAGCCCAGAACTCCTATCTCAGCTTCCACACATCAGAAAGATACTACATTCTCCAGATTGCTCCAGAACATTCTGCCAGATCAGCAAGCTATTGGGTTCCTAACTAAACACCTCAAGCTTCCACAACAAGCTTCACTTAAACTCTATTAAGGACCTAGAACCTTCTCCCTAACCTCCCAGCTTAGGGTAGAAGCTAAGCCCTAACTAACTACTTCTAGAAGCCTATCCCTACAACAAACTTTTGGAGGGAAATTCAAAATTCAAAATCCTAGACCCAGGGTTTGGGAAACCTATAAAAAGACCCCATGGCTCATTGTTGGCGAATCTCTGGTGGTTCATTGTTGTTCAATAGTTAGTTGCTCAATTCAATTGTTGTGGTTGTTCTTCATCTTCAACCCAACACCTACCACCTCCAAACCCTAACCCTAATCCCAAATCAAGAACTCAAATTCAAGATCCTTTGAGTGCAAGCAAAGCAAGTCTTCAACGATCCTTTAGAAGCGAAGCCGGACTTCAACGGAGCACGAGATCCAAGCCGATCCACGACTCAAGGAGACGAGCGATGCTAGATTCGACGAGCGAAGTTCCTTCCTCTTGTAATTCTTGAGAGTTGTAACTACTTGTTGATATAATAAAGGTGAAGATTCTTTAAACTTGCTTTCATTTCAATTCGAGTATTATGATTCGTATTCAATTCTTGAATGTATTCTTCGTGATGATGCTTGAGTAAAACTCCGCTCGGGGAGGAATTGAAACGATTGTAGAATGATGATGTTGACGAATCTTTAAATGATTTCTTAAGTCCTATAACAATTGTAAATTCTTGAAAATCGAATGATTGATGATCTAGATTGATGCGAATGCATTCTTGATTCCTTTCGCACGATATAGAGATCAACGATCGATTGTTCGATTTCATAGAAGATATCTAGTGAATGTGATTCATCGAAAGGACAAAGGATAGGATGAGGAACCCTAATTCTTCGCAAGATCCTTGATCCTCGATGAATCTACATCGATTTAGCATCAATTTGTTAATGGATAAGAAACCATCATTTCGAATCTTCTTCATATCTACAATCTAATCGATTCCTACGAGCTATACTTCAAATCTTGAAACCTAAATTGATTGGAATTCTATCAATACTTGATTCTTGATGTTTATCGCTTTCTTGATTCTTGATTTGAATAGTTGATTTTTGAAACTCATTGATAAAATCTTGAATCGTTTTTGCTTTTCTTTTTCTATTAAATTTTCGATTCAAACAAAACAAAATACGAACGAATCGCGCAATCCCTGTGGACGATCCGCACTTACTAACGCGCTACAATCTGACACCGTTATTGATTGCGTTCAAATAATTCTTTGATTGTGAATTCTATTTTCTAAACCGACAACACAACGCAAAACTATTTCAATCAAATGGCGCCGTTGCCGGGGATCGCGCGCTAATTCGTTCTATATTGAAATTTGAATTGAAAGTTTTATTCCATTACAATTTTGAGATCAAAATTTGTGCAAAACACTAAACGATTTGTTGTGGTTTATTGCAAGGAAATCTGGAGCTTGCTGTGAAATTGAATTTTTTTTTGGAAATTTCCAGAGAGCTGAAGGATTTAACAGCAGCTTCTGTTGAATTTTGGAACAGAGAGCAGTACCTACGACCGCGTTTCCGCAGTGGGAGCCACTAATTACGGCGGTTCCGCGCCTATGTGAAGGTCCCTCTGTGCAAAATTTTCACAGTGAGCCTCTATCTTTCTTATCTCCTTCTCTATCTGCTCCAAATAACAAATTCCTGCAGGCTTCTTTGAAAAAATCGCTGCGCCGCAAAAGCAAAATTAAATTGTGCGTGTTTTGATTTTTGTGGTTGTTTGCATAACTAATACGGACATTAAGGGGAAAAGTCCAAATCCAGATTAGGTGGGGAGTTCATTACCCTTCCTAAGCCCCGAAAATCGCAAAATTTGCATCCGCATTGACCCTCATTAACTAAAAGAAATCTAGAGATGACTCTAAGGACCGTCGCGCTCACTTAGGACAGAAAAAGGCCGTGGGTAATTCATTGCTTATCCGCGTTTCTCTTGTGGTGTCTAAGGCAAGTGTGTCGAAGGCTAGTGGTTACTTAATTAGGCCTACTACTTACGTAGTGGAGAACCTCCCACTTACCTGGCACTTACCTGGCCACAGGAGAGACAAAGAGGCAGTGGAGGATTTATCCTGCGACTTGTCTTTTGGCAGTTAGGAGCGGTCTAGAGATTTGACCTAGGTGACCCCTAGAATTAGGGTTTTGTGTGTTGCATTTGTTGTGCTTGCATCATTTTTTTCAAAAATCCGTATCATTTTTCAAAACAAACACCGCATTCATTCATTCATTTCCCTTAATTATAAGTCACGCTGCCACTTGTACTAACCCTTTTTAGTGCAAGATAGGCTGGACACGGGATTCTAGTGCCCGTTTAGTCCGCGTTCCTTCGATCGACCCAAAAGTCGGTATTTCTACATTTACCTCTTCTTTATCCACCACCACACCCACATCGATGGATCCGTCTCCATCGAATTTCTTTAACACTAATATGCCGCCGTCCGTTGGTGCGCAGAATCCACCCCGCATCTCTCTCCAAGAGAGGTGCTATCCATTGCGAGGTCCTCTTTCGACCTGCTTATCCATTCCACCAGCCAACGGGGATAATTTTGAAATTAAACCCCAATACATCAACCTTTTACCCAAATTCTACGGACTCGAGACTGAAGACGCTTACGTTTTCATTACCAAATTTGAAAACGTATGCGCAATGATGGGCACGTCACAACTTTCAGTGGATGCTATGCGTCTACGTCTTCTTCCATTTACTTTGTGCGATATGGCCGAGAAGTGGCTATATAACACTACCGCACACTCTATTACGAATTGGGAAGAATTCGTTGCGGCATTCCTTAAGAAATTTTACCCAATGCAAAAGACAGCTCGAATCCGTAGCGAACTTAATCAATTCACCCAGCTCCCGACTGAACCATTCTCTAAATGCTTTGAACGTTTCAAGGATCTTTTGGTTCAATGTCCTCATCACGGCATCCCGAGATGGGATCTTTGCCGAATCATATATGAGGTCATTAACCCAAACACTAAACAGAACCTTGAAAACATGTGTCAAGGCACTTTTATGACCAAGGATGATGGGGAAGCTTGGAAATTTTTAGAAGAGTTCGCTGAAAAATCACTACAGTGGGAGAGTGGAACCCAATCATTGAATAGGGGTGGCGCACACCAAATTGATGTGTCCATAGGTGTTCGAGCTGAGATGGCAGCAATGCAAAAGAAGCTCGAAGCTATGGAACACAAATTTTCAGCAGCCTCCCTAAACCCAATGTCGCTCCCCAAAACTGTATGTGGCTGTTGTTCTGATCCTTCTCACTTAACGGAAGAATGTCCATTAAACTCTGCGTTTCAAGGTCACGAGCATACCAACGCCGCATTTCAAAGACATAGAAATGATCCATATTCTTCCACGTACAATCAGGGTTGGAGGAATCACCCGAATTTTGCTTGGAACCAACAACAACAATCTCAAAACACGGTTCCAAGCCAAAATAATTTCCAAAGGGCTCTTCCACAACAACAGCAACCACTTCAACTCACTCAGCACCCCTACCAATCACAAAATTTCCAAAATCAGGTCAACACTCCAGCACAGTCTAATCCTATGCAGTTGTCCTGTTCTGACGAATTTTCTCAATTCACTCAAACCATGAAATCACTCTTGTCAAATTTCATAGAGGTTTTGGCTGAGATTAGATCTTCCGTCAGTGAGATAAAAAAAAACTCAGCATCCCAAGCTGAGAGTATCAGATCGATGGAAGCTGAAATTGCACGACTTAAAGCCGAAATGAGTGCGAGAGAAAAAGGGAAACTTCCGTCTCAACCCCTACTGAATCCTGGGCATTACAATGTAAATGCCGTCACAACGTTGAGATCGGGAAGAGTGCTGAACAACCATGTCGGGGAAGGAATTGATGATATTGAAAATCCTATCAATAACACCCCGGCTGAGACCTTTCCTCACACACACACTTTCTACTTCTGATCCTTGTTCTTCTACCCCACCGCCTTCTCACGAGCCTATTCTCCATTTCCCACTAGGCTCGACACCTCAGTATAGCCCTTCTAGTTCTCCACAGACGATCCCCACTCCTCTTTTGGGATCATGTCTACCCCCTCTTCCTTCTCCTATGATGGACCCAGCGCTTATTGCGAAAGCTCCTTACCCGAATCGGTTAAGGGGTAACAAATCGAGTCCACATATGGAGAAAATTATGGAAATGTTCAAACAGGTTAACATCAACATCCCTCTCCTAGATGGTATTCAATAAGTTCCCGCTTATGCAAAAATTCTTAAGGACTTGTGCACTAGGAAGAGGAAGACTCAAGTGCCGAAGAAGGTCTTCATGTCTAATAACATTAGCACCGCTTTTATCCTACAGCTACCAAAGAAACGTAAGGACCCAGGATGTCCTACGATATCGATTTCTATTTGGGGTAAAAACATAAATCGTGCTCTTTTAGACCTTGGCGCAAGTGTTAACCTACTTCCATATTCTGTCTATGAGCAGCTAGGGATTGGAGAGCTGAAACCTGCTTACTGCACTCTCCAAATGGCAGACCGTTCAATCACCAAACCAAGGGGTGGACTAGAGGATGTGTTGATAAAGGTCGGGGAATTTGTATTCCCTGTAGACTTCATTGTACTTGATACATAGCCTGTAGCAAACCCCCGGGGCCAAATTCCGGTGATTTTGGGTCGACCTTTCCTTGCCACTTCCAACGCTGTTATTAACTGTAGAAATGGTTCAATGAACTTATCATTTGGAAATATGACCATTGAACTAAACATCTACAAGGTTGGAAGTCAGCCATCAGAATCCTCTGCTCATATTCTTGATGTGTGCTCTGTCCACGAGACCGCTCCCGAAAGTTGCGGAGCTGAGGAACTTTGCTTTACAGATCTCGACGACACCACCACATCACTGTTTGATCTTACACATGATCTTAGTGAGGACTCCTTTCCCACACCTGAGTCCGACACTCCTGACCTATCACCACCCGAGTCTGTATCTTTCACAGGCTATGAGCTTCTTTGCGACTCCAAAAATCACTCGATGATCCCACCTTCTATTATTTCTCCGCCCGCATTAGATCTCAAAATTTTACCTTCTCATCTTAAATATGCTTATTTAGGTGAGAATGAGTCTTTACCGGTTATCATATCCGCTTCTCTAGCATCAGAGCAAGAGAATGCACTTTTATCGGTATTAAGATCTAATAGAGTGGCGTTTGGTTGGACTATGGCGGACATCAAAGGGATTAGTCCCTTGATTGTAGAACATCATATACATGTGATGGATGATACCAGACCAACCCGAGAACCACAGAGACGGTTGAATCCCGTCATGAAGGAAGCTGTGATGAAAGAGATAGTCAAATGCCTAGATAATGGTATTATATACCCAATCTCCGATAGCCAATGGGTGAGTCCTATACATGTCGTCCTTAAGAAATCCGGCATCACTGTTATTACCAATGAGGCAAATAAGTTGATTCAGACACGCGCCCAAACTGGGTGGCGTGTATGTATTGATTATAGAAAACTCAATGCCGCCACGAGGAAAGACCACTTTCCTTTACCTTTCATTGATCAAATGCTGGAACGCTTAGCTGGACGAGAGTATTATTGTTGTATGGACGGATACTCTGGCTATAATCAGGTCCCCATCGCCAAAAAGGATCAAGATAAAACCACTTTTACTTGTCCTTTTGGTACCTTTGCTTACAGTCGCATGCCCTTTGGGTTATGCAATGCTCCCGCTACCTTTCAGCGGTGTATGATGGGGATATTCTCTGACATGGTAGATAATTTTCTGGAGATTTTATGGACGATTTCTCGATTTTTGGAGACTCTTTTTCTGATTGCCTATCGAATCTTGACGCAGTTCTTACTCGTTACAAAGAGAAGAACTTAACTTTGAATTGGGAAAAATGCCATTTCATGGTCCAAGAGGGAATTGTGCTTGGACATGTTATTTCACAGAAAGGCATTGAGGTTGACAGAGCTAAGATAGATGTCATTCAAAACCTCCCTCATCCTAAAAGCGTCAAGGACATTCGATCTTTCCTTAGCCATGCGGGCTTTTATAGGAGATTCATTAAGGATTTTAGCAAAATTGCTAGACCCTTAACGCTTCTCTTGGCCAAGGATATGACCTTCCACTTTGACTCGGATTGTGAGGCAGCTTTCGACTCACTTAAACACTCCCTCACTACAGTCCCCGTTCTATCGTCTCCAAATTGGGACTACCCCTTTGAGCTGATGTGTGACGCATCCGATTTTGCAGTAGGTGCAGTCTTAGGACAGCACATTGAAAAGATGCCACACGTGATATACTCTGCGAGTAAGACCCTGAATGATGCACAAATCAATTATACAACTACCGAAAAAGAACTTTTGGCAGTTGTATTTGCATTAGAAAAATTCAGGCCTTACTTAATTGGCTCTCCTATAGTTGTGTACACTGACCATTCCGCCTTAAAACATCTTCTGGCGAAGATAGATGCAAAAGGTCGGCTGATACGTTGGATCCTTCTGTTACAAGAATTTGATCTTGTTATCAAAGATAAGAAAGGATGTGAAAACGTAGTAGCCGACCATCTTTCACGCATCTCTTCTTCCCTTGTGACCCTGCCGATCAATGATTCATTTCCAAACGAACAACTCTTGAGCGTATCAAATGAACCTTGGTTCAGGGATATTGTGAACTATCTTGTCACGGGGCTTATACCCAGTGATTGGTCAAAACAGGACAAATACCGTTTTCTATCCCAAGTAAAACACTTTTACTGGAATGATCCATATTTTTTTAAATATTGTCCTGATCAGATCATTCGCCGGTGTGTCCCGAAAGAAGAGTTCTAGAGTGTTCTTTCTTTTTGTCATGATCAGGCCTGTGGGGGTCACTTCGGTCCTAAAAAGACGGCGGAGAAGGTTTTGCAATGTGGATTTTATTGGCCGACCTTGTTCAAGGACGCATTTGAGCATTGCAAAACCTGTACACAATGTCGGTACACGGGTAGAATCTCCCGGAGAAATGAAATGCTTCAGCAACCCATCTTAGTTGTTGAAATTTTCGATGTTTGGGGCATTGATTTTATGGGTCCCTTTCCCAACTCCTTTGGGAATTTGTACATACTGCTAGCGGTTGATTATGTCTCAAAGTGGGTTGAAGCCATTCCATGTCACACTAATGACAGGAAAGTTGTCATTAAGTTCTTAAAAGAGAATATCTTTTCGCAATTTGGACACCCACGCGCTATCATTAGCGATAATGGGACACATTTCTGCAACAGGTCTTTCGAGACTTTGATGCGGAGATACGCAATCAACCACAGACTTTCGACACCCTATCATCCCCAGACGAGCGGGCAGGCTGAGATTTCAAATAGATAGATCAAACTAATCCTGGAGAAGACTGTTGCTAAGAATAGAAAAGACTGGTCGACCAAACTGACGGATGCTCTTTGGGCATTCCGAACTGCATTTAAAACCGACCTAGGGATGTCTCCATATAGGATAGTGTTTGGGAAGGCATGTCACTTACCTGTCGAGATTGAGCATAAAGCATTGTGGGCTATTAAGGAATTTAACTTTGACCTAAACCAAGCCTGCAACTTTCGGAAGCTGCAACTAAATGAGCTAAGCGAACTCCGCGATGAAGCTTATGATAACGCTATAATCGTAAAGAATAGGACTAAGGTTTTTCATGATAAAAACATTTTGAGGAAAACATTTTCACAAGGTCAACAAGTCCTTCTTTATGATTCACGACTACACCTTCACGCGGGTAAGCTTCGATCTCGGTGGAAGGGACCTTTTGTTGTGCGGTCTGTATACCCGCACGGGGCAGCAGAAGTAGAAAATGTTAAAAACGGCACATTTTTCAAAATGAATGGACATAGACTAAAGCCGTATTTTTCCACTGACCCCACGGAGGAGCTCCTGTTCTTATAGGAGCCATTTTACCTTGATTAAAATTCCTCCGTCTCATCTTCATGTCCTGTATATCACTGTATCATCTTTTTGAATGGAGGTGAGTGAAAAGAGTAAGTTTGGGGGAAGTTCTTCACTTATATATTCTGCCCCCACTAATAAATTCCTCCCAGACTTACAGGTTTTTGTAGATATAGCGGTTGGCAACAGTTAGGACACTGTTGAAAACAAGTTTGGGGGAGGTTTGTGCTTATTTTTGCATCATTTGCATATCATTTGTATAAGCGCAAAACATTTCTTTAAGAACCTATAAAAATTTAAAAATTTTCAAAAGCCATAAAAATTTAAAATTTTCACAATATAAAAATATTTTAATATTTAAACATTTTTTGTACATAAATAAGATAATAAAAGATTAGATAGTGAAAAATTACATCCATGAGATTAGAAAAATTTAAGAAAACCAAGAAAATTAGAAGTTTTCTTATACGAACTAGTAATAAGTAGTTATGAGCCGTTGTCTCAAGGGTTAGTAAGTTGAAGGAAGTCACTAATCTGAGGATAAAAATAAGTCTGAAATATAGTTTCTATTCTGGAAGCCAAACATTTTGAACGTTGATACCCTGCTATTCGCACTTACACACGTCTTGAAGCTCGGGATAGTAGAGGATACATTGAAATGCTCTTGGCTTAAAGCCAAAAGTATGAAGGAAATAAAAAATGAAGAAAATATAAAGTGGTAAAAAAAATGAACAATGGTTTTGTTATCGCCAAGGAAGCAATAAAAAAATATAGCGAGGGTGCCTTTTCACCTAGTGCCCTAAGGCCAACTGGTCTGGGAGTCACTGCTAAGCCTTAGGTGGTGCAAGACGAGGAAAATACACCAAATAAGCAAGAACATGAGTAATCGGTCGGTTAGTACCTCAAGAAGTATTAACGGTCGTATGAAAGTGTGTGAGCAACTTCATCAAAATATTCATTAATTAAAAAGTACTGAGGCTGATGGGCAAGAGTATGATAGCTTGAATTGAATTCTCCGGGTGTAGGGATGTCTTTACACACACGCAGGGTTATATGATTGATGTTTGGAAGAAATATAGGAATGAAGAATAAGACGATGTTTTATTGAGGGAGGACGTGATTTCTGACATCTTTTCATGACTATTAAGATAGGGCTCATGACAACCGAAAAGCTAGACTAGTTGGAAACCCTAATTTTCAAAGCTTTTCTTTTACAATTCTTTTCTTTAAATGTAGATTTCATGATATTTCTTTTATTATTGGATTTTGTGGGTGCAATCCGCTGAAAACCCTCAGGAGACAACACTCCTCCTACTAGGGACACCTAGAGGTTTAAAGGTTTGTTGCACGTGCTCAGTGCAATCGTGTTGCCTACGAAAGTGTGCTAGTTAGTTTTTCTCTATCTTTATTTTCTCCTTTCTTTTTAATAAAACAATTCGCTCGAGACGATCGAAAATAAGTTTGGGGGAATTTGATCAGTCGAAAATACAACATCTTTAAACCGGCAATTTCCCAATCATTTGCACTCATCTAGAAGTGTTCGGTATTCATATTGCACATATTAGCAAAACGGTCGTAAAATATCAGTTTGCAAGTGTTAGTCTTTAAAACCGGCACTATAAGGGAAATTGACTGTATTTCATAGCATGGCATTATTCCTATATTGCGCAACTTGTGTTTCGAAGTCTGTGCAGGAAGTTACAGAAGATCGGTCAAAAATTACATAACAGACTGCTAAAAAATACGCCAACTCAAGGAATTGGAATCTGGCAATGATCTAGAATGAATTCAGAGATTCAACATATCAGGAAATACATCAAAGTACAGAAGAAGCCAACACATGAAGTATGAAGCCCCAAGCTAGCAACATGGCCGCGGAAACGCGGCCGGAGCCGCCTTACGCCCCGGTTCCGTGGCGGCTATGCCACATCACCCCCTCTGCTTCAGCCCAGAACTCCTATCTCAGCTTCCACACTTCAGAAAGACAATACATTCTCCAGATTGCTCCAGAACATTCTGCCAGATCAGCAAGCCATTGGGTTCCTAACTAAACACCTCAAGCTTCCACAACAAGCTTCACTTAAACTCCATTAAGGACCTAGAACCTTCTCCCTAACCTCCTAGCTTAGGGTAGAAGCTAAGCCCTAACTAACTACTTCTAGAAGCCTCTCCCTACAACAAACTTTTGGAGGGAAATTCAAAATTCAAAATCCTAGACCTAGGGTTTGGGAAACCTATAAAAAGACCTCATGGCTCATTGTTGGCGAATCTCTGGTGGTTCATTGTTGTTCAATAGTTAGTTACTCAATTCAATTGTTGTGGTTGTTCTTCATCTTCAACCCAACACTTACCACCTCCAAACCCTAACCCTAATCCCAAATCAAGAACTCAAATTCAAGATCCTTTGAGTGCAAGCAAAGCAAGTCTTCAACGATCCTTTAGAAGTGAAGCCGGACTTCAACGGAGCACGAGATCCAAGCCGTCCACGACTCAAGGAGCCGAGCGATGCTAGATTCGACGAGCGAAGTTCCTTCCTCTTGTAATTCTTGAGAGTTGTAACTACTTGTTGATATAATAAAGGCGAAGATTCTTTAAACTTGCTTTTATTTCAATTCGAGCATTATGATTCGTATTCAATTCTTGAATGTATTCTTCGTGATGATGCTTGAGTAAAACTCCGCTCGGGGAGGAATCGAAACGATTGTAGAATGATGATGTTGACGAATCTTTAAATGATTTCTTAAGTCCTATAACAATTGTAAATTCTTGAAAATCGAATGATCGATGATCTAGATTGATGCGAATGCGTTCTTGATTCCTTTCGCACGATCTAGAGATCAACGATCGATAGTTCGATTTCATAGAAGCTATCTAGTGAATGTAATTCATCGGAAGGACAAAGGATAGGATGAGGAACCCTAATTCTTCACAAGATCCTTGATCCTCGATGAATCTACATCGATTTAGCATCAATTAGTTAATGGATAAGAAATCATCATTTCGAATCTTCTTCACATCTACAATCTAATCGATTCCTACGAGCTATACTTCAAATCTTGAAACCTAAATTGATTGGAATTCTATCAATACTTGATTCTTGATGTTTATCTCTTTCTTGATTCTTGATTAGAATAGTTGATTTTTGAAAATCATTGATAACAGCTTGAATCGTTTTTTCTTTTCTTTTTCTATTAAATTTTCGATTCAAACAAAACAAAATACGAACGAATCGCGCAATCCCTGTGGACGATCTGCACTTACTAACGCGCTACAATCCGACACCGTTATTGATTGCGGTCAAATAATTCTTTTATTGTGAATTCTATTTTCTAAACCGACACACAAAGAAAAGATCAATCATCTATGTCCCATACACCCATGTAAGTTGTATCAACAACCATGATACAAAAATGTACACAAATAAATATATATCATATATATATTAAGTTGTGCACAAGTGAGAAAAATAAATGCTTAAGTGAACCAATGTTAGTTAATGTAAATTAGTATATCACATATACAATTATACACTAAATTATTAAATCAACACTTGACTTAATAATCCGGTTATATCACATATAACCGACTAACATGAAATGTACCAACTTATCGAATCAACACTTGATTCGATAACCCGGCTATATCACAAATAACCGGCCGATACAATAGTCACGAGAATAGAATACGGTATCACATACACGCATTATTCTCGGTCCCGCACATATCACATATGCGCTCCTATTTCGTTTTGCCTGAGCCAGTAAAACCTCTATGTAGGACTCTAAAGACTCTTCAATACGCCGACAGTAGGTGATGATCATATCAAGCACCCACAAGCCGTCAGCGGTACTAGCTGGACGTAACGGCTACCCGGGTATTGAGCGATCAGAAGATCAGCAAGCAAGCCCGCTCCAACTCCTGCAAAAAGCCTGACAGTGACACTACCGTACAGTCCGGTCTCCTCGTCTGATATGTCGCATATCAAGTCTAGGGATGGTAAACGTCAGACCCCAATAACCGATAAGTCATGCCGATGCGAGGCTCATAACGGGTCGAGAAACTACTGGTAACACTTACCAGTATATCTCTAAACCAGCCCTGGCCAGGGACTTCCTTGTTATGGCCAATCGAGCATAGCACAACATCAACCCCCAATACCGGGAGAAACGAAACCCCTCCTATCGCTCATTGCCTCCATGTGACTCGGGACTGTACCCAAAAACCACCGTTTTGCACACCCTCTTGGACGTGGTAAGGTGGAAATCAAAGCATAGTGGGAATCACATAAGACTCTATGATGATCTCGGGTCTACAGACTAACCTGTACCAGTGTCACCAGAGAACTGCCATCTGACGTAAGGTATAATACCATCTGGGAGTTCTCGGCGAGTCCGTCCAGTGTACCCAGTCTCCACTGAGCACCCGTATATCATCTCTGATGTCAAACACCAATGGATATGGGATCATCCATCGCCCATCTGTATGGGTCGAGAAGGTATACGCTAGTCTACTCTGGTATATCGATGCCCCGTCTCGATACACCCACGACTAAGGACCTTAAAGGATGTACTTATGGACTACCATGTCCCCACTAGTATGATCCGTATCATAGTCCAGGTAGTCAAGTACACATCCTAAGGGCTTTACCAACATGTAACAGAGAGACAATCAGTGTACACGTTAAGGTAAAGAGTAACCAGATAGCATACTATCATGTCGAGCAAGAAAGTCCTCCCTATATATGTCCAAGCATCCACTACAATATACATCTCATGTATAGTAATGGCCTCTACGGCATACATATAACTAACACTCGATACTCCCACGACTAGGAACATTTGAAGGATGTACTTATCGACTACCCTGTTCCCACTAGTATGATCTACATCATAGTCCTGGTAGTCAAGTACTGATCCTAAGTGCTTTATCAACATGTAATAGAGAGACAATAAGTGTACATGTTAAGATAAAGAGCAACCAGATAATATACTATCATATCGAGCGAGAAAGTCCTCCCTATATATGTCCAAGCATCTACTACAATATACATCCTATGTACAGTAATGGCCTCTAGGGCATACATATAACTAACAATCTCCCACTTGCACTAAGGCCATCTGTTGTAGTATCTAATACCCAACAATATAGCAGTGGTTATAGTATCCCTTACTCAACCATCCCATAGAAGTCTCTCTAGGGGTAAGGCCTTTGTGAGTGGATCCGCTGTGTTATCCTTCGTGTCTACTCTTCTATCCTCGATCCCTTGGAGATCATCTATCTCTCTAATCAGGTAATACTGTCTTCAGAATATTTCTGGAACGCTGATGGGACGGGTGTTCTAGGCCAAAGCCACAACTCCATTGTTGTCTCAATAACACTTATTGGACGTTCAATGGTAGGAACCATGTTCATCTCATAAACAAGTAATGTCCAGACAGCCACTTTGGTAGTATCATTGGTAGCAATGTATTCAGCCTTTATCTTCTAGTATGTCACAATATCTAGCTTGGAACTCTTCCAACATACCGTCCCTCCAGGGAGGGTAAAGACAATGCCTGTGACTGACTCTCAGTCGAACTTATCACTCTTGAAGCTGGAACCAAGAACTTTGTTTTAGTGCTTCTCAAGTACTTAAGAATGTCCTCCACAGCTGTCCAGTGATTCTCCCAAGTTGCGATTAATTCCTGATCACTACACCTAGTGAGTCATCTATATCTAGTCTGGTGCATAAGATCGCACACTCTGATAGAGCCTACTGCCGAAGCATAGGATATCCCTTGTACGCGAGCTCTCTCCAAATCCGTCTTGGTAGACATCTTTTTGGAGAGAGTGATTCCTGAGCAAGTGGGCGAACCACCACGCTTAGAATCTTCTATACTAAACCCCTTTAGTATGGTGTTAATGTACCTGGATTTGGGAAACTCCCAATATCCACATAGATCTATCATCATAGATCATAACCCACAAGATGTAGTAGGTATCATCCAGATCTTCTATTGAGAATCCCCGTGATAAGAGGAGCTTGACCGAGTGTAGCATAGGAAACCATTTCCTATCAAGAGTATGTCATCTATGTACAATACGTGGAAGACAACCTTACTCTCTACAACCTTCTTATATATACATGGTTTATCTACCATTTTGATGAAGTCAAACTCTTTGACTACCACATCAAAACAGATATTCCAACTCCGTGATGCGTGCATTGATCCTGATGGACTTAAGCATAGCTTTGGAAGTCTCAACTTTTCCATTTACACCATGAATCTTCTCAAGATCCATTTTCTCCCAATGGGTTTTATCCCTTCAGGTGCAACATGCAAGTCATACTTTGTTGGTGTACATGGATTCCATCTTTGATCGCATAGCATCCAGCCTTTTCACAGAGTCCCCACTCATGATGGCCTGCCTGAACCTAGTTGGGCTATCATCTACCATGATGCAATCCTCACTCCCACTGTCACCGAGAATACCGTAGTATCTCTCGAGTGGATGAGGAACCCTACCAGATTCGATGCGAAGCTGAGGTTCGTTGGAGACTATTGAATCCTTTGGTTTTACCAAATCATCAGTTGTTAGTTTTTCTAGCTGGAACTCCTTCCAGTTCTACCTCATGACCACTAATTTCTTCACAAGAAATTCCTTTTCTAAAAAGGGTGGCATGCTGAGAAACAAAACATCTTTTGCTTCTCAGTGTGGTAGAAAATATTCCCTCACAAATGTTTGGGATATCCTAACAAACTTACAGAACTGACCTTGCCTCGAGCTTGTCCGGATTCTGCTTTTCAACATAGGTCGGACAACTCCATATCTTAACTGATTTAAGACATGGTCTCTTCCCATTCCATATCTCATATGTAGTGGTAGGCCCTGATTTGGACGGAACCCTATTCAATAGGTATGCAGCTTCTCAAGTGCATAACACCAAAAGAAAACATGTAACTCGGCAGTATTCATCATAGAGCGCGCCATATCTTATAGGGTGCGATACCTCTGCCCCGATACACCATTTGTGTTGTGGTGTACTCGAAGGAGTAAGCTGAGAGAGAATCACATTCTCCTTTAAATAATTTAGGAACTCCATGCTTAAGTATACTCTTCCTCGATCACATCGAAGGACTTTAATACTTCCACCCGTCTGGTTCTTTAACTTCAAGTTTATATTCCTTGAATTTCTCAAAAGTTTCAGGCTTGTGTTTCAACAGGAACATATGTCCGAATCCTGAGAGATAGTCGATGAATATAATGAAGTACCAAGAACCAACCTTGGCATTTGTAGACATAGTACCGTATACATCATCATCCATCTGTCCCAAGAGTTCACTAACTCTTTCTCTGTTTCCAGTAAACGGAGTTTTGGTCACATTATCTTTAAGACAAGACTGGCAAGTGGCATAAGATGAAAATTCGAACAGATTCTCATATTCATCCTTATGTAACTTAGCTGGTCGTGTCGCATTGATATGACCTAGTCTACAATGCCACAAGAAGGATTCGTTTATTTCTAAACTACTCCTCTTGAGTGTGTGTTCTACGTACTTTGAACTGTGGTTTGATTTAGAACGTATATGCTATTATCTAACGTGCCTGATCTAATCAACTCTTGATTCAGGAAAATGTTCACAACATTATCCTCCAATACAGAATTATATCCTTCTTTAACTCAGTAAAGAACATGATGTAATGTTGTATATCAGGTTCGTAACATTTGTTTAGAATCAATGTATCTAATACAAAGTGATATCTGCCAACAGACTTGGCTGTAACAATTGCACCATTCTCTAACACTTAGAGACATATCACCCATTCTCAGTTCTCTACCTTTCTGTAGCCCATGTAACTCTTACATATGTAGGATCCTTATCCGGTATCTCATACCTAGGATGTAGAGGATACTGAGAAACGGTTCTCGGTAATAAGGTCACCCGAAGAATATGCATCAACATGCTTTTTCCTCGAATGGGTCGTGTGGAAATCCGGATATTCCCCTATTTCCTGCTCGGACTTATAACAGTTATAAGATAGAGCGGAACCAACGTTCCCTAGCACAGTATAATAAGGAGGTTCGGTCAATACATCCATTTTATTATCTTGATTAAGGCGTGACATGGTCACTACCAGGAGAGAGAGAGAGAGAAGAAAACACTCTGCGTGCGCTTTTGCAGGATTAGATTGGTTATTAATTTATCTAATCAGGATGGCTCCCACTGTTTTAGTCAAATCTACCTTCAAACCATAAAAGGTAAGACTAGCCGGGATTAATTACACCCTACAAGTTCGCCAATGTTTCGGCCAGGCCAGTGTCGGTACTTTGAGGGAGGTTCCCCGTGCTTTCGCACGGACCTAATTAAAATAAACCTCGTTTTTCCAGGGGCGTAACCCCGTTAACACCTTTCTAGACACCTACTTGATCGGCTAATTGTAATATGTAAAACTCTCCAAGGAGTAACTCTTACTCGCAGTGAGTATCGGGATCCAACTATCTCATAGAAGTTATGCAATCTCATTGCAAATTTCAACACTTGAAATTCCTGATAATATTTTGCCCCAAGCGATCTATGACCTTGACAAGGTCAACAAACCATAGACTGCAAGTCAAGTTCAACCTGTCATTTCTCGATTGAATTAAACCCACCCGCATGACCCTTGACAAGGTCAATAAGGCCACACACGACTACCATAATCCAATCGCATCATATGCTTTGCAGATAAGCACTAATCAACTACCGCACATTACGCCTTGACAAGGTCAACAAACGCAGCACGAATACTAAATACTACTTATCTGAAATGACGGAGGGCTACGATAGGTTTTTAAGAAAACCTTTTGCGTAATGAACTTGATATCGTCGTAGAATCGAGTGATTTTTGAAAAGGAGTGTTTTTGAGGCTTTTACTAGTTTTGCTAAAGAGGTCACTCCCGGTGAAGGGATCTCGGCTCTTTCCTTATCGAATAAGGTGCAGGATATTTCACAAATACCACTATGCAAAGCAGAAACTATAGAATCAATCAAAAGACAAGCCGAGTGGGTTGTAGCATCTGCTAGTTTCGCTAAAGAGGTCACTCCCGGTGAAGGGATCTCGGCTCTTTCCTTATCGAATAAGGTGCTGGATATTCTACAAGGAATACCGCTATGCAAAGCAAGAACTAGAGCTACCAGTTTATAAACAAGTTTCTACAACATCTTTAGGTTTCTTTTTTATTTCATTTCATTAATCTCATTAATGAAGTCCCATCAATATATGCTTCCCAAGCATCACATAAGAAACGAAAGCAGTAATATTTAATATATCTCATATATATAATATAGGCATTCATCTCAGAATATCTAATGATCACATCATAGAATAGTAGCAGCAGAAGAATCACATATGAAATATTGGATATACTAGGAGTTCCATGTTTTATTTAAGCCAGTAAAAACGCGGATTCCACGGTCGTGATGAATAGCCAAACCCACATCCCTAGACCCTTACGAGAGCGGCAAGCAACCCTACCAATTCTAGAGTTAGGAGACCCAGTCTCGACTCCTCGAGATGGTCTCCTACTGGACCCTAGAACCCGGTTACTTGTGCTCCCCGCCTCGGGTCTATCCTAATGCGGATAAGTAAATAATATACATCAATGGAGATAGCATCCTCAACCCGGAAGTGCCCAATAAAAGAATATTACATACAAGCTTTTACATGAATGAAAATGAAAAACTCTCATCTCACATAAAAAAACACGGCTATTCAAAACACGACGATCCAATATAACATATTACAGCAACACATAACATCACATGTCATCAACGTAAGTAAATATGCGTATCCCAATTGTCGTTGACATATAGCACCGAAACCGGCGATACACCACATATTACACTTACGGTCGCAGAAAAGAAAGTGAAAAACTACAACAATTGGAATCCGCAACTACCTTAGATATTATAAACCCAAAATATCACATACTTTGGATTTCATGCCCAACAAATAAATTCCTTAGACATCACATGCCTAACAATTATAAACCCCGCGTTTTAGTCTCGATATTGGAAACACTTTCCAATAACCTGTCGGGTAATTCAACAAGATTCCCGATAACCTGATCGAATGCTCGTCTGAATCTTTAGTAGACGGCCGCACCCCCCAATGCCGTCGACGAAGTGAACTAAGGCGGAACACCGCTGCCGCGAGCACCCGAACGGATGCTTTTGGCGACGGGGTTCTCCTACAGTCACTTGGTCGGGGCTATGGGGCGTGGCTATCTATTAAGGTTACCCGGCGAGTATCCGCGTACGCTACGTGATTGCGACAGACTTTTGATCAACATCAAAATCCCGTGGAAACCGATCAAATGAGACTAAACCGCTAGATTTACAAAATTCAAACTAGTTATCTCATAACTAATTCTAGTGGATTCCAAATATTGTATCACAATCATAGATAGCTAAGCGAAGTTAAATAATTCGATCGAATCAACGAATTCACAAAATTTCCTAGAGAGCTCAACACTTGAGCACAGTTAAAGTAAACCAGAGACATGCCACATTACCTACGGACAAGCAGCTGAAGGCCCGACCCAAGCCTCTCTAGTGGTGCCGCGGATACGCCGCCAAAACCATGTTTTGGCCGCGGATCCGCGGTCACATAGACGAGTTAGGGTTTCATTCTTCATGTGTGTCCATAGAATTCCTTGCATGATTTTTTGAGTATTTTTAACATGGAAAAATCCAACTTTTTGAAAAATTTCCAGAGATGGGGTCAAATCGGGTTTTCGGGGTTTCGATCAGACTTTAAACTTCGTCTAGACAACGCCTAATGCTCTAGCTTGGCTCTGATACCACTGATGGGTTAGCTTAGCACCTTAGCAAGGGTTTGACAAGCATCAAACATGCAATTTAAAATTTTTAGGGTGCTAAACAAACCAACCAAGTAATCGAACTAGAGACTTAGGGTTTTTCTAGATTGTAAACACTTTACAAACTAAAGAGAAGAAGGAATACAACCTTTGTAGACCGGTCCTTCACTTCAATAGCTCCATGTAGTAGTCCCTTCGCTGCGATCACAAACTCTCGGACTCTAGAGAGGCTCCACAAGATGTACGGAACAAGTTTGCTTGAGGTCTTCGAGGCCGAAGATGATCTACGTCAAGGAGACATTAACTCATTCCATCTCTTCACTAATTGTGTAGATTAGTGAAGCAAACACCCTAAACTAAATGACTAATAGTATAGGATGATGAAGTAGGAAATGGGCTTACTTTAGTTTTAATTTTCTCACAAGGTTTCATCACTTAGAAAAAACTTAGCAAGCCTTTTCTTTTCTTGAGGAAGAAGAAGAAGTGATGAAGCAAATGAATGAATTGAGGTTAGAATTGCAACCATGGGTGAGTTAGTGTCATACCTAACTCATGTAGAGAATAAACCATAGCTATGAGTTAAGGGTTGGGTTAAGGAAATATCTTTAGATAGACAAACAAGTGGACTTAGTCAATGAAACCTACAAGCTTCTACAAGCTTTGAACCATGACTCATTATCCACATGTTTAAAATGCTTAAGACAAATAAAACCCTAACTTAACCCTAGCATGGTGTGAGTCTCATACACACATGTTGCAAGTGTAACCTAGCATGACACAACAATATATATCACACATATATTTTGTGTAAAAAAAGAAAATAATACAATTAACATATATCACATATATATCAATGTATCATCAAGTGAGAAAAAAAATACTTAAGTGAGCAAATATTAGTTAATGTAATGTAATATATCAAATTATTTAATCGACAATTGATTTAATAATCTGGCTATATTACATATAACTGACTAATATCAAATGTAACAACTTATCGAATCAACACTTGATCCGATAACTTGGTTATATCACATATAACCGACGAATGTCACATATCGCGAGAATAGAATGCGGTATCACATACGTGCATTAATCTCGGTCCCGCACATATCACATATGTGCTCCTACTCCGTTTCGCATAAACCAGGAAACTTCTGTGTAGGACTCTAAAGACTCGTCAATACGCCGGCAGCAGGTGATGATCGTATCAAACACCCACAAGCCGCAAGCGGTCTGCTAAACGTAACGGCCACCCGGGTATTGAGCGATCAGAAGATCAACAAGTAATCCTGCTCGTACTCCTGGGAATCCAATCAGTAACATTACCGTACAATCCGGTCTCTTCGTCTGATATGTTGCATATCACAGCCTGGGGGTGGTATAACGTCAGACCCCAATAGCTTGATAAGTCATGCCGATGCAAGGTCCATAATGGTTCGAGAAACTACTGGTAACACTTACCAGTAAATCTCAGCAACCATGGCCAGGGATTTTCTGTTATGGCCAATCGAGCATAACACAACATCAACTCCCAATACCGGGAGAGACGAAACCCCTCCTATCGCTCATTGCCTCCATATGACTCGGGACTATACCCAAAAGCCACAGTTTTGCACGATATCTTGACCGTGGTAAGGTGGAAATCAAAGCACAGTGGGAATCACACAAGATTCTATGACGGTCTCGGGTTTACAGACTAACCTGTACCAGTGTCACCAGAGAACTGCTATCCGACGATAGGTATAATACCATCTAGGAGTTCTCGGCGAGTCCGTCCAGTGTACCCAGTCTCCACTGAGCACCCGTATACCTTCTCTGATGTCAAACACCAATGGATATGGGATCATCAATCACCCATCTGTGGGTCGAGAAGCGTATACGCTAGTCTACTCTGGAGTATCGATGTCCTGTCTCGATACTCCTACGACTAGGAACATTTGAAGGATGTACTTATCAATGTCACAACCCAAAATATTAGCTCGCGACCAGCACTTAAATCACGTGACGTCTACAGGCGTAACGTAAATCAAGTAAGCTAAAACCTAGAAATCTAAACCTTTTTAAGAAATAAAGATACAATAAATCATGTTTTTGTCTTTTGAAAATTTGGGCAGCATCTCCTTTGTAAAAACTAACCCGCAAAACGGGTACAACAAAGAAAAATATAAAGCATCCCCAAACGGGATTTCCCAACGGCTGAAACAACCACCACAAGTAAAAATAACAAGTATACGACGCCCAACGGCGAAGATCCACACAAGGAAAAGTAAAGAAAGACATCAACCCTAAAATCTAACATAAAACCGATCGCTCAAGTCTCGCAACTACAAGTCTTCTAAGTCTGCAACATATACAAAAAACTAGCTTCTGAATTGATGGAGTGACTAGATACAATATGAATAATGAATACAAGAGGGGCACGATCCAACTTGTACCACCCACCACAAGCAAATCTGTTAGTGTTTATGCCCTAGAAGGCCATTACTGTATCATACTAGCTTGTATATTACTTAATGGAAGCTTGGGATATTCACATGTATATAACAGTCTTGCTAAACATGGTAGTATGCTACTTGGTTTTTCTATCTTAATATGTGAGTGTACGTATTGATAGAGCTCTTAGGATCTTGCTTGGCTACCAGCGTTGTGATGGCAGTCACACTAGTGGGGGCTGGGTAGTCTACAAGCACATCCTTATTCAGGTCCCTGGTCGTTGGATTATCGAGACAGAGCATCGATACTCCGGAGTAGACTAGTGTGTACGCTTCTCATCCCAGTTGGGGAGATGGTCTGTCCCACAGCCATCAGTACGTCGTACTGGAGATAGTATACAGGTGCTCGTTAGGTTACGGGTACACCGGACAGGACTCACAGGGAACTGTTGGTTGGTTTGATACCAGTCGTCAGTAAACAGTTCCCAGGTGACATGAGTACAGCGTAGTCCGCAGACTTGACACTGCTACTTCGCCTCGAGTGTGTCCCACTGTTCTTAGATTGCTACCCTACCACGGCTCTATGGAGTCGTGCAAACAGGTAGCAGTTGGGTGCAGTCCCGAGCACTTGGAGGCAGTGGCGGTTAGACAGGATTCGTCCCTCCCGGTATTGGGAGTAGATATCGTGCTGTGTCAGAGAGCCATTACGCAAAGTCCCTGGCCAGGGCAAGCGAGATTTGCTGGTAGGTTCCAGCAGTTTCTCAGGGTGTAATGGGCTTCACTCCGACACGACTTATACCGCTATTAGGGGACTGACGCTTGCCGCCCCCCTAGGCCCGATATGCGATAGTCATGGACGAACGGACCGGACTGTATGGAGATTGTCACATCAGACTCAGTAGGAGTTCGGATGGGTTTACTCATCGGCCTTCTTATCGACAACTACCTGGGGACCGTTACGTACAGCTAGTGCCGCTTGCGGTCTGTGGTTAAACCCACTGCCAGCGTAGTAGTCGAGTCTCTAGAGTCCCACACAGAGAGTTTCCTACTCCAGGCGAAACGATATAGAGGTTGCATGGTTTTGCGACAAAGGGTTCGGACGCATACGTGCGTTTACGCGCGTACGACTTTCGGACAGATTTTACCAGTCGGCTTTGGTTTAAGCCAGTTACTGGTATCCGGTTATTGGATTTTTACAGTCTAAAGTTTTTCCGTATTTTTACGGATCGGAGGGGCGTTCTCGTAATTACTCGAGAAGCTTCTAGAAGATGTGACTAAGGAGGTTTGTTTTGGAAAGAGAGTGAGTCATAGTGGTGATTCATTCACTTCATTAATGCACATTTATTGCTTAATGACTCATGTTAATGAATCATCACAAGATATTTTGTGAAGCATGCTTATTCATTTCCTTTATTGATTTTATGAAAATAAGAATGCTTCATAATATTATGATACACTCTCTCTCTTCTCTCATTATCATATTACACATTCTCTCTCCTCAAGCTCTCATCTTCAAACCCTAATCCTTAATCCTCATGTGTTGAGATCAAAGGATTAGTTAGACTAAACAATCCATAACCTTCACTCTTTATCATCCTATCATCTTTGATTAGCAATCAAAGTTGATTAGTTACCTCAAGTTAGAGGTTTAGCTTGGAGTTTCGCTCTCGGGTGGATCGTCTACTACCTAGGGAAGGCCGAGGAGAACCAAGGAGGACAAAAGAAGAAGGACCGGTTCATTAGGTATAATCCCTAATCACTTATGTAAAGAAACTCATAGAATACGGTTTTTTAGGGTTTAGCTTCGATTCATGCGGTTAGTCGATGTTCGTTGTTTAAACTTGATAGTTTTTGTAAAATCCGCCTCCCCACAAGTGCTGGGGTGTACTACATCGACTTACAGTGGTATCAGAGCCTCGCTAAACACTAAATAACTTAATCGCAAATTTGTACGAATTTCGAACGAAAAAACGAACCCGGAAAACCCTAGTTCTGTTAAGTTTCTGTCGAAGTGAAAATGAAGTCCTAAAATTTTTCTGGAGTGTTCAGAGAGCTTGACATGACCACAGGAGAACACCCAAGAAATTCGAGCCCATGATTCGACTGTAGCGCCGCGGAAGCGCCGCGGATCCCACCGATCCGCCGCGCTTCCGCGGCCGAGTTGCCGAGTCATGAGCTCAATCTTTTTGGGTGGGTCCCCTGTGATATTTGGGGTTTTCTGGAATATTTAATTATTGCTCAGGTCACTGTTTAACAGAGCAGATTTTGGAGCAATTTTGAAGTTGTTTATTCGATCGAAAAAAATACAGTATTTGCGTATTGGATTATATCTGTGATTGTTTGATGTGTTCGTAAACCTCCCCCAACTGCTAGTATGTCGGTTGGCAGGGGGTTGCACATTTCTGAAATGGTTATATCTGTTTGTGCATATAAACTGTATTGGACTGTTGTGGTGTATAGCCGGGGTTAAACAATGGTTTATTGATTTATTCATTTGTTGTAAATGTAATTTGTTGTAATATTATTTTCGCGGGGCACTTCCAGGTTGCGGTTGTAGCCACCGTTGTATTATTTCATTTTACTGTTTTTGCTCCTAGGACTGACCCAAGGTGGGGTACACAGACTGCCGGGTGGGTAGTTTGCCGTACCCGTAGGGGTCGAGGGTGGGGTAAACGGCTATTCATCACAACTGTGTAATCTGTCTTTTCTTGCAGGCTCAAAAGAAATACAGATTGCTTGCAAATCCAATATTGTTTATCTGTGTTCTGGAATGAATATCATTGCGTCAGACGAATGTAAAATATCTATATTTATTATAGCTATTTAGACGTCACTTATGTTTTACACCCGCGCTAGCCCAGCCCCCGCTCTGTCGTTAGTTAAGTAACCTAACGGGTGATGACGGGACCCCGTGGCGAATGCGGATGGCATAAGAGGACGTTATATTTTCGTTGTTTTCTGCAATGATAGGTTAATGATGGGACGCATTATCTATAATGCAAAGTAAAACAAACCAAAGTTTAAATCGTTGGAACAATTTAAAAGAAACCACTCGGTTATTTTTAAAACAGATATTTTTAAATGCGGAGATTTAACCACTCCTTTTAAAAGCTATCAGGTTCCTTCGGTTATATCAAGTTCACTACGTTCACGGTTTCGCCAAAACCATCCGTAGCCCTCCGTCATTTCATCTGGGTATTCAGTAGTATTCAAGCTATGTATTTTGACCTAACGCCAAGGCATAGTGTTTGGTAGCTGCTGGATATTCATTTGTTGCATAGATAGATGAGTTAGTTTGGGACAGTCGTATTATCATTTTGGCCGAACGTCAAGGATATATACGGATGGGTTCAAACTGACAGGATAATGATGGGTAGAACTTGACGTGTGACTTATGACATTTTGACCTAACGCCAAGGTCATAAGAGCATGGGGCAAAAACTTATATCGGGAATTTCTAAAGAAACTGAAATTTGCAAAGAGATGCATACCATTTGGAGTTTGATGAATGTTGGTAGGATTCCTTCAACATTATCATACGATGATATTTGGATCCCGATCCTACTGTGAGTATATGCTACTTATCAGGATATTCGTCGCTTAACGATCAATGCTATAAACCTAGTAGGTGTCCAGAAAAGTGTCAGCGGGGTTACGCCCCCAGAGAAAAGAGGTTATTTAATTAAGGAACTTCGCGAAAGCGTTGGAAAACCTCCCTCGAAGTATCGACACCGGCCTGGCTGAACGGTTAAGCAAGTATTGTACGGTGAGAATAGTCTTGGCTAATTCTTCTTTTATGGTTTGAGGAAGGATTCGAGAAACAGTGGGAGCCATCCAGTTTAGATAAACTAAAAACCACTCTAAACTTGCAAGAGCATCATGCTAAAGAGTTTTCTTCTCTCTCTCCTAATTGCAGCGACCCTGAAAATGACTGGACTTAAGTTACTTTTAGAGAAAAATATACTGACGGGGCCAAACTATAAAGATTGGCTGCGGAATGTCAAGATGGCTTTGACCTATGACAAACTGGGGTACGTCCTCACCGCTACAGCACCTGCTGTCCTTGGTCCCAAATCCAGCAATGCGGATAAGGAAATCCGCAAAACCTGGGATTTAGATTGCGCGAGAGCCAAGTGCATCGTGCTTGCCTCGATGAACAATGAACATCAGAGGAGGCACGAGGATATGTCTCTAGATGGCATATTTCTCCATACAAAGGAACTTTATGGAGAGCAATCTCGTATAGCAAGATACGAGACCTCTAAGAAATTGTTTCGAGCGAGGTTGGCTGTCGGGTCATCGGTAGGTGAACATGTCCTACAGATGATCGGCTATATAGAAGAGCTCGCAGACCTTGGGACGACTTTGGATAATGAGCTCTATACAGACCTTGTTCTCCAGTCCCTTCCTCCCACCTACGCCCAGTTTATCCTCAACTTCAATCTTCAAGGAAAAGAAGTTGAACTTGCGGAACTCCTGAACATGTTAAGGAGTGCAGAGGGCACCTTGCAGAAGGCAAGGGAAACACCCGCTATGTTTGTTGGCGGTTCATCTTCTTCCGGGTCCAAGGCTAGGGCCAAAGGAAGGAAGAAGAAGGCCGCACCCAGACCTAGAGGAGGTGTTAGTAAGGTGGGAAAGAAGGGAAAGAAAAAGATTGCAGCACCGGTAGTTGGCCTGGATGAGTGCTTCCATTGTCACAGGAAAGGGCACTGGAAGAAGGATTGCAAGGCGTGGAACGCCAAGAACCAGGAACCGAAGCAAGCTGTGGCTTCGACTTCAGGTGTGTTTGTAATTGAGAATTGTCTGTCGATCAACTCTACTTCCTGGGTATTGGATACCGGGTCAGGATCTCATATTTGCAATTCATTGCAGGCACTGAGAAACCGTAGAGTGCTGAAGGAAGGTGATATGATCCTCAGGGTTGCTAACGGAGCTAGCATGGGAGCTGCGTCCGTCGGGGATTATCACCTAGGATTGACGAGTGGACACATTTTGGTTTTACATAACTGTTATTTTGTATCCAGCTTAACGTGTAATATCATATCTGTTTCCTTGTTATCAAATAAAGGTTATGATTTCACGTTTGTAAGAGATGTTGTCAACATCCACCTTAATCATGGTTTGATTGGGTCCGGTACTCTAAATAACGGCATATATGTGTTAAACCAACTCCAAATTTTCAATGTCCAGAACACACTAAAAAGAAAGTCTCCAGATTTAAATAAAGCTTTCTTATGGCATTGTAGACTGGGTCACATCAATGAGAGAAGGTTGACTAAGTTGCATAGAGAAGGATATTTGGACACGTTCGAATATCAAACTTATGACACTTGTCAATCTTGTCTCAAAGGAAAGATGACAAAGACTCCATTCACTGGACAAGGAGTAAGAGCGAGCGAGCTCTTAGGACTCATACACAGCGATGTATGCGGTCCAATGTCTACACATGCGAGAGGTGGTTATTCCTATTTCATTACTTTCACGGATGATTACTCAAGATACGGATTCATTTATCTGATGAAACATAAATCCGAGGCTTTTGAGAAATTCCAGGAGTATAAGAATGAAGTAGAAAACCAAACCGGCAAAAGTATTAAGACACTTAGATCTGATCGAGGTGGTGAATACTTGAGTGCCGAGTTCCTAGGTTACCTAAAAGAGAAAGGAATTCTCTCTCAGCTTACTCCTCCGTACACTCCACAGCATAATGGTGTATCGGAGAGACGGAATCGAACCCTATTGGATATGGTACGATCCATGATGAGTAATACTGAGTTACCGCGATCTTTCTGGGGACATGCGCTAGAATCAGCGGCATATCTTTTGAACATGGTACCTACCAAGACTGTGCCTACCACTCCATATCAGATGTGGAGTGGGAAGAAACCCCATCTACAGTATATAAAGATTTGGGGATGTCCAGCTTTTGTTAAAAAGCAGCATGTGGACAAGCTCGAGGCACGATCAGTAAAATGTTTGTTTGTGGGATATCCAAAGCACTCCAGGGGATATCTATTCTATTACGCAGAGGAACAGAAGGTATTTGTTTCTCGTAATGCCCATTTTCTTGAACATCAGTTTTTAGAAAAGGAATCAAGTGGGAGCGAAATAGAACTGGAAGAAATTCCAGAACCACAAACTGCTACTGAAAGTTTGGTAGAACCAGAGGTTCAAGAAGAACAGAACATTCCCGCACCCCTCCGCAGGAGTAGTAGGCCGTCTCGTCCGCCTGAGAGATACTACGGTTTTCTCATAGATGGGGATAGAGAGGATTGCATCATAGATGATGATGAACCTACTGACTTCAGGCAGGCCATCCAGAGCGGCGACTCGGTACGATGGCTAGATGCAATGCGGACCGAAATGGAGTCCATGTACACCAACAAAGTATGGACTTTGGACTTTGCTCCAGATGGGGTAAAACCCATAGGATGCAAATGGATCTTCAAGAAAAAGATTGGTGTAGATGGACAGGTGGAAACCTATAAGGCTAGACTTGTTGCAAAGGGTTTTCGTCAAAGACCTGGTTTGGACTATGACGAAACCTTTTCTCCAGTGGCTATGCTCAAATCCATTCGGGTCCTTCTTGCTATTGCTGCCTTCCATGATTATGAAATCTGGCAGATGGACGTAAAGACGGCTTTTCTGAATGGAAATTTAGAAGAGAGCGTCTATATGGATCAGCCAGAGGGTTTCAATCAGAGTGGGAGCAGCGGGAAAGTATGCAAGCTGCTCAAGTCCATTTATGGACTAAAGCAGGCATCGCGGAGTTGGAACATCTGTTTTGATGAGACAGTCAAAGAATATGACTTTATCAAAAATCCAGATGAACCGTGCATATATAGTAAAGTTGTGGCCAGAAGTGTCGTATTCCTCGTCTTGTACGTGGATGACATTCTATTGATAGGAAATGACATTCCTATGCTACAATCTGTCAAAGGATTCTTGTCACACAGGTTCTCCATGAAAGACCTGGGTGATGCCTCTTACATTCTGGGGATCCGGATCTATCGTGATAGATCCAAGAGGATGTTGGGACTTTCGCAGTCCAGGTATATCGACACTGTACTGAAAAGATTCAGTATGGAAGATTCTAAGCGCGGTAATCTACCGGCTTGTCACGGAATCACCCTCTCCAAAGAGATGTCTCCCAAGACTGATTTGGAAAGGGAACGCATGTCTATTATACCCTACGCTTCTGCGGTAGGCTCTATAATGTATGCGATGTTGTGTACCAGACCAGATGTAGCTTACGCACTGAGCGTGGTAAGCCGGTATCAGTCAGACCCAGGGGAGAAACACTGGATAGCAGTAAAGAACATTCTCAAGTACCTGAGGAGGACTAAGGAGATGTTCTTGGTTTACGGCGGAAAAGACCTCAGGTTGGAGGCCTTTGCTGATTCCGGCTTCCAGAGTGATAAGGACGATTCCAAGTCCATGTCGGGTTATGTCTTTACCCTCAATGGAGGGGCGGTGTGCTGGAAGAGCTCCAAGCAGGACACCGTTGCTGACTCGACGATGGAAGCGGAGTATATAGCTGCTTGCGATGCCGCAAAAGAAGCAGTCTGGATGAAGAAGTTCCTAACAGAACTTCAGGTGGTTCCTACCATAGTTGATCCAATACCTCTGTATTGCGACAACAACGGAGCTATAGCTTTAGCAAAGGAACCAAGGTCCCATCAGAAGTCCAGACACATCTTGAGGCGGTATCACCTGATCAGGGAGATCATTGATCGTCAGGAGATCGAGGTTCGGAGAGTTGCTTCAGAAGAGAACATTGCTGATCCATTCACGAAGGCCCTTCCTCAGATTCAGTTCGAGAGGCTGCTCGAGATCATTGGTCTGCGATATGCCAGTACATGGCCCTAGTGCAAGTGGGAGATTGTTAGTGTTTATGCCCTAGAAGGCCATTACTGTATCATACTAGCTTGTATATTACTTAATGGAAGCTTGGGATATTCACATGTATATAACAGTCTTGCTAAACATGGTAGTATGCTACTTGGTTTTTCTATCTTAATATGTGAGTGTACGTATTGATAGAGCTCTTAGGATCTTGCTTGGCTACCAGCGTTGTGATGGCAGTCACACTAGTGGGGGCTGGGTAGTCTACAAGCACATCCTTATTCAGGTCCCTGGTCGTTGGATTATCGAGACAGAGCATCGATACTCCGGAGTAGACTAGTGTGTACGCTTCTCATCCCAGTTGGGGAGATGGTCTGTCCCACAGCCATCAGTACGTCGTACTGGAGATAGTATACAGGTGCTCGTTAGGTTACGGGTACACCGGACAGGACTCATAGGGAACTGTTGGTTGGTTTGATACCAGTCGTCAGTAAACAGTTCCCAGGTGACATGAGTACAGCGTAGTCCGCAGACTTGACACTGCTACTTCGCCTCGAGTGTGTCCCACTGTTCTTAGATTGCTACCCTACCACGGCTCTATGGAGTCGTGCAAACAGGTAGCAGTTGGGTGCAGTCCCGAGCACTTGGAGGCAGTGGCGGTTAGACAGGATTCGTCCCTCCCGGTATTGGGAGTAGATATCGTGCTGTGTCAGAGAGCCATTACGCAAAGTCCCTGGCCAGGGCAAGCGAGATTTGCTGGTAGGTTCCAGCAGTTTCTCAGGGTGTAATGGGCTTCACTCCGACACGACTTATACCGCTATTAGGGGACTGACGCTTGCCGCCCCCCTAGGCCCGATATGTGATAGTCATGGACGAACGGACCGGACTGTATGGAGATTGTCACATCAGACTCAGTAGGAGTTCGGATGGGTTTACTCATCGGCCTTCTTATCGACAACTACCTGGGGACCGTTACGTACAGCTAGTGCCGCTTGCGGTCTGTGGTTAAACCCACTGCCAGCGTAGTAGTCGAGTCTTTAGAGTCCCACACAGAGAGTTTCCTACTCCAGGCGAAACGATATAGAGGTTGCATGGTTTTGCGACAAAGGGTTCGGACGCATACGTGCGTTTATGCGCGTACGACTTTCGGACAGATTTTACCAGTCGGCTTTGGTTTAAGCCAGTTACTGGTATCCGGTTATTGGATTTTTACAGTCTAAAGTTTTTCCGTATTTTTACGGATCGGAGGGGCGTTCTCGTAATTACTCGAGAAGCTTCTAGAAGATGTGACTAAGGAGGTTTGTTTTGGAAAGAGAGTGAGTCATAGTGGTGATTCATTCACTTCATTAATGCACATTTATTGCTTAATGACTCATGTTAATGAATCATCACAAGATATTTTGTGAAGCATGCTTATTCATTTCCTTTATTGATTTTATGAAAATAAGAATGCTTCATAATATTATGATACACTCTCTCTCTTCTCTCATTATCATATTACACATTCTCTCTCCTCAAGCTCTCATCTTCAAACCCTAATCCTTAATCCTCATGTGTTGAGATCAAAGGATTAGTTAGACTAAACAATCCATAACCTTCACTCTTTATCATCCTATCATCTTTGATTAGCAATCAAAGTTGATTAGTTACCTCAAGTTAGAGGTTTAGCTTGGAGTTTCGCTCTCGGGTGGATCGTCTACTACCTAGGGAAGGCCGAGGAGAACCAAGGAGGACAAAAGAAGAAGGACCGGTTCATTAGGTATAATCCCTAATCACTTATGTAAAGAAACTCATAGAATACGGTTTTTTAGGGTTTAGCTTCGATTCATGCGGTTAGTCGATGTTCGTTGTTTAAACTTGATAGTTTTTGTAAAATCCGCCTCCCCACAAGTGCTGGGGTGTACTACATCGACTTACAAAATCACCCGAAAACAGCTGTGTGCTAGCGATGCCGCAACTGATCCATGCTGTCAACCTACAAGAACTATGGCACAACGGGGGTGAGTTTCCAACTCGTGAATAGAAAAACATCACCAGGTAGAAATCGAAATAAACAACGATTCGTAGGTCAACTATATCATACAGGTAATGCTATGATATCTAGGGTGACCGTATCTGTATATGTGCCAACACATAAATAACTGCCTAACAGCAAGTGGATATCATCTAACAATATAATCAATACATGTATGCAAGTGGATCCCGTCCAACAATATAATCAATGCATGTATGCAAGTGGATCTCGTCCACGTGTCAACCATTGACACAACAACTCCTGCATGTAAATATCATAAAAGCATATGCAGGTATATATGAGGATATGAAACAACGTGTGTCCCTCACGACACAACAAAATCATAGAACCGGAGTGTCCACATCGACACTCGAAAACATCATGAAACCCATGTCTAGCATCGACACGTAAATCCTCATCTGCCAGGCGCCGTCACCATGACCGGCCCTGATGTCAGTACATCTCATCGAACCTGAGTGTCCACATCGACACCCGAAATCCACGTAGCATGGCTGAACATGACTCCGGTCGGTATCCCCTAGATATCCGCCGAGTCCAAATAATATCACCGGTAGGTAGTGGTCCCTCTGCCAGGCTCATCGCCTACACCACGAAATCATCTCTCGCCCCGGGGTACCATACCGGGTCCACCATGTACCCGCAGACGGTACCTCCCGCTCCTCGAATCGGGTTTCACATGTCAATCTCAGAACCGAGAAATCACATGGTGGACGCACTGAAATATCATATCAAGAGAAACCAGGTTTTCAAACAACACATAATTTCTTGAAATACCCCCACGGTTCTCAAATACATAAATCACATGAAATCCATATCTCAATGCGTAAATCCATGAAAACTGATATATGCAACATAAAACAACAATATGAGCATATTCAGGGAAAACCACTCTTTTAAATGAATCCAGCTTTAAAATATATCATGCGGTTCCCAAATTCTCCGAAAAACAAGTGCATCATCATATGAGGTGTACATGTAACTGTAGCAAGGTATAAGTATCTACATGTAAGCAAGTATGTATGATGCATTTCATAAGCGCAATAGCAATATAATCAACGTCCCAATATCACATGTCAATACAATACCACTTAGGGGTATATGCAACTATAGCAAGATACGTGGGTGTACATGTCAGTATGTAGGCATGATGTACATATAGCTGTAGCAGAGTATATAGGTGCACATGTCAGTATATCATGCAACCTAGCATAGTGATGTGAACATGGCAGTATATCATAGCATGATGTAGCAATTCTACTGTGTAAGTGACATAGCAATTATCGATGATGAAGTGTGTGAGCCGGCAATCTGTGTAAGTGTAACATACGCATCATCGATAATGGTGTAGGTGTACTAGCACATGCATAAGAAATGCAATGAGAATAGCATGAATGTAGCACAATGCATATAGTGAATCAAATGCTATAAGGTATACATATCAACAAGACCGAGTCGACGAATCTATCAATCGGCATCCAGTCTCACAACATCACGTACGGTACAATCCATCGTACGACATTCTCTAATCAGGGGTATGGATAAATTAACAAGTAAAACTCATCGCGTACGGTAATCTAACGTACGGCGGCATTAACCAAATAGGGATTCTATCAACCTATACAACATCGGGGGTAGGGACTTAAGTCTCGTACGTGTTCATATCATAATTTTGCATTATTATATTCCCCATTCTTATTCATTTTACAAATAAACAGGTGCTTTTGATCCATGTCTGCTACATAGTTGCAGGTTACAGGTTCTCGGAACAAAACAGTGAAAATGATCAAAAGACGTTATAAAAGTGAGACTGCGACCAACAAACAGAAGAATCTTTATCATGCCGCCTACAGTTTGAGGAACAAACGAAGATTAGCAGACAGTTCGATTGCATAAAGGCAGCACAAGATTCAAGACTTCAACACGAAGCAAACGGTAAGAGTCCACAGCATTATGCACTGTGGAAATCTGGAAGAAACTAGAAGACATTCTGAAGAACCAAGTGAAGAAAATACAAGAAAAAAAGCAACATGATGTATACCTAAAGAGATGAGCCAGCAAGCCGACCAAATGGCCGCGGAACCGTGGCCAAACCATGCTTATGGCCGCGGATCCGCGGCTGTGCGTCGCACGTGTCGGTGTGTCGGTACGTGTCGGTGAAAGTCGTTGCATTGACCCGGTTTTTCTTAGGGTATTTTTGTAATTTTAGATATGGACCAGATGTAAACCCTAGGGTTTCTATAATCTATAAATAGGAACTCTACAGCTCTTTTTGGAGCATGTCTTATGCTTCTTTTTAAATTATCAATTTCAGAATTTCAATTCCTGTAATGTTTGAAGATTGCATCAAATAAAAAATAAAGTAAGTCTTTCTTTTCTTGCCTTAGTTAATTTTCCTTTCTGCCCTAGTTAATTTTATTTATCTGCCGTAGTTTAGCAATTTTATTTATCCGCCGTAGATTAGATAATTAGGTTATTAAAAACAAACTAAAAAAATGTCTCTTTTTATCAATTCCCTAATGAGTGAGTAGTTCCTCACTTGTTAGGGTTAGGAATAGGAAAGGTTTGAGAGATGAAAATCTCTCATCCCTTTCTTGCCCATCATACATTTTAATAAGACTCTATGCATACATACACACACCGCTCACTACGGCACCCTATCCCATGAGGTAGCGGTGATACCGTAGTTAAAGACCGGTTGTGTATGTTTTCCATGGAAGTTAGAGTAAGAGTTAAGATAGGACGGACAAGGACCTAGAGGAAGAAACCTAGTTTCTTCCCGATGGTACTAATCCACTTTGTTAATTATTACCTTAACACCTAAATAGATCTTAATTAGGGCATAGAAAGCGGTGAGAAATATTGAATTTCCAAACTTAACCTAAACCTAACCCTAGCATGGTTTTAATCCTAATCAAACTCATTTCAGTTTTAGTGATAATCAATCCTACCACAATTGGAATTAACTCGTTAGAACAAATAGAAAATACACAAAATCACTGTGGACCGACTCGTACTCAACCGGCTAGCTACCAAGCGACGCCGTTCTTGATTGCGGTTAATATTCTTTGATTTATCTTTTAAAAGCGCATATAAAATCTCAAACAATCAAATGGCGCCGTTGCCGGGGATGGCGTAGTTATTTTCTTTTTGTAATTTCGGGTTAATATAAAATTTGAAAAATCATAAAAACTGAAAAATATAAAAATATAAAAAAAAATTTATCATCTTGTTATTCTTTGAAGGGTGTTTCGTTTGAATTGTGCAAGATCGGCTGAACAAATTCAGATCTGGAAAAATCCAGAGTGCAAAACAACAAACAGCAGATCTGATCAAGCAAAGGATAATCAGAACAGAGAAACAGAGAATTTTTGGGATCTAAACCGATTAGTTGACCGCGGAACCGCCGCAGATAGCACCTTTTGGCCACGCATCCGCGGCGCACTGCTGACGTCAGCACAAGGAAACTCCTCTGTAAGTTTTCTTTTCTTCTCTGTAACCCCATAAACTCCTCTGAAAAATTTTCCTGCAGGGTTCTTTGCGCATAAACTTCTCTCCCTTCTCCAATAACTTGATCTTGTGCAGGATTCTTTGCGCCACAATAAAAAATAAAAAAAAATTGGCAAGTGTTTGTGTGTTTTACTACTTTGCATCTTTAAAACTGACTTTAAGGGGCTTTAACACCAATCCAGATTGGGTGGGGATTTCATTTCCCTTCCTAGGACCCCAAAAATCACAAAAAGCATATTGTATTGACCATCGAGTTAATTAAAAAAGATTAGACTCAGCCTATAAGGACTGTCGTGCTCGATAGGACAAAGGAATAGTTGTAGGCATCGATCGTTACTCTAAACCAGACTTTGTGGTGCCTAGGCTATGTAGGGTTCCTAGGCACTCTAACAAAGGTTCTACGAGGCATCAACCATGCCCGATTAAAAAAAAAATAGCCGTGCCGAACAACCCTAAACAAGATCGTATACTAGAGATTATACGAAGTCAAGCAAGCAAAGAACTTTAACTACAAGTGAAAGGGATTACAACCTTTGTAAATCCGGTCCTTCACTTCTAAAGCTCCGTGTTGACGTCCCTTCGCTGCGATCATCGGGATCCCGGACTCTAGCGATGGTTTCTTTGGAGAAATGAGTGGGCTAGGTCGTTGACTTCGAGGCCGAAGATGATCTACGTCGAGGAGACTCAAACTCAAGCTCCATCTTCACTAGGTCAAGAACTTTGTGAAGAGAACACCCTATACTACATGGCAAGTAGTAGAGGATGAAGAAGTAGGAAGTGGGCTCACTTTAGAATTGTTTTTCTCACACTTTTTATCATGGCACCATTAGAGCTAGCAAGCTTTTCATGGAGCTTGATGAAGAAGAAGAAGAAAGAATAAATCTCATATGAATTGATTCCCTCAATAATGTAACCATGGGTGAGTTAAGCTATCATGCTTAACTCATGTAGAGAATTGACCAAGGTATTAGGTTAAGGGTTAGGTTAAAGAATATCAAGAGAAATGACAAAAGAGTGGACTTTGTCAAAGTTTCTCCAAGCTTCGTCAAGCTTGATAACTTTGACTAAGTTCAACTCTTTTGTTAAATCTCTTGATAAAACAATAACCCTAATCTTAAACCTAATCTTAGTACAAGTCTCATACACCCATCTTGTGTGTATCATCAAGTATGACACAAACATATGTACACAAATATATATCACATATACACTTATGCACAAACTAGTGAGAAAATAAATCTTAAGTGAGCTAATACTAGTTAATGTAATGTAATATATCAAATATATAATTATAAATTAAATTATTAAATCATCTCTTGATTTAATAATCCGGCTATAACCGACTAATATCAAAAGTAACAACTTATCGAATCAACACTTGATCCGATAACCCTGCTATATCGCATACAACCGATCATTGTCACAAATCGCGAGAATAGAATATGGTATCTCATATCGTATCAATCTCGGTCCCGCACATATCATATATGCGCTCCTACTCCGTTTCGCTTGAGCCAGGAAACCCATGTGTAGGACTCTAAAGACTCGTCAATACGCCGGCAGTAGGTGACGATCATATCAAACACCCACAAGCCGCAAGCGGTCGGCTAAATGTAATGGCCACCCGGGTATTGTGTGTTGCACCACGGCAGCGCCCCGGCCGTCTATCCGAGGCCAAAATGCGGAATCAAAATTTTTCTTGACTTTTAAACTGGCGCTACCGCGGAAAATATACCCGGATCGTAACCATTAACCGATACTAGCTATCAAGAGAAAGGGTGAGAGATATACCGAGTGATCCGAGTCCTCCGGTCTTCTCGTCATCGTCCCGATCTCCTGCGGAAACTCCGGTCGTCGCCTCCTTGCCGGAAGGGCACCACATCATCTGTATCTTTTACGGGCTCCCACCTCAATGCCGAGGCAACTCGGGCACGAAGCTGGCAAGTCGACGTGCCCAAGATGTGCTGTAGAATGTAGTGTAGATGATGCTTGTCTCTTTGGGGTTATGTTGCCTTGATGGAGGAATGGATTGGAACTTTCAAGTGGAACTCTCATTTATCAAGCATGGAATGAGACGATGAATTTTTCCTCACCAAAAATGAAACCTCTCATTTTTCCTCCTCTCCAAAAATTTTGTCCGGCCATTCTAATGTGAGAATGGTGGAGGGAATTAAACAACATCAGAGGGAGGTGAGTGTAGGAGAACAAGGTGGTGACCACAACATAAAGCAAGTCTCACATCAAACACAAATCAATCCTAATCACCTTTATGCAAGAAATGATGATAGAAAAGAAAGGAATAAAAAGATGCTTTCATAATCAAACCATTTGCATGAAACCCCTCCACAATGTGTTATTTGCAAACTTGCAAATAACACCCTCCATCAAAAGGTCCGGCCGGGAAAGAACAAAGGAAAACCGGCCGGAACGGAATGCAAACTGGCAACTCCAGAAAACTGGTCCCGTAATAAATTACAGGAAAACCCCGACACTGTGCATACACACCCGCATCTGTATTCCGACCGGATACAAATGCAATGAGACAAAATCTACACTGTACTAAACTAGGATCCGGCTTAAACCAAAGCCGGCTAGTAATATCCGTCCGATCGTCATCCGTGCAATACCACACGTATCAGATCGAACCCTGCCATATAACTATACGGCCACTAGTACAAAACTGTCCGATCCTGATCCGTGCAATACCGCACGTATCTGATCGGACCCTGCCATATCTCCATACGGCCTTTACAGCGTTTCGCCCGAAAGCTTGAGTAACTGTAAGTGTGGTGGACTCTAAAGACTCGTCAATACTATGGCTGTGGATTTAACCACTAGCACGTCAGAGGTATTAGCCAATACGTGACGGGCCACCAGCTATTGACCAAAAGGGACGTCGATGAGCGAACTCATCCTGACACCCTACTGAGCCTGTCAGTGACAATATCCGTACAGTCCGGTCCGTTCGTCTATGAGTATCGCTTGTCGGGCCTAGGGGGTTGGTAAAAGTCAGACCTCTAAAAGCGGTACAAGTCGTGTCGGAGTGTAGCCCAGAACGCCCTGAGATACTACTGGAATACCTACCAGTAAATCTCCTGCCTCAGCCGATGGCTTTGCGTAATGGCTCTCCTAGACACAGCGCGACCTCACCCCCAATACCGGGAGAGACGAACCCCTGAAGATCCGCTCACTGCCTCCATGTGGCTCGGGACTGTACCCAACTAAAACCTGTTTGCACGACTCTTTTGAGCCGTGGTAGGGTAGTAATCAAAGCACAGCGGGAACTCACACGAGACAAATGACGATCTCAGGTCGATGAACTAACCTGTACACATGTCACCAGGGAACTGCTATCTGACGTCAGGTATAAGACCAACTAGCATATTCCCGGCGAGTCCTGTCCGGTGTACACATAACCCAATGAGCACCTGTATCCATCTTAGGTGAACCAACTGACACCAGTGGCTTGTGAGACCGGCCACCGCCCCTCGTCGGGGTCTCGACTGTATACACTAGTCTACTCTGGAGAATCGATGCCCTGTCTCGAAACTCCCACGACTAGGGACCTTTTAAGGATGTGCTTATAGACCACCAGCTCTCACGTATATGATCGCCATCATACTGCCGGCAGTCAAGCAAGAATCCTAGGGGCTCTATCAGCGTGTAATAGTGACCTGTAAGGTCACCTGAAGCAGTACACGATGATAAAGGTAAACCAGATAGCATACTATCATCTCGAGTAAGACTGTCTTACCGGGATAGGTCCTCCCTCAATCATTGCAATCACGTGCCTGCGATCCAATAATTGACTCTGAGGGCACTATCTCCAACAATCTCCCACTTGCACTCAAGGCTAATTATTGCGATGTCGCATACTCACAGCCCGTGTGATACCGAACACCCAACTCCTCTACTAGTCAGTCTCACAAAGCTCGTTTCCGAAACTATTGCGTTCGAGGAATAGCCTCAGTGAGTGGATCCGCTGTGATGTTTCTTTCTATGTCTCTCTATATCTCAAGTTCGCAAAGAAAACCATCTCCCGAAATGAGCAATACCTGTCTTAGAGTATGTATGGATATCTGATGGGACCTAGCTCATAAATGAACTCCAAATCCAAACTTCTTAGACTGTATCGATAACTGAACTTAATCAGTACCCAGCGCCAGGCCTCCCTCAGTATTTCCTTGGACCACCTGTCCAAAATACTGCCCCTCGTCAGAAGGAGAAACTATAACTCTGACAGCCACTCTGCCATCCATGTCACCTTGGAAACCTGGAGTGATAACCGTCTCCTAAAAAAGGCTGTCCTTATCACATCCCTAGAACACGCACTTATGTCCTAAAACTGCTTCCGATTGTTTCTCCAGGATTGGATCAATATCAAATTATTGCATCTACTGCAAGAACAACATCTGGTGTGGTACTTGACATCTCATGATTGACTCAATTGCCTAAGCAAGTGATCTGTCAATCATGCGTATCCCTCTCCCCTTTAGTCTGAAAGACACCTTTAGAGAGGGTGACTCCATCACCTGCAGGTACACAACCGTGCCAGGAGTCGTCCATTCTAAATACTCATAGAATGCTGTCAAGGTACCCAGATTGGGAAACTACCCAAATCTAGATCTAAAACCATAGATCTAGTAACCAGTGTGTCTGATATAATGTCCAAGTCCCATGTGGAGAAACCACTGTGTGACGACCAAAGTATAACCGATCGTAGTATAGGAATATCACTTCCTACTCTGTGTATGTCATCCAAATACCATGACATCACACCCTACTACCTTCTCAACAGATCCATCCCCTATTCTGATGACGTCAAACCTATGACTGTCACATCAGAAATAGATGATCTATCTCCGCTATATCTGCTTTAGTCTATAAATAGACAAAAGCCTGATGTCCACCAATGCTTCCGTTGCTCCCACTGACTACGACAACCCTCTGGCAGAGTCATATAGACGTGCACTTCTAAAGCTAGTTTAGAACGACGCTATACTCATCCTCCTGCCGGGTCTCGCAGCCTGGAACAACAGCAATAGCAAGTGTGGGTAAACAAGAACCTCCCTGCCACCGTCCTTGAGCATACCGAAGTACCTCTCGAGTGCCTGAGGTTACCCACCATATCTGCGGAGTGGCTAATGGAATGTCAAGCCAGATTGAATCTTTAGGTTCTTATGAAATCTTCAGTAATCGTTTGCGGTTCTGGAATCGCTTCCAGTTCTACCATACTCCCATTACTGTTTTCTGAAAAATCCATTTCTTTTAAAAATGTGGCGAGTTAAGAACAATATCACTATTGATCTTCCAGATGGTAGAAAGTCAACCCTCGCCATAGCCTGGGTCAACACACAAACAGCCATTACAGAAACGTGCCTTGAGTTGTCCAGTGTCTGGTTTTAAGCATAAGCCGGACAACTCCCCGTATCTTAACAATGTCGAGATATGAACTGTTCTATATCCAATATAGAAACAGAGGCACTGATTTAATTGAACCAGATTCAAATCATGCAGCTGTCTCCAGTGCATGTCAACTAAATGGAAGGAGGCCGATCAACGTTACTCAACTTAGGAATGCTTCCAATTATGAGTAACCTGAAAGAGAAGCTAGTTCTCTTAATCATTACTATCAACTGAACACCATACACAAGTATCTACATCTTCGATCACTTTGAAGAATCCCGATACTTGCTACACCTGGTTCTCTACTCTATTCAAATACCTATAACTCCTCAAAACTTAGACCCTGTGTTCCTACGAAACACATGTCTAAGAACTATAGAAGTTAAAAGTAAACAGAATATAGTATGAGAACCAACCCCTCTGTCCTAATGGACACTGGACAACATACAATACTCTGTATAAGTCTGCTGAGTCTAACAACTCTTTCACTGTGCGTCGTAGGTTGAAAACTGTACTTATGGTTAAGAAGAATTACACCGCTGTTTAATGCTACTTACTTAACCATCCACTGATATAGGTAAATGTTATCGACATAATATCAAAAGGTATATCTCACTCTATGAAAATAGACGTACAGATATATCAATTTGTGTCACGACCCGAAAGTACGGAACGTGACTGGCACTTAGATTACGAGACGTCTAAAGGCGTACCGTAACCTAAGTCAGCCAAAGCCCAGAAATCTAACCCAAAATCAAAAGGGAGTGAAGGAAAACCTTAAACGAAAACGGTTTTTAAATCAATTAAGTTGCATAGAATCCCTTTTTAAAACATCAAAAATTTCTGAAAATTTCGGCAGAGTCTCCCCTGTATTTTCTATCCCCAAAATGGGTACAACAAGATAATAAACCTGTAATCATAAAAATGGCATCCCCAAGCGGGAGCTAGCTCTTCGCCCAAGGCGGATCACAACCACATGCAATATATAAGCAATACCAAGAAAAGAGCATAGAGGAAACCCAAAATATCAGAAAACACACGTCGGCTCAAGTGAGCTCGACCCAAAAGAACCACAAATATACAGTCTCTCAGTCTCATCACTAGGTCGCATATACAAAACAACTGGTAGATGGAGAATACTAGATACAATGATAAAGCAAAAAGAAATAAAGTATACTCGCAACCCACCTACGGGCGATGTCGCGAGTCTGAGCAAAAGGAACTGATGACAAGATAGCCCGCCGCTACAAGACTGACGGGTCCGACCTGCAAGACACTGTGGCACAACGGGGGTGAGTTGCCAGCTCGTGAGTAAATATAACATCTAATAAGGCAATCGTAAGAATGCACGCAATGCACCACAACATGCATGTCTATATGTGCTATAATAAGTCTAGTATGCATGCACATGTATGCAATATCTTTTCTAACTCTTTAAGTGTTTTAACTGTTAAAGTTACTGCATTCTTAACTTTTAGAAAACGAATGTCGGCATAATAGCTAAATATCATCAAGAAATCCTCAGAAAACCCGTGTCAAGCATCGACACCAAATAGGAATCATATCTGTCTCAATGTCGGGCTCCGTCAGTCCGGATCGGCCCATATCATAAATCTCACGACTACGGTCGGTATCCTCCGGATATCCTCCACGCCAGACATCACCGGTAGGTAGTCTTCCCCTGCCAGGCTCATCGTCTACAACTCGATCTTCTTGCCCCGGGGTACCATACCGGGCCCACCATGTACCCGAGACGGTTCCTCCACTCCTCGAATCGGGTCTCGAAATCCAACAGAAAACATGAAAACTCATGGTGGACGACACATACATCACGAGAAAACCGCAACTTTGTTTTAAAAATGATAAATACAAGCTTTTGTTAAATTCTTGCGGTTTTCCCCAAAAATCCAGAAATCGCCGCAAAACTGAAATCCTCAAGAAATCATAATGTCCACATGTTATATATGATAAGTATCTATGATATCAATGTATATGATGTGAGAGTTTGGCTAGAAATCTATGTAAATATGATAGTAATGCGAGGTATATGCGTGCGATACAATCTCAAATATCATGCATGAATGCAATGGCGTTACTAAGCTAAACAGGTTTTTATAGTGCACGTGGCATGGCAAATACCAAAGGCGTGTGTGTCACATGAATAGTGCGCGTGCAATAGATGCCAATGGTAAGGTGTTCGTGTCCTACGAAATGATATCGCATATGTATATATGAATGTCATATGAATGTCCATGCAATCTAGTATAGGGTTAGCTGTAAGGGTATGCAATGTACATAAATGGATAGGCTAGCTAACAATATAATTATTGCATAAAGTAGGGTAATCCTAACTAAGGGGGGGCGCCTCGTGCCATCCAGACGATTCCCCCGTAGATGAATATATCTACTCACCAGAAATCCCCGCTAATCTGATCCGGCCACCGCTTTGCCTTTGCGCGCCGTGTCCGATGTTTCTCCGACCGATCCTATATTTGCACAATACCAAGCATAAGGTTACAACACCTAAAACGATGCAAGTCACTATATACAATTATCGACGCTCTCAATTTAATCATAGCACGCCCTCGGTGCGCGGGAAAACGCACGAAAATCGCTAATTTTTAGCTAAAATCGTCATTTCGGGGAAATCGACAAAACTAAAACCCGGCTAGACAAAACCCCGCGTTCACGCATTCTAATAATCCTATACGAAGCTAATAATATTGCTAACCTAATGCAAATTGAACGCATTCTATTTTCTACGAAAATCTAGTAAGCGATTTTCTTACCGATTCGCTACAAACATCGAAATTTATCGATTTAGCAAGCACATAATTACACCATTAACCATTCTAATCAATTAGAAACCCAAAGCCCTAATTTAACTCTAACCCTATGCTTCAAACCCTAATCCATAATCAAATCCCTTACTTGAATTTTCAAAACTAACCATTTCAATGAAATTAATCATTTTAAAATACTAAACTAGCTTAATTAAACTACAAATTAACAACTAGTTTAGGATTATACCTCCCAAGTGAACCCCAACTTGCACTTGCCCTTGAAAGAACCCTCTTTTCACCTTGTTTTGAAACAATTTATGGTTTGAGAAGAGGTGGAAAAGGATTTAGGTTTGAATTAGTGAAGAAAAGTGTGTATTTTGTGGATTTTGTTGATTTTTTTTGCAAGAATTTGAAGCAAGAAAGAGAGGGGGAAATGGAGGTTCCCTGCTGATTGAGCTCGACCTGAGCAAGAGGGGGAGTGAAGGGAAGAGTTGTGTGGAAAATTCTACACAAAAAGTTATCATTTAAGGTCAATTAATGCATATCACATCAAATTTTACATAAAAAACCCCATTTTCATCATTTTTTTCATAATTTTCAAACCCTAAAACTAAAATCTTATAAAGTTATGTTACAATTTATTAACACTCTATTTTAGCTTATAAAGACTCCTAATTAAGAAATTTACCTAATTAAATTTGTATTTATCCCTAATTAAATGTATTTAAAAAGGCTTAAAATAATAAAAAAATAATTAATTACGAAATTTTTTTTTATTTAACTAGAAACTTATAAATGACATTTTAGTGACAAAAGTATAGTAATATCTTATCTAAATTTTGTATAATTAGGTCTACAATGAAAAATATCTGTTTTGACTTTTTACGGAAAAAGCCGAAAAATTAGCCGATTACCGAAAAACTGCCTATTCGATTTTCGAAGGGTTACAATTTGAAATTGGTGCACAACAGCGGATATTCAAAACCAAATATTTGCCGACCGGCAAACAGCCCAGATGATCTCCTCAAATATCACCGATTACAACGAATCCCGATATAATGGGGATGATCACCCTATTCCCAATGACTTACTTCAACTCATCATCTGTAAAACCATACAGATGTGAGAATCATACCTGGTAAATACATACCCTGGAGTAAGTATCTAATCGGGAAATCAGTTTTCTTTTAACATTACACAGTGAAACTGAAACATTGAAATGTTTCGGTGGGGTATTCCGGTATTCTTAGTAATGCCTCTTCCATTATCCAGATTCACAACTGTAACCGTATATCTCTTTGCCATCTGTCCAAATCCCTTTATATGTCTTTAGTCATTACCGTCTGCACACCCCTTTAGGCCAAATGGTTTTCTTCCTTCCCTACCGTTCGGCACCAGCCTATGGTTTGGAAGAAGACTATCCAATAAGCATAAAAGGTGTACTGTCCTAATCCTAGGAGCACTCGCAAAGCGAGAGAAGGTGAAGATAAAAGACAACCGAATAAACCTTATTCCTATTTCTCCTGAACCAGAATCCATCCCCGAACTGGAACAAGTTCCTTTCGAGTTCGTATATAACCATACGATGGAGTATCCAATAAACTTGGGATCTTCGTAGTGATACGGAATGTCCTGGAGAAATACAAAGGTGATTTAGGATTGGCGAAAAAACACTTGGTTTAGTCGCGAATAGCAGTCACAATTTACTTTGCCCTCTTACCAATCCCTTGCTTTGTCTGAACTTAATACCTTCTGCACACCATCGTTATGCTAATTGGTTTTCTTCATTCCCTACCGGTCGGCACCAGCCTAAGGTTTGGAAGAAGACTATTCAATTTGCGTAATAGGTGTACTATCTCCTAAACCAAGGAGTACTCGCAACCTGAGAGAAGGTAAAAGGAAAAGACAACTGAATAATCCTATCCGTTTTCTCCAAAACCGGAAACCATCCTCGAATTCCTTCGAGTTCGTATATAACCATACGATGGTTTTTTCCAATGGAAGTGGACGTTCGTAGTAATACGGGGTGTCCTGGAGAAAAGGGTAAAAGTAGGAGTGGCAATGATGTTTGCAACTCTGACAATCCAAAAGCCTGTGTTAAGAAGGTTTGGTCAACTTGGTCACTGAGTCATAGTCAAGGGTCGGGTCAAAGGTCGCTGCCAAAGAGAGAGAGAAAAGAAACACTCAGCGTGCACTCTAACCTAGATCAGAATGGTTATCACTTTGTCTAATCTGGAAACCTCCCACTGTACCGTAAAATTCTCCTCCAAACCTGAAAGAAGAATTAGTCGGGATCACCCGAGGAGTAAATTAACTCATCAGTGGGAATCGGGATCCAACTATCATCGCATGATAACTTGACGGAATCCACTCAAGTCACCACACTCCAGAAGGTATGCGCATGCCTGGCAAGTTTCAGTTCTTTTGAAACTCCCGATGTGTGTTTTTACCCCTAGGACCCAAGTGACCTTGACTGAGCCAACATATCAAAGGATCCTAGTCAAGTTCAACCCGTCATTATCTTGATTGCATTAGACCCACCCGCACGAATCCTTGACTGAGCCAAAATGACCGCACGACTGTCCTAACCAATCTCATATCCATGCAACAGAAAAGCACTACATAGCTACCGAACACTACGCCTCGGCTAAGCACGACATACGCAGCACGAATACTAAGTAATACTAATCTGAAATGACGGAGGGCTACGAATGGTTTTTGGCGAAAAACCTTTTACCGTAATGAACTTGATATCGTTGAAGGAACTGGATAACTTTTTATAAAAATATAGTGACGAAAACCTTTGCTAAAGAGGTCACTCCCGGTGAAGGGATCTCGGTTCTTTCCCCGTAGAATGAGGTGCAGGATATTCCAAATGAATACCACGATGCAAAGCAAAAGTAATCGGCTATAGTGAAGTTAATGCCCTGACGCAAACTTCTGTCCAAGGGGTCACTCCCGGTGAAGGGATCTCAGCCCTTGCCTCGTCGACTGAGGAGCAGGATATTCCAAATGAATACCACGATGCAAAACAAAAGTGAACGTCCTTACAATAACAGCTTTTTGAAAAGTGTTCCAACAACATCAGAATAGGTTTGTTTATCTTGCATTGATCCGAATCAACGCAGTCCCATCAATTGATCACACCACAAAGAACGAAAATATACTGATGTACGTATATGCCATCCGCATTCGCCACCGGGTCCCGTCATTACCCGTTAGGTTAGCTAACTAACGACAGAGCGGGGACTGGACTAGCGCGGATGTAAAACATATACAACATCTACTAATATATATACCAATATATTATATTCGCTCAAGGCGTGATAAGAAAGCAACATCACAGAAATGTACAGCATCACAGAACAATACAGATATCTGGGATCCCCGGGTTTCACAGAGCCGCTGCTGAAACCCGACGTTCCCTTGGTCGTGTGGATAGCCTGTGCAATGAAATCCAAGACCCCTACGGGCGCGGCAAGTCACCCGCCAAAACCTGAATCGAGGCAGCCCCCTTCAGCACCGTGAATGGACCGCCCAGCACTTCACGGAATCCGGTAACTTGGGCACCCCTCCTGGGTCAACCTGTACCCCCTACGAGTGCGGCGAATAGCCCGCCAATCCTAGAGTGAAGCCCCCTCCGTCTCAATGCCATGAGATGCGGGCCCGTTGCCCTCTAGAACCCGGCTATCCGTGCACCCCTCCGCGGGGTAATCCTAGTACAGAAAGTAAAATATACATACAACGGGTACATCGACCGCAACCAGGTCGTGCCCCAAAAGAATAATACAAGCAGGCGGTGACGGCAGTCCACATGTCGGACGCTCGTCCCGCAATATCAAATGTACATAATACAACAAAACTGTACTAGCATTGCATCCAGGCTATCCCCCACGACCGATCCGCAACAACACAGCATAAACATAGAACATCAACGTGAAAATCACGTTCGCAAATCCGTCTAACCGGGCTATAGCAGTTAGACAGGATTTACCGATCAAGTGATATTCACGGTCGCAGATATAATGTAAATACTGTGAAATAATGTGTTTAAAATATCCGATCGATCAAATAATTAACAAGTGGGCCCCCAAGCAATACTGTAGCACTCACAGAAAATCTGGGCCCAAATTTAATATCCCAAAACCCCCAAAATCAGCCCAAAAGCCCACTGGAAAATTTGGACACAGTGAAGACACCAATGTGCGGCGGAACCGCGGCCCAAGGGGGGGTTTGGCCGCGGTTCCGCGCTTCAGTGATCGACTGACTGCGTCGAATTTTTACAGCAGTCTTAGAATTTCCAGTACATTAGTTTTTTACAACCTGAAAAATTTTTAGACATCAAAAAATTTCAACAGAAAACTGATGCAAGCAAAACGCGGTTTTTGGAATTTTGGTCGATCGGATAAGTAAAACACATTAGAACAAGCTAGGCAAGGTTAATGGCCTGGCTCTGATACCATGTTGCGCCACGGCAGCGCCCCGGCCGTCTATCCGAGGCCAAAATGCGGAATCAAAATTTTTCTTAACTTTTAAACTGGCGCTACCGCGGACAATATACCCGGATCGTAACCATTAACCGATACTAGCTATCAAGAGAAAGGGTGAGAGATATACCGAGTGATCCGAGTCCTCCGGTCTTCTCGTCATCGTCCCGATCTCCCGCGGAAACTCCGGTCGTCGCCTCCTTGCCGGAAGGGCACCACATCGTCTGTATCTTTTACGGGCTCCCACCTCAATGCCGAGGCAACTCGGGCACGAAGCTGGCAAGTCGACGTGCCCAAGATGTGCTGTAGAATGTAGTGTAGATGATGCTTGTCTCTTTGGGGTTATGTTGCCTTGATGGAGGAATGGATTGGAACTTTCAAGTGGAACTCTCATTTATCAAGCATGGAATGAGATGATGAATTTTTCCTCACCAAAAATGAAACCTCTCATTTTTCCTCCTCTCCAAAAATTGTGGCCGGCCATTCTAATGTGAGAATGGTGGAGGGAATTAAACAACATCAGAGGGAGGTGAGTGTAGGAGAACAAGATGGCGACCACAACATAAAGCAAGTCTCACATCAAACACAAATCAATCCTAATCACCTTTATGCAAGAAATGATGATAGAAAAGAAAGGAATAAAAAGATGCTTTCATAATCAAACCATTTGCATGAAACCCCTCCACAATGTGTTATTTGCAAACTTGCAAATAACACCCTCCATCAAAAGGTCCGGCCGGGAAAGAACAAAGGAAAACCGGCCGGAACGGAATGCAAACTGGCAACTCCAGAAAACTGGTCCCGTAATAAATTACAGGAAAACCCCGACACTGTGCATACACACCCGCATCTGTATTCCGACCGGATACAAATGCAATGAGACAAAATCTACACTGTACTAAACTAGGATCCGGCTTAAACCAAAGCCGGCTAGTAATATCCGTCCGATCCTGATCCGTGCAATACCGCACGTATCAGATCGAACCCTGCCATATAACTATACAGCCACTAGTACAAAACTGTCCGATCCTGATCCGTGCAATACCGCACGTATCTGATCAGACCCTGCCATATCTCCATACGGCCTCTACAGCGTTTCGCCCGAAAGCTTGAGTAACTGTAAGTGTGGTGGACTCTAAAGACTCGTCAATACTAAGGCTGTGGATTTAACCACTAGCACGTCAGAGGTATTAGCCAATACGTGACGGGCCACCAGCTATTGACCAAAAGGGACGTCGATGAGCGAACTCATCCTGACACCCTACTGAGCCTGTCAGTGACAATATCCGTACAGTTCGGTCCGTTCGTCTATGAGTATCGCATGTCGGGCCTAGGGGGTTGGTAAAAGTCAGACCCCCAAAAGCGGTACAAGTCATGTCGGAGTGTAGCCCAGAACGCCCTGAGATACTACTGGAATACCTACCAGTAAATCTCCTGCCTCGGCCGAGGGCTTTGCGTAATGGCTCTCCTAGACACAGCGCGACCTCACCCCCAATACCGGAAGAGACGAACCCCTGAAGATCCGCTCACTGCCTCCATGTGGCTCGGGACTGTACCCAACTAAAACCTGTTTGCACGACTCCTTTGAGCCGTGGTAGGGTAGTAATCAAAGCACAGTGGGAACTCACACGAGACAAATGACGATCTCAGGTCGATGAACTAACCTGTACACATGTCACCAGGGAACTGCTATCTGACGTCAGGTATAAGACCAACTAGCATGTTCCCGGCGAGTCCTGTCCGGTGTACTCATAACCCAATGAGCACCTGTATACAACTTAGGTGAACCAACTGACACCAGTGGCTTGTGAGACCGGCCACCGCCCCTCGTCGGGGTCTCGACTGTATACACTAGTCTACTCTGGAGAATCGATGCCCTGTCTCGAAACTCCCACGACTAGGGACCTTTTAAGGATGTGCTTATAGACCACCAGCTCTCACGTATATGATCGCCATCATACTGCCGGCAGTCAAGCAAGAATCCTAGGGGCTCTATCAGCGTGTAATAGTGACCTGTAAGGTCACCTGAAGCAGTACACGATGATAAAGGTAAACCAGATAGCATACTATCATCTCGAGTAAGACTGTCTTACCGGGATAGGTCCTCCCTCAATCATTGCAATCACGTACCTGTGATCCAATAATTGACTCTGAGGGCACTATCTCCAACAATGAGCGATCAGAAGATCAACAAGAAAGCCTGCTAGTACTCCTGCGAATCCAATCAGTAACACTTACCGCACAGTCCGGTCTGTTCGTCTGATATGTCGCATATCTTGCTTAGGGGTGGTAAACGTCAGACCCCAGCAGCTTGATATGTCATGCCGATGTAAGGTCCATAACAAGCATGAAACTACTGATAACACTTACCAGTAAATCGGTGCAACCCTGGCCAGGGATTTCCAGTTATGGCCAGTCGAGCATAGCGCTACATCAACCCCCAATACCGGGAGAGACGAATCCCCTCCTATCGCTCATTGCCTCCATGTGAATCGGGACTATACCTAAAAACCACCTGTTTGCACGACTCAGTAGAGCCGTGGTAGGGTAGAAATCAAAGCACAGTGGGAGAAACACAAGACTCTATGACGATCTCGGGTCAACAGACTAAGTTGTACCAGTGTCACTAGAGAACTGCCATCTGACGTGAGGTATAATACCATCTGGGAGTTCTCGGCGAGTCCGTTCAGTGTACGCAGTCTCCACTGAGCACCCGCATACCATCTCTGATGTCAAACACCAATGGATATGGGATCATCCATCGCCCATCACATGGGTCGAGAAGATATACGCTAGTCTACTCTGGAATATCAATGCCCCGTCTCGATATTCCCACGACTAGGAACATTGAAGGATGTACTCATGGACTACCCAGGCCCCACTAGTATGATCTACATCATAGTCCTGGAAGTCGAGTACACATCCTAAGGGCTTTATCAACATGTAACAGGGAGACAATAAGTATACATGTTAAGATAAAGAGCAACCAGATAGCGTACTATCATGTCGAGCAAGAAAGTCCTACCTATATATGTCCCAGCATCCACTACAATATACATCTCATGTACAGTAATGACCTGTACGGCATACATATAACTAACAATCTCCCACTTGCACTAGGGCCATCTATAGCAGTGGTTGCAGTATCTCATACTCAACCATCCCATATAAGTCTCTCTTTGGGAAAAAGCCTTTGTGAGTGGATCCGCCGTGTTGTCCTCTGAGTCTATTCTCCTAACCTCGATCACCCTGGAGATCAACTATCTCCATGATCAGGTGATACTGCCTTGGAATATGTCTGGGTCACTGATGGGACCGGGGTTCCTGGGCCAAAGCCTCAACACCATTGTCATACAATGGTAGGAACCTAGTTCATCACATGAACTAATATACCCCAAACTGCCTCTTTGGTAGTATCTTTGATAGCGATGTCACCAGCCTTTATCGTCTAGTTTGCCACGGTATCTAGCTTGGAACTCTTCCAACATACCGTCCTTCCACTGAGGGTAAAGACAATGCCTGCGACTGACATTCAGTAATCCTTATCACCTTGGAACTTTTCCAGTGATTCTCCCCAGGATCGATTGATACCATCTTACTACACCTAGTGAGAATCCTAATATCCATTTAGATCTATCACATAGATCCATAACCCAGGATTTAGGAGGTATCGCTTTGATCCTATTTGGAGAATCCTTGTGATAAGCGGAGATTGACCGAGCGTAGCATAGGAAACTCTTTTCCTATTAAGAGTATGTTGTCCACGTACAATACGAGGATGACCACCTTACTCTCTACTACCTTTTTGTATGTACAAGGTTCATCTACTATTTTGATGAAGTCAAACTCTTTGACTACCACATCAAAACAGATGTTCCAACTTCGCGATGCCTGCTTTATCACACAAAGCATCTTGCACACGTTTCCGCTGTTCCCACTGTCTATGAAGCCCTCTGGCTGTGTACTTATAGACGCTCTCTTCTAAATCAATATTTAGAAAAGCAGTCATGACACCAACCACCAGATATCGCGGTCATGGTATGCAGCAATGGCAAGTAGGATCCGGATGGATTTAAGCACAGCCACTGGAAAAGGTTTCATCATTATCCACGCCAGGTCGATGACGAAAACCTTTAACAAGTCTAGCTTTGAAAGTCTCAACTTTTCCATCTACACCAAGTAATCTTCTCAAGATATACTTGCTCCTGATGGGAATTTTACCCTTCAGATATAGCAACCAAAGTCCATACTTTGTTGGTGTACGTGGATTCCATCTCAGATCGCTAAGCATCCAGCCATTCTTACAGAGTCAGCACTCTTGATGGCCTGCTCGAAACTAGTTGGGTCATCATCTCATGATGCAATCCTCGCTCCCACTGTCATCGAGAAACCGAAGTATCTCTCACGCGGATCAGGAACCCTGATAGATCGACGGAGAGGCTGAGGTTCGCCGGAATCTATTGAATCCTTTGGTTCTACCAAATCATCTGCTGTAGTTTGTATAGCTGGAACTCCTTCCAGTTCTACCTCATGACCACTAATTTCTTCATAAGAAATTCCCTTTCACAAAGGTGGTATGTTGAGAAACAAAACATATTTTGTTCCTCTGTTAGGTAGAAGATATTCCTTTGCGAATGCTTGGGATATCTAACAAACTTCTACAGAACTGACTTTGCCTTGAGCTTGTCCGGATTTTGCTTTTAGACATAGGCTAACAAACTTAAGATATGGGCTCTTCCCATTCCATATCACATATGAAGTGGTAGGCAATGGATTTGATTGGAACCCTATTCAATAGGTATGCATCTTCTCAAGTGCATAACTCCCAAAAGGAAATAGGAAACTCAGTAGTACTCATCATAGAGCGCACCATATCACATAGGGTGTGATTGCTCCGCCCCGATACAGCGACGTGCTGTGGTGTATACGGAGGAGTAATGCTGAGAGAGAATCTCATTCTCCTTTAGAATAGTCCAGGAATCCCGTGCTCAAGTATTCTCCTCCCTGATCACATCAAAGGACATAATACTTATACCCGTTTTTGGTTCTCTACTTCTAATTTATATTCGGTGATTATCTCAAAAGTTTCGGACTTGTGTTTCAACAGGAACATATGTCTGAATCTAGAGAGATCATCAGTGAATGTAATGAAGTACAAAGAACCGGTCCTGGCATATGTAGACTGGGGACCTTTATACATCACTATGTATCAGTCCCAAGAGTTCACTAACTCTTTCTCTGTTTCCAGTAAACGGAGCTATGGTCATCTTATCTTTGTGACATGACTGGCAAGTTTCACAAGATGTAAATTCAAACTGATTTAAATATGCATCTAAATGTAACTTAGCTAGTCGGGTCACATAGATATGACCTAGTCTACAATACCTCTAGAAGGATTCGTTCATTTCTGAATTCTTCCTCTTGTGTGTGTTCTGTACATTAAGATCTGTGGTTTGATTTAGAACGTTTATGCTTTTAGATAACGTGCCTGAACCGATCAATTCTTGATATAGGAAATGTGCAAAACACTATCCAACAATACAAAATTATATCCTTCTTTAATAAATAAAGAGAATGATATGATGTTGCATATCAGGTTCGGTATCTAATAACATTCATTCAGAATCAATGTATTTAGAAATACAGGGTGATAGTGACCAACAGACTTGGCTGCAACACTTGCACCGTTTTCTGTCTCATGAAACTTATCACCCGTTCTCAGTTCTCTACCTTTCTGTAACCCATGTAACAGATTACATATGCGGGATCCTGATCCGGTATCTAATACCCAGGACGTAGAGGATACAGAGAAACAGTTCTTTGTAATGAACACACCCGAAGAAGATGCATCATCATGCACTTTCTTCGTTTGGGCGGCATGGGAATCCTGGTATTCCCCTATTTCCTGCTCGATCTTATAAAAATTATAAACTGGAGTGGGACCAACGTTCCTCAGCTCAGTATAACAAGCGGGTTCGTTCAATACATCCATATTATTATCTTGATTAAGGCGTGACATGATTGCTACCTAGAGAGAGAGAGAAGAAAACACTCTGCGTGCGCTCTTGCAAGATTAGATTGGTTATATATTTTATCTAATCAGGATGGCTCCCACTATTTTTATCAAATCTTCCTTCAAACCCTAAAAGGAATGACTAGCCGGGGTTAATTACACTCTACAAGTTCGCCAATCTTTCAGCCAGGCCAGTGCCAATACTTTGAGGGAGGTTCCCCGTGCTTTCGCACGGACCTAATTAAAATAAACCTCGTTTTCCCAGGGGCGTAACCCCGTTGACACCTTTCTAGACACCTACTTGATCGGCTAATTGTAAAGTGCAAAACTCTCCCAGGAGTAACAATTACTCGCAGTGGGTATCGGGATCCAACTATCATATAGAAGGTATGCAATCTCATTGCAAATTTCAACACTTGAAACTCCCGATAAAGGTTTTTACCCCTAGCACCTATGACCTTGGCTATGGTCAACAAATCATAAGCACTAGTCAAGTTTTACTCGTTATTTCGTGATTAATTAGACCCACCCACATGACCCTTGGCTAAGGTCAACAAAGTCACATGACTGTCCTAACTAATCGCATCATATGCTGTGTAGGAAGACATCACTTAGCTACCGTACACTGTGCTTTGACTATGGTCAACAAACACAGCACGAATACTAAGTACTCTACTTCCTAAAATGACGGAGGGTTGCAGATGGTTTTTAAGAAAACCTTTAACTCTTTGAACTTGATCTTGTTGCAGAATCAAATGGTTTTAAATGGAGTGTTTTTGAGGCTTTTACTAGTTTCGCTAAAGAGGTCACTCCCGGTGAAGGGATCTCGGCTCTTTCCTCGTCGAATGAGGTGCTGGATATTCACAATACCACTATGCAAAGCAAGAACTATAAAAGCAATCAAAAGACAAACCGAAGGTTGTAGCATCTTCTAGTTATTGCTAAAGAGGTCACTCCCGGTGAAGGGATCTCGACTCTTTCCTTATTGAATAAGGTGCTGGATGTTCTACAAGGAACACCGCTATGCAAAGCAACAACTAGAGCTACCTAATTTTTTAAATTCGATTCCACAACATCTTTTAGGTTTATTTTCTTTCATTAATCCCATTAATGAATGTCCCATCATTTTAGTCCACCTAAACATCACAGATAAATACAACGTACACTTATTCCATCCGCATTCGCCTCGATGTCCCGTCTGCACCGTTAGGTTAGGTAACTAACGGCAGAGCGGGGCAGGGCTAGCGTGGGTGTAAAATATAAGCAACGTCTATACAATATATCATATATACTATATACAGTATCTATCTGAACATATCACATGATCACATCATAGATAACGCAGCAGAAAATATCATATGAAATATTGGATATACTAGGACGTCCGTGTTTTATTTTGAGCCTGTATAAAACACGGATTCCACGGTCGTGATGAATAGCCAATCCCACCCCCCTAGACCCCTACGAGAGCGGCAAGCAACCCTACCAATTCTAGAGTTAGGATACCCGGACTCGACTCCTCGAGATGGTCTCCCACTGGACCCTAGAACCCGGTTACTTGTGCTCCCCTCCTTGGGTCTATCCTAATGCGGAAAAGAAAATAATATACATCAACGGTGACATCTTCCTCAGCCCAGAAGTGCCCCAATAAAAGAATATTACATACAAGTTTTTACATGAATGAAAATAAAAAACACTCATCTCACATAAAAAACCCCGGCTATTCAAACACGACGATCCAATATAACATATCCAGCAACACATAACATCACATGTCATTAACATAAGTAAATATGCCCATCCCAATTGTCGTTGACATATAGCAACGAAACCGGCGATATCACATATTACACTTATGGTCACAGAAAAGAAAGTGTAAAACTACAACAGTTGAAATCCGCAACCTTCTTAGACATCTCATGCCTAACCAAATGAATTCCTTAGACATCGCATGCCTAACAATTATAAACCCCGCATTTCAGTCTCAAAATCGAAAACTGTTTTCAATATCAAGTCGGGCAATTCAACAAGATTCCCGACATACTGATCGAATGCTCGTCGCAAACTTTAGTAGACGGCCGTACCCCCCGGATGCCGTCGACGAAGTGCACTAAGGCGGAACACCGCTGCCGTGAGCACCCGAACGGATGCTTTTGGCGACGAGGTTCTCCTACAGTCACTTGGTCGGGGATATGGGGTGTGGCTGTCTATTAAGTTTACCGGCGAGTATCCGCGTACGCTACGTGATTGCGACGTACTTTTGATCACATCAAAATTCCGTGGCAACCGATCAAATGAGACTAAAGTGCTAGATTTATAACATTCAAATTAGTTATCTCATAACTACTTGTGGATTCCAAATATTGTATCACATTCCAGATAAATAGACAATGTTAAACTTTCCGATCGAATAATCAAACACCCAAGTTTTCCCAATAGCTCAACACTTGAAACAAGTTTAAAAACATCCATTTCATGCCACGGTACCAACGGTCCAGCCGTAGAAGGGTCAAGCCAACGCCTCACATGTGGCAACTGCGGACTGCCCCAAACCCTAAGGTTCAAAAGTCAGTTCAAGACGGTCACATAATCGAGTTAAGGTTTGTTGTCTTCTAGAGGGTCCATTGCGTTACTTGCACGACTTAGAACGTTCTTAAACTACGGAAAAATCCAACACTTGGAAATTTTCCGGCAGGGGAAAAAGTGAGTTATGGATATCCAGTCGAACTTTTTAACACTTTCTAAAATTACCCTGAAAAACTTAAAGTTAAATTATCCGATCGAATCAATGAATCCCCAATACAACCCAGAAAACACAACACTTGAGTATAAATTAAAAATTCCCAGAAGAATCAGGAAACACATACGGAGGTTACTGTGCAAAATACAAAGAATGATGTGACTGTACGGCCGCGGAACCGCCGTAGGAGCATGCTAATGCCGCGGTTCCGCGGCGCTTTGATCGACTTAGGAGCACGTGCTGCACAGTAATTCCTAGAAAACCCTGCTGATTTTTCTGAGTATTTTTAATTCACAAAATATCACAATTTCAAAAAATGTCCAGAGAAGGGTATTAACGGGGTTATCCGGGTTCGATTGGACTTCTAACTTCGTCTAGACTTCTCCTAAAGCTCTAGCTTGGCTCAGATACCACTGTAGGGTTCCTAGGCACTCTAACAAAGGTTCCACGAGGCATCAACCATGCCCGATTAGAAAAAAATAGCCGTGCCGAACAACCCTAACCGAGATCGTATACTAGAGATTATGCGAAGTCAAGCAAGCAAACAACTTTAACTACAAGTGAAAGGGATTACAACCTTTGTAGATCCGGTCCTTCACTTCTAAAGCTCCGTGTTGACGTCCCTTAGCTGCGATCATCGGGATCCCGGACTCTAGCGATGGTTTTTCGGAGAAATGAGCGGGCTAGGTCGTTGACTTCAAGGCCGAAGATGATCTACGTCGAGGAGACTCAAACTCAAGCTCCATCTTCACTAGGTCAAGAACTTTGTGAAGAGAACACCCTATACTACATGGAAAGTAGTTGAGGATGAAGAAGTAGGAAGTGGGCTCACTTTAGAATTGTTTTTCTCACACTTTTTCTCATGGCACCATTAGAGCTAGCAAGCTTTTCATGGAGCTTGATGAAGAAGAAGAAGAAGAAAGAATAAATCTCATATGAATTGATTCCCTCAATAATGTAACCATGGGTGAGTTAAGCTATCATGCTTAACTCATGTAGAGAATTGACCAAGGTATTAGGTTAAGGGTTAGGTTAAAGAATATCAAGAGAAATGATAAAAGAGTGGACTTTGTCAAAGTTTCTCCAAGCTTATTCAAGCTTGATAACTTTGACTAAGTTCAACTCTTTTGTTAAATCTCTTGATAAAACAATAACCCTAATCTTAAACCTAATCTTGGTACAAGTCTCATACACCCATCTTGTGTGTATCATCAAGTATGACACAAACATATGTACACAAATATATATCACATATACACTTATGCACAAACTAGTGAGAAAATAAATCTTAAGTGAGCTAATACTAGTTAATGTAATGTAATATATCAAATATATAATTATACATTAAATTATTAAATCAACTCTTAATTTAATAATCCGGCTATAACCGACTAATATCAAAAGTAACAACTTATCGAATCAACACTTGATCCGATAACCCGGCTATATCGCATATAACCGATCAATGTCACAAATCGCGAGAATAGAATACAGTATCTCATATCGAATCAATCTCGGTCCCACACATTTCACATATGCGCTCCTACTCCTTTTCTCTTGAGCCAGGAAACCCCTGTGTAGGACTCTAAAGACTCGTCAATACGCCGACAGTAGGTGATGATCATATCAAACACCCACAAGCCGTAAGCGGTCTGCTAAACGTAACGACCACCCGGGTATTGAGCGATCAGAAGATCAACAAGAAAGCCTGCTAGTACTCCTGCGAATCCAATCAGTAACACTTACCGCACAGTCCGGTCTGTTCGTCTGATATGTCGCATATCTTTCCTAGGGGTGGTAAACGTCAGACCCCAGCAGCTTGATAAGTCATGCCGATGTAAGGTCCATAACAGGCATGAAACTATTGATAACACTTACCAGTAAATCAGTGAAACCCTGGCCAGGGATTTCCAGTTATGGCCAGTCGAGCATAGCGCAACATCAACCCCCAATACCGGGAGAGACGAATCCCCTCCTAACTCTCATTGCCTCCATGTGAATCGGGACTGTACCCAAAAACCACCTGTTTGCACGACTCAGTAGAGCCGTGGTAGGGTGGAAATCAAAGCACAGTGGGAGATACACATGACTCTATGACGATCTTGGGTCAACAGACTAAGCTGTACCAGTGTTACCAGAGAACTGCCATCTGACGTGAGGTATAATACCATCTAGGAGTTCTCGGCGAGTCCGTTCAGTATACCCAGTCTCTACTGAGCACCCGCATACCGTCTATGATGTCAAACACCAATGGATATGGGATCATCTATCGCCCATCACATGGGTCGAGAAGATATACGCTAGTCTACTCTGGAATATTGATGCCCCGTCTCGATATTCCCACGACTAAGAACATTGAAGGATGTACTCATGGACTACCCAGGCCCCACTGGTATGATCTACATCATAGTCCTGGAAGTCGAGTACACATCCTAAGGGCTTTATCAACATGTAACAGAGAGACAATGATTATACATGTTAAGATAAAGAGCAACCAAATAGCGTACTATCATGTCGAGCAAGAAAGTCCTACCTATATATGTCCCAGCATCCACTACAATATACATCTCATGTACAGTAATAGCCTCTAAGGCATACATATAACTAACAGGCTAGACAAGTGGGGAAAGGAAATTTTAAAAGGCCCGTCTCACAGTGATTCGTGAGCGGATCCCTCCTTTCTTTACTTGTGCTTACCTGGCCACAATTGGCGGTGAAGAGGCGATTTGAAGACCTCACAACTTTCCCTTTGGAATAGTTAGGAGAAGTCTAGTTGACTTAGGAGACCCTAGATCTAGGCTTGATTGTGTATATTGTGATTGATTGAACCTGTGTCTTAGCTTCTTATTGAAAATCTTTTTGCAAAAAAAAGCTCCGTATACAAAAACACAAAATGAATTTTTTTTATAAAAACTTGCCACTTGTCGCTAAGAAATCCTTTGCACCCCTCTTGCACCTACTTCCTTCCATTGACGTTTTCTTACCCCCCACCTTCTATTTTTACTTTTTGACTACACTACCTCTTTAGTGTATGTCCGGTTGGACTAGGGACACTAGTGCCCCTTTAGTCCGTGTCTCGTTAGTGCCGACTGATGACGCTTTCGACTCTGAAGTCGAAATTCCTTCCACTTCTTTACCTTCACCTTCATATTCTTCGTCTTCTAAGGAGATGTCGGGATTCAATCCTAACAACCCCTTACCCGCGGGACTGATTCCACCTCCACTAGGTGCGAATAACCCATAACACCCTCCTGTCGAAGCGCTCCAACGAATCGCGCTCCAGGATCTTTTCTACCCTATCCGCACCGCTTTACCAACTTGTCTTTCACTTCCACCGGCTAATTGGGATAACTTTGAGATTAAACCCCACTTTATCAATATGTTGCCCAAATTTCACGGGCTGGAATCCGAAGATGCCTAAATCATCATAAACAAATTCCAGAATGTTTGCGCAATGATGAAGACTACACAACTTTCTGATGATGCTATAAGGCTACGTGTCATTCTATTCACCTTATGTGACCTAGCCGAAAAATGGTTATATAGCACAGCATCACACTCGATAAAAAATTGGGAAGAGTTTGTTAAAGCTTTTCTAAAAAAGTTTTACCCACATCACAAGACCGCGAGAATTCGCAACGAAATTATTCAACTTTCCCAGCTTCCTTCTGAACCTTTTTGGAAGTGTTTTGAAAGATTTAAAAACCTACTGAAAGATTTAAAAACCTACTTGTTCAATGCCCTCACCGCGGTATCGAGAATTGGCAACATTGCCAAACTTTATACGAAGGATTGAACCCAACAACTAAGCAGTTGTTAGAAACCATTTGTTAAGGTCACTTTCTTATAAAATCAAGCGAGGAAGCTTGGCAGTTTCTCGATGATCTTGCTGAACAAACACTTCAGTGGGAAAGCACTAAGACCACCTCATCTTCTTCATCAGGTCAGTCTAGGGCAGGCATACATAAACTAGATATGTCGATTGCAATGAAGGCCGAAATGGCCGCACTTACGAAAAATCTAGAAGCAATTGAGAGCAAATTCTCATCGCCTTCTCCTGCCCCTGCTTTACCCCCACGCACTGTTTGCGCTTGTTGTTAGGATCCATCCCATCTTACTGAAGAGTGTCCTTACAACCCACCTGTTCAAGGACAAGATCAAGTCAATGCTGCCTTTCAGCAAAGACAAAGAAATGATCCATACTCTTCGACTTATAATCCTGGTTGGAGGAGCAACCCAAATTTTTCTTGGAATCAAAATCAACAACAATTCCAAGGCAACAACAACTTCCAAAGGCCTCCTCCTCCACAACAACAATCACCTCAACAAACTCAATACCGGCAACCTTTCCAACCACAACCTTACCCAAACCAAATGAACAATTTTGTACCCAACAACTCTTATCCTGAAAAAAAATTTGTTCAACCAAATGACGATAAGGTTTCCTCGCTAGAACGAAGTCTAGATGCATTTTTAAAACAATCTACACAATCCGCAGCAAGGTTGGAGACTTCCATTCAGTCTTTGGTGCAAAACAGTGCTTCACATGATCAAAGTATCAAATCAATCGAGGCCCAAATTGCACAACTAAATGCTGCGTTGAGCGAGCGAGAAAAGGGAAAGCTTCCATCTCAACCATTGCCAAATCCCGGTCACACACACAACGCACATGTTGCTTATGAACAACAAAATCATAATGTAAATGCTGTGACCACGTTGAGATCTGGAAGAGTGTTGCACAATAACGTGGGTATTAGTTATGACACCCCTGCCGGTGCTTCTTCTTCATCTTCATCTTCTTCGTCAGAGCCTGTTCTTCATTCTCCACAAGGCTCTTCTTCTTCGAATTCGAACGGACCCACATCTCACTTCACGAACACACCAACACTGGGATCCGTTCCAACTCCGCAATCTACTCCACAAATATTGGACTCAACAAATTTTCAAAATATTCCATTTCCAAACAGATTGAGATCCAATAAACCAACTCCCCAAATGAAGAAGATTGTGGAGTTATTCAAGCAGGTTAGCATTAACATACCTCTCTTGGATGCAATCCAACAAGTCCCTTCTTACGCGAAAATCTTAAAGGGCTTATGCACCACGAAGAGAAAGTCTCAGGTACCCAAGAAAGTGCTCGTAGCTAGTGCCGTGAGCAATGCTATTACCCAACCTCAACCTTTGCCCCAAAAACGAAAAGACCCTGGCTGTCCTACAATTTCAATAACAATTGGGGATAAGAACATCAATCGAGCACTTTTAGATCTTGGTTCCAGTGTTAACCTGCTTCCCTATTCCGTTTATGAGCAATTAGGTGTTGGAAAGTTGAAACCCACTCATTGTACTCTCCAAATGGCTGATCGATCCATCACCCATCCTAGGGGTGAGTTAGAGGATGTGTTGATCAAAGTAGGGGACTTCATATTCCCCGTTGATTTCATTGTTATGGACACACATCCTGTGGCTAACCCACGGAATCAAATTCCGGTGATACTCGATCGACCATTTTTGGCAACTTCCAATGCTGTAATCAACTGTCGCAACGACTCTATGACTCTATCCTTCGGGAAGATGTCAAGTGAGTTCAACATTTACAAGATAGGAAGTCTGCCCTCCGTGCCTAAAGCTAGTATACTTGATGTTTGCTCGATCCACGAGATCATGCAGGAGAACTGTAAGCTCAAAAAATTTATGTTTGATCACAACAGTTTTGACGCCACTAGTGTGTTCCTCCTTGAATCTGACACAGTTTGCACAACCGATAGCGATTACGAGTGTTTCACTTTTTCGGACGATTTTGAAGACTCACGACCCGAGTTTGAGTCCTTTGAATTTTCGGATGAGTTATTTGAACTATCCGACTCGGTTGCTTACAGTCATTTCGAACCATTGATGGAATCCTTCGAGTTCGAGATAGTTTCACCAATTTTACCTTCAATTGTTTCACCTCCAAAACTCAAACTCAAGCTGTTGCCGTCTCACCTTAAATACGCTTACTTAGTTGAGAATGAGACCCTTCCTGTTATCATCTCGGCATCTCTAGCTCTCGAGCAAGAGAAAACCCCGTTAATGGTCTTACAAAACAACCGGCAAGCTTTTGGCTGGACTATGGCAGACACCAAGGAGATTAGTCCCCTCATAATTGAATATCATATATATATGATGGATGATGCTAAGCCAGTAAAGGATCCACAGAAACACCTCGAGGATTTGTGGTTAATCAACCTCCACCTATAGAAGTTGAACCACCACCTTTTCTTCTAATAAAATACGAGAATGCCAATATTCCACTCATTTCTGATCATTCACATTCTCGTTTTTATTTATCTTCACCTCTTATCTCCTCACATTCACGTTCACGCAAACCCTTTCCTTACCACCACGTATCTCTTCCCCACTTCTTCTTGGCTCTTTATAACATGTTCCTCCACCGACCTATACGTTACACTGATAAATTCTTCAAATGGTTGGTGTTGACTTTAGGTCTTTGCAAAACTTGGTATTGACCAATAACTTTGAAACCCCTCTTTAAAAGCTTAACTTTGTTTAACTCAAGTTTGAGGGGGTATAATTTGGCTTTCAAAAATAACATAAAAACATAAAAATTTAAAAAATAAAAATAAATTTTTTTGGGTATTTTTGTAAATTTTCAGATTTTAAAATAAATTTTATATTTGCAAATAATTTCCTGTTTTTAGAGGGGTTTATTTGCAAATATCAATCACTCACCCCCTATATAAGAGACCCCGACCCTCTCTGTTTCTTAACCCTAATTTTCACATCTTTGAAAAAACCCTAGCCGCCGCCTCGAGTTCTGCAGCAAGATCCCTCCAGAGCGCCGTTGATCCGCCGCCAGAAGCACATTCCCGCTGCGCAACCGCCGCACTCCAATGTCTTCACCCCCTGAATTTTTCAGGGGAGGTTCTATTTCTGAAAATCCTTTCTGTTTTTAAATTTTTAGATCTGTAGCTATCTAATGGCACCCAATATGCAACTAGAGCGTGACTTTTCACAATTTTTTTCACATGAGGTGTATGGAAGTTATTTTGCAAATGAGATAGCACGTAGGGGCTGGAACTTTTTGATATATAATCACCCAAACGCCTATGCCCTTCCGGAATTAGTCACTCATTTTTACGAGTGCATGAAAGATGGGTGTCTCGCCCAATTTGGCTTTATAAAATTGCAGTGGGGTGATAGGGAAATTATCATCGATAGGGACTTCATACATGAAGTCTCCTTAATCCCTCGGATACCCGCTCATGATCAACCATTACGGTTTGAGGATTACATGCCCTTAATGGGCAATGATTGATCAAGAGAACCGCGGAAGGGGATCCAAGCAAGAACCCTTTTCGCCAATGTTTTAACTGTGTGCCGGTGGGCACAAAACAATATTTTTGGGAGTTCCCACAACACCACATTTTTCACTCCCTCACTGCATATCGTGCACACACTCATGACAAGAAACCCTCGTTTCGACATGTGCACGGTTTTACTGAACTCAGTTGGTGCGGGCAAAAGAGCCGCGAACTATCCTTGCCCCATGCTTGTGACACAACTGTGTCGCTATTTCCTCCCCATGGAGGAGTTTGAATTTTACATGCTTGGAGGCATACCCGTCAGGCTTCTCATTTAGGGCGTTTCTACGTCCTATACACGCTTGATGGATGTTTGGTCAAGAACTGAACCGACGGAACATGTGCCCGCCCGAACACCTAGCTCAAGCTCGGCCGCGAGCGAGGGAGAACTTACCCCTTTAGAACATGCAAATTTGATGCGAAGAGCTGTTAGGGGATTGATGAGTTGAGGGGGATAGCGAGGGAGTATGATAGGCGATTGACCGAAATAGAGCAGGGGATCTGAACCCTGCTAGTTAGGGAGGAGCGTTCCCGTTCACGCTCGAGGGCACGGCGTGGGGCCGAGCAGTGAGGGCACTGCTGTTGGTAAGTTTGGGGGAGTTGGTGGTTGTAAATAGTTATCATTTGCATTGCATAATTCTTTTAAATTTTTGTATATATTTTTTCTTTTTCTTTTGCATGTTTAAATTCTGCATTGCATCTTATATAAAAAATCATAAAAATTGAAAAAATAAAAAAAAATTATAAAAAGAAAAATCAAATAAAAACTGAAAAATTTGAAAAATTATAAAAATTGAAAAATTCAATTTTGGCCATAATTGACTTGAGTTTGACAAGACAGTTAACTAGCTAGGAAAAACTAGATCCTAGACATAGTAAATTAAAAACCTTAAAAATAACCTTTCTTAAAATTTAACGGTAGAAAATATATGTCTTTGTAGCTTACTTAGAAATAGGCAAATTTTGAGTTCACTTCTTGGGCTAAATCAAAATAAGGGAAGAGTATTAATATTTTTATTAAAGTGTAAGTCTGAAAAATAATTCCTAAACTTAAGTCTAAATTCTGAAAATATATACCCTACAATTAGCACATACACGCACCTTGAAACTTGGAATAGTAGAAGAGACCTTGAAATGCTCTTGTCTAAAGTCCTTAGTATGAAGGAAAATAAAATTATAAGTGTGAATAAAGAGATATAAAAAAATGAACACTGGTTTTTGTAATTACTTAAGGCTGCGTAAAATAATAAAAAATATATAGCGAGAGTGCTTTATCACCTAGTGCCTTAGACCAACTGGTTTGGGAGTCACTGCTAAAGCCTTAGGTATTACAAGACGAGGAATTACGCCTTAATGCGCCATATTTTGTAATCGGTCGTTAGTACCTCAAGAAGTATTAACGGTCGCATGAAGGATGTGTGAGCAATTTCATATAAAAATTCACCAACTAAAAGTACTTTGGACGATGGACAAGAGTATAAGAGCTTGAATTGAATTTCCAAGTATAGGGGTGATACATACACACATGTAGGGGTATATGATTGAGGTTTAGATGAGAGATAGGAATGAAAGATAGGGCTTATACCTTCAGTAGAGATGATAAAAATTCCTAAGTTGAGATGGAACCTTAGAAGGAAAATTCAAAAGATGTTGAAAGCTTAATAAATTTGCAGAATACATACGATCTTAAGTTAAATGATAAGGAAGCATGAAAAATATGGGTTGATAATTTCTGAGTTGAAGATAATAGAATTTCTTGCTAGAAAACCGAATTGAAGAATAAAAGTCAATAGGCCAAATTGATAGGATTTTGTGGGTAGTATCCGCTGAAAACCCTCAGGAGACAACACTCCTCCTACTAGGGACACCTAGAGGTTTAACGGCTTGTTGCACGAGCTCAGTGCAATCGCGTTTCTCTGCGAAAGTGAGGTTAGGTCTTTTTCGAGAATAAAACTAGTTTTGCTCGAGGACGAGCAAAAGATAAGTTTGGGGGCATTTGTTCATATCATAATTTTGAATTATTATATTCCCCATTCTTATTCATTTTATAAATAAACAGGTGCTTTTGATCCATGTCTGCTACATAGTTGCAGGTTACAGGTTCTCGGAACAAAACAGAGAAAATGATGAAAAGACGTTATAAAAGCGAGACTACGACTAACAAACAGAAGAATCTTTATCATGCCGCCTACAGTTTGAGGAACAAACGAAGATCAGCAAACAGTTCGATTGCACAAAGGTAGCACAAGATTCAAGACTTCAACACGAAGCAAACGGTAAAAGTCCACAACATTATGCACTGTGGAAATCTGGAAGAAACTAGAAGACATTCTGAAGAACCAAGTGAAGAAAATACAAGAAAAAATGCAACATGAAGTGTACCTAAAAAGATGAGCCAGCAAGCCGACCAAATGGCCGCGGAACCGCGGCCAAACCATGCATATGGCCGCGGATCCGCGGCCGTGCGTCGCACGTGTCGGTGCGTGTCGGTGAAAGTCGTTGCATTGATCCGGTTTTTCTTAGGGTATTTTTGTAATTTTAGATATGGACCAGATGTAAACCCTAGGGTTTCTATAATCTATAAATAGGAACCCTACAGCTCTTTTTGGAGCATGCCTTATGGCTCTTTTTAAATTATCAATTTCAGAATTTCAATTCCTGTAATGTTTGAAGAGTGCACCAAATAAAAAATAAAGTAAGTCTTTCTTTTTTTGCCTTAGTTAATTTTCCTTTCTGCCCTAGTTAATTTTATTTATCTGCTGTAGTTTAGAAATTTTATTCATCCGACGTAGATTAGATAATTAGGTTATTAAAAACAAACTAAAAAATGTCTCCTTTTATCAAGTTCCTCACTTGTTTGGGTTAGGAATAGGAAAGGTTTGAGAGATGAAAATCTCTCACCCCTTTCTTGCCCGTCATATATTTTAATAGGACTCTATGCATACATACACACACCGCTCACTACGGCATTCTATCACACGAGGTAGCGGTGATACCCTAGTTAAAGACCGGTTGTGTATGTTTTCCATGGAGGTTAGGGTAAGAGTTAAGAAAGGATGGACAAGGACCTAGAGGAAGAAACCTAGTTTCTTCCCGATGGTACTAATCCACTTTATTAATTATTACCTTAACACCTAAATAAATCTTAATTAGGGCATAGAAAGCGGTGAGAAATATTGAATTTCCAAACTTAACCTAAACCTAAGCCTAGCAAGGTTTTAATCCTAATCAAACTCATTTCAGTTTTAGTGATAATCAATCCTACCACAATTGGAATTAACTCGTTAGAACAAATAGAAAATACAAAAAATCCGTGTGGACCGACCCGTACTCAACCGGCTAGCTACCAAACGACGTCGTTCTTGATTGCGGTTAATATTCTTTGATTTATCTTTTAAAAGCGCATATAAAATCTTAAACAATCAGTACGGCATATCACTCATTATGCAATCATTATCCATATAAATATATATACCTATCTCTCAGGTCACATCCATGTCAAACTCGTATCAGTGGACCTACAAAGGTATTAACAATCACATCTCGACTCGAATCTATATAACGACATATCACACTGAGTCATCATAATCACATTGTATACTCATTCATCACATTAAATAAACATCACACTTGTTCTCTTTTAATTCGTACCTATCATGATTCACTTATCATTTCATATTCTCATAAATCAATTTGTTCTTTAGCATCAACTCCTATCATATTATCGTTTGTAAATCCTACAATCATGTCCGTCGCATATCATTTATCAGGATCAAATCATCAAACGATATTCCATATCAATGTTTGTGGGGGTACTATACGCCATCCACCCGACTTCTCCCGTAGATATAAATCTACTCACCTGCTAAACTCCTCGGTTAACCGTAGTCGATGCTCTTCGTCGCCGCGGAATCCATGCGAAGGTACCTACAATCAATAGGAATTCGCAAAGCTATTAACATCAAATTCCAAAATCCAAAAACGGCATGCGGTGCGCTCATAGGTTAAAACCTATAGCCTGCGCATGCAAAACAACCAAACAAATCTCGTCGTTGACGTAAAAACGTCCAACGACCAAATACAATACTATAACTCAAAACCAAGAATCCAAATACCGGAAAAACATAGCCAAAACCCTAAATTGGGTCGCTATACATGAAAACCGCTACGCCAAAAACCTAATAGTACCAATACCCATTTACAACACAATAATTATCGTAGGTTTCACGTCATTCACACGTCCATTAAAACTCAAGTCTAAGTTTTACCGAAAACCTAGTAAGCATTTTATATCATTTTAGCACAAAGCTAAAAGTTTAGACAAATTCTAGCGATCCCAAACATCTTAAAACAGCTTAACTAAGCTATCGAAACCACCTCCATATTTTTAAACTTGCTTAATTAAGTTTTAGTAAAACCTAGTAAGCTAAAACTTCATTAGACAAAATTTAGGAATTAACAACAATTATCATTCTTCCACTAGAATAAGTTTTCCTACTCTTCAATTAACATTTAACACTTCATCAAGTTTAAACCCTAACTTGAATTCCATACAATTATCAAGAATGGATTTAAACAAGAATTTAAAGCTATGTTAAGCAATTAATTAGTTAGCTTAAAGATTTAAATACAACAATTAAAGATTAGGGTTTGAAATTATACCTCTCAAGAACACAAACAAGCAACTAGATATCATCAACTTTTTCCTCCAAAAACCATGTTTTTCATGAAGATTTAAGCAAGCTTTGTGAAGAAGAATGATTGGTTATTGTTTGTTTATGAGTTTTATGGAATTATTTATGGATTTTTGAAGAATTTTTGAGCTTGGAATTGATGAAAATGGGGAAAGAAAAAGCATGGGCAGAACATGTAGGAGGCTCGGCCAAAGAGGAAAGATGATGGTAGTTTTGTGTGTTAGTTATATGTATGCCCTAGAGGCCATTACTGTACATTCGATGTATATTGTAATGGATGCTTGGACATATATATAGGGAGGACTTTCTTGCTCGACATGATAGTATGCTATCTGGTTGTACTTTATCTTAACATGTACTCTGATTGTCTCTATGTTACATGTTGATAAAGCCCTTAGGATATGTACTCGACTACTGAGACTATGATGAGATCATACTAGTGGGGCCACGGTAGTCGACGAGTACATCCTATAACTGTTCGTAGTCGAAGGTGTATCGAGACAGGGCATCGATACGCCAGAGTAGACTAGCGTATACGCATCTTGACCCATATGATGGGCGATAGATGATCCTATATCCATCGGTGTTTGACATCAAGGATGGTGTACGGGTGCTCAGTGGAGACTGGGTACACTGGACGGACTCGCCGAGAACTCCCAGATGGTATTATACCTCACGTCAGATGGCAGTTCACCGGTGACACTGGTACAGAGTAGTTTGTTGACCCGAGATCGTCATAGAGTCTTGTGTGATTCCCACTGTGCTTTGATTTCCATCATACCACGTCCAAGAGGGCGTGCAAAAAGGTGTCTTTTGGGTACAGTCCCGAATCACATGGAGGCAATGAGCGATAGGAGGGGATTCGTCTCTCCCGGTATAGGGAGTTGATGTTGTGCTGTGTTCGATTGGCTATAACCGAAAATCCCTGGCCAGGGTTGCTGAGATTTACTGGTAAGTGTTATCAGTAGTTTCTCGAACTGTTATAGACCTCATATCGACACGACTTATCGAGCTACTGGGGTCTGACATTTACCACCCCTAGGTGAGATATGCAACATATCAGACGACGAGACCGGACTGTACGGGAGTGTTACTGTTTGGATTCACAGGAGAAGTTACAGGCTTGCTTGTTGATCTTCTGACCGCTCAATACCTGGGTGGCTGTTACGTTTAGCTGACCGCTTGCAGCTTGTGGGTGTTTGATATGATCATCACCTACTGCCGGCGTATTGACGATTCTTTAGAGTCCTACACAGAGGTTTCTTGGCTCAGGCAAAACGGAGTAGGGGCACATATGTGATATGTGAGGGACCGAGGATAATGCGGTATGTGATATCGTATTGTATTCTCACGATATTTGATATCAGCCGGGTCATCGGATCAAGTGTTGATTCGATGAATCGGTACGGATAAATATTAGTCGGTTATATGCGATATAGCCGGATTGTCGGATCAAGTGTTGATTCGATAATTTAATGTATAATAATATATTTGATATATTAAATTGCATTAACTAATATTAGCTCACTAAAAGATTCTTTTTCTCACTCGGGTAATACATTGATATATATGCGATATATGTTAATTGTATTATTTTATTTGGTTACAATAAATATTATATATGTGATATATAATATTGTAACAAGATATGATAACTAATGCAACATGTTTTATGGAGTTTAAACATGATTAGGGTTTGGATTAGGGTTAAGTCTTCTTGTTGATTCTCGAAGCTTTTCATTTTGTCATGATAAAGATATTTGTGTGTGACTCATCTTTAACCTAACCCAAACCCTAACCCTAGTTAATTCTCTACATGAGTTTGCTTGACCATGGTTGCATTATTCATCATATTAATTCTTTTTCTATTCATCACAAAAGGATTCTATCATAATTCTTCATCTTCTTCCTTGATCTTTCTTCTTGGAAAAAGCTTACTAGCTTTTTCCAAGTGATGAATAAATATGAGAAAAAGATAAATAAAGAGAGCAAAAATCCTACTTCATCATCCTCATCTTCCCTTTCCATTTAGATGAGGGCGTTCACATCATTTCATGAGTGTTAGCTTGTGTTAACGAAACTTCAAGGTAGATCATCTTTGTATCGAAGATCGGAAGCAAAGGTTGCATCTTTCTCTTCGTGGAACCTCTCGAGAGTCCGGAACCCGATGATCGCAGCGAAGGGACCACAACACGGAGCATATGAAGTGAAGGACCGGATCTACAAAGGTTGTAATCCCTCTCACTTAGTGTTAAAGTTGTTAACATGTTTGTTTTTGCCTAATCTCTAGTTTAAAGATCCGTATTCGGGTTGTTCGGCACGGCTAATTTTTTAATCGGGCATGGTTGATGCCTCGTAGACCCTTGTGCGCGTGCATAGCAACCCTACAGTGGTATCAGAGCCAAGCTAGAGCTTTAGGCGAAGTCTAGGCGAAGTTTAAAGTCCGATCGAACCCGGAAAACCCGATATAACCTAGTTTCTGGAAATATTTCAAAACTGTGATTTTTTTCGAATTAAAAATGCTCAGAAATATAAGCAGGGAAATATAGAAATTACTGTGAAGTACGGACCCTTGATTCGATCACGTGACCGCGGAACCGTGGCCAAACCAAGCACATGGCCGCGGATCCGCGGCGAAACAGTGTCGTTGGGGCCCGCAACTTCAGAGTAATAATTCTGGGTTCTTTTGCAGTCTTCTGGGAATTTCTAATTTACTCAAGTGTTCAGTTTTCTGGGTTGTATTGGGGACTAGTTGTTTCGATCGGATATTATAACTTTGTTTAGTTTGTCCGGGTAATTTTTAGAAACTGTTAAAAAGTTCGAACGGATATCAATAACTCACTTTTTCCCCTGTCGGAAAATTTTTCAAAAGTTGGATTTTTCCTCGTGTTTAAGAACATTCTAAGTCGTGCAAGTAACGCGGTGGACCCTCTAGAAGACAACAAACCTTAACTCGATTATGTGACCGTCTTGAACTGCCTTTTTGAACCTTAGGGTTTGGGGGAGTACGGCGTGCCACATGTAAGCCGTTGGCTTGACCCTTCTACGGCTGGACCATTGGTACTGTGGCATGTGATGGATGTTTTTAAACTGATTTCAAGTGTTGGGATATATTGGGGAAATCTTGGGTGTTTGATTATTCGATCGGAAAGTTTAACTTTGTCTATTTATCTGGAATGTGATACAATATTTGGAATTCACAGGTAGTTATGAGATAACTAATTTGAATATTATAAACATAGCAGTTTAGTCTCAAATGATCGGTTGCCACGGAATTTTGATGTGATCAAAAGTCCGTCGCAATCACGTAGCGTACGCGAATACTCGCCGGGTAAACTTAATAGACAGCTACGCCCCATAGCCCCGACCAAGTGACTGTAGGAGAACCCCGTCGCCGAAAGCATCCGTTCGGGTTCTCGCGGCAGCGGTGTTCCGCCTTAGTGCACTTCATCGACGGCATCTGGGGGTGCGGCCGTCTACTAAAGTTTGCGACGAGCATTCGATCAGGATGTCGGGAATCTTGTTGAATTGCCCGACTTGACATTGAAAAGAGTTTTCGATAAAGAGACTAAAATGCAGGGTTTATAATTGTTAGGCATGTGATGTCTAAGGAATTCATTTGGTTAGGCATACGATGTCTAAGGAGGTTGCGGATTCCAACTGTTGTAGTTTTACACTTTCTTTTCTGTGGCCGTAAGCGTAGTATGTGGGGTATCGCCGGCTTCGTTGCTATACATCAACGACAATCGGGATACACATACTTGCTTACGTTGATGATATGAGATATTATGTGTTGCTGTGATATGTTGTATTGGATCGTCGCGTTTGAATAGCCGGGGGGTTTATGTGAGATGAGAGTTTTTTCTTTTTCATTCATGTAAAATTCATTTGTATGTAATATTCTTTTATTGGGGCACTTCCAGGTTGCGGAAGATGTCACCACTTGTATATTATTTACTTTTCCGCATTAGGTAGACCCAAGGAGGGGAGCACAAGTAACCGGGTTTTAGGGTCCAGTGGGAGACCATCTCGAGGAGTCGAGACCGGGTCTCCTAACCCTAGAGTTGGCAGTGTTACTTGCCGCTCTCGTAGGGGTCTAGGGATGTGGGTTTGGCTATTCATCGCGACCGTAGAATCCGTGTTTTATACTGGCTCGTATTGAAAACACGGACGTCCTAGTATATCCAATATTTCATATATGTTCTTCTGCTGCAATGTTCTGTGATGAGATCATATTACTGCCTGTGACGAATGTTTATATTATATATATGAGATATATGTTATATTGCAGATTTCGTTTCAAATGTGATGCTTGTGAAGCATAATAAAATGGGACTTCATTAATGAGATTAATGAAATAAAAGAAACCTAAGATGTTGTAGAAACTTGTTTATAAAAACTGGTAGCTCTAGTTGTTGCTTTGCATAGCGGTGTTCCTTGTAGAACATCCAGCACCTTATTCGATAAGGAAAGGACCGAGATCCCTTCACCGGGAGTGACTCCTTTAGCAATAACTGGCAGATGCTACAAACTCGGTTTGTCTTTTGATTGCTTCTATAGTTCTTGCTTTGCACAGCGGTATATGTGATATATCCTGCACCTTATTCGATGAGGAAAGGGCTGACGATCCCTTCACCGGGAGTGACCCCTTTAGCAAAACTAGAAAAGCCTAAAAAACACTCCATTTAAAATCACTCGATTCTACAACGATATCAAGTTCATTACGCAAAGGGTTTTCTGAAAAACCCGTCGTAGCCCTCCGTCATTTCAGATAAGTACTGGTTAGTATTCGTGCTGCGTTTGTTGACCTTAGCCAAGGCGTAGTGTGCGGTAGCTGATTAGTGCTTATCTGTATAAGCATATGATGCGATTGAGTTAAGGTAGTCGTGCGACTTTGTTGACCTTAGCCAAGGGTCGTGCGGGTGGGTTTAATTCAATCGGGAAATGACGGGTTGAACTTGGCTAGCACTTATGATTTGTTTACCTTAGCCAAGGTCATAAGATGCTAGGGGCAAAATATTATTGGGAATTTCAAGTGTTGAAATTTGCAATGAGATTGCATACCTTCTATGAGATAATCGGATCCCGATACCCACTGCGAGTAAGAGTTACTCCTGGGAGAGTTTTACACATTACAATTAGCCGATCAAGTAGGTGTCTAGAAAGGTGTTAACGGGATTACGCCTCTAGGAAAACGAGGTTTACTTTAATTAGGTTCGTGTGAAAGCACGGGGGACCTCCCTCAAAGTACCGACACTGGCCTGGCTGAAAGATTGGCAAACTTGTAGCGTGTAATTAATCCCGGCTAGTCTTTCCTTTTAGGGTTTGAAGGAAGATTTGATTAAAACGGTGGGAGACATCCTGATTAGATATATTAGATAACCAATCTAATCTTGCAAGAGCATACGCTGAGTGTTTTCTTCTCTCTCTCTCCAGGTAGCGACCATATCACGCCTTAATCAAGATAATAAAACGGATATATTGACCGAACCCGCTTGTTATACTGAGCTGGGGAACGTTGGTTCCGCTCCAACTTATAATTGTTATAAGACAGAGCAGGAAATTGGGGATTACCAGAATTCCCGTGCCGCCCAAACGAAGAAAGTGCATGCTGATGCATCTTCTTCGGGTGTGTTCATTACATAGAACTGTTTCTCAGTATCCTTTACGTCCTGGGTATGTGATACCGCATCAGGATCCCGCATATGTAATCTGTTACATGGGCTACAGATAGGTAGAGAACTGAGAACGGGTGATAAGTTTCATGAGACAGAAAACGGTGCAAGTGTTGCAGCCAAGTCTGTTGGTCACTATCACCTTGTATTACCAGAATACATTGATTCTGAACGAATGTTATTAGATACCGAACCTGATATACAAAATCATATCAGTCTCTTTATTAGTAAAGAAGGATATAATTTTGTATTGTTGGATAATGTTTTGAACATTTCCTATATCAAGAGTTGATCGGTTCAGGCACGTTATCTAAAAGTATTGTCGTTCTAAATCAAACTACAGTTCTTAGTATACGGAACACACACAAGAGGAAGAGTTCAAAAATGAACGAATCCTTCTTGAGGTATTGTAGACTAGGTCATATCAATGCGACCCGACTAGCTAAGTTACATATAGATGCATATTTAAATTAGTTTGAATTTACATCTTGTGAAACTTGCCGGTCATGTCACAAAGATAAGATGACCACAGCTCTGTTTATTGGAAACAGAGAAAGAGTTAGTGAACTCTTGGGATTGATACATGTTGATGTATGTAAGGTCCCCTGTCTACACATGCCAAGATCGGTTCTTTGTACTTCATTACATTCTCTGATAATCTCTCAAGATTCAGACATATGTTCCTGTTGAAACACAAGTCCGAAACTTTTAAGATATTCACAGAATATAAATTAGAAGTAGAGAACCAACAACTGGTATAAGTATTATGTCCTTTGATAAGATCAAGGAGGAGAATACTTGAGCACGGAATTCATGGACTATTCTAATGGAGAATCAGATTCTTTCTCGGTATTACTCCTCCGTATACACCACAGCACGTCGGTGTATCGGGGCGGAGCAATAGCACCCTATGTGATATGGTGTGCTCTATGATGAGTACTACTGAGTTTCTTATTTCCTTTTGGATGTTATGCGCTTGAGAAGCTGCATACCTATTGAATAGGGTTCAAATCAAATCAGTTGCCTACCACTTCATATGCGATATGGAAAGGGAAGAGCCCATATCTTAAGTTTGTTAAGATTTGGGGTTGTCCGGACTATGTCTAAAAGCAAAATCCGGACAAGCTCGAGGCAAGGTCTGTTATGTAGAACTGGAAATGTTCCAGCTATACAAACTGCAGCTGATGATTTGGTAGAACCAAAGGATTCAATAGTTTCCAATGAACCTCAGCCTCTCCGCCGATCTAGTAGGGTTCCTCACCCACCTGAGAGATACTTCGGTTTCTCTAAGACAGTGGGAGCGAGGATTGCATCATGAGATGATGACCCAACTAGTTTCGAGCTGGCCATCAGGAGTGGGACTCTGTAAGAATGGCTGGATGCTTATCGATCTGAGATGGAATCCTTATACACCAACAAAGTATGGACTTTGGTTGCTCTATCTGAAGGGTTAAATCCCCATCAGGAGCGAGTATATCTTGAGAAGATTACTTGGTGTACATGGAAAAGTTGAGACTTTCAAAGCTATGCTTAAGTCCATCCAGATCCTACTTGCCACGGCTACATACCATGACTACGATATCTGGTGGTTGGGTGTCATGACTGCTTTTCTAAATGATATTTTAGAAAAGAACATCTATAAGTACACAGCCAGAGGGCTTCGTAGACAGTGGGAGCAGCAGAAACGTGTGCAAGATGTTTTATGTGATAAAGCAGGCATCGCGGAGTTGGAACATCTGGTTTGATGTGGTAGTCAAAGAGTTTGACTTGATCAAAATGGTAGATGAACCTTGTATATACAAAAAGGTAGTAGAGAGTATGGTGGTGACCCTCGTAGAGTACGTGGATGACATACTCTTGATAGGGAAGGAGTTTCCTATGCTACGCTTGGTCAATCTCCGCTTATCACAATGATTCTCCATATAGGATCAAAGCGATACCTTCTAAATCCTGTGTTTTGGATCTATGAGATAGTTCTAATTGGATGTTAGGATACTCACTAGTTATAGTGAGATGGTATCAATCGATCCTAGGGAGAATCACTGGAAAGGTTCCAGGGTGATAAGGACGACTGAATGTCAGTCACAGGCATTGTCTTTACCCTCAGTGGAGGGACGGTATGTTAGAAGAGTTCCAAGCTAGATACCGTGACATAATAGACGATTAAAGGCAAGATACATCGTTACCAAGGATGTGTTGGAGATAGTGCCCTCAGAGTCAATTATTGGATCACAGGCACGTGATTGCAATGATTGAGGGAGGACCTATCCCGGTAGGACAGTCTTACTCGAGATGATAGTATGCTATCTAGTTTACCTTTATCATCGTGTACTGCTTTAGGCGACCTGACAGGTCGCTATTACATGTTGATAGAGCCCTTAGGATTCTTGCTTGACTGCCAGCAGAATGAGGGCGATCATATAAGTGAGAGCTGGAGTCTATAAGCACATCCTTAAAAGGTCCCTAGTCGTGGGAGTTTCGAGACATGGCATTGATTCTCCAGAGTAGACTAGCGTATACAGTTGAGACCCCGACGAGGGGCGGTGGCCGGTCTCACAAGCCACTGGTGTCAGTTGGTTCACCTAAGATGTATACAGGTGCTCATTGGGTTATGAGTACACCGGACAGGACTCGCCGGGAACATGCTAGTTGGTCTTATACCAGACGTCAGATAGAAGTTCCCAGGTGACATGTGTACAGGTTAGTTCATCGACCTGGGGATCATCATTTATCTCGTGTGAGTTCCCACTGTGCTTTGATTACTACCCTACCACGGCTCAAAGGAGTCGTGCAAACAGGTTTTAGTTGGGTACAGTCCCGAGCCACATGGAGGTAGTGAGCGGATCTTCAGGGGTTCGTCTCTCCCGGTATTGGGGGTGAGGTCGCGCTGTGTCTAGGAGAGCCATTACACAAAGTCCTTGGCCAAGGCAGGAGATTTACTGGTAGGTATTCCAGTAGTATCTCAGGGTGTTCTGGGCTACACTCTGACACGACTTGTACCGCTTTTGGGGGTCTGACTTTTACCAACCCCCTAGGCCCGACAAGCGATGCTCATAGACGAACGGACCGGACTGTACGGATATTGTCACTGACAGGCTCAGTGGGGTGTCAGGATGAGTTCGCTCATCGACGTCCCTTTTGGTCAATAGCTGGTGGCCCGTCACGTATTGGCTTATACCTCTGACGTGCTAGTGGTTAAATCCACAGCCATAGTATTGACGAGTCTTTAGAGTCCACCACACTTTCAGTTACTCAAGCTTTCGGGCGAAACGCTGTAGAGGCCGTATGGAGATATGGCAGGGTCCGATCAGATACGTGCGGTATTGCACGGATCAGGATCAGACGGTTAGTACTAGTGGCCGTATGGTTATATGGCAGGGTCTGATCAGATACGTGCGGTATTGCACGGATCAGGATCGGACAGATATTACTAGCCGGCTTTTGTTTAAGCCGGATCCTAGTTTAGTACAGTGTAGATTTTATCTCATTGCATTTGTATCCGGTCGGAATACAGATGTGGGTGTGTATGCACAGTATCGGGGGTTTTCCTGTAATTTATTACGGGACCAGTTTTCTGGAGTTGCCAGTTTTCTTTCTGTTCCGGCCGGTTTTCCTTTGTTCTTTCCCGGCCGGACTTTTCCGATGGATGGACTAATTTGCAATTGTGCGAATTGGTATTTAAGGAGGGGTTTTATGCATTTGTGGGGCTTCATGATGGTTGATAATCATGAAATGCTTTCTTAGTCTTTTCCTTTGCTTTTTGTGATGAGAAAGGATTAGATTTTGATTTAAGTTTTGTTATCATGATGCTTGGATGTGGTCACCCTCCACCTTTTACTACACTCACCTCCCTCTTGTATTTTGTTTTCACTCCACCACCATTCCAAAAAGATATATGGCCGGCCACAATTTGAAGAGGAAAAGAGAGAGTTTCATTTTGCATGTGGCAATTTTCTTCATCTCAATTTCCTTGCATGAAAAATGAAAGCACCATTTTCTTAACCTCATTCCTCCATCATCTTCAAAGGCAACAAACCCCAAATGAGACATAGCCTCTACACTACACATTCTACAGCAAATCTTGGGCACGTCGACTTGCCAGCTTCGTGCCCGAGTTGCCTCGGTATTGAGGTGGGAGCCCGTAAAAGATGCAGGCGATGTGGTGCCCTTCCGGCAAAGAGGCGACGACCGGAGTTTCCGCAGGAGATCGGGATGACGACGAGAAGACCGGAGAACTCGGATCACTCGGTATATCTCTTCCCCATCTTGTAGTTAGCTAGAACTAGTTTAATGGTTCGATCCAGGTGTTTAGTGCGCGGTGGTGCCGGTTTGCTAAGTTCGCAAAATTAAAGTTTATCACCGCTTCCGCATTTGGCCGTCGGATTGACGGTCGGGGCGCCGCCGTGCACTTACAGTGGTATCAGAGCCTCGCCATTAACTTCGTCTAGCTTTGTTTGATGTGTTTGCATTTCCGATCGACCAAAATTCCAAAAAATCACATTTTCCTCACATCAGTTTTCTGTCGATTTTTTTCCTGGCTCAAAAATTTTTTCAGGTTGTAAAAAATTGATGTACTGGAAATTTTAAGCACACTGTAGAAATTCGACACAGTGAATCGACCACTGAAGCGCGGAACCGCGGCCAAACCCCCCTTTGGGCCGCGGTTCCGCCGCACATTGGTGTCCTCACCGTATCATTTTTTTCCAGTGGGCTTCTGGGCTGATTTTAGGGGTTTTGGAATATTAAAATTGGGCCCAGAATTTCTGTGAGTGCTACAGTATTGCTTGGGGGCCCACTTGTTAATTATTTGATCGATCGGATATTTTAAACACATTATTTCACAGTATTTACATTATATCTGCGACCGTGAATGTCACTCGATCGGTAAATCCAGTCTAACTGCTATAGCCCGGTTAGACGGATTTGCGAACGTGACTTTCACGTTGATGTTTTGTGATTTTGCTGTGATGTTGCGGATCGGTCGTGGAGGATAGCCTGGATGCAATGCTAGTACAGTTTCTGTTATATTATGTACATTTGATATTGCGGGACGAGCGTCCGACATGTGGACTGCCGTCACTGCCTGTTTGTATTATTCTTTTGGGGGCACGACCTGGTTGCGGTCGATGTACCCGTTGTATGTATATTTTTACTTTCTGTACTAGGATTACCCCGCGGAGAAGTGCACGGATAGCCGGGTTCTGGAGGGTAACAAGCCCGCATCTCATGGCATTGGGACGGAGGGGGCTTCACTCTAGAATTGGCGGGCTATTCGCCGCACTCGTAAGGGGTACAGGTTGACCCAGGAGGGGTGCCCAAGTTACTGGATTCCGTGAAGTGCTAGGTGGTCCATTCACGGTGCTGAAGGGGGCTGCCTCGCTTCAGTTTTTGGCGGGTAACTTGCCGCGCCTGTAGGGGTCTAGGATTTCATTGCACAGGCTATCCACACGACCAGAGGAACGTCGGGTTTCAGTAGTGGCTCTGTGAAACCCGGGGATCCCAGATATCTGTATTATTCTGTGATGCTGTACATTTCTGTGATGTTGCATTTTATCACGCCTTGAGCGAATATAATATATTGGTATATATATTAGTAGATGTTGTATATGTTTTACATCCGCGCTAGTCCAGTCCCCGCTCTGTCGTTAGTTAGCTAACCTAACGGGTAATGACGGGACCCAGTGGCGAATGAGGATGGCATATACGTACATCAGTATATTTTCGTTCTTTGTGGTGTGATCAATTGATGGGACTGCGTTGATTCGGATCAATGCAAGTTAAAACAAACCTAATCTGATGTTGTTGGAACATTTTTCAAAAAGATGTTATTGCAAGGACGTTCACTTTTGTTTTGCATCGTGGTATTCATTTGGAATATCCTGCTCCTCAGTCGACGAGGCAAGGGCCGAGATCCCTTCACCGGGAGTGACCCCTTGGACAGAAGTTTGCGTCATGGCATTAACTTCACTATAGCCGATTACTTTTGCTTTGCATCGTGGTATTCATTTGGAATATCCTGCACCCCATTCTACGGGGAAAGAGCCGAGATCCCTTCACCGGGAGTGACCTCTTTAGTAAAGGTTTTCGTCACTATATTTTCTAAAAAGCTATCAGTTCCTTCAATGATATCAAGTTCATTACGTTAAAGGTTTTCGCCAGAAACCATTCGTAGCCCTCCGTCGTTTCAGACAGGTAGCACGTAGTATTCATGCTATATTTGTTGACCTTCGTCAAGGCATAGTGCATGGTAGCTGCTTGTTGCTTTTCTGCTGCATAGATAGATGTGTTGGTTTGGGACAGTCGTATAGCCTTGTTGACCTTCGTCAAGGACTTGTACGGGTGGGTTCAAATTAACCTGGACAATGACGGGTGGAACTTGACATGTGACTTATGATTTGTTGACCTTCATCAAGGTCATAAGAGCATGGGGCAGAAATCACATCGGGAGTTTCAAAAGAACTGAAACTTGCCAGATATGCGCATACCTTCTGGAGTGTGATAGCGTGAGCGGATTCCGTCACGTTATCATGCGATGATAGTTGGATCCCGATTCCCACTGATGAGTTGGTTTACTCCTCGGGTGACCCCGACTAATTCTTCTTTCAGGTTTGGAGGAGAATTTGAGGTACAGTGGGAGGTTTCCAGATTAGATAAATTGGTAACCATTCTGATCTAGGTTAGAGTGCACGCTGAGTGTTTCTTTTCTCTCTCTCTCTGGCAGCGACCATTGACCCGACCCTAGACTATGACTCAGTGACCAAGTTGACCGAACCTTCTTAACACTGGCTTTTGGATTGTCAGAGTTGCAGACCTCATTGCCACTCCTACTTTTACCCTTTTCTCCAGGACACCCCATATTACTACGAACGTCCACTTCCATTGGACAAAACCATCGTATGGTTAGATACGAACTCGAAGGAATTCGAGGATGGTTTCCGGTTCTGGAGAAAACGGATAGGATTATTCAGTTGTCTTTTCCTTTTTGCCTTCTCTCAAGTTACGAGTACTCCTTAGTTTAGGAGATAGTACACCTATTACGCAAATTGGATAGTCTTCTTCCAAATCTTAGGCTGGTGCCGACCGGTAGGGAATGAAGAAAACCAATTAGCCTAAACGGTGTGCAGAAGGTATTAAGATTAAGACAAAGCAAGGGATTAGTAAGAGGGCAAAGTAAATTGCGACTGATATTCACGACCAAACCAAGTATTTCTTTGCCAATCCTAAATCACCTTTGTATTTCTCCAGGACACTCCGTGTCACTACGAAGATCCACAGTTTATTGGATACTCCATCGTATGGTTATATACGAACTCGAAAGGAACTTGTTCCAGTTCGGGGATGGATTCTGGTCCAGGAGAAATAGGAATAAGGTTTATTCGGTTGTCTTTTATCTTCACATTCTCTCGCATTGCGAGTGCTCCTAGGATTAGGACAGTACACCCATTATGCTTATTGGATAGTCTTCTTCCAAACCATAGGCTGGTGCCGAATGATAGGGAAGGAAGAAAACCAATTGGCCTGAAGGGGTGTGCAGAAGGTAATGACTAAAGACATATAAATGGATTTGGAGAGGTGGCAAAGAATTATACGGTTATAGTTGTGAATCTGGATAATGGTAGAGGCATTACTAGGAATACCAGGATACCCCATCGAAACATTTCAATATTTCAGTTCAACTGTGTACTGTTAAAAGAAAACTGATTTCCTGATTAGACACTTGCTCCAGGGTATGTATTTACCAGGTTTGATTCTCACATCTGTATGGTTTTACAGATGATGAGTGGGAGTAAGTTATTGGGAATAGGGTGATCATCCTCATTATATCGGGATTCGTTGTAATCGGTGATATTTGAGGAGATCATCTGGGCTGTTTGCCGGTCGGCAAATATTTGGTTTTGAATATCCGCTGTTGTGCACCAATTTCAAATTGATATATCTGTACGTCTATTTTCATAGAGTGAGATATACCTTTTGATATTATGTCGATGACATTTACCTATATCAGTGGATGGTTAGGTAAGGAGCATTAAACAGCGGTGTAATTCTTCTTAACCATAAATACAGTTTTCAACCTACGACACACAGTGAAAGAGTTGTTAGACTCAGCGGACTTATACAGAGTTTTGTAGGTTGTCCAGTGTCCATTAGGAAAGAGGGGTTGGTCCTCATACTATATTCTGTTTACTTTTAACTTCTCTAGTTCTTAGACATGTGTTTCGTAGAAACACAGGGTCTAAGTTTTGAGGAGTTATAGGAATTTGAATAGAGTAGAGAACCAGGTGTAGCAAGTATCGGGATTCTTCAAAGTGATCGAAGATGTAGATACTTGTGTATGGTATTCAGTTGATAGTAATGATAAAGGGAAATTGCTTCTCTTTCAGGTTACTCATAATTGGAAGCATTCCTAAGTTGAGTAATGTTGATCGGCCTCTTTCCATTTAGTTGACATGCACTGGAGACAGCTGCATGATTTGAATCTGGTTAAATTAAATCAGTGCCTCTGGTTCTATATTGGATGTAGAACAGTTCATATCTTAACGTTGTTAAGGTACGGGGAGTTGTCCGGCTTATGATTAAAACCAGACACCGGATAACTCAAGGCACGTTTCTGTAATGGCTGTTTGTGGGTTGACCCAGGCTATGACGAGGGTTGACTTTCTACCATCTGGCAGATCAATAGAAATATTGTTCTAGACTCGCCACAGTTTTATTAAAAATGGATTTTTTCAGAAAACAGTAGTGGGAGTATGGTAGAACTGGAAGTGATTCCAGAACCGCAAACGATTACTGAAGATTTGATAAGGAACCTAAAGATTCAATCCGGATTGACATTCTATTGGCCACTCCGCAGATACGGTGGGTAACTTCAGGCACCCGAGAGGTACTCCGGTAGCCTCAAGGACGGTGACAGGGAAGTTCTTGTTTACCCACACTTGCCATTGCTGTTGTTCCAGGCTGCGAGACCCGGCAGGAGGATGAGTATAGCGTCGTTCTAAACTAGCTTTAGAAGTGCATGTCTATATGACTCTGCCAGAGGGTTGTCGTAGTCAGTGGGAGCAGCGGAAGCATTGGTGGACATCAGGCTTATGTCTATTTATAGACTAAAGCAGATGTAGCGGAGATAGATCATCTAGTTCTGATGTGACAGTCATAGGTTTGACTTCATCAGAATAGGGGATGGATCTGTTGAGAAGGTAGTAGGGTGTGATATCCTGGTATTTGGATGACACACACAGAGTAGGAAAGGAAACTCATATACTACGATCGGATATACCTTGGTCGTCACACAGTGGTTTCTCCACAAAGGACTTGGAAATTATATCAGACATACTGGTTACTAGATCTATGGTTTTAGATCTAGATTTGGGTGGTTTCCCAATCAGGGTACTTTGACAGCATTCTAAGAGTATTTAGAATGAACGACTCCTGGCACGGTAGTGTACCTGCAGGTGATGGAGTCACCCTCTCTAAAGGTGTCTTATAGACTAAAGTAGAGAGGGATGTGCATGATTGGCAGATCACTTACTTAGGCAATTGAGTCAATCATGAGATGTCAAGTACCACGCCAGATGTTGTTCTTGCAGTAGGTGAAATAAGTTGGTATTGATCCAATCCTGGAGAAACAGTCGGAAGCAGTTTTAGAACATAAGTGGATGTTCTAGGGATATGATAACGACAGCCTCATTTGGGAGACAATTATCATTCCAGGCTTCCAAGGTGACATGGACGACAAGGAGGTTGTCAGAGTTATATTTTTCCTTCTGACGAGGGGCAGTATTTTGGACAGGTGGTCCAAGGCAATACTGAGGGTGGCATGGCGCAGGATACTGATTAAGTTCAGTTGACGATACAGTCTAACAAGTTTGGATTTAGAGTTCATTTATGAGCTAGGTCCCATCAGACATCCAGACATTCTAAGACAGGTATTGCTCATTTCAGGAGATGGCTTTCTCTGCGAACTTGAGATAAAGAGAGACATAGAAAGAAACATCTAGGCGAATCCACTCACTGAGGCTATCCCTCGAACGCAATAGTTTCGCAAACGGATTTTGTGAGACTGACTAGTAGAGGAGTTGGGTGTTCGATATCACATGGGCTGTGAGTATGCGACATCGCAATAATTAGCCTTGAGTGCAAGTGGGAGATTGTTGGAGATAGTGCCCTCAGAGTCAATTATTGGATCACAGGCACATGATTGCAATGATTGAGGGAGGACCTATCCCGGTAGGACAGTCTTACTCGAGATGATAGTATGCTATCTAGTTTACCTTTATCATCGTGTACTGCTTTAGGCGACCTGACAGGTCGCTATTAGACGTTGATAGAGCCCCTAGGATTCTTGCTTGACTGCCAGCAGTATGAGGACGATCATATAAGTGAGAGCTGGAGTCTATAAGCACATCCTTAAAAGGTCCCTAGTCGTGGGAGTTTCGAGACAGGGCATCGATTCTCCAGAGTAGACTAGTGTATAAAGTCGAGACACCGACGAGGGGCGGTGGCCGGTCTCACAAGCCACTGGTGTCAGTTGGTTCACCTAAGATGTATACAGGTGCTCATTGGGTTATGAGTACACCGGACAGGACTCGCCGGGAACATGCTAGTTAGTCTTATACCAGACGTCAGATAGCAGTTCCCAGGTGACATGTGTACAGGTTAGTTCATCGACCTGGGGATCGTCATTTGTCTCGTGTGAGTTCCCACTGTGCTTTGATTACTACCCTACCACGGCTCAAAGGAGTCGTGCAAACTGGTTTTAGTTGGGTACAGTCCCGAGCCACATGGAGGCAGTGAGCGGATCTTCAGGGGTTCGTCTCTCCCGGTATTGGGGGTGAGGTCGCGCTGTGTCTAGGAGAGCCATTACACAAAGTCCTTGGCCAAGGCAGGAGATTTACTGGTAGGTATTCCAGTAGTATCTCAGGGTGTTCTGGGCTACACTCCGACACGACTTGTACCGCTTTTGGGGGTCTGACTTTTACCAACCCCCTAGGCCCGACATGCGATGCTCATAGACGAACGGACCGGACTGTACGGATATTGTCACTGACAGGCTCAGTGGGGTGTCAGGATGAGTTCGCTCATCGACGTCCCTTTTGGTCAATAGCTGGTGGCCCGTCACGTATTGGCTTATACCTCTGACGTGCTAGTGGTTAAATCCATAGCCATAGTATTGACGAGTCTTTAGAGTCCACCACACTTTCAGTTACTCAAGCTTTCGGGCGAAACGCTGTAGAGGCCGTATGGAGATATGGCAGGGTCCGATCAGATACGTGCGGTATTGCACGGATCAGGATCAGACGGTTAGTACTAGTGGCCGTATGGTTATATGGCAGGGTCTGATCAGATACGTGCGGTATTGCACGGATCAGGATCGGACGGATATTACTAGCCGTCTTTTGTTTAAGCCGGATCCTAGTTTAGTACAGTGTAGATTTTGTCTCATTGCATTTGTATCCGGTCAGAATACAGATGCGGGTGTGTATGCACAGTATCGGGGTTTTTCCTGTAATTTATTACGAGACCAGTTTTCTGGAGTTGCCAGTTTGCTTTCTGTTTCGGCCGGTTTTCCTTTGTTCTTTCCCGGCCGGACTTTTCCGATGGAGGGACTAATTTGCAATTGTGCGAATTGGTATTTAAGGAGGGGTTTTATGCATTTGTGGGGCTTCATGATGGTTGATAATCATGAGATGCTTTCTTAGTCTTTTCCTTTGCTTTTTGTGATGAGAAAGGATTAGATTTTGATTTAAGTTTTGTTATCATGATGCTTGGATGTGGTCACCCTCCACCTTTTACTACACTCACCTCCCTCTTGTATTTTGTTTTCACTCCACCACCATTCTAAAAAGATATATGGCCGGCCACAATTTGAAGAGGAAAAGAGAGAGTTTCATTTTGCATGTGGCAATTTTCTTCATCTCAATTTCCTTGCATGAAAAATGAAAGCACCATTTTCTTAACCTCATTCCTCCATCATCTTCAAAGGCAACAAACCCTAAATGAGACATAGCCTCTACACTACACATTCTACAGCAAATCTTGGGCACGTCGACTTGCCAGCTTCGTGCCCGAGTTGCCTCGGTATTGAGGTGGGAGCCCGTAAAAGATGCAGGCGATGTGGTGCCCTTCCGGAAAAGAGGCGACGACCGGAGTTTCCGCAGGAGATCGGGATGACGACGAGAAGACCGGAGGACTCGGATCACTCAGTATATCTCTTCCCCATCTTATAGTTAGCTAGAACTAGTTTAATGGTTCGATCCAGGTGTTTAGTGCGCGGTGGTGCCGGTTTGCTAAGTTCGCAAAATTAAAGTTTATCACCGCTTCCGCATTTGGCCGTCGGATTGACCGCCGGGGCGCCGCCGTGCACTTACAGGATGCTACCAAAGAGGCGGTCTGGATATATAAGTTCATGAGATGAACTTCGTTCCTACCATTGTGTGACAATGGAGTTGTGGCTTGAGCCAAGGAACGCCCGTCCCATCAGAAATCCAGATATAATTCTTAGGCAGTATCACCTGATCATGGAGATGGTTGATCTCCAGGGAGATCGAGGTTTGGAGAGTAGACACAGAGGACGACAGCGCGGATCCACTCACAAAGGCCTTTTTCCCAGTAGAGACTTTTATGGGATGGTTGAGTATGAGATGCTTCAACCGCAGCTAATTGTTGGGTATGCGATACCACAACAGATGGCCCTAGTGCAAGTGGGAGATTGTTAGTTATATGTATGCCCTAGAGGCCATTACTGTACATTCGATGTATATTGTAATGGATGCTTGGACATATATATAGGGAGGACTTTCTTGCTCGACATGATAGTATGCTATCTGGTTGTACTTTATCTTAACATGTACTCTGATTGTCTCTATGTTACATGTTGATAAAGCCCTTAGGATATGTACTCGACTACTGGGACTATGATGAGATCATACTAGTGGGGCCACGGTAGTCGACGAGTACATCCTATAACTGTTCCTAGTCGAGGGTGTATCGAGACAGGGCATCAATACGCCACAGTAGACTAGCGTATACGCATCTTGACCCATATGATGGGCGATGGATGATCCCATATCCATCGGTGTTTGACATCAAGGATGGTGTACGGGTGCTCAGTGGAGACTGGGTACACTGGACGGACTCGCCGAGAACTCCCAGATGGTATTATACCTCACGTCAGATAGCAGTTCTCCGGTGACACTGGTACATAGTAGTCTGTTGACCCGAGATCGTCATAGAGTCTTGTGTGATTCCCACTGTGCTTTGATTTCCATCATACCACGTCCAAGAGGGCGTGCAAAAAGGTGGCTTTTGGGTACAGTCCCGAATCACATGGAGGCAATGAGCGATAGGAGGGGATTCTTCTCTCCCGGTATAGGGAGTTGATGTTGTGCTGTGTTCGATTGGCTATAACCGGAAATCCCTGGCCAGGGTTGCTGAGATTTACTGGTAAGTGTTATCAGTAGTTTCTCGAACTGTTATAGACCTCATATCGACATGACTTATCGAGCTATTGGGGTCTGACGTTTACCACCCCTAGGCGAGATATGCAACATATCAGACGACGAGACCGGACTGTACGGGAGTGTTACTGTTTGGATTCACAGGAGAAGTTACAGGCTTGCTTGTTGATCTTCTGAGCGCTCAATACCTGGGTGGCTGTTACGTTTAGCTGACCGTTTGCAGCTTGTGGGTGTTTGATATGATCATCACCTACTGCCGGCGTATTGACGATTCTTTAGAGTCCTACACAGAGGTTTCTTGGCTCAGGCAAAACGGAGTAGGGGCACATATGTGATATGTACCGGACTGAGGATAATGCGGTATGTGATATCGTATTGTATTCTCGCGATATTTGATATCAGCCGGGTCATCGGATCAAGTGTTGATTCGATGAATCGGTACGGATAAATATTAGTCGGTTATATGCGATATAGCCGGATTGTCGGATCAAGTGTTGATTCGATAATTTAATGTATAATAATATATTTGATATATTAAATTGCATTAACTAATATTAGCTCACTAAAAGATTCTTTTTCTCACTCGGGTAATACATTGATATATATGCGATATATGTTAATTGTATTATTTTATTTGGTTACAATAAATATTATATATGTGATATATAATATTGTAACATGATATGATAACTAATGCAACATGTTTTGTGGAGTTTAAACATGATTAGGGTTTGGATTAGGGTTAAGTCTTCTAGTTGATTCTAGAAGCTTTTCATTTTGTCATGATAAAGATATTTGTGTGTGACTCATCTTTAACCTAACCCAAACCCTAACCCTAGTTAATTCTCTACATGAGTTTGCTTGACCATGGTTGCATTATTCATCATATTAATTCTTTTTCTATTCATCACAAAAGGATTCTATCATAATTCTTCATCTTCTTCCTTGATCTTTCTTCATGGAAAAAGCTTACTAGCTTTTTCCAAGTGATGAATAAATATGAGAAAAAGATAAATAAAGAGAGCAAAAATCCTACTTCATCATCCTCATCTTCCCTTGCCATTTAGATGAGGGTGTTCACATCATTTCTTGAGTGTTAGCTTGTGTTAACGAAACTTCAAGGTAGATCATCTTTGTATCGAAGATCGGAAGCAAAGGTTGCATCTTTCTCTTCGTGAAACCTCTCGAGAGTCCGGAACCCGATGATCGCAGCGAAGGGACCACAAAATGGAGCATATGAAGTGAAGGACCGGATCTACAAAGGTTGTAATCCCTCTCACTTAGTGTTAAAGTTGTTAACATGTTAGTTTTCGCCCAATCTCTAGTTTAAAGATCCGTATTCGGGTTGTTCGGCACGACTAATTTTTTAATCGGGCATGGTTGATGCCTCGTAGACCCTTGTGCGCGTGCATAGCAACCCTACATTTTGAAGTGTGTGGAAATTTCTAGCAAAAGAATGAAATAAATGCTCATAAATGCTAAAATGCAACTTTTTCTTCTTTCTTTTCTTTTTAAAATTAATTCCATTTGTCATAACAAATATCTAGATATGCATGGATGGTTTTGTTTATCTTAAGTTTGATTAGTTTAGCAAAGACTCAAATTAGAAGTAATTAACCAAACCCAACATGTAAATACCACTTATTAAGTACGTAAATAACACATTAAAATAATATTTAATTAGGGAAAAATTCTATGTGAACGAAAACTTCCCATTGACCCCCAAAGCCCGCGCACTAGCACTATTCTAGTTAAACTAGGCGCAGTCAAGTCTGTACAGAGGTTTGATCACAATCAGGTTAAAACGGAAAATACCGACTATTTTACCCTAAAACGGAAAAATTCATATAATGAATTTAGAAACGTTACAATCTCCCCCCTTAAGACTGAAGCAGATCCAGGAGAGAATCACTGGATAGCTGGGAAGAACATTCTCAAGTAATTGAGAAGGACTAAAGAGATGTTCTTGGTGTACGGTAACGGTAAGCTCCAAGTGGAGTCCTTTACCGACTCGAGCTTCCAAAGTGATAAGGACGACAGTAAGTCGGTCTCGGGTTTGTCTTTACCCTCAACGGAGAGACGGTGTGTTTGAAGAGTTCCAAGCAAGACACCGTTGCAGACTCGAAGATGGAGGCTGAATACATCGCTGCCAACGATGCTGCTGCCAAAGAGGCTGTCTGGATGAAGAAGTTCATTGCTGAGCTTGGTGTGGTTCCATCCATTGAGCATCCAATACTTGTGTATTGTGATAACAATGGAGCGGTGGCTTTGGCCAAGGAACCCAGGTCCCATCAGAGATCTAGACATATTTTGAGGCGGTATCACCTGATCCGGGAGATAGTTAATCACCGGGAGATCGAGATCAGGAGAGTTGACACGAAGGACAACGTAGCAGATCCACTCACGAAGGCCCTCCCCCATACGCAATTTGATAGACTCTTTGGGATGTTGGGTATGAGATACTACAACCATGGCCTTAGTGCAAGTGGGAGATTGTCAGTGATAAGTATGCCCTAGGCCATTGTTGTACATTGTTGAATATTATAATGGATGCTTGAACATATATATAGAGGACTTTCTTGCTCGATATGATAGTATGCTATCTGGTTACTCTTTATCTTAACATGTAGACTTGTATTGTGATACTGTCTTGCTCTTACATGTTGATAAAGCCCTTAGGATATGTACTTGACTACCAGGACTATGATGGAGATCATACTAGTGGGGCCAGGGTAGTTCACAAGTACATCCTTTATTTGTTCCTAGTCGAGGGAATATCGAGACAGAGTATCGATATTCTACAGTAGACTAGCGTATACGCTTCTTGACCCATATGATGGGCGATGGATGATCCCACATCCATTGTTGTTTGACATCAAAGATGGTATACGGGTGCTCAGTGGAGACTGGGTACACTGAATAGGACTCACCGAGGACTCCTATGTGGTAGTATACCTATCGTCAGATAGCAGTCCTCTGGTGCCACTGGTACAGGTTAGTCTGTAGACCCGAGATCGTCATAGAGTCTTGTGTGGCTCCCACTTTGCTTTGATTTTCTCCCTACCACACTTAAGAGGAGTTGTGCAAACAGGTGGATTTTAGGTACATTCCCGAGTCGCATGGAGGCAATGAGCGATAGGAGGGGTTTCGTCTCTCCCGGTATTGGGGGTTGATGTTGCGCTATGCTCGATTGGCTATAACCGGAAGTCCCTGGCCAGAGCTGCTGCCGAGATTTACTGATAAGTGTTATCAGTAGTTCTCAAGCCGTTATAGGCCAGATATCGGCATGACTTATCACGTTACCGGGGTCTGACGATTTCCACCCGTAGACATGATATGTGACATATCAGACGAAGAGACCGGACTGTATGGTAGTGTTACTGATAGGCTTCATGGAAAGTATGGACGAGCTTGCTTGTTGATCTTCATATCGCTCAATACCCGGGTAGCCGTTACGTCCAGCTAGTACCGTTGACGGCTTGTAAGTGACTGATGTGATCATCACCTACTGCTGGCGTATTGACGAGTCTTTAGAGTCCCAGACAGAAGTTCCCTGGTTCAAGTGAAACGAAGTAGGACACATATGTGATATGTGTGTGGGCCTGATTAAATACGTGTATGTGATACCGTATTGTAATATGGCAGTCATCTGTTATCGGTTCGGTTATATGTGATATAACCAGATTGTCGAATCAAGTGTTGATTTGATAATGTGATATACAGATAAATGATATTAGTCGGTCATATGTAATATAACCGGATTATTAAATCAAGTGTTGATTTAATAATGTGATATATATTATATGTGATATAATTATATCTTAACTAATATCATTAGCTCACTATTTATTCTTCATTATATATATATATATATTAATATATATGATATATATATATACATATATATAATAATAATAATGAAGCATGGAATTTATATTTATATTTTGTGAAAATAGAAATGAGGTGTAAAGTGGAAGCATGGTTGCAAGCATGGGATTTACTCTTGTTTATTCATCTTGACTCACTATTCAAGCATGGTTGCAATTTTATATTGCATAATTCCATGCTTGAATGAGTGAGGGGTCAAGACATGGGATTCATTCTTTCTTATTCTCAACACTTAGCCATTTGTGTTAAGTTTCTCCCATGGTTGCTCTCTAGCTTCTTCTTCCTCCTCTTGTCATGGCTCAAGCTTCAATCCTCACATATGATGTGAATCATGAAGCTTGAACACAAACTAGTGAGCTCTTAACATTCCCCACTTCATCATCCTACTCTTGACCAGCGATCAAGTGTAGCGTGTTTCATATGCTAAAGAGTTTAGTGTAGAGATAGCTTGAGTTGGAGGGATTTCAAGTGGATCATCTTCGGCACGAAGTTCATCGGAGGAAGCTCGTTCAAAGTCTCAATAGAAGCCTAATGGAGTCGCGGGACTACTATACGGAGCAAGTGAAGAGAAGGACCATCTACAAAGGTTGTATTCTTGTTCTCTTAATGTAAAAGTAGTTTACATTTGCTATTGTCTAAATCTCTATTTAAAGATTCTTAGTTTAGGGTTGCTTAGCATGACAATTTTTTGGAAATGACATGGACGATGCCTCCCGAAACCTTGCTGTCGTGCTAGGGAACCTTTCATGAAGATGAGAGAATGAACTCATGAAGTGAGAATAGCAACCATGGGTGGGTTTATATCATATACTAACTCATGTAGAGACATAACCATGGCTAAGTGATAATGGTTAGGTTAATAAATATCTTAAGTTAAAAAAAATTAGTGGACTAAATCAATGCATCTACAAGCTTCCACAAGCTTCATGCATGTGACTATTTTCCATCTAATTTGGATTTACTTAAAATAAATAATCCTCACTATTATCATAAGCATGGTGTAAGTCTCATACACCCATGTAGTGTGTATCATCAAGCATGACACTAAAAAATGTACATTAATATATATCACATATATACTTATGCACACAAGTGAGAAAAAGAAACATTTAAGTGAGCTAATATTAGTTAATGTAAACTAATATATCAAATATATGATTATACACTAAATTATCAAATCAACACTTGATTTAATAATCCGGATATATCTCATATAACCGACTAATATCATGTGTATCAACTTATCGAATCAACACTTGATTCGATAACCCGGCTATATCACATATAACCGATCGATAACACAAATTGCTAGAATAGAATACAGTATCACATACAGTATTAATCTCGGTCCCGCACATATCACATATGTGCTCCTACTTCGTTTCGCATGAACCAGGAAACCTCTGTATAGGACTCTAAAGACTCGTCAATACGCCGACAGTAGGCAATGATCATATCAAACACCTACAAGCCGCAAGCGGTCTGCTAAACGTAACGGCCACCCGGGTATTGAGCGATCAGAAGATCAAAAAGCAAGCCTGCTCATACTCCTGCGGATCCAACCAGTAATACTACCGTACAGTCCGGTCTCTTTGTCTGATATGTCGCATATCTCGTCTGGGGGTGGTAAACGTCAGACCCCAATAACTTGATAAGTCATGCCGATGTGAGGCTCATAACGGGTCGAGAAACTACTGGTAACACTTACCAGTAAATCTCAGAAACAACCCTTTCCAGGGACTTCCTGTTATAGCCAATCGAGCACAGCGCAACATCAACCCCCAATACCGGGAGAGACGAAATCCCCTCCTATCGCTCATTGCCTCAATGTGACTCTGGACTGTACCTAAAAACCACCATTTTTCATATTCTCTTGAACGTGGTAAGTTGGAAATCAAAGCACAGTGGGAATCACACAAGTCTCTATGATGATCTCGGGTCGACAGACTAACCTGTACCAGTGTCACCAGAGAACTGCCATCTGACGTGAGGTATAATGCCATCTAGGAGTTCTCGGCGAGTCCGTCCAGTGTACCCAGTCTTCACTGAGCATCCGTATTTCATCTCTGATGTCAAACACCAATGGATATAGGATCATCCATCGCCCATCTACAAGGGTCGAGAAGCTATACGCTAGTCTACTCTGGTATATCGATGCCCCGTCTTGATACACTCACGACTAGGGACTTTAAATGATGTACTCACGGACTACCTTTGTCCTACTAGTATGATCCGCATCATAATCGAGGTAGTCATGTACACATCCTAAGGACTTTAGCAACATGTAACAGAGAGACAATCAGTGTACATGTTAAGATAAAGAGTAACCAGATAGCATACTATCATGTCGAGCAAGAAAGTCCTCCCTATGTATGTCCAAGCATCCACTTTAATATACATCATATTTACAATAATAGCATTTAGGGCATACATATAACTAACACAATGAACATCAAAAGCAACATAAGAAGATGGACGTACAATCCATCTTTCTCCATACAAAGGACTTGTATGGGGAGCAATCTCATAATCTCCGATATGAAGCATCCAGAAAGTTGTTTCAGATGCGGATGGATGCTGGCACGTCTGTAGGTGACCATGTATTGAAGATGATATGACTTATCGAAGAACTAGAGGACATGGGATGTACAATGGAGAATGAGCAATATATTATTGTTCTACAGTCTCCCCCCTGTCTTTGCTCAATTCATAGTGAATTTCAACATGCACAACATGGAGAGGTCACTTCCCGAACTTCGCAATATGTTGAAGAGTGCATAGAGCACGCTAAAGGTAGCAAAAACTCACGCTCTAATTGCTAGGCCATCTTCCTCTTCCGTCACAAAAGTTAAGGCCAATGGAAAGAAGAAGCAGAATCCCATCAAGCCGAGAGGAGGAGTGAAAAAGGAACCGGGGAAGGACAAGATATGGGCTGCTGCGTAAGGAAAAGGGGAATGCTTCTACTGCCACAAGACTGGGCACTGGAAGAGAAACTGCATTGGATACCTTGCCGACCTCAAGAAGAAGAAGCATGGTGATACTTCCACTTCAGGTGTGTTTGTAACAGAAAACTGTTTTTCAATTAACTTTGCTTCCTGGGTATTGTTAGGAATATGTATGCCCTAAAGGCCATTATTGTTGATATAGTGGATGCTTGGACATATATATAGAGGACTTTCTTGCTCGATATGATAGTATGCTATCAGGTTACCTTTATCTTAACATGTAGACTGGTATTTATACTGTCTGTCTCTTACATGTTAATAAAGCCCTTAGGATACGTACTTGACTACCAGGACTAAGATGAGATCATACTAGTGGGGCCAGGGTGGTCCAAAAGTACATCCTTTAATCAGTTCGTAGTTGAGGGTATATCGAGACTAGGGCATCGATATTCTAGAGTAGACTAGTGTGTATGTTTCTTGTCCCTTGGAGGGCGATGGTTGATCCCATAACCATTGGTGCGTGACATCAAAGATTGTACACAGGTTCTCATTAGAGAATGGGTACACCGAACAGGACTCGCCGAGGACTCCTAGTTGGTAGTATACCTATCGTCAGATAGCAGTCCTCTGGTGACACTGGTACAGGTTTGTCTGTAGACCCGAGATCGTCATAGAGTCTTGTGTGGCTCCCACTGTACTTTGATTTCCTCCCTACCAAGCTCAAATGAGACGTGCAAACAGGTGGATTTTGGGTACAGTCCCGAGTCGCATGGAGGCAATGAGTGATAGGAGGGGTTTCGTCTCTCCCGGTATTGGGGGTTGATGTTGTGCTATGCTCGATTGGCTATAACTGGAAGTCCCTGGCCAGGGCTGCTTATGAGATTTACTGATAAGTGTTATTAGTAGTTTCTCAAACCGTTATAGTCCAAACATCGGCATGACTTATCACGTTACTAGGGTCTGACGTTTACCACCCCTAGACATGATATGCGACATATCAGACGAAGAGACTGGACTGTACGGTAGTGTTACTGATAGGATTCATGGAGACTATGGACAAGCTTGCTTGTTGATCTTCATATCGCTCAATACCCGGGTAGCCGTTACATCCAGCTAGTACCGCTGACTGCTTGTAGGTGACTGATGTGATCATCACCTACTGCTGGCGTATTGACGAGTCTTTAGAGTTCCACACAGAAGTTCCCTGGTTCAAGCGAAACGAAGTAGGACACATTTTAGATATGTGTGTGGTCCTGATTAAATACGTGTATGTGATACCGTATTGTAATCTGGCAGTTATCTGTTATCGGTTCGGTTATATGTGATATAACCAGATTGTCGAATCAAGTGTTGATTTGATAATGTGATATACAGATAAATGATATTAGTCGGTCATATGTGATATAACCGGATTATTAAATCAAGTGTTGATTTAATAATGTGATATATATTATATGTGATATAATTATATCTTAACTAATATCATTAGCTCACTAATTATTCTTCATTATATATATATTAATATATATGATATATATATAATAATGAAGCATGGCTTGATTTTCTATTTTTGAGAAAAATAGAAAAGAGGTGGAAAATGAGAGCATGGTTGCAAGCATGGGCTTTATTCATTGTTTTTCATCTTGACTCACTATTCAAGCGTGGTTGCAATTTTATATTACAAAATTCCATGCTTGAAAGAGTGGGGGTCAAGTTTTGCCATTCATTCTAAGCTCATTCTCTACACTTAGCTATTTTGAGCTCATTCTTGAGTTGCTCCCATGTTTTCTTTCTAGCTTTCTTCTTCTTCTTCCTCAAATACTTCAAAAATCCAAACCCTCACATGTGATGTGAATCATGGATTTTTGAATACATTAGTGAGCAAATCAAATCCCCGACTTCACCATCCTACGCTTGACTAGCGATCGAGTGTAGCGTGTTTACTACGCTAAAGAGTTTAGTGTAGAGGTAGCTTGAGGTGGAAGGACTTCGCGTGTGGATCATCTTCGGCACGAAGGTCATCGGAGGAAGCTCGTCCAAATCCTTAAGTGGAGCCTAGTGGAGTCGCGGGACTACTACACGGAGCATGTGAAGTGAAGGACTTGATCCTAAAGGGTATAGCCTTCTTTCATTTTCTTTATTTGTTCATATCACATGGCTAAAACCCCTAAATTTCTAGCAATGATCTTGTATAGTCTAGCTTAGCACCAATAAAAATTTGATTTTGGCATTCTTGGTGCCATTTAGAACCCCTTGACGGTGCTAGGGTATGTTAGTTATATGTATGCCCTAGAGGCCATTACTGTACATACGATGTATATTGTAGTGGATGCTTGGACATATATAGCGAGGACTTTCTTGCTCGACATGATAGTATGCTATCTGGTTGCTCTTTATCTTAACATGTACACTTATCGTCTCTCTATTACATGTTGATAAAGCCCTTAGGATGAGTACTTGACTACCATGATTATGATGCAGATCATACTAGTGGGGACAACGGTAGTCGGTAAGTACATCCTTCAAATGTTCCTAGTCGTGAGAGTATCGAGACGGGGCATCGATATTCCAGAGTAGATGATTGAAAGAATTTTACTTACCGCAATCAAGACGGTGTCGCTTTGCAGCTAGCCGGTTGAGCACGGGTCGATCTGCAGGGAGATGGTAGTATGTCCGTTCGTGTTTTATATGAGTCAATAAAAATTGTATATGTGTATATTTAAGTCTATCCTAAGTGTTCGTATTTATATTCAAGTAAGCTTGTTAGGGTTAAGGTTAGTTAGTAGAGTTAGGATTAGTCTTATGCTTTTTTTTGCAAATCTTAAAATGAAGTTGGGATAATAGAAAGTAGCGGGGATTAGGAGGACATAGGAATGGGATTTGCAAGTTTAAGCATGCTTTCCAACGCTAAATCCATTCCTAGTGCCCCTTGTCCTTCCGCTACGTGCGCTTATTTCCAACCCTAGGCCAAGCACCCGCAACCATATATCCAATTAAGTCACAACTACATGTCACGTTGTAGTGCGCTTAAAGGACTTCTCGACTTAGGTCGCGGCTATATGTCACGTATAGCGTGCCTAAGTGAGGGGGTTGCGTTTGTTTGGTCTAGGGTCGTTTTAGGATGTTTGGCGAAGAGAAGCATAAGGGATTTTTCCGTCCCTCATACTAACCTTCCTTAGCCCCTGAAAAGTATGGAAATTATTCACACATGAAAATGAAAAGAAAACAAAGCAAGAAAGAAGCAAAGAAAGAAAGGAAAAATACGGTTTTACAAGCTAACTACTTGGGTCCTCACGTAAGCAAGGAACTCCGTTGAGTATCATGGCTTGAAAATAATACGGATAAGAACGGAAGGAAAATAAAACAAACAAAGAAATATCAACAACTACTTAACAACAAGAAACAAAATTACACTTAGGAATTAAAATTACAATACAAGACTTAAAAGATACAAGTTAAATAAAAACCCGCATCTTCATTGATTTTCCACTCAAGAGCTCTCACTACACTTTAATGGAGAATAGAGGAAGAGGAATAAGAAGATACAAACTAACCTACACTAAAATCTAACTAAAAAGAAGCATCCCTACTTGGGCACAAAACTGGGCTATTTATAGGAAGAGAGCTGAAATCCTAGGGCCAAATTCTGAGCCCATATGAAGTTACAAAACTACCCCCAAAATATATTCAGACGCCGAGTCAACTCGGCCGCGGAACCGCCGCATAATGGCCATATTGGCCGCGGTTCCGCGGCGCTTTAGGGGATTCATAAGGTGATTTTTCTAGGGCTTCTCCACGTTGCTTTCTCCTGTTGTTCTACATATCCCAAATTGCAAAAAACTTTCAAAGTTTCTTCAGATTTGCAACAGTCCAAAATGGTTTCACTTTTAATTCATTTGACCTTTATCTCCCTCGAGCTCCGCACACCCATTGCATCTTATGATGCCCCTCTCGTGCTCTGTGCTTGTCCGAGGCACGAATGACCACTGTTATTTGTCTTGTCTCTTGAACTGGTAAGCGGCACTGGACGGATACGGATTATCGGAACCCGACTTTTATCTGTTTGTGGCAGATGTTCTGGATTTTGGCGTAACTTTGGAGATTTTGTATGATTTGAGTCATGTTAGACTAGGAACCTGTAACCTGTAAATATGTAGCAAACACGGATCAAAAGCACCTGCCTATAAACAAACGAGCAGAAGAATGGGTGGTATTAAATGCAATATTCTGGTATGAACAAATGCCCCCAAACTTAACTTTTGCACGTCCCGAGAAAAACCAATTATTCACAAAAATTCCTAACCTCACTTTCGCAGGGAACGCGATTGCACCGAGCTCGTGCAACAAGCCGTTAAACCTCTAGGTGTCCCTAGTAGGAGGAGTGTTGTCTCCTGAGGGTTTTCAGCGGATACTACCTACAAAATCTTGTCAAACTAGTTTCATAAGTTAACGTTAATTCTACTCTTATAGTTTAGCATCTAAGTTAGAATCTCTATCATCCTAAATTAGAAATATCCAACCCTTATGTTTCACACCTCCAATTTATTCAACCCCAGATCCTATACATTTTACAATTTTAGAAAGATCTCGGTTTCTCTTGAGTTTTCCTTCTAAAGCGCAGTCTCCAATCCGGAATTTTTATCAACTTTACAGAAAACATAAGTCTTATTCTTTATCCCTATCTTTCCTCCAAACATTGATCGTATACCCTTATGTGTGTGTAAAATTTCACCCTTACACTCAAGAATTCAATTCAAGCTATAGTACTCTTTCCTTAATACCTAATACTACTTCTTTTCGTTAATGATGGACGGATTTGCTCACACACCTTTTATGCGACTATTAATGCTTCTTGAGGCACTAATCAGCCGATTACTGAATGTGTGAGCTTAAAGCGAAAATAGCAGTTTCAAGGTCCTGACTTTATTTATTTATTTTTCTTTTTTTTCAAGACCGGATATATTTTTTTCAATGATGCTCTTTTAGTGGTTAGCTTTAAATACCATTTTTTTCTTCTTCATACTAGGCTTTCAGGCAAGAGTATTTCTCGGTATTCTCTACTATCCCAAGTTTCAAGGTGCGTGTATGAGCAATTTGTAGGGTGTATACTTTAAAAATTTGGACTCAAGAGCAGGAACTATTTTTCAGACTTATCTTTCAATAAAGCTTTCAATTCTTTCCCTTCATCTCGACTTAACTCAAGAACTGAACTCAAGATTACCTACTTCTAAAAAAAAAACTGTAAGGACGTATAATTAACAAGGTTAAACAGAACGAGGGTTATTTTTAGGGTTTTCAATTCTTAAGCCTAGAATTTAGTTATTTCTAACGTATCAACTAAACTTTCGGAATAAAAATCTAAGTTACCCTTTTAGCTAACTTGACGACAAAGTTTTTATATTTTTGTAATTTTTTTTTAATTTTTATGGTTTTTTTAAAATATGTATGCAAATGCAAAATATACATATGAATGCGAAGGTAGAAAGCTTACCGAGCACACCCCCAAACTTAAACTTGACAGTGCCCTCACTGTCAGGCTATACCAAGAGGGTCAAAATTGTCGGCGCTCCCCTGTTTTTTTAATTTTTATACAAAACAAAATGCAAACCAAAAATATATATACACAAAAAGGTCCCCCCAAACTTAAGTGAAACAGTGTTTCCACTGTTTAAGCGTTAAAGTTCAGGATTAGGGGGGAGAGAACAGTATGAATCTATACAAGGCCTTACACAGGCCAAAATTTAGCACCAACCATTCAAAAATTTTATCGTTATAATGTGCAGGTTGGTGAAAGAATACAGTGAGGAAAGAAATGGAGAATACGCGAGGCCGTATGGGGATGGAAGTGGGATACAGTCTCGGGGGAGGAGAAGAATGGAGGAAGGGAAAAAGAAATGGAATACGAACTTGAGGATGGAAATGGAGTGAATAAATTAGTACAATGACCGATGTGTAAAAAGAGATTGTACTAATCTATCAACCCGTTGATAAATGGGGTCAAACCTTTTCAAGATTCGTAAGAAAACATGGGTAGACCGAACTTGGTAAACCAGACATAGGAAATGAATGTGTTACGGTGGCTTGCGAAGTTGGAACGATGGAAAGGATGGAGGGAAGAGATTGAGGAATAATAAGGGTTAAACGATCAGGAGGGTGTACACAGTCGGTGGAAGGGACATGATGAATTGGAAAATCCGACTCATCAAGTAGAACTGTTTCATCCTCAATACTATCCTCAAAATTCTCCTCAAAATTTAGCTCATCCATGTATTTATCATCAATTTCCAGACGCATATGAAGTTCGGGAAAAACAATTAATGGTTCAGGATGATGCCCACACGGAAGTGAAAGGACCTGATGAATTGGTGAGAAAAACTCATCCAAAACTGTGGGTTCATCATCAAAAATATCCCAGCGTCAATATCCTCAATCAAGTGAAAATCACATTTCTTAGACACCTCATCAAAAGCATGGATTTCAATTATTTCTGGTTCTAGAGTGGAGGTGTAGAGATCAACAGGATTGGGTGCGGTTTCACTCGAAAGGGACCCTTCACAATCGGGCAAATCAAACACTACAAAGTCGCACAACTCATCAAATGGTCTATCGTCAATTGGTGAATCATTTTGGACACTCGATTGATATTCAAAACCGGAGTTGTGGAATTCAATTTGCAATGGGTATGTTTGATTTGGAAGGGTGTACTGCTCACTCTCACTGTTCAAGTTCTCAAACTGTCCTATTGCCTCATCATACATTGGAAAATTAGGAGCTAGTTGGAAACTAGCTACCGGTTCGTTAAGTTGTATGAGGGCGGCCATGGACGCATTCACTTCCTCCATTTGGCATAACGCTACCCGAAAATCTTCTAATGCCTGTTCCAGACTAGACATAGGTTGTGAAAGGATTTCAGTAAAAGATTCAAAGTTATCTGGATATAGGAAACTCCCAAATGGCTGTGTAGAAGCAATGTCTAGGGAATGTGCAAAAGTTGGGTAGGAATGATAGGAATCGAATGGTTGGACAGAATGATGATCAATGTTATGATAAGAAGGTGGTTGAAACTGTTGATCAAAAGAATTCGAAGTGGTGAAAGGAGTGAAAGATCGGCTACGAGATTGTTCAATATGTTCAGCAATGGACATGGGTGTCGGAGTCGTAACATGACTCTCAGATGGGGTATCAACATGAGAAGGGGTGAAAGTTTGAAATGGTTGATACAAAGTGGGTTGCGATGTCCAATTGCTAGCCCTAGACGCGTCTATCCGATCTCTCAAAGAAATTGCGGGCATGGATGGATCATCCGAAGTTCGGCCAAAGCAAGAACCGTATGAAGAAATGTCTGGTTGTGGGTACCAAATTTCGGCAAGAGTTGGTCGTTTTGGGGTACCCACGTTATGAAAAGCGGGGAGGGTGGAAGTGGATAATTTTTATAAATTTTCTTTTTGAATTTTTTTGAATTATTTATTTAAGTAGTTTTCAAAATTGTTTGTTGGTTTTTGAAAGAATACAGAATTATCGGATGAAACTTTACATAAGAACAATCACAATCACAATATGCACAAATAACACCTAGAGCTAGGGTCTTTAAAGTCCAACTAGACCGCTCCTAGACTTCCAAGCGACAAGTTGCAAGATAACCCTCGAATCGCCTATTTACTGCCAATTGTGGCCAGGTAAGCACAAGTGAGGTAAGGAGGGTTCCGCCCACGAATCACCGTGAGACGGGTATTTTAAAATTACGTCCTCACTTGTCTAGCCTAGGCACCACAAAGTCAAGTTTAGATAAACGACCGATTCCCCGCAACCCTCACTTGTCCTAAATGAGCGCGACAAATTCTTATAGGTTTGGTCTAGATATTTTTTTATTAGCTCAAGGTAATGCATATGCATTTAGTGATTTGTAGGGTCTTAGGAAGGGTGATGAAATCCTCACCCAATCTTAATTGGTGTTCAAGCCCCATAATGTCCGTATTATTATATGCAAAGCGTATAAACAAACAAAATCTAAAACAACAAAAAAAAATTATTTCGCGGCGGCGCAATTTGTGCAAAGAAACTTGCAGAAAATACAATTCAGTAGAGTTCACAGAAGGGTTAAAAGGAAATAGAAGGGGTAGAAAAAAAACTGGGGCTCAGAAGCCTCAATATAACCGCGGAACTGCCGTGAATCTTATGCTTTGACCGCGGTTCCGCGGTCAAACATTGGACTTAGGACTTCATATTTGGTTCCTGCACTCCCCTTGTTCTCTACTACAAAAAAACACTCTGTTTTCTTAAATGATTACTGCACTTGCTCCAGATAGCCTGCACACAAAAAATATCAAAAATAACAAAAGGGTTTTTGTTATATTTATTTATTTTATTATATATATACAAAAATAAAATATTAACCCGAATAACAAGAAAGAAAATACGTTACCGTCTCCCCGGCAACGGCGCCATTTGATTGAAAGAATTTTACTTACCGCAATCAAGACGGTGTCGCTTTGCAGCTAGCCGGCTGAGCACGGGTCGATCCGCATGGAGATGGTAGTATGTCCGTTCGTGTTTTAAACGAGTCAATAAAGAATGTATATGTATATGTTTAAGTCTAGCCTAAGTGTTCTATTTATATTCAAGTAAGCTTGTTAGGGTTAAGGTTGGTTAGTAGAGTTAGGATTAGTCTTGTACTTTTCTTTTGCCAATCTTAAAATGAAGTTGGGATAATAGAAAGTAGCGGGGATTAGGAGGACATAGGAATGGGATTTGCGAGAATAAGAAAGTTTTCCAACGCTAAACCCATTCCTAGTGCCCCTTGTCCTTTTGCTACGTACGCTTATTTCCAACTCTAGGCCAAACACCCGCAACCATGTATCTAATTAAGTCACAACTACATGTCACGTTGTAGTGCGCTTAAAGTACTTCTCGACTTAGGTCGCGGCTATATGTCACGTATAGCGCGCCTAAGTGAGGGGGTTGCGTTTGTTTGGTCTAGGTTCGCTTTAGGATGTTTGGCGAAGAGAAGCACAAGGGATTTTTCCGTCCCTCATACTAACCTTCCTTAGCCCCTAACAAGTATGGAAATTATTCACACATGAAAATGAAAAGAAAACAAACCAAGAAAGAAGCAAAGAAAGAAAGGAAAAATACGGTTTACAAGCTAACTACTTGGGTCCTCACGTAAGCAAGGAACTCCGTCGAGTATCATGGCTTGAAAATAATACGGATAAGAAGGGAAGGAAAATAAAACAAGCAAAGAAATATCAACAACTACTTAACAACAAGAAACAAAATTATACTTAGGAATTAAAATTACAATACAAGAATTAAAAGATACAAGTTAAAAAAACCTTCATCTTCATTGATTTTCTACTCAAGAGCTCTCACTACACTTTAATGGAGAATAGATGAAGAGGAAGAAGAAGCTACAAAGTAACCTACACTAAAATCTAACTAAAAAGAAGCATCCCTACTTGGGCACAAAACTAGGCTATTTATAGGCAGAGAGCTGAAACCCTAGGGCCAAATTCTGAGCCCATATGAAGTTACAAAACTACCACCAAAATATATTCAGACGCCGAATCAACTCGGCCGCGGAACCGCCGCATAATAGCCATATTGGCCGTGGTTCCACGACGCTTTAGGGGATTCATGAGGTTATTTTTCTAGGGCTTCTCCACGTTGCTTTCTTCATTTGTTCTACATGTCCCAAATTGCAAAATACTTCCAAAGTTTCTTCAGATTTGCAACAGTCCAAAATGGCTTCACTTTTAATTCATTTGACCTTTATCTCCCTCGAGCTTCGCGCACCCATTGAATCTTGTGTTGCCCCTTTCGTGCTTTGTGCTTGTCCGAGACACGAATGACCACTGTTATTTGTCTTGTCTCTTGAACTGGTAAGCGGCACTGGACGGATACGGATGACCGAAACTCGGCTTTTATCTGTTTGTGGCAGATGTTTTGGATTTTGGCGTAACTTTGGAGATTTTGTATAATTTGCGTTATTTTAGACTAGGAACCTGTAACCTGTAAATATGTCGCAAACACGGATCAAAAGCAACAACCTATAAAAAAACAAGCAGAAGAATGGGCGGTATTAAATGCAATATTCTGGTATGAACAGTAGACTAGAGTATACGCTTCTCGACCCATATGATGGGCGATGGATGATCTCACATCCATTGGTATTTGACATCAGAGAAGGTATATGGGTGCTCAGTGTAGACTGGGTACACTGGACGGACTCGCCGAGAACTCCTAGATGGTATTATACCTATCGTCAGATAGTAGTTCTCTGGTGACACTAGTACAGGTTAGTCTGTCTACCCGGGATCGTCATAGAGTCTTGTGTGATTCCCACTGTGCTTTTATTTCCACCATACCACGTTCAAGAGATTGTGCAAAACGGTGGTTTTTGGGTACAGTCCCGAGTCACATGGAGGCAATGAGCGATAGGAGGGGATTCGTCTCTCCCGGTATTGGGTGTTGATGTTGCGCTATGCTCGATTGGCCATAACAGGAAATCCCTGGCCAGACTTGCTGAGATCTACTGGTAAGTGTTACCAGTAGTTTCTCGAACCGTTATGGACCTTGCATCGGCATGACTTATTGTTAGTGTATATGCCCTAGGGGCCATTATTGTATCATACTAGATTGTATATTACTTAATGGAAGCTTGGGATATTCATATTTATATAACAGTCTTGCTAAACATGGTAGTATGCTACTTGGTTGTGTCTACTTTAATATATGCATATGTTTCTTGTAACGTATCACTTATACATATTAGTAGAGCCCATAGGATCTTTGCTTGATTACCAGCATTGTGATGGCAGTCACACTAGTGAGGGCTGGGTAGTCTATAAGCAACATCCTATACAGGTTCCTGGTCGTTGGATTATCGAGACAGGGCATCGATATTCCGGAGTAGACTAGTGTGTACGCTTCTCATCCCAGTTGGGGAGATGGTCTGTCCCACAGCCATCTGTTCGTCGTACTGGAGATAGTATACAGGTGCTCGTTGGGTTACGGGTACACCGGACATGACTCGCAGGGGAACTGTTGGTTGGTTTTATACCCGTCGTCAGTTAACAGTTCCCAGGTGACATGAGTACAGCATAGTCCGCAGACTTGACACTGGTACTTCGCCTCGAGTGTGTCTCACTGTTCTTAGATTGCTACCCTACCACGGCTCAAAGGAGTCATGCAAACAGGTAGTAGTTGGGTGCAGTCCCGAGCACTTGGAGGCAGTGGCGGTTAGATAGGATTCGTCTCTCCCGGTATTGGGAGTTAATATTGCGCTGTGTCAGAGAGCCATTACGCAAAGTCCCTGGCCAGGGCAAGCGAGATTTACTGGTAGGTTCCAGTAGTTTCTCAGGGTGTAATGGGCTACGCTCTGACACGACTTATACCGCTATTAGGGGACTGATGCTTGCCGCCCCCTAAGCTCGATATGCGATAGTCTTAGACGAAAAGACCGGACTGTACAGAGATTGTCACATCAGGCTCAGTAGGAGTTCGGATGGGTTTCCTCATCAGCCTTCTTATCGACATCTACCTGGGGACCGTTACGTACAGCTAGTGCCGCTTGCGGTCTGTGGTTAAACCCACTGCCAGCGTAGTGTCGAGTCTTTAGAGTCCCATACAGAGAGTTTCCCTGCTCCAGGCGAAACGATATAGAGGTCGTATAGTTTTACGACATGGGTTCAGACGCATACGTGTTTAAACGCACGTACGACGTTCGGACAGTTTTTACTAGTCGGCTTTGGTTTAAGCCAGATTCTAGTATCAGGTTATTGGATTTATACAGTCTAAAGTTTTTCCATGTTTTCACGGATTGGAGGGGCGTTGTCATAATTTTCCGGGAAGCTTCTAGAAGTATGGTGACTTGGGGGTTAAGGTGGCATAAGCATTTATTACTTAATGACTCATTTGTGTGATTCATCCTTAGAGTTAATGCTTCATTTATTGAGCTTATGACTCATGTGATGAATCACACAAGGTGAATGCATCAACCATGATGATTAATCATTTATATTATTTATTTGATAAATTGTTATGGTTGTTATATTCTAATGAGTTCATTTTTCAATATAATTCTAATGCTCACCTTCTCTCTCCTCAAGCTCTCTCATTCTTGAAACCCTAACCCTAACCTCTCATGTATTGAGATCAAGGGTTAGCTAGACTAATACATCCATAACCTCACTCTATATCCCCTAGGTAGCTTAGATTAGCACTTTGAGCAACCTAGTTATCTCAAGTTAGAGATCAAGCTTGGAGTAGGAGCTCTCAGGTGGATCGTCTTTGACTCGAGGAGGCCGTTGAGGTGCCGATGTTCCAAGGAGCTTACGAGGAGTGGAGGACAGCGATGAAGACCCAAAGGACATGTAACGTGAGGTATAACTTAGAATCCAAGTAGTTAAACCTTTCGTAATATGCTAGTAACGGTTTAGATACGATTCATGCGCTCAAGTCCGTGTTATGAAGCTTTGATAATCGTTTTTCATATATTCCGCCTCCCCGCAAGTTCGTGGGGTGCATGACATGGACTTACAGTTGTATCAGAACCAACTAAACCATTACTAGCTTGTTAGCAACTAATTAGAACTTCAATCGTCGGAAAAACACGAAAACGGAACCCGTAACCCTAACAGTTTCTGTTAATTTTAAAAGTGTCAAAAAAAATATTTGATATGCCTTAAAATTCACAGCAAGGAAGTATAAGAATTCTGGGAAAATACGATGTTCTAACTCGGTTTGATGGCCGCGGATCCGCGGCAAGAGTGTGCTTTTGGCCGCGGATCCGCGGCGGAGTCAACACCGAGTTGACTCGGATTTGCTCTGTAATTCATATATTGTGTTTTTTTGTTTTTCCAGAATATTCTGTTTCTGCCCAAGTTACTTCTGTGCTGGTTTGCTTTTGGGGTAGACACGGAAAAAGGTTGTCGATTGATGTTCTAAGTTATTTGCTAATTGGGTTTTTATCTGTAATGTTTAATGTGTTCGTAAACCTCCCCTAACTACTAGTATGTCGGTTGGCAGGGGGTTGCACATTTCTGTAATGATTCTACTGTTTGTGTATATGAACTGTATTGGACTGTTGTGATGATTAGCCGGGGTTTGAGATGGGTTATTATATTCATTCATTCGATGTAATTGTAATATGTTGTAATATTATTTTGCGGGGCACATCCAGGTTGCGGTTGTAGCCACCGTTGTATTATTTCTTTTTTACTGCTTTTGCTCCTAGGATAGACCCAAGGTGGGGTACACAAACTACCGGGTACGTCGAAGTGTTTTGTGGCCTACTCACGTTGTTGAGGGAGACCGCTTCACTTCGGGTACTTGGCGGGTAGTTTGCCGTACCCGTAGGGGTCTAGGGTGGGGTAATGGCTATTCATCACAACTGTGTAATCCGTCTTTTGTTGCAGGCTCAAAGCAAACGCGGATTGCTAGTATATCCAATAAAGTTCATGAGTGATCTGGAATGCTTATTATTGCGTCTGACGAATGTACAATATTTATATATATTAGCTATTAGACGCCACTTATGTTTTACACCCGCGCTAGCCCAGCCCCCACTCTGTCGTTAGTTAAGTAACCTAACGAGTGTTGACGGGACCCAGTGGCGAATGCGGATGGCATAAGAGGACGTGGTATTTTCGTTGTTTTCTGCAATGATAGGATAAATGATGGGACACATTATTATAATGCAAAGAAAATAAACCAAAAATGAATCGTTGGAACAAATTTAAAAACCACTCAGTTGTTTTAAAAGATCGGAATTTTTAATTGCGGAGTTTAACCACTCCTTTTAAAAAGTATCAGGTTCCTTCGATTATGTCAAGTTCACTACGTTCACGGTTTTGCCAAAACCAGTCATAGCCCTCCGTCATTTCATATGTATAGTCAATAGTATTCAAGCTGTGTTTGTTTGGCCAAAGTCAAGGCACAGTGTTTGGTAGCTATTGGATATTCATATGTAGCATAGATAGATGCGTTGGTTTGGGACAATCGTACTTCCTTGTTGGCCAAAGTCAAGGGTATGTACGGGTGGGTTCAAATTAACCTGGATAATGACGGGTAGAACTTGACATGTGACTTATGATTTGTTTGGCCAAAGTCAAGGTCATAAGAGCATGGGGCAAAAATCCACATCGGGAGTTTCTAAAGAAACTGAAATTTGCTAGTATTGCATACCATTTGGAGTTTGATGAATGTTGGTAGGATTCCTTCAACATTATCATACGATGATATTTGGATCCCGATCCTACTGTGAGTACATGCTACTTATCAGGAGATTCGTCACTTAACGATCAAGGCTATAAACCAAGTAGGTGCCTAGAAAGGTGTCAGCGGGGCTACGCCCCCAGAGAAAAGAGGTTATTTAATTAAGGAACTTCGCGAAAGCGTTGGAAAACCTCCCTCGAAGTATCTACATTGGCCTGGCTGAACGGTTAAGCAAGTATTGTACGGTGAGAATAGTCCTGGCTAATTCTTCTTTTATGGTTTGAGGAAGGATTCGAGAAACAGTGGGAGCCATCCAGTTTAGATAAACTAAAAACCAATCTAAACTTGCAAGAGCATCATGCTAATGTGTTTTCTTCTCTTTCTCTCATTGCAGCGACCTTGTGACCACACATAGGTTACATCTAGATAACAATTTGACTGAATCTGACTTATATGACTGGCAAAGGTCTGTCCAGATGTCCATTGCCTATGACAAGCTGGACCACCATGTTACTACTCAAGATCCCTCCGTCCCAGGTCCAGTTTCCACTGTCGCGGATTTGAATATCCGTAAGACAAGGGAAAAGGATAAAGCGAAAGCCAAGTGCCTCATATTGGCTTCAGTTGATGGTATATACCAGAAGCAGCACGAGAAGATGGAATTAGTTTCCATCTTTTCCCATAACAAAAATTTATATGGAGAGCAATCTCATATCACAAGATATGAAACCTCGAACGAATTAATTCAAGCGAGGTTGGCTTTCAGGTCATCTGTAGGGGACAACGTCCTTACAATGACTAGCTATATTGATGAGCTCAAGGACCTGGAGACCACGTTGGAGAACAGGTCAGATACTGACTTGATTCTACAGTCTCTGCCTTCTACCCTGAAGGAAACCAGGGAAGTAGAAGGAAAGAAAAGGGCAAAAGTTTCAGGACTGGAAATAGTAAAAGAGGGACGTTCCTATTGTTATGGGATTGGGCATTTTCAGAAGGATTGCAGGGCTTTAAAAGCCAGTTGCCAGGATACGAAGCATGTTGTGTCTTCGACCTCAAGTGTGTTTGTAATTGAGAACTGTTTGTCAATTAACTCTACTTCCTGGGTACTAGATACCGGAGCAGGATCTCATATCTGTAATTCATTACATTCTTTGAGAAACCGTAGAGTTATAAAGGTAGGTGATTGGTCTCACACAGTTGCAAACGGAATGACTGTGAACGCTGAATCCGTAGGAGAATATCGCCTAGGTTTGACAAGTGGGCATATATTGATTCTACGTAACTGTTTGTATGTACCTAGTATGACTTGTAATATCATATCAGTGTCCTCAATTTCGAGAGAGGGATATGATTTTACATTCGTAAGCGATGTATATAACATCCACCTAAATCAAGTTCTGATTGGGTCCGGTACATTAGATAACGGTATATACGTATTAAGTCAAGCTTAGGTTTTCAATATCCAGAACACACTTAAAAGAAAGTCTCCAGAAATAAATCAGGCTTTCTTATGGCATTGTAGACTAGGTCACATCAATGAAATACGATTAACTAAGTTACATAGAAAAGGATATTTGAATCCATTCGAATATCAATCTTATGCTACTTGTGAATCTTGTCTCATAGGAAAGATGACAAAGACTCCGTTTACAGGACATGGAGTAAGAGCGAGCGAGCTCTTGGGACTCGTACACAGTGACGTGTGCGGTCCAATATCTACACATGCACGAGGTGGTTATTCCTACTTCATTACTTTTACGGATGATTTATCTAGGTATGGATATGTCTTCTTAATGAAGCATAAATCCGAGGCCTTTGAGAAATTCTAAGAATACAAGAATGAAGTGGAAAACCAAACAGGCAAAAGTATCAAGACACTGAGATCTGATCGAGGTGGTGAATACTTAAGTGCCGAGTTCCTAGGTTACTTAAAAGAGAATGGAATTCTCTTTCAGCTTACTCCTCCATACACACCACAACACAACGGTGTATCAGAAAGAAGGAATCGAACCCTATTGGATATGGTTCGTTCCATGATAAGTAAGGCTGAGTTACCACGATCATTCTGGGGATATGCACCAAAATCAGCTGCATACCTTTTGAACCGAGTTCCAACTAAAACTGTGCCTACTTCACCATATCAGATGTGGTGTGGGAAGAAACCCTATCTTCAGCACATTAAGATATGGTGATGTCCAGCTTTTGTAAAGAAGCAGCATGCGGACAAGCTCGAGGCACGATCAGTACAGTGTAAGTTTGTGGGATATCCAAAGAACTCCAAGGGATATTATTTCTATTACGCAGAAAAACAAAAGGTTTTTGTTTCTCATAATGCTCGCTGCTTCGAAACTGAGTTTTTAGAAAATCAGATAAGTGGGAGCGCAATAGAACTGGAAGAAATTCCAGAACCACAAGCTATTACTGAAACCTTGGTAGAACAAGAAGGTTCAGGAGAACCGGACATCCCAGCGCCTATCCGGAGAAGTAGTAGGCAGTCTCATCCGCCCGAGTGATACTACGGTTTTCTCATAGACGTGGATAGAGAGGATTGCGTCATTGATGATGATGACCCTACTAGCTTCCAGTAAGCCATTCAGAGCGGTGACTCGGTAAAATGGCTGGATGCAATGCGGACCGAAATGGAGTCCATGTACACTAACAAAGTATGGACTTTGGACATTGCTCCAGATGGGGTAAAACCCGTAGGATGCAAATGGATCTTCAAAAAGAAGATTGGTGTAGATAGACAGGTTGAAACTTATAAGGCTAGACTTGTTGCAAAGGGTTTCTGTCAAAGACCTGGTTTGGACTATGACGAAACCTTTTCTCCAGTGGCTATGCTCAAGTCCATTCGGGTCCTTCTTGCTATTGCTGCCTTCCACGATTATGAGATCTGGCAGATGGACGTAAAGACGGCCTTTCTAAATGGTAATTTGGAAGTGTGCGTCTATATGGATCAGCCAGAGGGATTCATTCAGAGTGGGAGCAGCGGTAAAGTATGCAAGTTGCTTAAGTCCATTTATGGACTAAAGCAGGCATCGCGGAGTTGGAACATCTGTTTTGATGATACTGTCAAAGAATTCGACTTTATCAAAAATCCAGATGAACCATACATATACAGTAAGATTGTAGGGAGAGCTGTAGTATTCCTCGTCTTGTACGTGGATGACATTCTCCTAATAGGAAATGATATTCCTATGTTACAGTCAGTCAAAAGATTCTTATCATAGAAATTCTCCATGAAAGACCTGGGTGATGCCACCTACATTCTGGTGATCCGGATCTATCGAGATAGATCAAAGAGGATGTTTGGACTTTCACAGTCCAGGTACATAGACACTATATTGAAGAGATTTAGTATGGATGATTCTAAGCGCGGTAGCCTACCGGCCTGTCACGGAATCACCCTCTCCAAAGAGATGTCTCCCAAGACTGATTTGGAAAGGGATCGCATGTCGATTATACCCTACGCTTCTGCAGTAGGCTCTATAATGTATGCGATGTTATGTACCAGACCAGATGTAGCATACGTATTGAGCATAGTAAGCCGGTATCAAGCAAACCCAGAAGAGAAGCACTGGATAGCAGTAAAGAACATTCTCAAGTACCTGAGGAGGACTAATGAGATGTTCTTGGTGTATTGCGGAAAAGACCTCCAGATGGAGGCCTTTGCCGACTCCGGCTTCCAGAGTGACAAGGATGACTCCAAATCCATGTAGGGTTATGTCTTTACCCTCAATAAAGGGGCATTCTGTTGGAAGAGTTCCAAACAGGAGACCGTTGCTGACTCAACAATGGAAGCGGAGTACATAGCTGCTTGCGATGCCGCAAAAGAAGCTGTCTGGATGAAGAAGTTCCTCACAGAACTTCAGGAGGTTCTTACCAGTGTTGATCCAATACCTCTGTATTGTGACAACAACGATGCTATAGCTTTAGCGAAGGAACCAAGGTCCCATCAGAAGTCCAGACACATCTTAAGGCGGTATCACCTGATCAGGGAGATCGTAGATCGCCGGGAGATCGAGATAAAAAGAGTAAAGACGGAGAATAACATTGCTAATCCATTCATAAAGGCCATTCCTCAGACGCAGTTCGAGAGGCTATTCGAGATCATAGGTCTGCGATATGCCAGCTCATGGCCCTAGTCCAAATGGGAGATTGTTAGTGTATATGCCCTAGGGGCCATTATTGTATCATACTAGATTGTATATTACTTAATGGAAGCTTGGGATATTCATATTTATATAACAGTCTTGCTAAACATGGTAGTATGCTACTTGGTTGTGTCTACTTTAATATATGCATATGTTTCTTGTAACGTATCACTTATAAATATTAGTAGAGCCCATAGGATCTTTGCTTGATTACCAGCGTTGTGATGGCAGTTGTAGGACTACGGTAGCGCCCCGACCGTCTATCTGAGGCCAAAATGCGGAAACGAAATTTTTTTCTTGACTTTAAACCGGCGCTACCGCGGACTATGAACCAGGATCGTAACCATTAACCTATAACTAGCTAACATGAGAATGGGTAGGAAGCTATACCGAGCAATCTGTGTCCTTTGGTCTTCGGCCTCCACTCCGATCTCCTCGCGGAATCTCCGGTCTTCATCTCCTCGTCGGAAAGGGCACCACATCGAGAAGTCTTTTTACGGGCTCCCGCTTCATCCGAAGCAACTCGGGTACGAAGTGTGCTAGCCGACGCGTCCAAGGTGTTGTAGAGAATGTTTGTGATCACTTTGTCTCTTACATCCATGGCTTTGGATAGAGGTTGAAGTGTTGCCATTGATGGAAGAAAAAAGGTAGAGGAAGAAGAAGAAGAACAAGAGCTTTTCTTTTTCTTTTCTTTTCTCTTGTTGTAATGAGAGTGAGAGAGTGAGATTATGAAAATACAAGACCAATAAATCACAACCATGGCAGCCCCTCTCTCTCTCCATCTCATTTCAACAATTCATTAATGTGACACATTTTCTAAAAAAGAGACCATGACACAAGATACAAGTCCATGTCACATTAATGCATTGTCATGATGATTTCTAGCTCATTATTTCCTTAAGCAAACATTAATCCAAATGTTTGCCATAACAAAGAAAATCCGGCAACATCTAAAGTAAACTCGTGACGGATCACAAGGATACCCCTCACCTGTATATACATACCTGCACCCGCATTCCGACTGAATGCGAATGCGATGAGACTAAAGTAATCGAACAAATCTAATACTAGGATCCGGCTTAAACCAAAGCCCACTAGTATGATCCGTCCGATCAAGATCCGTGCAATACAGTACGTATAAGATCGAACCCTGCCATATAACATACGGCCTCTACAACGTTTCGCCCGAAACTTGAGAAACTGTCTGTGGGGGACTCTAAAGACTCGTCAATACTTTGGCTATGGATTTAACCACTAGCACGTCAGAGGTATTAGCCATACGTAACGGGCTACCAGGTATTGACCAAAAGGGACGTCGATGAGCGAACTCATCCCGACACCCTACTGAGCCTGTTAGTGACAATATCCGTACAGTCCGGTCCGTTCGTCTATGAGTATCGCATGGCGGGCCTAGGGGGTTGGTAAAAGTCAGACCCCCATAAGCGGTACAAGTCGTGTCGGAGTGTAGCCAAGAACACCCTGAGATACTACTGGAATACCTACCAGTAAATCTCCTGCCTCGGCCGAGGGCTTTGTGTAATGGCTCTCCTAGACACAGCGTGATCTCACCCCCAATACCGAGAGAGACGAAACCCTGCCGATCCGCTCACTGCCTCCATGTGGCTCGGGACTGTACCCAACTAAAACCTATTTGCACGACTCCTTTGAGCCGTGGTAGGGTAGTAATCAAAGCACAGTGGGAATTCACAAGAGAAAAATGACGATCTCAGGTCGATGAACTAACCTGTACACATGTCCCCAGGGAACTGCTATCTGACGTCTGGTATAATCCCAACTAGCATATTCCCGGCGAGTCTTGTCCGGTGTACTCATAACCCAATGAGCACCTGTATACATCTTATGTGAACCAACAGACACTAGTGGCTTGTGAGACCGGCCACCGCCCCTTGTCGGGGTCTCGACTGTATACACTAGTCTACTCTGGAGTATCGATGCCATGTCTCGTGGACCTTTCAAGGATGTGCTTATAGACCCCAGCTCCCACGTATATGATCGCCATCATACTGCTGGCCGTCAAGCAAGAATCCTAAGGGCTCTATCAACGTGCAATAGTGACCTGTAAGGTCTCCTAAAGCAGTACACGATGATAAAGATAAACCAGATAGCATACTATCATCTTGAGTAAGACTGTCCTACCGGCATAGGTCCTCCCTCAATCATTGCAATCACGTGCCTGTGATCCAATAATTGACTCTGAGGGCACTATATCCAACAATCTCCCACTTGCACTCAAGGCTAATTATTGCGATGTCGCATACTCACAGCCCGTGTGATACCGAACACCTATCTCCTCTACTAGTCAGTCTCACAAAGCTCGTTTGCGAAACTATTGCGTTCGAGGAATAGCCTCATTGAGTGGATCCGCTCTGATGTTTCTTTCTATGTCTCTCTTTAACTCAAGTTCGCGCAGAAAACCATCTCCCGAAATGAGCAATACCTGTCTTAGAATATGTTTGGATATCTGATGGGATCTAGTTCATAAATGAACTCCAAATCCAAACTTCTTAGACTGTATCGTCATCTGAACTTAATCAGTATCCTGCGCCATGCCTCCCTCAGTATCCGCTTGGACCACCTGTCCAAAATACTGCACCTCGTTAGAGGGAAAACTATAACTCTGACAGTCACTCTGTCATCCAGGTCACCTTGGAAGCCTGGAATGATAACCGTCTCCTGAATGAGGCTGATGTTATCATATCCCTAGAACATCCACTTATGTTCTAAAACTGCTTCCGAATGTTTCTCCGGGATTGGATTAATATCAACTTATTGCATCTCGAGTAAGAACAACATCTGGTGTGGTACTTGACATCTCATGATTGACTCAATTGCCTAAGCAAGTGATCTGCCAATCATGCACATCCCTCTCCACTTTAGTCTGTAAGACACCTTTAGAGAGGGTGACTCCATCACCTGCAGGTACACTACCGTGCCAGGAGTCGTCCATTCTAAAATACCATTAGAATGCTGTCTAAGTACCCAGATTGGGAAACTACCCAAATCTAAACCTAAAACCATAGATCTAGTAACCAGAATGTCTGATATAATGTCCATATCCTTTTAGGAGAAACCACTGTGTGACAACCAAAGTATAACCGATCGTAGTATAGGAATTTCACTTCCTACTCTGTTTATGTCATCCAAATACCAGGACATCACACCCTACTTCCTTCTTAACAGATCCATCCCCTATTCTGATGAAGTAAAACCTATGACTGTCATATCAGAAATAGATGATCTATCTCCGCTACATCTGCTTTAGTCTATAAATAGACATAAGCCACTTGTCCACCAATGCTTCCGCTGCTCCCACTGACTACGGCAACCCTCTGGCAGAGTCATATTTCACGTACACTTCTAAAACTAGTTTAGAACGACGCTATACTCATCCTCCTGCCGGGTCTCGCGGCCTGGAACAACAGCAATGGCAAGTCTGGGTAAACAAGAATCTCCCAGTCACCGTCTTTGAGCATACCGAAGTACCTCTCGAGTTCCTGAGGTTACCCACCATATCTGCGGAGTGGCCAATGGAATGTCAAACCAGATAGAATCTTTAGGTTCTTATCAAATTTTCAGTAATCGTTTGCGGTTCTGGAATCACTTCCAGTTCTACCATACTCCCACTACTGTTTTCTGAAAAAATCCATTTTTATTAAAACTGTGGCGAGTCTAGAACAATATCACTATTGATCTTCCAGATGGTAGAAAGTCAACCCTCGTCATAGCCTGGGTCAACCCAAAAACAACCATTACAGAAACGTGCCTCGAGTTATCCGGAGTCTTGTTTTAAGCATAAGCCGGAAAACTCCCCGTACCTTAACAATGTCAAGATATGAACTGTTCTATATCCAATACAGAAACAGAGGCACTGATTTAATTGAACCAGATTCAAATCATGCAGCTGTCTCCAGTGCATGTCAACTAAATGAAAGAAGGTCGATCAGCGTTACTCAACTTAGGAATGCTTCTAATTATGAGTAACCTGAAAGAGAAGCAAGTTCTCTTAATCATTACTATCAACTGAATACCATACACAAGTATCTATATCTTCAATCACCTTGAAGAATCCTGATACTTGCAATACCTGGTCCTCCACTTTATTCATATACCTATAACTTCTCAAAACTTCGACCTTGTGTTTCTACGAAACACATGTCTAAGAACTAGAGAAGTCATAAGTAAACAGAATATAGTACGAGTACCAACTGTTAGTGTATATGCCCTAGAGGCCATTACTGTATCATACTAGTTTGTATATTACTTAATGAAAGCTTGGGATATTCACCGTGTATAAACAATCTTGCTCAATATAGTAGTATGCTACTTGGTTTGTTTCTACTTCAATGTGTACATGTGTTTATTTTAGTATATCACCTATACACATTAGTGGAGCCCTTAGGATCTTTTCTTGATTACCAGCGTTGTGATGGCTGTCACACTAGTGGGGGCTGGGTAATCTATAAGCACATCCTTATACAGGTCCCTAGTCGCAGGACTATCGAGACAGGGCATCGATACTACGGAGTAGACTATGCGCTTCTAATCCCAGTGTGGGAGATGGTCTGTCCCACAGCCATCAGTACGTCGTACTGGAGATAGTATACGGGTGCTCGTTAGGTTACGAGTACACTGGACAGGTTTCGTCGGGAACTGACCGGTTGGTACTATACCTATCGTCAGTTATCTGTTCCCAGGTGACATGAGTACAGCTTAGTCCGTTGACTTGACACTGTCACTTTGCCTCGAGTGTGTTCCCACTGTACTTTGATTACTACCCTACCACGGCTCAAAGGAGTCGTGCAAACAGGTGGTAGTTGGGTGCAGTCCCGAAGCACTTGGAGGCAGTGACGGTTAGACAGGATTCATCTCTCCCGGTATTAGGGGTTGACATCGCGCTGTGTCTAGGAGAGCCATTACACGAGTAGTCCCTGGCCGGGGCAATCGAGATATACTGGTAGGCTTCCAGTGTTATCTTAGGGTGTTTTGGGCTTCACTCCGACACGACTTGTACCGCTATTAGGGGACTGACGTTTACCGCCCCCTAGGCCCGCCATACGATGTATCAGATGAATAGACCGGACTGTACGGAGATTGTCACATTCAGGCTCAGTAGGAGTTCAGATGGGTTTCACCTCGTCAGTCTTCTTGTCGGCTTCTACCTGGGGACCGTTACGCACAGCTAGTGCCGCTTGCGGTCTGTGGTTAAACCCACTGCCAGCGTAGTGTCAAGTCTTTAGATTCCCACACAGAAAGTTATTCGCCTTTAGGCAAAAGAGTAGAGGTCGCATGGTTTTGCGACAGGTCGCATGGTTTTGCGACAGGGTTCGATCACATCCGTGCACTTATGCACTTACAGTGTCCGGACAGTTAACACTAGCGGGCTTTGGTTTAAGCCAGATCTTAGTGTACGTTTTGGGATTGGATTTATCCAGTATGTATTCGTGTTCCTCGGAACGCGGATGCGGGTGTGTATGCACAGTTGACGGAGAGACAGAGGCGGAGGATTCTCATTAGGATTGTTGACTGTTGACTATTGACCTTTTTGCTCAACCCTAATGAGAATATGATATATGATTAACAATAATATTAATTAATTATTATGGTGACATGGTTATTGAGGGGTTGACTTTGTTGACTTGTTGACTTTGTTGACCGGTTGACTAGGTTTGACTAGTTGACCATCATGATGACAATGGCTATCATTTCATGGCAAAGACTTTTTACTTGCTTGTTTCTCTTGTGAGAAATGAGTGCATGAAATGATATGGCTATTGTAGCTTAAACCATTTACACAATACTTGATTACTATTTTTGTGATGATGGCTTTGGATTATGAGAGCCAAGAGAGAAAAGTCTTTCTGATTCTATCATTTTCATTCTCTCTCTTGAGTTCTTGAGCTCTCATCTTCTTCCTCTTGCTCTCCCTCTCTTAGTCTATGGTTCACTTGTCTCATGTGTTGAGAATCAAGAACCATAGAGAAAATCCCAACACACTCTTCTCTACTCACTCTAGTTCACAAGGTTTAGCAAACCAAGTGAACTAGTTTCTTCAAAGATCGAAGAAGAAGCCAAAGGTAGAAGCTTTCGAGGTGGATCTATCTTCGGCGCAAGGAGACGACGGAGTGAAGCCGATCCGGACAACCATCGAGGCTTGAAGACAAAGGAGATCAAGAAAGAAAGGTATAACCCCCTAACCGAGTAGTTAACAACTCCAAGTTAGGTTGTTAGTTAGATGTTTAACAAAGATCCGGTTTTGAGTCCATGTTACCACCTCTAGAAAATTGTTTTTCACCAAATTCCGCATGCCCGAAAGTACCGGGGGAGGTAGCATGCACTTACAGTGGCATCAGAGCCTAGTTAAACTCTATCTAACATGTTAGCAAAGTAACTAGAAGATCGATCAATGAAAAAGTCACAAAACGAACCCGAGTTGTCAAGTTTCTGCCGATTTTTATTCTGTTCAAAAGTTGATAATTTTCATCTTAAAAATCGGCTCAGGCTTTTGTTTGAATAACCACCAAATTTGGTCCCACGAACTGTTCAAAGAGCCGCGGAAACGTGGCGGGTGCATGCTCCCGCCACGGTTCCGCGGCCGAGTTGACTCGGCCGAGGTCCAACTTTGGTGCAGTGTATTTCTGGGGTTGTTTTGGGATTTTTGGAATATGTATTTTCTGCCCAGATTTTCCAGAACGAAAATTTTGTGTTTGGGGCCTATAAATCCGTATTTTTGATCGAACTTCTAAAAGACTTAAGCTGACCGGTTTTTCTGTGATGTGATATTTGTATTGAACGTCTGCTAATCGCTATATGTCGATTAGTGGGGGTTATACAAATCTGTGATCTGTAATGTTATTGGTTTCTGTATATGAATTCATTGGATTGTCGCGGGTGAATAGCCGGGGGTTGTGAGACGAGAGCTTTCTTTTCTTTCAATTCAAGTAAATTTGTAAATTGATGTAATAATTATTTGTGTGGCCGCACAACCGGGTCGGGATTGTAGCCGTCATTGTATAATTTCTTTTTACTGTTTTTGCTCCTAGGATAGACCCATGGAGGGGGTGCACAAACTACCGGGTATGCCGAAGTGCCGAGTGGCCTACTCACGGGGATGAGGGAGGTTGCTTCGCTTCGGGTACTTGGCGGGTAGTTTGCCGCACCCGTAGGGGTCTTGGGTAGGGTATTGGCTATTCACCGCGACCGTGTAATCTGCTTTTCGTTACAGGCTCGTACGAATTGCGGGTTCCTAGTATATCCAATGTGTTCATCTGTGATCTGAAATGTCTATCATTGCAATATATCTATGTATGATATTATTTAGGCGTTGCTTATGTTTTACAGCCGCGCTAGCCCAGCCCCCGCTCTGTCGTTAGTTAAGTAACCTAACGGGTAATGACGGGGCCCCGTGGCGAATGAGAATGGCATAAGCGTACGTCATATTTTGGTAGTTTTCTGCAATGGTAGGTTTAAATGATGGGACGCATTAAAAGAACTAATGCAAGAATATCACGCATTAAAAGAACTAATGCAAGAAAATAAACCATGTAAAAGTCATTGGAACACTTTCGAAAAACCACTCGGTTCTTTTCAAAACAAACTTTTAAAATGCGGAGTTTGAGCCACTCCTTTTAAAAGCTATCTCGTTCCATCGACTATATCAAGTTCACTACGTTCACGGTTTTGCCAAAACCATCCGTAGCCCTCCATCATTTCAGTTAAATATTTGGTAGTATTCAAGCTATGTATTTTGACCTCACGCCAAGGCATAGTGATTGGTAGCTGCCGGATATTTATCTGTTGCATAGATAGAATGCGTTGGTTTGAGACAGTCGTACTGCCATTTTGGCCTACGTCAAGGGTATGTACGGGTGGGTTCAAATTAACCTGGATAATGATGGGAAGAACTTGACATGTGACTTATGACATTTTGATCTCACGCCAAGGTCATAAGAGCATGGGGCAAAAATCCACATCGGGAGTTTCATAAGTACTGAAACTTGCTAGCGTTGCATACCATTTGGAGTGTGATGATTCTGGTAGGATTCCTTCAGTTTCGTCACACGATGATATTTGGATCCCGATCCTACTGTGAGTATATGCTACTCCTCGGGAAATTTCTCACTTAACGATCAATGCTATAAACCTAGTAGGTGTCTAGAAAGGTGTTAGCGGGGCTACGCCCCCAGGGAAAAGAGGTTCTTAAATTAAGGAACTTCGCGAAAGCGTTGGAAAACCTCCCTCGAAGTACCGACACCAGCCTGGCCGAACGGTTAAGCAAATATTGTATGGTGAGATTGATCCTGACTAATTCTTCCTTTTTGGTTTTAAGGAGGGATTCGAGAAACAGTGGGAGCCATCCTATTTAGACAAACTAAAAACCACTCTAAACTTGCAAGAGCATCATGCTGAGTGTTTCTTCTTCTCTCTCCTAATTGCAGCGACTAATCGACATGACTGGACTTAAGTTACTTCTAGATAAAAACATACTGACAGGGCCAAACTACAAAGATTGGCTCAGGAATGTCAAAATGGCAATCACTTACGACAAGCTGGGGTATCTTCTTACCACCAAAGCTCCCCCTGTCCCAAGTCCCACCTCCAGCGTCACGGATAAGGAAATCCGTAAGACTTGGGAGATTGATAGCGCGAAGGCCAAGTGCCTCGTACTTGCCTCTATGGACAACGAACATCAGAGGAGGCACGAGAATATGGACCTCAAGTCCATATTTCTCCATACAAAAGAACTGTATGGAGAGCAGTCTCGTATCGCAAGATACGAAGTGTCGAAGAAGTTATTTTCGGCAAGGTTGGCCATCGGATCATCGGTAGCGGAACACGTTCTTAAGATGATTGGCTTCATTGAGGAGCTCGCGGAACTTGGGACCACGTTGGAGAATGAGCTCTATACGGACTTGATTCTCCAGTCCCTTCCTTCCACTTACGCCCAGTTTATCCTGAACTTCAACTTACAAGAAAAAGAAGTTGAACTTTCAGAACTCCTCAACATGCTGAGGAGTGCAGAGGGCACCCTACAGAAAGGTAGGGAAACATCCACTTAGTTTGTAGGAGGATCTTCCTATTCTAGGTCCAAGGCGAAAGCCAAGGGAAAGAAGAAGAAAGCCCCGCCAAACCAAGGGGCGGTGTTGGTAAAGTGGATACGAAGGAAAAAGCAAAAGCAACAAAGAAAGCGGGGCAGCTTGTGGATAAAGAAGAATGCTTCTATTGTCATAAGAAAGGACACTGGAAGAATGATTGCAGGGCTTGGAAATCCATGACACAGGAATTGAAGCAGGTTGCGGCTTCAGCTTCAGGTGTGTATGTTATTGAAAACTGTCTTTCAATAAACTCTACTTCCTGGGTATTGGATACCGGATCAGGATCTCATATCTGTAATTCTTTGCAGGCGTTGAGAAATCGTAGGGTTTTAAAGGCAGGTGACATGACCCTCAGAGTTGCAAACGGAGCTAGCATGAATGCTAAGGCCGTGGGGGACTATCACCTGGGAATGTCAGATGGACATGTTTTAGTTTTGCGTAATTGTTTTTTTGTACCCAACGCAACTTGTAATATCATTTCTGTATCTTTAGTTTCTAAAGAAGGTTATGAATTTGCGTTTGTAAGTAATGTTGTAAACATTCACCTTAATCAAGTTCTGATTGGGTCAGGTACATTGAGCAATGGTATATACGTATTAAACCAACCACAGATTTTCAATGTCCAGAATACACACAAAAGAAAGTCTCCGGAAATTAATCAGACTTTCTTATGGCATTGTAGACTGGGTCACATCAATGAGAGAAGGTTGACGAAGTTATATACAGAAGGATATTTGAATCCGTTCGAATATCAATCGTATGCCACTTGTCAATCCTGTCTCAAAGGAAAGATGACAAACTCCGTTCACTGGACACGGAGTAAGAGCGAGCTCGCTCTTGGGACTCGTACACAGCGACGTGTGCGGTCCAATGTCTACACATGCGCGAAGCGGTTATTCTTACTTCATTACTTTTACGGATGACTTTTCAAGGTACGGTTATGTCTTCTTAATGAAACATAAGTCCGAAGCCTTTGGAAAATTCCAGGAATATAAGAATGAAGTAGAAAAACAAACCGGCAAAAGTAATAAGATTCTAAGATCGGATCGAGGTGGAGAATACTTGAGTGCCGAGTACCTGGACTATTTAAAAGAGAACGGAATTCTCTCTCAGCTTACTCCTCCATACACTCCGCAACATAACGGTGTATCGGAGAGATGGAACCGAACCCTATTGGATATGGTTCGGTCCATGATGAGTAACACTGAGTTACCGCGATCATTCTGGGGGTATGCGCTAGAATCAGCTGCATACCTTTTGAACCGAGTTCCGACTAAGACTGTGACTACCACACCATATGAAATATGGAGTGGAAAGAAACCCTATCTTCAATATCTAAAGATCTGGGGATGTCCGGCTTTTGTCAAAAAGCAGCATGCGGACAAACTCGAGGCACGCTCAGTACTATGCAAGTTTGTGGGATACCCAAAGAACTCCAGGGGGTATCTCTTCTATTACGCAGAGGAACAAAAGATCATTGTTTCTCGTAAAGCCCATTTTCTGGAACACCAGTTCTTAGAAAAGGAAACAAGTGGGAGCGAAATAGAACTGGAAGAAAATCCAGAACCACAGACTATTACTGAAAGCTTAGTGGAACCAGAGGGTTCAAAAGAACAGGACATTCCTACGCCGCTCCGCAGGAGTAGTAGGCAGTCTCATCCGCCCGAGAGATACTGCGGTTTTCTCATAGACGGGGATAGAGAGGATTGCATCATGGATTATGATGAGCCTACTAGCTTCCAGCAAGCCGTTCAGAGCGTCGACTCGGTAAAATGGCTGGATGCAATGCGGACCGAAATGGAGTCCATGTACACCAACAAAGTATGGACGTTGGACATTGCTCCAGACGGGGTAAAACCCGTAGGATGCAAGTGGATCTTCAAAAGAAAGATTGGTGTAGATGGACAGGTTGAGACCTATAAAGCTAGACTGGTTGCAAAGGGTTTTCGTCAAAGACCTGGTTTGGACTATGACGAGACCTTTTCTCCAGTAGCTATGCTGAAATCCATTCGGATCCTTCTTGCCATTGCTGCCTTCCACGATTATGAGATTTGGCAGATGGACTTAAAGACCGCTTTTCTAAACGGAAATTTAGAGGAGTGTGTCTATATGGACCAGCCAGAGGGTTTCATTCAGAGTGGGAGCAGCGGAAAGGTGTGCAAGTTGCTTAAGTCCATCTACGGACTAAAGCAGGCATCGCGGAGTTGGAACATCTGTTTTGATGAGACGGTCAAGGAATTTGGCTTTATCAAAAATCCAGATGAACCATGTATCTATAGTAGATTTGTAGCGAGAACTGTAGTATTCCTCGTTTTATACGTGGATGACATTCTCTTAATAGGAAATGACATTCCTATGCTACAATCTGTCAAGGGGTTCTTGTCACACAGGTTCTCCATGAAAGACCTGGGTGATTCCTCATACATCCTGGGGATCCGGATCCATCGTGATAGATCCAAGAGGATATTAGGACTTTCACAGTCTAGGTACATCGACACCATACTGAAAAGATTTAGTATGGAAGATTCCAACCGCGGTAATCTACCGGCTTGTCACGGGATCACCCTCTCCAAAGAGAGTCTCCCAAGACTGATTTGGAAAGGGATCGCATGTATATTCTACCCTACGCTTCTACGGTAGGCTCTATAATGTATGTGATGTTGTGTACCAGACCGGATGTAGCTTATGCACTGAGTGTAGTAAGCCGGTATCAGTCAAACCCTGGGGAGAAACACTGGATAGCGGTAAAGAACATTCTCAAGTACCTGAGAAGAACTAAGGAGATGTTCTTGGTGTATGGCGGAAAAGACCTCCAGATCGAGGCCTTTGCTGACTCCAGCTTCCAGAGTGACAAGGATGATTCCAAGTCCATGTCGGGTTTTGTCTTTACCCTCAATGGAGGGGCGGTGTGTTGGAAGAGTTCTAAACAGGAAACCGTTGCAGACTCGACGATGGAAGCGGAATACATCGCTGCATCTGATGCCGCAAAAGAAGCTGTCTGGATGAGGAAGTTCTTGAAAGAACTTTAGGTGGTTCCGTCAATTGTTGATCCAATACCTTTGTATTGCGACAACAACGGGGCTATAGATTTAGCGAAGGAACCCAGCTCCCATTAGAGATCCAGACACATCTTGAGGCGGTATCACCTGATCAGGGAGATCGTGGATCGCCAGGAGATCGAGGTCCGGAGGGTTGCTTCAGAAGATAACACTGTAGATCCATTCACCAAGGCCTTGCCCCAGACTCAGTTCGAGCGGCTGATCGAGATGATAGGTCTTCGATACGCCAGTACATGGCCTTAGTGCAAGTGGGAGATTGTTAGTGTATATGCCCTACAGGCCATTACTGTATCATACTAGTTTGTATATTACTTAATGGAAGCTTGGGATATTCACCTTGTATAAACAATCTTGCTCAATATAGTAGTATGCTACTTGGTTTGTTTCTACTTCAATGTGTACATGTGTTTATTTTAGTATATCACCTATACACATTAGTGGAGCCCTTAAGATCTTTGCTTGATTACCAGCGTTGTGATGGCAGTCACACTAGTGGGGGCTGGGTAATCTATAAGCACATCCTTATACAGGTCCCTAGTCGCAGGACTATTGAGACAGGGCATCGATACTCCGGAGTAGACTAGCGTATACGCTTCTCATTCCAGTGTGGGAGATGGTCTGTCCCACAGCCATCAGTACGTCGTACTGGAGATAGTATACGGGTGCTCGTTAGGTTACGAGTACACTGGACAGGACTCGTCGGGAACTGACCGGTTGGTACTATACCTATCGTCAGTTATCAGTTCCCAGGTGACATAAGTACAGCTTAGTCCGCTGACTTGACACTGTCACTTTGCCTCGAGTGTGTTCCCACTGTACTTTGATTACTACCCTACCACGGCTCAAAGGAGTCGTGCAAACAGGTGGTAGTTGGGTGCAGTCCCGAAGAACTTGGAGGCAGTAACGGTTAGACAGGATTCGTCTCTCCCGGTATTGGGGGTTGAAATCGCGCTGTGTCTAGGAGAGCCATTACACGAGTAGTCCCTGGCCAGGGCAATCGAGATATACTGGTAGGCTTCCAGTGTTATCTCTGGGTGTTTTGGGCTTCACTCCGACACGACTTGTACCGCTATTAGGGACTGACGTTTACCGCCCCCTAGGCCCGCCATGCGATGTATCAGACGAACAGACCGTACTGTACGGAGATTGTCACATTTAGGCTCAGTAGGAGTTCAGATGGATTTCACCTCGTCAGTCTTCTTGTCGGCTTCTACCTGGGGACCGTTACGCACAGCTAGTGCCGCTTGCGGTCTGTGGTTAAACCCACTGCCAGCGTAGTGTCGAGTCTTTAGAGTCCCACACAGAAAGCTATTCGCCTTTAGGCAAAAGAGTAGAGGTCTCATGGTTTTGCGACAGGTCGCATGGTTTTGCGACAGAGTTCGGTCACATCCGTGCACTTATGCACGTACAGTGTCCGGACAGTTAACACTAGCGGGCTTTGGTTTAAGCCAGATCCTAGTGTACGTTTTGGGATTGGATTTATCCAGTATGTATTCGTGTTCCTCGGAACGAGGATGCGGGTGTGTATGCACAGTTTACGGAGAGACAGAGGCGGAGGATTCTCATTAGGGTTGTTGACTGTTGACAATTGACTATTGACCTTTTTGCTCAACCCTAATGAGAATATGATATATGATTAACAATAATATTAATTAAGTATTATGGTGACATGGTTGTTGAGAGGTTGACTTTGTTGACTTGTTGACTTTGTTGACCGGTTGACTAGGTTTGACTAGTTGACCATCATGATGACAATGGCTATCATTTCATGGCAAAGAATTTTTACTTGCTTGTTTCTCTTGTGAGAAATGAGTGCATGAAATGATATGGCTATTGTAGCTTAAACCATTTACACAATACTTGATTACTATTTTTGTGATGATGGCTTTGGATTATGAGAGCCAAGAGAGAAAAGTCTTTATGATTCTATCATTTTCATTCTCTCTCTTGAGTTCTTGAGCTCTCATCTTCTTCCTCTTGCTCTCCCTCTCTTAGTCTATGGTTCATTTGTCTCATGTGTTGAGAACCAAGAACCATAGAGAAAATCCCAACACACTCTTCTCTACTCACTCTAGTTCACAAGGTTTAGCAAACCAAGTGAACTAGTTTCTTCAAAGATCGAAGAAGAAGCCAAAGGTAGAAGCTTTCGAGGTGGATCTATCTTCGGTGCAAGGAGACGACGGAGTGAAGCCGATTCGGAAAACCATCGAGGCTTGAAGACGAAGGAGATCAAGAAAGAAAGGTATAACCCCCTAACCGAGTAGTTAACAACTCCTAGTTAGGTTGTTAGTTAGATGTTTAACAAAGATCCGGTTTTGAGTCCATGTTACCACCTCTAGAAAATTGTTTTTCACCAAATTCCGCATGCCCGAAAGTACCGGGAGAGGTAGCATGGACTTACACCAACCCCTCTGTCATAATGGACACTGGACAACATACAATAATCTGTATAAGTCCCCTGAGTCTAATAACTCATTCCCAGTGTGTCGTAGGTTGAAAACCGTTCTTATGGTTAAGAAGAATTACACCGCTGTTTAATGCTCCTTACCTAACCATCTACCGATATAGGTAAATGTCATAGACATAATTTCAAAAAGGTATATCTCACTCTATAAAAATAGACGTACAGATATATCAATTTGAAATTGGTGCATTATAACGGATATTCAAAACCAAATATTTGACGTCCGGCAAACAACCCAGGTGATTTCCTCAAATATCACCAATTATAACGAATTCCGACATAATGAGGATGATCACCTAATTCCCAATAACTTACTCCCGCTCATCATCTGTAAAACCATACAGATGTGAGAATCATACCTGGTAAATATATACCCTGGAGCAAGTGTCTAATTAGGAAATCAGTCTTCTATTAACAGTACACAGTGAAACTGAAACATGTAATTGTTTCGAAGGGGTATGCGGGTATTCCCAGTAATGCCTTTTCCATTATCCAGATTCACAACTGCAACCGTATATTTCTTTGTCACCTCTCCAAATCCCTTTATATGTCTTTAGTCATTACCTTCTATACACCCCTTTAGGCTAAATGGTTTTCTTCCTTCCCTACCTTTCGGCACCAGCCTATGGTTTGGAAGAAGACTATCCAATAAGCATAATGTGTGTACTATCCCAATCCGAGGAGCACTCTCAACCCGAGAGAAGGTAAAGATAAAAGACAACTGAATAAACCTTATTCCTATTTCTCCTGAACCAGAATCCATCCCCAAACTGGAACAAGTTCCTTTCGAGTTCGTATATAACCATACGATGGAGTATCCAATAAACTGTGGATCTTCATAGTGATACGGAGTGTCCTGGAGAAATACAAGGGTGATTTAGGATTGCCGAAGAAATACTTGGTTTGGTCGTGAATAGCAGTCGCAATTTACTTTGCCCTCTTACTAATCCCTTTATTTGTCTTTACTTAATACCTTATGTACACCATCGTTAGGCTAATTGGTTTTCTTCATTCCCTACCGTTCGGCATCAGCCTATGGTTTGGAAGAAGACTATCCAATTTACGTAATAGGTGTGCTGTCCTAATCCAAGGAACACTCGCAACCTGAGAGAAGGTAAAAGGAAAAGACAACTGAATAGTCCTATCCGTTTTCTCCAGAACCGGAAACCATCCTCGAATAAATTCCTTCGAGTTCTTATATAACCATACGATGGTTTTATCCAATGGAAGTGGACGTTCGCAGTAATACGGGGTGTCCTGGAGAAAAGGGTAAAAGTAGGAGTGGCAATGAGGTATGCAACTCTGACAATCCAAAGCCAGTGTTTTAAGAAGGTCCGGTCAACTTGGTCACTGAGTCATAGTATAGGGTCAGGCCATGGTCGCTGCCAAAGAGAGAGAAAAGGAACACTCAGCGTGCACTCTAACCTAGATCATAATGGTTATCAATTTATCTAATCAGGAAACCTCCCACTGTAACCTCAAATTCTCCTCCAAACCCGAAAGAAGAATTAGTCGGGATCACCCGAGGAGTAAACCAACTCATCAGTGGGAATCGGGATCCAACTATCATCGCATGATAGCATGACGGAATCCACTCACGTTATCACACTCCAGAAGGTATGCGCATGCCTGGCAAGTTTCAGTTTCTTTAGAAACTCCCGATGTGATTTTTACCCCTAGGACCCAAGTGACCTTGACGAATAATCAACAAATCAAAAGGTCCTAGTCAAGTTCAACCCGTCATTATCTTGATTGCGTTAAACCCACCCGCACGACCCTTGACGAATAGTCAACAAAGTCGTACGACCGTCCTAACCAATCCACATATCCATGCGACAGAAAGCATTACAGAGCTACCGCACACTACGCCTCGGCGAATAGCAAGGACAAACGTAGCGCGAATACTAAGCAATACTAATCTGAAATGACGGAGGGCTACGAATGGTTTTTGGCGAAAAACCTTTTACCGTAATGAACTTGATATTGTTGATGGAACTAGATAGATTTTTATAAAAATATAGTAACGAAAACCTTTGCTAAAGAGGTCATTCCCGGTGAAGGGATTGTAGGGTGTTTTTCGTCACCCCAATGAGATGGGAATACACGCGCGCTTGTCAGGCGTACTACAGATTCCCCCTGCCTAGGGTAGGCCGGGGTTTAATGATTGTGGGGATTCGAATCTCCGGCAGCCGCGGACTAAGCTGCCGTTAATTACCCCTCGCCTTTGGAGCGAGGGAACCTCCGATTGACGGGTTAAACTGGTCATGCGAACTCAATGTGCAGTGTTGTGTTTTGAAGGGGTTTTGGATATATCGGGGGCCCCGCAGAGTTTTTACAGGGTCCCGCTACCCGGATAGCGGGCTAGGGGTCAAGGGGGCTAGCAACCCCCTTGCGGGGTGCGGGGCAGCGTCCTGTTAGAATTTTTTTTCTAACAGGGACAGTGTCGTGGTGTATGTGTGTGTGGGTATATGTATATATATGTATATATATACATATGTATATATATAAGAAGAAAAAAAGGGAAGAAAAGGCATCCAAAGGATGCATGGGGGGGCAGCACCTTGGGCGCTGTGCGCCCAGGTGCTGTGCGCTCAGGCGTTAGAGTGCAACGTGTCGGCACGTGGGCGCTCTGCGCTTGAGCGCAAGCGCGCCACGTGTCGATACATGGGCGCTTTGCGCTTCAGCGCCTGACGCTCGAGCGCAAGTGCCCCACGTATCGGCACGGGGGCGACTTGCGCATGAGCGCTTGCGCTTGAGGGCAAGCGCGCCATGTGTCGGCACGGGGGCGACTTGCGCTCGAGCGCTTGCGCTTGAGCGCAAGCGTGCCACGTGTCGGCGCCGGAGCGACTTGCGCTCAAGCGCAAGCGCGCCACGTGTCGGCACGTGGGCGCTTTGCGCTTGAGCGCAGGGCGCTGTAGTGCAAACGAGCTACGTGTCAGTACATGGGCGCTTTGCGCTCGAGCGCTGAGCGCTTGAGCGCAAGCGCGCCACGTGTTGGCATGCGGGCGCTCTGCGCTTGATCGCCAGCGAGAAAAGGAGGCTTTTAGCCTAAGAAACAGAAGCTATGCTTCAGAAAGGAAATATTTGTTGTTATATATATATATATATATATATATATATATATATATATATATATATATATATATATATATATATGGAGTTAATACTCCTAGGATGTTTTGAAGCTGATGAAGGGGGTTCTTCTTCTTCCTCCTGTTGTTTGGCCGGATCTTGAAGATCAAGAAGTAGGAGATTTTAAAAATCACTCCTTTTTGAGATCTGATGGGAGATCTGAGTTCCCTTTTGTGGGTTTTGTGGTGGAAAACTACTTAGTTTTGGAAAAGAAAGAGTAAAACTCTTGATTTAATTCAAAAGAAATGAGAAGGTTTAGAACCTTGGAGAAGGAGCAGGAGGCACAAAGAACCCTAGTTTTTTTGGGGGAATGAAATGTGTATGCTTTTTTTATTCATCATGTTGCCTTTTATAGGCTTACATATTTACATATAGACCCTTGGGCTTTACAAAAATGGCATTTTAGCCGTCCCATGGCTCATGTGCCATTTCATTTTTGCACATAAGCCATGGGCTTACAAAATATTGGCTTTATGCCCATTTTGTTTACAATCATGCATAAATAATTACATAAAAATTATTTATTACATGATTTTGTTGTTGGCATGGGGAGGCTGGCTGCGGGCTCGACTTGGGCATGGGCCCGCTTGACCTGGGCTTGGGCCTACCTGGCTTGGGGTTGACTTTGATTTTGAATTGGTCAACCGGGGTGTAAATTTTTACCCCAACAAATTGCCCCCCATCAATAAAGGCACACAGCATATGTGGGTCGTGTGCATGAAATTGATGGATCTTCTTTTGCGTGGAGGCGACTTGCTTTGTTTCCCACTTTTTGGGACGCACTGCCCTTTTTACAACATGGACGGTCGGCGCTTGACGCGTCTCCGAGATAGAGTGTCCGTGGTAGACGTTTCCCTAGCCCGGAGTGATTTCGTTGACGTGCCCCCGGCGCGGAGTGACGCTGGTCGATGTATCCTCGGCGCGGAGTGTCTGCTGGTTGACGTATCCCCGAGACGGAGTGTCGCTTGTTGACGTGTCCCCGGCACGGAGTGACGCTGATCGACTTTTCCCCGGCGCGGAGTGTCGCTGATCGACTTTTCCCCAGCGCGGAGTGTCGCTGGTCGACTTTTCCCCGGCATGGAGTGTCGCTGGTTGACTTTTCCCCGAGACGGAGTGTCTGCTGTTGGACGTTTCCCCGGTACGGAGTGTCTGTGTTGGACGTTTCCCCGATGAGGTGTGTCGCTGGTTTGACGTTTCCCTGAGACGGAGTGTCTGCTGTTGGACGTTTCCCAGGTACGGAGTGTCTGCTGTTGGACGTTTCCCCGATGCGGAGTTTCGCTGGTTGACGTTTCCCAGAGACGGAGTGTCTGCTGTTGGACATTTCCCCGAGACGGAGTGCCTGTTGTTAGACGTTTCTACGGTACGGAGTGTCTGTGTTGGACGTTTCCCCGGTACGGAGTGTCTGTGTTGGACGTTTCCCCGATGCGGAGTGCCTGGTGTTGGACGTTTCCCTGGTGCGGAGTGTCTGCTGTTGGACGTTTCCCCGATACGGAGTGTCTGCTGTTGGACGTTTCCCCGATGCGGAGTGTCGCTGGTTGACGTTTCCCCGATGCGGAGTGTCGCTGGTTGACGTTTCCCCGAGACGGAGTGTCTTCTGTTGGACGTTTCCCCGAGACGGAGTGCCTGTTGTTGGACGTTTCCCCGGTACGGAGTGTCTGTGTTGGACGTTTCCCCGGTGCGGAGTGCCTGTTGTTGGTTTGACGCGGAGGTCGATGTTGGAATTGGTTGGTTTGATTTGTTTGATTTGAGTTGACATCAGCATCGCTATACTGGAATATGGTACCAGGAGCGATTAATCATCTGTCTTTGAGAGGATTTGGGAATTGGTTTTCTGTCGGCATCTGCAATGCTGCACTGGAATAATGCCAGGAGCAACTCGTCATGTGCCCCGGGAGGATTTGGATTTGTTTTTTTTTTGTTTAGCATCTGCATTGCTGCACTGGAATAATGCAAGGAGCAACTCATCATGTGCCCCGAGAGGATTTGGATTTGGTTTGTTTGGCATCTGCATTGCTGCACTGGAATAATGCCAGGAGCAACTCATCATGTGCCCCGAGAGGATTTGGATTTGGTTTGTTTGGCATCTATATTGCTACACTGGAATAATGCCAGGAGCAACTCATCATGTGCTCTGAGAGGATTTGGGAATTGGTGGCCTAGGAGACAGGTTTAGATCCCTGTCACCTAAGGCTTTTCCATTTTGTGAGCCGTAAGGGTCTCACAAATCATTGTCTCCCTACGGGTCATAAGGATCCCGTCGGTGTATTTTCTTCTTAGGAGTCGTGGGGTCTCCTAAGTGTGTTGCTCCTTTGTGAGTCGTAGGGATCTCACGTGGGAATTTTCTCCTCACAAAGTCGAGAGGACTTTGCGAGTGCATTTCATTTCTTTTTTTTTTACGAGTTTGCGCCCTTTCGGGTTTTCACAAACTCGCCGGCAGTCCTGCTATTTTTACTCACGGAGCCCTTTCGGGTTTTCATCCGTGCCTATTTTGCTTGTGGACATACCGTTCTTCTTTTTTTTTTGGAGAGATCGGGATTATTTTACGCCCGTGGATTGTATACGGTTTTGCAGGATGTATGATCCAGACCGTAGGGCCATAAAAATTTTGGGACTTTGTTGGCGTCTACATCGCTGCACTGGAATATGGTACCAGGAGCGACTCATCATTCGCCACTTGGGGATTTGAGTTTTGGTTGGCGTCTGCATCGCTGCACTGGAATATGGTACCAGGAGCGACTCATCATTCGCCACTTGGGGATTGGGAAGCGATGGCTTAGGAGATAGGTTTTGATCCCTATCACCTAAAGCTTTTCCATTTATGGGCCGTGAGGGTCCCATAAAAGCATTTTCTCCCTACGAGTCGTAAGGATCCCGTAGGTGCATTTTCTCCTTAGGAGTCATGAGGACTCCTAAGTGTGTTTTTCCTTTATGAGTCGTAAGGATCCCACAAAGGTTTTTTCTCCTCATGTATCGTGAGGACACATGAGTGGGTCTTATTAATGGAGCATCATTCCTAAGGCGGAGACCAGCCGCGTAACTGGTGATTATGGTAGGGCATGGGTATGATGAGAATTATTTGAGCCAGTGGATTGTATACGATGGTCAACTTGGGGACCCACCGTAGGGCCGGAAGAATTTTGGAAAATTGGATTTTGGTTGGCGTCTGCATCGCTGCACTGGAATATGGTAGCAGGAGCGACTCATCATTCGCCGTTGTATTGTTTTTTTTTGTTTTTGTTTTGTTTTGTTTTTTTTTGTTTTACCGCGATTGCTCTATCATTTCAGCTTTTCTTATCGCGAAGGTCGCGATTGCCCCATCATTTCGGCTTTTATTCGCGGTTGCCCCATCATTTCGGCTTTATTTCATCTTTATTTTACTCGCTGATTTTTATTGCGAGTTGCCCCATCATTTCGGCTTTTCTTTATTTTTCTTTTATTTACACATTTTTTGTTTATTTACATATATATTTTTTTTTACATTCCCAGTTTAACGACTTAGAGGTCGACTGTTCCCAGTTTAATGACGTGGTGGTCGATTGTTCCAAGTTTAATGACGTGGTGGTTGATTGTTCCCAGTTTAATGACGTGGTGGTCGATTATTCCCAGAGAAAGGCGAGTGTTTGAGAGAATCAAGTCCCTGAAGGACTTCGGTCCCCGTGTGTATGAAATTGGCGGTCGCAGCTTGATTGTTTGTTAACACGCCAGGGGACTATGATATTTCTCCCGCCTTGTATTGTTTCTCGACCCAATCCTTGAAGATGCAATAGTCTTCAATAGTGTGCCCCAACACTCGGTGGTATGGGCAAAAGTTGGGATGATCAGTCTTCTTCGCTTCAATTTGGCTTTTCGGTTCTGGTAGCCGCAGGCCATTCTACAGAGCATCTGTCACGCCCCGCTTCCCAAAATACGGAATACGAGGGGTAGACAAGGCCAGCCATGCTCCTACGGTCAAGGAAAAGTCCTGCCGTAGTCACACTTCGGCTTCTAGTTTATCATGGTAAACAGTAAACGATGCGCAGGTAAAGAGAAAAGCAGTAACTGAAAGATACAATAATGTAAACTGACCTGAAGTGGAACAAACGGATGTAACTAGGAACGGCTAGTCAGGAAGTCCGTGATGCACTGGTCCAGGCTAAATCGTCTTCTCACACTGAGCATGCATACTCAGGTCGTCAGAGCGACACAATAGCAATATAATATGTATAAAATCAAGTGACAGTTCCAACAGTGATAATAGGTATGTGAAGCAGTAAATAAATAGCATCATGAATATGCATGTGTAATAATCAACGCAGCGGAACAGTAAAGCAGTATAACCATATGTCATGTATGTCAACACAGTATATAAGGAATGTAAATGACAGTAACCCTATCAGTCTCTAAGTCTCACTGCACAGGTCAATAAGCCTACCGTCAGTCCAAGTGTGAGAGTCAACCACTAGCGAGTGTCCTCCACCCAAGGGTAGAACCCAAGGGCAAGGGACCACGGGCCCAACATGTAACGAATGTATCACGGTGTATATAGCACATACCCTGTAAATCTCCATATAACTCCCTAAATATATAAGCCGGCATGGGACTCCCGAGATTCTGTTGAATTCACACTTGAACTACCCCACACCCCGAGGTCTACATCAAACGCTAACCATAACCCTAAATACTAATCGATCCGTGACAAGTCTGCGCGAGAACTGGAGGCAGGACCTCCATCAAGCACGTCCCGACTAATACCTAAGATAAATGGCAGTGTCGGATGTCTTATCGGTGACATCCGTGCAAGCGCTTCCATAAGTGTCCCATACCACTTATAGTCACACGTACACGCATCCCACAGACGTCGACAATGCAATAGAATAAAAGGGACACTGATTGTGCACAAGTACGTATCACTTTCACTTAATCACGAATACACGAACACTGACGTACTTGGCACAATCAACACTAAAATCTAACACTGGGTAAATGCACGATGTCACTAGGTTATCAATACAACGACATGTGTATGATATGATGCGTGAACAAGTATATAAACATGGTGAGGATGTTATAAAACCGCATTCTTTCACTTGCACGATTTATCATGAAACATATGTATATAATTTGGCGAAATGACAAACAGGTAGTAATTAGTATGTTCAGTTATCTATCCATCTAATTTGGTTTCGAGCCAATCGGGTTTCAGGATCATTAGTTATAACTGTTTCATTTTAAGCGCACGCGGCTGGAAATCCGGTTTCAGAATCAGGAATTCATTTCGCAACGCATTTTAACCCCAGTTGGGATAATAATTTAGCGATGCTACAGTTGGATGAATTCTAGGGTTTTCAGTAAGGTTTTCAACGTAACAGACGGATCTTCGATCGCGTCTGTACGTCAGGAGTTATACTCTGTTTAGTGTCAACATGTCAATTCTGATTCTGCTGGGACTGTTATGTGTCCCGATCTTCTAAATTATAATTTAAATATCAAACGGTAACGAAACATAATGAAATAAATTGTGTTGTCTAGCTAACAGATTTATCTATAGTGAACAGCGGGGTTCCGCAACCTAAGAGTTAAGTAAATCCTGTGGTACCCATTACGGAACAGCTACCAATAACTGGAGTCGCTCTGGACTGCAGTCCAGAGTTGCATTACGATCAAATTTTCATCATGGTTTAAGTATAGAAATGTCTGGAAACTAGTATAGGATTAAAGTTCGTCGAGTTAGCTTCAATTTGAGCCCTCGAACACACCAATCTAATATGTATATGATTTATGATGAATTTAACTATTTTCAGGTGCAACAGAATTTCAGTTTTACGATCAAACTTGGGGGTAGTTGTTTTAGTCGTTAACGATCAAATTATCCAACAAAAATCATACACTATGTTCACAGCCCTACGGGCCAACCTACACCATTGAGTTCCGTCAAATTTGATAACGTTTTCCTAAGGGAACAGGCATCGAACAGTTGTGTTGCAACATTTTAACACAAGGTAAACATGGGATATATATAAAATGTTGATTTGTAACATATATAAAATAGCATGAAAGCAAGTAAAAACTTGCCTGGAGACGTCTTGGAGCACACGGCAGCGGCAACGACGTGAACGCGCGATGAATGACGCGTGCAAGGTTCGCGGTCTTGGCTCGTGCTCGGGCTATGGGCATATGGTGGCATGGTGCTGGTGGCATGGTGGCATGGTGCTGGTGGCATGGTGCTGGGCACAAGGTGGGTACGAGAGAAGGAGAGTTGAGAGAGGCAGTTAGAGAGAGAGAGAGGAAGGCAGAGAGTAGAGTTATATTTAGAGAGAGGGGGAGGTTAGAGATAGAGAGACAGAGAGAGTGAGAATGTGTCGCAGTGAGAGAGAGGAGAGGGAGAGTAGAGAGTGAGAGAGACAGAGAGAGAGAGGGATTGAGAGAGAGAGTGGGAGAGAGAGCTGAGAGAGAGAAGCAGTGAGATTGAGAGAGGGGAAGAGAGGGGATGATGGTGATGATGATGATGACGGGGTCGACGACGGTGCAGTGGGCCCGCCGGTGAGAGGTGCAAGATGGTCGGTGAGGGTTGCAGGGGAGATCGGGCTCAGCTGAGATAGTGGGTCGGGGCTCTGATGAGGGAGTGGGGAGAGCGAGAAGAGGGAGGAAGTGATCGGAGGTCGGGGAGTTGAGGATGACAATGATGATGTTGATGATGGGGCGAGGAGAGGGGCTCGGTGATGGGTGTGATGGCGTGAGTTCGAGAGTGAACAGGAAGGGAAGGAGAGAGAGCAATGATGGGAGTGAGTGATTGAGGGTGTAGTGTAGAGGGGAGAGGGTCGTGGGGGTGAAACGTGCGCGTCGTGGGGGTAACGGCAGCGATCGAGGGCGTGGGCGACGGCGGAGGAGGCGGGTCGCGCGCGCACGAGCGAAAGAGCCGTTGGAGATTTTTGAAGAAGGAGGATGAACAGTGCGGGTCGGGTGAGGGAGTGAAGCGGGCGCGGGCGTGGAGAGAGGAGACGCGGGCTGGCCCAAGAAACAGAGAAAATGAGATAAAGGAGTGAGGGGTGTAGAACGGGCCGGCTAGGAATATAACAAAAAATCAGTAGAAAATATAAAATGAAGTGGGCCGTGGACTGCTGGGCTGAAGGAAAAAATGAAGAATTGTGGGGGGAAAATGGCCGGGCCGAGGTTTGTGGGAATTTAAAGAGAAAATTTTGATGATGATAGAGGGAGTGGGCTCAAGCTGTGGGCCGAGGAAATTTAAAAGAAAACAAAATAAATAAAATGAGGGGGCCGGGCTTGGGTTATGATTTGGGTTTTATATTTAAAACTTTGCCATTTAACTTGGCTAAGGAAATAATCAAAAAAACGAAATGGAGTTCTAGACCGGAATCGATCTTCATGTAAATGGGAAAAGAATATAAGGGATTGGAATTAGGGTTTACTGGAGTTTCGAAAAATAAATAAATAATTATAAATAAATTTTATAAGGAAAAGAAATACGGATGTAGGCATATAAAAAGGGGCCGGGTGTTACAGCATCTTTAAAAATTTTGTGGACCTTGTCCCTTCGGAATGAGTAGACCTTATTTCTTCTTTCCTCCAAAGTTAGCTCTCGAGACTGGTCAGTTTTTGCTCCGCCCGTTCTCTACTTATTTGGTGAATCGGCTATGTTAGAACTTCCGCCTTTTCGGTTGTCGTCCCTCCAAGGTTTCGGTCTGTTTGTGAACTGAAGATCCTGAGCGGACTCAGGCTTTGAGCGTTCCAATGTTTGGACCTTTTTGGTCAGCTCTTGGAATGTTTTGAGACCCGCGGAACATAGAAACGGGGCCATCCATTTGTTGAGATTTCCGACAAGGAGACCGACAGATTGGTCCTGCTCTATCGGCGGTTCGCATTTGACGGAGAGATTACGCCATCGGGTTATAAAATCCGTGCTGCTTTCGTCGCTCTTAGGCTTGGTCCTTACGAGCTCGGCAATGGTAATCTTATCGCTGACGCTCATGAACCTCTGCCGAAACAGAGACTCCATTTGGACAAAGGTTGTGACGGAGCCATCCGGTATGCTCGCGTACCAGTCGAAAGCAACATCGGTCAGGCTATTAGCGAACTGGCGGAGAATAAGCGCATCATTGCCCCCAGTATTCCCGCATGAGGCTTTGATGTGGGCAATGTGCTTATTCACGTTTCCCGTCCTATCGAACCTTCCGAATTTGGGGATGACATAGCCGCTAGGAAATTCTACGAGATCATACTGAGCGGGATATGGTCTCCCACTACTGCTGATATCTTTTTGCGCTTCGGCTTCAACTACCTATGTTTTGACTTTGCTGGCAACCAAATCCATGATTTGATCTTGAGTTAGCGGGCTACTGTCATCGGTAGCCAAGACATTTCACGAGATAGGATGCGACTGATTTTCATGTAGTTCGCCCACTTTTGGATTTGAGGGAATAGGCGTCGACTGCTTTGGGACACCACTTCCCGCTTCACGAGCAGAGCCCTCCACTTGATTGGGCAAGTTGGGCCGTGAGCTGCAGGAAGACATTTGTCAAGTCGTCGATTGTTTAGTAGAGCTTGGCCATCTCCTTGTCTTTGTTTCTGAGCTCCTTTCGGAGCTCTTGAAGAAGCTCTTGCTCCGTGGTTCTAGGGCGGAAAGTCGGTTCTTCTTCGCTTTCCGAGCCCGACTCCTCATGGACCGAAGGGTCTTTCTGCCCATCATCCACATAGAGAGGGTCTTCATCACCCAGCAGAGGCGGCTGTTCTTGGGAAGCGGCCACCACATTCAAGCCAGATTAGATTTGGGATGTAGTGGCCCCGTCCTTGCTCTTGCTGCGCGTGCCCACCATGTAGACAGTATGGACTTCATATCCAGTCGTCTCTTTCTCACTGGCGGGGAGCTTAGAGAAGACACCTGATCGAGTAGTGGTTAAGAGCACTGCTGGAGCTTGCTCGGGACGCGTTGTAGCTTTGTTGGTGTTGATGGCCTTGCCCTCAGCTGGGGCCAAGGAAAGTCGTTCAGACACCGACTTGCGTTTGGGTTGGGGCGTCCTTGAGATCACCACATTTGGCCTCTTGCCTTTCGAGACCGGTTTGTCTGCCACCAGGGCTTAAGGAGTTGGGATGGCGCCAACTGGCATGAACATGATAGAGCCGAATGATAGCATCGGCTCCTCCCATTGTCGCCCGAGACTGGCCGGAAGGACTGTCCTAGAGTCTATCCTCATCGTGTAGGAGACGGGAGCTGAGTTCATCATCGAAGACATCATCGGAAGGTGATTGCTTGAAAATCTGCATGAAAAAGCATTATTTTTAGTATAAATACAGGTATGTATATTGATTGAGTTCGCATGAACGCTTAACCCGAAATATGGGAGGAGAGATTGGTGCCACCGGGCGTGCCAGAATCTGTAGGGTGTTTTTCGTCACCCCATTAAGATGGGAATACGCGCGTGTTTGTCAGGCGTACTACAGATTCCCCCTGCCTAGGGTAGGCCGGGGTTTAATGATTGTAGGGATCCGAATCTCCGACAGCCGTAGACTAAGCTGCAGTTAATTATCCCTCGCCTTTAGAGCGAGGGAACCTCCGATTGACGGGTTAAACTGGTCATGCGAACTCAATGTGAAGTGTTGTGTTTTGAAGGGGTTTTGGAAATATCGGGGGCCCCGCAGAGTTTTTACGGGGGTCCCGCTACCCGGATAGCGGGCTGGGGGTCAAGGGGGCTAGCAGCCCCCTTGCGGGGCGCGGGGCAGCGCCCCATTAGAAATTTTTTTCTAACAGGGACAGTGTCGTGGTGTATGTGTGTGTGCATATATGTATATATATACATATGTATATATATAAGAAGAAAAAAAGGAAAGAATAGGCATCCAAAGGATGCGTGGGGGGCAGCACCTTGGGCGCTGTGCGCCCTGGTGCTGTGCGCTCAGGCTCTAGAGTGCCACGTGGGCGCTCTGCACTTGAGCGCTGGGCGATTGAGCGTAAGCGCGCCACGTGTCGATACGTGGGCGCTTTGCGCTTCAGCGCCTGACGCTCGAGCGCATGTGTGCCACGTATCGGCATGGGGGAGACTTGCGCCTGAGCGCATGCTCTAGAGCGCAAGCGCGCCACGTGTCGGCACGGGGGCGACTTGCGCTCGAGCGCTTGCGCTGGAGCGCAAGCACGCCACGTGTCGGCACCAGGGCGACTTGCGCTCGAGCGCAAGCGTGCCACGTGTCGGCGCCGGAGCGACTTGTGCTCGAGCGCTTGCACTGGAGCGCAAGCGCGCCACGTGTCGGCACATGGGTGCTTTGCGCTTGAGCGCAGGGTTCTTTAGTGCAAACGCGCCACGTGTCGGGACGTGGGCGCTTTGCGCTGGAGCGCTGGAGCGCAAGCGCGCCACGTGTCGGCACGCGGGCGCTCTGCGCTTGAGCGCCAGCGAGAAGAGGAGGCTTTTAGCCTAAGAAATAGAAGCTATGCTTCAGAAAGGAAATATTTGTTGTTATATATATATATATGGAGTTAATACTCCTGGGATGTTTTGAAGCTGATGAAGGGGGTTCTTCTTCTTCCTCCTGTTGTTTGGCCGGATCTTGAAGATCAAGAAGTAGGAGATTTTAAAAATCACTCCTTTTTGAGGTCTGATGGGAGATCTGAGTTCCCCTTTGTGGGTTTTGTTATGGAAAACTACTTAGTTTTGGAAAAGAAAGAGTAAAACTCTTGATCTAATTCAAAAGAAATGAGAAGGTTTAGAACCTTGGAGAAGGAGCAGGAGGCACAAAGAACCCTAGTTTTTTTGGGGGAATGAAATGTGTATACTTTTTTTATTCATCATGTTGCCTTTTATAGGCTTACATATTTACATATAGCCCCTTGGGCTTTACAAAAATGGCATTGTAGCCATCCCACGGCTCATGTGCCATTTCATTTTTGCACATAAGCCATGGGCTTACAAAATATTGGCTTTATGCCCATTTTGTATACATTCATGCATAAACAATTACATAAAAATTATTTATTACATGATTTTTTTGTTGGCATGGGGAGGCTGGCTGCGGGCTCGACTTGGGCATGGGCCCGCTTGACCTGGGCTTGGGCCCACCTGGCTTGGGGTTGACTTTGATTTTGACTTTGTCAACCGGGGTGTAAATTTTTACCTCAACATGGATCTCGGCTCTTTCCCCGTAGAATGAGGTGCATGATATTCCAACTGAATACCACGATGCAAAGCAAAAGGCAATCGGCTATAGTGAAGTTATTACCCTGACCCAAACATCTTTCCAAGGGGTCACTCCCGGTGAAGGGATCTCGGCCCTTGCCTCGTCGACTGAGGTGCTGGATATTCATAACCGAATACCACTGTGCAAAACAAAAGATAACATCCTTGCAATAACAGCTTTTTGAAAAATGTTCCAAAAACATCAGAATAGGTTTGTTTAGCTTGCATTGATCCGAATCAACGTAGTCCCATCAATTGATCACACCAATAAAGAACGAAAATGCGATGTACGTATATGCCATCCGCATTCGCCACTGGGTCACGTCATCACCCGTTAGGTTACTTAACTAACGACAGAGCGGGGACTGGACTAGCACGGATGCAGAACATATACAACATCTACTAGTATATATATCAATATATAATATTCTCTCAAGGCGTGATAAAATGCAACATCACAGAAATGTAATAAGCATCACAGAACAATACAGATATCTGGAAGCCCCGGGTTTCACGGAGCCGCTGCTGAAACCCGACGTTCCCCTGGTCGTGTTGATAGCCTGTGCAATGAAATCCTAGACTCCTACGGGCGCGGTAAGTTACCCGCCAAAACCTGAAGCGAGGCAGCCCCCTTCAATCAACGTAAATGGACCATCCATCACTTCACGGAATCCGGTAACTTAGGCACCCCTCCTTGGGTCAACCTGTACCCCCTACGAGTGCGGCGAATAGCCCGCCAATTCTAGAGTGAAGCCCCCTCCGTCTCAAAGCCATGAGATGCGGGCCCGTTGCCCTCTAGAACCTGGCTATCCGTGCACCCTCCGTGGGGTAATCCTAGTACAGAAAGTAAAATATACATACAACGGGTACATCGACCTCAGCCCGGTCATGCCCCAAAAGAATAATATACAAACAGGCAGTGACGGCAGTCCACATGTCGGACGCTCTCCCCGCAATATCAAATGTACATAAAATACCAAAACTGTAATACCACTGCATCCAGGCTATACCCACGACAATCCGCAACAACACAGCACAACACAGAACATCAACGTGAATGTCACGTTCGCAAATCCGTCTAAAAGGGTTATAGCAGTTAGACAAGATTTACCGATCAAATGACATTCACGGTCGCAGATATAATGTAAATACTGTGAACTAACATGTTTAAGATTTTCGATCGACTAAATTTACCGTAGTGGGCCCCAAGCACAACTGTAGCAATCAAAATAAATCTGGGCCCAAAAAGAATATTCCAAAAACCCCATTTTCAACCCAAAAGCCACTGGAAAAATTTTATGCATTGATTACACTTTACTGCCGCGGAACCGCGGCCCAAACCGGGGTTTGGCCGCGGTTCCGCGGTCCTACTGAGGATTCAGTGCATCGAATTTTTCCAGAATTCATAAAAACACCTGCATGAATTTCTGCAGCACACAAAAAAAAATTTCGAGCACAAATAAAATCGACAGAAACTGATGCTATTGAAATCGCGGTTTTTGAAAATCCGATCGATCGAACTTGTAAACACGTTAGACCAAGCTAGACTAGGTTAATGGCGTGGCTCTGATAATATGTAGGACTACGGTAGCGCCCCGGCTGTTAGTTATGTATATGCCCTAGAGGCCATTGTTGTACATTTGATGTATATTATAATGGATGCTTGGATATATACAGAGAGGACTTTCTTGCTCGTCATGATAGTATGCTATTTGGTTTCACTTTATCTTAACATGTTGACTTGTATTGGTTTACTGTCTTTCTCTCACATGTTGATATAGCCCTTAGGATCTGTACTCGACTATTGGGATTATGATGAGATCATACTAGTGGGGCCACGGTAGTCGATGAGTACATCCTATAAATGTTCCTAGTCGAGGGTATATCGAGACAGGGCATCGATACACCAGAGTAGACTAGCGTATACGCATCTTGACCCATATGATGGGCGATGGATGATCCCATATCCATCGGTGTTTGACATCAAGGATGGTGTACGGGTGCTCAGTGGAGACTGGGTACACTGGACGGACTCGCCGAGAACTCCCAGTTGGTGATATACCACACGTCAGATGGCAGTTCTCCGGTGACACTGGTACAGGGTAGTCTGTAGACCCGAGATCGTCATAAAGTCTTGTGTGATTCCCACTGTGCTTTGATTTCCACCTTACCACGTCCAAGAGGGCGTGCAAAACGGTGGCTTTTGGGTACAGTCCCGAATCACATGGAGGCAATGAGCGATAGGAGGGGATTCGTCTCTCCCGGTATAGGGTGTTGATGTTGTGCTGTGTTCGATTGGCTATAACTGGAAGTCCCTGGCCAGGGCTGATATAGAGATTTACTGGTAAGTGTTACTAGTAGTTTCTCGACCTGTTATGAGCCTCACATCGACACGACTTATCGGTTACTGGGGTCTGACGTTTACCACCCCTAGACTTGATATGCGACATATCAGACGAACAGACCGGACTGTACGGGAGTGTTACTGATTGGATTCACAGGAGAACGCACAGGCTAGCTTGTTGATCTTCTGATCGCTCAATACCTGGGTGGCTGTTACGTTTAGCTGACCGCTTGCAGCTTGTGGGTGTTTGATATGATCATCACCTGCTACCGGCGTATTGACGATTCTTTAGAGTCCTACACAGAGGTTTCTTGGCTCAGGCAAAACGGAGTAGAGGCACATATATGATATGTGCAGGACCGAGGATAATGCGATATGAGATACCGTATTATATTCTCGTGATATTTAGATATGAATCGGGACATCGGATCAAGTGTTGATTCGATGAATCGGTACATGAAATATTAGTCGGTTATATTCGATATAGCCGGATCGTTGGATCAAGTGTTGATTCGATTATTTAATGTATAATGATATATATGATATATTTTATTACATTATCTAATATTGGCTCACTTTCTCACCGGATTAATACATTAATATATATGCGATATATGTTAATTGTATTATTTTCTTTTGTTGCAAATATATATAATATATATGTGATATATATTATTGTGACATGATATGATTTATTATTAAACATGTTTAAGTATGATTAAATGGGATTAGGGTTTGATTAGGGTTAGCTTCTTCTTGTTCATTCTAGAAGCTTTGCTTTTGTCTTGGTTAAGATATTATGGTTGATATTTTTCCATGACTCATAACTTAACCTAACCAAACCCTAACTCTAGTTTATTCTCTACAAACTCTTAGCCTATCATCCTTGACCATGGTTCTATAATCAATCATATACATTTCTTTTCTATTCATCACAAAAGGAATTATCTTTTCATTATCATCTTCTTCTCTCTTGAGTTAAAAAGAAAAAGCTTACTAGAAATTCAATTTGTGATGAAAAATTGTGAGAAAGTGAATTAAAAAGAAAGCATAAATACTACTCCCTCATCCTCATCTCATCTAGCCCATGAGATTAGGGTGTTCATCTCTATAGAGTGAGAAAGCTTGGGTTTTTGCAACTTCGACGTAGATCATCGGAGATTCGGAACACTTCAAGCTAGCATGGATCGTTCGAGTCATGGAGCCTCTCTTGAGTCCGGGAGATCGTGGATCGCGGCAAAAGGACTTCTACTCGAAGCTTGTGAAGCGAAGGAGCGGACTACAAAGGTTGTAATCCCTCACACTTAGATAAAAAGTTGTTATCTTGCATGCTAAACCCTAATAATCTAGCAAAGATCCCGTCTTTGGGTTGTTCGGCACATGTAGAATTTTATTCGGGAATGTTTGATACTTTATGAACCTTCACCAGTGTGCCTAGGAACCCTACACCGGCCTTCTATCCGAGGCCAAAATGCGGAAACGAAAATTTTTTCTTGACTTTAAACCGGCGCTACCGCGGACTATGAACCCGGATCGTAACCATTAACCTATAACTAGCTAACATGAGAATGGGTAGGAAGTTATACCGAGCAATCCGTGTCTTTCGGTCTTCGGCCTCCACTCCGATCTCCTCGCGGAATCTCTGGTCTTCATCTCCTCGTCGGAAATGGCACGACATCGAGAAGTCTTTTTACGGGCTCCCGCTTCATCCGAAGCAACTCGGGCGCGAAGTGTGCTAGTCGACGCGTCCAAGGTGTTGTAGAGAATGTTTGTGATCACTTTGTCTCTTGCATCCATGGCTTTGGATGGAGGTTGAAGTGTTGCCATTGATGGAAGTAAAAAGCTAGAGGAAGAAGAAGAAGAAAAAGAGCTTTTCTTTTTCTTTTCTTTTCTCTTGTTGTAATGAGAGTGAGAGAGTGAGATTACGAAAATACAAGACCAATAAATCACAACCATGGCAGCCCTTCTCGCTCTCCATCTCATATCAACAATTCATTAATGTGACATATTTTCTAAAAAAGAGACCATGACTCATGATACAAGTCCATGTCACATTAATGCATTGTCATGATGATTTCTAGCTCATTATTTCCTTAAGCAAACATTAATCCAAATGTTTGCCATAACAAAGAAAATCCGGCAACATCTAAAGTAAACTCGTGACGGATCACAAGGATACCCCTCACCTGAATATACATACCTGCACCCGCATTCCGATTGAATGCGAATGCGATGAGACTAAAGTAATCCAACAAATCTAATACTAGGATCCGGCTTAAACCAAAGCCCACTAGTATGATCCGTCTGATCAAGATCCGTGCAATACTGCACGTATAAGATCGAACCCTGCCATATAACATACGGCCTCTACAACGTTTCGCCCGAAACTTGAGAAACTGTCTGTGGGGGACTCTAAAGACTCGTCAATACTTTGGCTGTGGATTTAACCACTAGCACGTCAGAGGTATTAGCCATACGTAACGGGCTACCAGGTATTGACCAAAAGGGATGTCGATGAGCGAACTCATCCCGACACCCTACTTAGCCTGTCAGTAACAATATCCGTACAGTCCGGTCCGTTCGTCTATGAGTATCCCATGGCAGGCCTAGGGGGTTGTTAAAAGTCAGACCCCCATAAGCGGTACAAGTCGTGTCGGAGTGTAGCCCAGAACACCCTGAGATACTACTGGAATACCTACCAGTAAATCTCCTGCCTCGGCCGAGGGCTTTGTGTAATGGCTCTCCTAGACACAGCGCGATCTCACCCCCAATACCGAGAGAGACGAAACCCCTGCCGATCCGCTCACTGCCTCCATGTGGCTCGGGACTGTACCCAACTAAAACCTGTTTGCACGACTCCTTTGAGCCGTGGTAGGGTAGTAATCAAAGCACAGTGGGAACTCATACGAGAAAAATGAGGATCTCAGGTCGATGAACTTACATGTACACATGTCACCGGGGAACTTCTATCTGACGTCTGGTATAATCCCAACTAGCATGTTCCCGGCGAGTCCTGTCCGGTGTACTCCTAACCCAATGAGCACCTGTATATATCTTAGGTGAACCAACAGACACCAATGGCTTGTGTGACCGGCCACCGCCCCTCGTCGGGGTCTCGACTGTATACACTAGTCTACTCTGGAGTATCGATGCCCTGTCTCGAAAACTCCCACGACTAGGGACCTTTTAAGGATGTGCTTATAGACCCCAGCTCCTACGTATATGATCGCCATCATACTGCTGGCCGTCAAGCAAGAATCCTAAAGGCTCTATCAACGTGCAATAGTGACCTGTAAGGTCACCTAAAGCAGTACACGATGACAAAGATAAACCAGATAGCATACTATCATCTTGAGTAAGACTGTCCTACCGGCATAGGTCCTCCCTCAATCATTGCAATCACGTGCCTGTGATCCAATAATTGACTCTGAGGGCACTATATCCAACAGCAGTCACACTAGTGAGGGCTGGATAGTCTATAAGCAACATCCTATACAGGTCCCTGGTCGTTGGATTATCGAGACAGGGCATCGATATTCCGGAGTAGACTAGTGTGTACGCTTCTCATCCCAGTTGGGGAGACGGTCTGTCCCACAGCCATCAGTACGTCGTACTGGAGATAATATACAGGTGCTCATTGGGTTACGGGTACACCGGACATGACTCACAGGGGAACTGTTGATTGGTTTTATACCCGTCGTCAGTTAACAATTCCCAGTTGACATGAGTACAACATAGTCCGCAGACTTGACACTGCTACTTTGCCTCGAGTGTGTCCCACTGTTCTTAGATTGCTACCCTACTACGGCTCAAAGGAATCGTGCAAACAGGTTGCAGTTGGGTGCAGTCCCGAGCACTTGGAGGCAGTAGCTGTTAGATAGGATTCGTCTTTCCCAGTATTGGGAGTTAATATCGCGTTGTGTCAGAGAGCCATTACGCAAAGTCCCTGGCCAGGGCAAGCGAGATTTACTGGTAGGTTCCAGTAGTTTCTCAGGGTGTAATGGGCTACGCTCCGACACGACTTATACCGCTATTAGGGGACTGACGCTTGCCGCCCCCTAAGTTCGATATGCGATAGTCTTAGACGAACAGACCGGACTATACGGAGATTGTCACATCAGGCTCAGTAGGAGTTCGGATGGGTTTCCTCATCGGCCTTCTTATCGACATCTACCTGGGGACCGTTACGTATAGCTAGTGCCGCTTGCGGTCTGTAGTAAAACCCACTGCCAGTGTAGTGTCGAGTCTTTAGAGTCTCACACAGAGAGTTTCCCTGCTCCAGGCGAAACGATATAGAGGTCGTATAGTTTTACGACAAAGGTTCGGACGCATACGTGTTTAAACGCACGTACGACGTTCGGACAGTTTTTACTAGTCGGCTTTAGTTTAATCCATATTCTAGTATCAGGTTATTGGATTTATACAGTCTAAAGTTTTTCCGTGTTTTCACGGATTGGAGGGGCGTTCTCGTAATTTTCCGGGAAGCTTCTAGAAGCATGGTGACTTGGGGGTTAAGGTGGCATAAGCATTTATTGCTTAATGACTCATTTGTGTGATTCATCCTTAGAGTTAATGCTTCATTTATTGAGCTTATGACTCATGTGATGAATCACACAAGGTGAATGCATCAATCATGATGATTAATCATTTATATTATTTATTTGATAAAGTGTTATGGTTGTTATATTCTAATGAGTTCATTTTTCAATATAATTCTAATGCTCACCTTCTCTCTCCTCAAGCTCTCTCATTCTTGAAACCCTAACCCTAACCTCTCATGTGTTGAGATCAAGGGTTAGCTAGACTAATACGTCCATAAGCTCACTCTATATCCCCTAGGTAGCTTAGATTAGCACTTTGAGCAACCTAGTTATCTCAAGTTAGAGATCAAGCTTGGAGTAAGAGATCTCGGGTGGATCGTCTTTGACTCGAGGAGGCCGTTGAGGTGCCGATGTTCCAAGGAGCTTACGAGGAGTGGTGGACATCGATGAAGACCTGAAGGATATGTAACGTGAGGTATAACTTCGAATCCAAGTAGTTAAACCTTTCGTAGTATGCTAGTAACGGTTTAGATACGATTCATGCGCTCAAGTCCGTGTTACGAAGCTTTGATAATCATTTTTCATATATTCCGCCTTCCCGCAAGTTCGTGGGTTGCGTGACATGGACTTACACTTAACAGGCTATTTGGGTCTGACGTTATACCACCCCAGGCTGTGATATGCGATATATCAGACGAAGAGACCGGACTGTACGGTAGTGTTACTGATTGGATTTGCAGGCTTGCTTGTTGATCTTCTGATCGCTCAATACCCGGGTGGCCGTTACGTTTAGCAGACCGCTTGCGGCTTGTGGGTGACTGATATGATCACCACCTATTACCGGCTTATTGACGAGTCTTTAGAGTCCTACACAGAGGTTTCCTGGCAAAATCGAAACGAAGTAGGAGCACATATGTGATATGTGCGGTACCGAGATTAATATTAGTATGTGATACCGTATTCTATTCTCGCGATATGTGATATCGGTCGGTTATATGTGATATAGCCGGGTTATCGGATCAAGTGTTGATTCGATAAGTTGTTACATTTGATATTAGCCGGTTGTATGTGATATGGCCGGATTATTAAATTATATGTTGATTTAATAATTTAATGTATAATTATATATTTGATATATTGAATTACATTAACTAATATTAGCTCACTTAAACATTTCTTTTTCTCACTTTTGTGTACACTTTTTATATATGTGATATATGTTATTGTGTCATGGTTGTTGATATATGCAACATGGTTGTATAAGACTCACACCATGCTCTTGATAATTAAAGGTTTTTATTTATTTATTTTAGTAATTCACAAATTGGTGGAATTAGTCATGGTTGAAGCTTGTAGAAGCTTGTAGTGTCCATTGACTTAGTCCACTAATTTGTTTTACTTAAGATATTTATTAACCTAACCATTATCCTTAGCCATAGTTTAGTCTCTACATAAGTTAGTATGTGATACAAACTCACCCATGGTTGCTATTCTCACCTCATGAGTTTCATTCTATTCTCCATTTTCATCTTCTTCTTCATCAAGAAAAAGCTTTCTTGCTTTTCTCAAGGTGAAGAAATATCGTGAGAAAAATAAATCTAAAATCATCTTCGGCCTCGAAGACTTTAAGAAAGTTTGTTCATTTCATCTTGTGGAGCCTTTCTAGAGTCCGGGAGTTCACTACTTGGAGCGAAGGGACTACTACACGGAGCTATTGAAGTGAAGGACCGGTATACAAATGTTATATTCCTTGTTCACTTTGTATGTAAAGTTGTTTGAAAACGGCATGGACGATGCCTCTTGAAACCCAGTGGCGACACTAGGGAACCCAACAGTGGTATCAGAGCTATGCGAGAGAATTACACGATGTTGTAGTATTATGAAACCGAAACAACTCCGAAACACTCGAAACACTCGAAACATAAACCCAGTTTCTGTCGAAATTTTTAAGGTGTCTAAAATTTTTTTAAGCAACTGCAGAATGTTACATGTGTTGTGACATGAACACAGAAGAAAATTGAACCCACTTCGCCGGATTTCACTCGGCGAGATGTGGCAAATGTCCAGCCTGGCCGGTCCCACTGGGTAGTTTTGGGTTCAAATTTTTTCTGTGTTCCAGTCTCTGTGTTTTGGTATTTCAGGTGTTGCTTGTTTTTGCTAAGATTGCATGTGATGTTATCTTTCTGTAAAGGCAATTCGGAGTGTTTTGTAATCATAATTCTAACATCGTTTCGGGTAACTTTAGACGATGTTAAAAAGTTCAAACGGATATCAATAACCTAATTTTTCCCTCGCTGGAAATTTTTCAAGAGTTGGATTTTTTCGTGTTTAAAATCTTCAGAAAATCGTGCAGGTGTTTTCTATGGACCCTCTAGAAGAACGAAACCCTAACTTGATTCTTTGACAGTCGGAACCGTCACCAAACCCTAGGGTTTACGGTAGTTCCACGGCGCCATAGGTGAGGCAAGGGTTGACCCTTCTACGGTTGGTCCATAAGTGCTGTGACATGTTCTGGGTACTTTTTAAACTCCGCTCAAGTGTTGAGCTCTTTGCGAAATTTTGGGTGTTTGTTTATTCGATCGAAAAGTTTAACATCGTCTAGCTATCTTTGAAATGTGATACAATATTTGGAATCCACAGTAATTAGTTATGTGATAACTAGTTTGAATTTTATAAGTCTAGCAATTTATTCTCATTTGATCGGTTGCCACGGGATTTTGATGTGGATCAAAAGTCCGTCGCAATTACGTAGTATACGCGGATACTCGCCGGGTAACCTTACTAGATAGCCATGCCCTATAGCCCCGACCAAGTGACTGTAGGAGAACCCCGTTGCCAAAAGCATCCGTTCGGGTGCTCGCAGCCGCGGTGTTCCGCTTGAGTGCACTTCGTCAACGGCATTGTGGGGTGCAGCCGTCTACAAAAGTTTCCGACGAGCATTCGATCACGATGTCGGGAATCTTGTTGAATTTCCCGACTTGTTATTGGAATGTGTTTTCAATACTGAGACTAAAATGCGAGATTTATAATTGTTAGGCATGCGATGTCTAAGGAATTCATTTGGTTAGGCATGAAATCCAAAGTATGTGATACATTGGGTTTATGATGTCTAAGGTGCTTGCGGATTCCAATTGTTGTAGTTTTTCACTTTCTTTTCTGCGACCGTAAGTGTAATATGTGGTGTATCATCGGTTTCGTTGCTATATGTCAACGACAATTGGGATACGCATATTTACTTACATTGATGACATGTGATGTTATGTGTTGCTATGATATGTTATATTGGATCGTCGTGTTTTGAATAGCCGGGTTTTTTTTATGTGAGATGAGAGTTTTTCATTTTCATTCATGTAAAAACTTGTATGTAATTGTATGTAATATTCTTTTATTGGGGCACTTCCGGGTTGAGGATGATGTCACCATTGATGTATATTATTTACTTTTCCGCATTAGGATAGACCCAAGGAGGGGAGCACAAGTAACTGTGTTCTTGGGTCCAGTGGGAGACCATCTCGAAGAGTCGAGTCCGGGTCTCCTAACTCTAGAATTGGTAGGGTTGCTTGCCGCTCTCGTAGGGGTCTAGGGATATGGGTTTGGCTATTCATCGCGACAGTGGAATCCGCGTTTTTTATTGGCTTAATTAAAACACGAAATTCCTTGTATAGCCAATATTTCATATGTGTTCTTCTGCTGCAGATATTCTGTGATGTGCTAACTTGATATGTTGAGACGAATGCTTATATTATATATATGATATATAATAAATATTGTTGCTTTCGTTTCTTCTGTAATGCTCAGGAAGCATAATTTGATGGGACTTCATTAATGAGATTAATGAAAGAAAAAGAAACCTAAAGATATTATAGAATCTTGTTTTAAAAAACTGGTAGCTCTAGTTCTTGCTTTGCATAGCGATATTCCTTGTAGAATATCCGGCACCTTATTCGATAAGGAAAGAGCCGAGATCCCTTCACCGGGAGTGACCTCTTTAGCAAAACTAGCAGATGCTACAGCCCACTTGGTTTTGTTTTTGATTGCTTTTTTAGTCCATGCTTTGCACAGTGATATTCATGAATATCCAGCACCTCATTCGATGAGGAAAGAGCCGAGACCCCTTCACCGGGAGTGACCTCTTTAGAAAAACTAGTAAAAGCATCAAAAACACTCCTTTTCAAAATCACTCGATTCTACAACGAGATCAAGTTCATTACGCAAAAGGTTTTATTAAAAACCCGTCGTATCCCTCCATCATTTCAGATAAGGACTATTTAGTATTCGTGCTGCGTTTGTTGACCTTAGCCAAGGTGTAGTGTGCGGTAGCTAATTAGTGCTTATCTGCAAGCATATGATGCAACTGAGTTAGGGTAGTCGTACGGCTTTGCTGACCTTAGCCAAGGGTTGTACGAGTGGGTTTAATTCAATCAAGAAATGATGGGTTGAACTTGGCTAGCGCTTATGATTTGTTGACCTTAGCAAAGGTCATAAGTTGCTAGGGGAAAAATATTATCGGGAATTTCAAGTGTTGAAATTTGCAATGAGATTGCATACCTTCTATGTGATAGTTGGATCCTGATACCCACTGCGAGTAAGAGTTACTCCTGGAAGAGTTTTACACATTACAATTAGCCGATCAAGTAGGTGTCTAGAAAGGTGTTAACGGGGTTACACCCCTGGGAAAACGAGGTTTATTTTAATTAGGTCCGTACGAAAGCATGGGGAGCCTCCCTCAAAGTACCGACACTGGCCTGGCCGAAAGATTGGCGAACATGTAGGGTGTAATTAATCCCGGCTAGTCTTACCTTTTAGGGTTTGAAGGAAGATTTGATTAAAACAGTGGGAGCCATCCTGATTAGATAAAATAATAACCAATCTGATCTTGCAAGAGCGCACCCAGAGTGTTTTCTTCTCTCTCTCTCCTGGTAGCGACCATGTCATGCCTTAATCAAGATAATAATATGGATGTTTTGACCGAACCTGCTTATTATACTGAGCTGGGGAACGTTGGTTCCGTTCTTTGTTATAATTGTTATGAGTATGAGCAGGAAATAGGGGAATTTCTGGATTCCGATGCCACTCAATCGAAGAAAGTGCATGTTGATGCATCTTCTTCGAGTGTGTTCATTACCGAGAACTGTTTCTCAGTATTCTGTACGTCCTGGGTATGTGATACTGGATCAGGATCCCGCATATGTAATATGTTACATGGGCTACAGAAAGGTAGAGAACTGGGATATGGTGATATGTCTCTAAGTAGTGCAAGTGTTGCAGCCAAACCAGTTGGCAAATATCACCTTGTATTAATACATTGATTCTGAACGAATGTTATTACATACCGAACCTGATATACAACATTACATCCGTTTCTTTAATAAGTTAAAGAAGGATATAATTTTGTATTAAAGGATAATGTTGTGAACATTTTCCTTAATCAAGAGTTGATTGGATCAGGCACGTTATGAAATAGCGTATACGTTCTAAATCAAACCGCAGTTCAAAGTATATAGAACACACACAAGAAGAGTTGTTCAGAAATGAACGAATCCTTCTTGTGGTATTGTAGACTAGGTCATATTAATGCGACACAACTAGCTAAGTTACATAAGGATGAATATTTGAATCCGTTCGAATTTTCATCTTATGATATTTGCCAGTCTTGTCTCAAAGGTAAAATGACCAATGCTCCATTTACTAGAAATGGAGAAAGAGTTATTGAACTCTTGGGATGGATACATGATGATGTATACGGTCCTATGTCTACAAATTTCAGGGTTGCTTCTTTGTACTTCATTACATTCATCGACGATCTCTCAAGATTCGGACATGTGTTCCTGTTGAAACACAAGTCTGAAGCTTCTGAGAAATTCAAGGAGTATAATCTTGATGTTAAGAACCAAACGGGTAAAAGTATTAAATGTTAGTTATATGTATGCCCTAGAGGCCATTACTGTACAAACGATGTATATTGTAATGGATGCTTGGACATATATAGGGAGGACTTTCTTGCTCGACATGATAGTATGCTATCTGGTTGTACTTTATCTTAACATGTACTCTGATTGTCTCTATGTTATATGTTGATAAAGCCCTTAGGATGTGTACTCGACTACTGGGACTATGATGAGATCATACTAGTGGGGCCACGGTAGTCGACGAGTATATCCTACAACTGTTCCTAGTCGAGGGTGTATCGAGACAGGGCATCGATACACCAGAGTAGACTAGCGTATACGCATCTTGACCCATATGATGGGCGATGGATGATCCCATATCCATCGGTGATTGACATCAAGGATGGTGTAAGGGTGCTCAGTAAAGACTGGGTACACTGGACGGACTCGCCGAGAACTCCCAGATGGTATTATACCTCACGTCAGATGGCAGTTCTCCGGTGACACTGGTACAGAGAAGTCTGTTGACGCGAGATCGTCATAGCGTCTTGTGTGATTCCCACTATGCTTTGATTTCCATCATACCACGTCCAAGAGGGCGTGCAAAAAGGTGGCTTTTGGGTACAGTCCCGAATCACATGGAGGCAATGAGCGATAGGAGGGGATTCGTCTCTCCCGGTATAGGGAGTTGATGTTGTGTTGTGTTCGATTGGCTATAACCGGAAATCCTTGGCCAGGGTTGCTGAGATTTACTGGTAAGTGTTATCAGTAGTTTCTCGAACTGTTATAGACCTCATATCGACACGACTTATCGAGCTACTGGGGTCTGACGTTTACCACCCCTAGGCGAGATATGCAACATATCAGACGACGAGACCGGACTGTACGGGAGTGTTACTGTTTGGATTCACAGGAGAATGTACAGGCTTGCTTGTTGATCTTCTGAGCGCTCAATACCTGGGTAGCTGTTACGTTTAGCTGACCGCTTGCAGCTTGTGGGTGTTTCATATGATCATCACCTACTGCCGGCGTATTGACGATTCTTTAGAGTCCTACACAGAGGTTTCTTGGCTCAGGCAAAACGGAGTAGGAGCACATATGTGATATGTGCGGGACCGAGGATAATGCGATATGTGATACCGTAATATATTCTCGCGATATTTGATATCAGCCGGGTCATCAGATCAAGTGTTGATTCGATGAATCGGAACGGATAAATATTAGTCGGTTATATGCGATATAGCCGGATTGTCGGATCAAGTGTTGATTCGATAATTTAATGTATAATAATATATATGATATATTAAATTACATTATCTAATATTTGCTCACTAAAAGATTCTTTTTCTCACTCGGGTAATACATTGATATATATGCGATATATGTTAATTGTATTATTTTATTTTGTTACAATAAATATTGTATTTATGATATATAATATTGTAACATGTTATAATTATTAATGCAACATGTTTAGTGGAGTTTAAACAAGATTAGGGTTTGATTTGGGTTAATGATTTCTAGATGTTTCTAGATGGTATTACTTTGTCTTTGTTAAGATATTATGATAGATATTTCTTTGTGACTCACCCTTTAACCCAACCCAAACCCTAACCCTAGTAAACTCTCTACATTGGTTACTACAACCATGGTTGCATAAATGATTATGATAACTTTTAATTATTCATCACAAATGATAATTCATTATTCTTCTTCATCTTCTTCCTTCATCTTTCTTCATGGAAAAAGCTCACTAGCTTTTTTCCAAGTGATGAATAAATGTGAGAAAAAGATAAATAAAGAGAGCAAAAATCCTACTTCATCATCCTCATCTTCCCTTGCCATTTAGATGAGGGTGTTCACATCATTTCATGAGTGTTAGCTTGTGTTAACGAAACTTCAAGGTAGATCATCTTTGTATCGAAGATCGGAAGCAAAGGTTGCATCTTTCTCTTCGTAGAACCTCTCGAGAGTCCGGAACTTGATGATCGCAGCGAAGGGACCACAACATGGAGCATATGAAGTGAAGGACCGGATCTACAAAGGTTGTAATACCTCTCACTTAGTGTTAAAATGTTTAGCATGTTAGTTTTCGCCTAATCTCTAGTTTAAAGATCCGTATTCGGGTTGTTCGGCACGGCTAAATTTTTAATCGGGCATGTTTGATGCCTCGTAGACCCTTGTGCGCGTGCATAGCAACCAAACAGTGGTATCAGAGCCAAGCTAGAGCTTTAGGCGAAGTCTAGACAAAGTTTAAAGTCCGATCGAACCCGGAAAACCCGATATACCCTAGTTTCTGGAAATTTTTCAAAACTGTGATATTTTTCATATTAAAAATGCTCAAAAAATTCAGCAGGGTATTTTAGGAATTACTGTGAAAAACGACACCCTAACTCAACTATTTAACCGCGGAACCGCGGCCAAACCAAGGCATTGGCGGCGGTTCCGCGGCCGTTACTGTTGATTGATGGTTAGTTTCTGCACAGTAATGACCGTCTGTACTTCCTGATTCTTCTGGGTATTTTTATTTCTACTCAAGTGTTGAGTTTTCTGGGTTATATTGGGGACTCGTTGTTTCGATCGGTTATTATAACTTTGTTTAGTTTTTCCGGATAATTTTAGAAACTGTTAAAAAGTTTGAACGGACATCAATAACTCATTTTTTCCCCTGTCGTAAAATTTTTCAAAAGTTGGATTTTTTCTCGTGTTTAAGAACGTTCTAAGTCGTGCAAGTAACGCGGTGGACCCTCTAGAAGACAACAAACCTTAACTCGATTATGTGACCGTCTTGAACTGCTTCTGAACCTTAGGGTTTGTGGCAGTACGGCGTGCCACATGTGAGGCGTTGGCTTGACCCTTCTACGGCTGGACCATTGGTACTGTGGCATGTGATGGGTGTTTTTAAACTGATTTCAAGTGTTGAGATATATTAGGGAAATCTTGGGTGTTTGATTATTCGATCGGAAAGTTTAACCCTGTCTATTTATCTGGAATGTGATACAATATTTGGAATCCACATATAGTTATGAGATAACTGATTTGAATATTATAAATCTAGCAGTTTAGTCTCAGATGATCGGTTGCCATGGAATTTTGATGTGATCAAAAGTCCGTCGCAATCACGTAGCGTACGCGGATACTCGCCGGGTAAACTTAATAGACAGCTACGCCCCATAGCCCCGACCAAGTGACTGTAGGAGAACCCCGTCGCCGAAAGCATCCGTTCGGGTGCTCGCGGCAGCGGTGTTCCGCCTTAGTGCACTTCGTCGACGGTATCTAGGGGTGCGGCCGTCTACTAAAGTTTGCGACGAGCATTCGATCAGGATGTCGGGAATCTTGTTGAATTGCCCGACTTGATATTGAAAAGAGTTTTCGATAATGAGACTAAAATGCGGGGTTTATAATTGCTAGGCATGCGATGTCTAAGGAATTCATTTGGTTAGGCATGCGATGTCTAAGGAGGTTGCGGATTCCAACTGTTGTAGTTTTACACTTTCTTTTCTGTGACCGTAAGCGCAGTATGTGGTGTGTCGCCGGCTTCGTTGCTATACATCAACGACAATCGGGATACGCATACTTGCTTACGTTGATGATATGAGATATTATGTGTTGCTGTGATATGTTCTATTGGATCGTCGCGTTTTGAATAGCCGGGGGTTTTATGTGAGATGAGTGTTTTTCTTTTTCATTCATGTAAAATTCATTTGTATGTAATATTCTTTTATTGGGGCACTTTCAGGTTGAGGAAGATGTCACCGTTGTATATTATTTACTTTTCCGCATTAGGTAGACCCAAGGCGGGGAGCACAAGTAACCGGGTTCTAGGGTCCAGTGGGAGACCATCTCGAGGAGTCGAGACCGGGTCTCCTAACCCTAGAATTGGCAGTGTTACTTGCCGCTCTCGTAGGGGTCTAGGGATGTGGGTTTGGCTATTCATCGCGACCGTGGAATCCGTGTTTTATACAGGCTCGTATTGAAAACACGGACGTCCTAGTATATCCAATATTTCATATATGTTCTTCTGCTGCAATGTTCTGTGATGAGATCATATTACTGCCTGTGACGAATGTTTATATTATATATATAAGATATATGTTATATTGCAGATTTCGTTTCAAAAGAGATGCTTGTGAAGCATAATAAAATGGGACTTCATTAATGAGATTAATGAAATAAAAGAAACCTAAGATGTTGTAGAAACTTGTTTATAAAAACTGGTAGCTCTAGTTCTTGCTTTGCATAGCGGTGTTCCTTGTAGAACATCCAGCACCTTATTCGATAAGGAAAGGGCCGAGGTCCCTTCACCGGGAGTGACCCCTTTAGCAATAACTGGCAGATGCTACACACTCAGTTTGTCTTTTGATTGCTTCTATAGTTTCTTCTTTGCACAGTGATATATATGATATATCCCGTACCTTATTCGATGAGGAAAGGGCCGACGATCCCTTCACCGGGAGTGACCCCTTTAGCAAAACTAGAAAAGCCTCAAAAACACTCCATTTAAAATCACTCGATTCTACAACGATATCAAGTTCATTACGCAAAGGGTTTTCATAAAAACCTGTCGTAACCCTCCGTCATTTCAGATAAGTCCTACTTAGTATTCGTGCTACGTTTGTTGGCATGCGTCAAGGCGTAGTGTGCGGTTGCTAACTAGTATTTATCTGTTTATGCATATGATGCAGATTGGATTAGGGTAGTCGTGCGACTTTGTTGGCCTGCGTCAAGGGTCGTGCGGGTGGGTTTAATTCAATCAAGAAATGACGGGTTGAACTTGACTAGCGGACTGTGGTTTGTTGGCCTGCGTCGACGCTAGGGGCAAAATATTATTGGGAATTTCAAGAGTTGAAATTTGCAATGAGATTGCATACCATCTATGAGATAGTTGGATCCCGATACCCGCTGCGAGTAAGAGTTACTCCTGGGAGAGTTTTACACATTACAATTAGCCGATCAAGTAGGTGTCTAGAAAGGTGTTAACGGGGTTACGCCTCTGGGAAAACGAGGTTTACTTAATTAGGTTCGTGCGAAAGCACGGGGGACCTCCCTCAAAGTACCGACACTGGCCTGGCTGAAAGATTGGCGAACTTGTAGCGTGTAATTAATCCCGGCTAGTCTTTCCTTTTAGGGTTTGAAGGAAGATTTGATTAAAACAGTGGGAGACATCCTGATTAGATATATTAGATAACCAATATAATCTTGCAAGAGCATATGTTGAGTGTTTTCTTCTCTCGCTCTCCAGGTAGCGACCATATCACGCCTTAATCAAGATAATAAAACGGATATATTGACCGAACCCGCTTGTTATACTGAACTGGGGAACGTTGGTCCCGCTCCAACTTATAATTGTTATAAGACAGAGCAGGAAATTGGGGAATACCAGATTTCCCGTGCCGCCCAAACGAAGAAAGTGCATGCTGATGCATCATCTTCGGGTGTGTTCATTATATAGAACTGTTTCTCAGTATCCTTTACGTCCTGGGTATGTGATACCGAATCAGGATCCCGTATATGTAATCTGTTACATGGGCTATAGATAGGTAGAGAACTGAGAACGGGTGATAAGTTTCATGAGACAGAAAATGGTGCAAGTGTTGCAGCCAAGTCTGTTGGTCACTATCACCCTGTATTACCTGAATACCTTGATTCTGAACGAATGTTATTAGATACCGAACATGATATACAACATCATATCAGTTTCTTTATTAGTAAAGAAGTGATATAATTTTGTATTGTTGGATAATGTTTTGAACATTTCCTATATCAAGAGTTGATCGGTTCAGGCACGTTATCTAAAAGCATTGACATTCTAAATCAAACTACAGTTCTTAGTATACAGAACACACACAAGAGGAAGAGTTCAGAAATGAACGGATCCTTCTTGAGGCATTGTAGACTAGGTCATATCAATGCGACCCGACTAGCTAAGTTACATATAAATGCATATTTAAATTAGTTTGAATTTACATCTTGTGAAACTTGCTGGTCATGTCACAAAGATAAGATGACCATAGCTCTGTTTATTGGAAACAGAGAAAGAGTTAGTGAACTCTTGGGATTGATACATGCTGATGTATGAAAGTCCCCTGTCTACACATGCCAAGACTGGTTCTTTGTACTTCATTACATTCTCTGATGATCTCTCACGATTCAGACATATGTTCCTGTTGAAACACAAGTCCGAAGCTTTTGAGATATTCACAGAATATAAGTTAGAAGTAGAGAACCGAAAAATACGGGTAAAAGTATTATGTCCTTTGATGCGATCAAGGAGGAGAATACTTGAGCACGGGATTCCTGGACTATTCTAAAGGAGAATGAGATTCTCTCTCAGCATTACTCCTTCGAATACACCACAGCACGTCGGTGTATCGGGGTGGAGCAATAGCACCCTATGTGATATGGTGTGCTCTATGATGAGTACTACTGAGTTTCCTATTTCCTTTCGGGAGTTAGGCACTTGAGAAGCTGCATACGTATTGAATAGGGTTCAAATCAAATCAGTTGCCTACCACTTCATATGTGATATGGAAAGGGAAGAGCCTATATCTTAAGCTTGTTAAGATTTGGGGCTGTCCGGCCTATGCCTAAAAGTAAAATCCGGACAAGCTCGAGGCAAGTTCTGTTATGTAGAACTGGAAGGGTTCCAGCTATACAAACTGCAACTGATGATTTGGTAGAACCAAAGGATTCAATAGTTTCCAACGAACCTCAGCCTCTCCGCCGATCTAGCAGGGTTCCTCACCCACCTGAGAGATACTTCGGTTTCTTTATGACAGTAGGAGCGAGGATTGCATCATGAGATGATGACCCAACTAGTTTCGAGCAGGCCATCAGGAGTGGGACTCTGTAAGAATGGCTGGATGCTTATGATCTGAGATGGAATCCTTATACACCGACAAAGTATGGACTTTGGTTGCTTTATCTGAAAAGTTAAATCCCCATCAGGAGAGAGTATATCTTGAGAAGATTACTTGGTGTACATGGAAAAGTTGAGACTTTCAAAGCTATGCTTAAGTCCATCCAGATCCTACTTGCTACGGCTACATACCATGACTACGATATCTGGCGGTTGGGTGTCATGACTGCTTTTCTAAATGATGTTTTTGAAAAGAGCGTCTATAAGTACACAGCCAAAGGGCTTCGTAGACAGTGGGAGCAGCGGAAACGTGTGCAAGATGTTTTATATGTTAAAACAGGCATCGTGGAATTGGAACGTCTGTTTTGATGTGGTAGTCAAAGAGTTTGACTTCATCAAAATGGTAGATGAACCTTGTATATACAAAAAGGTAGTAGAGAGTATGGTGGTGATCTTCATAGAGTACGTGGATGACATACTCTTGATAGGGAAGGAGTTTCCTATGCTACGCTCGGTTAATCTCCGCTTATCACAAGGATTCTCCATATAGGATCAAAATGATACCTCCTAAATCCTGGGTTTTGGATCTATGAGATAGATCTAATTGGATGTTAGGATACTCACTAGTTGTAGTGAGATGGTATCAATCGATCCTGGGGAGAATCACTGGAAAGGTTCCAGGGTGATAAGGAGGACTGAATGTCAGTCGCAGGCATTGTCTTTACCCTCAGTGGAGGGACGGTATGTTGGAAGAGTTCCAAGCTGGATACCGTGACTTACTAGACGATTAAAGGCAAGATACATCATTACCAAGGATGCTACCAAAGAGGCAGTCTGGATATACATAAGTTCATAAGATGAACTTCGTTCCTACCATTGTGTGACAATGGAGTTGTGGCTTTAGCCAAGGAACTACCGTCCCATCAGAAATCCAGATATAATTCTTAGGCAGTATCACCTGATCATGGAGATGGTTGATCTCCAGGGAGATGAGGTTAGGAGAGTAGACACAGAGGACGACAGCGCGGATCCACTCACAAAGGCCTTTTTCCCAGTAGAGACTTTTATGGGATGGTTGAGTATCAGATACTTCAACCGCAGCTAATTGTTGGGTATGCGATACCATAACAGATGGCCCTAGTGCAAGTGAGAGATTGTTAGTTATATGTATGCCCTAGAGGCCATTACTGTACATACGATGTATATTGTAATGGATGCTTGGACATATATAGGGAGGACTTTCTTGCTCGACATGATAGTATGCTATCTGGTTGTACTTTATCTTAACATGTACTCTGATTGTCTCTATGTTACATGTTGATAAAGCCCTTAGGATGTGTACTCGACTACTGGGACTATGATGAGATCATACTAGTGGGGCCACGGTAGTCGACGAGTACATCCTACAACTGTTCCTAGTCGAGGGTGTATCGAGACAGGGCATCGATACACCAGAGTAGACTAGCGTATACGCATCTTGACCCATATGATGGGCGATGGATGATCCCATATCCATTGGTGTTTGACATCAAGGATGGTGTACGGGTGCTCAGTAAAGACTAGGTACACTGGACGGCCTCGCCGAGAACTCCCAGATGGTATTATACCTCACGTCAGATGGCAGTTCTCCGGTGACACTGGTACAGAGTAGTCTGTTGACCCAAGATCGTCATAGAGTCTTGTGTGATTCCCACTATGCTTTGATTTCCATCATACCACGTCCAAGAGGGCGTGCAAAAAGGTGTCTTTTGGGTACAGTCCCGAATCACATGGAGGCAATGAGCGATAGGAGGGGATTCGTCTCTCCCGGTATAGGGAGTTGATGTTGTGCTGTGTTCGATTGGCTATAACCGGAAATCCCTGGCCAGGGTTGCTGAGATTTACTGGTAAGTGTTATCAGTAGTTTCTCGAACTGTTATAGACCTCATATCGACACGACTTATCGAGCTACTGGGGTCTGACGTTTACCACCCCTAGGCGAGATATGCAACATATCAGATGACGAGACCGGACTGTACGGGAGTGTTACTGTTTGGATTCACAGGAGAATGTACAGGCTTGCTTGTTGATCTTCTGAGCGCTCAATACCTGGGTAGCTGTTACGTTTAGCTGACCGCTTGCAGCTTGTGGGTGTTTGATATGATCATCACCTACTGCCGGCGTATTGACGATTCTTTAGAGTCCTACACAGAGGTTTCTTGGCTCAAGCAAAACGGAGTAGGAGCACATATGTGATATGTGCGGGACCGAGGATAATGCGATATGTGATACCGTATTATATTCTCGCGATATTTGATATCAGCCTGGTCATCGGATTAAGTGTTGATTCGATGAATCGGAACGAATAAATATTAGTCGGTTATATGCGATATAGCCGGATTGTCGGATCAAGTATTGGTTCGATAATTTAATGTATAATAATATATATGATATATTAAATTAAATTATCTAATATTTGCTCACTAAAAGATTCTTTTTCTCACTCGGGTAATACATTGATATATATGCGATATATGTTAATTGTATTATTTTATTTTGTTACAATAAATATTGTATATGTGATATATAATATTGTAACATGTTATAATTATTAATGCAACATGTTTAGTGGAGTTTAAACAAGATTAGGGTTTGATTTGGGTTAATGATTTCTAGATGTTTCTAGATGGTTTTACTTTGTCTTTGTTAAGATATTATGATAGATATTTCTTTATGACTCACCCTTTAACCCATCCCAAACCCTAACCCTAGTAAACTCTCTACATTGGTTACTACAACCATGGTTGCATAAATGATTATGATAACTTTTAATTATTCATCACAAATGATAATTCATTATTCTTCTTCATCTTCTTCCTTCATCTTTTTCATAGAAAAAGCTCACTAGCTTTTTTCCAAGTGATGAATAAATGTGAGAAAAAGATAAATAAAGAGAGCAAAAATCCTACTTCATCATCCTCATCTTCCCTTGCCATTTAGATGAGGGTGTTCACATCATTTCATGAGTGTTAGCTTGTGTTAACGAAACTTCAAGGTAGATCATCTTTGTATCGAAGATCGGAAGCAAAGGTTGCATCTTTCTCTTCTTGGAACCTCTCGAGAGTCCGGAACCCGATGATCGCAGCGAAGGGACCACAACACGGAGCATATGAAGTGAAGGACCGGATCTACAAAGGTTGTAATCCCTCTCACTTAGTGTTAAAATGTTTAGCATGTTAGTTTTCGCCTAATCTCTAGTTTAAAGATCCGTATTCGGGTTGTTCGGCACGGCTAAATTTTTAATCGGGCATGTTTGATGCCTCGTAGACCCTTGTGCGCGTGCATAGCAACCAAACATTAAAGTCCTTTAATATGATCGGGTAGGTGAATACTTGGGAATGGAGTTCCTGGATTATTTAAAAGAGAATGTGGTTCTCTCTCAGCTTACTCCTTCGAGTACACCACAGCACAACGGTGTATCGGGGCGGAGGTATCGCGCCTTATGAGATATGGCATGCTCTATGATGAGTACTACTGAGTTGCCTGCTTCCTTTTGGAGTTATGCACTTGAGAAGTTGCATATCTATTGAATGTGGTTCCATCCAAATCAGTGCCTACCACTCCATATGAGATATAGAATGGGAAGAGACCACGTCTTAAATGTAGGGTTACTAGGCACTGTCACAAGGGTCTATAAGGCATCAACCATGCCCGATTTAAATTTTAGACGTGCCGAACAACCCTAACCAAGATCTTAGACTAGAGATTAGGCGAAACAAAGAAAGTAAACAACTTTACTTCTAAGAGTTAGCGATTACAACCTTTGTAGTCCGTTCCTTCACTTCTAAAGCTCCGTGTTGAGGTCCTTTCGTTGCGATCATCGAGTACCCGGACTCTAGAGAGGCTCCATGAAGAGAAAGATGCAAGCTTGCTTCCGATCTTCGATAACAAAGATGATCTACCTTGAAGAAACTCAAGCCCAAGCTTTTACTTCACTAATCAAGTATTAGCAAAGAAAACACCCTAATTTAAGTGGCTAGAATAGATGAGGATGATGAAGTAGGAATTTAGCTCTCATTTGTTTTCTTTATCTCACTCATTTTCATCACTTTTGAAAAAGCTAGAAAGCTTTTCATCAAAGAGGAGGAAGAAGAAGAAGCAAAACCATTTGTGATGAATAATGTGTTGGAGATAGTGCCCTCAGAGTCAATTATTGGATCACAGGCACGTGACTGCAATGATTAAGGGAGGACCTATCCCGGTTCGACAGTCTTACTCGAGATGATAGTTTGCTATCTGGTTTACCTTTATCATCGTGTACTGCTTTAGGTGACCTGACATGTCACTATTGCACGTTGATAGAGCCCCTAGGATTCTTGCTTGACTGCCAGCAGTATGAGGGCGATCATATAAGTGAGAGATGGAGTCTATAAGCGTATCCTTAAAAGGTCCCTAGTCGTAGGAGTTTCGAGACAGGGCATCGATTCTCCAGAGTAGACTAGTGTATACAGTCGAGACCCTGACGAGGGGCGGTGGCCGGTCTCACAAGCCACTGGTGTTAGTTGGTTCACCTAAGATGTATACAGGTGCTCATTGGGTTATGAGTACACCGGACAGGACTCGCCGGGAACATGCTAGTTGGTCTTATACCTGACGTCAGATAGCAGTTCCCTGGTGACATGCGTACAGGTTAGTTCATCGACCTGGGGATCGTCATTTGTCTCGTGTGAGTTCCCACTGTGCTTTGATTACTACCCTACCACGGCTCAAAGGAGTCGTGCAAACAGGTTTTAGTTGGGTACAGTCCCGAGCCACATGGAGGCAGTGAGCGGATCTTCGGGGTTCGTCTCTCCCGGTATTGGGGGTGAGGTCGCGCTGTGTCTAGGAGAGCCATTACACGAAGTCCTTGGCCAAGGCAGGAGATTTACTGGTAGGTATTCCAGTAGTATCTCAGGGTGTTCTGGGCTACACTCCGACACGACTTGTACCGCTTTTGGGGGTCTGACTTTTACCAACCCCCTAGGCCCGACATGCGATGCTCATAGACGAACGGACCGGACTGTACGGATATTGTCACTGACAGGCTCAGTAGGGTGTCAGGATGAGTTCGCTCATCGACGTCCCTTTTAGTCAATAGCTGGTGGCCCGTTACGTATTGGCTTATACCTCTGACGTGCTAGTGGTTAAATCCACAGCCATAGTATTGACGAGTCTTTAGAGTCCACCACACTTTCAGTTACTCAAGCTTTCGGGCGAAACGCTGTAGAGGCCGTATGAAGATATGGCAGGGTCCGATCAGATACGTGCGGTATTGCACGGATCAGGATCGGACAGTTTTGTACTAGTGGCCGTATAGTTATATGGCAGGGTTCGATCAGATACGTGCGGTATTGCACTGATCAGGATCGGACGGATATTACTAGCCGGCTTTGGTTTAAGCCGGATCCTAGTATAGTGCAGTGTAGATTTTGTCTTTTTGCATTTGTATTCGGACGGAATACAGATGCGGGTGTGTATGCACAGTATCGGGGTTTTCCTGTAATTTATTACGGGACCAGTTTTCTGGAGTTGCCAGTTTGCATTCCGTTCCGGCCGGTTTTCCTTTGTTCTTTCCCGGCCGGACTTTTCCGATGGAGGGGGTTATTTGCAATTGTGCAAATAACTCTTGTGGAGGGGGTTTCTTGCAATTGTGGAGATTATGATAGCATCATTGATTCCCTCCATCACTTGCATTAATGAGATTGGAAAGGATTTGATTTGGATGTGAATGAAGTATGGTTGATGTTTGTTTAAGGTCACCACTTGCTTTATCCTACACTTACCTCCCTTCATGATTTGCTTTGATCCCTCCACCATTTCCAAGCTTGGAATTGGCCGGCCACAACATTTTAGAGGAGAGGAAAATGAGAGGTCCAAAACTTTGGATGAGGGATTAATTCACATCTCATTTTTCATGCTTGCCAAATTCTCAAAAACCCTCTCCAAAGTTCATGATTCTCTTCATCCTTCTTGGCAACCAAAACCCCAATGAGACATAGACTCTACACATCCTACAGCAAGTCTTGGGCATGTCGAGTTGCCGGCTTCATGCCCGAGTTGCCTCGGTATAGAGGCGGGAGCCCGTAAAAGATGCAGGCGACGTGGTGCCCTTCCGGCGATGAGGCGACGACCGGAGATCCCGCGAGGAGATCGGAGAGGAGATGAAGACCGGAGGACTCGGATCAGTCGGTATATCTCTTCCCTTTCTTGTTAGTAGCTTAGACTTGTTAATGGTTACGATCCGGGTGTTTAGTGCGCGGTGGTGCCGGTTTGCTAAGTCCGCAAAAATTAAAGTTTATCACCGTTTCCGCATTTGGCCGTCGGATTAACGGCCGGGGCGCCGCCGTGCACTTACAGTGGTATCAGAGCCTCGCCATTAACTTCGTCTAGCTTCGTTTGATGTGTTTTTCAGTTCCGATCGACCAAAATCCCGAAAACCCAATTTGTGTTCACATCAGTTTTCTGTTAAGTTTTTTTGGTGTCGAAAAATTTTTCAGGTGGTCTCAGAATGATGTGCAGGGATTTATGAGACTACTGGAAAAATTCGATACGTTCAGTCGACCAACAGAGCGCGGAACCGCGGCCAAACCCCCTTGGGCCGCGGTTCCGCCGCACATTGGTGACGTCACCATATCATTTTTCTCCAGTGGGCTTATGGGCTTATTTTGGGTGTTTTGGAATATTAAAATTGGGCCCAGGTTTTCTGTGAGTGCTACAGTTTTGATTGGGGGCCCACTTGTTAATTTTTGGTCAATCGGAAAATTTTAAACACATTTTTCACAGTATTTACATTATATCTGCGACCGTGAATGTCACTCGATCGGTAAATCCCGTCTAACTGCTATAGCCCGGTTAGACGGATTTGCGAACGTGACTTTCACGTTGAGGTTCTATGTATTTGCTGTGATGTTGCGGATCGGTCGTGGGGGATAGCCTGGATGCAATACTAGTACAGTGCTGTTGTATTATGTACATTTGATATTGCGGGGCGAGCGTCCGACATGTGGACTGCCGTCACTGCCTGTTTGTATTATTCTTTTGGGGCACGACCTGGTTGCGGTCGATGTACCCGGTGTATGTATATTTTACATTCTGTACTAGGATTACCCCGCGGTGGGGTGCATGGATAGCCGGGTTCTGGAGGGCAACAAGCCCGCATCTCATGGCATTGGGACGGAGGGGGCTTCACTCTGGGATTGGCGGGCTATTCGCCGCACTCGTAGGGGGTACAGTTTGACCCAGGAGGGGTGCCCAAGTTGCCGGATCCGTGGAGTGCCGGGTGGTCCATTCACGTCGATGAAAGGGGCTGCCTCGCTTCAGGTTTTGGCGAGTAACTTGCCGCGCCCGTAGGGGTCTAGGATTTCATTGCACAGGCTATCCACACGACCAGGGGAACGTCGGGTTTCAGTAGTGGCTCTGTGAAACCCGGGGATCCCAGATATCTGTATTGTTCTGTGATGCTGTACATTTCTGTGATGTTGCATTTTTATCACGCCTTGAGCGAATATAATATATTGGTATATATATTAGTAGATGTTGTATATGCTTTTCATCCGCGCTAGTCCAGTCCCCGCTCTGCCGTTAGTTAGCTAACCTAACGGGTGATGACGGGACCCAGTGGCGAATGCGGATGGCATATACGTACGTCAGTATATTTTCGTTCTTTGTGGTGTGATTAATTGATGGGACTGCGTTGATTCGGATCAATGCAAGTTAAACAAACCCATTCTGATGTTGTTGGAACACTTTTATAAAAAGCTGTTATTGCAAGGACGTTCACTTTTGTTTTGCATCGTGGTATTCATTTGGAATATCCTGCTCCTCAGTCGACGAGGCAAGGGCCGAGATCCCTTCACCGGGAGTGACCCCTTGGACAGAAGTTTGCGTCAGGGCAATACCTTCACTATAGCCGATTACTTTTGCTTTGCACCGTGGTATTCAGTTGGAATATCCTGCACCCTATTCTACGGGGAAAGAGCCGAGATCCCTTCACCGGGAGTGACCTCTTTAGTAAAGATTTTCGTCACTATATTTTCTAAAAAGCTATCCGTTCCTTCAACGATATCAAGTTCATTACATTAAAGGTTTTCGCCAGAAACCATTCGTAGCCCTCCGTCGTTTCATATGGGTAGTCAATAGTATTCAAGCTGTGTTTGTTGGCCTTAGTCAAGGCACAGTGTTTGGTAGCTATTGGGTATTCATATGCTGCATAGATAGATGTGTTGGTTTGGGACAGTCGTATAGCCTTGTTGGCCTTAGTCAAGGGCTTGTACGGGTGGGTTCAAATCAACCTGGACAATGACGGGTAGAACTTGACATGTGACTTATGATTTGTTGGCCTTAGTCAAGGTCATAAGAGCATGGGGCAGAAATCCAATCGGGAGTTTCAAAAGAAATGAAACTTGCCAGATATGCGCATACCTTCTGGAGTGTGATACCGTGAGCGGATTCCGTCACGTTATCATGCGATGAGAGTTGGATCCCGATTCCCACTGATGAGTTGGTTTACTCCTCGGGTGACCCCGACTAATTCTTCTTTCAGGTTTGGAGGAGAGTTTGAGCTACAGTGGGAGGTTTCCAGATTAGATAAATTGGTAACCATTCTGATCTAGGATAGAGTGCACGCTGAGTGTTTCTTTTCTCTCTCTCTCTGGCAGCGACCATTGACCCGACCCTAGACTATGACTCAGTGACCAAGTTGACCGAACCTTCTTAACACTGGCTTTTGGATTGTCAGAGTTGCGAACCTCATTGCCACTCCTACTTTTACCCTTTTCTCCAGGACACCCCGTATTACTACGAACGTCCACTTCCATTGGACAAAACCATCGTATGGTTAGATACAAACTCGAAGGAATTCGAGGATGGTTTCCGGTTCTGGAGAAAACGGATAGGATTATTCAGTTGTCTTTTCCCTTTTACCTTCTCTCAAGTTGTGAGTACTCCTTGGTTTAGGAGATAGTACACCTATTACGCAAATTGGATAGTCTTCTTCCAAACCTTAGGCTGGTGCCGACCGGTAGGGAATGAAGAAAACCAATTAGCCTAAACGGTGTGCAGAAGGTATTAAGATTAAGACAAAGCAAGGGATTAGTAAGAGGGCAAAGTAAATTGCGACTGATATTCACGACCAAACCAAGTATTTCTTCGCCAATCCTAAATCACCTTTGTATTTCTCCAGGACACTCCGTATCACTACGAAGATCCACAGTTTATTTGGATACTCCATCGTATGGTTATATACGAACTCGAAAGGAACTTGTTCCAGTTCGGGGATGGATTCTGGTCCAGGAGAAATAGGAATAAGGTTTATTCGGTTGTCTTTTATCTTCACCTTCTCTCGCATTGCGAGTGCTCCTAGGATTAGGACAGTACACCCATTATGCTTATTGGATAGTCTTCTTCTAAACCATAGGCTGGTGCCGAACGGTAGGGAAGGAAGAAAACCATTTGGCCTAAGGGGTGTGCAGAAGGTAATGACTAAAGACATATAAAGGGATTTGGAGAGGTGGCAAAGAATTATACGGTTATAGTTGTGAATCTGGATAATGGAAGAGGCATTACTAGGAATACCAGGATACCCCATCGAAACATTTCAATGTTTCAGTTTCACTGTGTACTGTTAAAAGAAAACTGATTTCCCGATTAGACACTTGCTCCAGGGTATGTATTTACCAGGTATGATTCTCACATCTGTATGGTTTTACAGATGATGAGTGGGAGTAAGTTATTGGGAATTAGGTGACCATCCTCATTATATCGGGATTCGTTGTAATTGGTGATATTTGAGGAAATCACCTGGGCTGTTTGCCGGTTGGCAAATATTTGGTTTTGAATATCCGCTGTTGTGCACAAATTTCAAATTGATATATCTGTACGTCTATTTTCATAGAGTGAGATATACCTTTTGATATTATGTCGATGACATTTACCTATATCAGTGGATGGTTAGGTAAGGAGCATTAAATAGCGGTGTAATTCTTCTTAACCATAAGTACAGTTTTCAACCTACGATACACAGTGAAAGAGTTGTTAGACTCAGCGGACTTATACAGAGTATTGTATGTTGTCCAGTGTCCATTAGGACAGAGGGGTTGGTACTCATACTATATTCTGTTTACTTTTAACTTCTCTAGTTCTTAGACATGTGTTTCGTAGAAACACAGGGTCTAAGTTTTGAGGAGTTATAGGTATTTGAATAGAGTAGAGAACCAGGTGTAGCAAGTATCGGGATTCTTCAAAGTGATCGAAGATGTAGATACTTGTGTATGGTATTCAGTTGATAGCAATGATAAAGAGAAATTTCTTCTCTTTCAGGTTACTCATAATTGGAAGCATTCCTAAGTTGAGTAACGCTGATCGGCCTCTCTCCATTTAGTTGAATGCACTGGAGACAGCTGCATGATTTGAATCTGGTTAAATTAAATCAGTGCCTCTGGTTCTATATTGGATATAGAACAGTTCATATCTTAACGTTGTTAAGGTACGGGGAGTTGTCCGGCTTATGATTAAAACCAGACTCTGGATAACTCAAGGCATGTTTCTGTAATGGCAGTTTGTGGGTTGACCCAGGCTATGACGAGGGTTGACTTTCTACCATCTGGGAGATCAATAGTAATATTGTTCTAGACTCGCCACAGTTTTATTAAAAATGGATTTTTTCAAAAACAGCAGTGGGAGTATGGTAGAACTGGAAGTGATTCCAGAACCGCAAACGATTACTGAAGATTTGATAAGGAACCTAAAGATTCAATCTGATTTGACATTCCATTGGCCACTCCGCAGATAAGGTGGGTAACTTCAGGCACCCGAGAGGTACTCCGGTAGCCTCAAGGACGGTGACAGGGAAGTTCTTGTTTACCCACACTTGCCATTGTTGTTGTTCCAGGCTGCGAGACCCGGCAGGAGGATGAGTATAGCGTCGTTCTAAACTAGTTTTAGAAGTGCACGTCTATATGACTCTGGCAGAGGGTTGTCGTAGTCAGTGGGAGCAGCGGAAGCATTGGTGGACATCAGGCTTATGTCTATTTATAGACTAAAGCAGATGTAGCGGAGATAGATCATCTATTTCTGATGTGACAGTCATAGGTTTGACGTCATCAGAATAGGGGATGGATCTGTTGAGAAGGTAGTAGGAAGTGATATTCCTATACTACGATCGGTTATACTTTGGTCGTCACACAGTGGTTTCTCCACAAAGGACTTGGACATTATATCAGACATACTGGTTACTAGATCTATGGTTTTAGATCTAGATTTGGGTGGTTTCCCAATCTGGGTACTTAGACAGCATTCTAAGAGTATTTAGAATGGACGACTCCTGGCACGGTAGTATACCTGCAGGTGATGGAGTCACCCTCTCTAAAGGTGTCTTATAGACTAAAGTAGAGGGGAAGTGCATGATTGGCAGATCACTTGCTTAGGCAATTGAGTCAATCATGAGATGTCAAGTACCACACCAGATGTTGTTCTTGCACTAGATGCAATAAGTTGACATTGATCCAATCCTGGAGAAACAGTCGGAAGCAGTTTTAGAACATAAGTGGATGTTCTAGGGATATGATAACGACAGCCTCATTAAGGAGACAGTTATCATTCCAGGCTTCCAAGGTGACATGGACGACAGGGTGATCGTCAGAATTATAGTTTTCCTTCTGACGAGGGGCAGTATTTTGGACAGGTGTTCCATGGAAATACTGAGGGTGGCATGGCGCAGGATACTGATTAAGCTCAGTTGACGATACAGTCTAAAGAAGTTTGGATTTGGAGTTCATTTATGAGCTAGGTCCCATCAGACATCCAGACATTCTAAGACAGGTATTGCTTATTTCGGGAGATGGCTTTCTCCGCGAACTTGAGATATAGAGAGACATAGAAAGAAGCATCCAAGCGGATCCACTCACTGAGGCTATTCCTCGAACGCAATAGTTTCGCAAACGGATTTTGTGAGACTGACTAGTAGGGGAGTTGGGTGTTCGGTATCACACAGGCTGTGAGTATGCGACATCGCAATAATTAGCCTTGAGTGCAAGTGGGAGATTGTTGGAGATAGTGCCCTCAGAGTCAATTATTGGATCACAGGCACGTGACTGCAATGATTAAGGGAGGACCTATCCCGGTTCGACAGTCTTACTCGAGATGATAGTTTGCTATCTGGTTTATCTTTATCATCGTGTACTGCTTTAGGTGACCTGACATGTCACTATTGCACGTTGATAGAGCCCCTAGGATTCTTGCTTGACTGCCAGCAGTATGAGGGCGATCATATAAGTGAGAGCTGGAGTCTATAAGCGCATCCTTAAAAGGTCCCTAGTCGTAGGAGTTTCGAGACAGGGCATCGATTCTCCAGAGTAGACTAGTGTATACAGTTGAGACCCCGACGAGGTGCGGTGGCCGGTCTCACAAGCCACTGGTGTCAGTTGGTTCACCTAAGATGTATACAGGTGCTCATTGGGTTATGAGTACACCGGACAGGACTCGCCGGGAACATGCTAGTTGGTCTTATACCTGACGTCAGATAGCAGTTCCCTGGTGACATGTGTACAGGTTAGTTCATCGACCTGGGGATCGTCATTTGTCTCGTGTGAGTTCCCACTGTACTTTGATTACTACCCTACCACGGCTCAAAGTAGTCGTGCAAACAGGTTTTAGTTGGGTACAGTCCCGAGCCACATGGAGGCAGTGAGCGGATCTTCGGGGGTTCGTCTCTCCCGGTATTGGGGGTGAGGTCGCGCTGTGTCTAGGAGAGCCATTACACGAAGTCCTTGGCCAAGGCAGGAGATTTACTGGTAGGTATTCCAGTAGTATCTCAGGGTGTTCTGGGCTACACTCCGACACGACTTGTACCGCTTTTGGGGGTCTGACTTTTACCAACCCCCTAGGCCCGACATGCGATGCTCATAGACGAACGGACCGGACTGTACGGATATTGTCACTGACAGGCTCAGTAGGGTGTCAGGATGAGTTCGCTCATCGACGTCCCTTTTAGTCAATAGCTGGTGGCCCGTTACGTATTGGCTTATACCTCTGACGTGCTAGTGGTTAAATCCACAGCCATAGTATTGACGAGTCTTTAGAGTCCACCACACTTTCAGTTACTCAAGCTTTCGGGCGAAACGCTGTAGAGGCCGTATGAAGATATGGCAGGGTCCGATCAGATACGTGCGGTATTGCACGGATCAGGATCGGACAGTTTTGTACTAGTGGCCGTATAGTTATATGGCAGGGTTCGATCAGATACGTGCGGTATTGCACGGATCAGGATCGGACGGATATTACTAGCCGGCTTTGGTTTAAGCCGGATCCTAGTATAGTGCAGTGTAGATTTTGTCTTTTTGCATTTGTATCCGGACGGAATACAGATGCGGGTGTGTATGCACAGTATCGGGGTTTTCCTGTAATTTATTACGGGACCAGTTTTCTGGAGTTTCCAGTTTGCATTCCGTTCCGGCCGGTTTTCCTTTGTTCTTTCCCGGCCGGACTTTTCCGATGGAGGGGGTTATTTGCAATTGTGCAAATAACTCTTGTGGAGGGGGTTTCTTGCAATTGTGGAGATTATGATAGCATCTTTGATTCCCTCCATCACTTGCATTAATGAGATTGGAAAGGATTTGATTTGGATGTGAATGAAGTATGGTTGATGTTTGTTTAAGGTCACCACTTGCTTTATCCTACACTTACCTCCCTTCATGATTTGCTTTGATCCCTCCACCATTTCCTAGCTTGGAATTGGCCGGCCACAACATTTTAGAGGAGAGGAAAATGAGAGGTCCAAAACTTTGGATGAGGGATTAATTCACATCTCATTTTTCATGCTTGCCAAATTCTCAAAAACCCTCTCCAAAGTTCATGATTCTCTTCATCCTTCTTGGCAACCAAAACCCCAATGAGACATAGACTCTACACATCCTACAGCAAGTCTTGGGCATGTCGAGTTGCCGGCTTCATGACCGAGTTGCCTCGGTATAGAGGCGGGAGCCCGTAAAAGATGCAGGCGACGTGGTGCCCTTCCGGCGAGGAGGCGACGACCGGAGATCCCGCGAGGAGATCGGAGAGGAGATGAAGACCGGAGGACTCGGATCAGTCGGTATATCTCTTCCCTTTCTTGTTAGTAGCTTAGACTTGTTAATGGTTACGATCCGGGTGTTTAGTTCGCGGTGGTGCCGGTTTGCTAAGTCCGCAAAAATTAAAGTTTATCACCGTTTCCGCATTTGGCCGTCGGATTGACGGCCGGGGCGCCGCCGTGCACTTACATAATGAATCTAATGTGAGGTTAGAAATGCAACCATGGGTTAAGTATGAAGACTTAACCCAAGTAGAGAATTAACTATGGTTAAAGGGATGGGTTGGTTTAAAGAAATATCTTTGCAAAATATCACAAAATATCAAGGTCAAAGTCAAAGATTCAAGAAGCTTCTTGAAAGCTTCATGAAAGTATAACCCTAATCTAAACCCTAACCATATTTAAACTCCAAAAATCATGTTGCATTTATAACCATAACATGTTACAATATTATATATCACATATACAATATTTATTGTAACAAAATAAAATAATACAATTAACATATATCACATATATATCAATGTATTACCTGTAAGGTTACTAGGCACTCTCACAACATTCTACAATGCATCAACCATACCCGATTTAAATTTTAGACGTGTCGATCAACCCTAACCAAGATCTTAGACTAGAGATTAGGCGAAACAAAGCAAGTAAACAACTTTACTTCTAAGAGTTTGGGATTACAACCTTTGTAGTCCGGTCCTTCACTTCTAAAGCTCCGTGTTGAGGTCCCTTCGCTGCGATCATCGAGTATCTGGACTCTAGAGAGGCTCCATAAAAGAAAGATGCAAGCTTGCTTCCGATCTTCGATAACAAAGATGATCTACCTTGAAAAAACTCAAACCCAAGCTCTTGCTTTGCTAATCAAGTATTAGCAAAGCAAACACCCTAATCTAAATGGCTAGAATAGATGAGGATGATGAAGTAGGAATTTATCTCTCATTTATTTTCTATTTCTCACTCATTTTCATCACTTTACAAAAAGCTAGAAAGCTTTTCATGCAAGGAAGAAGAAAAAAGAAGATGATCAACCTTTTTTGTGATGAATAATGAAATCTTAGTTAAGGTTAGAAATACAACCATGGGTTAAGAATAATCACTTAACCCTTGTAGAGATTTTACCATGGTAAAGGGTTTGGGTTGAGTTAACAAATATCAACCAAAATATCTTTAGAAAATATCTTTAGTTAAAAACAAAAGCAAAGCTTCTAGAAGGTTTAACCCTAATCCAAACCCTAACCATGTTTAAACTCCACAAAACATGTTGCATTTTTAACCTTAACTTGTTACAATATTATATATCACATATATAATATATTTTGTAACAAAATAAAATAATACAATTAATATATATCACATATATATCAATGTATTACCTGAGTGAGAAAAAGAATCTTTAAGTGAGCTTATATTAGTTAATGTAATTTAATACATCAAATATATAATTATACATTAAATTATCAAATCAACACTTGATCCGATAATCCGGCTATTTCATAAATAACTGACTAATATAATCTGTATCAGTTCATCGAATCAACGCTTGATCCGATGACCCGGCTATATCTCATATACCCGGCCGATAACTCATATCACGTGAATCTAATACGGTATCATATACACGTATTGTTCTCGTTCCCGCACATATCACATATGTGCTCCTACTCCATTTTGCCTGAGCCAAGAAATCTCTATGTAGGACTCTAAAGAATCGTCAATACGCCGGCAGTAGGTGATGATCATATCAAACACCCACAAGCTGCAAGCGGTCAGCTAAACGTAACAGCCACCCAAGTATTGAGCGATCAGAAGATCAACAAGCAAGCCTGTACATTCTCCTGCGAATCCAATCAGTAACACTCCCGTACAGTCCGGTCTATTCGTCTGATATGTCGCATATCTCTCCTAGGTGTGGTAAACGTCAGACCCCAGTAGCTTGATAAGTCGTGTCGATATGAGGTCTATAACAGTTCGAGAAACTACTAATAACACTTACCAGTAAATCTCAGCAACCCTGGCCAGGGATTTCTAGTTATAGCCAATCGAACACAGCGCAACATCAACTCCCTATACCGGGAGAGACGAAACCCCTCCTATCGCTCATTGCCTCCATGTGATTCGGAACTGTACCCAAAAGCCACCTTTTTGCACGCCCTCTTAGACATGGTATGATAGAAATCAAAGCACAGTAGGAATCACACAGGACTCTATGACGATCTCGGGTCTACAGACTAACCTGTACCAGTGTCACCAGAGAACTGCCATCTGACGTGAGGGATAATACCATCTGGGATTTCTCGGCGAGTCCGTCCAGTGTACCCAGTCTCCACTGAGCACCCGTATACCTTCTCTGATGTCAAACACCAATGGATATGGGATCATCCATCGCCCATCATATAGGTCAAGAAGTGCATACGCTAGTTTACTCTGGAGTATCGATGCCCTGTTTCGGTACTCCCACGACTAGGAACATTTTAAGATGTACTTGGCGACTACATTGTCCCCACTAGTATGATCCGCATCATAGTCCTGGTAGTCAAGTACTCATCCTAAGGGCTTTATCAACATGTAACATAGAGACAATCAGAGTACATGTTAAGATAAAGAGTAACCAGATAGCATACTATCATGTCGAGCAAGAAAGTCCTCCCTATATATGTCCAAGCATCCACTACATTATACATCGTATGTACAGTAATGGCCTCTAGGGCATACATATAACTAACAATCTCCCACTTGCACTAGGGCCATCTGTTATGGTATCGCATACCCAACAATCAGCTGTGGTTGAAGTATTTCATACTCAACCATCCCATAAAAGTCTCTACTGGGAAATAGGCCTTTCTGAGTGGATCCGCGCTGTTGTCCTCTGTGTCTACTCTCCTAACCTCGATCTCCCTGGAGAACAACCATCTCCATGATCAGGCGATACTGCCTAAGAATATGTCTGGATCTCAGATGGGACGGGGGGTTCCGCGGCAAAAGCCACAACTCTATTGTCACACTATGGTTGGAACGAAGTTCATCTCATGAACTATTATATATATCCAGACTTCCTCTTTGGTAGCATCCTTGGTAGTGATTTATCCTCCCTTTATCGTCTAGTAAGTCACGGTATCTAGCTTGGAACTCTTCCAACATACCGTCCCTCCACTGAGGGTAAAGACAATGCCTGCGACTGACATTCAGTCATCCTTATCACCCTGGAACCTTTCCAGTGATTTTCCCCAGGATCGATTGATACCATCTCACTACAACTAGTGAGAATCCTAACATCCATTTAGATCTATCTCTTAGATGTAAAACCTAGGATTTAGGAGGTATCACTTTGATAACTTTGATCCTTATATGGAGAATCATTGTGACAAGAGGAGATTGACCGATCGTAGCATAGGAAACTCATTCCCTATCAAGAGTATGTCATCCACGTACTCTACGAGGATCACCACCATACTCTCTACTACCTTTTTTATATACAATGTTCATTTACCATTTTGATGAAGTCAAACTCTTTGACTACCACATCAAAATAGACGTTCCATCTCTGCGATGCCTGCTTTATCCCATAAAGCAACTTGCATACGTTTCCGCTGCTTCCACTGTCTACGAAGCCCTCTGGCGGTGTACTTATAGACGCTCTCTTCTAAATCATCATTTAGAAAAGCAGTCATGACACCCAACAGCCAGATATCATAGTCATGGTATGTAGCAATGGCAAGTAGGATCTGGATGGACTTAAAGCATAGCTTTGAAAGTCTCAACTTTTCCATGTACACCAAGTAACCTTCTCAAGATATACTTGCTCCTGATGGGGATTTAACCCTTCAAATAAAGCAACCAAATTCCATACTTTGTTGGTGTATAAGGATTCCATCTCAGATCACTAAGCATCCAGCCATTCTCACAGAGTCCTACTGCTGATGGCCTGCTCGAAATAAGTTGGGTCATCATCTCATGATGCAATCCTCTCTCCAACTGTCATAGAGAAACCGAAGTATCTCTCAGGTGGATGAGGAACCCTACTAGATCGGCGGAGAGGCTGAGGTTCGTTAGAAACTATTGAATCCTCCGGTTCTACCAAATCATCAGCTGCAGTTTGTATAGCTGGAACTCTTTCCAGTTCTACCTCATGACCACTAATTTCTTCACAAGAAATTCCCTTTCACAAAGGTGGCATGCTGAGAAACAAAACATCTTTTTTTCCTCGGTTTGGTAGAAGATATTCCCTTGCGAATGCTTGGGATATCCAACAAACTTCCACAGAATTGACCTTGCCTTGAGCTTGTCTGGATTATGCTTTTAGGCATAGGCCGGACAACCCTAAATCTTAACTTACTTAAGATATGGGCTCTTCCCATACCATATCACATATGGAGTGGTAGGCAACTGATTTGATTGGAACCCTATTCAATAGGTATGCAGCTTCACAAGTGCATAACTCCCAAAAGGAAAATAGGAAACTCAGTAGTACTCATCATAGAGTGCACCATATCACATAGGGCGTGATTGCTCCGCCCCGATACACCGACGTGCTGTAGTGTATATGGAGGAGTAATGCTGAGAGAGAATCTCATTCTCCTTAAGAATAATCAAGGAATCCCGTGCTCAAGTATTCTCCTCCTTGATCACATCAAAGGACATAATACTTATACCCGTTTTGGTTCTCTACTTCTAACTCATATTCATTGAATTTTTCAAAAGGTTCAGACTTGTGTTTCAACAGGAACATATGTCCGAATCTTGAGAGATAAACAGTGAATTTAATGAAGTATAAAGAAACGGTCCTGGCATGTGTAGACAGGGGACCTTACATACATCATCATGTATCAATCCCAAGAGTTCACTAACTCTTTCTCTATAAACAGAGCTGTGGTCATATTATCTTTGTGACGTGACCGGCAAGTTTCACAAGATGTAAATTCAAACAATTTTAAATATGCATCTAAATGTAACTTAGCTAGTCGGGTCGCATTGATATGACCTAGTCTACAATGCCTCAAGAAGGATTCGTTCATTTCTGAACTCTTCTTCTTGTGTGTGCTCTGTATACTAAGAACTGTAATTTGATTTAGAACGTACATGCTTTTAGATAACGTGCCTGAACCGATCAACTCTTGATATAGGAAATGCTCAAAACATTATCTAACAATACAAAATTATATCCTTCTTTACTAATAAATAGACTGATATGATGTTGTATATCAGGTCCGGTATCTAATAACATTCGTTCAGAATCAATGTATTCTGGTAATACAGGGTGATAACTGCCAACAGACTTGGTTGCAACACTTGCATCGTTCCCAACTCTTGAAACTTATCACCCGTTCTCAGTCATCTACCTATCTGTAGCCCATATAACAGAGTACATATGCGGGATCCTGATCCGGTATCTCATACCCAGGATGTAAAGGATACTGAGAAACAGTTCTCTGTAATGAACACACCCGAAAAAGATGCATCAGCATGCACTTTCTTCATTTGGGTGGCACGGGAAATCTGGTAATCCCCTATTTCCTGCTCTGTCTTATAACAATTATAAGTTGGAGCGGGACCAACGTTCCCCAGCTCAGTATAACAAGCGGGTTCGGTCAATACATCCGTATTATTATCTTGATTAAGGCGTGACATGGTCGCTACCTGGAGAGAGAGAGAAGAAAACACTCAGCGTATGATCTTGCAAGATTTAGATTGGTTATTAATATATCTAATCAAGATGTCTCCCACTGTTTTAGTCAAATCTTCCTTCAAACCCTAAAAGGAAAGACTAGCCCGGATTAATTACACCCTACAAGTTCGCCAATCTTTCAGCCAGGCCAGTGCTGGTACTTTGATGGAGGTTCCCCGTGCTTTCGCACAGACCTAATTAAAGTAAACCTCGTTTTCCCTTGGGCGTAACCCCGTTGACACCTTTCTAGACACCTACTTGATCGGCTAATTGTAATGTGTAAAACTCTCCCAGGAGTAACTCTTACTCGCAGTGGGTATTGGGATCCAACTATCTCATAGAAGGTATGCAATTTCATTGCAAATTTCAACACTTGAAATTCCCAATAATATTTTATCCCGAGCGATCTATGACCTTGACAAGGTCAAGAAACCATACACCGCAAGTCAAGTTCAACCCGTCATTTCCTGATATGAATTAAACCCACCCGCACGACCCTTGACAAGGTCAACAAAGTCGCACGACTACCCTAATCCAATCGCATCATATGCTTATACAGATAAGCAGTAATCAGCTACCGCACACTACGCCTTGACAAGGTCAACAAACGCAGCACGAATACTAACTATTACTTATCTGAAATGACGGAGGGCTACGACATGTTTTTAAGAAAACCCTTTGCGTAATGAACTTGATATCGTTGTAGAATCGAGTGAATTTTGAATGGAGTGTTTTTTAGGCTTTTACTAGTTTTGCTAAAGAGGTCACTCCCGGTGAAGGAATCTCGGCTCTTTCCTTATCGAATAAGGTGCAGGATATTTCACAAATACCGCTGTGCAAAGCAAGAACTATCGAAGCAATCAAAAGACAAACCGAGTGTGTAGCATATGCTAGTTTCGCTAAAGAGGTCACTCCCGGTAAAGTGATCTCGGCTCTTTCCTTATCGAATAAGGTGCTGGATGTTCTACAAGGAACACCGCTATGCAAAGCAAAAACTAGAGCTACCAGTTTTTAAAGTAGTTTTACAACATCTTTAGGTTTCTTTTATTTCATTAATCTCATTAATGAAGTCCCATTTTATTATGCTTCACAAGCATCACATTTGAAACGAAATCTGCAATATAACATATATCTCATATATATAATATAAACATTCGTCTCAGGCAGTAATATGATCTCATCACAGAACATTGCAGCAGAAGAACATATATGAAATATTGGATATACTAGGACGTCCGTGTTTTAATACGAGCCAGTATAAAACACGGATTCCACGGTCGCGATAAATAGCCAAACCCACATCCCTAGACCCCTACGAGAGAGGCAAGTAACCCTTCCAGTTCTAAAGTTAGGAGACCCGGTCTCGACTTCTCGAGATGGTCTCCTACTGGACCCTAGAACCCGGTTACTTGTGCTCCCCGCCTTGGGTCTATCATAATGCGGAAAAGTAAATAATATACAATGGTGACATCATCCTCAGCCCTGAAGTGCCCCAATAAAAGAATATTACATACACATGAATTTTACATGAATGAAAATGCAAAACTCTCATCTCACATAAAACCCCGGCTATTCAAAAACATGACGATCCAATATAATATATCACAGCAACACATAATATCACATATCATCAACATAAGTAAATATGCGTATCCCAGTTGTCGTTGTTGTATAGCAACGAAACCGGCGATACACCACATATTACACTTATGGTCGCAGAAAAGAAAGTGTAAAACTACAACAGTTGGAATCCGCAACCTCCTTAGACATCTCATGCCTAACCAAATGAATTCCTTATACATCGCATGCCTAACGATTATAAAACCTGTATTTTAGTCTCAATATCGAAAACACTTTTCAATATCAAGTCGGGCAATTCAACAAGATTCCCGACACCCTGATCGAATGGTCGTCGAAAAATTTAGTAGACGGCCGCCGCCCCCGGTGCCGTCGACGAAGTGCACTAAGGCGGAACACCGCTGCCGCGAGCACCCGAACGGATGCTTTTGGCGATAGGGTTCTCCTACAGTCACTTGGTCGGGACTATAGGGCGTGGCTGTCGATTAAGTTTACCCGGCGAGTATCCGCATACGCTACGTGATTGCGACAGACTTTTGATCACATCAAAATCCCGTGGCAACCGATCAATTGAGACTAAACTGCTAGATTTATAACATTCAAATTAGTTATCTCATAACTACTTGTGGATTCCAAATATTGTATCACATTCCAGATAAATAGAGAATGTTAAACTTTCCGATCGAATCAACAAACACCCAAGATTTCCCAAATAGCTCAACACTTGAGCGGAGTTCAAAAAGTATCCATCACATGCCACAGTACCAATGGTCCAGCCGTAGAAGGGTCAAACCAACGCCTCACATGTGGCAACGACGTACTGCCCCAAACCCTAAGGTTTAGAGGCGGTTCAGACGGTCACATAATCGAGTTAAGGTATGTGTTCTTCTAGAGGGTCCACCGCGTTACATGCATTATTTTCCGGAAGTTTCAAACTCGTGGAAAAATCCAACATTTGAAAATTTTCCTTCAGGGGAAAAAGTGAGTTATTGATATCCGTTCGAACTTTTTAACACGTTCTAAAATTAGCCGGAAAAAACTTAAACGAAGTTAAACTTTCCGATCGAATCAACGAATACAGAAGATCTCCAGAAAACTCAACACTTGAGTAGAATTAAAAATTCCCAGAAGCTTGAAAAAGTACCCAAGAATCATACCTAGAAGTACGAGCCCCTGACTCCTCATGATGGCCGCGGAACCGCCGCCAAACCAATGGTTTGGCCACGGTTCCGCGCTCCCATGATGGAGTTGGGGTATCGTACTTCACAGTAATTCTTAGATTTCCCTGCTTATTATTCTGAGTATTTTTAATATGAAAAAATCAACATTTTAAAAAATTTCCAGAGAAGGGGTAAATCGCGACGTTTCGGGGTTCGATCGGACTTTAAAGTTCGTCTAGACTTCGCCTAAAGCTCTAGCTTGGCTCTGATACCACTATAGGGTTACTAGGACTCTCACAAGGTTCTACAAGGCATCAACCATACCCGATTTAAATTTTAGACGTGCCGAACAACCCTAACCAAGATCTTAGACTAGAGATTAGGCGAAACAAAGCAAGTAAACAACTTTACTTCTAAGAGTTTGGGATTACAACCTTTGTAGTCCGGTCTTTTACTTCTAAAGCTCCATGTTGAGGTCCCTTCGCCGCGATCATCGAGTATCCGGACTCTAGAGAGGCTCCATAAAAGAAAGATGCAAGCTTGCTTCCGATCTTCGATAACAAAGATGATCTACCTTGAAAAAACTCAAACCCAAGCTCTTGCTTTGCTAATCAAGTATTAGCAAAGCAAACACCCTAATCTAAGTGGCTAGAATAGATGAGGATGATGAAGTAGGAATTTAGCTCTCATTTATTTTCTATTTCTCACTCATTTTCATCACTTCACAAAAAGCTAGAAAGCTTTTCATGCAAGGAAGAAGAAGAAAGAAGATGATCAACCTTTTTTGTGATGAATAATGAAATCTTAGCTAAGGTTAGAAATACAACCATGGGTTAAGAATAATCACTTAACCCTTGTAGAGATTTTACCATGGTAAAGGGTTTGGGTTGAGTTAACAAATATCAACCAAAATATCTTTAGTTAAAAACAAAAGCAAAGCTTCTAGAAGCTTCAAGAAGGTTTAACCCTAATCCAAACCCTAACCATGTTTAAACTCCACAAAACATGTTGCATTTATAACCTTAACTTGTTACTGTAGGATTCCTAGGCACTCTTGTGAAGGTTCATAAGGCATCAAACATGCCCAAATAAAATTTTAGATGTGCCGAACAACCCAAAGCCGGGATCTTTGCTAGATTATTAGGGTTTAACATGCAAGTAAACATCTATACAATTAAGTGTGAGGGATTACAACCTTTGTAGTGTTAGATTTACCTATCACCCTATGAGAGGTTTGGAAGCATCACTGTCACAGAGATCAAATTTTTATGGTGCTAAGTAAGCATACAAAGGATCTATCCTAGAAAAATTAGGGTTTCATAACAATACATGTAACAAAGGTTAGGGTTTTGAGAGTACAACCTCTGTAGCTCCCTTTTATAGACTCCTTGGACACTTGAGAGTTGGAAAACGATTAGCTTGAAGTCTTATAACGTCCACGACGATCCACCCGAAGCTCCTTTGTCCAAGCTTGCAACTTCACTTTATCAAGATGATGAAATGAAGCTAACACTCTAAACAAGTAGGCTAGACTTGTGTAGAATAGGGTTGTGGTTCTCTTTCTCACTTCAAAATCCTATCTTTTTGAGTATTTTGCTCACTTGAAAGATCTAGAGAGCAAGAGATCAAGGTTGAAGAAGATGATTGCTTTTTTAAGAAGAAGAGAAGATAAACTCATGAAAGGAAAAAGAAAATATATGTATATATATTTATTTCTTCTCACCTCAAACCATGGTTAAATGATAAAGATATTATTTAATTTGAGTTAAAACATGAAAGGAAAGTTTAATCCATAGTTAAGAGTAGGTGAGCATGGTTAGGTCAAAGAAGAGACTAGAAACAAACCATGAATTATCCTTTCCATTTTCATTTTGTTTTAAAACAAATATAAGTAATAATCCATATAAATAACCAAGGTTTGAGTCTTATATTGCCACCATTTTCTATGTATAAACAACCATGATAGAATGATGTATGTATGCATGTGTGCATGCACATCCATATGTGCATGAACAAGAAAGAATGCATACATGCATGCATACATCAAAAAGAAACAAGATAGGATTTCAAGTGAGAAGCTAATGGTTAAATGATAAATCAACACTTGATTTATCAACCCGGTCATATCACATACGACCCGACCAAAAGCAAGCCGCCCAATTAATATACGGTATCTCATACGCGCATTTTAACTGGGTCCATGCGCATATCGCATACGCGCACCACAACGTTTCGCCTGGACTAGGTAACTCCTTTGTGGGACTCTAAGACTCGTCAATACGCCGGTAGTGGGTGATGATCATATCAAGCACCCCCAAGCCACAAGCGGTCATCTAAACGTAACGGCCACCCGGGTATTGAGCGATCAGAAGAAAACAAGCGAACCTGCTACAACTCCCGTCGAGCCAACCGGCAACACTACCGTACAGTCCGGTCTCTTCGTCGGATATGCCGCATATCGAGTCTAGGGATGGTAACGTCGACCCCAATAACTCAATAAGTCGTGCAGGTGAATGGTCTATAACAGATCGAGAAACTACTGATAACACTTATCAGTAAATCTCAGCAGCCCTGGCCAGGGACTTACTGATATAACCAGTCGAGCACAGCACAACATCAACTCCCAATACCGGGAGAGACGAAACCCCTCCTATCGCTCATCGCCTTCGTGTGTCTCGGGACTGTACCCAATGGCCACCTGTTTGCACGACTCAGTAGAGCCGTGGTAGGGTGGTAATCAAAGTACAGTGGGAGAGCACACAAGACTCTATGACGATCTCGGGTCAACAGACTAACCTGTACCAGTGTCACCTGAGAACTGCTATCCGACGATAGATATAATTCCATATAGGAGTTCTCAGTGAGTCCGTCCAGTGTACCCAGTCACCACTGAGCACCCGTATATGATCTTGATGTCAAACATCGATGAATGTGGGAACATCCATCGCCTATCACATGGGTCTAGTATCATATACGCTAGTCTACTCTGGTATATCGATGCCCCATCTCGATACACCTTCGACTAGGGACATTTCAGGATATGCTTATAAACTACAGATGTCCCACTAGTATGATCTCTACCATAATTACTGTAGTCAAGCCGATATCCTCAGGGCTTTATCAGCATGTATAAATGAATGAAAGCATGATCAAATCAACATTTCAGATAAAGTAGAACCAGATAGCATACTATCATGTCGATCAAGAATGTACATTGAATATATATATACATGTACAGATCCAACCACTATCATATAATGGCATCTAGGGCATACATATATCCAACAATCTCCCACTTGCACTAAGGCCAGTTATTGGCGTATCTCATACCCAACATCTCAAAAAGTCGCTCATGCTGCGGCTGAGGGAGAGCCTTGGTGAGTGGATCCGCGGCGTTATTCTTTGTGTCTACTCTCTTAATCTCGATCTCGCGGCGATTTACAATCTCCCGGATCAAATGAAAGTGCCTCAGGATGTGTCTGGACCGCTGATGGGACCTGGGCTCCTTGGCTAACGCCATAACCCCATTATTATCACAATACAATGGTATTGGATCAATAATGGTTGGAACTACTCCTAGCTCCGAAACGAACTTCTTCATCCAGAAGGCTTCCTTGGCGGCATCATTTGCAGCAATGTACTCAGCCTCCATCGTAGAGTCTGCAACGGTATCATGTTTGGAACTCTTCCAACTTACCACCCCTCCATTGAGGGTAAATACAAACCCTGAGATAGATTTGCTGTCTTCCTTATCGCTCTGGAAGCTCGAATCGGTAAAGGCCTCCATTTGGAGATCTGCATTACCATACACCAAGAACAATTCTTTAGTTCTTCGTAAGTACTTAAGAATGTTCTTCACAGTTGTCCAGTGATTCTCCCCTGGGTTGGATTGATACCTGCTTACAACACTAAGTGCATAAGCTACATCTGGGCGTGTACGTAACATCGCATACATTATAGATCCTACTGCCGAAGCATAAGGTATAATGCTCATGCGAGCTCTCTCTTCATCGGTCTTTGGACAAGAATCCTTGGAGAGAGTGACTCCATGGCAAGCGGGTAAGGCACCCCGCTTGGAGTCTTCCATACTAAACCTTTTTAGGATGGTGTTGATGTACCTGGTTTGGGACAATCCCAATAACTTTTTGGATCTATCCCTATAGATCCTAATGCCCAGGATGTATGTGGCATCACCCAGGTCCTTCATGGAGAACCATAGTGATAAGAAAGATTTGACCGACTGTAGCATAGGAACATCATTTCCTATCAGAAGAATGTCATCTACGTACAATACGAGGAATGTGACAACTCTTCCTACAGCCTTCTTGTAAACACAAGGTTCATCTGGATTTTTGAAGAAATCAAACTCTTTGATAACATCATCGAAACAGATGTTCCAACTCTGAGATGCCTGCTTTAACCCATATATGGATTTAAGCAATCTACATGCTTTCCCGTTGCTCCCACTGTCAATGAAGCCCTCTGGCTGATCCATATAAACGCATTCTTCTAAATCTCCATTTAGAAATGCCGTTTTAACGTCCATCTGCCAGATTTCATAGTCGTAGTGAGCAGCAATAGCAAGTAGGATCCGAATGGATTTAAGCATGGCTACGAGCGAAAAAGTTTCGTCATAGTCCAAACCTGGTCTTTGACGAAAGCCTTTCGCCACAAGTCTTGCCTTATAGGTCTCTTCCTGCCCATCTACACCAATATTTCTTTTAAAGATCCATTTGCATCCCACAGGTTTTACCCCAGGGGGTACAATGTCCAAAGTCCATACTTTGTTGGTGTACATAGATTCCATTTCGGATCTTATGGCATCCAGCAACTTCACAGAGTCACCACTCGTGATAGCTTGCTGAAAACTGGTAGGATCATCATCATCTATGATGAAGTCTTCTCCGTCACAATCAATGAGGAAATCGTAGTACCTCTCCGGTGGGAGAGAAGTCCTACCAGACCTTCGGAGTGGCCGAGGTTCCTCAGTTTCAACAGCCGGTTCAACCAAATCGTCATTTGTAGTTTGTGTCTCTAGAACCTCTTCTAGATCCACCACTTTGTCATCATCTTTATCTGTCAAAACTCTTTTTCCAAGAATGTGGCATACTGAGAAACAAACACCTTTTGTTCCTCTTTGTGGTAGAATAGATATCCATAAGAATTCTTTGGATACCCCACAAAATTACACATGACTGACCGTGTCTCGAGTTTGTCCGGATTCTGCTTTTTAACATAGGTCGGGCAACCCCAAATCTTAATTCTCTTAAGAGATGGTCTCTTCCCATGCCATATCTCATATAGCGTGGTAGACACGGTTTTGGTTGGAACCCTGTTCAGTAGAAATGCTGCAGTCTCCAATGCATGCCCCCAAAATGAGACGGGTAACTCAGCATCACTCATCAGGGATCGGACTATATCTAATAGGGTCCTATTCCGTCGTTCAGACACACCGTTGTGCTGTGGTGTGTAGGGAGGAGTGAGCTGAGAGAGAATCCCATTCTCTTTTAGGAAGTTAGCAAATTCCGTACTGAGATACTCTCCACCTCGATCTGATCGAAGCATCTTGATATTCAAGCCGGTTTGTTTTTCTACTTCTTGTTTATATTCAATGAATTTCTCGAAAGCTTCGGACTTGCTCTTTAATAAAAATACATGACCGAATCTTGAGAAATCGTCAGTGAAAGTAATGAAGTAAGAAAAACCGCCTCTAGCATGTGTAGACATTGGCCTGCATACATCACTATGTATAAGGCCTAGGAGCTCAGTAGCTCTTTCTCCGTGTCCGGTAAACGGAGTTTTGGTCATTTTACCCTTGATATAAGACTGGCAAGTCGCATAAGATTTATATTCAAAAGGATTTAAATATCCATCTTTGTGTAACTTGTTTAGTCTTGTTTCGTTAATATGACCAAGTCTACAGTGCCAAAGAAAAGCTTCAATTAATTCTGAAAGTTTTCTTTTCTTAGTGTGTTGTATACTGAAAACTGAGTGTTGATTTAGGACGTATATCCCGTTATTAAGTGTACCATACCCAACCAACATTTGATTCAGGTGAATGTTCATAACATTGTTCTGCAATATAAAGTTATACCCTTCATTGTCTAACAAAGAAACTGATATTATATTACATAGCATAGTTGGTGCAAAATAACATGGGTTCAAAACCAATATACACCCAGATGGCAACCCCAAGTGATACTCTCCCACTGTGACTGAATGTACATTGGAACCATTTCCAACGCGGAGAGTATGGTCACCTGTCTTCAAAACTTTGCTATTTCTCAGTCCCTGCATAGAATTGCAAATGTGAGAACCTGAACCGGTATCTAATACCAAGGAAGCAGAGTTTATTGAAAAACAGTTTTCTGTCACAAACACACCTGAAGCAGAAGCATCCCCATGCTTCTTCTTGAGGTTCAAGTACTCCGTACAGTTGCGCGTCCAATGTCCTGTCTTGTGGCAATGAAAACATTCACCTTTCCCCGAGTCTCCAGCTTTGGACTTTTCCTTTCCCTTCACCTTGTTAACTCCACCCTTAGGATTGGTGGGCTTCTTCTTTTTCTTTCCCTTGGCCTTAGCCATTGGGCGAGAAGAGGAAGATTGTCCAATAGTCATAACGGGAGTTTTTACTGACTTCATAGTGCTCTCTGCACTCCTTAACATATTAAGGAGTTCAGGTAGCTCCTTCTCTATGCTGTGCATGTTGAAGTTAACTATGAACTGAGCAAAGGTGGAGGGGAGGGACTGTAGAATAATATCCGTATATTGTTCATTGTCCATTGACCATCCTAGGTCCTCAAGCTCTTCTATAAGAGCTATCATCTTCAGAACATGGTCTCCTACCGGTGTGCCATGGGCCATTCGCATCTGAAAAAATTTCTTTGATGCTTCGTATCGTAATACGCGGGATTGCTCTCCATACAACTCCTTTGTATGGAGGAATATGGTTTGAATGTCCATATTCTCGTGCTACTTTTGATGTGTATTGTCTATCGATGCAAGCGTGAGGCATTTGGCCGTAGCACAGTCAGCGTCCCATGTCTTTCGGACTTCAATATCCGCAACTGAGGATTTTGGACCTGGGGTGGGCGGGGCTGAAGCCGTGAGGACATATGATACTTTATCATAAGTCAAGGCTATTTTCAGATTCCTCAGCCAGTCTTTATAATTGGTCCCATTCAGTTTGTTTTTATCTAGTAGAAGCTTGAGTCCAGTCATTGGTATCTGCCATTAAGAGAGAGAAAAGAATACACTCAGCGAAAGCTCTTGCATAGATCAGATTGGTTATTATCTTGTCTAATCGATGTCTCCCACTGCTTTAATCAAGTTTTTTTTTCAAACCTTAAAAAGAAAACTACCCAGGATTAATTACATTCTACAACTTCGCTAACCGTTTAGCCAGGCCAGTGTCGGTACTTGAGGGAGGTTCCCCGTGCTTTTGCACGGACCTAATTAAAGTAAACCTCGTTTTCCCAGAGGCGTTGCCCCGTTAACACCTTTCTAGACACCTAATGAGTTAGCTAATTGTAAACTGCAAAACTCACCTAGGAGCAACTATTGCCCACAGTGGGATCGGGATCCAACCATTAAATGGAAGGTATGCAATCTCATTGCAAATCTCAACACTTGAAATTCCCGATGTGATTTTTACCCCTAGTACTTATGACCTTAACTATGGTCAACAAATCATAAGTACCAGTCAAGTTCTACCCATCATTTCTTGATCAATTAGACCCACGTATATGACCCTTAACTATGGTCAACAAAGTCGCATGAATGTCCTAATTAATCTGTATCATATGCAGTATAGGAAGACATCACTTAGCTACCGTACACTAAGCCTTAAGTAAAGTCAACAAACGTAGCACGAATACTAAGTACTCTACTTCCTAAAATGACGGAGGGTTGCAGATGATTTTTAAGAAAATCTTTAACGCTTTGAACTTGATATCGTCGTAGAATCAGATGGTTTTCAAAAGTTGTGGCTTGTGCTCCGCAGTTTTGAAATATAGCTTTTTCATAAAGAGCCGAGTGGTTTTCAAATCTGATTATACAACATCTATTTAGGTTTATTTTCTTTACATTAATCATATTAATGCAATCCCATCATTTAAGTCCTTAAGCCAATCACAGAAAAGAAACGAAAAATAACAAGTACGCTTATGCCATCCGCATTCGCCACAATGTTCCGTTATGCACCGTTAGGTTACTTAACTAACGGCATACCGGGAACGGACTAGCGCGGGTGAAAAACATAAGCAACGTCTACTATATATCATATATATAATATGTCATTCGTCTAAGATATCTCAGAACACAGGCAGCAAAAACATATATATAATGTGGGATATACTAAGACGTCCGTATTTAGTATTTAGCCAACAATAGAAAATACGGATTCCACAGTCGGGATGAATAGCCAAGCCCACACCCCTAGACCCCTACGAGAGCGACAAGCGACCTTACCAATCCTGGAGTTTAGGAGACCCGGTCTCGACTCCTCGAGATGGCCTCCCACTGAACCCCAGAACCCGGTCACTTGTGCTCCCCTCCTTGGGTCTATCCTAATGCGGAAAAGTAAATAATATACAACACTGGTGGCATCAACCTCAACCCGGATGTGCCCCAAATAAAAGAATATTACATTACATTTGAATTTTACATGAATGAAAAATAAAACTTGTTGGAGATAGTGCCCTCAGAGTCAATTATTGGATCACAGGCACGTGATTGCAATGATTGAGGGAGGATCTATCCCGGTAGGACAGTCTTACTCGAGATGATAGTATGCTATCTGGTTTATCTTTATCATCGTGTACTGCTTTAGGTGACTTGACAGGTCACTATTGCACGTTGATAGAGCCCCTAGGATTCTTGCTTGACCACCAGCAGTATGAGGGCGATCATATACGTGGGAGCTGGTAGTCTATAAGCACATCCTTAAAAGGTCCCTAGTCGTGGGAGTTTCGAGACTGGGCATCGATACTCCAGAATAGACTAGTGTATACAGTCGAGACCCCGACGAGGGGTGGTGGCCGGTCTCACAAGCCACTGGTGTCAGTTGGTTCACCTAAGATGTATACAGGTGCTCATTGGGTTATTAGTACACCGGACAGGACTCGCCGGGAAATGCTAGTTGGTCTTATACCTGACGTCAGATAGCAGTTCCCTGGTGACATGTGTACAGGTTAGTTCATCGACCTGGGGATCGTCATTTGTCTCGTGTGAGTTCCCACTGTACTTTGATTACTACCCTACCACGCTCAAAGGAGACGTGCAAACAGGTTTTAGTTGGGTACAGTCCCGAGCCACATGGAGGCAGTGAGCAGATCTTCAGGGGTTTGTCTCTCCCGGTATTGGGGGTGAGGTCGTGCTGTGTCTAGGAGAGCCATTACACGAAGCCCTAGGCCGAGGCAGGAGATTTACTGGTAGGTATTCCAGTAGTATCTCAGGGTGTTCTGGGCTACACTCCGACACGACTTGTACCGCTTTTGGCGGTCTGACTTTTACCAACCCCCTATGCCCGCCATGCGATGCTCATAGACGAACGGACCGGACTGTACGAATATTGTCACTAACAGGCTCAGTAGGGTGTTAGGATGAGTTCACTCATCGACGTCCCTTTTGGTCAATAGCTGGTGGCCCGTTACGTATTGGCTTATACCTCTGACGTGCTAGTGGTTAAATCCACAACCAAGGTGTTGACGAGTATTTAGAGTCCCCCACATTCAGTTACTCAAGTTTCGGGCGAAACGCTGTAGAGGCCGTATGGAGATATGGCACGGTTCGATCAGATACGTGCGGTATTGCACGGATCAGGATCAGACGGTTAGTACTAAAGGCCGTATGGATATATGGCAGGGTTCGATCAGATACGTGCGGTATTGCACGGATCAGGATCGAACGGATATTACTAGCCGGCTTTGGTTTAAGCCGGATCCTAGTATAATACAGTGTAGATTTTGTCTCATTGCATTTGTATTTCGGTCGGAATACAGATGCGGGTGTGTTTACACAGTATCGGGGTTTTCCTGTGATTTATTACGGGACCAGTTTTCTGGAGTTGCCAGTTTGCTTTTCGTATCGGCCATTTTCATTTGTATCTTTCAATGGCCGAAGATTGGTGGAGGAGGGCTTATTTGCAATTGTGCAAATAAGCATTTGTGGAGGGAGGTGATTGCATATTGTTGTATCATGATAGCTCTTCTTTGACTTCTTGACTTCTTCATGATGGCTTGACTTTTTGAAGTCATCATGCTTGATGATGATGGCTTGACCATTTGGAGTCATCATGCTTTATGATCATGGTTGGTTATGATGAAGGGGTGTGATGATTGTTGTTTGAGTGTTGGACTTTCATAGTGATCATTTCTTTGCATGATAGCTTTTTCTCTCTCTTGGATTATGAGAGACTCTCATTCTTTTTTGATTGATACACTCCCTCACTCACTCTCATTCTCCTCTCCCACATTGGCATGGCCGGCCACTTCCTCTAGTGGGCTGTCCAAATTTTTGGTGTAGGGATTTACACTCATTTGGCTTGGCAAAAATCATATTATCTCCTCCTCCAAAAGCTTGTATCAATTCCTCCACCATATGGCAATTCCTACAACCCCAAAATGAGACATGAGTTCCACACTACATTCTACAGCAAATCTTGGGCATGTCGACTTGCCAGCTTCGTGCCCGAGTTGCCTCGGTATAGAGATGGGAGCCCGTAAAAGAAGCAGGCGACATGGTGCCCTTCCGGCGACGAGGTGGACTCCGGAGACTCCGCGGGAGATCGGGACGACGACGAGAAGACCGGAGGACTCGGATCACTAGGTATATCTTTCTTCCCCATCTTATAGTTAGCTAGGACTAGTTAATGGTACGATCCGGGTTTTAGTGCGCGGTGGTGCCGGTTCAAGAAATTTAAAGTTAGCCATCGCTTCCGCATTTGGCCTCGGGATGGAGGCCGGGGCGCCGCCGTGCACTTACAGTGGTATCAGAGCCTCGCCATTAACATAGTCCAGCTTTGTCTAATGTGTTTTACAATTCCGGTCGAACAAATGTTCCGAAAACCCAATAACACATGCATCAGTTTTCTGTCGAATTTTTTCTGGCTCGAAAATTTTTTTAGGTTGTAGAAAACTGATGTACTGAAAGTCCTAAGAATTCTGGAGAAATTCGACACATTGATCTTTTAAAGGGAGCGCGGAACCGCGGCCAAACCCCCCTTGTGGCCGCGGTTCCGCCGCAGTATCGAGAGATCAATGCGTCAAAATTTTCCAGAGGGCTTCTGGGGTGAAATTAGGGTTTCTGGAATATTAATTTTGGGCCCAGAATTTCTTGATGTGCTACAGTATTGCTTGGGGGCCCACTTGGTAAAATTTGATCGATCGGATATTTTAAACACATTATTTCATAGTATTTACATTATATCTGCGACCGTGAATGTCACTTGATCGGTAAATCCTGTCTGACTGCTATAGCCCGGTTAGACGGATTTGCGAACGTGACTTTCACGTTGATGTTCTGTGTTATGCTGTGATGTTGCGGATTGGTCGTGGGGGATAGCCTGGATGAAATGCTAGTACAGTTGTGGTTGTATTATGTACATTTGATATTGCGGGGCGAGCGTCCGACATGTGGACTGCCGTCACTGCCTGATTGTATTATTATTTTGGGGCACGACCAGGTTGCGGTCGATGTACCCGTTGTATGTATATTTTACTTTCTGTACTAGGATTACCCCAAGGTGGGGTGCACGGATAGCCGGGTTCTAGAGGGCGACAAGCCCGCATCTCATGGCATTGAGACGGAGGGGGCTTCACTCTGGAATTGGCGGGCTATTCGCCGCCTCGTAGGGGGTACAGGTTGACCCAGGAGGGGTGCCCAAGTTACCGGATTCCGTGAAGTGCTGGGTGGTCCATTCACGGTACTGAAGGGGGCTGCCTCGCTTCGGGTTTTGGCGGGTGACTTGCCGCGCCCGTTGGGGTCTAGGATTTCATTGCACAGGGTATCCACACGACCAGGGGAACGTCGGGTTTCAGTAGTGGCTCTGTGAAACCCGGGGATCCCAGATATCTGTATTGTTCTGTGATGCTGTACATTTCTGCGATGTTGCATTTTATCACGCCTTGAGCGAAATATAATATATTGGTATATATATTAGTAGATGTTGTATATGTTTTACATCCGCGCTAGTCCAGTCCCCGCTCTGTTGTTAGTTAGCTAACCTAACGGGTAATGACGGGACCCAGTGGCGAATGCGGATGGCATATACGTACGTCATATTATTTTCGTTCTTTGTGGTGTGATCAATTGATGGGACTGCGTTGATTCGGATCAATGCAAGTTAAAAACAAACCTAATCTGATGTTGTTGGAACACATTTCAAAAAGCTGTTATTGCAAGGACGTTCTCTTTTGTTTTGCATCGTGGTATTCAGCTAGAATATCCTGCTCCTCAGTCGACGAGGCAAGGGCCGAGATCCCTTCACCGGGAGTGACCCCTTGGACAGAAGTTTGCGTCAGGGCATTAACTTCACTATAGCCGATTACTTTTGCTTTGCATCGTGGTATTTGTTAGTTATATGTATGCCCTAGAGGCCATTACTGTACATAGGATGTATATTGTAGTGGATGCTGGGACATATATAGGGAGGACTTTCTTGCTCGACATGATAGTATGCTATCTGGTTGCTCTTTACCTTAACGTGTACACTGATTGTCTCTCTGTTACATGTTGGTAAAGCCCTTAGGATGTGTACTTGACTACCTGGACTGTGATGCGGATCATACTAGTGGGGACATTGTAGTCCATAAGTACATCCTTCAAAGTCCCTAGTCGTGGGTGTATCGAGACGGGGCATCGATATACCAGAGTAGACTAGCGCATACCTTCTCGACCCATGAAGATGGGTGATGGATGATCCCATATCCATTGGTGTTTGACATCGGAGATGATATACGGGTGCTCAGTGGAGACTGGGTACACTGGACGGACTCGCCGAGAACTCCCAGATGGTATTATACCTCACGTCAGATGGCAGTTCTCTGGTGACACTGGTACACAGTAGTCTGTAGACCCGAGATCGTCATAGAGTCTTGTGTGGTTCCCACTGTGCTTTGATTTCCATCTTACCACGTCCAAGAGGGCGTGCAAAACGGTGGTTTTTGGGTACAGTCCCGAGTCACATGGAGGCAATGAGCGATAGGAGGGGATTCGTCTCTCCCGGTATAGGGGGTTGATGTTGCGCTGTGTTCGATTGGCTATAACAGGAAATCCCTGGCCAGGGTTGCTGAGATTTACTGGTAAGTGTTACCAGTAGTTTCTCGAACAGTTATAGACCACATATCGACACGACTTATCGAGCTATTGGGGTCTGACGTTTACCACCCCTAGGCGAGATATGCGACATATCAGACGGACAGACCGGACTGTACGGTAGTGTTACTGGTTGGATTCACTGGAGTGTGAGCGGGCTTGCTCGTCGATCTTCTGATCGCTCAATACCCGGGTGGCCGTTACGTTTAGCAGACCGCTTGCGGCTTGTGGGTGATTGATATGATCATCATCTGCAGCCGGCGTATTGACGAGTCTTTAGAGTCCTACACAGAGGTTTCCTGGCTCAAGTGAAACGAAATAGGAGCGCATATGAGATATGTGCGGGACCGAGAATAATACGAGTATATGATTCTGTATTCAATTCTCGCGATGTGACATTGATCGGTTATATGCGATATAGCTGGGTTATTGGATCAAGTGTTGATTCGATAAGATGTTACTAATGATACCAGTCGGTTATGTGCGTCATGACCGGATCGTTAAATCAAGTGTTGATTTAATGATTTAATGCATAATTATATATTTGATATATTACTTTGCATTAACTAGTATTGGTTCACTTTAAATGGATTTTCTCACTTGGATTGTGCACATTGTATATGTGATATACTTTTGTATATAAGTTTGTATCATGTTTGATGATGCATGCTAACTTGGGTTTGTGTAAAGATGAAACCATGGTTGTGTAATGGTTAGGGTTTTTCATTTTCTTATTCACTTATTTATTTATTTATTTATTCTTTTTGGAAAATGATAAGCATTAAGAGAAAATGGTGGCTTAATTTGTTTTCTAGCTAAAGCTTCTTGAAGCTTTGACTAAAGTCACCCTTTTGTCTCATGCTTAACCCTAACCATTCCCACTAACCCTAGTTTAGTCTCTACACCTAATCATGGTCATGTTATGATAAGTATTATTATTATTTTCATTTTACAATTGAACTCATCATAACATTTCTTCTTCTTCTTCCTTGAACTCAAGAAGAAAAAGCTTTCTTCATCAATGGTGAATTGAGCAAACAAGTGAGAAATCCAATTCTAAAGTCTACCCACTTCCTATTTCTTCATCCTCTACCTCTTGCCAAGTAGTAGAGTGTGTTTCCTTCACAAGTTTTCAAGACTTGGTGAAGGTGGAGCTTGATCTAGCGATGCTTCGACGTAGATCATCTTCGGCACGTCGTCGATGACCTAGCCCGCTCTTTCTCCGATGAAGCCGACGCTAGAGCCCGGGACTTGATATGGACAGCGAGGACACTTCATTGCGGAGCTATGGAGGTGGAGCACCGGATCTACAAAGGTTGTATTTCCGTATTCTAATAGTTAAGTGTTAACTAGTTTTAGTTTCGCCTAGATATCTAGCCAACGATTCGTACACTAGGGTTTCTCGGCACCGTATTTTTGAAATTGGCATGATCGATGCCTTGTGAGACCTCACTAGGATTCCAAGGAACCCTACAGTGGTATCAGAGCCTAGCTAGATCCTTAGGCGAAGTCCAGACGGAATTTGAAGTCCGAATGAACCCGAAACCCGATCACAATTATGCTCTCTGTACATTTTTTAATTTCTGGGATTTTTCCAGATTAAAAATTCCCAAAAAATTCAGTAGGGAATTTTATGAGTTACTGTGAAGCTCGTGATGTTAAATCCACTAATGAAGCGCGGAACTGCGGCCCCCACCATAGGATTAGCGGCGGTTCCGCGGCCACACTGTAGATTTACACCACGTGGCTTGCACAGTAATTCATGTCTTGTAGTGCTGAGTCTTCTGGAAATTTTTAAATTTTATTGAAGAGTTGAATTTTCTGGAGTTGTTTTGGGGATTCGGTGTTTCGATCGGAGTATCAGATTTTGTCTATGTGGCTTTCCGGATAAATTTTTAGAATATGTTAAAAAGTTCGACCGTATATAAATACCCAATTTTTCCCCTGTCGGGAAATTTCCAAGTGTTGGATCTTTCCGTAGTTTAACGACGTTCTAAGTAGTGCAAGTAACGCAATGGACCCTCTAGAAGACAACAAACCTTAACTCGATTATGTGACCGTCTTGAACTGCCCTTTGAACCTTCGGGTTTGGGGCAGTACGGCGTGCCACATGTGAGGCGTTGGCTTGACCCTTCTACGGCTGGACCGTTGGTACTGAGGCACGAACTGAATGTTGTTAGACTTATTTCATGTGTTGAGCTGTATCGGGAAAACTTGGGTGTTCGATTGTTCGATCGAAAAGTTTAGCATTTTCTGTTTATCTGGAATGTGATACAATAATTGGAATTCACAAGTAGTTATGTGATAACTGAATGAATGTTATAAACATAGAACTTTAGTCTCACTTGATCGGTTGCCACGGAATTTTGATGTGATCAAAAGTCCGTCGCAATCACGTAGCGTACGCGGATACTCGCCGGATAAACTTAATAGACAGCCTCACCCCATAGCCCCGACCAAATGACTGTAGGAGAACCCCGTCGCTGAAACCATCCGTCCGGGTGCTCGCGGTAGCGGTGTTCCTCCTTGGTGCACTTCGTCGACGGTGTCGGGGGTGCGGCCGCCTACTGAAGTTTGCGACGAGCATGCGATCAGGATGTCGGAAATCTTGTTGAATTGCCCGACTTGATATTGAAAAGTGTTTTCGATTTTGAGACTAAAATGCGGGGTTTATAATTGTTAGGCATGCGATGTCTAAGTAATTCATTTGGTCAGGCATGTGATGTCTGAGATGATTGCGGATTCCAACTGTTGTAGTTTTACACTTTCTTTTCTGTGACCGTAAGTGTAATATGTGATATCGCCGGTTTCGTTGCTATATGTCAACGACAATTGGGATGCGCATATTTACTTACGTTGATGACATGTGATGTTATGTGTTGCTGGATATGTTATATTGGATCGTCGTGTTTGAATAGCCGGGGGTTTTTATGTGAGATGAGTGTTTTTCATTTTCATTCATGTAAAAACTTGTATGTAATATTCTTTTATTGGGGCGCTTCCAGGTTGCGGAAGTAGTCACCGTTTGTATATTATTTACTTTTCCGCACTAGGATAGACCCAAGGAGGAGGGCACAAGTAACCGGGTTCTGGAGTGCAGTGGGAGACCAACTCGAGGAGTCGAGTCCGGGTCTCCTAACTCCAGAATTGATAGGGTTTCTTGCCGCTCTCGTAGGGGTCTTGGGGTGTGGGTTTGGCTATCCATCACGACCGTGGAATCCGTGTTTTATACTGGCTCGTATTGAAAACACGGACGTCCTAGTATAACCAATATTTTATATGATTCTTCTGCTGCGATATCTGTGATGTGATCATGTGATGTTCTGTGATAGATACTGTATATAGTATATATGATATATTATATAGACGTTACTTATGTTTTACACCCGCGCTAGCCCTGCCCCGCTCTATCGTTAGTTACCTAACCTAACGGTGCACGAGGGGACATCGAGGCGAATGCGGATGGCATAAGTGTACGTCGTATTTATCTGTGATGTTTAGATACTTAAATGAAGGGACTTCATTAATATGATTAATGAAATAAAAGAAACCTAAGATGTTGTAGAATAGAATTTCAAAATAAAACAGGTAGCTACAGTTCTTGCTTTGCACAGCGGTATATGTGATATATCCTGCACCTTATTCGATGAGGAAAGGACCGAGATCCCTTCACTGGGAGTGACTCCTTTAGCAATAACTGGCAGATGCTACACACTCGGTTTGTCTTTTAATTACTTTTAAGAGTTTTTGCTTTGCACAGTGATATATATGATATATCCCGCACCTCATTCGACGAGGAAAGTGAAGGGCTGGCCTAGCACCTCGTCAAGGGTTCGGTAGCATCACACATGCCATAATCAAAATTTTAGAGGTGCTAAGTTAACCCGACAAGAATCGAAACTAGAAGTTTTAGGGATTCATACAAATAAGCATCACATGCAAATGTAAAACTATCACTAAGAGGAAAGATTACAACCTTTGTAGATCTCCCTCGGTGACTCCTTGGCACTATGAGAGTTTGGAACGGATCGATAGAAGCCTTCCTTGTCCACGATGATCCACCTGAAGTCCCTTTGCCCAAAGCTCCTTACCTTACTTGTTTCGCAAACGAAGTAGAGTAAACACCCTACACAAATCGGCTAGATGTGTGTAGTATGATGATATGGTTTATGTTCTTCAATTGAAATCCTTTCTTTTGTCAATCTTCACTCAAAAGAGAAATCAAGAGAGGAAGAAGAAGATAATGGTGGCTTGAGCTTTTATCATATCACATATGATAACTTGTATTCTTCATACCCTTACTCACAATTTTTCCTTTGTTGTGTGCATCTTGTTTCATATCACATATGAAGCTATTTATAGTGATTAGAAAGGAATAATCACCATTATTCCATTACCACCATAATTGTGAGTGGAAATTCTTTTCCTAAAGAATTAAGCATGGGTGGAAATTCTTTTCATTAAGTTAAGTAAAGCTTACCCACTAAAGAATAAAGGAGCATGAGTGGATATTCTTTACATTAACTTAAAATGATAAATACAAATTAAAAGCTTCAATATAAGTCTTATATTGCCATCATTCTTGTATCAACAACCATGATACTATGTATGCATGTATGTGTCCATGCACATCATCATGTGCATACATGCATGCATACAAAAGGATTTACTTAAAGAATTTATCTAAATGTAATTAGTTAAATCAACACTTGATTTAGCAAACCGGTCATATCTCATACGATCGGACAAATAGAAAATGCCCGATTAATATACGTTATCACATAACCGTATTTAATCGGGTCCCGCGCATATCTCATATGCACACCACATCTTTTTGCCTGAGCCAGGAAACTTCATTGTGGGACTCTAAGACTCGTCAATACGCCAGCAGTAGATGATGATCATATCAAACATCTACAAGCCGCAAGAGGTCAGCTAAACATAACGGCCACCCGGGTATTGAAACGATCAGAAGAAAACCAGCGAAGCTGTAAAAACTCCCGTCGAGCCAACTGGCAACACTTACCGTACAGTCTGGTCTCTTCGTCAGATATGCTGCATATCGAGTCTAGGGATGGTATCGTCGACCCCAGTAACTCAATAAGTCATGCTGGTGTATGGCTCATAACAGATTGAGAAACTACTGATAACTCTTATCAGTAAATCTCAGCAGCCCTGGCCAGGGACTTCATGTTATAGCCAATCGAGCATAGCACAACATCAACCCCCAATACCGGGAGAGACGAAACCCCTCCTATCGCTCATTGCCTCCATGCGCCTCGAGACTGTACCCAAAGACCACCTGTTTGCACGACTCAGTAGAGCCGTGGTAGGGTGGAGATCAAAGTATAGTGGGAGGACACACAAGACTCTATGACGATCTCGGGTCTACAGACTAACCTGTACCAGTGTTCCTTGAGAACTGCTATCCGACGATAGATATAATACCACATAGGAGTTCTCGGCGAGTCCGTTCAGTGTACCCAGTCTCCACTGAGCACCCGCATACAATCTTTGGTGTCTCCTCACCAGATGGATATGGGATCATCCATCACCCATCATATGGGACAAGAACAGTATACGCTAGTCTACTCTGGAATATCGATGCCCTGTCTCGATACACCCTCGACTAGGAACAGTTCAAGGATATGCTTATAGACTACATGTGCCCCACTAGTATGATCTGCATCATAATCACAGTAGTCAAGCAAATATCCTATGGGCTTTATCAACATGTGTAAATGATTAAATCTACATGTACAGATAAAGTAAACCAGATAGCGTACTATCATTTTGAGCAAGAAATTCATCTATCTCCATAGATAATATGTCCAAGTTTCCACTATCCATATAATGGCCTTTAGGGCATACAAATTACTAACAATCTCCCACTTGCACTAAGGCCAGTTATTGGCATATCTCATACCCAACATTTCAAACAGTCGCTCATGCTGAGGCTGTGGAAGTGCCTTGGTGAATGGATCCGCTGTGTTATCCTTTGTATCTACTCTCTGAATCTCGATCTCCTGGCGATCTACTATCTCCCGGATCAGATGATATCTCCTTAGGATGTGTCTGGATTTCTGATGGGACCTTGGTTCTTTTGCTAATGCTATAGCTCCATTATTATCACAATACAATGGTATTGGATCAACAATGGTTGGAACTACTCCTAGTTCCGCAATGAACTTCTTCATCCAGACGGCTTCCTTAGCAGCATCACTTGCAGCAATATACTCAGCTTCCATCGTGGAGTCTGCAACGGTGTCCTGTTTGGAACTCTTCCAACTAACCGCTCCTCCATTTAGGGTAAATACAAACCCTGAGATTGATTTATTTTCATCCTTGTCACTTTGGAAGCTTGAATCGGTAAAGGCCTCCATCTGGAGATCCCCATTACCATACACCATGAACAATTCTTTAGTCCTTCGTAAGTACTTAAGAATGTTCTTCTCTGCTATCCAATGTTTCTCCCCTGGGTTGGATTGATACCTGCTTACTACAGCCAGTGCATAAGCTACATCAGGGCGAGTACACAACATCGCATACATTATAGATCCCACGGCTGAAGCGTAGGGTATAACGCTCATGCGAGCTCTCTCTTCATCAGTCTTCGGACAGAAGTCCTTAGAGAGAGTGATTCCATGACTAGCAGGCAAGGCACCATGCTTGGAATCTTCCATACTAAACCTCTTTAGAATGGTGTCTATGTACTTTGATTGGGACAGTCCCAATAACCTCTTGGATCTATCTCTATAGATCCTAATGCCCAAAATGCGCGAGGCATCACTCAGGTCCTTCATGGAGAACCTTTGTGATAAGAATAGTTTGACCGATTGTAGCATAGGTACATCATTTCCTATCAGGAGAATGTCATCAACGTACAATACGAGGAATGTGACAGTACTCCCTACAATCTTCTTATAAATACATGGTTCATCTTCATTTCTGACAAAATCAAACTTTTTGATTGTATCATCAAAACAGATGTTCCAGCTCCTTGAGGCCTGCTTCAATCCATAAATGGATTTAAGCAATCTACATGCTTTCCCGCTGCTCCCACTATCAATGAAGCCCTCTGGCTGATCCATAAAAACGCATTCTTCTAAATCACCATTTAGAAATGCAGTTTTCACGTCCATCTGCCAAATTTCATAATCATAGTGAGCAGCAATAGCAAGTAGGATCCTAATGGATTTAAGCATTGCTACCGGAGAGAAAGTTTCATCATAGTCCAAGCCTGGTCTTTGACGAAAACCTTTCGCTACAAGCCTTGCTTTATAGGTCTCCACCTGTCCATCTACACCAATCTTTCTCTTAAAGATCCATTTGCACCCAACGGGTTTTATCCCAGGAGGCGCAACGTCCAAAGTCCATACTTTGTTGGTGTACATTGACTCCATTTCGGATCTCATTGCTTCCAGCCATTTCACTGAGTCACCACTCATGATAGCTTGCTGAAAACTAGTAGGGTCATCATCATCCATGATGCAATCTTCTCTATCACCATCTATGAGAAACCCATAGTATCTCTCTGGTGGGTGAGAAGTTCTACTAGACCTCCTGAGCGGCTGAGGTTATCGAAGTTCTACTGCAACATCAGTTTCAACCAATTCCTCCTGAGTAATTTGTGTCTCTAGAACCTCTTCTAGTTCTACCACATTGCCATTAGTACTTTCCGTAAAGAACTCATTTTCCAAAAATGTGGCATGCTGAGCAACAAACACCTTTTGTTCCTCTTTGTGGTAGAATAGATATCCATACGAATGTTTTGGATACCCCACAAATTTACACATGACTGATCGTGTCTCGAGTTTGTCTGGATTCTGCTTTTTAACAAAAGCCGGACAACCCCAAATCCTAAACCTTTTAAAAGATGGTCTCTTTCCATTCCACATCTCATATGGAGTGGTAGACACGGTCTTGGTTGGAACCCTGTTCAATAGATACATTGCTGTCTCCAATGCATGTCCCCAAAAGGAAAGCGGTAACTCAGCATCACACATCATGGATCGTACCATATCCAATAGGGTACGATTCCTCCGTTCTGACACACCATTGTGCTGCGGTGTGTAAGGAGGAGTGAGCTGAGAGAGAATCCCATTCTCTTTTAAGAAGTCTAGAAACTCTGTACTTAAATACTCTCCACCTCGATCCGATCGAAGTTTCTTGATGCTCAAGCCTGTTTGCTTCTCTACTTCAAGTTTATACTCCTTGAATTTCTCAAAAGCTTCAGATTTGTGCTTTATCAAAAAAACGTGTCCGAATCTTGAGAAATCATCAGTAAAAGTGATGAAGTATGAAAAACCACCTCTTGCAAGTGTAGACATTGGTCCGCATACATCACTATGTATGAGGCCTAAGAGTTCACCAGCTCTCTCTCCGTGTCCACTAAACGGAGTTTTGGTCATTTTACCTTTGATACAAGACTGGCAAGTCGCATAAGATTTATATTCAAACGGATTCAAATATCCATCTTTATGTAGCTTGTTTAGTCTTGTTTCGTTAATATGACCAAGTCTAAAATGCCAAAGAAAAGCTTCATTTATATCTGAAAACTTTCTTTTACTAGTATGTTGTATATTGAAAACTGTGTGTTGGTTCAGGATGTAAATACCGTTATTTAGTGTACCAAACCCAATCAACTCTTGATTCAGGTTAATGTTCATAACATTATTTTGCAACATAAAATGATATCCTTCATTGTCCAACAAAGAAACGGATATTATATTACATAACATACTTGGTACAAAATAACACGGGTTCAAAACCAAAATACTTCGTGAAGGCAACCCTAGATGATACTCTCCCACGGATACAGCATGTATATTGGAACCATTTCCAACCCGCAGAGTATGATCTCCTACCTTTAAAACTCTACTATTTCTCAATCCCTGCATACAATTGCAGATGTGAGAACCAGAACCGGTATCCAATACCCAGGATGAAGAGTTTAAAGAAAAACAGTTTTCAGTTACAAACACACCTGAAGTGGAAGCATCAGCATGCTTTTTCTTCTTGAGATCAGCAAGATATTCAGCACAGTTGCGTTTCCAGTGTCCTGACTTTTTACAGTAAAAACATTCTCCTTTTCCACTTCCCACAGCCCCGGCTTTGTCTTTCCCCTTCGCCTTTCTAACTCCACCTTTCTGTTTGATGGACTTCTTCTTTTTCTTTCCCTTGGCCTTAGCTTTTGGGAATGAAGAGGAAGATGGCCCAGCAAGCAGAGCAGGAGTCCTTGCCGTTTTCAATGTGTTCTCTGCACTTCTCAACATATTGAGAAGTTCAGGCAATGATTTCTCCAAACCATTCATATTGAAATTTACTATGAACGGAGCAAAGGCAGGGGGGAGAGACTGTAGAACAATATCCGTATATTGCTCATTATCCATAGTCCATCCCAGTCCCTCAAGTTCTTCAATAAGACCAATCATTTTCAAAACATGGTCTCCAACTGATGCACCAGCGGCCATTCGCATCTGAAACAGCTTTCTAGATGCCTCGTATCTCAAAGTACGAGATTGCTCTTCATACAACTCCTTTGTGTGAAGAAAGATGGATTGCACATCCATATTCTCGTGTTGCTTCTGATGGACATTGTCCATGGAAGCGAGCGCGAGGCACTTGGCCGTGTTGCAGTCATTTTCCCAAGTTTTTCGGATCTCCCTATCCGCGACAGATGATTCAGGTCCTGGGACGGGTGGGGCTTCGGTATTGAGAACATATGATACCTTTTCATATGAAAGTGCAATGTTCAAGTTTCTCAACCATTCTTTATAATTTGGTCCTGTCAGTTTATTTTTCTCAAGTAGAAGCTTAAGTCCTGACATCTTTAACTGCCATTCGGAGAGAGAAAAGGATACACTTAGCGAAATGCTCCAGCAAACAATTAGATTGGTTATTATTTTATCTAATCGATGTCTCCCACTGCTTTTAATCAAATTTTCTTTCAAAACCTGAAAAGAAAACTAGCCAGGAATAATTTTCCTGGAAGTAACACTTACTCACAGTGAGATCGAGATCCAACTATTACATAGATGGTATGCAATCTCATTGCAAATTTCAACTCTTGAAATTCCCGATATGGTTTTTACCCCTAGTCACTTATGACCTTGGCTATGGTCAACATATCATAAGTACTAGTCAAATTCTACCCGTCATTTCGTGATTAATTAGACCCACCCATATGACCCTTGACTATGATCAACATAATCACATGAATGTCCTAACTAATCGCATCATATGCTTTGTAGGAAGACATCACTTAGTTACCGTACACTACGCCTTGACTATAATCAACATACGCAGCACGAATACTAAGTACTCTGCTTCCTAAAATGACGGAGGGTTGCGGATGGTTTTTAAGAAAACCTTTAACGCTTTGAACTTGATCTCGTTGTAGAATCAAAACAGTTAAGAAAAGGAGTGGCTTAAGCTCTGCATCTTTTTGAAACTTGCATTTTCATAAAAAACCGAGTTGGTTTCAAATCTGATTCTGCAACATCATTAGGTTTCTTTTCTTTACATTAATCTCATTAATGTGATCCCATCATTTAAGTTCCTAAGCCATCACAGAATAGAACGTATACTTATACCATCCGCATTCGCCACAATGTCCCGTTATGCACCGTTAGGTTACTTAACTAACGGCATAGCGGGGCGGGACTAGCGCTGGTGTAAAATATAAGCAACGTTTATTATATATTATATATATAATAATAATCCATTCGTCTCAGATACTAAGTAATCACATTACAGAATATCAATAGCAGAAGCATATAAAAGGATATTTAGGATGTCCGTATTTTGTATCGAGCCAACAATAGAAAATACGGATTCCACGGTCGTGATGAATAGCCAAGCCCACACCCTTAGACCCCTACGAGAGCGGCAAGTGATCCCGCCAATTCTAGAGTTTAGGAGACCCGGTCTCGACTCCTCGAGATGGCCTCCCACTGAACCCTAGAACCCGGTCACTTGTGCTCCCCTCCTTGGGTCTATCCTAATGCGGAAAAGTAAATAATATACAATTGATTTATACATGAATGAAAAATAAAACTCTCATCTCACATAAAAAAACCCCGGCTATTCAATCGCAACAATCCTACTCATCATATCTCAGCAACACATAATATCTCATATCATCAACGTAAGTAAGTACGCGTATCTCGATTGTCGTTGACGTATAGCAACGAAAACGGCGATACACCACATACTACACTTACGTTCGCAGAAAGTAAAATGAAAAACTACAACATTTGGAATCCACAATCACCTTAGACATCATAAATTCGAAATATCACATACTTCGTATTTCATGCCTAATATTTGAATTCCACATATTGTATCACATTTCAGATAAATAAACAATGTTAAACTTTTCGATCGAATAAACAAACACCTAAGATTTCCCAAACTGCACAACACTTGAGCTGAGTTCAAAAATTTCTAGAACATACCACAGCCCCTTATGGTCCAACCGTAGAAGGGCCAAACCAACGCCTCATATGTGGCAACGCTAAACTACCACAAACCCTAAGGTTCAGTGATAGTTTTGACGGTCACATAATCGAGTTAAGGTTATGTTCTTCTAGAGTGTCCACAGATACGCTTGCATGTTTTTCGAAGGTTTCGAATTCGGGAAAAATCCAACACTTGGAATTTTTCCAATACGAGAAAAATTGTGCTTCTAATATTCGTTCAAACATTTTAACACGTTCTAAAAAATCTGAAAATCTGAACGAAGTTAAACTTTTCCAATCGAATCACCAAATCCAATATATCTCCAGAACACTCAACACTTGAGTGTGTTTAAAATATTCCAGAGGCATGTACTAATTAAATCAGGTCCTGTGCAAAAAACAAATTTCACTGAGCCCCCTGTACGGCCGCGGATGCGCGGCCAAAGCCATGCTTTGGCCGCCCATCCGGGGTTCTTTGGAGTCCTCATCAAAAAAATTTTATATGGTAACTCTTAAAAATTCCTGCTGAATTTTTTAGGACCTTTTAATTTGGAAAAATCCAATTTTCAAAAAATTTCCAGAGAGCGGTCCAAATTGGTGTTTCGTGGTTCGATCGGACGTTTAACATCGCCTACGCATCGCCTAAAGCTCTAGCTTGGCTCTGATACCACTGAAGGGCTGGCCTAGCACCTCGTCAAGGGTTCGGTAGCATCACACATGCCATAATCAAAATTTTAGAGGTGCTAAGTTAACACGACAAGAATCGAAACTAGAAGTTTTAGGGATTCATACAAATAAGCATCACATGCAAATGTAAAACTATCACTAAGAGGAAAGATTACAACCTTTGTAGATCTCCCTCGGTGACTCCTTGGCACTATGAGAGTTTGGAACGGATCGATAGAAGCCTTCCTTGTCCACGATGATCCACCTGAAGTCCCTTTGCCCAAAGCTCCTTACCTTACTTGTTTCGCAAACGAAGTAGAGTAAACACCCTACACAAATCAGCTAGATGTGTGTAGTATGATGATATGGTTTATGTTCTTCAATTGAAATCCTTTCTTTTGTCAATCTTCACTCAAAAGAGAAATCAAGAGAGGAAGAAGAAGATAATGGTGGCTTGAGCTTTTATCATATCACATATGATAACTTGTATTCTTCACACCCTTACTCACAATTTTTCCTTTGTTGTGTGCATCTTGTTTCATATCACATATGAAGCTATTTATAGTGATTAGAAAGGAATAATCACCATTATTCCATTACCACCATAATTGTGAGTGGAAATTCTTTTCCTAAAGAATTAAGCATGGGTGGAAATTCTTTTCATTAAGTTAAGTAAAGCTTACCCACTAAAGAATAAAGGAGCATGAGTGGATATTCTTTACATTAACTTAAAATGATAAATACAAATTAAAAGCTTCAATATAAGTCTTATATTGCCATCATTCTTGTATCAACAACCATGATACTATGTATGCATGTATGTGTCCATGCACATCATCATGTGCATACATGCATGCATACAAAAGGATTTACTTAAAGAATTTATCTAAATGTAATTAGTTAAATCAACACTTGATTTAGCAAACCGGTCATATCTCATACGATCGGACAAATAGAAAATGCCCGATTAATATACGTTATCACATAACCGTATTTAATCGGGTCCCGCGCATATCTCATATGCACACCACATCTTTTTGCCTGAGCCAGGAAACTTCATTGTGGGACTCAAAGACTCGTTAATATGCCAGCAGTAGATGATGATCATATCAAACATCTACAAGCCGCAAGAGGTCAGCTAAACATAACGGCCACCCGGGTATTGAAACGATCAGAAGAAAACCAGCGAAGCTGTAAAAACTCCCGTCGAGCCAACTGGCAACACTTACCGTACAGTCCGGTCTCTTCGTCAGATATGCTGCATATCGAGTCTAGGGATGGTATCGTCGACCCCAGTAACTCAATAAGTCATGCTGGTGTATGGCTCATAACAGATTGAGAAACTACTGATAACTCTTATCAGTAAATCTCAGCAGCCCTAGCCAGGGACTTCATGTTATAGCCAATCGAGCATAGCACAACATCAACCCCCAATACCGGGAGAGACGAAACCCCTCCTATCGCTCATTGCCTCCATGCGCCTCGAGACTGTACCCAAAGACCACCTGTTTGCACGACTCAGTAGAGCCGTGGTAGGGTGGAGATCAAAGTATAGTGGGAGGACACACAAGACTCTATGACGCTCTCGGGTCTACAGACTAACCTGTACCAATGTTCCCTGAGAACTGCTATCCGACGATAGATATAATACCATATAGGAGTTCTTGGCGAGTCCGTTCAGTGTACCCAGTCTCCACTGAGCACCCGCATACAATCTTTGGTGTCTCCTCACCAGATGGATATGGGATCATCCATCGCCCATCATATGGGACAAGAACAGTATACGCTAGTCTACTCTGGAATATCGATGCTCTGTCTCGATACACCCTCGACTAGGAACAGTTCAAGGATATGCTTATAGACTACATGTGCCCCACTAGTATGATCCGCATCATAATCACAGTAGTCAAGCAAATATCCTTTGGGCTTTATCAACATGTGTAAATGATTAAATCTATATGTACAGATAAAGTAAACCAGATAGCGTACTATCATTTTGAGCAAGAAATTCATCTATCTCCATAGATAATATGTCCAAGTTTCCACTATCCATATAATGGCCTTTAGGGCATACAAATTACTAACAGAAAGGACCGACGATCCCTTCACCGGGAGTGACTCCTTTAGAAAAACTAGAAAAGCCTCAAAAACACTCCATTTCAAAATCATTTTGATTCTACAACGATATCAAGTTCATTACGCAATAGGTTTTCAGAAAAACCTGTCGTAGCCCTCCGTCATTTCAGATAAATACTAGTTAGTATTCGTGCTACGTTTGTTGACTATGTTAAGGCGTAGTGTGCGGTAGCTAATTAGTGCTTATCTGTATAAGCATATGATGCGATTGGATTAGGGTAGTCGTGCGACTTTGTTGACTATGTTAAGGGTCGTGCGGGTGGGTTTAATTCAATCGGGAAATGACGGGTTGAACTTGACTAATACTTATGATTTGTTGACTATGTTAAGGTCATATAGCTGCTAGGGCCAAAATATTATCGGGAATTTCAAGTGTTGAAATTTGCAATGAGATTGCATACCTTCTATGAGATAGTTGGATCCCGATACCCGCTGCAAGTAATTGTTACTCCTGGGAGAGTTTTATACATTTCAATTAGCCGATCAAGTAGGTGTCTAGAAAGGTGTCAACGGGGTTATGCCTCTGGGAAAACGAGGTTTACATTAATTAGGTTCGTGCGAAAGCACGGGGGACCTCCCTCAAAGTACCGACACTGGCCTGGCTGAAAGATTGGCGAACTTGTAGTGTGTAATTAATCCCGGCTAGTCTTTCCTTTTAGGGTTTGAAGGAAGATTTGATAAAAAGCAGTGGGAGCCATCCTGATTAGATAAAATAATAACCAATCTATTCTTGCAAGAGCGCACGCTGAGTGATTTCTTCTCTCTCTCTCCTGGTAGCGACCATATCACGCCTTAATCAAGATAATAATACGGATTATTGACCGAACCCGCTTGTTATACTGAGCTGGGAACGTTGGTCCCGCTCCAACTTATAATTGTTATAAGACAGAGCAGGAAATAGGGGAATACCAGAATTCCTATGCCGCCCAAACGAAGAGAGTGCATGCTGATGCATCATCTTCGGGTGTGTTCATTACAAAGAACTGTTTCTCAGTATCCTCCGAATCCTGGGTATATGATACCGGATCAGGATCCCAGATATGTAATCTGTTACATAGGGCTACAAAAGGGTAGAAAAACTGAGAACGGGTGATAAGTTTCATGAGGCCGAAAACGGGGCAAGTGTTGCAGCCAAGTCTGTCGGTCACTTTCACCCTGTATTACCAATACATTGTTTCTGAACGAATGTTATTAGATACCGAACCTGATATACAAAATCATATCAATCTCTTTATTAGTAAAGAAATGATAAAATTTTGTATTGTTGGATAATGTTTTGAACATTTCCTATATCAAAAGTTGATCGGTTCAGGCACGTTATCTAAAAGCATTGATGTTCTAAATCAAACTACAGTTCTTAGTATACAGAACACACACAAGAGGAAGAGTTCAGAAATGAACGAATCTTTCTTAAGGCATTGTAGACTAGGTCATATCAATGCGACCCGACTAGCTTAAGTTACATAAAGATGCATATTTAAATCAGTTTGAATTTACATCTTGTGAAACTCGCCAGTCATGTCATAAAGATAAGATGACCATAGCTCTGTTTATTGGAAACAGAGAAAGAGTTAGTGAACTCTTGGGATGATACATGTTGATGTATGTAGGTCCCCTGTCTACACATACCAAGACTGGTTCTTTATACTTCATTATATTCTCTGATAATCTCTCAAGATTCCGTCATATGTTCCTGTTGAAACATGAGTCCGAACCTTTTGAGATATTCACAGAATATAAGTTAGAAGTAGAGAACCAAAATACGGGTATAAGTATTATGTCCTTTGATGAGATCAAGGAGGAGATTACTTGAGAACGGAAATTCCTGGACTATTCTAAAGGAGAATGAGATTCTCTCTCAGCATTACTCCTCCGTATACACCATAGCACGATGGTATATCGGGGCGGAGCAATCACACCCTATATGATAAGGTGTGCTCTATGATGAGTACTACTGAGTTACCTATTTCCCTTTTGGGAGTTATGCGCTTGAGAAGCTGCATACCTATTGAATAGGGTTCCGATCAAATTAGTAGCCTACCACTTCATATGTGATATGGAAAGGGAAGAGCCCATCTCTTAAGTTAGTTAAGATTTGGGGTTGTCCGGGCTATGTCTAAAAGCAAAATCCGGACAAGCTCGAGGCAAGGTCTGTAATGTACAACTGGAAAGGTTCCAGCTATACAATTTGCAGCCGATGATTTGGTAGAACCAAAGGATTCAATAGTAACCAACGAACCTCAGCCTCTCCGCCGATCTAGTAGGGTTCCTCACCCACCTGAGAGATACTTCGGTTTCTCTATGACAATGGGAGCGAGGATTGCATCATGAGATGATGACCGAACTAGCTTCGAGCTGGCCATCAGGAGTAGGACTCTGTAAAAATGGCTGGATGCTTAGTGATCTGAGATGGAATCCTTATACACCAACAAAGTATGGACTTTGGTTGCTATATCTGAAGGGTTAAATCCCCATCAGGAGCAAGTATATCTTGAGAAGATTACTTGGTGTACATGGAAAAGTTGAGACTTTCAAAGCTAGACTTGTTAAAAGTTTGCATCATTTACCAGGCGTGGATAATGATAAAACCTTTTCAAGTAGCTATGCTTAAGTCCATACAGATCCTACTTGCCACGGCTACATACCATGACTACGATATCTGGTGGTTGGGTGTCATGACTACTTTTCTAAATGATTTTTTAGAAGAGTGCGTCTATAAGTACACAGCCAGAGGGCTTCGTAGACAGTGGGAGCAGCGGAAACGTGTGCAAGATGCTTTATTGGATTAAAGCAGGCATCGCGGAGTTGGAACATCTGTTTTGATGGATTAGTCAAAGAGTTTGACATCATCAAAATGGCAGATGAACCTTGTATAATCAAAAAGGTAGTAGGGAGTATGATGGTGATCCTCGTAGAGTACGTGGATGACACACTCTTGATAAGAAAGGAGTTTCTTATGCTACGCTCGATCAATCTCCGTTTATCACAAAGATTCTCCATATAGGATCAAAATGATACCTACTAAATCCTGGATTTCGGATCTATGAGATAGATCTAATTGGATGTTAGGATACTCACTAGCAGTAGTGAGATGGTATCAATCGATCCTGGGGAGAATCACTGGAAGGGTTCCAGAGTGATAAAGATGACTGAATATCAGTCGCAGGCATTGTCTTTACCCTCACTAAAGGGACGGTATGTTGGAAGAGTTCCAAGCTAGATATCGTGACATACTAGACGATATAGGCAGGATACATCGCTACTTAAGATGCTACCAAAGAGGCTGTTTGGATGTATAATGGTTCATGAGATGAACTACGTTCCTACCATTGTGAGACAATGGAGTTGTGGCTTATACCAAGGAACGCCGGTCCCATCAGTGATCCAGACTTATTCTAAGGCAGTATCACCTGATCATGGAGATGGTTGATCTCCAGGTTGATCGAGGCAAGGAGAGCAGACTTAGAGGATAACGCAGCGGATCCACTCACGAAGGCCTATTCCCAGAGAGAGACTTTTATGGGATGGTTGAGTATGAGATAATTCGACCACTGCTACAGATGGCCCTAGTGCAAGTGGGAGATTGTTAGTTATATGTATGCCCTAGAGGCCATTACTGTACATAGGATGTATATTGTAGTGGATGCTGGGACATATATAGGGAGGACTTTCTTGCTCGACATGATAGTATGCTATCTGGTTGCTCTTTATCTTAACGTGTACACTGATTGTCTCTCTGTTACATGTTGGTAAAGCCCTTAGGATGTGTACTTGACTACCTGGACTGTGATGTGGATCATACTAGTAGGGACATGGTAGTCCATAAGTACATCCTGCAAAGTCCCTAGTCGTGGGTGTATCGAGACGGGGCATCGATATACCAGAGTAGACTAGCGCATACCTTCTCGACCAATGAAGATGGGCGATGGATGATCCCATATCCATTGGTGTTTGACATCGGAGATGATATACGGGTGCTCAGTGGAGACTGGGTGCACTGGACGGACTCGCCGAGAACTCCCAGATGGTAATATACCTCACGTCAGATGGCAGTTCTCTGGTGACACTGGTACACAGTAGTCTGTAGACCCGAGATCGTCATAGAGTCTTGTGTGGTTCCCACTGTACTTTGATTTCCATCTTACCACGTCCAAGAGGGCGTGAAAAACGGTGGTTTTTGGGTACAGTCCAGAGTCACATGGAGGCAATGAGCGATAGGAGGGGATTCGTCTCTCCCGGTATAGGGGGTTGATGTTGCGCTGTGTTCGATTGGCTATAACAGGAAATCCCTTGCCAGGGTTGCTGAGATTTACTGGTAAGTGTTACCAGTAGTTTCTCGAACAGTTATAGACCTCATATCGACACGACTTATCGAGCTATTGGGGTCTGACGTTTACCACCCCTAGGCGAGATATGCGACATATCAGACGGACAAACCGGACTGTACGGTAGTGTTACTGGTTGGATTCACTGGAGTGTGAGCGGGCTTGCTCGTCGATCTTCTGATCACTCAATACCCAGGTGGCCGTTACGTTTAGCAGACCGCTTGCGGCTTGTGGGTGATTGATATGATCATCATCTGCTGCCGGCGTATTGACGAGTCTTCAGAGTCCTACACAGAGGTTTCCTGGCTCAAGCGAAACGAAATAGGAGCGCATATGAGATATGTGCGGGACCGAGAATAATACGAGTATGTGATACTGTATTCGATTCTCACGATGTGACATTGATCGGTTATATGCGATATAGCCGGGTTATTGGATCAAGTGTTGATTCGATAAGATGTTACTAATGATACCAGTCGGTTATGTGCGTCATGACCGGATCGTTAAATCAAGTGTTGATTTAATGATTTAATGCATAATTATATATTTGATATATTACTTTGCATTAACTAGTATTGGTTCACTTTAAATGGATTTTCTCACTTGGATTGTGCACATTGTATATGTGATATACTTTTGTACATAAGTTTGTATCATGTTTGATGATGCATGCTAACTTGGGTTTGTGTAAAGATGAAACCATGGTTGTGTAATGGTTAGGGTTTTTCATTTTCTTATTCACTTATTTATTTATTTATTCTTTTTGGAAAATGATAAGCATTAAGAGAAAATGGTGGCTTAATTTGTTTTCTAGCTAAAGCTTCTTGAAGCTTTGACCAAAGTCACCCTTTTGTCTCATGCTTAACCCTAACCATTCCCACTAACCCTAGTTTAGTCTCTACACCTAATCATGGTCATGTTATGATAAGTATTATTATTATTTTCATTTTACAATTGAACTCATCATAACATTTCTTCTTCTTCTTCCTTGAACTCAAGAAGAAAAAGCTTTCTTCATCAATGGTGAATTGAGCAAACAAGTGAGAAATCCAATTCTAAAGTCTACCCACTTCCTATTTCTTCATCCTCTACCTCTTGCTAAGTAGTAGAGTGTGTTTCCTTCACAAGTTTTCAAGACTTGGTGAAGGTGGAGCTTGATCTAGCGATGCTTCGACGTAGATCATCTTCGGCACGTCGTCGATGACCTAGCCCGCTCTTTCTCCGATGAAGCCGACGCTAGAGCCCGGGACTTGATATGGACAGCGAGGACACTTCATTGCGGAGCTATGGAGGTGGAGCACCAGATCTACAAAGGTTGTATTTCCGTATTCTAATAGTTAAGTGTTAACTAGTTTTAGTTTCGCCTAGATATATAGCCAACGATCCGTACACTAGGGTTTCTCGGCACCGTATTTTTGAAATTGGCATGATCGATGCCTTGTGAGACCTCACTAGGATGCCAAGGAACCCTACAGTATTCAGTTGGAATATCCTGCACCTCATTCTACGGGGAAAGAGCCGAGATCCCTTCACCGGGAGTGACCTCTTTAGCAATGGTTTTCGTCACTATATTTTAAAAGCTATCCGTTCCTTCAACGATATCAAGTTCTTTACGTTAAAGGTTTTCGCCAGAAACCATTCGTAGCCCTCCGTCGTTTCATATGGGTGGTCAATAGTATTCAAGCTGTGTATGTTGGCCAAAGTCAAGGCACAGTGATTGGTAGCTATTGGGGTATTCATATGCAGCATAGATAGATGTGTTGGTTTGGGACAGTCGTACTGCCATTTTGGCCAAAGTCAAGGGTAGGTACGGGTGGGTTCAAATTAACCTGGAGAATGACGGGTAGAACTTGACATGTGACTTATGATATGTTGGCCAAAGTCAAGGTCATAAGAGCATGGGGCAAAAATCACATCGGGAGTTTCTAAAGAAACTGAAACTTGCCAGATATGCGCATACCTTCTGGAGTGTGACACCGTGAGCGGATTCCGTCACGTTATCATGCGATGATAGTTGGATCCCGATTCCCACTGATGAGTTAGTTTACTCCTCGGGTGATCCCGACTAATTCTTCTTTCAGGTTTGGAGGAGAATTTGACGGTACAGTGGGAGGTTTCCAGATTAGATAAATTGGTAACCATTCTGATCTAGGTTAGAGTGCACGCTGAGTGTTTCTTTTCTCTCTCTCTTTGGCAGCGACCATTGACCCGACCCTAAGACTACGACTCAGTGACCAAGTTGACCGAACCTTCTTAACACTGGCTTTTGGATTGTCAGAGTTGCAGACCTCATTGCCACTCCTACTTTTACCCTTTTCTCCAGGACACCCCGTATTACTACGAACGTCCACTTCCATTGGACAAAACCATCGTATGGTTAGATACGAACTCGAAGGAATTTATTCGAGGATGGTTTCCGGTTCTGGAGAAAATGGATAGGATTATTCAGTTGTCTTTTCCTTTTACCTTCTCTCAGGTTGCGAGTGCTCCTTGGTTTAGGAGACAGTACACCTATTACGCAAATTGGATAGTCTTCTTCCAAACCATAGGCAGGTGCCGACCGGTAGGGAATGAAGAAAACCAATTAGCATAACGATGGTGTGCAGAAGGTATTAAGTTAAGACAAAGCAAGGGATTAGTAAGAGGGCAAAGTAAACTGCGACTGATATTCACGACAAAACCAGGTATTTCATTACCACTCCCACTTCACCTTTGTATTTCTCCAGGACACTCCGTATCACTACGAAGATCCACAGTTTATTGGATACTCCATCGTATGGTTATATACGAACTCGAAAGGAACTTGTTCCAGTTCGGGGATGGATTCTGGTTCAGGAGAAATAGGAATAAGGTTTATTCGGTTGTCTTTTATCTTCACCTTCTCTCGCATTGCGAGTGCTCCTAGGATTAGGACAGTACACCCATTATGCTTATTGGATAGTCTTCTTCCAAACCATAGGCTGGTGCCGAACGGTAGGGAAGGAAGAAAACCATTTGGCCTAAAGGGGTGTACAGAAGGTAATGACTAAAGACATATAAAGGGATTTGGAGAGGTGGCAAAGAATTATACGGTTACAGTTGTGAATCTGGATAATGGAAGAGGCATTACTAGGAATACCGGGATACCCCATCGAAACATTTCAATGTTTCAGTTTCACTGTGTACTGTTAAAAGAAAACTGATTTCCCAATTAGACACTTGCTCTAGGGTATGTATTTACCAGGTTTGATTCTCATATCTGTATGGTTTTACAGATGATGAGTGGGAGTAAGTTATTGGGAATTAGGTGATCAACCTCATTATATCAGGATTCGTTGTAATCGGTGATATTTGAGGAAGTCACCTGGGTTGTTTGCCGGACGGCAAATATTTGGTTTTGAATATCCGCTGTTATGCACCAATTTCAAATCAATATATCTATACGTCTATTTTCATAGAGTGAGATATACCTTTTTGAAATTATGTCTACGACATTTACCTATATGAGTGGATGGTTTGGTAAGGAGCATTAAACAACGGTGTAATTCTTCTTAACCATAAGTACAGTTTTCAACCTACGACACACAGCGAATGAGTTATCAGACTCAAGGGACTTATACAGAGTATTGTATGTTGTCCAGGGTCCATCAGGACAGAGGGGTTGGTCCTCGTACTATATTCGGTTTACTTATGACTTCTCTAGTTTTTAGACAAGTGTTTCGTGGAAACACAGGGTCCGGATTTTGAGAAGTTATAGGTATCTGAATAGAGTAGAGAACCAGGTGTAGCAAGTATCGGGATTCTTCAAAGTGATCGAAGATGTAGATACTTGTGTATGGTATTCAGTTGATAGTAATGTTTAAGAGAACTTGCTTCTCTTTCAGGTTACTCATAATTGGAAGCATTCCTAAGTTGAGTAACGCCGATCGGCCTTTTTCCACTTAGTTGACATGCACTGGAGACAGCTGCATGATTTGAATCTGGTTCAATTAAATCAGTGTCTCTGGTTCTATATTGGATATAGAACAGTTCATATCTTAACGATGTTAAGGTACGGGGAGTTGTCCGGCTTATGATTAAAACCAGACTCTGGATAACTCAAGGCACGTTTCTGTAATGGCTGTTTGTGGGTTGACCCAGGCTATGACGAGGGTTGACTTTCTACCATCTGGAAGATCAATAGTGATATTGTTCTTGACTCGCCACAGTTTTATTAAAAATGGATTTTTTCAGAAAAACAGTAGTTGGAGTATGGTAGAACTGGAAGTGATTCCAGAACCACAAACGATTACTGAAGATTTCATAGGAACCTAAAGATTCAATCTGGTTTGACATTCCATTGGCCACTCCGCAGATAAGGTGGGTAACTTCAGGCACCCGAGAGGTACTCCGGTAGCCTCAAGGACGGTGACAGGGAAGTTCTTGTTTACCCACACTTGCCATTGCTGTTGTTCCAGGCTGCGAGACCCGGCAGGAGGATGAGTATAGCGTCGTTCTGAACTGGCTTCAAAAGTATACGTGTATATGACTCTGCCAGAGGGTTGTTGTAGTCAGTGGGAGCAACAGAAGCATTGGTGGACAGGTAGCTTATTTCTATTTATAGACTAAAGCAGTTGTAGCGGAGAAAGATCATCTATTTCTGACGTGACAGTCATAGGTTTGACTTCGTCAGAATAGGGAATGGATCTGTTGAGAAGGTAGTAGGGTGTGATGTCATGGTATTTGGATGACATACAAAGAATAGGAAAGGAAACTCCTATACTACGATCGGTTATACTTTGGTGGATGACATACACAGAATAGGAAAGGAAACTCCTATACTACGATCGGTTATACTTTGGTGGATGACATACACAGAATAGGAAAGGAAACTCCTATACTACGATCGGTTATACTTTGGTCGTCACACAGTAGTTTCTCCACATGGGACTTGGACATCATATCAGACATACAGGTTACTAGATCTATGGTTTTAGATCTAGATTTGGGTGGTTTCCCAATCAGGGTACTTAGACAGCATTCTAAGAGTATTTAAATTGGACGACTCCTGGCACGGTAGTGTACCTGCAGGTGATGGAGTCACCCTCTCTAAAGGTGTCTTACAGACTAAAGGGGAGAGGGACGTGCATGATTGGTAGATCGCTTGCTCAGGCAATTGAGTCAATCATGAAATGTCAAGTACCATACCTGATGTTGTTCTTGCACTAGATGCAATAAGTTGACATTGATCCAATCCTGGAGAAACAGTCGGAAGCAGTTTTAGAACATAAGTGGATGTTCTAGGGATATGATAAAGACAGCCTCATTTGGGAGACAGTTATCATTCCAGGCTTCCAAGGTGACCTGGACGACAAGGAGGTTGTCAGAGTTATAGTTTTTCCTTCTGACGAGGGGCAGTATTTTAGACAGGTGGTCCAAGGCAATACTGAGGGAGGCATGGCGCAGGATACTGATTAAGTTCAGTTGACGATACAGTCTAAGAAGTTTGGATTTGGAGTTCATTTATGAGCTAGGTCCCATCAGACATCCAGACACATTCTAAGACAGGTATTGCTCATTTCGGGAGATGGGTTTCTCCGCGAACTTGAGATATAGAGAGACATAGAAAGAGACATCAAGGCGGATCCACTCACTGAGGCTATTCCTCGAACGCAATAGTTTCGCAAACGAGCTTTGTGAGACTGACTAGTAGAGGAGTTGGGTGTTCGGTATCACACGGGCTGCGAGTATGCGACATCGCAATAATTAGCCTTGATTGCAAGTGGGAGATTGTTGGAGATAGTGCCCTCAGAGTCAATTATTGGATCACAGGCACGTGATTGCAATGATTGAGGGAGGATCTATCCCGGTAGGACAGTCTTACTCGAGATGATAGTATGCTATCTGGTTTATCTTTATCATCGTGTATTGCTTTAGGTGACCTGACAGGTCACTATTGCACGTTGACAGAGCCCCTAGGATTCTTGCTTGACCACCAGCAGTATGAGGGCAATCATATACGTGGGAGCTGGTAGTCTATAAGCACATCCTTAAAAGGTCCTTAGTCGTGGGAGTTTCGAGACAGGGCATCGATACTCCAGAATAGACTGGTGTATACAGTCGAGACCCCGACGAGGGGCGGTGGCCGGTCTCACAAGCCACTAGTGTCAGTTGGTTCAACTAAGATGTATACAGGTGCTCATTGGGTTATGAGTACACCGGACAGAACTCGCCGGGAACATGCTAGTTGGTCTTATACCTGACGTCTGATAGCAGTTCCCTGGTGACATGTGTACAGGTTAGTTCATCAACCTGGGGATCGTCATTTGTCTCGTGTGAGTTCCCACTGTACTTTGATTACTACCCTACCACGCTCAAAGGAGACGTGCAAACAGGTTTTAGTTGGGTACAGTCCCGAGCCACATGGAGGCAGTGAGCGGATCTTCAGGGGTTCGTCTCTCCCGGTATTGGGAGTGAGGTCGCGCTGTGTCTAGGAGAGCCATTACACGAAGCCCTCGGCCGAGGCAGGAGATTTACTGGTAGGTATTCTAGTAGTATCTCAGGGTGTTCTGGGCTACACTCCGACACGACTTGTACCGCTTTTGGGGATCTGACTTTTACCAACCCCTAGGCCCGCCATGCGATGCTCATAGACGAACGGACCGGACTGTACGGATATTGTCACTGACAGGCTCAGTAGGGTGTCAGGATGAGTTCACTCATCGACGTCCCTTTTGGTCAATAGCTGGTGGCCCGTTACGTATTGGCTTATACCTCTGACGTGCTAGTGGTTAAATCCACAACCAAGGTGTTGACGAGTCTTTAGAGTCCCTCGCATTCAGTTACTCAAGTTTCGGGCGAAACGCTGTAGAGGCCGTATGGAGATATGGCACGGTTCGATCAGATACGTGCGGTATTGCACGGATCAGGATCGGACGGTTAGTACTAAAGGCCGTATGGATATATGGCAGGGTTCGATCAGATACGTGCGGTATTGCACGGATCAGGATCGAACGGATATTACTAGCCGGCTTTGGTTTAAGCCGGATCCTAGTATAGTACAGTGTAGATTTTGTCTCATTGCATTTGTATTTCGGTCGGAATACAGATGCGGGTGTGTATACACAGTATCGGGGTTTTCCTGTGATTTATTACGGGACCAGTTTTCCGGAGTTGCCAGTTTGCTTTTCGTATCGGCCATTTTCATTTGTATCTTTCAATGGCCGAAGATTGGTGGAGGAGGGCTTATTTGCAATTGTGCAAATAAGCATTTGTGGAAGGAGGTGATTGCATATTGTTGTATCATGATAGCTCTTCTTTGACTTCTTGACTTCTTCATGATGGCTTGACTTTTTGAAGTCATCATGCTTGATGATGATGGCTTGACCATTTGGAGTCATCATGCTTTATGATCATGGTTGGTTATGATGAAAGGGTGTGATGATTGTTGTTTGAGTGTTGGACTTTCATAGTGATCATTTCTTTGCATGATAGCTTTTTCTCTCTCTTGGATTATGAGAGACTCTCATTCTTTTTTGATTGATACACCCCCTCACTCACTCTCATTCTCCTCTCCCACATTGGCATGGCCGGCCACTTCCTCTAGTGGGATGTCCAAATTTTTGGTGTAGGGATTTACACTCATTTGGCTTCGCAAAAATCATATTAGCTCCTCCTCCAAAAGCTTGTATCAATTCCTCCACCATATGGAAATTCCTACAACCCTAAAATGAGACATGAGTTCCACACTACATTCTACAGCAAATCTTGGGCACGTCGACTTGCCAGCTTCGTGCCCGAGTTGCCTCGGTATAGAGGTGGGAGCCCGTAAAAGAAGCAGGCGACGTGGTGCCCTTCCGACGACGAGGTGGACACCGGAGACTCCGCGGGAGATCGGGACGACGACGAGAAGACCGGAGGACTCGGATCACTCGGTATATCTCTCTTCCCCATCTTATAGTTAGCTAGGACTAGTTAATGGTACGATCCGGGTTTTAGTGCGCGGTGGTACCGGTTCAAGAAATTTAAAGTTAGCCATCGCTTCCGCATTTGGCCTTGGGATGGAGGCCGGGGCGCCGCCGTGCACTTACAAAACTCTCATCTCACATAAAAAACCCCGGCTATTCAATCGCGACAATCCTGCACATCATATCTCAGCAACACATAATATCATATATCATCAACATAAGTAAGTATGCGTATCCCAATTGTCGTTGATGTATTGAAACGAAATCGGCGATATCGAACATACTACACTTATGGTCATAGAAAAGAAAGTGTAAAACTACAATATTTGGAATCCACATTCTCTTTAGACATCATAAATGCGAAATATCACATACTTCGTATTTCATTCCTAAATTATATGAATTCCACATATAGTATCACGTTCCATATAAATAGACAATATTAAAGTTTTCGACCGAATGATCAAATACCCAAAATCCCCTAAAGCTCAACACTTGAGCGGAGTTCAAAAAATCCGGAGTGTGTCACAGTAGTAGTGGTCCAGCCGTAGAAGGGTCAAGCCAACGCCTCACATGTGGCACGCCGTACTGCCCCAAACCCTAAGGTTCAAAGGGCAGTTCAAGACGGTCATATAATCTAGTTAAGGTTTGTTGTCTTCTAGAGGGCCCACCACAAAACTTGCACATCTAACCGAAAGATTTAAACCCCGTGAAAAGTGAGTAAACGACACTCGTTCGAACAATTCAATACTTTCTAGTTATCCGGAAAAGACACGAAATAAAAAATTCCGATCGAATATTTGAACTCAAAACCACCCCAAGAACATTCAACAGTAGATTCAGATTAAACATACTCAAAATATATACAAGCAGGTAGGGAAAAACACTGTACAAAAATTAGGTAATGGGCCATCTGTACGGCCGCGGAGCCGCGGCCTAAGCAAGCTTGGGCCGCGGTTCCGCGGTCAAGTGTACTATTCATGGCTTCGAATTTTACTGTTGGTCTTATATTTACCTGCTGTATTTTTTAAGTATTTTTAATTCTGAAAAATAACAGATTTTAAAAAATGTCCAGAGAGTGTCCCGTAATTCCGTATTTCGGTTCGATCGGAGTTTATACTTCGCTAAAGTATCGTCTAAAGTTCTAGGTCGGCTCTGATACCAATGTTAGGTTTACCTAGCACCCTATGAGAGGTTTGGAAGCATCACATGTCACAAAGATCAAATTTTTATGATGCTAAGTAAGCATACAAAGGATCTATCCTAGAAAAATTAGGTTTTCATAACAATACATGTAACAAAGGCTAGGGTTTTGAGAGTACAACCTTTGTAGCTCCCTTTTATAGACTCCTTGGCCACTTGAGAGTTGGAAAACGATTAGCTTGAAGTCTTCTAACATCCACGACGATCCACCCGAAGCTCCTTTGTCCAAGCTTGCAACTTCACTTTATCAAGAGGATGAAATGAAGCTAACACTCTAAACAAGTAGGCTAGACTTGTGTAGAATAGGGTTGTCGTTCTCTTTCTCACTTCAAAATCCTATCTTTTTGAGTATTTTGCTCACTTGAAAGATCTAGAGAGCAAGAGATCAAGGTTGAAGAAGATGATGGCTTTTTTAAGAAGAAGAGAAGATAAACTCTTGAAAGGAAAAAGAAAATATATGTATATATATTTATTTCTTCTCATCTCAAACCATGCTTAAATGATAAAGATATTATTTAATTTGAGTTAAAACATGAAAGGAAAGTTTAATCCATGGTTAAGAGTAGGTGAGCATGGTTAGGTCAAAGAAGAGACTAGAAACAAACCATGAATTATCCTTTCCATTTTCATTTTGTTTTAAAACAAATATAAGTAATAATCCATATAAATAACCAAGGTGTGAGTATTATATTGCCACCATTTTCTATGTATAAACAACCATGATAGAATGATGTATGTATGCATGTGTGCATGCACATCCATATGTGCATGAACAAGAATGAATGCATACATCCAAAAGAAACAAGATAGGATTTCAAGTGAGAAGCTAATGGTTAAATGATAAATCAACACTTGATTTATCAACCCGGTCATATCACATACGACCCGACCAAAAGCAAGCCGCCCAATTAATATACGGTATCTCATACGCGTATTTTAACTGTGTCCATGCGCATATCGCATACGAGCACCACAACGTTTCGCCTGGACTAGGTAACTACTTTGTGGGACTCTAAGACTCGTCAATACGCCGGCAGTGGGTGATGATCATATCAAGCACCCCCAAGCCGCAAGCGGTCAGCTAAACGTAACGGCCACCCGGGTATTGAGCGATCAGAAGAAAACAAGCGAACCTGCTACAACTCCCGTCGAGCCAACCGGCAACACTACCGTACAGTCCGGTCTCTTCGTCAGATATGCTGCATATCGAGTCTATGGATGGTAACGTCGACCCCAATAACTCAATAAGTCGTGCCGGTGAATGGTCTATAACAGATCGAGAAACTACTGATAACACTTATCAGTAAATCTCAGCAGCCCTGGCCAGGGACTTACTGATATAACCAGTCGAGCACAGCACAGCATCAACTCCCAATACCGGGAGAGACGAAACCCCTCCTATCGCTCATCGCCTTCGTGTGTCTCGGGACTGTACCCAACGGCCACCTGTTTGCACGACTCAGTAGAGCCGTGGTAGGGTGGTAATCAAAGTACAGTGGGAGAGCACACAAGACTCTATGACGATCTCGGGTCTACAGACTAATCTGTACCAGTGTCACCTGAGAACTGCTATCCGACAATAGATATAATTCCATATAGGAGTTCTCAGTGAGTCCGTCCAGTGTACCCAGTCACCACTGAGCACCCATATATGATCTTGATGTCAAACATCGATAAATGTGGGAACATCCATCGCCAATCACATGGGTCTAGTATCATATACGCTAGTCTACTCTGGTATATCGATGCCCCATCTCGATACACCTCCGACTAGGGACATTTTAGGATATGCTTATAAACTACAGATGTCCCACTAGTATGATCTCTATCATAATTACTGTAGTCAAGCCGATATCCTCAGGGCTTTATCAGCATGTATAAATGAATGAAAGCATGATCAAATCAACATGTCAGATAAAGTAGAACCAGATAGCATACTATCATGTCGAGCAAGAATGTACACTGAATATATATATACATGTACAGATACAACCACTATCATATAATGGCCTCTAGGGCATACAAATATCCAACATGTAGTCCGCTCCTTCTCTTCATAAGCTCCGAGTAGAAGTCCCTTCGCCGCGATCCACGATCTCCCGGACTCAAGAGAGGCTCTACGACTCGAACGATCCATGATAGCTTGTCGTATTCCTTTTCTCCGATGATCTACGTCGAAGTTGCAATAGCTCAAGCTCTCTCACTCTAATGAGGTGAACAACCTAATCTAATGGGCTAGATTAGATGAGGATGATGGAGTAGTATTTATGCTTTCTTTTTATATCATTTTCTCACAAGAAATCATCACAAAAGAAATAACTAGTAAGCTCTTTCAAAGACTTAAGAGAGAAGAAAATGAAGAATGAAAAAGATAATCCTTTTGTGATGAATAGTAGTAAAGAATATATGATTGATTATGGAACCATGGTCAAGGATGATAAGCTTAACCTTTGTAGAGAATAAACTAGAGCTAGGATTTGGTTAGGTTAAGAATGAGTCATGGATAAGTATCAACCATAATATCTTAACCAAGACAAAAGGAAATCCTTCTAGAATGTGCAAGAAGGAGCTAACCCTAATCAAACCCTAATCTCTTTTTATCATCACTAAACATGTTTCATAATAAATCATATCATGTCACAATAATATATATCACATATATATTATATATTTGCAACAAAAGAAAATAATACAATTAACATATATCGTATATATATCAATGTATTAATCCGGTGAGAAAACGAAATAATAAAGCGAGCCAATATTAGATAATGTAATACAATATATCATATATATCATTATACATTAAATCATCGAATCAACACTTGATCCGACGATCCGGCTATATCGAATATAACCGACTAATATCTCATGTACCGATTCATCGAATCAACACTTGATCCGATGACCCGGTTCATATCTAAATATCGCGAGAATATAGTACGGTATTGTAGGGTTCCTAGGCACTCTAGTGATGTCTCACAAGGCATCAACCATGCTAATTTCAAAAATACGGGGTGCCGAGAAACCCTAATACGGATCGTCGGCTAGATTTCTTGGCGAAAAAGCAACTAGTTAACTACTTAACTAAGAGTAACGGAAATACAACCTTTATAGATCCGGTGCTCCACCTCCATAGCTCCGCAACGAAGACCCCTCGCTGTCCAAATTAATTCCCGGGCTTTAGCGTCGGCTTCGTCGGAGAAATGGCGAGCTAGGTCGTCGATGTTCATGCCGAAGAAGATCTACGTTGAGGCATCGCTAAATCAAGCTCCGACTTCACCAAGTCAAGAAACTTGTGAAGAAAACACACTCTACTACTTGGCAAGAGGTAGAGGATGAAGAAATAGGAAGTGGGTAGACTTTAGAATTGGATTTCTCACTCATTTCTATCAATCACCATTGATGGAGCTTGCTTTCTTCAAGTGAAGAAAGGAAGAAGAAGAAGAATTATGTTATGATAAGTTAATTAAAAAAAGAAAAAAATAATCAATCCTTATCATAACATGACCATAGTTAAGTGTAGAGAACTAATCATGGTTTAATGCAATGGTTAGGGTTAAGCTAAAAACAAAATGGTCATCAAGTCAAAGCATTCATGAAGCTTCATGAATGAACAAAAGAAATGCCACCATTTTATCATTTCATTTCCTTTTTCCAATAAGAAAAAGATTAATAAATAAATGAATAAAATGAATAAGCAAATAGTAAACCCTAACCATTCCATTAACCAAGGTTTAATTCTATACACTTAATTAAAAAGGCATGTATCATCAAACATGATACAAGCATGTGCACAAAATCATATCGCATATGCAATGCGCACACCCGAGCGAGAAAATCCATTTAAAGTGAACCGATACTAGTTAATGCAAAGTAATATATCAAATATATAATTATGCATTAAATCATTAAATCAACACTTGATTTAACGATCCGGTCATATCGCATATAACCGACTAGTATTATTAGTAACAACTTATCGAATCAACACTTGATCCGATAACCCGGCTATATCGCATATAACCGATCAATGTCACAAATCGCGAGAATCAAATACAGTATCACATACTGGTATCATTCTCGGTCCTGCACATATCTCATATGCGCTCCTATTTCATTTCGCTTGAGCCAGGAAACCTCTGTGTAGGACTCTAAAGACTCGTCAATACGCCGGCAGCAGATGATGATCATATCAAACACCCACAAGCCGCAAGCGGTCTGCTAAACGTAACGGCCACCCGGGTATTGAGCGATCAGAAGATCGACGAGCAAGCCCACTCACACTCCAGTGAATCCAACCAGTAACACTACCGTACAGTCCGGTCTGATCGTTTGATATGTCGCATATCTTGCCTAGGGGTGGTAAACGTCAGACCCCAATAGCTCGATAAGTCGTGTCGATATGAGGTCTATAACAATTCGAGAAACTACTGGTAACACTTACCAGTAAATCTCAGCAACCCTGGCCAGGGATTTCCTGTTATAGCCAATCGAACACTGCGCAACATCAACCCCCAATACCGGTGTTAGTTATATGTATGCCCTAGAGGCCATTACTGTACATAGGATGTATATTGTAGTGGATGCTGGGACATATATAGGGAGGACTTTCTTGCTCGACATGATAGTATGCTATCTGGTTACACTTTACCTTAACGTGTATACTGATTGCCTCTCTATTACATGTTGGTAAAGCCCTTAGGATGTGTACATGACTACCTGGACTATGATGCGGATCATACTAGTGGGGACATCGTAGTCCATAAGTACATCCTTCAAAGTCCCTAGTCGTCGGTGTATCGAGATGGGGCATCGATATACCAGAGTAGACTAGCGTATACCTTCTCGACCCATACAGATGGGCGATGGATTATCCCATATCCATTGGTGTTTGACATCAGAGATGATATACGGGTGCTCAGTAGAGACTGGGTACACTGGACGGACTCGCCGAGAACTCCCAGATGGTATTATACCTCACGTCAGATGGCAGTTCTCTGATGACACTGGTACAGAGTAGTCTGTTGACCCGAGATCGTCATAGAGTCTTGTGTGGTTCCCACTGTGCTTTGATTTCCATCTTACCACGTCCAAGAGGGCGTGCAAAACGGTGGTTTTTGGGTACAATCCCGAGTCACATGGAGGCAATGAGCGATAGGAGGGGATTCGTCTCTCCCGGTATAGGGGGTTGATGTTGCGCTGTGTTCGATTAGCTATAACAGGAAATCCCTGGCCAGGGTTGCTGAGATTTACTGGTAAGTGTTACCAGTAGTTTCTCAAATTGTTATAGACCTCATATCGACACGACTTATCGAGCTATTGGGGTCTGACGTTTACCACCCCTAGGCGAGATATGCGACATATCAGACGGACAGACCGGACTGTACGGTAGTGTTACTGGTTGGATTCACTGGAGTGTGAGCGGGCTTGCTCGTCGATCTTCTGATCGCTCAATACCCGGGTGGCCGTTACGTTTAGCAGACCGCTTGCGGCTTGTGGGTGTTTGATATGATCATCATCTGCTGCCGGCGTATTGACGAGTCTTTAGAGTCCTACACAGAGGTTTCCTGGCTCAAGCGAAACGAAATAGGAGCGCATATGAGATATGTGCGGGACCGAGAATAATACCAGTATGTGATACTGTATTCAATTCTCGCGATGTGACATTGATCGGTTATATGCGATATAGCCGGGTTATCGGATCAAGTGTTGATTCGATAAGTTGTTACTATTGATACCAGTCGGTTATGTGCGACATGACCGGATCATTGAATCAAGTGTTGATTTAATGATTTAATGTATAATTATATATTTGATATATTACTTTGCATTAACTAGTATCCGTTCACTTTAAATGGATTTTCTCGCTCGGATGTGCACATTGTATATTCGATATAGTTTTGTGCACATGCTTGTATCATGTATGATGATATATGATATCTAGGGTTTGTGTAAAGAGTTAATACCTTGGTTAAATAAATGGTTAAGGTTTTTATTCATTTATGCAATTATCTTTTAATTTGGATTAAAAGAAAAATGGGAAAAGAAAATAAAGAGGTTGCTTTCTTACATGAAGCTTCTTGTAGCTTCATGCAACTTTGACTTTTGTAACCTTTTTGTCTTCTTATTAAAACCCTAACCATTCATCTAACTTGAGTTAACTCTCTACATCTAACCTTGGTTTAAGTTATGATAAGTATAATTCTTTTTCTATTATTAATTAACTTATCATAATTTGCTTCTTCTTCTTCTTCTTTTCTTCAAGAAGAAAGCAAGCTCCATCAATGGTGATTGATGGAAATGAGTGAGAAATCCAAATCTAAAGTCTACCCACTTCCTATTTCTTCATCCTATACCTCTTGCCAAGTAGTAGAGTGTGTTTTCTTCACAAGTTTCTTGACTTGGTGAAGTCGGAGCTTGATTTAGCGATGCCTCGACGTAGATCATCTTCGGCATGGACATCGATGACCTAGCCCGTCCATTCTCCGATGAAGCCGACGCTAGAGCCCGGGACTTGTTATGGACAGCGAGGAGACTTCGTTGCGGAGCTATGGAGGTGGAGAACCGGATCTACAAAGGTTGTATTTCCGTATTCTTTAGTTAAGTGTTAACTAGTTTATCTTTCGCCTAGAAATCTAGTAGACGATCCGTAGTCGGGTTTCTCGGCACCCATAATTATTGAAATTGGCATGTTCAATGCCTTGTGAGACCTCATTAGGATGCCCAGGAACCCTACAGTGGTATCAGAGCCTAGCTAGAGCCTTAGGCGAAGTCTAGACGGAGTTTGAAGTCCGAACAAACCCGAAACCCGATCACAAAATTGCTCTCTGTCCTTTTTTCAAAAACTGGGATTTTTCCATATAAAAAATATGCAGTAAAATCAGCAGGTAAATATAAGGCATACTGTAAAATTTGGTTGCCTAATTCCAACAATGTGCCGCGTTTCCGCGGCACGAGCATGGCTCGTGCGGCGGAAGCGCGGCCGTTTTGTCTTTTGTGGCATCCAAATTTGTACAGTAATTCATAAAATGCAGTGCTGGTTTTCCTGGGTATTTTTAATATTTTTTCAAGAGTTGAATTTTTCTGGGTTGTTTTGGGGATTCGAATGTTCGATCGGATTATCAAATTTTGTCTGTGTGGCTTTCCGGATAAATTTTAGAATATGTTAAAAAGTTCGACCGGATATAAATACCCAATTTTTCCCCTGTCGGGAAATTTCCAAGTGTTGGATTTTTCCGTAATTTAACGACATTCTAAGTAGTGCAAGTAACGCAATGGACCCTCTAGAAGACAACAAACCTTAACTCGATTATGTGACCGTCTTGAACTGCCCTTTGAACCTTAGGGTTTGGGGCAGTACGGCGTGCCACATGTGAGGCGTTGGCTTGACCCTTCTACGGCTGGACCGTTGGTACTGAGGCACGAACGGAATGTTGTTAGACTTATTTCTTGTGTTGGACTGTACCGGGAAAACTTGGGTGTTCGAATGTTCGATCGGAAAGTTTATCATTTTCTGTTTATTCGGAATGTGATACAATAATTGGAATTCACAATAGTTATGTGATAACTGAATGAATGTTATAAACATAGCAGTTTAGTCTCACTTGATCGGTTGCCACGGAATTTTGATGTGATCAAAAGTCCGTCGCAATCACGTAGCGTACGCGGATATTCGCCGGTAAACTAAATAGACAGCCTCACTCCATAGCCCCGACCAAGTGACTGTAGGAGAACCCCGTCGCCGAAAGCATCCGTTCGGGTGATCGCGGTAGCGGTGTTCCGCCTTGGTGCACTTCGTCGACGGTATCGGGGGTGCGGCCGTCTACTGAAGTTTGCGACGAGTATTCGATCAGGATGTCGGGAATCTTGTTGAATTACCCGACTTGGTATTGAAAAGTGTTTTCGATAAATGAGACTAAAATGCGTGGTTTATAATTGTTAGGCATGCGATGTGTAAGTAATTCATTTGATTAGGCATGCGATGTCTATGCAGGTTGCGGATTCCAACTGTTATAGTTTTACACTTTCTTTTCTGTGACCGTAAGTGTAATATGTGATATCGCCGGTTTCGTTGCTATATGTCAACGACAATTGGAATGGACATATTTACTTACGTTGATGACATGTGATGTTATATGTTGCTGGATATGTTATATTGGATCGTCGTGTTTGAATAGCCGGGGTTTTTTTATGTGAGATGAGTGTTTTTCATTTTCATTCATGTAAAAACTTGTATGTAATATTCTTTTATTTGGGCGCTTCCAGGTTGCGGAAGTTGTCACCGTTTGTATATTATTTACTTTTCTGCACTAGGATAGACCCAAGGAGGAGGGCACAAGTAACCGGGTTCTGGAGTCCAGTAGGAGACCAACTCGAGGATTCGAGTCCGGGTCTCCTAACTCCAGAATTGGTAGGGTTGTTTGCCGCTCTCGTAGGGGTCTAGGGGTGTGGGTTTGGCTATTCATCACGACCGTGGAATCCGTGTTTTATACTGGCTCGTATTGAAAACACGGACGTCCTAGTATATCCAATATTTCATATGATTCTTCTGCTGTGATATCTGTGATGTGATCATGTGATGTTCTGTGATAGATACAGTATATAGTATATATGATATATTATATAGACGTTACTTATGTTTTACACCCGCGCTAGCCCTGCCCCGCTCTGTCGTTAGTTACCTAACCTAAGGTGCACGAGGGGACATCGAGGCGAATGCGGATGGCATAAGTGTACGTCGTATTTATCTGTGATGTTTAGGTACTTAAATGAAGGGACTTCATTAATGTGATTAATGAAATAAAAGAAACCTAAAATGTTGTAGAATCGAATTTCAAAATAAAACAGGTAGCTACAGTTCTTGCTTTGCACAGCGGTATATATGATATATCCTGCACCTTATTCGATGAGCAAAGGACCGAGATCCCTTCACCAGTAGTGACTCCTTTAGCAATAACTGGCAGATGCTACACACTCGGTTTGTCTTTTGATTGCTTTTAAGTGTTTTTGCTTTGCACAGTGATATATATGATATATCCCGCACCTCATTCGACGAGGAAAGGACCGACGATCCCTTCACCGGGAGTGACTCCTTTAGCAAAACTAGAAAAGCCTCAAAGACACTCCATTTCAAAATCATTTGATTCTACAACGATATCAAGTTCATTACGCAATAGGTTTTCAGAAAAACCTGTCGTAGCCCTCCGTCATTTCAGATAAATCCTGTTTAGTATTCATGCTGCGTTTGTTGACCTTGTCAAGGCGCAGTGTGCGGTAGCTAACCAGTATTTATCTGCTTATGCATATGATGCAGATTGGGTTAGGGTAGTCGTGCGGCCTTGTTGACCTTGTCAAGGGTCGTGCGGGTGGGTTTGATTCAATCAAGAAATGACGGGTTGAACTTGACTTGCGGTCTATGGTTTGTTGACTTTGTCAAGGTCATAGATCGTTCGGGGCAAAATATTATCGGGAATTTCAAGTGTTGAAATTTGCAATGAGATTGCATACCTTCTATGAGATAGTTGGATCCCGATACCCGCTGCGAGTAAGAGTTACTCCTGGGAGAGTTTTACACATTACAATTAGCCGATCAAGTAGGTGTCCAGAAAGGTGTTAACGGGGTTACGCCTCTGGGAAAATGAGGTTTACATTAATTAGGTTCGTGCGAAAGCACGGGGGACCTCCCTCAAAGTACCGACACTGGCCTGGCTGAAAGATTGGCGAACTTGTAGTGTGTAATTAATCCCGGCTAGTCTTTCCTTTTAGGGTTTGAAGGAAGATTTGATAAAAAGCAGTGGGAGCCATCCTGATTAGATAAAATAATAACCAATCTATTCTTGCAAGAGCGCACGCTGAGTGTTTTCTTCTCTCTCTCTCCTGGTAGCGACCATATCACGCCTTAATCAAGATAATAATACGGATTATTGACCGAACCCGCTTGTTATACTGAGCTGGGGAACGTTGGTCCCGCTCCAACTTATAATTGTTATAAGACAGAGCAGGAAATTGGGGAATACCAGATTTCCCATGCCGCCCAAACGAAGAGAGTGCATGCTGATGCATCATCTTCGGGTGTGTTCTTTATACAGAACTGTTTCTCAGTATCCTCCGCATCCTGGGTATATGATACCGGATAAGGATCCCAGATATGTAATCTGTTACATAGGGCTACAAAAGGATAGAAAAACTGAGAACGGGTGATAAGTTTCATGAGGCAGAAAACGGGGCAAGTGTTGCAGCCAAGTCTGTCGGTCACTGTCACCCTGTATTACCAATACATTGATTCTGAATGAATGTTATTAAATACCGAACCTGATATACAAAATCATATCAGTCTCTTTATTAGTAATGAAACGATAAAATTTTGTATTGTTGGATAATGTTTTGAACATTTCCTATATCATGAGTTGATCAGTTCAGGCACGTTATCTAAAAACATTAATGTTCTAAATCAAACTACAGTTCTTAGTATACAGAATACACACAAGAGGAAGAGTTCAGAAATGAACGGATTCTTCTTGAGGTATTGTAGATTAGGTCGGATCAATGTGACCCAACTAGCTAGAGTTACATAAAGATGCATATTTAAATTAGTTTGAATTTACATCTTGTGAAAATCGCCAGTCATGTCACAAAGATAAGATGACCATAGCTCCGTTTACTGGAAACAGAGAAAGAGTTAGTGAACTCTTGGGACTGATACATGATGATGTATGTAAGGTCTCCTGTCTACACATGCTAGGACTGATTCTTTATACTTCATTATATTCTTTGATAATCTCTCAAGATTCAGTCATATGTTCCTGTTGAAACATGAGTCCGAACCTTTTGAGATATTCACAGAATATAAGCGAGAAGTAGAGAACCAGAATATGGGTATAAGTATTATGTCCTATGATGAGATCAAGGAGGAGAATACTTGAGCACGGAATTTCTGGACTATTCTAAAGGAGAATGAGATTCTCTCTCAGCATTACTCCCCCGTATACACCATAGCACGATGGTATATCGGGGCAGAGCAGATACACCCTATTTGATATGGTGTGCTCTATGATGAGTACTACTGAGTTACCTTTTTCCTATTGGGTGTTATGCACTTGAGAAGTTGCATACCTATTGAATTAGGTTCAAATCAAATCTGTTGCCTACCACTTCATATTTGATATGGTATGGGAAGAGCCCATATCTTAAGTTAGTTAAGATTTGGGGTTGTCCGGCCTATGTCTAAAAGCAAAATTCGGACAAGCTCGAGGCAAGGTCTGTTATGTAGAACTGGAAATGTTCCATCCATACAAACTACAGCAGATGATTTGGTACAACCAAAGGATTCAGTAGATACCAACGAACCTTAGCCTCTCCGCCGATCTAGTAGGGTTTCTCACCCACCTGAGAGATACTTCGGTTTCTCTATGACAGTGGGAGCGAGGATTGCATTATGAGATGATGACCCAACTAGTTTCGAGCTGGCCATCAGGAGTAAGACTCTGTCAGAATGGCTGGATGCTTAGCGATCTGAGATGGAATCCTTATACACCAACAAAGTATGGACTTTGGTTGCTATATCTGAAGGGTTAAATCCCCATCAGGAGCAGGTATATCTTGAGAAGATTACTTGGTGTACATGGAAAAGTTGAGACTTTCAAAGCTGGACTTGTTAAAGGTTTGCATCATTGACCAGGCATGGATCATGACGAAACCATTTCTAAGGAGCTATGCTTAAGTCCATCCAGATCCTACTTGCCACGGCTACATACCATGACTACGATATCTGGTGGCAGGGTGTCATGACTGCTTTTCTAAATGATGTTTTAGAAGAGTGCGTCTATAAGTACACAGCCAGAGGGCATCGTAGACAGTGGGAGCAGCGGAAACGTGTGCAAGATGCTTTATAGGATAAAGCAGGCATCGCGGAGTTGGAACATCTGTTTTGATCGATTAGTCAAGGAAGTTGACATCATCAAAATGGTAGATGAACCTTGTATATACAAAAAGGTAGTAGGGAGTATGGTGGTGATCCTCGTAGAGTACGTGGATGACATACTCATGATAGGGAAGGAGTTTCCTATGCTACGCTCGATCAATCTCCGACTATCACAAAGATTCTCCGTGTAGGATCAAAGTGATACCTCCTAAATCCTGAGTTTTGGATCTATGAGATAGATTTAATTGGATGTTAGGATTCTCACTAGTTGTAGTGAGATAGTATCAATTGATCCTGGGGAGAATCACTGGAAGTGTTCCAGGGTGATAAAGACGACTGAATGTCAGTCGTATGCATTGTCAATACCCTCAGTAAAGGGACGGTATGTTGGAAGAGTTCCAAGCTAGATACCGTGACATACTAGACGATAAAGGCAGGATACATCGCTACTTAAGATACTACCAAAGAGGCTGTTTCGGTATATATTGGTTCATAAGATGAACTACGTTCCTACCATTGTGAGACAATGGAGTTGTGGCTTATGCCGAGGAACGCCGGTCCCATCAGTGATCCAGACTTATTCTAAGGCAGTATCACCTGATCATGGAGATGGTTGATCTCCAGGTTGATCGAGGCAAGGAGAGCAGACTTAGAGGATAACACAGCGGATCCACTCACGAAGGCCTATTCCCAGAGAGAGACTTTTATGGGATGGTTGAGTATGAGATACTGCAACCACTGCTACAGATGGCCCTAGTGCAAGTGGGAGATTGTTAGTTATATGTATGCCCTAGAGGCCATTACTGTACATAGGATGTATATTGTAGTGGATGCTGGGACATATATAGGGAGGACTTTCTTGCTCGACATGATAGTATGCTATCTGGTTACACTTTACCTTAACGTGTATACTGATTGCCTCTCTATTACATATTGGTAAAGCCCATAGGATGTGTACTTGACTACCTGGACTATGATGTGGATCATACTAGTGGGGACATGGTAGTCCATAAGTACATCCTGCAAAGTCCCTAGTCGTGGGTGTATCGAGATGGGGCATCGATATACCAGAGTAGACTAGCGTGTACCTTCTCGACCCATACAGATGGGCGATGGATGATCCCATATCCATTGGTGTTTGACATCAGAGATGATATACGGGTGCTCAGTAGAGACTGGGTACACTTGACGGACTCGCCGAGAACTCCCAGATGGTATTATACCTCACGTCAGATGGCAGTTCTCTGATGACACTGGTACAGAGTAGTCTGTTGACCCGAGATCGTCATAGAGTCTTGTGTGGTTCCCACTGTGCTTTGATTTCCATCTTACCACGTCCAAGAGGGCGTGCAAAACGGTGGTTTTTGGGTACAGTCCCGAGTCACATGGAGGCAATGAGCGATAGGAGGGGATTCGTCTCTCCCGGGATAGGGGGTTGATGTTGCGCTGTGTTCGATTGGCTATAACAGGAAATCCCTGGCCAGGGTTGCTGAGATTTACTGGTAAATGTTACCAGTAGTTTCTCGAATTGTTATAGACCTCATATCGACACGACTTATCGAGCTATTGGGGTCTGACGTTTACCACCCCTAGGCGAGATATGCGACATATCAGACGGACAGACCGGACTGTACGGTAGTGTTACTGGTTGGATTCACTGGAGTGTGAGCGGGCTTGCTCGTCGATCTTCTGATCGCTCAATACCCGGGTGGCCGTTACGTTTAGCAGACCGCTTGCGGCTTGTTGGTGTTTGATATGATCATCATCTGCTGCCGGCGTATTGACGAGTCTTTAGAGTCCTACACGGAGGTTTCCTGGCTCAAGCGAAACGAAATAGGAGCGCATATGAGATATGTGCGGCACCGAGAATAATACCAGTATGTGATACTGTATTCAATTCTCGCGATGTGACATTGATCGGTTATATGCGATATAGCCGGGTTATCGGATCAAGTGTTGATTCGATAAGTTGTTACTATTGATACCAGTCGGTTATGTGCGACATGACCAGATCATTGAATCAAGTGTTGATTTAATGATTTAATGTATAATTATATATTTGATATATTACTTTGCATTAACTAGTATCGGTTCACTTTAAATGGATTTTCTCGCTCGGATGTGCACATAGTATATTCGATATAGTTTTGTGCACATGCTTGTATCATGTATGATGATATATGATAGCTAGGGTTTGTGCAAAGAGTTAATACCTTGGTTAAATAAATGGTTAAGGTTTTTATTCATTTATGCAATTATCTTTTAATTTGGATTAAAAGAAAAATGGGAAAAGAAAATAAAGAGGTTGCTTTCTTACATGAAGCTTCTTGTAGCTTCATGCAACTTTGACTTTTGTAACCTTTTTGTCTTCTTATTAAAACCCTAACCATTCATCTAACTTGAGTTAACTCTCTACATCTAACCTTGGTTTAAGTTATGATAAGTATAATTCTTTTTCTATTATTAATTAACTTATCATAATTTGCTTCTTCTTCTTCTTCTTTTCTTCAAGAAGAAAGCAAGCTCCATCAATGGTGATTGATGGAAATGAGTGAGAAATCCTAATCTAAAGTCTACCCACTTCCTATTTCTTCATCCTCTACCTCTTGCCAAGTAGTAGAGTGTGTTTTCTTCACAAGTTTCTTGACTTGGTGAAGTCGGAGCTTGATTTAGCGATGCCTCGACGTAGATCATCTTCGGCATGGACATCGATGACCTAGCCCGTCGATTCTCCGATGAAGCCGACGCTAGAGCCCGGGACTTGTTATGGACAGCGAGGAGACTTCGTTGCGGAGCTATGGAGGTGGAGAACCGGATCTACAAAGGTTGTATTTCCGTATTCTTTAGTTAAGTGTTAACTAGTTTATCTTTCGCCTAGAAATCTATTAGACGATCCGTAGTCGGGTTTCTCGGCACCCATACTTATTGAAATTGGCATGTTCGATGCCTTGTGAGACCTCATTAGGATGCCCAGGAACCCTACAACCGGGAGAGACGAATCCCCACCTATCGCTCATTGCCTCCATGTGACTCGGGACTGTACCCAAAAACCACCGTTTTGCATGCCCTCTTGGACGTGGTAAGATGGAAATCAAAGCACAGTGGGAACCACACAAGACTCTATGACTATCTCGGGTCAACAGACTACTCTGTACCAGTGTCACCAGAGAACTGCCATCTGACGTGAGGTATAATACCATCTGGGAGTTCTCGGCGAGTCCGTATAGTGTACCCAGTCTCCACTGAGCACTTGTATATCATCTTTGATGTCAAACACCGATGGATATGGGATCATCCATCGCCCATCTGTTTGGGTCGAGAAGGTACACGCTAGTCTACTCTGGTATATCGATGCCCCGTCTTGATATACCCACGACTAGGGACCTTTAAGGATGTACTTATGGACTACCATGTCCCCACTAGTATGATCCGCATCATAGTCCAGGTAGTCAAGTACACATCCTATGGGCTTTACCAACATGTAATAGAGAGGCAATCTGTGTACACGTTAAGGTAAAGAGCAACCAGATGGCATACTATCATGTCGAGCAAGAAAGTCCTCCCTATATATGTCCCAGCATCCACTACAATATACATCCAATGTACAGTAATGGCCTCTAGGGCATACATATAACTAACAATCTCCCACTTGCACTAGGGCCATCTGTAGCAGTGGTTGTAGTATCTCATACTCAACCATCCCATAAAAGTCTCTCTCAGGGAATAGGCCTTCGTGAGTGGATCCGCTGCGTTATCCTCTAAGTCTGCTCTCCTTGCCTCGATCAATCTGGAGATCAACCATCTCCATGATCAGGTGATACTGCCTTAGAATAAGTCTGGATCACTGATGGGAACGGCGTTCCTTGGCATAAGCCACAACTCCATTGTCTCACAATGGTAGGAACGTAGTTCATCTCATGAACTAATATACACCCAAACATCCTCTTTGGTAGCATCTTAAGTAGCGATGTATCCAGCCTTTATCGTCTAGTATGTCACGGTATCTAGCTTGGAACTCTTCCAACATACCGTCCCTTTACTGAGGGTAAAGACAATGCCTGCGACTGACATTCAGTCGTCTTTATCACTCTGGAACACTTCCAGTGATTCTTCCCAGGATCGATTGATACCATCTCACTACAGCTAGTGAGAGTCCTAACATCCAATTAAATCTATCTCATAGATCCAAAACTCAGGATTTAGGAGGTATCACTTTGATCCTATGTGGAGAATCATTGTGATAAGCGGAGATTGATCGAGCGTAGCATAGGAAACTCTTTCCCTATCAAGAGTATGCCATCCACGTACTCTATGAGAATCGCCACCATACTCCCTATTACCTTTTTGTATATACAAGGTTCATCTACCATTTTGATTATGTCAAACTCTTTGACTAAGACATCAAAATAGACTTTCCAACTCCGCGATGCCTGCTTTATCCTATAAAGCATCTTGTTCACGTTTCCGCTGCTCCCACTTTTTACGAAGCCCTCTGGCTGTGTACTTATAGACGCCCTCTTCCAAAACATCATTTTAGAAGAGCTGTCATGACACCCAACCACCAGATATCGTAGTCATGGTATGTAGCCATGGCAAGTAGGATCTGGATGGACTTAAGCATAGGTACTGGAAAAGGTTTCATCATTATCTACGCCTGGTCAATGACGAAAACCTTTAACAAGTCTAGCTTTGAAAGTCTCAACCTTTCCATTTACACCAAGTAATCTTCTCAAGATATACTTGATCCTGATAGGGATTTAACCCTTCAGATATAGCAACCAAAGTCCATACTTTGTTGGTGTACATGGATTCCATCTCAGATCGCTAAGCATCCAGCCATTCTTACAGAGTCTTACTCCTGATGGCCAGGTCGAAACTAGTTGGGTCATCATCTCATGACGCAGTCCTCGCTCCCACTGTCATAGAGAAACTGAAGTTTCTCTCAGGTGGGTGAGGAACCCTTACTAGATCGGCGGAGAGGCTGAGGTTCGTTGGTATCTACTGAATCCTCTGGTTGTACTAAATCATCTGCTGTAGTTTGTATAGCTGGAACATTTCCAGTTCTACATAACAGACCTTGCCTCGAGCTTGTCCGGATTTTGCTTTTAGACATAGGCCGAACAACCCCAAATCTTAACTAACTTAAGACATGGGGTCTTCCCATACCATATCAAATATGAAGTGGTAGGCAACAGATTTGATTTGAACCCTTTTTCAATAGGTATGAAACTTCTCAAGTGCATAACTCTCAAAAGGAAAAAGGTAACTCAGTAGTACTCATCATAGAGCACACCATATCAAATAGGGTGTATCTGCTCCGCCCCGATATACCATCGTGCTATGGTGTATACGGAGGAGTAATGCTGAGAGAGAATCTCATTCTCCTTTAGAATAATCCAGGAATTCCGTGCTCAAGTATTCTCCTCCTTGATCTTATCATAGGACATAATACTTATACCCATATTTTGGTTCTCTACTTCTAACTTATATTCTGTGAATATCTCAAAAGGTTCGGACTTGTGTTTCAACAAGAACATATGTCTGAATCTAAAGAGATCATCAGAGAACGTAATGAAGTATAAAGAACCAGTCTTGGCATGTGTAGACAGGGGACCTACATACATCAACATGTATCATCCCAAGAGTTCACTAACTCTTTCTCTGTTTCAAGTAAACGGAGCTATGGTCATCTTATCTTTGTGACTTGACTGGCGAGTTTCACAAGATGTAAATTCAAACTGATTTAAATATGCATCTAAATGTAACTCTAGCTAGTCGGGTCGCATTGATCTGACCTAGTCTACAATACCTCAAGAAGGATCCGTCCATTTCTGAACTCTTCCTCTTGTGTGTGTTCTGTATACGAAGAACTGTAGTTTGATTTAGAACATTAATGCTTTTAGATAACGTGCCTGAACTGATCAACTTTTGATATAGGAAATGTTCAAAACATTATCCAACAATACAAAATTTTATCATTTCTTTACTTATAAAGAGAGTGATATGATTTTGTATATCAGGTTCGGTATCTAATAACATTCGTTCAGAATCAATATATTACAATACAGGGTGACAGTGACCGACAGACTTGTCTGCAACTCTTGCCCCGTTTTCTGCCTCATGAAACTTATCACCCGTTCTCAGTTTTTCTACTCTTTTGTAGCCCTATGTAACAGATTACATATCTGGGATCCTGATCCGGTATCATATACCAAGGATGCGGAGGATACTGAGAAACAGTTCTTTGTAATGAACACACCCGAAGATGATGCATCAGCATGCACTCTCTTCGTTTGGGCGGCACGGGAAATCTGGTATTCCACAATTTCCTGCTCTGTCTTATAACAATTATAAGTTGGAGCAGGACCAACGTTCCCCAGCTCAGTATAACAAGCGGGTTCGGTCAAAAATCCGTATTATTATCTTGATTAAGGAGTGATATGGTCGCTACCTAGAGAGAGAGAGAAGAAAACACTCAGCGTGCGCTCTTGCAAGAATAGATTGGTTATTATTTTATCTAATCAGGATGGCTCCCACTGCTTTTTATCAAATCTTCCTTCAAACCCTAAAAGGAAAGACTAGCCGGGATTAATTACACACTACAAGTTCGCCAATCTTTCAGCCAGGCCAGTGTCGGTACTTTGAGGGAGGTCCCCCGTGCTTTCGCACGAACCTAATTAATGTAAACCTCGTTTTCCCAGAGGCGTAACCTCGTTAACACCTTTCTAGACACCTACTTGATCGGCTAATTGTAATGTGTAAAACTCTCCCAGGAGTAACAATTACTCGCAGCGGGTATCGGGATCCAACTATCTCATAGAAGGTATGCAATCTCATTGCAAATTTCAACACTTGAAATTCCCGATAATATTTTGCCCCTAACCTCCTATGACCTTGACAAAGGCCAACAAACCATAGGATGCTAGTCAAGTTCAACCCGTCATTTCCTGATTGAATTAAACCCACCCGCACGGCCCTTGACAAAGGCCAACAAGGTCGCACGACTACCATAACCCAATCTGCATCATATGCATAAGCAGATAAGCACCAATTAGCTACCGCACACTGTGCCTTGACAAAGGCCAACAAACGCAGCACGAATACTAACTACTACTTATCTGAAATGACGGAGGGCTACGACAGGTTTTTCTGAAAACCTATTGCGTAATGAACTTGATATCGTTGTAGCATCAAATGATTTTGAAATGGAGTGCTTTTGAGGCTTTCTAGTTTTGCTAAAGGAGTCACTCCCGGTGAAGGGATCGTCGCTCCTTTCCTCGTCGAATGAGGTGCGGGATATATCATATATATCACTGTGCAAAGCAAAAACACTTAAAAGCAATCAAAAGACAAACCGAGGGGTGTACCATCTTCCAGTTATTGCTAAAGGAGTCACTCCCGGTCAAGGGATCTCGGTCCTTTCCTCATCGAATAAGGTGCAGGATATATCATATATACCGCTGTGCAAAGTAAGAACTGTAGCTACCTGTTTTATTTTTGAAATTCGATTCTACAACATCTTAGGTTTCTTTTATTTCATTAATCACATTAATGAAGTCCCATCATTTAAGTACCTAAACATCACAGATAAATACGACGTACACTTATGCCATTCGCATTCGCCTCGATGTCCCATCGTGCACCGTTAGGTTAGGTAACTAACGGCAGAGCGGGGCAGGGCTAGCGCGGGTGTAAAACATAAGTAACGTCTATATAATATATCATATATACTATATACTGTATCTATCATAGAACATCACATGATCACATCACAGATAAAGCACAGCAGAAGAAACATATGAAATATTGGATATACTAGGACGTCCGTGTTTTCAATACGAGCCAGTATAAAACACGGATTCCACGGTCGTGATGAATAGCCAAACCTACACCCCTAGACCCCTACGAGAGCAGCAAGAAACCCTACCAATTCTGGAGTTAGGAGACCCGGACTCGACTCCTCGAGTTGGTCTCCTACTGGACTCCAGAACCCGGTTACTTGTGCCCTCCTCCTTGGGTCTATCCTAGTGCGGAAAAGTAAATAATATACAAAGGGTGACTACTTCCGCAACCTGGAAGTGCCCCAATAAAAAGAATATTACATACAGGTTTTTACATGAATGAAAATGAAAAACACTCATCTCACATAAAAAACCCCGGCTATTCGAACACGACGATCCAATATAACATATCCAGCAACACATAACATCACATGTCATCAACGTAAGTAAATATGTCCATCCCAATTGTCGTTGACATATAGCAACGAAACCGGCGATATCACATATTACACTTACGGTCACAGAAAAGAAAGTGTAAAACTACAACAGTTGGAATCCGCAACCACCTCAGACATCGCATGCCTGACCAAATGAATTACTTAGACATCGCATGCCTAACAATTATAAACCCCGCATTTTAGTCTCATTATCGAAAACTCTTTTCAATATCAAGTCGGGGAATTCAACAGGATTCCCGACATCCTGATCGAATGCTCGTCGCAAACTTTAGTAGGCGGCCGCACCCCCGATACCGTCGACAAAGTGCACCAAGGCGGAACACCGCTGCCGTGAGCACCCGAACGGATGCTTTCGGCGACGGGGTTCTCCTACAGTCACTTGGTCGGGGCTATGGAGTGAGGCTGTCTATTAAGTTTATCCGGCGAGTATCCGCGTACACTACGTGATTGCGACGGACTTTTGATCACATCAAAATTCCGTGGCAACCGATCAAGTGAGACTAAACTGCTATGTTTATTACATTCATTCAGTTATCTCATAACTATTTGTGAATTCCAATTATTGTATCACATTCCGGATAAATAGAAAATGTTAAACTTTCCGATCGAACAGTCAAACACCCAAGTTTTCCCGATACAGATCAACACATGAAACAAGTCTAAAAACAATCAGTTCGTACCTCAGTACCAACGGTCCAGCCGTAGAAGGGTCAAGCCAACGCCTCACATGTGGCACGCCGTACTGCCCCAAACCCGAGGGTTCAAAGGGCAGTTCAAGACGATCACATAATCGAGTTAAGGTTTGTTGTCTTCTAGAGGGTCCATTGCGTTACTTGCACTACTTAGAACGTCGTTAAACTACGGAAAGATCCAACACTTGGAAATTTCCCGACAGGGGAAAAATTGGGTATTTATATCCGGTCAAACTTTTTAACATATTCAAAAAATTATCCGGAAAGCCACACAGACAAGATTTGATAATCCGATCGAACATTCGAATCCCCAAAACAACCCAGAAAAATTCAACTCTTGAAAAACAATTAAAAATTCCCAGGAAAACCAGCACAGCATATTATGAATTACGGCGCATTGATGGAATTAGGCACACGAATTTTACAGTATCCCTTAGAATTTCCTGCTGATTTTTCTGGATATTTTTAATATGGAAAAATCCCAGATTTTGAAAAAAGGACAGAGAGCAATTTTTGAGTTGGGTTTCGGGTTTGTTCGGGTTTCAAATTCCGTCTAGACTTCGCCTAAGGCACTAGCTAGGCTCTGATACCACTGTAGGGTTCCTAGGCACTCTAGTGAGGTCTCACAGGCATCAACCTGTAAGTGCACGGCGGCGCCCCGGCCGTCAATCCGACGGCCAAATGCGGAAGCGGTGATAAACTTTAATTTTGCGGACTTAGCAAACCGGCACCACCGCGCACTAAACACCCGGATCGAACCATTAAACTAGATCTAGCAACTACAAGAAAGGGAAGAGATATACCGACTGATCCGAGTCCTCCGGTCTTCATCTCCACTCCGATCTCCTCACGGGATCTCCGTCCGTCTCCTCCTCGTCGGAAAGGGCACCACGAAGCCGGGTACTTATACGGGCTCCCACCTCAATACCGAGGCAACTCGGGCGCGAAGTTGGCTAGCCGACGCGCCCAAGATTTGCTGTAGAATGTAGTGTAGAGTGCATGTCTCACTTTGGGGTTATGTTGCCATTGATGGAGGTGAAGGAAGAATGAACTTTGAGGGAAATGATGCTATCAATTTTTAGCAAGCAAAATGAGATGATCAAAAATGCAACACTAAAAATCAACCTCTCTCATTTTTCTCCCCTCATCTAAAATGTGGCCGGCCCCATTTCAAGAATGGTGGAGGAATCAAAATTGCAAAACTATGAAGGGAGGTAATGGTAGTAAAAGCAAGGGGTGACCTTATCCAAAATGAAATGATAACAAAATCAAATCAAACCTCACTTCATTTCTCATCACAAAAGCAAGCCATTATGAAAAGCAAAGATGCTTAAACTATCATAATGCCACAAGTGCAAGAAAACCCCTCCACAAATACCAATTTGCACAATTGCAAATTAGTCCCTCCATCGGAAAAGTCCGGCCGAGAAAGAACAAAGGAAAACCGGCCGGAACGGAATGCAAACTGGCAACTCCAGAAAACTGGTCCCGTAATAAATTACAGGAAAACCCCGATACTGTGCATACACACCCGCATCTGTATTCCGACCGGATACAAATGCAATGAGACAAAATCTACACTGTACTAAACTAGGATCGGCTTAAACCAAAGCCGGCTAGTAAAATCCGTTCGATCCTGATCCGTGCAATACCGCACGTATCTGATCGAACCCTGCCATATAACCATACGGCCATTAGTACAAACCGTCCGATCCTGATCCGTGCAATACCGCACGTACCTGATCGGACCGTGCCATATCTCCATACGGCCTCTACAGCGTTTCGCCCGAAAGCTTGAGTAACTAAAAGTGTGGTGGACTCTAAAGACCCGTCAATACTATGGCTGTGGATTTAACCACTAGCACGTCAGAGGTATAAGCCAATACGTGACGGGCCACCAGCTATTGACCAAAAGGGACGTCGATGAGCGAACTCATCCTGACACCCTACTGAGCCTGTCAGTGACAATATCCGTACAGTCCGGTCCGTTCGTCTATGAGCATCGCATGGCGGGCCTAGGGGGTTGGTAAAAGTCAGACCACCAAAAGCGGTACAAGTCGTGTCGGAGTGTAGCCCAGAACACCCTGAGATATTTCTGGAATACCTACCAGTAAATCTCCTGCCTTGGCCAAGGACTTCGTGTAATGGCTCTCCTAGACACAGCGCGACCTCACCCCCAATACCGGGAGAGACGAACCCCTGAAGATCCGCTCACTGCCTCCATGTGGCTCGGGACTGTACCCAACTAAAACCTGTTTGCACGACTCCTTTGAGCCATGGTAGGGTAGTAATCAAAGTACAGTGGGAACTCACACGAGACAAATGACGATCCCCAGGTCGATGAACTAACCTGTACACATGTCACCAGGGAACTGCTATCTGACGTCAGGTATAAGACCAACTAGCATGTTCCCGGCGAGTCATGTCCGGTGTACTCATAACCCAATGAGCATCTGTATACATCTTAGGTGAACCAACTGACACCAGTGGCTTGTGAGACCGGCCACCGCCCCTCGTCGGGGTCTCGACTGTATACACTAGTCTACTCTGGAGTATCGATGCCCTATCTCGAAACTCCCAAGACTAGGGACCTTTTAAGGATGTGCTTATAGACTACCAGCTCCCATGTATATGATCGCCCTCATACTGCTGGTAGTCAAGCAAGAATCCTAGGGGTTCTATCAACGTGCAATAGCGACCTGTCATGTCACCTAAAGCAGTACACGATGATAAAGGTAAACCAGATAGCATACTATCATCTCGAGTAAGACTGTCCTACCGGGATAGGTCCTCCCTCAATCATTGCAATCACGTGCCTGTGATCCAATAATCGACTCTGAGGGCACTATCTCCAACAATCTCCCACTTGCACTCAAGGCTAATTATTGCAATGTCGCATACTCACAGCCCGTGTGATACCGAACACCCAACTCCTCTACTTGTCTGTCTCACAAAACTCGTTTGTGAAACTATTGCGTTCGAGGAATAGCCTCAGTGAGTGGATCCGCCTGTGGTGTTTCTTTCTATGTCTCTCTATATCTCATGTTCGCGGAGAAAGCCATCTCCCGAAATGAGCAATACCTGTCTTAGAATGTCTGGATGTCTGATGGGACCTAGCTCATAAATGAACTCCAAATCCAAACTTCTTAGACTGTATCGTCAACTGAATTTAATCAGTATCCTGCGCCATGCCTCCCTCAGTATTGCCTTGGACCACCTGTCCAAAATACTGCCCCTCGTCAGAAGGAAAACTATAACTCTGACGACCTCCTTGTCGTCCAGGTCACCTTGGAAGCCTGGAATGATAACTGTCTCCTAAAGGAGGCAGCCGTTATCATATCCCTAGAACATTCACTTATGTTCTAAAACTGCTTCCGACTGTTTCCCCAGGATTGGATCAATATCAACTTATTGCACTTACTGCAAGAACAACATCTGGTGTGGTACTTGACATCTCATGATTGACTCAATTGCCTAAGCAAGTGATCTGCCAATCATGCATATCCCTCTCCCCTTTAGTCTGTAAGACTCCTTTAGAGAGGGTGACTCCATCACCTGCAGGTACACTACCGTGCCAGGAGTCGTCCATTCTAAATTCTCTTAGAATGCTGTCAAAGTACCCTGATTGGGAAACCACCCAAATCTAGATCTAAAAACCATAGATCTAGTAACCAGTATGTTTGATATAATGTCCAAGTCCCATGTGGAGAAACCACTGTGTGACGACCAAAGTATAACCGATCGTAGTATAGGAATATCACTTCCTACTACCTTCTCAACAGATTCATCCCCTATTCTGATGACGTCAAACCTGTGACTGTCACATCAGAAATAGATGATCTATCTCCGCTACATCTGCTTTAGTCTATAAATAGACATAAGCCTAATGTCCACCAATGCTTCCGCTGCTCTCACTGACTACGACAACCCTCTGGCAGAGTCATATAGACGTGCACTTCTAAAGCAAGTTTAGAACGACGCTATACTCATCCTCCTGCCGGGTCTCGCAGCCTGGAACAACAATAATGGCAAGTGTGGGTAAACAAGAACTTCCCTGTCACCGTCCTTGAGGCTACCGGAGTACCTCTCGGGTGCCTGAAGTTACCCACCTTATCTGCGGAGTGGCCAATGGAATGTCAAATCAGATTGAATCTTTAGGTTCCTTATCAAATCTTCAGTAATCGTTTGCGGTTCTGGAATCACTTCCAGTTCTACCATACTCCCACTACTGTTTTTGAAAAAATCCATTTTTAATAAAACTGTGGCGAGTCTAGAACAATATTTCTATTGATCTGCCAGATGGTAGAAAGTCAACCCTCGTCATAGCCTGGGTCAACCCACAAACTGCCATTACAGAAACGTGCCTTGAGTTGTCCAGTGTCTGGTTTTAATCATAAGCCGGACAACTCCCCGTACCTTAACATCGTTAAGATATGAACTGTTCTATATCCAATATAGAACCAGAGGCACTGATTTAATTTAACCAGATTCAAATCATGCAGCTGTCTCCAGTGCATGTCAACTAAATGGAGAGAGGCCGATCAGCGTTACTCAACTTAGGAATGCTTCCAATTATGAGTAACCTGAAAGAGAAGCAATTTCTCTTTATCATTACTATCAACTGAATACCATACACAAGTATCTACATCTTTGATCACTTTGAAGAATCCCGATACTTGCTACACCTGGTTCTCTACTCTATTTAAATACCTATAACTCCTCAAAACTTAGACCCTGTGTTTCTACGAAACACATGTCTAAGAACTAGAGAAGTTAAAAGTAAACAGAATATAGTAAGAGGACCAACCCCTCTGTCCTAATGGATACTGGACAACATACAATACTCTGTATAAGTCCGCTGAGTCTAACAACTCTTTCACTGTGTGTCGTAGGTTGAAAACTGTACTTATGGTTAAGAAGAATTACACCGCTGTTTAATGCTCCTTACCTAACCATCCACTGATATAGGTAAATGTCATCGACATAATATCAAAAGGTATATCTCACTCTATGAAAATAGACGTACATATATATCAATTTGAAATTGGTGCACAACAGCGGATATTCAAAACCAAATATTTGCCGACCGGCAAACAGGCCAGATGATCCCCTCAAATATCACCGATTACAACGAATCCGGATATAATGAGGATGATCACCCAATTCCCAATAACTTACTCCCACTCATCATCTGTAAAACCATTCAGATGTGAGAATCAAACCTGGTAAATACATACCCTGGAGCAAGTGTCTAATCGGGAAATCAGTTTTCTTTTACCAGTACACAGTTGAATTAAAACATTGAAATGTTTCGATGGGGTATCCTGGTATTCCTAGCAATGCCTCTTCCATTATCCAGATTCACAACTATAACCGTATAATTCTTTGCCACCTCTCCAAATCCCTTTATATGTCTTTAGTCATTACCTTCTGCACACCCCTTAGGCCAAATGGTTTTCTTCCTTCCCTACCGTTCGGCACCAGCCTATGGTTTGGAAGAAGACTATCCAATAAGCATAATGGGTGTACTGTCCTAATCCTAGGAGCACTTGCAATGCGAGAGAAGGTGAAGATAAAAGACAACCGAATAAACCTTATTCCTATTTCTCCTGGACCAGAATCCATCCCCGAACTGGAACAAGTTCCTTTCGAGTTCGTATATAAACATACGATGGAGTATCCAAATAAACTGTGGATCTTCGTAGTGATACAGAGTGTCCTGGAGAAATACAAAGGTGATTTAGGATTGGCGAAGAAATACTTGGTTTGGTCGTGAATATCAGTCGCAATTTTCTTTGCCCTCTTACTAATCCCTTGCTTTGTCTTAATCTTAATACCTTCTGCACACCGTTTAGGTTAATTGGTTTTCTTCATTCCCTACCGGTCGGCACCAGCCTAAGGTTTGGAAGAAGACTATCCAATTTGCGTAATAGGTGTACTATCTCCTAAACCAAGGAGTACTCACAACTTGAGAGAAGGTAAAAGGGAAAAGACAACTGAATAATCCTATCCGTTTTCTCCAGAACCGGAAACCATCCTCGAATTCCTTCGAGTTCGTATCTAACCATACGATGGTTTTGTCCAATGGAAGTGGACGTTCGTAGTAATACGGGGTGTCCTAGAGAAAAGGGTAAAAGTAGGAGTGGCAATGAGGTCTGCAACTCTGACAATCCAAAAGCCAGTGTTAAGAAGGTTCGGTCAACTTGGTCACTGAGTCATAGTCTAGGGTCGGGTCAATGGTCGCTGCCAGAGAGAGAGAGAAAAGAAACACTCAGCGTGCATTCTATCCTAGATCAGAATGGTTACCAATTTATCTAATCTGGAAACCTCCCACTGTACCTCAAATTCTCCTCCAAACCTGAAAGAAGAATTAGTCGGGGTCACCCGAGGAGTAAACCAACTCATCAGTGGGAATCGGGATCCAACTCTCATCGCATGATAACGTGACGGAATCCGCTCACGGTATCATACTCCAAAAGGTATGCGCATATCTGGCAAGTTTCAGTTCTTTTGAAACTCCCGATGTGATTTTTACCCCATGCACTTATGACCTTGGCGTGAGGTCAAAATATCATAAGTCACATGTCAAGTTCTACCCATCATTGTCCAGGTTAATTTGAACCCACCCGTACATACCCTTGACGTAGGCCAAAATAGTAGTACGACTGTCCCAAACCAACGCATCTATCTATGCAACAGATAAATACCCGGCAGCTACCAAACGCTATGCCTTGGCGTGAGGTCAAAATACATAGCTTGAATACTACCGAATATTTAACTGAAATGATGGAGGGCTACGAATGGTTTCTGGCGAAAACCTTTAACGTAATGAACTTGATATCGTTGATGAAACAGATAGCTTTTTAGAAAATATAGTGACGAAAACCTTTACTAAAGAGGTCACTCCCGGTGAAGGGATCTCGGCTCTTTCCCCGTAGAATGAGGTGCAGGATATTCCAACTGAATACCACGATGCAAAGCAAAAGCAATCGGCTATAGTGAAGTTAATGCCCTGACGCAAACTTCTGTCCAAGGGGTCACTCCCGGTGAAGGGATCTCGGCCCTTGCCTCGTCGACTGAGGAGCAGGATATTCCAAATGAATACCACGATGCAAAATAAAAGTGAACGTCCTTGCAATAACAGCTTTTCGAAAAATGTTCCAACAACATCAGAATAGGTTTGTTTAACTTGCAATGATCCGAATCAACGCAGTCCCATCAATTGATCACACCACAAAGAATGAAAATATACTGACGTACGTATATGCCATCCGCATTCGCCACTGGGTCCCGTCATCACCCGTTAGGTTAGCTAACTAACGACAGAGCGGGGACTGGACTAGCGCGGATGTAAAACATATACAACATCTACTGATATATATACCAATATATTATATTTCGCTCAAGGCGTGATAAAAAATGCGACATCACAGAAAAGTACAGCATCACAGAACAATACAGATATCTGGGATCCCCGGGTTTCACAGAGCCACTACTGAAACCCGACGTTCCCCTGGTCGTGTGGATAGCCTGCGCAATGAAAACCTAGACCCCTACGGGCGCGGCAAGTTACCCGCCAAAACCTGAAGCGAGGCAGCCCCCTTCAGCGCCGTGAATGGACCACCCAGCACTTCACGGAATCCGGTAACTTGGGCACCCCTCCTGGGTCAACCTGTACCCCCTACGAGTGCGGCGAATAGCCTGCCAATTCTAGAGTGAAGCCCCCTCCGTCCCAATGCCATGAGATGCGGGCTTGTTGCCCTCCAGAACCCGGCTATCCGTGCACCCCTCCGCGGGGTAATCCTAGTACAGAAAGTAAAATATACATACAACGGGTACATCGACCGCAACCAGGTCGTGCCCCAAAAGAATAATACAAAAGGCAGTGACGGCAGTCCACATGTCGGACGCTCGCCCCGCAATATCAAATGTACATAATACAACAGAAACTGTACTAGCATTGCATCCAGGCTATCCCCCACGACCGATCCGCAACATCACAGCAAAATCACAAAACATCAACGTGAAAATCACGTTCGCAAATCCGTCTAACCGGGCTATAGCAGTTAGACTGGATTTACCGATCGAGTGACATTCACGGTCGCAGATATAATGTAAATACTGTGAAAAAATGTGTTTAAAATATCCGATCGATCAAATAATTAACAAGTGGGCCCCCAAGCAATACTGTAGCACTCACAGAAATTCTGGGCCCAAATTTAATATTCCAAAACCCCTAAAATTAGCCCAGAAGCCCACTGGAGAAATTGGACACACTGACCCACCAATACTGCGGCGGAACCGCGGCAACAAGGGGGGTTTTGCCGCGGTTCCGCGCTACACTTGGGAGATCAGTGTCTCGTATTTCTCCATAGGTCTTATAATTTCCAGTACATTAGTTTTCTACAACCTGAAAAAATTTTCGAGCAAGGAAAAATTCAACAGAAATCTGATGTGAGGAAAAAAGTAGATTTTGGAATTTTGGTCGATTGGAAATGCAAAACACATTAAACCAAGCTAGACGAAGTTAATGGCGAGGCTCTGATACCACTGTAAGTGCACGGCGGCGCCCCGGCCGTCAATCCGACGGCCAAATGCGGAAGCGGTGATAAACTTTAATTTTGCGGACTTAGCAAACCGGCACCACCGCGCAATAAACACCCGGATCGAACCATTAAACTAGATCTAGCAACTACAAGAAAGGGAAGAGATATACCGACTGATCCGAGTCCTCTGGTCTTCATCTCCACTCCGATCTCCTCGCGGGTTCTCCGTCCGTCTCCTCCTCGTCGGAAAGGGCACCACGAAGCCGGGTACTTATACGGGCTCCCACCTCAATACCGAGGCAACTCGGGCGCGAAGTTGGCTAGCCGACGCGCCCAAGATTTGCTGTAGAATGTAGTGTAGAGTGCATGTCTCACTTTGGGGTTATGTTGCCATTGATGGAGGTGAAGGAAGAATGAACTTTGAGGGAAATGATGCTATCAATTTTTAGCAAGCAAAATGAGATGATCAAAAATGCAACACTAAAAATCAACCTCTCTCATTTTTCTCCCCTCATCTAAAATGTGGCCGGCCCCATTTCAAGAATGGTGGAGGAATCAAAATTGCAAAACTATGAAGGGAGGTAATGGTAGTAAAAGCAAGGGGTGACCTTATCCAAAATGAAATGATAACAAAATCAAATCAAACCTCACTTCATTTCTCATCACAAAAGCAAGCCATTATGAAAAGCAAAGATGCTTAAACTATCATAATGCCACAAGTGCAAGAAAACCCCTCCACAAATACCAATTTGCACAATTGCAAATTAGTCCCTCCATCGGAAAAGTCCGGCCGAGAAAGAACAAAGGAAAACCGGCCGGAACGGAATGCAAACTGGCAACTCCAGAAAACTGGTCCCGTAATAAATTACAGGAAAACCCCGATACTGTGCATACACACCCGCATCTGTATTCCGACCGGATACAAATGCAATGAGACAAAATCTACACTGTACTAAACTAGGATCGGCTTAAACCAAAGCCGGCTAGTAAAATCCGTTCGATCCTGATCCGTGCAATACCGCACGTATCTGATCGAACCCTGCCATATAACCATACGGCCATTAGTACAAACCGTCCGATCCTGATCCGTGCAATACCGCACGTACCTGATCGGACCGTGCCATATCTCCATACGGCCTCTACAGCGTTTCGCCCGAAAGCTTGAGTAACTAAAAGTGTGGTGGACTCTAAAGACCCGTCAATACTATGGCTGTGGATTTAACCACTAGCACGTCAGAGGTATAAGCCAATACGTGACGGGCCACCAGCTATTGACCAAAAGGGACGTCGATGAGCGAACTCATCCTGACACCCTACTGAGCCTGTCAGTGACAATATCCGTACAGTCCGGTCCGTTCGTCTATGAGCATCGCATGGCGGGCCTAGGGGGTTGGTAAAAGTCAGACCGCCAAAAGCGGTACAAGTCGTGTCGGAGTGTAGCCCAGAACACCCTGAGATATTTCTGGAATACCTACCAGTAAATCTCCTGCCTTGGCCAAGGACTTCGTGTAATGGCTCTCCTAGACACAGCGCGACCTCACCCCCAATACCGGGAGAGACGAACCCCTGAAGATCCGCTCACTGCCTCCATGTGGCTCGGGACTGTACCCAACTAAAACCTGTTTGCACGACTCCTTTGAGCCATGGTAGGGTAGTAATCAAAGTACAGTGGGAACTCACACGAGACAAATGACGATCCCCAGGTCGATGAACTAACCTGTACACATGTCACCAGGGAACTGCTATCTGACGTCAGGTATAAGACCAACTAGCATGTTCCCGGCGAGTCATGTCCGGTGTACTCATAACCCAATGAGCATCTGTATACATCTTAGGTGAACCAACTGACACCAGTGGCTTGTGAGACCGGCCACCGCCCCTCGTCGGGGTCTCGACTGTATACACTAGTCTACTCTGGAGTATCGATGCCCTATCTCGAAACTCCCACGACTAGGGACCTTTTAAGGATGTGCTTATAGACTACCAGCTCCCATGTATATGATCGCCCTCATACTGCTGGTAGTCAAGCAAGAATCCTAGGGGTTCTATCAACGTGCAATAGCGACCTGTCATGTCACCTAAAGCAGTACACGATGATAAAGGTAAACCAGATAGCATACTATCATCTCGAGTAAGACTGTCCTACCGGGATAGGTCCTCCCTCAATCATTGCAATCACGTGCCTGTGATCCAATAATCGACTCTGAGGGCACTATCTCCAACAATCTCCCACTTGCACTCAAGGCTAATTATTGCAATGTCGCATACTCACAGCACGTGTGATACCGAACACCCAACTCCTCTACTTGTCAGTCTCACAAAACTCGTTTGTGAAACTATTGCGTTCGAGGAATAGCCTCAGTGAGTGGATCCGCCTGTGGTGTTTCTTTCTATGTCTCTCTATATCTCATGTTCGCGGAGAAAGCCATCTCCCGAAATGAGCAATACCTGTCTTAGAATGTCTGGATGTCTGATGGGACCTAGCTCATAAATGAACTCCAAATCCAAACTTCTTAGACTGTATCGTCAACTGAATTTAATCAGTATCCTGCGCCATGCCTCCCTCAGTATTGCCTTGGACCACCTGTCCAAAATACTGCCCCTCGTCAGAAGGAAAACTATAACTCTGACGACCTCCTTGTCGTCCAGGTCACCTTGGAAGCCTGGAATGATAACTGTCTCCTAAAGGAGGCAGCCGTTATCATATCCCTAGAACATTCACTTATGTTCTAAAACTGCTTCCGACTGTTTCCCCAGGATTGGATCAATATCAACTTATTGCACTTACTGCAAGAACAACATCTGGTGTGGTACTTGACATCTCATGATTGACTCAATTGCCTAAGCAAGTGATCTGCCAATCATGCATATCCCTCTCCCCTTTAGTCTGTAAGACTCCTTTAGAGAGGGTGACTCCATCACCTGCAGGTACACTACCGTGCCAGGAGTCGTCCATTCTAAATTCTCTTAGAATGCTGTCAAAGTACCCTGATTGGGAAACCACCCAAATCTAGATCTAAAAACCATAGATCTAGTAACCAGTATGTTTGATATAATGTCCAAGTCCCATGTGGAGAAACCACTGTGTGACGACCAAAGTATAACCGATCGTAGTATAGGAATATCACTTCCTACTACCTTCTCAACAGATTCATCCCCTATTCTGATGACGTCAAACCTGTGACTGTCACATCAGAAATAGATGATCTATCTCCGCTACATCTGCTTTAGTCTATAAATAGACATAAGCCTAATGTCCACCAATGCTTCCGCTGCTCTCACTGACTACGACAACCCTCTGGCAGAGTCATATAGACGTGCACTTCTAAAGCAAGTTTAGAACGACGCTATACTCATCCTCCTGCCGGGTCTCGCAGCCTGGAACAACAATAATGGCAAGTGTGGGTAAACAAGAACTTCCCTGTCACCGTCCTTGAGGCTACCGGAGTACCTCTCGGGTGCCTGAAGTTACCCACCTTATCTGCGGAGTGGCCAATGGAATGTCAAATCAGATTGAATCTTTAGGTTCCTTATCAAATCTTCAGTAATCGTTTGCGGTTCTGGAATCACTTCCAGTTCTACCATACTCCCACTACTGTTTTTGAAAAAATCCATTTTTAATAAAACTGTGGCGAGTCTAGAACAATATTTCTATTGATCTGCCAGATGGTAGAAAGTCAACCCTCGTCATAGCCTGGGTCAACCCACAAACTGCCATTACAGAAACGTGCCTTGAGTTGTCCAGTGTCTGGTTTTAATCATAAGCCGGACAACTCCCCGTACCTTAACATCGTTAAGATATGAACTGTTCTATATCCAATATAGAACCAGAGGCACTGATTTAATTTAACCAGATTCAAATCATGCAGCTGTCTCCAGTGCATGTCAACTAAATGGAGAGAGGCCGATCAGCGTTACTCAACTTAGGAATGCTTCCAATTATGAGTAACCTGAAAGAGAAGCAATTTCTCTTTATCATTACTATCAACTGAATACCATACACAAGTATCTACATCTTTGATCACTTTGAAGAATCCCGATACTTGCTACACCTGGTTCTCTACTCTATTTAAATACCTATAACTCCTCAAAACTTAGACCCTGTGTTTCTACGAAACACATGTCTAAGAACTAGAGAAGTTAAAAGTAAACAGAATATAGTAAGAGGACCAACCCCTCTGTCCTAATGGATACTGGACAACATACAATACTCTGTATAAGTCCGCTGAGTCTAACAACTCTTTCACTGTGTGTCGTAGGTTGAAAACTGTACTTATGGTTAAGAAGAATTACACCGCTGTTTAATGCTCCTTACCTAACCATCCACTGATATAGGTAAATGTCATCGACATAATATCAAAAGGTATATCTCACTCTATGAAAATAGACGTACATATATATCAATTTGAAATTGGTGCACAACAGCGGATATTCAAAACCAAATATTTGCCGACCGGCAAACAGGCCAGATGATCCCCTCAAATATCACCGATTACAACGAATCCGGATATAATGAGGATGATCACCCAATTCCCAATAACTTACTCCCACTCATCATCTGTAAAACCATTCAGATGTGAGAATCAAACCTGGTAAATACATACCCTGGAGCAAGTGTCTAATCGGGAAATCAGTTTTCTTTTACCAGTACACAGTTGAATTAAAACATTGAAATGTTTCGATGGGGTATCCTGGTATTCCTAGCAATGCCTCTTCCATTATCCAGATTCACAACTATAACCGTATAATTCTTTGCCACCTCTCCAAATCCCTTTATATGTCTTTAGTCATTACCTTCTGCACACCCCTTAGGCCAAATGGTTTTCTTCCTTCCCTACCGTTCGGCACCAGCCTATGGTTTGGAAGAAGACTATCCAATAAGCATAATGGGTGTACTGTCCTAATCCTAGGAGCACTTGCAATGCGAGAGAAGGTGAAGATAAAAGACAACCGAATAAACCTTATTCCTATTTCTCCTGGACCAGAATCCATCCCCGAACTGGAACAAGTTCCTTTCGAGTTCGTATATAAACATACGATGGAGTATCCAAATAAACTGTGGATCTTCGTAGTGATACAGAGTGTCCTGGAGAAATACAAAGGTGATTTAGGATTGGCGAAGAAATACTTGGTTTGGTCGTGAATATCAGTCGCAATTTTCTTTGCCCTCTTACTAATCCCTTGCTTTGTCTTAATCTTAATACCTTCTGCACACCGTTTAGGTTAATTGGTTTTCTTCATTCCCTACCGGTCGGCACCAGCCTAAGGTTTGGAAGAAGACTATCCAATTTGCGTAATAGGTGTACTATCTCCTAAACCAAGGAGTACTCACAACTTGAGAGAAGGTAAAAGGGAAAAGACAACTGAATAATCCTATCCGTTTTCTCCAGAACCGGAAACCATCCTCGAATTCCTTCGAGTTCGTATCTAACCATACGATGGTTTTGTCCAATGGAAGTGGACGTTCGTAGTAATACGGGGTGTCCTGGAGAAAAGGGTAAAAGTAGGAGTGGCAATGAGGTCTGCAACTCTGACAATCCAAAAGCCAGTGTTAAGAAGGTTCGGTCAACTTGGTCACTGAGTCATAGTCTAGGGTCGGGTCAATGGTCGCTGCCAGAGAGAGAGAGAAAAGAAACACTCAGCGTGCATTCTATCCTAGATCAGAATGGTTACCAATTTATCTAATCTGGAAACCTCCCACTGTACCTCAAATTCTCCTCCAAACCTGAAAGAAGAATTAGTCGGGGTCACCCGAGGAGTAAACCAACTCATCAGTGGGAATCGGGATCCAACTCTCATCGCATGATAACGTGACGGAATCCGCTCACGGTATCATACTCCAAAAGGTATGCGCATATCTGGCAAGTTTCAGTTCTTTTGAAACTCCCGATGTGATTTTTACCCCATGCACTTATGACCTTGGCGTGAGGTCAAAATATCATAAGTCACATGTCAAGTTCTACCCATCATTGTCCAGGTTAATTTGAACCCACCCGTACATACCCTTGACGTAGGCCAAAATAGTAGTACGACTGTCCCAAACCAACGCATCTATCTATGCAACAGATAAATACCCGGCAGCTACCAAACGCTATGCCTTGGCGTGAGGTCAAAATACATAGCTTGAATACTACCGAATATTTAACTGAAATGATGGAGGGCTACGAATGGTTTCTGGCGAAAACCTTTAACGTAATGAACTTGATATCGTTGATGAAACAGATAGCTTTTTAGAAAATATAGTGACGAAAACCTTTACTAAAGAGGTCACTCCCGGTGAAGGGATCTCGGCTCTTTCCCCGTAGAATGAGGTGCAGGATATTCCAACTGAATACCACGATGCAAAGCAAAAGCAATCGGCTATAGTGAAGTTAATGCCCTGACGCAAACTTCTGTCCAAGGGGTCACTCCCGGTGAAGGGATCTCGGCCCTTGCCTCGTCGACTGAGGAGCAGGATATTCCAAATGAATACCACGATGCAAAATAAAAGTGAACGTCCTTGCAATAACAGCTTTTCGAAAAATGTTCCAACAACATCAGAATAGGTTTGTTTAACTTGCAATGATCCGAATCAACGCAGTCCCATCAATTGATCACACCACAAAGAATGAAAATATACTGACGTACGTATATGCCATCCGCATTCGCCACTGGGTCCCGTCATCACCCGTTAGGTTAGCTAACTAACGACAGAGCGGGGACTGGACTAGCGCGGATGTAAAACATATACAACATCTACTGATATATATACCAATATATTATATTTCGCTCAAGGCGTGATAAAAAATGCGACATCACAGAAAAGTACAGCATCACAGAACAATACAGATATCTGGGATCCCCGGGTTTCACAGAGCCACTACTGAAACCCGACGTTCCCCTGGTCGTGTGGATAGCCTGCGCAATGAAAACCTAGACCCCTACGGGCGCGGCAAGTTACCCGCCAAAACCTGAAGCGAGGCAGCCCCCTTCAGCGCCGTGAATGGACCACCCAGCACTTCACGGAATCCGGTAACTTGGGCACCCCTCCTGGGTCAACCTATACCCCCTACGAGTGCGGCGAATAGCCTGCCAATTCTAGAGTGAAGCCCCCTCCGTCCCAATGCCATGAGATGCGGGCTTGTTGCCCTCCAGAACCCGGCTATCCGTGCACCCCTCCGCGGGGTAATCCTAGTACAGAAAGTAAAATATACATACAACGGGTACATCGACCGCAACCAGGTCGTGCCCCAAAAGAATAATACAAAAGGCAGTGACGGCAGTCCACATGTCGGACGCTCGCCCCGCAATATCAAATGTACATAATACAACAGAAACTGTACTAGCATTGCATCCAGGCTATCCCCCACGACCGATCCGCAACATCACAGCAAAATCACAAAACATCAACGTGAAAATCACGTTCGCAAATCCGTCTAACCGGGCTATAGCAGTTAGACTGGATTTACCGATCGAGTGACATTCACGGTCGCAGATATAATGTAAATACTGTGAAAAAATGTGTTTAAAATATCCGATCGATCAAATAATTAACAAGTGGGCCCCCAAGCAATACTGTAGCACTCACAGAAATTCTGGGCCCAAATTTAATATTCCAAAACCCCTAAAATTAGCCCAGAAGCCCACTGGAGAAATTGGACACACTGACCCACCAATACTGCGGCGGAACCGCGGCAACAAGGGGGGTTTTGCCGCGGTTCCGCGCTACACTTGGGAGATCAGTGTCTCGTATTTCTCCATAGGTCTTATAATTTCCAGTACATTAGTTTTCTACAACCTGAAAAAATTTTCGAGCAAGGAAAAATTCAACAGAAATCTGATGTGAGGAAAAAAGTAGATTTTGGAATTTTGGTCGATTGGAAATGCAAAACACATTAAACCAAGCTAGACGAAGTTAATGGCGAGGCTCTGATACCACTGTAAGTGCACGGCGGCGCCCCGGCCGTCAATCCGACGGCCAAATGCGGAAGCGGTGATAAACTTTAATTTTGCGGACTTAGCAAACCGGCACCACCGCGCACTAAACACCCGGATCGAACCATTAAACTAGATCTAGCAACTACAAGAAAGGGAAGAGATATACCGACTGATCCGAGTCCTCCGGTCTTCATCTCCACTCCGATCTCCTCGCGGGTTCTCCGTCCGTCTCCTCCTCGTCGGAAAGGGCACCACGAAGCCGGGTACTTATACGGGCTCCCACCTCAATACCGAGGCAACTCGGGCGCGAAGTTGGCTAGCGGACGCGCCCAAGATTTGCTGTAGAATGTAGTGTAGAGTGCATGTCTCACTTTGGGGTTATGTTGCCATTGATGGAGGTGAAGGAAGAATGAACTTTGAGGGAAATGATGCTATCAATTTTTAGCAAGCAAAATGAGATGATCAAAAATGCAACACTAAAAATCAACCTCTCTCATTTTTCTCCCCTCATCTAAAATGTGGCTGGCCCCATTTCAAGAATGGTGGAGGAATCAAAATTGCAAAACTATGAAGGGAGGTAATGGTAGTAAAAGCAAGGGGTGACCTTATCCAAAATGAAATGATAACAAAATCAAATCAAACCTCACTTCATTTCTCATCACAAAAGCAAGCCATTATGAAAAGCAAAGATGCTTAAACTATCATAATGCCACAAGTGCAAGAAAACCCCTCCACAAATACCAATTTGCACAATTGCAAATTAGTCCCTTCATCGGAAAAGTCCGGCCGGGAAAGAACAAAGGAAAACCGGCCGGAACGGAATGCAAACTGGCAACTCCAGAAAACTGGTCCCGTAATAAATTACAGGAAAACCCCGATACTGTGCATACACACCCGCATCTGTATTCCGACCGGATACAAATGCAATGAGACAAAATCTACACTGTACTAAACTAGGACCGGCTTAAACCAAAGCCGGCTAGTAAAATCCGTTCGATCCTGATCCGTGCAATACCGCACGTATCTGATCGAACCCTGCCATATAACCATACGGCCATTAGTACAAACCGTCCGATCCTGATCCGTGCAATACCGCACGTACCTGATCGGACCGTGCCATATCTCCATACGGCCTCTACAGCGTTTCGCCCGAAAGCTTAAGTAACTGAAAGTGTGGTGGACTCTAAAGACCCGTCAATACTATGGCTATGGATTTAACCACTAGCACGTCAGAGGTATAAGCCAATACATGACGGTCCACCAGCTATTGACCAAAAGGGACGTCGATGAGCGAACTCATCCTGACACCCTACTGAGCCTGTCAGTGACAATATCCGTACAGTCCGGTCCGTTCGTCTATGAGCATCGCATGGCGGGCCTAGGGGGTTGGTAAAAGTCAAACCCCCAAAAGCGGTACAAGTCGTGTTGGAGTGTAGCCCAGAACACCCTGAGATACTACTGGAATACCTACCAGTAAATCTCCTTCCTTGGCTAAGGACTTCGTGTAATGGCTCTCCTAGACACAGCGCGACCTCACCCCCAATACCGGGAGAGACGAACCCCTGAAGATCCGCTCACTGCCTCCATGTGGCTCGGGACTGTACCCAACTAAAACCTGTTTGCACGACTCCTTTGAGCCGTGGTAGGGTAGTAATCAAAGTACAGTGGGAACTCACACGAGACAAATGACGATCCCCAGGTCGATGAACTAACCTGTACACATGTCACCAGGGAACTGCTATCTGACGTCAGATATAAGACCAACTAGCATGTTCCCGGCGAGTCCTGTCCGGTGTACTCATAACCCAATGAGCACCTGTATACATCTTAGGTGAACCAACTGACACCAGTGGCTTGTGAGACCGGCCACCGCCCCTCGTCGGGGTCTCGACTGTATACACTAGTCTACTCTGGAGTATCGATGCCCTATCTCGAAACTCCCACGACTAGGGACCTTTTAAGGATGTGCTTATAGACTACCAGCTCCCACGTATATGATCGCCCTCATACTGCTGGTAGTCAAGCAAGAATCCTAGAGGCTCTATCAACGTGCAATAGCGACCTGTCATGTCACCTAAAGCAGTACACGATGATAAAGGTAAACCAGATAGCATACTATCATCTCGAGTAAGACTGTCCTACCGGGATAGGTCCTCCCTCAATCATTGCAATCACGTGCCTGTGATCCAATAATCGACTCTGAGGGCACTATCTCCAACACAACCATGCCAATTTCAAAAATACGGGGTGCCGAGAAACCCTAATACGGATCGTCGGCTAGATTTCTAGGCGAAAAAGCAACTAGTTAACTATTTAACTAAGAGTAACGGAAATACAACTTTTGTAGATCCGGTGCTCCACCTCCATAGCTCCGCAACGAAGACCCCTCGCTGTCCAAATTAATTCCCGGGCTCTAGTGTCGGCTTCGTCGGAGAAATGGCGAGCTAGGTCGTCGATGTCCATGCCGAAGATGATCTACGTCGAGGCATCGCTAAATCAAGCTCCGACTTCACCAAGTCAAGAAACTTGTGAAGAAAACACACTCTACTACTTGGCAAGAGGTAGAAGATGAAGAAATAGGAAGTGGGTAGACTTTAGAATTGGATTTCTCACTCATTTCTATCAATCACCATTGATGGAGCTTGCTTTCTTCAAGTGAAAAAAGGAAGAAGAAGAAGAATTATGTTATGATAAGTTAATTAAAAAAAGAAAAGAATAATCAATCCTTATCATAACATGACCATAGTTAAGTGTAGAGAACTAATCATGGTTTAATGCAATGGTTAGGGTTAAGCTAAAATCAAAATGGTCATCAAGTCAAAGCATTCATGAAGCTTCATGAATGAACAAAAGAAATGCCACCATTTTATCATTTCATTTCCTTTTTCCAATAAGAAAAAGATTAATAAATAAATGAATAAAATGAATAAGCAAATAGTAAACCCTAACCATTCCATTAACCAAGGTTTAATTCTATACACTTAATTAAAAAGGCATGTATCATCAAACATGATACAAGCATGTGCACAAAATCATATCGCATATGCAATGCGCACACCCGAGCGAGAAAATCCATTTAAAGTGAACCGATACTAGTTAATGCAAAGTAATATATCAAATATATAATTATGCATTAAATCATTAAATCAACACTTGATTTAACGATCCGGTCATATCGCATATAACCGACTAGTATCATTAGTAACAACTTATCGAATCAACACTTGATCCGATAACCCGGCTATATCGCATATAACCGATCAATGTCACAAATCGCGAGAATCAAATACAGTATCACATACTGGTATAATTCTCGGTCCTGCACATATCTCATATGTGCTCCTATTTCGTTTCGCTTGAGCCAGGAAACCTCTGTGTAGGACTCTAAAGACTCGTCAATACGCCGGCAGCAGATGATGATCATATCAAACACCCACAAGCCGCAAGCGGTCTGCTAAACGTAACGGCCACCCGGGTATTGAGCGATCAGAAGATCGACGAGCAAGCCCGCTCACACTCCAGTGAATCAAACCAGTAACACTACCGTACAGTCCGGTCTGATCGTCTGATATGTCGCATATCTTGCCTAGGGGTGGTAAACGTCAGACCCCAATAGCTCGATAAGTCATGTCGATATGAGGTCTATAACAATTTGAGAAACTACTGGTAACACTTACCAGTAAATCTCAGCAACCCTGGCCAGGGATTTCCTGTTATAGCCAATAGAACACTGCGCAACATCAACCCCCAATACCGGGAGAGACGAATCCCCTCCTATCGCTCATTGCCTCCATGTGACTCGGGACTGTACCCAAAAACCACCGTTTTGCACGCCCTCTTAGACGTGGTAAGATGGAAATCAAAGCACAGTGGGAACCACACAAGACTCTATGACGATCTCTGGTCAACAGACTACTCTGTACCAGTGTCACCAGAGAACTGCCATCTGACGTGAGGTATAATACCATCTGGGAGTTCTTGGCGAGTCCGTCCAGTGTACCCAGTCTCCACTGAGCACCCGTATATCATCTCTGATGTCAAACACCGATGGATATGGGATCATCCATCGCCCATCTGTATGGGTCGAGAAGGTACACGCTAGTCTACTCTGGTATATCGATGCCCCGTCTCGATATACCCACGACTAGGGACCTTTAAGGATGTACTTATGGACTACCATGTCCCCACTAGTATGATCCGCATCATAGTCCAGGTAGTCAAGTACACATCCTAAGGGCTTTACCAAAATGTAATAGAGAGGCAATCTGTATACACGTTAAGGTAAAGAGCAACCAGATAGCATACTATCATGTCGAGCAAGAAAGTCCTCCCTATATATGTCCCGGCATCCACTACAATATACATCCAATGTACAGTAATGGCCTCTAGGGCATACATATAACTAACAATCTCCCACTTGCACTAGGGCCATCTGTAGCAGTGGTTGTAGTATCTCATACTCAACCATCCCATAAAAGTCTCTCTCTGGGAATAGGCCTTCGTGAGTGGATCCGCTGCGTTATCCTCTAAGTCTGCTCTCCTTGCCTCGATCAACCTGGAGATCAACCATCTCCATGATCAGGTGATACTGCCTTAGAATAAGTCTGGATCACTGATGGGAACGGCGTTCCTTGGCATAAGCCACAACTCCATTGTCTCACAATGGTAGGAACGTAGTTCATCTCATGAACTAATATACACCCAAACATCCTCTTTGGTAGCATCTTAAGTAGCGATGTATCCAGCCTTTATCGTCTAGTATGTCACGGTATCTAGCTTGGAACTTTTCCAACATACCGTCCCTTTACTGAGGGTAAAGACAATGCCTGCAACTGACATTCAGTCGTCTTTATCACTCTGGAACACTTCCAGTGATTCTTCCCAGGATCGATTGATACCATCTCACTACAGCTAGTGAGAGTCCTAACATCCAATTAAATCTATCTTATAGATCCAAAACTCAGGATTTAGGAGGTATCACTTTGATCCTATGTGGAGAATCATTGTGATAAGCGGAGATTGATCGAGCGTAGCATAGGAAACTCTTTCCCTATCAAGAGTATGCCATCCACGTACTCTATGAGAATCGCCACCATACTCCCTACTACCTTTTTGTATATACAAGGTTCATCTACCATTTTGATGATGTCAAACTCTTTGACTAAGACATCAAAACAGACGTTCCAACTCCGCGATGCCTGCTTTATCCTATAAAGCATCTTGTTCACGTTTCCGCTGCTCCCACTTTTTACGAAGCCCTCTGGCTGTGTACTTATAGACGCCCTCTTCCAAAACATCATTTTAGAAGAGCTGTCAAGACACCCAACCACCAGATATCGTAGTCGTGGTATGTAGCCGTGGCAAGTAGGATCTGGATGGACTTAAGCATAGGTACTGGAAAAGGTTTCATCATTATCCACGCCTGGTCAATGACGAAAACCTTTAACAAGTCTAGCTTTGAAAGTCTCAACCTTTCCATTTACACCAAGTAATCTTCTCAAGATATACTTGCTCCTGATGGGGATTTAACCCTTCAGATATAGCAACCAAAGTCCATACTTTGTTGGTGTACATGGATTCCATCTCAGATCGCTAAGCATCCAGCCATTCTTACAGAGTCTTACTCCTGATGGCCAGGTCGAAACTAGTTGGGTCATCATCTCATGACGCAGTCCTCGCTCCCACAGTCATAGAGAAACTGAAGTTTCTCTTAGGTGGGTGAGGAACCCTTACTAGATCGGCGGAGAGGCTGAGGTTCGTTGGTATCTACTGAATCCTCTGGTTGTACCAAATCATCTGCTGTAGTTTGTATAGCTGGAACATTTCCAGTTCTACATAACAGACCTTGCCTCGAGCTTGTCCGGATTTTGCTTTTAGACATAGGCCGAACAACCCCAAATCTTAACTAACTTAAGACATGGGCTCTTCCCATACCATATCAAATATGAAGTGGTAAGCAACAGATTTGATTTGAACCCTTTTTCAATAGGTATGAAACTTATCAAGTGCATAACTCCCAAAAGGAAAAAGGTAACTCAGTAGTACTCATCATAGAGCACACCATATCAAATAGGGTGTATCTGCTCCGCCCCGATATACCATCGTGCTATGGTGTATACGGAGGAGTAATGCTGAGAGAGAATCTCATTCTCCTTTAGAATAATCCAGGAATTCCGTACTCAAGTATTCTCCTCCTTGATCTTATCATAGGACATAATACTTATACCCATATTTTGGTTCTCTACTTCTAACTTATATTCTGTGAATATCTCAAAAGGTTCGGACTTGTGTTTCAACAAGAACATATGTCTGAATCTAAAGAGATCATCAGAGAACGTAATGAAGTATAAAGAACCAGTCTTGGCATGTGTAGACAGGGGACCTACATACATCAACATGTATCATCCCAAGAGTTCACCAACTCTTTCTCTGTTTCAAGTAAACGGAGCTATGGTCATCTTATCTTTGTGACATGACTGGCAAGTTTCACAAGATGTAAATTCAAACTGATTTAAATATGCATCTAAATGTAACTCTAGCTAGTCAGGTCGTGATTGATACGAAAAAGTGTTTGTAGTTAACCGCAATCAATAACGGTGTCGCATGTAGCTAGACCGAGATTAGTACGGGTCGTCCTCTGGGAAACGTGGAACCTTTTACTTTTACTTTAGATGTGTTGAGAAAGAAAGGAGGGATAAAGAATTTTATAGAATGGTTTCTAGATCTACGTTAAACAAGAATGTAAAATATAGATCTAGATTATTTTAAAGATGTAGTAAATATAATAATAGGGCTTGTAGGGTTCGTTAGGATTTAGTAGTTATGGAAGATTAATTAAAAGTTACCCTTTTTATCCATTAATAGATTTAGAACTAGAACGACGGTGATGAGTGTAGATTAGGGTTTCTGGAGGGAAAAGGAATCCCACTCTTAACCCTTATCTCGACACGGAACTCCGTTCATATCTAGCCTTTACCAAAACAATCATTAATCTAATCTCTAATCGCGGTCGGAACTAGCAAAGAATTGCTAGCGCGCCCGATTAGGATGTTAATAATTCTTTTGATAAAGTTCCTAAACTTTATAGGACTTAAAAAGGGTTTAATTATTTTCATCGCCCATTAGCCTACCCTAATCCTACGAACCCTAACAAGCGGAGAATTACTCGCGCATGTTGGGAGAAAAAGAGATGGAGAGAAATTGCATAATTAAACTACGAAGAAATAGAATAAGAAAAAGAACTACCTTTATTAATCAATAAGATCAAGTACACTTTGATTCCTTAGAAAATGATTACAAAAACCTAGTTTGCTTCTCGATCTCTTCTAAGGAGGTAGATGAACCGTTGATGATCAGTCTGGATGCGTGAGCCGTCTTGGACTTCGTGATCGCGTCGACTTGATGGCTTTTCCAAGAGGCTCTCGGTGCCTTTATATAGTGCAAACCCAGAATCTTATTGTTGAGAAGTTGGTAAAATTCAGCAGTTGTCAATCTCCCAAAATATTGCCTACCAACTCATCATTATTGCGGCGGATCCGCGGCCCAAAGGTGTGTTTGGCCGCGGATCCACGCTCAATGGATGTGATCAATTGCTTATTTTTCTTGGGCTTTCATCTGGTGACATGTGGCAATCCTAGGCATCTTCAGAATCTGAAAATCTTTTCTCTGTTGCTTCTAGACTTGGTCTCCAAGTTTGCTTCTTAATTTGGCAAGTTTTCTTCAACAAATTGATTTGTTTGTTAAATCCTTCATAACAACTTGGAAATATTCTGCACAACAACTCAAATAAGATTTTAGTAGACTTTGTTCTACTAGGATTAGATCAATAATATATTTGCATACATTTTCCTACCAAATGATAATTAAAATATATTAACACATGGAAAATAATGTTTTTACACATAAACCCTCATATGTATAATATATTATAATAAAGTCCTTTTTTAATATAAAAATGGTAGGAAAAATGTACTACAAATGTGCAGTTTTATCGACTGAACAAATACCCCCAAACTTATCTTTGATCGTCCCGAGCAAACTAGTTTATTCAAGAGGAGAAAAAGAAAGGAGAAAACTAAGCACACTTTCGTAGGCAGACACGATTGCACTGAGCACGTGCAACAAGCCGTTAAACCTCTAGGTGTCCCTAGTAGGAGGAGTGTTGTCTACTGAGGGTTTTCAGCGGATTACACCCACAAAATCCTATAACAAAAGAAAGATGGTGAAATTTACATATAAAGACAAGAACCATAAAAGAAATACTTTGAAAAGAAGAGTTTCCAACTATACTAGCTTTTCAGTTGTCATGAGCCCTATCTTAATAGTCATGAAAAAATGTTAGAAATCACATCATCCCTCAATAAAACATCGTCTTTATTCTTCATTCCTACCTTTCATCCAAACATTGATCATATAACCCCACGTGTGTGTAAAGAACATCCCTACACTCGGAGAATTCAATTCAAGCTATCATACTCTTGTCCATCTACCTCAGTACTTTTTAATTTTATGAATACTAAGATTCGCTCACATATTTTCATGCAACCGTTAATACTTCTTGAGGTACTAACCAACCGATTACTCCTGTGCTTGCTGATTAGGTGATAATATTTTCCTCGTCTTGCACCACCTAAGGCTTAGCAGTGACTCCCAGACCAGTTGGCCTTAGGGCACTAGGTGAAGAGGCACCCTCGCTATATTTTTTTATTGCTGCCTTGGCGATAACAAAACCAGTGTTCATTTTTTTCTTTTCACCATTTTTATATTTTCTTCATTTTTTTTCACTTCCTTCATACTTTGGCTTTTAAACAAGAGCATTTCAAGGTATACTCTACTATCCCGAGTTTCAAGACGTGTGTAAGTGCATATAGTAGGGTATCAACATTCAAATGTTCGGCTTCCAGAATAGAAACTATTTTTCAGACTTATTTTTATCCTCAGATTAGTGACTTACTTCATCTTACTAACCTTTGGGACAACAGCTCATAACTACTTATTACTAGTTCGTTTAAGAAAACTTCTAATTTTCTTGGTTTTCTTAAACTATTCCCATCTTTTGGATGTAATTTTTCACTTTCTACTCTTTTGTTATAAAGGAATTTTTTTTTTTGAAAATGTTGTGCTTATGCAAAATATGATGCAAATTGATGTGTAAATAAGCACAAACCTCCCCCAAACCTGTTTACAGCAGTGTCCTCACTGATGTCATCCATTAAGCTCAAAAACCTGTAGACTTGGGAGGAAATTATTAATGGGGGCAAGAATATATGAAAGTGAAAATGCTCCCCCAAACTTATTTTTGGCTCACAGATTTGAGGACAAAAGTTATGATCAAGAGCCAAAAATATACCCCCCCCTCAAACATGAGTTAGACAATATGAAGCATTTTAAGAGGGGGTGAGTCATTTGGTCAAAGTAAGGCTTTACAAAGACCAAAAGTTAACACCAACCATTCAAAGATTTTATCAGTATATCGTATAGGTTGGTGGAAGAATGTGTTGTATCGACTCAAGAAAAAGTGGGGAAGGTATAAGAGGTGGTCTGGAAAGGGTTTGAAATTAGAGAAAAGAAAGAATGAGGATGAATGCGAATGATTAGAAAGAAGGAATGGTGACGGTTCAACCTCTAGAGGTGGAGATTGATCAATAACAAAATCCGTATTGTTTAAAAATTCAACTTCGTCAGCAAAAAGTTCTTCAAAACTTTTATCAATAGTGTGATTGAACATTTTGCTGTCAAAGAGTTTTATGCCAGAATTTATTCTACTTGATTCATAAAAAATCACTGAGGTAGAGGACTCAAAATACTCATCTACCTCTTTTTCAAAAATATCCAAATCAAGTTGAATTTCTGGTATTATTGAACTTGAATTAACAGATTGTGATTTATCAAAACTCACTGAAACTATAGGAACAGAAGAAGAACCGGAGAAAGTAGAAGGTGAAATGGGTAAACAAATTGGTATGTCGAGTGTTGCTGAACCAGATGTGGAAGATGGAGGTTGTATTTCGGTCTGATCTTCGGGTATACCATTATCATCAACTTCAAGACATATTTGGGATTCGGGAAGAATTAAAGGCTCAAGATGATGACCATAAAGAAGTGAAAGGATTTGATGAATTGGTAGGCCAAAATCATCCAAAATTTCGGGTTCATCAATCAAAATATCCCCAACGTTAATCACCTCATTCAAGTGAAGGTTAAAATTCTCAAACTCCTCATCAAAAGTATGGTTTTCAATCAGTTTTGGTTCAAGAGTGGAGGTGTAGAGATCACAAGGGTTGGGTATGGTTTCACTTGAAAGGGACCCTTCACAGTTGGGTAAATCAAACACTACAAAGTCACACAACTTATCAGTCATTCTATTTGGTGTACTTGATGAATCTATGAAACTGGAGTTGTGGATTTCAGTTTGGAGGTACAGTTCTGTCTTACTACCCAAATCCTTCATAATTTGGTTCGACATTTCCATAAATTTTTCTAATGTCTGCTCCAGACTAGTCTTGGGCTGATAAGGGGTTTCAGTATAAGATTGAAATTCCTGTGGATAATTAAAACTCCCAAATGACTGATTAGAAGAACTGTCTAGAGTAGGTGGAAAAGTCGGATTGGATTGATAGGAACAGAATGGTTGCTGAACTTGGGTAGGAGTAGGATCAATATTATGATAAGAAGAATATTGATATGGGTTGGTTGGTTGGCTATATACAAACCGCATATCAAACTCTTCTCCAGACAGTGGTGGTGATGGTTGATATTGGTCCGGGTTGAAACTTTGGCCTCTAGACCTAGCTATGTGCTCAGCAATGGACATTCGTCTAGGGGCTTCCTCACTCTGGGTATGAACTGAAACAGGTGTAGGATTAGGATATGGTTGATAAGACCTAGACTGAGGTGGCCAACTGTTTCTTCCTGCTTGTTCTATATGATCTCTTAAGGACATGGAAGAGCCGGACGGTATACCGAAGGGATTTCGAAAACAAGAGATATCTGGTTGTGGACAGCAAAGCTCGGCAAGTGTTCTTCTGTTTAGGTCACCCATTATAAGAAGAGAAGAAGGGGGAAGGGGAAAAAAGGAGAGAAAGTAATTGGTTTGTTTTAAAAAAAAAGACGGATTTAGACAAATCACAAAAATGCACAACCCGAGAACTATGGTTACCTAGGTCCAGTCTCTAGACCGCTCCTAGACTTCCAAAGGACAAGCCGCAAGATAAATCCTCTACTGCCTCCATACTACCTTTATAGCCAGGTAAGTGCCAGGTAAGTGGGAAGGAACCACGTCGTGGTCCTAATTAAAAACCACTAGCCTTCGTCACACTTGCTTAGGCACTACAAAAGTAATGCGGATAAACGATAGATTACCCACGACCTTCCTCTGTCCTTATTGAGCGCGACAGTCCTTAGAGTCTGGTCTAGATATTTTTTAAATTAATGAAGGGTTGATCTATATGCTTGGTTTGTGATTTGTGGGGCTTAGGAAGGGTGATGAAATCCCCACCTAATCTTGATTTGGTCTTTGCCCCTTAAAGTCCGTATTAAAATATGCAAAACAAACCGAAAAACAAAACTTTGCAAAAAGATTTTTGAGCGGCGATATTTTGCAAAGAATCCTGCAGAAAATAGATTTTATTGGATTTTAGAGGAGAGAGAAGGGAGTTAGAATCTTACCAGAGAAGTGTGAACCCTAGATCTCCTGTTTCCTCAAGTCCGTGACTCCAGATTTCCTCGCAAAAATTCACACAATAATCGTTAAATATACAATTTGCAGTTTTGTTTTAATAATGATATGACTCGTCTAAGAATTCAACACAAATAGTAAAAATAAAAAATTACGCACGGATCCCCGGCAACGGCGCCATTTGATTGATACGAAAAGGTGTTTGTAGTTAACCGCAATCAATAACGGTGTCGCATGTAGCTAGACCGAGATGAGTACGGGTCGTTCTCTGGAAAACGTAGAACCTTTTACTTTTACTTTAGATGTGTTGAGAAAGAAAGGAGGGATAAAGAATTTTATAGAATGGTTTCTAGATCTACGTTAAACAAGAATGTAAAATATAGATCTAGATTATTTTAAAGATGTAGTAAATATAATAATAGGGCTTGTGTAACATTTTCAAAAAATATAAAAAATTAATTTTGGGAATTTTTATAATTTAATATTATTTTATTGATTATTTTAATATTTAATGCAATTAAATAGGAAAAATGTTAGAAAAATTATGAAAAATTTTGGAAAATTCTAAAATAGGGTAAATTAGTGAATTATGACATTTTTAAGCTTTTGTGATTAGTTTGACACTAATTTAGTGCTAATCGCGATTAAAATCGCTTATCGGGTTTTTTGGCAATTTTGTGCAAAACTTGCACATACCACTTTTTTCTACACTTGTGCATTTTCTAGCCATGGTTTTCTTTTGGGATTACTATTGATGTGAGAAGGTTTGGAGTTATAAAGAAAAGAAAATGTAATGATGAGGGTAGGTGAGAGAGAGAGAGGTGGACCTTTGACTATAACCCTTAGCTTTTTTCCCCTCTCATTTTCTTCCCCTCTCCCATAGTTGCTGCTGCTGCTGCCCTAGCTCTTTCCCTCCCCTCTTCAACTCCTCATTTCATCTCAAAAACATACCTAAAACCCCAAACTCCTTTCAATAAAATTGTGCAAAATCCCTAGATCTACACTTGGAGCTAAAGAAGCAAGGATTTTGGCCACTAGGGGCAACTCAAGAATTTTCTTGAGTTGCTAATGGAGGTAATTACTGAACCATTAGCTTAATTATAGCCTTTCCTATAAACCCATGTTAGGATTTAATCGATATTGTGTGATATTATGGACTTGGTGAAAACCTAGTTAGGGTTTGAGGGAAATTGGTGTTGTATTATGAAGTTGAGCTCAGTAGAGGTCTTACCAACACCCTAGTGTTTGAATTGGAACCCAAAACCTGAAGTTTGAACCAGAATACGGATTTTAGAAACCAATATCGGGGAAAAACTGGAATCTGTCACTGTTAATTTGAATCTGCTAACACCCCGAGAACCCTAAAATAATATTGAGTGGAAATTGAGATGTGCAGGCACCATAGAGGCAACACCCAAAACCCTAGCTCCCCACTCCACCTTAAGGCCGCCAAAATCTCCTTTCTGGCCGCAATTTGCGGCCAGACCAGTGAGGAATCGCCTCATTTTCTGTGCATAGCCCCAATTCCTCAATTCTTGGCCCTGGGTACTTCTAGTTTTGACAGATTCTTTCTAGGGTAAAATCTGGAACACATTTCATGAGTTGCTGTTTTGGACTTTAGTTTCCGTATTCCGTATTTTTGATTCTGAAATGGTGGAATGTGTTTTGCCTCGACTATTTGTCGTTTATACGACGATATAGAGGATTTATTGATGGTTTTGGAAGCGTGCCATAGGTTCTCACCTATAGGCCCCCTCATCGTATCGTTTTGGATTTCATGCGCCGTTTTAGCTTGGATTTGGTTTTAATGCGCATATACGATATTTGATGTGTAGGTACCCATGAAGACTTCGGGACGACAAGCAAATACGTGGTGACGTCCGCAATTGGTGATGCAAGGTGAGTAGATTATATCTATAGGGGGAAGTCGGGTGGATGGCGTATAGCACCCCCGCAGTCCGTAGATAGATTGTTATGTAGTTATTGTGACATTAGGTGTATTATGGATAGTATAGGGTTAGAAGTGACTAGTGTAGTTCATAGTCGCGAACCCTAGGATAGAATTACACCTATATACACACCCTTGCTTATCACTTGTACTTGCACTGTGATTGATGATATGGGATGACTTTGGAGATGAGTCGATGATGTGGGCGTGGTGCCCAGAGATCGGTGATTTGATATGATTCATATGTGGGATATGACTTGTGTTTCTTGCGGGCTTGGGAGATGTGTTTACCCCCGCATGCATACTTCTCTGATGGTATCAACTTGTACTAGACATGGAGTAGTACCCCCAGACTATATGATCTGATGATAGTGATACCTGCTATGTGATGAGATAGTGAGATGTTGACCTGTACCCAGCTTTTGGGGATGCCGTGCGATGATTTACCGTACGAGCCGATATTGATGATAGATCCGCACTCATAACTCGAGGATATCTTACGATATGACATTGAGGCGAGATCACCGACTATATATCTATATATACATTGACTCAGTTTTAGGTGGTTTCCACACCTACCCCTCCTGATTGACCTGATACTTAGATGTAGTTGCATAGTAAATACTTCACTGTGGTGTTGACTACTAGATTTCTGCATTTTCATGCTATTCGCATTGCTGGCATATGTTCATTGCTATATTATTCTCATGCTGTTAGGACACCATCACCATTATCGATGATGCGTATGTTCCACGTACACTATTTGCCGGCTCACACACTTCATCATCGATAATTGCCATGCCACTACACTGTAGTATTGTAGCATTCATGATATGATTCTTGCTTGGCATATTGTACACTTATACCTGTACACAAACATAGATGATTCATTCTAAAGGAGCAGTTTCTCTCGACATATGCACATTATTATTCCATGTTGCTTGATTTCCGATATGATTACCTTTCTTTACATGTCGCATACATCATGGATTGATTGCATAGCACATCGTATTGGATTTACTTCTTGATGTGGATTTTCATGTGATTTCTGATTTTGAGGACCGTGGGATTATTTAAGAAAAGATGCTCTTTAATGAAAAACCCGGTTCCCTGGATATGATATTTGGGGCGTCGCCCCGTGTTTTCTCGGTGCTAGAGGATGTACTGAGAGAGGGCTGACCCGGAATGACGGATGCCCGATGGATTGATATAGGGCTGACCCGGAATGACGGATGCCCGATGTACTGAGAGAGGGATGACCCGGACTGACGGATTCCCGATATATACTCTGAGAGAGGGCTGACCCGGAATGACGGATGCCCGATGGATTGATATAGGGCTGACCCGGAATGACGGATGCCCGATGTACTGAGAGAGGGATGACCCGGACTGACGGATTCCCGATATATATATATACCTTGAGATGAGGGCTGACCCGGAATGATGGATGCCCGATACAGGAGGATTTACGTGTCGATGCTAGGCACGGGTTTCACGATGTTTTTCCATGATTCTGTTTATATCCTCACATTGCATACATGATGCTTTTCGTCAGTGGGTGACGAGTGGACGGGTTCCACATACATATAGACATGGATCATATACAGACTAGTTTTACATTGATCATACTTTATTTGTATATATAACAGGGTATGAGGGCGCTGTTATATATACCCTTACACCAATATTAGTGGTATGGAACGCTAATATATGTGTATTGATATCATTGATGTTTCATCATAGTTACTTCTTGCAGACATACCTTATACTGATGACATGTGATTACCTGAGTACCTGGCACTGCATACCTGATTAGATGTTACCTTGCCACCTTATCACACTCAGATGTACTCTTGTGGATTATATTACTGATTGTTGACTTAGGTTTATGTCTTGCATTCGGTTTCTGCTTGTAGATGTTTCTATTCACGAGTTGGCAACTCACCCCCGTTGTGCCACAGTTCTTGCAGGTTCCGCCGTGCAGGTTCTTTTGCGGCATTTCTGGCACACTTCCTTCTTGCGGGTGATTTGCTTTGGTAGGTGGATTCCTTCGCATCAAGAACCACCATTGCATTTATTTATTCCATTGTATCTAGAATTTCCATCAACCAAAACTTGTATATTCTTTCAGACTTAGAGACCAGTGTTGTATATTTCGACCTTAGAGTCGTGCTTAGTAGTATTGCGGTTTCATGTTGTTTGAGCTTTCTTTTGGATTTGATCCTCGCCACTTGGCGTTGTATATTATCATATCATTGTGTGGTTGTGACCGTCGATTGACGAAGAGCTAGCTCCCGCTTGGGGATGCCTTTATCATTGCATATATATCGTTATTCTTGTTTTACCCCATTCGGGGCCATTTTTACAAAAGAAACTCTGCCGAAATTTCTGGAAAAGATTGTACTGTTTTTAAAATGCACATTCGGCTTAGTTATTTAAAAACCTTGATTTCAAACATGTTTTCTTCACTTCTTTAAACCAGTTCCTTTACTTATTCTTAAAATGGTTTTAGATTTCTGGGATTTTGGCTTACTTGGATCAGATGGAGTCCTATAGGCTTCATATGGTTCAAGGGCCAGTCACGTGCTCTTTCGGGTCGTGACAGCTTATAGGGTTCGTTAGGATTTAGTAGTTATGGAAGATTAATTAAAAGTTACCCTTTTTATCCATTAATAGATTTAGAACTAGAACGACGGTGATGAGTGTAGATTAGGGTTTCTGGAGGGAAAAGGAATCCCACTCTTAACCCTTATCTCGACACGGAACTCCGTTCATATCTAGCCTTTACCAAAACAATCATTAATCTAATCTCTAATCGCGGTCGGAACTAGCAAAGAATTGCTAGCGCGCCCGATTAGGATGTTAATGATTCTTTTGATAAAGTTCCTAAACTTTATAGGACTTAAAAAGGGTTTAATTATTTTCATCGCCCATTAGCCTACCCTAATCCTACGAACCCTAACAAGCGGAGAATTACTCGCGCATGTTGGGAGAAAAAGAGATGGAGAGAAATTGCATAATTAAACTACGAAGAAATAGAATAAGAAAAAGAACTACCTTTATTAATCAACAAGATCAAGTACACTTTGATTCCTTAGAAAATGATTACAAAAACCTAGTTTGCTTCTCGATCTCTTCTAAGGAGGTAGATGAACCGTTGATGATCAGTCTGGATGCGTGAGCCGTCTTGGACTTCGTGATCGTGTCGACTTGATGGCTTTTCCAAGAGGCTCTCGGTGCCTTTATATAGTGCAAACCCAGAATCTTATTGTTGAGAAGTTGGTAAAATTCAGCAGTTGTCAATCTCCCAAAATATTGCCTTCCAACTCATCATTATTGCGGCGGATCCGCGGCCCAAAGGTGTGTTTGGCCGCGGATCCGCGCTCAATGGATGTGATCAATTGCTTATTTTTCTTGGGCTTTCATCTGGTGACATGTGGCAATCCTAGGCATCTTCAGAATCTGAAAATCTTTTCTCTGTTGCTTCTAGACTTGGTCTCCAAGTTTGCTTCTTAATTTGGCAAGTTTTCTTCAACAAATTGATTTGTTTGTTAAATCCTTCATAACAACTTGGAAATATTCTGCACAACAACTCAAATAAGATTTTAGTAGACTTTGTTCTACTAGGATTAGATCAATAATATATTTGCATACATTTTCCTACCAAATGATAATTAAAATATATTAACACATGGAAAATAATGTTTTTACACATAAACCCTCATATGTATAATATATTATAATAAAGTCCTTTTTTAATATAAAAATGGTAGGAAAAATGTACTACAAATGTGCAGTTTTATCGACTGAACAGGTCGCATTGATCTGACCAAGTCTACAATACCTCAAGAAGGATCCGTCCATTTCTGAACTCTTCCTCTTGTGTGTGTTCTGTATACGAAGAACTGTAGTTTGATTTAGAACATTAATGCTTTTAGATAACGTGCCTGAACTGATCAACTTTTGATATAGGAAATGTTCAAAACATTATCCAACAATACAAAATTTTATCATTTCTTTACTTATAAAGAGAGTGATATGATTTTGTATATCAGGTTCGGTATCTAATAACATTCGTTCAGAATCAATGTATTACAATACATGGTGACAGTGACCGACAGACTTGTCTGCAACTCTTGCCCCGTTTTCTGCCTCATGAAACTTATCACCCGTTCTCAGTTTTTCTACTCTTTTGTAGCCCTATGTAACAGATTACATATCTGGGATCCTGATCCGGTATCATATACCAAGGATGCGGAGGATACTGAGAAACAGTTCTTTGTAATGAACACACCCGAAGATGATGCATCAGCATGCACTCTCTTCGTTTGGGCGGCACGGGAAATTTGGTATTCCCTAATTTCCTGCTCTGTCTTATAACAATTATAAGTTGGAGCGGGACCAACGTTCCCCAGCTCAGTATAACAAGCGGGTTCGGTCAAAAATCCGTATTATTATCTTGATTAAGGCGTGATATGGTCGCTACCTGGAGAGAGAGAGAAGAAAACACTCAGCGTGCGCTCTTGCAAGAATAGATTGGTTATTATTTTATCTAATCAGGATGGCTCCCACTGCTTTTTATCAAATCTTCCTTCAAACCCTAAAAGGAAAGACTAGCTGGGATTAATTACACACTACAAGTTCGCCAATCTTTCAGCCAGGCCAGTGTCGGTACTTTGAGGGAGGTCCCCCGTGCTTTCGTACGAACCTAATGTACAGTAATGGCCTCTAGGGCATACATATAACTAACAGGTATCACATATCGCATTATCCTCGTTCCTGCACATATCACATATGTGCCTCTACTCCGTTTTGCCTGAGCCAAGAAACCTCTGTTTAGGACTCTAAAGAATCGTCAATACGCCGGTAGCAGGTGATGATCATATCAAACACCCACAAGCTGCAAGCGGTTAGCTAAACGTAACAGCCACCTAGGTATTGAGCGATCAGAAGATCAACAAGCTAGCCTGTCCGTTCTCCTGTGAATCCAATCAGTAACACTCCCTTACAGTCCGGTCTATTCGTCTGATATGTCGCATATCAAGTGTAGGGGTGGTATACGTCAGACCCCAGTAACCGATAAGTCATGTCGATGTGAGGCTCATAACAGGTTGAGAAACTACTGGTAACACTTACCATTAAATCTCTATATCAGCCCTGTCCAGGGACTTCCAGTTATAGCCAATCGAACACAGCACAACATCAACTCCCTATACCGGGAGAGACGAATCCCCTCCTATCGCTCATTGCCTCCATGTGATTCGGGCTTGTACCCAAAAGCGACCATTTTTCACGCCTTCTTGGATGTGGTAAGGTGGAAATCAAAGCACAGTAGGAATCACACAAGACTCTATGACGATCTTGGGTCTACAGACTACACTGTACCAGTGTCACCGGAGAACTGCCATCTGACGTGTGGTATATCACCATCTGGGAGTTCTCGGAGAGTCCGTCCAGTGTACCTAGTCTCCACTGAGCTCCCGTACACCATCCTTGATGTCAAACACCGATGGATATGGGATCATCCATCGCTCATATGGGTCAAGATGCATATACGCTAGTCTACTCTGGTGTATCGATGCCCTGTCTCGATATACCCTCGACTAGGAACATTTATAGGATGTACTCATCGACTACCGTGGCCCCACTAGTATGATCTCATCATAATCCCAGTAGTCGAGTGCAGATCCTAAGGGCTTTATCAACATGTGAGAGAAAGACAGTAAACCAATACAAGTCAACATGTTAAGATAAAGTGAAACCAAATAGCATACTATCATGACGAGCAAGAAAGTCCTCTCTGTATATATCCAAGCATCCATTATAATATACATCATATGTACAACAATGGTCTCTAGGGCATATACATAACTAACAATCTCCCACTTGCACTAAGGCCAGCGGCTGTAGTATCTCATACCTAGCATCCCGAATAATCTCTCAAACTGTATCTGGGGAATGGCCTTCGTGAGTGGATCCGCAGTGTTATCCTTCGTACCTACTCTCCTGGCCTCGATCTCCCGGCGATTAACTATCTCCCTGATCAGGTGATACCGCCTCAGAATATTTTTGGACTTCTGATGGGACCTGGGTTCCATGGCCAAAGCCACAGCTCCATTGTTATCGTAATACAGAGGTATTGGATGCTCAATGGATGGAACCACTCCAAGTTCACTAATGAACTTCTTCATCCAGACAGCCTCTTTGGTAGCATCGTTGGCAGCGATATATTCAGCCTCCATCGTCGAGTCTGCAACGGTATCCTGTTTGGAACTCTTCCAACATACCACCCCTCCATTGAGGGTAAAGACAAAACCCGAATGCGACTTAGAGTCGTCCTTATCACTTTGGAAGCTGGAATCGGTAAAGGACTCCACCCGGAGTTCTCCGTTACCATACACCAAGAACATGTCTCTAGTCCTTCACAAGTACTTGAGAATGTTCTTCACAGCTGTCCAGTGACTCTCTCCAGGATCTGCTTGATACCGACTCACTACACTTAGTGAGTATGCTACATCGGGTCTGGTACATAGCATCGCATACATGATAGAGCCTACTGCTGAAGCATAGGGTATCCCTTGCATGCGAGCTCTCTCCAAATCAGTCTTGGGAGACATCTCTTCGGAGAGAGTGAGTCCAGAGATCGTGGGTTGGTTCCTACGCTTGGATTCTTCCATACTAAACCTCTTTAGTATGGTGTCAATGTACCTGGATTGGGACAATCCCAGTATCCGTTTAGATCTATCTCTATAGATCATGATTCCCAATATGCAGGAGGCATCACCTAGATCTTTCATTGAGAATCTTTGTGATAAGAAGAGCTTGACTGATTGCAGCATAGGAATATCATTTCCTATCAAGAGTATGTTATCCACGTACAATACGAGGAAGACAACCTTACTCTCTGCTACCTTCTTATAAATACAAGGTTCATCTATATTTTTGATGAAGTCAAACTCTTTGACTACAACATCAAAACAGATGTTCCAACTCCGCGATGCTTGCTTCAACCCATAAATGGATTTAAGCAGCTTGCACACCTTTCCGCTGCTCCCACTATCTACGAAGCCCTCTGGCTGAGTCATGTACACGCACTCTTCTAAATCACAGTTTAAAAAGGCGGTCTTAACATCCATTTGCCAGATTTCGTAGTCATGGTATGCAGCAATGGCAAGTAAGATCCGGATGGACTTAAGCATAGCCACTGGAGAAAAGGTTTCGTCATAATCCACACCTGGGCATTGACGAAAACCCTTTGCTACAAGTCTAGCTTTGAAAGTCTCAACTTTTCCATCTACACCAAATTTCTTTTTAAAAATCCACTTGCTCCCAATGGGTTTTACCCCTTCAGGAGCATTTTCCAAAGTCCATACTTTATTGGTGTATATGGATTCCATCTCAGATCGCATTGCATCCAGCCATTTCACAGAGTCACCACTCGTGATGGCCTGCTCGAAACTAGTTGGGTCATCATCTTCCATGATGCAATCCTCGCTTCCACCATCAATGAGAAAACCGTAGTATCTCTCAGGTGGACGAGAAACCCTACTAGATCGGCGCAGAGGCTGGGGTTCGTCGGGTACTACTGAATCCTCTGGTTCTATTAAATCTTCAGTTGCAGTTTGTGTTTCTGGAACCTCTTCCAGCTCTACCTCTTTGCCACTAATTTCTTTTGCAAGAAATTCCTTTTCCAAAAAGGTGGCATATTTAGAAACAAACACTTTTTGTTCTTCAGCGTGGTAGAAAAAATATCCTTAGGAATTCTTAGGATTGTAAGTCGATGTACAACACCCCACGACTCGCGGGGAGGCGGAATAATGAAAAATGATCTTGTTTTAGGCGTAAACATCGACTAACCGAGAATCTTTGCTAAACTATAACTAACAAGAAACCATAGAAGAGTTAACTACTATGATAAGTGATTATACCTAAAGAACCGAGTCCTTCGTCTTGTCGTTCTCCACGTCCTCTCCGGCCTTCTCTATGTAGTAGATGATCCACCCGAGAGCTTTACTACAAGCTTCATCTCTAACTTGAGGTAACTAGGTTTCTTAAATCGCTAATCTAAGTAACCTCGGTGATATAGAGAATGGTTAAGGATTAAGTAGTCTACTCTAATCCTTGGTCTCAACACATGAGAGGGGAGGATTAGGGTTTGAAGAGAGAGAGCTTGGGGAGAGAGAAAGTGAGCAAGAGAATGAGATGAGATAATGATCTATCATAATATATATCAAGCATTATCATTTATCCAATAAATTAAAATAAAGGATTAATAATCATGCTTCATAAATACAAGAGGGTGATTCATCTCCATGAGTCATTAAACGTTTATGATGCATTAATGACATGGATGAATCACTCAAATGACTCACTAATCTCATTTAATGCATATGCCACCTTAACCCCCAAGTCACCATCTTCAAGAAGCTTCTCGCATAATTACGAGAACGCCCCTCCTATCTGTGAAAACACGGAAAAACTTTAGACTGTATAAATCCAATAACCGGATACTAGAAACTGGCTTAAACCAAAGCCGGCTAGTAAAAACAGTCCGGATGTCGTACGTGCGTAAACACACGTATGCGTCCGAACCCTTGTCGTAAAATCATACGACCTCTATATCGTTTCGCTTTGAGTTGGGAAACTCTCTGTGTGGGACTCTAGAGACTCGACTACTACGCTGGCAGTGGGTTTAACCACAGACCGCAAGCGGCACTAGCTGTACGTAACGGTCCCCAGGTAGATGTCGATAAGAAGGCCGATGAGGAAACCCATCCGAACTCCTACTGAGTCTGATGTGATAATCTCCATACAGTCCGGTCCGTTCGTCTAAGACTATCGCATATCGGGCCTAGGGGGGCGGCAAGCGTCAGTCCCCTAATAGCGGTATAAGTCGTGTCGGAGTGAAGCCCATTACATCCTGAGAAACTACTGGAACCTACCAGCAAATCTAGCTTGCCCTGGCCAGGGACTTTGCGTAATGGCTCTCTGACACAGCGCGATATCAACCCCCAATACCGGGAGAGACGAATCCTGTCTAACCGCCACTGCCTCCAAGTGCTCGGGAATGCACCCAACTGCTACCTGTTTGCACGAATCCTTTGAGCCGTGGTAGGGTAGCAATCTAAGAACAGTGGGACACACTCGAGGCGAAGTAGGAGTGTCAAGTCTGCGGACTATGCTGTACTCATGTCACCTGGGAACTGTTAACTGATGACTGGTATAAAACCAACCAACAGTTCCGTGTGAGTCTTGTCCGGTGTACCCGTAACCTAACGAGCACCTGCATATTATCTCCAGTACGACGTAATGATGGCTGTGGGACAGACCATCTCCCCAACTGGGATGAGAAGCGTACACAACTACTCCGGAGTATCGATGCCCTGTCTCGATAATCCTACGACTAGGGACCTGAATAAGGATGTGCTTGTAGACTATCCAGCCCCCACTAGTGTGACTGCCATCACAACGCTGGTAGTCAAGCAAGATCCTAAGAGCTCTATCAATACGTATACTCACATATTAAGATAGAAAAACCAAGTAGCATACTACCATGTTTAGCAAGACAGTTATATACATGTGAATATCCCAAGCTTCCATTTAGTAATATACAAACTAGTATGATACAATAATGGCCCCTAGGGCATATACATTAATAATCTCCCACTTGCACTAGGGCCATGTACTGGCATATCGAAGACCGATGATCTCGAGTAGCCTCTCGAACTGAATCTGAGGTAGGGCCTTTGTGAATGGATCAGCAATGTTCTCTTCAGTAGAAACTCTCCGAACCTCGATCTCCCGACGATCAATGATCTCCCTGATTAGGTGATACCGCCTTAAGATGTGTCTGGACTTCTGATGGGACCTTGGTTCCTTTGCTAAAGCTATAGCTCCGTTGTTGTCGCAATACAGAGGTATTGGATCAACAATGGTAGGAACCACCTGAAGTTCTGTTAGGAACTTCTTCATCCAGACAACTTCTTTTACGGCACTGCAAGCAGCTATATACTCCGCTTCCATCGTCGAGTCAGCAACGGTGTCCTGCTTGGAGCTCTTCCAGTACACCGCCCCTCCATTGAGGGTAAAGACATAACCTGACATGGACTTGGAATCGTCCTTATCACTCTAGAAGCCGGAATCAGCATAGGCCTCCATCCTGAGGTCTTTTCCGCCGTAAACCAAGAACATCTCCATAGTCCTCCTCAGGTACTTGAGAATGTTCTTTACTGCTATCCAGTGCTTCTCCCCTGGGTCTGACTGATACCGTCTTACCACGCTCAGTGCGTAAGCTACATCTGGTCTGGTGCACAACATCGCATACATTATAGAGCCTACCGTAGAAGCGTAGGGTATAATAGACATGCGTTCCCTTTCCAAATCAGTCTTGGGAGACATCTCTTTGGATAGGGTGATTCCGTGATAAGCCGGTAGATTACCGTGCTTAGAATCTTCCATACTGAACCTTTTCAGTACAGTGTCGATATACCTGGACCGCGAAAGTCCCAACATCCTCTTGGATCTATCACGATAGATCCGGATCCCCAGAATGTAAGAGGCATCACCCAGGTCTTTCATGGAGAACCTGTGTGATAAGAATCCTTTGACAAATTGTAGCATAGGAATGTCATTTCCTATCAATAGAATGTCATCCACGTACAAAACGAGGAATACGGCAGTTCGTGCTACAACTTTACTATATATGCATGGTTCATCTGGATTTTTGATAAAGTCATATTCTTTGACTGTTTCATCAAAATAGATGTTCCAACTCCGCGATGCCTGTTTTAGTCCATAAATGGACTTAAGAAACTTGCATACTTTCCCGCTGCTCCCACTCTGATTGAAACCCTCTGGCTGATCCATATAGACGCACTCTTCTAAATTTCCATTCAAAAAAGCTGTCTTTACGTCCATCTGCCAGATTTCATAATCATGGAAGGCAGCAATAGCAAGAAGGACCCGAATGGATTTGAGCATAGCCACTGGAGAAAAAGTTTCGTCATAGTCCAAACCAGGTCTTTGACGAAAACCCTTTGCAACAAGTCTAGCCTTATAGGTTTCCACCTGTCCATCTACACCAATCTTTTTCTTGAAGATCCATTTGCATCCTATGGGTTTTACCCCATCTGGAGCAAAGTCCAAAGTCCATACTTTCTTAGTGTACATGGACTCCATTTCGGTCAGCATTGCATCTAGCCATCGTACCGAGTCGCCGCTCTGGATGGCCTGCTGGAAGCCAGTAGGTTCATCATCATCTATGATGCAATCCTCTCTATCCCTATCTATGAGAAAACCGTAGTATCTCTCAGGCGGATGAGACGGCCTACTACTCCTACGGAGGGGTGCAGAAATGTCCTGTTCTTCTTGAACTACTTGTTCTACCAAACTTTCAGTATTAGTTTGTGGTTCTGGAATTTCTTCCAGTTCTATTTCGCTCCCACTTGTTTCCTTTTCAAAAAACTGATGTTCTAGAAAATGGGCATTTCGAGAAACAAATACCTTTTGTTCCTCTGCGTAATAGAATTGATATCCCCTGGAGTTCTTTGGATATCCTACAAACTTACACTTTACTGATCGTGGCTTGAGCTTGTCCATATGCTTCTTTTTAACAAAAGCTGGACATCCCCAAATCTTTATATACTGAAGATGGGGTTTCTTCCCACTCCACATCTGATATGGCGTGGTAGGCACAGTCTTGGTTAGTACCATGTTCAAAAGATATGCCGCTGATTCCAGCGCATAAACCCAAAAAGATCGCGGTAACTCAACATTACTCATCATGGAACGTACCATATCCAATAGGGTTCGATTACTTCTCTCCGATACACCGTTATGCTGTGGAGTGTATGGAGGAGTAAGCTGAGAGAGAATTCTTTTCTCTTTTAGGTAACCTAGGAACTCGGCACTCAAGTATTCACCACCTCGATCAGATCTTAGTGTCTTGAGACTTTTGCCGGTTTGGTTTTCTACTTCATTCTTAAACTCTTGGAATTTCTCAAAAGCCTCGGATTTATGTTTCATCAGATAAATGAATCAGTATCTTGAGTAATCATCCGCAAAAGTAATGAAATAGAAAAAACCACCTCTTGCATGTGTAGACATTGGACCACATACATCGCTGTGTATGAGTCCTAAGAGCTCGCTCGCTCTTACTCCATGTCTAGTAATGGAGTCTTTGTCATCTTTCCTTTAAGACAAGATTGACAAGTGCCATAAGTTTGATATTCGAACGAGTCCAAATATCCTTCTCTATATAACTTAGTCAACCTTCTCTCATTGATGTGACCCAGTCTACAATGCCATAAGAAATCTTTATTTAATTCTGGAGACTTTCTTTTTAGTGTGTTCTGGACATTGAAAATTTGGAGTTGGTTTAAGACATATATACCGTTATCCAGTGTACCGGATCCAATCAAACTATGATTAAGGTGGATGTTAACAACATCACTTACAAACGTGAAATCATAACCTTTATTTGATAACAAGGAAAAATATATGATATTACATGTTAAGCTGGGTACACAAAAACAGTTATGTAAAACCAAAATGTGTCCACTCGTCAATCTCAGGTGATAATCCCCTACGGACACAGCTCCCACGCTAGCTCCGTTAGCAACCATCAGGGTCATATCACCATCCTTCAGCACTCTACGATTTCTCAGTGCCTGCAATGAATTGCAAATATGAGATCCTGATCCGGTATCCAATACCCAGGAAGTAGAGTTGATTGACAGACAATTCTCAATTACAAACACACCTGAAGTCGAAACCACAGCTTGCTTCGGTTCCTGCTTCTTGGCGTTCTACGCCTTACAATCCTTTTTCCAGTGCCCTTTCCTGTGACAATGGAAGCACTCATCCAGGGCCACTACCGGTACCGCAAACTTTTTCTTTCCCTTCCCTCCCACCTTACTAACACCTCTTCTAGGTTTGGTGGCGGCCTTCTTTTTCCTTCCTTTGGCCCTAGCCTTGGACCCGGAAGAAGAAGCACTGCTAACAAACATAGCGGGTGTTTCCCTTGCCTTCTGCAAGGTGCCCTCTGCACTCCTCAACATGTTAAGGAGTTCCGAAAGTTCAACTTCTTTTCTTTGAATGTTGAAGTTCAGAATAAACTGGGCGTAGGTGGAAGGAAGGGACTGGAGAATAAGGTCTGTATAGAGCTCATTATCCAAAGTCGTCCCAAGGTCTGCGAGCTCTTCTATGTAGCCAATCATTTTTAGGACATGTTCTCCTACCGATGATCCGACAGCCAACCTCGCTCGAAACAAGTTCTTAGAGGTCTCGTATCTTGCTATACGAGATTGCTCTCCATAAAGTTCTTTTGTATGTGTAGGGTTCCTAGGCACCCTAATAAGGTCTCACAAGGCATCAACCATGCCAATTTCAAATAATCTAGGTGCCGAGAGACCCGACTACGGATCTTAGACTAGATGTCTAGGCGAATACTGAGAACTAGTTAACATTTAACTATGAGAATACGGAAATACAACCTTTGTAGATCCGGTGCTCCACCTCCACGGCTCTGCAATGAAGTCTCCTCGCTGTCCAAGACAGATCCCGGGCTCTAGCGTCGGCTTCATCGGAGAATGGACGGGCTAGGTCATCGACGACGTGCCGAAGATGATCTACGTCGAAGCATCACTAGATCGAGCTTCACCTTCACTAAGCCATGAATACTTGTGAAGGAAACACACTCTACTACTTGGAAAGAGGTAGAGGATGAAGAAATAGGAAGTGGGTAGACTTTAGAATTGGATTTCTCACTCATTTCATCAATCCACCATTGATGAGGTCAAGGTTTTCTTCTTGAGTTCAAGGAAGAAGAAGAAGAAATGTTATGATAAGTTTTTTTAAAATGAAAAGAATAATGAATTCTTATCATCATAGAACCATGGTTAGGTGTAGAGAATTAATTACGGTTAAGTGGAATGGTTAGGGTTAAGGATGAGACAAAGTGGTCACAAAGTCAAAGTGTTCATGAAACTTCATGAATAAAACAAAGAATGCCACCATTTTATCATTTCCTTATCTTTTTCCAAAAGAATAAATAAATGAATAAAATGAATAAGGAAAAAGTAAACCCTAACCATTTCATTAACCAAGGTTTAATTCTTTACACTTAACCAATGTTACATGCACCATCAAACATGATACAAGCATGTGCACAAAATCATATCACATATATAATGCGCACATCCGAGCGAGAAAATCCATTTAAAGTGAACCAATACTAGTTAATGCAAAGTAATATATCAAATATATAATTATGCATTAAATCATTAAATCAACACTTGATTTAACAATCCGGTCATGTCGCACACAACCGACTAGTATTCAATGTATCGGCTTATCGATTCAACGCTTGAATCGATAACTAGGTTATATCGCATACAACCATCCGACACACTGATCGCGAGAATGAAATACGGTATCACATACACGCATTATTCTCGGTCCCGCACATATCTCATATGCGCTCCTATTTCATTTCGCTTGAGCCAGGAAACCTCTGTGTAGGACTCTAAAGACTCGTCAATACGCCGGCAGCAGATGACGATCATATCAAACACCCACAAGCCGCAAGCGGTCTGCTAAACGTAACGGCCACCCGGGTATTGAGCGATCAGAAGATCGACGAGCAAGCCCGCTCAAACTCTAGTGAATCCAACCAGTAACACTACCGTGCAGTCCGGTCTCATCGTCTGATATATCGCATATCTTGCCTAGGGGTGGTAAACGTCAGACCCCAATACCTCGATAAGTCGTGTCGATATGAGGTCTATAACAATTCGAGAAACTACTGGTAACACTTACCAGTAAATCTCAGCAACCCTGGCCAGGGATTTCCTGTTATAGCCAATCGAACACAGCGCAACATCAACTCCCTATACCGGGAGAGACGAATCCCTTCCTATCGCTCATTGCCTCCATGTGACTCGGGACTGTACCCAAAAACCACCGTTTTGCACGCCCTCTTGGACGTAGTAAGATGGAAATCAAAGCACAGTGGGAACCATACAAGACTCTATGACGATCTCGGGTCAACAGACTACTCTGTACCAGTGTCACCAGAGAACTGCCATCTGACGTGAGGTATAATACCATCTGGGAGTTCTCGGCGAGTCCGTCCAGTGTACCCAGTCTCTACTGAGCACCCGTATATCATCTCTGATGTCAAACACCAATGGATATGGGATCATCCATCGCCCATCTGTATGGGTCGAGAAGGTACACGCTAGTCTACTCTGGTATATCGATGCCCCGTCTCGATACACCCACGACTAGGGACTTTGAAGGATGTACTTATGGACAACCATGTCCCCACTAGTATGATCCGCATCATAGTCCAGATAGTCAAGTACACATCCTAAGGGCTTTACCAACATGTAACAGAGAGACAATCATCGCACACGTTAAGGTAAAGAGTAACCAGATAGCATACTATCATGTCGAGCAAGAAAGTCCTCCCTATATATGTCCCAACATCCACTACAATATACATCCTATGTACAGTAATGGCCTCTAGGGCATACATATAACCAACAATCTCCCACTTGCACTAGGGCCATCTGTAGCAGTGGTCGAAGTATCTCATACTCAACCATCCCATAAAAGTTTCTCTCTGGGAATAGGCCTTCGTGAGTGGATCCGCTGCGTTATCCTCTAAGTCTGCTCTCCTTGCCTCGATCACCCTGGAGATCAACCATCTCCATGATCAGGTGATACTGCCTTAGAATAAGTCTGGATCACTGATGGGACCGGCGTTCCTTGGCATAAGCCACAACTCCATTGTCTCACAATGGTAGGAACGTAGTTCATCTCATGAACCATTATACATCCAAACAGCCTCTTTGGTAGCATCTTAAGTAGCGATGTATCCTGCCTTTATCGTCTAGTATGTCACGGTATCTAGCTTGGAACTCTTCCAACATACCGTCCCTTTACTGAGGGTAAAGACAATGCCTGCGACTGACATTCAGTCGTCTTTATCACCGTGGAACACTTCCAGTGATTCTCCCCAGGATCGATTGATACCATCTCACTACAACTAGTGAGAATCCTAACATCTATTTAGATCTATCTCATAGATCCAAAATCCAGGATTTAGTAGTTATCATTTTGATCCTACGTGGAGAATCTTTGTGATAAGCGGAGATTGATCGAGCGTAGCATAGGAAACTCCTTCCCTATCAAGAGTATGTCATCCACGTACTCTACGAGGATCACCACCATACTCCCTACTACCTTTTTGTTTATACAAGGCTCATCTACCATTTTGATGATGTCAAACTCTTTGACTAACACATCAAAACAGACGTTCCAACTCCGCGATGCCTGCTTTATCAGATAAAACATCTTGCACACGTTTCCGCTGCTCCCACTGTTTACGAAGCCCTCTGGCTGTGTACTTACAGACGTTCTCTTCTAAAACATCATTTAGAAAAGATGTCATGGCACCCAACCGCCAGATATCGTAGTCATGGTATGTAGCCGTGGCAAGTAGGATCTGGATGGACTTAAGCATAGATACTGGAAAAGGTTTCATCATTATCCACGCCTGGTCGATGACGAAAACCTTTAACAAGTCTAGCTTTGAAAGTCTCAACTTTTCCATGTACACCAAGTAATCTTCTCAAGATATACTTGCTCCTGATGGGGATTTAACCCTTCAGATATAGCAACTAAAGTCCATACTTTGTTGGTGTATAAGGATTCCATCTCAGATCGATAAGCATCCAGCCATTCTTATAGAGTCTCACTCCTGATGGCCAGGTCGAAACTAGTTGGGTCATCATCTCATGACGCAATCCTCGCTCCCACTGTCATAGAGAAACTGAAGTTTCTCTCAGGTAGGTGAGGAACCCTTACTAGATCGGCGGAGAGGCTGAGGTTCGTTGGTATCTACTGAATCCTCTGGTTGTACCAAATCATCTGCTGTAGTTTGTATAGCTGGAACATTTCCAGTTCTACATAACAAACCTTGCCTCGAGCTTGTCCGGATTTTGCTTTTAGACATAGGCCGAACAACCCCAAATCTTAACTAACTTAAGACATGGGCTCTTCCCATACCATATCAAATATGAAGTGGTAGGCAACAGATTTGATTTGAACTCTTTTTCAATAGGTATGAAACTTCTCAAGTGCATAACTCCCAAAAGGAAAAAGGTAACTCAGTAGTACTCATCATGGAGCACACCATATCATATAGGGTGTATCTGCTCCGCCCCGATATACCATCGTGCTATGGTGTATACGGAGGAGTAATGCTGAGAGAGAATCTCATTCTCCTTTAGAATAATCCAGGAATTCCGTGCTCAAGTATTCTCCTCCTTGATCTTATCATAGGACATAATACTTATACCCGTATATCGGTTCTCTACTTCTAAATCATATTCTGTGAATATCTCAAAAGGTTCGGACTTAAGTTTCAACAGGAACATATGACTGAATCTTGAGAGATTATCAGAGAATATAATGAAGTATAAAGAATCGGTCCTGGCATGTGTAAACAGGAGACCTTACATACATCATCATGTATCAGTCCCAAGAGTTCACTAACTCTTTCTCTGTTTCCAGTAAACGGAGCTATGGTCATCTTATCTTTGTGACATGACTGGCGAGTTTCACAAGATGTAAATTCAAACTAATTTAAATATGCATCTTTATGTAACTCTAGCTAATCGGGTCACATTGATCTGACCTAGTCTACAATACCTCAAGAAGAATTCGTTCATTTTTGAACTCTTCCTCTTGTGTGTGTTCTGTATACTAAGAACTGTAGTTTGATTTAGAACATTAATGTTTTTAGATAACGTGCCTGAACCGATCAACTTTTGATATAGGAAATGTTCAAAACATTATCCAACAATACAAAATTTTATCGTTTCTTTACTTAATAAAGAGACCGATATAATTTTGTATATCAGGTTCGGTATCTAATAACATTCGTTCAGAATCAATGTATTGGTAATACAGGGTGACCGTGACCGACAGACTTGGCTGCAACACTTGCCCCTTTTTCTGCCTCATGAAACTTATCACCCGTTCTCAGTTTTTCTACCCTTTTGTAGCCCTATGTAACAGATTACATATCTGGGATCCTGATTCGGTATCATATACCAAGGATGCGGAGGAAACTGAGAAACAGTTCTGTATAATGAACACACCCGAAGATGATGCATTAGCATGCACTCTCTTCGTTTGGGCGGCATGGGAATCTTGGTATTCCCCTATTTCCTGCTCTGTCTTATAACTATTATAAGTTGGAGCGGGACCAACGTTCCCCAGCTCAGTATAACAAGCGGGTTCGGTCAATAATCCGTTTTATTATCTTGATTAAGGCGTGATATGGTCGCTACCAGGAGAGAGAGAGAAGAAAACACTCAGCGTGCGCTCTTGCAAGAATAGATTGGTTATATATTTTATCTAATCAGGATGGCTCCCACTGCTTTTTATCAAATCTTCCTTCAAACCCTAAAAGGAAAGACTAGCCGGGATTAATTACACACTACAAGTTCGCCAATCTTTCAGCTAGGCCAGTGTCGGTACTTTGAGGGAGGTCCCCCGTGCTTTCGCACGAACCTAATTAATGTAAACCTCGTTTTCCCAGAGGCGTAACCCCGTTGACACCTTTCTAGACACCTACTTGATCGGCTAATTGTAATGTATAAAACTCTCCCAGGAGTAACTCTTACTCGCAGCGGGTATCGGGATCCAACTATCTCATAGAAGGTATGCAATCTCATTGCAAATTTCAACACTTGAAATTCCCGATAATATTTTGCCCCTAGCAGCTATATGACCTTAACATAGTCAACAAATCATAAGTGCTAGTCAAGTTCAACCCGTCATTTCCCGATTGAATTAAACCCACCCGCACGACCCTTAACATAGTCAACAAAGTCGCACGAGTACCCTAATCCAATCACATCATATGCTTATGCAGATAAGCACTAATTAGCTACCGCACACTACGCCTTAACATAGTCAACAAACGTAGCACGAATACTAACTAGGACTTATCTGAAATGACGGAGGGCTACGACAGGTTTTTCTGAAAACCTATTGCGTAATGAACTTGATATTGTTGTAGAATCAAATGATTTTGAAATGGAGTGCTTTTGAGGCTTTTCTAGTTTTGCTAAAGGAGTCACTCCCGGTGAAGGGATCGTCGGTCCTTTCCTCGTCGAATGAGGTGCAGGATATATCATATATATCACCATGAAAAGCAAAAACACTTAAAAGCTATCAAAAGACAAACCGAGGGTGTAGCATCTGCCAGTTATTGCTAAAGGAGTCACTCCCGGTGAAGGGATCTCGGTCCTTTCCTTATCGAATAAGGTGCAGGATATATCATATATACCGCTGTGCAAAGCAAGAACAGTAGCTACCTGTTTTATTTTGAAATTCGATTCTACAACATCTTAGGTTTCTTTTATTTCATTAAACTCATTAATGAAGTCCCATCATTTAAATACCTAAACATCACAGATAAATACGACGTATACTTATGCCATCCGCATTCGCCTCGATGTCCCCTCATGCACCGTTAGGTTAGGTAACTAACGGCAGAGCGGGGCAGGGCTAGCGCGGGTGTAAAACATAAGTAACGTCTATATAATATATCATATATACTATATACTGTATCTATCACAGAACATCACATGATCACATCACAGATATCGCAGCAGAAGAATCATATGAAATATTGGATATACTAGGACTTCCGTGTTTTGAATACGAGCCAGTATAAAACACGGATTCCACGGTCGTGATGAATAGCCAAACCCACACCCTTAGACCCCTACGAGAGCGGCAAGCAACCCTACCAATTCTGGAGTTAGCAGACCCGGACTCGACTCCTCGAGTTGGTCTCCCACTGGACTCCAGAACCCGGTTACTTGTGCCCTCCTAGGGTCTATCCTAGTGCGGAAAAGTAAATAATATACAAAGGGTGACAACTTCCGCAACCTGGAAGTGCCCCAATAAAAGAATATTACATACAAGTTTTTACATGAATGAAAATGAAAAACACTCATCTCACATAAAAACCCCCGGCTATTCAAACACGATGATCCAATACAACATATCCAGCAACACATAACATCACATGTCATCAACGTAAGTAAATATGTCCATCCCAATTGTCGTTGACATATAGCAACGAAACCGGCGATATCACATATTACACTTACGGTCACAGAAAAGAAAGTGTAAAACTACAACAGTTGGAATCCGCAACCACCTCAGACATCGCATGCCTGACCAAATGAATTACTTAGACATCGCATGCCTAACCATTATAAACCCCGCATTTTAGTCTCATTATCGAAAACACTTTTCAATACCAAGTCGGGCAATTCAACAGGATTCCCGAAAAACTGATCGAATGCTCGTCGCAAACTTCAGCAGACGGCCGCACCCCCGATACCGTCGACGAAGTGCACCAAGGCGGAACACCGCTGCCGCGAGCACCCGGACGGATGCTTTCGGCGACGGGGTTCTCCTACAGTCACTTAGTCGGGGCTATGGGGCGAGGCTGTCTATTAAGTTTGTTCGGCGAGTATCCGCGTACGCTAAGTGATTGCGACGGACTTTTGATCACATCAAAATTCCGTGGCAACCGATCAAGTGAGACTAAACTGCTATGTTTATAATGTTCATTCAGTTATCACATAACTTTTGTGAATTCCAATTGTTGTATCACATTCCAGATAAACAGAAAATGTTAAACTTTCCGATCGAACAATCGAACACCCAAGTTTTCCCGATACAGATCAACACATGAAATAAGTCTAACAACATTCAGTTCGTGCCTCAGTACCAACGGTCCAGCCGTAGAAGGGTCAAGCCAACGCCTCACATGTGGCACGCCGTACTGCCCCAAACCCTAAGGTTCAAAGGGCAGTTCAAGACGGTCACATAATCGAGTTAAGGTTTGTTGTCTTCTAGAGGGTCCATTATGTTACTTGCACTACTTAGAACGTCGTTAAACTATGGAAAAATCCAACACTTGGAAATTTCCCGACAGGGGAAAAATTGGGTATTTATATCCGGTCGAACTTTTTAACATATTCAAAAAAAATTATCCGGAAAGCCACTTAGACAAAATCTGATACTCCGATCAAAACACCGAATCCCCAAAACAACTCCAGAAAATTCAACTCTTGAATAAATTTTAAAAATACCCAGAGAACTCAGCACCTGAAACAATGAATTACTGTGCAAACAGTTACTGCTGACGTCATACATCCGCCGCGGAACCGCCGCATAAGCAAGGCTTATGCCGCGGTTCCGCCGACAAAAGCACTGTTCATGAAAAACTTTTTGCGCCGTAATTCTTAGATTTCCCTGCTGTGTTTTCTGCATATTTTTAATTTTGAAAAAACCCAGTTTTTAAAAAATGTACAGAGAGCAAGTTTGTGATCGGGTTTCGGGTTCGTTCGGGTTTTAAATTCCGTCTAGACTTCGTCTAAGGCTCTAGCTAGGCTCTGATACCACTGTAGGGTTCCTAGGCACCCTAATGAGGTCTCACAAGGCATCAACCATGCCAATTTCAATTAATCTAGGTGCCGAGAGACCCGACTACGGATCTTAGACTAGATGTCTAGGTGAATAATGAGAACTAGTTAACATTTAACTATGAGAATACGGAAATACAACCTTTGTAGATCCGGTGCTCCACCTCCACGGCTCCGCAATGAAGTCTCCTCGCTGTCCAAGACCGATCCCGGGCTCTAGCGTCGGCTTCATCGGAGAATGGACGGGCTAGGTCATCGACGACGTGCCGAAGATGATCTACGTCGAAGCATCACTAGATCGAGCTTCACCTTCACTAAGCCATGAATACTTGTGAAGGAAACACACTCTACTACTTGGCAAGAGGTAGAGGATGAAGAAATAGGAAGTGGGTAGACTTTAGAATTGGATTTCTCACTCATTTCATCAATCCACCATTGATGAGGTCAAGGTTTTCTTCTTGAGTTCAAGGAAGAAGAAGAAGAAATGTTATGATAAGTTTTTTTAAAATGAAAAGAATAATGAATTCTTATCATCATAGAACCATGGTTAGGTGTAGAGAATTAATTAGGGTTAAGTGGAATGATTAGGGTTAAGGATGAGACAAAGTGGTCACAAAGTCAAAGTGTTCATGAAACTTCATGAATAAAACAAAGAATGCCACCATTTTATCATTTCCTTATCTTTTTCCAAAAGAATAAATAAATGAATAAAATGAATAAGGAAAAAGTAAACCCTAACCATTTCATTAACCAAGGTTTAATTCTTTACACTTAACCAATGTTACATGCACCATCAAACATGATACAAGCATGTGCACAAAATCATATCACATATATAATGCGCACATCCGAGCGAGAAAATCCATTTAAAGTGAACCAATACTAGTTAATGCAAAGTAATATATCAAATATATAATTATACATTAAATCATTAAATCAACACTTGATTTAACGATCCGGTCATGTCGCACACAACCGACTAGTATTCAATGTATCGGCTTATCGATTCAACGCTTGAATCGATAACTACGTTATATCGCATACAACCATCCGACACACTGATCGCGAGAATGAAATACGGTATCACATACACGCATTATTCTCGGTCCCGCACATATCTCATATGCGCTCCTATTTCATTTCGCTTGAGCCAGGAAACCTCTGTGTAGGACTCTAAAGACTCGTCAATACGCCGGCAGCAGATGATGATCATATCAAACACCCACAAGCCGCAAGTGGTCTGCTAAACGTAACGGCCACCTGGGTATTGAGCGATCAGAAGATCGACGAGCAAGCCCGCTCAAACTCCAGTGAATCCAACCAGTAACACTACCGTACAGTCCGGTCTCGTCGTTTGATATGTCGCATATCTTGCCTAGGGGTGGTAAACGTCAGACCCCAATAGCTCGATAAGTCGTGTCGATATGAGGTCTATAACAATTCGAGAAACTACTGGTAACACTTACCAGTAAATCTCAGCAACCCTGGCCAGGGATTTCCTGTTATAGCCAATCGAACACAGCGCAACATCAACTCCCTATACCGGGAGAGACGAATCCCCTCCTATCGCTCATTGCCTCCATGTGACTCGGGACTGTACCCAAAAACCACCATTTTGCACGCCCTCTTGGACGTGGTAAGATGGAAATAAAAGCACAGTAGGAACCACACAAGACTCTATGACGATCTCGGGTCAACAGACTACTCTGTACCAGTGTCACCAGAGAACTGCCATCTGACGTGAGGTATAATACCATCTGGGAGTTCTCGGCGAGTCCGTCCAGTGTACCCAGTCTCTACTGAGCACCAATATATCATCTCTGATGTCAAACACCAATGGATATGGGATCATCCATCGCCCATCTGTATGGGTCGAGAAGGTACACGCTAGTCTACTCTGGTATATCGATGCCCTGTCTCGATACACCCACGACTAGGGACTTTGAAGGATGTACTTATGGACTACCATGTCCCCACTAGTATGATCCGCATCATAGTCCAGATAGTCAAGTACACATCCTAAGGGCTTTACCAACATGTAACAGAGAGACAATCATCGCACACGTTAAGGTAAAGAGTAACCAGATAGCATACTATCATGTCGAGCAAGAAAGTCCTCCCTATATATGTCCCAGCATCCACTACAATATACATCCTATGTACAGTAATGGCCTCTAGGGCATACATATAACTAACAGTATGGAGAAATATGGCATCTAGTTCCATATCCTCGTGCCTCCTCTGATGTTTATTCTTCATCGAGGCAAGCACGATGCACTTGGCTTTCGTGCAATCATACTCCCAGGTTTTGCGGATATCCTTATCCGCATTACTGGATTTGGGACCAGGGACAGCAGGTGCCTTAGCGGTGAGGACGTACCCCAATTTATCATAGGTCAAAGCCATTTTGACATTCCGCAGCCAATCTTTATAGTTTGGCCCTATCAGTATATTTTTCTCTAAAAGTAACTTAAGTCCAGTCATTTTCTGGGTCACTGCAATTAGGAGAGAGAGAAGAAAACTCTTTAGCATGATGCTCTTGCAAGTTTAGAGTGGTTTTTAATTTATCTAAACTGGATGGCTCCCACTGTTTCTCGAATCCTTCCTCAAACCATAAAAGAAGAATTAGCCAGGACTATTCTCACTGTACAATACTTGCTTAACCGTTCAGCCAGGCTGGTGTCGGTACTTCGAGGGAGGTTTTCCAACGCTTTCGCGAAGTTCCTTAATTAAATAACCTCTTTTCACTGGGGGCGTAACCCCGCTGACACCTTTCTTGACACCTACTTGGTTTATTGAATTGATCGTTAAGTGACGAATATCCTGATGAGTAGCATATACTCACAGTAGGATCGGGATCCAAATATCATCGTATGATAATGTTTAAGGAATCCTACCAACATTCATCAAACTCCAAATGGTATGCATATCTTTGTAAATTTCAGTTTCTTTAGAAATTCCCGATATATATTTTTGCCCCATGCTCTTATGTCCTTGGCGTTAGGTAAAAATGTCATAAGTCACATGTCAAGTTCTACCCATCATTATCTTGTTAATTTGAACCCATCCGTACATATCCTTGACGTTCGGCCAAAATGACAATACGACTGTCCCAAACTAACTCATCTATCTATGCGACAAATGAATACCCAGCAGCTACCAAACACTATGCCTTGGTGTTAGGTCAAAATACATAGCTTGAATACTACTGAATACCCAAATGAAATGACGGAGGGCTACGAATGGTTTTGGCGAAACCGTGAACGTAGTGAACTTGATATGACCGAAGGAACCTGATAGCTTTTAAATGGAGTGGTTAAAGCTCCGCAATTTAAAAATATCATCTGTTTTTAAAATAACTGAGTGGTTTCTTTTAAATTGTTCCAACGATTCAACTTTTTGTTTTATTTTCTTTGCATTATAAATAATGCGTCCCATCATTATCCTATCATTGCAGAAAACAACGAAAATACAACGTCCTTTTATGCCATCCGCATTCGCCACTCGGTCCCGTCATCACCCGTTAGGTTACTTAACTAACGACAGAGCGGGGGGCTGGGCTAGCGCGGGTGTAAAACATAAGTGATGTCTAAATAGCTATCATATATAGATATTGTACATTCGTCAGACGCAATAATAGGCATTCCAGATCTCATATGAACTTTATTGGATTTGCAAGCAATCCGCGTTTGTTTAGAGCCAGCAACAAAAGACGGATTACACAGTTGTGATGAATAGCCATTACCCCATCCTAGACCCCTACGGGTACGGCAAACTACCCGCCAAATACCCGAAGTGAAGCGGTCTCCCTCAACAAAGTGAGTAGGCCACTAGACACTTCAAAGTACCCGGTAGTTTTTCACCCCATCTTGGGTCTATCCTAGGAGCAAAAAAAGTAAAATGAAATAATACAACAGTGGCTACAACCGCAACCTGGATGTGCCCCGCAAAATAATATTACAACATATTACAATTACATTGAATGAATGAATATAACAACCCATCTCAAACCCCGGCTAATCATCAGAACAGTCCAATACAGTTCACAACAACAAACAGTAAAAACCATTACAGAAATGTGCAACCCCCTGCCAACCGACATACTAGCAGTTAGGGGAGGTTTACGAACACATTATACAAACACAGATATAATCAAATTAGCAAACATCGTATAATTTCGATTTAGCAAACATATTAGACTCTACTCCCAAAACTTCTCTGTGCACCTGAGACTTGAGCAGAAAATAAACATTCCAGAAAATACACAAATATCACAGAAAAGTTACTGGTGGAAATTGGGTTGAATCGGCCCCAACTCGGCCGCGGATCCACGGCGGATCGGTGGGATCGGCCGCGGTTCCGCGGCTGTATGGCCGATTCATGAACCTATTTTTCACCAGTATTCTTACAATTCTCTGTATGTTATACTGCAGCAACCTGAAAAAATTTTAGAGCCTGTTTTAAATTCGACAGAAACTTGTGATATCGATGTCGTTTTCTGGTTCGTTTTGCGTTCGAAATTCATACGACTTTGCTAATGAGTTAATTATTGTTTAGCGAGGCTTTGATACAACTGTAAGTCGATGTACAACACCCGACGACTCGCGGGGAGGCGGAATAATGAAAAACGATCTTGTTTTAGGTGTAAACATCGACTAACCGAGAATCTTTGCTAATCTATAACTAACAAAAGACCATAGAAGAGTTAACTACTATGATAAGTGATTATACCTAAAGAACCGAGTCCTTCGTCTTGTCATTCTCCACGTCCTCTCCGGCCTTCTCTATGTAGTAGATGATCCACCCGAGAGCTTTACTACAAGCTTCACCTCTAACTTGAGGTAACTAGCTTTCTTAAATCGCTAATCTAAGTAACCTAGGTGATATAGAGAATGGTTAAGGATTAAGTAGTCTACTCTAATCCTTGGTCTCAACACATGAGAGGGGAGGATTAGGGTTTGAAGAGGGAGAGCTTGAGGAGAGAGAAAGTGAGCAAGAGAATGAGATGCGATAATGATCTATCATAATATATATCAAGCATTATCATTTATCCAATAAAAGAAAATAAAGGATTAATAATCATGCTTCATAAATACAAGAGGGTGATTCATCTCCATTAGTCATTAAGCATTTATGATGCATTAATGACATGGATGAATCACTCAAATGACTCACTAATCTCATTTAATGCATATGCCAGCTTAACCCCCAAGTCACCATCTTCAAGAAACTTCTCGCGTAATTACGAGAACGCCCCTCCTATCCGTGAAAACACGGAAAAACTTTAGACTGTATAAATCCAATAACCAGATACTAGAAACTGGCTTAAACCAAAGTCGGCTAGTAAAAACTGTCCGGATGTCGTACGTGCGTAAACACACGTATGCGTCCGAACCCTTGTCGTAAAACCATACGACCTCTATATCGTTTCGCGTGGAGTAGGGAAACTCTCTGTGTGGGACTCTAGAGACTTGACTACTATGCTGGCAGTGGGTTTAACCACAGACCGCAAGCGGCACTAGCAGTACGTGACGGTCCCCAGGTAGATGTCGATAAGAAGACCGATGAGGAAACCCATCCGAACTCCTACTGAGTCTGATGTGACAATCTCCATACAGTCCGGTCTGTTCGTCTAAGACTATCGCATATCGGGCCTAGGGGGCGGCAAGCGTCAGTCCCCTAATAGCGGTATAAGTCGTGTCGGAGTGAAGCCCATTACACCCTGAGAAACTACTGGAACCTACCAGCAAATCTCGCTTGCCCTGTCCAGGGACTTTGCGTAATGGCTCTCTGACACAGCGTGATATCAACCCCCAATACCGGGGGAGACGAATCCTGTCTAACCGCCACTGCCTCCAAGTGCTCGGGACTGCACCCAACTGCTATCTGCCTGCACGACTCCTTTGAGCCGTGGTAGGGTAGCAATCTAAGAACAGTGGGACACACTCGAGGCGAAGTAGCAGTGTCAAGTCTGCAGACTATGCTGTACTCATGTCACCTGGGAACTGTTAATTGACGACTGGTATAAAACCAACCAACAGTTCCCTGTGAGTCCTGTCCGGTGAACCCGTAACCTAACGAGCACTTGCATACTATCTCCAGTACGACGTACTGACGGCTGTGGGACAGACCATCTCACCAACTGGGATGAGAAGCGTACACACTAGTCTACTCCGGAGTATCGATGCCCTGTCTCGATAATCCTACGACTAGGGACCTGAATAAGGATGTGCTTGTAGACTACCCAGCCCCCACTAGTGTGACTGCCATCACAACGCTGGTAGTCAAGCAAGATCCTAAGAGCTCTATCAATACGTATACTCACATATTAAGATAGAAAAACCAAGTAACACACTACCATGTTTAGCAAGACTGTTATATACATATGAATATCCCAAGCTTCCATTAATTAATATATAAACTAGTATGATACAATAATGGCCCCTAGGGCATATACACTAACAAGGATATCCCACAAACTTGCAAAGAATTGACCGTGCCTTGAGTTTGTCTGGATTTTGCCTTTTGACATAGGCCGGACAACCCCATATCTTAACTCGTTTAAAATATGGTCTCTTCCCACTCCATATCTCATATGGTGTGGTAGGTACAGATTTAGACGGAACTTGATTTAATAGGTATGCTGCTGTCTCAAGCGCATAACCCCAGAAGGAAATAGGCAACTCAGCCTCGCTCATCATAGAGCGCACCATATCTAATAGGGTGCGATTCCTCTGTTCCCATACACCATTGTGCTGTGGTGTATAAGGAGGAGTAAGCTGAGAGAGAATCCCATTCTCTTTTAGATAATCTAGGAACTCATTGCTTAAGTATTCACCTCCTCGATCAGATCGAAGAATTTTAATACTTTTGCCCGTTTGATTCTCTACTTCGTGCTTATATTCTTTGAATTTCTCAAAGGCTTCAGACTTGTGTTTCATCAGGAACATATGTCCGAATCTAGAGAGATCGTCAGTGAATGTAATGAAGTAGGAAGAACCGTTCCAGGCATGCATAGACATGGGACCGCATACATCACTATGTACCAGTCCTAAGAGTCCCGTAACTCTTTCTCCGTGTCCACTAAACGGAGCTTTGGTCATTTTTCCTTTGAGACAAGAATGGCAAGTATCATAAGATGATAATTCGAATGGATTCAAATATCCATCTTTATGTAACTTAGCCAGTCGTGTCGCATTGATATGACCAAGTCTACAATGCCACAAGAAGGATTCGTTCATTTCTGAACTCTTCCTCTTGTGTGTGTTTTGTATATTGAGGACTGTATTTTGATTTAGAATGAATATGACATTATGTAACGAGCCTGATGCAATCAACTTTTGATCTAGGTTTATGTTCATAACATTATCCTTTACTACAAAATTATATCCTTCTTTACTTAATAAAGAAACTGATATAATGTTGCACATCATTTTCGGTATATAATAGCACTCATTTAGAATCAGTGTATTACGACTTGGCAATACTAGGTGATATTCGCCAACTGCTTTGGCTGCAATACTTGCACCGTTTCCTACTTGAACGGAATGATCACCTTTTCCCAGTTCTCTACCTTTTCTTAGCCCATGTAACAATTTACATATGTGGGATCCTGATCCGGTATCTAATATCCAGGACGTAGGGTGAACTGAGAAACAGTTTTCAATAACTAACACACCTGAAGAAGATGCATGAACATGCATGTTCTTTTGGGCGGCGTGAGAATCCATATATTCTCCTGTTTCATGTTCAGTCTTATAACTCTTATAAGAAAGAACGGGTCCAACGTTCCCCTGCTCAGTATAATAAGCGGGTTCAGTCAATACATCCATATTATTATCTTGATTATGGCCTGACATGGTCGCTACCTGGAGAGAGAGAGAAGAAAACACTTTAGCGTATGCTCTTGCAAGATTAGATTGGTTATTATCTTATCTAATCAGGATGTCTCCCACTGGTTTTATCAAATCTTCCTTCAAACCCTAAAAGGTAAGATTAGCCGGGATTAATTACAACCTATAATTTCGTCAATCTTTCAGCCAGATCAGTGTCGGTACTTGAGGGAGGTTCCCCGTGCTTTCGCACGGACCTAATTAAAGTAAACCTCATTTTCCCAGAGGCGTAACCCCGTTAACACTTTTCTAGACATTTACTTGATTGGCTAATTGTCCTGTGTAAAACTCTCCCAGGAGTAACTCTTACTCACAGTGGGTATCGTGATCCAACTATCTCATAGGAGGTATGCAATCTCATTGCAAATTTCAACACTTGAAATTCCCGATAATATTTTTCCCCTAGCAACTTATGACCTTAACATAGTCAACAAATCATAATTGCTAGCCAAGTTCAACCCGTCATTTTCCGATTGAATTAAACCCACCCGCACGACCCTTAACATAGTCAACAAAGTCGTACAACTACCCTAATCCAATCACATCTCATGTTTTAGCAGATAAGTACTAATTAGCTACCGCACACTACGCCTTAACATACTCAACAAACGTAGCACGAATACTAACTAGTCTTTATCTGAAATGACTGGGGGCTACGCAGGTTTTTCAGAAAACCATGCGCGTAATGAACTTGATATCGTCATAGAATTATGTGAAATTTTGAAAATGGAGTTTTTTTTAGGCTTTCATTAGTTTTGCTAAAGAGGTCACTCCCGGTGAAGGGATCTCGGCTCTTTCCTCATCAAATAAGGTGCAGAGTATATCATATATACCGCTATGCAAAGCAAAAACTGTAGCTACCCTTTTTATAAAGTTTTGATTCTACAACATCTTTTAGGTTTCTTTTCCTTTTATTAATCTTATTAATAAAATCCCATTAGCTTATGCTTCCTAAGCATCACAGAAGAAACGAAAGCAGTAATATTTATATATCAGCATATATATATATAGTATAAGCATTCATCTCAGGCAGTAATATGATCTCATCACAGAACATTGCAGCAGAAGAACATATATGAAATATTGGATATACTAGGACGTCCGTGTTTTCAATACGAGCCTGTATAAAACACGGATTCAACGGTCGCAATGAATAGCCAAACCCACATCCCAAGACCCCTACGAGAGCGGCAAGTAACACTGCCAATTCTAGGGTTAGGAGACCCGGTCTCGACTCCTCGAGATGGCCTCCCACTGGACCCTAGAACCCGGTTACTTATGCTCCCCTCCTTGGGTCTACCTAATACGGAAAAGTAAATAATATACACTGGTGACATCAACCTCATCCCGGAAGTTCCCCAATAAAAGAATATTACATACAAATGAATTTTACATGAATGAAAATAAAAACCCTCATCTCATATAAAACCCCCGGCTATTCAGAACACGACGATCCAATATAACATATCACAGCAACACATAATATCACATATCATCAACGTAAGTAAGTATGCATACACCGATCGTCGTTGTCGTATAGCAACGAAAACCGGCAATACAACTACATACTACACTTACGGTCACAGAAAAGAAATTGTAAAACTACAATATTTGGAATCCACAATCACTTTAGACATCGTAAATCCGAAATATCACATACTTCGCATTTCATGCCTAACTATATGAATTCTACATATTGTATCACATTCCAGATAAATAGACAGTATTAAACTTTCTGAACAGATAATCAAATACCCAAAATTTCCTAAATTTCTCAACACTTGAGCGGAGTTCAAATAATCCCAGAATATGTCACAGTACCGGTGATCCAGCCGTAGAACGGTCAAGCCAACGCCTCACATGTGGCACGCCGTACTACCCCAAACCCTAAGGTTTAGAGGCAGTTCAAGACGGTCACATAATCGAGTTAAGGTTTGTTGTCTTCTAGAGGGTCCACCGTGTTACTTGTACAATTTTCCGAAAGATTTAAACCCGATAAAAATTCAACACTTGAAAGTTTTTCGTGCCGGGAAAAAGTGAGTTAATGATATCCGCTCGAACATTTTAACAGTTTCTAAACATCCGGAAAACACTAAACAAAGTTAAATTATCCGATCGAATCAACGAGTCCCCAATACAACCCTAGAAAACTCAACACTTGAGTGGAATTAAAAAATTCCCAGAAAAAAATAACAAGAAAGGACCTAAGAATAAATATATGAAATACGAGGGACCAAATAATAATTTTGGCTGCGGAACCGCCGCCAAACCATTGGTTTGGCCGCGGTTCCGCGGTCATTTGAGCGCATTAATGGTCCTTACCTCACTGTAATTCTTAGTTTTTCCTGCTTAATTTTCTGAGCATTTTTAATTCAGAAAAAATCAACTTTTTGAAAAATATCCAGAGAGGGGTCCGTGTCGGGGTTTCGGGGTTCGATCGGACTTTAAACTTCGTCTAGACATCGCCTAAAGCTCTAGCTTGGCTCTGATACCACTGTAGGGTTCCTAAGCACTCTTGTGAAGGTTCATAAGGCATCAAACATGCCGAAATAAAATTTTAGATGTGCCGAACAACCCAAAGCCGGGATCTTTGCTAGATTATTAGGGTTTAACATGCAAGTAAACATCTATACAATTAAGTGTGAGGGATTACAACCTTTGTAGTCCGCTCCTTCGCTTCATAAGCTCCGAGTAGAAGTCCCTTCGACGCGATCCACGATCTCCCGGACTCAAGAGGTTCCACGACTCGAACGATCCATGATAGCTTGTCGTATTCCTTTTCTCCGATGATCTACGTCGAAGTTGCAATAGCTCAAGCTCTCTCACTCTAATGAGGTGAACACCCTAATCTAATGGGCTAGATTAGATGAGGATGATGGAGTAGTATTTATGCTTTCTTTTTATATCATTTTCTCACAAGAAATCATCACAAAAGAAATAACTAGTAAGTTCTTTCAAAGACTCAAGAGAGAAGAAGATGAAGAATGAAAAAGATAATCCTTTTGTGATGAATAGTAGTAAAGAATATATGATTGATTATGGAACCATGGTCAAGGATGATAAGCTTAACCTTTGTAGAGAATAAACTAGAGCTCGGGTTTGGTTAGGTTAAGAATGAGTCATGGAGAAGTATCAACCATAATATCTTAACCAAGACAAAAGGAAATCCTTCTAGAATGTGCAAGAAGGAGCTAACCCTAATCAAACCCTAATATCTTTTTATCATCACTAAACATGTTTCATAATAAATCATATCATGTCACAATAATATATATCACATATATATTATATATTTGCAACAAAAGAAAATAATACAATTAACATATATCGTATATATATCAATGTATTAATCCGGTGAGAAAATGAAATAATAAAGCGAGCCAATATTAGATAATGTAATACAGTATATCATATATATCATTATACATTAAATCATCGAATCAACACTTGATCCGATGATCCGACTATATCGAATATAACCGACTAATATCTCATGTACCGATTCATCGAATCAACACTTGATCCGATGACCCGGTTCATATCTAAATATCGCGAGAATATAGTACGGTATCACACATCGCATTATCCTCGGTCCTGCACATATCACATATGTTCCTCTACTCCGTTTTGCCTGAGCCAAGAAACCTCTGTGTAGGACTCTAAAGAATCGTCAATACGCCGGTAGCAGGTGATGATCATATGAAACACCCACAAGCTGCAAGCGGTCAGCTAAACGTAACAGCCACCCAGGTATTGAGCGATCAGAAGATCAACAAGCTAGCCTGTCCGTTCTCTTATGAATCCAATCAGTAACACTCCCGTACAGTCCGGTCTGTTCGTCTGATATGTTGCATATCAAGTCTAGGGGTGGTATACGTCAGACCCCAGTAACTGATAAGTCGTGTTGATGTGAAGCTCATAACAGGTCGAGAAACTACTGGTAACACTTACCAGTAAATCTCTATATCAGCCCTGGCCAGGGACTTCCAGTTATAGCCAATCGAACACAGCACAACATCAACTCCCTATACCGGGAGAGATGAATCCCCTTCTATCGCTCATTGCCTCTATGTAATTCGGGACTGTACCCAAAAGCCACCGTTTTGCATGCCCTCTTGGATGTGGTAAGGTGGAAATCAAAGCACAGTAGGAATCACACAAGACTCAATGACGATCTCGGGTCTACAGACTACGCTCTACCAGTGTCACCGGAGAACTGCCATCTGATGTGTGGTATATCACCATCTGGGAGTTCTCGGCGAGTCCGTCCAGTGTACCCAGTCTCCACTGAGCACCCATACACCATCCTTGATGTCAAACACCGATGGATATGGGATCATCCATCGCCCATCATATGGGTCAAGATGCGTATACGCTAGTATACTCTGGTGTATCGATGCCCCGTCTCGATATACCCTCGACTAGGAACATTTATAGGATGTACTAATCGACTACCGTGGCCCCACTAGTATGATCTCATCATAATCCCAGTAGTCGAGTACAGATCCTAAGGGCTTTATCAACATGTGAGAAAAAGACAGTAAACCAATACAAGTCAACATGTTAAGATAAAGTGAAACCAAATAGCATACTATCATGACGAGCAAGAAAGTCCTCTCTGTATATATCCAAGCATCCATCATAATATACATCATATGTACAACAATGGCCTCTAGGGCATATACATAACTAACAGTTACAATATTATATATCACATATATAATATATTTTGTAACAAAATAAAATAATACAATTAACATATATCACATATATATCAATGTATTACCCGAGTGAGAAAAAGAATCTTTAAGTGAGCTTATATTAGTTAATGTAATTTAATATATTAAATATATAATTATACATCAAATTATCAAATCAACACTTGATCCGATAATCCGGCTATTTCATAAATAACCGACTAATATAATCTGTATCAGTTCATCGAATCAACACTTGATCCGATGACCCGGCTATATCTCATATACCCGGCCGATAACTCATATCGCGAGAATCTAATACAGTATCACATACACGTATTTTTCTCGGTCCCGCACATATCACATATGTGCTCCTACTCCATTTTTCCTGAGCCAGGAAACCTTTGTGTAGGACTCTAAAGAATCGTCAATACGCCGGCAGTAGGTGATGATCATATAAAACACCCATAAGCTGCAAGCGGTCATCTAAACATAACAGCCACCCGGGTATTGAGCGATCAGAAGATCAACAAGTAAGCATGTACATTCTCCTGCGAATCCAATCAGTAACACTCCGGTACAGTCCGGTCTCTTCATCTGATATAACGCATATCTCACCTAGGGGTGGTAAACGTCAGACCCCAGTAGCTTGATAAGTCGCGTCGATATGAGGTCCATAACAGTTCGGGAAACTACTGATAACATTTACCAGTAAATCTACGCAACCCTGGACAGGGATTTCAAGTTATAGCCAATCGAACACAGCGCAAAATCAACTCCCTATACCGGGAGAGACGAAACCCCTCTTATCGCTCATTGCCTCCATGTGATTCGGGACTGTACCCAAAAGCCACCTTTTTGCACGCCCTCTTGGACGTGGTATGATGGAAATCAAAGCACAGTGGGAATCACACAAGACTCTATGACGATCTCGGGTCTACAGACTAACCTGTACCAGTGTCACCAGAGAACTGCCATCTGACGTGAGGTATAATACCATCTGGGAGTTCTCGGCGAGTCCGTCCAGTGTACCCAGTCTCCACTGAGAACCCGTATACCTTCTCTTATGTCAAACACCAATGGATATGGGATCATCCATCGCCCATCATATGTGTCAAGAAGCGCATACGCTAGTCTATTCTGGAGTATCGATGCCCTGTCTCGGTACTCCCACGACTAGGAACATTTGAAGGATGTACTTGGCGACTACACTGTCCCCACTAGTATGATCCACATCATAGTCCTGGTAATCAAGTACTCATCCTAAGGGCTTTATCAACATGTAACATAGAGACAATCAGAGTACATGTTAAGATAAAGAGTAACCAGATAGCATACTATCATGTCGAGCAAGAAAGTCCTCTATATATATGTCCAAGCATCTACTACAATATACCTCGTATGTACAGTAATGGCCTCTAGGGCATACATATAACTAATATTACCCGAGTGAGAAAAAGAATCTTTAAGTGAGCTTATATTAGTTAATGTAATTTAATATATCAAATATATAATTATACATTAAATTATCGAATCAACACTTGATCCGATAATCCGGCTATTTCACAAATAACCGACTAATATAATATGTATCAGTTCTTCGAATCAACACTTGATCCGATGACCCGGCTATCTCACATATACCCGGCCGATATCACATATCGCGAGAATCTAACACGGTATCACATACACGTATTGTTCTCGGTCCCGCACATATCACATATGTGCTCCTACTCCGTTTTGCCTGATCCAGGAAACCTCTGTGTAGAACTCTAAAGAATCGTCAATACGCCGGCAGTAGGTGATGATCATATCAAACACCCACAAGCTGCAAGCGGTTAGCTAAACGTAACAGCCACCCAGGTATTGAGCGATCAGAAGATCAACAAGCAAGCCTGTACATTCTCCTGTGAATTCAATTAGTAACATTCACGTACAGTCCGGTCTCTTCGTCTGATATGTCGCATATCTCGCCTAGGGGTGGTAAACGACAGACCCCAGTAGCTTGATAAGTCGTGTCGATATGAGGTCCATAACAGTTCAAGAAACTACTGATAACACTTACCAGTAAATATCAGCAACCCTGGCCAGGGATTTCTAGTTACAGCCAATCGAACACAGCGCAACATCAACTCCCTATACCGGGAGAGACGAAACCCCTCCTATCACTCATTGCCTCCATGTGATTCGGGACTGTACCCAATAGCCACCTTTTTGCACGCCCTCTTGGACGTGGTATGATGGAAATCAAAGCACAGTGGGAATCACACAAGACTCTATGACGATCTCGGGTCTACAGACTAACCTGTACCAGTGTCACCAGAGAACTGCCATCTGACGTGAGGTATAATACCATCTGGGAGTTCTCGGTGAGTCCGTCCAGTGTACCCAGTCTCCACTGAGCACCCGTATACCTTATCTGATGTCAAACACCAATGGATATGGGATCATCCATCGCCCATCATATGGGTCAAAAAGCGCATACGCTAGTCTACTCTGGTATATCGATGCCCTGTCTCGATACACCTACGACTAGGAACATTTGAAGGATGTACTTGGCGACTACACTGTCCTCACTAGTATGATCTGCTTCATTGTCCTGGTTGTCAAGTACCCATCCTAAGGGCTTTATCAACATGTAACATAGAGACAATCAGAGTACATGTTGAGCAAGAAAGTCCTCCCTATATATGTCCAAGCATCCACTACAATATACATCGTATGTATAGTAATGGCCACTAGGGCATACATATAACTCACAATCTCCCACTTGCACTAGGGCCATCTGTTGTGGTATCGCATACTCAACAATCAGCTGTGGTTGAAATATCTCATACTCAACCATCCCATAATAGTCTCTACTGGGAAATAGGCCTTTGTGAGTGGATCCGCGCTGTTGTCCTCTGTGTCTACTCTCCTAAGCTCGATCTCCCTGGAGATCAACCATCTCCATGATCAGGCGATACTGCCTGAGAATATGTCTGGATCTCTGATGGGACGGGGGTTCCTTCGCATAAGCCACAACTCCATTGTCATACAATGGTAGGAACGAAGTTCATCTCATGAACTTATTTATATATCTGGACTGCCTCTTTGGTAGCATCATCGGTAACGATGTATCTTGCCTTTAATCGTCTACTAAGTCACGGTATCTAGCTTGGAACTCTTCCAACATACCGTCCTTGCACTGAGGGTAAAGACAATTCCTGTGACTGACATTCAGTCGTCCTTATCACCCTGTAACTTTTCCATTGATTCTTCCCAGGATCGATTGACTCCATCTCACTACAACTAGTGAGAATCCTAACATCCATTTAGATCTAACCCATAGATCCTTAACCCGGGATTTAGGAGGTATCACCTTGATCCTATATAGAGAACTTTTTTTATAAGAGGAGATTGACTGAGCGTAGCATAGGAAACTCCTTCCCTATCAAGAGTATGTCATCCACGTACTATACGAGTATCACCACCATACTCCCTAATACCTTTTTGTATATACAAGGTTCATCTACCATTTTGATGAAGTCAAACTCTTTGACTACTACATCAAAACAGACGTTCCAACTCCGCGATGCCTGATTTATCACATAAAAGATCTTGCACATGTTTCCGCTGCTCCCACGTCTACGAAGCCCTCTGGTTCTGTACTTATAGATGCTCTCTTCCAAATCATCATTCAGAAAAGCAGTCATGATACCCAACCGCCAGATATCGTAGTTATGGTATGTAGCAATGGTAAGTAGGATCTGGATGGACTTAAGCATAGCTTTGAAAGTCTCAACTTTTCCATGTACACCAAGTAATCTTCTCAAGATATACTTGCTCCTGATGGGGATTTAACCCTTCAGATAAAGCAACCAAAGTCCATACTTTGTTGGTGTATAAGGATTCCATCTCATATCGCTAAGCATCCAGCCATTCTCATAGATTCCCCACTCTTGATGGCCTGCTAGAAACAAGTTTGGTCATCATGTCATGATGTAATCCTCGCTCCCACTGTCATAGAGAAACCGAAGTATCTCTCAGGTGGATGAGGAACCCTACTAAATCGGCGGAGAGGCTGAGGTTCGTTAGAAACTATTGAATCCTCCGGTTCTACCAAATCATCAGCTGCAGTTTGTATAGCTGGAACTCTTTCCAGTTCTACCTCATGACCACTAATTTCTTCACAAGAAATTCCCTTTCCAAAATGTGGCATGCTGAGAAAACAAAACATCTTTTGTTCCTCAGTTTGGTAGAAGATATTCCCTTGCGAATGCTTGGGATATCCAACAAACTTCCACAGAACTGACCTTGCCTCGAGCTTGTCCGGATTTTGCTTTTAGACATAGGCCGGATAACCCCAAATCTTAACATCCTTAAGAGATGGGCTCTTCCCATACCATATCACATATGGAGTGGTAGGCATCTGATTTGATTGGAACCCTATTCAATAGGTATGCAGCTTCTCAAGTGCATAACTCACAAAAGGAAATAGGAAACTCAGTAGTACTCATCATAGAGAGCACCATATCTAATAGGGTTTGATTGCTCCGCCCCGATACACCGACGTGCTGTGGTGTATACGAAGGAGTAATGCTGAGAGAGAATCTCATTCTCCTTTAGAATAGTCCAGGAATCCCGTGCTCAAGTATTCTCCTCCCTGATCACATCAAAGGACATAATACTTATACCCGTTTTGGTTCTCTACTTCTAACTCATATTCATTGAATTTCTCAAAAGGTTCAGACTTGTGTTTCAACAGGAACATATGTCCGAACCTTGAGAGATAATCAGTGAATGTAATGAAGTATAAAGAACCGGTCCTGGCATGTATAGAAAGGGGACCTTACATACATCATCATGTATCAATCCCAAGAGTTTACTAACTCTTTCTCTGTTTCCAATAAACAGAGCTGAGGTCATCTTATCTTTGTAACATGACCGGCAAGTTTCATAAGATGTAACTTCAAACAGATTTAAATATGCATCTAAATGTAACTTCAGCTAGTCGGGTCTCATTGATATGACCTAGTCTATAATACCTCAAGAAGGATTTGTTCATTTCTGAACTCTTCCTCTTGTGTGTGTTCTGTACGTTAAGAACTGTGGTTAGATTTAGAACGTTTATGATTTTAGATAACGTTCCTGAACCGATCAACTCTTGATATAGGAAATGTTCAAAACATTATCCAACAATACAAAATTATATCCTTCTTTACTAATAAAGACATTGATATGATGTTGTATATCAGGTTCGGTATCTAATAACATTCGTTCAGAATCAATGTATTCTGGTAATACAGGGTGATAACTGCCAATAAACTTGGCTACAACACTTGCATCATTTCCAACTCATGAAACTTATCACCCGTTCTCAGTTCTCTACCTATCTGTAGCCCATGTAACAGATTACATATGTGGGATCCTGATCCGGTATCTCATACCCAGGACGTAAAGTATACTGAGAAACAGTTCTCGGTAATGAACACACCCGAAGAAGATGCATCAGCATTCACTTTCTCCGTTTGGGCGGAATGGGAATTCTGGTAATCCCCTATTTCCTGCTCAGTCTTATAACAATTATAAGTTGGAGCGGGACCAACGTTCCCTAGCGTAGTATAACAAGCGGGTTCAGTCAATACATCCATATTATTTTCTTGATTAAGGCGTGACATGGTCGCTACATGGAGAGAGAGAAGAAAACACTCAGCGTGCGCTTTTACAATATTAGCTTGGTTATTAATATCTAATCAGGATGTCTCCCACTGTTTTAGTCAAATCTTCCTCCAAACCCTAAAAGGAAAGACTAGCCGGGATTAATTACACCCTACAAGTTCGCCAATTTTTCAGCCAGGCCAGTGCCGGTACTTTGAGGGAGGTTCCCCGTGCTTTCACACGGACCTAATTAAAATAAACCTCATTTTCCCAGGGGCGTAATGTAACGTTTCAGAAATCGTTTTGCGAATTTTTCCGTTTTAGGGCAAAATTGTCGATATTTTCCGTTTTAACCCGATTTCAATCAAACGTCCGTATAAACTTGCCGGCACCTAGTTTTGCTAAAATAAAGCTAGTGCGCGAATTTTGGGGGTATTTGGAAGGTTTTGGTACAGATAGAATTTTTCCCAAATAAAATATTATTTTAGCCGGTAAAATATGTACGTAAATCGGGAAATTTCTTCTAAATAAAAATTCTTGAAAATCATCACTACAATTATTTTTAGAACCTTCTTTTTAAATATCTAGATATTTTTAGTGCAAAAGGTTTTGAATTAAAAAAGAAAAGAAAATGAAAGAAAATGTGTCATTTTTGCATTTAATGAAGCAATTAATGAATTAAACTAGAACTTTCGTCTTCTTTTTTGCACAAACCCCCCCCCCCCACACACACACCCTCATGGCCGGCCCCTCTCTCCCCCTTGCAGCCCTTGAGCTTCCTCACTCATTTTTCTTCATTTCAAGCCAAAATAAATCATGAAAAATCCAAATCAATTCATAGAAATTCAAATAAAATTCAAAACCTTCATTCTTCTTAACAAAATTTGCTTGGATCTTCATTCTAGTGAGGATTTTGGAGGCAAAAGTTTGGTTTTTCTTGTTTCAAGTGGTATTCTTTGGAGGTATAAAACCCTAACCCTAATCCTTAATTGTTAAGTTTAAATCTTTACGCTAGCTTAATTAGATGTTAATTTAAGCTTTAAATTTTATGTTTCAAAATTCTAGAAATGGTATTAGAAATTCAAGTTAAGGTTAAATCTTGATTTAAGTGTTTAATGTTTTATTGAAGTGTTAATTTGTAATTTGGAAAAGCTTAACCTAGTAGAAAATGTTAATTTTTGTTAATTACTACTTTGTTTAATTAAGGATTTTTGCTTACTAGGTTTTTGTTAAAACTTAATTAAGCATGATTAAAATATAGGAATGGTTTAGATAGCTTAGTTAAGCTATTATAAGGTGTTTGTAATCGCTAGATATGAGTTAGCTTGAAACTAGTGCGAAATATTGCGATAAGTTGCTTACTAGGTTTCGGGGTTTTTCCGACGTGGGTTCGATTGGTCGTTGCGAGGTTATATCTATTGTATTCCTCGTAATTGTTTGTATTGAGTTGAGCGATCGGGACGATCGGGGTCTAGACTTGGTGTTTTGTAGTTTAGCGACCCCAGTTAGGATTTTTTGGCCGATGTCGTGCGCGATAGATGCGCTAGATGCGCAGTACAATTTTCAGGGCGTTATTCTTGCGTTTCGATGTCTTTTCGTCGATGTAGGATATTTGCTTATGTGATTTGTTTATGAAATTTTAGGTTCACAAGCGGGGACTTCGGACGCTACGACAAGGGAAAACAGGTTGTAGGTTCACTAGCGGTTTCCCTTGATATGATATTTCAGCAGCCACCATGAGATTTATCGGTTCGGATATATATACCCCACGCGAGGAACGGAGGGGTCCGTGTGCGGGTACATGGTGGGGCCCGGAGGTACCCCGAGGCAAGAATGAGGTCGTGGTGCTAGACGATGAGTTGCAGGGGAACCATACCATCCGGTGACATTACCAATGACTCAGCGGTTATCATGAGGATACCGACGGGAGTCATGTACGTATAGATACGTCGGGAGGCGAGGGTCAGAGCTTGGCACTCGAGCTTTCGGGATAGAGTATGATACGTACCTATCAGGTTGCCAGTCGTGGTGACAGCACCTGATAGACCTGCATTTCTGTGTCGATGCTTGACACATTGGTTTCATGATATTTCTTTTTACTCCTTTGTATATATAACAGTGGTTTAGACCGCTGTTATATATGCCCTTACACCAATATTAGTGGAATAGGACGCTAATATATGTGTATTTACATTAAATTATATACATCATCATATTTATTCATGCAAATATATTTAGGATGTTAGATTTGTACTTGATAATTTGATTTGGGATATAAGTGATTCATTTGATATTGGATACAGGATATTTATGAGATTGTTGATTTGTACATTCAGGATATATGAGATTTATTCGATATTGTACATTCAGGATTTGTGAGACTTATATGATATGAGAGCCAATTTAGGGGCTGATTTGAGAATTGGGATTTGGATTTGTCTTGATAGATTGTGATCTTATCACGATGTCAGGATTCTGTGGAAATGACATATTTCAATCCATACTCCACATTTATTGTTTATGCACTGCTTCATGTGTTAGTAGTACCTGTTAGAGTACCTTTCTTGACTGTTGAATTTACGTACCTTTATTTATATGCATTGCTTCATGTATTAGTTGTACCTGCTAGTGTACCTTTCATGATTATTGCATTCATATGACTTTTTTTTGCTATTAATTGCACATGTTAGATTCACTCTTTACGTGCATACTTGCGATTACCTGCATATGTTATTTACTATTTACGAGTTGGCAACTCACCTCCGTTGTGCCACAGTTGTTTTGCAGGGTGTTCCTCAGGGTAGTCGAGGAAGACTCTTTTTCTATCATCTTTTGTTACGGATACCGCATCAGCTCACAGTGTGCAGTCTGCTTAGGTTGGTTTTGTGGTTATTCATTTGTTGTATTGTATATTCGTTGTATCCTTGTACTCTCCATCTACTATTTTCTTGTTGACTTAGAGACTTTGTGAGGACGATATTGTATATTTTGGTGACTTGGATGTCTTTTTATGCAGTTTTACTTATATCGTCTTTTATTTCTTCGCTACGGCGTCGTATATCTATTGTGGTGGTTGTTTTCCGCCGTTGGGCGTGGATTTGCTCCCGTTGGGGATGCTTTACTTTATATTTATGTTGTACCCATTTTTGGGGTTGGTTTTTACAGAGGAGGTGCTGCCGAAATTTTCAAGAAAGTAAATTGGACTTAAAGAATTTATACTTGAGATTTTCAAAAGTTTAAACAATGTTTCTTATCTTTTCTTGTCTTTTAATGGTGTAGATTTCTGGGTTTTGGCTTTCTTTTACTGCGTTACGTCTGTAGACGTTGCGTAGTATTAGGGCCGTCACGTGCCAATTTCGGGTCGTGACAAAGTTGGTATCAGAGCGCTAGGTTTTACCTTTCAGAATGTAGGATGACCTTGGTATGATGGAGTAGGTAGCTTAAGCAGAGTAACGTAGTGTGTGTATGTCCGCGACATTCTCACGATGCGGTACTCCGCCCAAAGTGACCTAAGTACAAATTTCTTGAAATTCCTTCCTTGATGATTCATATCCTTGTGATTCGATTTCCATGTCCATATCGAATCTTATTTCCAATCATAGCCTTGCCGCCGATAACTATGGGGACTCAGAGTGCTGCAGCGAGGGCCGAGGTCAGAGTTGACTCGGGTCGGTCAAGGACTGACCAGAATGGCGCGCTCGTTGCACAAGAGCAGACGGATCCGCCTTCGACAGATAGTATCGCTAGGCTTAAGGAAGAGATGCAGGACTTGCGCCAGACGATGAGTTCATTGGTTGAGGCCATTCGAACGCAGCGACAGGAGGTTGTCACCCCTGTTATCCAGTTGTTCCTTGCGATCAGCATGCAGCATTCCATCACCTACATAGCACCAGTGGATGCAGCCCCAGTTGACGAGACACGTATTCCAGAGACTTTGGAAGTTCCGGAACCGTGGAGGACTCGTACCGGTGTACCAGCCTAGAGACAGAGGCCTAGTCGTCGAGACAGCTTTCGTGACCGTCACGGGAGTAGCAGAGGTTTGGGACGAGGAGAGTCGGTTAGCTAGATCAGCCGTTCGTTGTGTTAATTTCTTTTAGCGATTCTTTTGTTGCGCGACACGTATTTCAGTCGTTTGCCAATCGGATAGGAGATAGAGTTTTGTCCGTCATTGTGATCCTTCTAGAGATGTTGGATTTGACGTTCTCCTGGGCACGGACTGGTTAGCTACGTGCTAGGCGTCTGTGGACTGCCGCGAGAAAACAGTCAGGGTTTTTTTTCCCGGCGAGTCAGTTTTTGTTATGCAGGGGGACAGTGGTGCCGCCCTCACAGCTTCAATTCTGCCTTTTTCGCTAGTCGGCTTTTGGGGAGTGGATGTCGAGGATTCTTGGTTTTCATTCGTGATACCGGAACCACAGTGAGTTGTTAGACCAGGTTCCTTTCGTGTGAGAGTTTTTCGACGTTGTTCCAGATGAGCCGGCGGAGCTTAGGGAGCTTGAGGATCAGCTGCAGAGTTGTTTTGTTGGGGGACTTGTTCGTCCAAGTGTTTCGCTTTGGGGAGCTCCTATTCTGTTCGTCAGGTGAAAGACGACAATTTGAGGTTTTGTATTGATTGATCGTTAATTGAATCGGCTTACGGTGTGGATAGGTATCCTTTACCTCGCATTGACGATTTCTTCGACCAGCTTCCGAGTGCGAGACATTTTCTAAGTTTGTTTGGGATCAGGTCATCATTGTTGCGGGTTCGGAGTGATGACATTCCGAAGATTGGCTTATGCGTGCTACGGGCTTTGTGTGTTTTGGTGGTGTCATTGGACTCACCAATGCCCTAGCAGCATTCGTAAAGGTGATGAACCAGATTTCTTCAGGCTGTTCCTCGACCAGTTTATTGTTGTGTCATTGATGACATTCTGGTCTATTCCAATGTGTCGTGAGGAATAGGAGCAGCACTTGAGGATTTGCTTTGCAGATAATGGGAGAGCCCCAACTGTTTGCTAAATTCTCAGTGTGTTCCTTCAGGCTTGTTTGTGTTGACTCCTAGGTCTTGTATTTAGGGGAGACGGTTTCGTTTGGTCCCGAGGGAGATCGAGGCCGTAGAGTTTTGGCCCATACTTATATCAGGGACAGTGGTCCGCAGATTTTTGGGCTTAACAGGTTTTTACCGTCGTTTCGTGCAGGATTGCTTGTGTATCGCTGCACCGTTGACTGGACTGACCAGAAAGGAGGTTCTTTCTTTGGACTGAGGCATGCGTGCGGAGTTTTTAGCAGTTGAAGACTCGGTTGACAACTGCACCAGTTCTTTCTTTGCTTTCTGGTTCGGGCGACTTTGTTGTTTAACTGTAATGTTTCGCGAGTGGGGATCGATTGTGTACTGAGGTAACACTATAGAGTTATCACTTTTGCTTCCCTACATCTGGAGGAAGTTCGAGCAGGATATCCCACTCACGATCTGGAGATGGCCGCGGTGGTTTTGCGTTGGAGATTTAGAGACACTACTTGTTCGAGTGTTGTGTCAGATTCTCACGGACTACCAGAGCTGAATATACATCTTCCTGCAGCGGGTGTAGATTGTTGAGATAGTCTTCTGCAGATTTACAGTTCTTGTTCGATCGTTGAGTACAGCTTAAGTTCGCCTCTACTGAGGGGACGGCTTGCTCATGTCCGCGCCCGACCACTTTTCCTTAATCGCTTTCACGAGGTACTTCCCACCGATGCTCGTTCGTCAAAGGTTCTTGAGCATACTTGGTTGGGTAATGATTCAGAGTCCTTGATTTGTGACAAGGGTGTGCTATGTTTAGGGACGCGTTTGTGTACCTGATACTATTGGGTAGAGACGTTAAATCCTAGAGCAGGCACATCTGTCAACTCTCTGTACTCATTCAAGTTCCACCAGCATTTGACGTGACTTGTGAGATAGTTACAGGTGGGCAGGGATGTAAAGAGAAGTTTCAGATTTCGTTTCGAGGTGTCTGTCTTGTTGTGTGTTAAGGTTGAGCATCTGAGACCGGCTGGAGAGTTGCAATCTTTAACCGTTTCGGAGTGGGAATGGGAGCAGCTCTCCATGAATATTCGTTGTGGTGTCTACCCAGGTTTAGTCTGGGTGTGACTCCATTCGGATGCTAGTTGTCCGGTTATACTCGGGTTGCTCAGTTGTCCTTGGTTAAGTTTGTGCGTTGCACGGAGTTCCTTCATGGGTCGTATCCAAATAGGGCACCCTATTCGCTTGCCGTCTTGGGCAGGAACTTCAGGAAGCTTTGAGTACTGGTTGAGCTTTAGCTTCGTTTTTCCATCCGCAGGATGATGGTTTTGTGAGAGCGGGCTGTACCGACTCTGGAGGATATGCTTGCGCGTACATATTAATTGTTGTCGGCATTTGGGATCGTCACTTGCCATTTTTAGGGTTCTCCTTCGATAGCAGTTATCAGGAGGCACTTCAATTGGCAACCTTTAAGTTTTGTTTGTTAGGTGGTGTCGATCTCCAGTCTGTTTTTCTGACTCTGCGAAATTAGGATTTTTGGACCCCAGCTAGTCTAGAGACTTCGGAAATTATCCAGTTGGTTTAGGTCAGGATGATGACAGCCCAGTGCAGACAGAGGTCTTATGCCGACCGTAGTGGTCGCAGACTTGAGTTCGCAGTGGGAGATCATGTATTCCTACGGGATTTTCCGATGAATGACGTGTTGAATTTTTGGAATTATCCAAGGATTGTAGGTCCTTTTGAGATCCTCAAGCGAGTTGGTTCCGTTGCCTATAATTTGGGACTTCTGTCCAGATTTTTGAGTATTCACCCCGTATTCCTTGTGTCGATACCTCGCAATTACCTTCATGACCTTTTTCACATGATTCAGCATCAGACCAATTAGCTTGGACGTGAACTTTCGTTCACCAGCAGCCGCTAGTTATAGTGGATCGGCAGGTGGAGTAACTTCGGTCAAGGGTCTTGCCGTCTGTGAGGGTTCTTGGGCGTAGCTGTATAGTGAAGTGATCACTTGGCAAGCTGCGAGCGAGATTTGGGAGTTTTGTACTCATCTTCTTGAAGGTACGCGTAGATGAATTTTAATTCGGTGACCGAATTTCTTTAAGGGGGGAAGATTGTAACGTTTCAGAAATCGTTTTGCGAATTTTTCCGTTTTAGGTCAAAATTGTCGGTATTCCGTTTTAACCCAATTTCGATCAAACGTCCGTATAACCTTGCCGGCACCTAGTTTTTCTAAAATAAACCTAGTGCGCAAACTTTGGGGGTATTTGAAAGGTTTTGTTTCAGATAGAATTTTTCCCAAATAAAATATTATTTTAGCCGGTAAAATATGCACGTAAATCGGGAAATTTCTTCTAAATGAAAATTCTTGGAAATCATCACTACAATTATTTTTAGAACCTTCTTTTTAAATATCTAGATATTTTTAGTGCAAAAAGTTTTGAATTAAAAAAGAAAAGAAAATGAAAGAAAAGGTGTCGTTTTTGCATTTAATGAAGCAATTAATGAATTAAACTAGAACTTTCTTCTTCTTTTTTGCACGAACCCCCCTCCCCACCCTCATGGCCGGCCCCTCTCTCCCCCTTGCAGCCCTTGAGCTTCCTCACTCATTTTTCTTCATTTCAAGCCAAAATAAATCATGAAAAATCCAAATAAATTCATAGAAATTCAAATAAAATCAAAAACCTTCATTCTTCTTCACAAAAGTTGCTTGGATCTTCATTCTAGTGAGGATTTTGGAGGCAAAAGTTTGGTTTTTCTTGTTTCAAGTGGTATTCTTTGGAGGTATAAAACCTTAACCGTAATCCTTAATTGTTAAGTTTAAATCTTTATGCTAGCTTAATTAGATGTTAATTTAAGCTTTAAATTTCATATTTCAAAATTCTAGAAATGGTTTTAGAAATTCAAGTTAAGGTTAAAACTTGATTTAAGTGTTTAATAGTTTATTGAAGTGTTAATTTATGATCAGGAAAAGCTTAACCTAGTAGAAAATGTTAATTTTTGTTAATTACTACTTTGTTTAATTAAGGATTTTTTCTTACTAGGTTTTTGTTAAAACTTAATTAAGCATGATTAAAATATAGGAATGGTTTAGATAGCTTAGTTAAGCTATTATAAGGTTTTTGTAATCGCTAGATATGCGTTAGCTTAAAACTAGTGCGAAATATTGCGATAAGTTGTTTACTAGGTTTCGGGGTTTTCCGACGTGGGTTCGATTGGTCGTTGCGAGGTTATATCTATTGTATTCTTCGTAATTGTTTGTGTTGTGTTGCACGATCAGGACGATCGGGGTCTAGACTTGGTGTTTTGTAGTTTAGCGACCCCAGTTAGGGTTTTTTGGTCGATGTCGTGCGCGATAGATGCGCTAGGTGCGCAATACAATTTTTAGGGCGTTATTCTTGCGTTTCGATGTCTTTTCGTCGATGTAGGATATTTGCTTATGTGATGTGTTTATGAAATTTTAGGTTCACAAGCGGGGACTTCGGACGCTACGGCAAAGGAAAACAGGTTGTAGGCTTCACTTAGGTAGGAGCGTTGGTGAGTAGATTTAACATCTACAGGGGAATCGCTCGCATAGCGTTATGCGTCTGGGCTAGAGATGTTATTTCTTTCGCATATTCTATGTCATATTTAGAATTGTGCATTTGCCCTATTATTTAGATATTCTTGTGCTTGGGCTAGTATCCTTAAGACACTGCACATATTATTGGCGATTCATGTTGCACGAGCACTGATTGTATGCTACACACACCGTCAATAATTGCCATGTCACGCACAACCCACTTATAGATATGATATTGCTTGGTTAGGGACATTGAGTCTTTGATTCATATTTCTTTATGCATTGACTTATATCATACCTGTATACCTACATGCTTACACATATGCTCTGACATACATACATTCTAGTTACCTGTATACCTATAGAGTATTGTACCATTAGTGAATGCACACTTTATGACATAGCTACAGGTGTACCATGCACACCTTTTTCACTTATACCCAGGAGGTATACCACATCATTACTTATAGGTAGATACATATACCTTGCTATATCTTTATGTTTACATATATATCTGGTTATAGCTACATGTTTACCTTTACTTGATGTTATTTAGAATTGGAGAAAATAGGAACCGCATGATATTTTATATTAACTTATTGTAGTTAATTAGCGTCTTTCCCTTTATATGTTTTCATTACAGTTTTATGTTGCATATATTATATTCATGGATTTTCGCATTGAGATATGGATTTTTCATGATGTTTTCTGGATTTGGGAACCGTGGGAGTTCATGAAATTATGCATTATTTGAAAAACCCGGTTTCCCTTGATATGATATTTCAGCAGCCACCATGAGATTTATCGGTTCGGATATATATACCCCACGCGAGGAACGGAGGGGTCCGTGTGCGGGTACATGGTGGGTCCCGGAGGTACCCCGAGGCAAGAATGAGGTCGTGGTGCTAGACGATGAGTTGCAGGGGAACCATACCATCCGGTGACATTACCAATGACTCAGCGGTTATCATGGGGATACCGACGGGAGTCATGTACGTATAGATACGTCGAGAGGCGAGGGTCAGAGCTAGGCACTCTAGCTTTCGGGATAGCGTATGATACGTACCTATCAGGGTGCGAGTCGTGGTGAGAACACCTGATAGACCTGCATTTCTGTGTCGATGCTTGACTCATTGGTTTCATAATATTTCTTTTTACTCCTTTGTATATATAACAGGGATTTAGGCCGCTGTTATATATGCCCTTACACCAATATTAGTGGAATGGGACGCTAATATATGTGTATTGACAATAAATTATATACATCATCATATTTATTCATGCAAATATATTTAGGATGTTAGATTTTTCCTTGATAATTTGATTTGGGATATAGATGATACATTTGATATTGGATACAGGATATTTATGAGATTGCTGATTTGTACATTCAGGATGTATGAGATTTATTCGATGTTGTACATTCAGGATTTGTAAGACTTATATGATATGAGAGCCAATTTGGTGGCTGATTTGAGGAATTGGGATTTGGATTTGTCTTGATGGATTGTGATCTTACAACGATGTCAGGATTCCGTGGAAATGACATATTTCATTCCATACTCCACATTTATTGTTTATGCACTGCGTCATGTATTAGTAGTACCTATTAGAGTACCTTTCATGACTGTTGTATTTACATACCTTTATTTATATGCATTGCTTCAAGTATTAGTTGTACCTGCTAGTGTACCTTTCATGATTATTGCATTCATATGACTTTTATTGCTATTAATTGCACATGTTAGATTCACGCTGTACGTGCATACTTGCGATTACCTGCATATGTTATTTACTATTCACGAGTTGGCAACTCACCCCCGTTGTGCTACAGTTGTTTTGCAGGGTGTTCCCCAGGGTAGTCGAGGCAGGCTATTCTTCTATCATCTTTTGTTACGGATACCGCATCAGCTCACAGTGTGCAGTTTGCTTAGGTGGGTTTTGTGGTTATTCGTTTGTTGTATTGTATATTCGTTGTACCCCTGTACTCTCCATCTACTATTTTCTTGTTGACTTAGAGACTTTGTGAGGACGATATTGTATATTTTGGTGACTTGGATGTCTTTTTATGCAGTTTTACTTATATCGTCTTTTATTTCTTCGCTACGGCGTCGTATATCTCTTGTGGTGGTTGTTTTCCGTCGTTGGGCATAGATTTGCTCCCGTTGGGGATGCTTTACTTTATATTTATGTTATACCCATTTTTGGGGTTAGTTTTTACAAATAGGGTGCTGCCGAAATTTTCAAGAAAGTAAATTGGACTTAAAGAATTTATACTTGAGATTTTCAAAAGTTTAAACAATGTTTCTTATCTTTTCTTGTCTTTTAATCGTTTAGATTTCTGGGTTTTGGCTTTCTTTTACTGCGTTACGCCTGTAGACGTTGCGTAGTATTAGGGCCGTCACGTGCCAATTTCGGGTCGTGACACGTAACCCCGTTAACACCTTTCTAGACACCTACTTGATCGGCTAGTTGTAATGTGTAAAACTCTTCCAGGATTAACTCTTACTCGCATCGGTTATTGGGATCCAACTATCTCATAGAAGGTATGAAATCTCATTGCAAATTCTAACACTTGAAATTCCCAATAATATTTTACCCCTAGCAGCTATATGGCCTTAACATAGTCAACAAATCATAAGTGCTAGTCAAGTTCAACCCGTCATTTCCCGATTGAATTAAACCCACCCGCACGACCCTTAACATAGTCAACAATGTCGCACGACTACCCTAATCCAATCGCATCATATGCTTATACAGATAAGCACTAATCATCTACCACACACTACGGCTTAACATAGTCAACAAACGTAGCACGAATACTAACTAGTACTTATCTGAAATGATGGAGGGCTATGACAGGTTTTTAAGAAAATCCTTTGCTTAATGAACTTGATATCGTTGTAGAATCGAATGATTTTAAATGGAGTGTTTTTTAGGCCTTTACTAGTTTTGCTAAAGAGGTCACTCCAGGTGAAGGGATCTTAGCTCTTTCCTTATCGAATAAGGTTTAGGATATTTCACAAATACCGCTGTGCAAAGCCAAACTATAGAAGCAATCAAAAGACAAACCGAGTGTGTAGCACCTGCTAGTTTCGCTAAAGAGGTCACTCCCGGTGAAGGGATCTCGGCTCTTTCCTTATCGAATAAGGTGCTGGATATTCTACAAGGAATACCGCTATGCAAAGCAAGAACTAGAGCTACCAGTTTTTAAACAAGTTTCTACAACATCTTTAGGTTTCTTTTATTTCATTAATCTCATTAATGAAGTCCCATTTTAATTATGCTTCACAAGCATCAGATATGAAACGAAATCAACAATATATAATATATATCTCATATATATAATATAAACATTTGTCTCAGAGAATAATATGATCTCATCACAAAACATTGCAGCAGAAGAACATATTTGAAATATTGGATTTACTAGGACGTCCGTGTTTTATGCGAGCTTGTATAAAACACGGATTCCACGGTCGCGATGAATAGCCAAACCCACATCCCTAGACCCCTACGAGAGCGGCAAGTAACCCTTCCAGTTCTAGAGTTAGGAGACCCGGTCTCGACTCCTAGAGATGGTCTCCCACTGGACCCTAGAACCCGGTTACTTGTGCTCCCTACCTTGGGTCTATCCTAATGCGGAAAAGTAAATAATATACAATGGTGACATCATCCTCAGCCCGGAAGTGCCCCAATAAAAGAATATTACATACAATGAATTTTACATGAATGAAAATGAAAAACTCTTATCTCACATAAAACCCCCGGCTATTCAAAACACGACGATCTAATATAACATATCACAGCAGTACATAATATCTCATATCATCAACGTAAGTAAATATGTGTACCCCAATTGTCGTTGATGTATAGTAACGAAACCGGCGATACACCACATATTACACTTACGGTCGCAGAAAAGAAAGTGTAAAACTACAACAGTTGGAATCCGCAACCTCCATAGACATCACATGCCTAACCAAATGAATTCCTTAGACATCTCATGCCTAACAATTATAAACCCCGCATTTTAGTCTCGATCTCGAAAACACTTTTCAATATCTAGTCGGGCAATTCAACAAGATTCCCGACATCCTGATCGAATGCTCGTCGAAAACATTAGTAGACGGCCGCACCCCCGAATGCCGTCGACGGAGTGCACTAAGGCGGAACACCACTGCCGTGAGCACCCTAACGGATGCTTTTGGCGACAGGGTTCTCCTACAGTCACTTGGCCAGGGCTATAGGGCATGGCTATCTATTAAGTTACCCGGCGAGTATCCGCGTACGCTACGTGATTGCGACGGACTTTTGATCACATAAAAATCACGTGGCAATCGATCAAATTAGACTAAACTGCTAGATTTATAACATTCAATTTAGTTATCTCATAACTACTTGTGGATTCCAAATATTGTATCACATTCCAGATAAATAGACAATGTTAAACTTTCCGATCGAATAAACAAACACCCAAGATTTCCCAAATAGCTCAACACTTGAGCGGAGTTCATAAAGTATCCATCACATGCCACAGTACCAATGGTCCAGCCGTAGAAGGGTCAAACCAACGCCTCACATGTGGCAACGCCGTACTGCCCCAAACCCTAAGGTTTAGAGGCGGTTCAGACGGTCACATAATCGTGTTAAGGTTTGTGTTCTTCTAGAGGGTCCACCGCGTTACTTGCACGACTGTGAATGTTCTTTAACTAAGGAAAAATCCAACACTTGGAAATTTTCTGGCAGGGGAAAAAGTGAGTTATTGATATCCGTTCGAACTTTTTAACGCGTTCTAAATAACCCGGAAAAAGCATAAACGAAGTTAAACTTTCCGATCGAATCAACGAATACAAAAGATCTCCAGAAAACTCAACACTTTAGTAATATCAAAAATTCCCAGAAGCATCAGAAAATACATACGGGTGTTACTGTGCAAAGCACTAACCATAATTCAACTGTACGGCCGTGGAACCGCCGCGCAAGGCAGGGTATTGCTGCGGTTCCGCAACGCTTTAAAGGTATTATGGGCTCGTTTTTCACAGCAATCCTTAGAATTCCCTGCTTAATTTTCTGAGTATTTTTAATACAGAAAAAATCAACATTTTAAAAAATTTCCGGAGAGGGGGTGTATATCAACGTTTCGGGGTTCGATCGGGCTTTAAACTTCGTCTAGACTTCACCTAAAGCTCTAGCTTGGCTCTGATACCACTGTAGGGTTACTAGGCACTGTCACAAGGGTCTATAAGGCATCAACCATGCCCGATTTAAATTTTATACGTGCCGAACAAGCCTAACCAAGATCTTAGACTAGAGATTAGGCGAAACAAAGCAAGTAAACAACTTTACTTCTAAGAGTTAGGGATTACAACCTTTGTAGTCCGTTCCTTCACTTCTAAAGCTCCGTGTTGAGGTTCCTTCGCTATGATCATCGAGTACCCGGACTCTAGAGAGGCTCCATTAAGAGAAAGATGCAAGCTTGCTTCCGATCTTCGATAACAAAGATGATCTACCTTGAAGAAACGCAAGCCCAAGCTTTTGCTTCACTAATAAAGAATTAGCAAAGCAAACACCCTAATCTAAGTGGCTAGAATAGATGAGGATGATGAAGTAGGAATTTAGCTCTCATTTGTTTTCTTTATCTCACTCATTTTCATCACTTTTGAAAAAGCTAGAAAGCTTTTCATCAAAGAGGAAGAAGAAGAAGAAGCAAAACCATTTGCGATGAATAACGAATCTAATTTGAGGTTAGAAATGCAATCATGGGTTAAGTATGAAGACTTAACCCATATAGAGAATTAACTATGGTTAAAGGGTTGGGTTGGGTTAAAGAAATATCTTTGCAAAATATCACAAAATATCAAGGTCAAAGTCAAAGCTTCAAGAAGCTTCTTGAAAGCTTCATGAAAGTTTAACCCTAATCCAAACCCTAACCATATTTAAACTCCACAAATCATGTCGCATTTATAACGATAACATGTTACAATATTATATATCACATATACAATATTTATTGTAACAAAATAAAATAATACAATTAACATATATCACATATATATCAATGTATTACCCGAGTGAGAAAAAGAATATTTAAGTGAGCTTATATTAGTTAATGTAATTTAATATATCAAATATATAATTATATATTAAATTATCGAATCAACACTTGATCCGATAATCCGGCTATTTCACAAATAACCGACTATTATAATCTGTATCAGTTCATCGAATCAACACATGATCCGATGACCCGGCTATATCACATATACCCGGCCGATATCACATATCGCGAGAATCTAATAAGGTATCACATACACGTATTGTTTTCGGTCCCGCACATATCACATATGTGCTCCTACTCCGTTTTGCCTGAGCCAGGAAACCTCTGTGTATGACTCTAAAGAATCGTCAATACGCCGGCAGCAGGTGATGATCATATCAAACACCCACAAGCTGCAAGCGGTCAGCTAAACGTAACAGCCACCCAGGTATTAAGCGATCAGAAGATCAATAAGCAAGCCTGTACATTCTCTTGTGAATCCAATCAGTAACACTCCCGTACAGTCCGGTCTCTTCGTCTGATATGTCGCATATCTCGCCTAGGGGTGGTAAACGACAGACCCCAGTAGCTTGATAAGTCATGTCGATATGAGGTCCATAACAGTTCGAGAAACTACTGATAACACTTACCAGTAAATCTCAGCAACCCTGGCCAGGGATTTCCAGTTACAGCCAATCGAACACAGCGCAACATCAACTCCCTATACCGGGAGAGACGAAACCCCTCCTATCGCTCATTGCCTCCATGTGATTCGGGACTGTACCCAAAAGCCACCTTTTTGCATGCCCTCTTGGACGTGGTATGATGGAAATCAAAGCACAGTGGGAATCACACAAGACTCTATGACGATCTCAGGTCTACAGACTAACCTGTACCAGTGTCACCAGAGAACTGCCATCTGACGTGAGGTATAATACCATCTGGGAGTTCTCGGCGAGTCCGTCCAGTGTACCCAGTCTCCACTGAGCACCCGTATACCTTCTCTGATGTCAAACACTAATGGATATGGGATCATCCATTGCCCATCATATGGGTCAAGAAGCGCATACGCTAGTCTACTCTAGTATATCGATGCACTCCAGGTTCAGGCAGGCCATCACGAGTGGGGACTCTGTGAAATGGCTGGATGCTATGCAATCAAAGATGGAATCCATGTACACCAACAAAGTATGACTTTGAATGCTGCACCTGAAGGGGTAAAACCCATTGGGAGCAAATGGATCTTGAGAAGATTCTTGGTGTAAATGGAAAAATTGAGACTTTCAAAGCTATTCTTAAGTCCATCGGTATTAAAGCAGGCATCACGGAGTTGGAACATCTGTTTTGATGTGGCAGTCAAAGAGTTTGACTTCATCAAAAGGGTAGATGAACCTTGTGTATACAAGAAGATTGTAGAGAGTAAGGTTGTCTTCCACGTATTGTACATAAATGACATACTCTTGATAGGAAATGGTTTCTTATGCTACACTCGGTCAAGCTCCTCTTATCACGAGGATTCTCCATGGAAGATCTGGATGATACCTACTATATCTTGTGGATTATGATCTATGGTGATAGATCTAAGTGGATGTTGGGAGTGTCCCAAATCCAGGTACACTAACACCATACTAATGTGTTTAGTATGGAAGATTCTAAGCGTGGTGGTTCGCCTACTTACTCATGAATCACTCTCTCCAAAAAGATGTCTCCCGAGACTTATTTGGAGAGAGCTCGCATACAAAAGATACCCTATGCTTCGGCACTAGGCTCTATCATGTATGCAATGTTATGCACCAGATCAGATGTAGCTGACTCATTAGGAGAAGTGATAAGGAATTAATCGGATCTTGGGAGAATCACTGGATAGGTATGAAGGACATTCTTAAGTACTTGAGAAGCACTGAAGAAATGTTCTTGGGGTTTTTGTAACGGTGAACTCCAGTGGGAGTCCTTTACCAATTCCATCTCCCAGAGTGATAAGGACGACTAAAAGTCAGTCACGGGATTTGTCTTTACCCTCAGTGGAGGGACGGTATGTTGGAAGAGTTCCAAGCTATATACCATGGCAGACTAGACAATAAAGGCTGAATACATCGCTACCAACGATGCTACCAAAGAGATTGTCTGGATATTTCTTGTTCATGAGATGAACATGGTTCCTACCATTGAGCGTCCAATAACTGTTATTGTGACAACAATAGAGTTGTGGCTTTGGCCTAGGAACGCAGGTCCCATCAGCGTTCCAAACATATTCTGAGGACAGTATCACCTGATCAGGGAGATGGTTGATCTCCAAGGGAAGAGGTTAGGAGAGCTGACGCGAAGGATAACATGGCGGATCCACTCACAGAGGTCTTTCCCTAGAGAGACTTTTATGGGACAATGTGTATGAGATACTACAACAAATGGTTATAGTGCAAGTGGGAGATTGTTAGTTATATGTATGCCCTAGAGACCATTACTGTACATACGATGTATATTGTAGTGGATGCTTGGACATATATAGGGAGGAATTTCTTGCTCGATATGATAGTATTCTATCTGGTTGCTCTTTATCTTAACATGTACACTTATCATCTCTCTATTACATGTTAATAAAGCCCTTAGGATGATTACTTGACTACCAGGATTATGATGTAGATCATACTAGTGGGGACAAGGGTAGTCGGTAATTACATCCTTCAAATGTTCCTAGTTGTCGGAGTATCGAGATGAGGCATCGATATTCCAGAGTAGACTAGCGTATAAACTTCTCGACCCATATGATGGGCAATGGATGATCCCACATCCATTGGTGTTTGACATCAGAGATGGTATATGGGTGCTCAGTGGAGACTGGGTACACTGGACGGACTCGCCGAGAACTCCTAGATGGTATTATACCTATCATCAGATAGCAGTTCTCTGGTGACACTGGTACAGGTTAGTCTGTCGACCCGGGATCGTCATAGAGTCTTGTTTGATTCCCACTGTGATTTGATTTCCACCATACCACGTTCAAGAGATCGTGCAAAACATTGGTTTTTGGGTACAGTCCCAAGTCATATGGAGGCAATGAGCGATAGGAGGGGATTTGTCTCTCCCGATATTGGGGGTTGATGTTCCGCAATGCTCGATTGGCCATAACAGGAAATCCCTGGCCAGGGTTGCTGAGATCTACTGGCTTACCAGTAGTTTCTCGAACCGTTATGGACCTTGCATCGGCATGACTTATCTGGCTATTGGGGTCTGACGTTATACCACCCCCAGGCTGTGATATGCGACATATCAGACGAAGAGACCGGACTGTACGGTAGTGTTACTGATTGGATTCGCAGGAGTATGAGCATGCTTTCTTGTTGATCTTTTGATCGCTCAATACCCGGATGGCCGCTACGTTTAGCAAACCACTTGTGCCTTGTGGGTGACTGATATGATCACTACATACTGCCGGCGTATTGATGAGTCTTTAGAGTCCTACATAGAGGTTTCCTGGCTCAAGAGAAACGAAGTAGGAGCACATATGTGATATGTGCGGTACCGAGATTAATACTAGTATGTGATACCGTATTCTATTCTCGCGATATGTGATATTGGTCGGTTATATGTGATATAGCAGGGTTATCGGATCAAGTGTTGATTCGAGAAGTTGTTACATTTGATATTAGCCGGTTGAATGTGATATAGCCGGATTATTAAATCAAGTGTTGATTTAATAATTTAATGTATAATTATATATTTGATATAATGAATTACATTAACTAATATTAGCTCTTAAACATTTCTTTTTCTCACTTTTGTGTACACTTTATATATATGTGATATATGTTATTGTGTCATGGTTGTTGATATATGCAACATGGGTGTATAAGACTCACACCATGCTCTTGATAATTAAAGGTTTTTATTTATTTTAGTAATTCACAAATTGGTGGAATTAGTCATGGTTGAAGCTTGTAGAAGCTTGTAGTGTCCATTGACTTAGTCCACTAATTTGTTTTACTTAAGATATTTATTAACCTAACCATTATCCTTAGCCATGGTTTAGTCTCTACATGAGGTAGTATGTGATAAAAATTCACCCATGGTTGCTATTCTCACCTAATGAGTTTCATTCTCTTCTGCATTTTCATCTTCTTCTTCATCAAGAAAAAGCTTTCTTGCTTTTCTCAAGGTGAAGAAATATTGTGAGAAAATAAATCTAAAATCATTTTCGGCCTTGAAGACTTCAAGAAACTTTGTTCCTTTCATCTTGTGGAGCCTTTCTAGAGTCCGGGAGTTCACTACTGGGAGCGAATGGACTACTACACGGAGCTATTGAAGTGAAAGACCGGTCTACAAAGGTTGTATTCCTTGTTCACTTTGTATGTAAATTGTTTGCATGCTTGATTCGTCTAAATCTCTAGTTAAGATTCTTGGTTAGGGTTCTTTAGCGCGACAAATTTTTGAAAACGGCATGTGTTCATATCAGATTTTTGCAATTTTATACAGCCCAATTTTTATCACATTGTTAAAAATGGGATACAGGTTCTCAGCTCTAAACAGTGAAATTCATGGAAAAGCACGACAAATTAGGATTACTGCCAACCACAGATAAAACACGGGTCTCCGCTCTCTATCCGTATGTTGCCGCACACCAGTTTAAGGGAAAAAATGGCAAATTGATGCCATTTTCATGCACAAAGCTCAATGTCAGCACAAGATCCAACATATCTATGCGGAGCTCAAGAAAAATCATGGCAAAAGATCCACATCAAATCACTTTTTGATCTGCTGAAATTCTGGAAAAATTGTGAAGAGTTTCTGAGAAAAAACATATACCACACAGCAGACAACATCAAACCGGGGAACCCCACAAAAACCGAGGAGCCAACTCCTCTATATGGCCGCGGAACCACGGCATAAGCATGATTAGTCCGCGGAACCGCGGCCGTACGGCCTCGTCTGCTGAAGACTTTTTGGGGGCATTTAGGTCATTCCATCTTGGTTCTGAATATTGCCCTAGAGTTTCAGTTTCCTGCCTATAAATAGTCCAGAACTTGCCAAAGCCAAGGGTGCTTATTCTTGTATTTAGATTTTAGGATATGTTGTTGTTCTTCTTCCTCTTCTCATCTCTTCTCCATTAAAACCTTGTAGTGATCTTTTGTGAGTGAAGTGATGAATAAAGAGTTCTTTTTGTTACCATGCTTGTCTTATTGTTAATTATAATTGCTTGTATTTTTCATTTGCTAATCTAGTTGTTGTTATTTGTTGTTTGTTTCTTTCTTGTTCTCTTTTTCTTTATCCTTAAACAACAATGATGCTTAAGCTTGATCCTTTCCAAAGTGAGGTCTCAAATAGCTAGTTGTAATTTTCTAACCTCTTTCTTTCTATCTTCCTCCTTTGTTTTATTTTCCTTTTTCTTGTAATGGGTGAGTAGTTTTCTTACTTGTTCGGGTAGGATAAGGAAAGTTTGAGAGAAGGAAATCTCTCTCACTCTTTCCTTGCCCAACATCTTAGTTCAGACTCCCGTTAATTGAACCACAATCCTCTCCCTACGGCACCCTATCCTACATGATAGCGGTGATTCCTTAGTGAGACCGGTTGTGGTTGAATTAACCGGAGGTTAAGGCTAAGAACCAAGAACGGATGGACAAGCACCAAAAGGAAGAACTTAAGCGCTGGAAAGCCTAGCTTATACTCGCAAGTTCCTTCCTAGTCGTGCTAATCCCCGTTGTTGCCGATTACCGTAACACCGATATTAAGAGTGGCAACGAAAGAAGTGAGCGACTCCTAACTCAAACTAACCTAATCCTAACCCTAACAAGCTCTCTTTATATACATTTTTAGCATATAGTTATGTAAGTCCACGTTGCCAACCCCGGTTCTTGCGGGGAGGCGGAAACGGTATAAAAAACAAATTTTTAGCGCATTAGGCAACATGGACTAACAAAAGTCGGGATCTTTTCTAAACTAAACTAGCTACCAAGCTAAAGAGAGTTAGCTACTCGGAAAAGACGTTATACCTAACTTGAACTCCTTCTTCTTGATACCTTTGTAGAGCTTAGATGGTGCTTTCCTCGTCGCCTTCTTCCGTCAAAGATGGATCCACCTGAGGGTTCAACCTTCGGGCTCCTTTCTCGAACTTTGAGAGAACTAGGATCTTTGGCTTGCTAGACCTCTAACCCTAGAGTGAGTAGAGAGTGGTTTTGGGGTGTTCTTATCTCAAGGAGAGAGTTTCTCAACACATGAGAGTGAGTCTCCTTGAACTAGAGGAGGAGGAAGAAGAAGAGAGGAGAGAGAAGTGTTATGATAGAATAAATAACGTTTTACAACCATAACATAATATGAAATGAATTATCAAATTAATAATAATAATCTAAATGAAATAGTTGATGGATGGTTTGGAATGACAATTATCATTACACACATTAAATGGTTTTGCTAGAATCAAAGAGCATCTTTGATATGTAATGATGATAGTCAAAGTTTCAACCATGGTCAACAAGTCAACCTTGGTCAAGAAGTCAACAAACCCAACCATGACATAATTTCATTTAATTAATATTATTAATTGATATATCATAAATTCATTAGGGTTTGGAAAAAGACGACTGTCAATTGTGCATACACACCCGGTCCGAAACCCTATTGAAAATCCTCTTCCTCCGCCTCAATCAACTGTGCATACACACCCGCATTCTTGTTCCGAGGAACATGAACACAATGAGATAAAACTAACCCCAAAACATATACTAGTATCTGGCTCAAACCAGAGCCCGCTAGTAATATCCGTCCGGACTCCAAACGCGCACAAGTGCGCAGATGAGAACGAACCCTGTCGCAAAAACCATGCGACCTCTACTCTGTTTTGCCCAAAAGCGAATAGCCCTCTGTGTGGGACTCTAAAGACTCGACACTATGCTGGCAGTGGGTTTAACCACAGACCGCAAGCGGCACTAGCTGTGCGTAACGGTCCCCAGGTAGATGCCGATAAGAAGACTGACGAGGTGAACCCCATCTGAACTCCTACTGAGTCTGAATGTGACAGTCTCCGTACAGTCCGGTCTGTTCGTCTGATACATCACATGGCGGGCCTAGGGGGCGGTAAACGTCAGTCCCCTAATAGCGGTACAAGTTGTGTCGGAGTGAAGCCCAAAACACCCTGAGATAACATTGGAAGCCTACCAGTATATCTCGATTGCCCTGGCCAGGGACTACTCGCGTAATGGCTCTCCTAGACACAGCGCGATGTCAACCCCCAATACCGGGAGAGACGAATCCTGTCTAACCGTCACTGCTTCCAAGTGCTTCGGGACTGTACCCAACTACTACCTGTTTGCACGACTCCTTTGAGCCGTGGTAGGGTAGTAATCAAAGTACAGTGGGAACACACTCGAGGCGAAGTGACAGTGTCAAGTCAGCGGACTAAGCTGTACTCATTTCACCTGGGAACAGATAACTGACGATAGGTATAATACCAACCTGTCAGTTCCCTACGAGTTCTTTCCAGTGTACTCGTAACCTAACGAGCACCCGTATATTATCTCAAGTACGACGTACTGATGGCTGTGGGACTGACCATCTCCCATACTGGGATGAGAAGGGCATACGCTAGTCTACTCTAGAGTATCGATGCCCTGTCTCGATAGTCCTGCGACTAGGGACCTGTATAAGGATGTGCTTATAGATTACCCAGCCCCCACTAGTGTGACTGCCATCACAACGCTGGTAATCAAGCAAAGATCCTAAGGGCTCCACTAATGTGTATATGTGATATACTAAAATAAACACATGTACACATTGAAGTAGAAACAAACCAAGTAGCATACTATTATATTGAGCAAGATTGTTTATACAAGGTGAATATCCAAAGCTTCCATTAAGTAATATACAAACTAGTATGATACAGTAATGGCCTCTAGGGCATATACACTAACAATCTCCCACTTGCACTAAGGCCATTTACTGGCGTATCAAAGACCTATCATCTCGATCAGCCGCTCGAACTGAGTCTGGGGCAAGGCCTTGGTGAATGGATCTGCAGTGTTTTCTTTTGAAGAAACCCTCCGAACCTCGATCTCCTGGCGATCCACGATCTCCCTGATCAGGTGATACCGCCTCAAGATGTGTCTGGATTTCTGATGGGACCTTGGTTCCTTCGCTAAAGCTATAGCCCCGTTGTTGTCGCAATAAAGAGGTATTGGATCAACAATGGACGGAACCACCTGAAGTTCTTTCAAGAACTTCCTCATCCAGACGGCTTCTTTTGCGGCATCAGATGCAGCGATGTATTCCGCTTCCATAGTCGAGTCTGCAACGGTTTCCTGTTTGGAACTCTTCCAACACACCGCCCCTCCATTGAGGGTAAAGACAAAACCCGACATGGACTTGGAATTATCCTTGTCACTCTGGAAGCTGGAGTCAGCAAAGGCCTCGATCTGGAGGTCTTTTCCGCCATACACCAAGAACATCTCCTTAGTCCTTCTCAGGTACTTGAGAATGTTCTTTACCGCTATCCAGTGTTTCTCCCCAGAGTTTGAATGATACCGGCTTACCACACTCAGTGCATAAGCTACATCCGGTCTGGTACACAACATCGCATACATTATAGAGCCTACCGCAGAAGCGTAGGGTATAATAGACATGCGATCCCTCTCCAAATCAGTCTTGGGAGACATCTCTTTAGAGAGGGTGATCCCATGACAAGCCGGTAGGTTTCCGCGCTTGGAATCTTCCATACTGAATCTTTTCAGTATGGTGTCGATGTACCTGGACTGAGAAAGTCCTAATATCCTCTTGGATCTATCACGATGGATCCGGATCCCCAGGATGTATGAGGCATCACCCAGGTCTTTCATAGAGAACCTGTGTGACAAGAACCCCTTGACAGATTGTAGCATAGGAATGTCATTTCCTATTAAGAGAATTTCATCCACGTATAAAACGAGGAATACTACAGTTCTCGCTACAAATCTACTATAGATGCACGGTTCATCTGGATTTTTGATAAAGCCAAATTCCTTGACCGTCTCATCAAAACAGATGTTCCAACTCCGCGATGCCTGCTTTAGTCCATAGATGGACTTAAGCAACTTGCACACCTTTCCGCTGCTCCCACTCTGAATGAAACCCTCTGGCTGGTCCATATAGACACACTCCTCTAAATTTCCATTTAGAAAAGCTGTCTTTACGTCCATCTGCCAAATCTCATAATCGTGGAAGGCAGCAATGGCAAGAAGGATCCGAATGGATTTCAGCATAGCTACTGGAGAAAAAGTCTCGTCATAGTCCAAACCAGGTCTTTGACGAAAACCCTTTACAACCATTCTAGCTTTATAGGTCTCAACCTGTCCATCTACACCAATCTTCCTTTTGAAGATCCACTTGCATCCTACGGGTTTTACCCCGTCTGGAGCAATGTCCAACGTCCATACTTTGTTGGTGTACATGGACTCCATTTCGGTCCGCATTGCATCCAGCCATTTTACCGAGTCGACGCTCTGAACGGCTTGCTGGAAGCTAGTAGGCTCAACATAATCTATGATGCAATCCTCTCTATCCCCGTCTATGAGAAAACCGTAGTATCTCTCAGGCGGATGAGACTGCCTACTACTTTTGCGGAGCGGCGTAGGAATGTCCTGTTCTTTTGAACCCTCTGGTTCCACTAAGCTTTCAGTAATAGTCTATGGTTCTGGAATTTCTTCCAGTTCTACTGCGCTCCGACTAATTTCCTTTTCCAAGAACTCGTGTTCTAGAAAGTGGGCATTATGAGAAACAAGGACCTTTTGTTCCTCTGCGTGGTAGAAAAGATACCCCCTGGTGTTCTTTGGGTATCCCACAAACTTGCACAGTACTAAGCGTGCCTCGAGTTTGTCCGCATGCTGCTTTTTGACAAAAGCTGGACATCCCCAGACCTTCAGATATTGAAGATAGGGTTTCTTCCCACTCCATAATTCATATGGTGTGGTAGGCACAGTCTTAGTGGGAACTCGGTTCAAAAGGTATGCGGCTGATTCTAGCGCATATCCCCAGAATGATCGCGGTAACTCAGCGTTACTCATCATGGACCGCACCATATCCAATAGGGTGCGGTTCCGTCTCTCCGATACACCGTTATGTTGCGGAGTGTATGGAGGAGTAAGCTGAGAGAGAATTCCATTCTCTTTTAAATAGTCCAGGAACTCGGTACTCAAGTATTTACCACCTCGATCCGATCTTAGAATCTTAATACTTTTGCCGGTTTGTTTTTCTACTTCATTCTTATATTCCTGGAATTTTCCAAAGGCTTCGGACTTATGTTTCATTAAGAAGACATAACCGTACCTTGAAAAGTCATCCGTAAAAGTAATGAAGTAAGAATAACCGCTTCGCGCATGTGTAGACATTGGACCGCACACGTCGCTGTGTACGAGTCCTAAGAGCTCGCTCGCTCTTACTCCGTGTCCAGTGAACGGAGTCTTTATGATCTTTCCTTTGAGACAGGATTGACAAGTGGCATACGATTGATATTCGAACGGATTCAAATATCCTTCTGAATGTAACTTCGTCAACCTTCTCTCATTGATGTAACCTAGTCTACAATGCCATAAGAAAGTCTGATTTATTTCCGGAGACTTTCTTTTGTGTGTATTCTGGACATTGAAAATCTGTGGTTGGTTTAATACGTATATACCATTGCTCAATGTACCTGACCCAATCAGAACTTGATTAAGGTGAATGTTTACAACATTGCTTATAAACGCAAATTCATAACCTTCTTTAGAAACCAAAGATACAGAAATGATATTACAAGTTGCGTTGGGTACAAAAAAGCAATTACGCAAAACCAAAACATGTCCATCTGACATTCCCAGGTGATAGTCCCCCACGGCTTTAGCATCCATGCTAGCTCCGTTTGCAACTCTGAGGGTCATGTCACCTGCCTTCAAAACCCTACGGTTTCTCAACGCCTGCAAAGAATTACAGATATGAGATCCTGATCCGGTATCCAATACCCAGGAAGTAGAGTTTATTGAAAGACAGTTTTCAATAACATACACACCTGAAGCTGAAGCCGCAACCTGCTTCAATTCCTGTGTCCTGGCTTTCCAAGCCCTGCAATCATTCTTCCAGTGTCCTTTCTTATGATAATAGAAGCATTCTTCTTTATCCACAAGCTGCCCCGCTTTCTTTATTGCTTTTGCTTTTCCCTTCGTATCCACTTTACTAACACCGCCCCTTGGTTTGGCGAAGGCTTTCTTCTTCTTTCCCTTAGCTTTCGCCTTGGACCTAGAAGAGGAAGATCCTCTTACAAACAAAGTGGATGTTTCCTTACCTTTCTGTAGGGTGCCCTCTGCACTCCTCAGCATGTTGAGGAGTTCTGAAAGTTCAACTTCCTTTTCTTGTAAGTTGAAGTTCAGGATAAACTGGGCGTAAGTGGAAGGAAGGGACTGGAGAATCAAGTCCGTATAGAGCTCGTTCTCTAACGTGGTTCCAAGTTCCGCGAGCTCCTCAATGAAGCCAATCATCTTAAGCACGTGTTCCGCTACCAATGATCCGATGGCCAACCTTGCCGAAAATAACTTCTTCGACACTTCGTATCTTGCGATACGAGACTGCTCCCCATACAGTTCTTTTGTATGGAGAAATATGGATTCAAGGTCCATATTCTCGTGCCTCCTCTGATGTTCGTTGTCCATCGAGGCAAGTACGAGGCACTTGGCCTTCGCGCTATCAATCTCCCAGGTCTTACGGATTTCCTTATCCGCGACGCTGGAGGTGGGACTTGGGACAGGGGGAGCTTTGGTGGTAAGAAGATACCCCAGCTTGTCGTAAGTGATTGCCATTTTGACATTCCTGAGCCAATCTTTGTAGTTTGGCCCTGTCAGTATGTTTTTATCTAGAAGTAACTTAAGTCCAGTCATGTCGATTGGTCGCTGCAATTAGGAGAGAGAAGAAGAAACACTAAGCACGATGCTCTTGCAAGTTTAGAATGGATTTTAGTTTTTCTAAACAGGATGGCTCCCACTGTCTCTCGAATCCCTCCTCAAACCATAAAGGAAGAATTAGTCGGGATCAATCCCACCGCACAATACTTGCTTAACCGTTCAGCCAGGCCAGTGTCGGTACTTCGAGGGAGGTTTTCCAACGCTTTCGCGAAGTTCCTTAATTAAGTAACCTCTTTTCCCTGTGGGCGTAGCCCCGCTAACACCTTTCTAGACACCTACTAAGTTTATAGCATTGATCGTTAAGTGAGAGTTTTCCCGAGGAGTAGCATATACTCACAGTAGGATCGGGATCCAAATATCATTGCGTGACGAAACTGAAGGAATCCTACCAGAATCATCACACTCCAAATGGTATGCAAATCTAGCAAGTTTCAGTACTTATGAAACTCCCGATGTGGATTTTTGCCCCATGCCCTTATGACCTTGGCGTGAGGTCAAAATGTCATACGTCTCATGTCAAGTTCTTCCCATCATTATCCTGGTTGATTTGAACCCACCCGTACCTACCCTTGATGTAGGCCAAAATGGCAGTACGGCTGTCCCAAAATAACGCATTCTATCTATGCAACAGATAAATATCCGGCAGCTACCAATCACTATGCCTTGGCGTGAGGTCAAAATACATAGCTTGAATACTACCGAATATTTAACTGAAATGATGGAGGGCTATGAATGGTTTTGGCTAAACCGTGAACGTAGTGAACTTGATATAATCAATGGAACGAGATAGCTTTTAAAAGGAGTGGCTCAAGCTCCGCATTTAAAAGTTAATTTTGAAAAGAACCGAGTGGTTTTTCGAAAGTGTTCCAACGACTTTTGCTTGGTTTATTATCTTGCATTAGTTCTTTTAATGCGTGATATTCTTGCATTAGTTCTTTTAATGCGTCCCATCATTTAATCCTACCATTGCAGAAAACAACCAAAATATGACGTACGCTTATGCCATTCGCATTCGCCACGGGGCCCCGTCATCACCCGTTAGGTTACTTAACTAACGACAGAGCGGGGGCTGGGCTAGCGCGGCTGTAAAACATAAGCAACGCCTAAATAGTTATAAATATATAGCAATGATAGACATTACAGATCACAGATGAATACATTGGATATACTAGGAATCCGCAATCCGTTCGAGCCTGCAACGAAAAGCGGATTACACGGTCGCGGTGTATAGCCAATACCCCACCCAAGACCCCTACGGGTGCGGAAAACTACCCGCCAAGTATCCGAAGCGAAGCAACCTCCCTCACCACCGTGAGTAGGCCACTCGGCACTTCGAGATACCCGGTAGTTTGTGCACCCCCTCCATGGGTCTATCCTAGGAGCAAAAACAGTAAAAAGAATTATACAATGACGGCTACAACCCCGACCCGGTTGTGCGGCCAAACAAATAATAATATTATATCAATTTACATATTACATGAATGAAAGAAAAAAAACACTCAACTCACATCCACCCCGGCTATTCACCTGCGACAGTCCAACGCATTCATATACAGATACCATCAGCAAACACAGATCACAGATGTGTATAACCCCGACTAATCGACATATAGCGATTAGCCGACGTTCAATACATACAAACATCACAGATATAACAGATTAGTCAAAGTATAGTCGATCCAAAAATACGGATTTATAGGCCCCCAAAAACAAATTTCTTTTCTGGAAAACCTGGGCGCAAATAAACCATCTTAAAAATCCCAAAACCCTACCAGAAGTACACTGCACCAAACCCGGTCGTGAGAGGAGCCAAAACGGCGGCGGTTTCGCGGCAAATGTATACTCATTGCCGCGGAACCGCGGAGGTTTGATGGATTCAGGCGACCGTTTTTGGGGGGTGTCTTCACAAAACTCTGAGCCGATTTTAGGAGTAAAACTTTTTATCTTTTGAGCACAAAAAATTTCAACAGAAAGTTAGGGTTTTTGATGTTTAGGTTTTTGTGATTTTTCCGATCGAACTTCCATACACTTTACTACTTAGCTAGTTTAAGTTTAGTTAGGCTCTGATACCACTGTAAGTCCACGTTGCCAACCCCGGTTCTTGCGGGGAGGCGGAAACGGTATAAAAAACAAATTTTTAGCGCATTAGGCAACATGGACTAACAAAAGTCGGGATCTTTTCTAAACTAAACTAGCTACCAAGCTAAAGAGAGTTAGCTACTCGGAAAAGACGTTATACCTAACTTGAACTTCTTCTTCTTGAGACCTTTGTAGAGCTTGGATGGTGCTTTCCTCGTCGCCTTGTTCCGTCAAAGATGGATCCACCTGAGGGTTCAACCTTCGGGCTCCTTTCTCGAACTTTGAGAGAACTAGGATCTTTGGCTTGCTAGACCTCTAACCCTAGAGTGAGTAGAGAGTGGTTTTGGGGTGTTCTTATCTCAAGGAGAGAGTTTCTCAACACATGAGAGTGAGTCTCCTTGAACTAGAGGAGGAGGAAGAAGAAGAGAGGAGAGAGAAGTGTTATGATAGAATAAATAACTTTTTACAACCATAACATAATATGAAATGAATTATCAAATTAATAATAATAATCTAAATGAAATAGTTGATGGATGGTTTGGAATGACAATTATCATTACACACATTAAATGGTTTTGCTAGAATCAAAGAGCATCTTTGATATGTAATGATGATAGTCAAAGTTTCAACCGTGGTCAACAAGTCAACCTTGGTCAAGAAGTCAACAAACCCAACTATGACACAATTTCATTTAATTAATATTATTAATTGATATATCATAAATTCATTAGGGTTTGGAAAAAGACGACTGTCAACTATGCATACACACCCGGTCCAAAACCCTAATGAAAATCCTCTTCCTCCGCCTCAATCAATTGTGCATACACACCCGCATTCTTGTTCCGAGGAACATGAACTCATTGAGATAAAACTAACCCCAAAACATATACTAGTATCTGGCTCAAACCAGAGCCCGTTAGTAATATCCGTCCGGACTCCAAACGTGCACAAGTGCGCGGATGAGAACGAACCCTGTCGCAAAAACCATGCGACCTCTACTCTGTTTTGCCCAAAAGCGAATAGCCCTCTGTGTGGGACTCTAAAGACTCGACACTACGCTGGCAGTGGGTTTAACCACAGACCGCAAGCGGCACTAGCAGTGCGTAACGGTCCCCAGGTAGATGCCGATAAGAAGACTGACGAGGTGAACCCCATCTGAACTCCTACTGAGTCTGAATGTGACAGTCTCCGTACAGTCCGGTCTGTTCGTCTGATACATCGTATGGCGGGCCTAGGAGGCGGTAAACATTAGTCCCTTAATAGCGGTACAAGTCGTGTCGGAGTGAAGCCTAAAACACCCTGAGATAACACTGGAAGCCTACCAGTATATCTCGATTGCCCTGGCCAGGGACTACTCGTGTAATGGCTCTCCTAGACACAGCGCGATGTCAACCCCTAATACCGGGTGAGACGAATCCTGTCTAACCGTCACTGCTTCCAAGTGCTTTGGGACTGTACCCAACTACTACCTGTTTGCACGACTCCTTTGAGCCGTGGTAGAGTAGTAATCAAAGTACAGTGGGAACACACTCGAGGCGAAGTGACAGTGTCAAGTCAGCGGACTAAGCTGTACTCATGTCACCTGGGAACTGATAACTGATGATAGGTATAATACCAACCTGTCAGTTCCCTACGAGTCCTGTCCAGTGTACTCGTAACCTAACGAGCACCCGTATACTATCTCCAGTACGACGTACTGTTGGCTGTGGGACAGACCTTCTCCCACACTGGGATGAGAAGCGCATACGCGAGTCTACTCCGGAGTATCGATGCCCTGTCTCGATAGTACTGCGACTAGGGACCTGTATAAGGATGTGCTTATAGATTACCCAGCCCCCCCTAGTGTGACTGCCATCACAACGCTGGTAATCGAGCAAAGATCCAAAGGGCTCCACTAATGTGTATAGGTGATATACTAAAATAAACACATGTACACATTGAAGTAGAAACAAACCAAGTAGCATACTACTATATTGAGCAAGATTGTTTATACAAGGTGAATATCCCAAGCTTCCATTAAGTAATATACAGTAATGCCCTCTAGGGTATATACACTAACAAGTTAATCACAAACAAACCTGGACCTTTTGACTTAACTCGTTAAAGCACATAGAAAAAGATTCCCATCTCACTGCGGACGACCCATACTCAACCGGCTAGCTACAAGCGAAACCGTATTGATTGCGGTAATTAGCTAAGCATGCAAAAACTCTACCAATCAAATGGCGCCGTTGCCGAGGAGACGGTAGTTTATTTCTTTGTGTAATTTCGGGTTAATTTGTGAATATAAATCTAACCGAAATGAAAAAAAAATATACACATTGTAAAAAACCATCTTGTTATTTTTGATTAGTTTTTGTGCAAGTGTGCAGGATAAAAAGACGGTCAATTTCAGTGCCAAAGACATGGGAAGTTAGACCCATATCTCGCGGCTACACCGCGACGGATCAAGACGGAACCAACGGTCTACTGTAAAATTCTGGAGCAGATCGAGTGAGCAAAGCCAGATTCAGGGGCTTCAAAACTGAAGAGGACACCCAGACCAGCACCTGCAAGAAAGTTGAAGGGCCAACACACCATTCCTGCCGCGGAACCGCGGCATAAGAGCCCTCTGGCCGCGGAACCGCGGCCATTTGGTTCCCTCAAAACCATAAAATCCCTATGAGTCCTTCTGCTCTCCTCCCCACTCCTCTGAACTCCACCGAACTGTGTTTTCTGCAGCATTCTTTGCGCAAATTCTCTTCCCCCTTCCAATAAATTGTTCTTGTGCAGGATTCTTTGCGCCGCGCTAAAAAAATAAAAAAAATGAATGCAGTTGATTGTTACTGCTTTGCATATATTAATACGGACTTTAAGGGGCTTGAAACCAATCCAGATTGGGTGGGGATTTCATCACCCTTCCCAGGACCCCAGAAATCACAAAAAGCATATGCATTGACCATTGTTTAATTAAAAAATACTAGACTCGGCCCTAAGGACTTCGCGCTCAATAGGACAGAGGACTAGTTACAGGCATCGGCCGTTTATCCTATCCTGACTTTGCGGTGTCTAGGCAAGTGTGTCCAAGGAAAGTGGTTACTTAATTAGGACCACTACTTACGTTGTGGGGAGCCTCCCACTTACCTGGCACTTACCTGGCCACAATTGGCGGAGAAGAGGCGGTTTGAGGTCCTATTTCTAGCCCTTTGGAACAGTTAGGAGCTGTCTAGCTGACCTAGGTGACCCTAGATCTAGGTATGATTGTGCATATCTTGTTTGTGATTGTTTGAAGCCGTAAGTCCGTACATATTTCTGTAAAGCTCTTTCTAAAAAAAACATTAAAACTTTTATAAAAACTTGCCCTTTGTCGCCAAAATCCCATTTTTTCACCCACCACCCATCGTATTTCTCCATTGACGTTTTCTTACCCTCTCCTTCTCCGCTTTGACTATACTAAACTCGTTTAGTGTATGTCCGCTTGGACTCGGGACACTAGCGCCCGCCTAGTCCGCGTTACGTTAGTCGCTACCGACTACGCGATCGACTCAGACGTCGAAACTCCGTCCACGCCTCTTTCACCCTTACCTTTGCCGGCCAACTCCGACGTTGACCGGAATTCTGTTCATACATCCTCACCTTCACCATCACCAACCTCTTCTTCTGCGATGTCAGGATTTAATCCAAACATCCCTACAACTCCCCCAGGATTGATTTGACCTCCTATGGATGCAAATAACCCACCACCACCGCCTGTTGTAGCGCCACAGAGAATCGCGCTCCAGGATCGTTTCTATCCCACCCGTTCTGCACTTCCCACCTGTCTTTCCCTTCCACCGGCCAATAGGGATAATTTTGAAATTAAGCCCCACTTCATTAACATGCTTCCAAAATTTCATGGGCTTGAATATGAAGATGCCTATATCTTCATCAACAAGTTCCAAAATGTTTGTGCCATGATGAAAACTACCCAGCTGTCGGACGATGCTATACGGCTACGGGTCATTCCGTTCACTTTGTGCGATCTTGCTGAAAAATGGCTGTATAGCACCGCCTCCTACTCCATAACCAGTTGGGATGAGTTTGTGAAAGTGTTTCTCAAGAAATTCTATCCGAATCATAAAACCGCAAGGATCCGTAACGAAATCAACCAATTCTCTCAGCTTCCTACTGAACCCTTCTGGAAGTGCTTTGACCGGTATAAAGACCTTCTTGTTCAGTGCCCTCACCATGGTATCGAGAAATGGCAACTTTGCCAAACCTTATACAAGGGCCTGAACCCAGCAACCAAGCAGTTGTTGGAAACCATTTGTCAGGGCCACTTCCTATCGAAATCTGACGAGGAAGCGTGGCAATTCTTCGACGACCTTGTGGAACAAACGCTTCAATGGGAGAGTACCAGACCAACTTCTTCTTCTTCTTCCTCCACTTCTACTGGTCAAGCTTGGGTAGGCATTCACCAACTTGATGTCTCTATTGCAATGAAAGCTGAAATGGCTGCAATAACGAGAAAACTTGAAGCGATAGAGAACAAATTTTCATCTCCTGCTCCTGCCCCTGTTCTTCCCCTTCGTACCATTTGTGCTTGTTGTTCCGATCCTTCTCACTTAACCGAAGAGTGTCCTTACAATCCACATCTCAATGACAGGATCAGGTTAATGCTGCATTTCAGCAAAGACCGAGAAATGATCCATACTCTTCCACCTACAATCCCGGTTGGAGGAACCACCCCAATTTCGTCTGGAATCAGAATCAGCATCAATTCCAAGGCAACAATTTCCAGAGGCCCCCTCCTCCGCAACAACAAGCGCAACAACAAACTCAACATCAGTTTCAGCAGCCCTTCCAACCCCAACCTTTTCAAAATCAGACGAACAACTTTGCACCCAACAATTCTTTTCCGCAAAACAACTTTGTTCCGTCAAACAACGATAAGGTTTCCTCGCTAGAACGAAGTCTGGAGGCGTTCGTTAAATAATCGACACAATCCACCGCCAACATCCAGTCATCTATTCAGTCTTTGGTGCAACACACTGCTGCACACGGGCAAAGCATCAAGACCATCGAAGCCCAGATTGCACAGCTGAATGCGGCGTTAAGCGAGCAAGAAAAAGGGTAGCTTCCATCTCAACCACTCCCAAATCCCGGTCACCCACATAATGTACATGTTGCTCTTGAACAACAGAACCATAATGTGAGTACCGTGACTACATTGAGATCGGGAAGGATGCTGCATAATAACATCGGCACAACAATTGAGGATAATGACACCCCGGCCGCTTCTTCTTCTTCGTCTTCTGAGCCTATTCTCCATTCGTCAAAAAGCTCTTCTTCTTCTTCTTCTTCTTCTGCTCTGAATGGACCCACTTCTCACTCCACGAAAACACCAGCTCTAGGATCCGTTCCAACTCCATAATCTCCTCCACAAGCATTGGACTCAACCAATTTTAAAAACGTTCCATTTCCAAACCGGTTGAGGTCCAATAAACAAAATCCACAAATGGAGAAGATTCTAGAGTTGTTTAAGAAGGTTAACATCAAAATTCCCCTTTTAGATGCTGTCCAACAAGTCATGTCCTACGCAAAAATCTTAAAGGACTTGTGCACGAAAAAGTGGAAATCTTAGGTACCCAAGAAAGTTTTCCTGGCTAGTGCTGTAAGTGATGCTCTTACCCAATCTTTACCTCAAAAACGAAAGGACCTTGGCTGTCCTACGATTTCTATTACCATTGGGGATAAGAACATCAACCGCGCACTATTAGATCTGGGTGCCAGTGTTAACCTGCTTCCGTACTCAGTATATGAGCAACTAGGTGTAGGAGAGCTGAAACCCACACACTGCACTCTCCAAATGGCCGACCGATCGATCACCCATCCTAGGGGTGAGCTAGAGGATGTGTTAATCAAGGTTGGGGACTTCATATTCCCCGTTGACTTCATTTTTTTAGACACACAGCCTGTAGCTCACCCCCGGAATCAAATTCCGGTGATACTCGGTCGCCCATTCCTTGCAACCTTAAATGCTGTGATCAATTGTCGAAATGGTTCGATGAACCTATCTTTTGAAAACATGACAATTGAACTCAATATTTTTAGGTTGGGGAATCAGCCCACCGAAACTAATGCTCATATACTAGATTTTTTCTTAATCCAGGAGATCACCCCAGAAGAGTGTGAATTCGAGGAGTTTTTGTTCGATCACGATAACCTTAACGCCACTAGTGCGTTCCTCTTCGAACCTGCTACTGTTTCTGCGCCCGACAATGACTACGAGTATTTCACTTTCTCGAACGATCTTAGCCACTCACCACCCGAGTTTGAATCCTTCGAATTTCCGAATGAGTTACCTGAACCATCCAACTCGGTCGCTTGCACTCATTTTGAACCTTTGCTGGAATCCTTTGAGTTCGAGACCTTTTCACCAATCTTGCCTTCAATCGTTTCACCTCCAACGCTCGAACTCATGCCTTTGCCGTCTCACCTTAAGTACGCTTACTTGGGTGAGAACGAGACCCTCCCTGTTATCATCTCGGCTTCTCTAGCTCCAGAGCAAGAGAAATCCCTTCTTACGGTCTTGTACAGCAATAGGCAAGCTTTTGGTTGGTCCATGGCGGACATCAAGGGGATTAGTCCCCTGATCGTTGAACATCACATTCATCTGATGGATGATTCCAAACCAGCCAGGGATCCACAAAGGCGACTCAACCCAGTCATGAAGGAGGCTGTGAAAAAGGAAATCGTAAATTGTCTGGATAGTGGTATCATTTACCCTATCTCTGATAGCCAGTGGGTTAGCCCCATTCACGTTGTCCCTAAGAAATCAGGCATAACGATCATCACTAATGAGGCGAACGAGTTAATCCCTACTCGCACCCAAACTGGGTGGCGAGTATGCATCGATTACAGAAAACTCAACGCCGAAACGCGGAAGGACCACTTTCCGCTACCTTTCATTGACCAAATGCTTGAATGATTGGCCGGACACGAGTACTACTGCTTTCTTGATGGCTACTCTGGCTATAATCAGATTCCCATCGCCGAAAAAGACCAGGACAAGACCACATTCACTTGTCCTTTCGGCACGTTTGCATATCGTCGTATGCCCTTTGGGTTATGCAGTGCGCTCGCTACCTTCTAGCGGTGTATGATGGGAATCTTCTCAGACATGGTGGAAAAAGTCCTGGAGATCTTCATGGACGATTTCTCCATCTTCGGCGATTCCTTTAACGAGTGTTTGCTACATCTCGACGCTGTCCTTACCCGATGTAAGGACAAGAACCTCACTTTGAATTGGGAGAAGTGCCACTTCATGGTGCGCGAAGGTATTGTCTTAGGACATATCATTTCGCAAAATGGCATAGAGGTTGACAAAGCGAAGATTGAGGTCATTTCCAATCTCCCTCCTCCCAGATGCGTCAGAGACATCCGAGCCTTCCTTGGCCATGCCGGTTTCTATAGACGGTTCATCAAGGACTTTAGCAAGATTGCTAGGCCCTTGACTCTTCTACTGGCCAAGGACATGCTATTCGACTTCAACTCGAGCTGTGTGACTGCATTCGAGTCTGCTCCCGTTCTTTCTTCACCTGACTGGACGCACCCATTTGAGTTTATGTGCGATGCATCCGACTTTGCTATTGGTGCTGTCCTTGGACAACACATCAACAAGATGCCACACGTAATCTATTATGCTAGCCGAACCCTGAACGACGCCCAACTTAATTATACAACAACTGAGAAGGAATTCTTAGCTGTTGTGTTTTCTTTAGAAAAGTTCAGACCCTACCTCAACGGCTCTCCAGTCTGTCTACACAGATCATTCTGCTCTGTGCCATCTTTTTGCGAAGAAAGATGCAAAATCCCGGCTAATACGTTGGATCCTCTTTCTTCAAGAGTTTGACCTTGTCATCAAGGACAAAAAAGGATGTGAAAACGTAGTCGCCGACCATCTCTCACGACTTCCTTCTTCGCCGTCGCTTCAAATTCCGATCAACGACGTTTTTCCGGATGAACAACTCTTGACAGTATCTTGTGAACTCTGGTTCGCAGATATTGTGAACTATTTGGCCACAGGATTACTACCGACTGAATGGTCAAGTCAGGACAGACTTCGATTCTTATCCCAAGTAAAACACTTTTACTGGGACGAACCCAATCTGTTCAAGTACTGTCCCGACCAGATTATTCGTCGGTGTGTCCCTGACGATGAATTCAAGAGTGTGTTGTCATTTTGCCACGATCAAGCATGTGGCGGGCATTTTGGCCCCAGAAAGACAGCTGAGAAGATCTTGCAGTGTGGTTTCTACTGGCCACAACTCTTCAAAGATGCTCATGACTACTGCAAGACTTGCTCCCGGTGCCAACACTTGGGCCGGATATCCAGGAGAAACGAGATGCCGCTCCAACCGATCTTGGTTGTGGAGATTTTCGACGTTTGGGGGATAGATTTCATGGGGCCGTTTCCCAGCTCTTTTGGGAACTTGTACATCCTTCTCGCTGTTGATTACGTCTCTAAGTGGGTCGAGGCTGTGCCCAGCTGGACTAACGACAACAAGGTTGTCGTTAGGTTTCTTACAGAAAACATTTTCTCCCGGTTTGGGCACCCCCGAGCAATCATTAGCGACAATGGAACTCATTTCTACAATAAGACTTTCGAGGCCTTGATGCGGAAATATTCCATTAATCATAAGCTATCTACGCCCTACCACCCCCAAACCCGTGGTCAAGCCGAAGTTTCAAATCGGCAAATCAAGCAGATACTGGAGAAGAGGGTTTCCAAGAACCGTAAGGATTGGTCGTTGAAACTCACTGATGCCCTTTGGGCATTTCGAACTGCTTATAAGACCGATCTTGGCATGTCTCCCTATCGGCTTGTGTACGGAAAGGCTTGCCACCTCCCTGTGGAAATAGAGCATCGCGCATTTTGGGCGATAAAGGAGCTGAATCTGTCTCTCGAAGATGCGGGCAGCAATCGGAAGCTGCAGTTGAACGAATTGAGCGAGCTTAGGGATGAGGGTTACGAAAACGCGGTTGTCTTTAAGAACCGAACGAAGGTGTTTCACGATAAACAGCTTTTGCGCAAAACTTTCACACCTGGTCAACAGGTGCTGCTTTACGACACCCGGCTACATTTTGTAAGTCCACGTTGCGACCCCCGGTGCTTACGGGGAGGCGGAAACGGTATAAAATCAAATTTTTATCGCAAGAGGCAACATGGACTAAAGTAGGTCGGGATCTTTACCTAAACTAAAACTAGCATACTAAGCTAAAGATATTTAGCTACTCGGATTAAGATGGTTATACCTAGCTTGTCTTGAACTCCTTCTCTTCAAGCTCCGGTGGTGGTCCGATGGCTCCTTCTCGTCGTCTCCGTACGCCGAAGATAGATCCACTTGAAATCTCCAACCTTTTGCTCCTTCTTCGTTCTTTGAAGAAACTAGTTCACTTGGTTTGCTAAACCTAGTGAACTAGAATGAGTAGAGTAAGAATAGAATAGGATTTTATCTATGGTTCTTGATTCTCAACTCATGAGACAAGAGAACCATAGATCAAAGAGAGGGAGCAAGAGGATGAGGGTGAGAGCTTAAGAACAAGAGAGAGAATGAGCAAGAAAGAATGAGCAATTCTTTTGTCTCTCACCCTCTCATAATCCAAAAGAAATGATAACTCATCATATCAAAAAGTCTTATGTGATGGTAGGAAGCAACCATAACCTTATCATGTCATGCACTCATTTTACTCAAATGAATAAGCAAGAAAAAGTCTTTGGCATGAAATGATAACCATGGTTATCATGATGGTCAACTAGTCAAGCCTAGTCAACCGGTCAACAAGTCAACAAAAGTCAACAAGTCAACAAAGTCAACAAGTCAACAAAAGTCAACAAGTCAACAACCATATCACCATAATACTTAATTAATATAATAGTTAATCACATATCATATTCTCATTAGGGTTGAGCAAAAAGTCAAAAAGTCAACGGTCAACTGTCAACAACCCTAATGAGAATCCGCTGTCTGTGCCTCCCTGTCAACTGTGCATACACACCCGCATCCGCGTTCCGAGGAAGACGAATGCAAACTGGATAAATCCAATCCCATATGGTACACTAGGATCTGGCTTAAACCAAAGCCCGCTAGTGTAAACTGTCCGGACACTGTACGTGCACAAATGCACGGATGTGACCGAACCCTGTCGCAAAACCATGCGACCTGTCGCAATACCATGCGACCTCTACTCTTTTGCCTAAAGGCGAAAAGCTTTCTGTGTGGGACTCTAAAGACTCGACACTACGCTGGCAGTGGGTTTAACCACAGACCGCAAGCGGCACTAGCTGTGCGTAACGGTCCCCAGGTAATGCCGACAAGAAGACCGACGAGGCGAAACCCATCTGAACTCCTACTGAGCCTGAGTGTGACATTCTCCGTACAGTCCGGTCTGTTCGTCTGATACATCGCATGGCGGGCCTAGGGGGCGGTAAACGTCAGTCCCCCAATAGCGGTACAAGTCGTGCCGGAGCGAAGCCCAAAACACCCTGAGATAACACTGGAAACCTACCAGTATATCTCGTTTGCCCTGGCCCGGGACTACTCGTGTAATGGCTCTCCTAGACACAGCGCGATGTCAACCCCCAATACCGGGAGAGACGAATCCTGTCTAACCGTCACTGCCTCCAAGTGCTTCGGGACTGCACCCAACCACCACCTGTTTGCACGACTCCTTTGAGCCGTGGTAGGGTAGTGATCAAAGTGCAGTGGGAACACACTCGAGGCGAAGTGCCAGTGTCAAGTCAGCGGACTAAACTGTACTCATGTCACCTGGGAACTGATGACTGACGATAGGTATAATACCAACCTGTCAGTTCCCGACGAGTCCTGTCCAGTGTACCCGTAACCTAACGGGCACCCGCATACTATCTCAAGTACGACGTACTGACGGCTGTGGGACAGACCGTCTCCCACACTGGGATGAGAAGCGCATGCGCTGGTCTACTCCGGAGTATCGATGCCCTGTCTCGATAGTCCTGCGACCAGGGACCTGCATAAGGATGTGCTTCTAGATTACCCAGCCCTACTAGTGTGACGGCCATCACATCGCTGGTAATCAAGCAAAGATCCTAAGGGCTCCACTAATGTGTATAAGCAATATACAAAGATAAACACATACACACATTGAAGTAGAAATAAACCAAGTAGCATACTACTATTTTGAGAAAGATTGTATATACAAGGTGAATATCCCAAGCTTCCATTAAGTAATATACATACTAGTATGATACAGTAATGGCCTCTAGGGCATATACACTAACAATCTCCCACTTGCACTAAGGCCATGTACTGGCGTATCGAAGACCTATCATCTCGATCAGCCGCTCGAACTGAGTCTGGGGTAGGGCCTTGGTGAATGGATCTGCAGTGTTGTCTTCTGAAGCGACTCTCCGAACCTCGATCACCTGGCGATCCACGATCTCCCTGATCAGGTGATACCGCCTCAAGATGTGCCTGGATCTCTGATGGGACCTGGGTTCCTTCGCTAAAGCTATAGCCCCGTTGTTGTCGCAATACAGAGGTATTGGATCAACAATGGACGGAACCACCTGAAGTTCTTTCAAGAACTTCCTCATCCAGACAGCTTCTTTTGCGGCATCTGATGCAGCGATGTATTCCGCTTCCATCGTCGAGTCTGCAACGGTTTCCTGTTTGGAACTCTTCCAACACACCGCCCCTCCATTGAAGGTGAAGACAAAACCCGACATGGACTTGGAATCATCCTTGTCACTCTGGAAGCTGGAGTCAGCAAAGGCCTCGATCTGGAGGTCCTTTCCGCCATACACCAAGAACATCTCCTTAGTCCTTCTCAGGTACTTGAGAATGTTCTTTACCGCTATCCAATGTTTCTCCCCAGGGTTAGACTGATACCGGCTTACCACACTCAGTGCATAAGCTACATCCGGTCTGGTACACAACATCGCATACATTATAGAGCCTACCGCAGAAGCGTAGGGTATAATAGACATGCGATCCCTCACCAAATCAGTCTTGGGAGACATCTCTTTAGAGAGGGTGATCCCGTGACAAGCCGGTAGGTTACCGCGCTTGGAATCTTCCATACTGAATCTCTTCAGTATGGTGTCGATGTACCTGGACTGTGAAAGTCCTAATATCCTCTTGGATCTGTCACGGTAGATCCGGATACCCAGAATGTATAAGGCATCACCCAGGTCTTTCATGGAGAACCTGTGTGACAAGAACCCCTTGACAGATTGTAGCATAGGAATGTCATTTCCTATTAAGAGAATGTCATCCACGTATAAAACGAGGAATACTGCAGTTCTCGCTACAAATCTACTATAGATGCATGGTTCATCTGGATTTTTGATAAAGCCAAATTCTTTGACCGTCTCATCAAAGCAGATGTTCCAACTCCGCGATGCCTGCTTTAGTCCATAGATGGACTTAAGCAACTTGCACACCTTTCCGCTGCTCCCACTCTGAACGAAACCCTCTGGCTGGTCCATATAGACTCACTCCTCTAAATTTCCATTTAGAAAAGCTGTCTTTACGTCCATTTGCCAAATCTCATAATCGTGGAAAGCAGCAATGGCAAGAAGGATCCGAATGGATTTCAGCATGGCTACTGGAGAAAAGGTTTCGTCATAGTCCAAGCCAGGTCTCTGACGAAAACCCTTTGCTACCAGCCTAGCTTTATAGGTCTCAACCTGTCCATCTACACCAATCTTCCTTTTGAAGATCCACTTGCATCCTACGGGTTTTACCCCGTCTGGAGCAATGTCCAACGTCCATACCTTGTTGGTGTACATGGACTCCATTTCGGTCCGCATTGCATCCAGCCATTTCACTGAGTCAACGCTCTGAATGGCCTGCTGGAAGCTAGTAGGCTCATCATAATCTATGATGCAATCCTCTCTATCCCCGTCTATGAGAAAACCGTAGTATCTCTCGGGCGGATGAGACTGCCTACTACTTCTGCGGAGCGGCGTAGGAATGTCCTGTTCTTCCGAACCCTCTGGTTCCACTAAACTTTCAGTAATAGTCCGTGGTTCTGGAATCTCTTCCAGTTCTACTGCGCTCCCATTTATTTCCTTTTCTATGAACTGGTGTTCTAGAAAGTGGGCATGACGAGAAACAAGAACTTTTTGTTCCTCTTCGCAGTAGAAGAAATATCCCTTGGAATTCTTTGGATATCCCACAAACTTGCACAGTACTGAGCGTGCCTCGAGCTTGTCCGCATGCTGCTTTTTGACAAAAGCTGGACTTCCCCATATCTTAATATGATTAAGATGGGGTCTCTTCCCACACCATATCTCAAATGGCGTAGTGGGCACAGTCTTAGTGGGAACTCGGTTCAAAAGGTATGCGGCTGATTCTAGCGCATATCCCCAGAATGATCGCGGCAACTCAGCGTTACTCATCATGGACCGAACCATATCCAATAGGGTTCGGTTCCGTCTCTCCGATACACCGTTATGTTGCGGGGTGTAAGGAGGAGTAAGCTGAGAGATAATTCCGTTCTCTTTTAAATAGTCCAGGAACTCGGCACTTAAGTATTCTCCACCTCGATCCGATCTTAGAATCTTAATACTTTTGCCGGTCTGTTTCTCTACTTCATTCTTATACTCCTGGAATTTTCCAAAGGCCTCGGACTTATGTTTCATTAAGAAGACATAACCGTACCTCGAGAAGTCATCCGTAAAAGTAATGAAGTAAGAATGTCCGCTTCGGGCATGTGTAGACATTGGACCGCACACGTCACTGTGTACGAGTCCCAAGAGCTCGCTCGCTCTTACTCCATGTCCAGTAAACGGAGTCTTTGTCATCTTTCCTTTGAGACAGGATTGACAAGTGGCATACGACTGATATTCGAACGCATTCAAATACCCTTCTGTATGTAACTTCGTCAACCTTCTCTCATTGATGTGACCCAATCTACAATCCCATAAGAAAGTCTGATTTATTTCTGGAGACTTTCTTTTGTGTGTATTCTGGACATTAAAAATCTGTGGTTGGTTTAACACGTATATACCATTACTCAAAGTACCTGACCCAATCAAAACTTGATTAAGGTGAATGTTTACAACATTACTTACAAACGCAAATTCATAACCTTCTTTAGAAACTAAAGATACAGAAATGATATTACAAGTTGCGTTGGGTACAAAAAAGCAATTACGCAAAACCAAAACATGTCCATCTGACATTCCCAGGTGATAGTCTCCCACGGCTTTAGCATCCATGCTAGCTCCGTTCGCAACTCTGAGGGTCATGTCACCTGCTTTCAAAACCCTACGGTTTCTCAACGCCTGCAAAGAATTACAGATATGAGATCCTGATCCGGTATCCAATACCCAGGAAGTAGAGTTTATTGAAAGACAGTTTTCAATAACATACACACCTGAAGCTGAAGCTGCAACCTGCTTCAATTCCTATGTTCTGGCCTTCCAGGCCCTGCAATCATTCTTCCAGTGTCCTTTCTTATGACAATAGAAGCATTCTTCCTTATCCACAAGCTTCCCCGCTATTTTCGTTGCTTTTCCTTTTCCCTTCGTATCCATCTTACTAACACCGCCCCTTGGTTTGGCGGGGGCCTTCTTCTTCTTTCCCTTGGCTTTCGCCTTGGACCTAGAAGAAGATGATCCTCCTACAAACAAAGTGGATGTATCCCTACCTTTCTGTAGGGTGCCCTCTGCGCTCCTCAGCATGTTGAGGAGCTCTGAAAATTCAACCTCCTTTTCTTGTAGGTTGAAGTTCAGTATAAACTGGGCGTAAGTGGAAGGAAGGGACTGGAGAACTATATCCGTATATAGCTCACTCTCCAATGTGATCCCTAGGTCAGCGAGCTCCTCAATGTAGCCGATCATCTTTAGCACGTGCTCGGCTACTGATGATCCGACGGCCATTCTTGTCGAGAATAACTTTTTCGACGCTTCGTATCTTGCGATACGAGATTGCTCTCCATACAGTTCTTTTGTATGGAGCAATATGGATTCCATGTCCATATTCTCATGCCTCCTCTGATGTTCGTTGTCCATCGAGGCAAGCAGGAGGCACTTGGCCTTCGCGCTATCAATCTCCCAAGTCTTGCGGATTTCCTTATCCGCGACACTGGAAGTTGGACCAGGGACAGGGGGAGCTTTGGTGGTAAGAAGATACCCCAGCTTGTCATAAGTGATTGCTATCTTGACATTCCTGAGCCAATCTTTGTAGTTTGGCCCTGTCAGTTTGTTTTTATCTAGGAGTAACTTAAGTCCAGTCATGTTGATTGGTCGCTGCAATTTGGAGAGAAGAAGAAACACTCAGCATGATGCTCTTGCAAGTTTAGAGTGGTTTTTAGTTTGTCTAAACAGGATGGCTCCCACTGTTTCTCGAATCCCTCCTCAAACCATAAGGGAAGAATTAGTCAGGATCAATCCCACCGTACAATACTTGCTTAACCGTTCGGCCAGGCTGGTGTCGGTACTTCGAGGGAGGTTTTCCAACGCTTTCGCGAAGTTCCTTAATTAAAGAACCTCTTTTCCCTGGGGGCGTAGCCCCGCTAACACCTTTCTAGGCACCTAGTAGGTTTATAGCATTGATCGTTAAGCGAGAATTTTCCCGAGGAGTAGCATATACTCACAGTAGGATCGGGATCCAAATATCATCACGTGACGAAACTGAAGGAATCCTACCAGAATCATCACACTCCAAATGGTATGCAAATCTAGCAAGTTTCAGTACTTATGAAACTCCCGATGTGGATTTTTGCCCCATGCTCTTATGACCTTGACTTTGGCCAAAATATCATAAGTCACATGTCAAGTTCTACCCGTCATTATCCAGGTTAATTTGGATCCATCCGTATCTACCCTTGACTTTGGCCAAAATGGCAGTACGACTGTCCCAAACCAACGCATCTATCTATGCTACACATGAACACCCAATAGCTACCAATCACTGTGCCTTGAATTTGGCCAACATACACAGCTTGAATACTATTGACTATTCATGCGAAACGACGGAGGGCTACGAATGGTTTTGGCAAAACCGTGAACGTAGTGAACTTGATTTAATCGATGGAACGAGATAGCTTTTAAATGGAGTGGCTCAAACTCCGCATTTTAAAAGTTTGTTTTGAAAAGAACCGAGTGGTTTTTCGAAAGTGTTCCAACGACTTTAACTTGATTTATTATCTTGCATTAGTTCTTTTAATGCGTGATATTCTTGCATTAGTACTTTTAATGCGTCCCATCATTTAATCCTACCATTGCAGAAAACAACCAAAATATGACGTACGCTTATGCCATTCGCATTCGCCACTGGGCCCCGTCATTACCCGTTAGGTTACTTAACTAACGACAGAGCGGGGGCTGGGCTAGCGCGTCTGTAAAACATAAGCAACGCCTAAATAGAAAGCAATGATAGACATTTCAGATCACAGATAAATACATTGGATATACTAGGAATCTGTAATTTGTACGAGCCTGTAACAAAAACAGATTACACGGTCACGGTGAATAGCCAATACCCCACCCAAGACCCGTACGGGTGCGGCAAACTACCCGCCAAGTACCCGAAGCGTAGCAACCTCCCTCATCTCCATGAGTAGGCCACTCGACACTTCGGCATACCCGGTAGTTTGTGCACCCCTCCATGGGTCTATCCTAGGAGCAAAAACAGTAAAAAGAAATTATACAATGAAGGCTACAACCCCGACCCGGTTGTGCGGCCATACAAATAATTATTACATCAAATTACAAATTTACATGAATTGCAAGAAAAGAAAACTCTCGTCTCACAACCCCCGGCTATTCACCCGCGACAATCCAACATATTTATATACACATTCCAGCACATTACAGATCATGTATAACCCCGACTAATCGACTTATAGCGATTAGCCGACGTTCAATACATGAAAACATCACAGATATAACCATCATAGTCAAAGTGTAGTGAAGTTCGGAAAAATACGGAATTATAGGACCCCAAAAGGAAATTTCTTTTCTGGAAAATCTGGGCACATATAATATATCTCAAAAATCCCAAAACCAACACAGACACACACTGCACGAAAAATGGCGCACAGAAGACGACAAACCGCGGCTCTTCCGCGGCACATGCCTACCTCGTGCGGCGGAAGCACGGCGGTTTGAACGAATTAGTGGGCCGTTTTTCATGGGTGTTCTAACAAAACCCTGAGCCGAATTTAGGAGTATAAAGTTTTTCATTTTGACCAGAAAAAATTTCAACAGAAACTCAGTTTTTGTAAAAGTTTGGTTTTTGGATTTTTCCGGTTCCGAACTTCGTTACACTTTACTACCAAGCTAGTTTAAGTTTAGTTAGGCTCTGATACCACTGTAAGTCCACGTTGCGACCCCCGGTGCTTACGGGGAGGCGGAAACGGTATAAAATCAAATTTTTATCGCAAGAGGCAACATGGACTAAAGTAGGTCGGGATCTTTACCTAAACTAAAACTAGCATACTAAGCTAAAGATATTTAGCTACTCGGATTAAGATGGTTATACCTAGCTTGTCTTGAACTCCTTCTCTTCAAGCTCCGGTGGTGGTCCGATGGCTCCTTCTCGTCGTCTCCGTACGCCGAAGATAGATCCACTTGAAAGCTCCAACCTTTAGCTCCTTCTTCGTTCTTTGAAGAAACTAGTTCACTTGGTTTGCTAAACCTAGTGAACTAGAATGAGTAGAGTAAGAATAGAATGGGATTTTATCTATGGTTCTTGATTCTCAACTCATGAGACAAGAGAACCATAGATCAAAGAGAGGGAGCAAGAGGATGAGGGTGAGAGCTCAAGAACAAGAGAGAGAATGAGCAAGAAAGAATGAGCAACTCTTTTGTCTCTCACCCTCTCATAATCCAAAAGAAATGATAACTCATCATATCAAAAAGTCTTATGTGATGGTAGGAAGCAACCATAACCTTATCATGTCATGCACTCATTTTACTCAAATGAATAAGCAAGAAAAAGTCTTTGGCATGAAATGATAACCATGGTTATCATGATGGTCAACTAGTCAAGCCTAGTCAACCGGTCAACAAGTCAACAAAAGTCAACAAGTCAACAAAGTCAACAAGTCAACAAAAGTCAACAAGTCAACAACCATATCACCATAATACTTAATTAATATAATAGTTAATCACATATCATATTCTCATTAGGGTTGAGCAAAAAGTCAAAAAGTCAACGGTCAACTGTCAACAACCCTAATGAGAATCCGCTGTCTGTGCCTCCCTGTCAACTGTGCATACACACCCGCATCCGCGTTCCGAGGAACACGAATGCAAACTGGATAAATCCAATCCCATATGGTATACTAGGATCTGGCTTAAACCAAAGCCCGCTAGTGTAAACTGTCCGGACACTGTACGTGCACAAATGCACGGATGTGACCGAACCCTGTCGCGAAACCATGCGACCTGTCGCAATACCATGCGACCTCTACTCTTTTGCCTAAAGGCGAAAAGCTTTCTGTGTGGGACTCTAAAGACTCGACACTACACTGGCAGTGGGTTTAACCACAGACCGCAAGCGGCACTAGCTGTGCGTAACGGTCCCCAGGTAATGCCGACAAGAAGACCGACGAGGCGAAACCCATCTGAACTCCTACTGAGTCTGAGTGTGACATTCTCCGTACAGTCCGGTCTGTTCGTCTGATACATCGCATGGCAGGCCTAGGGGGCGGTAAACGTCAGTCCCCCAATAGCGGTACAAGTCGTGCCGGAGCGAAGCCCAAAACACCCTGAGATAACACTGGAAACCTACCAGTATATCTCGTTTGCCCTGGCCAGGGACTACTCGTGTAATGGCTCTCCTAGACACAGCGCGATGTCAACCCCCAATACCGGGAGAGACGAATCCTGTCTAACCGTCACTGCCTCCAAGTGCTTCGGGACTGCACCCAACCACCACCTGTTTGCACGACTCCTTTGAGCCGTGGTAGGGTAGTGATCAAAGTGCAGTGGGAACACACTCGAGGCGAAGTGCCAGTGTCAAGTCAGCGGACTAAGCTGTACTCATGTCACCTGGGAACTGATGACTGAAGATAGGTATAATACCAACCTGTCAGTTCCCGACGAGTCCTGTCCAGTGTACCCGTAACTTAACGGGCATCCGCCTACTATCTCAAGTACGACGTACTGACGGCTGTGGGACAGACCGTCTCCCACACTGGGATGAGAAGCGCATGCGCTGGTCTACTCCGGAGTATCGATGCCCTGTCTCGATAGTCCTGCGACCAGGGACCTGCATAAGGATGTGCTTCTAGATTACCCAGCCCCACTAGTGTGACGGCCATCACATCGCTGGTAATCAAGCAAAGATCCTAAGGGCTCCACTAATGTGTATAAGCAATATACAAAGATAAACACATACACACATTGAAGTAGAAATAAACCAAGTAGCATACTACTATTTTGAGCAAGATTGTATATACAAGGTGAATATCCCAAGCTTCCAATAAGTAATATACATACTAGTATGATACAGTAATGGCCTCTAGGGCATATACACTAACACATTTCCATCTAGGTAAGCTCAGATCTCGCTGGAAAGGGCCATACTTTGTGCGGAATGTGTATCTGCATGTCGCTGTGGATTTGGAGAATCCAAAGGACGGTTCATTTTTCAAAGTAAACGGACACCGACTTAAACCGTACCTTAGCGCCGAACCAACAGAGGAGCTCCTGGTCTTACAGGAGCCGGTTTACCCTGCATAATCTTCCTCTGCCTACCACCAAACTTCGGTTATCCAGCCAAGAACAGTGGACACTGTTCTAAATAAGTTTGGGGGTATGTATATACCTTTTTGTATATATTTGTGGATATTCTTTTCCATTTTTACTATTTTTCTTTTCTTTAAAAAAAACAAAAACAAAAAAATTGTGTATATCTGACCGACAATTTTGACCCTTCAATGATCTCTTCATGCAACGACAGTGAGGACACTGTACAGTTTAAGTTTGGGGGTACGCTCGGTACGCATTTCTAACCTTCGCATTCATATGTATATTTTGCATCTGCATACTAAAATCCATAAAAATCAGAAAATTCTAAAAACATAAAAACTTTTTGTCAAGTTAGCTAGTGTGAGAACTCAGATTCAACATTTTGACGGTTTTGTTTGATAAGATAAGAATAACTAAATCTTATTTTTAGATTTTGAAAACCTGAAAGATAACTCTCCTTTGAAGTTAACTATAACTGATATACGTCTTTACATCACACTACACGTGTCGTGAGTTTTGGAAATTAGATGACAAGTCTATTATGTCTAAAAACGATTTTCTGAGGATCAAATAGGTTTGTTCTGAAATAAGTAATATCAAGAATAGTTTATGAAGTGAAGTGAATATGAAGGAATGTTATTGATACCTTAATTGGAACTAAGTCTGAAAAATAACCCATCTGGAACATGATTGGAATGATTACACACCAAACCCACTAAACACGTCTTTTATCCAAAAAAATAATTGAACTGCCGGTTACATCTCCGTTCGTATTGAATCATCATGATTTTCACGCTAAATTTTCTTTTGTTTTTGGACCTAGGTAATTTGAGTAATTAAGTCCGCTGGGGTGTCTCTACACCTAATGCCCTAAAACCAACTGGTTTGGGTGCATTGGCCCAAAGCTCGTTAAGAAGCCTAGAAAGTCCAGATTAAAAAAAAGTCAAGCAAGTGTTCTCTCCGAGTTAAAATTTCTAACGGTTCTTTGTGTGAGAATAATCTTGACAAAAGACAGGTTTTTATTAAAAAAAATATATTTCTAGCGGAGATATGAAGGTTTTCTTCTATGATAAAGATTATTGCACGTTCACAGAGGTGTGTATGAAATGAAAACAAGAAAAAGGTGGAGTGAAAAATAAGACATAGTTTCCTGTTAAGGAAGATAGAAATTCTGAAGTTGAAACTTTACTGGAAAACGAAACTTGAAAAATGTTTAACTCTTTATAAAACTTATGTGATCCTTTTTAAAAATTTTATCTGGGCTTTATTGTGTGACATGATGACTTTAACCGATCCTTCTGGAACTTAACGACACTATTTGCACTGCATGTAAAGAGATATAAAATCTTAAGTTAAATAAGAAGCGAGGTGTGAAAAATAAAGGTTCGATAGTCTAGACTTAGGATAATAGAATTGTTATTTTCTGAAACCAAACCCGTGGGTTTAGATCATAGTTATTTTGCAAAACTAGCTTGACCGGATTTTGTCGGTAGTATCCGCTGAAAACCCTCAGGAGACAACACTCCTCCTAGGGACACCTAGAGGTTTAACGGCTTGTTGCACATGCTCAGTGCAATCGTGTTCCCTGCGAAAGTGAGGTTAGGATTTTTTATGAATAAATTGGCTTTGCTCGGGACGAGCAAATGATAAGTTTGGGGGTATTTGTTCATATCAGATTTTTGCATTTTTATACCGCCCGATTTTTATCACATTGCTTATCGGTAGGTACTCTTGAGCCGTGTTTGCTAGTCAATTGCAGGATACAGGTTCTCAGCTATAAACAGTGAAATTCATGGAAAATCACGACAAATTCCGGATTACAGCCAACCACAGATAAAACACGGGTCTCCGCTCTCTATCCGTATGTTGCCGCACACCAGTTTAAGGGAAAAATGGCAAATCGATGTCATTTTCATGCACAAAGCTCAATGTCAACACAAGATCCAACATATCTACGCCGAGCTCAAGAAAAATCAAGGCAAAAGATCCACATCAAATCACCTTTTGATCTGCTGAAATTCTGGAAAAATTGTGAAGAGTTTCTGAGAAAAAACATATACCACACAGCAGACAACATCAAACCAGGGAACCCCACAAAAACCGAGGAGCCAACTCCTCTATATGGCCGCGGAACGGCGGCATAAGCATGCTTAGGCCGCGGAACCGCGGCCGTACGGCCTCGTCTGCTGAAGACTTTTTGGGGGCATTTAGTTCATTCCATCTTGGTTCTGAATATTGCCCTAGAGTTTCAGTTTCCTGCCTATAAATAGTCCAGAACTTGCCAAAGCCAAGTGTGCTTATTCTTGTATTTAGATTTTAGGATATGTTGTAGTTCTTCTTCCTCTTCTCATCTCTTCTCCATTAAAACCTTGTAGTGAGCTTTTGTGAGTGAAGTGATGAATAATGAGTTCTTTTTGCTACCATGCTTGTCTTATTGTTAATTATAATTGCTTGTATTTTTCATTTGCTAATCTAGTTGTCGTTATTTGTTGTTTGTTTCTTTCTTGTTCTCTTTTTCTTTATCCTTAAACAACAATGATGCTTAAGCTTGATCCTTGCCAAAGTGAAGTCTCAAATAGCTAGTTGTAATCTTCTAACCTCTTTCTTTCTATCTTCCTCCTTTGTTTGATTTTCCTTTTTCTTGTAATAGGTGAGTAGTTTTCTTACTTGTTCGGGTAGGATAAGGAAAGTTTGAGAGAAGGAAATCTTTCTCACTCTTTCTTTGCCCAACATCTTAATTCGGACTCCCGTTAATTGAACTACAATCCGCTCCCTACGGCACCCTATCCTACATGATAGAGGTGATTCTTTAGTGAGACCGGTTGTGGTTGAATTAACCGGAGGTTAAGGCTAAGAACCAAGAACGGACGGAGAAGCACCAAAAGGAAGAACTTAAACGTTGGAAAGCCTAGCTTATACTCGCAAGTTCCTTCCTAGTCGTGCTAATCCCCATTGTTGCCGATTACCGTAACACCGATATTAAGAGTGGCAGCGAAAGAAGTGAGCGACTCCTAACTCAAACTAACCTAATCCTAACCCTAACAAGCTCTCTTTATATACATTTTTTGCATATAGTTAATCACAAACAAACCTGTACGTTTGGACTTAACTCGTTAAAGCACATAGAAAAAGATTCCCATTTCCCTGCGGACGACCCGTACTCAACCGGCTAGCTACAAGCGAAACCGTCTTGATTGCGGTAATTAACTAAGCACGCAAAAACTCTACCAATCAAATGGCGCCGTTGTCGGGGACACGTGTTCTTGTTGAAATATAAGTATGAAGCCTTCGAAAAGTTCAAGGAATATAAATCTGAAGTAGAAAAACAAATAGGCTTGAGTATTAAGAAACTTTGATCGTGTCGATGAGGTGAGTATTTTAGCTCAGAGTTTCTAGATTTCTTAAAAGATAATGGGATTCTTTCTCAGCTGACTCCTCCGTACACACCACAGCACAACGGTGTGTCGGAACGGAGGAATTGTACCCTATTAGATATGGTACGATCAATGATGAGTGATGCTGAGTTACCACTTTCATTATGGAAGCACGCATTGGAGACTGCGATATATCTATTGAATAGGGTTCTGACCAAAACCGTGTCTACCACTCCATATGAGATATTGTCACGACCCAAATGTGGCACATGACCGGCACTTAAATCACGTGACATCTAAAGATGCTGACGCGGTTCAAGTAAGCCGAAACCCAGAATCTAAACCCTTTTTGAAAAACTATTAGAGGTGAGTTTAAAATAGTCATCATATGAATTCAGTTTAAATAACATTTAAATTTAACTAAGTATGTTTGAAAAAGCATCTATGACATTTTGAAATTCGACAACCCCTCCTTCATAAATTTTGCTTAAAAAACCGATACAACTACAATAATAAAATAGCATCCCAACGGGAGCTAGCTTCCACGTCCAAACGACGGAGCGACCAAACAATCAATATCAGAAGTCGACTCCAATGAGTGCGACCTCACAATTTTTAAGTCTCGCTTCTAAGTCCACAATATACCATTTCTAAGTTGATGGAGTTTCCACTAGATACAAGAATATATGAATAATCAAGAATGAGTACGATAAAATAATAACCCACTTACCAATCAATCACCGAAAAGAATGTGTGCCCAAGCTGCTGAAAATCCAAGCGGTGAAACCTGCAAGAAATTGTGGCACAACGGGGATGAGTTGCCAACTCAGTGAATAAAAGTACATCTAAAGGTAGAAATCGAAATGCACGACGATACCTAGGTCATACGTATAGTACTACCAAAATCTGTACTAATATACTATAGGATATGCATATATATCATAATGCAACACTAGCTGTCATGCGATCCTAAGTAGAATATATATATAGGTACTGTTCCCCGGATCAGTCCTAGTTGAATCCAATAAATGAAATCTAACTGTGTATCTCATGATAACAATCATATCAATATATGGATGTCCAGCTGTTTATACCAGAATATTGTATTCTATTCCGCCCATTCTTACGCTCGTTTATTTATAGGCAGGTGCTTTTTATCAGTGTTTGCTACATAATTGCAGGATACTGGTCTCAGCTCTAAACAGTAAATATCATGGAAAAGTACGACAAATTCTGGATTACTGCCAACAACAGATAAAACACGGGTCTCTGCTCTCTATCCGTGTGTTGCCACATACCAGTTTAAGGGACAAGATGGCAAATCGATTGTCATGTCATGCACAAAGCTCAATGTCAACACAAGATCCAAGAAATCTACGCGGAGCTCGAGGAAATCATGGCAAAAGATCCACATCACATCACCTTTTTGTTCTACTAAAATTCTGGAAGAAATGTGAAGAGATTCTGAGAAAACTCATATACCAAACAGCAAACAACATAAAACCAGGGATCCCCACAAAAACCCAGAGCCTAATCCCCTACTATGGCCGCGGAACCGCGGCCTAAGCATGCTTAGGCCGCGGAACCGCGGCCGTACGGCCTCCGCAGAGCATCAAAATTGGTTGGTATTTGGGTCTTTTCATTTTTGTTCTGATGGTTGCCCTAGATTTTCAGTTTCCTGCCTATAAATAGTCCAGAACTTGTGAAGCCAAGGGGGTATAATCTTGTATTTTTCTAGGTTTAGAATACTAGTCTTCTTCTTCTTCTTCTTCTTCATTCTTTCCTCCATTAAAATTGTAGTGAGAGCTTTTTGAGCGGATGATGAAATGAAGATGAGGGTTTTTGTATTATTCTTTTTGCTTAGCTTCCCCTTGAGCTCTCTACCTTAGCTTGATCTTGCAACCTCTTAAGTGAGCTTGCAAGTTTAAGCTTTGGTCATTGATCTCAAGGGGTTGTATCATTTTGTTCTCTCTTTAGTGCTTCATTTCACATGAGTTCTTTACCCTTCTCTTGATCTTGCAACCTCTTGATTGAGCTTGCAAGTTTAAGGGTTGGCTATTGATCCCATGCTTGTCTTGAGTTCTAGTTTATTGTTCTTTTTATTGCTTTTTTATTACTTGCTTTTTATTACCTTGCTTTACTTACTTGCAATTTAATTCATGCACTTACTTTCTTGTAATCTTTTCTTTTCTTTGTTCTTTTTGTTCTCTCTCTTTTGTTCTTTTTGTGAATGGTTGTAATTATTATTATTGTTAAGAAGAAATACGATATTATAAGTTAACGTTTCTTTGCTCATTTCCTTTTCCCGTATTTTCCATTGAACTCCGCCCAAACGATACGCAAGCGCTCCGTTAGGCACCCTACCCTTACAAGGTAACAGTGATTCCTAACCGCGACCGGTTGCGTTCGGTTTGGCCGGAGGCGAAAGCAAGAGACAAGAACGGAAGGACAAGGGTAAATAAGCCGGATTCCACGAATACCGCGCTTAAATCCCCTAATCCACGTTGTTGCCGATTACTCTAGCTTCAATCGGTCAAGACTCGGCTCAAAGGTTTTGAGTACGGATTTCTTTAGCTTACAATCTCGTATCTTTTCTTAACAACTTTATACTTGCAAATAATACACATAGGTTAGATTGAACAAACATATACTCATTCTTTATTGACTCGTCTAAGACAAGAACGGAAATACAACCATCTCCCTGTGGATCGACCCGTGCTCAACCGACTAGCTGCATAGCGACACCGTCTTGATTGCGGTTAACTTTAAATCTTTCAATCAAATGGCGTCGTTGCCGGGGAGACGGTAGTGTATTTTCTTTCTTGTTATTCGGGTTAATATTCTTTTTGTATATATTTATAATAAAAAAAAATCTTTTTGTTATTTTTGATAATTTTTGTGGGCAAGTGTGCAGATTTTTGCGTATTTGCAAACTGCGATTGTGGGAGCAAAGTGTACATTCAAAGTTAAGGTGATTACGAAGTACAATGCCAAAGATCTGGGTAGTTTGACCCGCGCAAGTGAACTTTTCAAGCTTACCGGATTTGATTCAACGGGGGTTTCCTAACCCAAAAACTTAACGGTACGTACTTTACTAACACCTTCTTCTCAAATCCGACGCATCCAATATACTATTCTTTGCAGGATTCTTTGCAAGTTCGCTAGCAAACGCTAAAAATTGACTAACCCGTATTTTTTGCAGTGCCGTGCTTAAAGTAAAAACGATTGTTTGATTCTTTATTGAATTGCGCATTGCATACATTAATACGGACTTAAGGGCAAGCGAACTCCACAACATACGGTAAAGGATTTCATCACCTTTTCCGTAGCCCACAAATCACGAACTTGAGCATAACGTTTACCCGCACAAATTTTAAAAGAAATTAGACTTTAAGCCTTAAGGACTTCGCGCTCACTAAGAGAAGTTAACTGTGTTTAGAACCTCGCTTAACGGTATATTGTTTACGGGGTGTCTAGGAAAGTGTTAACGGCGAAACCGCCAAAAGAGAAAGGGTTATTTAATTAAGGAACTTCGCGAAAGCGTTGGAAAACCTCCCCTTATCTCTGCACTTACCTGGCCTCGTGATCAGTGTATCTTGAGCCCGTTTCTCGACACAGTTTTACTTCGACAATCAAGTTCTCGAGCAGGTCTAGTTGACCTAGGTGAACCCTAGAACGATTAGGTGTGTGGTATTTTTGTGTCGTGATTGTTGTTGTCCATATTCTTTTTGTGTGTATATTTCATTCTTTTGTTAATATATACCTATAAAAAAAATCACATTCTTTTTCCTTCCTTTTCTCTACCTTTCTTTCTCTCTCTTCATATCATGGGTACCCCACCTCGAAAAACCCTTGCCGAACTTTGGTACCCACAACCAGACATTACTTCTTACGGTTCTTGCTTTGGCCGAACATCGAACGACCCCTCCATGCCCAAAGTTTCACTAAAAGATCGCATAGCAGCAGCTAGGACAAACACTTGCACTCCTCATTCCACTTTGTATCAACCTTTTCAACCTCCCGCACCCGCTTATGTTGATACCCCTTTTGCAAGTCGTCCTTTGTCCAACGCTGAACGTATTGAGCAATCCCGTAGCCGATCTTTCACTCCTTTCACCACTTCAAATTCTTGGGATCAACAATTCCATTCACCTTCCTATCCAAATGTTGATCCTGCTCCTGTCCAGTCATTCAATTCCTACCAATCCTACCCTACTTTTGTACCTTCCCTAGACATTGCTTCAGAACCGCCATTTGGGAGTTTTCAGTATCCAAACAACATTGAATCTTTTACTGAAACCCCTTCACAACCCATGTCTAGTCTGGAACAGTCGTTGGAAGACTTTAGGGTAGCGTCAAGCCAACAGATGATGGATTTGAATGCGTCCATGGCCGCTCTCATACAACCTACTGACCCGGTAACTAGTTTCCAGCTAGCTCCAAATTTTCCAATGTATGATGAGGCGGTAGGACAGGCTGAGAATTTGAGTGGAGAAAGTGAGCTGTATACCCTTCCAAATCAAACCTACCCGTCTCAAATTGAATCCCACAACTCCTGTGTTGAAAGTCTATCAAGTGTCCCAAATGAATTATCAGTTGAAGATAGAATGTTTAATGAGTTGTGCGACTTTGTAGTGTTTGATTTGCCAGATTGTGAAGGGACCTTGCCAAGTGAAACCACACCCAATCCTTTTGACCTCTACACCTCCATCTTAGAACCTGAATTGATTAAAATCCATGCTTTTCATGAGGTGTCTGAGAATTTTGATTTTCACTTGATTGAGGATATTGGCGCTGGGAATATTTTGGATGATGAACCCATAGATTTAGCTGAATTTTTCTCTCCAACTCATCATCCCGAGTCATTAAATGTTTTTTCCGAACCCCATATGCGTCTGGATTTTGATCATAAATGCATGGATGAGATAAATTTTGAGGAAAATATTGAGGATAGTACTGAGGATGAAACAGTTTTAATTGATGAGTCGGATTTTCCAATTCATCCTATCCCTTCCACTGACTGTGTACACCCTCCTGAACCTTTAACCGATAACCTTCCTCAACCACTTTCCTCCATCATTTCCATCGTTCCGACCTGGCAAGAAACCGTATCACTTCCATTTCCATTGTCTGGTTTACCAAGTTCGGCGTACCCATGGTTTCTCACGAACCTTGAGGGATTTGACCCCATTTCTCGACGGGTAAATATATTAGCACAATCGCTTTTCACACATCGGTCATCACAAATTGTGCTAATCTATTTACTCCATTTGCACCCTCAAGTTCGTATTCCACTTCTTTTTCCCTTCCGCCATTCTTCTTCCTCTCATATACCGAGACCGTATCCCGCTTCTCTCCGCATACGGTCTCGCGTATTCTCCATTTCTTTCCTCTCCGCATTCTTTCACCAACCAACACATTATAGAGACAAAATTTTTGAATGGTTGGTGCTCACTTTTGGCTTGTGTATGGCCTTGTATAGCTTGATACCGTTCTTTCCCCCTAATCCTGAACTTCAACGTTTAACAGTGGAAACGCTGCTTTACTTAAGTTTGGGGGGGACTCTTTTTTTTGTACATATTTTTTGTTTTCTTTGTTGTATATAATTTGTTTTTAGGGAGCGCCGACAATTTTCACCCTCTTGGTATAGCCTGACAGTGAGGGCACTGTCAAGTTTAATTTTGAGGTTGTGCTCGGTAAGCTTTCTTCCTTCGCATTCATTTGTATATTTTGCATTTGCATACCTTATTAAAAACCCATAAAAATCGAAAATTTTCCAAAAATATAAAAACTTTGTCGTCAAGTTAGCTAATAGGGTAACTTAGATTTTTATTCTGAAAGTTTAGTTGATATATTAGAAATAACTAAATTCTAGGCTTAGGAATTGAAAACCCTAAAAATAACCCTCATTCTGTCTAACTTTGGTAAGTATACGTCCTTACAGTTTTTTTTGAGAAATAGGTAATCTTGAGTTCAGTTCTTGAGTTAAGTCAAGATGATGGGAAAGTATTGAAGCTTTACTGAAGGATAAGTCTGAAAAATAGTTTCTTTTCTTGAGTTCAAATTTAGAAAGTATATACCCTACAAACTGCACTTACACGCACCTTGAAACTTGGGATAGTAGAGGATACCTAGAAATACTCTTACATGAAAGCCTAATATGAAAGAAAAAACGGTATTTAAAGCTAAACACCAAAAGAGCATGTTGAAAAATATATCCGGTCTTGAAATAGAAAAAGAAAAAGAAAAAGAAAAAAATAGAATAAAGTCAAGACCTGGAAACTGCTATTTACGCTTTAAAGTTCACACATTCAGTAATCGGTCGTTAGTGCCTCAAGAAGCATTAATAGTCGCATGAAAGGTGTGTGAGCAAATCCGTCCATCCTTAAATGAAAAGAAGTAGTATTTGGTATTAGGGCAAGGGTATTATAGCTTGAATTGAATTCTTGAGTGTAGGGGTGCAAATATACACACGCGTAGGGGTATACAATGGATGTTTGGATAAAAGATAGAAATAAAGAATAAGACTTGTGTTTTCTGTAAAGTTGATAAAAATCCCTGATTTGAGGCCGCACTTTAGAAGGAAAACTCAGGAGAACCAACATCTTTCTAAAATTTTTTGGAACGTATAGGTCCTAAGGTTAAATCGATAGGAGGTGTGAAAAATACGGGTTGGATATTTCTAACTTAGGATGATAGAATTTCTGACGTAAATACTGAACTGTAGGAATAGAATCAATGTTAACTTATGACACTAGCTTGACAGGATTTTGTGGGTAGTATCCGCTGAAAATCCTCAGGAGACAACACTCCTCCTACTAGGGACACCTAGAGGTTTAACGGCTTGTTGCACGCACTCAGTGCAATCGCGTTCCCTGCGAAAGTGCGGTTAGGATTTTATTTTTGTGAATAATTGGTTTTGCTCGGGACGAGCAAAAGTTAAGTTTGGGGGTATTTGTTCATACCAGAATATTGCATTCTATACGCCCATTCTTACGCTCGTTTGTTTATAGGCAGGTGCTTTTTATCAGTGTTTGCTACATAATTGCAGGATACTGGTCTCAGCTCTAAACAGTAAATATCATGGAAAAGTACGACAAATTCTGGATTACTGCCAACAACAGATAAAACACGGGTCTCTGCTCTCTATCCGTGTGTTGCCACATACCAGTTTAAGGGACAAGATGGCAAATCGATTGTCATGTCATGCACAAAGCTCAATGTCAACACAAGATCCAAGAAATCTATGCGGAGCTCGAGGAAATCATGGCAAAAGATCCACATCACATCACCTTTTTGTTCTACTAAAATTCTGGAAGAAATGTGAAGAGATTCTGAGAAAAGTCATATACCAAACAACAAACAACATAAAACCAGGGATCCCCACAAAAACCCAGAGCCTAATCCCCTACTATGGCCGCGGAACCGCGGCCTAAGCATGCTTAGGCCGCGGAACCGCGGCCGTACGGCCTCCGCAGAGCATCAAAATTGGTTGGTATTTGGGTCTTTTCATTTTTGTTCTGATGGTTGCCCTAGATTTTCAGTTTCCTGCCTATAAATAGTCCAGAACTTGTGAAGCCAAGGGGGCATAATCTTGTATTTTTCTAGGTTTAGAATACTAGTCTTCTTCTTCTTCTTCTTCTTCATTCTTTCCTCCATTAAAATTGTAGTGAGAGCTTTTTGAGCGGATGATGAAATGAAGATGAGGGTTTTTGTATTATTCTTTTTGCTTAGCTTCCCCTTGAGCTCTCTACCTTAGCTTGATCTTGCAACCTCTTAAGTGAGCTTGCAAGTTTAAGCTTTGGTCATTGATCTCAAGGGGTTGTATCATTTTGTTCTCTCTTTAGTGCTTCATTTCACATGAGTTCTTTACCTTTCTCTTGATCTTGCAACCTCTTGATTGAGCTTGCAAGTTTAAGGGTTGGCTATTGATCCCATGCTTGTCTTGAGTTCTAGTTTATTGTTCTTTTTATTGCTTATTTATTACATGCTTTTTATTACCTTGCTTTACTTACATGCAATTTAATTCATGCACTTACTTTCTTGTAATCTTTTCTTTTCTTTGTTCTTTTTGTTCTCTCTCTTTTGTTCTTTTTGTGAATGGTTGTAATTATTATTATTGTTAAGAAGAAATACGATATTATAAGTTAACGTTTCATTGCTCATTTCCTTTTCCCGTATTTTCCATTGAACTCCGCCCAAACGATACGCAAGCGCTCCGTTGGGCACCCTACCCTAACAAGGTAACGGTGATTCCTAACCGCGACCGGTTGCGTTCGGTTTGGACGGAGGCGAAAGCAAGAGACAAGAACGGAAGGACAAGGGTAAATAAGCCGGATTCCACGAATACCGCGCTTAAATCCCCTAATCCACGTTGTTGCCGATTACTCTAGCTTCAATCGGTCAAGACACGGCTCAAAGGTTTTGAGTACGGATTTCTTTAGCTTACAATCTCGTATCTTTTCTTAACAACTTTATACTTGCAAATAATACACATAGGTTAGATTGAACAAACATATACTCATTCTTTATTGACTCGTCTAAGACAAGAACGGAAATACAACCATCTCCCTGTGGATCGACCCGTGCTCAACCGGCTAGCTGCATAGCGATACCGTCTTGATTGCGGTTAACTTTAAATCTTTCAATCACCAGCATCGACATCGAAATCAGAAATCTCTCGTGTCCAGCATCGACACGTAAATGGAGATACCGTCGACACCATCTCAATAGATGATCACCACCCGATATCCCTGGCCCGGTCGGTATCCCCTGGATATCCTCCGTGCCCATCGAACCCCGGTTAGTATCCCCTGGATATCTGCCGTGCTCATCTCTATCTCCGGTCTCGAGTATCCTCGCTAGGCACCCCGCCTCAACTGCGGCTATCCTGCCCCTCGGTCTCGATCCGGGTCCACCATGTATCCAACTGTATAGCCCCCCCACTCAGTCTGGATAAATAACAAGTACGAAGCCGTATAGCCTCCCCACTCTGGTTGGAATAAAACAATCAGAAAATATAAAGCTCATGGTGGACGCCAACCCATCATATACAAAAATATCAAGTAAAAAATAAGAATACTCGCATAGATCATTCTGATGATATTATATATATATACATATATAACAATGTCCCATACCACCGATATATATCATCAGGAGTAAAATCTCCAGAAAATTCATAAGAATCAAATACAACAGGTAATAAAGAAAGACTGCATAATTAAATCATATAAACATAATGATATCAATTCTACTGTGTCATGGCACTACTAATGATGTGTAGTGTAGCATACGCGTCTGTGCTCGTGCAAGATGGCAATCATTAGTATTTGTACAAGTGTTATACGGTGTAATAACCTATTCATATTGACATATATACATATGCATTATATAGCAGAACGGTTCTACAGTGATATGGCAGTACTAATGAGGTGTAGTGTAACATATAGGTACGTGTTTGTGCAGCATTGTACTCATTGGTAATTGTGCAGCTTTCTATCAGAGTGATCGTATTACGGAAACGTATACTATCGATAAATATAATGCGAACATGTAGAGTAAATCTAAGCGTAACTAATAACTGTAATTACCTGTTATGAGCTATACCATTATCTTTGAAAATATAACAAAACGTTGGTTTTGAGATAAGGAAGCTGCCTTTGGTTAAAATAGATATTCGTTTTGGAAATTTTCACTGCATCCTTGTATTTTATCATTAAAAGAGAAACGAATCGTAGTTTTTAAATGAATATAGCTCACACAAGAATTACATCCTTAAACGGAATATAATCTAACTCTACGAGTCTAAAGGAAAACTTGGCCGTTATTCGGTATACGAATCTCATCATTTCTAATACATATAATTTCTCGTATAATACCTCATCGTATCACTATAACCGTGTCATCTTAAATACAGCATGATCCCTCACACAAATCCATCAAACCATATTCATATCGTACGGATCTAACATCACGTATGTATCTCATTTAAAACTATGTATGAAACTATATGCAAATGGAGGACATACTAGATGCGATACTATATCAATATCTTGAATAAATACTAAACTAACTAGATATCATAATACTATTTATAAGGTTGCGGGGGTGCTATACGCCATCCACCCGAATTTCCCCATAGATGTAAATCTACTCACCAACTCGTTGAGCTCGCTGAAATCCACGTTGCTATGTCCGCCAACTCCGTCTCGGAAATCCTCGAAATCATACCTATAACCGTAGTTATGAAATATCGGCGTAAATATCATATCAAAACTCAAAACAGTGATATAGGCATCCATAGGTTAGAAACTACAGTATACTTAAACCAAAAACGACAATATATATCAATCGTTAACGTATAAACGTTAACGGTTCAGCTGCAGTACAAAAATACGAAAACCAGTATCGTAATATCGGAAACTTGATAAAACCTTTACTAATCATTCCCAGATCTCTCTGTAAGAATACTGTAATAAATCAAACAACACCATAGCTTATAAAATACCAAAACAAAGCCACAGTAGAAAAACCAACACCAAAAGCCTAGGGAGGGCCGGCGAGCTCGGAAAAATAGGGAATTTCGCCGGTCTCGGTAGGGATGTAGGGGCTTGGGATTTGTGAAACGTTCTCTAGTGGTCTCAGTATAGTTTTGGTCTTGCTAGTTTTTCTAGTAATTGTACCTAATGGTTCCAGATTCGATACAGTAGGCTAAAATCACCCAAAAGTTCATGTTTTCTTTCTTTATACTGCATAAGTAAATAGATATTTGATTCTAGATTTACTATACTGAAAATATAACATAATCTAACAATACCAAACACCCTAAAATATAAACATAGAGATACCCTAGAAAAACCAACACCCAATTCTCCAAAAAGACCGGCGAGCTCGGATTTTACCTTCTTGTCGCCGGCCAAAATCCGAGCAACGGGGTTCTTCTTCCTATTGTTTATTATAGGTCCAGTTTATAAGATGATGAAGTTGTTTGGTTAGGTTATTTTTCATCTAAACTATAACAGATTCTAAACAGAGCTATAATTATCCAAATACGATATATACCGATATCATACCCTCTAAACAAAAACAATATTGAACTAAGATCTGTAGGGTTGAACTTATACCTATTGAATGATTCACAAGAGAACACCAGCTCAAGAATCCTATGATGGAATCATCTAAGGGTTGTAGTGTATTGAGTTTGATGAAGGGTACACTTGATGAAGGAAGTCATTGCTCTCTCTCTCTCTCTCTCTTTTGGTATGAACACTTAGGAAATTTCTTGGTTTGGGGCTGAAGAGTGTATTGTTTTAGCCGAGATAAGAAGAAATAATATGTGTAGAGAAAGCATGATGTGGAGGTTGAGAGGTGGAGGTGGCATGGAGGAAGGAGAATGTGTCACTATGATGAAGCATGATGCATTCACGCAAGGAGGAGGTGTTAAACATGAAGAAGAAGGTGTAAAGCTATGAAGGAGGAGGTGTAAGGTTATGAGTAAGGGTGAAGATGAGGTGTTGTGTGAAGTTTAACATAGAATATCTTATGCCATCCATGATTAAAAGAAATACAACAATAAAGAAAAACCTTTATATTATAAATCCAACTCCATATGACAAAAAAGATATGAAATGATAACTCTATCACTTAATTATCATTAGCTAATTGAAAAATGCAATGTCATGTTAAAATAATTAAACTATCATTTTTATGACATCACACACCTTTATTCATATTTACCGAAATAACTACATTTTAACGGATATAATCCCGATACCAAACGTTGTATATGATATCACTTTTATAAACTCATTATTTTTATATTTGAATTTATAAATTAATATTTATAATTTTCCAAAATGTTACAGTCTCACCCCCTTAAAGAAATTCGGTCCCCGAATTTAAATTAGACTCCCTTCTTAAAAAAAATTTCTCAATCCAATCTACTTATTTCAAAACAATTTTCCGAGCTCCAAATTTTAAACCATATAATCCGCTCAATATAATGGAACTCCAAAGTTCCACCTGAGCTAAAACGCGTAATAACGCAACCGTGTACGTAAAAACTCAAAAAGATAAAATTTCACATAACTGTAACTTTAGCGGTCGCTATGAGAATTACTCCAATTATGATGCACTTTGCCAAATACGAAAACCGTTGTGTATCCTAAGTACACAATCAATGCCATAATTGTAGTGCAATATCGGTGCACACGACCAAGAGAAAATGTATAAATCAGATCTATAACATATCCTATCAAGTGCGAAGCACGAAAACAAAACCAACCCAAATGGGTTTTCATGTAAATCTCAAACCATACGATATGGGGTGCATGAAAACAAAACAGCGCTAAGTGCAACAGGCGTGCACGAAACGATATCCACTGCATCCTCTGTGCATGGAACAAAAGTATACAAAATCAAAACGTGCAACTGGTGTGCACGAAAACTTACCGAGTATACCCAGAGTATATATATATATAATCTCTTAACCATGTGCATTTGATGTGCACGGGAATATCAGTGTAGTGCATCCGGTGTACATAACACTCCAATCGAGTGCAGTCACCTTGCATGAAAATCTCAACAAGTGCACTTGGTGTGCACAAAACATAATTCAAAATGAAATTACTGTACATGGAAATCTCATCAAGTGCACCTGGTGTGCACAAAACATAAATTGACCCTCAAATCCTCAAAATACATATATCAAAATAATGGACGTTGAGTTGTCCTTTCTCCAACGTTGAAAATGAAATGTTTTAGATCATAAAAATGCAAATCAAACTCAAAGGACATCGAAGTATATTCTCTTCCATGTTGGAAGGTGTTTATACCACCGGAATTGGCATAGCAAGGATTACTACTTGCCGTCTGCCACGTCCTAACGTTCTCTGTCTCTGAATTCTGGTTCTTCTTGCGGATCTCTAATACCAGGGCTTCTTTATGCGATCGTCCGGTGAGGAGCAACGACACCATTCGTCTTATTGTTGATACATCCCATCACATATTCATGACCAGTAGTCCAGTCTCTTGTAACGCAACATGTTAATCACGGAAATCTCTATTCACTGCTTGTGTGCTAACAACTGATCCTGGGTCCAATCTTACTCATTATCAACTTTCAGAAAGAACCCCTTCAAGTCTCCTGCTGATCTCAGCTATCCAGCCTGCCCGAAACTAGCACTCATTACTGAATTCACTTTCTCTTTAGTAACAACCGTCATTCCTTAAGATTTTCCCTGAAAGTGTGGTCGTACTTGCTTCTGCTTTTGCACTGAATCTTCGATATCAACTGTGAAGAACAATTGTCCACTGAAACTATGCACCAATCTCCAGTTCCATAAATTTCCAATATCAACTACTTAAGAAACGTATCACGATAATCATGCGAGTTGCAAGTCATACTCGATTATGACCTTGCCCGGAGTTTTACAAGACTTCCAAAAATACGAATCCGGCATCTCTGATATCCTGTAGAAGAATCTGGCTAAGTTCACCTTCGAAAACTAGTCCCAATTCGTCGGAGGAAAACTTACTGCACGATCTCTTTCTTGAGGTCTGAGCAAGATCCATCGAAAGAAGCAATAAATTTCACCGATCTCGTATCGGAGCGCCACGACAGATTAATATTCCTAACCACCCGCATCTGAACGGCTACGAATCCTTCTGATCCGTCTACCCTTATAAACATCGTCAACCATTAACTTCGTGAACTCTGGAGAAACATCTCGATAACCTCAGCAATGATTGGTACCACTGTCTGAACAGTACGCGACACCACGATCTTCGGAGAGGGGAAAACATCACGCCTCAAGTCCGGCTGATCTTTAGCAATGATCCTACCATCTGGTGCGGATCCCGAAGAAACTCGCCTCAATATTAGAATTCGATCACATATAAATAAACGACGTGTCTCTATATCACCGGAAAGTCACCCTGGTCAGTCTTTGTCCCCGACAAGTCTGCTATGACCGTATCTCTAACTGCAGCCCCCTCGGCTCCCATAAACATGGTGACCGAAACAATCAACATGAACTGACGAGGATAGATCAACGGAATGAATAGAAGGAAGATCTCAAGATATAAATCCTAAGGTAACTTAGGCGGAGTATCATATCATAAATATGGCGTGGAACATATATACGGTACGTCACTCTACTTAGTACCTACTCCATCAACAAGGTCAATCCTATATAATGCAAGTTCGGGTATAAGACCCCCAAAGTCAAATCTAAGTCCAATAAGGTAAATCCAGGTAATAAAAGTACATGCCTAGATCCCATATAGCCAACCTAGACTCGAACAAAGGTTAAACCAAATGCTCTGATACCAACTTTTTCACGACCCAAATATGGCACGTGACCGACACTTAAATCACGTGACATCTAAAGATGCTGACGCGGTTCAAGTAAGTCGAAACCCGGAATCTAAACCCTTTTTGAAAAACTATTCGAGGTGAGTTTAAAATAGTCATCAGATGAATTCAGTTTAAATAACTTTTAAATTTAACTAAGTATGTTTGAAAAAGCATCTATGACGTTTTGAAATTAGACAGCACCTCCTTCGTAAATTTTGCATAAAAACCCGATACAACTACAATAATAAAATAGCATCCCAACAGGAGCTAGGTTCCACGTCCAAACGACGGAGCAGCCAAACAATCAATATCAGAAGTCGACTCCAATGAGTGCGACCTCACAATTTCTAAGTCTCGCTTCTAAGTCCACAATATACCATTTCTAAGTTGATGGAGTTTCCACTAGATACAAGAATATATGAATAATCAAGAGTGAGTACGATACAATAATAACCCACCTACCAATTAATCACCGAAAATATGTGTGCCCAAGACGCTGATAATCCAAGCGGTGAAACCTGCAAGAAACTGTGGTACAACGGGGATGAGTTGCCAACTCAGGGAATAAAAGTACATCTAAAGGTAGAAATCGAAATTCACGACGATACCTAGGTCATAAGTATAGTACTACCAAAATCTGTACTAATATACTATATGATATGCATATATATCATAATGCAACATTAGCTGTCATGCGATCCTAAGTAGAATATATATATAGGTACTGTTCCCCGGATCAGTCCTAGTCGAATCCAATAAATGAAATCTAACTGTGTACCTCATGATAACAATCATATCAATATATATGGATGTCCAGCATCGACATTGAAATCAGAAATCTCTCGTGTCCAGCATCGACACGTAAATGCAGATACCATCGACACCATCTCAATAGATGATCGCCACCCGATATCCTTGGCCCGGTCGGTATCCCCTGGATATCCGCCGTGCCCATCGAACCCTGGTCAGTATCCCCTGGATATCTGCCATGCTCATCTCTATCTCCGGTATCGAGTATCCTCGCTAGGCTCCCCGCCTCAACTGCGGCTATCCTTCCCCTCGGTCTCGATCCGGGTCCACCATGTATCCAACTGTATATCCCCCCCACTCAGTCTGGATAAATAACAAGTCTGAAACCGTATAGCCCCCCACTCGGGTCGGAATAAAACAATCAGAAAACATAAAGCCCATGATGGACGCCAACTCATCATATACAAAAATATCAAGTAAAGAATGAGAATACCTGTATAGATCATTCTGATGATATATTATATATATACATATATAACAGTGTCCCATACCACCGATATATATCATCAGGAGTAAAATCTCCAGAAAATCCATAAGAATCAAATACAACAGGTAATAAAGAAAGACAGTGTAATTAAATCATATAAGCATAGTGATATCAATTCTATTGTGTCATGGAACTACTAATGATGTGTTGTGTAGCATACGCGTCTGTGCTCGTGCAACATGGCAATCATTAGTATTTGTGCAAGTGTTCTACGGTGTAATAACCTATTCATATTAACATATAAAGATACGCATTATATAACAGAATGGTTCTACAGTGACATGGCAGTACCAATGAGGTGTAGTGTAACATATAGGTACGCGTTTGTGCAGCATTATACTCATTGATAATTATGCAGTGTTCTATCAGAGTGTTCGTATTACGGAAACATATACTATCGATAAATATAACGCGAACATGTAGAGTAAATCTAAGCGTAACTAATAACTGTAATTACCTGTTATGAACTATACCATTATCTTTGAAAATTGAACGAAACGTTGGTTTTGAGATAAGGAAGCTGCCTTCGGTAAAAATAGATATTCATTTTGGAAATTGGCACTGCATCCTTGTATTTTATCATTAAAAGAGAAACGAATCGTTGTTTTTAAAAGAATATATCTCACACAAGTATTACATCCTAAAATGGAATATAATCTAACTCTACGAGTCTAAAGGAAAACTTGGTCGTTATTCGGCATACGAATCTCATCATTTCCAATACATATAATTTCTCGTATAATACCTCATTGTATCACTATAACCATGTCATCTTAAATATAGCATGATCCCTTGCACACATCCGTCAAACCATATCCATATCGTACGTATCTAACATCACGTATGTATCTCATTTAAAACTATGTATGAAACTATATGCAAATGGAGGACATACTAGATGCGATACTATATCAATATCTTGAATAAATACTAAACTAACTAGATATCATAATACTATTTATAAGGTTGCGGGGGTGCTATACGCCATCCACCCGACTTCCCCCGTAGATGTAAATCTACTCACCAACTCGTTGAGCTCGCTGAAATCCACGTTGTTATGTCCGCCAACTCCGTCTCGGAAATCCTTGAAATCGTACCTATAACCGTAGATATGAAATATCGGCGTAAATATCATATCAAAACTCAAAACAATGAGATATGCATCCATAGGTTAGAACCTACAGTATACTTAATCCAAAAACAGCAATATATATCAATCGTTAACGTATAAACGTTAACGGTTCAGCTGCAGTACAAAAATACGAAAACCAGTATCGTAATATCGGAAACTTAATAAAACCTTTACTAATCATTCCCAGATCTCTCTGTAAGAATACTGGAATAAATCAAACAACACCATAGCTTATACAATACCAAAACAAAGCTACAGGAGAAAAACCAACACCAAAAGCCTAGGGAGGGCCGGCGAGCTCGGAAAAATAGGGAATGTCGCCGGTCTTGGTAGGGATCTAGGGGCTTGGGATTTGTGAAAATTTCTTTAGTGGTCTCAGTATAGTTTTGGTCTTGCTAGTTTTTCTAGTAATTGTACCTAATGGTTCCAGATTCGATATAGTAGGCTAAAATCACCCAAAAGTTCATGTTTCCTTTCTTTATACTGCATAAGTAAACAGATATTTTTTTCTAGATTTAATATACTGAAAATATAACATAATCTAACAATACCAAACACCCTAAAATATAAACATAGAGCTACCCTAGAAAAACCAACACCCAATTCCCCAAAAAGTCCGGCGAGCTCGGATTTTACCTTCTTGTCGCCGGCCAAAATCCATGCTACGGGGTTTTGTCTTCCTATTGTTTATTATTGGTCCAGTTTATAAGATGATGAAATTGTTTGGTTAGGTTATTTTTCATCTAAACTATAGCAGATTCTAAACAGAGCTATAATTATCCAAATACGATATATACCGATATCATACCTCTAAACAAAAACAGTATTGAACTAAGATCTGCAGGGTTGAACTTATACCTATTGAATGACTCATAAGAGAACACCAGCTCAAGAATCCTATGATGGAATCATCTAAGGGTTGTAGTGTATTGAGTTTGATGAAGGGTACACTTGATGAAGGAAGTCATTGCTCTTTCTCTCTCTTTTGGTATGAACACTTATGAAATTTCTTGGTTTGGGGCTAAAGAGTGTATTGTTTCAGTTGAGATAAGAAGAAATAATATGTGTAGAGAAAGCATGATGTGGAGGTTGAGAGGTGGAGGTGGCATGGAGGAAGGAGGATGTGTCACTATGATGAAGCATGATGCATTCATGCAAGGAGGAGGTGTTAAACTTGAAGAAGGAGGTTTAAAGATATGAAGGAGGAGGTGTAAGGTTATGAGCAAGGGTGAAGATGAGGTGTTGTGTGAAGGTTAACATATAATATCATATGCCATCCATGATTAAAAGAAAATACAACAATAAAGAAAAACCTTCATATTATAAATCCAACTCCATGACATAAAAGATATGAAATGATAACTCTATCACTTAATTATCATTAGCTAATTGAAAAATGCATTGTCATGTTAAAATAATTAAAATATCATTTTTATGACAACACACACCTTTATTCATATTTACCGAAATTACTACATTTTTACGGATATAATTCCGATACCAAAAGTTTTATGTGATATCTCTTTTATAAACTCATTATTTTTATATTTCAATTTATAAATTAATATTTATAATTTTCCAAAATGTTACAGATATGGTATGGGAAGAGATCATCTCTTAAACGAGTTAGGATGTGGGGTTGTCCGGTGTCCGGCTTATGTGAAAAAGCAGAATCCGGAAAAACTCGAGACACGACCGGTTTTGTGTTAATTTGTGGGATATCCAAAACACTCGTATGGATATCTTTTCTACCATAAGGAGGAACAAAGGGTGTTTGTTTCTCAGTATGCTACAATTTTAAAAAATGAGTTTTTTTACAAATGACACTGTTGGCAATGCGGTAGAACTGGAAGAAATTCCAGAACCACAGACAAATACCGATGATTTGGTGGAACCTGAAGTTTTAATAGATCCCGACGAACCTCAGCCACTCCGTAGATCTAGTAGGACTTCTCGCCCACCTGATAGATACTACGGTTTTTCTAATTGATGGTGATAGAGAAGATTGCATCATGGATGATGATGATCCTACTAGTTTTCAGCAGGCTATCACGAGTGGTGACTCAGTGAAGTGGATGGATGCCTTGAGATCCGAAATGGAATCCATGCACACCAACAAAGTATGGACTTTGGAGGTTGCACCTTCTGGAGTAAAACCCACTGGGTGCAAATGGATCTTTAAAAGAAAGATCGGTGTGGATGGTCAGGTGGAGACCTATAAAGCTAGGCTGATTGCAAAAGGATTTCTTTAAAGACCAGGCTTGGACTATGATGAAACCTTTTCACCAGTTGCGATGCTCAAATCCATTTGGATCCTGCTTGCTATAGCTGCTCACTATGACTATGAGATCTGGCAGATGGATGTTAAAACGACATTTCTAAATGGTGATTTAGAAGAATGTGTTTTTATGGATCAGCCAGAAGGTTTCATTGACAGTGGGAGCAGCGGAAAAGCATGCAGGTTGCTTAAATCCATCTATGGATTAAAGCAGGCACCACGGAGTTGGAACGTCTGCTTTGATGATATAATCAAAGAGTTTGGTTTTATCAAAAATGTAGATGAACCATGTATATATTTATAAAAGGATTATAGAGAGTACTGTTACATTCCTCATATTGTATGTGGACAACATTCTCTTGATAGAAAATGATGTTCCTATGCAACAATCGGTCAAACTATTCTTAGCGCAGAGGTTCTCCATGAAAGACCTGGGTGATGCCTCGTACATTCTGGGAATTAAGATCTATAGAGATAGATCTAAGAAATTGTTGGGATTGTCCCAATAGAGATACATAGACACCATACTAAAGTGTTAGTGTATATGCCCTAGAGGCCATTACTGTATCATACTAGCTTGTATATTACTTAATGGAAGCTTGGGATATTCACAGTTGTATAGACAATCTTGCTCAAAATGGTAGAATGCTACTTGGTTTGTCTCTACTTCAATATGTGCATGTGTTTCTTTTAGCATATCGCTTATATACATATTAGTAGAGCCCTTAGGATCTTTGCTTGATTACCAGCGTTGTGATGGCGCTCACACTCGTGGGGGCTGGGTAATCCATAAGCACATCCTTATACAGGTCCATAGTCGTAGGACTATCGAGACAGGGCATCGATACTCTGGAGTAGACTAGCGTATGCGCTTCTCATCCCAGCAGGGGAGACAGTCTGTCCCACAGCCGTCAGTGCATCGTACTTGAGATAGTATACGGGTGCTCGTTAGGTTACGAGTACACTGGACATGACTCGTCGGGAACTGTTGGTTGGTATTATACCTATCATCAGTTATCAGTCCCAGGTGACATGAGTACAGCTTAGTCCGCCGACTTGACACTGTCACTTCGCCTCGAGTGTGTTCCCACTGTACTTAGATTACTACCCTACCACGGCTCAAAGGAGTCGTGCAAACAGGTAGTAGTTGGGTGCAGTCCCGAAGCACTTGGAGGCAGTGACGGTTAGACAGGATTCGTCTCTCCCGGTATTGGGGGTTGACATCGCGCTGTGTCTAGGAGAGCCATTACACAAGTAGTCCCTGGTCAGGGCAAGCGAGATATACCGGTAGGTTTCCAGTGTTATCTCAGGGTGTTCTGGGCTACACTCCGACACGACTTTTACCGCTATTAGGGACTGACGTTCACCGCCCCCTAGGCCCGCCATGCGATGTATCAGACGAACAGACCGGACTGTACGGAGATTGTCACATACAAGCTCAGTAGGAGTTGGGATGGGTTTACCTCATCGGCCTTCTTATCGACATCTACTTGGGGACCGTTACGTACAGCTAGTGCCGCTTGCGGTCTGTGGTTAAACCCACTGCCAGCGTAGTGTCGAGTCTTTAGAGTCCCACACAGAGAGTTTGTAGGGTTGCTAGGCACGCGCACAAGGGTCTACGAGGCATCAACCATGCCCGAATAAAAATTTAGCCGTGCCGAACAACCCGAATACGGAACTTTAAACTAGAGATTGGGCGATAACTTGCATGTTAACAACTTAACACTAAGTGAGAGGGATTACAACCTTTGTAGATCCGGTCCTTCACTTCATATGCTCCGTGTTGTGGTCCCTTCGCTGCGATCATCGGGTTCCGGACTCTCGAGAGGTTCCACGAAGAGAAAGGCGCAACCTTTGCTTCCGATCTTTGATACTACGATGATCTACCTCGAAGTTTCTTTAACACAAGCTAACACTCATGAAATGATGTGAACACCCTCATCTAAATGGCAAGGGAAGATGAGGATGATGAAGTAGGAATTTTGCTCTATTTATTTATCATTTTCTCACTATTATTCATCACCTTTGAAAAACTAGCAAGCTTTTCATGAAAGAAAATGGAGGAAGAAGAAGAATAGTGTTCCATTCTCTTTTGTGATGAATAAGAAAGGATTAATATGAAGAATAATGCAACCATGGTTCACTTAACCATTGTAGAGAATTGACTAGGGTTAGGGTTTTGGGTAAAGTTAAAGCATGAGTCATGAATAAATATCTTTCACAAAACAAAACAAATCCTTCTAGAAACTTCTAGAAAGATTAACCCTAATCCGAACCCTAATCAAGTTTAAACTCCACTAAACGAGTTGCATTAGTTATCATATCTTGTTACAATATTATATATCACATATATAATATTTACCGTAACAAAATAAAATAATACAATTAACATATATCGCATATATATCAATGTATTACCCGAGTGAGAAAAAGAATCTTTTAGTGAGCAAATATTAGTTAATGCAATTTAATATATCACATATATTATTATACATTAAATTATCGAATCAACACTTGATCCGACAATCCGGCTATATCGCATATAACCGGCTAATATTTATCCGTACCGATTCATCGAATCAACACTTGATCCGATGACCCGGCTGATATCAAATATCGCGAGAATACAATACGATATCACATACCGCATTATCCTCGGTCCCGCACATATCACATATGTGCTCCTACTCCGTTTTGCCTGAGTCAAGAAACCTCTGTGTAGGACTCTAAAGAATCGTCAATACGCCGGCAGTAGGTGATGATCATATCAAACACCCACAAGCTGCAAGCGGTCAGCTAAACGTAACAGCTACCCAGGTATTGAGCGCTCAGAAGATCAACAAGCAAGCCTGCACATTCTCCTGTGGATCCAAGCAGTAACACTCCCGTACAGTCCGGTCTCGTCGTCTGATATGTTGCATATCTCGCCTAGGGGTGGTAAACGTCAGACCCCAGTAGCTCGATAAGTCGTGTCGATATGAGGTCTATAACAGTTCGAGAAATAACACTTACCAGTAAATCTCAGCAACCCTGGCCAGGGATTTCCGGTTATAGCCAATCGAACACAGCACAACATCAACTCCCTATACCGGGAGAGACGAATCCCCTCCTATCGCTCATTGCCTCCATGTGATTCGGGACTGTACCCAAAAGCCACCTTTTTGCACGCCCTCTTGGACGTGGTATGATGGAAATCAAAGCACAGTGGGAATCACACAAGACTCTATGACGATCTCGGGTCAACAGACTACTCTGTACCAGTGTCACCGGAGAACTGCCATCTGACGTATGGTATAATACCATCTGGGAGTTCTCGGCGAGTCCGTCCAGTGTACCCAGTCTCCACTGAGCACCCGTACACCATCCTTGATGTCAAACACCGATGGATATAGGATCATCCATCGCCCATCATATGGGTCAAGATGCGTATACGCTAGTCTACTCTGGTGCATCGATGCCCTGTCTCGATACACCCTCGACTAGGAACAGTTATAGGATATACTCGTCGACTACCGTGGCCCCACTAGTATGATCTCATCATAGTCCCAGTAGTCGAGTACATATCCTAAGGGCTTTATCAACATGTAATATAGAGACAATCAGAGTACATGTTAAGATAAAGTACAACCAGATAGCATACTATCATGTCGAGCAAGAAAGTCCTCCCTATATATGTCCTAGCATCCACTACAATATACATCGTATGTACAGTAATGGCCTCTAGGGCATACATATAACTAACAATCTCCCACTTGCACTAGGGCCATCTGTTATGGTATCACATACCCAACAATTAGCTGCGGTTGAAGTATCTCATACTCAACCATCCCATAAAAGTCTCTACTGGGAAAAAGGCCTTTGTGAGTGGATCCGCGATGTTGTCCTCTGTGTCTACTCTCCTAACCTCGATCTCCCTGGAGATCAACCATCTCCATGATCAGGTGATGCTGCCCAAGAATTATATCTGGATTTCTGATGGGACGGAAGTTCCTTGGCTCAAGCCACAACTCCATTATCACACAATGGTAGGAACGAAGTTCATCTTATGAACTTAAATATATATCCAGACTGCCTCTTTGGTAGCATCCTTTGTAACGATGTATCTTGCCTTTAATCGTCTAGTATGTCACGGTATCTAGCTTGGAACTCTTCCTACATACCGTCCCTCCACTGAGGGTAAAGACAATGCCTGCGACTGACATTCAGTCGTCCTTATCACTCTGGAACCTTTCCAGTGATTCTCCCCAGGATCGATTGATACCATCTCACTACAACTAGTGAGTATCCTAACATCCAATTAGATCTATCTCATAGATCCAAAACCCAGGATTTAGGAGGTATCACTTTGATCCTATATGGAGAATCCTTGTGATAAGCGGAGATTGACCGAGCGTAGCATAGGAAAATCCTTCCCTATCAAGAGTATGTCATCCACGTACTCTACGAGGATCACCACCATACTCTCTACTACCTTTTCGTATATACAAGGTTCATCTACCATTTTGATGAAGTCAAACTCTTTGACTACCACATCAAAACAGATGTTCCAACTCCGCGATGCCTGCTTTATCATATAAAACATCTTGCACACGTTTCCGCTGCTCCCACTGTCTACGAAGCCCTCTGGCTGTGTACTTATAGACACTCTTTTCTAAAACATCATTTAGAAAAGCAGTCATGACACCCAACCACCAGATATCGTAGTCATGGTATGTAGCCGTGGCAAGTAGGATTTGGATGGACTTAAGCATAGCTTTGAAAGTCTCAACTTTTCCATGTACACCAAGTAATCTTCTCAAGATATACTCGCTCCTGATGGGGATCTAACCCTTCAGATAAAGCAACCAAAGTCCATACTTTGTTGGTGTATAAGGATTCCATCTCAGATCGATAAGCACCCAGCCATTCTTACAGAGTCGCACTCCTGATGGCCAGCTCGAAAATAGTTGGGCCATCATCTCATGATGCAATCCTCGCTCCCACTGTCATAGAGAAACTAAAGTATCTCTCAGGTGGGTGAGGAACCCTGCTAGATCGGCGGAGAGGCTGAGGTTCGTTGGAAACTATTGAATCCTTTGGTTCTACCAAATCATCAGCTGCAGTTTGTATAGCTGGAACATTTCTAGTTCTACATAACAGACCTTGCCTCGAGCTTGTCCGGATTTTGCTTTTAGACATAGGCCGGACAACCCCAAATCATAACAAACTTAAGATATGGGCTCTTCCCATTCCATATCGCATATGAAGTGGTAAGCAACTGATTTGATTTGAACCCTATTCAATAGGTATGCAACTTCATAAGTGCATAACTCCCTAAAGGAAATAGGAAACTCAGTAGTACTCATCATAGAGCACACCGTATCACATAGGGTGCTATTGCTCCGCCCCGATATACCATCATGCTATGGTGTATACGAAGGAGTAATGCTGAGAGAGAATCTCATTCTCCTTTAGAATAGTCCAGAAATTCCGTGCTCAAGTATTCTCCTCCTTGATCTCATCAAAGGACATAATACTTTTACCCATATTTTGGTTCTCTACTTCTAACTTATATTCTGTGAATATCTCAAAAGGCTCGGACTTGTGTTTCAATAGGAACATATGTCTGAATCTTAAGAGATTATCAGAGAATGTAATGAAGTACTAAGAACCAATCTTGGCATGTGTAGACAAGGGACTTTCATACATCAACATGTATCAATCCCAAAAGTTCACTAACTCTTTCTCTGTTTCCAATAAACAGAGCTGTGGTCATCTTATCTTTGTGACATGACCGGCAAGTTTCATAAGATGTAAATTCAAACTAATTTAAATATGCATCTATATATAACTTCAGCCAGTCGGGTCGCATTGATATGACCTAGTTTACAATACCTCAAGAAGGATTCGTTCATTTCTGAACTCTTCCTCTTGTGTGTGTTCCGTATACTAAGAACTGTAGTTTGATTTAGAACGTCAATGCTTTTAGATAACGTGCCTGAACCGATCAACTCTTGATATAGGAAATGTTCAAAACATTATCCAACAATACAAAATTATATCCTTTCTTTACTAATAAAGAGACTGACATGATTTTGTATATCAGGTTCGGTATCTAATAACATTTGTTCAGAATCAATGTATTCAGGTAATACAGGGTGATAGTGACCAACAGACTTGGCTGCAACACTTGCCCCGTTTTCTGTCTCATGAAACTAATCACCCGTTCTCAGTTCTTTACCTATCTGTAGCCCATGTAACAGATTACATATACGGGATCCTGATCCGGTATCACATACCCAGGACGTAAAGAATACTGAGAAACAGTTCTGTGTAATGAACACACCCAAAGATGATGCATCAGCATGCACTTTCTTCGTTTGGGTGGCACGGGAAATCTGGTATTCCCCAATTTCCTGCTTTGTCTTATAACAATTATAAGTTGGAGCGGGACCAACGTTCCCCAGCTCAGTATAACAAGCGGGTTCGGTCAATATATCCGTTTAATTATCTTGATTAAGGCGTGATATTTTCGCTATCTGGAGAGAGAGAGAAGAAAACACTCAGCGTATGCTCTTGCAAGATTAGATCGGTTATCTAATATATCTAATCAGGATGTCTCCCACTGTTTTAGTCAAATCTTCCTTCAAACCCTAAAAGGAAAGACTAGCCGGGATTAATTACACGCTACAAGTTCGCCAATCTTTCAGCCAGGCCAGTGTCGGTACTTTGAGGGAGGTCCCCCATGCTTTCGCACGAACCTAATTACAGTAAACCTCGTTTTCCCAGAGGCGTAACCCCGTTAACACCTTTCTAGACACCTACTTGATCTGCTAATTGTAATGTGTAAAACTCTCCCAGGAGTAACTCTTACTCGCAGCGGGTATCGGGATCCAACTATCTTATAGAAGGTATGCAATCTCATTGCAAATTTCAACACTTGAAATTCCCAATAATATTTTGCCCCAAGCGATCTATGACCTTGACAAGGTCAACAAACCATAGACCGCAGGTCAAGTTCAACCCGTCATTTCCTGATTGAATTAAACCCACCCGCACGACCCTTGACAAGGTCAACAAAGTCGCACGACTACCCTAATCCAATCGCATCATATGCTTATGCAGATAAGCATAAATAGCTACCGCACACTACGCCTTGACAAGGTCAACAAACGCAGCACGAATACTATGAAGTACTTATCTGAAATGACGGAGGGCTACGACGGGTTTTTCAGAAAACCCTTTGCGTAATGAACTTGATATCGTTGTAGAATCGAGTGATTTTAAATGGAATGCTTTTGAGGCTTTTCTAGTTTTGCTAAAGGGGTCACTCCCGGTGAAGGGATCGTCGGCCCTTTCCTCATCGAATAAGGTGCAGGATATATCACATATACCGCTGTGCAAAGCAAGAACTATAGTAGCAATCAAAAGACAAATCGAGTTTGTAGCATCTGCCAGTTATTGCTAAAGGAGTCACTCCCGGTGAAGGGATCTCGGTCCTTTCCTTATCGAATAAGGTGCTGGATGTTCTACAAGGAACACCGCTATGCAAAGCAAGAACTGTAGCTACCAGTTTTTATAAACAAGTTTCTACAACATCTTAGGTTTCTTTTATTTCATTAATCTCATTAATGAAGTCCCATTTTAATTATGCTTCTCAAGCATCTCTTTTTGAAACGAAATCTGCAATATAACATATATCTCATATATATAATATAAACATTCGTCTCAGGCAGTAATATGATCTCATCACAGAACATTGCAGCAGAAGAACATATATGAAATATTGGATATACTAGGACGTCCGTGTTTTCAATACGAGCCAGTATAAAACACGGATTCCACGGTCGCAATGAATAGCCAAACCCACATCCCTAGACCCCTACGAGAGCGGCAAGTAACACTGCCAATTCTAGGGTTAGGAGACCCGGTCTCGACTCCTCGAGATGGTCTCCCACTGGACCCTAGAACCCGGTTACTTGTGCTCCCCGCCTTGGGTCTACCTAATGCGGAAAAGTAAATAATATACAACGGTGACATCTTCCGCTACCTGGAAGTGCCCCAATAAAAGAATATTACATACAAATGAATTTTACATGAAAGAAAAAGAAAAACTCTCATCTCACATAAAACCCCCGGCTATTCAAAAGCGACGATCCAATATAACATATCACAGCAACACATAATATCTCATATCATCAACGTAAGCAAGTATGCGTATCCCGATTGTCGTTGATGTATAGCAACGAAGCCGGCGATACACCACATACTACGCTTACGGTCACAGAAAAGAAAGTGTAAAACTACAACAGTTGGAATCCGCAACTTCCTTAGACATCGCATGCCTAACCAAATGAATTCCTTAGACATCACATGCCTAACAATTATAAACCCCGCATTTTAGTCTCATTATCGAAAACTCTTTTCAATGTCAAGTCGGGCAATTCAACAAGATTCCCGACGTCCTGATCGAATGCTCGTCGCAAACTTTAGTAGACGGCCGCACCCCCGATACCGTCGACGAAGTGCACCAAGGCGGAACACCGCTACCGCGAGCACCCGAACGGATGCTTTCGGCGATGGGGTTCTCCTACAGTCACTTGGTCGGGGCTATGGAGTGAGGCTGTCTATTAAGTTTACCCGGCGAGTATCCGCGTACACTACGTGATTGCGACGGACTTTTGATCACATCAAAATTCCGTAGCAACCGATCAACTGAGACTAAACTACTATGTTTATAATATTCAAATCAGTTATCTCATAACTATTTGTGGATTCCAATTATTGTATCACATTCCAGATAAACAGAAAAAGTTAAACTTTCCGATCGAATCATCAAGCACCCAAGATTTCCCCAATATATCTCAACACTTGAAATCAGTTTAAAAACGTCCATCACATGCCACAGTACCAATGGTCCAGCCGTAGAAGGGTCAAGCCAACGCCTCACATGTGGCACGCCGTACTGCCCCAAACCCTAAGGTTCAAAGAGCAGTTCAAGACGGTCACATAATCGAGTTAAGATTTGTTGACTTCTAGAGGGTCCATCGAGTTACTTGCACGACTTAGAACATTCTTAAACACGAGGAAAAATCCAACTTTTGAAAAATTTTCCGACAGGGGGAAAAGTGAGTTATTGATATCCGTTCGAACTTTTTAACAGTTTCTAAAAAATTATCCGGAAAGCCACATAGACAAAATCTAATACTCCGATCGAAACATCGAATCCCCAAAATAACCCAGATAATTCAACAGTTGAATAAAAAAATAAAAATTTCCAGAAAATACAACATTAGAAAATAGGAGTTACTGTGAAAAGCACGTGCGCTGAATCGATCACGTGACCGCGGAAGCGCCGCGAATGCTGGGGTGGGGCCGCGGTTCTGCGCCTACTTTGTCGAATTACGCGCACGTGTTTCACAGTAATTCTTGTAATTACCTGCTGTAATTTTTGGACATTTTTAATTTGGAAAAATCCCAGATTTTAGAAAATTTCCAGAGAGCAATTTTGAGTTTAGTATTTCGGGTTTTCCGGGTTCGATCGGACTTTAAACTTCGTCTAGACTTCGCCTAAATCTCTAGCTTGGCTCTGATACCACTGTAGGGTTGCTAGGCACGCGCACAAGAGTCTACGAGGCATCAACCATGCCCGAATAAAAATTTAGCCGTGCCGAACAACCCGAATACGGAACTTTAAACTAGAGATTGGGCGATAACTTGCATGTTAACAACTTAACACTAAGTGAGAGGGATTGCAACCTTTGTAGATCCGGTCCTTCACTTCATATGCTCCGTGTTGTGGTCCCTTCGCTGCGATCATCGGGTTCCGGACTCTCGAGAGGTTCCACGAAGAGAAAGGCGCAACCTTTGCTTCCGATCTTCGATACTACGATGATCTACCTCGAAGTTTCTTTAACACAAGCTAACACTCATGAAATGATGTGAACACCCTCATCTAAATGGCAAGGGAAGATGAGGATGATGAAGTAGGAATTTTGCTCTATTTATTTATCATTTTCTCACTATTATTCATCACCTTTGAAAAACTAGCAAGCTTTTCATGAAAGAAAATGGAGGAAGAAGAAGAATAGTGTTCCATTCTCTTTTGTGATGAATAAGAAAGGATTAATATGAAGAATAATGCAACCATGGTTCACTTAACCATTGTAGAGAATTGACTAGGGTTAGGGTTTTGGGTAAAGTTAAAGCATGAGTCATGAACAAATATCTTTCACAAAACAAAACAAATCCTTCTAGAAACTTCTAGAAAGATTAACCCTAATCCGAACCCTAATCAAGTTTAAACTCCACTAAACGAGTTGCATTAGTTATCATATCATGTTACAATATTATATATCACATATATAATATTTACCGTAACAAAATAAAATAATACAATTAACATATATCGCATATATATCAATGTATTACCCGAGTGAGAAAAAGAATCTTTTAGTGAGCAAATATTAGTTAATGCAATTTAATATATCACATATATTATTATACATTAAATTATCGAATCAACACTTGATCCGACAATCCAGCTATATCGCATATAACCGGCTAATATTTATCCGTACCGATTCATCGAATCAACACTTGATCCGATGACCCGGCTGATATCAAATATCGCGAGAATACAATACGATATCACATACAGCATTATCCTCGGTCCCGCACATATCACATATGTGCTCCTACTCTGTTTTGCCTGAGTCAAGAAACCTCTGTGTAGGACTCTAAAGAATCGTCAATACGCCGGCAGTAGGTGATGATCATATCAAACACCCACAAGCTGCAAGCGGTCAGCTAAACGTAACAGCTACCAAGGTATTGAGCGCTCAGAAGATCAACAAGCAAGCCTGCACATTTTCCTGTGGATCCAAACAGTAACACTCCCGTACAGTCCGGTCTCGTCGTCTGATATGTTGCATATCTCGCCTAGGGGTGGTAAACGTCAGACCCCAGTAGCTCGATAAGTCGTGTCGATATGAGGTCTATAACAGTTCGAGAAACTACTGATAACACTTACCAGTAAATCTCAGCAACCCTGGCCAGGGATTTCCGGTTATAGCCAATCGAACACAGCACAACATCAACTCCCTATACCGGGAGAGACGAATCCCCTCCTATCGCTCAATGCCTCCATGTGATTCGGGACTGTACCCAAAAGCCACCTTTTTGCACGCCCTCTTGGACGTGGTATGATGGAAATCAAAGCACAGTGGGAATCACACAAGACTCTATGACGATCTCGGGTCAACAGACTACTCTGTACAGTGTCACCGGAGAACTGCCATCTGACGTATGGTATAATACCATCTGGGAGTTCTCGGCGAGTCCGTCCAGTGTACCCAGTCTCCACTGAGCACCCGTACACCATCCTTGATGTCAAACACCGATGGATATAGGATCATCCATCGCCCATCATATGGGTCAAGATGCGTATACGCTAGTCTACTCTGGTGCATCGATGCCCTGTCTCGATACACCCTCGACTAGGACAGTTATAGGATATACTCGTCGACTACCGTGGCCCCACTAGTATGATCTCATCATAGTCCCAGTAGTCGAGTACATATCCTAAGGGCTTTATCAACATGTAATATAGAGACAATCAGAGTACATGTTAAGATAAAGTACAACCAGATAGCATACTATCATGTCGAGCAAGAAAGTCCTCCCTATATATGTCCTAGCATCCACTACAATATACATCGTATGTACAGTAATGGCCTCTAGGGCATACATATAACTAACAGAGTTTCCCTGCATTGAGCGAAACGTGTAGAGGCCATATGGTTTTACGGCAGGGCTATGATCACTTACGTGCACTTGTGTGCGTATGCTGTTCGGGCAGGCAATACTAGTGGGCTTTGGTTAAGCCAGATCCTAGTATTGCACAGATGGATTTGATTTGTCTTCTGTGCATTCGCATTCTACGGAATGCGAATGCGGGTGTGTATGCACAGTTTTGAGGAGCGATGAAGGAGGAGGTGCCCCATTAGGGTTTTGGCAGTTGGTTCGGCCAAAACCGTAATGTGGCACACTCATTAGGGTTTTGACAATTTGTTTGGTCAAAACCGTTTTGAGCCGGAGACATTGTTTACTAATCCTTTTAGTGATAGTTAGTGATGGATAATTGCATTGACCATTTGACCACTTAGACCTCTCTTGACTTTGTTGACCCGTTGACCGTGTTGACCATTGACCTTCAAGAGAGATCTACACTCTTCTTTCATTTTCTTTTTAATTCTTGAGTTATGATAACGGTCAATTCAATGTGCCATCAACTTTATCATGATAGGATTAGTAATGATGATTTTAGTGTATTATTGGAACCATGGTTCATTTCATTTGGGTTAATCTTTTCATTATTCTCTTCTCATTCACTCTCTTGAAATGAGAAGAAAAGAAAAGCTCCATGGTTGCTAAGTTTTCTCCTTCATCTTCCTCCTCTTGAATATTCTTTTGATCTCATGTGGTGAGAGAAAAAGAATCCACATAGACAAACACTTCTATCCTTCTCTTCTATACAACCTAAGGCATTTAGATTAGCAATCTCTTTGCCCTAGTTGCCTTGGCTTGAGGCGGAGCTTAGTGTACAACTCTCGGGTGGATCGTCTTCGACTCAAGAAGTCCGCGGAGGTGACCTAGATCCGGATCGACCCTCGGAGCGTGGATGGACGAGCCGGACAGCGGAGGGAAGACCCGAAGGACCGGTTCCGTGAGGTATATTTTCTACAGCATAGTAGTTAAAGCCTCTACTTGTTTGCTAGTTTCTAGTTTAGCCAAGATCCTTGCTTTTGAGTCCATGTTGCCTTGCGCCAAATTATTGTTTTTCGCCGTTTCCGCCTCCCCGTAAGAACCGGGGTGAGCAACGTGGACTTACAGTGGTATCAGAGCCTAGCTAAACATAAACTAGCAAGTTAGCAAAGTGTTAAGAATATCGATCGGAAAAAAGTCGCAAAACACATCCAACAAAAACCAAGTTTCTTTCGAATTTTTATACTGCTCTAAAATTATTTTAACATACATGAAAATTCGACTCAGGGTTTTTTAAAACCACAGAAGAAAACCGGTCCACTGAACCGACCAAACCGCCGCGGTTCCGCGGCAAGAACATGCTTCTTGCCGCGGTTCCGCGGCAAGAACATGCTTCTTGCCGCGGTTCCGCGGCCGATTTGACTCGGTCGTGGACCGGGTTTCTTGCAGTGTTTTTATTTGGGAGTTTTGGGATTTTTAGTACATGTTGTTTCTGCCCAGATTTTCCAGAGCACAAATTGAATTTTGGGGTGGTTATAAATCCGTATTTTGATCGATATTCCGTACTCTTTGGCTAATGAATATTATCTATGATGTGATATATGTATTGAACGCCCGCTAATCGCTATACGTCGATTAGTGGGGGTTATACATATCTGTGATCTGAAATGTTGATGGTTTGTGTATATGAACTCGTTGGATTGTCGCGGATGAATAGCCGGGAATGGATGTGAGATGAGAGTTTCCTTTTTCTTTCATTCATTGTAAAATTTGTAAACTGATGTAATATTATTTGTTTGGCCGCACAACCGGGTCGGGGTTGTAGCCGTCATTGTATAATTTCTTTTTACTGTTTTTGCTCCTAGGATAGACCTAAGGTGGGGTGCACAAACTACCGGGTATCTCGAAGTGCCGAGTGGCCTACTCATGGTGTTGAGGGAGGTTGCTTCGCTTCGGGTACTTGGCGGGTAGTTTGCCGCACCCGTAGGGGTCTAGGGTGGGGTTTGGCTATTCATCGCGACCGTGTAATCCGCTTTTCGTTGCAGGCTCGAACGAATCGCGGGTTCCTAGTATATCCAAAGTGTTCATCTGTGATCTGTAATGGCTATCATTACTATATATCTATATATGATATCTATTTAGGTGTTGCTTATGTTTTGCATCCGCGCTAGTCCAGCCCCCGCTCTGTCGTTAGTTAAGTAACCTAACGGGTGATGATGGGACCCCGTGGCGAATGCGGATGGCATAAGCGTACGCCATATTTTGGTTGTTTTCTGCAATGGTAGGATTAAATGATGGGATGCATTGGAATTAATGCAGGAAAATAAACCAAGTAAAAGTCGTTGGAACACTTTGAAAACCTCCGTCGTTTCATATGAATATTCAACAGTATTCAAGCTGTGTTTGTTGGCCTTAGTCAAGGCACATTGTTTGGTAGCTGGTGGGTATTCATATGTTGCATAGATAGAATGCGTTGGTTTGGGACAGTCGTATTGCTTTGTTGGCCATAATCAAGGGTATATACGGGTGGGTTCAAATTAACCTGGACAACGACGGGTAGAACTTGACATGTGACTTATGATTTGTTGGCTTTAGTCAAGGTCATAAGAGCATGGGGCAAAAATTCACATCGGGAGTTTTATAAGTACTGAAACTTGCTAGCGGTGCATACCATTTGGAGTGTGATGATTCTGGTAGGATTCCTTCGGTTTTATCACACGATGATATTTGGATCCCGATCCTACTGTGAGTATATGCTACTCCTCGGGAAATCTCTCACTTAACGATCAATGCTATAAACCCAGTAGGTGTCTAGAAAGGTGTTAGCGGGGCTACGCCCACAGGGAAAAGAGGTTACTTAATTAAGGAACTTCGCGAAAGCGTTGGAAAACCTCCCTCGAAGTACCGACACTGGCCTGGCTGAACGGTTAAGCAATAATTGTACGGTGAGATTGATCCCGACTAATTCTTCCTTTATGGTTTGAGGAGGGATTCGAGAGACGGTGGGAGCCATCCTGTTTAGATAAATTAAAAACCAATCTAAACTTGCAAGAGCATCATGCTAAGTGTTTTCTTCTCTCTCTCTTAATTGCAGCGACCCAGTGACCGCACCTAAGTTACATCTAGATAATAAAATGACTGAATCTGACTGTTATGACTGGCAAAGATCTGTCCAGATGTCCATTGCCCAGGATAAGTTGGGACACCTCTTAACTAATCTAACCCCTGCCGTCTCTGGTCCAGTTTCCCCTGTCACGGATATTGATATCCGTAGGACATCGGAAGAAGACTGTGCGAAAGCCAAGTGCCTCGTGTTAGCCTCAGTTGATGGTACATACCAGAGGCAGCATGAGAAGATGGACTCAGTTTCTATCTTCCTCCATAACAAAGATTTATATGGAGAGCAATCTCGTATCGCAAGATATGAGACCTCGAACGAATTGCTTCCAGCGAGGTTGGCTATCGGGTCATCTGTAAGGGGCAACGTCCTTACAGAGACCAGCTCTTTTGAGCTCTCGGACTTGAAGACCATGTTGAAGAACGGGTCAGATGCTGACTTAGTTCAACAGTCTCTACCTACTACCCTGAAGGAAACCAGGGAAGTAGAAAGAAAGGAAAAGGCAGAAGTTTCGGGAATGGATGTAGTAAAAGAGGGATGTTCCTATTGTTACGGGAATGAACATGGGCAGAAGGATTGCAGGGCTTGTAAATCCAGTAGCCAGAATTCGAAGCATGTTGTAGCTTCGGCTTCGGGTGTGTTTGTAATAGAGAACTGTATGTCAGTTAACCCTACTTCCTGGGTATTGGATATCGGATCAGGATCTCATATCTGTAATTCGTTACAGGCTCCGAGAAACTGTAGGGTTATCAGGAAAGGTGATATGACTCTCAGGGTTGCTAACGGAATGAGCATGTATGCTGAATCCGTAGGGGAATATCATCTAGGACTGACAACTGGGAAGATATTGATTCTGCGTGAATGTTTTTATGTACCAGGTGCGACTTGTAACATCATATCTGTATCCTTACTTTCTAAGGAAGGATATGATTTTACTTTTGTAAACGATGTAGTAAACATCCACCTAAATGAAGTACTGATTGGGTCAGGTACATTGAAATACGGTATATACGTTTTGAATCAAGCTCAGGTCTTCAGTGTCCAGAACACACTTAAAAGAAGTCTCCGGAAACAAATCAGGCTTTCTTATGGCATTGTAGACTGGGTCACATTAATGAGACACGGTTGACAAAGTTACATAAAGAAGGATACTTGGATCCGTTCGAGTACCAGTCTTATGCCACTTGTGAATCTTGTCTCATGGGAAAGATGACAAAGACTCCGTTCACTGGACACGGAGAAAGAGCGAGCGAGCTCTTGGGACTCATACACAGTGATGTGTGTGGTCCAATGTCTACACATGCGCGAAGTGGTTATTCATACTTCATTACTTTCACAGATGATTTCTCTAGGTATGGGCATGTCTTCTTAATGAAGCACAAATCCGAGGCCTTTGAGAAATTTCAGGAATACAAGAATGAAGTTGAAAAACAAACAGGCAAAAGTATCAAGATACTGAGATCTGATCGAGGTGGTGAATACTTGAGTGCCGAGTTTCTGGGCTTCTTAAAAGAGAATGGAATTCTCTCTCAGCTTACTCCTCCATACACACCACAACATAACGGTGTGTCGGAAAGGAGGAATCGAACCCTATTGGATATGGTTCGTTCCATGATGAGTAAAGTTGAGTTGCCACGATCCTTCTGGAGTTATGCACTAGAAACAGCTGCATATCTTTTGAACCAAGTTCCTACTAAGTCAGTGCCTACCACACCATATCAGATGTGGAGTGGGAAGAAACCCAGTCTTAAACACTTTAAGACATGGGGATGTCCAGCTTTTGTAAAAAAGCAGCTTGCGGACAAGCTCGAGGCACGTTCAGTACAGTGTAAGTTTGTGGGATACCCAAAGAACTCCAAGGGGTATCTTTTCTATTACGCAGAGGAACAAAAGGTTTTTGTTTCTCGTCATGCCCGCTTCTTGGAAACTGAGTTTTTGGAAAATCAGATAAGTGGGAGCGCAATAGAACTGGAAGAAATTCCAGAACAACGAGCTATTACTGAAAGCTTAGTAGAACCAGAGGATTCGAAAGAACAGGACATTCCTACGCCACTCCGCAGGAGTAGTAGGCAGTCTCATCCGCCCGAGAGATACTACGGTTTTCTCATAGACGGGGATAGAGAGGATTGCACTATGGATTATGGTGAGCCTACTAGCTTCCAGCAAGCCATTCAGAGCGGCGACTCGGTAAAATGTCTGGATGCAATGCGGGCCGAGATGGAGTCCATGTACACCAACAAAGTTTGGACTTTGGACTTTGCTCCAGAAGGGGTAAAACCCGTAGGCTGCAAATGGATCTTCAGAAAGAAGATTGGTGTAGATGGGCAGGTTGAGACCTATAAAGCTAGACTTGTTGCAAAGGGTTTTGGTCAAAGACCTGGTTTGGACTATGACGAGACCTTTTCTCCAGTGGCTATGCTGAAATCCATTCGGATCCTTCTTGCCATTGCAGCCTTCCACGATTATGAAATCTAGCAGATGGACGTAAAGACGGCTTTCCTAAATGGAAATTTGGAAGAGTGCGTCTATATGGATCAGCCAGAAGGATTCATTCAGAGTGGGAGCAGCGGTAAAGTGTGCAAGTTGCTAAAGTCCATCTATGGACTTAAGCAGGAATCGCGGAGTTGGAACATCTGCTTTGATGATACTGTCAAAGGATTCGACTTTATCAAAAACCCAGATGAACCATGCATTTACAGTAAGATTGTAGGGAGAACTGTAGTATTCCTCGTCTTGTACGTGGATGACATTCTTCTAATAGGAAATGATATTCCTATGCTACAGTCAGTCAAAGGATTCTTTTCGCAGAGGTTCTCCACGAAGGACCTGGGCGATGCCAACTACATTCTGGGGATCCAGATCTATCGTGATAGATCTAAGAGGATGTTGAGACTTTCACAGTCAAGGTACATCGACACCATACTGAAAAGATCAGTATGGAAGATTCCAAGCGCGGTAATTTACCGGCTTGTCACGGGATCACCCTCTCTAAAGAGATGTCTCCCAAGAATGATTTGGAAAGAGATCGCATGTCTATTATACCCTACGCTTCTGCGGTAGGCTCTATAATGTATGCGATGTTATGTACCAGACCAGATGTAGCATACGCATTGAGCGTTGTAAGCCGGTATCAGTTGAACCCAGGGAAGAAACACTGGATAGCGGTAAAGAACATTCTCAAGTACCTGAGAAGGACTAAGGAGATGTTCTTGGTGTATGGCGGAAAAGACCTCCAGCTCAAGGCCTTTGCCGACTCCAGCTTCCAGAGTGACAAGGATGACTCGAAGTCCATGTCGGGTTATGTCTTTACCCTTAAAGGAGGGGCGGTTTGCTGGAAGAGTTCCAAGCAGGAGACCGTTGCTGACTCAACTATGGAAGCGGAGTACATAGCTGCTTGCGATGCCGCAAAGGAAGCTATCTGGATGAAGAAGTTCCTCACGGAGCTTCAGGTGGTTCCTACCATTGTTGATCTAATACTGCTGTATTGCGACAACAATGGCGCTATAGCTTTAGTGAAGGAACCCAGGTCCCATCAGAAGTCCAGGCACTTTTTGAGGCGGTACCACCTGATCAGGGAGATCGTAGATCGCCGGGAGATCGAGGTGAAGAGAGTAAATACGGAGAACAACACTGCAGATCCACTCACGATGGCCCTACCCCAGACTCAGTTCGAGCGGCTGATCGAGATGATAGGTCTTCGATACGCCAGTACATGGCCTTAGTGCAAGTGGGAGATTGTTAGTGTATATGCCCTAGAGGCCATTACTGTATCATACTAGCTTGTATATTACTTAATGGAAGCTTGGGATATTCACAGTTGTATAGATAATCTTGCTCAAAATGGTAGTATGCTACTTGGTTTGTCTCTACTTCAATATGTGCATGTGTTTCTTTTAGCATATCGCTTGTATACATATTAGTAGAGCCCTTAGGATCTTTGCTTGATTACCAGCGTTGTGATGGCGCTCACACTCGTGAGGGCTGGGTAATCCATAAGCACATCCTTATACAGGTCCCTAGTCGTAGGACTATCGAGACAGGGCATCGATACTCGGGAGTAGACTAGCGTATGCGCTTCTCATCCCAGCAGGGGAGACGGTCTGTCCCACAGCCGTCAGTGCGTCGTACTTGAGATAGTATACGGGTGCTCATTAGGTTACGAGTACACTGGACATGACTCTTCGGGAACTGTTGGTTGGTATTATACCTATCGTCAGTTATGAGTTCCCAGGTGACATGAGTACAGCTTAGTCCGCCGACTTGACACTGTCACTTCGCCTCGAGTGTGTTCCCACTGTACTTAGATTACTACCCTACCACGGCTCAAAGGAGTCATGCAAACAGGTAGTAGTTGGGTGCAGTCCCGAAGCACTTGGAGGCAGTGACGGTTAGACAGGATTCGTCTCTCCCGGTGTTGGGGGTTGACATCGCGCTGTATCTAGGAGAGCCATTACACAAGTAGTCCCTGGCCAGGGCAAGCGAGATATACTGGTAGGTTTCCAGTGTTATCTCAGGGTGTTCTGGGCTACACTCCGACACGACTTGTACCGCTATTAGGGGACTGACGTTCACCGCCCCCTAGGCCCGCCATGCTGTAGGGTTCCTAGGCACACTAAGGAGGTTCCACAAGGCATCAACCATGCCAAACAAAAATTTTCCGGTGCCGAGAAACCCTAATGAAGATCGTTAACTAGAAGTTAAGGCGAAAAGCAAGCAAGCAAACGACTTCGCTACCAAGTGAAAGGGATTACAACCTTTGTAGATCCGGTCCACAACTTCTTTAGATCCATGTTGACGTCCCTCCGCTGCGATCATCGGATCCCGGACTCTAGAAATTGTTTCGTCGGAGAAATGATCGGGCTAGGTCATTGACTTCGAGGCCGAAGATGATCTACGTCGGGGAGACTCAAACTCAAGCTATTCCTTCACTCGGTCGAAAACTTTGTGAAGAAAACACCCTATACTACATGGCAAGTGGTAGAGGATGAAGAAATAGGAAGTGGGTTCACTTTAGAATTGGATTTCTCACTCTTTTTCTCATGATGCCATTGGAGCTAGCAAGCTTTTTCAAGCTTGATGAAGATGAAGAAGAAGAAAGAATATCATATGAATATTATCCAAAGTGAAACTTATCCAAATGAATGATGGCACCATGGTTGAGTTAAACCCTCATGCTTAACTCATGTAGAGATTTAACAATAGCATAAGGTTAAGGGTTGGGTTAGCTAATATCTTGAACAAATGACAAAAGAGTTGACTTTGTCAATGTTCATCAAGCTTCATGAAGCTTGATAACTTTGACCAAAGTCACTCTCTTTTGTTATTTGTTTAAGAAAATAATAAACCCTAATCCAACCTTGATATGGTTCAAGTCTCATACACTCAATCTTGTTTGTATCATCAAGCATGATACAAACATGTACACTTGCATATATCACATATAAATAATGTACACTTTCAAGTGAGCAAATCAATCTTAAGTGAACCAATACTAGTTAATGTAAAGTAATATATCAAATATATAATTATACATTAAATCATTAAATCAACACTTGATTTAACGATCCGGTCATATCGCATATAACCGACTAATATCAATAGTAACAACTTATCGAATCAACACTTGATCCGATAACCCGGCTATATCACATACAACCGATCAATGTCATAAATCGTGAGAATAGAATACAGTATCACATACTGGTATTATCCTTGGTCCCGCACATATCTCATATGCGCTCCTATTTCGTTTCGCTTGAGCCAGGAAACTCCTGTGTAGGACTCTAAAGACTCGTCAATACGCCGGCAGCAGGTGATGATCATATCAAACACCCACAAGCCGCAAGCGGTCTGCTAAACATAACGGCCACCTGGGTATTGAGCGATCAGAAGATCAACGAGCAAGCCCGCTCACACTCCAGTGAATCCAACGAGTAACACTATCATACAGTCCGGTCTGTTCTTCTGATATGTCGCATATCTCGTCTAGGGGTGGTAAACGTCAGACCCCAATAACTCGATAAGTCATGTCGATATGAGGCTCATAACGGGTTGAGAAACTACTGGTAAATCTTACCAGTAAATCCCTAAAAGCTGCCTTGGCCAAGGACTTCCTGTTATAGCCAATCGAGCACTGCGCAACATCAACTCCCTATACCGGGAGAGACGAAACCCCTCCTATCGCTCATTGCCTCCATGTGATTCGGGACTGTACCCAAAAGCCACCTTTTTGCACGCCCTCTTGGACGTGGTATGATGGAAATCAAAGTACAGTGGGAATCATACAAGACTCTATGACGATCTCGGGTCTACAGACTAACCTGTACCAGTGTCACCAGAGAACTGCCATCTGACGTAAGGTATAATACCATCTGGGAGTTCTCGGCGAGTCCGTCCAGTGTACCCAGTCTCTACTGAGCACCCGTATATCATCTTTGATGTCAAACACCAATGGATATGGGATCATCCATCGCCCATCTGTATGGGTCGAGAAGCTACACGCTAGTCTACTCTGGTATATCGATGCCCCGTCTCGATACACCCACGACTAGGGACTTTGAAGGATGTACTTATGGACTACCATGTCCCCACTAGTATGATCCGCATCATAGTCCAGGTAGTCAAGTACACATCCTAAGGGCTTTACCAACATGTAACAGAGAGACAATCAGTTTACACGTCAAGGTAAAGAGTAACCAGATAGCATACTATCATATCGAGCATGAAAGTCATCCCTATATATGTCCAAGCATCCACTACAATATACATCCTATGTATAGTAATGGTCTCTAGGCCATACATATAACTAACAATCTCCCACTTGCCTTAGGGCCATCTGTAGCAGTGGTTATAGTATCTCATACTCAACCATCCCATAAAAGTCTCTCTCTGGGAAAAGGCCTTTCGTGAGTGGATCCGCCGTGTTGTCCTCTGAATCTACTCTCCTAACCTCGATCCCCTGGAGATCAACCATCTCCACGATCAGGCGATACTGCCTAAGAATATGTCTGGATCACTGATGGGATGGACGTTTCTTGGCATAAGCCACAACTCCATTGTCACACAATGGGAGGAACGAAGTTCATCTCATGAACTAATATACACCCAGACTTCCTCTTTGGTAGCATCTTTGGTAACGATGTATCTTGCCTTTAATCTTCTAGTATGTCACGGTATCTAGCTTGGAACTCTTCCAACATACCGTCCCTCCACTGAGGGTAAAGACAATGCCTGTGACTGACATTCAGTCATCTTTATCACTCTGGAACCTTTCCAGTGATTCTCTCCAGGACCGATTGATACCTTCTCACTACAACTAGTGAGTATTCTAACATCCAATTAGATATATCTCATAGATCCAAAACCCAGGATTTAGTAGGTATCACTTTGATCCTATATGGAGAATCCTTGTGATAAGCGGAGATTGACCAAGCGTAGCATAGGAAACTCCTTCCCTATCAAGAGTATGTCATCCATGTACTATACGAGGATCACTACCATACTCTCTACTACCTTTTTGTATATACAAGGTTCATCTACCATTTTGATGATGTCAAACTCTTTGACTAACTCATCAAAACAGATGTTCCAACTCCGCGATGCCTGCTTTATCACATAAAATATCTTGCACACGTTTCCGCTGCTCCCACTGTCTACGAAGCCCTCTGACTGTGTACTTATAGACGCTTTCTTCCAAATCATCATTTAGAAAAGCAGTCAAGACACTCAACCGCCAGATATCGTAGTCATGGTATATAGCTGTGGCAAGTAGGATCTGGATGGACTTAAGCATAGCTACTTAGAAAAGGTTTCATCATAACCCATACTTGGTCAATGATGCAAACCTTTAACAAGTCTAGCTTTGAAAGTCTCAACTTTTCCATGTACACCAAGTAATCTTCTCAAGATATACTTGCTCCTGATGGGGGTTTAACCCTTCAGATAAAGCAACCAAAGTCCATACTTTGTTGGTGTATAAGGATTCCATCTCAGATCGCTAAGCATCCAGCCATTCTTACAGAGTCCTACTCCTGATGGCCAGCCCGAAACTAGTTGGGTCATCATCTCATGGTGCAATCCTCGCTCCCACTGTCATAGAGAAACCGAAGTATCTCTCAGGTGGGTGAGGAACCCTACTAGATCGGCGGAGAGGCTGAGGTTCGTTGGTTGCTATTGAATCCTTTGGTTCTACCAAATCATCAGCTGCAGTTTGTATAGCTGGAACTGTTTCCAGTTGTACATAACAGACCTTGCCTCGAGCTTGTCCGGATTTTTCTTTTAGACATAGGCCGGACAACCCCAAATCTTAACTGACTTAAGAGATGGGCTCTTCCCTTCCCATATCTTATATGAAATGGTAGGCATCTGATTTGATTGGAACCCTATTCAATAGGAATGCAACTTCATAAGTGCATAACCCCCTAAAAGGAAATAGGAAACTCAGTAGTACTCATCATAGAGCACACCATATCACATAGGGTGTTATTGCTCCGCCCCGATATACCATCGTGTTATGGTGTATGCGGAGGAGTAATGCTGAGAGAGAATCTCATTCTCCTTTAGAATAATCCAGGAATTCCGTGCTCAAGTATTCTCCTCCTTGATCACATCAAAGGACATAATACTTATACCCGTATTTAGGTTCTCTACTTCTAACTTATATTCTATGAATATCTCAAAAGGTTCGGACTTGTGTTTCAACAGGAACATATGTCTGAATCTTGAGAGATTATCAGAGAATGTAATGAAGTACAAAGAACCAATCTTGGCATGTGTAGACAGAGGACCTACATACATCAACATGTATCATCCCAAGAGTTCACTAACTCTTTCTCTGTTTCCAATAAACAGAGCTATGGTCATTTTATCTCTGTGACTTGACTCGCAAGTTTCACAAGATGTAAATTCAAACTGATTTAAATATACATCTAAATGTAACTTTAGCTAGTCGGGTCGCATTGATATGACCTAGTCTACAATGCCTCAAGAAGAATTCGTTCATTTCTGAACTCTTCCTCTTGTGTGTATTCTATATACTAAGAACTGTAGTTTGATTTAGAACGTCAATGCTTTTAGATAACGTGCCTGAACCGATCAACTTTTGATATAGGAAATGTTCAAAACATTATCCAACAATACAAAATTATATCCTTCTTTATCTAAATAAAGAGACTGATATGATTTTGTATATCAGGTTTGGTATCTAATAACATTTGTTCAGAATCAATGTATTCTGGTAATACAGGATGACAGTGACCAACAGACCTGGCTGCAACACTTGCACCGTTTTCTGCCTCATGAAACTTATCACCCATTCTCAGTTCTCTACCTTTCTGTAGCCCATGTAACATATTATATATACGGGATCCTGATCCGGTATCACATACCCAGGACGTAAAGGACATTTGAGAATCAGTTCTCTGTAATGAACACATCCGAAGGAGATGCATCATATGCACTTTCTTCATTTGGGCGGTACAGGAATTCTGGTAATCCCCTAATTCCTGCTCTGTCTTATAACATTTATAAGTTGGAGCGGGACCAACATTCCCCAGCTCAGTATAACAAGCGGGTTCGTCAATATATCCGTTTTATTATCTTGATTAAGGCGTGACATGGTCGCTACCAGGAGAGAGAGAGAAGAAAACACTCTGCGTGCGCTCTTGTAAGATCAGATTGGTTATTATTTTATCCAATCAGGATGGCTCCCACTGTTTTTATCAAATCTTCCTTCAAACCTTAAAAGGAAAGACTTGCCGGGATTAATTACACGCTACAAGTTCGCCAATCTTTCAGCCAGGCCAGTGTCGGTACTTTGAGGGAGGTGCCCCGTGCTTTCGCACGAACCTAATTAATGTAAACCTCGTTTTCCCAGAGGCGTAACCCCGTTGACACCTTTCTAGACACCTACTTGATCGGCTAATTGTAATGTGTAAAACTCTCCCAGGAGTAACAATTACTCGCAGTGGGTATCGGGATCCAACTATCTCATAGAAGGTATGCAATCTCATTGCAAATTTCAACACTTGAAATTCCCGATAATATTTTGCCCCAAGCGATCTATGACCTTGACTGAGAATACAAACCATAGACCGCAAGTAAAGTTCAACCCGTCATTTCTGATTGAATTAAACCAACCCGCACGACCCTTGACTGAGTCAATAAGGCCGCACGACTACCCTAATCCAATCGCATCATATGCTTTGCAGATAAGCACTAATCAGCTACCGCACACTACGCGTTGACTGAGTCAACAAACGCAGCACGAATACTAACTATTACTTATCTGAAATGACGGAGGGCTACGACAGGTTTTTAAGAAAACCCTTTGCGTAATGAACTTTATATCGTTGTAGAATCAAATGATTTAAAAATGGAGTGTTTTTGAGGCTTTTCTAGTTTTGCTAAAGGGGTCACTCCCGGTGAAGGGATCGTCGGCCATTTCCTCGTCGAATGAGGTGCAGGATATATCATATACATCACTGTGCAAAGTAGAAACTATAGAAGCAATCAAAAAACAAACCGAGAGTTGTAGCTTCTGCCAGTTATTTCTAAAGGAGTCACTCCCGGTGAAGGGATCTCGGTCCTTTCCTTATCGAATAAGGTGCAGGATGTTCTACAAGGAACACCGCGATGCAAAGCAAGAACTGTAGCTACCTGTTTTTGAAAATTCGATTCCACAACATCTTTAGGTTTCTTTTTCTTTCATTAATCATATTAATGAAGTCCCATCATTTAAGTCACCTAAACATCACTGATAAATACGACGTACACTTATGCCATCCGCATTCGCCTCGATGTCCCCTCGTGCACCGTTAGGTTAGGTAACTAACGGCAGAGCGGGGCAGGGCTAGCGCGAGTGCAAAACATAAGTAACGTCTATATAATATATCATATATACTATATACTGTATCTATCACAGAACATCAAATGATCACATCACAGATATCGCAGCTGAAGAATCATATGAAATATTGGATATACTAGGACGTCCGTGTTTTCAATATGAGCCTGTATAAAACACGGATTCCACGGTCGCGATGAATAGCCAAACCCACACCCCTAGACCCCTACGAGAACGGAAAGCAACCCTACCAATTCTAGAGTTAGGAGTCCCGGACTCGACTCCTCGAGTTGGTCTCCCACTGAACTCCAGAACCCGGTTACTTGTGCTCTCCTCTTTGGGTCTATCCTAGTGCGGAAAAGTAAATAATATACAATGGGTGACATCTTCCGCTACCTGGAAGTGCCCCAATAAAAGAATATTACATACAAGTTAATTTTACATGAATGAAAATGAAAAACTCTCATCTCACATAAAACCCCCGGCTATTCATAACGCGACGATCCAATATAACATATCCAGCAACACATAACATCACATGTCATCAACGTAAGTAAATGTGCGCACCCCAATTGTCGTTGACATATAGCAACGAAACCGGCGATATCACATATTACACTTACGGTCACAGAAAAGAAAGTGTAAAACTACAACAGTTGGAATCCGCAACCTTCTTAGACATCGCATGCCTAATCAAATGAATTCCTTAGACATCACATGCCTAACAATTACAAACCCCGCATTTTAGTCTCTATATCGAAAACACTTTTCAATATTTAGTTGGGCAATTCAACAAGATTCCCGATAAACTGATCGAATGCTCGTCGCAAACTTTAGTAGACGGCCGCACCCCCGATACCGTCGACGAAGTGCACCAAGGCGGAACACCGCTACCGCGAGCACCCGAACGGATGCTTTCGGCGACGGGGTTTTCCTACAGTCACTTGGTCGGGGCTATGGGGTATGGCTGTCTATTAAGTTTACCCGGCGAGTATCCGCGTACGCTACGTGATTGCGATGGACTTTTGATCGCATCAAAATTCCGTGGCAACCGATCAAGTGAGACTAAAGTGCTGTGTTTATAACATTCATTCAGTTATCTCATAACTAATTGTGAATTCCAATTATTGTATCACTTTCCGGATAAATAGAAAAGGTTAAACTTTCCGATCGAACAATCGAACACCCAAGTTTTCCCGAAACAGCTCAACACATGAAATAAGTTTAAAATCATTCACTTCGTGCCTCAGTACCAACGGTCCAGCCGTAGAAGGGTCAAGACAACGCCTCACATGTGGCACGCCGTACTGCCCCAAACCCGAAGGTTCAAAGGGCAGTTCAAGACGGTCACATAATCGAGTTAAGGTTTGTTGTCTTCTAGAGGGTCCATCGCGTTACTTGCACTACTCAGAACGTCTTTAAACCATGGAAAGATCCAACACTTGGAAATTTCCCGACAGGGGAAAAAGTGGGTATTTATATCCGGTCGAACTTTTTAACATATTCTAAAATTATCTGGAAAAATTTATAGACAAAGCTAAACAATCCGATCGAAACATCGAGTCTCTAATACATCCCAGAAAACTCAACTGTTGAGTAGAAAATAAAAATACCCAGAAAATATTGGAATCAAAGTTAGGAATTACTGTGCAAACAGATCTGAAGGAAGCGACCGTACGGCCGCGGAAGCGCCGCACGAGCCATGCTCGTGCCGCGTTTCCGCGGCTCTTTGAACGATTTATGGGTCCCGTTTTGTACAGTAATTCTTATAAAAGCTTGCTTATTTTTCTGCATATTTTTAATTCACAAAATTCCCAGTTTTGAAAAAATGTACAGAGAGTGGTCTCGGATTAGGGTTTCGGGTTCGATCGGATTTCTAACATCGTCTACACTTCGCCTAAGGCTCTAGCTAGGCTCTGATACCACTGTAGGGTTCCTAGGCACACTAAGGAGGTTCCACAAGGCATCAACCATGCCAAACAAAAATTTTCCGGTGCCGAGAAACCCTAATGAAGATCGTTAACTAGAAGTTAAGGCGAAAAGCAAGCAAGCAAACGACTTTGCTACCAAGTGAAAGGGATTACAACCATTGTAGATCCGGTCCACCACTTCTTTAGCTCCGTGTTGACGTCCCTCCGCTGCGATCATCGGATCCCGGACTCTAGAAATGGTTTCGTCGGAGAAATGATCGGGCTAGGTCATTGACTTCGAGGCCGAAGATGATCTACGTCGGGGAGACTCAAACTCAAGCTATTCCTTCACTCGGTCGAAAACTTTGTGAAGAGAACACCCTATACTACATGGCAAGTGGTAGAGGATGAAGAAATAGGAAGTGGGTTCACTTTAGAATTGGATTTCTCACTCTTTTTCTCATGATGCCATTGGAGCTAGCAAGCTTTTTCAAGCTTGATGAAGATGAAGAAGAAGAAAGAATATCTTATGAATAATATCTAAAGTGAAACTTATCCAAATGAATGATGGCACCATGGTTGAGTTAAGCCCTCATGCTTAACTCATGTAGAGATTTAACCATAGCATAAGGTTAAGGGTTGGGTTAGCTAATATCTTGAACAAATGACAAAAGAGTTGACTTTGTCAATGTTCATCAAGCTTCATGAAGCTTGATAACTTTGACCAAAGTCACTCTCTTTTGTTATTTGTTTAAGAAAATAATAAACCCTAATCCAACCTTGATATGGTTCAAGTCTCATACACTCAATCTTGTTTGTATCATCAAGCATGATACAAACATGTACACTTGCATATATCACATATAAACAATGTACACTTTCAAGTGAGCAAATCAATCTTAAGTGAACCAATACTAGTTAATGTAAAGTAATATATCAAATATATAATTATACATTAAATCATTAAATCAACACTTGATTTAACGATCCGGTCATATCGCATATAACCGACTAATATCAATAGTAACAACTTATCGAATCAACACTTGATCCGATAACCCGGCTATATCGCATACAACCGATCAATGTCACAAATCGCGAGAATAGAATACAGTATCACATACTGGTATTATCCTCGGCCCCGCACATATCTCATATGAGCTCCTATTTCGTTTCGCTTGAGCCAGGAAACCCCTGTGTAAGACTCTAAAGACTCGTCAATACGCCGGCAGCAGGTGATGATCATATCAAACACCCACAAGCCGCAAGCGGTCTGCTAAACGTAACGGCCACCCGGGTATTGAGCGATCAGAAGATCAACGAGCAAGCCCGCTCACACTCCAGTGAATCCAACGAGTAACACTACCGTACAGTCCGGTCTGTTCGTCTGATATGTCGCATATCTCGTCTAGGGGTGGTAAACGTCAGACCCCAATAACTCGATAAGTCGTGTCGATATGAGGCTCATAACGGGTTGAGAAACTACTGGTAACACTTACCAGTAAATCCCTAAAAGCTGCCTTGGCCAAGGACTTCCTGTTATAGCCAATCGAGCACTGCGCAACATCAACTACCTATACCGGGAGAGACGAAACCCCTCCTATCGCTCATTGCCTCCTTGTGATTCGGGACTGTACCCAAAAGCCACCTTTTTGCACGCCCTCTTGGACGTGGTATGATGGAAATCAAAGCACAGTGGGAATCACACAAGACTCTATGACGATCTCGGGTCTACAGACTAACCTGTACCAGTGTCACCAGAGAACTTCAATCTGACGTAAGGTATAATACCATCTGGGAGTTCTCGGCGAGTCCGTCCAGTGTACCCAGTCTCTACTGAGCACCCATATATCATCTCTGATGTCAAACACCAATGGATATGGGATCATCCATCGCCCATCTGTATGGGTCGAGAAGCTACATGCTAGTCTACTCTGGTATATCGATGCCCCGTCTCGATACACCCACGACTAGGGACTTTGAAGGATGTACTTATGGACTACCATGTCCCCACTAGTATGATCCGCATCATAGTCCAGGTAGTCAAGTACACATCCTAAGGGCTTTACCAACATGTAACAGAGAGACAATTAGTGTACACGTCAAGGTAAAGAGTAACCAGATAGCATACTATCATATCGAGCAAGAAAGTCATCCCTATATATGTCTAAGAATCCACTACAATATACATCCTATGTATAGTAATGGCCTCTAGGGCATACATATAACTAACACATGCGATGTATCAGACGATCAGACCGGACTGTACGGAGATTGTCACATACAGGCTCAGTAGGAGTTCTGATGGGTTTACCTCATCGGCCTTCTTATCGACATCTACTTGGGGACCGTTACGTACAGCTAGTGCCTCTTGCGGTCTGTGGTTAAACCCACTGCCAGCATAGTGTCGAGTCTTTAGAGTCCCACACAGAGAGTTTCCCTGCATTGAGCGAAACGTGTAGAGGCTGTATGGTTTTACGGCAGGGCTACGATCACTTACATTCACTTGTGTGCGTATGCTGTTCGGGCAGGCAATACTAGTGGGCTTTGGTTTAAGCCAGATCCTAGTATTGCACAGATGGATTTGATTTGTCTTCTGTGCATTCGCATTCTACGGAATGCGAACGCGGGTGTGTATGCACAGTTTTGATGAGCGATGAAGGAGGAAGTGCCCCATTAGGGTTTTGGCAGTTGGTTCGGCCAAAACCGTAATGTGGCACACTTATTAGGGTTTTGACAATTCGTTTGGTCAAAACCGTTATGAGCCGGAGACATTGTTTACTAATCCTTTTAGTGATAGTTAGTGATGGCTAATTGCATGGACCATTTGACCACTTAGACCTCTTTTGACTTTGTTGACCCGTTGACCGTGTTGACCATTGACCTTCAAGAGAGATCTACACTCTTCTTTCATTTTCTTTTTAATTCTTGAGTTATGATAATGGTCAATTCAATGTGCCATCAACTTTATCATGATAAGATTAGTAATGATGATTTTAGTGTATTATTGGAACCATGGTTCATTTCATTTGGGTTAATCTTTTCATTATTCTCTTCTCATTCTCTCTCTTGAAATGAGAAGAAAAGAAAAGCTCCATGGTTGCTAAGTTTTCTCCTTTATCTTCCTCCTCTTGAATATTCTTTTGATCTCATGTGGTGAGAGAAAAAGAATCCACATAGACAAACACTTCCATCCTTCTCTTCTACACAACCTAAGGCATTTAGATTAGCAATCTCTTTGCCCTAGTTGCCTCGGCTTGAGACGGAGCTTAGTGTACAACTCTCGGGTGGATCGTCTTCGACTCAGGAAGGCCGCGGAGGTGACCTAGATCCGGATCGACCCTCGGAGCGTGGATGGACGAGCCGGACAGCGGAGGGAAGACCCGAAGGACCGGTTCCGTGAGGTATATTTTCTACAGCATAGTAGTTAAAGCCTCTACTTGTTTGCTAGTTTCTAGTTTAGCTAAGATCCTTGCTTTTGAGTCCATGTTGCCTTGCGCCAAATTATTGTTTTTCGCCGTTTCCGCCTCCCCGTAAGAACTGGGGTGAGCAACGTGGACTTACATAAAGAGATTTAGTATGGAAGATTCCAAGCGAGGTAATTTACCCGCTTGTCACGGGATCACCCTCTCCAAAGAGATGTCTCTAAAGACTGATGAGGAGAGGGCTCGCATGTGTATTATACCCTACGCTTCGGCGGTAGAATCAATAATGTATGCGATGTTCTGTACTCACCCAGATGTAGCTTATGCACTGAGTGCAGTAAGCAGGTATCAATCCAATCTAGGGGAGAAACACTGGACTGCTGTGAAGAACATTCTTGTCACGGCCCGAAAGAGCACGTGACTGGCCCTTGAATCCTATGAAGTTTATAGTACTCCATCTGATCCAAATAAGCCAAAAGCCCAGAAATCTAAAACCATTTAAGGAGTAAATAAAGAAACTGGTTTTTAATAAGTAAAGAAAGCATGTTTGAAATCAATGTTTTCAAATAACTAAGCCGAAATGCATTTTAAAAATGTGTAGTCTTTTCTGAAAATTTCGGCAGAGTTTCCTTTGTAAAAACTGATCCCAAACGGGGTATAACAAGAATAATATATATGGAATGATAAAAGGCATCCCCAAACGGGAGCTAGCTCTTCGTCAATCGACGGTCACAACCACGCAAGCAATAATAATACACAACGCCAAAGGGCGAGGATCAAAACCCAAAAAGAGACTCAAAAGAGCCAGAAAACCATAAAAATACAAGCGCGGCTCTAAGGTCGAAATAATACATCACTGTCTCTAAGTCTGAAACAATATATAAGTTTTGGTTGATGGAATTTCTAGATACAATGAATAATACAAGAACAATGGCGGTTCTGATACAAAAGAACCCACCAACCAAGCAAGTCACCCATATGGAAGCAGTGTGACAGAAATGCCGCTATGGAATCTGTACAGCAAAAACCTGCAAGAACTGTGGCACAACGGGGGTGAGTTTCCAACTCGTGAATAGAAAATATCTACAAGCAGAGATCGAATGTATGATCCATCCTAGGTCAATACGATCAGATATAAATTAACCTCAATATGAATACGTCTGAAGCATGCTAAACTGGCAATGTAATCTCTATACATGAGTGTAGTGCCAAGTGCTCATGCCAGTGCCTCAGGTAATAGCATATCATAAATGTGAGGTATGATCAATGTAATCAAATCTGCATGTACGTGGATCCCGTCCACTCGTCACCCAATAACAATAACCATCATGCATGTAAATATCATCAGCGTATGCATGGAAATATGAGGATATAAACCACCTGTGTCCCTCGCGACACGTCAAAATCATGGAACCGGAGTGTCCAGCATCGACACTCGAAAACATCATGAAAACTGTGCCCAGCATCGGCACGTAAATCCTCATATATCGGGCTCCGTCTGTGGAATCGGCCCTCGGCCCCAGCAGTATGTCCATGTCCATCTATCGACTATAGTCGGTATCCTTCGGATAACCGCCAGGTCCAACCAATCACCGGTAGGTACTCGCCCACCTCCAGGCTCAATAGGCAAAATCCTTCGATCATCTTGCCGAGGGGAACCATACCGGGTCCACCATGTACCCGCAATCGGCTCGTCCACTCCTCGAATCGAGTTTCACATGTCACTCTCAGCACCGAGAAAACACATGGTGGACGCACTGAAATATCATATCAAGGGTAACCGGGTTTTTAAAGCAATGACATATTATCTTTTGAAATACCCACGGTTCCCAAATCCAGAAATATCATGGAAACATCAACTCTCAATGCGTATAATCAGAAAGCATGATGTATCTGGCATGTAAAAGAGATGTAAGCATATCAGTCTGTCATGCAAGAATCATATCCTGAATGCAACAGTACTACGGCGTAGTGACATGGCAATTATCGATGATGAAGTGTGTGAGCCGGCAAACAAGTGTATGTGGAACATACGCATCACCGATAATGGTGCTGGTGTCCTAGCAGCATGACTGTAATATAAATCAATAAACACAAGCAATGCAATGCAAATAGCATGAATATGGGGAATCGAATAATCAACGCAACAGTAAAGAATCTGTCTCAATGAATATATCATGCAGCCTTGCCTTTTGAAATAAGACGAATCAGGGGTTTTGGTAAAATAAGGGCTATGTTGTTTTAAGAAAAGAAGTGTCGTTTGAAAATATCCGTAGTATCCCTTTTGCCTATCTTTAAAATATCCTTGATTCGTTAGTTTTGAAATAGGTATGACTCGGGTCTAGTCTAACGCCTACTATGCGAACTATGGACCCAACAATCAAGTCAATCGGGAAGGGTATGAAAACCACCTAAATCTGAGTCAATATCACATTATCCCATCACATAACAGGTATCACAACCATTATATCACATCTCAAATACGAACTCTTTCATATCGCCGAATCTCACGGCCTCAGATCAAATCTCATCGACTCATCTCAATCCCATGTATCATCCTTAATCCCGTATATGAACACATAGTCCCATACCCATGTGTAGATATACACACCTCCATATGCGCACAGATAAATGAAAGAATGTATGCAAGTATATGTGTACGTGTATGTGTGGGTGCGACCACTACTCTAGGGTTTCGCACTATACTAAACCAATACATCCTTATCATCAATAATTCCATTATCACCATCAATAATCCTAAAAACACATAATAAATATATGTGTGTATACGTATTCGTATACTTCACCACGGACTGCGGGGGTGCTATACGCCATCCACCCGACTTCTCCCCGTAGATATAAATCTACTCACCTTGCTTCTCGTGTGCCGATGCCGATGTCGCCATCTTCATCTTCTTCGTCTCAACTTCACGTCGGGTACCTACACGTATATCACAAACGCTAAAGCACATGAAAATCACATCGGAAAACCAAAACAGCACAAGCTACTCGCATAGGTAAAAACCTATCGTCTCGCATGTAGACACGATCAATATCCACTTGTCGTTGACGTCCAAACGCCACCCGACAGAAAAGATTCACCAAATACCAAAATCCATGCTAAAACAAGTCGTAGATCATGCGCCAACATAGGAAAATCAACCCATATTTTACCCTAGATGGAACCAGACAAAATTGCACATACCTAGGGTCAAGACTAGTGGAAATAGAGCCATGCACCAAAAACGAGGCAATTCCCTCCTGCTCTGGCCGTAATTTGCGGCAAGAAGGAATTAATTGGCGGCCTGGAATAGGAGTTGGGGTCTAGGGTTTGGTGTGGTGGTTCCATGGTGCCTGCACATCTCACTGTCAACTCAGTTTCATTTTTGGGGTCTCGGGGTGAAAGCAGATTTCAAAATACGATCACAGATTCACAGTTTTTCCCCGACATCGTCTCATAAATCCTTATTCTGTGTTCTAGTCTCTAGTTTGATCCAAAAAAACTGTAAGTCCACGTTGCCCACCCCGGTGCTTACGGGGAGGCGGAAAACATAATAAAAATCGGATTTTTAATGACTTAGGCAACATGGACCTTGTTTGTGAGGATCTTTACTAAACGAAAACTAGCTAAAGCAAACTAACAACTAGTTAAGTTGTAGAAAGGTTATACCTTGAGCTCGAACTCCTTCTCTCCTTGCTCGTCGGAATGGTAGAAAGGCCTCACCTTGCTTGTCTCCTTCCGTCAAAGAACGATCCACCCGAAAGCCTCGACCTTTAGCTTCAACTCCAAGCTAGGAGTAACTAGAGTGCAAGAAATGCTAAGACTTGAACCCTAGAAGTGAGTAGAGAAGATCAAGTGAAGGTTTTTCTCAAGGTTTTTGTTTCTCAACACATGAGAGGGAGAGAGCTTGAGGGAGAGGATGAGCAAGAGAGAGAAAAGATATGATATAATGAAATATTAGTGAGACATTCTCACTAATATGTGTGAGTTATTTTAATTAATTAATTAGCAAGAAAATTGTCATGGTTTAATCAAGAGGTGACCATTATCATTTCATTATTAATGCAAATTGCAAGAATCAAAGAGCATCTTCCAAATGAAATGATCATGGTCAAATTGTCAACTTGGTCAACAAGTCAACAAAGTCAAAGTGTCAACAACAACAACCATGCACAATAATTAAGCTAATTATTAATTAACAATAATACACACAAAAACAATAGGGTTAATAAAATGACAATAGTCATTAACCCTAAACAAGGTCCTCTCCCTCAATCTCAAGCAACCGTGCATACGCACCCGCATTCGTGATCCGAGGAACACGAACACAATGAGAAAAACCAATCTCAAATCATATACTAGGATCCGGCTTAAACCAAAGCCCGCTAGTATAAACTGTCCGGACAGCAACCGTGCACAAGTGCGCGGATGCGAACGAACCCTGTCGCAAAACCATGCGACCTCTACTCGTTTTGCCTAAAGGCGAATAGCTCTCTGTGTGGGACTCTAAAGACTCGACACTACGCTGGCAGTGGGTTTAACCACAGACCGCAAGCGGCACTAGCTGTACATAACGGTCCCCAGGTAGATGTCGATAAGAAGACTGACGAGGTGAACCCCATCTGCACTCCTACTGAGCCTGTATGTGACAGTCTCCATACAGTCCGGTCTGTTCGTCTGATACATCGCATGGCGGGCCTAGGGGGGCGGTGAACGTCAGTCCTCTAATAGCGGTACAAGTCGTGTCGGAGTGAAGCCCAGAACACCCTGAGATAACACTGGAAGCCTACCAGTATATCTCGCTTGCCCTGGCCAGGGACTACTCGTGTAATGGCTCTCCTGGACACAGCGCGATGTCAACCCCCAATACCGGGAGAGACGAATCCTGTCTAACCGTCACTGCCTCCAAGTGCTTCGGGACTGCACCCAAAAACTACCTGTTTGCACGACTCCTCTGAGCCGTGGTAGGGTAGTAATCAAAGTGCAGTGGGAACACACTCGAGGCGAAGTGACAGTGTCAAGTCAGCGGACTAAGCTGTACTCATGTCACCTGGGAACTGATAACTGACGATAGGTATATTACCAACCAACAGTTCCCGACGAGTCCTGTCCAGTGTACTCGTAACCTAACGAGCACCCGCATACTATCCCAAGTACGACGTACTAACGGCTGTGGGACAGACCGTCTCCCACACTGGGATGAGAAGCGCATACGCTAGTCTACTCCGGAGTATCGATGCCCTGTCTCGATAGTCCAACGACCAGGGACCTGTATAAGGATGTGCTTATAGATTACCCAGCTCCCACGAGTGCGAGCGCCATCACAACGGTGGTAATCAAGCAAAAATCCTAAGGGCTCTACTAATATGTATACCAGCAATATGCTAAAAGAAACACATGCACATATTAAAGCAGAGACAAACCAAGTAGCATACTACCATTTCGAGCAAGATTGTATATACAACTGTGAATATCCCAAGCTTCCATTAAGTAATATACAAACTAGTATGATACAGTAATGGCCTCTAGGGCATATACACTAACAATCTCCCACTTGCACTAAGGCCATGTACTGGCGTATCGAAGACCTATCATCTCGATCAGCCGCTCGAACTGAGTCTGGGGCAAGGCCTTGGTGAATGGATCTGCTGTGTTATCCTCTGATGCAACTCTCCGGACCTCGATCTCCTGGCGATCCACAATCTCCCTGATCAGGTGATACCGCCTTAAGATGTGTCTGGATTTCTGATGGGACCTGGGTTCCTTCGCTAAAGCTATAGCCCCGTTGTTGTCGCAATACAGAGGTATTGGGTCAACAATGGACGGAACCACCTGAAGTTCTTTCAAGAACTTCCTCATCTAGACAGCTTCTTTTGCGGCATCAGATGCAGCGATGTATTCCGCTTCCATAGTCGAGTCAGCAACGGTTTCCTGTTTGGAGCTCTTCCAACACACCGCCTCTCCATTGAGGGTAAAGACAAAACCCGACATGGACTTGGAATCATCCTTGTCACTCTGGAAGCTGGAGTCAGCAAAGGCCTCAATCTGCAGGTCTTTTCCGCCATACACCAAGAACATCTCCTTAGTCCTTCTCAGGTACTTGAGAATGTTCTTTACTGCTATCCAATGTTTCTCCCCAGGGTTTGACTGATACCTGCTCACCACACTCAGTGCATAAGCCACATCCGGTCTGGTACACAACATCGCATACATTATAGAGCCTACCGCAGAAGCGTAGGGTATAATAGACATGCGATCCCTCTCCAAATCAGTCTTGGGAGACATCTCTTTGGAGAGGGTGATCCCGTGACAAGCCGGTAGATTACCGCGCTTGGAATCTTCCATACTGAATCTCTTCAGTATGGTGTCGATGTACTTGGACTGTGAGAGTCCTAATATCCTCTTGGATCTGTCACGGTAGATCCGGATACCCAGAATGTATGAGGCATCACCCAGGTCTTTCATGGAGAACCTGTGTGACAAGAACCCCTTGACAGATTGTAGCATAGGAATGTCATTTCCTATTAAGAGAATGTCATCCACGTATAAAACGAGGAATACTACAGTTCTCGCTACAAATCTACAATAGATGCATGGTTCATCTGGATTTTTGATAATGCCAAATTCTTTGACCGTCTCATCAAAGCAGATGTTCCAACTCCGCGATGCCTGCTTGAGTCCATAAATGGACTTGAGCAACTTGCACACCTTTCCACTGCTCCCACCCTGAATGAAACCCTCTGGCTGATCCATATAGACACACTCCTCTAAATGACCATTTAGAAAAGCTGTCTTTACGTCCATCTGCCAGATCTCATAATCGTGGAAAGCAGCGATGGCAAGAAGGATCCGAATGGATTTCAGCATAGCTACTGGAGAAAAGGTTTCGTCATAGTCCAAACCAGGTCGCTGACGAAAACCCTTTGCTACCAGTCTAGCTTTATAGGTCTCAACCTGTCCATCTACACCAATCTTCCTTTTGAAGATCCACTTGCATCCTACGGGTTTTACCCCGTCTGGAGCAATGTCCAACGTCCATACTTTGTTGGTGTACATGGACTCCATCTCGGTCCGCATTGCATCCAGCCATTTTACCGAGTCGACGCTCTGAATGGCTTGCTGGAAGCTAGTAGGCTCATCACAATCTAGGATGCAGTCCTCTCTATCCCCGTCAATGAGAAAACCGTAGTACCTCTCGGGCGGATGAGACTGCCTACTAGTCCTGCGGAGTGGCACGGGAATGTCTTGATCTTTCGAACCCTCTGGCTCTACTAAGCTTTCAGTAATAGCTTGCGGTTCTGGAACTTCTTCCAGTTCTATCGCGCTCCCACTTAATTCTTTTTCTATGAACTGATTTTCTAGAAAGTGGGCATGGCGAGAAACAAGGACTTTTTGTTCCTCTTCGCAATAGAAGTAATATCCCTTGGAGTTCTTCGGATATCCCACAAACTTGCACTGTACTGAGCGTGCCTCGAGCTTGTCCACATGCTGCTTTTTTACAAAAGCTGGACATCCCCATGTCTTAATGTGATTAAGATGGGGTCTCTTCCCACACCACATTTCATATGGTGTAGTAGGCACAGTCTTAGTGGGAACTCGGTTCAAAAGGTATGCTGCTGATTCTAGCGCATATCCCCAGAACGATCGCGGTAACTCAGCGTTACTCATCATGGACCGTACCATATCCAATAGGGTCCGGTTCCGTCTCTCCGATACACCATTATGTTGCGGAGTGTATGGAGGAGTAAGCTGAGAGAGAATTCCATTCTCTTTTAAGTAGTTCAGGAATTCGGCACTTAGGTATTCTCCTCCTCGATCCGATCTTAGGATCTTGATACTTTTGCCGGTTTGTTTTTCTACTTCATTCTTATATTCCTGAAATTTTTCAAAAGCCTCGGATTTATGTTTTATTAAGAAGACATAACCGTACCTTGAAAAATCATCCGTAAAGGTAATGAAGTAAGAAAAACCGCTTCGCGCATGTGTAGACATTGGACCGCACACGTCGCTGTGGACGAGTCCCAAGAGCTCGCTCGCTCTTTCTCCGTGTCCAGAAAACGGAGCCTTTGTCATCTTTCCTTTGAGACAGGATTGACAAGTTGCATACGATTGATATTCGAACGGATCCAAATATCCTTCAGTATGTAACTTAGTCAATCTTCTCTCATTGATGTGACCCAGTCTACAATGCCATAAGAAAGTTTTATTAATTTCTGGAGACTTTCTTTTGTGTGTATTCTGGATATTGAAAACCTGTGGTTGGTTTAAAACGTAAATACCGTTGTTTAATGTACCTGACCCAATCAAAACTTGATTAAGGTGAATGTTCACTACATTACTTACAAATGCAAATTCATAACCTTCTTTAGATAATAAAGATACAGAAATGATATTACAGGTTGCATTTGGTACATAATAACAACTACGCAAAACCAAAAAGTGTCCATCTGATAATCCCAGGTGATAGTCCCCCACGGCCTCTGCATCCATGCTAGCACCGTTCGCAACTCTGAGGGTCATGTCACCTGCCTTCAAAACTCTACGCTTTCTCAACGCCTGCAAAGAATTACAGATATGAGATCTTGATCCGGTATCCAATACCCCGGATGTAGAGTTTATTGATAGACAGTTTTCAATAACATACACACCTGAAGCTGAAGCTGAAGCTGCAACTCGCTTCAAATCCTGTGTTCTGGCTTTCCAAGCCTTGCAATCCTGTTTCCAGTGACCACTTTTATGACAATAGAAGCATTCTTCCTTCCCCACCATCTTCCCCGCTACTTTTGTTGCTTTACCCTTTCCCTTCGTATCCACTTTACCGACACCGCCTCTTGGTTTGGCGGGGGCTTTCTTCTTCTTGCCCTTGGCTTTCGTCCTGGACCTAGAAGAGGAAGATCCTCCTACAAAGAAAGTGGATGTCTCCCTACCCTTCTGTAGGGTGCCCTCAGCAGTCCTCCACATGTTCAGAAGTTCGGCAAGTTCAACCTCCTTTCCTTGCATGTTGAAGTTAAGAACGAACTGGGCGTAAGTGGAAGGAAGGGACTGGAGAATCAAATCGGTATAGAGTTCATTCTCCAACGTGGTCCCAAGGTCCGCGAGCTCCTCTATGTAGCCGATCATCTTAAGCACGTGGTCCGCTACCGATGATCCGACGGCCAACCTTGCCGAAAAAAGCTTCTTCGACACTTCGTATCTTGCGATACGAGACTGCTCTCCATACAGTTCTTTTGTATGGAGAAATATGGACTCTAGGTCCATATTCTCGTGCCTCCTCTGATGTTCATTGTCCATCGAGGCTAGTACGAGGCATCTGGCCCTCGCGCAATCTATCTCCCATGTCTTACGGATTTCTACATCCGCGACGCTGGAGGTGGGACCTGGGACAGGGGGAGCTTTAGTGGTAAGTATATACCCCAGCTTGTCATAAGTGATCGCCATCTTGACATTCCTGAGCCAATCTTTGTAGTTTGGCCCTGTCAATATATTTTTATCTAACAGTAACTTAAGTCCGGTCATGTTGAATGGTCGCTGCAATTAGGAGAGAGAAAAGAAACACTTTAGCATGATGCTCTTGCAAGTTTAGAGTGGTTTTTAGTTTGTCTAAACTGGATGGCTCCCACTGTTTCTCGAATCCCTTCTCAAACCATAAAGAAAAGGATTAGCCGGGATCATTCTCACCGTACAATACTTGCTTAACCGTTCAGCCAGGCCAGTGTCGGTACTTCGAGGGTGGTTTTCCAACGCTTTCGCGAAGTTCCTTAATTAAGTAACCTCTTTTCCCTGTGGGCGTAACCCCGCTAACACCTTTCTAGGCACCTACTAGGTTTATAGCATTGATCGTTAAGTGAGAGTTTTCCCGAGGAGTAGCATATACTCACAGTAGGATCGGGATCCAAATATCATCGCGTGACGAAACTGAAGGAATCCTACCAGAATCACCACACTCCAAATGGTATGCAAATCTAGCAAGTTTCAGTACTTATGAAACTCCCGATGTGGATTTTTGCCCCATGCTCTTATGACCTTGACTTTGGCCAAAATATCATAAGTCACATGTCAAGTTCTACCCGTCATTCTCCTGGTTAATTTGGACCCACCCGTACCTACCCTTGACTTTGGCCAAAATGGCAGCACGACTGTCCCAAATCAACGCATCTATCTATGCTGCACATGAATGCCCAAACGCTACCAATCACTATGCCTTGACTTTGGCCAAAATACACAGCTTGAATACTTTTGACCATTCATGTGGAATGACGGAGGGCTACGAATGGTTTTGGCGAAACCGTGAACGTAGTGAACTTGATATAATCGATGGAACGAGATAGCTTTTAAAAGGAGTGGTTCAAGCTCCGCGTTTAAAAGTTTAGTTTTGAAAAGAACCGAGTGGTTTTCAAAGTGTTCCAATCGACTTTTACTTGGTTTATTTCTTGCATTAGTTCTTTTAATGCGTCCCATCATTTAATCCTAACATTGCAGAAAACAACCAAAATATGACGTACGCTTATGCCATTCGCATTCGCCACGGGGCCCCGTCATCACCCGTTAGGTTACTTAACTAACGACAGAGCGGGGGCTGGGCTAGTGCTGCTGTAAAACATAAGCAACGCCTAAATAGTTATTATATATAAATATATAGCAATGATAGACATTACAGATCACAGATGAATACATTGGATATACTAGGAATCCGCAATGCGTTCGAGCCTGCAACGCAAAACGGATTACACGGTCGCGGTGAATAGCCAATACCCCACCCAAGACCCCTACGGGTGCGGCAAACTACCCGCCAAGCACCCGAAGCGAAGCAACCTCCCTCACCACCGTGAGTAGGCCACTCGGCACTTCGAGATACCCGGTAGTTTGTGCACCCCTCCATGGGTCTATCCTAGGAGCAAAAACAGTAAAAAGAATTATACAATGACGGCTACAACCCCGACCCGGTTGTGCGGCCATACAAAGAATATTATTACATCAATTTACATGTTACAAATGAATGAAAGAAAAACAACGCTCATCTCACATCCACCCCGGCCATTCACCCGCGACAATCCAATCCATTCATATCCACAAACCAATAACAATCACAGATCATGTATAACCCCGACTAATCGTCATATAGCGATTAGCCGACGTTTAATACATGCAAGCATTACAGATATAACCGATGTAGTTAAAGTGTAGTGAAGTTCCGAAAAATACGGATTTATAGGCCCCCAAAAGTAAATTTTAGTTCTGGAAAATCTTGGCACATTTAACATATCCTAAAAATCCCAAAACCAACACAGAAAGATACTGCACCAAAAACGATGCAGAGAGGGGACAAGACGGCCGCGCTTCCGCGGCAGGAGCTTCCTCCTGCCGCGGATCCGCGCTCCTCTGATCTCCTCTCTGGTTCGTATTTGGTGGTTTTTCACACAAAACCCTGAGATAATTTTTGGTATATAACAAATGTCATTTTGACCAGAGAAAAAATTAACAGAAACTTGGGTTTTGCAAAGTTTGGTTTTTGGATTTTCCGGTTTCGAAACTTCGTTACACTTCACTACCTAGCTAGTTTGAGTTTAGTTAGGCTCTGATACCACTGTAAGTCCACGTTGCCCACCCCGGTGCTTACGGGGAGGCGGAAAACATAATAAAAATCGGATTTTTAATGACTTAGGCAACATGGACCTTGTTTGTGAGGATCTTTACTAAACGAAAACTAGCTAAAGCAAACTAACAACTAGTTAAGTTGTAGAAAGGTTATACCTTGAGCTCGAACTCCTTCTCTCCTTGCTCGTCGGAATGGTAGAAAGGCCTCACCTTGCTTGTCTCCTTCCGTCAAAGAACGATCCACCCGAAAGCCTCGACCTTTAGCTTCAACTCCAAGCTAGGAGTAACTAGAGTGCAAGAAATGCTAAGACTTGAACCCTAGAAGTGAGTAGAGAAGATCAAGTGAAGGTTTTTCTCAAGCTTTTTGTTTCTCAACACATGAGAGGGAGAGAGCTTGAGGGAGAGGATGAGCAAGAGAGAGAAAAGATATGATATAATGAAATATTAGTGAGCCATTCTCACTAATATGTGTGAGTTATTTTAATTAATTAATTAGCAAGAAAATTGTCATGGTTTAATCAAGAGATGACCATTATCATTTCATTATTAATGCAAATTGCAAGAATCAAAGAGCATCTTCCAAATGAAATGATCATGGTCAAATTGTCAACTTGGTCAACAAGTCAACAAAGTCAAAGTGTCAACAACAACAACCATGCACAATAATTAAGCTAATTATTAATTAACAATAATACACACAAAAACAATAGGGTTAATAAAATGACAATAGTCATTAACCCTAAACAAGGTCCTCTCCCTCAATCTCAAGCAACCGTGCATACGCACCCGCATTCGTGATCCGAGGAACACGAACACAATGAGAAAAACCAATCTCAAATCATATACTAGGATCCGGCTTAAACCAAAGCCCGCTAGTATAAACTGTCCGGACAGCAACCGTGCACAAGTGCGCGGATGCGAACGAACCCTGTCGCAAAACCATGCGACCTCTACTCGTTTTGCCTAAAGGCGAATAGCTCTCTGTGTGGGACTCTAAAGACTCGACACTACGCTGGCAGTGGGTTTAACCACAGACCGCAAGCGGCACTAGCTGTACGTAACGGTCCCCAGGTAGATGTCGATAAGAAGACTGACGAGGTGAACCCCATCTGCACTCCTACTGAGCCTGTATGTGACAGTCTCCATACAGTCCGGTCTGTTCGTCTGATACATCGCATGGCGGGCCTAGGGGGGCGGTGAACGTCAGTCCTCTAATAGCGGTACAAGTCGTGTCGGAGTGAAGCCCAGAACACCCTGAGATAACACTGGAAGCCTACCAGTATATCTCGCTTGCCCTGGCCAGGGACTACTCGTGTAATGGCTCTCCTGGACACAGCGCGATGTCAACCCCCAATACCGGGAGAGACGAATCCTGTCTAACCGTCACTGCCTCCAAGTGCTTCGGGACTGCACCCAAAAACTACCTGTTTGCACGACTCCTCTGAGCCGTGGTAGGGTAGTAATCAAAGTGCAGTGGGAACACACTCGAGGCGAAGTGACAGTGTCAAGTCAGCGGACTAAGCTGTACTCATGTCACCTGGGAACTGATAACTGACGATAGGTATATTACCAACCAACAGTTCCCGACGAGTCCTGTCCAGTGTACTCGTAACCTAACGAGCACCCGCATACTATCCCAAGTACGACGTACTAACGGCTGTGGGACAGACCGTCTCCCACACTGGGATGAGAAGCGCATACGCTAGTCTACTCCGGAGTATCGATGCCCTGTCTCGATAGTCCAACGACCAGGGACCTGTATAAGGATGTGCTTATAGATTACCCAGCTCCCACGAGTGCGAGCGCCATCACAACGCTGGTAATCAAGCAAAAATCCTAAGGGCTCTACTAATATGTATACCTGCAATATGCTAAAAGAAACACATGCACATATTAAAGCAGAGACAAACCAAGTAGCATACTACCATTTCGAGCAAGATTGTATATACAACTGTGAATATCCCAAGCTTCCATTTAGTAATATACAAACTAGTATGATACAGTAATGGCCTCTAGGGCATATACACTAACAAAAACATCACACCAGGGGTTCTAAAGTCACCACAATCCTCAATTTCATCTTTAATTTCAGATCTCACATAAACCCTAACTTGAAGTTTCACAAATCCACCAAACGACAACATATCGACATGAAACTAGAATGGATGAAATAAGAATTTGAACTACTACTCTAGGGTGCACAAATTACCTCCTTTGGCAACTCAAGAAAATTCTTGAGTTGCTCAAGGTCCTCAAAATCCTATCTTGCTTGGTCCGATGTGTAGCTAGCGAGCCCGGGAACAAGTTTTGTGAAGTGGAATTAGGGTTTTCGGTTTGTTTTAATGGTGTTTTGGGGGAATTGAAGGAGGAGGAGGAAGAAGAGGGAGCTGGAGCAGCAACAGCTCTCATGGAGAAGGAGAGAGAAAGTGAGATGGGAAATGATGGGGGGTAAGGTATTTCAAAAAGCAAGTTGACCTATACCTACCCTCTCTCTCTCTCATAATCATCATGCTTCACTTTTTCCTTTTCTTTTCTCTCACACAATGGCAAACCCTAAGAAACCATACCCCAAAACATGTAACAAGTGTAACAAGTGTGGAAGAAAAATGATATGTGCACATTTTTGCACAAAAATGCTAAAAATCCAATTAGCGATTTTTAATCGCGATTAACACTAAATTAGCATATAATTAATCATAAAAACTTTAAAATGGCATAATTCCATAAAATAACTTATTTTAGAATTTTCCATAATTTTTCCCTATTTATTTGTATTTAATTATACCGGAATATTAAAATATTCATTAAAATAATATTAAATTATAAAAATTCCCAAAAATAATATTTTATTATTTTGAAACGTTACAATCTACCCCCCTTAAAGAAATTCGGTCCCGGAATTTAAATTTAAACCCCCAAATACTAAAACATTTCAATACAAATTCCAAGTCGTCGGGGCTCCGAATCGTCAGTACATAAAACATCATAGCGCAATGCATGCGCATGAGTACTGAGCTGATAACTCAAAAGCAAAACTCCGTCAAGCATCCTGCAATCATCGGAGTCATGGTAAAGACACAAATGTCAAATCCAATACAAAACCAATATGATATAGATCAGAACTATACATGTAGACATCCAATCTATACATGTGAATAGCTAATGTAAATGCATGCCAAATCTTTTTAAGTCTCCGTGCGATGCGCGTAACACTGCACAGTGGCGGACGTTTTTCATAAGAAAATAACCATATATGTATATATCTTTTGTTTACTATGTACGTTCCGCCGTTTTGAAAACAATTTAGAAGGGTTTCCTTGTTTTTAAAACGTTTCGTGTCATATCGGACACGTAGATATATATATGCTGAGACTATAGCTCGCTTTTTGGAAATCCCTTCGATAATTATCAATGCATGCAAAATATATCCTGGTACTGTCCTCTGACTAGTCCTGCTCAGTACAAAACGAATATCAACTATCATAAAAATGTACTGCTCCAAAAGGAATAAATCCCAAAAATGCACATAACACCACCCTGTGCGTCTGGTGCGCACGGAAATCAAAATCTATATATGTGCCATACAGGTGCACAAAACAACATCTAGGTGCAACGGGTGTGCACGAAGTATCTGTCATAGGCAACGTGTGTGCCTGACAGCCAAATCAGGTGCATCTGACATGCACGAAGAATCTCGATTTAGTGCATCTGGTGTGCACCAAAATCGTATCTCAAAACATGCGCCCAACATGCGCGAAAATCCAAATCGGTGCATCCATCGTGCACGAATGAAAATCTAAACCCTGCGCACTCAACATGCACGGAATCACGAAATCCAATGGCAACGCCGAACATGCGTAAGTCCAAATCAAATGCACGGAGTGCAAGAATCAACATCAATATCAGAATCAAAATCGACATTGTTAGTTATGTATATGCCCTAGAGGCCATTGTTGTACATATGATGTATATTATAATGGATGCTTGGTTATATATAGAGATGACTTTCTTGCTCGTCATGATAGTATGCTATTTGGTTTCACTTTATCTTAACATGTTGACTTGTATTGGTTTACTGTTTTACTCTCACATGTTGATAAAGCCCTTAGGATTTGTACTCGACTACTGGGACTATGATGAGATCATACTAGTGGGGCCGCGGCAGTCGATGAGTACATCCTATAACTGTTCCTAGTCGAAGGTATATCGAGACAGGGCATCGATACACCAGAGTAGACTAGCGTATACGCATCTTGACCCATATGATGGGCGATGGATGATCCCATATCCATCGATGTTAGACATCAGAGATGGTGTACGGGTGCTAAGTGGAGACTGGGTACACTGGACGGACTCGCCGAGAACTCCCAGATGGTGATATACCACACGTCAGATGGCAGTTCTCCGGTGATACTCGTACAGGGTAGTCTGTAGACCCGAGATCGTCATGGAGTCTTGTGTGATTCCTAATGTGCTTTGATTTCCACCTTACCATGTCCAAGAGGGCGTTGAAAACGGTGGCTTTTGGGTACAGTCCTGAATCACATGGAGGCAATGAGCGATAGGAGGGGATTCGTCTCTCCCGGTTTAGGGAGTTGATGTTGTGCTGTGTTCGATTGGCTATAACTGGAAGTCCCTGGCCAGGGCTGATATGGAGATTTACTGGTAAGTGTTACTAGTAGTTTCTCGACCCGTTATGAGCCATACATCGATACGACTTATCGGTTACTGGGATCTGACGTATACCACCCCTAGACTTGATATGCGACATATCAGACGAACAGACTGGACTGTACGGGAGTGTTACTGGTTGGATTCACAGGAGAATGCACAGGCTAGCTTGTTGATCTTCTGATCGCTCAATACCTGGGTGGCTGTTACGTTTAGCTGACCGCTTGCAGCTTGTGGGTGTTTGATATGATTATCACCTGCTACCGGCGTATTGACGATTCTTTAGAGTCCTACACAGAGGTTTCTTGGCTCAGGCGAAACGGAGTAGAGGCACATATGTGATATGTGCAGGAGCGAGAATAATGCGATATGGGATACCGTATTATATTCTCGCGATATATGGATATGAACCGGGTCATCGGATCAAGTGTTGATTCGATGAATCGGTACATGATATATTAGTCGGTAATATTCGATATAGCCGGATCGTCGAATCAAGTGTTGATTCGATGATTTAATGTATAATAATATATATGATATATTGTATCACATTATCTAATAATGGCTCGCTTTATTATTTCATTTTCTCAGTGGATGATACATTGATATATATGCGATATATGTTAATTGTATTATTTTCTTTTGTTGCAAATATATAATATATATGTGATATATATTATTGTGACATGATATGATTAATTGTTAAACATGTTTAAGGATGATTAATTGAGGTTAGGGTTTGATTAGGGTTAGATGCTTCAAGTTCCTTCTAGAAGCATTTTTCTTTTTGTCATGGTTGTGATATTTTGTGATGACACATTTTTAACTTAACCAAACCCTAACTCTAGTTGTTTCTCTACTTATTCTTAGCCATTCATCCTTGACCATGGTTATATATCAATCATATGTTTTATTTCTATTCATCACAAAAGGATTTGAGATGATTATTCATTATTCCATTATCATCTTCTTCCTTCTTGATAAGCTCTCTTGAAAATCCTAAAGTGATGATTAAATATGAGAAAATGATATAAAAGAAAGCAAAAATACTACTCTCTCATCCTCATCTCATCTAGCCCATGGGATTAGTGTGTTCACTTCTTTAAGAGTGAGATAGCTTGAGTTCTTTGAAACCTCGATGTAGATCATCGGAGATTTGGAATACGACAAGCTAGAATGGATCGTTCGAGTCGTGGAGCCTCTCATGAGTCCGGGAGATCGTGGATCGCGGCAAAGGGACTACTACTCGGAGCTTGTGAAGCGAAGGAGCGGACTACAAAGGTTGTAATCCCTCACACTTAGATAAAAGTTATCATCTTGCATGTTTAAACCTAATAATCTACCAAAGATCCCGGTTTTGGGTTGTTCGGCACGTCTAAATTTTTATCCGGGCATGTTTGATGCCTTTTGAACCTTCACAAGAGTGCCTAGGAACCCTACAGTGGTATCAGAGCCTAGCTAGAGCATTAGGCGATGTGTTTACGAAGTTAAAACTCCGATCGAACCCGAAACGACGCAAAAAGACCCCTCTCTGGAAATTTTTTAAATTTTGGGATTTTTCTGAATTAAAAATATATAAAAAAAATCAGCAGGGAATTCTAAGAATTACCAAGAAGCACGAGCCACCAATTCGATCAAACGGCCGCGGAAGCGCGGCGCAAGCCATGGCTAGCGCGGCGGTTCCGCGGCGGATTGATAGGATTGTGACACGTGGCTTTTCTGGTAATGACCGTAGGTGCTTGCTGATGCTTCTGGGTATTTTTAATCTGTTTCAGGTGTTTAAAAATCTGGGGTTTATTTGGTAATAGTAGATTCGGTCGGAATATTTAAGTTCGTATTTCTTTCCGGATATTTAGAAACTGTTAAACTATTTGAACGGATATCATTAACTTACTGTTTCCCGGTACGGAAAAGTTTCAAGCGTTGAAATTTATTCGGGTTTAAATCTTTCGAAAAAATTGTACAAGTTAATCGGTGGACCCTCTAGAAGACAACAAACCTTAACTCGATTATGTGACCGTCTTGAACTGCCTTTTGAACCTTCGGGTTTGGGGCAGTACGGCGTGCCACATGTGAGGCGTTGGCTTGACCCTTCTACGGCTGGATCACCGGTACTGTGACATATTCTGGGATTATTTGAACCCCGCTCAAGTGTTGAGCAGTTTAGGAAATTTTGGGTGTTTGATTATCTGTTCGAAAAGTTTAATATTGTTTATTTATCTGGAATGTGATACAATATGTGGAATTCATAGAGTTAGGCATGAAATACGAAGTATGTGATATTTCGGATTTACGATGTCTAAAGTAATTGTGGATTCCAAATATTGTAGTTTTACACTTTCTTTTCTGTGACCGTAAGTGTAATATGTGATATCGCCGGTTTCGTTGCTATATGTCAACGACAATTGGGATGCGCATATTTACTTGCGTTGATGATATGAGATATTATGTGTTGCTGTGATATGTTATATTGGATCGTCGCGTTCTGAATAGCCGGGGGTTTTATGTGAGATGAGGGTTTTTATTTTCATTCATGTAAAATTCATTTGTAATGTAATATTCTTTTATTTGGGGCACTTCCTGGTTGCGGTTGCTGTCACCAGTGTATATTATTTACTTTTCCGCATTAGGTAGACCCAAGGTGGGGAGCACAAGTAACCGGGTTTTAGGGTCCAGTGGGAGGCCATCTCGAGGAGTCGAGACCGGGTCTCCTAACCCTAGAATTGGCAGTGTTACTTGCCGCTCTCGTAGGGGTCTTGGGATGTGGGTATGGCTCGTATTAAAAACACGGAAGTCCTAGTATATCCAATATTTCATATATGTTCTTCTGCTGCAATGTTCTGTGATGAGATCATATTACTGCCTGAGACGAATGCTTATACTATATATATATGCTGATATATAAATATTACTGCTTTCGTTTCTTCTGTGATGCTTAGGAAGCATAAGCTGATGGGATTTTTATTAATGAGATTAATAAAAGAAAAGAAACCTAAAGATGTTGTAGAATCAAAAACTTTAAAAAAAAAGGGTAGCTACAGTTTTGCTTTGCACAGTGATATATACGATATATCCTGCACCTTATTCGATGAGGAAAGGACCGAGATCCCTTCACCGGGAGTGACTCCTTTAGCGAAACTGGCAGATGCTACAAAACGCGGTTTGTCTTTTGATTGCTTTTAGTGTTTTGCTTTGCACAGCGGTATATATGATATATCCTGCACCTTATTCGATGAGGAAAGGGCCGACGATCCCTTCACCGGGAGTGACCCCTTTAGCGAAACTAAGAAAAGCCTCAAAACACTCCTTTTCAAAAACACTCGATTCTACGACGATATCAAGTTCGTTACGCTCAGGGTTTTCTGAAAAACCAGCGTAGCCCTCCGTCATTTCAGATAAATATTACTTAGTATTCGTGCTACGGTAGTTTGGCCTTCGTCAAGGCGTAGTGTACGGTAGCTAACTAGTACTTATCTGTCAGCATAAGATGCGATTGGATTAGGGTATTCGTACGGCGTAGTTTGGCCTTCGTCAAGGGTCGTACGGGTGGGTTTAATTCAATCAAGAAATGAACGGGTTGAACTTGACTAGCGCCCTATGAGTAGTTTGGCCTTCGTCAAGGTCATGGGACGCTGGGGACAAAATATTATCGGGAATTTCAAGCGTTGAAAATTGCAATGAGATTGCATACCTCCTATGAGATAGTTGGATCCTGATACCCACTGCGAGTAAGAGTTACTCCTGGGAGAGTTTTACACAGGACAATTAGTCATTCAAGTAGGTGTCTAAGAAAAGTGTTAACGAGGTTACGCCTCTGGGAAAACGAGGTTTACTTTAATTAGGTCCATGCGAAAGCACGGGGAACCTCCCTCAAAGTACCGACACTGATCTGGCTGAAAGATTGACGAAATTGTAGGGTGTAATTAATCCCGGCTAATCTTACCTTTTAGGGTTTTAAGGTAGATTTGATAAAAATCAGTGGGAGACATTCTGATTAGATAAGATAATAACCAATCTAATCTTGCAAGAGCATACGCTAAAAGTGTTTTCTTCTCTCTCTCTCCAGGTAGCGACCATGTCATGCCATAATCAAGATAATAATATGGATGTATTGACTGAACCTGATTATTGTACTGAGCAAGGGAACGTTAGACCCATTCTTTCTTATAAGAGTTATAAGACTGAACAGGAAACAGGAGAATATCTGGATTCTCACGCCGCCCAAAAGAACATGCATGTTGATGCATCTTCTTCGGGTGTGTTTGTTATTGAGAATTGTTTCTCAGTTCACCCTACGTCCTGGGTATTAGATACCGGATCAGGATCCCACATATGCAAACAGTTGCATGGGCTACGTAAAGGTAGAGAACTAGGAAAAGGTGATCATTCCGTTCAAGTAGGGAACGGTGCAAGTATTGTAGCCAAAGCAGTTGGCGAATATCACCTTGTATTGCCAAGTCGTAATTCACTGATTCTAAATGAGTGCTATTATATACCGAACATGATGTGCAACATTATATCAATTTCTTTATTGAGTAAAGAGGGATATAATTTTGTAGTACAGGATAATGTTATGAACATATTCCTAGATCAAAAGTTGATTGCATCAGGCTCGTTACATAATGGCATATTCATTCTAAATCAGAATACAGTTCTAAATATACAAAACACACACAAGAGGAAAAGTTCAGATATGAACGAATCCTTCTTGTGGCATTGTAGACTTGGTCATATCAATGCGACACGACTCGCTAAGTTACATAAGGATGGTTATTTGAATCCATTCGAATTATCATCTTATGATACTTGCCATTCATGTCTCAAAGGAAAAATGACCAAAGCTCCGTTTAGTGGACACGGAGAAAGAGTTACCGAACTCTTAGGACTGGTACATAGTGATGTATGCGGTCCCATGTTTACGCATGCCAGGAACGGTTCTTCCTACTTCATTACATTCACTGACGATCTCTCTAGATACGGACATGTGTTTCTGATGAAACACAAGTCTGAAGCTTTTGAAAAATTCAGAGAATATAAGCACGAAGTAGAGAACCAAACGGGCAAAAGTATTAAGATTCTTCGATCTGATCGAGGAGGTGAATACTTAAGCGGTGAGTTTTTAGATTATCTAAAAGAGAATGGGATTCTCTCTCAGCTTAATCCTCCTTATACACCACAGCACAACGGTGTATCTGAACGGAGGAATCGCACCCTATTAGATATGGTGCGCTCTATGATGAGCGAGGCTGAGTTACCTATTTCCTTCTGGGGGTATGCGCTTGAGACAGCCATACATCTATTGAATATGGTTCCTACCAAATCAGTGCCTACCACTCCATATGAGATATGGAAAGGGAAGAGACCATCTCTTATGTATATTAAGATATGGGGTTGTCCAGCCTATGTCAAAAGACAAAATCCGGACAAGCTCGAGGCAAGATCCGTCTTATGTAAGTTTATTGGATATCCCAAACATTCACGAGGGTATATCTTCTACCACTCCGAGGAACAAAAAGTGTTTGTTTCTCGACATGCCACCTTTTTAGAAAAGGGTTTTCTTATGAAAGAACTTGATGGCAATGAGGTAGAACTGGAAGAGGTTCCAGCGACACAAACTACAACAGATGATTGAGTGGAACCAGAGGATTCAGTAGTACCCGACGAACCTCAGCCTCTCCGCTGATCTAGTAGGGTTTCTCATCCTCCTGAGAGATACTATGGTTTTCTCATTGATGGTGGAAGCGAGGATTGCATCATGGATGATGATGACCCGACTAGTTTCGAGCAGGCCATCACGAGTGGTGACTCTGTGAAATAGCTGGATGCAATGCGATCTGAGATGGAATTCATGTACACCAACAAAGTATGGACTTTAGAAAATGCTCCTGAAGGGGTAAAACCCATTGGGAGCAAGTGGATCTTTAAAAAGAAATTTGGTGTAGATGGAAAAGTTGAGACTTTCAAAGCTAGACTTGTAGCAAAGGGTTTTCGTCAACGACCAGGTGTGGATTATGATGAAACCTTTTCTCCAGTGGCTATGCTTAAGTCCATCCGGATCTTACTTGCCATTGCTACATACCATGATTACGAAATCTGGCAAATGGATGTTAAGACCGCCTTTCTAAACGGTGATTTAGAAGAGAGCGTGTACATGACTCAGCCAGAGGGCTTCGTAGATAGTGGGAGCAGCGGAAAGGTGTGCAAGCTGCTTAAATCCATTTATGAGTTAAAGCAAGCATCGCGGAGTTGGAACATCTATTTTGATGTTGTGGTCAAAGAGTTTGACTTCATCAAAAATATAGATGAACCTTGTATCTATAAGAAGGTAGCAGAGGGTAAGGTTGTCTTCCTCGTATTGTACGTGGATGACATACTCTTGATAGGAAATGATATTCCTATGCTGCAATAAGTCAAGCTCTTCTTATCACAAAGATTCTCAATGAAAGATCTAGGTGATGCCTCCTGCATATTGGGAATAATGATCTATAGAGATAGATCTAAACGGATACTGGGATTGTCCCAATCCAGGTACATTGACACCATACTAAAGAGGTTTAGTATGGAAGAATCCAAGCGTGGGAACCAACCCACGATCTCTGGACTCACTCTCTCCAAAGAGATGTCTCCCAAGACTGATTTGGAGAGAGCTCGCATGCAAGGGATACCCTATGCTTCGGCAGTAGGCTCTATCATGTATGCGATGCTATGTACCAGACCCGATGATGCATACTCACTAAGTGTAGTGAGTCGGTATCAAGCAGATCCTGGAGTGAGTCATTGGACAGCAGTGAAGAACATTCTCAAGTACTTGCGAAGGACTAAGGAGATGTTCTTGGTGTATGGTAACGGAGAACTCCAGGTCGAGTCCTTTACCGATTCCAGATTCCAAAGTGATAAGGACGACTCTAAGTCGCATTCGGGTTTTGTCTTTACCCTCAATGGAGGGGCGGTATGTTGGAAGAGTTCCAAACAGGATACCGTTGCAGACTCAACGATGAAGGCTGAATACATCGCTGCCAACGATGCTGCCAAAGAGGCTGTCTGGATCAAGAAGTTCATTAGTGAACTTGGTGTGGTTCCATCCATTGAGCATCCAATACCTCTGTATTGCGATAACAATGGAGCTGTGGCGTTAGCCAAGGAACCCAGGCCCCATCAAAAGTCCAGACATATTCTGAGGCGATATCACCTGATCAGGGAGATAGTTGATCGCCGGGAGATCGAGGTCAGGAGAGTAGATACGAAGGACAACACTGCGGATCCATTCACGAAGGCTATTCCCCAGATGCAGTTTGAGAGATTATTCGGGATGCTAGGTATGAGATACTACAGCAGCTGGCCTTAGTGCAAGTGGGAGATTGTTAATTATGTATATGCCCTAGAGGCCATTGTTGTACATATGATGTATATTATAATGGATGCTTGGTTATATATAGAGATGACTATCTTGCTTGTCATGATAGTATTCTATTTGGTTTCACTTTATCTTAACATGTTGACTTGTATTGGTTTACTATTTTACTCTCACATGTTGATAAAGCCCTTAGGATTTGTACTCGACTACTGGGACTATGATGAGATCATACTAATGGGGCCGCGGCAGTCGATGAGTACATCCTATAACTGTTCCTAGTCGAGGGTATATCGAGACAGGGCATCGATACACCAGAGTAGACCAGCGTATACGCATCTTGACCCATATGATGGGCGATGGATGATACCATATCCATCGATGTTAGACATCAGAGATGGTGTATGGGTGCTCAGTGGAGACTGGGTACACTGGACGGACTCGCCGAGAACTCCCAGATGGTGATATACCACACGTCAGATGGCAGTTCTCCGGTGACACTGGTATAGGGTAGTCTATAGACCCGAGATCGTCATGGAGTCTTGTGTGATTCCCATTGTGCTTTGATTTCCACCTTACCACGTCCAAGAGGGCGTGCAAAACGGTGGCTTTTGGGTACAGTCCCGAATCACAAGGAGGCAATGAGCGATAGGAGGGGATTCGTCTCTCCCGGTGTTGGGAGTTGATGTTGTGCTGTGTTCGATTGGCTATAACTGGAAGTCCCTGGCCAGGGCTGATATGGAGATTTACTGGTAAGTGTTACTAGTAGTTTCTCGACCCGTTATGAGCCATACATCGACACGACTTATCGGTTACTGGGGTCTGACGTATACCACCCCTAGACTTGATATGCGACATATCAGACGAACAGACCGGACTGTACGGGAGTGTTACTGGTTGGATTCATAGGAGAACGCACAGGCTAGCTTATTGATCTTCTGATCGCTCAATACCAGGGTGGCTGTTCGTTTAGTTGACCGCTTGCAGCTTGTAGGTGTTTGATATGATCATCACCTGCTACCGGCGTATTGACGATTCTTTAGAGTCCTACACAGAGGTTTCTTGGCTCAGGCGAAACGGAGTAGAGGCACATATGTGATATGTGCAGGAGCGAGAATAATGCGATATGGGATACCGTATTATATTCTCGCGATATATGGATATGAACCGGGTCATCGGATCAAGTGTTGATTCGATGAATCGGTATATGATATATTAGTCGGTAATATTCGATATAGCCGGATCGTCGAATCAAGTGTTGATTCGATGATTTAATGTATAATAATATATATGATATATTGTATTACATTATCTAATAATGGCTCGCTTTATTATTTCATTTTCTCAGTGGATGATACATTGATATATATGCGATATATGTTAATTGTATTATTTTCTTTTGTTGCAAATATATAATATATATGTGATATATATTATTGTGATATGATATGATTAATTGTTAAACATGTTTAAGGATGATTAATTGAGGTTAGGGTTTGATTAGGGTTAGATGCTTCAAGTTCCTTCTAGAAGCATTTTTCTTTTTGTCATGGTTGTGATATTTTATGATGACACATTTTTAACTTAACCAAACCCTAACTCTAGTTGTTTCTCTACTTATTCTTAGCCATTCATCCTTGACCATGGTTATATATCAATCATATGTTTTATTTCTATTCATCACAAAAGGATTTGAGATGATTATTCATTATTCCATTATCATCTTCTTCCTTCTTGATAAGCTCTCTTGAAAATCCTAAAGTGATGATTAAATATGAGAAAATGATATAAAAAGAAAGCAAAAATACCACTCTCTCATCCTCATCTCATCTAGCCCATAGGATTAGTGTGTTCACTTCTTTAAGAGTGAGATAGCTTGAGTTCTTTGAAACCTCGACGTAGATCATCGGAGATTTGGAATACGACAAGCTAGAATGGATCGTTCGAGTCGTGGAGCCTCTCATGAGTCCGGGAGATCGTGGATCGCGGCAAAGGGACTTCTACTCGGAGCTTGTGAAGCGAAGGAGCGGACTACAAAGGTTGTAATCCCTCACACTTAGATAAAAGTTATCATCTTGCATGTTTAAACCTAATAATCTAGCAAAGATCCCGGCTTTGGGTTGTTCGGCACGTCTAAATTTTTATCCGGGCATGTTTGATGCCTTTTGAACCTTCACAAGAGTGCCTAGGAGCCCTACAGACATATCTAATGACATCAAATTGAAGTCAGGTGAAACCGTAGTGCACAAAATATAAATCCGGTGCAACAAAGGCACGAAATATAAATCTGATGCGATAAACGCAAGAAACATAAAACTGGTGCGACAAACGCACGAAGTATAGAACTGGTGCATCCCATGCACAAATACCAAGCAATAACTCAAATGCGTAAGCAGCAACACCAAGTGTACCCAGGTATAAAGAAAATCATAAACGTGTGCAACTGCGTACACAAAACACATATCAATGCACTACAAGCACATATAAGCTATACCGAGTGCAAAACTCAAATCGTGTGCGTAACATATGCACAACATCAAATTAACCGTATGAAATCCATGAAGTCATAAGCAGGTGCAGCCAAGGCACGAAACGATATCAGGTGCAATAACTTGCGCAAATCATAAATCAACACAACGGTGTGAAAAGCACATCTCAAGTGTAATAACTATGCATAAGATATACATACCCGGTAGGTGCAACCATGGTGCAAGAAAACAAATACCATGAAACTCAGTCATCAAGACTAAATCATGTGAATAGATCGCCCAAAATACCGAAATCCAAAGTGACTGATACGTGATAATCAAATCACAAAATCACAAATCAAAAATACCATCGTCGGTATATCCTCCTTCGAAGTCGAGAAGGTGTCGGTACATCCAATGCTAGCGGCGCAAGATATTTACTTGCCTCTTACTCACGGCTAGCGTCCTCTACCTCTGGTTCCTTATCTTCCCTGTGGATTACCAATCTCGCAATCCATCGGCTCATCGGCTCGGTCAGGTGTGCTAACAGGAACGATTCTATTCTGGCACTTTTCTGGTCATCTCTCGGTCAATCCTCACGACCGCTCGCAAAGCAGCAAATCTCTGGCGCCGACCTCTGGTCCTCTGAATGCACATCACACATCTGCTCCTGGTGCAAATCTTATTGCAGCAGTGTACTGGAAGGAATCCTGCTCAAGGTCTCTTCTGATCTCGCCTAAGCCAAACTGTACGGAGGCTGGTACTCTGGCATAATCTTTTCTCGCTCTCTGGACATCCGCGTCCTTAGTACAACATCTACTCGAAAGCTGGTCGCATCCCTGCGCCTCTGTATGCATATCCGACCTTTAATCTTAACGGGGAGTAGTAACAGCTCGTCTGCATCTCGCACGAACTTCTTGTCCCGCTTGTCTATATCATCGTCCATTTAGACGTCGCGTCTCTATCTGCGCACTGCAATGCCCTCGGCTACGGTCCATTCGAAGTCCCTCACACGGACTTTAAATCACGAACTCGGTATCTTCATCACTCAGTAGGAGATATCTAGCCGAACACATCCTCAGCGTGCATATCGCATCTCTGATGTCAGCGGATTGGAACGTCATCTCGTCGAAATCTCATACGAACTCTTTACTCCACTCTGCTTCAATATCAACTAATTCGGAATCATCTCATCGTGGCTGCACGGACTGCGCTCCAACGACTATGCTCGTATCTGGAGTCTCCCAAGCAGTGTCCCATCACATGATATCCGAATGATGTCGAATCGTCCGATCGACTTGTCAGAACCTCACAATCCCCAAAGAGCTCAACATCTTGGGTACAGTTTAATAGTATCAAGTACATACCACAGCATCGGTGGCCCAGCCGTAGAAGGGCAAACCCAAGCCTCACTAATGGCACCACGGAACTGCCGCAAGCCCTAAGGTTCAAAGGCTTTCACACGGTCATTATGTCGAGTTAGGGTTTCATTCTTCTAGAGGGTCCATAGAATCGCTTGCATGTCTTTCTGTCACGACCCGAAAAAGCACGTGACTGGCCCTTGAACCATATGAAGTCTATAGGACCCCATCTGATCCAAGTAAGCCAAAAGCCCAGCATCTAAAACCATTTAAAGAGTAAATAAGGAAAACTGGTTTTGAAAAGTAAGGAAATCATGTTTCAAAAATCAAACTTTTAAAATAACTAAGCCGAATGTGTATTTTTAAAATGTGTAACCTTTCCTGAAAATTTCGGCAGAGTTTCCTTTGTAAAAACTGGCCCCGAACGGGGTACAACAAGAATAATATAAGAAATGATAAAAGGCATCCCCAAGCGGGAGCTAGCTCTTCTTCAATCGACGGTCACAACCACGCAAGCAATAATAATATACAACGCCAAGGGTGAGGATCAAAAGCCAAAAAGAAACTCAAAACAGCCAGAAAACCGTAATACTACAAGCGCGACTCTATGGTCGAAATAATACAACACTGTTTTCTAAGTCTGAAACAATATACAAGTTTTGGTTGATGGAAGGACTAGATACAATAATAATACATGAACAATGGCGGTTCTGATACAAAAGAACCCACCTACCAACGCAAGTCACCCATATGGAAGCAGTGTGCCAGAAATGCCGCTATGGAATCTGTACGGCAAAAACCTGCAAGGACTGTGGCACAACGGGGGTGAGTTGCCAACTCGTGAATAGAAAATATCTACAAGCAGAGATCGAATGCATGACCCATCCTAGGTCAATACGATCAGATATAAATATAAACCTCAATATGAATAAGTCTGAAACATGCTAAACTGGCAATGTAATCTCTATACATGAGTGTAGTGCCAAATGCTCGTGCCAGTGCCTCAGGTAATAGCATATCATAATGTGAGGTACAATCAATGAAATCAATCTGCATGTACGTGGATCCCGTCCACTCGTCACCCAATGACAATAACCATCATGCATGTAAATATCATCATCCTATGCATTGAAATATGAGGATATAAACCACCTGTGTCCCTCGCGACACGTCAAAATCATGGAACCGGAGTGCCCAGCATCGGCACTCGAAAACATCATGAAAACTGTGCCCAGCATCAGCACGTAAATCCTCATATATCGGGCTCCGTCAGTCCGGATCGGCCCACAGGCTCTGTCTGCGGTATCGGCCCTCGGCCCAGGAAGTACGCCTATATCCATCTCTGGGCTCCGTCTGCGGTGTCGGCCCTCGGCCCCGGCAGTACGGGTCAGCCCAAATCCATCTCTCAACTCCGGTCGGTATCCTCCAGATATCCGCCGAGCTCAAATACAATCACCGGTAGGTAGTGGTCCCTCCGTCAGGCTCACCGTCTACTACACAGCGAAACCGTTCTCGCCCCGGGGTACCATACCGGGCCCACCATGTACCCGCAATCGGCCTCATCCGCCTCCTCGAATCGGGTTTCACATGTCGCTCTCAGCACCGAGAAAACACATGGTAGACGCACTGAAATATCATATCAAGGGTAACCGGGTTTTCAAAACAATTACATATCCTCTTTGAAAACACCCACGGTTCCCAAAACCAGAAATATCATGGAAACAACATATCTCAATGCGTATAATCAGAAAGCAGCATGTATGCGACATATAGCAAAAGGGTAAGCAGATCAATATGTCATGCAAGGGTCATATCCGGAATGCAACAGTACTACAGTGTAGTGACATGGCAATTATCGATGATGAAGTGTGTGAGCCAGCAACAGTGTACGTGGAACATACGCATCATCGATAATGGTGCTGGTGTCCTAGCAGCATGACTGAAATATATCAACAATATAAGCAATGCAATGCAAAAAGCATGAATGTGCGGAATCGAGTAATCAACGCAACAGTAGAGAACCTGCCTCAATAGATATAGCATGCAACCTTGCCTTTTGAAATAAGACGAATCAGGGCTTTTGGTAAAATAAGGGCTACGGTGTTTTAAGAAAAGATGTGCCTTTTTAAATATCCGTATAAACCCTTTTGCTTGTCTTTGAAATATCCCCGATTCGTTGGTTTTGAAATAGGTATGACTCGGGTCTAGTCTAACGCCTACTATGCGAACTACGAACCCACAGTCAAGTCAAAAGAGAGGGGTATGGAAACCACCAAAATCTGAGTCGATGTCACATATCTCATCACATGACAGGCATCACTACCATCATATCACATCCCCAATATGAACTCTGTCATGTCGCCAAATCTCACGGCCTCAGGCGAATCTCATCGACTCACCTCAATCCCACGTATCATCCTCAAAACTCGTATATGAACACACAGTCCCATACCCATGTGTAGATATACTCACCATCATATGTGCACAGATATATGAAAGAATGTATGCAAGTATGTGTGTATGTGTGAGTGTGGGTGCAACCACTACTCTAGGGTTCGTACTACTCAACCAATACATCCTTATCACCAATAATCCATTATTACCATCAATAACCCTAAACAACACATAATAAATATATGTGTGTATACGTATTCGTATACATCACCACGAACTGCGGGGGTGCTATACGCCATCCACCCGACTTCTCCCCGTAGATATAATCTACTCACCTTGCTTCTCATGTGTCGGTGCCGATGTCGCTATCTTCATCTTCTTTGCCTCAACATCTCGTAGGGTACCTACAAGTATATCACAATGCTAAAGCACATGAAAATCACATCGGAAACCAAAATAGCACACGCTACCCACATAGGTAAAAACCTATCGACTCGCATGTAAACATAATCAATATCCGCTTGTCGTTGACGTCCAAACGCCACCCGACAGGAATGAATCACAAAACACCAATATCCATGCTAAATCAAGTCGTAAATCATACACCAACATAGGAAAATCAACCCAGATTTCACCCTAAATGGAATCAGTCAAAACTAGAAGTTCCCAGGGTCAATACTAGAGGAAATAGGGGCATGCACGCAAAACGAGGCAGATCCACCCGGCTCTGGCCGCAAATTGCGGCCAGAATGGGATAATTGGCGGCCTCACTTTGGAATTGGGGGCTAGGGTTTGGGGTGATGGTTCTCTGGTGCCTGCACATCTCACTGTCAACTCAGTTTTATTTTAGGGGTCTCGGGGTGATAGCAGATTCCACAAAACACCTCCAGATTTACAGTTTTCCCCGATATTGATTCCATAATTCCGTATTCTGGTTTCAAGTTCTGGTTTGGGTTCAAATTAGCATCACACAATGGATTCTAAGGTCACCACAATCCTCAATTTCATCTTGATTTCAGTTTTACCCTAAACCCTAACTTGAATTCTCTAAAATCCACAAACATCACAATATCGATATGAAACTAGAATAGATGTACAAGAAATGAGATACTACTCTAATAGGTACAGAAATTACCTCCTTTGGCAACTCAAGAAAATTCTTGAGTTGCTCAAAGTCCTCCAAATCCAATCTTGCTAGGTTCAATGTGTAGCTAGTGAGCTTGGGAGTAAGTTTTGTGAAGTGGGAATGGGGTTTTGGCTTTGTTTTCATGATGGATCTAGGGTTTTAGTGAAGAGGGTGAGAGTGAGGGAGAGGGAGCAGCAGCTCTATGGGAGAAGGGAAAGAGAAATGAGATGGGAGAATGATGAAGGGAAGGGTCAAAGTCAATGCAACCTGCTCTCTCTCTCATCATCACTTACCTTTTTCTTTTTCTTTTCTTTTCTAAACTCTTCTCACTTGAATAGTGAACCCAAAAGAAAAACCATGGCAAAAGAATGTAACACAAGTGTAACAAGTGTGGAAAATGATATGTGCACATTTTTGCTCAAAAGTGCTAAAAATCCAATTAGCGATTCTTAATCGCGATTAGCACTAAATTAGCATATAACTAATCTTTAAAACTTTGAAATGGCATAATTCCATAAAATACCTTATTTTAGAATTTTCCAAAATTTCCCCCCATTTATTTGTATTTAATTATACCAGAATATTAAAATATTCATTAAAATAATATTAAATTATAAAATTTCCCAAAAATCATATTTTATTATTTTGAAGATGTTACAATCTACCCCCCTTAAAGAAATTCGGTCCCCGAATTTAAATTTAAAACCCCCAAATGCTAAAATATTTCAATACAAATTCTAAGTCATCGGGGCTCCGAAATCATCTATACATAAAACATCATAGCGCAATGCATGCGCATGAGTACTGAGCAGATAACTCAAAAGCAACACTCCATCAAGCATCCCGCAATCATCGGAGTCATGGTAAAGACACAATGTCAAATCCAATACAAAATCAAGATGATATAAATCAGAACTATACATGTAGACATCCAATCTATACATGTGAATAGCTGATGTAGATGCATGCCAAATATTTTTAAGTCGCCGTGCGATGCGCGTAACACTGCACAGTGGCGGATGTTTTTCACAAGAAAATAACTATATACGTATATATATATCCTTTGTTTAATAGGTGCGTTCCGCCGTTTTTGAAAACAATTTAGAAGGGTTTCCTGTTTTTAAACGTTTCGTGTCATATCGGACACGTAGGTATATATATACCGAGACCATAGCTCGCTCTTGGAAATCCCTTCGAACTATCAATGCATGCAAAATATATCCAGGTACTGTCCTCTGACTAGTCCTGCTCAGTATGAAAACAATATCCAATATCATAGAAATGTACTGCTCCAAAAGGAGTAAATCCCAAAAGTGCACATAACACCACCCTGTGCGTCTGGTGCGCACGGAAATCAAAATCCATATATGCGCCATACAGGTGCACAAAACAACACCTAGGTGCAACGGATGTGCACGAAGCATCTGTCATAGGCAACGTGTGTGCCTGACAGCCCAAACATGTGCATCTGACATGCACGAAGAATCTCGATTTAGTGCATCTGGTGTGCACCAAAATCGTACCTCAAAACATGCGCCCAACACGTGCGAAAATCCAAATCGGTGCATCCATCGTGCACGAATGAAAATCTAAACCCTGCGCACTCAATATGCACGGAATCACAAAATCCAATAGCAACGCCGAACATGCGTAAGTCCAGTCAAAAGCACGGAGTGCAAGAATCCACATCAATATCATAATCAAAATCGACATACCGAAAGGCATCAAATCGAAGTCAGGTGCAATCGTAATGCACAAAATATAAATCCGGTGCAACAAAGGCACGAAATATAAAACTGGTGCATCCCATGCACAAATACCAAGCAATAACTCAAATGCGTAAGCAGCAACACTAAGTGTACCCAGATATAAAGAAAATCATCAACGTGTGCAACTGCGTGCACAGAACACATATCAATGCACTACAAGAACATATAAGCTATACCGAGTGCAAAATCAAAACACTAAAAGTACATGAAACTCTGCTGGAAGCATAAATCAAATCACCGGCATAAAATAGGCATGAAATCGCAATCAACACCTCAAGAGTAATAACTATGTACATGGTATAAATACTCAGTAGGTGCAACCATGGTGCACAAAATCAAATATCATGAAACTCAGTCGTCAAGACTAAATCATGCAAATAGATCGCCCAAAATACCGAAATCCAAAGCAACGGATACGTGATAATCAAATCACAAAATCAAAAATCATAAATACCGTCGTCGGTATATCCTTCTTCAGGGTCGAGAAGGTACCGGTACATCCGATGCTAGCGGCGCAAGATATCTACTTGCCTCTTGCTCGCGGCTGGCGTCCTCTGCCTCTTGTTCCTGATCTTTCCTGTAGATTATCAATCTCGCAATCCATCGGCTTATCGGCCCGGTCAGGTGTGCTGACAGGAACGATTCCGTTCTTGCACTTTCCTGGTCATCTCTCGGTCAATCCTCACGACCGCTCGTAAAGCAGCACATCTCTGGCGCCGTCCTCGGGTCCTCTGAATGCACATCACGCATCTACTCCTGGGTGCAACTCTTATTGCAGCAGTGTACTGGAAGGAATCCTACTCAAGGTCTCTTCTTATCTTGCCTAACCCAAACTGTAAGGAGGCTGGTACTCTGGCGTAATCTTTTCTCGCTCTCTGGACATCTGCGTCCTTAGTACAACATCTCCTCGGAAGCTGGTCGCATCTCTGCACCTCTGTATGCATGTCCGGCCTTAGATCTTAACGGGGTGTAGTGACAGCTCATATGCATCTTGCACGAACTTCTTGTCCCGCTTGTCTGTATCATCGACCATTCGACGTCGCGTCTTTATCTGCGCATTGCAATGTCCTCGGCTACGGTCCATCCGAAGTCTCTAACACGGACTCGAAATCACGAACTCAGTATCTTCATCACTCAGTAGAAGATATCTAGCCGAACATGTCCTCAGCGTGCATATCGCATCTCTGATGTCAGCGGAGTGAAACGTCATCTCGTCGAAATCTCGTGCGAACTCTTTACTCCACCTTGCTCCAATATCGACTGATTCGGACTCATCTCATCGTGGCTACATGGACTGCGCTCCGACGGCTATGCTCGTATCTGGAGTCTCCCAAGCAGTGTCCCATCACATGATATCCGAATGATGTCGAATCATCCAATCGACTTGTCAGAACCTCACAATCCCCCAAGAGCTCAACATCTCGGGTACAGTTTAATAGTATCGAGTACATACCACAGCATCGGTGGTCCAGCCGTAGAAGGGCAAACCCAAGCCTCACTAATGGCGCCGAGGAACTGCCGCAAACCCTAAGCTTCAAAGGCTTTCACACGGTCATTAAGTCGAGTTAGGGTTTCATTCTTCTAGAGGGTCCATAGAATCGCTTGCATGTCTTTCCGAATACTTTAAACTTGGAAAATGGGTTCCTGACATTCGATCGTCTCAATCGACTCTCAACGAATCTGCGTGAACTCGTCTCTAGCTGGAAACAATCTACCTGATGACCTCGCATCGGGGTAAGCGAACGAACCACATGTCCTAGTCATTCATCCTCGGTGACTAGCGACTCACTGTCATATATCTAAGTATATGCTCATGCTGCAGTAGCTCCAATCATCTGGGCGATATCTCATCATTCACAGCAACAACTGGCTCATTCGTCGGTACGCTAAGCAGCGCCTCAACCATCATGAATAAGCGATATATCAACGGTCATCACATCCTGGCTGGCCTCTATCAGTGGCTCAATCCTCTGGTACCGATCAGCACACCCGGGAAATCTCGCAACAGCGATCTGTCAAATGCTCATAGTGCGGAAACACAAGATACGAAGCCTCAATGCAACCGTATGTCTCTGGAATCACGCTCCGGTCAGCCCTCGTCCCCGACGAGCTCATGCTGACACAACTCGAGCCGTAGCTCACTCTGCCCATGCAATCGCGGTAGCAAAACCATAACCAGTATCGACGAAGATAGATCATGGGAAGGAATATAATACGGTGCAAGTAAATGTACAACCTAAGGTTTCTTAAGCGGAGTGGCGTGTCGTAAGTATGCCGCGGAACATACCCACGGTACGTCACTCTACTTTAGTCACCTATTCCATCAACCAAGGGTCATCCTACACGACGAAAGTTCGGGTTTAATACCCACTCGACTAAGTCTAAGTTCCGTAAGGTCAAGCCTAAGTTCCGTATATAAATAACGCCCTAGGCTCCACATAGTCAAACTCAGACTCGAACCAAGGTCAACCTAGCGCTCTGATACCAACTTTTTCACGACCCGAAAGAGCACGTGATTGGCCCTTGAACCATATGAAGTCTATAGGACCCCATCTGATCCAAGTAAGCCAAAAGCCCAGCATCTAAAACCATTTAAAGAGTAAATAAGGAAAACTGGTTTTGAAAAGTAAGGAAATCATGTTTCAAAAATCAAAGTTTTTAAATAACTAAGCCGAATGTGTATTTTTAAAATGTGTAACCTTTCCTGAAAATTTCGGCAGAGTTTCCATTGTAAAAACTGGCCCCGAACGGGGTACAACAAGAATAATATAAGAAATGATAAAAGGCATCCCCAAGCGGGAGCTAGCTCTTTGTCAATCGACGGTCACAACCACGCAAGCAATAATAATATACAACGCCAAGGGCGAGGATCAAAAGCCAAAAAGAAACTCAAAACAGCCAAAAAACCGTAATACTACAAGCGCGACTCTAATGTCGAAATAATACAACACTGTTTTCTAAGTCTGAAACAATATACAAGTTTTGGTTGATGGAAGGACTAGATACAATAACAATACATGAACAATGGCGGTTCTGATACAAAAGAACCCACCTACCAACGCAAGTCACCCGTATGGAAGCAGTGTGCCAGAAATGCCGCTATGGAATCTGTACGGCAAAAACCTGCAAGGACTGTGGCACAACGGGGGTGAGCTGCCAACTCGTGAATAGAAAATATCTACAAGCAGAGATCGAATGCATGACCCATCCTAGGTCAATACGATCAGATATAAATATAAACCTCAATATGAATAAGTCTGAAACATGCTAAACTGGCAATGTAATCTCTATACATGAGTGTAGAGCCAAATGCTCGTGCCAGTGCCTCAGGTAATAGCATATCATAATGTGAGGTACAATCAATGAAATCAATCTGCATGTACGTGGATCGCGTCCACTCGTCACCCAATGACAATAACCATCATGCATGTAAATATCATCAGCCTATGCATAGAAATATGAGGATATAAACCACCTGTGTCCCTCGCGACACGTCAAAATCATGGAACCGGAGTGCCCAGCATCGGCACTCGAAAACATCATGAAAACTGTGCCCAGCATCGGCACGTAAATCCTCATATATCGGGCTCCGTCAGTCCGGATCGGCCCACAGGCTCTGTCTGCGGTATCGGCCCTCGGCCCCGGCAATACGCCTATATCCATCTCTGGGCTCCGTCTGCGGTGTCGGCCCTCGGCCCCGGCAGTACGGGTCAGCCCAAATCCATCTCTCAACTCCGGTCGGTATCCTCCAGATATCCGCCGAGCTCAAATACAATCACCGGTAGGTAGTGGTCCCTCCGTCAGGCTCACCGTCTACTACACAGCGAAACCGTTCTCGCCCCGGGGTACCATACCGGGCCCACCATGTACCCGCAATCGGCCTCATCCGCCTCTTCGAATCGGGTTTCACATGTCGATCTCAGCACCGAGAAAACACATGGTGGACGCACTGATCATATCAAGGGTAACCGGGTTTTCAAAACAATTACATATCCTCTTTGAAAACACCCACGGTTCCCAAAACCAGAAATATCATGGAAACAACATATCTCAATGCGTATAATCAGAAAGCAGCATGTATACGACATATAGCAGAAGGGTAAGCAGATCAATATGTCATGCAAGGGTCATATCCGGAATGCAACAGTACTACAGTGTAATGACATGGCAATTATCGATGATGAAGTGTGTGAGCCGGCAACAGTGTACGTGGAACATAAGCATCATCGATAATGGTGCTGGTGTCCTAGCAGCATGACTGAAATATATCAACAATACAAGCAATGCAATGCAAAAAGCATGAATGTGCGGAATCGAGTAATCAACGCAACAGTAGAGAACCTGCCTCAATAGATATATCATGCAACCTTGTCTTTTGAAATAAGACGAATCAGGGCTTTTGGTAAAATAAGGGCTACGGTGTTTTAAGAAAAGATGTGCCTTTTTAAATATCCGTATAAACCCTTTTGCTTGTCTTTAAAATATCCCCGATTCGTTGGTTTTGAAATAGGTATGACTCGGGTCTAGTCTAACGCCTACTATGCGAATTACGAACCCACAGTCAAGTCAAAAGAGAGGGGTATAGAAACCACCTAAATCTGAGTCGATGTCACATATCTCATCACATGACAGGCATCACTACCATCATATTACATCCCCAATATGAACTCTGTCATGTCGCCAAATGTCACGGCCTCAGGCGAATCTCATCGACTCACCTCAATCCCACGTATCATCCTCAAAACTCGTATATGAACACACAGTCCCATACCCATGTGTAGATATACTCACCATCATATGCGCACAGATATATGAAAGAATGTATGCAAGTATGTGTGTATGTGTGAGTGTGGATGCAACCACTACTCTAGGGTTCGCACTACTCAACCAATACATCCTTATCACCAATAATCCATTATTACCATCAATAACCCTAAACAACACATAATAAATTTATGTGTGTATACGTATTCGTATACATCACCACGGACTGCGGGGGTGCTATACGCCATCCACCCGACTTCTCCCCGTAGATATAATCTACTCACCTTGCTTCTCATGTGTCGGTGCCGATGTCGCCATCTTCATCTTCTTTGCCTCAACATCTCATAGGGTACCTATAAGTATATCACAATGCTAAAGCACATGAAAATCACATCGGAAACCAAAATAGCACACGCTACCCATATAGGTAAAAACCTATCGACTCGCATGTAAACACAATCAATATCCGCTTGTCGTTGACGTCCAAACGCCACCCGACAGGAATGAATCACAAAACACCAATATCCATGCTAAATCAAGTCGTAAATCATACACAAACATAGGAAAATCAACCCAGATTTCACCCTAGATGGAATCAGTCAAAACTAGAAGTACCCAGGGTCAATACTAGAGGAAATAGGGGCATGCACGCAAAACGAGGCAGATCCACCCTGCTCTGGCCGCAAATTGCTGCCAGAATGGGATAATTGGCGTCCTCACTTTGGAGTTGGGGGCTAGGGTTTGGGGTGATGGTTCTTTGGTGCCTGCACATCTCACTGTCAACTCAGTTTTATTTTAGGAGTCTCGGGGTGATAGCAGATTCCACAAAACACCTCCAGATTTACAGTTTTCTCCGATATCGATTCCGTAATTCCGTATTCTGGTTTCAAGTTCAGGTTTGGGTTCAAATTAGCATCACACAAGGGATTCTAAGGTCACCACAATTCTCAATTTCATCTTTATTTCAGTTTTACCCTAAACCCTAACTTGAATTCTCTAAAATCCACAAACATCACAATATCGATATGAAACTAGAATAGATGTACAAGAAATGAGATACTACTCTAATAGGTGCAGAAATTACCTCCTTTGGCAACTCAAGAAAATTCTTGAGTTGCTCAAAGTCCTCCAAATCCAATCTTGCTAGGTTCAATGTGTAGCTAGTGAGCTTGGGAGTAAGTTTTGTGAAGTGGGAATGGGGTTTTGGCTTTGTTTTCATGATGGATCTAGGGTTTTAGTGAAGAGGGTGAGAGTGAGGGAGAGGGAGCAGCAGATCTATGGGAGAGGGGAAAGAGAAATGAGATGGGAGAATGATGAAGGGAAGGGTCAAAGTCAATGCAACCTACTCTCTCTCTCTCATCATCACTTACCTTTTTCTTTTTCTTTTCTTTTCTAAACTCTTCTCACTTGAATAGTGAACCCAAAAGAAAAACCATGGCAAAAGAATGTAACACAAGTGTAACAAGTGTGGAAAATGATATGTGCACATTTTTGCTCAAAAGTGCTAAAAATCCAATTAGCGATTCTTAATCGCGATTAGCACTAAATTAGCATATAACTAATCTTAAAAACTATAAAATGGCATAATTCCATAAAATACCTTATTTTAGAATTTTCAAAAAATTTTCCCCATTTATTTGTATTTAATTATACAATAATATTAAAATATTCATTAAAATAATATTAAATTATAAAGTTTCCCAAAAATCATATTTTATTATTTTGAAGACGTTACACTTTCCGAATACTTTAAACTTGGAAATTGGGTTCCTGACATTCGATCGTCTCAGTCGACTCTCAACGAATCTGCGTGAAGTCGCCTCTAGCTGGAATCAATCTATCTTGTGACCTCGCATCGGGGTAAGCGAACGAACCACATGTCCTGTTGGAGATAGTGCCCTCAGAGTCAATTATTGGATCACAGGCACGTGATTGCAATGATTGAGGGGAGGACCTATCCCAGTAGGACAGTCTTACTCAAGATGATAGTATGCTATCTGGTTTATCTTTATCATCGTGTACTGCTTTATATGACCTTACGAGTCGCTATTACATGTTGATAGAGCCCCTAGGATTCTTGCTTGACTACCAGCAGTATGAGGGCGATCATATAAGTGAGAGCTGGGGTCTATAAGCACATCCTTAAAAGGTCCCTAGTCGTGGGAGTTTCGAGACAGGGCATCGATTCTCCAGAGTAGACTAGTGTATACAGTCGAGACCCCGACGAGGGGCGGTGGCCGGTCTCACAAGCCACTGGTGTCAGTTGGTTCACCTAAGATGTATACAGGTGCTCATTGGGTTATGAGTACACCGGACATGACTCGCCGGGAACCTGCTAGTTGGGATTATACCAGACGTCAGATAGCAGTTCCCTGGTGACATGTGTACAGGTTAGTTCATCGACCTGAGATCGTCATTTGTCTCGTGTGAGTTCCCACTGTGCTTTAATTACTACCCTACCACGGCTCAAAGGAGTCGTGCAAACAGGTTTTAGTTGGGTACAGTCCCGAGCCACATGGATGCAGTGAGCGGATCTGCAAGGGTTCGTCTCTCCCGGTATTGGGGGTGAGGTCGCGCTGTGTCTAGGAGAGCCAGAACATGAAAAGTCCTTGGCCAAGGCAGGAGATTTGCTGGTAGGTATTCCAGCAGTATCTCAGGGTGTTCTGGGCTACACTCCGACACGACTTGTACCGCTTTTGGGGGTCTGACTTTTACCAACCCCTTAGGCCCGCCATGCGATGCTCATAGACGAACGGACCGGACTGTACGGATATTGTCACTGACAGGCTCAGTAGGGTGTCAGGATGAGTTCGCTCATCGACGTCCCTTTTGGTCAATAGCTGGTTTCCCGTCATGTATGGCTAATACCTCTGACGTGCTAGTGGTTAAATCCACAGCCATAGTATTGACGAGTCTTTAGAGTCCACCACACTCAGTTACTCAGGTTTCGGGCGAAACGCTGTAGAGGCCGTATGGAGATATGGCAGGGTTCGATCAGATACGTGCGGTATTGCACGGATCGTGATCGGACGGATTTTACTAGCCGGCTTTGGCTTAAGCCGTATCCTAGTATTAGATAGTGTAGTTTTGTCTCTTTGCATTTTTGTTCAGTGGGAATACAAATGCGGGCATGTATTTGCAGTAGTGGGGTTTTCCTGTAATTTATTACGGGATCAGTTTTCTGAAGTTGCCAGTTTGCATTCCGTTCCGGCCGGTTTTCTTTTATTCCTTCACGGCCGGACTTTCCGTTGGAGGGTGTTATTTGCAATTGTGCAAATAACGTTTAGTGGAGGGTTTTCTTGCATATGTGTGGATTATGATTTGACCATCATCATGAGATTCTTTATTAGTCCATTCCTTTGATTTATGTGATAAGAATGAGATGAGTGTTAAAATGACTTTGAGGTGACTAATTTCTTATGCTTATCTCTTATTTTCTCACTTGGTTTTTTCCATTCCCTTATCTCCACCATGGAGGAGAGGGCCGGCCACTTTGAGGGGTGAGGAAAAATGGAGAGGGATCATTTTATTTGTGTGGCAAAATCATCATCTCATATTCATTCATCCAAAAATGATAGTTCTATTTTAGAAGCCCATTCTCTTTCTCATTCTCCTCCTCACATCCCTCCAACATGGCAACTTCCGGCGCGAAGTTGGCTAGCCGACGCGTCCAAGACTTGCTATAGATATAATGTAATAGCCTATGTCTCTTATGAGGAAAAATGGAGAGGGATCATTTTATTTTTGTGGCAAAATCATCATCTCATATTCATTCATCCAAAAATGATAGTTCTATTTTAGAAGACCATTCTCTTTCTCATTCTCCTCCTCACATCCCTCCAACATGGCAACTTCAAACCCTCAAGAGACATAGGCTATTACACTATATCTATAGCAAGTCTTGGACGCGTCGGCTAGCCAACTTCGCGCCCGAGTTGCCTCGGTCATGAGGTGGGAGCCCGTATACGAACCCGGCTACGTGGTGCTTTTCCGACGAGACGATGATGGACGGAGATTCCGCGGGAGATCGGAGTGGAGATGAAGACCGAAGGACACGGATCGCTTGGTATAACTTCTCTACTCTTTTCTTATTTGCTAGTTAGCTAGGTTAATGGCCCGATCCGGGTGAAAAGTGCGCGGTGGTGCCGGTTGCAAGTTTTGCAAAGTTTTTTGTTTCCGCATTTCCGGCGTCGGATCGACGGCCGGGGCGCCCCCGCGGACTTACATTGGTATCAGAGCCACGCCATTAACCATGCCTAGCTTGCTCTAGCACGTTTAGAACTCGATCGAACAAAGTTCCCAAAAACCGTATTTTTCATACTTCATGTTTCTGTCGAAATTTTTTCAAGCTCCAAAAATTTTTCAGGTCGTTGCAGAAACATGTACTGAGAATTCTAAGAACACAGCAGAAATTTGGTGAACTAATTTGTCTATACGGCCGCGGAACCGCGGCCATAACCCCACTTTGGCCGCGGTTCCGCCGCAGTAATATAGCTTCGTTGCACCATTTTTTCCCTGTGGGTCCTAGTCTATGAAATGGGGTTTTTGGGACATTCTTTTTGGGCCCAGATTTTCTGTAAGTGCTACAGTACTGCTTGGGGCCCACTTTGATAAATTTGTTCGATCGGATATTTTAAACATGCTAGTTCACAGTATTTACATTATATCTGCGACCGTGAATGTCACTCGATCGGTAAATCCAGTCTATCTGCTATAGCCCTTTTAGACGGATTTGCGAACGTGACATTCGCGTTGATGTTCTGTGTGTTGCTGTGATGTTGCGGATCGGTCATGGGGGATAGCCTGGTTGCAGTGGTAGTACAGTTTTATTGTATTATGTACATTTGATATTGCGGGGCGAGCGTCCGACATATGGACTGCCGTCACTGCCTGTTTGTATTATTCTTTAGGGGCATGACCTGGTTGCGGTCGATGTATCCGTTGTATGTATATTTTACTTTCTGTACTAGGATTACCCCGCGGAGGGGTGCACGGATAGCCGGGTTCTAGAGGGCAACGGGCCCGCATCTCATGGCATTGAGACGGAGGGGGCTTTACTCTAGAATTGGCGGGCTATTCGCCGCACTCGTAGGGGGTACAGGTTGACCCAGGAGGGGTGCCCAAGTTACCAGATCCCGTGAAGTGCTGGGTGGTCCATTCACGTTGCTGAAGGGGGCTGCCTCGCTTCAGGATTTGGCGGGTAACTTGCCGCGCCCGTAGGGGTCTAGGATTTCATTGCACAGGCTATCCACACGACCAGGGGAACGTCGGGTTTCATCAGCGGCTCTGTGAAACCCGGGGATCCCATATATCTGTATTGATCTGTGTTGCTATGCATTTCTGTGTTGTAGCATTTTATCACGCCTTGAGCGAAAATAATATATTGGTATATATATTAGTAGATGTTGTATATGTTTTGCATCCGTGCTAGTCCAGTCCCCGCTCTGTCGTTAGTTAGCTAACCTAACGGGTGATGACGGGACCCAGTGGCGAATGCGGATGGCATATACGTACGTCAGTATATTTTCGTTCTTTTGTGGTGTGATCAATTGATGGGACTGCGTTGATTCGGATCAATGCAAGTTAAACAAACCTATTCTGATGTTGTTGGAACACTTTTTCAAAAAGCTGTTATTGCAAGGACGTTCTCTTTTGTTTTGCATAGTGGTATTCAGTTTGAATATCCTGCTCCTCAGTCGACGAGGCAAGGGCCGAGATCCCTTCACCGGGAGTGACCCCTTGGACAGAAGTTTGCATCAGGGCATTAACTTCACTATAGCCGATTACTTTTACTTTGCATCGTGGTATTCATTTGGAATATCCTGCACCCCATCCTACGGGGAAAGAGCCGAGATCCCTTCACCGGGAGTGACCTCTTTAGAAAAGGTTTTCGTCACTAAATTTTTAAAAAGCTATCAGTTCCTTCAATGATATCAAGTTCTTTACGTTAAAGGTTTTCGCCAGAAACCATTCGTAGCCCTCCGTCGTTTCATATGGGTAGTCAATAGTATTCAAGCTGCGTTTGTTGGCCATAGTCAAGGCACAGTGTTTGGTAGCTGTTGGGTATTCATATGCTGCATAGATAGATGCGTTGGTTTGGGACAGTCGTATAGCCTTGTTGGCCCTAGTCAAGGGCTTGTACGGGTGGGTTCAAATCAACCTGGACAATGACGGGTAGAACTTGACATGTGACTTATGATTTGTTGGCCTTAGTCAAGGTCATAAGAGCATGGGGTAAAAATCCACATCGGGAGTTTTAAAAGAACTGAAACTTGCCAGATATGTGCATACCTTCTGGAGTGTGATAACGTGAGCGGATTCCGTCACGTTATCATGCGATGAGAGTTGGATCCCGATTCCCACTGATGAGTTGGTTTACTCCTCGGGTGAGCCCGGCTAATTCTTCTTTCAGGTTTGGTGAAGAATTTGACGTTACAGTGGGAGGTTTCCTAATTAGATAAAGTGATAACCATTCTGATCTAGGTTAGAGTGCACGCTGAGTGTTTCTTTTCTCTCTCTCTTTGGCAGCGACCATTGACCCGACCCTAGACTATGACTCAGTGACCAAATTGACCGAACTTTCTTAACACCGGCTTTTGGATTGTCAGAGTTGCAGACCTCATTGCCACTCTTACTTTTATCCTTTTCTCTGGGACACCCCGTATTACTACGACCGTCCACTTCCATTGGACAAAACCATCGTATGGTTATATACGAACTCGAAGGTATTCGAGGATGGTTTCCGGTTCTGGAGAAAATGAATAGGACTATTCAGTTGTCTTTTCCTTTCATCTTCTCTCAGGTTGCGAGTACTCCTTGGTTTAGGAGATAGTACACCTATTACGCAAATTGGACAGTCTTCTTCCAAACCTTAGGTTGGTGCCGAACGGTGGGGAATGAAGAAAGCTAATTAGCCTAAACGGTGTATAGAAGATATTAAGTTCAGACAAAGCAAGGGATTAGTAAGAGGGCAAAGTAAATTGCGACTACTATTCACGACCAAACCAAGTATTTCTTCGCCAATCCTAAATCACCTTTGTATTTCTCCAGGACACTCCGTATCACTACGAAGATCCCAGTTTATTGGATAATCCATCGTATGGTTATATACGAACTCGAAAGGAACTTGTTCCAGTTCGGGGATGGATCCTGGTTCAGGAGAAATAGGAATAAAGTACATTCAGGTGTCTTTTATTTTCACCTTCTCTTACGTTGCGAGTGCTCCTAGGATTAGGACAGTACACCCTTTATGCTTATTGGATAGTCTTCTTCCAAACCATAGGCTGGTGCCGAACGGTAAGGAAGGAAGAAAACCATTTGGCCTAAAGGGGTGTGCAGAAGATAATGACTAAAGACATATAAAGGGATTTGGAGAGGTGGCAAAGAATTATAAGGTTACAGTCGTGAATCTGGATGATGGAAGAGGCATTACTAGGAATACCGGGATACCCCATCGAAACATTTCAATGTTTCAGGTTCACTGTGTAATGTTAAAAGAAAACTGATTTCCCAATTAGACACTTGCTCCAGGGTATGTATTTACCAGGTATGAGTCTCACATCTGTATGGTTTTACAGATGATGAGTGGGAGTAAGTTATTGGGAATTAGGTGACCATCCTCATTATATCGGGATTCGTTGGAATTGGTGATATTTGAGGAAGCCACCTGGGTTGTTTGCCGGTCGGCAAATATTTGGTTTTTAATATCCGTTGTTGTGCACCAATTTCAAATTGATATATCTGTACGTCTATTTTATAGAGTGAGACATACCTTTTTGAAATTATGTCTATGACATTTACCTATACCAGTGGATGGTTAGGTAAGGAGCATTGAACAGCGGTGTAATTCTTCTTAACCAAAAGTAAAGTTTTCAACCTACGACACACAGTGAATGAGTTACTAGACTTAGGGGACTTATACAGAGTATTGTATGTTGTCCAGCGTCCATGAGGACAGAGGGGTTGCTTCTCGTACCATATTCGGTTTACTTATGACTTATCTAGTTCTTAGACATGTGTTTCGTAGATACACAGGGTCTAAGTTTTGAGAAGTTATAGGTATATGAATAAAGTAGAGAACCAGGTATTGCAAGTATCGGGAATCTTCAAAGTGATCGAAGATGTAGATACTTGTACATGGTATTCAGTTGATAGTAATGTTTAAGAGAACTTGCTTCTCTTTCAGGTTACTCATAATTGGAAATATTCCTAAGTTGAGTAACGCTGATCGGCCTCCTTCCTTTTAGTTGACATGCACTGGTGACAGCTGCATGATTTGAATCTGGTTCTAATTAAATCAGTGCCTCTGTTTCTATATTGGATATAGAACAGTTCATAACTTGACTTTGTTAAGGTACGGGGAGTTGTCCGGCTTATGCTTAAAACCAGACTCCAGATAACTTAAGGCACGTTTCTGTAATGGCTGTTTGTGGGTTGACCCGAGCTATGCAGAGGGTTGATATTCTACCATCTGGAAGATCAATAGTGATATTGTTCTTAACTCGCCACAGTTTTAATAAAATGGATTTTTTTTTCAGAAAACAGTTGTGGGAGTATGGTAGAACTGGAAGTGATTCCAGAACCGCAAACGATTAATGAAGATTTGATAAGAACCTAAAGATTCAATCTGGTTTGACATTCTATTGGCCACTCCGCAGATAAGGTGGGTAACCTCAGGCACCCGAGAGGTACTTCGGTATACTCAAGGACGGTGGCAGAGAGGTTCTTGTTTACCCAGACTTGCCATTGCTGTTGTTCCAGACTATGAGACCCGGCAGGAGGATGAGTATAGCGTCGTTCTAAACTGGTTTTAGAAGCGTACGTGTATATGACTCTGCCAGAGGGTTGTCGTAGTCAGTGGGAGCAGCGGAAGCATTGGTGGACAGTTAGCTTATGTCAATTTATAGACTAAAGCAGATACAGCGGAGATAGATCATCTATTTCTGTTGTGACAGTCATAGGTTTGACTTCATCAGAATAGAGGATGGATCTGTTAAGAAGGTAGTAGGGTGTGATGTCCTGGTATTTGATGACATACACAGAGTAGGAAGTGATATTCCTATACTATGATCGGTTATACTATGGTCGTCACACGGTGGTTTCTCCACATAGGAATTGGATCTTATATCGTATATTCTGGTTACTAGATCTATGGTTTTAGATCTAGATTTGGGTGGTTTCCCAATCTGGGTACTTTGACCGCATTCTATGAGTATTTAGAATGGACGACTCCTGGCACGGTAGTATACCTGCAGGTGATGGAGTCACCCTCTCTAAAGGTGTCTTACAGACTAAAGTGGAGAGGGATATGCATGATTGGCAGATCACTTGCTTAGGCAATTGAGTCAATCATGAGATGTCAAGTACCACACCAGATGTTGTTTTTGCAGTAGGTGCAATAAGTTGATATTAATCCAATTCTGGAGAAACAGTCGGAAGCAGTTTTAGAACATAAGTGGATGTTCTAGGGATATGATAACAGCATTCTCCTTTAGGAGACGGTTATCATTCCAGGCTTCCAAGGTGACCTGGATTGCAGAATGGTTGTCAGAGTTATAGTTTTCCCTTTTGCCGAGGGGCAGTATTTTGGACAGTTGGTCCAGGTGGATACTGAGGGAAGGCATGGCGCAGGATACTGATTAAGTTCAGTTGACGATACAGTCTAAGAAGTTTGGATTTGGAGTTCACTTATAAGCTAGGTCCCATCAGACATCCAGACATTCTAAGACAGGTATTGCTCATTTCGGGAGATGGTTTTCTCCGCGAACTTGAGATAAAGAGAGACATAGAAAGAAACACCAGAGCGGATCCACTCACTGAGGCTATTCCTCGAAAGCAATAGTTTCGCAAACGAGCTTTATGAGACTGACTAGTAGAGGAGTTGGGTGTTCGGTATCACACGGGCTGTGAGTATGCGACATCGCAATAATTAGCCTTGAGTGCAAGTAGGAGATTGTTGGAGATAGTGCCCTCAGAGTCAATTATTGGATCACAGGCACGTGATTGCAATGATTGAGGGGAGGACCTGTCCCAGTAGGACAGTCTTACTCAAGATGATAGTATACTATCTGGTTTATCTTTATCATCGTGTACTGCTTTATGTGACCTTACGAGTCGCTATTACATGTTGATAGAGCCCCTAGGATTCTTGCTTGACTACCAGCAGTATGAGGGCGATCATATAAGTGAGAGCTGGGGTCTATAAGCACATCCTTAAAAGGTCCCTAGTCGTGGGAGTTTCGAGACAGGGCATCGATTCTCCAGAGTAGACTAGTATATACAGTCGAGACCCCGACGAGGGGCGGTGGCCGGTCTCACAAGCCACTGGTGTCAATTAGTTCACCTAAGATGTATACAGGTGCTCATTGGGTTTTGAGTACACCGGACAGGACTCGCCGGGAACCTGCTAGTTGGGATTATACCAGACGTCAGATAGCAGTTCCCTGGTGACATGTGTACAGGTTAGTTCATCGACCTGAGATCGTCATTTGTCTCGTGTGAGTTCCAACTGTGCTTTGATTACTACCCTACCACGGCTCAAAGGAGTCGTGCAAACAGGTTTTAGTTGGGTACAGTCCCGAGCCACATGGAGGCAGTGAGCGGATCTGCAGGGGTTCGTCTCTCCCGGTATTGGGGGTGAGGTCGCGCTGTCTCTAGGAGAGCCAGAACATGAAAAGTCCTTGGCCAAGGCAGGAGATTTGCTGGTAGGTATTCTAGCAGTATCTCAGGGTGTTCTGGGCTACACTCCGACACGACTTGTACCGCTTTTGGGGGTCTGACTTTTACCAACCCCCTAGGCCCGCCATGCGATGCTCATAGATGAACGTACCGGACTGTACGGATATTGTCACTGACAGGCTCAGTAGGGTGTCAGGATGAGTTCGCTCATCGACGTCCCTTTTGGTCAATAGCTGGTGGCCCGTCACGTATGGCTAATACCTCTGACGTGCTAGTGGTTAAATCCACAGCCATAGTATTGACTAGTCTTTAGAGTCCACCACACTCAGTTACTCAGGTTTCGGGCGAAACGCGGTAGAGGCCGTATGGAGATATGGCAGGGTTCGATCAGATACGTGCGGTATTGCACGGATCATGATCGGACGGATTTTACTAGCCGGCTTTGGCTTAAGCCGTATCCTAGTATTAGATAGTGTAGTTTTGTCTCTTTGCATTTGTGTTCAGTGGGAATACAAATGCGGGCATGTATTTACAGTAGTGGGGTTTTCCTGTAATTTATTACGGGATCAGTTTTCTGAAGTTGCCAGTTTGCATTCCGTTCCAGCCGGTTTTCTTTTATTGCATCACGGCCGGACTTTCCGTTGGAGGGTGTTATTTGCAATTGTGCAAATAACGTTTAGTGGAGGGTTTTTTTTGCATATGTGTGGATTATGATTTGACCATCATCATGACATTCTTTATTAGTCCATTCCTTTGATTTATGTGATAAGAATGAGATGAGAGTTAAAATGACTTTGAGGTGACTAATTTCTTATGCTTATCTCTTATTTTCTCACTTGGTTTTTTCCATTCCCTTATCTCCACCATGGAGGAGAGGGCCGGCCACTTTGAGGGGTGAGGAAAAATGGAGAGGGATCATTTTATTTGTGTGGCAAAATCATCATCTCATATTCATTCATCCAAAAATGATAGTTCTATTTTAGAAGCCCATTCTCTTTCTCATTCTCCTCCTCACACCCCTCCAACATGGCAACTTCAAACCCTCTAGAGACATAGGCTATTACACTTTATCTATAGCAAGTCTTGGACGCGTCGGCTAGCCAACTTCGCGCCCGAGTTGCCTCGGTCATGAGGTGGGAGCCCGTATACGAACCCGGCTACGTGGTGCTTTTCCGACGAGACGATGACGGACGGAGATTCCGGGGGAGATCGGAGTGGAGATGAAGACCGAAGGACACGGATCGCTTGGTATAACTTCTCTACTCTTTTCTTATTTGCTAGTTGGCTAGGTTAATGGCCCGATCCGGGTGAAAAGTGCGCGGTGGTGCCGGTTGCAAGTTTTGTAAAGTTTTTTGTTTCCGCGTTTCCGGTGTCGGATCGACGGCCGGGGCGCCCCCGCGGACTTACATGTCCTAGTCATTCATCCTCGGTGACTAGCGACTTACCATCATATCTCTAAGTTTATGCTCATGCTGCAGTAGCTCCAATCATCTGGGCGATATCTCATCATTCACAGCAGCAACTGGCTCATTCGTCTATACGCTAAACAGCGCTTCAATCATCATGAATAAGCGATATATCAATGGTCATCACATCCTGGCTGGCCTCTATCAGTGGCTCAATCCTCTGGTACCGATCGGTATGCCCGAGAAATCTCGCAAAACCGATCAGTCCAATGCTCATGGCGCGAAAGCACAATAAGACGACGCCTCTATATGCAATCGTACGTCTCTGGAATTACGCCCTGGTCAGTCCTCATCCACGACGAGCTCATGCTGACGCAACTCGAGCCGTAGCTCACTCTGCCCGTACAATCATGGCAGCAAAACCATAACCAGTATCGATAAGGATAGATCAAAGGAAGGAATATAATACGGTGCAAGGAAATTTACATCCTAAGGTTTCTTAAGAGGAGTGGTGTGTCGTAAGTATGCCGCGGAACATACGTACGGTACGTCCCTCTACTCAAGCTACCTACTCCATCAACAAAGGGTCTAACTATGCGACGAAAGTTCGGGTATAATACCCCCTCGACTAAGTCTAAGTTCCGTAAGGTCAAGCCTAAGTTCCGTATATATATAAACGTCCTAGGCTCCACATAGTCAAACTTAGACTCGAACCAAGGTCAACCAAGCGCTCTGATACCAACTTTGTCACGACCCGAAAGAGCACGTGACTGGCCCTTGAATCCTATGAAGTCTATAGGACTCCATCTGATCCAAGTAAGCCAAAAGCCCAGAAATCTAAAACCATTTACGGAGTAAATAAAGAAACTGGTTTTTAATAAGTAAAGAAAGCATGTTTGAAATCAAAGTTTTCAAACAACTAAGCCGAAATGCATTTTAAAAATGTGTAGTCTTTTCTGAAAATTTCGGCAGAGCTTCCTTTGTAAAAACTGTCCCCAAACGGGGTACAACAAGAATAATATATATGAAATGATAAAAGGCATCCCCAAGCGGGAGCTAGCTCTTCGTCAATCGATGGTCACAACCACGCAAGCAATAATAATATACAACGCCAAAGGGCGAGGATCAAAATCCAAAAAGAGACTCAAAACAGCCAGAAAACCATAAAAATACAAGCGCGGCTCTAAGGTCGAAATAATACATTACTGTCTCTAAGTCTGAAACAATACAAGTTTTGGTTGATGGAATTTCTAGATACAATGAATAATACAGGAACAATGGCGGTTCTGATACAAAAGAACCCACCTACCAAGCAAGTCACCCATATGGAAGCAGTGTGCCAGAAATGCCGCTATGGAATTTGTACGGCAAAAACCTGCAAGAACTGTGGCACAACGGGGGTGAGTTGCCAACTCGTGAATAGAAAATATCTACAAGCAGAAATTGAATGTATGACCCATCCTATGTCAATACGATCAGATATAAATAAACCTCAATATGAATAAGTCTGATGCATGCTAAACTGGCAATGTAATCTCTATACATGAGTGTAGTGCCAAGTGCTCGTGCCAGTGCCTCAGGTAAAAGCATATCATAAATGTGAGGTATGATCAATGTAATCAAATCTGCATGTACGTGGATCCCGTCCACTCGTCACCCAATGACAATAACCATCATGCATGTAAATATCATCAGCGTATGCATGGAAATATGAGGATATAAACCACCTGTGTCCCTCGCGACACGTCAAAATCATGGAACCGGAGTGTCCAGCATCAACACTCGAAAACATCATGAAAACTGTGCCCAGCATCGGCACGTAAATCCTCATATATCGGGCTCCGTCTGTGGAATCGGCCCTCGGCCCCAGCAGTACTCCCATGTCCATCTATCGACTCTAGTCGGTATCCTCCGGATAACCGCCTGGTCCAACCAATCACCGGTAGGTACTCGCCCACCTCCAGGCTCAATCGGCAAAATCCTTCGATCATCATGCCGAGGGGAACCATACCGGGTCCACCATATACCCGCAATCGGCTCGTCCACTCCTCGAATCGGGTTTCACATGTCGCTCTCAGCACCGAGAAAACACATGATAGACGCACTGAAATATCATATCAAGGGTAACCGGGTTTTTAAAGCAATGACATATTCTCTTTTGAAATACCCACGGTTCCCAAATCCAGAAATATCATGGAAACATCAACTCTCAATGCGTATAATCAGAAAACATGATGTATGTGACATGTAAAAGTGATGTAAGCATATCAGTCTGTCATGCAAGAATCATATCCTGAATGCAACAGTACTACAGTGTAGTGACATGGCAATTATCGATGATGAAGTGTGTGAGCCGGAAAACAAGTGTATGTAGAACATACGCATCACCGATAATGGTGCTGGTGTCCTAGTAGCATGACTGTAATATATATCAATAAACACAAGCAATGCAATGCAAATAGCATGAATATGCGGAATCAAATAATCAACGCAACAGTAAAGAATCTGTCTCAATAAATATATCATGCAGCCTTGCCTTTTGAAATAAGACGAATCAGGGTTTTTGGTAAAATAAGGGCTACGGTGTTTTAAGAAAAGATGTGTCGTTTGAAAATATCCGTAGAATCCCTTTTGCCAATCTTTAAAATATCCCCGATTCGTTAGTTTTGAAATAGGTATGCCTAGAGTCTAGTCTAACGCCTACTATGCGAACTACGGACCCAACAATCAAGTCAATTGGGAAGGGTATGAAAACCACATAAATCTGAGTCAATATCACATTATCCCATCACATAACAGGTATCACTACCATCATATCACATCTCAAATACGAACTCTGTCATATCGTCGAATCTCACGGCCTCAGATCAAATCTCATCGACTCATCTCAATCCCACGTATCATCCTCAATCCCGTATATGAACACATAGTCCTATACCCATGTGTAGATATACACACCTCCATATGCGCACAGATAAATGAAAGAATGTATGCAAGTATATATGTACGTGTATGTGTGGGTGCGACCACTTGTTCATCACAGAATACTGCATTTTATACCGCCCATTCTTACGCTCGGTTCTTTATAGGTAGGTGCTTTTAATCCGTGTTTGTTACATATTTGCAGGATACAGGTTCTCGGTTCTAAAACGGTGAAATTCATGGAAAACACGACAAAATCCGGGTTCCTGCCAACCACAGATAAAACACGGTCTCCGCACTTCATCCGTATGTTGCCAGATACCAGTTTAGGGAGACGAAATGTCAAATCAATGTTGTTTTCATGCATAAGGCTCAATGGCAACAACAAGTTCCAAGAAATCTACGCGGAGCTCGAGGCAATCATGACAAAAGCATCCACAAAAAGTCAACCTTTCCTCAACAGAAATTCTGGAAGAAATGTGAAAGTATTTTCAGAAAATATATGTACCAGACAACAGGGGACAGCAGACCAGGGAAGCACAGAAAAACGGAGCGCCCAATTCCTCTATACGGCCGCGGATCCGCGGCCAATAGGGGGTATTGGCCGTGGATCCGCGGCCATGAAGGCTCCTTGCTGGGTCAAATTTTGTGGGCAGTTTGGTACTTTCATCTTATGCCAGAATGTTGCCCTAGGTTTCCATTTCCCCGCCTATAAATACTCCAGAACTGAGCCAAGCCAAGGGGTCATTCTTTTGTTCCTCTTTTTGTTAGGATTTATTCTTTTTCTTCTTCTTCATTCTTTTTCCATGAAAATTGTAGTGAGAGCTTTTTGAGTGGGAGATCAATGAAGATGAGGGCTTTTTGTATCATTCTCTTTTGTTTCTTCTTCCCCTTGAGATTCTTGCTTTCTCTTGATCATTCAACCTCTTCATTGAGCTTGAATGGTTAAGGGTTAGTTATTGATCTCAAGGGTCGTATTTTCTTATGGAATTAGCGCTTCAATTCACATGCGTTCTCTACCCTTCTCTTGATCTTGCAACCTCTTGATTGAGCTTGCAAGTTTAAGGGTTGGCTATTGATCCCATGCTTGTCTTGAGTTCTACTTTCTTGTTCTTTTTATCGCTTTTTATTACTTGCTTATTATTATCTTGCTTTTCTTTCTTGCAATTTATTTCATGCACTTAAATTCATGCACTTAATACTTGTAATCTTTTCTTTTCTTTGTTCTTTTCTTTTGCTCTCTTTTGTTCATTTTGTGAATGTTGTAATTATTATTGTTAAGAAGAAATACGATATTATAAGTTAAAGATTTTCTTTTCTCTTTTCCTTTTCCCGTTATTTTCCATTGAACTCCGCCCAAACCATACGCAAGCGCTCCGTTAGGCACCCTACCCTGACAAGGTAACGGTGATTCCTAACCGCGACCGGTTGCGTTCGGTTTGGCCGGAGGCGAAAGCAAGAGACAAGAACGGAAGGACAAGGGTAAATAAGCCGGATTCCACGAATACCGTGCTTAAATCCCCTAATCCATGTTGTTGCCGATTGCTCTAGCTTCAATTGGTCAAGACTCGGCTCAAAGGTTTTGAGTACGGATTTCTTAGCTTACAATCTCGTATCTGTTCTTAACAACTTTATACTTGCAAATAATACACATAGGTTAGAATCGAACAAATATATACTCATTCTTTATTGACTCGTCTAAAACAAGAAAGGACATACAACCATCTCCCTGTGGATCGACCCGTGCTCAACCGGCTAGCTGCATAGCGACACCGTCCTGATCGCGGTAAACTTTAGAACTTTGAATATCCGACACGCCAAAAGCGTGCGATCAAATGGCGCCGTTGCCAGGGAGACGGTAGCGTATTTTCTTTCTTGTTATTCGGGTTAATATTCTTTTTGTATATATTTAAAAAAAAAAATATATATATATATATATATAAAATAAAAATAAAAATCTTTTTTTTTTTTTTTTTGATAATTCTTGTGGGCAAGTGTGCAGATTTTTGCGTATTTGCAAACTGCGATTGTGGGGAGCAAAGTGTGCATTCAAGGCAAAGGTGATTACGAAGTACAGTGCCAAAGATCCAGGTAGTTTGACCCGCGCAAGCGAACCTTTCAAGCTTACCGGATTTGATTCAACGGGGGTTTCCTAACCCAAAACTTAAACGGTACGTACTTTGCTAACACCTTCTTCTCAAATCCGACGCTTCCAATATACTATTCTTTGCAGGATTCTTTGCAAGTTCGCTAGCAAACGCTAAAAATTGACTAACCCGTATTTATTGCAGTGCCGCGCTTAAACTAAAAAACGATTGTTTGATTCTTTATAGAATTTTTATTGAATTGCTCATTGCATACATTAATACGGACTTAAGGGCAAGCGAACCCCACAACATACGGTAAAGGATTTCATCACCTTTTCCGTGGCCCACAAATCACGAACTTGCGCATAACGTTTACCCGCACAAATTTAAAAGAAACTAGACTTTAAGCCTTAAGGACTTCGCGCTCACTAGGAGAAGTTAACTATGTTTAGAACCTTGCTTAACGGTATATTGTTTACGGGGTGTCTAGGAAAGTGTTAACGGCGAAACCGCCAAAAGAGAAAGGGTAATTTAATTAAGGAACTTCGCGAAAGCGTTGGAAAACCTCCCCTTATCTCTGCACTTACCTGGCCTCGTGATCAGTGTATCTTGAGCATGTTTCTCGACACAGTTTTACTTCGACAATTAAGTTCTGGAGCAGGTCTAGTTGACCTAGGTGAACCCTAGAACGATTAGGTGTGTGGTATTTTTGTGTTGTGATTGTTTTTTGTCCATATTCCTTTTTGTGTATACTTCATTCTTTTGTTAAAAAAAAAATAAAAAAATATCACATTCTTTTTTCCTCCTTTTCTCTACCTTTTTCTCTCTCTCTTCATATCATGGGTACTCCACCTCGCAAAACTCTTGCCGAACTTTGGTACCCACAACCAGACATTACTTCCTACGGTTCTTGTTTTGGTCGAACTTCGAACGATCCATCCATGCCAAAAATTTCTTTGAAAGATCGGATAAACGCATCTAGGACGAACAACTGGACCCTGCAATCCACTTCGTATCAACCGTTTCAAACATTCACACCTTCTTGCGTTGATACCCCTTTTGAAAATCCAGTTGTAACCCCGAGACCTATGTCTATTGCTGAACGTATTGAACAATCTCATAGCCGATCTTTCACTCCTTTCACCACTACAAATTCTTGGGATCAACAATTCTATTCACCTTCTTATCCCAATGTTGATCCCACTCCTGTCCAGCCATTCAATTCCTACCAATCCTACCCTACTTTTGCACCTTCCCTAGACATTGCATCAGAACCGCCATTTGGGAGTTTTCAGTATCCAAACAACTTTGAATCTTTTACTGAAACCCCTTCACAACCCATGTCTACTCTGGAGCAGTCGTTGGAAGACTTTAGGGTAGCATCAAGCCAACAGATGATGGATTTGAATGCGTCCATGGCCGCCCTCATGCAACCTAGTGACCCGGTAGCTAGTTTTCAACTAGCTCCAACTTTTTCAATGTATGATGAGGCGGCAGGACAGGCTGTGAATTTGAGTGGAGAGAGTGAGATGTACCCCCTTCCAAATCAAACCTACCCGTCCCAAATTGAATCCCACAACTCCTGTTTTGAAAGTCTATCGAGTATCCCACATGATTTATCAATTGAAGATAGAATGATTAATGAGTTGTGCGACTTCGTAGTGTTTGATTTGCCCGATTGTGAAGGGTCCCTTCCAAGTGAAACCATACCTAATCCTTTTGACCTCTACACCTATATCTTAGAACCAGAATCGATTAATATCCATGCTTTTGATGAGGTGTCAGAGAATTTTGATTTTCACTTGATTGAGGATATTGACGCTGGGGATATTTTGGATGATGAACCCGTAGATTTGGCTGAGTTTGTCTCTTCAAATCATCATCCCAAGTCATTAAATGTTTTTCCCGAACCCCATATGCGTCTGGACTTTGAAGAGAAGAGCATGGATGTGCTAAGTTTTGAGGAGAATTTTGAGGATATTTTTGAGGATGAAACAGTTCTAGATGATGAGTCGGATTTTCCAATTCATCCTGTTCCTTTCAATGACTGTGTACACCCTCCAGAAACCCTAACCGATACCCTTCCTCAACCACATCCCTCCATCCTTTCCATCGTTCCGACCTTGCAAGAACCTGTCTCACTTTCATTTCATATGTCTGGTTTACCAAGTTCGGCATACCCATGGTTTCTTACGAATCTTGAGGGATTCGACCCAATTTCTCGACGAGTAAATATATTAGCACAATCACTTTTCACACATCGCTCATCACAAATTGTGCTAATCTATTTACTCCATTTGCACCCTCAAGTTCGTATTCCACTTCTTTTTCCCTTCCGCCATTCTTCTTCCTCTCATATACCGAGACCGTATCCCGCTTCTCTTCGCATACGGTCTCGCGTATTGTCCATCTCTTTTCTTTATGCCTTCTTTCCCCAACCAGCACATTATAGAGACAAAATCTTTGAATGGTTGGTACTCACTTTTGGCCTGTGTAAGGCCTTGTATAGCTTAATACTGTTCTTTCCCCCCTAATCCTGAACTTCAACGCTTAACAGTGGAAACACTGTTTTACTTAAGTTTGGGGGGGACACCTTTTTTTGTATATATTTTTTGTTTTCCTTTTTGTCTATAATTTGTTTTTAGGGAGAGCACCGACAATTTTGACCCTCTTGGTATAGCCTGACAGTGAGGGCACTGTCAAGTTTAAGTTTGGGGGTGTGCTCGGTAAGCTTTCTTCCTTCGCATTCATTTGTATATTTTGCATTTGCATACCTTATTAAAAAACCCACAAAAATCGAAAATTTTCCAAAAATATAAAAACTTTGTCGTCAAGTTAGCTAATCGGGTAACTTAGGTTTTTATTCTGAAAGTTTAGTTGATATGATAGAAATAACTAAATTCTAGGCTTAGGATTTGAAAACCCTAAGAATAACCCTCATTCTGTCTAACTTTGGTAAGTATACGTCCTTACAGTTTTTTTTGAGAAATAAGTAATCTTGAGTTCAGTTCTTTAGTTAAGTCAAGATGAAGGGAAAGTATTGATGCTTTACTGAAGGATAAGTCTGAAAAATAGTTTCTTTTCTTGAGTTCAAATTTAGAAAGTATATACCCTACAAACTGCACATACACGCATCTTGAAACTTGGGATAGTAGAGGATACCTAGAAACACTCTTGCCTGAAAGCCTAATATGAAAGAAAAAACGGTATTTAAAGCTAAACACCAAAAGAGCATATTGAAAAATATATCCGGTCTTGAAGAAAAAAAAGAAAAAAAGAAAAAGAAAAAGAAAAAAATAGAATAAAGTCAAGACCTGGAAACTGCTATTTACGCTTTAATGTTCACACATTCAGTAATCGGCCGTTAGTGCCTCAAGAAGCATTAATAGTCGCATGAAAGGTGTGTGAGCAAATCCGTCCATCCTTAATGAAAAGAAGTAGTATTAGGTATTAGGGCAAGGGTATTATAGCTTGAATTGAATTCTTAAGTGTAGGGGTGCAAATATACACACACGTAGGGGTATACAATCAATGTTTGGATAAAAGATAGAAATGAAGAATAAGACTTTTATTTTCTGTAAAGTTAATAAAAATCCCTGATTTAAGACCGCACTTTAGAAGGAAAACTCAGGAGATACCAACATCTTTCTAAACTTTTTTAGAACGTATATGATCTAAGGTTAAATAGATAGGAGGTGCGAAGCATTAGGGTTGGATATTTCTAACTTAGGATAATAGAGTTTCTAACGTAAATACTAAACTGTAGGAGTAGAGTCAATGTTAACTTATGACACTAGCTTGACGGGATTTTGTGGGTGTAATCCGCTGAAAACCCTCAGGAGACAACACTCCTCCTACTAGGGACACCTAGGGGTTTAACGGCTTGTTGCACGTGCTCAGTGCAATCGCGTTCCCTGTGAAAGTGCGGTTAGGATTTTATTTTTTGTGAATAAGTGGTTTTGCTCGGGACGAGCAAAAGTTAAGTTTGGGGGTATTTGTTCACAACAGAATACTGCATTTTATACCGCCCATTCTTATGCTCGTGTGTTTATAGGTAGGTACTTTTCATCCGTGTTTGTTACATATTTGCAGGATACAGGTTCTCGGTTCTAAAACGGTGAAATTCATGGAAAACACGACAAAATCCGGGTTCCTGCCAACCACAGATAAAACACGGTCTCCGCTCTTCATCCGTATGTTGCCAGATACCAGTTTAGGAAGACAAAATGTCAAATCAATGTCACTTTCATGCACAAGGCTCAATGGCAACAACAAGTTCCAAGAAATCTACGCGGAGCTCGAGGCAATCATGCCAAATCTTGACAAAAAGTCCACCTTTCCCTCAACAGAAATTCTGGAAGAAATATGGAGGTATTTTCAGAATACACATATGCCATACTGAAGTACACTGAAGACCAGGGAAGTACTGAAAAAATCATGCCCCAAATCCACGGCCGTACAGGCGCCGCAGGTAGAGAACTTTGGGGGGTATTTGTGTCTTTGTATATTTGTTCTGGTGGTTGCCCTAGATCTTCAACCCTCTGCCTATAAATACTCCTGAACTTGCCAAGCTTTAGGGTCATTCTTTTGTTCCTCTTTTTGTTAGGATTTAGTCTTTTTCTTCTTCTTCTTCATTCTTTTTCCATGAAAATTGTAGTGAGAGCTTTTTGAGTAGGAGATCAATGAAGATGAGGGCTTTTTGTATCATTCTCTTTTGTTTCTTCTTCCCCTTGAGATTCTTGCTTTCTCTTGATCATTCAACCTCTTCATTGAGCTTGAATGGTTAAGGGTTAGTTATTGATCTCAAAGGTCGTATTTTCTTATGGAATTAGCGCTTCAATTCACATGCGTTCTCTACCCTTCTCTTGATCTTGCAACCTCTTGATTGAGCTTGCAAGTTTAAGGGTTGGCTATTGATCCCATGCTTGTCTTGAGTTCTACTTTCTTGTTCTTTTTATCGCTTTTTATTACTTGCTTATTATTATCTTTCTTTTCTTTCTTGCAATTTATTTCACGCACTTAAATTCATGCACTTAATACTTGTAATCTTTTCTTTTCTTTGTTCTTTTCTTTTGCTCTCTTTTGCTCATTTTGTGAATGTTGTAATTATTATTGTTAAGAAGAAATACGATATTATAAGTTAAAGATTTTCTTTTCTCTTTTCCTTTTCCCGTTAGTTTCCATTGAACTCCGCCCAAACCATACGCAAGCGCTCCGTTAGGCACCCTACCCTGACAAGGTAACGGTGATTCCTAACAGCGACCGGTTGCGTTCGGTTTGGCCGGAGGCGAAAGCAAGAGACAAGAATGGAAGGACAAGGGTAAATAAGCCGGATTCCACGAATACCGCGCTTAAATCCCCTAATCCACGTTGTTGCCGATTGCTCTAGCTTCAATTGGTCAAGACTCGGCTCAAAGGTTTTGAGTACGGATTTCTTAGCTTACAATCTCGTATCTGTTCTTAACAACTTTATACTTGCAAATAATACACATAGGTTAGAATCGAACAAATATATACTCATTCTTTATTGACTCGTCTAAAACAAGAAAGGACATACAACCATCTCCCTGTGGATCGACCCGAGCTCAACCGGCTAGCTGCATAGCGACACCGTCCTGATCGCGGTAAACTTTAGAACTTTGAACATCCGACACGCCAAAAGCGTGCGATCAAAAATCAACCCTCGTCAAAACTAGGGTCAACCCACAAACTGTCATTACAGAAACGTGCCTTGAGTTTTCCAGTGTCTGTTTTTAAGCATAAGCTGGACAACTCCTCTTACCTTAACTTTGTTAAGATATGAAGCAATCTATATCCAATATAGAAATATAGGCACTTATTTAATTGGAACCAGATTCAAATCATGCAGCTGTCTCCAATGCATATCAACTTAATGGAGAGAGGCTAATCAACATTACTCAACTTAGGAATCCATCCAATTACGAGTAACCTAAAAGAGAAACAAGTTTCTCAAAACCATTACTATCAACTGAATACTAATCACAAGAATCTACATCTTCGATTTCTTTGAAGAATCCCGATACTTGCGATACATGGTTCTCTACTTTATTCCTATACCCACAACTTCTCAATACTTAGACATTGTATTTCTACGAAAGACTTGTCTATAAACTAGAGAAGTCACAAGTAAATAGAATATAGTACGAGGACCAACCCCTTTGTCCTGATGGACACTGGACAACATACAATACTCTCTATAAGTCCGCTGATTTTGAATAACTCAAAACATGTGCGTCGTAGGTTGAAAACTGTCCCCAGGCGATTTCCTCAAATATCACCAATTACAATGAATTCTGATATACTGAGGATGATCACCTAATTCCCAATAACTTGCTCCCACTCAACATTTGTAAAATCATACAGATGTGAGAATCATACCTGGTAAATACATACCCTGGAGTAAGTATCTAATTGGGAAATCAGATTTCAATTAACAATGCACAGTGTAACTGAAACATGAAAATGTTTCGAAGGGGTGTCCTGGTATTGTGAGTAATGCCTCTTCCATAATCCAATTCATGACTTTAACCATATATTTCCCAGCCATCTTTCCAATTCCCTTTATTTGTCTTTAGTCGTTACCTTCTGTACACCATCATTAGGCTAAATGGTTTTCTTCCTTCCCTACCGTTTGGCACCAGCCTATGGTTTGGAAGAAGAATATCCAGTAAGCATAATAGGTGTACCCTCCTAATCCTAGGAGTACTCTCAATCTTGAGAGAAGGTGATGATAAAAGACAACTGAATAAACCTTATTCCTATTTCTCCTGAACCAGAATCCATCCTCGGAAAAATATCCTTCGAGTTCGTATATAACCATACGATGGATTTATCCAATGGAATTGGATGTTCGTAGTAATACGGGTTGTTCTGGAGAAATCAAAGGTGAAGTAGGAGTGGCGATGAAATATGCGGTTTGGTCGTGAATGATAGTAGTCGCAATTTACTTTGCCCTCTGTCAAATCCCTTTATTTTGTCTTTATTTATTACCTTCTGTACACCCGGCTTAGGCTAATTGGTTTTCTTCATTCCCTACCTTTCGGCACCTGCCTATGGTTTGGAATAAGACTATCTAATAAGCGTAATAGGTGTACTCTCCGAAACCAAGGAGCCCTCGCAACCTGAGAGAAGGCGATAATAAAAGAAAACTGAATAAACCAATTCTATTTCTCCTGAACCTGGATCCATCCTCGAAGAAATCCCTTCGAGTTCGTATATAACCATACGATGGATCTATCCAATGGAAGTGGATGTCCGTAGTGATACGGGTTGTTCTGAGAAATATAAAGGGTAAAAGAAGGAGCGGCAATGACTTATGCAACTAAAGACAATCCAAAAGCCGATATATTAAAAAGGTTCGGTCAACTTGGTCACTGAGTTATAGTCTAGGGTCGGTCAAAAGTTGCTGCCAAAGAGAGAGAGAAAAGAAACACTCTGCGTGCACTCTAACCTAGATCAGAATGGTTATCGCTTTATCCAATTAGGAAACCTCCCACTGTAATCTCAAATTCTCCTCCAAACCTGAAAGAAGAATTAGTCGGGATCACCCGAAGAGTAAACCAACTCATCAGTGAGAATCGGGATCCAACTATCATCGTATGATAACTTGATGGAAGCCACTCAAGTTAACACACTCCAGAAGGTATGCGCAAGTCTGGCAAGTTTCATGTATGTTTTGAAACTCCCGATATAATTTTTATCCCATGCTCTTATGACCTTGACGTAGGCCAACAAATCATAAGCAACATGTCAAGTTCTACCCGTCGTTGTCCTGATTAACTTAAGTCATCGTACATGCCCTTGACGTAGGCCAACAAGGCTGTACGTCTGACTTAAACTAATGCATCTATCTATGCAACAAATGAATACCCAGCAGCTACCAAACACTACGCCTTGACGTAGGCCAACAAACATAGCTTGAATACTACTGACCATCCATAAGAAACGACGGAGGATTACGGCTGGTTTTTGGCGAAAAAACTTTAACGTAATGAACTTGATCTCGTTGAAAGAACTTGATAGAATTTTATAAAAAATATAGTAGCGAAAACCTTTTGCTAAAGAAGTCATTCCCGGTGAAGGGATCTCGGCTATTTCCTCGTGGAATGAGGTGCAGGATATTTCAACTGAATACCGCGATGCATAGCAACTTGTAATCGAGTATATAGAAGTTATTACCCTGACGCAAACTTCTGCCCAAGGGGTCACTCCCGGTGAAGGGATCTCGGCCCTTGCCTCGTCGAATGAGGTGCAGGATATTCTAACTGAATACCGCTATGCAAAACAAAAGGAAATGTCTTTGTAATAACTTCCTTTTAAAATTTGTTCCAACAACATCAAATATATGTTTGTTTTATCTTGCATTGATAAGAATCAACGCAGTCCCATCAATCAATCACACCAGAAAAGAACGAAAATAAAATGTACGTATATGCCATCCGCATTCGCCACTGGGTCCCATCATCACTCGTTAGGTTACTTAACTAACGACAGAGCGGGGGCTGGACTAGCGCGGGTGCAAAACAAATACAACATCTAATAGTATATATACTAATATACAATAATCGCTCCAGGCGTGATAATATGCAACATTACAGAAAAGTAATAAGCATCACAGAACAATACAGATAATCTGGGATCCCCGGGTTTCACAGAGCCGCTGCTGAAACCTGATGTTCCCCTGGTCGTGTGGATAGCCTGTTCAATGAAACCTAGACCCCTACGGGTGAGGCAAGTTACCCGCCAAAACCTGAAGCGAGGTAGTCCCCACAACATAGTGAATGGAACACCCGGCACTTCACGGAATCCGGTAAATTGAGTACCCCACCTTGGGTCAACCTGTACCCCCTACGAGTGCGGAGAATAGTCTGCCAATTCTAGAGTGAGGTCCCTTTGCCTCTCAAAGCCATGAGATACGGACTCGTTGCCCTCCAGAACCCGGCTATCCGTGCACTCCTTCGCGGGATAAACCTAGTACAGAAATAAAAATATGTACAACGGGTACATCGACCTCGACCCGGTCGTGCCCCAAAAGAATATTATACAACAGGCAGTGACGGCAGTCCACATGTTGGACGCTCGCCTCGCAATATCAAATGTACAAATAAATCCAAACTGCACTATCATTGCACCCTGCTATCCACCACGACAAATCCGCAACATCACAGCACAACACAGAACATCAATGCGAATGTCACGTTCGCAAACCCGTCTAAAAGAACTATAGCAATCAGACGCGGTTTACCGATCAAATGACATTCCCGGTCGGAGATATAAAGTAAGTACTGTAAACTAACAAGTTTAAAATTTCGATCGACAAAATTTCCCGAAGTGGGCTCCACGTACATCTGCTGTACAGTAATAAAATATGGGCCCAAAATAACAGTACCAGAAACCACAATTCCCTGTATAGAAGCCTCTGTACAAATTTGGAGCTCTATTCCTACTAAACAGCCGCGGAAGCGCGGTCAAACCCTAGGTTTGACCGCGGTTCCGCGGTGCTTTAATGGGATCACGTGTCCAAATTTATACGGGCTGCTTAAAAACGCCTGCTTGTTTTTCTGTGATATGCAAAAATAATTTTTGAACAGTTTGAAAATCAACAGAAAGTTTAAGTACAGAAAAATGTAGTTTCGGAAATTCCGTTCGATCGATCTTTTAAATGCGTTGGCACAAGTTAGTATAGCTTAATGGTGAGGCTTTGATACCACTGTAAGTCCACGGCAGCACCCCGGCCGTCTAACAGACGCCAATATGTGGAACAAAACTTTTACGACTGGCGCTATCGCATACTATAACCCGGATCTGCCATTAAAGCTAAACTAAGAAATTGTAAAGAGGGTAGAATTGTTATACCGAACGATCTGAGTCCTTTGGTCTTTAACCATCATCCCACGCTTTTTTGCGGTGGCTTCGATCTTCTGAAACTCCAGTCTCGTCGTCCAGGTGGCACCACGTCGACGGATCTTCAAACGGGCTCCCGCCTCTGAACCGAGGCAACTCGGTCGTCAAGTTTGCTAAAAGAGACGACCAAGATGAAGTAGAGAATGAGTAGAATACTTTGTCTCGTTACGTCCAAGACTATGGACGAACGGTTAATAGAAGTTGCCAATTGGAATCGGGTGAATGGAAATTGAACTAGGAAATTTCCATACACTAAACTATCATGATCTTTTCTCACAAAATCAAAATGGAAAAATCATCTCTCCTCACAAAGAGGGGGCCGACCATAATATAGAAGAGGGAGGGTGAGTGTAGGATAGGGGAGGGTGAGCTTAAGAGAAAATATCTAGTGTGAACACAAAGTGTGAACACATAGTGTGAACACAAAGTGTGAACACATAGTGTGAACACAATAAATGCACCATTAATGAACAAGTGAGTCACAAGCCTAATCACCCTCTCTAGAACCTTCTAGAACACTGACTCACCTCATCAAGAAAAGATAAATCCGTATTTAACCGAATGTCAAAATACGGATGATAGAAAACTGGAAACTGGCAACTTCCAAAAGTGATCCTGAAACGAGTTTCAGGATAACCCTGTATCGGTATAAACATACCCGCATTTGTATTACGACCGAATACAAATGCAACTGAGACAAAGATATTATATCTACACAGTATAATACTCGGATCTAGCTTAAACCAAAGCCGACCAGTATTATCTGCCCGAAAAACGACACGTGCGAAAACGCACGTGCTTTTTCCGAACCTTGCCATAAAACCATACGGCCTCTGCAACGTTTCGCCCGAACTTGGGAAAGTGTCTGTGGGAGACTCTAATGACTCATCAACACATTGGCACTGGGTAAAACCTTTTAGCACGTCATAGGTACAAGCTGTACGTAACGGTTTGCCTATGTATTGATTGGAAGGGAAGCTGACGAGCGAACTCATCTATAAACCCCTACTGAGCCTGATAGTGACAATATCCGTACAGTCCGGAACGTTCTTCTATGAGTGTCGCATATGTTAGTTATGTATATACCCTAGAGGCCATTGTTGTACATTTGATGTATATTATAATGGATGCTTGGATATATACAGAGAGGACTTTCTTGCTCGTCATGATAGTATGCTATTTGGTTTCACTTTATCTTAACATGTTGACTTGTATTGGTTTACTGTCTTACTCTTACATGTTGATAAAGCCCTTAGGATCTGTACTCGACTACTGGGACTATGATGAGATCATACTAGTGGGGCCATAGTAGTCGATGAGTACATCCTATAACTGTTCCTAGTCGAGGGTATATCGAGACAGGGCATCGATACACCAGAGTAGACTAGCGTATACGCATCTTGACCCATATGATGGGCGATGGATGATCCTATATCCATCGGTGTTTGACATCAAGGATGGTGTACGGGTGCTCAGTGGAGACTGGGTACACTGGACGGACACGCCGAGAACTCCCAGTTGGTGATATACCACAGGTCAGATGGCAATTCTCTGGTGACACTGGTACAGGGTAGTCTGTAGACCCGAGATCGTCATAGAGTCTTGTGTGATTCCCACTGTGCTTTGATTTCCACCTTACCACGTCCAAGAGGGCGTGCAAAACGGTGGCTTTTGGGTACAGTCCCGAATCACATGGAGGCAATGAGCGATAGGAGGGGATTCGTCTCTCCCGGTATAGGGAGTTGATGTTGTGCTGTGTTCGATTGGCTATAACTGGAAGTCTCTGGCCAGGGCTGATATAGAGATTTACTGGTAAGTGTTACTAGTAGTTTCTCGACCTGTTATGAGCCTCACATCGACACGACTTATCGGTTACTGGGGTCTGACGTTTACCACCCCTAGACTTGATATGCGACATATCAGACGAACAGACCGGACTGTACGGGAGTGTTACTGATTGAATTCACAGGAGAACGCACAGGCTAGCTTGTTGATCTTCTGATCGCTCAATACCTGGGTGGCTGTTATGTTTAGCTGACCGCTTGCAGCTTGTGGGTGTTTGATATGATCATCACCTGCTACCGGCGTATTGACGATTCTTTAGAGTCCTACACAGAGGTTTCTTGGCTCAGGCGAAACGGAGTAGAGGCACATATGTGATATGTGCAGGACCAAGGATAATGCGATATGAGATACCGTATTATATTCTCGCGATATTTAGAAATGAATCGGGACATTGGATCAAGTGTTGATTCGATGAATCGGTACATGATATATTAGCTGGTTATATTCGATATAGCCGGATCGTTGGATCAAGTGTTGATTCGATGATTTAATGTATAATAATATATATGATATATTGTATTACATTATCTAATATTGGCTCGCTTTATTATTTCATTTTCTCACTAGATGATACATTGATATATATGCGATATAAGTTAATTGTATTATTTTCTATTGTTGCAAATATATAATATATATGTGATATATATTATTGTGACATGATATGATTTATTATTAAACATGTTTAAGGATGATTAAATGGGATTAGGGTTTGATTAGGGTTAGCTTCTTCTTGCACATTCTAGAAGCTTTTCCTTTTGTCTTGGTTAAGATATTATGATTGATACTTATCCTTAACCTAACCAAACCCTAACTCTAGTTTATTCTCTACAACTTCTTAGCTACTCATCCTTGACCATGGTTGATATATCAATCATACAGATTTCTTTTCTATTCATCACAAAAGGATTATCTTTTCCATTATCATCTTCTTCTCTCTTGAGTTCTAAAAGAAAATGCTTACTAGTTAATTCTTGTGTGATGATTTCTTATGAGAAAGTGAATAAAAAGAAAGCATAAATACTACTCCCTCATCCTCATCTCATCTAGCCCATGAGATTAGGGTGTTCATCTCTTTAGAGTGAGAAAGCTTTGGTTTTTGCAACTTCGACGTAGATCATCGGAGATTTGGAACACTTCAAGCTAGCATGGATCGTTCGAGTCGTGGAGCCTCTCTTGAGTCCGGGAGATCGTGGATCGCGGCAAAGGGACTTCTACTCGGAGCTTATGAAGCGAAGGAGCGGACTACAAAGGTTGTAATCCCTCACACTTAGATAAAAAGATGTTATCTTGCATGCTAAACCCTAATAATCTAGCAAAGATCCCGTCTTTGGGTTGTTCGGCACATGTAGAATTTTAATCGGGCATGTTTGATGCTCTATGAACCTTCACTAGTGTGCCTAGGAACCCTACAGCATATTAGTCTTAGGGGGTCGGTAAACGTCAGACCCCCAATAGCTGCATAAGTCGTGTCCGAGAGCAGCCCAGAACACCCTGAGATACTACTGGTATACCTACCAGTATATCTCGATTACCCTGGCCTGGGATTTCATGTAATGGCTCTCCTAAACACAGCGTGATCTCACCCGCAATACAGGGAGAGACGAATCCCCTGCCGATCCGCTCACTTGCCTCCAATGTGGCTTGGGACTGTACCCAAAATATACCTGTTTGCACGACTCCTTTGACCCGTGGTAGGGTATAAATCAAAGCACAGTGGGAACTCACACGAGACAAATGACGACCTCAGGTCGATGAACTAACCTGTACACATGTCACCAGGGAACTGCTATCTGACGATATGTATAATACCAACTAGCATGTTCCCGGCGAGTCCTGTCCGGTGTACTCATATCCCAATGAGCACCTGTATACATCTTAGGTGATCCAACTGACACCGGTGGCTTGTGAGACCGGCCACCGCCCCTCGTCGGGGTCTCGAATGTATACACTAGTCTACTCCGGAGTATCGATGTCGTGTCTCGAAACTCCCACGACTAGGGACATTTAAAAGGATATGCTTATAGACCCCAGCTCCCACTTATATGATCGTCATCATACTGCTGGTAGTCAATCAAGAATCCTATGGGCTCTATCAACATCTACATGATGATAAAGACAAACCAGATAGCATATTATCATCTCAAGTAAGACTGTTTATCGGTATAGGTCCTCCCTCAATCATTGCAATCACGTACCTGCGATCCAATAATTGACTTAGAGAGCACTATATCCAACAGTTCGATCGACGGAAAACACGAAAACAAAACCCTAACCCCCTGACAGTTTCTGTTAATTTTAAACATGTCTAAAAAATTATTTGATGTGCCTTAAAATTCACAGCAGGGAAATATAAGAATACGGGGAAAATACGAGCCAGTAACTCGGCAAGACGGCCGCGGATCCGCGGCAAGAAGGTGCTTTTGGCCGCGGATCCGCCGCCGAGTCAACGCCGAGTTGACTCGGATTTGCTCTGTTATTCATATTGTTGGGTGTATTGTTTTCCAGTATGTTCTGTTTCTACCCAGGTTGCTTCTTTGCTGGTTTGATTTTGGGGTAAACACGGAATATGGTAATCGATCGATGTTCTAAGATATTTGCTAATTGGGTTTTTATCTGTAATGTTTAATGTGTTCGTAAACCACCCCTAACTGCTAGTATGTCGGTTGGCAGGGGGTTGCACATTTCTGTAATGTTTACTGTTTGTGTACATGAACTGTATTGGACTGTTGTGATGATTAGCCGGGGTTTGAGATGGGTTTAATATTCATTCATTCGATGTAAATGTAATATGATGTAATATTCTTTTGCTGGGCGCATCCAGGTTGCGGTTGTAGCCACCGTTGTATTATTTCTTTTTACTGTTTTTGCTCCTAGGATAGACCCAAGGCGGGGTACACAAACTACCGGGTACTTTGAAGTGTTTAAGTAGCTTACTCACTTTGTTGAGGGAGACCGCTTCACTTCGGATACTTGGCGGGTAGTTTGCCGTACCCGTAGGGGTCTAGGGTGGGGTAATGGCTATTCATCACAACTGTGTAATCCGTCTTTTATTGCAAGCTCAAAGCAAATGCGGATTTCTAGTAAATCCAATAAAGTTCATCAGTGATCTGGAATGCTTATTATTGCGTCTGACGAATGTACAATATATATATATATATGATAGCTATTAGACGTCACTTATGTTTTACACCCGCGCTAGCCCAGCACCCGCTCTGTCGTTAGTTAAGTAACCTAACGGGTGATGACAGGACCCCGTGGCAAATGCGGATGGCATAAGAGGACGTGGTATTTTCGTTGTTTTCTGCAATGATAAGATTAAGATGGGACGCATTATTAAAATGCAAAGAAAATAAACCATAGTTTATTCGTTGGAACAAATTTAAAAGAAACCACTCGGTTATTTTAAAAGAATCAGAATTTTTAATTGCGGAGCTTTTAACCACTCCTTTTAAAAAGTATCAGGTTCCTTCGATTATATCAAGTTCACTACGTTCACGGTTTTGCCAAAACCATTCGTAGCCCTCCGTCATTTCATATAGATAGTCAATAGTATTCAAGATGTGTTTGTTGACTAAAGTCAAGGCACAGTGTTTGGTAGCTGTTGGATATTCATATGCAGCATAGATAGATGCGTTGGTTTGGGACAGTCGTATTACCTTGTTGACTAAAGTCAAGGGTATGTACGGGTGGGTTCAAATTAACCTGGATAATGAAGGGTAGAACTTGATATGTGACTTATGATTTGTTGACTAAAGTCAAGGTCATAAGAGCATGGGGCAAAAATCCATATCGGGAATTTCTAAAGAAACTGAAATTTGCGGAGAGAGCATACCATTTTGGAGTTTGATGAATGTTGGTAGGATTCCTTCAACATTATCATACGATGATATTTTGGATCCCGATCCTACTGTGAGTATATACTACTTATCAGGAGATTCATCACTTAACGATCAATGCTATAAACCAAGTAGGTTCCTAGAAAGGTGTCAGCGGGGTTACGCCCCCAGAGAAAAGAGCTTATTTAATTAAGGAACTTCGCGAAAGCGTTGGAAAACCTCCCTCGAAGTATTGACAATGACCTGGCTGAACGGTTAAGAAAGAATTGTACGGTAAGAATAATCCTGGCTAATTCTTCTTTTATGGTTTGAGGAGGGATTCGAGAAACAGTGGGAGCCATCCTGTTTAGATAAATTAAAAACCAATCTAAACTTGCAAGAGCATCATGCTAATAGTATTTTCTTCTTTCTCTTAAATTGCAGCGACCTTGTGACCACACATAGGTTACATCTAGATAACAAATTGACTGAATCTGACTTATATGACTGGCAAAGGTCTGTCCAGATGTCCATTGCCTATGACAAGCTGGACCATCCTATTACTACTCAAGATCCCGCCGTCCCAGGTCCAGTTTCCACCGTCACGGATATGGATATCCGCCAGACAAAGGAAAAGGATAAAGCGAAAGCCAAATGCCTCGTGTTAGCTTCAGTTGATGGTGTATACCAGAAGCAGCACGAGAAGATGGACTCAGTTTCCATCTTTCTCCATAAGAAAGATTTATATGGAGAGCAGTCTCATATCGCAAGATATGAGACCTCGACCAAATTAATTCAAGCGAGGTTGGCTGTCGGGTCATCTGTAGGGGACAACGTCCTTACAATGACCAGCTATATTGATGATCTCCAGGACCTGAAGACCACGTTGGGAAACAGGTCAGATACTGACTTGATTCTACAGTCTCTACCTTCTACCCTAAAGGAAACAAGGGAAGTGGAAGGAAAGAGAAGGGCAAAAGTTTCAGGACTGAATGTAGTAAAAGAGGGATGTTCCTATTGTTATGGGATTGGGCATTGGTAGAAAGATTGCAGGGCTTTAGAAGCCAGTAGCCAGGATACGAAGAATGTTGTGGCTTCAGCCTCAAGTGTATTTGTTATTGAGAACTGTTTGTCAATTAACTCTACTTCCTGGGTACTCGATACCGAAGCAGGATCTCATATCTGTAATTCATTACATGCTTTGAGAAGCCGTAAAGTTATGAAGGTAGGTGATTTGTCTCTCAGAGTTGCAAACGGAATGAGCGTGGACGCTGAATCCGTGGGAGAATATCGCCTAGGTTTGACAAGTGGGCAGATATTGATTCTACGTAAATGTCTGTATGTACCTTGTTTGACTTGTAATATCATATCAGTGTCCTCACTTTCAAGAGAGGGATATGATTTTACATTCGTAAGCGATGTAGTTAACATCCACCAAAATCAAGTTCTGATTGGGTCCGGTACATTAGATAACAGTATATACGTATTGAATCAAGCTCAGGTTTTCAATGTCCAGAATACACTTAAAACAAAGTCTCCGGAATTAAATCAGGCTTTCTTATGGCATTGTAGACTAGGTCACATCAATGAGAAAAGGTTGACTAAGTTACATAAAGAAGGATATTTGAATCCGTTCGAATATCAATCTTATGCTACTTGTGAATCTTGTCTTATAGGAAAGATGACAAAGACTCCGTTTACTGGACACGGAGTAAGAGCAAGCGAGCTCTTGGAACTCGTATATAGTGATGTGTGCGGTCCAATATCTACACATGCGTGAGGTGGTTATTCCTACTTCATTACTTTTATGGATGATTTCTCTAGGTATGGATATGTCTTCTTAATGAAGCTTAAATCCGAGGCCTTTGAGAAATTCCAAGAATATAAGAATGAAGTGGAAAACCAAACCGGCAAAAGTATCAAGACACTGAGATCTGATCGAGGTGGTGAATACTTGAGTGCCGAGTTCCTGGGTTACTTAACAGAGAATGGAATTCTCTCTCAACTTACTCCTCCATACGCACCACAGCATAACGGTGTATCGGAGAGACGGAACTGAACCTTATTTGATATGGTACGTTCCATGATGAGTAACGCTGAGTTACCGCGATCATTCTGGGGATATGCACTAGAATCAGCTGCATATCTTTTGAACCGAGTTCCAACCAAGACTATGCCTAGCACACCATATCAGATGTGGAGTGGGAAGAAACCCAGTCTTAAGTTTATTAAGATATGGGGATGTCCATCTTTTGTAAAAAAGCAGCATGCGGACAAGCTCGAGGCACGCTCAGTACAGTGTAAGTTTGTAGGATATCCAAAGAATTCCATGGGATATTGTTTCTATTACGCAGAGGAACAAAAGGTCTTTGTTTCTCAACATGCCTACTTCTTGGAAACTGAATTTTTGGAAAATCAGAAGAGTGGGAGCGCAATAGAACTGGAAGAAATTCCAGAGCCACAAGCTATTACTGAAACTTTGGAAGAACAAGAAGGTTCAGGAGAACATGACATCCCGACGCCACTCCGCAGGAGTAGTAGGAAATCTCATCCGCCAGAGAGATACTACGGTTTTCTCATAGACGGGGAAAGAGAGGATTGCACTATTGACTATAATGAGCCTACTAGCTTCCAGCAAGCCATTCAGAGCGGGGACTCAGTAAAATGGCTGGATGCAATGCGGACCGAAATGGAGTCCATGTACACTAACAAAGTATGGACTTTGGACATTGCTCCAGATGGGGTAAAGCCCGTAGGATGCAAATGGATCTTCAAAAAGAAGATTGGTGTAGATAGACAGGTTGAAACCTATAAGGCTAGACTTGTTGCAAAGGGTTTCCGTCAAAGACCTGGTTTGGACTATGGCGAAACCTTTTCTCCAGTGGCTATGCTTAAATCTATTCGGGTCCTTCTTGCTATTGCAGCCTTCCACGATTATGAAATCTGGCAGATGGACGTAAAGACGGGCTTTCTAAATGGTAATTTGGAAGAGAGCGTCTATATGGATCAGCCAGAGGGATTCATTCAGAGTGGGAGCAGCGGTAAAGTATGCAAGCTGCTTAAGTCCATTTATGGACTAAAGCAGGAATCGCGGAGTTGGAACATCTGTTTTGATGATGCTGTCAAAGAATTAGACTTTATCAAAATTCTAGATGAACCTTGCATATACAGTAAGATTGTAGGGAGAGCTGTAGTATTCCTCGTCTTGTACGTGGATGGCATTCTCCTAATAGGAAATGATATTCCTATGTTACAGTCAGTCAAAATATTCTTGTCACATAAATTCACCATGAAAGACCTGGGTGATGCCACCTACATTCTGAGGATCCGGATTTATCGTGATAGATCAAAAAGGATGTTGGGACTTTCGCAGTCCAGGTACATAGACACCATAGTGAAGAGATTCAGTATGGATGATTCTAAGCATGGTAATCTACCGGCTTGTCACGGAATCACCCTTTCCAAAGAGATGTCTCCCTAGACTGATTTGGAAAGGGATCGCATGTCGATTATACCCTACGCTTCTGCGGTAGGATCTATAATGTATGCGATGTTATGTACCAGACCAGATGTAGCATACGCATTGAGCGTTGTAAGCCGGTATCAGGTAAACCCTGGGGAGAATCATTGGAGAGCAGTAAAGAACATTCTCAAGTACCTGAGAAGGACTAAAGATATGTTCTTAGTGTATGGCGGAAAAGACCTCTAGGTTGAGGCCTTTGCCGACTCCGGCTTCCAGAGTGACAAAGATGACTCCAAGTCCATGTCGGGTTATGTCTTTACCCTCAATGGTGGGGCAGTCTGTTGGATGAGTTCCAAACAGGAGACCGTTGCTGACTCAACGATGGAAGCAGAGTACATAGCTGCTTGCGATGCCGCAAAAGAAGCTGTCTGGATGAAGAAGTTCCTCACAGAACTTCAGGTGGTTCCTACCAGTGTTGATCCAATACCTTTGTATTGTGAGAACAACGACGCTATAGCTTTAGCGAAGGAACCCAGGTCCCATCAGAAGTCCAGACACATCTTAAGGCGGTACCACCTGATCAGGGAGATCGTAGATCGCCGGGAGATCGTAGATCGCCAAGAGTAGAGACAGAGAATAACATTGCTGATCCATTCACAAAGGCCCTACCTCAGACGCAGTTCAAGAGGCTATTCGAGATGATAGGTCTACGATATGCCAGCTCATGGCCCTAGTGCAAGTGGGAGTTTGTTAGTGTATATGCCTTAGGGGCCATTATTGTATCATACTTGTATGTATATTACTTAATGGAAGCTTGGGATATTCACAGTTATATATACAGTCTTGCTAAAAATGGTTGTATGCTACTTGGTTTGTGTCTACTTTAATATGTGCATATGTTTCTTGTAACATATCACTTATACAGATTAGTAGAGCCCATAGGTTCTTTGCTTGATTACCAGCGTTGTGATGGCAGTTACACTAGTGGGGGCTGGGTAGTCTATAAGAAACATCCTATACTTGTCCCTAGTCGTAGGATTATCGAGACAGGGCATCGATACTCTAGAGTAGACTAGTGTGTACGCTTCTCATCCCAGTTGGGGAGATAGTCTGTCCCACACCCGTCAGTATGTCGTACTCGAGATAGTATACAGGTGCTCGTTAGGTTACGGGTATACCGGACAGGACTCGCAGGGGAACTGATTGGTTGGTATTATACCCATCGTCAGTTAACAGTTCCCAGGTGACATGAGTACAACATAGTCCGCAGACTTGACACTGCTACTTCGCCTCGAGTGTGTCCCACTGTTCTTAGATTGCTACCCTACCACGGCTCAAAGGAGTCGTGCAAACAGGTAGCAGTTGGGTGCAGTCCCGAGAACATGGAGGCAATGGCGGTTAGACAGGATTCGTCTCTCCCGTTATTGGGAGTTGATATCGCACTGTGTCAGAGAGGCATTACGCAAAGTCCCTGGCCAGGGCAAGCAAGATTTATTGGTAGGTTCCAGTAGTTTCTCACGGTGTAATGGGCTACGCTCCGACATGACTTATATAGCTATTAGGGGACTGACGCTTGCCGCCCCCTAGGCTCGATATGCGATAGTCTTAGACGAACAGACCGGACTGTACGGAGATTATCACATCAGGCTCAGTAGGAGTTCGGATGGTTTTCTTCATCGGCCTTCTTATCTATATCTACCTAGGGACCGTTACGTACAGCTAGTGACGCATGCGGTCTGTGGTTAAACCCACTGCCAGCGTAGTGTCGAGTCTTTAGAGTCCCACACAGAGAGTTTCCCTGCTCCAGGCGAAATGATATAGAGGTCGTATGGTTTTACGACAAGGGTTCGGACGTATACGTGTGTTTACGCACGTACGACGTTCAGACAATTTTTACTAGTCGGCTTTGGTTTAAGCCAGTTTCTAGTATCAGGTTATTGGATATATATAGTCTAAAGTTTTTCCGTGTTTTCACGGATTAGAGGGGCGTTCTCGTAATTTTCTGGGAAGCTTCTAGAAGCATGGTGACTTGGGGGTTAAGGTGGCATAAGCATTTATTGCTTAATGACTCATTTGTATGATTCATCCATGGAGTTAATGCTTCATTTATGAAGCTAATGACTCATGAGATGAATCACACTAGGTGAATGCATCAACCATGATGATTAATCATATATATTATTTATTTGATAAATTGTTATGGTTGATATATTCTAATGAGTTCATTTTTCAATATCATTCTCATCACCACCTTCTCTCTCCTCAAGCTCTCTCATTCTTGAAACCCTAACCCTAACCTCTCATCCTTTGAGATCAAGGGTTAGCTAGACTAATACATCCATAACCTCACTCTATATCCACTAGGTAGCTTAGATTAGCACTTTGAGCAACCTAGTTATCTAAAGTTAGAGATCAAGCTTGTTGTAGGAGCTCTCGGGTGGATCATCTTTGATTCGAGGAGGCCGTTGAGGTGCCGATGTTCCAAGGAGCCTACGAGGAGTGGAGGACTACGATGAAGAACCGAAGGACAAGTATCGTGAGGTATAACTTCATATCCGAGTAGTTAAACCTTTCGTAGTTTTGCTAGTAACGGTTTAGAAACGATTCATGCGCTCAAGTCCCTGTTACGAAGCTTTGATAATCATTTTTCATATATTCCGCCTCCCCGCAAATTCGTGGGGTTCGTGACATGGACTTACACATAAGATGTATATTGTAGTGGATGCTTGGACATATATAGGGAGGACTTTCTTGCTCGACATGATAGTATGCTATCTGGTTACTCTTTACCTTAACGTGTATACTGATTGTCTCTCTGTTACAAGTTGGTAAAGCCCTTAGGATGTGTACTTGACTACCTGGAATATGATGCGGATCATACTAGTGGGGAGATGGTAGTCCATAAGTACATCCTTCAAGGTCCCTAGTCGTGGGTGTATCGAGACGGGGCATCGATATACCAGAGTAGACTAGCGTATACCTTCTCGACCCATGTAGATGGGCGATGGATGATCCTATATCCATTGGTGTTTGACATCAGAGATGATATACAGGTGCTCAGTGGAGACTGGGTACACCGGACGAACTCCCAGATGGTATTATACCTTACGTCAGATGGCAGTTCTCTGGTGACACTGGTACAGGTTAGTCTGTAGACCAGAGATCGTCATAGAGTCTTGTGTGATTCCCACTGTGCTTTGATTTCCACCTTACCACTGTTAGTTATATGTATGCCCTAGAGGCCATTACTGTACATAGGATGTATATTGTAGTGGATGCTGGGACATATATAAGTAGGACTTTCTTGGTCGACATGATAGTACGCTATCTGGTTACTCTTTATCTTTACATGTATACTTGCTGTCTCTCTATTACATGTTGATAAAGCCCTTAGGATATGTGCTCGACTTCCAGGACCGTGATGAAGATCATACTAACGGGGCCTGGGTAGTCCATGAGTACATCCTTCAATGTTCCTAGTCGTGGGAATATCGAGACGGGGCATCGATATTCCAGAGTAGACTAGCGTATATCTTCTCGACCCATGTGATGGGCGATGGATGATCCCAAATCCATTGGTGTTTGACATCAGAGATGGTATGCGGGTGCTCAATGGTGACTGGGTACACTGAACGGACTCGCCGAGAACTCCCAGATGGTATTATACCTCACGTCAGAAGGCAGTTCTCTGGTGACACAGGTACAGCTTAGTCTGTTGACCCGAGATCGTCATAGAGTCTTGTGTGTCTCCAACTGTGCTTTGATTTCCACCCTACCACGGCTCTACTGAGTCATGCAAACAGGTGGTTTTTGGGTACAGTCCCGATTCACATGGAGGCAATGAGCGATAGGAGGGGATTCGTCTCTCCCGGTATTGGGGGTTGATGTTGCGCTATGCTCGACTGGCCATAACTGGAAATCCCTGGCCAGGGTTGCAGTGATATACTGGTAAGAGTTATCAGTAGTTTCGAACTTGTTATGGACCTTACATCGGCATGACTTATCAATCTACTGGGGTCTGACGTTTACCACCCCTAGGAGAGATATGCGACATATCAGACTAACAGACCGGACTGTACGGTAAGTGTTACTGGTTGGATTCATAGGAGTGTGAGCGGGCTTGCTCGTTGATCTTCTGATAGCTCAATACCCGAGTGGCCATTACGTTTAGCAGACCGCTTGCCGCTTGTGGGTGTTTGATATGATCATCACCTACTGCCGCCGTATTGACGAGTCTTTAGAGTCCTACATAGAGGTTTCCTGGCTCAAGCGAAACGAAATAGGAGCGCATATGAGATATGTGCGGGACCGAGAATAATACCATTATGTGATACTGAATTCTATTCTGACGATTTGTATCATCGGATGGTTATATAAGATAAAGCCGGGTTACTGAATCAAATGTTGATTCGATACATTGATACACTTGATATTAGTCGGTTATGTGCAGTATGACCAGATCATTAAATCAAGTGTTGATTTAATGATTTAATGTATAATTATATATTAGATATATTACTTTACATTGACTAGTATTGTTCACTTAAGATTGATTATCTCACTTGATTGTGCATATTGTATATATATGATATATGTTTGTGCACTAGTTTGTATCATGTTTGATGATACATGCAAACTTGGGTGTGTGTATGGATTATACCATGTTTAGGTTAAAGGTTTAGTTTTTTATTTAATTTATTTAATTTATGTAAAATAAAATGGTGGCTTACTTTGTCTTTGCTTGAAGCTTCATGAAGCTTTCAAGCATCTTTGACAAAGTCCACCATTTTGTTTTACATAAGATTTTCCTTAACCTAACCTTTAACTTAAACTTGAGTTTAGTCTCTACATAGGTTAATCTCACCCATGGTTGCAATATGATAACTTCACTTGAATTTTCTTTTCACAATTAATTCTTTTCTTTCTTCTTCTTCTTCTTCTTCATGAAGAGAAGAAAACCATGCTAGAAAAATTCCATGTGAGAAATCCAAATCCAAAGTGAACCCACTTCCTATTTCTTCATCCTCTACCACTTGCCATGTAGTAGAGTGTGTTATCTTCACAAGTTTCATGACCTAGTGAAGATGGAGCTTGAGTTTGAGTCGCCTCGACGTAGATCATCTTCGGCATCGAAGTCAACGACCTAGCCCGCCCATTTCTCCGATGAAACCGACAATGGAGTCCGGGATTCCGATGATCGCAGTGGAGGGACGTCAACACGGAGCTAGAGAAGTGGAGGACCGGATCTACAAAGGTTGTTGTCTCTTTCCCTTAGTAGCAAAGTAGTTTGCTTGCTTAGTTTCGCCTTATCTCTAGTTAACGATCAAGCATAGGATTCTTAGGCACATGGAAAAATTTGATTTTGGCATGGTTGATCAGTTGTAGAACCTCATGGGTGTGCCTAGGAACCCTGCAGCGGTATCAGAGCCTAACTAGAGCTTTAGGCGAAGTGTAGACGAAATTAGAGATCCGATCGAACCCCGAAACCCCGATCAAAACCCTTCTTTGTACATTTTTTCAAACTGTAGATTTTTGTGAATTAAAATTGCTCATAAAATTAAGCAGGAAAATCTAAGAATTACTATGAAGTACGGACCTCTAACTCAAAAATTTGACCGCGGAACAGCGGCCAAACCAAGGGTTTGGCGGCGGTTCCGCGGCCAAAATTGTTAATTAGTCTCTCAAACTTCACATATTTATTCTTAGGTCCTTTCTTGTCATTTTTTTCTGGGAATATTTTAATTCCACTCAAGTGTTGAGTTTTCTAGGGTTTTATTGGGGACTCGTTAATTCGATCGGATAATTTAACTTCGTTTATGTTTTTACGGATATTTTAGAAACTGTTAAAAAGTTCGACCGGATATAAATACCCACTTTTTCCCTTGCCGGGAAATTTCCAAGTGTTGGATTTTTCCGTAGTTTAAGAATGTTCTAAGTAGTGCAAGTAACGCGATGTACCCTCTAGAAGACAACAAACCTTAACTCGATTATGTGACCGTCTTGAACTGCCCTTTGAACCTTAGTGTTTGGGGCAGTACGGCGTGCCACATGTGAGGCGTTGGCTTGACCCTTCTACGGCTGGACCGTTGGTACTGTGGCATGAAATGGATGTTTTAAAACTTATTTCAAGTGTTGAAAACCATTCGGGAAAACTTGGATGTTTGATTGTTCGATCGGAAAGTTTAACATTTTCTATTTATCTAGAATGTGATACAATATTTGGAATCCACAAGTAGTTATGAGATAACTGATTTGGATGTTATAAATCTAGCACTTTAGTCTCACTTGATCGGTTGCCACGGAATTTTGATGTGATCAAAAGTCCGTCGCAATCATGTTGCGTACGCGGATACTCGCCGGGTAAACTTAATAGACAGCCACACCCCATAGCCCCGACCAAGTGACTGTAGGAGAACCCCGTCGCCGAAAGCATCCGTTCGGGTGCTCACAGCAGCGGTGTTCCGCCTTAGTGCACTTCGTCGATGGTATCGGGGGTGCGGCCGTCTACTAAAGTTTGCGACAAGTATTCGTTCAGGATGTCGGGAATCTTGTTGAATTGCCCGACTTGATATTGAAAAGAGTTTTCGATAATGAGACTAAAATGCGGGGTTTATAATTGTTAGGCGTGCGATGTCTAAGGAATTCATTTGGTTAGGCACGCGATGTTTAAGCAGGTTGCGGATTCCAACTGTTGTAGTTTTACACTTTCTTTTCTGTGACCGTAAGTGTAATATGTGATATCGCCGGTTTCGTTGCTATATGTCAACGACAATTGGGATGGGCATATTTACTTACGTTGATGACATGTGATGTTATGTGTTGCTGGATATGTTATATTGGATCGTCGTGTTTGAATAGACGGGGTTTTTTTTATGTGAGATGAATGTTTTTCATTTTCATTCATGTAAAAACTTGTATGTAATATTCTTTTATTGGGGCACTTCCAGGATGCGGAAGATGTCACCGTTGATGTATATTATTTACTTTTCCGCATTAGGATAGACCCAAGGAGGGGAGCACAAGTAACCGAGTTCTAGGGTCCAGTGGGAGACCATCTCGAGGAGTCGAGTCCAGGTCTCCTAACCCTAGAATTGGTAGGGTTGCTTGCCACTCTCGTAGGGGTCAAGGGGTGTGGGATTGGTTATTCATCACGACCGTGGAATCCACGTTTTATACAGGCTCAAATTAAAACACGGACGTCCTAGAATATCCAATATTTCATATGATATTTTCTACTGCGTTATCTGTGATGTGATCATGTGATTTGTTCAGATAGATATTGTATATAGTATATATGATATATTATATAGATGTTGCTTATGTTTTACACCCGCGCTAGCCCTGCCCCGTTCTGCCGTTAGTTACCTAACCTAACGGTGCAGACGGGACATCGAGGCGAATGCGGATGGCATAAGCGTACGTTATATTTATCTGTGATGTTTAGGTGGACTTAAATGATGGGACTTCATTAATGTGATTAATGAAAGAATATAAACCTAAAAGATGTTGTGGAATCGAATTTCAAAAATAAAAACAGGTTGCTACAGTTCTTTCTTTGTATTGCGGTGTTCCTTGTAGAACATCCTGCACCTTATTCGATAAGGAAAGGACCGAGATCCCTTCACCGGGAGTGACTCCTTTAGCAATAACTGGCAGATGCTACAACCCTCGGTTTGTCTTTTGATTGCTTCTATAGTTTTTGCTTTGCACAGCGGTATATATGATATATCCTGCACCTTATTCGATGAGGAAAGGGCCGGCGATCCCTTCAACGGGAGTGACCCCTTTAGCAAAACTAGAAAAGCCTCAAAAACATTCCATTTAAAAACCATTTGATTCCGCAACGAGATTATGTTCAAAGCATTAAAGGTTTTATTAAAAACCATTCGTAACCCTCCGTCATTTTAGGAAGTAGAGTACTTAGTATTCATGTTGCGTTTGTTGACCATAGTCAAGGCACAGTGTACGGTAGCTAAGTGATGTCTTCCTACACCGCATATGATGCGATTAGTTAGGACAGTCGCGTGACTTTGTTGACCTTAGTTAAGGGTCATGTGGGTGGGTCTAATTAATCACGAAATGACGGGTAGAACTTGACTAGTACTTATGATTTGTTGACCATAGTTAAGGTCATAGGTGCTAGGGGTAAAAACCACTATCGGGAGTTTCAAGTGTTGAAATTTGCAATGAGATTGCATACCTTCTATATGATAGTTGGATCCCGATACCCACTGCGAGTAATTGTTACTCCTGGGAGAGTTTTGCACTTTACAATTAGCCGATCAAGTAGGTGTCTAGAAAGGTGTCAACGGGGTTACGCCCCTGGGAAAACGTGGTTTACTTTAATTAGGTCCGTGCGAAAGCACGGGGAACCTCCCTCAAAGTATCGACACTGGCCTGGCTGAAAGATTGGCGAACTTGTAGAGTGTAATTAATCCCGGCTAGTCTTTCCTTTTAGGGTTTGAAGGAAGATTTGATAAAAACAGTGGGAGCCATCCTGATTAGATAAAATATATAACCAATCTAATCTTGCAAGAGCGCACGCAGAGTGTTTTCTTTTCTCTCTCTCAAGGTACCGACCATATCACGCCTTAAATCAAGATAATAATATGGATGTATTGACCGAACCCGCTTGTTATACTGAGCTGGGGAACGTTGGTCCCGCTCCAACTTATAATTGTTATAAGACAGAGCAGGAAATAGGGGAATACCAAGATTCCCATGCCGCCCAAACGAAGAAAGTGCATATGATGCATCTTCTTCAGGTGTGTTCGTTACACAGAACTGTTTCTCAGTATCCTCTGCGTCCTGGGTATCTGATACCGGATCAGGATCCTATATATGTAATCTGTTACATATGGCTACAGAAAAGCAGAGAACTGAGAACGGGTGATATGTTTCATGAGACGGAAAACGGTGCAAGTGTTGCAGCCAAGTCTGTTGGTCACTGTCACCCTGTATTACCAATACATTGATTCTGAACAAATGCTATTAGATACCGAACCTGATATACAAAATCATATCAATCTCTTTATTTATTAAAGAAGGATATAATTTTGTATTGTTGAATATTGTTTTGAACATTTCAAAAGTTGATCGTTTCAGGAACGTTATCTAAAAGCATTGACGTTCTAAATCAAACTACAGTTCCTAATATACAGAACACACACAAGAGGAAGAGTTCAGAAATGAACGAATCCTTCTTGAGGCATTGTAGACTAGGTCATATCAATGCGACCCGACTGGCTAAAATTACATTTAGATGCATATTTAAATTAGTTTGAATTTACATATTATGAAACTTGCCAGTCATGTCACAAAGATTAGATGACCATAGCTCTGTTTATTGGAAACAGAGAAAGAGTTAGTGAACTCTTGGGACTGATACATAGTGATGTATGCAAGGTCCCCTGTCTACACATGCTAGGACCGGTTCTTTTTACTTCATTACATTCTCTGATGATCTCTCAAGATTCAGCCATATGTTCCTGTTGAAATATAAGTCCGAAGTTTTTGAGATATTCACAGAATATAAGTTAGAAGTAGAGAACCAAAAACCGGGTATAAGTATTATGTCCTATGATAAGATCAGGGAGGAGAATACTTGTGCATGGAATTTTTGGACTATTCTAAAGGAGAATGAGATTCTCTCTCGGTGTTACTCCTCTGAATACACCACAGCACAACGGTGTATCGTGGCGGAGCAATCACACCCTATATGATATGGCGCGCTCTATGATGAGTACTACTGAGTTACCTATTTCCTTTTGGGGGTTGTGCACTTGAGTAGCTGCATACCTATTGAATTAGATTCCAATCAGATCAATGCCTACCATTCCATATAAGATATAGTATGGGAAGAGCCCATCTCTTAAGTAAGTTAGGATTTGGGATTGTCCGGCCTATGTTAAAAGCAAAATCCGGACAAGATCGAGGCAAGGTAGGTTTTGTAGCACTGGAAAGGTTCCAGCTATACAAAACTGCAGCTGACGATTTGACAGAACCAAAGGATTCAATAGTCCCCGACGAACCTCAGCCTCTCCGCCGATCTGGTAGGGTTCCTCATCCGCCTGAGAGACACTTCGGTTTCTCGATGACAGTGGGAGCAAGGAATGCATCATAAGATGATGACCCAACTTGTTTCGAGCTGGCCATCGAGAGTAGGGACTCTGTAAGAATGACTGGATGCTTAGAGATCTGAGATGGAATCCATGTACACCAACAAAGTATGGACTTTGGTTGCTGTATCTGAAGGGTTAAATCCCCATCAGGAGCAAGTATATCTTGAGAAGATTACTTGGTGTAGATAGAAAAGTTGAGACTTTCAAAGCTAAACTTGTTGAAGGTTTTCGTCATCGACCAGGCATGGATAATGATGAAACCTTTTCTAAGTGGCTATGCTTAAGTCCATCCAGATCCTACTTACCACGGCTACATACCATAACTACGATATCTGGCGGTTGGGTACCATGACTACTTTTCTAAATAATGATTTAGAAGAGAACGTCTATAAGAACACAGCCAGAGGGCTTCGTAAACAGTGGGAGCAATGGAAACATGTGCAGGTTGCTTTAAAAAATAAAGCAGGCATCGCGGAGTTGGAACGTCTGTTTTGATGTAGTAGTCAAACAGTTTGACTTCATCAAAATGGTAGATGAACCTTGTATATACAAAACGGTAGTAGAGAGTAAGGTGATCATTCTCATATTGTACGTGGACTACATACACTTGATAGGAAAAGAGTTTCCTATACTACGCTCGGTCGATCTCCTCTTATCACAAGGATTCTCTAATAGGATAATGGTGATGCCTCCTAAATCCTGGCTTTTGGATCTATAAGATAGATCAAAATGGATGTTAGGATTCTCACTAATTGTAGTGAAATGGTATCAGTTGATCCTGGTGAGAATCACTGGAAAGGTTCCAGGGTGATAAGGACGACTGAATGTCAGTCGCAGGCATTGTCTTTACCCTCAGTGAAGGGACGGTATGTTGGAAGAGTTCCAAGCTAGATACCGTGGAAAACTAGAAGATAAAGGCTGGTAACATTGCTATTAAAGATACTACCAAAGAGGAAGTTTGGGTGTATATTGGTTCATAAGATGAACTAGGTTCCTACCATTGTGTGACAATGGACGTGTGGCTTTGGCCCAGGAACCCTGGTCCCATCAGTGACCCAGACATATTCTGAGGCAGCATCACCTGATCATGGAGATAGTTGATCTCTAGGGTGATCGAGGTTAGGAGAGTAGACTCAGAGGATAACACGGTGGATCCACTCACAAAGGCTTTTTCCCAAAGAGAGACTTATATGGGATGGTTGAGTATTAGATACTGCAACAACTGCTACAGATGGCCCTAGTGCAAGTGGGAGATTGTTAGTTATATGTATGCCCTAGAGGCCATTACTGTACATAGGATGTATATTGTAGTGGATGCTGGGACATATATATGTAGGACTTTCTTGCTCGACATGATAGTACGATATCTGGTTACTCTTTATCTTAACATGTATACTTGCTGTCTCTCTATTACATGTTGATAAAGCCCTTAGGATATGTGCTCAACTTCCAGGACTGTGATGAAGATCATACTAGTGGGGCCTGGGTTGTTCATGAGTACATCCTTCAATGTTCCTAGTCGTGGGAATATCGACACGGGGCATCGATATTCTAGAGTAGACTAGCGTATATCTTCTCGACCCATGTGATGGGCGATGGATGATCCCATATCCATTGGTGTTTGACATCAGAGATGGTATGCGGGTGCTCAGTGGTGACTAGGTACACTGAACGGACTCGCCGAGAACTCCCAGATGGTTTTATACCTCACGTCAGATGGCAGTTCTCTGGTGACACTGGTACAGCTTAGTCTGTTGACACGAGATCGTTATAGAGTCTTGTGTGTCTCCCACTGTGCTTTGATTTCCACCCTACCACGTCTCTACTGAGTCGTGCAAACAGGTGGTTTTTGGGTACAGTCCCGATTCACATGGAGGCAATGAGCGATAGGAGGGGATTCGTCTCTCCCGGTATTGGGGGTTGATGTTGCGCTATGCTCGACTAGCCATAACTGGAAATCCCTGGTCAGGGTTGCAGTGATATACTGGTAAGAGTTATCAGAAGTTTCACACTTGTTATGGACCTTACATCGGCTTGACTTATCAAGCTACTGGGGTCTAACGTTTACCACCACTAGGCGAGATATGCGACATATCAGACGAATAGACCGGACTGTACGGTAAGTGTTACTTGTTGGATTCACAGGACTGTGAGCGGGCTTGCTCGTTGATCTTCTGATTGCTCAATACCCAGGTGGCCGTTACGTTTAGCAGACCGCTTGCGGCTTGTGGGTGTTTGATATGATCATCACCTACTGCCGGCGTATTGACGAGTCTTTAGAGTCCTACACAGAGGTTTCCTGGCTCAAGCGAAACGAAATAGGAGCGCATATGAGATATGTGCGGGACCAAGAATAATACCAGTATGTGATACTGATTTCTATTCTCGCGATTTGTATCATCGGACGGTTATATAAGATATAGTCGGGTTACCGAATCAAATGTTGATTCGATACATTGATACACTTGATATTAGTCGGTTATGTGCAGTATGACCGGATCATTAAATCAAGTGTTGATTTAATGATTTAATGTATAATTATATATTAGATATATTACTTTACATTGACTAGTATTGTTCACTTAAGATTGATTATCTCACTTGATTGTGCACATTGTATATATATGATATATGTTTGTGCACTAGTTTGTATCATGTTTGATGATACATGCAAACTTGGGTGTGTGTATGGATTATACCATGTTTAGGTTAAAGGTTTAGTTTTTTTTATTTAATTTATTTAATTTATGTAAAATAAAATGGTGGCTTACTTTGTCTTTGCTTGAAGCTTCATGAAGCTTTCAAGCATCTTTGAAAAAGTCCACCATTTTGTTTTACATAAGATTTTTCTTAACCTAACCTTTAACTTAAACTTGAGTTTAGTCTCTACATTGGTTAATCTCACCCATGGTTGCAATATGATAACTTCACTTGAATTTTCTTTTCACAATTAATTCTTTTCTTTCTTCTTCTTTTTCTTCATGAAGAGAAGAAAACCTTGCTAGAAAAATTCCAAGTGATGAATCCAAGTGAGAAATCCAAATCCAAAGTGAACCCACTTCCTATTTCTTCATCCTTTACCATTTTCCATGTATTAGAGTGTGTTATCTTCACAAGTTTCATGACCTAGTGAAGATGGAGCTTGAGTTTGAGTCGCCTCGACATAGATCATCTTCGGCATCGAAGTCAACGAACTAGCCCGCCCATTTCTCCGATGAAACCGACAATGGAGTCCGGGATTCCGATGATCGCAGCGGAGGGACGTCAACACGGAGCTAGAGAAGTGGAGGACCGGATCTACAAAGGTTGTTGTCTCTTTCACTTAGTAGAAAATTAGTTTGCTTGCTTAGTTTCGCCTTACCTCTAGTTAACGATCTAGCATGGGGTTCTTAGGCACATGGAAAAATTTGATTTTGGCATGGTTGGTCAGTTGTAGAACCTCATGGGTGTGCCTAGGAACCCTGCAACCACGTCCAAGAGGGCGTGCAAAATGGTGGTTTTTAGGTACAGTCCCGAGTCACATGGTGGCAATGAGCGATAGGAGGGGTTTCGCCTCTCCCGATATTGGGGGTTGATGTTGCACTATGCTCGATTGGCCATAACAGAGAAGTCCATGGCCAGGGAGGGTTTAGAGATTTACTGGTAAGTGTTACCAGTAGTTTCTCGACCCGTTATGAGCCTCATATCGGCATGACTTATCGGTTATTGGGGTCTGATGTTTTACCACGCCTAGACTTGATATGCGACATATCAGACGAGGAGACCGGAATGTACGGTAGTGTCACTGTCAGGCTTTTTCCAGGAGTTGTAGCGGGCTTGCTTGTTTATCTTCTGATCGCTCAATACCCGGGTAGCCGTTACGTCCAGCTAGTACCGCTGATGGCTTGTGGGTGCTTGATATGATCATCACCTACTGCCGGCGTATTAACGAGTCTTTAGAGTCCTACCTAGAGGTTATACTGGCTCAGGCAAAACGAAATAGGAGCGCATATGTGATATGTGCAGGACCAAGAATAATGCGAGTATGTGATACCGTATTCTATTCTCACGATATTTGTGTCGATCGGTTATATGCGATATAACCAAGTTATCGAATCAGGGGTTGATTCGATAAGTAGATACATTGGATGTTAGTCGGTTATATGTGATATAACCGGATTATTAAGTCAAGTGTTGATTTAATAATTTAGTGTATAATTGTATATGTGATATACTAATTTACATTAACTAACATTGGTTCACTTAAGCATTTATTTTTCTCACTTGTGCACAACTTAATATATATGTGATATATATTTATCTGTGTACATTTTGTATCAAGGTGGTTGATACACACTACATGGGTGTATGAGACATACACCATTTTAATTATATTGGTTAGGTTTTTATATTTAATGTAATTCTAAAACAAATGGATAATGAGCTCACATGCATGAAGCTTCATGAAGCTTATGCTTGCATTGACTTAGTCCACTAGTTCTCTTTTACTTAAGATATTAACTAACCTAACCACTATAATTAGCCATGGTAATGTCTCTACATGACTTAGTATATGATACCCACTCACCCATGGTTAACTCATTTCTCTCTCTTGATTAGTTTTCATATTCATTTTGAGCTCATCTTCTTCCTCCTTGATTTTCTTTCTAGGGTTTGAAAAAGAGAGAGAAACAATGTGAGAAAAGAAATTCTAAAGTGTACCCATTTCCTATTTCACCATCCTCTACTAGACTAGCACTTTAGTTTGGGGGTGTTTGCTTCACTAATTCTTTGGTTAGTGAAGTAGAAGCTTGAGTTCGTATTTCCTCGACGTTGATCATCTTCAGCCTCGAAGACTTCAAGCAATACCGTTGCCTCTTCTTATGGAGCCGTCCGAGAGTCCGGGTGTTCGAAGATTGCAGCGAAGGGACTACAACAAGGAGCTTTAGAAGTGAAGGACCGATCTACAAAGGTTGTATTTCGTATTCACTTAGTGTTAAAGAGTTTAACTTGCATATGTTACCCTAATTATCTAGCAAAGATCTTGTTTAGAGTTATTCGGCATGGCTAAAATTTTATTCGGGCATGGTTGATTCCTTGTTGAACCTTCATAGAGTGCCTAGTAACCCTACACGTCTTAGGTGAAACAACTGACACCAATGGCTTGTGAGACCGGCCACCGCCCCTCGTCGGGGTATCGACTGTATACACTAACCTACTCCGGAGTATCGATGCCCTGTCTCGAAACTCCCACGAATAGGGACCACTTTTAAGGATGTGCTTATGGACTACCCAACTCTCACGTATATGATTGCCATCATACTGCTGGTAGTCAAGCAAGAATCCTAAGGGCTCTATCAACGTGTAATAGTGACCATGTCACCTAAAGCTATACACGATGATAAAGACAAACCAGATAGCATACTATCATCTCGAGTAAGACTGTCCTACCGGTATAGGTCCTACCTCAATCATTGCAATCACGTGCCTGCGATCCAATAATTGACTTTGAGGGCACTATATCCAACAATCTCCCACTTGCACTCAAGGCTAATAATTGTGATGTCGCATACTCACAGCCTGTGTGATACGGAATACCCAACTCCTGTACTAATCAGTTTCACAAAGCTCGTTTGTGAAACTATTGCGTTCGAGAAATAGCCTCAGTGAGTGGATCCGCCCTGATGTTTCTTTCTATGTCTCTCTTAATCTCAAGTTCGCGGAGAAAGCCATCTCTCGAATTGAGTAATACTTTTCTTAGAATATGTCTGGATATCTGATAGGACCTAGTTCATAAATGAACTCCAAATCCAAACTTCATAGACTGTATCTTCAACTGAACTTAATCAGTATCCTGCGCCATGCCTCCCTCAGTATCATCTTGGACCACCTGTTCAAAACACTGCCCCTCGTCAGAGGGAAAAACTATAACTCTGACAATCACTATGTCATTCATGTCCCCTTGGAAGCATGGAATGATAACTGTCTTCCGAAGGAGGATATCGTTATCATATCCCTAGAACATCCACTTATGTTCTAAAACTGCTTCCGAACGTTTCCCCAGGATTGGATTAATATCAACTAATTGCATCTAGTGCAAAAACAATATCTGGTGTGGTACTTGAAATCTCATGACTGACTCAATTGCCTAAGCAAGTGATATGCCAATCATGCACATCCCTCTCCCCTTTAGTCTGTAAGACACCTTTAGAGAGGGTGATTCCATCACCTGCAGGTACACCACCATGCCAGGAGTCGTCCATTCTAAAATACCTTTAAAATACTGTCTAAGTACCCAGATTGGGACACTTCCCAAATCTAGATCTAAAACCATAGATCTAGTAACCAGAATGCCTGATAATGAATCCATATCCCGTGTGGAGAAACCACTGTGTGACAACCACAGTATAACCGATCGTAGTATAAGAATTTCACTTCCTACTCTGTGTTTGTCATCCAAAGACCCGGACATCACACCCTACTACCTTCTTAACAGATCCATCCCCTATTCTGATGAAGTCAAAGCCCATGACTGTCACATCAAAAATAGATGATCTATCTTCGCTATATCTGCTTCAATCTATAAATAGACATAAGCTACTTTTCTACTATGCTTCCGCTGCTCCCACTGAACACAACAACCCTCTGGCAGAGCCATATACACGTGCACTTCTAAAGATAGTTTAGAACGACGCTATACTCATCCACCTTCCGGGTCTCATAGTCTAGAACAGCAGTAAAGGCAAGTCTGGGTAAACAAGAACCTCCCAGTCACCGTCCTTGAGGCTACCGGAGTACCTCTCGTGTGCCTGAGGTTACCCACCATATCTGTGAAGTGGCTAATGGAATGTCAAACCCGATTGAATCTTTAGGTTCTATTAAATTTTCCGTAATCGTTTGTGGTTCTGCAATCTCTTCCAGTTCTACCATACTCCCACTACTGTTTTCTGAAAAGTCCATTTTACTAAAACTGTGGCGAGTCAAGAACAATATCACTATTGATTTTCCAGATGGTAGAAAGTTAACCCTCGTCATAGCCTGGGTTAACCCACAAACTGTCATTACAGAAACGTGCCTTGAGTTATCCAGAGTCTGGTTTTAAGCATAAGCCGGACAACTGCATATACCTTAACATCGTTAAGATATGATCCATTCTATATTCAATATAGAAATAGAGGCACTGATTCAATTGGAACCAGATTCAAATCATGCAGCTGTCTCCAGTGCATGTCAACTAAATGGAGCAAATCCGATCAGCATTACTCAACTTAGGAGTGCATCCAGAAATGAGTAACCTGAAAGAGAAAAAAATTTCTCAAAACCATTACTATCTACTGAATACCTAATACAAGTATCTACATCTTCGATCACCTTGAAGAATCCTGATACTTGCAACAAGTGGTTCTCTACTTTATTCTTGTACCTATAACTTCTCAAAACATAGAATTTGTATTTCTACGAAACACCTGTCTAAATCTTGAGAAGTCACAAGTAAACAGAATATAGTACGAAAACCAACCCCTTTTTCCTAATGGACACTAGACAACATACAATACTTTGTATAAGTCCCCTGAGTTGAATAACTCAAACCCTGTGCATCGTAGGTTGATAATTGTATTATGGTTATGAAGAATTACATCGCTGTTTAATGCTCCTTACCTAACCATCAACTAATATAGGTAAATGTCATGGACATAATTTCAAAAAGTTATATCTCACTTTATAAAATAAACGTACAGATATATCAATTTGAAATTGGTGCATAATAACGGATATTCAAAACCAAATATTTGCCGTCCGGCAAAAACCCAGGTGATTTCCTCAAATAACACCAATTAAAACGAATTTCGATATAATGAAGATGATCACCTAATTCCCAATAACCTGCTCCCACTCATCATCTATAAAACTATACAGATGTGAGAATCATACCTGGTAAATACATACCCTGGAGTAAGGGTCTAATTGGGAAATCAGTTTTCTATTAACAATACACCATGAAACTGAAACATTAAAATGTTTCGTAGAGGTATCCGGGTATTCCTAGTAACGCCACTTCCATTATCCAGATTCATGACTGTAACCGTATATTTCCTTGCCATCTTTCTAAATCCCTTTATTTGTCTTTACTCATTACCTTCTGTACACCATCGTTAGGCTAAATGGTTTTCTTCCTTCCCTACCGTTTGCCACCAGCCTATGGTTTGGAAGAAGACTATCCAGTAAGCGTAATAGGTGTACTTTCCTAATCCTAGGAGTACTCGCAACCTGAGAGAAGGTGATGATAAAAGACAACTGAATAAACCTTATTCTATTTCTCCTGAACCGAAGAAAAGGTGATGTAGGAGTGACGATGAAATACGCGGTTTGGTCGTGAATGATAGCAGTCGCAATTTACTTTGCCCTCTTTCTAATCCCTTTATTTTGTCTTTACTTATTATCTTCTGTACACCCAACTTAGGCTAATTGGTTTTCTCCTTTCCCTACCTTTCGGCACCTGCCTATGGTTTGGAAGAAGACTATCCAATAAGCGTAATAGGTGTACCCTTTCCTAATCCAAGGAGACCTCACAACCTGAGAGAATGTAAAAGGAAAAGATAACTGAATAGTCCTATTCATTTTCTCCAGAACCAGAATCGATCCTCGAATCTGGAACAAGTTCCTTCAAGTTCGTATATAACCATACGATGGATTTATCCAATGGAAGTGGATGTTCGTAGTGATACGGGGTGTTCCGGAGAAATTCAAAGGATAAAAGAAGGAGTGGTAATGATGTATGCAACTCAGACAATCCAAAAACCAGTGTTTTAAGAAAGTTCGGTCAACTTGGTTACTAAGTTATAGTCTAGGGTCGGGCCATGGTCTCAAACAAAGAGAGAGAGAAAAGAAACACTCTGCGTGCACTCTAACCTAGATCAGAATGGTTAATCACTTTATCTAATCAGGATGTCTCCCACTGTATCCTCAAATTCTCCTCCAAACCTGAAAGAAGAATTAGTCGGGATCACCCGAGGAGTAAACCAACTCATCAGTGGGAATCGGGATCCAACTATCATCGTATGATAACTTGATGGATTCCACTCAAGTCACCATACTCCAGAAGGTATGCGCATGCATGGCAAGCTTCCTGTATGTTTGAAACTCCCGATGTGTGTTTTTGCCCCAAGCGGTTTATGACCTTGACTAGGTCAACAAACCATAAACCGCTAGTCAAGTTTAACCCATCATTATCCTGGATTGCATTAAACCCACCCGCACATTCCCTTGACTAGGTCAACAAGGCCGCACGACTGTCCTAACCAATCCCGTTTAAAATGCAACAAACAAGCACCACTTAGCTACCGAACACTACATCTTGACTAGGTCAACGAACGCAGCACGGATACTAAATAATACTCGTAAGAAATGACGGAGGGCTACGGCTGGTTTTTGGCGAAAAGCCTTTAACTTAATGAACTTGATATCGTTGAAGGAACCGCATAACTTCTTATAAATATATAGTAGCGAAAACCTTTGCTAAAGAGGTCACTCTCGGTGAAGGGATCTTGCTAGTTATTTGTATTTTCTAGAGGCCATTACTGTACATTGGATGTATATTGTAGTGGATGCTGGGACGTATATAGGAAGGACTTTCTTGCTCGACATGATAGTACGCTATCTGGTTGCTCTTTATCTTAACATGTATACTTTCTGTCTCTCTGTTACATGTTGATAAAGCCCTTAGGATGTGTACTCAACTTCCAGGACTATGATGTAGATCATACTAGTGGGGCCTGGGTAGTCCATGAGTACATCCTTCAATGTTCCTAGTCGTGGGAATATCGAGACGGGGCATCGATATTCCAGAGTAGACTAGCGTATATCTTCTCGACCCATGTGATGGGCGATGGATGATCCCATATCAATTGGTGTTTGACATCAGAGATGGTATGCGGGTGCTCAGTGGAGACTGGGTACACTGAACGGACTCGCCGAGAACTCCCAGATGGTATTATACCTCATATCAGATGGCAGTTCTCTAGTGACACCGGTACAGCTTAGTCTGTTGACCCGAGATCGTCATAGAGTCTTGTGTGTCTCCCACTGTGCTTTGATTTCCACCATACCAAGGCTCTACTGAGTCGTGCAAACAGGCAGTTTTTGGGCACAATCCCGATTTACATGAAGGCAATGGGCGATAGGAGGGGATTCGTCTCTCCCGGTATTGGGGGTTGATGTTGCGCTATGCTCGACTGGCCATAACTGGAAATCCCTGGCCAGGGTTGCTGTGAATTGCTGGTAAGAGTTATCAGTAGTTTCACGCTTGTTATGGACCTTACGTCGGCATGACTTATCGAGCTACTGGGGTCTGAAGTTTACCACCCTTAGGCGAGATATGCGACATATCAAACGAACAGACCTGACTGTACGGTAAGTGTTGCTGGTTGGATTCACAGGAGTGTGAGCGGGCTTGCTCGTTGATCTTCTGATCGCTCAATACCCGGGTGGCCGTTACGTTTAGCAGACCGCTTGCGGCTTGTGGGTGCTGCTGCCGGCGTATTGACGAGTCTTTAGAGTCCTACACAGAGGTTTCCTGGCTCAACCGAAACGAAATAGGAGCGTATATGAGATATGTGCGGGACCGAGAATAATACCAGTATGTGATACTGTATTCTATTCTCGTGATTTTTATCATTGGATGGTTATATAAGATATAGCCGGGTTACCGAATCAAGTGTTGATTCGATACATTGATACACTTGATATTTGTCGGTTATATGCGATATGACCGGATCATTAAATCAAGCGTTGATTTAATGATTTAATGTATAATTATATATTTGATATATTACTTTACATTAACTAGTATTTGTTCACTTAAGATGGATTTTCTCACTTGATGTGCGCAAGTAATATATGTGATATATTTTTGTGCACTTGATTGTATCATGCTTGATGATACATGCAAACTTGGGTGAGTGTATGCTATACACCATGTTTAGTTAATGGTTAGGGTTTTCATTACCTTATTTATTTATTCATTTATTTATTTTGGTAAAATAGAATGGTTGCTTTCTTTGTCTTTATGCAAGAAGCTTCTTGATGCTTCATGCATCTTTGACAAAGTAACCATTTTGTTTTTATTCCTTAACCCAACCATTAGCCTAAACCCTAGTTTACTCTCTACATGAGTTTACTCACCCATGGTTGCTAAATGATAGACATCACTTGATTTTCTTTTAGAGATAATTCATTATTGATTTTGTAACGTTTTGAAAATCGTTTCGGTGAAATTTCGGAAAATTGGTAAAATAAGGGGGCATTATGTAAAAAGTCAAAATGCAAATATCTTATTATAAAAATTAAATATACATATTCTAGCTATGTAATTACTAGTATTTTGTGTTTATTGAGCCACTGGTGAAATTTCAAATTTTCTGAAAAAAATTATTTTTATTATTATTTTAAGCCGTCACTAATACATTTAATTAGGGAAAATTACAAATTGGAATGAGTTGAAACAAATTTTGTGCATCATAAAACTTTAAATAAAATTTTATCATGTTGTTTTTTAAACGAAATCGTTTGCCAAAACGATTTAGAAATTATTGAAGAAAAAAGGCTTAAATAGTGAAGTTAATGTAAATCGAAATTGGGGTATAATATTTATCATGTTTCCTCACACACACACACCACACACTCTCTCTCCCTCCTCTCTTTTTCTGGCCTGCACATGGGCAGCAGCCCCTCACCCAATTTACCACTCAAATTTAAGAAAAAGAAAGCAAAGGACATAGAATAGAATAAAGAAAAGAAGCATGGATGTATACATGTGAGGTATGGGTCTTATTTTCTTCATTTGACCTCCCAAACTCACCCACACCTCTCTCTTTCCCTCCCTTGAAGCTGCTGGCCGAGCCCCTCCCCTTCTTGCTGCCCCAAATTTTCCCCACCTCCTTTTCACTCCAAAATTCTTCATTTATGCCTCAAAAATCATCACAAAGTCACATTAATTCATCATTAAACCCTATCCATTATTCTTGGATCAATCAAGCATGGATTTTGGAGCATGAAACCATTGTTGGAGGCTAAGATTTTTGCAAGTTTGATCTCAAGCTTGTGAGGTATAATCATAACCTTATGCTTAATTTGTTGTTTAATTACTTGAATTTAGCTAATTATAAGCTTAATTAGGTTTTAATTTCAAAACTTGGAAATTCAAGAATGAGGTTTAAATGATAATTAGGGTTTTGGGTATTTGGATCATGGTTGTGTGTTGTATTTAAGATCTTAAGACATGTAAAGGCAAAGCTAGTAACTAGTTGCTAATTGTTAGTTTAAAAATTTTGCTAATTATGCTAACTTTGCAGACTATGTTTTTGGAAATTGATTAAATGATTGACATAAAAATCTAATTAGGGTATGCATGACATTATTAACATTATAAGTTATAGTTTAATACTTTAGATCATTCAAAATCAAGCTAAATTGTTGTTTGTGCATTTTTACTATGAAATTGTTAAAATTGGATAAATTTGCAAACTAGAATTTTGGGTTTAATGAAAATTGATGAGATTAAATTATGGAAATGGTTTGGGTGGATTAATCAAGATATTTAGTGAACATTGTAGCCGCTGGAAATGTTAAAACATCTAGATTTGAACTAAATTGGCAATTGTTGCTTACTAGAGTTTCGGAAAAATAGCTTTTAAAGCGAATTTGAAGTTTTGATGATTTAAACCCTATTTCATATATATATTTAGTGTGTTGTGAAACCACGAATGGTGCATTTGAGTTTTTCTCGATCACTCGGCATTTGTACGCCGATGTCGAGGGTTTTTGGGTTGATTTGAGAAGCAAACCATAGGTTTTGACCTATGTGGGATTCGTGAATCGTTCTGGTCATGAGTCGGATTTTAATGCGATACGGTGCGTTATGATATGTAGGTACCCTCATGTGGACTTCGAGACGACAAGCAAGCGCGTGGCGACGTCGGCACCGGCTAGCGAGGACCAGGTGAGTAGATTGAGAAGTCGGGTGGATGGCGTATAGCACCCCCGCAGTGCGTGGTGATGTATACGGATGCGTATACACACCAACAATTTATGATATGTTGTTAGGATTTATTATTTATGATTTTAGATGGATATTGGTGTTGGATTGGTGCATGGTTACGAAACCTTAGGTAGTGGGTGCACTACACTTACACATACACATATATACATACTTGCATACATTCCTTATTTCATATGTGCGTGTATGGGAATATATTTATGTGTTCACATGGATATGGGACTATGTGTTCACATACGGATTGAGGATGATACTTAGGGTTGAGCTGAGTCGATGAGATTTGATTTGAGGCCGTGAGATCGGTGATATAGCAGGGTTCGTATCTTAGATACGGCATGACGTTGTAGCGGGTCCTGGACGTAGTTTTTACACACGTGCATTCATACTTAGGCGATATCAGTATTGTACTAGACATAGGTCAGTACCCTAGACTATGATCTTGGATAAAGAGGATACCAGATGAATTGTGTGATGAATATGATATTAACCCGTACCCAGATTTGGGGATGCCGTACGAAGGATTTACGTACGAGCTATATTTTGATGATTGATCCGCACTCTTGACTTGGGATGTCTGATTATAGATATGGTATCGGATATGATATTATTGAGGCGGGATTACCGACTATACATATACAGGTAGGTATATGTATCGACTCAGATGATAGGCTGTTTCCATACCTGTAGTCCAGCTTGTTAGCTTTGCCCTTTACTTTAGTGTAGTTGTTAGATTAGATTAGACTCCTACCTATTTCAAAAACTAACGAATCGCGGGTATTTTAAAAGACAGCCCAAGGGATTCTACGGATATTTCAAAAGACGTATCTTTTCATAAAAACACCGTAGCCCCTATTTTCAAAACCCAATGATTTGTGCTATTTCAAAAGGCATCATTTGTAGGACTTATATTAGATTAATGCAGATTAGTTATAGTTGCGTTTAGTATTCAGCTCCCGCTCATTATTGTGGGTCGCTTCGCATCGCATGCTTATTTTGTGTTTCATACTCCATGTTGATATCTTATTGTTAGGACACCAGCACCATTACCGATGATGCGTATGTACCACGTACACTTACTTGCCGGCTCACACACATCTTCATCGGTAATTGCCATGTCACGTACACCTTAGAAAATATTATTGCTTAACTTAGCTTGATAGCTAGTATTTTGACATAATATTAGTGTACTTACCTTATATGCCAGCTTAGATATTGTAGTTATTACTTGTCGCTTCATGCATACTGTTATTCATTCTCATGCTTATATTCATGGTTTTACATGCTATTGATGATTCGGATTTCCATGATATTTTCTGGATTTGGAGGAAAACCGCAAAACATATATAAACTGCTTTCTCTCTTTTAAAATAAAAATGCAGTTTTCCCATGATGTATGAGTCGTCCACCATGAGTTTGCTGATGGATTTCGAGACCCGATTCGAGGAGTTGGATAAACCGTTTCGGGTACATGGTGGACCCGGTATGGTACCCAGGGGCAAGAGGAATGTGGTGTTGACGTTGAGCCTGGCAGGGGAGCACTACCTACCGGTGATTTTACCCGACGCGTCGGATATCCGGAGGATACCGTCTTGGTCTTGAGATGGATGGTAGGGGCCGGTCTGGACTGACGGTGCCCTAGATATTGAGATTGAGACATTGATATTTCGAGACAGTGAGATTTATGTTTTGTGTCGATGCTAGACACTGTTGATACTGATTTCATTATGATACCTCAGTTTAAAAATACGAAGGAAATCCCACTAATTTATGAAAACAGTTCTTCATTTACATGTATTCTATTTTCATGCATTCATACCTCATTCATATGATATATTGCTACCTGAGGCACTGACACGGGCACATGAGATTTCACTCGGTTAGATATTACCCTGGCCATTGTTATAGGCTGCTTGTTATGTATATTTTTTGAGGATATATTATGATCATTGACCTAGGTTGCGTTATTTATGCGATTTCTGTGCGTAGATGTTTTTCTATTCACGAGTTGGCAACTCACCCCCGTTGTGCCCCAGTTTCTTGCAGGTTTTGCCGTACAGGTTTAATTACGGCTTTGCGGGCTCAGCTTCATTCGGGTGACTTGCTAGTAGGTGGGTTTTTCTTGTATCGTACCCATCATATTACCTTGTATAATATTATTCCGTTGTATCTAGTAAATTCCATCAACCAAACATGCATTTATTAAGATAGAGACCAGTGTTGTTTATTCTTTCGACCTTAGAGTCGCTCGTTATATTTCTGGTGGTTTTGAGTTTCCTTTTGAGTTTTGATCCTCGCCGTTGGCGTTGTATATTATATTGCTTGTGTGGTTGTGACCGTCGATTGACGAAGAGCTAGCTCCCGCTTGGGGATGCCTTTTCTTGATTTCGTATACTATTCATGTTGTATCCCATTTGGGAGCCTGTATTTACATAGGAGACTCTGCCGAAATTTTCAGTAAATTTTTGATGTTTTTAAAAACCGCATAATTCTGCTTATGCTATTGAAATTACTTGGTTTAAGCTGGTTTTTCCTGCACTCTACTACTTTTCTTGGTTTGGATTTCTGGGTTTTCGGCTTACTTAGATTACGTACGTCTCAAGACATCTCGTAGTTTAAGTGCCGGTCATGTTCCGTACTTTCGGGACGTGACAGATTTTCTTTTCTTCTTCTTCTTCTTCATGAAGAGAAGAAAGCTCTTTTGAAAATTCCAAGTGATGAATCCAAGTGAGAAATCCAATTCCAAAGTAAACCCACATCCTATTTCTTCATCCTCTACCACTTGCCATGTAGTAGAGTGTGTTATCTTTACAAGTTTCATGACCTATGAAGATGGAGCTTGAGTTTGAGTTGCCTTGACGTAGATCATCTTCGGCATCGAAGTCAACGACCTAGCCCGATCATTTCTCCGACGAAACCATCGTTAGAGTCCGGGATCCGATGATCGCAACGGAGGGACGTCATCATGGAGCTAAAGAAGTGGAGGACCGGATCTACAAAGGTTGTATTTCCATTCACTGAGTAGCAAAGTAATTTGCTTGCTTGCTTGTTTCGCCTTACCTCTAGTAACAATCTAGTTTAGGGTTCTTTGGCACATAGAAAAATTTCATTTGGACATGTTTAATCAGTTGTAGAACCTCATGGGTGTGCCTAGGAACCCTACAGTGGTATCAGAGCCTAGCTAGAGCTTTAGGCGAAGTGTAGACGATGTTAGAAGTCCGATCGAACCCGAAACCCTAATTCAAAACCCTTCTCTGTACAATTTTTCAAAACTGGGATTTTTGTGAATTAAAAATATGCAGAAAAATCAGCAGGGTTTTTTAAGAGTTACTGTGCATCACGTGCGCCTAAGTCGATTAAAGCGCCGCGGAACCGCGGTAGGAGCATGGCTCGTGCGGTGGTTCCGCGGTCGTACAGTCACCTCTTTCTATGCAGTTTGCACAGTAATGTTCTTATGTCATTCCTGATTCTTCTGGATATTTTTAATGTATACCCCACAGTTGAGTTTTCTGGGTTGTATTGGGAGTTCGTTGTTTCGATCGAAAGTTTAATTTCGTCTATGTGTTTTTCCGGGTAATTTTAGAACATGTTAAAAAGTTCGACCGGATATAAATACCCAATTTTTTCCCTGCCGGAAAATTTCCAAGTGTTGGATTTTTCCGTGGTTTAAGAACGTTCTAAGTAGTGCAAGTAACGCGATGGACCCTCTAGAAGACAACAAACCTTAACTCGATTATGTGACCGTCTTGAACTGCCCTTTGAACCTTAGGGTTTGGTGCAGTACGGCGTGCCATATGTGAGGCGTTGGCTTGACCCTTCTACGGCTGGACCGTTGGTACTGTGGCATGAAGTGAAGGTTTTTGAAACTTATTTCATGTGTTGAGCTGTTTCGGGAAAACTTGGGTGTTTTGATTGTTCGATCGGAAAGTTTAACATTTTCTATTTATCTGGAATGTGATACAATATTTGGAATCCACAAATAGTTATGAGATAACTGATTTGAATATTATAAATCTAGCAGTTTAGTCTCACTTGATCGGTTGCCACGGAATTTTGATGTGATCAAAAGTCCGTTGCAATCACGTAGCGTACGTGAATACTCGCCTGATAAACTTAATGGACAGCCACGCCCCATAGCCCCGACCAAGTGACTGTAGGAGAACCCCGTTGCCGAAAGCATCCGTTCGGGTGCTCGCGGTAGCGGTGTTCCGCCTTGGTGCACTTCGTCGACGGCATCGAGGGTGCGTCCGCCTACTAAAGTTTGCGACGAGCATTCGATCAAAATGTCCGGAATCTTGTTGAATTGCCCGACTTGATATTGAAAAGTGTTTTCGATATTGAGAATAAAATGCGGGGTTTATAATTGTTAGGCATGCGATGTCTAAGGAATTCATTTGATTAGGCATGCGATGTCTAAAGAGGTTGCGGATTCCAACTGTTGTAGTTTTACACTTTCTTTTTTGTGACCGTAAGTGTAATATATGATATCGCCGGTTTCATTGCTATATGTCAACGACAATTGGAATGCGCATATTTACTTACGTTGATGATATGTGATGTTATGTGTTGCTGGATATGTTATATTGGATCGTCGCGTTTTGAATAGCCGGGGGTTTTTATGTGAGATGAGTGTTTTTCATTTTCATTCATGTAAAAACTTGTATGTAATATTCTTTTATTTGGGGAACTTCCAGGTTGCGGAAGATGTCACCATTATATATTATTTACTTTTCCGCACTAGGATAGACCCAAGGAGGAAGGCACAAATAACCGGGTTCTGGAGTCCAGTGGGAGACCAACTCGAGGAGTCGACTCCGGGTCTCCTAACTCTAGAATTGGTAGGGTTGCTTGCCTCTCTTGTAGGGGTCTAGGGGTGTGGGATTGGCTATTCATCGCGACCGTGGAATCCATGTTTTATACTGGCTCGTATTAAAAACACGGACATCCTAGTATATCCAATATTTCATATGATATTTTCTGCTGCGTTATCTGTGATGTGATCATGTGATATGTTCAGATAGATATAGTATATAGTATATATGATATATTATATAGACGTTGCTTTTGTTTTACACCCGCGCTAGCCCTGCCCCGCTCTGCCGTTAGTTACCTAACCTAACGGTGCAGACGGGACATCGAGGCGAATACGGATGGCATAAGCGTACGTTATATTTATCTGTGATGTTTAGGTGGACTTAAATGATGGGATATTCATTAATGTGATTAATGAAAGAAAGTAAACCTAAAAGATGTTGTGGAATCGAATTTCAAAAATAAAACAGGTAGCTACAGTTCTTGCTTTGCATCGCGGTGTTCCTTGTAGAACATCCTGGACCTTATTCGATAAGGAAAGGACCGAGATCCCTTCACCGGGAGTGACTCCTTTAGCAATAACTGGCAGATGCTACAACCCTCGGTTTGTCTTTTGATTGCTTCTATAGTTTTTGCTTTGCACAGCAGTATATATGATATATCCAGCACCTTATTCGATGAGGAAAAGGCCGACGATCCCTTCACCGGGAGTGACCCCTTTAGCAAAACTAGAAAAGCCTCAAAAACACTCCATTTAAAAACCATTTGATTCCGCAGCGAGATCAAGTTCAAAGCGTTAAAGGTTTTCTTAGAAACAATCCGCAACCCTCCGTCATTTTAGGAAGTAGAGTACTTAGTATTCGAGCAATGTTTGTTGACCATAGTCAAGGCACAGTGTACGGTAGCTAAGTGATGTCTTCCTACACCGCATATGATGCGATTAGTTAGGACAGTCATGTGGCTTTGTTGACCTTAGCCAAGGGTCATGTGGGTGGGTCCAATTAATCACGAAATGATGGGTAGAACTTGACTAGTGTTTATGATTTGATGACCTTAGCCAAGGTCATAGGTGCTAGGGGTAAAAACCATTATCAGGAGTTTCAAGTGTTGAAATTTGCAATGAGATTGCATACCTTCTATATGATAGTTGGATACCGATACCCACTGCGAGTAATTGTTACTCCTGGGAGAGTTTTGCACTTTACAATTAGCCGATCAAGTAGGTGTCTAGAAAGGTGTCAACGGGGTTACGCCCCTGGGAAAATGAGGTTTACTTTAATTAGGTCCGTACGAAAGCACGGGGAACCTCCCTCAAAGTACCGACACTGGCCTAGCTGAAAGATTGGCGAACTTGTAGAGTGTAATTAATCCCGGCTAGTCTTTCCTTTTAGGGTTTGAAGGAAGATTTGATAAAAACAGTGGGAGCCATCCTGATTAGATAAAATAAATAACCAATCTAATCTTGCAAGAGCACACGCAGAGTGTTTTCTTCTCTCTCTCTCCAGGTAGCGACCATATCATGCCTTAATCAAGATAATAACATGGATGTATTGACCGAACCCACTTGTTATACTGAGCTGGGGAACGTTGGTCCCGTTCCAACTTATAATTGTTATAAGACCGAGCAGGAAATAGGGGAATACCAGGATTCCCATGCCGCCCAAACGAAGAAAGTGCATGTGATGCATCTCCTTCGGATGTGTGTTCATTATAAAGAACTGTTTCTCAGTTTCCTCTGCATCCAGGGTATTTGATACCGGATCAGGATCCCAGATATGTAATGTAAATCCGCGGCGGCGCCCCGGCCGTCGAACCGACGCCGGAAACGCGGAAACAAAAACTTTGCAAACTAGCAAACCGGCACCACCGTGCACTTTTCACCCGGATCGGGCCATTAACCTAGCAACTAGCAAACTAGAAAAGAGTAGAGAAGCTATACCAAGCGATCCGTGTCCTTCGATCTTCGTCTCCACTCCGATCTCCCGCGGAATCTCCGTCCGTCAACTCCTCGTCGGAAAGGGCACCACGTAGCCGGAATCTTTTACGGGCTCCCACCTCTGGACCGAGGCAACTCGGGCGCGAAGTTGGCTAGCCGACGCGTCCAAGATTTGCTGAAGAATAGTGTATGAAACTTGTCTTTTGGGGTTTAGTTGCCATGGAGGAATTGAGAAGAGAATGAGAAAAAGAATGAGCTTTGGAGCTAATCTCTTTTTCCAACCATAGAATGAGATGAAGATAAAATGCCACACCAAAAAAATGATCCCTCCTATCTCCACTCTAGTGACCGGCCCCTTTATGAAGAATGGTGGGGGGAAAAAGAAAATCCCTATCCAAGAGAAGAAAAATGAATAATCTAATATAAAATGGTCACACCCATTTCATATCCAAATCAACTCCACCATCTAACTCAATCCAATCATAATAAAAGCAAGTGAAGAGATGAAAATGGAATCTCATCATGAATAAACTATCATGATGCCTCACACATGCATGAAAGCCCTCCACAAATAAGTTATTTTCACTCTTGCAAATAACCCCCTCCATTGAAAGTCCGGCCGTGAAGGAACAAAGAAAAACCGGCCGGAACGGAATGCAAACTGGCAACTTTAGAAAACTGATCCCGTAATAAATTACAGGAAAACCCCGCTACTGCAAATACATGCCCGCATTTTTATTCCCACTGAACACAAATGCAAAGAGACAAAACTACACTATTTAATACTAGGATCCGGCTTAAGCCAAAGCCGGCTAGTAAAAACCGTCCGATCATGATCCGTGCAATACCGCACGTATCTGATCGAACCCTGCCATATCTCCATACGGCCTCTACAGCGTTTCGCCCTAAACTTGAGTAACTGAGTGTGGTGGACTCTAAAGACTCGTCAATACTATGGCTGTGGATTTAACCACTAGCACGTCAGAGGTATTAGCCATACGTGACGGGCTACCAGCTATTGGCTAAAAGGGACGTCGATGAGCGAACTCATCCTGACACCCTACTGAGCCTGTCAGTGACAATATCCGTACAGTCCGGTCCGTTCGTCTATGAGCATCGCATGGCGGGCCTAGGAAGTTGGTAAAAGTCAGACCACCAATAGCGGTACAAGTCGTGTCGGAGTGTAGCCCAGAACACCCTGAGATGTACGGTTTTCTTAACACCTCTATTAGGGTTTAGAAGCATCATACATGCTATAACAATAAAATTTTGAGGTGCTAAGCAAACTATACAAAGAATCGAACTAGAATATTTGAAGTAACTATTAATAGTATCAACAATTAAGAGTTAAGTTATACTAAGTGATGAGACTACAACCTTTGTAGACCTCTTTGGAAGACTCCTTGGCTTTGAAAAGGTTCGCTTGATCAACTCCTCGTCCACGACGATCCACCCGAAGCACTTTGCTCTAAGCTTGATGCTTCCTTTGATCTTTGAAAAACATGAAGCACAACACCCTACACAAGATGGCTAAGGTTGTGTAGGATGATGAAGTAGTTGCTATTCTTATTTAATACCTTTTCTTTTCTTTCTCTAACTCTATTTTAACATTTAAAAGAGAGCTAGGGTTTTGAGGAAGAAGATGGCTCTCTCTTTTCTTTTGGAATGATAATGATAATAATGTAAAAGAAAAATGAGAGAGAGAAAGAGATCTTATCATAACCACAACCATGGTTAAAAAAATATCTAGATTTTTCAATTAAGGTTAAAGGGCAAAAGGAAAAGAAACCATGGTTGAGTTAAATTCAACCATGGAATTGTGTAGAATAGTGTGGAAAAATGAGTCATTATCCTTTTCTTTTGCCTTTGATCTTTATTGAAAATATCCATATATCATTTTATCTATAATATGATTCTTATATTGCCATCCTCTATGTATCATCAGCCATGATACTTTTCATGTATGTATGTATGTATGAACATCATCATGTACATATACATGCATGTATCTATAAGAAGAAAATGATTTAAATAAATAATATAAAAGCCAATATTAAATCAACACTTGATTTAATAAATTGGTCATATCTTATACGACCCGACTAATATTAAATGCCCGATTAAAATACAGTATCATATACTAGTATTTAATCGAGGCTCCGCGCATATCTCATATGTGCACCACTTCGTTTCGCCAGAGCCGAGAAACTTCTATGTGGGACTCTAAGACTCGTCAATACGCTAGCAGTAGATGATGATCATATCAAACACCTACAAGCCGCAAGCGGTCCGCTAAATGTAACGGCCACCCGGGTATTGAGCGATCAGAATAAGAACAAGCGAACCTGTCAAAACTCCTGTCAATCTATCCGGCAACACTAACCGTACAGTCCGGTCTCTTCGTCAGATATGCTGCATATTGAGTCTAGGGATGGAATCGTCGACCCCAATAACTCAATAAGTCATGCCGGTATATGGTCTATAACAGATCGAGAAACTTACTGATAACACTTATCAGTAATATCTCAGCAGCCCTGGCCAGGGACTTCCCGTTATAGCCAATCGTGCACAGCACAGCATCAACCCCCAATACCGGGAGAGAAGAAACCCCTCCTATCGCTCACAGCCTCCAGATGCCTTGAGACTATACCCAAAATCCACCTGTTTGTACGACTCAGTAGAGTCGCAGTAGGGTGGAGATCAAAGTACAGTGGGAGGACACACAAGACTCTATGACGATCTCGGGTCTACAGACTAACCTGTACCAGTGTCACCTGAGAACTGCTATCCGACGTATGATATAATACCATATAGGAGTTCTCGGTGAGTCCGTTCAGTGTACCCAGTCTCACTGAGCACCCGTATAATATCTTCGGTGTCAACACACCAGACGGATATGGGATCATCCATCGCCCATCATATGGAAAAAGAATGGTATACGCCAGTCTAAGCTGGAATATCGATTCCCTGTCTCGATATACCTACGACTAGGAACATTTCAAGGATATGCTTATAAACTATAGATGTCCCACTAGTATGATCCGCATCATAATTCCAGTAGTTAAGTGTCACGACCCGAAAGAGCACGTGACTGGCCCTCGAACCATATGAAGTCTATAGGACTCCATCTGATCCATGTAAGCCAAAAGCCCAGAAATCTAAAACCATTTTAAGAATAAGTAAAGAAACTGGTTTAAAGGAGTGAAGAAAACATGTTTGAAATCAAGGTTTTTAAATAACTAAGCCGAAGGTGCGTTTTAAAAACAGTAAGTCTTTTCTAAAAATTTCGGCAGAGTTTCTTTTGTAAAACTGGCCCCAAATGGGGTACAACAAAATAACAATATATATGCAATGATAAAGGCATCCCCAAGCGGGAGCTAGCTCTTCGTCAATAGACGGTCACAACCACACATGCAACAATAATATACAACGCCAAGTGGCGAGGATCAAATCCAAAAGAAAGCTCAAAAGCAACAAGAAACCGCAATACTACTAAGCGCGACTCTAAGGTCGAAATATACAACACTAAAGTCTAGGTCTGAAAGAATATACAAGTTTTGGTTGATGGAAATTCTAGATACAATGAAATAAATAAATACAATGGTGGTTCTTGATGCAAAAGAAACCACCTACCAAATGCAATTCACCCTCAAGGAAGCAATGTGCCAGAAATGCTGCAAGGAACCTGTACGGCAAAACCTGCAAGAACTGTGGCACAACGGGGGTGAGTTGCCAACTCGTGAATAGAAATATCTACAAGCAGAAACCGAAAGCAAGACATAATCCTAGGTCAATACGATCAGTATATAAAATCCTCAAAATAACATGCAGCCTATAACAAGGCTAGGGTAAATATCTAACCCGAGTGCAATCTCATGTGTCTGTGTCAGTGCCTCAGATAACAATATAGCATATGAATGAGATATGAATGCGTGAAAACAGAATACATTTACATGGAGCAACTGTTTTCATACTTTAGTGAGATTTCCCTTGTATTTTAAAAGATGAGGTACCATAATGAAATCAGCATAAAACTGTGCCTAGCATCGGCACAAACGAAATCCCAATATCTCGATATCTCAAAGTCTCAACCACAATATCTAGGACGCCGTCAGTCCAGACCGGCCCCTACCATAAATCTCAGACCACGACGGTATCCTCCGGATATCCGACGCGTCGGGTAAAATCACCGGTAGGTAGTACTCCCCTGCCAGGCTCAACGTCATCACCACATTCCTCTTGCCCCGGGGTACCGTACCGGGTCCACCATGTACCCGAAACGGTTCATCCGTCTCCTCGAATCGGGTTTCCAAATCCATCAGCAAACTCATGGTGGACGACTCATACATCATAGGAAAACCGCACTTTTTATTTTAAAAGAGAGAATATGATTATTTGTGTCTTTGCGGTTTTCCTCCAAATCCAGAAAATCTCATAGAAATCCAAATCCAAACCTCAATAGCACGTAAAATAGTGAATATATGCATGATAATCCATGAATGCGGCATAACAATGAATAACAGTATGCATGAAGTAGCAGGTAATAACTACAATGTCTAAACTATTAGCTAACAGGCTATGTCAAGCAATAATATTTTCTAAGGTGTACGTGACATGGCAATTACCGATGAAGATTTGTGTGAGCCGGCAAGTAAGTGTACGTGGTACATACGCATCATCGGTAATGGTGCTGGTGTCCTATCAGCATGATATTAATAATGGAGTATGAAACATAATATAAGAATGCGATGCAAAGCGAACCACAAAAAAGGAGTGGGAGCTGAAACTAGACGTAACTAAAACTAACCTGCATTAATCTAACATAAGTCCTACAATTGGTGCCTTTTGAAATAACACGAATCATGGGGTTTTGAAAATAGGGGCTACGGTGTTTTTATGAAAAGATACGTCGTTTTTGAAATATCCGTAGATTCCCTTGAGCTGTCTTTAAAAATGCCCACGATTCGTTAGTTTTTGAAATAGGTAAGAAGTCTAATCTACTCTGACAACTACACTAACTATACGGCTGAACTAACAAACTGAACTACAGGTAAGGAAACCGCCTAACATCTGAGTCGATATATATATATATAAGTCGGTGATCCCGCCTCAATAGTATCGCGTACGATACAGTATATCATCTGACATCCTCAAGTCATGAGCGCGGATCTATCATCAATGTAAAGCTCATACGGTAAATCGTCGTACGGCATCCCAATAGCTGGGTACAGGTCAACCTCTCACTATCTCGTCACATAACAGGTATCACTATCATCAGATCGTATAGTCTGGGGGTACTACTCTAAGTCTAGTACAAATCGATACCATCAATGAAGTATGCGTGCGGGGGTAAACACATATCCTAAGCCCGCAAGAATCACATTTCGTATCTCAAATACGAATCATATCCGATCACCGATCTCGCGGCATAAAGCCCACATCATCGACTCATCTCCAAAGTCATCCCATATCAACAAGTACAGTGCAAGTATAAGAAACACACAAGTGTATGCGTGTGGGTGCAAATCTATCCTATGGTTCGCAACTAGGAACTACGCTAGTTATTTCTACCCCTAACTAACCATAACACACTGTAGCTATCACACAAATAAATATACCACATAGTACTAATTACGGACTGCGGGGGTGCTATACGCCATCCACCCGACTTCCCCCTGTAGATATAATCTACTCACCTTGCATCATCATATGCGGACGTCACCACACATTTGCTTGCCGTCCCGAAGTCTTCATGGGTACCTATACATCAAAATATCGTATATGCGCATTAAAACCAAATCCAAGCTAAAACGGCGCATAAGATCCAAAACGATACGATAAGGGGCCTAAAGGTGAGAACCTATGGCACGCCTTCAAAACCATCAATAAATCCTCTATATCGTCGTATAAACGCCAAATAGTCGAGGCAAAACACAATCCACAACTTCAGAATCAAAAATACGGAATACGGAAACACGAAACCAAAATAGCAACTTAGGATATATGTCCCAGATTTCACCCTAGGTCAATTTATACAAATCTATATATACCAGGGGCCTAACATAAACATGAAGGAGCTACAGAACCAACACGACCCAAAATGGTGGGACCCAGGCCGCAATTTGCGGCCAAAAGAGGAAAATTGGCTGCCGGGAAAGGGAATTGGGGGCTAGGGTCTTGGGGTTAGTTTCCTGGGTGCCTGCACATATCTCTATCCACTCAATATTATTTTAGGATGTCTCGGGTGATAGCAGATTCAAATAAACCCTCACAGATTTCACAATTTCCCCGATATCGGTTTCTAAAATCCGTATTCTGGTTCTAGCTTCAGGTTTTGGGTTCCAATTCAAACACTAGGGTGTTGGTAAGACCTCTACTGAGCTCAATTTCATATTACAACCCATAATTCACCACAACCCTAACTAGGTTTTCATCAAGTCCATAATATCACACAATATCGATATAATCTTAACTTGGGGTTAAAGGAAATGCTACAATTTATCTAATGGTCCAGAAATTACCTCAATTGGCAACTCAAGAATTTTCTTGAGTTGCCCCTAGTGGCCAAAATCCATGCTTCTTTAGCTCCATGTGTAGATCTAGGGATTGTGCACAATTTTAATGAAATGAGTGTGAGGTTTTGGGGGTGTTTTAAAGATGATTTGAGGATCTTTAAGAGGGGAGGGGATGAGGTGTAGGAGCAGCAGCAGGAGGAGGATGAAGAGGGAGGAAAATGTGAGGAAACAATTGGCTAAGTCCTTGGTCAATGGTGCCCCATGCCTCTCATTCTCACCAACTCCCATTTTCTTTAATCTTTTCTTTTTCTTTTTTCTTTTTAAACCATAATCCTTCTCATAAGAATAGTAAACCCAAATATCATGAAAGAAAATGCACAAGTGTGAGAAAAAGTGATATGTGCAAGTTTTGCACAAAATTGCCAAAAAAAAAAACCCGATTAGCGATTTTAATCGCGATTAGCACTAAATTAGTGTCAAACTAATCACAAAAACTTAAAAATGTCATAATTCACTAATTTATCCTATTTTATAATTTTCCATAATTTTTCTCAAATTTTTCCTATTTATTTGCATTTAATTATAGATTTAATATTAAAATAATCAATAAAATAATATTAAATTATAAAAATTCCCAAAACTAATATTTTATATTTTTGAAAATGTTACAATCTACCCCCCTTAAAGAAATTCGGTCCCCGAATTAAAATTTAAACCCCCAATACTAAAACAATTTCAGTAATAATCCAATTGTCGGGGCTCCGAAGACATCAATACATAGAGAATATCATAAAATGTACTGCTCTACTAGAAATCAATCCACAAAATGTATATATAAGAATATCCTATGTGTCTGGTGCGCCAGGAATCAAAATCCATATATGTGTCAAACAAGTGTACAACAACATCTAGGTGCAACGGGTGTGCACGAAACATCTGTCGTAGGCAACGTGTGTGCCTGACAGAAAAAAAAATCAAGTGCATGTGACATGCACGAAGAATCTCGATTTAGTGCATCGGGTGTGCACCAAAATCGTATATCAAAACACTAAATGTGCATGAAAACTATGGTGGAAGTGTAAATCAAATCACTGTATAAGATAGGCATGAAATCACAATCAATACCTCGAATGTAATAACTATGCGCAAAGTATATAAATATCCAGTGGGTGCATGAAACAAATATCATGAAACTCAGTCATCAAAACCAAATCATGCAAACAGAACGCCCAAAATACCGAATCCAAAACGACGGATACGTGATAATCGAATCACAAAATCACAAATCATAAATACCGTCGTCAGTAGTTCCTCCTTCAAAGTCGAGAAGGAGTTGGTGCAATCCACTGCTAGCAGCGCAGGATATCTACTTGCCTCCTGCTCACGGTCTGGCGTCCTCTGACTCTGGGTCCTTATCTTCCTTGCGGATTTCCTATCACGCGGTCAATCGGCTCATCGGCCCTGTCAGGTGTGCTAACGGGGACGATTCCGCTCTAGCATTTCTCTTGTCACCTCTCGGTCAATCCTCACGACCACTCGTAAGGCAGCATATCATTGGCATCGGCCTCTGGCTCTCTGAACGCACGGCACACATCTGATCCTGGGTGCAAACATCATTGCAGCAATGTCCTGAAAGGAATCCTGCTCAGGGCCTCTTCCAATCATGCCTAAGCCGAACTGTACGAAGGCTAGTACTTCTGCATAAACTCTTTTCGCTCAATGGACATCTGTGTCCTCAGCACAATATTTCTCAGAAATTGGTCGCATCCCAACGCCTCTGTAAGCAAATCAGGTCTCTAGTCTCGACGGGAAGCAATGACAGCTCGTCGGCGTCTCACACGAACCTCTTGTTCCAACTGTCTCTATCGTCGTCCACTATGACGTTACGCCAAGCTACGATGCACTGCACTGTTCTCGGCCACGGTCAATCTGAAGTCTCTCGCACGGACTCGAAATCGCGTACTCTGTAGCTTCATCATTCTGTAGCAGATATCAGGCCGAACTGGTCCTCGGGAACACGTCCCAACCATCGGAGGAATACTTATCACTCGTCCGTCCTTGATCCATTCGCACTGCATCTGGGTAAGTTCCTTTATCCAAATCTGGTCAACTACCGCGTCGACAATGCCGAACTCTGGCCTGCTGGGTGTGCGCAACCATGACCACTCCTGGGTCTAGGTCTTCTCGTGTCGTATTCCGGAAAGGTCCTGTCGAGGTTTCTTTCTCAAATCTCATTTCCTGCCGCATTTCCCGGAAGTCGTCATCCAATGCTGAAGCTAAAGCTTGTTCCGGAACGGCTGCATACTTATCACGCTTCTTTCTGGAAGATATATCCATATACCACGTCTCGGGGTGCATATCACATCTCTAATGTCAGCGGAGTGGGACGTCATCTCGTCGAAATCTCGTACGAACTCTTTACTCCACCTGCGTCAATGTCGACTGATTCGGACTCGTCTCATCATGGCTATACGAACTGCGCTCCGACGGCTATGCTCGCATCTGGAGTCTCCCAAGCAGTGTCCCATCACGATATCCGAAAGATGTCGAACCATCCGATCGACTCGTCAGATCCTCATAATCCCCCAAGAGCTCACATCTCGGGTACAGTTTAATAGTATCGAGTACATGCCACAGCGTCGGTGGTCCAGCCGTAAAAGGGCAAACCCAAGCCTCACTAATGGCGCCGAGTAACCGCCGCAAACCCGAAGGTTCAAAGTCTTTCACACGGTCATTAAGTCGAGTTAGGGTTTCATTCTTCTAGAGGGTCCATAGAATCACCTGCATGTCTTTCCGTATACTTTAAACTTGGAAAATAGGTTCCTGACATTCGATCGTCTCAATCGACTCTCAACGAACCTGCGTGAAGTCGTTTCTAGCTAGAAACAATCTATCTGATGACCTCGCATCGGTAAACGAACGAACCACATGTCCTAGTCATTTATCCTCAGGTGACTAGCGACTCGCTATCATCTCTCTAAGTATATGCTCACGCTGCAGTAGCTCCAACCATCTGGGCGACATCTCGTCATTTGCAGCAGCAACTGGCTCATTCGCCTGTACGCCGAACAGCGCCTCAATCCTCCAGGAAAGACAACGCATTGGCGGTCATCTCTGAATCGGTCGGCTCTAGATCTGAGTAAGACTCTCCACACTGGAAATCTTCAACTCAACTGGGCCCGCTCTGGCGCAAAATCGGACGAATCACCTTCGTCTCTCAAATCGGTAGACTAGCTATCATCTGTCTCATATCTGCCTGAAAGCTCCGGCAATCTCAGCTCGTAAGCTTCGGAAGCGACATCCTGTCAATCTCAGCAACAGCTGGTCCATCTGTCTGCACGATAGGCAACATCATAATCTCTGAGGTATGCTGTACATCAACAGTCCTCTCTCAACTGGCAGCTCTAACAATGACCCGGTCATCCGGTGCAAGACTAAACACTTGCCTCCACTAGAGGTCACAATCACCAATCACTAACTCGAGACGTTCCCATGTCACTAGAAAACACAATGGTCAGCCCTCGTACCAAACGAGCTCACACCGGCCGTAACCCTAGCAGCAGTCCAAACTGCGCTCAAACATGGTGACAGGAACCTCAATCGAGTATCAAGAGAGCATATCAATGGCAAGAAAGGGAACAACAGGTCCAGAGTGGATACATGATCATAGGAAAGAACAGCATCAATGAAGGTATGATCATGAAACTAATAGAATCGGAAATCTCAAATGGATGTATGATCCTGGATATAAAGAGAATCACTGATCTCGAAAATATGCACATCCTAAGGTTCCTTAAGCAGAGTGGCGTGTCGTAAGTATGCCGCAGAACATACCAACGGTACGTCACTCTACTTTAGTCACCTATTCCATCAACCAAGGGTCATCCTAATACGACGAAAGTTCGGGTCTAATACCCCCTCGACCAAGTCTAAGTTCCGTAAGGTCAAGCCTAAGTTCCGTATATAAATAACTCCCTAGGCTCCACATAGTCAAACTTAGACTCGAACCAAGGTCAACCTAGCGCTCTGATACCAACTTTGTCACGACCCGAAAGAGCACGTGACTGGCCCTCGAACCATATGAAGTCTATAGGACTCCATCTGATCCAAGTAAGCCAAAAGCCCAGAAATCTAAAACCATTTTAAGAATAAGTAAAGAAACTGGTTTAAAGGAGTGAAGAAAACATGTTTGAAATCAAGGTTTTTAAATAACTAAGCCGAAGGTGCGTTTTAAAAACAGTAAGTCTTTTCTAAAAATTTCGGCAGAGTTTCTTTTGTAAAACTGGCCCCAAATGGGGTACAACAAAATAACAATATATATGCAATGATAAAGGCATCCCCAAGCGGGAGCTAGCTCTTCGTCAATAGACGGTCACAACCACACATGCAACAATAATATACAACGCCAAGTGGCGAGGATCAAATCCAAAAGAAAGCTCAAAAGCAACAAGAAACCGCAATACTACTAAGCGCGAATCTAAGGTCGAAATATACAACACTAAAGTCTAGGTCTGAAAGAATATACAAGTTTTGGTTGATGGAAATTCTAGATACAATGAAATAAATAAATACAATGGTGGTTCTTGATGCAAAAGAAACCACCTACCAAATGCAATTCACCCTCAAGGAAGCAATGTGCCAGAAATGCTGCAAGGAACCTGTACGGCAAAACCTGCAAGAACTGTGGCACAACGGGGGTGAGTTGCCAACTCGTGAATAGAAATATCTACAAGCAGAAACCGAAAGCAAGACATAATCCTAGGTCAATACGATCAGTATATAAAATCCTCAAAATAACATGCAGCCTATAACAAGGCTAGGGTAAATATCTAACCCGAGTGCAATCTCATGTGTCTGTGTCAGTGCCTCAGATAACAATATAGCATATGAATGAGATATGAATGCGTGAAAACAGAATACATTTACATGGAGCAACTGTTTTCATACTTTAGTGAGATTTCCCTTGTATTTTAAAAGATGAGGTACCATAATGAAATCAGCATAAAACTGTGCCTAGCATCGGCACAAACGAAATCCCAATATCTCGATATCTCAAAGTCTCAACCACAATATCTAGGACGCCGTCAGTCCAGACCGGCCCCTACCATAAATCTCAGACCACGACGGTATCCTCCGGATATCCGACGCGTCGGGTAAAATCACCGGTAGGTAGTACTCCCCTGCCAGGCTCAACGTCATCACCACATTCCTCTTGCCCCGGGGTACCGTACCGGGTCCACCATGTACCCGAAACGGTTCATCCGTCTCCTCGAATCGGGTTTCCAAATCCATCAGCAAACTCATGGTGGACGACTCATACATCATAGGAAAACCGCACTTTTTATTTTAAAAGAGAGAATATGATTATTTGTGTCTTTGCGGTTTTCCTCCAAATCCAGAAAATCTCATAGAAATCCAAATCCAAACCTCAATAGCACGTAAAATAGTGAATATATGCATGATAATCCATGAATGCGGCATAACAATGAATAACAGTATGCATGAAGTAGCAGGTAATAACTACAATGTCTAAACTATTAGCTAACAGGCTATGTCAAGCAATAATATTTTCTAAGGTGTACGTGACATGGCAATTACCGATGAAGATGTGTGTGAGCCGGCAAGTAAGTGTATGTGGTACATACGCATCATCGGTAATGGTGCTGGTGTCCTATCAGCATGATATTAATAATGGAGTATGAAACATAATATAAGAATGCGATGCAAAGCGAACCACAAAAAAGGAGTGGGAGCTGAAACTAGACGTAACTAAAACTAACCTGCATTAATCTAACATAAGTCCTACAATTGGTGCCTTTTGAAATAACACGAATCATGGGGTTTTGAAAATAGGGGCTACGGTGTTTTTATGAAAAGATACGTCGTTTTTGAAATATCCGTAGATTCCCTTGAGCTGTCTTTAAAAATGCCCACGATTCGTTAGTTTTTGAAATAGGTAAGAAGTCTAATCTACTCTGACAACTACACTAACTATACGGCTGAACTAACAAACTGAACTACAGGTAAGGAAACCGCCTAACATCTGAGTCGATATATATATATATAAGTCGGTGATCCCGCCTCAATAGTATCGCGTACGATACAGTATATCATCTGACATCCTCAAGTCATGAGCGCGGATCTATCATCAATGTAAAGCTCATACGGTAAATCGTCGTACGGCATCCCAATAGCTGGGTACAGGTCAACCTCTCACTATCTCGTCACATAACAGGTATCACTATCATCAGATCGTATAGTCTGGGGGTACTACTCTAAGTCTAGTACAAATCGATACCATCAATGAAGTATGCGTGCGGGGGTAAACACATATCCTAAGCCCGCAAGAATCACATTTCGTATCTCAAATACGAATCATATCCGATCACCGATCTCGCGGCATAAAGCCCACATCATCGACTCATCTCCAAAGTCATCCCATATCAACAAGTACAGTGCAAGTATAAGAAACACACAAGTGTATGCGTGTGGGTGCAAATCTATCCTATGGTTCGCAACTAGGAACTACGCTAGTTATTTCTACCCCTAACTAACCATAACACACTGTAGCTATCACACAAATAAATATACCACATAGTACTAATTACGGACTGCGGGGGTGCTATACGCCATCCACCCGACTTCCCCCTGTAGATATAATCTACTCACCTTGCATCATCATATGCGGACGTCACCACACATTTGCTTGCCGTCCCGAAGTCTTCATGGGTACCTATACATCAAAATATCGTATATGCGCATTAAAACCAAATCCAAGCTAAAACGGCGCATGAGATCCAAAACGATACGATAAGGGGCCTATAGGTGAGAACCTATGGCATGCCTTCAAAACCATCAATAAATCCTCTATATCGTCGTATAAACGCCAAATAGTCGAGACAAAACACAATCCACAATTTCAGAATCAAAAATACGGAATACGGAAACACGAAACCAAAATAGCAACTTAGGATATATGTCCCAAATTTCACCCTAGGTCAATTTATACAAATCTATATATACCAGGGGCCTAACATAAACATGAAGGAGCTACAGAACCAACACGACCCAAAAAGGTGGGACCCAGGCCGCAATTTGCGGCCAAAAGAGGAAAATTGGCGGCCGGGAAAGGGAATTGGTGGCTAGGGTCTTAGGGTTAGTTTCCTGGGTGCCTGCACATATCTCTATCCACTCAATATTATTTTAGGATGTCTCGGGTGATAGCAGATTCAAATAAACCCTCACAGATTTCACAATTTCCCCGATATCGGTTTCTAAAATCCGTATTCTGGTTCTAGCTTCAGGTTTTGGGTTCCAATTCAAACACTAGGGTGTTGGTAAGACCTCTACTGAGCTCAATTTCATATTACAACCCATAATTCACCACAACCCTAACTAGGTTTTCATCAAGTCCATAATATCACACAATATCGATATAATCTTAACTTGGGGTTAAAGGAAATGCTACAATTTAGCTAATGGTCCAGAAATTAGCTCAATTGGCAACTCAAGAATTTTCTTGAGTTGCCCCTAGTGGCCAAAATCCATGCTTCTTTAGCTCCATGTGTAGATCTAGGGATTGTGCATAATTTTAATGAAATGTGTGTGAGGCTTTGGGGGTGTTTTAAAGATGATTTGAGGATCTTTAAGAGGGGAGGGGATGAGGTGTAGGAGCAGCAGCAGGAGGAGGATGAAGAGGGAGGAAAATGTGAGGAAACAATTGGCTAAGTCCTTGGTCAATGGTGCCCCATGCCTCTCATTCTCACCAACTCCCATTTTCTTTAATCTTTTCTTTTTCTTTTTTCTTTTTAAACCATAATCCTTCTCATAAGAATAGTAAACCCAAATATCATGAAAGAAAATGCACAAGTGTGAGAAAAAGTGATATGTGCAAGTTTTGCACAAAATTGCCAAAAAAAAAAACCCGATTAGCGATTTTAATCGCGATTAGCACTAAATTAGTGTCAAACTAATCACAAAAACTTAAAAATGTCATAATTCACTAATTTATCCTATTTTAGAATTTTCCATAATTTTTCTCAAATTTTTCCTATTTATTTGCATTTAATTATAGATTTAATATTAAAATAATCAATAAAATAATATTAAATTATAAAAATTCCCAAAACTAATATTTTATATTTTTGAAAATGTTACATTAAGCCAATATCCTTAGGGCTTTATCAACATGTACCAAATGAATATAAACATGATCAAGTGAACATATGATAAAGCAAAACCAGATAGCATACTATCATTTTGAGCAAGACTGTCCCCCGAATATATATATATATATATACATATCAGTACATACACTATCTCATAATGGCCTCTAGGGCATACATATATCCAACAATCTCCCACTTGCACTAAGGCCAGTTATTGGCATATCTCATACCTAACATCTCAAAAAGTCGCTCATGCTGCGGCTGAGGGAGGGCCTTGGTGAATGGATCCGCAGCGTTGTTCTTTGTGTCTACTCTCTTAATCTCGATCTCGCGGTGATCAACTATCTCCCGGATCACATGATATCGCCTCAGGATGTGTCTGGACTTCTGATGGGACCTGGGCTCTTTGGCCAACGCCATAGCCCCATTATTGTCACAATACAGAGGTATTGGATCAATAATGGTTGGAACTACTCCTAGCTCCGTGATGAATTTTCTCATCCAGACGGCTTCCTTGGCAGCATCATTTGCAGCAATATATTCAGCTTCCATCGTTGAGTCTGCAACGGTATCCCGTTTGGAACTCTTCCAACTCACCGTCCCTCCATTGAGGGTAAATGCAAACCCTGAGATAGACTTGCTATCATCCTTGTCACTCTGGAAGCTCGAATCGGTAAAGGCCTCCATTTGGAGATCCCCATTACCATACACCAAGAACAATTCTTTAGTCCTTCGCAAGTACTTAAGAATGTTCTTTACAGCAATCCAGTGATTCTCCCCTGGGTTAGATTGATACCTGCTTACTACACTAAGTGCATAAGCAACATCAGGGCGTGTACATAACATCGCATACATTATCGATCCTACTGCCGAAGCATAGGGAATAATGCTCATGCGAGCTCTCTCTATATCAGACTTTGGGCAATCGTCTTTTGAGAGAGTGACTCCATGGCAAGCGGCTAAGGCACCCTGCTTGGAGTATTCCATACTAAAGCTCTTTAGGATGGTGTTAATGTACTTGGTTTGGGACAATCCTAATAACCGTTTGGATCTATCCCTATAGATCTGTATACCCAATATGTATGTGGCATCTCCCAGGTCCTTCATGGAGAACCTTTGTGATAAGAATGATTTGACCGACTGTAGCATAGGAATGTCATTTCCTATCAGAAGTATGTCATCTACGTACAATACGAGGATTGTGACATTTCTTCCTACAGTCTTCTTATAAACACAAGGTTCATCTGGATTTTTGATGAAATCAAACTCTTTGATAACATCATCAAAACAGATGTTCCAACTCCGTGATGCCTGCTTTAATCCATAAATGGATTTAAGTAGCTTGCATGCTTTACCGCTGCTCCCACTATCAATGAATCCCTCTGGCTGATCCATATAAACGCATTCCTTTAAATCACCATTTAGGAATGCAGTTTTAACGTCCATCTGCCAGATTTCATAGTCGTAGTGAGCAGCAATAGCAAGTAGGATCCGAATGGATTTAAGCATGGCTACTGGAGAGAAAGTCTCGTCATAGTCCAAGCCTGGTCTTTGACGAAAACCTTTCGCTACCAACCTTGCCTTATAGGTCTCTACCTGTCCATCTACACCGATCTTTCTTTTAAAGATCCATTTGCATTCCACAGGTTTTATCCCGGAGGGTACATCTTCCAAAGTCCATACTTTGTTGGTGTACATGGACTCCTGTTCATATCAGAATATTGCATTTTATACCGCCCATTCTTACGCTCGTGTGTTTATAGGTAGGTGCTTTTAATCCGTGTTTGTTACATGTTTACAGAATACAGGTTTCCAGTACAAATATTGCAAATCAAGATAAAATCTCCACAGTTACGCCAAATGCAGAACATCTGTCGACAGCAGATAAAAGCCGGGTTCCGGTCATCCATATCCGTCCAGTGCCGAGTACCGGTTCCCGATACAAGACATGTGACAGTGGTCATTCATGTCTGGGACAAGCACAGAGCACGAGGTGGGCTGCACAAGAATCAATGGGTGCGCGGAGCTCGAGGGAGATAAAGTCAAAAGTGAAAAAGATAATGCAATCTTGGACCTAGAAATCTGCAGATATTCTGGAAGACTTCTGTGCAGTATGAAGATTGCAAACACGAGGAAAGGACAAACTAGGAAAAGCCACAAAAATTGACCAATCAATTCCACCACTTGGCCGCGTTTCCGCGGCCAATAGGGGGTATTGGCCGCGGAAACGCGGCCGTACGGCCTCCACTCAGCATTATTTTTCTGGGGTATTTTGGTCTTTTTGCATGTGTTCTGGTGGTTGCCCTAGAATTCCATTCTCCAGCCTATAAATACTCCAGATCTGAGCTCAACCAAGGGAGCTTTTCTTTGTTCTTCTTTTTTTGTAGTTTTGTTCTTCTTTCTTCATTCTTCCTCCATGAAATTGTAGTGAGAGCTTTTGAGTGGATGTTAATGAAGATGAGGGTTTTTTTTATCTTTCTTGTTAGTTTGCTCCCCCTTGAGATTCTTGCTTTCTCTTGCTCATTCAACCTCTTTATTGAGCTTGAATGGTTAAGGGTTAGTTATTGATCTCAAGGGTCGTATTTTCTCACGGGACTAGTTCTTCACTTCACATGCGTTCTCTACCCTTCCCTTGATCTTGCAACCTCTTCATTGAGCTTGCAAGTTTAAGGGTTGGCTATTGAGCACATGCTTTGCTTGGGTTCTACTTCCGTGTTCTTTTTATTTGCTTATTTATTACTTGCATTTTTCATTCTTGCTTTTATTACTTGCAATTTTATTCATGCACTTTAATACATGTATCTTTTCTTTTCTTTGTTCTTTTCTTTTTGTTCTCTTTTATTTATTTTGTGAATGTTGTAATTATTGTTATTGTTAAGAAGAAATACGGTATTATAAGTTAACATTTCTTTGCCAATTCCTTTTCCCGTTATTTTCCATTTTGAACTTCGCCCAAACCATACGCAAGCGCTCCGTTAGGCACCCTACCCTGACAAGGTAACGGTGATTCCTAACCGCGACCGGTTGCATTCGGTTTGGCCGGAGGCGAAGGCAAGAGACAAGAACGGAAGGACAAGGGTAAATAAGCCGAATTCCACGAATACCGCGCTTAAATCCCCTAATCCACGTTGTTGCCAATTGCTTAGCTTCAATTGGTCAAGACTCGGCTCAAAGGTTTCGAGTACGGATTTCTTAGCTTAGAATCTCGTATCTTTTCTTAACAACTTTATACTTGCAGATAAAACACATAGGTTAGAATCGAACAAACATACAATTCTTTATTGACTCGTCTAAGAAAAGAAGGTAAGATAACACCATCTCCTTGTGGACCGACCCGTGCTCACCGGCTAGCTGCATAGCGACACTGTCCTGATCGCGGTAAACTTTAGAACTTTGAACATCCGACACGCCAAAAGCGTGCGATCAACTCCATCTCGGATCTCATGGCATCCAGCCAATTCACAGAGTCACCACTCGTGATAGCCTGATGAAAGCTGGCAGGATCATCATCATCCATGATGCAATCTTCTCTATCACATCAACGAGAAAACCGTAGTATCTCTTCGGTGGGCGAGAAATCTTACCAGATCTACGGAGTGGCTGAGGTTCATTAGATTCTGTTATAACTTCAGGTTCAGCCAAGTTGTCATTTGTAACTTGTGTTTCTAGAACTTCTTCTAGATCTACCACATTGCCATTTGTATTGTTTGAAAAAATCTCATCTTCTAAAAAGGTGGCATACTGAGAAACAACACTTTTTGTTCCTCTTTGTGGTAAAAAAGATACCCAAACGAATGTTTAGGATATCTTACAAATATACATTTGACTGATCGTGTCTCGAGTTTGTCTGGATTCTGCTTTTTAACAAAAGCCGGACAACCCCAAATCTTAACTCTTTTAAGAGATGGTTTCTTCCCATGCCATATCTCATATGGAGCGGTAAACACGGTCTTGGTTGGAACTTTGTTTAACAGAAAAGCTGCTGTTTCCAATGCATGCCCCCAAAACGAGAGAGGTAACTCAGCATCACTCATCATGGATCGTACCATATCTAATAGGGTACGGTTCCTTCGTTCTGACACACCGTTGTGCTATGGTGTGTAAGGTGGAGTGCGCTGAGAGAGAATCCCATTCTCTTTTAGGAAGTCTAAGAACTCAGTACTTAAGTACTCTCCACCTCGATCCGATCGAAGTATCTTGATACTCTTTCCTGTTCGGTTTTCTACTTCATGTTTATACTCCTTGAATTTCTCGAAAGCTTCAGATTTATGTTTTATCAAATATACATGACCAAATCTTGAGAAATCATCAGTAAAAGTTATGAAGTATGAAAAACCGCCTCTTGCATGTGTAGACATTGGTCCGCATACATCACTATGTATGAGGCCTAGGAGCTCAGTAGCTCTTTCTCCGTGTCCTGTAAACGGGGTTTTGGTCATTTTACCTTTGATACAAGACTGGAAAGTTGCATAAGATTTATACTCAAATGAATTTAAATATCCATCTTTATGAAGCTTGTTTAGTCTTGTTTCATTAATATGACCAAGTCTACAATGCCAAAGAAAAGCTTCATTTATCTCTGAAAATTTTCTTTTATTTTTGTGTTGTACGTTGAAAACTGTGTGTTGATTAAGGACGTATATCCCGTTATTTAATGTACCACAACCAATCAACTCTTGATTTAGTCTAATGTTCATAACATTGTGTTGCACAGCAAAATGATACCCTTCATTGTCTAACAAGGAAACAGATATAATATTACAAAGCATACTTGGTACAAAATAACACGGGTTCAAAACCAATATACAACCCGAAGGCAAACCTAGGTGATACTCTCCTACTGAAACTGCATTTACATTGGAACCATTTCCAACTTGGAGAGCATGATCACCTGTCTTCAGAACTCTGCTATTTCTCAACGCCTGCACAGAATTGCAAATATGAGAACCCGAACCGGTATCCAATACCCAGGATGCAGAATTAATTGAAAAACAGTTTTCAATTACGAACACACCTGAAGCTGAAGCATCAACATGCTTCTTCTTGAGTGCTAGGTACTCAATACAGTTCCTCTTCCAGTGTCCCGTCTTCTTGCAATGGAAACATTCACCTTTCTCTGATGCCCCAACTTTGGACTTGCCTTTTCCCTTCACCTTTTTGACTCCACCCTTAGGTTTGGTGGGTTTCTTCTTCATCTTTCCCTTGGCCTTAGCCTTTGGGTAAGATGAGGAGGATTGCCCAACAGACATAACGGGAGTCTTCACTGACTTCAGTGTGCTCTCTGCACTCCTTAACATATTAAGGAGTTCAGGCAGTTCCTTCTCCATGTTGTGCATGTTGAAGTTAACGATGAACTGAGCAAAGGTGGAGGGGAGAGACCGTAGAATAATATCTGTATACTGTTCATTGTCCATTGTCCACCCAAGGTCCTCAAGCTCTTCTATGAGAGCTATCATTTTCAGAACATGGTCTCCTACTGCTGTGCCAGCGGTCATGCGCATCTGAAACAGTTTCTTAGACGCTTCGTATCGTAATACGCGGGATTGCTCTCCATACAACTCTTTTGTATGGAGGAATATGGCTTGTACGTCCATATTCTCGTGCTGCTTTTGATGTGTGTTATCCATCGATGCAAGCGCGAGGCATTTTGCCGTGGCACAGTCAGTGTCCCATGTTTTGCGGATTTCCCTATCCGTAACTGAAGATTTAGGACCTAGGGGGGCAAGGCTGGAGCTGTAAGGGCATATGATACTTTATCATAAGTCAAGGCTATGTTTAAATTCCTCAGCCAGTCTTTATAGTTGGTCCCATTCAGCTTGTTTTTATCTAATAGAAGCTTAAGTCCTGTCATGGGTATCTGCCATTAAGAGAGAGAAAAGAATACACTTAGCGAATGCTCTTGCAAAGATCAGATTGGTTATTATCTTGTCTAATCGATGTCTCCCACTGTTTTTATAAAATTTTCTTTAAAACCTTTTAAAAAGAAAACTAGCCGGGATTAATTACATTCTACAACTTCGCCAACCTCTCAGCCAGGCCAGTGCCGGTACTCGAGGGAGGTTCCCCGTGCTTTCGCACGGACCTAATTAAAGTAAACCTCGTCTTCCCAGAGGCGTAGCCCCGTTTGGCACCTTTCTAGACACCTACCGAGTCAGCTAATTGTAAAGTACAAAATTCTCCCGGGAGCAACATTTTCTCACAGTGGGATCGGGATCCTATTATCATATAGTAGGTATACAATCTCATTGTAATTTTCAACTCTTGAAATTCCCGATATAATTTTTACCCCTAGTACTTATGACCTTAACTAAAGTCAACATATCATAAGTACTAGTCAAGTTCTTCCCGTCATTTCGTGATTAACTAGACCCACTCATATGTCCCTTAACTAAAGTCAACATAATCATATGAATGTCCTAAATAATCAGCATCATATGCAGTGTAGGAAGACATCACTCAGCTACCGTACACTGCGTCTTAACTAAAGTCAAAATACGTAGTACGAATACTAAGTACTCTACTTCCTAAAATGACGGAGGGTTGCGGATAGTTTTTAAGAAAACTTTTGACGCTTTGAACTTGATATCGTTGTAGAATCTAATGGGTTTAAAAGGAGTGGCTTAAGCTCCGCATTTTGAAACTTGCTTTTTTCTTACAAAAAGGCCGAGTGTGTTTTAAATCTGATTCTACAACATCTTTTTAGGTTCATTTATCTTTTACATTAATCTCATTAATGTAGTCCCATCATTTAAATCCTAAGCCATTACAGAAAGAAACGAAAATATAATGTACACTTATGCCACTCGCATTCGTCACAGTGTCCTGATATGCACCGTTAGGTTACTTAACTAACGGCATACCGGGACGGGGCTAGTGCGGGTGAAAAACATAAGTAACGTCTAATATATATCATATATAAAATTTCATTCGTCTCAGATATGCATTAAAAGATCACATCAGATAATAAAAGCAGTAGAAGTACATAAAGGATATCTAGGAGGTCCGTATTTTATATTTAGCCAGCAATAAAAATACGGACTCCACGGTCGCGATGAATAGCCAAGCCCACACCCCTAGACCCCTACGAGAGCGGCAAGCGACCCTACCAATTCTGGAGTTTAGGGGACCCGGTCTCGACTCCTCGAGATGGACTCCCACTGAACCCAAGAACCCGGTCATTTGTGCTCTCCACCTTGGGTCTATCCTAATGCAGAAAAGTAAATAATATACAACACTGGTGACAACAACCTCACCCCGGAAGTGCCCCAAATAAAAGAATATTACATACAAATTAATATTACATGAATTAAAAGAATACTCTCATCTCACATAAAAAGAAAACCCCCGGCTATTCATTGCGACAATCCTGCATATCAAATCTCATCGACACAGAGAAATAAAATGGGAAAAATACAACAATTGGAATCTTTAACCGCCTTTAGACAACACAAATCCGGAATATCACATATACAAGATTTCATGCCTAAAAAATGTAAAGCTCGCATTTGGGTCTCATTCAAGAAAACACCTTTTCAAAACAAACCGGATAATTCACCAAGATTTCCGTTTATCCCGAGACCGAACTGCTAGATTTACACGCAACAAACAAATTTGTAGATTTCAATTATTGTATCACATACTATTAAACTAAGCGACGTTGGAACATCCGATCAAACAAATTGAACAACCACAAACTGCTCTGAAAGCTCAACACCTGAGCAGATTATAAAAATACCTGTAACAACAGAGAACACATACGGGCCAGCACAAGAAAATACGGCCCATGAATCAACTATACCACCGCGGAACCGCCGCATAAAGCCTCTTGGGCCGCGGTTCCGCGGCCGTATGGTTGATTTAGGGGATCGTTTTTCTGGTGAGCCCTTATATTTCCCTACTTAATTTTTTACATATTTTTAATTTGAAAAATTCCAGGTTTTTAAAAAAATTTCCAGAGAGCACCCCCCGGGTGTCGTTTTTCGTCCGTTCGATGTTTTCAACGTCGTCTAGGTTACCACAAAGATCTAGCCTGGCTCTGATACCATGTAGGGTTTTCTTAACACCTCTATTAGGGTTTAGAAGCATCATACATGCTATAACAATAAAATTTTGAGGTGCTAAGCAAACTATACAAAGAATCGAACTAGAATATATGAAGTAATTATTAATAGTATCAACAATTAAGAGTTAAGTTATACTAAGTGATGAGACTACAACCTTTGTAGACCTCTTTGGAAGACTCTTTGGCTTTGAAAAGGTTCGCTTGATCAACTCCTTGTCCACGACGATCCACCCGAAGCACTTTGCTCTAAGCTTGATGCTTCCTTTGATCTTTGAAAAACTTGAAGCACAACACCCTACACAAGATGGCTAAGGTTGTGTAGGATGATGAAGTAGTTGCTATTGTTATTTAATACCTTTTCTTTTCTTTCTCTAACTCTATTTCAACATTTAAAAGAGAGCTAGGGTTTTGAGGAAGAAGATGGCTCTCTCTTTTCTTTTGGAATAATAATGATAATAATGTAAAAGAAAAATGAGAGAGAGAAAGAGATCTTATCATAACCACAACCATGGTTAAAATAATATCTAGATATTTCAATTAAGGTTAAAGGGCAAAAGGAAAAGAAACCATGGTTGAGTTAAATTCAACCATGGAATTGTGTAGAAGAGTGTGGAAAAATGAGTAATTATCCTTTTCTTTTGCCTTTAATCTTTATTGAAAATATCCATATATCATTTTATCTACAATACGATTCTTATATTGCCATCCTCTTTGTATCATCAACCATGATACTTTTCATGTATGTATGTATGTATGCACATCATCATGTACATATACATGCATGTATCCATAAGAAGAAAAGGATTTAAATAAATAATATAAAAGCCAATATTAAATCAACACTTGATTTAAAAAATTGGTCATATCTTATACGACCCGACTAATATTAAATGCCCGATTAAAATACAGTATCATATACTAGTATTTAATCGAGGCTCCGCGCATATCTCATATGTGCACCACTTCGTTTCGCCAGAGCCGAGAAACTTCTATGTGGGACTCTAAGACTCGTCAATACGCCAGCAGTAGATGATGATCATATCAAACACCTACAAGCCGCAAGCGGTCAGCTAAACGTAACGGCCACCCGGGTATTGAGCGATCAGAATAAGAACAAGCGAACCTGTCAAAACTCCTGTCAATCCATCCGGCAACACTAACCGTACAGTCCGGTCTCTTCGTCAGATATGCTGCATATCGAGTCTAGGGATGGAATCGTCGACCCCAATAACTCAATAAGTCATGCCGGTATATGGTCTATAACAGAACGAGAAACTTACTGATAACACTTATCAGTAATATCTCAGCAGCCCTGGCCAGGGACTTCCCGTTATAGCCAATCGTGCACAGCACAGCATCAACCCCCAATACTGGGATAGACGAAACCCCTCCTATCGCTCACTGCCTCTACATGCCTCGAGACTATACCCAAAATCCACCTGTTTGTACGACTCAGTAGAGCCGCAGTAGGGTGGAGATCAAAGTACAGTGGGAGGACACACAAGACTCTATGACGATCTCGGGTCTACAGACTAACCTGTACCAGTGTCACCTGAGAACTGCTATCCGACGTATGATATAATACCATATAGGAGTTCTCGGTGAGTCCGTTCAGTGTACCCAGTCTCACTGAGCACCCGTATACTATCTTCGGTGTCAACACACCAGACGGATATGGGATCATCCATCGCCCATCATATGGAACAAGAATGGTATACGCTAGTCTAAGCTGGAATATCGATGCCCTGTCTCGATATACCTACGACTAGGAACATTTCAAGGATATGCTTATAAACTACAGATGTCCCACTAGTATGATCCGCATCATAATTCAAGTAGTTAAGCCAATATCCTTAGGGCTTTATCAACATGTACCAAATGAATATAAACATGATCAAGTGAACATATGATAAAGTAAAACCAGATAGCATACTATCATTTTGAGCAAGACTGTCCCCCGAATATATATATATATATACACATCAGTACATACACTATCTCATAATGGCCTCTAGGGCATACATATATCCAACATGAGATACTACTGGAATACCTACCAGCAAATCTCCTGCCTTGGCCAAGGACTTTTCATGTTCTGGCTCTCCTAGACACAGCGCTACCTCACCCCCAATACCGGGAGAGACGAACCCCTGCAGATCCGCTCATTGCCTCCATGTGGCTCGGGACTGTACCCAACTAAAACCTGTTTGCATGACTCCTTTGAGCCGTGGTAGGGTAGTAATCAAAGCACAGTGGGAACTCACACGAGACAAATGACGATCTCAGGTCGATGAACTAACCTGTACACATGTCACCAGGGAACTGCTATCTGACGTCTGGTATAATCCCAACTAGCAGGTTCCCGGCGAGTCCTGTCCGGTGTACTCATAACCCAATGAGCACCTGTATACATCTTAGGTGAACCAACTGACACCAGTGGCTTGTGAGACCGGCCACCGCCCCTCGTCGGGGTCTCGACTGTATACACTAGTCTACTCCGGAGTATCGATGCCCTGTCTCGAAACTCCCACGACTAGGGACCTTTTAAGGATGTGCTTATAGACTCCAGCTCTCACGTATATGATCGCCCTCATACTGCTGGTAGTCAAGCAAGAATCCTAGGGGCTCTATCAACGTGTAATAGCGACTCATAAGGTCACCTAAAGCAGTACACGATGATAAAGATAAACCAGATAGCATAATATCATCTCGAGTAAGACTGTCCTACCGGCATAGGTCCTCCCTCAATCATTGCAATCACGTGCCTGTGATCCAATAATTGACTCTAAGGGCACTATATCCAACAATCTCCCACTTGCACTCAAGGCTAATTATTGCGATGTCGCATACTCACAGCCCGTGTGATACCGAACACCCAACTCCTCTACTAGTCAGTCTCACAAAGCTCGTTTGCGAAACTATTGCGATCGAGGAATAGCCTCAGTGAGTGGATCCGCAATGGTGCTTCTTTCTATGTCTCTCTTTATCTCAAGTTCGCGGAGAAAGCCATCTCCCGAAATGAGCAATACCTATCTTAGAATGTGTCTGGATGTCTGATGGGACCTAGCTCATAAATGAACTCCAAATCCAAACTTCTTAGACTGTATCGTCAACTGAACTTAATCTGCACCCTGCGCCATGCCTTCCCTCAGTATCCACCTGGACCACCTGTCCAAAACACTGCCTCCTTCGTCAGAGGGAAAACTATAACTCTGACAGCCACTCTGCCATCCAGGTCACCTTGGAAGCCTGGAATGATAACTGTCTCCCGAAGGAGAATGCTGTTATCATATCCGTAGAACATCAACTTATGTTCTAAAACTGCTTCCGACTGTTTCTCCAGGATTGGATCAATATCAACTTATTGCACCTAATGCAAGAACAACATCTGGTGTGGTACTTGACATCTCACGATTGATTCAATTGCCTCAGCAATTGATCTGTCAATCATGCACACCCCTCTCCCCTTTAGTCTGTAAGACACCTTTAGAGAGGGTGACTCCATCACCTGCAGGTATACTACCTTGCCAGGAGTCGTCCATTCTAAATACTCTTAGAATGTTGTCAAAGTACCCAGATTGGGAAACCACCCAAATCTAGATCTAAAACCATAGATCTAGTAACCAGAATGTCTGATATAATATCCAAGTCCTATGTGGAGAAACTACTGTATGACGACCAAAGTATAACCGATCGTAGTATAGGAATATCACTTCCTACTCTGTGTATGTCATCAAATACCCAGACATCACACCCTACTACCTTCTTAACAGATCCATCCCCTATTCTGATGAAGTCAAACCTATGACTGTCACATCAGAAATAGATGATCTATCTCCGCTATATCTGCTTTAGTCTATAAATAGACATAAGCTAACTGTCCACCAATGCTTCCGCTGCTCCCACTGACTACGACAACCCTCTGGCAGAGTCATATAGACGTACACTTCTAAAGCTAGTTTAGAACGACGCTATACTCATCCTCCTGCCGGGTCTCACAGTCTGGAACAACAGCAATGGTAAGTCTGGGTAAACAAGAACCTCCCTGTCACCGTCCTTGAGCATACCGAAGTACCTCTCGAGTGCCTGAGGTTACCCACCGTATCTGCGGAGTGGCCAATGGAATGTCAAACTTGATTGAATTTTTAGGTTCTTATCAAATCTTCAGTAATCGTTTGCGGTTCTGGAATCACTTCCAGTTCTACCATACTCCCACTACTGTTTTCTGAAAAAATCTATTTTTAATTAAAACTGTGGCGAGTCAAGAACAATATCACCATTGATCTTCCAGATGGTAGAAAGTCAACCCTCGTCATAGCCCGGGTCAACCCACAAACAACCATTACAGAAACGTGCCTTGAGTAGTCCAGTGTCTGGTTTTAAGCATAAACTGGACAACTCCCCGTACCATAACAATGTCAAGATATGAACTGTTCCATATCCAATATAGAAACAGAGGCACTGATTTAATTGAACCAGATTCAAATCATGCAGCTGTCACCAGTGCATGTCTACTAAATGGAAAGAGGCCGATCAGCGTTACTCAACTTAGGAGTACTTCCAATTATGAGTAATCTGAAAGAGAAGCAAGTTCTCTTAACCATTACTATCAACTGAATACCATATACAAGTATCTACATCTTCGATCACCTTGAAGAATCCCGATACTTGCAATACCTGGTTCTCTACTTTACTCTTATACCTATAACTTCTCAAAACATGGACCCTGTGTTTCTACGAAACACTTGTCTAAGAACTAGAGAAGTCATAAGTAAACAGAATATAGTACGAGAACCAACCCCTCTGTCCTAATGGACACTGGACAATATGCAATACTTTGTATAAGTCCCTTGAGTCGAATAACTCATTCACTGTGTGTCGTAGGTTGAAAACTGTACTTATGATTAAGAAGAATTACACCGCTGTTCAATGCTCCTTACCTAACCATCCACTGGTATAAGTAAATGTCATAGACATAATTTCAAAAAGGTACATCTCACTCTATAAAAATAGACGTACAGATATATCAATTTGAAATTGGTGCATAACAACGGATATTCAAAACAAAATATTTGCCGACCGGCAAACTACCCAGGTGACTTCCTCAAATATCACCAATTACAACGAATCCCGATATAATGAGGACGGTCACCTAATTCCCAATAACTTAATCCCACTCATCATCTGTAAAACCATACAGATGTGAGAATCATACCTGGCAAATACATACCCTGGAGCAAGTATCTAATTAGAAAATCAGTTTTCTTTTAACTGTACACAGTGAAACCGAAACATTGAAATGTTTCGATGGGGTATCCTGGTATTCCTAGTAATGCCTCTTCCATTATCAGATTCACAACTATGACCGTATATTTCTTTGCCACCTCTCCAAATCCCTTCATATGTCTTTAGTCATTACCTTATGTATATCCCTTTAGGCCAAATGGTTTTCTTCCTTCCCTACCGTTAGGCACCAGCCTATGGTTTGGAAGAAGACTATCCAATAAGCATAATGGGTGTACTGTCCTAATCCTAGGAGCACTCGCAATGCGAGAGAAGGTGAAGATAAAAGACAACCGAATGAACTTTATTCCTATTTTTCCTGAACCAGGATCCATCTCCGAACTGGAACAAGTTCCTTTCGAGTTCGTATATAACCATACGATGGATTATCCAATAAACTTGGGATCTTCGTAGTGATACGGAGTGTCATGGAGAAATACAAAGGCGATTTAGGATTGGCGAAGAAATACTTGGTTTGGTCGTGAATAGCAGTCGCAATTTACTTTGCCCTCTTACTAATCCCTTTCTTTGTCTTTACTTAATACCTTTTGTACACCGTTTTGGCTAATTGGTTTTCTTCATTCCCCACCGTTCGGCACCAGCTTAAGGTTTGGAAGAAGACTATCCAATTTGCGTAATAGGTGTCCTATCTCCTAAACCAAGGAGTACTCGCAACCTGAGAGAAGGTAAAAGGAAAATACAACTGAATAGTCCTATTCGTTTTCTCTAGAACCAGAAACCATCCTCGAATTCCTTCGAGTTCGTATATAACCATACGATGGTTTTGTCCAATGGAAGTGGACGTTCGAAGTAATACGGGGTGTCCTGGAGAAAAGGGTAAAAGTAGGAGTGGCAATGAGTTCTGCAACTCTGACAATCCAAAAGCCAGTGTTAAAGAAGGTTCGGTCAACTTGGTCACTGAGTCATAGTCTAGGATCGGGTCAATGGTCGCTGCCAAAGAGAGAGAGAAAAGAAACACTCAGCGTGCACTCTAACCTAGATCAGAATGGTTATCACTTTATCTAATCTGGAAACCTCCCACTGTAACGTCAAATTCTTCCCCAAACCTGAAAGAAGAATTAGCCGGGATCACCCGAGGAGTAAACCAACTCATCAGTGGGAATCAGGATCCAACTATCATCGCATGATAACGTGACGGAATCCGCTCACGTTATCACACTCCAGAAGGTATGCGCATATCTGGCAAGTTTCAGTTCTTTTGAAACTCCCGATGTGGATTTTTGCCCCATGCTCTTATGACCTTGACTAAGGCCAACAAATCATAAGTCACATGTCAAGTTCTACCCGTCATTATCCAGGTTCATTTGAACCCACCCGTACAAGCCCTTGACGAAGGCCAACAAGGCTATACGACTGTCCCAAACCAACGCATCTATCTATGCAGCAGAAAGGTAACAAGCAGCTACCATACACTATGCCTTGACGAAGGCCAACAAACATAGCATGAATACTACGTGCTACCCGTCTGAAACGACGGAGGGCTACGAATGGTTTCTGGCGAAAACCTTTAACGTAATGAACTTGATATCGTTGAAGGAACCGGATAGCTTTTTAAAATATAGTGACGAAAACCTTTACTAAAGAGGTCACTCCCGGTGAAGGGATCTCGGCTCTTTCCCCGTAGAATGAGGTGCAGGATATTCCAACTGAATACCATGATGCAGAGCAAAAGTAATCGGCTATAGTGAAGTTATTGCCCTGACGCAAACTTCTGTCCAAGGGGTCACTCCCGGTGAAGGGATCTCGGCCCTTGCCTCATCGACTGAGGAGAAGGATATTCCAACTGAATACCACGATGCAAAACAAAAGAGAACGCCCTTGCAATAACAGCTTTTTGAAAAAGAGTTCCAACAACATCAGAATAGGTTTGTTTATCTTGCATTGATCCGAATCAACGCAGTCCCATCAATTGATCACACCACAAAAGAACGAAAATAATGATGTACGTATATCCCATCCGCATTCGCCACTAGGTCCCGTCATCACCCGTTAGGTTACTTAACTAACGACAGAGCGGGGACTGGACTAGCGCGGATGCAAAACATATACAACATCTACTAGTATATATATAATATATAATTTTCGCTCAAGGCGTGATAAAAATGCAACAACACAGAAATGTATAGCAACACAGATCAATACAGATATCTGGGATCCCCGGGTTTCACAGAGCCACTGCTGAAACCCGACGTTCCCCTGGTCGTGTGGATAGCCTGTGCTATGAAATCATAAACCCCTACGGGCGCGGTAAGTTACCCGCCAAAACCTGAAGCGGGGCAGCCCCCTTCAGCGACGTGAATGGACTACCCAGCACTTCACGGAATCCGGTAACTTGGGCACCCCTCCTGGGTCAACCTATACCCCCTACGAGTGCGGCGAATAGCCCGCCAATTCTAGAGTAAAGCCCCCTCCGTCTCAACGCCATGAGATGCGGGCTTGTTGCCCTCTAGAACCCGGCTATCCGTGCACCCCTCCTTGGGGAAATCCTAGTACAGAAAGTAAAATATACATACAACGGGTACATCGACCGCAACCTGGTCGTGCCCCAAAATAATAATACAAACAGGCAGTGACGGCAGTCCACATGTCGGACGCTCGCCCCGCAATATCAAATGTACATATAAAACAAAAACTGTACTAGGATTGCATCCAGGCTATCCCCCACGACCGATCCGCAACATCACAGCACAACACAAAACATCAACGTCAATGTCACGTTCGCAAATCCGTCTAAAAGGGCTATAGCAGATAGACTGGATTTACCGATCGAGTGACATTCACGGTCGCAGATATAATGTAAATACTGTGAACTAGCATGTTTAAAATATCCGATCGAACAAAATTTATCAAGTGGGCCCCAAGCAGTACTGTAGCACTTACAGAAAATCTGGGTCCAAAATTAATATCCCAAAACCCCTAATTCCAAGTCTAGAGCCCTCTGGAAAAATTTGGCATGCTAATCATTTAAAAGTGCGACGGAACCGCGGCCCAAGCATGGGTTTGGCCACGGTTCCGCGGCGGTATGGAGCGATCTCGCGACCAAATTTTCACAGAATTCTTAGATTTTCATGCACAGTATTCTGAAACAACCTGAAAAATTTTTGGAGCTGAAAAAATTTCGACAGAAACACGATGCATTGGAAAATACGGTTTTTGGGGATTTTTGTTCGATCAAGTTCTAAACATACAAGAGCAAGTTAGGCATGGTTAATGGCGTGGCACTGATACCAATGTAAATCCGTGGCGGCGCCCCGGCCATCGAACCGACGCCGGAAACGCGGAAACAAAAACTTTGCAAACTAGCAAACCGGCACCACCGCGCACTTTTCACCCGGATCGGGCCATTAACCTAGCAACTAGCAAACTAGAAAAGAGTAGAGAAGCTATACCAAGCAATCCGTGTCCTTCGGTCTTCGTCTCCACTCCGATCTCCCGCGGAATCTCCGTCCGTCAACTCCTCGTCGGAAAGGGCACCACGTAGCCGGAATCTTTTACGGGCTCCCACCTCTGGACCGAGGCAACTCGGGCGTGAAGTTGGCTAGCCGACACGTCCATGATTTGCTGTAGAATAGTGTATGAAACTTGTCTCTTGGGGTTTAGTTGCCATGGAGGAATTGAGAAGAGAATGAGAAAAAGAATGAGCTTTGGAGCTAATCACTTTTTGCAACCATAGAATGAGATGAAGATAAAATGCCACACCAAAAAAATGATCCCTCCTATCTCCATTCTAGTGGCCGGCCCCTTTATGAAGAATGGTGGGGGAAAAAAGAAAATCCCCAACCAAGAGAAGAAAAATAAATAATCTAATATAAAATGGTCACACACATTTCATATCCAAATCAACTCCACCATCCAACTCAATCCTATCATAATAAAAGCAAGTGAAGAGATGAAAATGGAATCTCATCATGAATAAACTATCATGATGCCTCACCCATGCAAGAAAGCCCTCCACAAATAAGTTATTTGCACTCTTGCAAATAACACCCTCCATCGAAAGTCCGGCCGTGAAGGAACAAAGAAAAACCGGCCGGAACGGAATGCAAACTGGCAACCTTAGAAAACTGATCCCGTAATAAATTACAGGAAAACCCCGCTACTGCAAATACATGCCCGCATTTGTATTCCCACTGAACACAAATGCAAAGAGACAAAACTACACTATCTAATACTAGGATCCGGCTTAAGCCAAAGCCGGCTAGTAAAAACCGTCCGATCATGATCCGTGCAATACCGCACGTATCTGATCGAACCCTGCCATATCTCCATACGGCCTCTACAACGTTTCGTCCGAAACTTGAGTAACTGAGTGTGGTGGACTCTAAAGACTCGTCAATACTATGGCTGTGGATTTAACCACTAGCACGTCAGAGATATTAGCCATACGTGACGGGCTACCAGTTATTGACTAAAAGGGACATCGATGAGCGAACTCATACTGACACCCTACTGAGCCTGTCAGTGACAATATCTGTACAGTCCGGTCCGTTCATCTATGAGCATCGCATGGCGGGCCTAGGGAGTTGGTAAAACTCAGACTCCCAATAGCGGTACAAGTCGTGTCGGAGTGTAGCCCAGAACACCCTGAGATACTACTGGAATACCTACCAGAAAATCTCCTGCCTTGGCCAAGGACTTTTCATGTTCTGTCTCTCCTAGACACAGCGCGACCTCACCCCCAATACCGGGAGAGACGAACCCCTGCAGATCCGCTCACTGCCTCCATATGGCTCGGGACTGTACCCAACTAAAACCTGTTTGCACGACTCCTTTGAGCCGTGGTAGGGTAGTAATCAAAGCACAGTGGGAACTCACACGAGACAAATGACGATCTCAGGTCGATGAACTAACCTGTACACATGTCACCAGGGAACTGCTATCTGACGTCTGGTATAATCCCAACTAGCAGGTTCCCGGCGAGTCCTGTCCGGTGTACTCATAACCCAATGAGCACCTGTATACATCTTAGGTGAACCAACTGACACCAGTGGCTTGTGAGACCGGCCACCGCCCCCCGTCGGGGTCTCGACTGTATACACTAGTATACTCCGGAGTATCGATGCCCTGTCTCGAAACTCCCACGACTAGGGACCTTTTAAGGATGTGCTTATAGACTCCAGCTCTCACGTATATGATCGCCCTCATACTACTGGTAGTCAAGCAAGAATCCTAGGGGCTCTATCAACGTGTAATAGCGACTCATAAGGTCACCTAAAGCAGTACACGATGATAAAGATAAACCAGATAGCATACTATCATCTCGAGTAAAACTGTCCTACCGGCATAGGTCCTCCCTCAATCCTTGCAATCAAGTGCCTGTGATCCAATAATTGACTCTGAGGGCACTATATCCAACATGTAATCTGTTACATAGGGCCACAGAAAGGTAGAGAACTGAGAACGGGTGTAAGTTTCATGAGACAGAAAATGGTGCAAGTGTTGCAGCCATGTCTGTTGGTCACTGTCACCCTGTATTACCAGTACATTGATTCTGAATGAATATTATTAGATACCGAACCTGATATACAAAATCATATCAGTCTCTTTACTAGTAAAGAAATGATAAAATTTTGTATTGTTGGATAATGTTTTGAACATTTCCTATATCAATAGTTGATCGGTTCAGGCACGTTATCTAAAAGCATTGACGTTCTAAATCAAACTACAGTTCCTAGTATACAGAACACACATAAGAGGAAGAGTTCAGAAATGAATGAATCCTTCTTGAGGCATTGTAGACTAGGTCATATCAATACGACCCAACAGGCTGAAGTTACATTTAGATGCATATTTAAATCAGTTTGAATTTACATCTTGTGGAACTTTCCAGTCATGTCACAAAGATTAGATGACCATAGCTCTGTTTATTGGAAACAGAGAAAGAGTTAGTAAACTCTTGGGAGTGATACATGATGATGTATGTAAAGTCCCCTGTCTACACATGCCAAGACCGGTTCTTTGTACTTCATTACATTCTCTGATGATCTCTCAAGATTCAGTCACATGTTCCTGCTGAAACATAAGTCCGAATCTTTTGAGATTTTCACAGAATATAAGTTAGAAGTAGAGAACCAAAATTACGGGTATAAGTATTATGTCCTATAATGAGATTAGGGAGGAGAATACTTGTGCATAGAATTCCTGGACTATTCTAAAGGAGAATGAGATTCTCTCTCGGTGTTACTCCTCTGAATACACCACAGCACAACGGTGTATCGGGGCGGAGCAATCGCACCATATTAGATATGGTGTGCTCTATGATGAGTACTACTGAGTTACCTATTTCCTTTTGGGGGTTATGCACTTGAGAAGCTGCATAGCTATTGAATTAGGTTCGAATCAAATCAGTGCCTACCACTCCATATAAGATATGGTATGGGAAGAGACTATCTCTTAAGTAAATTAAGATTTTGGATTGTCCGGCCTATGTCAAAAGAAAAATCCGGACAAGATCGAGGCAAGGTCAGTTCTGAAGAACTGGAAGGAGTTCCAGTTATACAAACTACAGCTGATGATTTGACAGAACCAAAGGATTCTATAGTCCCCAACGAACCTCAGCCTCTCCGCCGATCTAGCAGGGTTCCTCACCTGCCTGAGAGATACTTCGGTTTCTCGATGACAGTGGGAGCGAGGATTGCATCATGAGATGATGACCCAACTAGTTTCGAGCAGTCCATCGAGAGTAGGGACTCTGTAAGAATGGTTGGATGCTTAGCATCTGAGATGGAATCCATGTACACCAACAAAGTATGGACTTTGGATGCTGTATCTGAAGGGTTAAATCCCCATCAGGAGAAAGTATATCTTGAGAAGATTACTTGGTGTAGATGGAAATGTTGAGACTTTCAAAGCTAGACTTGTTAATGGTTTTCATCATCGACCAGGCGTGGATAATGATGAAACCTTTTTCCAGTGGCTATGCTTAAGTCCATCCGAATCCTACTTAACATTGCTACATACCATGACTACGATATCTGGTGGTTGGGTGTCATGACTATTTTTCTAAATACTGATTTAGAAGAGAACGTCTATAAGTACACAGCCAGAGGGCTTCGTAAACAGTGGGAGCAGCGGAAACATGTGCAAGTTGCTTTACAGGATAAAGCAGGCATCGCGGAGTTGGAACGTCTCTTTTGATATGGTAGTCAAAGAGTTTGACTTCATCAAAATGGTAGACGAACCTTTTATATACAAAAAGGTAGTAGAGAGTAAGGTGGTCATCCTCGTATTGTACGTGGACAACATACTCATGATAAGAAAAGAGTTTCCTATGCTACGCACGGTTAATCTCCTCTTATCACATGGATTCTCCATATAGGATCAAAGTGATACCTCCTAAATCCTGGGTTTTGGATCTATGAGATAGATCTAAATGGATGTTAGGATTCTCACTAGTTGTAGTGAGATGGTATCAGTTGATCCTTGGGAGAATCACTGGAAAGATTCCAGGGTGATAAGGACGACTGAATGTCATTCGCAGGCATTGTCATTACCCTTAGTGGAGGGACGGTATGTTGGAAGTGTTCCAAGCTAGATACCGTGGCAAACTAGACGATAAAGGCTGGTAACATCGCTATTATAGATACTACGAAAAAGGCAGTTTGGGTGTAAATTGGTTCATGAGATGAACTAGGTTCCTACCATTGTATGACAATGGAAGTATGGCTTTGGCCAAGGAACCATGGTCCCATCAGTGACCCAGATATATTCTGAGGCAGCATCACCTGATCATGGAGATAGTTCATCTCCAGGGTGATCGAGCTTAGGAGAGTAGACTCAGAGGACAACACGGCAGATCCACTCACAAAGGCCTTTTCCCAAAGAGAGACTTTTATGGGATGGTTGAGTATTAGATACTGCAACCACAGCTACAGATGGCCCTAGTGCAAGTGGGAGATTGTTAGTTATATGTATGCCCTAGAGGCCATTACTGTACATTGGATGTATATTGTAGTGGATGCTGGGACGTATATAGGAAAGACTTTCTTGCTCGACATGATAGTACGCTATCTGGTTGCTCTTTATCTTAACTTGTATACTTTCTGTCTCTCTGTTACATGTTGATAAAGCCTTTAGGATGTGTACTCGACTTCCAGGACTATGATGTAGATCATACTAGTGGGGCCAGGGTAGTCCATGAGTACATCCTTCAATGTTCCAAGTCGTGGGAATATCGAGACGGGGCATCGATATTCCAGAGTAGACTAGAGTATATCTTCTCGACCCGTGTGATGGGCGATGGATGATCCCATATTCATTGGTGTTTGACATCAGAGATGGTATGCGGGTGCTCAGTGGAGACTGGGTACACTGAACGGACTCGTCGAGAACTCCCAGATGGTATTATACCTCACGTCAGATGGCAGTTCTCTGGTGACACCGGTACAGCTTAGTCTGTTGACCCGAGATTGTCATAGAGTCTTGTGTGTCTCCTGCTGTGCTTTTATTTCCACCCTACCACGGCTCTACTGAGTCGTGCAAACAGGTGGTTTTTGGGCACAGTCCCGATTCACATGAAGGCAATAAGCGATAGGAGGGGATTCGTCTCTCCCGGTATTGGGGGTTGATGTTGCGCTATGCTCGACTGGCCATAACTGGAAATCCCTGGCCAGGGTTGCTGTGAATTGCTGGTAAGAGTTATCAGTAGTTTCACCCTTGTTATGGACCTTATGTCGGCATGACTTATCGAGCTACTGGGTACTGACGTTTACCACCCCTAGGCGAAATATGCGACATATCAGACGAACAGACCGGACTGTACGGTAAGTGTTGCTGGTTGGATTCACAGGAGTGTGAGCGGGCTTGCTCATTGATCTTCTGATCGCTCAATACCCGGGTGGCCGTTACGTTTAGCATACCGCTTGCGGCTTGTGGGTGCTGCTGCCGGCGTATTGACGAGTCTTTAGAGTCCTACACAGAGGTTTCCTTGCTCAAGCGAAACGAAATAGGAGCGCATATGAGATATGTGCGGGACCGAGAATAATACCAGTATGTGATACTGTATTCTATTCTTATGATTTGTATCATTAGATGGTTATATAAGATAAAGCCGGGTTACCGAATCAAGTGTTGATTCGATACACTGATACACTTCATATTAGTCGGTTATATGCGATATGACCGGATCATTAAATCAAGCGTTGATTTAATGATTTAATGTATAATTATATATTTGATATATTACTTTACATTAACTAGTATTTTTTCACTTAAGATGGATTTTCTCACTTGATGTGCGCAAGTAATATATGTGATATATTTTTGTGCACTTGATTGTATCATGTTTGATGATACATGAAAACTTGGGTGTGTGTATGCGATACACCATGTTTAGTTAATGGTTAGGGTTTCCATTACCTTATTTATTTATTCGTTTATTTATTTTGGTAAAATAGAATGGTTGCTTTCTTTGTCTTTATGCAAGAAGCTTCTTGATGCTTCATGCATCTTTGACAAAGTAACCATTTTGTTTTTATTCCTTAACCCAACCATTAGCCTAAACCCTAGTTTACTCTCTAAATGAGTTTACTCACCCATGGTTGCTAAATGATAGACATCACTCGATTTTCTTTTAGAGATAATTCATTATTGATTTTCTTTTCTTCTTCTTCTTCTTCTTCATGAAGAGAAGAAAGCTCTCCTGAAAATTCCAAGTGATGAATCCAAGTGAGAAATCCAATTCCAAAGTAAACCCACTTCCTTTTTCTTCATCCTCTACCACTTGCCATGTAGTAGAGTGTGTTATCTTCACAAGTTTCATGACCTATGAAGATGGAGCTTGAGTTTGAGTTGCCTCGACGTAGATCATCTTCGGCATCGAAGTAAACGACCTAGCCCGATCATTTCTCCGACGAAACCATCGTTAGAGTCCGGGATCCGATGATCACAGCGGAGGGACGTCATCACGGAGCTAAAGAAGTGGAGGACCGGATCTACAAAGGTTGTATTTCCATTCACTTAGTAGCAAAGTAGTTTGCTTGCTTGTATGTTTCGCCTTACCTCTAGTAACGATCTAGTATAGGGTTCTTTGGCCTATAGAAAAATTTCAATTGAACATGTTTGATCAGTTGTAGAACCTCATGGGTGTGCCTAGGAACCCTACAGATCTCGGCTCTTTCCCCGTAGAATGAGGTGCAGGATATTCCAAACTGAATACCGCGATGCAAAGCAAAAAGTAATCGACTATAGTGAAGATATTACCCAGACGCAAACCTCTGCCCAAGGGGTCACTCCAGATGAAGGGATCTCGGCCCTTGCCTCGTCAAATGAGGTGCTGGATATTCATAACCTGTTAGTGTATATGCCCTAGAAGCCATTACTGTATCATACTAGATTGTATATTACTTGATGGAAGCTTGGGATATTCACCTTGTATTGACATTCTTGCTCAAAATGGTAGTATGCTACTTGGTTTGTTTCTGCTTTAATGTATGCGTGTGTTTCTTTTAGCATATCGCCTTTACACATTTGTGGATCCCTTAGGATCTTTGCTTGATTACCAGCGTTGTGATGGCAGTCACACTCGTGGGGGCTGGGTAATCTACAAGCACATCCTTATGCAGGTCCCTAGTCGCAGGACTATCGAGACAGGGCATCGATACTCCGGAGTAGACTAGCGTATGCACTTCTTATCCCAGCTTGGGAGACGGTCTGTCCAACAGCCGTCAGTACGTCGTACTTGAGATAGTATGCGGGTGCTCGTTAGGTTACGAGTACACTGGACAGGACTCATCGGGAACTGTTGGTTGGTATTATACCTATCGTGAGTTATCAGTTCCCAGGTGACATGAGTACCGCTTAGTCCGTTGACTTGACATTGTCACTTCGCCTCGAGTGTGTTCCCACTGTACTTTGATTACTACCCTACCACGGCTCAAAGGAGTTGTGCAAACAGGTAGTTTTTTGGTGCCGTCCCGAAGCACTTGGGGGCAGTGACGGTTAGACAGGATTCGTCTCTCCCGGTATTGGGGGTTGATATCGCGCTGTGTCTAGGAGAGCCATTACACAAAGTCCCTGGCCAGGGCAAGCGAGATAGACTGGTAGGTTTCCAATGTTATCTCAGGTGTTCTGGGCTACACTCCGGCACGACTTGTACCACTAGTAGGGGACTGACGTTTACCGCCCCCTAGGCCCACCATGAGATGTTTTTAGACGAACAAACCGGACTGTACGGAGACTGTCACATTCAGGCTCAGTAGGAGTTCAGATGGGGTTTACCTCGTCGGTCTTCTTATCGGCATCTACCTGGGGACCGTTACGTACAGCTAGTGCCTCTTGCGGTCTGTGGTTAAACCCATTTCTAGCGTAGTGTCGAGTCTTTAGAGTCTCACACAGAGGGTTATTCTCCTTTAGGCAAAATGAGTAGAGGTCGCATGGTTTTGCGACAGGGTTCGTTCACATCCGCGCACTTGTGCACGTTTGGTGTCCGGACAGCTTATACTAGTGGGATTTGGTTTAAGCCGGATCCTAGTATATGATTTGGGATTGGTTTTATCTCATTGTATTCGTGTTCCTCGGAACACGGATACGGGTGTGTATGCAAAGTTGACTGAGACAGAGGCAGAGGACTTTGATTAGGGTTGATGACCCTTGTCATTTTCTTAACCCTAATGTTTATGTGTGAATTATGATTTATTAATATTAGTTAATTATAATTGTGCATGGCTAGGGTTGTTGACCATTTGATTATACTTGACTTGTTGACCTAGGTTGACAAGTTGACCATCATCATTCCATATGAAAGATGCTCTTTAATCCTTGCAAAAGCATTTAACGTGAAATGATAATGGTCATTTCTTGATTAACCATGACAATTATCTTTAGCTAATTATCTAATTTTCATAAATCACATATATGTGAGAAGGTTGCATTATTTCTTCTCACTTGATATTTTTCATTCTCTCTCCTCCTCTTCCTCTCTCTCTAGCTCTCCCCTCTCATGAGTTGAGAACCACTTGAGCTTGAGATAATCCCTTCAAAAACACTCTCTACTCTTTCTATGGTCCTAGGTCTAGCACACCAAGCACATTAGTTACTTCTAGTTTGAGGTTGGAGCCAAAGGTTGAGGCCCTCGGGTGGATCTTTCTTCGGCAAGAGAAGGCGACAAGGAGAACCCTTTCTTTCACTCCAAGGAGCAAGGAGAGAAGGACTTGAAGACCTAGGTATAGCCCCTTTTCCGAGTATCTAAACTCTTTTAGCTTTGGTTGTTAGTTTTGTTTAGCAAAGATCCCTCCTTTGGTTAGTCCATGTTGCCTAGTGTTGTAAAAATCAAATTTTTCATCACGTTTCCGCCTCCCCGCAAGCACCGGGGTGGGTAACGTGGACTTACAGTTGTATCAGAGCCTAGATAAACACAAACTAACTAGTTAGCAAAGTATCTAGAACTTTGATCGGAAAAAATCGCAAAACATTTTTACAAAACCCTAAGTTTCTACCGATTTTTAAATCTGCTCTAAAAATAATAAATCATACTTTAAAAATTGGCTCAGGGTTTTTACGGAACACAGAAGAAAAACGAGCCAGCGAGTCGACCAACTCACCGCGGAACCGCGGCAAGAGCATGCTCTTGCCGTGGATCCGCGGCCGAGTTGACTCGACTGTGGGTCGTTTTTCCTGTAGTGTTCTTCTGCTACTGTTTTTTGATTTTTGATGTAGTTTGTTTCCACCCAGATTTTGCAGAGAACAAGTTGGTTTTTGGAGTGGTCACAAATCCGTATTTTTGATCGAACTTCTTTACACTTTGGCTAATGGGTTATATCTGTGATGTGATATATGTATTGAACGTCCTCTAATCGCTATACGTCGATTAGTGGGGGTTATACATATCTGTGATCTGTAATGTTGATGGTTTGTGTATATGAATTCATTGGATTGTCGCGGATGAATAGTCGGGGGGTTATGAGATGAGAGTTTTCTTATTCTTTTAATTCTTGTAATATGTAAATTGATGTAATATTATTTGTATGGCCGCACAACCGGGTCGGGGTTGTAGCCGTCATTGTATAATTTCTTTTTACTATTTTTGCTCCTAGGATAGACCCAAGGTGGGGTGCACAAACTACCGGGTACCTCGAAGTGCCGAGTGGCCTACTCACATTGTTGAGGGAGGTTGCTTCACTTCGGATACTTGGCGGGTAGTTTGCCGCACCCGTAGGGGTTTAGGGTGGGGTTTGGCTATTCATCGCGACCGTGTAATCCGTTCTTCGTTACAGGCTCGTACGAATTGCGGATTCCTAGTATATCCAATGTATTCATCTGTGATATGGAATTGCTATCATTGCATGTGACGAATGTTTATATATATCTATATGATATCTATTTAGGCATTGCATATGTTTTGCATCCGTGCTAGTCCAGCCCCCGCTCTGTCGTTAGTTAAGTAACCTAACGGGTGATGACGGGACCCCGTGGCGAATGCGGATGGCATAAGCGTACGTCATATTTTCAATTTTTTCTGCAATGGTAGGATTAAATGATGGGACACATTGGAATTAATGCAAGAAAAAATAAACCAAGTAAAAGTCGTTGGAACACTTTGAAAACCACTCGGTTCTTTTCAAAACCAAACTTTTAAATGTGGAGCTTGAACCACTCCTTTTGAAAGCTATCTCGTTCCATCGATTATATCAAGTTCACTACGTTCACGGTTTCGCCAAAACCATTCGTAGCCCTCCGTCGTTTCACATGAATGGTCAATAAGTATTCAAGCTATGTATGTTGGCCAAAGTCAAGGCATGGTGATTGGTAGCTATTGGGAATTCATGTGCAGTATAGATAGATGTGTTGGTTTTGGGCAGTCGTTCTACCATGTTGGCCAAAGTCAAGGGTATGTGCGGGTGGGCTCAAATTAACCTGGAGAATGACGGGTAAAACTTGACATGTGACTTATGATATTTTGGCCAAAGTCAAGGTCATAAGAGCATGGGGCAAAAATCCACATCGGGAGTTTCAAAAGAACTGAAACTTGCTAGCGCTGCATACCATTTGGAGTGTGATAATTCTGGTAGGATTCCTTCAGTTTTGTCACGCGATGATATTTGGATCCCGATCCTACTGTGAGTATATGCTACTCCTCCGGAACTTTCTCACTTAACGATCAATGCTATAAACCAAGTAGGTGTCTAGAAAGATGTTAGCAGGGCTACGCCCATAGGGAAAAGAGGTTACTTAATTAAGGAACTTCATGAAAGCGTTGGAAAACCTCCCTCGAAGTACCGACACTGGCCTGGCTGAACGGTTAAGCAAGTATTGTACGGTGAGATTGTTCCCGACTAGTTCTTCCTTTATGGTTTGAGGAGGGATTCGAGAGACAGTGGGAGCCATCCTGTTTAGACAAATTAAAAACCACTCTAAACTTGCAAGATCATCATGGTAAAGTGTTTCTTCTCTCTCTCCTAATTGCAGCGACCAATTATCATGATTGTACTTAAGTTACTTCTAGATAAAAACATACTGACAGGGCCAAACTATAAAGATTGGCTCAGGAATGTCAAAATGGCAATCACTTATGACAAGTTGGGGTATCTTCTTACCACCAAAGCTCCCCCTGTCCCAGGTCCCAAAACTAGCGTCGCGGATAGGGAAATCCGTAAGACCTGGGAAATCGACTGCGCGAAGGCCAAGTTCCTCGTGCTTGCCTCTATGGACAACGAACATCAGAGGAGGCGCGAGAATATGGACCTCGAATCCATATTTCTCCATACAAAAGAACTGTATGGAGAGCAATCTCGTATCGCCAGATACGAAGTGTCGAAGAAGTTGTTTTCGGCAAGATTGGCCGTCGGATCATCGGTAGCGGAACACGTGCTTAAGATGATTGGCTACATAGAGGAGCTCGCGGACCTTGGGACCATGTTGGTGAATGAGCTCTATACGGACTTGATTCTTCAGTCCCTTCCTTCCACTTACGCCCAGTTCATCCTGAATTTCAACTTGCAAGAAAAGGAAGTTGAACTTTCAGAATACCTCAACATGCTGAGGAGTGTAGAGGGCACCCTATAGAAAGGTAGGTGTCACGACCCGAAATTGGCCCGTGACGGCCCTAATACTACGCAACGTCTAAAGACGTAACGCTGTAAAAGAAAGCCAAAACCCAGAAATCTAAACCAAGAAAATATGGAAAAAGATAATATAAGTTTTTGAAACATTTGAAATCGCAACCCAAATTCTTTAAAAGTCCTACTTTCTTTCTTTAAAATTTTGGCAACACCCCCTTTTTGTAAAAACTAGCCAAGATGAATACAACACAAATATACAACGCCGTAGCGAAGAAATAAAGACAATGGAGAGAAAGCTGTATATATAAAAGACAACAAATCCACAAATAATATACAATATCGTCCTCACCAAGTCTCTAGGTCAACAACATGATAGTAGATGGAGAGTACAAGATACAACGAATGTATAATATGAAATACAGATAATCATCCAACCCACCAAAGCAAAAATAGTAAACTGTGAGCCGATGCGATATCTATAGCAAAAGATGATAGCTAAATAGCGGAATAGCCTGCCTCGACTACTCTGGGGAACAACCTGGAACACCTGTGGCACAACGGGGGTGAGTTGCCAAGTCGTGAATAGTAGATAACATATGCAGGTAATCGCAGGAATGTACGTACAACATGAATCTAAGATATGCGATTACAGTAATAACATGTCATGCAAATGCTGAATAATGGAAAGTACACTAGCAGGTACAATCAATATGTAAAGCAATAATAACATGACAATAGTGTGCAATAACTATGCAATAGGGATATGAGAAGGCAAATATGCAGCTATCATGAAGGGTACACTAACAGGTACTCCTAAAACATGGAACAGTGCATAAGTGAAAAGGTACGAGGTATGGAGTGAAATATGTCATCCACGGAATCTTGTCACCGTGGTAGGGTCACAATCCATCAAGACACTCAAATCGCAATTCCTCAAATCAGCCCCGACATTGGGCTCTCACATCATATAAGTCTCACATCTCCTCAATGTACAATATCGAGTAATCTCATATATCCCGAATGTACAAATCAGTAATTACACAGGTATGTCCAATATCCAATCTCAATGAATCACCTAATATCCCAAGTCAAATCTCAAGTAAGAATCTAACATCCTAAAGGTAAATATATACAGAAATAAATATGATGGGGGAAATACATATATATTAGCGTCCAATTCCACTAATATTGGTGTAAGGGTATATATAACAACGGCTAAATCCCCCGTTATATATACAAAGGTGTTAAAGAAATATCATGAAAACCATGTGCCAAGCATCGACACAGAAATCCTGATCACGTATCATACGTTATCCCGAAAGCACGAGTGCCTAGCTCTGACCCTCGCCTTTCGACGTATGCATACGTACATGACTCCCAACGGTGTCTCCGTGATCCCTCGCCGAGTCATGAGTACTATCACCAGTAGGTACTCGCCCGCCTCCAGGCTCAATCGGCAAAGTCCATCGATCTTCTTGCCGAGGGGAACCATACCAGGCCCCACCATGTACCCTCATACGGCAACCACACCTCGTATGGAGTATAAAATCCGAACCGATAAATCTCATGGTGGCTGCGCAAATATCATATCAAGGAAACCGGGTTTTTCAATGTATGCATAATTTCATGAACTCCCGCGGTTCCCAAATCCAGAAATCATCATGTGAAATCAAAATAAGAATGCACAAATCCAGGAATACATATATGCGATATATCTGAAATGCGAGCATATAAATGAAATATGTAGCTGAAACCAGATGTATGCGAAATCAATAAGGTACAGCTAAGTATAGGTGTCTACCTATAAATAAAAGATGTCGTATACCCCCCTGGGTATATATAGAATATGTAGGATATCCCCCCGGTATAAGTAAAATATGTGCAAGGTATACCCGTAGCTGTAACGCAAGGTGTAGATGTACCTATCACTAATGGTAAGATATACTATAGGTATACCGATAAGCTAGATGTCAAGTGTGATAAGCAATAGTATCTATAATGATTAGTGTGTGACATGGCAATTATTGACGGTGTGTGTGTAGCATACAATCCGTGCTCGTGCAACATGAACCGTCAATAATGTGTGCAGTGCCCTACGGCTACTAGTCACAGTACAACTATATCTAAGTAAATAGGTAAAGGCGCAATTCTAACAATGACGTAGAATGTGCGACAAGTATTTGAATCCTAGCCCAGACGCATAACGCTATGCGGGCGATTCCCCTGTAGATGTTAAATCTACTCACCTACGCTCCACGCTAAGTGAATCCTACCATCTGCTCCCCTCTGTAGCAGTGTCCGTAGTCTCTGCCTGCAAACCTGCAAATAAGACATGGAAATCATATATAAGCCAAATATTCCGCAAAACGCGATATCGAAACAAAACGAGAAACTCACGTCGCGAACTAAACGCGCGTGTGCACGATACTATGAATCGTGTGTATACGCGTCTAAAACTACCGCGACACGCCGCGATACGCTGGATCACAGAACCCACTCACGTATCGCGCGTATCGCGCAAACACTACGGACATGCAAAACGATATAATACCCCAGATTTATCTACAGGCCAAAACTTACAAAACTAGACATGCCAAAGCACTAGACAACACTGCAGACAACCCTAGCCAAGACCCCAACACCCCTTCCCCCTACTTGGCCGCAAATTGCGGCCAAACCTAATAAATCTGCGGCCATCCTTGGGAATTAGGGGCTCGTGCTCAGGTGGTGGTATCTAGACCTAGTGTACATGCACCAGTTTTCTCAATTTTAATTTGAAGGTCCCGGGTCAAAAGCAAATCTCAGAATACCAATATATCGCTTTAAAAACGCTAAATGCACTAAAAAGGAAACCCTATGGTATTTTAGTGTAATCTGGGTCAAATCTCAGTTAAGGTGACCTTAACAACACTTAAATGGGTAGGGTTTACCAACACAATCATCACTATACCAAATTTCCTCAAAAATCACCATAATTAGCACTAAACTAACTAATTAACACAAACCGACGCTAATAAGCACACAAGCTATACAACTAGGGGATTGGGTTCAGAAATATACCCTGTAGAACCCTAGAGATAGGTGAAGAAGTGAATGGGGGAAGAAGAGGGCTTGCTACAACTGCTGGGCTTCTGCTGCTGCTGCCAGAGCTGCTGCTGGTATTGTTGCTGTTGCTGAGGCTGCTTCTGGGGCTGCTGATGCTGATGTTGATGTTGCTGAGCTGCTGCTGATGCTGCTGCCTGCTCGAGCTGCTGCAATTGGTGTTGTCTTGAGCTGCTGCTGCTGCTAGCTGTGGCTGTTGCTTCAGCTGCTGCTGCTGTTTCTGTTGTTGTTGCAGTTGTTGCTGATTTGTTGTTGTTGCTGCCACTGCTGCTTACTGCTGGTGCTGAGGCTGCTGCTTCAGCTGAAGGTGAGTGTGTGTGTGTGTGAGAATGAGAGAAATGAGAGGAGTGAGAAATAATTGAGAGGCAAGGAATTTGTGGCATCATGTGTCAACCCCCCTCTCTCTCTCTCTTCATTAATTGAAGGCATAGGCAAGCCATCATGCCTCATAATGCACTCTCTCTCTCTCTCACCAAGTCAACACAAAGCAATCATACACCATAATTAAAACCCAAAATGACTTAATACAAAAGTTAAAATGGCTTAAGGAAATGTTTAGTCCACCATTGTTGCCAGTCATGGTTAAACCCCAAAAACAACCCTAGTTATCATACACAAGTGTGTGCAAGCCTAGAAAAAATCTAATAAAATACTCAATAAATAGGATAAAATATTTGAAACTTAATTTGGTAAACTTTTTAATAAAAACTATATATTAAAATATAATTAGCCACAAAACACATTCTAAGGTGTTACAATCTCCCCCCTTAAAAGAAATTCGTCCCCGAATTTAAAAATATACTGCTACGCGTACCTTCAAGGAGAAGATTACAACTCCCAAATCTCGTTCGCAGCCTCCCAAGTGATTACCTCACTATACGGCTACGTCCAAGAGAAACCCTTCACAGATGGCAAGACCCTTGACCAATGTTCCTCCACCTACCGAGCCATTAACACACATGGCTGCTGGTGAACGAAAGATCGCGTCCAAGCTAATAGGTCTGGTGCCAAATCATGTGAGAAAGGTCATGAAGGTAATTGTAAAGTATGATCACAAGGAATACGGGGTGAAAATCCAATAATCTGGACGGAAGTGCCAAATTCAGGGGCAACGAAACTAACTCGCTTATAGGATCTCAGAAGGACCAAAATTCTGGGATAAGCTTCCCAAAATCCAACACGTCATTCATCGGAAAGTCCGTAGGAATAAATGATCTGTCCCTGCGAACTCGAGTGTATAACCAACGCAGTGGGCATAAGACCTCAGTTCGCAATGGAAAATTCCCATCCTGACCTGAATCAATTGGATCATCTCCGAAGTCTCTAGACATAGCTGGGGTCCAAAATCCTACTTACGCCGAGTCAGAAAAAACAACAGACTGGTGATCGACACAACCTAACCCCTAAACCTAAAGGTGGCCAATTGGAGTGTGTCCTGATAACAGCTATCGAAGGAGAACCCTAACGATGGCGAGTGACGATCCCCAACTGCTGACAACAATCAAAACAAACCCACAACTTAACAAAAACAACTGAGCAAACTGAGTATAATCGGACGACAAGAATCCGAATGGAGTCACACCCTGTCTAAACCTGGGTAGAAACCATAACGAAATTCAGGGAGATCTGCCCCCACTCCTACTTCGGAGCGGTTAAAGGTTGCAACTCTCCAGCCGGCCTCAGATACTCGACCCAAGCACACAACAAGACAGACACCTTGAAACGAATCCTGACTTCTCCTTACATCCTTGCCCACCCGTAACTATCTTACAAGTCACGTCAAAGCTGGTGGAACTTAAATGAATATGGAGTATTGATAGATGTGTTAGCTCTAGGATTTCACGTCTCTACCTGATAATGCCAGGTACACAAACATGTCCCTAACTTAGCACATCATTGCCACAAATCAAGGACTCCGAATCATTACCCAGCCGAGTATGCTCAAGTATCCCTGACGTACGAGCATCGGCGGGCAGTGTCTCGTGAAAACGATTAAGGAAAAGTGGTCGGGCATGGACATGAGTAAGATGTCCCCTCCGTAGAGACGAACTTAAGCTGTACTCAACGATCACACAAGAACTGTAAATCTGCAGAAAACTATCACAACAATGAAAATCCGCTGCAGGAAGATGCATATTAGCTCTGGCGGTCCGTGAAAATCTGACACGACTTCCGAACGAGTAGTGTCTCCAAATCTCCAACGCAAAACCACCGCGGCCATCTCCAGATCATGAGTGGAATATCCTTCTCGTACTTCCTCCAAAGGTAGGGAAGCAAAAGCGATAACTCTATAGTGTCACCTCAGTACACACTCGAGCCCACTCAAGAAACATTACAGTTAAAAAACAAGGTCACCCAAACCAGAAAGCAAGGAAAGAACTGGTGCAGTTGTTAACGAAATCTCCAACTGCCGAAAACTACGCACACATGCCTCAGTCCACAGAAAATAAATCACCATCTCGGTCAATTCAGTCGACGGTGCAGCACTACTCTAGTAATCCTGCACGAAACGGCGGTAAAACCTGCTAAGCCCAAAAATCTGCGGAACTCCGTCCTGCACACAAGTCTGGACCTAAGCTGTACGGCAACGATCTCCCTCGGAACCATACGAAACCGTCTCCCGTGACTACAAGACCTAGGAGTCAACACAAACAAGCCTGAAGAAACACTCCAAGAATTTAGCAAACTGCTGGTGCTCCCGTAGTATCTGCATAACAAATCCTCAAGTGGTGCTCCTGTCCCTCAAGATGCATTAGATAGACCAGAATGTCGTAAATAACACAACAACACTGGTCAAGGAACGGCCTGAAGAAATCTGGTTCATCATATTTACAAATGCCGCCAGGGCACTGGTGAGTCTAATGACACACCAAAACACACAAAGCCCGTAGCATGCACAAGGCAGTCTTCGCAATGCCGTCACTCCGAACCGCAATAATGATGACCGAATCTGAAGCAAACATAAAAAATGTCTCGCACTCTGGAGCTGATCGAAGAAATCGTCAATGAGAGGTGAAGGATACCTCTCCGCACCGTAAGCCGGTTCAATTGACGATCTGTCGATACACAACCTCAAACTGCCGTCTTCCTCCTCGACGAACAGAAATAGGGGCTTCCAAAAGCGAAACACTCAGACGCACAAAACTTCCCAACAAACAACTCTGCAGCTGATCCTTAAGCTCCCTAAGCTTCGCCGGCTCATCCGAAACAACGTCGGAAAAACTCTCGCACGAAAGGAACCCGGTCCAACAATCCCACTGTGGCTCCGGTATCACGAATTAACGCCAAGAATCCACGACATCTCCTCAAAAGCCAACTAGCGAAAAATGCTGAATTCAAGCTGTGAGAGGCGGCATAACTATCTACCTGCCCAATAAGAATTGACCTGCCGGGAAAAAAATTCCTGACTGTTTCCTCACGGTAGTCCACAGACGCCTAACACGTAGCTATACAGTCCGTGCCCAGGAGAACGTCAAATCCAACATCTCTAGAAGGATCAAAACGACGGACGAATCTCTATCTCTTATCCGATTGGCACACAACTGAATACATGTCGCGCAACAAAAGAATCGCTGACAGAAGTTAGCACAACTACGACTAATCTACCCAACAACGGCACAAGCATGAAAAACAAACGAATACATCAAAAGAACATGCGAAATAAGGATACCTGAAAACTCCACATTGGACGCCTGAGCGTCCCGATGAGTAGAAGCAAACTCCTGTGTCTGCCCTCTACCCGCAGCTGGCTGAACTCCTCTGGTAGACTGAACCTTCTGAGCGAACCTTCCACGTCCACGGCCTCTCTGGAAACGATCCTGACGAGGTGCTAAGGAACAATCCCTGACGAAGTGCTGGAGGCTTCCGCATCGAAAACATCCACGCGCTGACTGCTGACCATCCTGAGGATGAGAGCTGAACGGCTGTCCTCGTCCTAAGCCTCTGCTACTCCCGCGATGGCCACGAAATCTGTCTCGATGACCAAACCTCTGTCTCTGGGCTGGTACACTGGTACGAGTCCTCCACCGTCCGGGAACTCTCTGAGCCGCTGGAATATGCGCCTCGTCAACTGGAGCTGCAACCACTGGTGCTATGTAGGTGACGGACTGCTGCATGCTGATCGTAAGTGACAACTGAGTAACAGGGGTGACAACCTCCTATCGTAGCTCCCGAACGACATCAAACAATGAACTCATAGTCTGGCGGAATTCCTGCATCTCTACCAAAAGTCTATCAATAGTATATGTCGTAGGCTGATCCGTCTGCACCTGTGCAACTAGAGTGCCATCGTGGTCAGTACTCGTCTCACCCGAGCCAACTCTGACCTCGGCCCTCGCTGCATCACTTCGAGTCCCCATAGTCATCGGCGGCAAGGCTATAAATAGATATAAGATTCGATGAGAATAAGGAATCGAATCTCAAGGATATGAATCATCAAGGAAGGAATTTCAAGCAAATTGTACTTAGGTCACTTAAGGCGAAGTACCGCATCGTGGGTATGCTGCAGACTTACACACACTATGTTACTCTGCTTAAGCTACCTACTCCATCATACTAAGGTCATCCTACACTCCGAAAGGTAAAACCTAGCGCTCTGATACCAACTTTGTCACGACCCGAAATTGGCTCGTGACGGCCCTAATACTACGCAACGTCTAAAAACGTAACGCAGTAAAAGAAAGCCAAAAACCAGAAATCAAAACCAAGAAAATACGGAAAAAGATAATATAAGTTTTTGAAACATTTGAAATCGCAACCCAAATTCTTTAAAAGTCATACTTTCTTTCTTTAAAATTTTGGCAACACCCCGTTTTTGTAAAAACTAGCCAAGATGAATACAACACAAATATACAACGCCGTAGCGAAGAAATAAAGACAATGGAGAGAAAGCTGTATATATAAAAGACAACAAATCCACAAATAATATACAATATCGTCCTCACCAAGTCTCTAGGTCAACAACAAGATAGTAGATGGAGAGTATAAGATACAACGAATGTACAATATGAAATACAGATAATCATCCAACCCACCTAAGCAAAAATAGTAAACTGTGAGCCGATGCGATATCTGTAGCAAAAGATGATAGCTGAATAGCGGAATAGCCTGCCTCGACTACTCTGGGGAACAACCTCAAACACCTGTGGCACAATGGGGGTGAGTTGCCAACTCGTGAATAGTAGATAACATATGCAGGTAATCGCAGGAATGTACGTACAACATGAATCTAAGATATGCGATTACAGCAATAACATGTCATGTAAATGCTGAATAATGGAAAGTACACTAGCAGGTACAATCAATATGTAAAGCAATAATAACATGACAATAGTGTGCAATAACTATGCAATAGGGATATGAGAAGGCAAATATGCAGCTATCATGAAGGGTACACTAACAGGTACTCCTAAAACATGGAACAGTGCATAAGTGAAAAGGTACGAGGTATGGAGTGAAATATGTCATCCACGGAATCTTGTCACCGTGGTAGGGTCACAATCCATCAAGACACTCAAATCGCAATTCCTCAAATAAGCCCCCACATTGGGCTCTCACATCATATAAGTCTCACATCTTCTCAATGTACAATATCGAGTAATCTCATATATCCCGAATGTACAAATCAGTAATCACACAGGTATGTCCAATATCCAATCTCAATGAATCACCTAATATCCCAAGTCAAATCTCAAGTAAGAATCTAACATCCTAAAGGTAAATATATACAGAAATAAATATGATGGGGGCAATACACATATATTAGCGTCCCATTCCACTAATATTGGTGTAAGGGTATATATAACAACGGCTAAGTCCCCTGTTATATATACAAAGGTGTTAAAGAAATATCATGAAAACCATATGCCGAGCATCGACACAGAAATCCTGATCACGTATCATACGCTATCCCGAAAGCACGAGTGCCTAGCTCTGACCCTCGCCTTTCGACGTATGCATACGTACATGACTCCCAACGGTGTCTCCGTGATCCCCCGCCGAGTCATGAGTACTGTCACCGGTAGGTACTCGCCCGCCTCCAGGCTCAATCGGCAAAGTCCATCGATCTTCTTGCCGAGGGGAACCATACCGGGCCCCACCATGTACCCTCATACGGCAACCACACCTCGTATGGAGTATAAAATCCGAACCGATAAATCTCATGGTGGCTGCGCAAAAATCATATCAAGGAAACTGGGTTTTTCAATGTATACATAATTTCATGAACTCCCGCGGTTCCCAAATCCAGAAATCATCATGTGAAATCAAAATAAGAATGCGCAAATCGAGGAATACATATATGCGATATATCTGAAATGCGAGCATATAAATGAAATATGTAGCTGAAACCAGATGTATGCGAAATCAATAAAGTACAGCTAAGTATAGGTGTCTACCTATAAATAAAAGATGTCATATACCCCCCTAGGTATATATAGAATATGTAGGATATCCTCCCGGTATAAGTAAAATATGTGCAAGGTATACCCGTAGCTGTATCGCAAGGTGTAGATGTACCTATCACTAATGGTAAGATACATTATAGGTATACCGATAAGCTAGATGTCAAGTGTGGTAAGCAATAGTATCTATAATGATTAGTGTGTGATATGGCAATTATTGATGGTGTGTGTGTAGCATACAATCCGTGCTCGTGCAACATGAACCGTCAATAATGTGTGCAGTGCCCTACGGCTACTAGTCACAATACAACTATATCTAAGTAAATAGGTAAAGGCGCAATTCTAACAATGACGTAGAATGTGCGACAAGTATTTGAATCCTAGCCCAGACGCATAACGCTATGCGGGCGATTCCCCTGTAGATGTTAAATCTACTCACCTACGCTCCACGCTAAGTGAATCCTACCATCTGCTCCCCTCTGTAGCAGTGTCCGTAGTCCCTGCCTTCAAACCTGCAAATAAGACATGGAAATCATATATAAGCCAAATATTCCGCAAAACGCGGTATCGAACCAAAACAAGAAACTCGCATCGCGAATTAAACGCGCGTGTGCACGATACGCTGAATCGTGTGTATACGCGTCTAAAACTACCGTGACACGCCGTGATACGCTGGGTCAAAGAACCCACTCACGTATCGCGCGTATCGCGCAAACACAACGGACATGTAAAACGAAATAATGCCCCAGATTTTCCTACAGGCCAAAACTTACAAAACTAGACATGACAAAGCACTAGACAACACTGCAGACAACCCTAGCCAAGACCCCAACAACCCTTCCCCCTACTTGGCTGCAAATTGCGGCCAAACCTAATAAATCTGTGGCCATCCTTGGGAATTAGGGGCTCATGCTCAGGTGGTGGTATCTAGACCTAGTGTACATGCCCCAGTTTTCTCAATTTTAAACTGAAGGTCCCGGGTCAAAAGCAGATCTCAAAATGCCAATATATCGCTTTATAAATGCTAAATGCACTAAAAAGGAAACACTATGGTATTTTAGTGTAATCTGGGTCAAATCTCAGTTAAGGTGACCTTAACAACACTTAAATGGGTAGGGTTTACCAACACAATCATCACTATACCAAATTTCCTCACAAATCACCATAATTAGCACTAAACTAGCTAATTAACACAAACCGATGCTAATAAGCACACAAGCTAAGCAACTAGGGGATTGGGTTCAGAAATATACCCTGTAGAACCCTAGAGACAGGTGAAGAAGTGAATGGCGGAAGAAGAAGGCTTGCTACAACTGCTGGGCTTCTGCTTCTGCTGCTAGAGCTGCTGCTGGTATTGTTGTTGTTGTTGTGGCTGCTTCTGGGGCTGCTGATGCTGATGTTGATGTAGCTGAGCTGCTGCTGATGCTGCTGCCTGCTCGAGCTGCTGCTATTGGTGTTGTCACGAGCTGCTGCTGCTGCTAGCTGTGGCTGTTGCTTCAGCTGCTGCTGTTGTTTCTGTTGTTGTTGCAGTTGTTGCTGATGTTGTTGTTGTTGCTGCCACTGCTGCTTACTGCTGGTGCTGAGGCTGCTGCTTCAGCTGAAGGTGAGTGTGTGTGTGTGTGTGTGAGAATGAGAGAAATGAGAGGAGTGAGAAATAATTGAGAGGCAAGGAATTTGTGGCATCATGTGTCAACCCCTCTCTCTCTCTCTCTCTTCGTTAATTGAAGGCATGGGCAAGCCATCATGCCTCATAATGCACTCTCTCTCTCTCTCTCTCACCAAGTTAACACAAAGCAATCATACACCATAATTAAAACCCAAAATGACTTAATACAAAACTTAAAATGGCTTGAGGAAATGTTTAGTCCACCATAGTTTCCAATCATGGTTAAACCCCAAAAACAACCATAGTTATCATGCACAAGTGTGTGCAAGCCTAGGAAAAATCTAATAAAATACTCAATAAATAGGATAAAATATTTGAAACTTAATTTGGTAAACTTTTTTATAAAAACTATATATTAAAATATAATTAGCCACAAAACACATTCTAAGGTGTTACAGTAGGGAAACATCCACTTTGTTTGTAGGAGGATCTTCCTCTTCTAGGTCCAGGGCGAAAGCCAAGGGAAAGAAGAAGAAAACCCCCGCCAAACCAAGGGGCGGTGTTAGTAAGGTGGATACGAAGGGAAAGGCAAAAGCAACAAAGGTAGCAGGGAAGCTTGTGGATAAGGAAGAGTTCTTTTACTGTCACAAGAGTGGACACTGGAAGAAAGATTGCAGGGCTTGGAAAGCCAGAACACAGGATCTGAAGTAGGTTGCAGCTTCAGCTTCAGGTGTGTATGTTATTGAAAACTGTCTATCAATAAACTTTACGTCCTGGGTATTGGATATCGGATCAGGATCTCATATCTGTAATACTTTGCAGGCGTTGAGAAAGCGTAGGTTTTTGAAGGCAGGTGACATGACCCTCAAAGTTGCAAACGGAGCTAGCATGGATGCTGAGGCCGTGGGGGAATATCACCTGGGAATGTCAGATGAACTTGTTTTGGTTTTACGTAATTGGTTTTTTGTACCCAATGCAACTTGTAATATCATTTCTGTATCTTTAATTTCTAAAGAAGGTTATGAATTTTCGTTTGTAAGTAATGTTGTAAACATTCACCTTAATAAAGTTCTGATTGGGTCAGGTACATTGAGCAATAGTATATACGTATTAAACCAACCACAGATTTTCAATGTCCAGAATACACACAAAAGAAAGTCTCCGGAAACAAATCAGACTTTCTTATGGCATTGTAGACTGGGTCACATCAATGAGAGAAGTTTGACGAAGTTACATACAGAAGGATATTTGGATCCGTTCGAATATCAATCATATGCAACTTGACAATCCTGTCTCAAAGGAAAGATGACAAAGACTCTGTTCACTGGACACGGAGTAAGAGCGAGCGAGCTTTTGGGACTCGTACACAGCGACGTGTACGGTCCAATGTCTACGCATGCACGAAGCGGTTATTCTTACTTCATTACTTTTACGGATGACTTTTCAAGGTACGGTTATGTCTTCTTAATGAAACATAAAATCTGAAGCCTTTGGAAAATTCCAAGAATATAAGAATGAAGTAGAAAAACAAACAGGAAAAAGTATCAAGAACTAAGATCTGATCGTGGTGGTGAATACTTGAGTGCCGAGTTCTTGGATTACTTAAAAGAGAATGGAATTCTCTCTCAGCTTACTCCTCCATACACTCCACAACATAACGGTGTATCGGAGAGACGGAACCGAACCCTATTGGATATGGTACGGTCCATGATGTGTAATGCTGAGTTACCACGATCATTCTGGGGATATGCACTAGAATCAGCTGCATACCTTTTGAACCGAGTTCCAACTAAGACCGTGCCTACTACACCATATCAGATGTGGTGTAGGAAGAGACCCTATCTTAATCACATTAAGACATGGAGATATCCAGCTTTTGTCAAAAAGCAGCATGCGGACAAGCTCGGGGTACGCTCAGTACAGTGCATATTTATGGGATATCCAAAGAACTCCAATGGATATTTCTTCTATTGCGAAGCGGAACAAAAGGTTTTTGTTTCTCGTCATGCCCACTTCTTGGAAACTCAGTTTTTGGAAAAACAGATAAGTGGGAGCGCAATAGAACTGGATGAAATTCTAGAACCACGAACTATTACTGAAAGCTTAGTAAAACCAGAAGGTTCGAAAGATCAGGACATTCCTACGCCGCTCCACAGAAGTAGTTGGCAGTCTCATTCGCCCGAGAGATACTACGGTTTTCTCATAGACGGGGATAGAGAGGATTGCATCATTGATAGTGATGAGCCGACTAGCTTCCAGCTGGCCATTCAGAGCGTTGACTCGGTAAAATGGATGGATGCAATGCGGACCGAAATGGAGTCAATGTACACCAACAAAGTATGGACGTTGGACATTGCTTCAGATGGGGTAAAACCCGTAGGATGCAAGTGGATCTTCAAAAGGAAGATTGGTGTAGATGGACAGGTTGAGACCTATAAAGCTAGACTTGTTGCAAAGGATTTCCGTCAAAGACCTGGCTTGGACTATGATGAAACCTTTTCTCCAGTGTCTATGCTGAAATCCATTCGGATCCTTCTTGCTATGCTGCCTTCTACGATTATAAGATATGGATGATGGACGTAAAGACCGCTTTTCTAAATGGAAATTTAGAGGAGTGTGTCTATATGGACCAGCCAGAGGGTTTCATTCAGAGTGGGAGCAGCGGAAAGGTGTGCAAGTTGCTTAAGTCCATCTATGGACTAAAGCAGGCATCGCGGAGTTGGAACATCTTTTTTGATGAGACGGTCAAAGAATTTGGCTTTATCAAAAATCCAGATGAACCATGCATCTATAGTAGATTTGTAGCAAGAACTGTAGTATTCCTCGTTTTATACGTGGATGACATTCTCTTGATAGGAAATGACATTCCTATGCTACAATCTGTCAAAGGGTTCTTGTCACACAGGTTCTCCATGAAAGATCTGGGTGATGCCTCATACATTCTGGGGATCCGGATCTATCGTGATAGATCCAAGAGGATATTAGGACTCTCACAGTCCAGGTACATCGACACCATACTGAAAAGGTTCAGTATGGAAGATTCCAAGCGCGGTAATCTACCGGCTTGTCACGGGATCACCCTCTCCAAAGAGATGTCTCCCAAGACTGATTTGGAAAGGGATCGCATGTCTATTATACCCTACGCTTCTGCGGTAGGCTCTATAATGTATGCGATGTTGTGTATCAGACCAGATGTAGCTTATGCACTGAGTGTGGTAAGCCGGTATCAGTCAAACCCTGGGGAGAAACACTGGATAGCGATAAAGAACATTCTCAAGTACCTGAGAAGGACTAAGGAGATGTTCTTGGTGTATGGCGGAAAAGACCTCCAGATCGAGGCATTTGCTGACTCCAGCTTCCAGAGTGACAAGGATGATTCCAAGTCCATGTCGGGTTTTGTTTTTGCTCTCTATGGAGGGGCGGTGTGTTGGAAGAGTTCCAAACAGGAAAACGTTGCTGACTCGACGATAGAAGCGGAGTGTATCGCTGCTGCAGATGGGGCAAAAGAAGCCGTCTGGATAAGCAAGTTCCTAACGGAACTTCAGGTGGTTCCGTCCATTGTTGATCCAGTACCTCTGTATTGCGACAACAACGGGGCTATAGCTTTAGCGAAGGAACCCAGGTCCCATCAGAAGTCCAGGCACATCTTGAGGCGGTATCACCTGATCAGGGAGATCGTGGGTCGCCAGGAGATCGTGGTTCGGAGAGTTGCTACGGAAGATAACACTGCTGATCCATTCACGAAGGCCTTACCCCAGACTCAGTTCGAGCGGCTGATCGAGATGATAGGTCTTCGATACGCCGGTACATGGCCTTAGTGCAAGTGGGAGATTGTTAGTGTATATGCCCTAGAGGCCATTACTGTATCATACTAGATTGTATATTACTTGATGGAAGCTAGGGATATTCACCTTGTATTGACATTCTTGCTCAAAATGGTAGTATGCTACTTGGTTTGTTTCTGCTTTAATGTGTGCGTGTGTTTCTTTTAGCATATCGCCTTTACACATTAGTGGAGCCCTTAGGATCTTTGCTTGATTACCAGCATTATGATGACAGTCACACTCGTGGGGGCTGGGTAATCTACAAGCACATCCTTATGCAGGTCCCTAGTCGCAGGACTATCGAGACAGGGCATCGATACTCCGGAGTAGACTAGCGTATGTGCTTCTTATCCCAGCTTGGGAGGCGGTCTGTCCCACAGCCGTCAGTACGTCGTACTTGAGATAGTATGCGGGTGCTCGTTAGGTTATGAGTACACTGGACAGGACTCGTCGGGAACTGTTGGTTGGTATTATACCTATCGTCAGTTATCAGTTCCCTGGTGACATGAGTACAGCTAGTTCGTTGACTTGACACAGTCACTTCGCCTCGAGTGTGTTCCCACTGTACTTTGATTACTACCCTGCCATGGCTCAAAGGAGTCGTGCAAACAGGTAGTTTTTTGGTGCAGTCCCGAAGCACTTGGAGGCAGTGACTGTTAGACAGGATTCCTCTCTCCCGGTATTGGGGGTTGATATCGCGCTGTGTCTAGGAGAGCCATTACATAAAGTCCCTGTCCAGGGCAAGCGAGATAGACTGGTAGGTTTCTATTGTTATCTCAGGTGTTCTGGGCTACACTCCGGCACGACTTGTACCGCTAGTAGGGGACTGACGTTTACCGCCCCCTAAGCCCGCCATGCGATGTTCTTGTTGGATATATGTATGCCCTAGAGGCCATTATGTGATAGTGGATGTATCTATACATGTATATATATATTCAGTATGCATTCTTGCTCGACATGATAGTATGCTATCTGGTTCTTCTTTATCTGACATGTTATTTTGATTATGCTTTTATTCATTCATACATGCTGATAAAGCCCTGAGGATATCGGCTTGACTACAGTGATTATGTAGAGATCATACTAGTGGGACATCTGTAGTTTATAAGCATATCCTGAAATGTCCCTAGTCGGAGGTGTATCGAGACGGGGCATTGATATACCAGAGTAGACTAGCGTATATGATACTAGACCCATGTGATGGGCGATGGATGTTCCCACATTCGTCGATGTTTGACATCAAGATCATATACGGGTGCTCAGTGCTGACTGGGTACACTGGACGGACTTACCGAGAACTCCTATATGGAATTATATCTATCGTCGGATAGCAGTACTCAGGTGACACTGGTACAGGTTATTCTGTAGACCCGAGATCGTCATGGAGTCTTGTGTGTTCTCCCACTGTACTTTGATTGCCACCCTACCACGGCTCTACGGAGTCGTGCAAACAGGTGGCCGTTGGGTACAGTCCCGAGACACACGAAGACGATGAGCGATAGGAGGGGTTTCGTCTCTCTTGGTATTGGGAGTTGATGCTGTGCTGTGCCCGACTGGTTATAACAGCAAGTCCCTGGCCAGGGCTGCTGAGATTTGCTGATAAGTGTTATCAGTAGTTTCTCGATATGTTATAGACCATTCACCGGCACGACTTATTGAGTTATTAGGGTCGACGTGACCATCCCTAGGCTCGATATGCAGCATATCTGACGAAGAGACCAGACTGTACGGTAGTGTTGCCGGATGGCTCGACGGGAGTTGTAGCAGGTTCGCTTGTTTTCTTCTGATCGCTCAATACCCGGGTGGCCGTTACGTTTAGCTGACCGCTTGCGGCTTGGGGGTACCTGATATGATCATCACCCTCTGCCGGCGTATTGACGTGTCTCAGAGTCCCACAAAGGAGTTACCCAGTCCAGGCGAAACGTTGTGGCGCGCGTATGCGATATGCGCAAGCACCCGATTAAAATGTGCGTATATGATACCGAACATTGATCGGGTGAACTGCTTTTGGTGGGGTCATATGAGATATGACCGGATTGATAAATCAAGTGTTGATTTATCATTAAACCATTAGTTTTCTCACTTAAAAACCTTTTCTTGGATGATGGATGTGTGCATGCATGTGTGCTTTTCTTTCTTTCTTTCATGCTAGTTTCATGCACATATGGATGTGCATACATACACACATACATACACCCATCTATCATGGTTGTTAACATATGGAAATGGTGGCAATATAAGACTCACACCATGGATTAAATAATGGATTATTATTTGATTTTGGATTTAAAAGAAAATGAAAAGGAAAGGATAATCATTCTAGCGTCTACATTCTTCCTTTGACCTAACCATGCTCAACTACCACTAACCTAGGGTTATCCTTCTCTTTATCATTTAAAACCCAAGTTAAATTAACTATCCATCATTTAATCATGGTTGAAAGTGAGAAGGAATAAAATATAAAAGGTTATATTTCATTTCTTTTCACTTCAGGGTTATTTTTTTCACCTCTAGTTAAAAATTAGCCACCATCTTCATCCTCCTTCACCTTTTCCTCTCTAGTTTTTTCTAGTGAGTTAAACACAATTAAAGAAAGGTTTTTGAAGTGAGATCCATAGCCACAACATCATTCTACTCAAGTCTAGCCAACTTGATTAGAGTGTTCTCTTTGCTTTTCCAAAGTTGCAAGCTTGGACGGGAAACTTCGGGTGGATCGTCGTGGACGAAAGAGGACTACAAGTGGACCTTCTTCCAACACCCTAGAGATCAAGGAGTCAAGCAAAAGGGGAGCTACAAAGGTTGCAGCCTTCAAACCCTAATCTTTTTTAGCTTAATAGTTTCGAAACCCTAATTTTCTAGGATCGATTCCTTTGCATGTTCGTTTAGCACCATAAAAATTTAAACTTTTGGACATGTGATGCTTCAAAACTCTTCATAGGGTGCTACATAAACCTTTCATTGGTATCATAGCTACTAGGCATTGGATGTCGACCTATGGGGGGTTCTCACTGTGTGACAGTGTGGCGAAGCATAGGCTCTTACCCCCAGGGTGTCCCGAGACCGGAAGGTGTTCCGGCGGGTTGTAGTCCTCGCGAGGGGGCATGCGTAAAAAGTAGCGGCTGAGGGACCCGTTGGTGCCACGGCGACCCCATTGGATGGGGTGGCTGCCCGACCGTCATTGGTATCAGAGCCGACCTAGAACATTAGGCGACCTTTTTACGAAGTTAAAACTCCGATCGAACCGAAATACGGCTTTTTAGGGTGCTCTCTGGAAATTTTCTAAAATTTGACATTTTTCAGAATTAAAAATATGTAAAAAATACAGCAGGAAAAAATAAGGATTACGGGACAAAAATTATTCCATGAACAGTGATTCTTGCCGCGGAAACGCGGCCTAAGCTTGCTTAGGCCGCGGTTCCGCGGCTGTATATATTAAATGTTGGATAATTTTTTTTTACAGTAATTCATTAATCTGCTTGTATATGTTTTTGGATATTTTTAATTTGTATTTAGTTTTGAAAAATTCTGGAGATGATTTTGGACCCGTCGATTCGATCGGGATTTTGTTTTCGTGGTTTTTCCGGGTAAATTATAAAGTATTGAAGTGTTTGAACGAGTGTCATTTGCTCACTATTCACGGGGTTTAAATACTTTGGAGATACGTGCAAGTCTTTTTGCGGTGGTCCCTCTAGAAGACAACAAACCTTAACTCGATTATGTGACCGTCTCGAACTGCCCTTTGAAGCTAAGGGTTTGGGGCAGTATGGCGTGCCACATGTGAGGCGTTGGCTTGACCCTTCTACGGCTGGACCGCTACTACTGTGTCACACTCCGGATTTTTTGAACCCTGCTCAAGTGTTGAGCTTTAGTGAATCTTGGGTACTTGATCGTTCGTTCGAAAACTTTAATACTGTCTGTTTATCTGGAATTTGATACAATATGTGGAATTCATTTAGTTTAGGCATGAAATACGAAATATGTGATATTTCGCATTTATGATGTCTAAAGAGAATGTGGATTCCAAATATTGTAGTTTTACACTTTCTTTTCTGTGACCGTAAGTGTAGTATGTCCGATATCGCCGGTTTCGTTGCTATACGTCAACGACAATTGGGGTATGCATACTTACTTACGTTGATGATATGAGATATTATGTGTTGCTGAGATATGATGTGCAGGATTGTCGCGATCGAATAGCCGGGGTTTTTTTTGTGAGATGAGAGTTTTATATTTTCATTCATGTAAATTCAAATGTAATGTAATATTCTTTTATTTGGGGCACTTCCGGGTTGAGGTTGTGTCACCAGTGTTGTATATTATTTACTTTTCTGCATTAGGATGGACCCAAGGAGGGGAGCACAGGTGACCGGGTTCTGGGGTTCAGTGGGAGGCCATCTCGAGGAGTCGAGACCGGGTCTCCTAAACTCCAGGATTGGTAGGGTCACTTGCCGCTCTCGTAGGGGTCCAGGGTGTGGGCTTGGCTATTCATCGCGACTGTGAAATCCGTATTTTCTATTCTGGCTAAATACTAAATACGGACGTCCTAGTATATCCCACGTTATATCTATATTTCTGCTGCCTGTGTTCTGTGATATCTGAGACGAATGACATATTATATATATGATATATAGTAGACGTTGCTTATGTTTTACACCCGCGCTAGTCCCATCCTGGTATGCCGTTAGTTAAGTAACCTAACGGTGCATAACGGAACATTGCGGCGAATGCGGATGGCATAAGCGTACGTGTTATTTTCGTTTCTTTTCTGTGATTGGCTTAAGGACTTAAATGATGGGATTACATTAATATGATTAATGTAAAGAAAATAAACCTAAAAAGATGTTGTAGAATCGGATTTGAAAACCACTCGGCTATTTATGAAAAAGCTATATTTCAAAACTGCGGAGCTTAAGCCACTCCTTTTGAAAACTGTTTGATTCTACAACGATATCAAGTTCAAAGCGTTAAAGATTTTCTTAAAAATCATTCGCAACCCTCCGTCATTTTAGGAAGTAGAGTACTTAGTATTCGTGCTACGTTTGTTGACTTTAGTTAAGGCGTAGTGTACGGTAGCTAAGTGATGTCTTCCTACACTGCATATGATGCAGATTAATTAGGACATTCATGCGACTTTGTTGACCATAGTTAAGGGTCATATGGGTGGGTCTAATTGATCAAGAAATGACGGGTAGAACTTGACTGGTACTTATGATTTGTTAACCATAGTTAAGGTCATAAGTACTAGGGGTAAAAATTACATCGGGAATTTCAAGTGTTGAAATTTGCAATGAGATTGCATACCTTCCATGTGATGGTTGGATCCCGATCCCACTGTGGGCAATAGTTGCTCCTAGGAGAGTTTTACAGTTTACAATTAGCTAACTCATTAGGTGTCTAGAAAGGTGTTAACGGGGCTCCGCCTCTGGGAAAACGAGGTTTACTCTAATTAGTTCCGTGCGAAAGCACGGGGAACCTCCCTCAAAGTACCGACACTGGCCTGGCTGAACGGTTAGCGAAGTTGTAGACTGTAATTAATCCTGGCTAGTTTTTCTTTTTAAGGTTTGAAAGAAAAACTCGATAAAAGCAGTGGGAAATATCGATTAGACAAGATAATAACCAATCTAATCTATGCAAGAGCTTTCGCTGAGTGTATTCTTTTCTCTCTCTTAATGGCAGATACCAATGACTGGACTTAAGCTTCTACTAGATAAGAACAAACTGAATGGGACCAACTATAAAGACTGGCTTAGGAATCTGAAAATCGCCTTGACTTATGATAAAGTATCATATGTACTCACGGCTTCAGCCCCGCCCGTCCCAGGTCCAAAATCCTCAGTTGCGGACGTTGAAGTCCACAAGACATGGGACGCTGACTGTGCCACGGCCAAATGCCTCGTGCTTGCATCGATGGACAATACACATCAAAAGCAGCACGAGAATATGGACATTCAAACCATATTTCTCCATACAAAGGAGTTGTATGGAGAGCAATCCCGCGTATTACGATACGAAGCATCAAAGAAACTGTTTCAGATGCGAATGGCCCCTGGCACACCAGTAGGAGACCATGTTCTGAAGATGATAGCTTTTATAGAAGAGCTTGATGACCTAGGATGGACAATGGACAATGAACAATATATAGATATTATTGTACAGTCCCTCCCCTCCACCTTTGCTCAATTCATAGTGAACTTCAACATGCACGGCATGCAGAAGGAACTCCCTGAACTCCTTAACATGTTAAGGAGTGCAGAGAGCACTATGAAGTCAGCAAAAACTCCCGTTATGACTATTGGACAATCTTCCTCTTCTCGCCCGAAAGCTAAGGCCAAGGGAAAGAAAAAGAAGAAACCCACTAATCCTAAGGGCGGAGTTAAAAAGGTGAAGGGAAAGGAAAAGTCCAAGGCTGGAGACCCAGGGAAAGGAGAATGTTTTCATTGCCATAAGACAGGACATTGGAAGCGCAACTGCACGGAATACTTGAATCTCAAGAAGAAGCATGTTGATGCTTCTGCTTCAGGTGCGTTTGTGACTGAAAACTGTTTTTCTATAAACTCTGCTTCCTGGGTATTGGATACCGGTTCAGGTTCTCATATTTGCAATTCTATGCAGGGGCTGAGAAATAGCAAGGTTTTGAAGACAGGTGACCATACTCTCCGCGTTGGAAATGGTTCCAATGTACATACAGTCGCAGTGGGAGAGTATCACTTGGGGTTGCCATCTGGATGTATTTTGATTTTGAATCCATGTTATTTTGTACCAAGTATGCTATGTAATATAATATCCGTTTCTTTGTTGGACAATGAAGGATATAATTTTGTACTGCAGAACAATGTTATGAACATTCTCCTAAATCAAATATTGGTTGGGTATGGTACGCTTAATAACGGAATATATGTCCTAAATCAACACACAGTTTTCAGTGTACAACACACTAATAAAAGAAAACTTTCAGAATTAAATGAAGCTTTTCTTTGGCACTGTAGACTTGGTCATATTAACGAAACAAGTCTAAACAAGTTACACAAAGATGGATATTTAAATTCTTTTGAATATAAATCTTATGCGACTTGCCAGTCTTGTATCAAGGGTAAAATGACCAAAACTCCGTTTACCGGACATGGAGAAAGAGCTACTCAGCTCCTGGGCCTCATACATAGTGATGTATGTGGGCCAATGTCTACACAGGCTAGAGGCGGTTTTTCATACTTCATTACATTCACCGACGATTTCTCAAGATTCGGTCATGTATTTTTATTAAAGCACAAGACCGAAGCTTTCGAGAAATTCATTGAATATAAACAAGAAGTAGAAAAACAAACCGGCTTGAGTATTAAGATGCTTCGATCAGATCGAGGTGGTGAGTATCTCAGTACAGAATTTGCAAACTTCCTAAAACAGAATGTGATTCTCTCTCAGCTCACTCCTCCTTACACACCACAGCACAACGGTGTGTCAGAACGACGGAATAGGACCCTATTAGATATGGTCCGGTCCATGATGAGTGACGCTGAGTTACCAGTCTCGTTTTGGGGGCATGCATTAGAGACTGCAGCGTTTCTGTTAAACAGGGTTCCAACAAAAGCCGTGTCTACCACGCCATATGAGATATGGAATGGGAAGAGACCATCTCTTAAGAGAATTAAGATTTGGGGTTGCCCGGCCTATGTTAAAAAGCAGAATCCGGACAAACTCAAGACACGGCCAGTCATGTGTAACTTTGTGGGATATCCAAAGAATTCTTATGGATATCTGTTCTACCACAAAGAGGAACAAAAGGTATTTGTTTCTCAGTATGCCACATTCTTGGAAAAAGATTTTTTCACAGATAAAGATGATGGCAAGGTGGTGAATCTAGAAGAGGTTCTGGAGACACAAACTACAAATGACGATTTGGTTGAACTGGCTGTTGCAACAGAAACTGAAGAACCTCGGCCACTCCGTAGGTCTGGTAGGACTTCTCGCCCACCGGAGAGGTACTACGGTTTCCTCATTGATGGTGACGGAGAAGATTGCATCATGGATGATGATGATCCTACCAGTTTTCAGCAAGCTATCACGAGTGGTGACTCTGTGAAGTTGCTGGATGCCATGAGATCCGAAATGGAGTCTATGTACACCAACAAAGTATGGACTTTGGACGTTGTACCCCCTGGGGTGAAACCTGTAGGGTGCAAATGGATCTTTAAAAGAAAGATTGGTGTGGATGGGCAGGTAGAGACCTATAAGGCAAGACTTGTGGTGAAAGGTTTTCGTCAAAGACCAGGTTTGGACTATGACGAAACTTTTTCGCCCGTAGCCATGCTTAAATCTATTCGGATCCTATTTGCTATTGCTGCTCACTACGACTATGAAATCTGGCAGATGGACGTTAAAACAGCATTTCTAAATGGGGATTTAGAAGAATGCGTTTATATGGATCAGCCAGAGGGCTTAATTGACAGTGGGAGCAGCGAGAAAGCATGTAGGCTGCTCAAATCCATATATGGGTTAAAGCAGGCATCTCGGAGTTGGAACATCTGTTTCGATGATGTTATCAAAGAGTTTGATTTCATCAAAAATCCAGATGAACTTTGTGTTTATAGGAAAGCTGTAGGAAGAGCTGTCACATTCCTCGTATTGTACGTGGATGACATTCTTCTGATAGGAAATGATATTCCTATGCTACAGTCGGTCAAATTATTCTTATCACTGAGGTTCTCAATGAAGGACTTGGGTGATGCCACATACATCCTGGGCATAAGGATCTATAGGGATAGATCCAAAAAGTTATTGGGATTGTCCCAAACCAGGTACATCAACACCATCCTAAAAAGGTTTAGTATGGAAGACTCCAAGCGGGGTGCCTTACCCGCTTGCCATGGAGTCACTCTCTCCAAGGATTCTTGTCCAAAGACCGATGAAGAGAGAGCTCGCATGAGCATTATACCTTATGCTTCGGCAGTAGGATCTATAATGTATGCGATGTTATATACACACCCAGATGTAGCTTATGCACTTAGTGTTGTAAGCAGGTATCAATCCAACCCAGGGGAGAACCACTGGACAGCTGTGAAGAACAATCTTAAGTACTTACGAAGGACTAAAAAATTGTTCTTGGTGTATGGTAATACAGATCTCCAAATGGAGGCCTTTACCGATTCGAGCTTCCAGAGCGATAAGGATGACAGCAAATCTATCTCAGGGTTTGTGTTTACCTTCAATGGAGGGGCGGTAAGTTGGAAGAGTTCCAAACAAGATACCGTTGCAGACACTACGATGGAAGCTGAGTACATTGCTGCAAATGATGCCGCCAAAGAAGCCGTCTGGATGAAGAAGTTCGTCTCGGAGCTAGGAGTAGTTCCAACCATTATTGATCCAATACCCATGTATTGTGATAATAATGGGGCTATGGCATTAGCCAAGGAGCCCAGGTCCCATCAGCGGTCCAGATACATCCTGAGGCGCTTTCATTTGATCCGGGAGATTGTAGATCGCCGCGAGATCGAGATTAAGAGAGTAGACACAAAGAATAACGCCGCGGATCCACTCACCAAGGCCCTCCCTCAGCCACAGCATGAGCGACTTTTTGAGATGTTGGGTATGAGATACGCCAATAACTGGCCTTAGTGCAAGTGGGAGATTGTTGGATATATGTATGCCCTAGAGGCCATTATGTGATAGTGGATGTATCTATACATGTATATATATATTCAGTATGCATTCTTGCTCGACATGATAGTATGCTATCTGGTTATTCTTTATCTGACATGTTGTTTTGATCATGCTTTTATTCATTCATACATGCTGATAAAGCCCTGAGGATATCGGCTTGACTACAGTGATTATGATAGAGATCATACTAGTGGGACATCTGTAGTTTATAAGCATATCCTGAAATGTCCCTAGTCGGAGGTGTATCGAGACGGGGCATCGATATACCAGAGTAGACTAGCGTATATGATACTAGACCCATGTGATGGGCGATGGATGTTCCCACATTCGTCGATGTTTGACATCAAGATCATATACGGGTGCTCAGTGCTGACTGGGTACACTGGACGGACTCACCGAGAACTCCTATATGGAATTATATCTATCGTCGGATAGCAGTTCTCAGGTGACACTGGTACAGGTTAGTCTATAGACCCGAGATCGTCATGGAGTCTTGTGTGTTCTCCCACTGTACTTTGATTGCCACCCTACCACGGCTCTACTGAGTCGTGCAAACAGGTGGCCGTTGGGTACAGTCCCGAGACACACGAAGATGATGAGCGATAGGAGGGGTTTCGTCTCTCCCGGTATTGGGAGTTGATGCTGTGCTGTGCTCGACTGGTTATAACAGCAAGTCCCTGGCCAGGGCTGCTGAGATTTGCTGATAAGTGTTATCAGTAGTTTCTCGATCTGTTATAGACCATTCACCGGCATGACTTATTGAGTTATTAGGGTCGACGTGACCATCCCTAGGCTCGATATGCAGCATATCTGACGAAGAGACCGGACTGTACGGTAGTGTTGCCGGATGGCTCGACGGGAGTTGTAGCAGGTTCGCTTGTTTTCTTCTGATCGCTCAATACCCGGGTGGCCGTTACGTTTAGCTGACCGCTTGCGGCTTGGGGGTACCTGATATGATCATCACCCTCTGCCGGCGTATTGACGAGTCTTAGAGTCCCATAAAGGAGTTACCCAGTCCAGGCGAAACGTTGTGGCGCGCGTATGCGATATGTGCAAGCACCCGATTAAAATGTGCGTATATGATACCGAACATTGATCGGATGAACTGCTTTTGGTGGGGTCATATGAGATATGACCGGATTGATAAATCAAGTGTTGATTTATCATTTAACCATTAGTTTTCTCACTTAAAAACCTTTTCTTGGATGATGGGTGTGCGCATGCATGTGTGCTTTTCTTTCTTTCTTTCATGCTAGTTTCATGCACATATGGATGTGCATACATACACACATACATACACCCATCTATCATGGTTGTTAACATATGGAAATGGTGGAAATATAAGACTCACACCATGGATTAAATAATTGATTATTATTTGATTTTGGATTTAAAAGAAAATGAAAAGGAAAGGATAATCATTCTAGTTTCTACATTCTTCCTTTGACCTAACCATGCTCAACTACCACTAACCTAGGGTTATCCTTCTCTTTATCATTTAAAACCCAAGTTAAATTAACTATCCATCATTTAATCATGGTTGAAAGTGAGAAGGAATAAAATATAAAAGGTTATATTTCATTTCTTTTCACTTAAGGGTTATTTTTTTCACCTCTAGTTAAAAGTTAGCCACCATCTTCATCCTCCTTCACCTTTTCCTCTCTAGTTTTTTCTAGTGAGTTAAACACAATTAAAGAAAGGTTTTTGAAGTGAGATCCATAGCCACAACATCATTCTACTCAAGTCTAGCCAACTTGATTAGAGTGTTCTCTTTGCTTTTCCAAAGTTGCAAGCTTGGACGGGAAACTTCGGGTGGATCGTCGTGGACGAAAGAGGACTACAAGTGGACCTTCTTCCAACACCCTAGAGATCAAGGAGTCAAGCAAAAGGGGAGCTACAAAGGTTGTAGCCTTCAAACCCTAATCTTTTTTAGCTTAATAGTTTCGAAACCCTAATTTTCTAGGATCGATTCCTTTGCATGTTCGTTTAGCACCATAAAAATTTAAACTTTTGGACATGTGATGCTTCAAAACTCTTCATAGGGTGCTACATAAACCTTTCAGTTCTTAGACGAACAAACCGGACTATACAGAGACTGTCACATTCAGGCTCAGTAGGAGTTCGGATGGGGTTTACCTCGCCAGTCTTCTTATCGGCATCTACCTGGGGACCGTTACGTACATCTAGTGCCACTTGCGGTCTATGGTTAAACCCACTGCCATCGTAGTGTCGAGTCTTTAGAGTCCCATACAGAGGGTTATTGACCTTTAGGCAAAATGAGTAGAGGTCGCATGGTTTTGCGACAAGGTTCGTTCACATCCGCGCACTTGTGCACGTTTGGTGTCCGGACAGCTTATACTAGCGGGCTTTGGTTTAAGCCGGATCCTAGTATATGATTTGGGATTGGTTTTATCTCATTGTATTCGTGTTCCTCGGAACATGGATACGGGTGTGTATGCACAGTTGACTGAGACAGAGGCAGAGGACTTTGATTAGGGTTGATGACCATTGTCATTTTCTTAACCCTAATGATTATGTGTGAATTATGATTTATTAATATTAGTTAATTATAATTGTGCATGGTTAGAGTTGTTGACCATTTAACTATACTTGACTTGTTGACCTAGGTTGACAAGTTGATCATCATCATTCTATACGAAAGATGCTCTTTGATCCTTGCAAAAGCATTTAATGTGAAATGATAATGGTCATTTCTTGATTAACCATGACAATTATCTTTAGGTAATTATCTAATTTTCATAAATCACATATATGTGAGAAGGTTGCATTATTTCTTCTCACTTGATAATTTTCATTCTCTCTCCTCCTCTTCCTCTCTCTCTAGCTCTCCCCTCTCATGAGTTGAGAACCACTTGAGCTTGAGATAATCCCTTCAAAAACACTCTCTACTCTTTCTAAGGTCCTAGGTCTAGCACACCAAGCACCTTAGTTACTTCTAGTTTGAGGTTGGAGCCAAAGGTTGAAGCCCTCGGGTGGATCTTTCTTCGGCAAGAGAAGGCGACAAGGAGAACCCTTTCTTTCACTCCAAGGAGCAAGGAGAGAAGGACTTGAAGACCTAGGTATAACCCCTTTTCCGAGTAGCTAAACTCTTTTAGCTTTGGTTATTAGTTTTGTTTAGCGAAGATCCCTCCTTTGGTTAGTCCATGTTGCCTAGTGTTGTAAAAATCAGATTTTTCATCACGTTTTCGCCTCCCCGCAAGCACCGGGGTGGGCAACGTGGACTTACATAACCGAATATCACTATGAAAAACGAAAGAAAACGTCCTTGTAATAACAGCATTTTGAAAATTATTCCAACAACATCGAATAGGTTTGTTTTCCTTGCATTGATCTGAACCAACGCGGTCCCATCAATTAATCACACCAATAAAGAACGAAAATAAAATGTACGTATATGCCATCCGCATTTGCCACTGGGTCCCGTCATCACCCGTTAGGTTACTTAACTAACGACAGAGTGGGGACTGGACTAGCGCGGGTGCAAAACATATACAACATCTACTAGTATATATATCTATATATAATAATCGCTCCAGGCGTGATAAATGAAATATCACATAAAAGTAATAAGCATCACAGAACAATACAGATAATCTGGGGGACCCGGGTTTCCTTTGAGCCGCAAGTGAAACCCGACGTTCCCCAGGTCGTGTGGATAGCCTGTGCAATGAAAACCTAGACCCCTACGGGCGCGGCAAGTAACCCGCCAAAACAAGAAGCGAGGCAGCCCCCTTCAGCAAAGTGAATGGGCCACCCAACACTTCATGGAATTTGGTAACTTGAGCACCCCTCCTTGGGTCAACCTGTACCCCCTACGAGTGCGGTGAATAGCCCGCCAATTCTAGAGTGAAGCCCCCTCCGTCTCGAATCCATGAGATGCGGTCCCGTTTCCCTCTAGAACCCGGCTATCCGTGCACTCCACCGCGCGGTATTCCTAGTACAGAAAAGAAAATATATACAACGGGTACATCGACCTCAACCCGGTCGGGTCCAAAAAATAATATACAAACAGGCAGTTACGGCAGTCTACATGTCGGACGCTCGCCCTGCAATATCAAATGTACAAATAAAACAAAACCGCACTACCATTGCACACATCTATCCACCATGACAAATCCGCAATATCACAGCACAATACAGAACATCAACGTGAATGTCACGTTCGCAAACCCGTCTAAAAGGACTATAGCAATTAGACAAGATTTACCGCTCGAATGACATTCACGATCGCAGATATAATGTAAGCACCGAGAACTAACAAATTTAAAATTACGATCGAAAAAATTTCGCGAAATGGGCCCCGAGTGCAAATCCAGCACTCAAATGAATCTGGGACAAAACTATATATCACAAAAATCATCTTTCCATTAATTAAACCCCCAGAAAAAATTTGGGGCACTGTAGCCCAAAAATGGCCGCGGAATGGCCGCCAAATGCGACATTTCGCGGCGGTTCCGTGGTGGAATTTTGGAGTTAGGTCTCCAAACTTTTTCTGTAGCTTAATTTATGCCTTCATGTATTTTTAATATGCCTAAAATAATTTTTTGAACAACTTTGAAATTCGACAGCAAGCACACTGAAATGAAAATACGACTTGGAAATTTTGATTGATCGATATTTTAAACACGTTAGAACAAGCTAGTAAAGGTTAATGGCGTGGCTCTGATGCCATGTTGGGTTACGGCAGCGCCCCGGCCGTCAAATACGAGGCCAAATGCGGAAAAAAAAACTTTTCAAAACTTAGCGCCACCTTAACCTTTACCCGGATCGAACCATTAACGCTAAACTAGCTAACTACTAAGAAGTGAGAGTTGCTATACCGATCGATCCTTGTCCTTCGGTCTTTGGCCACCATCCCAAGCTCCTCGCGGCGTCTCCGATCTCCGGTCTCCTCGTTGGAAGGGCACCACATCAATGAGTCTTTTTACGGGCTCCCGCTTCATCCGAAGCAACTCGAACATGAAGTTTGCTAGCCGACATGTCCAAGGTGAAGTAGAGAATGTGTGTGATAACTTTTTCTCAAGCATCCATTGATTCTTAACACATGAGTATGGATGGAGGTTGAAGATGATGCCATTGGTGGAAGTTATGAGCTAGAGGAAGAAGAAGAAGAAGAAGAGCTTTTCTTTTCTTGTGTGAGATGAAAAATGAGATAGGCTATAAATGATAATCACAAGAGCTAACCCATGTACATGGCTGCCCTCTCTCTCTCCATCTTTCATTTCACACCCTTAATCAATCAAAATGGTGACATTTGCACAAATAAAAAGACCATGAGTAATCACCCATGCACATGTCACAATTAATGCACCTCATCATGAATTAAGCTCATAATTTCAACCAAAATAAACATGAACCCAAATGTTTAATCCAATAAAAAGATACGGCATCAACTAAAGTAAACTCGTAAACTCGTATCGGATCAAAAGAATACCCCTCACCTGTATATACATGCATGCATCCGCATTCCGACTGAATACGAATGCAATGAGACTAAAGTAATCCAACAAAATCTAATACTAGGATTCGGCTTAAACCAAAGCCCACTAGTATGATCCGTCCGATCATGATCCGTGCACAAGTGCACATATATGATCGAACCCTGCCATAATACCATACGGCCTCTACAACGTTTCGCCCGAAACATGAGAAACTGTCTTGTGGGACTCTAAAGACTCATCAATAAACTGGCTGTGGATTTAACCACTAGCACGTCAGTGGCACTAGCTGTGCGTAACGGCTGCCCTTGTATTGACCAAAAGGGAAGCTGACGAGCGAACTCATCCTGAAACCCTACTGAGCCGATCAGTGACAATATCCGTACAGTCCGGTCCGTTCGTCTATGAGTATCGCATATCGGGCCTAGGGGGCTGGTAAATGTCAGACCCGCAAAAGCGGTATAAGTCGTGTCGGAGTGTAGCCCAGAACACCTTGAGATATTACTGGAATACCTATCAGTAAATTTCACTTGCCTTGGCCAAGGACTTCGTGTAATGGCTCTCCAGACACAGCGCGATCTCACCCCCAATACCGGGAGAGACGAATCCCCTGCCGATCCGCTCACTGCCTCCATGTGGCTCGGGACTGTACTAAACTAAAATCTGTTTGCATGACTCCTTTGAGCCGTGGTAGGGTAGTAATCAATGCATGGTGGGAACTCACACGAGAAAAATGACGATCTCAGGTCGATAGACTAACCTGTACACATGTCACCAGGGAACTTCTATCCGACGATAGGTATAACACCAACTAGCATGTTCCCGGCGAGTCCGTCCGGTGTACTCATAACCAAATGAGCACCTGTATACGTCTTAGGTGAACCAACTGACACCAATGGCTTGTTAAATCGGCCACCGCCCCTCGTCGGGGTCTCGACTGTATACACTAGTCTACTCCGGAGTATCGATGCCCTGTCTCGAAACTCCCTTGACTAGGGACCACTTTTAAGGATTTGCTTATGGACTACCCAACTCTCACGTATATGATCGCCATCATATTGCTCATAGTCAAGCAAGAATCCTAAGGGCTCTATCAACGTGTAATAGTGACCATGTCACCTAAAGTTGTACACGATGATAAAGACAAACCAGATAGCATACTATCATCTCGAGTAAGACTGTCCTACCGGTATATGTCATCCCTCAATCATTGCAATCACGTGCTTGCGATCCAATAATTGACTTTGAGAGCACTATATCCAACACTAATGGCTGTAGAATAGACCATCTCCCCTACTGAGTTGAGAAACGTATACACTAGTCTACTTTGGAGTATCGATGCCCTGTCTCAATAATCCAACGACTAGGGACCTATATAAGGATGTGCTTACAGACTACCCAGCCCCTACTAGTGTGAATGCCATCACAATGCTGGTAGTGAAGCAAAGATCCTAAAGGCTCTACCAATATGTATAAGCGATATGCAAAAACATATGCACATATTTAGGTAGAAACAAACCGGGTAGCATACTACCATTTCGAGCAAGACTGTTACTATATCCGTGTATATCCCAAGCTTCCATTAAGTAATATACAAACCAGTATGTTACAATAATGGCCTCTTGGGCATATATCACTAACACTTGATGTTTCTAAAAACCTAGTAGTGATGCTAAGGCATATTTTCATGGTATCAGAGCCAAGCTAGGGCATTAGGTGTGCCCTAGACGACGTTAAAGTGTTCGATCGACTTTTCAAAACCCATATTTCCCTAGTTTCTGGAAAAATTTTCAAAATTTGGAATTTTTTAGATTAAAAATATTCAGAAAATCATGCAGGGTTTTTAATGGAGCCCCAAGAAAAACGAGGCCACGACTCCATAGAACCGCCGCGGAACCGCGGCACAAACCCCTGTTTGGCCGCGGTTCCGCGGCACTTTCGTGGAGTTATTGGTTCTAATTTCTTGTGCTGCACTATTTTGTTATTTTACATCTTCTGAGTATTTTTAGTGAGACTCAAGCTATTGAGGTCTCCGGGTTTTCTGGGTGTTTGATAATTTGATCGAAATGTTTAACGTCGTCTAGTAGATAATGATCTGTGATACAATATTTGGAATCCACAATAATTAGTTTTGTGAAAACTAGTTAGTATTTTGTAAATCTAGCAATTTAGTCTCATTCGATAGATTGCCACGGAGTTTCGATTCGGATCAAAACTCCGTCACAGTCTCGTATTGTACGCGAACACTCGCCGCATAACACTACTAGATAGCCATGCCCCATAGCCCCGAACAAGTGACTGTAGGAGAACCCCGTTGCCAAAAGCATCCGCTCGGGTGCTCGCGGCCGCGGTGTTCCGCCTAAGTGCACTTTGTCGACGGCATCGGGGATGCGGCCGTCAACTAATGTTTCCGACGAGCATTCGATCATTAGTTGGGAATCTTGTTGAATTGCCCGACTGGTTGTTGAAAAGTGTTTTCAATTTGAGACTAAAATGCCGGGTTTACGGTGTTAGGCATGAAATCCGAAGTATGAGATATTCCGGGTTTATGATGTCTAAGCTGTTGCGGATTCTAATTATTGTAGTTTTCATTTCTTTTTTGCGACCGTAAGTGTAATATATGGTGTATCGCCGGTTTCATTGATATACGTCAACGACAATTGGGATACGTATATTTACTTCTGTTGATGACATGTGATGTTATGTGTTGCTGTGATATGTTATATTGGATCGTCGTGATTGAATAGCCGGGGGTTTATGCGTGAGATGAGACTTTTTCATTTTCATTCATGTAAAAATTTGTATGTAATATTCTTTTATTGTTACACTTCCGGGTTGAGGATGATGTCACCATTGATGTATATTATTTACTTTTCCGTATTACGATAAACCCAAGGTGGGGAGCACAAGTAACCGGATTCAAGAGTCTAGTGGGAGACCATCTCAAGGAATCGAGATCGGGTCTCCTAACTCTAGAATTGGTAGGGTTGCTAGCCGCTCTCGTAGGGGTCTAGGGATGTGGGTTTGGCTATTCATCACGACCGTGGAATCCGTATTTTTTACTGTCTTGATTTAAAACACGGACCTCCTAGTATATCCAATATTTCATATGTTGACTTCTGCTGCAATTTTATGTGATGAGATTATATAACTGCGTGAGATGAATACTTTATATTATATATATGATATATAATAAACGTTGCTTATGTTTTGTATCCGCGCTAGTCCTGCCCCCGCTCTGCCGTTAGTTAAGTAACCTAACGGTGCATGACGGGACCCCGTAGCGAATGCGGATGGCATAAGCGTACGTTGTATTTTCGTTTCTTCTGTGATGTTTAGGAAACATAAATGATGGGACTTCATTAATGAGATTAATGAAAATGAAAGAAACCTAAAGATGTTGTAGAATCAAATTTTTAAAAAAGCAGCTCTAGTTCTTACTCTGCATATCGGTATTCTTTATGAATATCCAACACCTCATTCGATGAGGAAAGAGCCGAGATCCCTTCACCGGGAATGACCTCTTTAACAAAAGCTAGCAAATGCTACAACCCACTCGGTTTGTTTTGAAAACTATTCGATTTTAAAAAGTGGATCTTAAACCACTCCTTTTCAAATCACTCGATTCTACAATGATATAAAGTTCATTACGCAAAAGGTTTTCTTAAAAACATGTCGTAGCCCTCCGTCATTTCAGATAAGGACTATTTAGTATTCGTGCTGCGTTTGTTGGCCATCGTCAAGGCATAGTGTACGGTAGCTAATTAGTGCTTATCTGCCGCATATGATGTGATTGGATTAGGGTAGTCGTACAACTTTGTTGGCCTTCGTAAAGGGTCGTGCGGGTGGGTTTAATTCAATCACGAAATGTACGGGTTGAACTTGACTAGCGGCCTATGGTTTGTTGGCCTACGTCAAGGTCATAGAATATTAGGGGCAAAAACATTATTGGTAATTTCAAGTGTTGAAATTTGCAATGAGATTGCATACGTTCTATGAGATAGTTGGATCCTGATACCCACTGCGAGTAAGAGTTACTCCAGGGAGAGTTTTCCACTTAACAATTAGCTGATCAAGTAAGTGTCTAAGAATGGTGTTTACGGGATTATGCCCCTGCGGAAACGAGGTTATTTAATTAGTTACATGTGAAAGCATGTGGAGACTCCCTCGGAGTACCAATACCTGCTTGGATGAACGATTGGCGAACTTGTAGGTTGTAATTAATCCCGGCTAGTCTTACCTTTTAGGGTTTGAAGGAAGATTTAATAAAAACAGTCGGAGCCATCCTAATTAGATAAAATAATAACCAATCTAATCTTGCAAGAGTATACGCTAAAGTGTTTTCTTCTCTCTCTCTCTCCAGGTAGCGACCATGACACGCCTTAATCAAGATAATAATATTGATGTATTGACCGAACCCGCTTGTTATACTGAGCTGGGGAACGTTGGTTCCGCTCTACCTTATAATTGTTATAAGTCTGAGCAGGAAATAAGGGAATACCCGGATTCCCATGCGATCCGAACGAGAAATGAGCATGTTGATGCATCTTCTTCGGGTGTGTTCATTATCCAGAACTGTTTCTCAGTATACTCTACGTCCTGAGTATTAGATACCGGATCAGGATCCCACATTTGTAATATGTTACATGGCTTAAAAAGAGGTAGAGAACTGGGAATAGATGATCATTCTCTCAGAGTAGAGAATGGTGCAATGGTTGCAGCCGAAGCAGTTAGAGTATATCACCTAGTATTACCTAATGGTAATACATTGATTCTGAACGACTGTTATTTCGTACCAAACATGATGTGCAATATTATATCAATTTCTTTATTAGATAAGGAAGGATATAACTTTGTACTAGAGAATAATGTTATGAATATTTTCTTAAATCAAGTGTTGATTGGTTTTGTTATGTTATGTAACGGTTGAAAGATTCCTAGGCACCCTATAGTGGTCTCACAAGGCATCAAACATGCCAATTTACAAAAATTATGGTGCCGAGAAATCCTAATACGGATCGTCGGCTAGAATCCTAGGCGAAAAACAAATCTAGTTAACACTTTAACTAAAGATCGGAAGTTACAACCTTTGTAGATCCGGATATCCACTTCCTTAGCTCCACGTAGTCGTCCTCTCGCTGTCCTTCTCGAGTCCTAGACTCAATCGTCGGCTTCATCGGAAAGACGAGCGGGCAAGGTCGTCGGCTTCGTGCCGAAGATGATCTACGTCGAGGTTGCACAAGTTCAAGCTCCAACTTCACCAAGTGGTGAAACTTGTGAAGAAAACACCCAAAACAACTTGGCAAGAGGTAGAGGGTGAAGAAATAGGAGGTGGGTTCACTTTAGAATTGGATTTCTCACTTTGGAACTCAAGATGCCATTGATGGCATCAAGCTTTCTCTCTTGAAGATGAAGAAGAAGAAGTAGATAGAATATGATAATTCTTGTGAAAAAGAATAATAAAATCAAATACTTATCATGTTCTAACCTAGGTTAAGTGTAGAGAATAAACCATGGTCACTTGGATGGGTTAGGGTTAAGCATGATGACAAGAATGGTTACAAAAGTCAAAGCTTCATGAAGCTTCAACTTAATACAAAGAAAGCCACCATTCTCATCATAATCCTTTTTAAATAAATAAATAAATGAAAATGCAAAACTCTAATCAACACTTAACCATGGTTTAATTCTTTATACTTAACAACAAGATCAAGTATCATCAAACATGATACAAATATGTGCACAAAAGTATATCACATATACTTCTTGCACATCAAGTGAGAAAATCCATATAAAGTGAACCAATACTAGTTAATGCAATGTAGTATATCAAATATATATAATTATACATTAAATCATTAAATCAACACTTGATTTAACGATCCGGTCATATCGCATATAACCGACTAGTATCCAATGTATCGGCTTATCGAATCAATGATTCGATAACTAGGTCATATCGAATATAACCAATCGAAACATTTATCGCGAGAATGAAATGCGGTATCACATACACGCATTATTCTCGGTCCCGCACATATCTCATATGCGCTCCTATTTCATTTCACTTGAGCCAGGAAACCTCTGTGTAGGACTCTAAAGACTCGTCAATACGCCGGTAGCAGATGATGATCATATCAAGCACCCACAAGCCGCAAGCGGTCTGCTAAACGTAACGGCCATCCGGGTATTGAGCGATCAGAAGATCGACGAGCTAGCCCGCTCATACTCCTGTGAATCCAACCAGTAACACTTACCGTACAGTCCGGTCTGTTCGTCTGATACGTCGCATATCAAGTCTAGGGGTGGTAAACGTCAGACCCCAATAACCGATAAGTCGTGCCGATGTGAGGCTCATAACGGATCGAGAAACTATTGGTAACACTTACCAGCAAATCTCTGATCAGCCCTGGCCAGGGACTTCCCTGTTACGGCCAATCGAGCACAGCGCAACATCAACCCCCAATACAGGGAGAGACGAAACCCCTCCTATCGCTCATTGCCTCCATGTGACTCGGGACTGTACCCAAAGACCACCGTTTTGCACGCCCTCATGGACGTGGTAAGGTGGATATCAAAGCACAGTGGGAATCACACAAGACTTTATGCCGATCTCGGGTCTACAGACTAACCTGCACAAGTGTCACCTAAGAACTGCCATCTGACGTGAGGTATAATACCATCTGGGAGTTCTCGGCGAGTCCGTCCAGTGTACCCAGTCTCCACTGAGCACCCGTATACCATCTCTGATGTCAAACACCAATGGATATGGGATCATCCATCGCCCATCCCATGGGTCGAGAAGCGTATACGCTAGTCTACTCTGGTATATCGATGCCCCGTCTCGATACACCCACGACTAGGGACCTTGAAGGATGTACTTATGGACTACCATGTCCCCACTAGTATGATCTGCATCATAGTCCAGGTAGTCAAGTACACATCCTAAGGGCTTTACCAACATGTAATCATTAGATAGTTTAAAGAGACTAGTGTACATGTTAAGATAAAGAGTAACCAGATAGCATACTATCATATCGAGCAAGAAAGTCATCTCTATATATGTCCAAGCATCCAATATAATATACATCATGTGTACAATACTGGCCTCTAGGGCATACATACAACTAACAATCTCCCACTTGCACTAGGGCCAGCTGCTGTAGTATCGCATACCGAGCATCCCGAAGAGTCTCTCAAACTGTATCTGGGGAATGGCCTTCGTGAGTGGATCCGCTGTGTTGTTCTTCGTGTCAACCCTCCTGACCTCGATCTCCCGGCGATCAACTATCTCCCGGATCAGGTGATACCGCCTCAGAATATACCTGGATCGCTGATGGGACCTGGGTTCCTTGGCCAAAGCCACCGCTCCATTGTTATCGCAATACAAAGGTATTGTATGCTCAATGGATGGAACCACTCCAAGTTCAGTAATGAACTTCTTGATCCAGACAGCCTCTTTGGCAGCATCGTTGGCAGCGATGTATTCAGCCTCCATCGTCGAGTCTGCCACGGTTTCCTGCTTGGAACTCTTCCAGCTAACCGCCCCTCCGTAAAGGATAAAGACAAAGCCCGACTGCGACTTAGAGTCGTCCTTATCACTCTGGAAGCTCGAATCGGTAAAGGACTCCACTTGGAGCTCTCCGTTACCATACACCAAGAACATATCTCTAGTCCTTCGTAAGTACTTGAGAATGCTCTTCACAGCTGTCCAGTGATTCTCTCCAGGATCAGCTTGATACCTGCTCACTATACTTAGTGAGTATGCTACATCGGGTCTGGTACATAGCATCGCATACATGATAGAGCCTACTGCCGAAGCATAGGGTATCCCTTGCATGCGAGCTCTCTCCAAATCAGTCTTGGGAGACATCTCTTTGGAGAGAGTGACTCCAGAGATCGTGGGCAAGTTCCCACGCTTGGACTCTTCCATACTAAACCTCTTTAGTATGGTGTCAATGTACCTAGATTGGGACAATCCCAAAATCCTTTTGGATCTATCTCTATAGATCCTAATTCCCAATATGCAGGAGGCATCACCAAGATCTTTCATTGAGAATCTTTGTGATAAGAAGAGCTTGACCGATTGCAGCATAGGAATATCATTTCCTATCAAGAGTATGTCGTCCACGTACAATACGAGGAAGACAACCTTACTCTCTGCCACCTTCTTGTAGATACAAGGTTCATCTGGATTTTTGACGAAATCAAACTCTTTGATAACGACGTCAAAGCAGATGTTCCAACTTCGTGATGCTTGCTTTAATCCATAAATGGATTTAAGCAGCTTGCACACCTTCCCGCTGCTCCCACTGTCTACGAAGCCCTCTGGCTGAGTCATGTACATGCACTCTTCTAAATCACCATTTAGAAAGGCGGTCTTAACATCCATTTGCCAGATTTCGTAATCATGATAAGCAGCGATGGAAAGCACGATCCAGATGGATTTAAGCATAGCCACTGGAGAAAAGGTCTCGTCATAGTCCACACCTGGTCTTTGACGAAAACCCTTTGCTACAAGTCTAGCTTTGAAAGTCTCCACTTTCCCATCTACACCAAGTTTCTTCTTGAAGATCCACTTGCTCCCAATGGGTTTTACCCCTTCAGGAGCAACGTCCAAAGTCCATACTTTGTTGGTGTACATGGATTCCATCTCGGACCGCATAGCATCCAGCCATTTCACTGAGTCCCCACTCGTGATGGCCTGCTCGAAGCTAGTTGGGTCATCATCCTCCATGATGCAATCCTCGCTCCCACCATCCATGAGAAAACCGTAGTATCTCTCAGGTGGGCGAGGAACCCTACTAGATCGGCGGAGAGGCTGAGGTTCGTCGGAAGCTACTGAATGCTCTGGTTCCACTAAATCTTCTGTTGTGTTTTGTTCAGCTGGAACCTCTTCCAGTTCTACCTCAGAGCCACTAATTTCTTTTGCAAGAAATTCCTTTTCTAAAAAGGTGGCATGTTGAGCAACAAATACTCTTTGTTCCTCACTGTGGTAGAAGATATACCCTCGCGAATGTTTGGGATATCCAACAAACTTACACAAAACAGATCTTGCCTCGAGTTTGTCCGGTTTTTGTCTTTTGACATAGGCCGGGCAACCCCATATCTTTATAAAATTAAGATATGGTCTCTTCTCTTCCCATATCTCATATGGTGTGGTAGGCACAGATTTGGTGGGAACCCTGTTCAGTAGGTATGTTGTCGTTTCCAGTGCATATCCCTAGAAGGAAACAGGTAACTCAGCTACACTCATCATAGAGCGCACCATATCTAATAGGATGCGGTTTCTCCGCTCCGATACACCGTTGTGCTGCGGTGTATATGGAGGAGTTAGCTGAGAGAGAATCCCATTCTCTTTTAGGAAGTCCAGGAATTCAATGCTCAAGTATTCTCCTCCTCGATCAGATCGTAGGATTTTAATACTTTTTCCGGTTTGGTTCTCAACTTCTTGTTTATATTCTCTAAATTTCTCAAAAGCTTCTGATTTGTGTTTCATCAGGAACGCATATCCGAATCTAGAGAGATCGTCAGTGAATGTAATGAAGTACGAAGAACCATCCCTGGCATGTGTAGACATGGGACCGCATACATCACTATGTATAAGTCCCAAGAGTTCGGTAACTCTTTCTCCATGTCCCGTAAACGGAGTTTTGGTCATCTTGGCTTTGAGACATGACTGGCAAGTGTCATAAGATGAAAATTCAAACGGATTTAAATATCCATCTTTATGCAACTTAGCTAGTCGTGTCGCATTGATGTGGCCCAGTCTACAATGCCACAAGAAGGATTCGTTGAGTTCAGAACTCTTCCTCTTGTGTGTGTTTGTTATGCTCAGAACTGTTGATTGATTTAGAACATAAATGCCATTGCACAACGTGCCTGATCCAACCAACTTTTGGTTACGGAAAATGTTCATAACATTGTCCTGTAATACAAAATTATATCCCTCTTTACTTAATAAAGAAACCGATATAATGTTGCATATCAGGTTCGGCATGTAATAGCATTCGTTCAGAACCAATGTATTACCAATTGGTAATACAAGGTGATATTCTCCGACAGTCTTAGCTGTTAGGTCCACGTTGCCCACCCCGGTGCTTACGGGGAGGCGGAAAACATAATAAAAAACGGATTTTTATCGACTTAGGCAATATGGACCGAGCTTGTGAGGATCTTTGCTAAACAAAAACTAGCTAAAGCAAACTAACAACTAGCTAAGTTGTAGAAAGGTTATACCTTGAGCTCGAAGTCCTTCTCTCCTTGCTCGTCGGAATGGTAGAAAGACCTCACCTTGCTTGTCTTCTTCCGTCAAAGAAGGATCCACCCGAAAGCCTCGACCTTTAGCTTCAACTCCAAGCTAGGAGTAACTAGAGTGCAAGAAATGCTAAGACTTGAACCCTAGAAGAGAGTAGAGAAGATCAAGTGAAGGTTTTTCTCAAGCCTTTTGTTTCTCAACACATGAGAGGGAGAGAGCTTGAGGGAGAGGATGAGCAAGAGAGAGAAATGATATGAGATCATGAATAATTAGTGAGCCATTCTCACTAATATGTGTGTAATATTTTAATTCCATAATTAGCTAGAAAATTGTCATGGTTTAATCAAGAGGTGACCATTATCATTTCAATATTAATGCAAATTGCAAGGATCAAAGAGCATCTTCCAAATGAAATGATTATGGTCAAGTTGTCAACATGGTCAACAAGTCAATGAAGTCAAATGGTCAACAACAACAACCATGCACAATAATTAAGCTAATTATCAATTAACAATAATACACACAAAAGCAATAGGGTTAATAAAATGACAATAGTCATTAACCCTAAACAAGGTCCTCTCCCTCAATCTCAAGCAACTGTGCATACGCACCCGCATTCGTGATCCGAGGAACACGAATACACTGAGAAAAACCAATCTCAAATCATATACTAGGATCCGGCTTAAACCAAAGCCCGCTAGTATAAACTGTCCGGACAGCAAACGTGCACAAGTGCGCGGATGCGAACGAACCCTGTCGCAAAACCATGCGACCTCTACTCATTTTGCCTAAAGGCGAATAGCTCTCTGTGTGGGACTCTAAAGACTCGACACTACGCTGGCAGCGGGTTTAACCACAGACCGCAAGCGGCACTAGCTGTACGTAACGGTCCCCAGGTAGATGTCGATAAGAAGACCGACGAGGTGAACCCCATCCGCACTCCTACTGAGCCTGTATGTGACAGTCTCCGTACAGTCCGGTCTGTTAGTCTGATACATCGCATGGCGGGCCTAGGGGGCGGTGAACGTCAGTCCCCTAATAGCGGTACAAGTCGTGTCGGAGTGTAGCCCAATACACCCTGAGATAACACTGGAACCTACCAGTAGATCTCGCTTGCCCTGGCCAGGGACTACTTGTGTAATGGCTCTCCTAGACACAGCGCGATGTCAACCCCCAATACCGGGAGAGACGAATCCTGTCTAACCGTCACTGCCTCCAAGTGCTTCGGGACTGCTCCCAACTACTACCTGTTTGCACGACTCAGTAGAGCCGTGGTAGGGTAGTGATCAAAGAACAGTGGGAACACACTCTAGGCGAAGTGATAGTGTCAAGTCAGCGGACTAAGCTGTACTCATGTCACCTGGGAACTGATAACTGACGATAGGTATATTACCAACCAACAGTTCCCGACGAGTCCTGTCCAGTGTACTCGTAACCTAACGAGCACCCGCATACTATCCCAAGTACAACGTACTAACGGCTGTGGGACAGACCGTCTCCCACACTGGGATGAGAAGCGCATACGCTAGTCTACTCCGGAGTATCGATGCCCTGTCTCGATAGTCCAACGACCAGGGACCTGTATAAGGATGTGCTTATAGATTACCCAGCCCCCATGAGTGTGATCGCCATCACAACGCCGGTAATCAAGCAAAGATCCTAAGGGCTCTACTAATGCGTATAGGTGATATAATAAATAAACACACATGTACACATTAAAGCAGAGACAAACCAAGTAGCATACTACTATATTGAGCAAGATTGTCTGTACAACTGTGAATATCCCAAGCTTCCATCAAGTAATATACATACTAGTATGATACAGTAATGGCCTCTAGGGCATATACACTAACAATCTCCCACTTGCACTAAGGCCATGTACTGGCGTATCGAAGACCTATCATCTCGATCAGCCGCTCGAACTGAGTCTGGGGTAAAGCCTTATTGAATGGGTCCGCAGTGTTGTCCTTTGTGTCCACTCTCCGCACCTCGATCTCCTGTCGATCAATGATCTCCCTGATCAGGTGATACCGCCTTAAGATGTGCCTGGATTTCTGATGGGACCTTGGTTCCTTCGCTAAAGCTATAGCCCCATTGTTATCGCAATACAAAGGTATTGGGTCAACAATGGACGGAACCACCTGAAGTTCACTAATGAACTTCTTAATCCAGACCGCCTCTTTTGCGGCATTGCTTGCAGCAATGTATTCAGCCTCCATCGTCGAGTCTGCGACGGTATCCTGCTTGGAACTCCTCCAACATACCGCCCCTCCGTTGAGGGTACACAAAACCCGACACGGACTAGCTGTCATCTTTGTCACTCTGGAAGCTTGAATCGGTAAAGAACTCGACCCTGAGGTCTCCATTACCGTAAACCAGGAACATCTCCTTAGTCCTTCTTAGGTACTTGAGAATGTTCTTCACTGCTGTCCAGTGGTCCTCCCCTGGGTCTGACTGATACCGGCTTACCGTGCTCAACGCGTAAGCTACATCTGGTCTTGTACATAGCATCGCATACATTATAGATCCTACCGCCGAAGCGTAGGGTATAGTGCTCATGCGAACCCTCTCCTCGTCAGTCTTAGGAGACATCTTCTTGGAGAGGGTAATTCCGTGCAATGCGGGTATGTTACCGCGCTTGGAACCCTCCATACTAAATCTCTTTAGTACGGTCTCTATGTACCTGGACTGTGAAAGTCCCAACAGTTTCTTGGATCTATCTCTATAGATCTTGATCCCCAGAATGTACGAGGCATCACCCAGGTCGTTCATGGAGAACCTTTGTGACAAAAACAGCTTGACCGATTGTAGCATAGGAATGTCATTTCCTATCAAAAGAATGTCGTCCACGTACAAGACTAGGAATATGACAGTTCGTCCTACAATCTTCTTATATACACAGGGTTCATCTTCGTTCTTGATGAAATCAAATTCCTTGATTGCCTCATCAAAACAGATGTTCCAGCTCCGCGATGCCTGTTTTAATCCATAAATGGATTTAAGCAACTTGCACACCTTTCCGCTGCTCCCACTGTCTACGAAACCTTCTGGTTGATCCATGTAAACGCACTCTTCCAAACAACCGTTTAGGAAAGCCGTTTTAACATCCATCTGCCAGATTTCATAGTCATGGAAGGCAGCAATGGCAAGTAGGATCCGAATGGATTTGAGCATAGCCACCGGAGAAAAAGTCTCGTCATAGTCCAAACCAGGTCTTTGACGAAAACCTTTTGCAACGAGTCTAGCTTTATAGGTTTCCACCTGCCCATCTACACCAAGTTTCCTTTTGTAGATCCATTTGCATCCAACGGGTTTTACCCCAGGTGGAGCAATATCCAAGGTCCACACTTTATTGGCGTACATGGACTCCATTTCGGATTGCATTGCTTCCTGCCACTTATCAGAGTCCCTACTAATAATGGCCTGCCTGAAACTGGTAGGGTCATCTTCTTCCAAGATGCAATCCTCTCGATCCCCGTCAATGAGAAAACCGTAGTATCTCTCGGGCGGATGAGAAATCCTACCAGATCTACGGAGTGGCTGAGGTTCGTCTGGGGTTATTGAATCCTGAGGTTCTGTCAAATTTTCAGTTTCAGTTTGTGGTCGCTGAATTTCTTCCAATTCTACCGTGCTCCCACTAATTTCTTTTGCAAGAAACTCCGTTTCTAAGAAAACGGCATGCTGAGCAACAAACACCTTCTGTTCCTCGGTGTGGTAGAATAGATATCCATAACCATTCTTTGGATATCCTACAAACTTACATAAAACTGACCGTGCCTCTAGTTTATCCGGTTTATGCGATTTAACATAAGCCGGACAACCCCATATCTTAGATCTTTTAAGATATGACCTCTTTCCATTCCATATCTCGAACGGAGTCTTAGGCACTGATTTAGACGGAACATCATTCAATAGGTATGCTGCTGTCAATAGCGCATGTCCCCAAAATGAAAGAGGTAACTCGGCATTACTCATCATGGAACGAACCATATCCAGTAGGGTACGATTCCTCCGCTCCGAAACACCGTTGTGCTGTGGTGTATAAGGAGGAGTAAGCTGAGAGAGAATACCATTCTCTTTTAAGTAATCTAGGAATTCCGTGCTTAAGTACTCCCCTCCCCTGTCAGATCGGAGGATCTTGTTACTTTTGCCTGTCTGGTTCTCTACTTCGTTTCTGAATTCCTTGAATTTCTCAAAAGCTTCAGATTTGTGTTTCATCAGATACACATATCCGAACCTAGAGAGATCGTCAGTGAATGTGATGAAGTACGAGAACCCACCCCTTGCATGTATAGACATCGGACCACATACATCACTATGTACGAGTCCCAAGAGCTCGGTTGCTCTTTCTCCATGTCCGGTGAACGGAGATTTGGTCATCTTCCCTTTGAGACAAGACTGACAAGTTCCATAAGATGAAAACTCAAACGTATTCAAGAGTCCATCTTTATGCAACTTACTCAGTCTTTTCTCTCCGATATGACCAAGTCTACAATGCCACAAGTAGGATTCATTCGTATCTGAATTCTTCCTCTTGCGTGTGTTTTGTATATTGAGAACTGTATTCTGATTTAGAACGTAGATACCATTACACAGTGTACCCTCTGCAACCAGTACCTTATGAAGGTAAATGTTCATGATATTCTTTTCAAGAACAAAGTTATATCCATCTTTATCGAGTAAAGACACTGATATGATGTTGCAAACCATGGAGGGTACATAGTAGCAATCGTTCAAAATCATAGTCTTGCCATTTGGCAATACTAGGTGATATTCACCGACGGCTGCCGCATAAACTTGTGCTCCGTTCGCTACTCTGAGCGACATATCACCCGGTGCAACTTTCCTACTTTTTCTCAATCCCTGTAATAAATTACAGATATGAGATCCTGATCCGGTATCAAGTACCCAGGAGGTAGGGCTGACCGTAAAACAGTTCTCAATTACAAGAACACCTGAAGTAGATGCAAAACCATGCTTCTTCTTCAACTGGGTATCCTGGAAGTCCATACTTTCCTCTTTCCCATTCTCATACTCATGACTGTTGTCACAAGTTAGAGCTGAACCAACTTTCCCCAGTCCCGAATAAGAATTCGGATCGGTCAAGCGATACATTTTATTATCTTGATTAGGGCGTGAAAAGGTTGCTGCCTGGAGAGAGAGAAAAGAAACACTCAACGTATGCTTTTGCAAGATTAGATTGGTTTATTAATTTATCTAACCAGGATGTCTCCCACTGTTTCCTCAAATCCTTCTTAAAACCTTTTAAAAGAAGAACTAGCCGGGTTTTAATTTACGTCACAATACTTGCTTAACCTTTCAGCCAGGCTAGTGTCGGTACTTCGAGGGAGGTTTTCCAATGCTTTCGCGAAGTTCCTTAATTAAAGAACCTCTTTTCCCTGGGGGCGTAACCCCGCTAACACCTTTCTAGACACCTACTAGGTTTATAGCATTGATCGTTAAGTGAAATAATCTCCCGAGAGTAAACCAACTCATCAGTGGGATCGGGATACAACTGTCATTGTGTGATAACCTAGATGGAATCCACTCTAGTCACCACACTCCAGAAGGTATGCTAAATCTGCAAGTTTCAGTTCTTTTGAAACTCCCGATGTGGTTTTTGCCCCTAACGGTTCATGACCTTGACTAGGTCAACAAGCCATAAACTGTTAGACAAGTTCTACCCGTCATAATCCTGATTGCATTAGACCCACCCGTACGTGCCCTTGACTAGGTCAACAAGGCCGCACGACTGTCCTAACCAATCACATTTGCAATCCACAGAAAAATATTATTTAGCTACCGTTCACTACGCCTTGACTAGGTCAACAAACGCAGCACGAATACCGAATAATATTAATCCGAAATGACGGAGGGCTACGGCTGGGTTTTTGGCGAAAAACCCGTTAACGTAATGAACTTGATATCGTTGAAGGAACATGATTGCACCCTTTTTGAAAATATAGTGGCGAAAACTTTTGCTAAAGAGGTCACTCCCTGTGAAGGGATCTCGGCTCTTTCCTCGTCGAATGAGGTGCAGGATATTCCAAACTGAATACCTCGATGCAAAGAAAGCATAATCGACTACAGTGAAGTTATTACCCTGACGCAAACTTTTGTCCAAGGGGTCACTCCCGGTGAAGGGATCTCGGCCCTTGCCTCGTCGACTGAGGTGCTGGGCATTCACAACCGAATACCGCTATGCAAAACAAAAATGAACGTCCTTGCAATAACAACTTTTTGAAAAATTGTTCCAACAATGTCTTTTAGGTTTATTTTCTTGCATTAGTTCTTTTAATGCGTCCCATCATTTAATCCTACCATTGCAGGAAACAACCAAAATATGACGTACGCTTATGCCATTCGCATTCGCCACGGGGCCCCGTCATCACCCGTTAGGTTACTTAACTAACGACAGAGCGGGGGCTGGGCTAGCGCGGCTGTAAAACATAAGCAACGCCTAAATAGTTATTATATATAAATATATAGCAATGATAGACATTACAGATCACAGATGAATACATTGGATATACTAGGAATCCGCATTGCGTTCGAGCCTGCAACGTAAAGCGGATTACACGGTCGCGGTGAATAGCTAATACCCCACCCAAGACCCCTACGGGTGCGGCAAACTACCCGCTAAGCACCCGAAGCGAAGCAACCTCCCTCACCACCATGAGTAGGCCACTCGGCTCTTCGAGATACCCGGTAGTTTGTGCACCCCTCCATGGGTCTATCCTAGGAGCAAAAACAGTAAAAAGAATTATACAATGACGGCAACAACCCCGACCCGGTTGTGCGGCCATACAAATAATATTATTACATCAATTTACATTTACAATGAATGAAAGAAAACAAAAGCTCATCTCACATCCACCCCGGCTATTCACCCGCGACAATCCAATCCATTCATTTCCACAAACCAATAACAATCACAGATCACAGAGATGTATAACCCCGACTAATCGACTTATAGCGATTAGCCGACGTTCAATACATACAAGCATCACAGATATAACCGATATAGTTAAAGTGTAGTGAAGTTCCGGAAAAATACGGATTTATAGGCCCCCAAAAGTAAATTTTAGTTCTGGAAAATCTGGGCACATATAACATATCCTAAAAATCCCAAAACCAACACAGAAACACACTGCACCAAAAACGATGCAGAGAGGGAACAAGACGGCCGCGCTTCCGCGGCAGGAGCTTCCTCTTGCCGCGGATCCGCGCTCCTCTGATCTCCTCTCTGGTTCGTATTTGGTGGTTTTTCACACAAAACCATGAGATAATTTTTGGTATATAACAAATGTCATTTTGGCCAGAAAAAAAATTAACAGAAACTAGGGTTTTGCAAAGTTTGGTTTTTGGATTTTCCGGTTTCGAAACTTCATTACACTTCACTACCTAGCTAGTTTAAGTTTAACCTGGCTCTGATACCACTGTTAGGTCCATGTTGCCCACCCCGGTGCTTACGGGGAGGCGGAAAACATAATAAAAAACGGATTTTTATCGACTTAGGCAATATGGACCGAGCTTGTGAGGATCTTTGCTAAACAAAAACTAGCTAAAGCAAACTAACAACTAGCTAAGTTGTAGAAAGGTTATACCTTGAGCTCGAAGTCCTTCTCTCCTTGCTCGTCGGAATGGTAGAAAGACCTCACCTTACTTGTCTTCTTCCGTCAAAGAAGGATCCACCCGAAAGCCTCGACCTTTAGCTTCAACTCCAAGCTAGGAGTAACTAGAGTGCAAGAAATGCTAAGACTTGAACCCTAGAAGAGAGTAGAGAAGATCAAGTGAAGGTTTTTCTCAAGCCTTTTGTTTTTCAACACATGAGAGGGAGAGAGCTTGAGGGAGAGGATGAGCAAGAGAGAGAAATGATATGAGATCATGAATAATTAGTGAGCCATTCTCACTAATATGTGTGTAATATTTTAATTCCATAATTAGCTAGAAAATTGTCATGGTTTAATCAAGAGGTGACCATTATCATTTCAATATTAATGCAAATTGCAAGGATCAAAGAGCATCTTCCAAATGAAATGATTATGGTCAAGTTGTCAACATGGTCAACAAGTCAATGAAGTCAAATGGTCAACAACAACAACCATGCACAATAATTAAGCTAATTATCAATTAACAATAATACACACAAAAGCAATAGGGTTAATAAAATGACAATAGTCATTAACCCTAAACAAGGTCCTCTCCCTCAATCTCAAGCAACTGTGTATACGCACCCGCATTCGTGATCCGAGGAACACGAATACACTGAGAAAAACCAATCTCAAATCATATACTAGGATCCGGCTTAAACCAAAGCCCGCTAGTATAAACTGTCCGGACAGCAAACGTGCACAAGTGCGCGGATGCGAACGAACCCTGTCGCAAAACCATGCGACCTCTACTCATTTTGCCTAAAGGCGAATAGCTCTCTGTGTGGGACTCAAAAGACTCGACACTACGCTGGCAGTGGGTTTAACCACAGACCGCAAGCGGCACTAGCTGTACGTAACGATCCCCAGGTAGATGTCGATAAGAAGACCGACGAGGTGAACCCCATCCGCACTCCTACTGAGCCTGTATGTGACAGTCTCCGTACAGTCCGGTCTGTTCGTCTGATACATCGCATGGCGGGCCTAGGGGGGCGGTGAACGTCAGTCCCCTAATAGCGGTACAAGTCGTGTCGGAGTGTAGCCCAATACACCCTGAGATAACACTGGAACCTACCAGTAGATCTCGCTTGCCCTGGCCAGGGACTACTTGTGTAATGGCTCTCCTAGACACAGCGCGATGTCAACCCCCAATACCGGGAGAGACGAATCCTGTCTAACCGTCACTGCCTCCAAGTGCTTCGGGACTGCTCCTAACTACTACCTGTTTGCACGACTCAGTAGAGCCGTGGTAGGGTAGTAATCAAAGAACAGTGGGAACACACTCGAGGCGAAGTGATAGTGTCAAGTCAGCGGACTAAGCTGTACTCATGTCACCTGGGAACTGATAACTGACGATAGGTATATTACCAACCAACAGTTCCCGATGAGTCCTGTCCAGTGTACTCGTAACCTAACGAGCACCCGCATACTATCCCAAGTACAACGTACTAACGGCTGTGGGACAGACCGTCTCCCACACTGGGATGAGAAGCGCATACGCTAGTCTACTCCGGAATATCGATGCCCTGTCTCGATAGTCCAACGACCAGGGACCTGTATAAGGATGTGCTTATAGATTACCCAGCCCCCACGAGTGTGATCGCCATCACAACGCCGGTAATCAAGCAAAGATCCTAAGGGCTCTACTAATGCGTATAGGTGATATAATAAATAAACACACATGTACATATTAAAGCAGAGACAAACCAAGTAGCATACTACTATATTGAGCAAGATTGTCTGTACAACTGTGAATATCCCAAGCTTCCATCAAGTAATATACATACTAGTATGATACAGTAATGGCCTCTAGGGCATATACACTAACATTAGCTGCAACAATTGCACCATTTCCAACTCTAATGTCTTTATCACCTTCTCCAAGTTCTCTTCCTTTTCTAAGCCCATGTAACTGATTACATATATGGGATCCTGACCCGGTATCTAATACCCAGGACGTAGAGCAAATGGAGAAACAGTTCTCAGTAACGAACACACCCGAAGAAAATGCATCAACATGTACTTTCTTCAGTCGGGTGGCATGGGAATCCTGGTATTCCCCTATATCCTGTTCATTCCTATAACTCTTATAAGAAAGAACGGAACCAACGTTCCCCAGCACAGAATAACATGCGGGTTCGGTCAATACATCCATATTATTATCTTCATTAGGGAATGAAATGGTCGCTACCTGGAGAGAGAGAGAAGAAAACACTTTAGCGTATGTTCGTGCAAGATCAGATTGGTTATTATCTTATCTAATCAGGATGGCTCCCACTGCTTTTTATCAAATCTTCCTTCAAACCCTAAAAGGAAAGACTAGCCGGGATTAATTACACACTACAAGTTCGCCAATCTTTCAGCCAGGCCAGTGTCGGTACTTTGAGGGAGGTCCCCCGTGCTTTCGCACGAACCTAATTAATGTAAACCTCGTTTTCCCAGAGGCGTAACCCCGTTGACACCTTTTTAGACACCTACTTGATCAGCTAATTGCAATGTGTAAAACTCTCCCAGGAGTAACTCTTACTCTCAGTGGGTATCGGGATCCAACTATCTCATAGAAGGTATGCAATCTCATTGCAAATTTCAACACTTGAAATTCCCGATAATATTTTGCCCCAAGCATCCTATGACCTTGACGGAGGTCAACAAACCACAGGGTGCAAGTCAAGTTCAACCCGTCATTTCTTGATTGAATCAAACCCACCCGCACGATCCTTGACGGAGGTCAACAAGGTCATACGACTACCCTAATCCAATCTGCATCATATGCATAAGCAGACAAATACTAGTTAGCTACCGCGCACTACGCCTTGACGGAGGTCAACAAACGTAGCACGAATACTAAGTAGGATTTATCTGAAATGACGGAGGGCTACGTCAGGTTTTTCTGAAAACCTATTGCGTAATGAACTTGATATCGTTGTAGAATCAAATGAAGTTTTTAAATGGAATGATTTTGAGGCTTTTCTAGTTTTGCTAAAGGGGTCACTCCCGGTGAAGGGATCGTCGGCCCTTTCCTCGTCGAATGAGGTGCGGGATATATCATATATATCACTGTGCAAAGCATAAACTATAGAAGCAATCAAAAGCAAACCGAGTGTGTAGCATCTGCCAGTTATTGCTAAAGGAGTCACTCCCGGTGAAGGGATCTCGGTCCTTTCCTCATCGAATAAGGTGCAGGATATATCACATATACCGCTGTGCAAAGCAAGAACTGTAGCTACCTGTTTTATTTTAAAATTCGATTCCACAACATCTTAGGTTTCTTATCTTTCATTAATCACATTAATGAAGTCCCATCATTTAAATACCTAAACATCACAGATAGATATGACGTACACTTATGCCATCCGCATTCGCCTCGATGTCCCCTCGTGCACCGTTAGGTTAGGTAACTAACGACAGAGCAGGGCAGGGCTAGCGCAGGTGTAAAAAATAAGTAACGTCTATATAATATATCATATATACTATATACTATATCCATCACAGAATCACATCACAGAAATCGCAGCAGAAGAAACATATGAAATATTGGATATACTAGGACGTCCGTGTTTTCAATACGAGCCAGTATAAAACACGGATTCCACGGTCGTGATGAATAGCCAATCCCACACCCCTAGACCCCTACGAGAGCGGCAAGCAACCCTGCCAATTCTAGGGTTAGGAGACCCGGACTCGACTCCTCGAGTTGGTCTCCCACTGGACCCCAGAACCCGATTACTTGTGCTCCCCTCCTTGGGTCTATCCTAATGCGGAAAAGTAAATAATATACAAAGGGTGACAACTTCCGCTACCTGGAAGTGCCCCAAATAAAAGAATATTACATACAAGTTTTTACATGAATGAAAATGAAAAACACTCATCTCACATAAAACCCCCCGGCTATTCGAACACGACGATCCAATATAACATATCCAGCAACACATAACATCACATGTCATCAACGTAAGTAAATATGCACATCACAATTGTCGTTGACATATAGCAACGAAACCGGCGATATCACATATTACACTTACAGTCACAGAAAAGAAAGTGTAAAACTACAACAATTGGAATCCGCAACTTCTTTAGACATCGCATGCCTAATCAAATGAAATACTTAGACATCACATGCCTAACAGATATAAATCCCGCATTTTAGTCTCATTATCGAAAACTCTTTTCAATATCATGTGGGACTAAACTGCTAGATTTATAACATTCATTCAGTTATCTTATAACTGTTTGTGAATTCCAATTATTGTATCACATTCCAGATAAACAGAAAATGTTAAACTTTCCGATCGAACAGTCGAATACCCAAGTTTTCCCGATACAGCTCAACACATGAAATAAGTCTAACAACATTCAGTTCGTGCCTCAGTACCAACGGTCCAGCCGTAGAAGGGTCAAGCCAACGCCCCACATGTGGCACGCCGTACTGCCCCAAACCCGAAGGTTATAAAGGGCAGTTCAAGACGGTCACATAATCGAGTTAAGGTTTGTTGTCTTCTAGAGGGTCCATCGCGTTACTTGCACTACTTAGAACGTCGTTAAACTACGGAAAAATCCAACACTTGGAAATTTCTCCACAGGGGAAAAATTGGGTATTTATATTCGGTCGAACTTTTTAACATATTCTAAAAATTATCCGGAAATACACAAAGACGAAATTTGATAATCCGATCGAAACACCGAATCCCCAAAACAACCCCAGAAAATTCAGCTCTTGAATAAATATTAAAAATTCCCAGAAAATCCAACACCAGAAAAGAGGAATTACTGTGCAAACAGGAATTGATGATGTCACCATATGGCCGCGGAACCGCCGCAGAAGCCAGGCTTCTGCCGCGATTCCGCCGCACTTTGGTGGATTCATGGGTACGGGCTTCACAGTAATTCTTACAATTCTCTGCTGATTTTTCTGCATATTTTTAATGTGGAAAAATGCCAGATTTTAGAAAAAGTCCAGAGAGCATGTTTGGTTTAGGGTTTCGGGTTCGTTCGGGCTTCAAATTGCGTCTACGCATCGCCTAAGGCTCTAGCTAGGCTCTGATACCAGTGAAAGATTCCTAGGCACCCTATAGTGGTCTCACAAGGCATCAAACATGCCAATTTACAAAAATTATGGTGCCGAGAAATCCTAATACGGATCATCGGCTAGAATCTTAGGCGAAAAACAAATCTAGTTAACACTTTAACTAAAGATCGGAAGTTACAACCTTTGTAGATCCGGATATCCACTTCCTTAGCTCCACGTAGTCGTCCTCTCGCTGTCCTTCTCGAGTCTTAGACTAAATCGTCGGCTTCATCGGAAAGACGAGCGGGCAAGGTCGTCGGCTTCGTGCCGAAGATGATCTACGTCGAGGTTGTACAAGTTCAAGCTCCAACTTCACCAAGTGGTGAAACTTGTGAAGAAAACACCCAAAACAACTTGGCAAGAGATAAAGGGTGAAGAAATAGGAGGTGGGTTCACTTTAGAATTGGATTTCTCACTTTGGAACTCAAGATGCCATTGATGGCATCAAGCTTTCTCTCTTGAAGATGAAGAAGAAGAAGTAGATAGAATATGATAAGTCTTGTGAAAAAGAATAATAAAATCAAATACTTATCATGTTCTAACCTAGGTTAAGTGTAGAGAATAAACCATGGTCACTTGGATGGGTTAGGGTTAAGCATGATGACAAGAATGGTAACAAAAGTCAAAGCTTCATGAAGCTTCAACTTAATACAAAGAAAGCCACCATTCTCATCATAATCCTTTTTAAATAAATAAATAAATAAATAAATAAATGAAAATGCAAAACCCTAATCAACACTTAACCATGGTTTAATTCTTTATACTTAACAACAAGATCAAGTTTCATCAAACATGATACAAATATGTGCACAAAAGTATATCACATATACTTCTTGCACATCAAGTGAGAAAATCCATATAAAGTGAACCAATACTAGTTAATGCAATGTGGTATATCAAATATATATAATTAAACATTAAATCATTAAATCAACACTTGATTTAACGATCCGGTCATATCGCATATAACCGACTAGTATCCAATGTATCGGCTTATCGAATCAATGATTCGATAACTAGGTCATATCGAATATAACCAATCGAAACATTTATCGCGAGAATGAAATGCGGTATCACATACACGCATTATTCTCGGTCCCGCACATATCTCATATGCGCTCCTATTTCATTTCGCTTGAGCCAGGAAACCTCTGTGTAGGACTCTAAAGACTCGTCAATACGCCGGTAGCAGATGATGATCATATCAAGCACCCACAAGCCGCAAGCGGTCTGCTAAACGTAACAGCCATCCGGGTATTGAGCGATCAGAAGATCGACGAGCTAGCCCGCTCATACTCCTGTGAATCCAACCAGTAACACTTACCGTACAGTCCGGTCTGTTCGTCTGATACGTCGCATATCAAGTCTAGGGGTGGTAAACGTCAGACCCCAATAACCGATAAGTCGTGCCGATGTGAGGCTCATAACGGGTCGAGAAACTACTGGTAACAGTTACCAGCAAATCTCTGATCAGCCCTGGCCAGGGACTTCCCTGTTACGGCCAATCGAGCACAACGCAACATCAACCCAAAAACTGGGAGAGACGAAACCCCTCCTATCGCTCATTGCCTCCATGTGACTCGGGACTGTACCCAAAGACCACCGTTTTGCACGCCTTCATGGACGTGGTAAGGTGGAGATCAAAGCACAGTGGGAATCACACAAGACTCTATGACGATCTCGGGTCTACAGACTAACCTGCACAAGTGTCACCTAAGAACTGCCATCTGACGTGAGGTATAATACCATCTGGGAGTTCTCGGCGAGTCCGTCCAGTGTACCCAGTCTCCACTGAGCACCCGTATACCATCTCTGATGTCAAACACCAATGGATATGGGATCATCCATCGCCCATCCCATGGGTCGAGAAGCGTATACGCTAGTCTACTCTGGTATATCGATGCCCCGTCTCGATACACCCACGACTAGGGACCTTGAAGGATGTACTTATGGACTACCATGTCCCCACTAGTATGATCTGCATCATAGTCCAGGTAGTCAAGTACACATCCTAAGGGCTTTACCAACATGTAATCATTAGACAGTTTAAAGAGACTAGTGTACATGTTAAGATAAAGAGTAACCAGATAGCATACTATCATATCGAGCAAGAAAGTCATCTCTATATATGTCCAAGCATCCAATATAATATACATCATGTGTACAATACTGGCCTCTAGGGCATACATACAACTAACAACGGTATATACGTTTTGAATCAAAATACACTTCTTAACATACAGAACACACACAAGAGGAAAAGTTCAGAAATGAACGAATCCTTCTTGTGGCATTGCAGACTAGGTCATTGTTCATATCAGAATTTTGCATTTTTATACCGCCCATTCTTGACCGCATTGCATATACGTAGGTACTTTTGATCCGTTTTTTCTATATAATTGCATGTTACAGGTTCTCAGCTCAAAACAATGAAAATCAAGAGCAGTCACGACAAATTCAGGACAACTGCTAACAACAGAAAAAAATACAGGTTTCCGCTCATGATCCGTCAGGTGCCGCCTACCAGTTCGAGAGGCAAAATGTCAATCAAGGGTCATTCATGCACTAAGCACAAGAGAGGCGCACAAGAATCGAGTTGATAACGCGGAGCTCAAGAAGATCATGGGAAAAGTCCATATTCTTTTATCTTTTTGGACTGTTGAGAATCTGGGAGAAAAATGAAGTGATTCTGAAAAACCAAGTGTACCAAACAGAGAAGAATAGAAACATGGAAAACCCCAAAAAAATGACCCAGAAACTCACCCAAAGCGCCGCGGAACCGCGGTCGATGTGGCACTTATGCGGCGGTTCCGCGGCCGAGTCAACTCGGAGTCGGGAGATATTTTTAGGGTAGTTTTGTAATTGTGTAAGGGCTCAGATTTTGGCCCTAGGGTTTTATCTATCTGCCTATAAATAGCCCAGTTTCAAGCCTAGTGAGGATGCTCACTCTTGTGTTAGGATATAGTATAGATAGTTTGTAAATTCTTCCTCTTCATCTATTCTCCATTAACATTGTAGTGAGCTTTTGAGTGAAGGATGAATAAAGAAAAGTTCTTTTTATATGCATGTCTTATAATTTAGTTCTTATATTTGTTTCTTGTAATTCACTTTGTTAAAGTAGTTGTTTGTTTGTTTGTTCTTCTTCTCTTCTCTTTTATACTTGCAACAATGATTCTTAAGTGTGATCCTTGCCTAAGTGAGGTCCCAAATAGCTAGTTGTAATTTTCTACCTCATTTCTTTTATCTTCTTTGTTTGTTTTATTTTCTTTTTTTCATTTATAATGGGTGAGTAGTTTCTCACTTGTTAGGGTAGGATAAGGAAAGTTTGAGAGAAGGAAATCTCTCTCTCTTTTCTTTGCCCAACATCTTGATTCGAACTCCCGTCAAGGCAACCACAATCCGCTCCCTACAGCATCCTATCCTACATGATAGTGGTGACATCCTAGTGAGACCGGTTGTGGTTGAATTGACTGGAAGTTATGGCTAAGAGCCAAAAACGGAGGGACAAGGACCAAAAGAAAGGAACTAAGCGTTGGAAAGCCTGGCTTATACTCGTAAGTTTCATTCCTAGTCATGATAATCCCCGTTGTTGCCGATTACCGTAACATCGATATTAAGAGTGGCAAAAGAAAAAAGTGATCGAACTCCTAACTCAAACTAACCTTGAACAAACTCAGACATTCGGACTTAACTCGTTAAAACACTAAGAAAAAGATTCCCATCTCTCCCTGGACCTGTTGGATATAGTGCCCTCAAAGTCAATTATTGGATCGCATATATGTGATTGCAATGATTGAGGGAGGACCTGTACCGATATGACAGTCTTGCTCGAAATGATAGTATGCTATCTGGTTTGTCTTTATCATCGTCTACATGCTTTAGTTCACTATTGCATGATGATAGAGCCCATAGGATTCTTGCTTGACTGCCAGCAGTATGATGGCGATCATATAAGTGGGAGCTGGGGTCCATAAGCACATCCTTAAAAGTGTCCCTAGTCGTGGGAGTTTCGAGACAGGGCATCGATACTCCAGGGTAGACTAGTGTATACAGTCGAGACCTCGACGAGGGGCGGTGGCCGGTCTCACAAGCCATTGGTGTCAGTCGGTTCACCTAAGATGTATACAGGTGCTCATTGGGTTATGAGTACACCAGACAGGACTCGCCGGGAACATGCTAGTTGGTATTATACATATCGTAAGATAGCAGTTCCCTGGTGACATGTGTACAGGTTAGTTTGTCGACCTGAGATCGTCATTTGTCGCGTGTGAGTTCCCACTGTGCTTTGACTACTACCCTACCATGCTCAAAGGAGACGTGCAAACAGGTTTTAGTTGGGTACAGTCCCAAGCCACATGGAGGCAGTGAGCGGATCGTCGGGGATTCGTCTCTCCCGGTATTGGGGGTTGATGTCGCACAGTGCACGGATGGCCATCACTAGAAATCCTCGGCCGGGGTAGTGGAGAATTACTGATTTGGTTCAGTAGTTTCTCAGGAGGTGATGGGCTTCATACCGACACGAATTATCGCGTTATTAGGGGTTTGACTTTATCCACCCCCCTCGACTCGATATGCGATACTCTTAGATGAACGGACCGGACTGTACGGATATTGTCACTGTCAGGCTCGGTAGGGTTTCTGGATGAGTTCGCTCTGCAGCTTCCCTTCCAATCAATACATTGGCAACCGTTACGTACAGCATGTACCTCTGACGTGCTAGTGGTTATACCCAGATCCAGTGTGTTGATGAGTCATTAGAGTCCCCCACAGGAAGTTTCCCAAGTTCGGGCGAAACGTTGTAGATGCTGCTGTATAGTTTTATGGCAGGGTTCGGAAAATGCACGTGCGTTTACGCACGTGTCATATTTCGGGCAGATAATACTGGTGGGCTTTGGTTTAAGCCGGATCCGAGTATTATACTGTGTAGATATAATATCTTTGTCTCAGTTGCATTTGTATTCGGTCGTAATACAAATGCGGGTATGTTTATACTGTTACGGGGTTATCCTGAAATTCATTTCGGGATCGCTTTTGGAAGTTGCCAGTTTCCAGTTTTCTATCGCACGTCTTTAACATTCGGTTAAAGACGGATTTATCTTTTCTTGAGGTGAGTCATGAAAGTGTGGAAGGTTCTAGAAGCATCTAGATGGTGACTAGGGTGGTGAGGTGGCTAGTGACTCATTAGTGCATTAATTGTGCAATTAATGTATGATGATTTGGTTAGATGATTCATATGTGTGCATTTAATGTTAATGCAAGGTGTTAACATGACTCATTCTTTCATTCATCGTTATGGTCACCCTCTCCACTCCTATACTCACCTCCCTCATCCTATATTGTGGCCGGCCCCTTGTGAGTGAAAAAAAGATTGATTTCATTAGAAAAAAGTAAAGGGAATTTGGTTCATGAAAATTAGAATTGCCCATTTCTCATTTACCCGATTCAAATGGCAACTTCATTAACCGTTCGTCCATGGCTTTGGACGAAGTGATACAAAGTGTTCTACTCATTCTCTACATCAATCTTGGTCATCTCTTTTAGCAAACATGATGATCGAGTTGCCTCGGTTCAGAGGCGGGAGCCCGTTTAAAGATCCGTCGACGTGGTGCCACCTGGACGAGAAGACTAGAGATTCAGGAGATCGGAGTAGCCGCAACAAAGCGTGGGATGATGGTTTAAGACCGAAGGACTCGGATCGTTCGGTATAATATTTCTACCCACTTTGTAGTTTGTTAGTTTAGCAATAATGGCAGATCCGGATTATAGTATGTGATAGCGCCAGTAAAAAAGTTTGTGTTCCGCATTTGGCGTCTGTTAGACGGCCGGGGCGCTACCGTGCACTTACAGTGGTATCAGAGCCTCACCATTAAGCTTTACTAACTTGTGCTAACGCGTTTAAAACATCGATTGAACGGAATTTCGAAAACTGCAATTTTCTGGGTTAAAGTTTCTGTCGTTTTTTAAAAGGGTCTAAAAATTATTTTGAGCATCACAGAAAATTAAGCAGGCTTTTTGAAGAAAACTCAAGAAAAACGATCAACTGAATCGACCGTACGGCCGCAGAAACGCGGTCAAAGCCTAACTTTGACTGCGGAACCGCGGCCGTCTTGGTGATTTAGTTGTCCAATTTTCTTCTGGTGTTACTACACAGTGAATTGTGGTTTTTGGTATATTTCATTTGGGCCCAGAATTTATTACTGTACAGCAGATGTACGTAGGGCCCACTTCGGGAAGTTTTGTCGATCGAAAATTTAAACTTGTTAGTATGCAGTATTTACATTATATCTCCGACCGTGAATGTCATTCGAGCGGTAAACCGCGTCTAATTGCTATAGTCCTTTTAGACGGGTTTGCGAACGTGACATTCGCGTTGATGTTCTGTGTTGTGCTATGATGTTGCGGATATGTCGTGGTGGATAGAAGTATGCAATGGTAGTGTTTTTTGAATTTATTTGTACATTTGAGATTGCGGGGCGAGCGTCCAATATGTGGACTGCCGTCACTGCCTGTTTGTATAATATTCTTTTGAGGCACGACCGGGCTGAGGTCGATGTACCCGTTGTACATATTTTTATTTCTGTACTAGCTTTACCCCGCGAAGGAGTGCACGGATAGCCGGGTTCTGAAGGCCAACGAGTCCGTATCTCATGACTTTGAGAGGCAGAGGGGCCTTACTCTAGAATTGGAAGACTATTCGCCGCACTCGTAGGGGGTACAGGTTGACCCAAGGAGCGGTGCTCAAGTTACCGGATTCCGTGAAGTGCCGGGTAGCCCATTCACTTTGCTGTAGGGGGCTGCCTCGCTTCAGGTTTTGGCAGGTAACTTGCCGCACCCGTAGGGGTCTAGGTTTCATTGCTCAGGCTATCCACACGACCAGGGGAACGTCGGGTTTCAGTAGTGGCACAGTGAAACCCGGGGATCCCAGATTATCTGTATTGTTCTGTGATGCATATTACTTTTCTGTAATGTTGCATATTATCACTGTTGGATATATGTATGCCCTAGAGGCCATTATGAGATAGTGTATGTACTGATGTGTATATATATATATTCAGAGGACAGTCTTGCTCGACATGATAGTATGCTATCTGGTTTTACTTTATCATATGATAACTTGATCATGTTTATATTCATTTAGTGCATGTTGATAAAGCCCTAAGGATATTGGCTTGACTACTGGGATTATGATGCGGATCATACTAGTGGGAAGTCTGTAGTTTATAAGAATATCCTTGAAATGTTCCTAGTTGTACGTATATCGAGATAGTGCATCGATATTCCAGTTTAGACTAGCGTATACCATTCTTGTTCCAAATGATGGGCGATGGATGATCCCACATCCGTCTGGTGTGTTGACACCGAAGATAGTATACGGGTGCTCAGTGAGACTGGGTACACTGAACGGACTCACCAAGAACTCCTATATGGTATTATATCATACGTCGGATTGCAGTTCTCAGGTGACACTGGTACAGGTTAGTCTGTAGACCCGAGATCGTCATAGAGTCTTGTGTGTCCTCCTACTGTACTTTGATCTCCACCTTACTACGGCTCTACTGAGTCGTACAAACAGGTGAATTTTAGGTATAGTCTCAAGGCATATGGAGGCAGTGAGCGATAGGAGGGGTTTTGTCTCTCCCGGTATTGGGGGTTGATGCTGTGCTGTGCACGATTGGCTATAACGGGAAGTCCCTGGCCAGGGCTGCTGAGATATTACTGATAAGTGTTATCAGTAAGTTTCTCGATCTATTATAGACCATATACGGGCATGACTTATTGAGTTATTGGGGTCGATGATTCCATCCCTAGACTCGATATGCAGCATATCTAACGAAGAGACCAGACTGTACGGTACGTGTTGCCCGATGGATTGACAGGAGTTTTGACAGGTTCGCTTATTCTTATTCTGATCGCTCAATACCCGGGTGGCCGTTACGTTTAGCTGACCGCTTGCGGCTTGTAGGTGTTTGATATGATCATCATCTACTGCAGGCGTATTGACGAGTCTTAGAGTCCCACATAGAAGTTTCTCGGCTCAGGCTAAACGAAGTGGTGCACATATGAGATATGTGCGAAGGCTCGATTAAATACGAGTATGTGATGCTGTATTTTAATCGGGCATATGATATTAGTCGGGTCATATGAGACATGACCGATTTATTAAATCAAGTGTTGATTTAATATTGACTTTTATATTATTTATTATTTATTTAAATCCTTTTCTTTTTATGGATACATGCATGTATATGTACATGATGATGTGCATACACACATACATACATGAAATGTATCATTGTTGATGATACAAAGAGGATGGCAATATAAAAATCATATTGTAGATAAATACATATATGGATATTTTCATTAAAGTTAAAAGCAAAGGAAAAAGATTATTGAGTCATTCCTTCTACACATTTCTACACATTTCCAGGGTTGAATTTGTTAGTTATATGTATGCCCTAGAGGCCATTACTATACATAGGATGTATATTGTAGTGGATGCTTGGACATATATAGGGATGACTTTCTTGCTCGATATGATAGTATGCTATCTGGTTACTCTTTACCTTAACGTGTACATTGATTGTCTCTCTGTTACATGTTGGTAAAGCCCTTAGGATGTGTACTTGACTACCTGGACTATGATGCGGATCATACTAGTGGGGACATGGTAGTCCATAAGTACATCCTTCAAGGTCCCTAGTCGTGGGTGTATCGAGACGGGGCATCGATATACCAGAGTAGACTAGCGTGTAGCTTCTCGACCCATACAGATGGGCGATGGATGATCCCATATCCATTGGTGTTTGACATCAGAGATGATATACGGGTGCTCAGTAGAGACTGGGTACACTGGACGGACTCGCAAAGAACTCCCAGATGGTATTATACCTTACGTCAGATGGCAGTTCTCTGGTGACACTGGTACAGGTTAGTCTGTAGACCCGAGATCGTCATAGAGTCTTTTGTGATTCCCACTGTGCTTTGATTTCCATCATACCACGTCCAAGCGGGCGTGCAAAAAGGTGGCTTTTGGATACAGTCCCGAATCACATGGAGGCAATGAGCGATAGGAGGGGTTTCGCCTCTCCCGGTATAGGGAGTTGATATTGCGCAGTGCTCGATTGGCTATAACAGGAAGTCTTTGGCCAAGGCAGCTTTTGGGATTTACTGGTAAGTGTTACCAGTAGTTTCTCGACCCGTTATGAGCCTCATATCGACACAACTTATCGAGTTATTGGGGTCTGACGTTTACCACCCCTAGACGAGATATGCGACATATCAGACGAACAGACCGGACTGTACGGTAGTGTTACTCATTGGATTCACTGGAGTGTGAGCGGGCTTGCTCGTTGATCTTCTGATCGCTCAATACCCGGGTGGCCGTTACGTTTAGCAGACCGCTTGCGGCTTGTGGGTGTTTGATATGATCATCACCTGCTGCCGGCGTATTGACGAGTCTTTAGAGTCCAACAGAGGGGTTTCCTGGCTCAAGCGAAACGAAATAGGAGCGCATATGAGATATGTGCGGGACCGAGGATAATACCAGTATGTGATACTGTATTCTATTCTCGCGATTTGTGACATTGATCGGTTGTATGCGATATAGCCGGGTTATCGGATCAAGTGTTGATTCGATAAGTTGTTACTATTGATATTAGTCGGTTATATGCGATATGACCGGATCGTTAAATCAAGTGTTGATTTAATGATTTAATTTATAATTATATATTTGATATATTACTTTACATTAACTAGTATTGGTTCACTTAAGATTGATTTTCTCACTTGAAAGTGTACATTGTTTATATGTGATATAGGCAAGTGTACATGTTTGTATCATGCTTGATTATACAAACAAGTTGTGTGTATGAGACTTGAACCATATCAAGGTTGGATTAGGGTTTATTATTTTCCTAAACAAATAACAAAAGAGAGTGACTTTGGTCAAAGTTATCAAGCTTCATGAAGCTTGATGAACATTGACAAAGTCAACTCTTTTGTCATTTGTTCAAGATATTAGCTAACCCAACCCTTAACCTTATGCTATGGTTAATTCTCTACATGAGTTAAGCATGAGGGCTTAACTCAACCATGGTGCCATGATTAAAAGGATAAGTGTTCATATTATTCTTTCAATGGATATCATTCTTTCTTCTTCATCATCTTCATCAAGCTTGCAAAAGCTTGTTAGCTCCAATGGCATCATGAGAAAAAGAGTGAGAAATTCAATTCTAAAGTGAACCCACTTCCTATTTCTTCATCCTCTACCACTTGCCATGTAGTATAGGGTATTCTCTTCACAAAGTTTTCGACCGAGTGAAGGAATAACTTGAGTTTGAGTCTCCCTGACGTAGATCATCTTCGGCCTCGAAGTCAATGACCTAGCCCGATCATTTCTCCGACGAAACCATTTCTAGAGTCCGGGATCCGATGATCGCAGCGGAGGGACGTCAACACGGAGCTAAAGAAATGGTGGAGCGGATCTACAAAGGTTGTAATCCCTTTCACTTAGTAGCAAAGTCATTTTCTTGCTTGCTTTTCGCCTTATCTTCTAGTTAACGATCTTCACTAGGGTTTCTCGGCACCGGAAAATTTTTGTTTGGCATGGTTGATGCCTTGTGGAAGCTCCTTAGTGTGCCTAGGAACCCTACAGTGGTATCAGAGCCTAGCTAGAGCCTTAGGCGATGTGTAGACGGAGTTACAAGTCCGATCGAACCGAAACCCTAATACAAATTTGATCTCTGTACATTTTTTGAAATCAGGGATTTTTGAGAATTAAAAATATGCAGAAAAATCAGCAGGATTTTTTAGGAATTATTGTGAAATTCGAGCGCCTGATTCGATCAAAGCGCGGCGGAACCGCGGCATTAGCATGGCTAATGCGGCGGTTCCGCGGCCGTTTTGTCTCTTCTTCCATTAATTTTTGCACAGTAATTCCTAGATTTTGGTGCTGTATTTTCTGGGAAGTTTTAAATCTTACTCAAGAGTTGAGTTTTCTGCGTTGTATTGGGAGTTCGTAGATTCGATCGGATTATCAAACTTTGTCTATATGTTTTTCCGGATATTTTTTGAATATGTTAAAAAGTTCGACCGGATATAAATACCCACTTTTTCCCCTGTCGGGAAATTTCCAAATGTTGGATCTTTCCGTGGTTTAATAACGTTCTAAGTAGTGCAAGTAACGCGATGGACCCTCTAGAAGACAAGAAACCTTAACTCGATTATGTGACCGTCTTGAACAGCCCTTTGAACCTTCGGGTTTGGGGCAGTACGGCGTGCCACATGTGAGGCGTTGGCTTGACCCTTCTATGGCTGGACCGTTGGTACTGAGGCATGAACTGGATGTTTTTTAAACCTATTTCATGTGTTGATTTGTTTCGGGAAAACTTGTGTGTTTGAATGTTTGATCGGAAAGTTTAACATTTTCTATTTATCTGGAATGGGATACAATATTTGGAATTCACAAGTAGTTATGAGATAACTAATATGAATGTTATAAACATAACACTTTAGTCTCACTTGATCGGTTGCCACGGAATTTTGATGTGATCAAAAGTCCGTCGCAATCACGTAGCGTACGCGGATACTCGCCGGATAAACTTAATAGACAGCTACACCCCTTAGCCCCGACCAAGTGACTGTAGGAGAGCCCCGTCGCCGAAAGCATCCGTTCGGGTGCTCGCGGTAGCAGTGTTCCGCCTTGGTGCACTTCGTCGACGGTATCGGGGGTGCGGCCGTCTACTAAAGTTTGCGACAAGCATTCGATCAGTTAATCAGGAATCTTGTTGAATTGCCCGACTAAATATTGAAAAGTTTTTTCGATATAGAGACTGAAATGCGGGGTTTATAATTGTTAGGCATGTGATGTCTAAGAAATTCATTTGATTAGGCATGCGATGTCTAAATGGATTGCGGATTCCAACTGTTGTAGTTTTACACTTTCTTTTCTGCGACAGTAAGTGTAATATGTGATATCGCCGGTTTCGTTGCTATATGTCAACGACAATTGGGATGCGCACATTTACTTACGTTGATGACATGTGATGTTATGTGTTGCTGGATATATTATATTGGATCGTCGCATTTTGAATAGCCGGGTGTTTTTATGTGAGATGAGAGTTTTTATTTTCATTCATGTAAAATTAAATTGTATGTAATATTCTTTTATTGGGGCACTTCCAGGTAGCGGAAGATGTCACCCATTGTATATTATTTACTTTTCCGCACTAGAATAGACCCAAAGAGGAGGGCACAAGTAACCGGGTTCTGAAGTCCAGTAGGAGACCAACTCGAGGAGTCGAGTCCGGGTCTCCTAACTCTAGAATTGGCAGGGTTGCTTGCCGCTCTCGTAGGTGTCTAGCGGTGTAGGCTTGGCTATTCATCACGACCGTGGAATCCGTGTTTTATACAGGCTCGTATTGAAATCACGGACGTCCTAGTATATCCAATATTTCATATGATTCTTCTGCTGCGATATCTGTGATGTGATCATGTGATGTTCTGTGATAGATACTGTATATAGTATATATGATATATTATATAGACGTTAGTTATGTTTTACACCCGCGCTAGCCCTGCCGCGCTCTGCCGTTAGTTACCTAACCTAACGGTGCACGAGGGGACATCGAGGCGAATGCGGATGGCACAAGTGTACGTCGTATTTATCTGTGATGTTTAGGTGATTTAAATGATGGGACTTCATTAATGTGATTAATGAAAGAAAATAAACCTAAGATGTTGTGGAATCGAATTTTCAAAAACAGGTAGCTACAGTTCTTGCTTTGCATCGCGGTGTTCCTTGTAGAACATCCTGCACCTTATTCGATAAGGAAAGGACCGAGATCCCTTCACCGGGAGTGACACCTTTAGCAATAACTGGCAGATGCTACAACTCTCGGTTTTTCTTTTGATTGCTTCTATAGTTTCTTCTTTGCACAGTGATGTATATGATATATCCTGCACCTCATTCGACGAGGAAAGGGCCGACGATCCCTCCACCGGGAGTGACCCCTTTAGCAAAACTAGAAAAGCCTCAAAAACACTCCATTTTAAATCATTTGATTCTACAACGATATAAAGTTCATTACGCAAAGGGTTTTCTTAAAAACCTGTCATAGCCCTCTGTCATTTCAGATAAGTAATAGTTAGTATTCGTGCTGTGTTTGTTGACTCAGTCAAGGCGTAGTGTGCGGTAGCTGATTAGTGCTTATCTGCAAAGCATATGATGCGATTGGATTAGGGTAGTCGTGCGGCCTTGTTGACTCAGTCAAGGGTCGTGCGGGTGGGTTTAATTCAATCAGAAATGACGGGTTGAATTTTACTTGCGGTCTATGGTTTGTTGATTCAGTCAAAGTCATAGATCGCTTGGGGCAAAATATTATCGGGAATTTCAAGTGTTGAAATTTGCAATGAGATTGCATACCTTCTATGAGATAGTTGGATCCCGATACCCATTACGAGTAATTGTTACTCCTGGGAGAGTTTTACACATTACAATTAGCCGATCAAGTAAGTGTCTAGAATGGTGTCAACGGGGTTACGCCTCTGGGTAAACGAGGTTTACATTAATTAGGTTCGTGCGAAAGCACAGGGCACCTCCCTCAAAGTACCGACACTGGCCTGGCTGAAAGATTGGTGAACTTGTAGCGTGTAATTAATCCCGGCTAATCTTTCCTTTTAGGGTTTGAAGGAAGATTTGATAAAAACAGTGGGAGCCATCCTGATTAGATAAAATAATAACCAATCTGATCTTGCAAGAGCGCACGCAGAGTGTTTTCTTCTCTCTCTCTCCAGGTAGCGACCATATCACGTCTTAATCAAGATAATAAAACGGATATATTGACGAACCCGCTTGTTATACTGAGATGGGGAACATTGGTCCCGCTCTAACTTATAATTGTTATAAGACAGAGCCGGAAATTGGGGAATACCAGATTTCCCGTGCCGCCCAAACGAAGAAAGTGAATGTTGATGCATCATCTTTGGGTGTGTTCGTTACACAGAACTGTTTCTCAATGTCCTTTACGTCCTGGGTATATGATACCAGATCAGGATCCCGCATATGTAATTTGTTACATAGGGCTACAGAAAGGTAGAGATCTGAGAACGGGTGATAAGTTTCATGAGGCAGAAAACGGTGCAAGTGTAGCAGCCAAGTCTGTTGGTCACTGTCACCATGTATTACCAGAATACATTAATTCTGAACAAATGTTATTAGATACCGAACGTGATATACAAAATCATATCAGTCTCTTTATTTAGATAAAGAAGGATATAATTTTGTATTGTTGGATAATGTTTTGAACATTTCCTATATCAAAAGTTGATCGGTTCAGGCACGTTATCTAAAAGCATTGATGTTCTAAATCAAACTACAGTTCTAAGTATACGGAAGACACACAAGAGGAAAAATTCAGAAATGAACAAATCCTTCTTGAGGCATTGTAGACTAGGTCATATCAATGCGACCCGACTAGCTGAAGTTATATATAGATGCATTTTTAAATTAGTTTGAATTTACATCTTGTGAAACTTGCCAGTCATGTCACAAAGATAAGATGAACATAGCTCCGTTTATTGGAAACAGAGAAAGAGTTAGTGAACTCTTGGGATTGATACATGTTGATGTATGCAGGCCCCCTGTCTACACATGCCAAGACCGGTTCTTTGTACTTCATTACATTCTCTGATAATCTCTCGAGATTCAGACCTATGTTCCTGTTGAAACACAAGTCTGAACCTTTTGAGATATTCATAGAATATAAGTTAGAAGTAGAGAACCAAAAACGGGTAAAAGTATTATGTCCTTTGATGTGATCAAGGAGGAGAATACTTGAGCACGGGATTCCTGGAGTATTCTAAGAATGAGATTTTCTCTCAGCATTACTCCTCCGCATACACCATAACACGATGGTATATCGGGGCGGAGCAATAGCACCCTATGTGATATGGTGTGTTCTATGATGAGTACTACCGAGTTTCCTATTTCCTTTTAGGGAGTTATGCACTTATGAAGTTGCATACCTATTGAATAGGGTTCCGATCAAATCAGTTGCCTACCACTTCATATGAGATATGGAAAGGGAAGAGCCCATCTCTTAAGTCAGTTAAGATTTGGGGTTGTCCGGCCTATGTCTAAAAGCAAGATCCGGACAAGCTCGAGGCAAAGTCAGATCTGTGGAAGTTTGTTGGATATCCCAAGCATTAGCAAGGGAATATCTTCTACCTAACCGAGGAACAAAAATGTTTTGTTTCTCAGCATGCCACCTTTGTGAAAGGGAAATTTCTTGTGAAGAAATTATTGGTCATGAGGTAGAACTGGAAACAGTTCCAGCTATACAAACTGCAGCTGATGATTTGGTAGAACCAAAGGATTCAATAGCAACCAACGAACCTCAGCCTCTCCGCCGATCTAGTAGGGTTCCTCACCCACCTGAGAGATACTTCGGTTTTCTCTATGACAGTGGGAGCGAGGATTGCATCATGAGATGATGACCCAACTAGTTTCGGGATGGCCATCAGGAGTAGGACTCTGTAAGAATGGCTGGATGCTTATCGATCTGAGATGGTATCCTTATACACCAACAAAGTATGGACTTTGGTTGCTTTATCTGAAGGGTTAAATCCCCATCAGGAGCAAGTATATCTTGAGAAGATTACTTGGTGTACATGGAAAAGTTGAGACTTTCAAAGCTAGACTCGTTAAATGTTTGCATCATAGACCAGTTGTGGCTAATGATGAAACCTTTTCTGGGGCCTATGCTTAAGTCCATCCAGATCCTACTTGCCACGGCTACATACCATGACTACGATATCCGGTGGTTGGGTGTCATGACTGCTTTTCTAAATATTGATTTAGAAGAGAACGTCTATAAGTACACAGCCAGAGAGCTTCGTAGACAGTGGGAGCAGCGGAAACGTATGCAAGATGTTTTATGTGATAAAACGGGCATCGCGGAGTTGGAACATCTGTTTTGATGTGATAGTCAAAGAGTTTGACATCATCAAAATGGTAGATGAACCTTGTATGTACAACAAGGTAGTAGGAAGTATGGTGGTGATCCTCGTAGAGTACGTGGATGACATACTCTTGATAGGGAACATGTTTCCTATGCTACGCTCGGTCAATCTCCGCTTATCACTAGGATTCTCCATATAGGATCAAAATGATACCTACTAAATCCTGGGTTTTGGATCTATGAGATAGATCTAATTGGATGTTAGGATACTCACTAGTTATAGTGAGATGGTATCAATCGATCCTGGGGAGAATCACTGGAAAGGTTCCAGGGTGATAAGGACGACTGAATGTCAGTCGCAGGCATTGTCTTTACCCTCAGTGGAGGGACGGTATGTTGGAAGAGTTCCAAGCTAGATACCGTGGCATACTAGATGATAAAGGCTGGATACATCGCTACTTAAGATGCTACCAAAGAGGAAGTCTGGGTGTATACTAGTTCATGAGATGAACTTCGTTCCTCCCATTGTGTGACAATGGAGTTGTGGCTTATGCCAAGGAACGCCCGTCCCATCAGTGATCCAGACATATTCTTAGGCAGTATCACCTGATCATGGAGATGGTTGATCTCCAGGGGATCGAGGTTAGGAGAGTAGACTCAGAGGACAACACGGCGGATCCACTCACGAAAGGCCTTTTACAAAAGAGATACTTTTATGGGATGGTTGAGTATGAGATACTACAACCACTGCTATCAGATGGCCCTAGTGCAAGTGGGAGATTGTTAGTTATATGTATGCCTTAGAGGCCATTACTATACATAGGATGTATATTGTAGTGGATGCTTGGACATATATAGGGATGACATTCTTGCTCGATATGATAGTATGCTATCTGGTTACTCTTTACCTTAACGTGTACATTGATTGTCTCTCTGTTATATGTTGGTAAAGCCCTTAGGATGTGTACTTGACTACCTGGACTATGATGCGGATCATACTAGTGGGGACATGGTAGTCCATAAGTACATCCTTCAAGGTCCCTAGTCGTGGGTGTATCGAGACGGGGCATCGATATACTAGAGTAGACTAGCGTGTAGCTTCTCGACCCATACAGATGGGCGATGGATGATCCCATATCCATTGGTGTTTGACATCAGAGATGAAATACGGGTGCTCAGTAGAGACTGGGTACACTGGACGGACTCGCCGAGAACTCCCAGATGGTATTATACCTTACGTCAGATGGCAGTTCTCTGGTGACACTGGTACAGGTTAGTCTGTAGACCCGAGATCGTCATAGAGTCTTGTGTGATTCCCACTGTGCTTTGATTTCCATCACACCACGTCCAAGAGGGCGTGCAATAAGGTGGCTTTTGGGTATAGTCCCGAATCACATGGAGGCAATGAGCGATAGGAGGGGTTTCGTCTCTCCCGGTATAGGGAGTTGATGTTGCGCAGTGCTCGATTGGCTATAACAGGAAGTCCTTGGCCAAGGCAGCTTTTGGGATTTACTGATAAGTGTTACCAGTAGTTTCTCGACCCGTTATGAGCCTCATATCGACACGACTTATCGAGTTATTGGGGTCTGACGTTTACCACCCCTAGACGAGATATGCGACATATCGACGAACAGGCCGGACTGTACGGTAGTGTTACTCGTTGGATTCACTGGAGTGTGAGCGGGCTTGCTCGTTGATCTTCTGATCGCTCAATACCCGGGTGGACGTTACGTTTAGCAGACCGCTTGCGGCTTGTGGGTGTTTGATATGATCATCACCTGCTGCCGGCGTATTGACGAGTCTTTAGAGTCCTACACAGGGGTTTCCTGGCTCAAGCGAAACGAAATAGGAGCGCATATGAGATATGTGCGGGACCGAGGATAATACCAGTATGTGATACTGTATTCTATTCTCGCGATTTGTGACATTGATCGGTTGTATGCGATATAGCCGGGTTATCGGATCAAGTGTTGATTCGATAAGTTGTTACTATTGATATTAGTCGGTTATATGCGAATGACCGGATCATTAAATCAAGTGTTGATTTAATGATTTAATGTATAATTATATATTTGATATATTACTTTACATTAACTAGTATTGGTTCACTTAAGATTGATTTTCTCACTTGAAAGTGTACATTGTTTATATGTGATATATGCAAGTGTACATGTTTGTATCATGCTTGATGATACAAACAAGTTGTGTGTATGAGACTTGAACCATATCAAGGTTGGATTAGGGTTTATTATTTTCCTAAACAAATAACAAAAGAGAGTGACTTTGGTCAAAGTTATCAAGCTTCATGAAACTTGACGAACATTGACAAAGTCAACTCTTTTGTCATTTGTTCAAGATATTAGCTAACCCAACCCTTAACCTTATGCTATGGTTAATTCTCTACATGAGTTAAGCATGAGGGCTTAACTCAACCATGGTGCCATGATTAATAGGATAAGTGTTCATATTATTCTTTCAATGGATATCATTCTTTCTTCTTCATCATCTTCATCAAGCTTGAAAAAGCTTGTTAGCTCCAATGGCATCATGAGAAAAAGAGTGAGAAATTCAATTCTAAAGTGAACCCACTTCCTATTTCTTCATCCTCTACCACTTGCCATGTAGTATAGGGTGTTCTCTTCACAAAGTTTTCGACCGAGTGAAGGAATAGCTTGAGTTTGAGTCTCCCCGACGTAGATCATCTTCGGCCTCGAAGTCAATGACCTAGCCCAATCATTTCTCCGAAGAAACCATTTCTAGAGTCCGGGATCCGATGATTGCAGCGAAGGGACGTCAACACGGAGCTAAAGAAATGGTGGAGCGGATCTACAAAGGTTGTAATCCCTTTCACTTAGTAGCAAAGTCGTTTGCTTGCTTGCTTTTCGCCTTATCTTCTAGTTAACGATCTTCATTAGGGTTTCTCGGCACCGGAAATTTTTTTTTTGGCATGGTTGATGCCTTGTGGAACCTCCTTAGTGTGCCTAGGAACCCTACAGAATTTAACTCAACCATGGTTCTTTTTCCTTTTTCCTTTAATCCTAAATAAAAATATCTAGATATGATTTAACTATAGTTATGGTTATGATAAGATATATATCTCTCTCTCTCATTTTCTTTTTCATTCTTATCATTATTCACTCTAAAAGAAAAAGAAAGAGAGCCATCTTCTTCCTCCTCACTATAGCTCTCTTTTAATTGTTAAAATAGAGTTAGAGAAATAAAAGAAAAGGTATTAAATAAGGATAGCAACCACTTCATCATGCTACACAACCTTTGCTATCTTGTGTAGGGTGTTGTGCTTCAAGATTTTCAAAGATCGAAGGAAGCAACAAGCTTAGGGCAAAGAGCTTCGGGTAGATCGTCGTGGACGAGGAGTTGATCAAGCGAACCCTTCCAATGGAAAGGATGTTAGTAATATGTATGCCCTAGAGGCCATTACTGTACATACGATGTATATTGTAGTGGATGCTAGGACATATATAGGGAGGACATTCTTGCTCGACATGATATATGCTATCGGGTTGTACTTTATCTTAACATGTACTCTGATTGTCTCTACATTACATGTTGATAAAGACCTTAGGATATGTACTCGAGTACTGGGACTATGATGAGATCATACTAGTGGGACCACGGTAGTCGACGAGTACATCCTATAACTGTTCCTAGTCGAGGGTGTATCGAGACAGGGCATCGATGCACCAGAGTAGACTAGCGTATACGCATCTTGACCCATATGATGGGCGTTGGATGATCCCATATCCATCGGTGTTTGACATCAAGGATGGTGTACGGGTGCTCAGTGGAGACTGGGTACACTGGACGGACTCGCCGAGAACTCCCAGATGGTATTATACCATACGTCAGATGGCAGTTCTCCGGTGACACTGGTACAGAGTAGTCTGTTGACCCGAGATCGTCATAGAGTCTTGTGTGATTCCCACTGTGCTTTGATTTCCATCATACCACGTCCAAGAGGGCGTGCAAAAAGGTGGCTTTTGGGTACAGTCCCGAAACACATGGAGGCAATGAGCGATAGGAGGGGATTCGTCTCTCCCGGTATAGGGAGTTGATGTTGTGCTGTGTTCGATTGGCTATAACCGGAAATCCCTGGCCAGGGTTGCTGAGATTTACTGGTAAGTGTTATCAGTAGTTTCTCGAACTGTTATAGACCTCATATCGACACGACTTATCGAGCTACTGGGGTCTGACGTTTACCACCCCTAGGCGAGATATGCGACATATCAGACGACGAGACCGGACTGTACGGGAGTGTTACTGTTTGGATTCACAGGAGAAGTTACAGGTTTGCTTGTTGATCTTCTGAGCGCTCAATACCTGGGTAGCTGTTACGTTTAGCTGACCGCTTGCAGCTTGTGGGTGTTTGATATGATCATCACCTACTGCCGGCGTATTGACGATTCTTTAGAGTCCTACACAGAGGTTTCTTGACTCAGGCAAAACGAAGTAGGAGCGCATATGTGATATGTGCGGGACCAAGGATAATGCGATATATGATGCCGTATTATATCCTCGCGATATTTGATATCAGCCGGGTCATCGGATCAAGTGTTGATTCGATGGATCGGTACGGATAAATATTAGTCGGTTATATGAGATATAGCCGGATTGTCGGATCAAGTGTTGATTCGATAATTTAATGTATAAGAATATATTTGATATATTAAATTGCATTAACTAATATTTGCTCACTAAAAGATTCTTTTTCTCACTCGGGTAATACATTGATATATGTGCGATATATGTTAAATGTATTATTTTATTTTGTTACAATAAATATTGTATATGTGATATATAATATTGTAACATATTATAATTATTAATGCAACATGATTAGAGGAGTTTAAACATGATTAGGGTTTGGATTAGGGTTAAACCTTCTAGTTGATTCTAAAAGCTTTTACTTTGTCATGATAAAGATATTTGTGTTGATCTTTATCCATGACTCACACTTAACCCAACCCAAACCCTAACCCTAGTAAACTCTCTACAATGGTTAAGTGAACCATGGTTGCATAAATGATTATGATAACATTCTTTCTATTCATCACAAATGATTTATCATCTTCTTCCTCCTTCATTCTTCCATAAAAAAGCTTGCTTGTTTTTTCAAAGGTGATGAATAAATATGAGAAAAAGATAAATAAATAGAGCAAAATTCCTACTTCATCATCCTCATCTTCCCTTTCCATTTAGATGAGGGTGTTCACATCATTTCATGAGTGTTAGCTTGTGTTAAAGAAACTTCAAGGTAGATCATCATAGTATCGAAGATCGGAAGCAAAGCTTGAGTCTTTCTCTTCGTGGAACCTCTCGAGAGTCCGGATCCCGATGATCGCAGCGAAGGGACCACAACACGGAGCATATGAAGTGAAGGACCGGATCTACAAAGGTTGTAATCCCTCTCACTTAGTGTTAAAGTGTTTAGCATGTTGTTTTCGCCTAATCTCTAGTTTAAAGTTCCGTATTCAGGTTGTTCGGCACGGCTAAATTTTTATTCGGGCATGGTTGATGCCTCGTAGACCCTTGTGTGCATGCCTAGGAACCCTACAAAGGAGTCTTCCAAAGAGGTCTACAAAGGTTGTAGTCTCATCACTTAGTATAAATTATGTTTTATAATTTGATACTATTAATAGTTACTTCATAAATTCTAGTTCGATTCATAGTATAGTTTACTTAGCACCTCAAAATTTTATTGTTATGGCATGTGTGATGCTTCAAAACCCTAATAGAGGTGTTAAGGAAACCTAACAGTGGTATCAGAGCCAAGCTAGAGCTTTGTAGTAACCTAGACGACGTTGAAACTATCGAACAGACAAAAAACGACACCCGGGGGGTGCTCTCTGGAAATTTTTTTAAAAACTGGATTTTTTCAAATTAAAAATATGTAAAAAATTAAGCAGGGAAATATATAGGCCCACCAGAAATACGTAGCCTTAAATCGACCGTACGACCGCGGAACCGCGGCCAGAGTGGCCTTATTGCGGCGGTTTCGCGGCGCCGTAGGTGATTCCTGGGCCGTAGTTTCTTGTGCTGGCCCGTATGTGTTTGCTGTTGTTTATGGTATTTTTAAAAACTGCTCAAGTGTTGAGCTTTCAGAGCATTCTGTGGTTGTTTAAATCGTTCGATCGAATGTTTTAACTGCGCCTAGTTTAATAGTATGTGATACAATAATTGGAATCTAAAAATTTGTTTGTTGCGTGTAAATCTAGCAGTTCGGTCTCGGGATAAACGGAAATCTTGTTGAATTATCCGGTTTGGTTTGAAAAAGTGTTTTCTTGAATGAGACCCAAATGCGAGCTTTACATTATTTAGGCATGAAATCTTGTATATGTGATATTCCGGGTTTGTGTTGTCTAAAGGCAGTTAAAGATTCCAATTGTTGTATTTTTTTCATTTTATTTCTCTGCGGCCGTAAGTCTCGTATGTATTTGTATTACCGGTTTTCGTTGCTATACATCAACGACGATCGGTGTATGCATACTTACTTACGTTGATGATATTTGATATTATGTGTCGATGAAATTTGATGTCCAGGATTGTCGCAATGAATAGCCGGGGTTTTTTTTACGTGAGATCAGAGTTTTCTTTTCATTCATGTAAAATTAAATTGTATGTAATATTCTTTTATTTGGGGCACTTCCGGGTTGAGGTTGTTGTCACCAGTGTTGTATATTATTTACTTTTCCGCATTAGGATAGACCCAAGGAGGAGGGCACAAGTGACCGGGTTCTAGGGTTCAGTGGGAGACCATCTCGAGGAGTCGAGAACGGGTTTCCTAAACTCCAGAATTGGTAGGGTCGCTTGCCGCTCTCGTAGGGGTCTAGGGGTGTGGGCTTGGCTATTCATCGTGACCGTGGAATCCGTATTTTTTATTGCTGGCTAAATACAAAATACGGACCTCATAGATATCCTATATGTGCTTCTGCTGCTTTTATTATCTGATGTGATCTTTTAATAGATATCTGATACGAATGAAATATTATATATATATGATATATATTAGACGTTACTTATGTTTTACACCCGCACTAGCCCCGTCCCGGTATGCCGTTAGTTAAGTAACCTAATGGTGCATATCAGGACACTGTGACGAATGCGAGTGACATAAGTGTACGTTATATTTTCGTTTCTTTCTGTAATGGCTTAGGATTTAAATGATGGGACTACATTAATGAGATTAATGTAAAAGATAAATGAACCTGAAAAGATGTTGTGGAATCAGATTTTAAACATGCTCGGCCTTTTATGAAAAAGAAAGTTTCAAAATGCGGAGCTTAAGCCACTCTTTTTAAACCCATTAGATTCTACAACGATATCAAGTTCAAAGCATCAAAAGTTTTCTTAAAAACTATCCGCAACCCTCCGTCATTTTAGGAAGTAGAGTACTTAGTATTCGTGCTGCGTATTTTGACTTTAGTTAAGGCGCAGTGTACGGTAGCTGAGTGATGTCTTCCTACACTGCATATGATGCAGATTAGTTAGGACATTCTTATGATTATGTTGACTTTAGTTAAGGGTCATATGGGTGGGTCTAGTTAATCACGAAATGACAGGAAGAACTTGACTAGTACTTATGATATGTTGACTTTAGTTAAGGTCATAAGTACTAGGGGTAAAAATAATATCGGGAATTTCAAGAGTTGAAAATTACAATGAGATTGTAAACCTTCTATATGATAGTAGGATCCCGATCCCACTGCGAGCAAATGTTGCTCATGGGAGAATTTTGCACTTTACAATTAGCTGACTCGGTAGGTGTCTAGAAAAGTGCCAAATGGGGCTACGCCTCTGGGAAGAAGAGGTTTACTTTAATTAGGTCCGTGCGAAAGCACGGGGAACCTACCTCAAGTACCGGCACTGGCCTGGCTGAGAGGTTAGCGAAGTTGTGGAATGTAATTAATCCCGGCTAGTTTTCTTTTTAAAGGTTTTAAAGAAAATTTGATAAAAACAGTGGGAGACATCGGTTAGACAAGATAATAACCAATCTGATCTTTGCAAGATCTTTCGCTAAGTGTATTCTTTTCTCTCTCTTAATGGCAGATACCCATGACAGGACTTAAGTTTTTATTTGATAAAAACAAGCTGAATGAGACCAACTATAAAGACTGGCTGAGGAATTTAAACATAGCCTTGACTTATGATAAAGTATCATATGTCCTTACAGCTCCAGCCTTACCCCCTCTAGGTCCTAAATCTTCAGTTGCGGATAGGGAAATCCGCAAGACATGGGACGTTGACTGTGCCACGGCAAAATGCCTCGCGTTTGCATCATGGATAACACACATCAGAAGCAGCACGAGAATATGGACGTAAAAGCCATATTTCTCCATACAAAAGAGTTGTATGGAGAGCAATCTCACGTATTACGATACGAAGCGTCTAAGAAACTGTTTCAGAGGCGCATGACCGCAGGCACAGCAGTATGAGACCATGTTCTGAAAATGATAGCTCTCATAGAAGAGCTTGAGGACCTTGGGTGGACAATGGACAATGAACAGTATACAGATATTATTCTGCAGTCTCTCCCCTCCACCTTTACTCAGTTCATCGTTAACTTCAACATGCACAACATGGAGAAGGAACTGCCTGAACTCCTTAATATGTTAAGGAGTGCAGAGAGCACACTGAAGTCAGTGAAGACTCCCGTTATGAGTGTTGGGCAATCCTCCTCCACATACCTGAAGGCTAAGGCCAAGGGAAAGATGAAGAAGAAACTCACCAAACCTAAGGGTGGAGTCAAAAAGGTGAAGGGAAAAGGCAAGTCCAAGGTGGGGGAATCAGGGAAAGGTGAATGTTTCCATTGCAAGAAGACGGGAAACTGGAAGAGGAACTGTATTGAGTACCTAGCTCTCAAGAAGAAGCATGGTGATGCTTCAGCTTCAGGTGTGTTCGTAATTGAAAACTGTCTTTCTATTAACTCTGCTTCCTGGGTGTTGGATTCCGGTTCGGGTTCTCATATTTGCAAATCTGTGCAGGCGTTGAGAAATAGCAGAGCTCTGAAGACGGGTGATCATACTCTCCAAGTTGGAAATGGTTCCAATGTAAATGTAGTTTCAGTAGGAGAGTATCACCTAGGTTTGCCTTCGGGTTGTATATTGGTTTTGAACCCGTGTTATTTTGTACCAAGTATGATTTGTAATATTATATCCGTTTCCTTGTTAGACAATGAAGGGTATCATTTTGCTGTGCAACACTATTATGAACATTAGACTTAATCAAGAGTTGATTGGTTGTGGTACATTAAATAACGGGATATACGTCCTTAATCAACACACAGTTTTCAAAATACAACACAAAAATAAAAGAAAATTTTCAGATATAACTGAAGCTTTTCTTTGGAATTGTAGACTTGGTCATATTAATGAAACAAGACTAAACAAGCTTCATAAAGATGGATATTTAAATTCTTTTGAGTATAAATCTTATGCAACTTGCCAGTCTTGTATCAAAGGTAAAATGACCAAAACCCCGTTTACAGGACACGGAGAAAGAGCTACTGAGCTCCTAGGCCTCATACATAGTGATGTATGCGGACCAATATCTACACATGCAAGAGGCGTTTTTTCTTACTTCATAACTTTTACTAATGATTTCTCAAGATTTGGTCATGTGTATTTGATAAAGCATAAATCTGAAGCATTCGAGAAATTCAAGGAGTATAAACATGAAGTAGAAAACCAAACAGGAAAGAGTATCAAGATACTTTGATCAGATCGACGTGGAGAGTACTTAAGTACTGATTTCTTAGACTTCCTAAAAGAGAATGGGATTCTCTCTCAGCTCACTCCACCTTACACACCACAGCACAATGGTGTGTCAGAACGAAGGAACCGTACCCTATTAGATATGGTACGATCCATGATGAGTGATTCTGAGTTACCTCTCTCGTTTTGGGGGCATGCATCGGAAACGGCAGCTTTTCTGTTAAACAAAGTTCCAACCAAGACCGTGTCTACCACTCCATATGAGATATGCCATGGGAAGAAACAATCTCTTAAAAGAGTTAAGATTTGGGGTTGTCCGGCTTTTGTTAAAAAGCAGAATCCAGACAAACTCGAGACACGATCAGTCAAATGTATATTTGTAAGATATCCTAAACATTCATTTGGGTATCTTTTCTACCACAAGAAGGAACAAAAAGTGTTTGTTTCTCAGTATGCCACCCTTTTAGTGTTAGTGTATATGCCCTAGAGGCCATTACTGTATCATACTAGTTTGTATATTACTTGATGGAAGCTTGGGATATTCACCTTGTATAGACAATCTTGCTCAATATAGTAGTATGCTACTATGTTTGTTTCTGCTTTAATGTGTGCATGTGTTTCTTTTAGCATATCGCCTTTACACATTAGTGGAGCCCTTAGGATCTTTGCTTGATTACCAGCGTTGTGATGGCAGTCACACTCGTGGGGGCTGGGTAATCCACAAGCACATCCTTATGCAGGTCCCTAGTCGTAGGACTATCGAGACAGGGCATCGATACTTCGGAGTAGACTAGTGTATACGCTTCTCATCCCAGTTTAGGAGACGGTATGTCCCACAGCCGTTAGTACGCCGTACTTGAGATAGTATGCGGGTGGTCGTTAGGTTACGAGTACACTGGACATGACTCGTCGGGAACTGTTAGTTGGTACTATACCTATCGTCAGTTATCAGTTCCCAGGTGACATGAGTACATCTTAGTCCGTTGACTTGACACTGTCACTTCGCCTCGAGTGTGTTCCCACTGTACTTTGATTACTACCCTACCACGGCTCCTAGGAGTCGTGCAAACAGGTAGTTTTTGGGTGCAGTCCCGAAGCACTTGGAGGCAGTGACGGTTAGAAAGGATTCGTCTCTCCCGGTATTGGGGGTTGATATCGCGCTGTGTCTAGGAGAGCCATTACACAAAGTCCCTGGCCTGGGCAAGCGAGATAGACCGGTAGGTTTCCAGTGTTATCTCAGGTGTTCTGGGCTACACTCCGACATGACTTGTACCGCTAGTAGGGGACTGACGTTTACCGACCCCTAGGCCCGCAATGCGATGTTCTCAGACGAACAGACCGGACTGTACAGAGATTGTCACATTCAGGCTCAGTAGGAGTTCAGATGGGTTTCACCTCGTCCGTCTTCTTATCGACATCTACCTGGGGACCGTTACGTACAGCTAGTGCCGCTTGCGGTCTGTGGTTAAACCCACTGCCAGCGTAGTGTCGAGTCTTTAGAGTCCCATACAGAGGGTTATTCGCCTTTGGGCGAAACAGAGTAGAGGTCGCATGGTTTTGCGACAGGGTTCGTTCACATCCGCGCACTTCTGCACGTTTGGCGTCCGAACAGACATTACTAGCGGGCTCTGGTTTGAGCCAGATCCTAGTATATGCTTTGGGGTTAGTTTTATCTCATTTTATTCATGTTCCTCGGAACACGAATGAGGGTGTGTATGCACAGTTGATTGAGGCGGAGGAAGATGTTTTTCATTAGGGTTTTGGAACGGGTGCGTATGCACAGTTGACATTCGTCTATTTCCAAACTCTAATGAATTTGTGATATATCAATTAATAATGTTATTTAAATGAAATTGTGTCATGGTTTGATTTGTTGACTTGTTGACCAAGGTTGACTAGTTGACCATGGTTGAAACTTTGACCATCATCATTTCTTTTCTAGATGCTCTTTGATCTTTGCAAAATAATTTAATGTGAAATGATAATGGTCTTATCAAACCAACCATCACCTTTTTAATTTTGGATTAATATTATTAATTTGATAATTCACATATATTGTTATGGTTGTAAAACTATTCGCATTCTATCATAACCATTCTCTCTCCTTTCTTCATCTTCCTCCTCCTCTAGTTCAAGGAGAATCATTCTCATGAGTTGAGAAACCTCTCCTTGGAGATAAAACACCCTAAGCCACTCTCTACTCTTCCTAAGGTTGAAGGTCCAGCAAGCCGGAGACTTTAGTTTTCTCAAAGTTCGAGAAAGGAGCTCAAGGAAGAAACCCTCAGGTGGATCCATCTTCGACAAGAGAAGGCAACGAGGAAAGCACCATCCGACCACCATCAAGAGTCAAAGAGAAGGAGTTCAAGTTGAGGTATAACCCCTAACCGAGTAGATAACTCTCTTGTTAGTTGCTAGTGTGTAGTTTAGCCAAGATCCGTTTTCGTAGTCCATGTTATCTAAACCCTAAAAATCGTTTTTCACCATTTCCGCAAGCCCGAATGAACCGGGAGAGGTAACGTGGACTTACAGTGGTATCAGAACCCAACTAAACACACCCTAGCATGTTAGCAAAGTATCTAGAATTTCGACCGAACAAAAAATCGCGAAACACCCCGGAAAATCCTAGTTTCTGCCGATTTTTATTTCTGCTCCAAAAATAATAAATCATGTCTTAAAAATCGGCTCAGGCTTTTTAATGAACATGCAAGAAAAACGATCCAGCGAACCGACCAACTCACAGCGGTTCCGCGGTAGAAGCTTGCTTCTGCCGCGGATCCGCGGCCGAGTTGACTCGGCCGTGGATCGTTTCTCCTGCAGTTTGTTTCTGGGGGTATTTTGTGATTTTTGAGATGGTTTGTTTCTGCCCAGAATTTCAAGAGAACAAATTTGTTTTTGGGATGGTTACAAATCCGTATTTTGGTCAATTTTCTGTAGACTTTGGCTAATGGGTTATATCTGTAATGTTATATATGTATTGAACGTCTGCTAATCGCTATACGTCGATTAGTGGGGGTTATACATATCTGTGATCTGTAATGTTGATTGATTGTGTATATGAATTCGTTGGATTGTCGCGGATGAATAGCCGGGGGGAATTGTGAGATGAGAGTTTTGTTTATCTTTCAATTCTTGTAATATGTAAATTTATGTAATATTATTTGTATGGCCGCACAACCGGGTCGGGGTTGTAGCCGTCATTGTATAATTTCTTTTTACTGTTTTTGCCCCTAGAATAGACCCAAGGTGGGGTGAACAAACTACCGGGTACCTCGAAGTGCCGAGTGGCCTACTCACGTCGTTGAGGGAGGTTGCTTCACTTCCGATACTTGGCGGGTAGTTTGCCGCACCCGTAGGGGTCTAGGGTGGGGTTTGGCTATTCATCGCGACCGTATAATCCGCTTTTCGTTACAGGCTCGTACGAATTGCGGATTCCTAGTATATCTAATGTATTCATCTGTGATCTGGAATGGCTATCATTGCATGTGACGAATGTTTATATATATCTATATGATATCTATTTAGGCGTTGCTTATGTTTTGCATCCGCGCTAGTCCAGCCCCCGCTCTGTCGTTAGCTAAGTAACCTAACGGGTGATGACGGGACCCCATGGCGAATGCGGATGGCATAAGCGTACGTCATATTTTCGTTGTTTTCTTCAATGGTAGGATTAATTGATGGGACGCATTAAAATTAATGCAAGAAAAATAAACCAAAGTAAAAGTCGTTGGAACACTTTCAAAAACCACTCGGTTTCCTTTCAAAATAACTTTTAAACACGGAGCTTAAACCACTCCTTTTAAAAGCTATCTCGTTCCATCGATTATATCAAGTTCACTACGTTCACGGTTTCGCCAAAACCATTCGTATCCCTCCGTCGTTTCACATGGATGGTCAATAGTATTCAAGCTATGTTTGTTGGCCAAAGTCAAGGCATAGTGATTGGTAGCTATTGGGTATTCATGTGCAGCATAGATAGATGTGTTGGTTTGGGACAGTCGTACTGCCTTATTGGCCAAAGTCAAGGGTAGGTGCGGGTGGGTTCAAATTAACCTGGAGAATGACGGGTAGAACTTGACATGTGACTTATGATTTATTGGCCAAAGTCAAGGTCATAAGAGCATGGGGCAAAAATCCACATCGGGAGTTTCAAAAGAACTGAAACTTGCTAGCGCTGCATACCATTTGGAGTGTGATGATTCTGGTAGGATTCCTTCAGTTTTGTCACGCAATGATATTTGGATCCCGATCCTACTGTGAGTATATGCTACTCCTCAGGAAAATTCTCGCTTAACGATTAATGCTGTAAACCTAGTAGGTGTCAAGAAAGGTGTTAGCGGGGCTGCGCCCCAAGGGAAAAGAGGTTATTTAATTAAGGAACTTCGCGAAAGCGTTGGAAAACCTCCCTCGAAGTACCGACACTAGCCTGGCTGAACGGTTAAGCAAGTATTGTACGGTGAGATTGATCCTGACTAATTCTTCCTTTTTGGTTTGAGGAGGGATTCGAGAGACAGTGGGAGCCATCCTGTTTAGACAAATTAAAAACCACTCTAAACTTGCAAGAGCATCATGCTAAAGTGTTTCTTCTCTCTCTCCTAATTGCAGCAACCAAACAACATGACTGGACTTAAGTTACTACTAGATAAAAATATACTGACAGGGCCAAACTACAAAGATTGGCTCAGGAATGTCAAAATGGCAATCACTTACGACAAGTTGGGGTATCTCCTTACCACCAAAGCTCCCCCTACCCCTGGTCCCACCTCCAGCGTCGCGGATAAAGAAATCCGTAAGACTTGGGAGATTGATTACGCGAAGGCCAAGTGACTCGTGCTTGCCTCTATGGACAATGAACACCAGAGGAGGCACGAGAATATGGACCTTGAATCCATATTTCTTCATACAAAAGAACTGTATGGGGAGCAATCCCGTATCGCCAGATACGAAGTCTCGAAAAAGCTGTTTTCGGCTAGATTGGCCATCGGATCACCGGTAGCGGAACACGTGCTTAAGATAATTGGCTTCATTGAGGAGCTCGCGGACATTGGGACCACGTTAGAGAATGAGCACTATACGGACTTGATTCTCCAGTCCCTTCCTTCAACTTACACCCAGTTCATCCTGAACTTCAACTTACAGGAAAAGGAAGTTGAACTTTCAGAACTCCTCAACATGCTGAGGAGCGCAGAGGGCACCCTACAGAAAGGTAGGGAGACATCCACTTTGTTTGTAGGAGGATCTTCATCTTCTAGGTCCAAGACGAAAGCCAAGAGAAAGAAGAAGAAAACCCCCACCAAACCAAGGGGCAGTGTTAGTAAGGTGGATACGAAGGGAAAGGCAAAAGCAACAAAGGAAGCGGGAAAACTTGTGGGAAAGGAAGAATGCTTTTACTGTCACAAAAGTGGACAGTGGAAGAAAGATTGCAGGGCTTGGAAGGCCAGAACACAGGATCTAAAGCGTGTTGCGGCTTCAGCTTCAGGTGTGTATGTTATTGAAAACTGTCTATCAATAAACTCTACTTCCTGGGTATTGGATACCGGATCAGGATCTCATATCTGTAATTCTTTGCAGGTGTTGAGAAATCGTAGGGTTTTGAAGGCAGGTGATATGACCCTCAGAGTTGCAAACGGAGCTGGCATGGATGCTGAATCCGTGGGGGACTATCAGCTGGGGTTGTCAGATGGACACGTTTTGGTTTTGCGTAATTGTTATTTTGTACCCAATGCAACTTGTAATATCATTTCTGTATCTTTAGTTTCTAAAGAAGATTATGAATTTGTGTTTGTAAGTAATGTTGTAAACATTCGCCTTAATCAAGTTCTGATTGGGTCAGGTATATTAAACAATGGAATATACGTATTAAACCAACCACAGATTTTCAATGTCCAGAATACACATAAAAGAAAGTCTCCGGAATCAAATCAGGCTTTCTTATGGCATTGTAGACTGGGTCACATCAATGAGAGAAGGTTGACGAAGTTACATACAGAAAGATATTTGGATCCGTTCGAATATCAATCATATGCAACATGTCAATCCTGTCTCAAAGGAAAGATGACAAAGACTCCGTTCACTGGACACGGAGTAAGAGCGAGCGAGCTCTTGGGACTCGTACACAGCGACGTGTGCGGTCCAATGTCTACACATGCATGAAGCGGTTATTCTTACTTCATTACTTTTACGGATGACTTTTCAAGGTACGGTTATGTCTTCTTAATGAAACATAAATCCGAAGCTTTTGGAAAATTCCAGGAATATAAGAATGATGTGGAAAAACAAACAGGCAAAAGTATTAAGACACTAAGATCTGATCGAGGTGGTGAATACTTAAGTGACGAGTTCCTGGATTACTTAAAAGAGAATGGAATTCTCTCTCAGCTTACTCCTCCATACACTCCGCAACATAACGGTGTATCGGAGAGACGGAACCGGACCCTATTGGATATGGTACGTTCCATGATGAGTAACGCTGAGTTACCGTGATAATTCTGGGGATATGCACTAGAATCAGCTGCATACCTTTTGAACCGAGTTCCAACAAAGACTATGCCTACTACACCATATCAGATGTGGTGTGGGAATAAACCCTATCTTAAACACATTAAGACATGGGGATGTCCAGCTTTTTGTCAAAAAGCAGCATGCGGACAAACTCGAGGCACGCTCAGTACAGTGCAAGTTTGTGGGATATCCAAAGAACTCAAAGGGATATTTCTTCTATTGCGAAGAGGAACAAAAGGTTTTTGTTTCTCTTCATGCCCACTTCTTGGAAACTGAGTTTTTGGAAAATCAGATAAGTGGGAGCGCAATAGAACTGGAAGAAATTCCAGAACCATGAGCTATTACTGAAAGCTTAGTAGAACCAGAGAGTTCGAAAGATCAGGACATTCCTACCCCGCTCCGCAGGAGTAGTAGGCAGTCTCATCCGCCCGAGAGATACGGTTTTCTCATAGACAGGGATAGAGATGATTGCATCATTGATAGTGATGAGCCGACTAGCTTCCAGCAGGCCATTCAGAGCGTTGACTCGGTAAAATGGCTGGATGCAATGCCGACCGAAATGGAGTCCATGTACACAAATAAAGTATGGACGTTGGACGTTGCTCCAGATGGGGTAAAACCCGTAGGATGCAAGTGGATCTTCAAAAGGAAGATTGGCGTAGATGGACAGGTTGAGACCTATAAAGCTAGACTTGTTGCAAAAGGTTTCCGTCAAAGACCTGGCTAGGACTATGACGAAACCTTTTCTCCAGTGGCTATGCTGAAATCCATTCGGATCTTTCTTGCCATTGCTGCCTTCCACGATTATGAGATTTGGCAGATGGACGTAAAGACCGCTTTTCTGAATGGAAATTTACAGGAGTGTGTCTATATGGACCAGCCAGAGGGTTTCATTCAGAGTGGGAGCAGCGGGAAGGTGTGCAAGTTGCTTAAGTCCATCTATGGACTAAAGCAGGCATCGCGGAGTTGGAACATCTGTTTTGATGAGACGGTCAAAGATTTGGCTTTATCAAATATCTAGATGAACCATGCATCTATAGTAGATTTGTAGAAAGAACTGTCGTATTCCTCGTTTTATACGTGGATGACATTCACTTGATAAGAAATGACATTCCTATGCTAAAATCTGTCATAGGGTTCTTGTCACACAGGTTCTCCATGAAAGACCTGGGTGATGCCTCTTACATTCTGGGGATCCGGATCTATCGTGACAGATCCAAGAGGATATTAGGACTTTCACAGTCCAGGTACATCGACACCATACTGAAAAGATTCAGTATGGAAGATTCCAAGCGCGGTAATCTACCGGCTTGTCACGGGATCACCCTCTCCAAAGAGATGTTTCCCAAGACTGATTTGGAAAGGGATCGCATGTCTATTATACCCTACGCTTCTGCGGTAGGCTCTATAATATATGCGATGTTGTGTACCAGACCAGATGTAGCTTATGCACTGAGTGTGGTAAGCAGGTATCAGTCAAACCCTGGAGAGAAACACCGGATAGCTGTAAAGAACATTCTCAAGTACCTGAGAAGGACTAAGGCGATGTTCTTGGTGTATGGCGGAAAAGACCTCCAGATCGAGGCCTTTGCTGACTCCAGCTTCCAGAGTGACAAGGATGATTCCAAGTCCATGTCGGGTTATGTCTTTACCCTCAATGGAGGGGCGGTGTGTTGGAAGAGTTCCAAACAGGAAACCGTTGCTGACTCAACGATGGAAGCGGAATATATCGCTGCGTCTGATGCCGCAAAAGAAGCCTTCTGGATGAAGAAGTTCTTGATAGAACTTCAGGTGGTTCCGTCCATTGTTGATCCAGTACCTCTGTATTGCGACAACAACGGGGCTATAGCTTTAGCGAAGGAACCCAGGTCCCATCAGAAGTCCAGGCACATCTTGAGGCGGTATCACCTGATTAGGGAGATCGTGGGTCGCCAGGAGATTGAGGTTCGAAGAGTTGCTATGGAAGATAACACTGCTGATCCATTCACAAAGGCCTTACCCCAGACTCAGTTCGAGCGGCTGATCGAGATGATAGGTCTTCGATACGCCAGTACATGGCCTTAGTGCAAGTGGGAGATTGTTAGTGTATATGCCCTAGAGGCCATTACTGTATCATACTAGTTTGTATATTACTTGATGGAAGCTTGGGATATTCACCTTGTATATACAATCTTGTGCAATATAGTAGTATGCTACTTGGTTTGTTTCTGCTTTAATGTGTGCATGTGTTTCTTTTAGCATATCGCCTTTACACATTAGTGGAGCCTTTAGGATCTTTGCTTGATTACCAGCGTTGTGATGGCAGTCATACTCGTGGGGGCTGGGTAATCCATAAGCACATCCTTATGCAGGTCCCTAGTCGTAGGACTATCGAGACAGGGCATCGATACTCCGGAGTAGACTAGCGTATACGCTTCTCATCCCAGTTTGGGAGACGGTTTGTCCCACAACCGTCAGTACGCCGTACTTGAGATAGTATGCGGGTGCTCGTTAGGTTACGAGTACACTCGACAGGACTCGTCTGGAACTGTTGGTTGGTACTATACCTTTCGTCAGTTATCAGTTCCCAGGTGACATGAGTACAACTTAGTCCGTTGACTTGACACTGTCACTTCGCCTCGAGTGTGTTCCCACTGTACTTTGATTACTACCCTACCACGGCTCAAAGGAGTCATGCAAACAGGTAGTTTTTGGGTGCAGTCCCAAAGCACTTGGAGGCAGTGACGGTTAGACAGGATTTGTCTCTCCCGGTATTGGGGGTTGATATCGCGCTGTGTCTAGGAGAGCCATTACACAAAGTCCTTGGCCAGGGCAAGCGAGATAGACTGGTAGGTTTCCAGTGTTATCTCAGGTGTTCTGGGCTACACTCCGACACGACTTGTACCGCTAGTAGGGGACTGACGTTTACCGCCCCCTAGGCCCGCTATGCGATGTTCTCAGACGAACAGACCGGACTGTACGGAGATTGTCACATTCAGGCTCAGTAGGAGTTCAGATGGATTTCACCTCGTCCGTCTTCTTATCGGCATCTACCTGGGGACCGTTACGTACAGCTAGTGCCGCTTGCGGTCTATGGTTAAACCCACTGCCAGCGTAGTGTCGAGTTTTTAGAGTCCCACACAGAGGGTTATTCGCCTTTGGGCAAAACAGAGTAGAGGTCGCATGGTTTTGCGACAGGGTTCGTTCACATCCGCGCACTTGTGCACGTTTGGCGTCCGGATAGGCATTACTAGCGGGCTCTGGATTGAGCCAGATCCTAGTATATGCTTTGGGGTTAGTTTTATCTCATTGTATTCATGTTCCTCGGAACACGAATGCGGGTGTGTATGCACAGTTGATTGAGGCGGAGGAAGAGGTTTTTCATTAGGGTTTTGGAACGGGTGCGTATGCACACTTGACAGTCGTCTTTTTCCAAACCCTAATGAATTTGTGATATATCAATTAATAATGTTATTTAAATGAAATTGTGTCCTGGTTGGGTTTGTTGACTTGTTGACCAAGGTTGACTAGTTGACCATGGTTGAAACTTTGACCATCATCATTTCTTTTCTAGATGCTCTTTAATCTTTGCAAAATCATTTAATGTGAATTGATAATGTTCTTATCAAACCAACCATCACCTTTTTCATTTTGGATTAATATTATTAATTTGATAATTCACATATATTGTTATGGTTGTAAAACTATTCTCATTCTATCATAACCATTCTCTCTCCTTTCTTCATCTTCCTCCTCCTCTAGTTCAAGGAGAATCATTCTCATGAGTTGAGAAACCTCTCCTTGGAGATAAAACACCCTAAGCCACTCTCTACTCTTCCTAAGATTGAAGGTCCAGCAAGCCGGAGACTTTAGTTTTCTCAAAGTTCGAGAAAGGAGCTCAAGGAAGAAACCCTCAGGTGGATCCATCTTCGACAAGAGAAGGCAACGAGGAAAGCACCATCAGACCACCATCAAGAGTCAAAGAGAAGGAGTTCAAGTTGAGGTATAACCCCTAACCGAGTAGATAACTCTCTTGTTAGTTGCTAGTATGTAGTTTAGCCAAGATCCATTTTCGTAGTCCATGTTACCTAAACCCTAAAAATCGTTTTTCACCATTTCCGCAAGCCCGAAAGAACCGGGAGAGGTAACGTGGACTTACATTAAGAAGATGAGATTTTTTCAAATAATACAAATGGCAATGTGGTAGATCTAGAAGAGGTTCTAGAGACACAAGTTACAAATGACAACTTGGCTAAACCTGAAGTTATAACAGAATTTAATGAACCTCAGCCACTCCGTAGATCTGGTAGGACTTCTCGCCCACCGGAGAGATACTACGGTTTTCTCATTGATGGTGATAGAGAAGATTGCATCATGGATGATGATGATCCTGCCAGTTTTCATCAGGCTATCACGAGTGGTGACTCTGTGAAATGGTTGGTTGCCATGAGATCCGTAATGGAGTCCATGTACACCAACAAAGTATGGACTTTGGAAGATGTACCCTCCGGGATAAAACCTGTGGGTTACAAATGGATCTTTAAAAGAAAGATCGGTGTAGACGGACAGGTAGAGACCTATAAGGCAAGGTTGGTAGCGAAAGGTTTTCATCAAAGACCAGGTTTGGACTATGACGAGACTTTCTCTCCGGTAGCCATGCTTAAATCCATTCGGATCCTACTTGCTATTTCTGCTCACTATGACTATGAAATCTGGCAGATGGACGTTAAAACTGCATTCCTAAATGGTGATTTAGATGAATGTGTTTATATGGATCAGCCAGAAGGCTTCATTGACAGTGGGAGCAGCGGTAAAGCATGTAAGTTGCTTAAATCCATTTATGGATTAAAGCAGGCATCACGGAGTTGGAACACCTGTTTTGATGATATTATCAAAGAGTTTGATTTCATCAAAAATCCAGATGAACCATGTGTTTGTAAGAAGACTGTAGGGAGAAATTTCGCATTCCTCATATTGTACGTGGATGACATACTTCTGATAGGAAATGACATTTCTATGCTACAGTCGGTCAAATCATTCTTATCACAAAGGTTCTCTATGAAGGACCTGGGTGATGCCACATACATATTAGGTATATGGATCTATAGGGATAGATCCAAACGGTTATTGGGATTGTCCTAAACCAAGTATATTAACACCATCCTAAAGAGCTTTAGTATGGAAGACTCCAAGCGGGGTGCCTTACCCGCTTGCCACGGAGTCACTCTCTCAAAGAACGATTGCCCAAAGTCTGATATAGAGAGAGCTCGCATGAACATTATACCCTATGCTTCGGCAGTAGGATCAATAATGTATGCGATGTTATGTACACGCCCTGATGTTGCTTATGCACTTAGTGTAGTAAGAAGGTATCAGTCAAACCCAGGGGAGAATCACTGGATTGCTGTGAAGAACATTCTTAAGTACATGCGAAGGACTAAAGAATTGTTCCTTGTGTATGGTAACGAGGATCTCCAAATGGAGGCCTTTACCGATTCGAGCTTCCAGAGTGACAAGGATGTCAGCAAGTCTATCTCAGGGTTTGCATTTACCCTCAATGGAGGGACGGTGAACTGGAAGAGTTCCAAATAGGATACCGTTGTAGACTCAACGATGGAAGCTGAATATATTGCTGCAAATGATGCTGCCAAGGAAGCCGTCTGGATGAGAAATTCATCGCGGAGCTAGAAGTAGTTCCAACCATTATTGATCCAATACCTTTGTATTGTGACAATAATGGGGCTATAGCGTTGGCCAAAGAGCCCAGGTCCCATCAGAAGTCCAGACACATACTGAGGCGATATCATGTGATCCGGGAGATAGTTGATCGCCGCGAGATCGAGATTAAGAGAGTAGACACAAAGAACAACGCTGCGGATCCATTCACCAAGGCCCTCCCTCAGCCGCAGCATGAGCGACTTTTTGAGATGTTGGGTATGAGATACGCCAATAACTGGCCATAGTGCAAGTGGGAGAATGTTGGATATATGTATGCCCTTGAGACCATTATGAGATAGTGTATGTACTGATGTGTATATATATATATATATTCAGAGGATATTCTTGCTCGACATGATAGTATGCTATCTGGTTTTACTTTATCATATGTTTACTTGATCATGTTTATATTCATTTAGTGCATGTTGATAAAGCCCTAAGGATATTGGCTTGACTACTAGGATTATGATGCGGATCATACTAGTGGGAAGTCTATAGTTTATAAGCATATCCTGGAAATGTTCCTAGTCGTAGGTATATCGAGATAGGGCATCGATATTCCAGTTTAGACTAGCGTATACCATTCTTGTTCCATATGATGGGCGATAGATGATCCCATATCCGTCTGGTGTGTTGACACCGAAGATAGTATACGGGTGCTCAGTGAGACTGGGTAAACTGAACGGACTCACCGAGAACTCCTATATGGTATTATATCATACGTCGGATAGCAGTTCTCAGGTGACACTGGTACCGGTTAGTCTGTAGACCCGAGATCGTCATAGAGTCTTGTGTGTCCTCCCACTGTACTTTGATCTCCACCCTACTGCGGCTCTACTGAGTCGTACAAACAGGTGAATTTTGGGTATAGTCTCGAGGCATATGGAGGCAGTGAGCGATAGGATGGGTTTCTTCTCTCCCGGTATTGGGGGTTGATGCTGTGCTGTGCACGATTGGCTATAACGGGAAGTCCTTTGCCAGGGCTGCTGAGATATTACTGATAAGTGTTATCAGTAAGTTTCTCGATCTGTTATAGACCATATACCGGCATGACTTATTGAGTTATTGGGGTCGACGATTCCATCCCTAGACTCGATATGCAGCATATCTGACGAAGAGACCGGACTGTACGGTAAGTGTTGCCGGATGGATTGACAGGAGTTTTGACATGTTCGCTTGTTCTTATTCTGATCGCTCAATACCCGGGTGGCCGTTACGTTTAGCTGACCGCTTGCGGCTTGTGGTTGTTTGATATGATCATCATCTACTGCTGGCGTATTGACGAGTCTTAGAGTCCCACATAGAAGTTTCTCGGCTCAGGCGAAACGAAGTGGTGCACATATGAGATATGAGTGGAGGCTCGATTAAATACGAGTATGTGATACTGTATTTTAATCGGGCATATGATATTAGTCGGGTCATATGAGACATGACCGATTTATTAAATCAAGTGTTGATTTAATTTTGACTTTTATATTATTTATTATTTATTTAAATCCTTTTCTTTTTATGGATACATGCATGTATATGTACATGATGATGTCCATACACACATACATACATGAAATGTATCATGGTTGATGATACAAAGAGGATGGCAATATAAGAATCATATTGTAGATAAATACATATATGGATATTTTCATTAAAGTTAAAGGCAAAAGAAAAAGATTATTGAGTCATTCCTTCCACACATTTCTACATATTTCCATGGTTGAATTTAACTCAACCATGGTTCTTTTTCCTTTTGCCTTTAACCCTAAATAAAAATAACTAGATATGATTTAACTATAGTTATGGTTATGATAACATATATATCTCTCTCTCATTTTCTTTTTCATTCTTATCATTATTCACTTCAAAAGAAAAAGAAAGAGAGCCATCTTCTTCCTCCTCACTCTAGCTCTCTTTTAATTGTTAAAATAGAGTTAGAGAAATAAAAGAAAAGATATTAAATAAGAATAGCAACCACTTCATCATCCTACACAACCTTCGCTATCTTGTGTAGGGTGTTGTGCTTCAAGATTTTCAAAGATCGAAGGAAGAAACAAGCTTAGGGCAAAGAGCTTCGGGTGGATCGTCGTGGACGAGGAGTTGATCAAGCGAACCCATCCAAAGCAAAGGAGTCTTCCAAAGAGGTCTACAAAGGTTGTAGTCTCATCATTTAGTATAAATTAAGTTTTATAATTTGATACTATTAATAGTTACTTCATAAATTCTAGTTCGATTCATAGTATAGTTTACTTAGCACCTCAAAATTTTATTGTTATTGTATGTGTGATGCTTCAAAACCCTAATAGAGGTGTTAAGGAAACCCAACAATCACGCCTGGAGCGATTATTGTATATTGGTATATATACTATTAGATGTTGTATATGTTTTACACTCGCGCTGGTCCAGTCCCCGCTCTGTCGTTAGTTAAGTAACCTAACGGGTGATGACGGGACCTAGTGACGAATGCGGATGGCATATACGTACATTTTATTTTCGTTCTTTTCTGGTGTGATTGATTGATGGGACTGCGTTTACTCTGATCAGTGCAAAGGAAAACAGACCTATTTGATGTTGTTGGAACAGTTTTAAAAGGTGTTATTACAAAGACGTTTCCTTTTGTTCTGCATAGTGATATTCGGTTGGAATATCCTGCACCTCATTCGACGAGGGAAGGGCTGATATCCCTTCACCGGGAGAGACCCCTTGGGCAAAAGTTTACGTCAGGGTAATAACTTCATTATAGTCGATTACAAGTTGCTTTGCATCGTGGTATTCAGTTAGAATATCCTGCACCTCATTCCACGAGGAAAGAGCCGAGATCCCTTCACCGGGAGTGACCACTTTAGCAAAGGTTTTTCGTCACTATATTTTTATAAAAAAGCTATCAGGTTCCTTCAACGAGATCAAGTTGATTACGTTAAAAGCTTTTCGCCAAAAACCAGCTATAGCCCTCCGTCATTTCTTTTGGGTATTCAGTAGTATTCAAGCTATGTATTTTGGCCAAAGTCAAGGCATAGTGTTTGGTATCTGCTGGGTATTCATTTGTTGCATAGATAGATTAGTTGGTTTGGGACAGTCGTTCTGCCATTTTGTCCAAAGTCAAGGGCATGTGCGGGTGGGTTCAAATTGACCTGGATAGTGACGGGTAGAACTTGGCATGTGACTTATGACATTTTGACCAAAGCCAAGGTCATAAGAGCATGGGGCAAAAAGCATATCGGGAGTTTCTAAAGGAACTGAAACTTGCCAAGTATGAGCATACCTTCTGGAGTGTGATAACATGAGTGGATTCCGTCACGTTATCATGCGATGAGAGTTGAATCCCGATTCTCACTGATGAGTTGGTTTACTCTTCGGGTGATCCCGACTAATTCTTCTTTCAGGTTTGCAGGAGAATTTGAGATAACAGTGGGAGGTTTCCTGATTAGATAAAGTGATAACCATTCTGATCTAGGTTAGAGTGCACGCAGAGTGTTTCTTTTCACTCTCTCTTTGGTAGCGACCTTTGACCGACCCTAGACTATGACTCGGTGACCAAGTTGACCGAACCTTCTTAAATACTGGCTTATGGATTGTCCGAGTTGCATAAGTCATTGCCGCTCCTTCTTTTACCCTTTGTATTTCTCAGAACACCCCGTATAGCTACGGATATCCACTTCCATTGGATAGATCCATCGTATGGTTATATACGAACTCGAAGGGATTTCTTCGAGGATGGATCCAGGTTTAGGAGAAATAGAAATTGTTTATTCATTTGTCTTTTGTTATCACCTTCTCTCAGGTTGCTAGGGCTCCTTAGGATTAAGAGAGTACACCTATTACGCTTATTGGATAGTCTTATTTGAAACCATAGGCTGGTGCCGAAAGATAGGGAATGAAGAAAACCAATTAGTCTAAGTAGGGTGTGCAGAAGATAATATGTAAAGACAAGATAAATGGATTAGAAAGAGGGCAAAGTAAATTGCGACTGTTATCATTCACGACCAAACCGCGTACTTCATCGCCACTCCTATTTCACCTTTAATAGAATAAGGTATTATTCAGTTGTCTTTTATCATCACCTTCTCTCAAGTTGCGAGTACTCCTAAGATTAGGAGAGTACACCTATTATTCTTACTGGATGTCTTCTTCCAAACCATAGGCTGGTGCCGAACGGTAGGGAAGCAAGAAAACCATTTAGCCTAACGATGGTGTACAGAAGGTAATGAATAAAGACAAATAAAGAGATTTGGAGAGATGGCAAAGAAATATACGGTTATAGTCATGAATTGGATTATGGAAGAGGCATTACTATGAATACCAGGATACCCCTACGAAACATTTTCATGTTTCAGTGCATTGTTAAAGGAAAACTGATTTCTTGATTAGTTACTTACTCCAGGGTATGTATTTATCAGGTATGATTCTCACATCTTTATGATTTTACAGATGATGAGTGGGAGTAAGTTATTGGGAATTAGGTGATCATCCTCATTATATCGGAATTCGTTGTAATTGCTGATATTTGAGGAAATCGCTTGGGTACAGTTTTCAACCTACGACGCACAGGTTTTGAGTTATTCAACTCAGAGGACTTATTCAGAGTATTGTATGTTGTCTAGTGTCCGTCAGGACAAAGGGGTTGGTCCTCATACTATGTTCTGTTTACTTGTGACTTCTCTAGTTTTTAGACAAGTGTTTCGCAGAAATACAATGTCTTAGTTTTGAGAAGTTGTGGGTATAAGAGTAAAGTAGAGAACCAGGTGTCACAAGTATCGAGATTTTTCAAAGAGATCGAAGATGTTGATTCTTGTGATAGGTATTCAGATGATAGTAATGGTTTTGAGAAACTTGTTTCTCTTTCAGGTTACTCATAATTGGATGGATTCCTAAGTTGAGTAATGCTGATTACCCTCTCTCCATTAAGTTGATTTGCACTGGAGACAGCTGCATGATTTGAATCTGGTTCCAATTAAATAAGTGCCAAAGGTTTCTATATTGGATATAGAATGGTTCATATCTTAACGATGTTAAGGTACGGGGAGTTGTCCAGCTTATGCTTAAAACCAGACACGGGATAACTCAAGGCACGTTTCTGTAATGGCAGTTTGTGGGTTGACCCTAGCTTTGACGAGGGTTGATTTTCTACCATCTGGAAGATCAATAGTGATATTTTTCTTGACTCACCACAGTTTTAGTAAATTGGATTTTTTCAGAAAACAGTAGTGGGAGTATGGTAGAACTGGAAGTGAATCCAGAACCGCAAACGATTACGGAAAATTTAATAGGACCTATATATTCAATCAGGTTTGACATTCCATTGGACAATCCGCAGATTTGGTGGGTAACCTCAGACACCCGAGAGGTACTCCGGTAGCCTCAAGGACGGTGACAGGGAGGTTCTTGTTTACCCAGACTTGACACTACTGTTGTTCCAGGCTATGAGACCCGGCAGGAGAATATGTATAGGTCGTTCTAAACTAGCTTTAGAAGTGTACGTATATATTATTCTGCCAGAGGGTTGTCGTAGTCAGTGGGAGCAGCGGAAGCATTGTGGGCAAGTAGCTTATGTCTATTTATAGACTTGAGCAGATATAGCGGAGATAGATCATCTATTTTTGTTATGACAGTCATGGCTTTGACTTCATCAAAATAGGGGATGGATCTGTTAAGAAGGTAGTAGGGTGTGATGTCATGGTATTTTGGATGACATACACAGAGTAGGAAGTAAAATTCCTATACTACGATCGGTTGTACTTTGGTCGTCACACAGTTGGTTCTCCACAAAGGATATGGATATAATATCAGACATTCTGGTTACTAGATCTATGGTATTAGATCTAGAATTGGGTAGTTTCCCAATTAGGGTACTTTGACAGTTTTCTAATGGTATTTTAGAATAGATGACTCCTGGCATGGTGGTGTACCTGCATATGATAGAGTCACCCTCTCTAAAGGTGTCTTACAGACTAAAGAGGAGAGGGATGTACATGATTGGCAGATCACTTGCTTAGGCAATTAAGTCAATCGTGAGATGTCAAGTACCACACCATATGTTGTTTTTGCACTTGATGCGATAAGTTTATATTAATCCAATAGAGGAGAAACATAAGGAAGCAGTTTTAGAACATAAGTGCATGTTCTACGGAATTGATGACGGCAGCCTCCTTCGGGAGACGGTTATCATTCCAGGCTTCAAAGGTGACATGGATGACAGAGTGATTGTCAGAGTTATAGTTTTCCCTCTGATGAGGGACAGTATTATGGACAGGTGGTCCAAGAGGATACTGTGGGAGGCTTGGTGCTAGATACTAATTAAGTTCAGTTATCGATACAGTCTAAGAAGATTGGATTTGGAGTTCATTTATGAACTAGGTCTCATTAGATATCCAGACATATTATAAGACAGGTATTACTCGATTCGGGAGATGACTTTCTACGCGAACTTCGGATTAAGAGAGACATGGATAGAAACATCAGGGCGGATCCACTCACTGAGGCTATTTCTCGAACATAGGAGTTTTACAAACTAGCATTGTGAAACTGATTACTAGAGAAGTTGGGTGTTCGGTATCACACAGGCTGTGTGTATGCGACATCGCAATAATTAGCCTTAAGTGCAAGTGGGAGATTGTTGGATATAGTGCCCTCAAAGTCAATTATTGGATCGTAGGTATGTGATTGTAATGATTGAGGGAGGACCTGTACCGATATGACAGTCTTGCTCGAAATGATAGTATGCTATCTGGTTTGTCTTTATCATCGTATACATGCTTTAGTTCACTATTGCATGATGATAGATCCCATAGGATTCTTGCTTGGCTGCCAGCAGTATGATGGCGATCATATACGTAGGAGCTGGGGTCTATAAGCACATCCTTAAAAGTGTCCCTAGTCGTGGGAGTTTCGAGACAGGGCATCGATACTCCAGAGTATACTAGTGTATACAGTCGAGACCCCGACGAGGGGCGGTGTCCGGTCTCACAAGACATTGGTGTCAGTTGGTTCACCTAAGATGTATACAGGTGCTTATTGGGTTATGAGTGTTAGTGTATATGCCCTAGAGGCCATTACTGTATCGTACTAGTATGTATATTACTTAATGGAAGCTTGGGATATTCACCTTGTATATACAATCTTGCTCAAAATAGTAGTATGCTGCTTGGTTTATTTCTACTTCAATGTGTACATGTGTTTATTTTTGTATATCGCCTATACACATTAGTGGAGCCCTTAGGATCTTTGCTTGATTACCAGCGATGTGATGGCCGTCACACTAGTGGGGCTGGGTAATCTATAAGCACATCCTTATGCAGGTCCCTGGTCGCAGGACTATCGAGACAGGGCATCGATACTCCGGAGTAGACCAGCGCATGCGCTTCTCATCCCAGTGTGGGAGACGGTCTGTCTCACAGCCTTCAGTACGTCGTACTTGAGATAGTATGCGGGTGCCCGTTAGGTTACGGGTATACTGGACAGGACTCGTCGGGAACTGACTAGTTGGTATTATACCTATCGTCAGTTATCAGTTCCCAGGTGACATGAGTACAGCTTAGTCCGCTGACTTGACACTGTCACTTCGCCTCGGGTGTGTTCCCACTGTACTTTGATCACTACCTTACCACGGCTCAAAGGAGTCGTGCAAACAGGTGGTGGTTGGGTGCAGTCCCGAAGCACTTGGAAGAAGTGACGGTTAGACAGGATTCGTCTCTCCCGGTATTGGGGGTTGACATCGCGCTGTGTCTAGGAAAGCCATTACACGAGTAGTCCCTGGCCAGGGCAAACGAGATATACTGGTAGGTTTCCAGTGTTATCTCAGGGTGTTTTGGGCTTCGCTCCGGCACGACTTGTACCGCTATTGGGGGACTGACGTTTACCGCCCCTAGGCCCGCCATGCGATGTATCAGACGAACAGACCGGACTGTTTGGAGAATGTCACACTCAGGCTCAGTAGGAGTTCAGATGGGTTTCGCCTCGTCCGTCTTCTTATCGGCATTACCTGGGGACCGTTACGTACAGCTAGTGCCGCTTGCGGTCTGTGGTTAAACCCACTGCCAGCGTAGTGTCGAGTCTTTAGAGTCCCACACAGAAAGCTTTTCGCCTTTAGGCAAAAGAGTAGAGGTCGCATGGTATTGCGACAGGTCGCATGGTTTTGCGACAGGGTTCGGTCAAATCCGTGCACTTGTGCACGTACAGTGTCCGGACAGTTTACACTAGCGGGCTTTGGTTTAAGCCAGATCCTAGTGTACCTTATGGGATTGGATTTATCCAGTTTGCATTCGTGTTTCTCGGAACGCGGATGCGGGTGTGTATGCACAGTTGACAGGGAGGCACAGACAGCGGATTCTCATTAGGGTTGTTGACAGTTGACCGTTGACTTTTTGACTTTTTGCTCAACCCTAATGAGAATATGATATGTGATTAACTATTATATTAATTAAGTATTATGGTGACTTGGTTGTTGACTTTTGTTGACTTTGTTGACTTGTTGACTTTTGTTGACTTGTTGACTTTGTTGACCGGTTGACTAGGCTTGACTAGTTGACCATCATGATAACCATGGCTATCATTTCGTGCCAAAGACTTTTACTTGCTTGCTAATTTGAGTAAAATGAGTGCATGACATGATAAGGTTATGGTTGCTTCAACCATCACATAAGACTTTTATTGATATGATGGGTTATGATTACTTTGGATTATGAGAGGGTGAGAGACAAAAGAGAGCCTCATTCTTTCTTGCTCATTCTCTCTCTTGTTCTTGAGCTCTCCATTTGCTCTCACCCTCTTGCTCTTGCTCCCTCACTTTAATCTATGGTTCTCTTGTCTCATGAGTTGAGAATCAAGAACCATAGATAAAATCCCATTCTAAATCTTCTCTACTCATTCTAGTTCACTAGGTTTAGCAAACCAAGTGAACTAGTTTCTTCAAAGAACGAAGAAGGAGCTAAAGGTTGGAGCTTTCAGGTGGATCTATCTTCGGCGTACGGAGACGACGAGAAGGAGCCATCGGACCACCATCGGAGCTTGAAGACGAAGGAGTTCAAGACAAGCTAGGTATAACCCCCTAACCGAGTAGCTAGAAACTCTTAGTTAGGATATTAGATAGATGTTTAACCAAGATCCGGGTTATAGGTCCATGTTACCACCTCCGTAAAAATTGTTATTTACCAAATTCCGCATTCCCGAAAGTACCGGGAGAGGTAGCATGGACTTACAGTGGTATCAGAGCCTAGTTAAACTCTATCTAGCATGTTAGCAAGTAAGTAGAAGATCGATCAACGAAAAAGTCCCGAAACGAACCCCAAGAATTTCAAGTTTCTGTCGAATTTTTTACTGTTCAAAAGTTGATTATTTTAACACCTAAAATCGGCTCAGGCTTTTCTGTGAATAACCACCAAAGATGGACCCACGACGAAGTCAAAGCGCCGCGGAAGAGCGGCGGGAGCACGCTCCCGCCGTGGTTCCGCGGCCGAGTTGACTCGGTCGTGGTCAATCTTTGGTGCAGTGTTATTCTGGGGGTATTTGGGGATTTTTGGAATATATATTTTCTGCCCAGATTTTCCAGAACGAAAATTTTCTTTTTGGGGTCCCGAAAATCCGTATTTTTTGATCGAACTTCTAAAAGATTTAAGCTAACGGGTTTTTCTGTAATGTGATATTTGTATTGAACGTCTACTAATCGCTATATGTCGATTAGTGGGGGTTATACAAATCTGTGATCTGTAATGTGCTGGAATGTGTATATAAATATGTTGGATTGTCGCGGGTGAATAGCCGGGGATTGTGAGACGATTGTTTTCTTTTCTTGCAATTCATGTAAATTTGTAAATTGATGTAATAATTATTTGTATGGCTGCACAACCGGGTCGGGGTTGTAGCCGTCATTGTATAATTTCTTTTTATCGTTTTTGCTCCTAGGATAGACCCATGGAGGGGTGCACAAACTACCGGGTATGCCGAAGTGTCGAGTGGCCTATTCATGGAGATGAGGGAGGTTGCTACGCTTCGGGTACTTGGCGGGTAGTTTGCCGCACCCGTAGGGGTCTTGGGTGGGGTTTTGGCTATTCACCGCGACCGTGTAATCTGTTTTTGTTACAGGCTCGTACAAATTACAGATTCCTAGTATATCCAATGTATTTATCTGTGATCTGAAATGTTTATCATTGCAGTATATCTATATATGATATTATTTAGGCGTTGCTTATGTTTTACAGACGCGCTAGCCCAGCCCCCGCTCTGTCGTTAGTTAAGTAACCTAACGGGTAATGACGGGGCCCAGTGGTGAATGCGAATGGCATAAGCGTACGTCATATTTTGGTTGTTTTCTGCAATGGTAGGATTAAATGATGGGACGCATTAAAAGAACTAATGCAAGAATATCACACATTAAAAGAACTAATGCAAGATAATAAACCAAGTTAAAGTCGTTGGAACACTTTCGAAAAACCACTCGGTTCTTTTCAAAACAAACTTTTAAAATACGGAGTTTGAGCCACTCCATTTAAAAGCTATCTCGTTCCATCGACTTAATCAAGTTCACTACGTTCACGGTTTTGCCAAAACCATCCGTAGCCCTCCATCATTTCAGTTAAATATTCGGTAGTATTCAAGCTATGTATTTTGACCTCACGCCAAGGCATAGTGATTGGTAGCTGCTGGATATTTATCTGTTGCATAGATAGAATGCGTTGGTTTGAGACAGTCGTACTGCCATTTTGGCCTACGTCAAGGGTATGTACGGGTGGATTCAAATTAACCTGGATAATGATGGGACGAACTTGACATGTGACTTATGACATTTTGACCTCACGCCAAGGTCATAAGAGCATGGGGCAAAAATTCACATCGGGAGTTTCATAAGTACTGAAACTTGCTAGATTTGCATACCATTTGGAGTGTGATGATTCTGGTAGGATTCCTTCAGTTTCGTCACGCGATGATATTTGGATCCCGATCCTACTGTGAGTATATGCTACTCCTCGGGAAATTTCTCGCTAAACGATCAATGCTATAAACCTAGTAGGTGCCTAGAAAGGTGTTAGCGGGGCTACGCCCCCAGGGAAAAGAGGTTCTATAATTAAGGAACTTCGCGAAAGGGTTGGAAAACCTCCCTCGAAGTACCGACACCGGCCTGGCTGAACGGTTAAGCAAGAATTGTACGGTGGGATTGATCCTGACTAATTCTTCCTTTATGGTTTGAGGAGGGATTCGAGAAACAGTGGGAGCCATCCTGTTTAGACAAACTAAAAACCACTCTAAACTTGCAAGAGCATCATGCTGAGTGTTTTCCTCGTCTCTCCAAATTGCAGCGACCAATCAACATGACTGGACTTAAGTTACTCCTAGAAAAAAACAAACTCACAGGGCCAAACTACAAAGATTGGCTCAGGAATGTCAAGATAGCAATCACTTATGACAAGCTGGGGTATCTTCTTACCACCAAAGCTCCCCCTGTCCCTGGTCCAACTTCCAGTGTCGCGGATAAGGAAATCCGCAAGACTTGGGAGATTGATAGCGCGAAGGCCAAGTGCCTCCTGCTTGCCTCGATGGACAACGAACATCAGAGGAGGCATGAGAATATGGACATGGAATCCATATTGCTCCATACAAAAGAACTGTATGGAGAGCAATCTCGTATCGCAAGATACGAAGCATCGAAAAAGCTATTCTCGACAAGAATGGCCGTCGGATCATCAGTAGCCAACCACGTGCTAAAGATGATCGGCTACATTGAGGAGCTCGCTGACCTAGGGATCACATTAGAGAGTGAGCTATATACGGATATAGTTCTCCAGTCCCTTCCTTCCACTTACGCCCAGTTTATACTGAACTTCAACTTACAAGAAAAAGAGGTTGAACTTTCAGAGCTCCTCAACATGCCGAGGAGCGCAGAGGGCACCCTACAGAAAGGTAGGGATACATCCACTTTGTTTGTAGGAGGATCATCTTCTTCTAGGTCCAAGGCGAAAGCCAAGGGAAAGAAGAAGAAGACCCCCGCCAAACCAAGGGTCGGTGTTAGTAAGGTGGATACGAAGGGAAAGGGTAAAGCAACAAAGTTGGCGGGAAAGCTTGTGGATAAGGAAGAATGCTTCTATTGTCATAAGAAAGGACACTGGAAGAATGATTGCAGAGCCTGGAAGGCCAGAACACAGGAATTGAAGCAAGTTGCAGCTTCAGCTTCAGGTGTGTATGTTATTGAAAACTGTCTTTCAATAAACTCTACTTCCTGGGTATTGGATACCGGATCAGGATCTCATATCTGTAATTCTTTGCAGGCGTTGAGAAACCGTAGTGTTTTGAAAGCAGGTGACATGACCCTCAGAGTTGCGAACGGAGCTAGCATGGATGCTAAAGCCGTGGGGGACTATCACCTGGGAATGTCAGATGGACATGTTTTGGTTTTGCGTAATTGCTTTTTTGTACCCAACGCTACTTGTAATATCATTTCTGTATCTTTAGTTTCTAAAGAAGGTTATGAATTTGCGTTTGTAAGTAATGTTGTAAACATTCACCTTAATCAAGTTTTGATTGGGTCAGGTACTTTGAGTAAAGGTATATACGTGTTAAACCAACCACAGATTTTTAATGTCCAGAATACACACAAAAGAAAGTCTCCAGAAATAAATCAGACTTTCTTATGGCATTGTAGATTGGGTCACATCAATGAGAGAAGGTTGACGAAGTTACATACAGAAGGGTATTTGAATGCGTTCGAATATCACTCGTATGCCACTTGTCAATCCTGTCTCAAAGGAAAGATGACAAAGACTCCGTTTACTGGACATGGAGTAAGAGCAAGCGAGCTCTTGAGACTCGTACACAGTGACGTGTGCGGTCCAATGTCTACACATGCCCGAAGCGGACATTCTTACTTCATTACTTTTACGGATGACTTCTCAAGGTACGGTTATGTCTTCTTAATGAAACATAAGTCCGAGGCCTTTGGAAAATTCCAGGAGTATAAGAATGAAGTAGAGAAACAGACCGGCAAAAGTATTAAGATTCTAAGATCGGATCGAGGTGGAGAATACTTAAGTGCCGAATTCCTGGACTATTTAAAAGAGAACGGAATTCTCTCTCAGCTTACTCCTCCATACACCCCGCAACATAACGGTGTATCGGAGAGACGGAACCGCACCCTATTGGATATGGTGCGATCCATGATGGGTAACGCTGAGTTGCCGCGATCATTCTGGGGGTATGCGCTAGAATCAGCTGCGTACCTTTTGAACCGAGTTCCGACTAAAACTGTGCCTTCCACACCATATGAAATGTGGAGTGGGAAGAAACCCTATCTTCAATATCTGAAGATCTGGGGATGTCCGGCTTTTGTCAAAAAGCAGCATGCGGACAAGCTCGAGGCACGCTCAGTACTGTGCAAGTTTGTGGGATACCCAAAGAACACCAGGGGGTATCTTTTCTACTACGCAGAGGAACAAAAAGTCCTTGTTTCTCGTAATGCCCACTTTCTAGAACACCAGTTCTTAGAAAAGGAAATTAGTGGGAGCGCAGTAGAACTGGAAGAAATTCCAGAACCACGGACTAATACTGAAAGTTTAGTGGAACCAGAGGGTTCGGAAGAACAGGACATTCTACGCCGCTCCGTAGAAGTAGTATGCAGTCTCATCCGCCCGAGAGATACTACGGTTTTCTCATAGACGGGGATAGAGAGGATTGCATCATAGATTATGATGAGCCTACTAGCTTCCAGCAGGCCGTTCAGAGCGTTGACTCAGTGAAATGGCTGGATGCAATGCGGACCGAAATGGAGTCCATGTACACCAACAAGGTTTGGACGTTGGACATTGCTCCAGACGGGGTAAAACCCGTAGGATGCAAGTGGATCTTCAAAAGGAAGATTGGTGTAGATGGACAGGTTGAGACCTATAAAGCTAGGCTGGTAGCAAAGGGTTTTCGTCAAAGACCTGGCTTGGACTATGACGAAACCTTTTCTCCAGTAGCCATGCTGAAATCCATTCGGATCCTTCTTGCCATTGCTGCCTTCCACGATTATGAGATTTGGCAAATGGACGTAAAGACAGCTTTTCTAAATGGAAATTTAGAGGAGTGTGTCTATATGGACCAGCCGGAGGGTTTCATTCAGAGTGGGAGCAGCGGAAAGGTGAGCAAGTTGCTTAAGTCCATCTATGGACTAAAGCAGGCATCGCGGAGTTGGAACATCTGCTTTGATGAGACGGTCAAAGAATTTGGCTTTATCAAAAATCCAGATGAACCATGCATCTATAGTAGATTTGTAGCGAGAACTGTAGTATTCCTCGTTTTATACGTGGATGACATTCTCTTAATAGGAAATGACATTCCTATGCTACAATCTGTCAAGGGGTTCTTGTCACACAGGTTCTCCATGAAAGACCTGGGTGATGCCTCATACATTCTGGGTATCCGGATCTACCGTGACAGATCCAAGAGGATATTAGGACTTTCACAGTCCAGGTATATCGACACCATACTGAAGAGATTCAGTATGGAAGATTCCAAGCGCGGTAACCTACCGGCTTGTCACTGGATCACCCTCTCTAAAGAGATGTCTCCCAAAACTGATTTGGAGAGGGATCGCATGTCTATTATACCCTACGCTTCTGCGGTAGGCTCTATAATGTATGCGATGTTGTGTACCAGACCGGATGTAGCTTATGCACTGAGTGTGGTAAGCCGGTATCAGTCAAACCCTCGGGAGAAACATTGGATAGCAGTAAAGAACATTCTCAAGTACCTGAGAAGGACTAAGGAGATGTTCTTGGTGTATGGCGGAAAAGACCTCCAGATCGAGGCCTTTGCAGACTCCAGCTTCCAGAGTGACAAGGATGATTCCAAGTCCATGTCGGGTTTTGTTTTCACCCTCAATGGAGGGGCGGTGTGTTGGAAGAGTTCCAAACAGGAAACCGTTGCAGACTCGACGATGGAAGCGGAATACATCGCTGCATCTGATGCCGCAAAAGAAGCTGTCTGGATAAGGAAGTTCTTGAAAGAACTTCAGGTGGTTCCATCCATTGTTGATCCAATACCTCTGTATTGCGACAACAACGGGGCTATAGCTTTAGCAAAGGAACCCAGGTCCCATCAGAGATCCAGGCACATCTTGAGGCGGTATCACCTGATCAGGGAGATCGTGGATCGCCAGGAGATCGAGGTACGGAGGGTCGCTTCAGAAGATAACACTGCAGATCCATTCACCAAGGCCCTACCCCAGACTCAGTTCGAGCGGCTGATCGAGATGATAGGTCTTCGATACGCCAGTACATGGCCTTAGTGCAAGTGGGAGATTGTTAGTGTATATGCCCTAGAGGCCATTACTGTATCATACTAGTATGTATATTACTTAATGGAAGCTTGGGATATTCACCTTGTATATACAATCTTGCTCAAAATAGTAGTATGCTACTTGGTTTATTTCTACTTCAATGTGTACATGTGTTTATTTTTGTATATCGCCTATACACATTAGTGGAGCCCTTAGGATCTTTGCTTGATTACCAGCGATGTGATGGCCGTCACACTAGTGGGGCTGGGTAATCTATAAGCACATCCTTATGCAGGTCCCTGGTCGCAGGAGACAGGGCATCGATACTCCGGAGTAGACCAGCGCATGCGCTTCTCATCCCAGTGTGGGAGACGGTCTGTCCCACAGCTGTCAGTACGTCGTACTTGAGATAGTATGCGGGTGCCCGTTAGGTTACGGGTACACTGGACAGGACTCGTTGGGAACTGACTAGTTGGTATTATACCTATCGTCAGTTATCAGTTCCCAGGTGACATGAGTACAGCTTAGTCCGCTGACTTGACACTGTCACTTCGCCTCGGGTGTGTTCCCACTGTACTTTGATCACTACCCTACCACGGCTCAAAGGAGTCGTGCAAACAGGTGGTGGTTGGGTGCAGTCCCGAAGCACTTGGAGGCAGTGACGGTTAGATAGGATTCGTCTCTCCCGGTATTGGGGGTTGACATCGCGCTGTGTCTAGGAGAGCCATTACACGAGTAGTCCCTGGCCAGGGCAAACGAGATATACTGGTAGGATTCCAGTGTTATCTTAGGGTGTTTTGGGCTTCGCTCCGGCACGACTTGTACCGCTATTGGGGGATTGACTTTACCGCCCCCTAGGCCCGCCATGCGATGTATCAGACGAACAGACCGGACTGTATGGATAATGTCACACTCAGGCTCAGTAGGAGTTCAGATGGGTTTCGCCTCGTCCGTCTTCTTATCGGCATTACCTGGGGACCGTTACGCACAGCTAGTGCCGCTTGCGGTCTGTGGTAAAACCCACTGCCAGCGTAGTGTCGAGTCTTTAGAGTCCCACACAGAAAGCTTTTCGCCTTTAGGCAAAAGAGTAGAGGTCGCATGGTATTGCGACAGGTCGCATGGTATTGCGACAGGTCGCATGGTTTTGCGACAGGGTTCGGTCACATCCGTGCACTTGTGCACGTACAGTGTCCGGACAGTTTACACTAGCGGGCTTTGGTTTAAGCCAGATCCTAGTGTACCTTATGGGATTGGATTTATCCAGTTTGCATTCGTGTTTCTCGGAACGCGGATGCGGGTGTGTATGCACAGTTGATAGGGAGGCACAGACAGCGGATTCTCATTAGGGTTGTTGACAGTTGACCGTTGTCTTTTTGACTTTTTGCTCAACCCTAATGAGAATATGATATGTGATTAACTATTATATTAATTAAGTATTATGGTGACTTGGTTGTTGACTTTTGTTGACTTTGTTGACTTGTTGACTTTTGTTGACTTGTTGACTTTGTTGACCGGTTGACTAGGCTTGACTAGTTGACCATCATGATAACCATGGCTATCATTTCATGCCAAAGACTTTTACTTGCTTGCTCATTTGAGTAAAATGAGTGCATGACATGATAAGGTTATGGTTGCTTCAACCATCACATACGACTTTTATTGATATGATGGGTTATGATTACTTTGGATTATGAGAGGGTGAGAGACAAAAGAGAGCCTCATTCTTTCTTGCTCATTCTCTCTCTTGTTCTTGAGCTCTCCATTTGCTCTCACCCTCTTGCTCTTGCTCCCTCACTTTAATCTATGGTTCTCTTGTCTCATGAGTTGAGAATCAAGAACCATAGATAAAATCCCATTCTAAATCTTCTCTACTCATTCTAGTTCACTAGGTTTAGCAAACCAAGTGAACTAGTTTCTTCAAAGAACGAAGAAGGAGCTAAAGGTTGGAGCTTTCAGGTGGATCTATCTTCGGCGTACGGAGACGACGAGAAAGAGCCATCGGACCACCTTCGGAGCTTGAAGACGAAGGAGTTCAAGACAAGCTAGGTATAACCCCCTAACCGAGTAGCTAGAAACTCTTAGTTAGGATGTTAGATAGATGTTTAACCAAGATCCGGGTTATAGGTCCATGTTACCACCTCCGTAAAAATTGTTATTTACCAAATTCCGCATTCCCGAAAGTACCGGGAGAGGTAGCATGGACTTACAATGAGTACACCAGACAGGACTCGTCGGGAACATGCTAGTTGGTATTATACATATCGTCAGATAGAAGTTCCCTGGTGACATGTGTACAGGTTAGTTTGTCGACCTGAGATCGTTATTTATCTCGTGTGAGTTCCCACTGTGCTTTGATTACTACCCTAGCACGCTCAAAGGATACATGCAAACAGGTTTTAGTTGGGTACAGTCCCGAGCCACATGGAGGCAGTGAGCGGATCGTCGGGGATTATTCTGTCCCGCTATTGGGGGTTGATGTCGCACAGTGCACGGATGGCCATCACTAGAAATCCTCGGCCAGGGTAGTGGAGAATTACTAATTTGGATCAGTAGTTTCTCAGGAGGTGATGGGCTTCATACCGACACGAATTATCGCGTTATTAGGGGTCTGACTTTATCCACCCCCCTAGACTCGATATGCGTTACTCTTAGACGAACGGACCGGACTGTTAGTTATATGTATGCCCTAGAGGCCATTACTGTACATACGATGTATATTGTAATGGATGCTTGGACATATACAGGGAGGACTTTCTTGCTCGACATGATAGTATGCAACCTGGTTGTACTTTATCTTAACATGTACTCTGATTGTCTCTATGTTATATGTTGATAAAGCCCTTAGGATATGTACTCGACTACCGGGACTATGATGAGATCATACTAGTGGGGCCACGGTAGTCGACGAGTACATCCTATAACAGTTCCTAGCCGAGGGTGTATCGAGACAGGGCATCGATACACCAGAGTAGACTAGCGTATATACATCTTGACCCATATGATGGGTGATGGATGATCCCATATCCATCGGTGTTTGACATCAAGGATGGTGTACGGGTGCTCAGTAGAGACTGGGTACACTGGACGGACTCGCCGAGAACTCCCAGATGGTATTATACCTTACGTCAGATGGCAGTTCTCTGGTGACACTGGTACAGGTTAGTCTGTAGACCCGAGATCGTCATAGAGTCTTGTGTGATTCCCACTGTGCTTTGATTTCCATCATACCACGTCCAAGAGGGCGTGCAAAAATGTGGCTTTTGGGTACAGTGCCGAATCACATGGAGGCAATGAGCGATACGAGGGATTTCGTCTCTCCCGGTATAGGGAGTAGATGTTGCGCTGTGTTCGATTGGCTATAACTGGAAATCCCTGGCCAGGGTTGCTGAGATTTACTGGTAAGTGTTATCAGTAATTTCTCGAACTGTTATAGACCTCATATCGACACGACTTATCGAGCTACTGGGGTCTGACGTTTACCACCCATAGGCGAGATATGCGACATATCAGACGAAGAGACCGGACTGTACGAGAGTGTTACTGATTGGATTCACAGGAGAATGTACAGGCTTGCTTGTTGATCTTCTGATCGCTCAATTCCCGGGTGACCGTTACGTTTAGCAGACCGCTTGCGGCTTGTGGGTGTTTTGATATGATCATCACCTACTGCCGGCGTATTGACGAGTCTTTAGAGTCCTACACAGGGGTTTCCTGTCTCAAGCGAAACGGAGTAGGAGCACATATGTGATATGTGCGGGACCGAGATTGATACGATATGAGATACCGTATTCTATTCTCGCGATTTGTAACATTGATCGGTTGTATGCGATATAGCCGGGTTATCGGATCAAGTGTTGATTCGATAAGTTGTTACACATGATATTAGTCGGTTATAGCCGGGTTATTAAATCAAGAGTTGATTTAATAATTTAATGTATAATTATATATTTGATATATTACATTACATTAACTAGTATTAGCTCACTTAAGATTTATTTTCTCACTTTATTGTGCATAAGTGTATATGTGATATATATTTGTGTACATATGATTGTGTCATGCTTGATGATACATCAAAGATGGGTGTATGAGACTTATACCAAGATTAGGGTTTTGTTTATATCTTAAGAATAACAAAAGAGAAAGACTTTGTCAAAGTTCTCAAGCTTTCATGAAGCTTGTGGAAACATTGACAAAGTCAACTCTTTGTTCATTTTTAAGGATATTTAGTTAACCCAACCCTTAACATCATGCTTTGGTTAATTCTCTATATGAGTTAAGCATGATAGCTTAACTCACCCATGGTTACATTATTGAGAGGATAATAATTCATATGATAAGATTATTCTTTCTACTTCTTCTTCTTCATCAAGCTCCTTGAAAAAGCTTTCTAGCTCTAATGGTGCTATAAGGAAAAATGTGAGAAAATCAATTCTAAAGTGAGCCCACCTCCTACTTCTTCATCCTCTACCACTTTACATGTAGTAGAGTGTGTTCTCTTCACAAACTTCATGACCTAGTGAAGGAATAGCTTGAGTTAGTGTCTCCCCGACGTAGATCATCTTCGGCCTCGAAGTCATCGAAGCAAGCACGTTCGTTCTTCTTATGGAGCTTCTCTAGAGTCCGGAGTTCACGATCGCAGCGAAGGGGACATCTACACGGAGCTATTGAAGTGAAGGACCGGATCTAAAAAGGTTGTAATCCCTCTCACTTAGTGTTAAAATGTTTAACATGCTTGTTTTCGCCTAAACTCTAGTATAAATATCCGTCTTTGGGTTGTTCGGCACGGCTAAAATTTTAATCGGGCATGGTTGATTCCTCGTAGACCCTTGTATGCATACCTAGAAACCCTACAGTGGTATCAGGGCCAAGCTAGAGCTTTAGGCGAAGTCTGAGCGAAGTTTAAAGTCCGATCGAACCCGGAAACCCCGACGAATACCCTTCTCTAGATATTTTTCAAAAATGTGATTTTTTATAAATTAAAAATGCTCAGAAAAACAAGCAGGAAAAACTAAGAATTACTGTGAAGTACGGTCCACTAATTCGCTCACGTGACCGCGGAACCGCGGCCAAACCAAGGGTTTGGCGGCGGTTCCACGGCCAAAATTTGGACTTAGTCCCTCATATTTCATATATTTATTCTTAGGTCCTTTCTTGTCATTTTTTTCTGGGAATTTTTTAATTCCACTCAAGTGTTGAGTTTTTTAGGGTTGTATTGGGGACTCGTTGATTCGATCGGATAATTTAACTTTGTTTAGTTTGTCCGGGTAATTTTTAGAAACTGTTAAAAAGTTCGAACGGATATCATTAACTCACTTTTTCCCCTGTCGGAAAATTTTTCAAAAGTTGGATTTTTTCTCGAGTTTAATAATGTTCTAAGTCATGCAAGTAACGCGGTGGACCCTCTAGAAGACAACAAACCTTAACTCGATTATGTGACCATCTTGAACTGCCTCTAAACCTTAGGGTTTATGGCAGTACGGCGTGCCACATGTGAAGCGTTGGCTTGACCCTTCTACGGCTGGACCATTGGTACTGTGGCATGTGATGGATGTTCTTAAACTGATTTCAAGTGTTGAGATATATTGGGGAAATCTTGGGTGTTTGATTATTCGATCGGAAAGTTTAACATTGTCTATTTATCTGGAATGTGATACAATATTTGGAATCCACAGGTAGTTATGAGATAACTAATTTGAATGCTATAAATCTAGCAGTTCAGTCTCAGATGATCGGTTGCCACTGAATTTTGATGTGATCAAAAGTCCGTCACAATCACGTAGCGTGCGCGGATATTCGCCGGGTAAACTTAACAGACAGCCACGCCCCATAGCCCCGACCAAGTGACTGTAGGAGAACCCCGTCGCCAAAAGCATCCATTCGGGTGCTCACGGCAGCGGTGTTCCGCCTTAGTGCACTTCGTCGACGGCATCCGGGGGTGCGGCCGTCTACTAAAGTTTGGACGAGCATTCGATCAGGATGTCGGGAATCTTGTTGAATTGCCCGACTTGATATTGAAAAGAGTTTTCGATAATGAGACTAAAATGCGGGGTTTATAATTGTTAAGCATGCGATGTCTAAGGAATTCATTTGGTTAGGCATGCGATGTCTAAAGAGGTTGCGGATTCCAACTGTTGTAGTTTTATACTTTCTTTTCTGTGACCGTAAGCATAGTATGTGGTGAATCGCCGGCTTCGTTGCTATACATCAACGACAATCGGGATACGCATACTTGCTTATGTTGATGATATGAGATATTATATATTGCTGTGATATGTTATATTGGATCGTCGCGTTCTGAATAGCCGGGGGTTTTATGTGAGATGAGAGTTTTTCTTTTTCATTCATGTAAAATTCATTTGTATGTAATATTGTTTTATTGGGGCACTTCCGGGCTGAGGATGATGTCACCATTGTATATTATTTACTTTTCAGCATTAGGTTGACCTAAGGCAGGGAGCACAAGTAACCGGGTTCTAGGGTCTAGTGGGAGACCATCTCGAGGATTCGAGACCGGGTCTCCTAACCCTAGAATTGGCAGTGTTGCTTGCCGCTCTCGTAGGGGTCTAGGGATGTGGGTTTGGCTATTCATCGCGACCGTGGAATCCGTGTTTTATACAGGCTCGTATTGAAAACACGGACGTCCTAGTATATCCAATATTTCATATATGTTTCTTCTGCTGGAATGTTCTGTGATGAGATCATATTACTCCCTGAGATGAATGTTTATATTATATATATGAGATATATGTTATATTGCAGATTTCGTTTCAAAAGAGATGCTTGTGAAGCATAATAAAAAAGGACTTCATTAATGAGATTAATGAAATAAAAGAAACCTAAGATGTTGTAGAAACTTGTTTAAAAACTGGTAGCTCTAGTTCTTGCTTTGCATAGCGGTGTTCCTTGTAGAACATCCAGCACATTATTTGTCACGACCCAAAATTTGGCCCGTAACCGGCACTTAAACTACGTAACGTCTACAGGCGTACGCAACTCAAGTAAGCCAAAACCCAGAAATCTAAACCACCAAAAACTGGATCAACGGAAAAATGAAACATAGTTTTAAACATTCAGAAATTTTCAAGTAAAAATCTTTAAGTTTAGTTTTCGTTCTTAAAAATTTCGGCAGCACCTCCTATGTAAAAACTAACCCCGAAAACGGGTACAACATAGATAATAATAAAAGCATCCCAAATGGGAGCAAATCACGCCCAACGGCGGAGACAACCAACACAACATATATACGACGCCGAAGCGAAGAAATATAAAAGAAAACTGCATAAAGAAGTAAAAAATTTCAACAAAACCGGCTCCCACGAGCACGGCACCTAAAGTCACCACAAAATATAACACTGAATCCTCACAAGTCGTCTCTAAGTCATATACAACAGTGGTAGATAGAGAATACTAGATCCAGCAAAAAAAATATACAATGTACAAACAGATAACCGCAACCCACCTAAAAGCAAGGCCTCACAGCCAACCGTAGCGGTATCCGCAAAAGTAGAGATGATAAGACGCCCTGCCGCGACTACTCAGAAGGTAAGTCCTGCAAAACACTGTGGCACAACGGGGGTGAGTTGCCAACTCGTGAATAGTAAATAACATCATACAGTAATCGCAAGTATGCACGAACAGCGATCTATCTATGACATGTAATCCGATAGCATAAGTATGATAAGTGAATATGCAACAATCATATAAAGGTACATCATCAGGGTACTACAACTACATGAAACAATGCATATCAACATAATCCTGAGTGTGGGATGATATAATATAAAATCTCATGCAAAAATTATCAGCATGGAAAAACACCAGTGTCCCTCACTGACACATCAAATCCCAAATCCTCAGGCACCGCATCCTCAGATCGGCCCTCACATCCTGTAAGTCTCACGAAAACCTGAGTGTCAAACACCGACACTCGAAACATCATGAAACCCGTGTCTAGCATCGACACGTAAATCCTCATAACTCAGGCGCTGGCACCATGACTGGCCCTGACGATATGTCATACCTCACTCCGGTCGGTATCCCCATGATAACCGCCGAGTCCAAATACAATCACCGGTAGGTAGTGGTCCCACCGCCAGGCTTATCGTCTACACCACGAAATCACCACTCGTCCCTGGGTACCATACCGGGTCCACCATGTAGCCGCAGACGGTGCCTCCCGCTCCTCGAATCGGGTATCACAAGCCAAATCTCAGAACCGAGAAATCACCTGGTGGACGCACTGAAATATCATATCAAGAGAAACCGGGTTTTCAAACAATACATAGTTTTCTTGAAAATATCCCCCACGGTCCTCAAATCCATAATCACATGAAATTCATATCTCAATGCGTAAAATTCACGTAAAACTGATATATGCAACATAAAACATCAATATGAGCATATAAAGGGAAAACCGCTCTTTAAATGAAACCAGCTTTTTAGAATATATCTTGCGGTTCCCAAAACCTCCGAAAAAAAATGCAGCATCATATAAGGTGTACATGTAATTGTAGCAAGGTTTAAGTATCTACATGTAATCTAGTATGTATGATGCAAGTCATAAGTGCAAGGATCAACAACTCAATATCATATATCAAACAATACCACTTGGGGTACATACAACTATAGCGAAAATATGAGGTGTACATGTCAATATGAGTGCATGATATACATGTAACTATAATAGACTATATGGGTGTACATGTCAATATGAGTGCATGATATATAATATAGCTATAGTAAGGTATACATGAAATGGAATAAGTGTTACTACCTCAACTATTTCTGCCCAAAGCAATGTCACGTATGTAAGTATCAACAATATCTCATTTGCACAATGGGATAAAGGCTACTACCACAACTATCCTTATCCAATACCGTATCACGTATGTAGGTGTCAACAATATATATCGGCTTGTGCATGTCATGGCAATTACTGACGATGTGGGTGTAGCATAATATTTAGTGCTCGTGCAACATGAACAGTCAGTAATGTGTTATATCTAAAGGTACGAGTCAAGTACAACAGATAATGCTATGCAATGACATTTATATGAAAGTAAAAAATATGCAATTACTATGCAGCTAACATATCAAATTCGCCCCGACGCATAACGCCATACGAGCGATTTCCCCGTAGATGTTAAATCTACTTACAGATGGTCTCGAGCTATGAAAATCAGACCACCTGCTTCCCCTTGTCCGCAGCACCTGAAATCCCTGCTTGCGAACCAAAAATTTCATAAATACAACACATAATCTAAATATCCTATAATGACGAAAAGACAACGAAACGCGATGAAAACGCCTGGAAAATTTCCCTGCGCGCTTAGCGCATATATCGCGCACGATACCGGTCAAAACCCCAATTGGGGTCGCTAAACTACAAAACACCAAGTCTGGACCCCGATCGTCCCGATCGCGCAACACAACACAAAAATTACGAGGAATACACTAGATATAACCTCGCAACGACCAAATGAACCCTACATCGGAAAAACCCCGAAACCTAGTAAGCGACCTATCGCAATATTTCGCACTAGTTTCAAGCTAACGCATATCTAGCGATTAAAAACACCTTAAAATAGCTTAACTAAGCTATCTAAACCATTCCTATATTTTTAACACTCGCTAATTATGTTTTAGCAAAAACCTAGTAAGCAATTTGCATAATTAAACCAAAGTGTTCATTAGCAAAAATTAACATTTTCTACTAAGTTAATCTTTTCCAAAGCACAAATTAGCACTTTAAATGAACACTAATCACTTAAACAAACTTTAACCCTAACAAGAATTTCTTAAAACAAAAATAAATGAATTAATCATGATTTAAAAGCTATACAAAATACATAATTAGCTAGCTAAAATAGCTAGTTTAAGATTAAAGCAATGAATTAAGGATCAAGGATAGAATTTATACCACTTCAAGAACTCACAAAACCAACATGCTTCATCAACCCTAGCCACCAAAACCCATGTTTTGTTGAAGATCCAAACAAGCTTAGTGAAGAGAATGATGGTTTAATTTTTATATATTTATTTTTGGATTTATTTTTGGAATTCTTTTGAAGAATTTTGAAGAAATAATGAAGAAATGAGCTTGGGAAATATTTTGGACAGAAATTTGAGATAAGGCACGGCCATGGGAAGGTTGGGGGTATTTTTGTGAATTTTGGGTGAAGAAATTGCTAGGAAAATGAGTAATAAAATCTAATAAATCCACTTTGCCACCTTTACACCTTTTCTTTTCTTTTTAAAATAATTCCTTTTGCACTCCAAAAATATCTAGATATTTAAAAATGAAGTTTCCAAAAATTTCCTAGTGACAAAATTAATTTATTCACAAGAGAAAAATTTCCCGATTTACGTGCACAAAATACCGCTTAAAATAATATTTTATTTGGGAAAAATTCTATCTGAACCAAAACCACTCAAATACTCCTAAAGTTCGCGCACAAGCTTTATTTTAGGTAAACTAGGTGCCGGCAAGCTTATACAGACGTTTGATCGAAATCGGGTTAAAACAGGAAAAACCGACAATTTTGCCCTAAAACGGGAAAATTCGCAAAACGATTTATAAAACGTTACAATCTCCCCTCCTTATAGAAATTCGGTCCCCGAATTAAAATTTCATACTAAGCGTACCTTCAAAAAGATGAGGGAATTTCTTCCGCATCTCGCTTTCGGCCTCCCAAGTGATCTCCTCACTAGTCGGGCTACGCCAAAGAACCTTCACAGATGGCAAGACCTTTGACCGAAGTTTCTTCACCTGCCGATCCAAAATAACTACCGGCTGCTCGGTGAATGAAAGATCGCGCTCAAGCTGAATGGTCTCGTGCTGAATCGTGTGAGAAGGATGATGAAGGTATCTACGAAGCATCGACACATGAAAAACAGGGTGAACATCCGGAAAACTGGGCGGGAGCGCTAAACGATAAGCAACAGAACCCACTCGCTCAGGGATCTCGAAAGGACCTACAAATCTGGGACTGAGCTTCCCTCTCTTCCCAAATCGTATAACGACCTTCATCGGAGAAATCCTCAGGAATACATGATCCCCCACTGCGAACTCAAGTCTGCGACGACGACGGTCGGCATAAAACTTCTTCCTGCACTGGGCTGCTCTCATTCTATCCTGAGTCAGCTGGATCTTATCTGTGGCCTCCTAAACTAGCTGGGGTCCCAAAACCAGACTCTCACTAAGCTCGGTCCAACAGACTGGCGATCGACACTTCCTACCATATAAAGCCTCAAAAGGTGCCATCTGAATAGTCTCCTGAAAGCTGTTGTTGTAGGAGAACTCAATCAACGGCAAGTGACGATCCCAACTGCCACCAAAATCAAGCACACATGCACGGAGCATATCCTCCAGAGTCTGAATAGTCCGCTCCGACTGGCCATCGGTCTGTTGATGAAAAGCGGTACTAAAACTCAGCCGGGTACCCAAAGCTTCCTGAAGCTTCTGCCAAAGACGGCTAGTAAACCGGGTGCCTCTGTCGGATACTATGCATGTGGGAACACCGTGCAAATGCACAATCTCATCTATGTACAACTGAGCATACTGAGCATAACCGAAAGTGGTCTTCACTGGAAGAAAGTGAGCCGCTTTCGTCAACCCGTCTACAATAACCCAAATGGAGTCATACCCTCGACTGGTCCTGGGTAGACCCACAATGAAGTCCATGGAAATCTGCTTCCATTTCCACTCCAGAACGGGTAAGGGCTGCAACTCTCCAGCTGGTCTCGGATGCTCAGCCTTGACTTGCTGACAAGTTAGGCACCTCGAAACGAAGTCCTAAATATCGCGCTTCATCCCTTCCCACCAGTAGAAGTCTCTCAAGTCACGGTACATCTTGGTGGAACCTGGATGAACGCTAAAGGCCGACTGATGTGCCTGCTCTAGGATCTCGCATCTCAACCCATCAACATCTGGTACACACAAGTGAGTCCCGCATCGTAGCACACCCTGGTCATCAACCATGAACTCTGAAACTCTTCCCTGTCGAACAAGCTCAAGAATCTCAGACAAACGGGCATCACTGGGTTGCGCCTCACGGATACGATCAAATAGTAGCGGACGGGAGCGGACATGAGCAAACTGTCCCCCAGCGGAAGTGAACTCGAACTGCACTCTACTATCACACAAGAGCTGCCAATCTGCAGAAGACTGACACTGAACTGCGCTCAACTGGGACAAGCTACCCACGGGCCTACGACTCAAAGCATCAGCTACCACATTCGCCTTGCCTGGGTGATAAAGGATCTCACAATCATAATCCTTCACTAGATTCATCCATCGGCGCTTTCTCAGGTTCAGATCTCGCTGCTGGAAGATATACTTCAAACTCTTATGATCTGTGAAGATCTGACACGACCCCCCGTACAAGTAGTGTCTCCAAATCTTCAACGCAAAGACTACCGCTTCCATCTCAAGATCGTGAGTGGGGTAATTCTGCTTGTGATTCTTCAGCTGCCTAGAAGCATATGCAATCACCCTATCATGCTGCATCAAAACACAACTGAGCCCTACTCGAGAAGCATCACAATAAACAACATAGCCGCCCGATCCAGAAGGTAAAGAATGAACTGGTGCTCTCGTCAACCGAGTCTTCAACTGCTGAAAACTCTGCTCGCATGCATCAGTCCAGAGAAAAGGAATTCCCTTCCGGGTCAGTCCAGTCAGTGGTGCAGTGATACTCAAGAAATCCTGCACAAAACGGCGATAATAACCAGCTAAGCCAAAAAAGCTGCGGACCTCCGTCACCGATACAGGTCTGGGCCAAAGCTGTACAGCCTCGATCTTCCTCGGGTCCACAAGAATACCATCACCAGTCACCACATGACCCAGGAAGTCAACTCTATCAAGACAAAATGCGCACTTTAAGAATTTAACATACAGCTGGTGCTCTCTCAATATCTGCAAAGTAATCCTCAAGTGCTGCTCATGTTCCTTATGACTCCTAGAGTAGACCAGTATGTCATCAATAAACACTATAATGAACTGGTCGAGGAACGGCCTGAAAATCCGGTTCATCAGATCCATGAACGCTGCTGGCGCATTGGTGAGTCCGAACGACATCACCAAAAACTCATAATGCCCATAGCGCGTACGAAAAGCAGTCTTCGGAATGTCATCATTCCGAACCCGCAACTGATGATAACCAGAACGCAAATCAATCTTCGAAAAATGTTTCGCACCCTGGAGCTGATCAAATAAATCGTCAATGCGGGGTAAAGGATACCTGTTCCGCACCGTAACTCGGTTCAACTGACGATAATCCACACATAGCCTCAAACTGCCGTCCTTCTTCTTGACGAACAGAACAGGAGCTCCCCACGGCGAAACACTCGGACGCACAAGTCCCAAATCAAGCAACTCTTGCAATTGATCTTTAAGCTCTCTAAGCTCTGTCGGAGCCATCCGATAAGGCGGTATAGAAATAGGCTCCATGTCAGGAATCAATTCAATGCAAAACTCAATATCGCGCTCTGGCGGCAACCCAGGTAGCTCATCGGGAAAGACATCGGGAAACTCTCGCACGGTAGAAACCTGGTCCACCGACTCCACTGTGGCTCCAGTATCATGAATGGAAGCCAAGAATCCCCGACATCCCCTCCTCAAAAGCCGACTAGCGCACAGAACAGAAATCAAACTGTTAGGGGAGGCACCACGATCCCCCTGCACAACATACACTGACTCGCCGGGAAAACAAAATCTAACTGTTTTCTCGCGACAGTCCACGGACGCATAGCAAGTAGATAGCCAATCCATGCCCAACAGAACGTCGAAGTCTAACATCTCAAAGAAGGATCAAGTCGACGGACAGATCTCTGTCACCAACATGGACAACACAAGATCGGAACACATGACGCGCAATAAACGACACTCCCACACGAGTAGTCACGACCAGCGGCTGATCTAGAAAACACGACTCTCGGCCTAACCTCGGCGCGAAGTGCGTAGAAACATACGAATGCGTAGATCCCGGATCGAAAAGAACATGTGCATCAAAAGAACATAAAGAAAGGGTACCTGAAACCACAGCATTGGACGCCTGAGCGTCCTGGTGAGTCAAGGCAAAAACCCGTGCCTGCCCTCTACCGGCTACTGGCTTCCCTCTGCCTCTGCCACCTCGTCCTCTTGGCACAATACCACCGCGACCACGAACTCTCTGAGCAGGAGTCTGATGCGGCGCAACAACAGGAATAATAGGCAACGCTCTCTGAGGCGGAGAAGGTGGTAAGGTAACCTGCGGTACTGCTGGCCCTCTCTGACGCACCACAGTACTATCCCGAACAAGATGATGTAAACTGCCACAACCGAAGCATCCATAAGACGGTCGCTGGCCCTCCTGGGAATAAGAACTGAATAACTGGCCACGTCCCACGTCTCTGCTACTCCCCGAGTCTGAAGGAACTCTGCCCCTGCGGACAAACCTCGGTCTCCGTGCTGGTACATCCGTACGAGTCCTCTTCGGTTCTGGAACAACCGATGACTCAGCTAGACGCTCCTCTACCAATAGGGCTGCATCGACAGCTGCCGCATATGTGTCGCAATGCTGAATGCTGATGGCTATGAACAACTGGGTAAGCAGGCCTCGAACAAACCTCTTCACCCTCATCTCCTCAGTCGCCACCAGGTACGGAGCATGCACCGACAGCTCAGTAAACAATACATCATACTCCGACACCGTCATCCCCAGCGTCTAACGTAACGACTCAAATCTGCGCGCTCGCGCATCCCTGACGCTCGGTGGAAGAAAATGGGCAAGAAACGACGTCACAAACTCAGCCCAGGTCATAGGAGCAAGACCAGCGGCTCTGGCCCTCTCCAACGACTCACACCACTTCTGGGCCATACCCTCCAGCCGGAAACTCGCAAACTCAACCCATCTCTCGTCAGAACATCGGAGTGAGTGACAAATCCAGGCCATCCGGTCGATGAACGACTGCGGATCCTCAGTAACATCTGTGCCAGTAAACACCGGAGGCCTCAGCCTCATGAACTCCGTCAGTGACACGGTAATAACCTCCGGAGCTGTAACTGCGACTGCCGGAACTGTAGGTACCATCGTGGTCCCTGCAACGGGTGGAGCAACTACCTGCCCCTGCGCTCGGATGGCCTCTACCAAAGTCCCCACTATCTGGCGCAGATCCTGCATACCAGCTCCAATCATACCAATGTGCTCCGGTACCACAGGCGTATCGCCCTGGTCAACCCTCGCCTTAGACGAGTCGACTCTGGCCTCGGCCCTCGCGGCCGCTCTCTGTACCCTCGTAGTCTTCGGCGGCATATAGGCTGGAAATTGAAACAAGATTCGATAAGGAAACGGAAATCGAATCACAAATATGTATATCAATCACGAAAGGAGTTTCAATCAATAAGTCCTAAGGTCACTTAGGCGGAGTACCGTGTCGTAAGTATGCCGCGGAACATACACACGCTACGTCACTCTGCTTAAGCTACCTACTCCATCATACCAAGGTCGTCCTACACTCCGAAAGGTAAAAACCTAGCGCTCTGATACCAACTTTGTCACGACCCAAAATTTAGCCCGTAACCGGCACTTAAACTATTTAACGTCTACAGGCGTACGCAACTTAAGTAAGCCGAAACCCAGAAATCTAAACCACCCAAAACTGGATCAACGGAAAAAAGAAACATAGTTTTAAACATTCGGAAATTTTCAAGTAAAAATCTTTAAGTTTAGTTTTCGTTCTTAAAAATTTCGGCAGCACCTCGTTTGTAAAAACTAACCCCGAAAACGGGTACAACATAGATAATAATAAAAGCATCCCAAACGGGAGCAAATCACGGCCAACGGCGGAAACAACCACCATAACATATATACGACGCCGAAGAGAAGAAATATAAAAGAAAACTGCATAACAAAGTAAAACATTTCAACAAAACCGGCTCCCACGAGCACGGCACCCAAAGTCACCACAAAATATAACATTGAATCCTCACAAGTCGTCTCTAAGTCATATACTACAGTGGTAGATGGAGAATACTAGATCCAACAAAAAAAAATATACAATGTACAAACAGATAACCGCAACCAACCTAAAAGCAAGGCCTCACAGCCAACCGTAGCGGTAACCGCAAAAGTAGAGATGATAAGACGCCCTGCCGCGACTACTCAGAGGGTAAGTCCTGCAAAACACTGTGGCACAACGGGGGTGAGTTTCCAACTCGTGAATAGTAAATAACATCATACTGTAATCGCAAGTATGCACGAACAACGATCTATCTATCACATGTAATTCGATAGCATAAGTATGATAAGTGAATATGCAACAATCATGTAAAGGTACATCATCAGGGTACTACAACTATATGAAACAATGCATATCAACATAATCCTGAATGTGGGATGATATAATATAAAATCTCATGCAAAAATCATCAGCATGGAATAACACCAGTGTCCCTCACTGACACATCAAATCCCAAATCCTCAGGCACCACATCCTCAGATGGGCCCTCACATCCAGTAAGTCTGACGAAAACCTGAGTGTCAAACACCGACACTCGAAACATCATGAAACCCGTGTTTATCATCGACACGTAAATCCTCATAACTCAGGCGCTGTCACCATGACTGGCCCTGACGATATGTCATACCTCACTCCGGTCGGTATCCCCATGATAACCGCCGAGTCCAAATACAATCACCGGTAGGTAGTGGTCCCACCGCCAGGCTTATCGTCTACACCACGAAATCACCACTCGTCCCTGGGTACCATACCGGGTCCACCATGTAGCCGCAGACGGTGCCTCCCGCTTCTCGAATCGGGTATCACAAGCCAAATCTCAGAACCGAGAAATCACATGGTGGACGCACTGAAATATCATATCAAGAGAAACCGGGTTTTCAAACAAAACATAGTTTTCTTGAAAATATCCCCTACGGTCCTCAAATCCATAATCACATGAAATCCATATCTCAATGCGTAAAATTCACGTAAAACTGATATATGCAACATAAAACATCAATATGAGCATATAAAGGGAAAACCGCTCTTTAAATGAATCCAGCTTTTTAGAATATATCTTGCGGTTCCCAAAACCTCCGAAAAACAATGCAGCATCATATAAGGTGTACATGTAATTGTAGCAAGGTTTAAGTATCTACATGTAAGCTAGTATGTATGATGCAAGTCATAAGTGCAAGGATCAACAACTCAATATCATATATCAAACAATACCACTTGGAGTACATAAAACTATAGCGAAAATATGCGGTGTACATGTCAATATGAGTGCATGATATACATGTAACTATAATGGACTGTGTGGGTGTACATGTCAATATGAGTGCATGATATATAATATAGCTATAGTAAGGTATACATGAAATGGAATAAGTGTTACTACCTCAACTATTCCTGCCCAAAGCAATGTCACGTATGTAAGTATCAACAATATCTCATATTCACAATGGGAGCAGAGCTACTACCACAACTATCCCTATCCACTACCGTATAACGTATGTAGGTGTCAACAATATATATCGGCTTGTACGTGTCATGGCAATTACTGACGATGTGGGTGTAGCATAATATTTAGTGCTCGTGTAACATGAACCGTCAGTAATGTGTTATATCTAAAGGTACGAGTCAAGTACAACAGATAATGCTATGCAATGACATTCATAAGAAAGTACAGAATATGCAATTACTATGCAGCTAACATATCAAATTCGCCCCGACGCATAACGCCATACGGGCGATTTCCCCGTAGATGTTAAATCTACTCACAGATGGTCTCGAGCTATGAAAATCCGACCACCTGCTTCCCCTTGTCCGCAGCACCTGAAATCCCTGCTTGCGAACCTAAAATTTCATAAATACAACACATAAGCTAAATATCCTATAATGACAAAAAGACAACGAAACGCGATGAAAACGCTCGGAAAATTTCACTGCGCGCTTAGCGCATCTATCGCGCACGATACCGTCCAAAACCCTAATTTGGGTCGCTAAATTACAAAACACCAAGTCTGGACCCCGATCGTCCCGATCGCGCAACACAACACAAAAATTACGAGAAATACCCTAGATATAACCTCGCAACGACCAAACGAACCCTACGTCGGAAAAACCCCGAAACCTAGTAAGCGACCTATCGCAATATTTCGCACTAGTTTCAAGCTAACGCATATCTAGCGATTACAAACACCTTAAAATAGCTTAACTAAACTATCTAAACCATTCCTATATTTTTAACACTCGCTAATTATGTTTTAGCAAAAACCTAGTAAGCAATTTACATAATTAAACCAAAGTGTTCATTAGCAAAAATTAACATTTTCTACTAGGTTAATCTTTTCCAAAGCACAAATTAGCACTTTAAATGAACACTAATCACTTAAACAAACTTTAACCCTAACATGAATTTCTTGAAACAAAAATAAATGAATTAATCATGATTTAAAAGCAATACAAAATACATAATTAGCAAACTAAAATAGCTAGATTAAGATTAAAGCAATGAATTAAGGATTAAGGAAAGAATTTATACCACTTCAAGAACTCACAAAGCCAACATGCTTCATCTACCCTTGCCACCAAAATCCATGTTTTGTTGAAGATCCAAACAAGCTTAGTGAAGAGAATGATGGTTTAAATTTTATATAGTTATTTTTGGATTTATTTTTGGAATTCTTTTGAAGAATTTTGAAGAAATAATGAAGAAATGAGCTTGGGAAATATTTTGGACAGAAATTTGATATAAGGCTCGGCCATGGGGAGGTTGGGGGTATTTTTGTGAATTTTAGGTGAAGAAATTGCTGGGAAAATGAGTAATAAAAGCTAATAAATGCACTTTGCCACCTTTACACCTTTTCTTTTCTTTTTAAAATAATTCATTTTGCACTCCAAAAATATCTAGATATTTAAAAAAGAAGTTTCCAAAAATTTCCTACTGACAAAATTAATTTATTCACAAGAGAAAAAATTTCCCGATTTACGTGCACAAAATACCGCTTAAAATAATATTTTATTTGGGAAAAATTCTATCTAAACAAAAACCTCCCAAATACTCTCAAAGTTCGCGCACAAGATTTATTTTAGCTAAACTAGGTGCCGGCAAGCTTATACGGACGTTTGATCGAAATCGGGTTAAAACAGGAAAAACCGACAATTTTGCCCTAAAACGGGAAAATTCGCAAAACGATTTCTAAAACGTTACATTATTCGATAAGGAAAGAACCGAGATCCCTTCACCGGGAGTGACCTCTTTAGTGAAACTAGCAGATGCTACAAACTCGGTTTGTCTTTTGATTGCTTCTATAGTTCTTGCTTTGGATAGTGGTATATATGATATACCCTGCACCTTACTCGATGAGGAAAGGGCCGACGATCCCTTCACCGGGAGTGACCCCTTTAGCAAAACTAGAAAAGCCTCAAAAACATTCCATTTAAAAATCACTCGATTCTACAACGATATCAAGTTCATTACGCAAAGGGTTTTCTTAAAAACCTGTCGTAGCCCTCCGTCATTTCAGATAAGTACTTCGTAGTATTCGTGCTACGTTTGTTGGCTTTCGTCAAGGCGTAGTGTGCGGTAGCTATTTATGCTTATCTGCTTATGCATATGATGCAGATTGAGTTAAGGTAGTCGTGCGACTTTGTTGGCATTCGTCAAGGGTCGTGCGGGTGGGTTTAATTCAATCGGGAAATGACGGGTTGAACTTGACTAGTACCCTATGGTTTGTTGGCTTTCGTCAAGGTCATAGGATGCTAGGGGTAAAATATTATTGGGAATTTCAAGTGTTGAAATTTGCAATGAGATTGCATACCTTCTATGAGATAGTTGGATCCCGATACCCGCTGCGAGTAAGAGTTACTCCTGGGAGAGTTTTACACATTACAATTAGCCGATCAAGTAGGTGCCTAGAACGGTGTTAACGGGGTTACGCCTCTGGAAAAACGAGGTTTACTTTAATTAGGTCCGTACGAAAGCACGGGGCACCTTCCTCAAAGTACCGACACTGGCCTGGCTGAAAGATTGGCGAACTTGTAGCGTGTAATTAATCCCGGCTAGTCTTTCCTTTTAGGGTTTGAAGGAAGATTTGATTAAAACAGTAGGAGACATCCTGATTAAATATATTATATAACCAATCTAATCTTGCAAGAGCATAGGCTGAGTGTTTTCTTCTTTCTCTCTCTCTCCAGGTAGAGACCATATCACGCCTTAATCAAGATAATAATACGGATATATTGACCGAACCCGCTTGTTATACTGAACTGGGGAACGTTGGTCCCGCTCCAACTTATAATTGTTATAAGACAGAGCAGGAAATTGGGGAATACCATATTTCCCGTGCCGCCTAAACGAAGAAAGTGCATGTTGATGCATCATCTTCGGGTGTGTTCATTACACAGAACTGTTTCTCAGTATCCTTTACGTCCTGGGTATGAGATACCGGATCAGGATCCCGCATATGTAATCTGTTACATGGGCTACAGATAGGTAGAGAACTGAGAACGAGTGATAAGTTTCATGAGATAGAAATGGTGCAAGTGTTGCAGCCAAGTCTGTTGGTCACTATCACCCTGTATTACCAGAATACATTGATTCTGAACGAATGTTATTAGATACCGAACCTGATGTACAACATCATATCAGTCTCTTTATTAGTAAAGAAAGGATATAATTTTGTATTGTTGGATAATGTTTAGAACATTTCCTATATCAAGAGTTGATCGGTTCAGGCACGTTATCTAAAAGCATTGACGTTCTAAATCGAACTACAGTTCTTAGTATACAGAATACACACGAGAGGAAGAGTTCAGAAATGAACGAATTCTTCTTGAGGCATTGTAGACTAGGTCATATCAATGCGACCCGACTAGCTAAGTTACATTTAGATGCATATTTAAATCTGTTTGAATTTACATCTTGTGAAACTTGCCGTTCATGTCACAAAGATAAGTTGACCATAGCTCTGTTTATTGGAAACAGAAAAAGAGTTTGTGAACTCTTGGGATTGATACATGCTGATGTATGAAAGTATCCTGTCAACACATGCCAAGACCGGTTCTTTGTACTTCATTACATTCTCTGATGATCTCTCAAGATTCAGACATATGTTCCTGTTGAAACACAACTCCGAACCTTTTGAGATATTCACAGAATGTAAGTTAGAAGTAGAGAACCAAAATACGGGTATAAGTATTATGTCCTTTGATGAGATCAAGGAGGAGAATACTTGAGCACGGAATTCCTGGACTATTCTAAAGGAGAATGAGATTCTCTCTCAGCATTACTCCTCCGCATACACCACAACACGTCGGCGTATCGTGGCGGAGCAATAGTACCCTATGTGATATGGTGTGCTCTATGATGAGTACTACTGAGTTTCCTATTTCCTTTTAGGTATTATGCGCTTGAGAAGCTGTATACCTATTGAATAGGGTTCAAATCAAATCAGTTGCCTACCACTTCATATGTGATATGGAAAGGGAAGAGCCGATATCTTAAGTTTGTTAAGATTTAGGGTTGTCCGGACTATGTCTAAAAGCAAAATCTGGAAAAGCTCGAGGCAAGGTCTGTTATGTAGAACTGGAAAGGTTCCAGCTATACAAACTGCAGCTGATGGTTTGGTAGAACCAAAGGATTCAATAGTTTCCAACGAACCTCAGCCTCTCCGCCGATCTAGTAGGGTTCCTCACCCACCTGAGAGATACTTCGGTTTCCCTATGACAGTGGGAGCGAGGATTGCATCATGAGATGATGACCCATCTAGTTTCGAGCAGGCTATCAGGAGTGGGACTATGTAAGAATGGCTGGATGCTTATCGATCTGAGATGGAATCCTTATACACCAACAAAGTATGGACTTTGGTTGCTTTATCTGAAGGGTTAAATCCCCATCAGGAGCAAGTATATCTTGAGAAGATTACTTGGTGTACATGGAAAAGTTGAGACTTTCAAAGCTATGCTTAAGTCCATCCAGATCCTACTTGCCACGGCTACATACCATGACTACGATATCTGGTGGTTGGGTGTCATGACTGCTTTTCTAAATGATGATTTGGAAGAGAGCGTCTATAAGTACACAGCCAGAGGGCTTCGTAGACAGTGGGAGCAGCGGAAATGTGTGGAAGTTGTTTTATGTGATAAAACACGCATCGCGGAGTTGGAACATCTGTTTTGATGTGGTAGTCAAAGAGTTTGACTTCATCAAAATGGTAGATGAACCTTGTATATAAAAAAAGGTAGTAGGGAGTATGGTGGTGATCCTCGTAGAGTATGTGAATGACATACTCTTGATAGGGAAGGAGTTTCCTATGCTACGCTCGGTCAATCTCCGCTTATCACAAGGATTCTCCATTTAGGAACATAGTGATACCTCCTGAATCTTGGATTTTGGATCTATGAGATAGATCTAATTGGATATTAGGATACTCACTAGTTGTAGTGAGATGGTATCAATCGATCATGGGGAGAATCAATGGAAAGGTTCCAGGGTGATAAGGACGACTGAATGTCAGTCGCAGGCATTGTCTTTACCCTCAGTGGAGGGACGGTATGTTGGAAGAGTTCCAAGCTAGATACCGTGACTTACTAGACGATTAAAGGCAAGATACATCGTTACCAAAGATGCTACCAAAGAGGCAGTCTGGATATATAAGTTCATGAGATGAACTTCGTTCCTACCATTGTGTGACAATAGAGTTGTGGCTTATGCCGAGGAACCCCCGTCCCATCAGAAATCCAGATATAATTGTTAGGCAGTATCACTTGATCATGGAGATGGCTGATCTCCAGGGAGATCGAGGTTAGGAGAGTAGACACAGAGGACAACAGCGCGGATCCACTCACAAAGGCCTTTTTCCTAGTAAAGACTTTTATGGGATGGTTGAGTATGAGATACTTCAACCACAGCTAATTGTTGGGTATGTGATACCACAACAGATGGCCTTAGTGCAAGTGGGAGATTGTTAGTTATATGTATGCCCTAGAGGCCATTACTGTACATACGATGTATATTGTAATGGATGCTTGGACATATATAGGGAGGACTTTCTTGCTCGACATGATAGTATGTTATCTGGTTGTACTTTATCTTAACATGTACTCTGATTGTCTTTATTTTAAATGTTGATAAAGCCCTTAGGATATATACTCGACTACTGGGACTATGATGAGATCATACTAGTGGGGCCACGGTAGTCGACGAGTACATCCTATAACAGTTCCTAGTCGAGGGTGTATCGATACACCAGAGTACACTAGCGTATACACATCTTGACCCATATGATGGGCGATGGAAGATCCCATATCCATCGGTGTTTGACATCAAGGATGGTGTACGAGTGCTCAGTAGAGACTGGGTACACTGGACGGACTTGCCGAGAACTCCCAGATGGTTTTATACCTTACATCAGATGGCAGTTCTCTGGTGACACTGGTACAGGTTAGTCTGTAGACCCGAGATCGTCATAGAGTCTTGTGTGATTCCCACTGTGCTTTGATTTCCATCATACGATGTCCAAGAGGGCGTGCAAAAAGGTGGCTTTTGGGTACAGTCCCGAATCACATGGAGGCAATGAGCGATAGGAGGGGTTTCATCTCTCCCGGTATAGGGAGTTGATGTTGCGCTGTGTTCGCTTGGCTATAACTGGAAATCTCTGGCCAGGGTTGCTGAGATTTACTGGTAAGTGTTATTAGTAGTTTCTCGAACTGTTATAGACCTCATATCGACATGACTTATCGAGCTACTGGGGTCTGACGTTTACCACCCCTAGACGAGATATGCGACATATCAGACGAAGAGACCGGACTGTACGGGAGTGTTACAAATTGGATTCACAAGAGAATGTACAGGCTTTCTTGTTGATCTTCTGATCGCTCAATACCCGGGTGGCCGTTACGTTTAGCAGACCGCTTGCGGCTTGTGGGTGTTTTGATATGATCATCAACTACTGCCGGCGTTTTGACGAGTCTTTAGAGTCCTACACAGGGGTTTCCTGGCTCAAGCGAAACGGAGTAGGAGCATATATGTGATATGTGCGGGACTGAGATTGATACGATATGAGATACCATATTCTATTCTCGCGATTTGTAACATTGATCGGTTGTATGCGATATAGCCGGGTTATCGGATCAAATGTTGATTCGATAAGTTGTTACACATGATATTAGTCGGTTATAGCCGGGTTATTAAATCAAGAGTTGATTTAATGATTTAATGTATAATTATATATTTGATATATTACATTACATTAACTAGAATTAGCTCACTTAAGATTTATTTTCTCAATTGATTGTGCATAAGTGTATATGTGATATATATTTGTGTACATATGATTGTGTCATGCTTGATGATACATCAAAGATGGGTGTATGAGACTTATACCAAGATTAGGATAAAGATTATATCTTAAGAATAACAAAAGAGAAAGACTTTGTCAAAGTTCTCAAGCTTTCATGAAGCTTGTGGAAACATTGACAAAGTCAACTCTTTTATCACTCTTAAGGATATTTAGTTAACCCAACCCTTAACCTCATGCTTTGGTTAATTCTCTACATGAGTTAAGCATGATAGCTTAACTCACCCATGGTTACATTATTGAGAGGATAATAATTCATATGATAAGATTATTCTTTATACTTCTTCTTCTTCATCAAGCTCCTTGAAAAAGCTTTCTAGCTCTAATGGTGCTATGAGGAAAAATGTGAGAAAATCAATTCTAAAGTGAGCCCACCTCCTACTTCTTCATCCTCTACCACTTGCCATGTAGTAAAGTGTGTTCTCTTCACAAAGTTCATGACCTAGTGAAGGAATAGCTTGAGTTAGTGTCTCCCCGACGTAGATCATCTTCGGCATCGAAGTCATCGAAGCAAGCACGTTCGTTCTTCTTGTGGAGCTTCTGTAGAGTCCGGAGTTCACAATTGCAGCGAAGGGGACATCTACACGGAGCTATTGAAGTGAAGGACCGGATCTACAAAGGTTGTAATCCCTCTCACTTAGTTTTAAAGTCTTTAACATACTTGTTTTCGCCTAAACTCTAGTATAAAGATCCGTCTTTGGGTTTTTCGGCACGGCTAAAATTTTAATCAGGCATGGTTGATGCCTCGTAGACCCTTGTATGCGAGCCTAGCAACCCTACACGGACTGTACGGATATTGTCACTGTCAGGCTCAGTAGGGTTTCTGGATGAGTTCGCTCGTCAGCTTCCCTTCCAATCAATACATAGGCAACCGTTACGTACAACATGTACCTCTGACGTGCTAGTGGTTATACCCAGAGCCAGTGTGTTGATGAGTCATTAGAGTCCCCCACAGACAGTTTCCCAAGTTCGGGCGAAACGTTGTAGAGGCCGTATAGTTTTATGGCAGGGTTCGGAAAATGCACGTGCGTTTACGCACGTGTCATGTTTCGGGCAAATAATACTGGTGGGCTTTGGTTTAATCCGGATCCGAGTATTATACTGTGTAGATATAATATCTTTGTCTCGGTTGCATTTGTATTCGGTCGTAATACAAATGCGGGTATGTTTATACTGTTACGGGGTTATCCTGAAATTCGTTTCGGGATCGCTTTTGGAAGTTGCCAGTTTCCAGTTTTCTATCGCCCGTCTTTAACATTCGGTTAAAAACGTATTTTTCTTTTCTTGAGGTGAGTCATGAGAGTGTGGAAGGTTCTAGAAGCATCTAGATGGTGACTAGGGTGGTGAGGTGGCTAGTGACTCATTAGTGCATTAATTGTGCAATTAATGTATGATGACTAGGTTAGATGATTCATATGTGTGCATTTAATGTTAATGCAAGGTGTTAACATGACTCATTCTTTCATTCATTGTTATGGTCACCCTCTCCACTCCTACACTCACCTCCCTCAACCTATATTGTGGCCGGCCCCTTGTGAGTGAAAAAAAGATTGATTTCATTGGAAAAAAGTATAGGGAATTTGGTTCATAAAAATTAGAATTGCTCATTTCTCATTTACCCGATTCAAATGGCAACTTCATTAACCGTTCGTCCATGGATTTGGACGAAGTGAGATAAAGTGTTTTACTCATTCTCTACATCAATCTTGGTCATATCTTTTAGCAAACTTGATGATCGAGTTGTCTCGGTTCAGAGGCGGGAGCCCGTTTAAAGATCCATCGACGTGGTGCCACCTGGACGAGAAGACTGGAGATTCAGGAGATCGCAGCAGCCGCAACAAAGCGTGGGATGATGGTTGAAGACCGAAGGACTCGGATCGTTCGGTATAACATTTCTACCCAGTTTGTAGTTTGTTAGTTTAACAATAATGGCAGATCCGGGTTATAGTATGCGATAGCGCCAGTCAAAAAGTTTTTTTTCCGCATTTGGCATCCGTTAGACGGCCGGGGCGCTACCGTGCACTTACAGGACCAACCCGTACTCATCCGGCTAGCTACCAAGCGAAACCGTCTTGATTGCGGTAATTAAAAATAACATACTAAAACTTATATCAATCAAATGGTGCCGTTGCCGGGGAGACGGTAGTTTATTTCTTTGTCTCATTTCAGTTTAATTTGTGAATATATATATATATATAAAATATAAAAATCATCTTTTTATTTTTGATTCTTTTTGTGCAAGTGTGCAGAATAGAGATGTCATGACCCGAAATTTAGCTCGTGACCGGCACTTAAATCACGGAACGTCTAGAGGCGTAACGTAACTTAAGTAAGCCGAAGCCCAGAAATCTAAACCCTTTTAAGAAAATAAAGGAGGTGCAGTTTTGAAAAAAGGTATAATGAAGACAACCGGTTTATTAAATGCATGGATAATATAACATTAAAATGCAAGTGTGTTTATTAGTTCAAAAAAAAATTTCTTCTTTTTTAAAAAAATTTGGGCAGCACCTCCCTTGTATATTTTGATCCAAAACCACAAATATATAATAATGATAAAAGCATCCGCAAGCGGGAGCTAGCTCTTCGCCAACCGGCGGATCACAACCACGCAAGACAGTATATATAAGTATACGACGCCCAACGGCTAAGATCACTACAAAAGATAAAGTTAAGTAAGACATCAACCCCAAATGCAAACATAAAACCCATCGCTCAAGTCTCCCACTACAAGTCTTGCTAAGTCTCATTACTTATATAAATACTAGATTGATTTGATGGAGTTGACTAGATACAATATGAAATATAAATACAAGAGTGGGTACGATACAAATGTCCCACCTACCAAAGCAATCACGGGAAAGCAACTGTGTGCCAGCGATGCCATTACTGATCCATGCGGTCAACCTGCAAGAACTGTGGCACAACGGGGATGAGTTGCCAACTCGTGAGTAGAAAAACATCAAAAAGCAGAAATCGAGTAAACAACGACTCCTAGGTCAACTATATCATAAAGGTAATACTATGATATCTAGGGTGACCGTACCTGTATATGTGCCAACAATGTAATCAATACCTATATGTATGCGGATATAATCCAACAATATAATCAATGTATGTATGCATGTGGATCTCGTCCAACCATATAATCAATGTCTGTAAATTTCATAAAAGCGTATGCATGAAAGTATGAGGATATAAATCAACGGGTGTCCCTCACGACACATCAAAATCATGGAACCTGGGTGTCCAACATCGACACTCGAAAACATCATGAAACCCGTGTCCATCATCGACACGTAAATCCTCATATATCTCAGGCGTCGCACACCCTGGTTGGCCCTCATATCCATCTCTCTACTCCGGTCGGTATCCTCCGGATAACCGCCTAGTCCAAATACAATCACCGGTAGGTAGTGCTCCCCTGCCAGGCTCACCATCTAACAATACGAGTCTTCTTGCCCCGGGGTATCTCACCGGGTCCACCATGTACCTGCAGACGGTGCCTACCACTCCTCGAATCGGGTTTCACATGCCACTCTCAGAACCGAGAAAACACATGGTGGACGCACTGAATACCATATTAAGAGAAACCGGGTTTTCAAAACAATGCATACTTTCTTGAAATAATACCACGGTTCTCAAATCCAGAAATCACATGAAATCCAAAACTCAATGCGTGAATCCATACACTGTGATATATGCAGCATAAAATCGTACTATGAGCAAAAACGGAAAACCGCTCTTTTAAATGGATCCAGTTTTTAAAATAAAACATGCGGTCCCCAGTTCTCCAAACTCAAAGCCAACATCATCTATGTATGTATAAATGTGCATGTACGTAGGCATGGATGCACAAGATATATATATATATGCACACAAGTATGGTTGTACAATATGTATGTACGCCAATATGGATGCATAAGTGGATACATACGCAAGTATGAGTGTACAATATGTATGTGCGCCAATATGGATGTACAAGTGGGTATATACGCAAGTATAAGTGTACAATATATATGTGCGCCAATAAGGATGTACAAGTGGGTATATACGCAAGTATGAGTGTACAATATGTATGTACGCCAATAGGGATGTACAAGTGGTTATATATGCAAGTATGAGTGTACAATATGTATGTGTGCCAATAGGGATGTACAGGTGGGTATATACGCAAGTAAATTATGCGAAGAGTCATATCATGATGCAGCAATCATACTGTGTAGTGACATGGCAATTATCGATGATGAAGTGTGTGAGCCGGCAAATCTGTGTAAGTGTAACATACGCCTCATCGATAATGGTGCAGGTGTACTAACACAGGTATAAGTAATGCAATGCGAATAACATGAATGCAGCATAAGGTAAATCATCAGCTAAAAGCTATAAGGTATACGTGTCTACAAGACCGAGTCGGTGAATCTACCAATCGGCGTCCAGCCTCACAACATCACGTACGGTATAATCCATCATACGGCATCCTCAAGTCAAGAGTATGGATCAATCATCAAGTCAAACTCATCACGTATGAAAAAACCATCGTACGACGGCATTAAAACATTAGGGATCCTATCAACTTATATTACAATGAGGGGTACGGACCTAACGACTCGTACGACATATCACACATGATTCACGACATTTAATATATATCTATATACCTATGTTCCAGGTCACATCCATAAAAATCTCATATCTGGGGATCGGCAAGGTATCAAATCATCTCAATCGACTCGTATCCGTATACCAACATATCATCATATCACATGTCAAATCGTATTCTCTTTTCATCACATTTATATCTCACATAAGGTCAATTTAACATATACATTCTACCATATTTATAAGCATACGTATCTATTCTAACATACACACCCGAACCATACAATCAGTTTTTAAAAGATACGAATCATAGTTTTGAAAGTAGGGGCTACGGTGTTTTTACGGAAAAGATGCATACGATTCTTTAGTTTTGAAATAGGTATGGTTTGGATGACACATTTACATCGGCGATCTAGTCTTATAGTACCCTAAACGGCAATATCATCAAACATCATCCTCAAATCCCGTCATCACATACTAGTCGTATCATATCACTTCTAACTATCCTTTAGTTTCTAATATGGTTTCTCTAACTATCTTATAACTTTATCTAGTTTTCTATTAAAGGTTCCCTTAACCATATTCTATATATAAATCGGTTTCCATCAAAGTTTGCGGGGGTGCTATATGCCATCCACCTGACTTCCCCCGTAGATATAGATCTACTCACCTTGATTCTTGCTTGCCGAAGTCGATGACTGTTGGATATAGTGCCCTCAGAGTCAATTATTGGATCACAGGCACGTGATTGCAATGATTGAGGGAGGACCTATGCCGGTAGGACAGTCTTACTCAAGATGATAGTATGCTATCTGGTTTACCTTTATCATCGTGTACTGCTTCTGGTGACCTTACAGGTCACTATTACACGTTGATAGAGCCCTTAGGATTCTTGCTTGACGACCAGCAGTATGATGGCGATCATATATGTGGGAGTTGGGGTCTATAAGCACATCCTTAAAAGGTTCCTAGTCGTTGGAGTTTTCGAGACAGGGCATCGATACTCCAGAGTAGACTAGTGTATACAGTCGAGACCCCAACGAGGGGCGGTGGCCGGTCTCACAAGCCACTGGTGTCAGTTGGTTCACCTAAGATGTATACAGGTGCTCATTGGGTTATGAGTACACCGGACAGGACTCGCCGGGAACATGCTAGTTGATATTATACCTGACGTCAGATAGCAGTTCCCTGGTGACATGTGTACAGGTTAGTTCATCGACCTGAGATCGTCATTTGTCACGTGTGAGTTCCCACTGTGCTTTGATTACTACCGTACCACGGCTTAAAGGAGTCGTGAAAACAGGTATTAGTTGGGTACAGTCCCGAGCCGCATGGAGGCATTGAGCGGATCTACAGGGGTTCGTCTCTCCCGGTAATGGGGGTGAGGTCGCGCTGTGTCTAGGAGAGCCATTACACGAAGTCCTTGGCCAAGGAAGGAGATTTACTGGTAGGTATTCCAGTAGTATCTCAGGGTGTTCTAGGCTACACTCCGACACGACTTGGACCGCTTTTGGGGGTCTGACTTTTACCAACCCCCTAGGTCCGCCATGCGATGCTCATAGACGAATGGACCAGACTGTATGGATATTGTCACTGACAGGCTCAGTAGGGTGTCAGGATCAGTTCGCTCATCGACGTCCCTTTTGGTCAATACCTGGTAGCCCGTTACGTATGGCTAATACCTCTGACATGCTAGTGGTTAAATCCTCAGCCAAAGTATTGACGAGTCTTTAGAGTCCCCCACAGACAGTTTCTTAAGTTTCGGGCGAAACGCTGTAGAGGCCGTATGGATATATGGCAGGGTTCAAGCATGTACGTGCGGTATTGCACGGATCATGATCGGACGGATAATACTAGCGGGCTTTAGTATAAGCCGGATCCTTGTATTGTACAGTGTAGATTTTGTCTCATTGCATTTGTATTCGGTCGGAATACAAATGAGGGTATGTATATACAGTCGTGGGGTTTTCCTGTAATTTATTACAGGATCGGTCTTTTGAAGTTGCCAGTTTGCTTTCCGGTTTCGGCCATTTTCCTTTGTTTCTTTCTTTGGCTGAATTTTGGTGGAGGGGGTTATTTGCAATTGTGCATTTTATTAAGGAGAAGACTTTTTGTGATAGCTTCATGATGGTTCAAACATCATTTGATTCTTGGTTCATCATGGCTTGACTTTTGAGATATGATGAGTGATAGGCTTTTTGACTTAGGAGTGATCATTATTTATCATGATAACCCTTTCTCTTTCTTGGATTATTCCCTCTCTCCTACACAACATTTAGCTCACTCCCTCTTCTCATTCTTGAAAGTCATGGCCGACCACAACTAGTGTGGGGGCTGTCCAAAAATTTGGTGTGTGGGATTTCATCTCATTTGCCTTCACAAAACACTTACCTCATCTCCCAAGTTCATTCCTCCACCTTGATATCTAAAAGGGCAACTTCAACAATTCCTATAGACAAACCACTCTACACTTAGCCTACAGCATTCTTGGACACGTTGACTCGCCAACTTCATGCCCGAGTTGCCTCGGTCCAGAGGTGGGAGCCCGTAAAAGAACCCGGCAATGTGGTGCCCTTTCCGACGAGGAGATGAAGACCGGAGATTCCGCGGGGAGAACGGGATGGCGACGAGAAGACCGAAGGACACGGATCGCTCGGTATAGCTCTCTACCCTTTCTCTAGTTTTCTAGGATTAGGTTAATGGCCCGATCCGGGTTTTACGTCCGCGGTAGCGCCAGTTTAAAAGTTTAAAGAAAAGTTTCGTTTCCGCATTTTGGCCTCGGAATGACGGCCGGGGTGCTGCCGTACACTTACACTGGTATCAGAGCCACGCCATTAATCTAGTCTAGCTTGCTCTAGCGTGTTTAAAACATCGATCGAACAAATATCCCAAAACCGCGATTTCAAGTGCATCAGTTTTCTGTCGAATTTTTTTTGGCTCGAAAAATTATTTTGAGTGTTTCAGAAATTCGTACAGGCGATTATAAGCATTCTGTAAAAAATTGATACGTTGTTGCTACAGTAGGACCGCGGAACCGCGGACAAACCCTGTTATGGCCGCGGTTCCACGGTAGGAATATGTCAACGTCGTACTAAATTTTCACGGTAGCTTTTTGACTTGATATTGGAGGTTTTGGTATATTCTGTTTGGGCCCAGATTTATTTTGAGTGCTACAGTTGTGCTTGGGGACCACTTCAGGAAATTTAGTCGATCGAAAATTTTAAACATGTTAGTTCACAGTATTTACATTATATCTGCGACCGTGATTGTCATTTGATTGGTAAATCCTATCTAACTGCTATAGCCCTTTTAGACGGATTTGCGAACGTGACATTCACGTTGATGTTCTGTGTTGTGCTGTGATGTTGAAGATTTGTCGTGGTGGATAGCCTGGATGCAATGTTAGTACAGCTTTGGTTTTCTATGTACATTTGATATTGGGGGGCGAGCGTCCGACATGTGGACTGCCGTCACTGCCTGTTTGTATATTATTCTTTTGGAGCACGACCGGGCTGAGGTCGATGTACCCATTGTTTGTATATTTTATTTTCTGTACTAGGATTACCCCAAGGTGGGGTGCACGGATAGCCGGGTTCTTGAGTGCAACGGGCCCGCATCTCATGGCGTTGAGACGGAGGGGGCTTCACTCTAGAATTGGCGGGCTATTCGCCGCACTCGTAGGGGGTACAGGTTGACCCAAGGAGGGGTGCACAAGTTACCGGATTCCGTGAAGTGCTGGGTGGTCCATTCACGTTGTTGAAGGGGGCTGCCTCGCTTCAGGTTTTGGCGGGTAACTTGCCGCGCCTGTAGGGGTCTATGATTTCATTGCACAGGCTATCCACACGACCAGGGGAACGTCGGGTTTCAGTAGCGGCTCTATGAAACCCGGGGATCCCAGATATCTGTATTGTTCTGTGATGCTTATTACATTTCTGTGATGTTGCATTTTATCAGGCCTTGAGCGAATATTATATATTGATATATATACTAGTAGATGTTGTATATGTTTTGCATCTGCGCTAGTCCAGTCCCCGCTCTGTCGTTAGATAAGTAACCTAACGGGTGATGACGGGACCTAGTGGCGAATGCGGATGGCATATACGTACATCATTATTTTCGTTCTTTATTGGTGTGATCAATTGATGGGACTGCATTGATTCGGATCAATGCAAGCTAAACAAACCTGTTTGAAGTTGTTGGAACAATTTTTCAAAAAGCGGTTATTGCAAGGGCGTTTTCTTTTGTTTTGCACAGTGGTATTCGGTTATGAATATCCAGCACCTCAGTCAACGAGGCAAGGGCCGAGATCCCTTCACCGGGAGTGACCCCTTGGACAGAAGTTTGCGTCAGGGCATGTCACGACCCAAAGTTTGGCCCGTGACCGGCACTTAACCACGTAACGTCTACAGGCGTAACGTGACTAAGGGAACCGGAAACCCAGAAAACAAACCAGTGAAAGTATAGAGTGTAACAAGAATTAAATGAAAACACCAACTAACATGATAAGAAATCTAAGTAAACAATCCCAAGATAACAATATACGACGCCGTAGCGAAGCTCAAGATCCACAAGTGGGAATAACACAGATAGCATAAAAACTGAATAAGAAAAGTCGGCTCACAACGAGCACGACACCAGAACACAAATAAAGTACAACATCGTCCTCACACTGTCTCTAAGTCAAATACATATATGGTAGATGGAGAATACTAGATACAACAATGTACATACAGAAAGATAAACAGATACCGCACAAACCCACCTATCAGCAAAAGAGCTAGTACACCAACTATGGGGGTATCTGTGTCAAAAGATGCAACCGCAGCCTGCCGCGACTACTCCGAAGGGCAACCTGCAAACACTGTGGCACAACGGGGGTGAGTTGCCAACTCGTGAATAGAGATAACATATAAAGGTAATCGCGAGCATGCACATACTACGCTACTCTAACATATGCCAACAGGTGATATCAAAAGGTGATAAGCGGTATGTGCAATAATCATGCAGGTGCTCTAACAGGTATTGCATCTACTGGGTGAGGTACAAATGCTCTATCAGGTAATGTATCTACTGGGTGAGGTACAAATACTCTATCAGGTAATGCATCTACTGGGTGATGTACAAATACTCTATCAGGTAATGCATCTACTGGGTGAGGTACAAATACTCTATCAGGTAATGCATCTACTGGGTGAGGTACAAATGCTCTATCAGGTAATGTAACTACAGGATGAGGTACAAATAATAAATGCTGAGCATGGGGAAAAATAGTATCTACACGGAATGTCAACGTGGGATAAAAGTATATCGGTGTCCATCAATGCACCCAGATCCCCCAAATAGCTCAGGCGCCGGCACCCTCATCGGCCCTCGAATCCTGTACACCTCTGAGAGTCCCGAGTGCCCAACATCGGCACCCAAATATCATAAATACTCGTGTCCAGCATCGACACGCAAATCCTCATCCATCGGGCCCCGTCAGTCCGGGTCACCCACATCCATCTATAGACTCTGATCAGTATACTCCGGATAACTGTCAGGCCCAACCAATCACCGGTAGGTAGTGGTCCCTCTGCCAGGCTCACCGTCTACTGCACAGCGAAACCGTTCTCGCCCCGGGGTACCATACCGGGTCCACCATGTACCCGTAATCGGCCTCAACCGCCTCCTCGATTCGGGTTTCCATATATCACTCTAGCACCGAGAAAACACATGGTGGACGCACCGAAATATCATATCAAGGGAACCGGGTTTTTAAATGATTACATATTTGAAATAGCCATTGTTCCCAAATCCAGAAATCACATATAATCCAAACAAATACAAGTCAATGATCCGATATGATATGTGCGTCAAATGTAAATATCCGGTCAAGTTTCATATAGATAAGTTACAAGACAATAATCCGATGTGACATATGCATCAGGTATGAATATCAAATCATGTCACATATAATGTGCTACAATGCAATGATCCGATGTGATATGTGTAGCAGGTATGAATATCAATTCATGTCATATATAATAAACTACAATATGATGATCCGATGTGATATGTGTAGCAGGTATGAATATATGGTCATGTCACAAATAGATGAAATACAATGCTATGATCCGATGTGATATAGGCATCAAGTATGAATATATGGTCATGTCACAAATAGATGAACTACAATGCTATGATCCGATGTGATATAGGCATCAAGTATGAATATATGGTCATGTCACAAATAGATGAACTACAATGCTATGATCCGATGTGATATAAGCATCAAGTATGAATATATGGTCATGTCACAAATAGATGAACTACAATGCTATGATCCGATGTGATATAGGCATCAAGTATGAATATATGGTCATGTCACCAATAGATGAACTACAATGCTATGATCCGATGTGATATAGGCATCAAGTATGAATATATGGTCATGTCACAAATAGATGAACTACAATGCTATGATCCGATGTGATATAGGCATCAAGTATGAATATATGGTCATGTCACAAATAGATGAACTACAATGCTATGATCCGATGTGATATAAGCATCAAGTATGAATATATGGTCATGTCACAAATAGATGAACTACAATGCTATGATCCGATGTGATATAAGCATCAAGTATGAATATATGGTCATGTCACAAATAGATGAACTACAATGCTATGATCCGATGTGATATAAGTGTGTAGAAGGTATGCAATGCACTAGCTAGTAACCATGAACATGCAATATATATATGGAACACTATAAGGTCCTATCTGCCCTGACGTAGAACGCCATGCGGGCGATATCCCCGTAGATGTGAAATCTACTCACCGTAGTCTCTCGCTAGGTATAGCCAACAACCTTCTTCCCTTTCTTCACTGCGTCCGCCGTACTCGCCTGCGAACCTAGAATTACACAATATATCTTATGTAAGCTCGAAATCACACAAACGTGACATTAAAACCCAACAAGTAACTCGTGTCGCGAACCAAGCGCGCGTGTGCGCGATACGCTAAAACGTGTGGTTACGCGTCTGAAATCACTCCGACGCGTCGCGATACGCAGAAACTCAAAACCCACACACACGTAACACGCGTGTCGCGAAAGGTTGAAAATACGGGAAAATAGGTATTCTAACCCAGATTTTGATACAGGAAAGATATTGAAAATATATATATACCAAAATAACCTACATATAAGCAGAGACCCACACCCCCAAACCCCAACCCAAATCTCCCAGTCTGGCCGCAATTTGCGGCCAGAATGCCATTTTTGGCGGCCAGACTTGGGAATTGGGTCCCCAGGTTTGGTCGGTGCACTCCATACCATACATACATGCTAAATCAATCACTAGATTTGTTCTGAAAAGTCTCGGATAGCAGCAGATTCTTATAGTGTCTAAAATCAGTTCAAAACACACATTTTGCACAAAATGAAACTTTATGGTATTTTGATGAAATCTGAAACAAACCTAGGTCTAATCACTCACCAATAACTTGTTAATAAGCTAATCAAGCCACTACAACATAAGTTTTAACATGATACACTAAACCCCCTCCAAAAGTACTAAAATGGCACAAAAAGTGATATTTCTAAACTAAACATGCAAGTTATGGAAATTGGGTGCTAGGATTAGGATTTATACCTTAAATTGACCTTAGAGACACCAAAGTTTCCAGCTCTTCTCTCAGTTGTGCAGGTTTGCCCAAGAACACCTCAAAAACCTCAAGTTTTCATGGTTTAGTGAAGGAAAAAGCATTGATTTGGGTAGGGTTTGGTTTGGGAATCAAGAGTAAAGAAAAGGGAAAGAAATGATGAAGAATGGGGAGGGTTTTCTGCTGGAGAGTTGCAGGAAATTCAGAATGAGGAAGAGAGAGAGAGAAGAGAGAGAAATGGTCAAGAAAGTCCACCCTTTACCTACCCTCCATGCTTCCTTGTTTTATTTGGACTTTGAATTATATAATGGGTTTTAGAAAAGATTAATTGGTGGGAAAAGAGTTTGCAACCATGCATATGAAGGGTTAACAAGTTGCAAGAAAAGTCTAAGTATGCAAGGTGTACACAAGCACAAGACCTATCCCAAAATGCACACACACTACCAATAACAACTATAAATCCTACGCACACACAAACATAAAGACATGCACGACTTCTAATTATCACCAACACCAAACAAACGGGCAAATCAAAGTGTTACAATCTACCCCCCTTAAAGAAATTCGGTCCCCGAATTTAAAATCTAACACATACGCACCTTCAAAAAGATGGGGATACCTCTTCCTCATCTCGCTCTCGGTCTCCCAAGTGACCTCCTCCCTGCTCTGTCCACGCCAAAGTACCTTGACGGACGGTATCTCCTTCGACCTCAATTTCTTCACTTGTCGATCCAAGATCATCACTGGCTGCTCTGCATAGGAAAGATCGCGCTCAATCTGGATCGTCGGGTGCTGAATCGCATGCGAAGGATCATGAAGATATCGGCGGAGCATCGAAACGTGAAATACGGGGTGCACGTATGGAAAACTGGGCGGAAGGGCTAATCGATACGCAACTGCACCAATACGCTCAAGGATCTCGAAGGGGCCTACGTATCTGGGACTAAGCTTCCCCTTCCTTCCAAACCTCATCACGCCCTTCATTGGGGAGACCCTCAAGAAAACATGATCACCAACAGAAAACTCAAGTCTGCGTCGACGACGGTCCGCATAAGATTTCTGCCTACTCTGGGCTGCTCTCATCCTATCGCGAATCAACTGGATCTTCGCTGTCGTCTCCTCAACGATCTGTGGCCCTAAAATACTGCTCTCACTGAGCTCTGTCCAACAAGTAGGCGACCTGCATTTCCTCCCATAAAGAGCCTCAAACGGTGCCATCTGAATGGTCTCCTGGTAGCTGTTGTTGTAGGAGAACTCTACTAAGGGCAAATGATGATCCCAGCTACCTCCGAAGTCTAAAACGCATGCTCTGAGCATGTCCTCGAGAGTCTGAATAGTCCGCTCTGACTGTCCGTCGGTCTGCGGATGGAATGCTGTGCTGAAACTCAAGCGAGTGCCCAGAGCCTCCTGAAGCCTCTGCCATAGTCGGCTGGTAAACTGGGTGCCTCTATCGGACACGATGCATGTCGGAACTCCGTGCAGTCGCACAATCTGATCAATGTAAACCTGGGCATACTGAGTAAATCCGAAAGTCGTCTTCACCGGTAGGAAGTGAGCCGCTTTCGTCAAACGATCCACGATCACCCAGATGGAGTCATACCCTCGACTAGTCCTGGGTAGACCCACAATGAAGTCCATAGATATCTGTTCCCATTTCCAATCCGGAATGGGTAATGGCTGTAGCTCTCCCGCGGGCCTCTGGTGCTCAGCCTTGACTTGCTGACAAGTCAGGCATCTCGACACAAAATCTGCAATATCCCTCTTCATACCGTCCCACCAGTAAACATCTCTCAGATCGTGGTACATCTTGGTGGAACCGGGATGAACACTATATACCGATCGATGTGCATCCTCAAGAATCTCGCGCCGCAATCCCTCAGCATCCGGTACGCACAGTCTAGCCCCAAATCGTAGTGTCCCCTGATCGTCGATCACGAACTCGGAAAATCTGCCCTGTCCCATCTGTGTCCTGATCTCTGAACAGCGGTCATCACTGTGCTGTGCCTCGTATATACGGTCAAGCAACTGTGGGCGTGCACGAACATGCGCCATCTGTCCCCCGATCGGCGTAAACTCAAACTGTACCCGGCTGTCGCATAAGATCTGCCAATCTGCCGACGACTGCCTCTGCACTGCGCTCACACAAGATAGACTACCCCCGGGCCTCCTGCTCAACGCATCTGCCACTACATTCGCCTTGCCCGGATGATATAAGATCTCACAATCGTAGTCCTTCACTAACTCCATCCATCGGCGCTGTCTAAGGTTCAGGTCTCGCTGCTGAAATATATATTTTAAGCTCTTGTGGTCGGTGAATATCTGGCACGACTCTCCATACAGATAATGTCGCCAGATCTTGAGTGCAAAGACCACCGCAGCCATCTCCAGATCATGAGTAGGGTAATTCTGTTCATGTTTCTTTAGTTGCCGTGAAGCATACGCAATCACCCTGTCGTGCTGCATCAAAACGCATCCCAGCCCCACTCGTGAAGCATCGCAGTAGACCGCAAATCAGCCTGATCCTGAAGGCAATGATAGCACTGGTGTCGTAGTCAGTAGCGCTCGTAACCGCTGGAAACTGTGCTCGCACTCCTCCGTCCAATCGAAGTGAACTCCCTTCCGGGTCAACCCGGTCAACGGTGTAGCTATGCGAGAGAAGTCCTGCACAAATCGCCTGTAATAACCTGCTAGCCCTAGAAAGCTACGAACCTCCGTCACTGACGTGGGTCTAGGCCAACTCCGAACTGCCTCTATCTTCCTCGGGTCGACACATATACCATCTCGTGTAATCACGTGCCCCAAGAAGTCTACGCTGTCTAGCCAGAAGGCACACTTGGAGAATTTGGCGAAAAGCTGATGCTCCCTCAGGGTCTGCAGTGAAATCCGCAGGTGCTGCTCATGCTCCTCTCTACTCCGAGAATACACCAAGATATCGTCAATAAACACTATAATGAACATGTCAAGATACGGCCGGAAAATACGGTTCATCATGTCCATGAATGCTGCTGGCGCGTTGGTGAGTCCGAACGACATCACCAAAAACTCATAATGGCCGTAACGTGTGCGGAAAGCCGTCCTAGGAATGTCCTCCTGTCGTACGCGCAGCTGATGGTAGCCTGATCACAAATCGATCCTCGAAAAGTATCCTGCCCCCTGAAGCTGGTCGAACAAATCGTCGATGCGTGGCAAAGGATATCGATTTCGCACTGTCACCTTGTTCAGCTGGCGGTAGTCAATACACAAACGCATGCTGCCGTCCTTCTTCTTGACGAACAAGACTGGAGCACCCCAAGGAGAAACACTGGGTCGAATAAGTCCCTTATCCAGCAAGTCTTGCAACTGACCCTTCAACTCTCTAAGCTCCGCCGGGGCCATCCGATAAGGCGGTACTGAAATAGGCCCCGTGCCAGGAACCAAATCAATGCAGAAAGAAATGTCACGCTCGGGCGGTAGCCCAGGAAGCTCGTCAGGGAACACATCAGGGAACTCGCTAACCACCGGAACCTGATCCAGAGGAACCTCTGTAGCTCTAGTATCGCAAACATATGCGAGAAATCCCTGACATCCCTTCCGCAAAAGCTGTCCAGCGCGAACAAAAGAAATCACACAGTGAGGGGTAGCACCACGGTCCCCCAACACAACAACAACCGGCTCGCCGGGAAAACAAAATCGAACTGTCTTCTCGCGGCAGTCAACAGAAGCATAGCACGTGGCTAACCAATCCATGCCCAACAGAACGTCGAAGTCCAACATCTCAAGAAGGATCAAGTCGACCGGCAACTCTCTCTCGCCAATACGGACGGTACAGGATCGGAACACGTGCCTAGCAACAAACGACTCTCCCACAGGAGTAGTCACAACAAGCGGCTGGCCAAGCAAACCGGACTCTCTACCCAACTCGGCACAAAGTGTGTGGATACGTACGAGTGCGTGGATCCGGGATCAAACAACACGTGTGCATCAACCGAACATACAGAAAGGATACCTGAGACCACCGCATTGGACGCCTGCGCGTCCTGATGCGTCAAAGCAAAAACCCGTGCCTGTCCTCCTCCTGCAACTGACTGTCCCCTGCCGGCCGCTGGCTGTCCTCTACCTCGGCCACCTCGTCCTCTATGAACAAATCCCCCACGACCACGACCTCTCCGTGCATGCGTCTGATGCGGAGTAACAGCAGGTACTATCGGCAACGCCGTCTGGGGTGGTGAAGGTGGTAATGTAACACGCGGTGCTGCCGCCCCACTCCGGGGTACCTCGGGACAATCTCGCACACGATGATAAGAACTCCCGCAATGGTAACATCCTGATGACGGTCTCTGGCCCTCCTGGGGATAGGAGCTAAACAATCGGCCTCGTCTCGAATCTCTGCCACCTGCAAGGTGCCTGTCACGACGCTGGAATGGCCGTCTCTGCACTGACGTATCTGCACGAACTCTCTTCGGCCCTGGAACTGCCGAAGTCTCAGCAAGGCGCTCCTCTACTAATAATGCCGCATCAACTGCTGCTGAGTAAGTCTCGTAATGCTGCGCGCTGATAGCAAGGAATAATGGTGTAAGCAAACCTCGGACAAATCTCTTAACTCGCAACTCCTCAGTAGCCACTAGGTACGGGGCATAGATAGCTAGCTCTGTGAACAGCACGTCGTACTCTGCTACTGACATCCCTGGTGTCTGGCGCAAGGACTCAAATCTGCGTGCTCGGGCATCCCTAACACTCTGAGGAAGAAAACAGGCAAGGAATAGCGCTACAAACTCGGTCCAGGTCATAGGAGGAAGACCCGCTGCTCTGCCCTTCTCTACTGAATCACACCACTTCTGTGTGAGACCCTCTAGGCGAAAGCTCGCTAACTCGACCCATCTCGCATCCGCGCATCTAAGTGAACGACATATACGGGCCATCTTATCAAGGAAGGACTGGGGGTCCTCGGCTGTGTCGGTGCCTGTGAAAGCCGGAGGCTTTAGCCTCATGAAGTCTGACAGCGATACCGTAATCACCTCTGTGGCTGCAGGGGCAACTGGCTGTGTGGTAGGTACCATCGCGGTCGCTGGAACAGGTGGAGCTACCTCTGGTCGCTGTGCTTGAAGCGTCTCAACTAGCGATCCTATCATGTCACGCATCTCCTGCATGCTAGATCCTACCGTCTGGCGCATCTCCTGCACACCAGCCCCTAGCGTGGCGATCTGATCTGTCAAAGGAGGAACAGTCTGCTCAGGTACAACGGGTGCACTGCCCGGATCAGTCCTCGTCTCGGACGAGTCAACTCGAATCTCGGCCCTCGCGGCCGCTGTCTGAGCCCTCGTAGTCTTTGGCGGCATATTGGCTGAAAGGAACAATAGGATTCGATAAGGATACGAAAATCGAATCACGAGAATGTATATACTCAAGAAGGAAATTTATATAAACAAGTCCTAAGGTCGCGTAGGCGGTGTACCGTGTCGTGAGTATGCCGCGGAACATACACACGCTACGCTACCCTGCCGCAGCTACCTACTCCATCATACCAGGGTCATCCTACACTCCGAAAGGTAAAACCTACGCTCTGATACCAACTTTGTCACGACCCAAAGTTTGGCCCGTGACCGGCACTTAACCACGTAACGTCTACAGGCGTAACGTGACTAAGGGAACCGGAAACCCAGAAAACAAACCAGTGAAAGTATAGAGTGTAACAAGAATTAAATGAAAACACCAACTAACATGATAAGAAATCTAAGTAAACAATCCCAAGATAACAATATACGACGCCGTAGCGAAGCTCAAGATCCACAAGTGGGAATAACACAGATAGCATAAAAACTGAATAAGAAAAGTCGGCTCACAACGAGCACGACACCAGAACACAAATAAAGTACAACATCGTCCTCACACTGTCTCTAAGTCAAATACATATATGGTAGATGGAGAATACTAGATACAACAATGTACATACAGAAAGATAAACAGATACCGCACAAACCCACCAATCAGCAAAAGAGCTAGTACACCAACTATGGGGGTATCTGTGTCAAAAGATGCAACCGCAGCCTGCCGCGACTACTCCGAAGGGCAACCTGCAAACACTGTGGCACAACGGGGGTGAGTTGCCAACTCGTGAATAGAGATAACATATAAAGGTAATCGCGAGCATGCACATACTACGCTACTCTAACATATGCCAACAGGTGATATCAAAAGGTGATAAGCGGTATGTGCAATAATCATGCAGGTGCTCTAACAGGTATTGCATCTACTGGGTGAGGTACAAATGCTCTATCAGGTAATGCATCTACTGGGTGAGGTACAAATACTCTATCAGGTAATGCATCTACTGGGTGAGGTACAAATACTCTATCAGGTAATGCATCTACTGGGTGAGGTACAAATACTCTATCAGGTAATGCATCTACTGGGTGAGGTACAAATGCTCTATCAGGTAATGTAACTACAGGATGAGGTACAAATAATAAATGCTGAGCATGGGGAAAAATAGTATCTACACGGAATGTCAACGTGGGATAAAAGTATATCGGTGTCCATCAATGCACCCAGATCCCCCAAATAGCTCAGGCGCCGGCACCCTCATCGGCCCTCGAATCCTGTACACCTCTGAGAGTCCCGAGTGCCCAACATCGGCACCCAAATATCATAAATACTCGTGTCCAGCATCGACACGCAAATCCTCATCCATCGGGCCCCGTCAGTCCGGGTCACCCACATCCATCTATAGACTCTGATCAGTATACTCCGGATAACTGTCAGGCCCAACCAATCACCGGTAGGTAGTGGTCCCTCTGCCAGGCTCACCGTCTACCGCACAGCGAAACCGTTCTCGCCCCGGGGTACCATACCGGGTCCACCATCTACCCGTAATCGGCCTCAACCGCCTCCTCGATTCGGGTTTCCATATATCACTCTAGCACCGAGAAAACACATGGTGGACGCACCGAAATATCATATCAAGGGAACCGGGTTTTTAAATGATTACATATTTGAAATAGCCACGGTTCCCAAATCCAGAAATCACATATAATCCAAACAAATACAAGTCAATGATCCGATATGATATGTGCGTCAAATGTAAATATCCGGTCAAGTTTCATATAGATAAGTTACAAGACAATAATCCGATGTGACATATGCATCAGGTATGAATATCAAATCATGTCACATATAATGTGCTACAATGCAATGATCCGATGTGATATGTGTAGCAGGTATGAATATCAATTCATGTCATATATAATAAACTACAATATGATGATCCGATGTGATATGTGTAGCAGGTATGAATATATGGTCATGTCACAAATAGATGAAATACAATGCTATGATCCGATGTTATATAGGCATCAAGTATGAATATATGGTCATGTCACAAATAGATGAACTACAATGCTATGATCCGATGTGATATAGGCATCAAGTATGAATATATGGTCATGTCACAAATAGATGAACTACAATGCTATGATCCGATGTGATATAAGCATCAAGTATGAATATATGGTCATGTCACAAATAGATGAACTACAATGCTATGATCCGATGTGATATAGGCATCAAGTATGAATATATGGTCATGTCACCAATAGATGAACTACAATGCTATGATCCGATGTGATATAGGCATCAAGTATGAATATATGGTCATGTCACAAATAGATGAACTACAATGCTATGATCCGATGTGATATAGGCATCAAGTATGAATATATGGTCATGTCACAAATAGATGAACTACAATGCTATGATCCGATGTGATATAAGCATCAAGTATGAATATATGGTCATGTCACAAATAGATGAACTACAATGCTATGATCCGATGTGATATAAGCATCAAGTATGAATATATGGTCATGTCACAAATAGATGAACTACAATGCTATGATCCGATGTGATATAAGTGTGTAGAAGGTATGCAATGCACTAGCTAGTAACCATGAACATGCAATATATATATGGAACACTATAAGGTCCTATCTGCCCTGACGTAGAACGCCATGCGGGCGATATCCCCGTAGATGTGAAATCTACTCACCGTAGTCTCTCGCTAGGTGTAGCCAACAACCTGCTTCCCTTTCTTCACTGCGTCCGCCGTACTCGCCTGCGAACCTAGAATTACACAATATATCTTATGTAAGCTCGAAATCACACAAACGTGACATTAAAACCCAACAAGTAACTCGTGTCGCGAACCAAGCGCGCGTGTGCGCGATACGCTAAAACGTGTGGTTACGCGTCTGAAATCACTCCGACGCGTCTCGATACGCAGAAACTCAAAACCCACACACACGTAACACGCGTGTCGCGAAAGGTTGAAAATACGGGAAAATAGGTATTCTACCCCAGATTTTGATACAGGAAAGATATTGAAAATATATATATACCAAAATAACCTACATATAAGCAGAGACCCACACCCCCAAACCCCAACCCAAATCTCCCCGTCTGGCCGCAATTTGCGGCCAGAATGCCATTTTTGGCGGCCAGACTTGGGAATTGGGTCCCCAGGTTTGGTCGGTGCACTCCATACCATACATACATGCTAAATCAATCACTAGATTTGTTCTGAAAAGTCTCGGATAGCAGCAGATTCTTACAGTGTCTAAAATCAGTTCAAAACACACATTTTGCACAAAATGAAACTTTATGGTATTTTGATGAAATCTGAAACAAACCTAGGTCTAATCACTCACCAATAACTTGTTAATAAGCTAATCAAGCCACTACAACATAAGTTTTAACATGATACACTAAACCCCCTCCAAAAGTACTAAAATGGCACAAAAAGTGATATTTCTAAACTAAACATGCAAGTTATGGAAATTGGGTGCTAGGATTAGGATTTATACCTTAAATTGACCTTAGAGACACCAAAGTTTCCAGCTCTTCTCTCAGTTGTGCAGGTTTGCCCAAGAACACCTCAAAAACCTCAAGTTTTCATGGTTTAGTGAAGGAAAAAGCATTGATTTGGGTAGGGTTTGGTTTGGGAATCAAGAGTAAAGAAAAGGGAAAGAAATGATGAAGAATGGGGAGGGTTTTCTGCTGGAGAGTTGCAGGAAATTCAGAATGAGGAAGAGAGAGAGAGAAGAGAGAGAAATGGTCAAGAAAGTCCACCTTTTACCTACCCTCCATGCTTCCTTGTTTTATTTGGACTTTGAATTATATAATGGGTTTTAGAAAAGATTAATTGGTGGGAAAAGAGTTTGCAACCATGCATATGAAGGATTAACAAGTTGCAAGAAAAGTCTAAGTATGCAAGGTGTACACAAGCACAAGACCTATCCCAAAATGCACACACACTACCAATAACAACTGTAAATCCTACGCACACACAAACATAAAGACATGCACGACTTCTAATTATCACCAACACCAAACAAACAGGCAAATCAAAGTGTTACAGGGCAATAAATTCACTATAGTCGATTACTTTTGCTTTGCATCGTGGTATTCAGTTGGAATATACTGCACCTCATTCTACGGGGAAAGAGCCGAGATCCCTTCACCGGGAGTGACCTCTTTAGAAAAGGTTTTCGCCACTATATTTTTATAAAAGCTATCCGGTTCCTTCAACGATATCAAGTTCATTAGGTTAAAGTTTTTTCGCCAAAAACCATTCGTAGCCCTCCGTCATTTCATATGGATAGTCAATAGTATTCAAGATGTGTTTGTTGGCCAAAGTCAAGGCATAGTGATTGGTAGCTATTGGATATTCATATACAGCATAGATAGATACGTTAGTTTGGGACAGTCGTACTGCCTTGTTGGCCAAAGTCAAGGGTAGTTATGGGTGGGTTCAAATTAACCTGGAGAATGACGGGTAGAACTTGACATGTGAGTTATGATTTGTTGGCTAAAGTTAAGGTCATAAGAGCATGGGGTAAAAATCACATCGGGAGTTTCTAAAGAAACTGAAACTTGTCAGATATGTGCGTACCTTCTGGAGTGTGATAACGTGAGTGGATTCCATCACGTTATCATGCGATGATAGTTGGATCCCGATTCCCACTGATGAGTTGGTTTACTCTTCGAGTGATCCCGACTAATTCTTCTTTCAGGTTTGAGGAGAATTTGACATTACAGTGGGAGGTTTCCTTATTAGATAAAGTGATAACCATTCTGATCTAGGTTAGAGTGCACGCTGAGTGTTTCTTTCCTTTCTCTCTTTGGCAGTGACCATGACCCGACCCTAGACTATGACTCAGTGACCAAGATTAACCGAACCTTCTTAAACACTGGCTTTGGATTGTCGGAGTTGCAAACCTCTTTGCCACTCCTACTTTTACCCTTTTCACCAGAACACCGCGTATTACTACGAACGTCCACTTCCATTGGATAAAACCATCGTATGGTTATATACGAACTCGAAGCAATTTATTCGAGGATGGTTTTCGGTTCTGGAGAAAACGAATAGGACTATTCAGTTGTCTTTTCCTCTTACCTTCTCTCAGGTTGCGAGTGTTCCTTGGATTAGGACAGTACGCCTATTACGAAAATTGGATAGTCTTCTTCCAAACCATAGTCAAGTGCCGACCGGTAGGGAATGAAGAAAACCAATTAGCCTAACAATGGTGTACAGAAGGTATTAAGTAAAGACAAATAAAGGGATTAGTAAGAGGGCAAAGTAAATTGTGACTGCTATTCACAACCAAACCAAGTATTTCATTACCACTCCCATTTCACCATTGTATTTCTTCAGAACACTCCGTATCACTACGAAGATCCACAGTTATTTGGATACTCTATCGTATGGTTATATACGAACTCGAAAGGAACTTGTTCCAGTTCGGGGATGGATTCTGGTTCAGGAGAAATAAGAATAAGGTTTTATTCGGTTGTCTTTTATCTTCACCTTCTCTCGCATTGTGAGTGCTTCGAGGATTAGGACAGTACACCTATTATGCTTATTGGATAGTCTTCTTCCAAACCATAGGCCGGTACCGAACGGTAGGGAAGGAAGAAAACCATTTAGCCTAAGAGGGTGTACAGAAGGTAATGACTAAAGACATATGAAGGGATTTGGAGAGATGGCAAAGAAATACACGGTTACAGTTGTGAATCTGGATAATGGAAGAGGCATTACTAGGAATACCCGGAAACCCCTACGAAATATTTCAATGTTTCAGTTTTACTGTGCATTGTTAATAAGAAAACTGATTTCCTGATTTGGCACTTGCTCCAGGGTATGTATTTACCAGGCATGATTCTCACATACGTATGGTTTTACAGATGATGAGTGGGAGTAAGTTATTGGGAATTAGGTGATCATCCTCATTATATCGAAATTCGTTTTAATTGGTGATATTTGAGGAAATCACCTGGATAGTTTGCCGGACGGCAAATATTTGGTTTTGAATATCCGTTGTTATGCACCAATTTCAAATTGATATATCTGTACTTCTATTTTTCTAGAGTGAGATATACCTTTTTGAAATTATGTCCATGACATTTACCTATATCAGTGGATGGTTAGGTAAGGAGCATTAAACAGCGGTGTAATTCTTCTTAACCATAAGTACAGTTTTCAACCTACGACACACAGGGAATGAGTTATTAAACTCAAGGGACTTATACAAAGTATTGTATGTTGTCCAGTGTCCATTAGGACAGAGGGATTGGTACTCGTACTGTATTCTGTTTACTTGTGACTTCTCTGGTTCTTAGACATGTGTTTCATAGAAACACAAGGTCCAAGATTTGAGAAGTTATAGGTATAAGATTAAAGTAGAGAACCAGGTATTGCAAGTATCGGGATTCTTCAAGGTGATCAAAGATGTAGATACTTGTGTATGGTATTCAGTTGATAATAATGATTAAGAGAACGTGCTTCTCTTTCGGGTTACTCATAATTGGAAGCATTCCTAAGTTGAGTAACGCTGATCGGCCTCTCTCCATTTAGTTGACATGCACTGGAGACAGTTGCATGATTTGAATCTGGTTCCAATTAAATCAGTGTCTCTGTTTCTATATTGGACATAGAACGGTTCATATCTTAACGATGTTAAGGTACGGGGAGTTGTCTGGCTTATGCTTAAAATCAGACTCTGGATAACTCAAGGCACGTTTCTATAATGGCTGTTTGTGTGTTGACCCAGGCTATGACGAGGGTTGACTTTCTACCATCTGGAAGATCAATAGTGATATTATTCTTTACTCGCCACAGTTTTAACAAAAATTGATTTTTTCAGAAAACAGTAGTGGGAGTATGGTAGAACTGGAAGTGATTCCAGAACCGCAAACGATTACTGAAAATTTGATAAGAACCTAAATATTCAATCTGGATTGACATTGCATTGGCCACTCCGCAAATATGGTGGGTAACCTCAGGCACCCGAGAGGTACTCCGGTAGCCTCAAGGACGGTGACAGGGAGGTCCTTGTTTACCCAGACTTGCCATTGCTGTTATTCTAGACTGTGAGACCCGGCAGGAGGATGAGTATTGCATCGTTCTAAACTAGCTTTAGAAGTGCACGTGTATATGATTCTGCCAGAGGGTTGTCGTAGTCAGTGGGAGCAGCGGAAGCATAGTGGAAAAGTAGCTTATGTCTATTTATAGACTAAAGCAATGATAGCGGAGATAGATCATCTGTTTCTGATGTGACAGTCATAGGTTTGACTTCATCAAAATAGGGGATGGATCTGTTAAGAAGGTAGTAGGGTGTGATGTCCTGGTATTTGGATGACATACACAGAGTAGGAAGTGAAATTCCTATACTACGGTCGGTTATACTTTGGTTGTCACACAGTAGTTTCTCCACATTGGACTTGAATATTATATCAGACATTCTGGTTACTAGATCTACGGTTTTAGATCTAGATTTGGGAATTTTCCCAATCAGGGTACTTAGACAGCATTCTATGAGTATTAAGAATGGACGACTCCTGGCACGGTAGTGTGCCTGCAGGTGATGGAGTCACCCTCTCTAAAGGTGTCTAACAGACTAAAAGGGAGAGGGATGTGCATGATTGGCAGATCACTTGCTTAGGCAATTGAGTCAATCATGAGATGTCAATTACCACACCAGATGTTGTTTTTGCATTAGATGCAATAAGTAGATATTGATCCAATCCTGGAGAAACATTCGAAAGCGGTTTTAGAACATAAGTGGATATTCTAGGGATTTGATAACGGCAGCCTCTTTCGGGAGACAGTTATCATTCCAGACATCCAAGGTGACCTGGATGACAGAGTGACTGCCAGAGTTATAGTTTTCCCTCTGATGAGGGCCAGTGTGTTGGACAGGTGATCCAAGCAGACACTGAGGGAGGCATTACGCAGGATACTGATTAAGTTCAGTTGACGATACAGTCTACGATGTTTGGATTTGGAGTTCATTTATGAGCTAGGTCCCATCAGATATCCAGACATATTCTAAGACAGGTATTGCTCATTTCGGGAGATGGCTTTCTCCACGAACTTGAGATATAGAGAGACGTAGAAAGAAACATCAGGGCGGATCCACTCACTGAGACTATTCCTCGAACGCAATAGTTTCGCAAACGGGTTTTGTGAGACTGATTAGTAGAAGAGTTGGGTGTTCGGTATCACACGGGCTGTGAGTATGCGACATCGCAATAATTAGCCTTGAGTGCAAGTGGGAGATTGTTGGATATAGTGCCCTCAGAGTCAATTATTGGATCACAGGCACGTGATTGTAATGATTGAGGGAGGACCTATGCCGGTAGGACAGTCTTACTCAAGATGATAGTAAGCTATCTGGTTTACCTTTATCATCGTGTACTGCTTAAGGTGATCTTACAGGTCACTATTACACGTTGATAGAGCCCTTAGGATTCTTGCTTGACGACCAGCAGTATGATGGCGATCATATACGTGGGAGCTGCGGTCTATAAGCACATTCTTAAAAGGTCCCTAGTCGTGGGAGTTTTAGAGACAGGGCATCGATACTCCAGAGTAGACTAGTGTATACAGTCGAGACCCCGACGAGGGGCGGTGGCCGGTCTCACAAGCCACTGGTGTCAGTTGGTTCACCTAAGATGTATACAGGTGCTCATTGGGTTATGAGTACACCGGACATGACTGGCCGGGAACATGCTAGTTGGTATTATACCTGACGTCAGATAGCAGTTCCCTGGTGACATGTGTAAAGGTTAGTTCATCGACCTGAGATCGTCATTTGTCTCGTGTGAGTTCCCACCGTGCTTTGATTACTACCCTACCACGGCTCAAAGGAGTCGCGCAAAAAGGTTTTAGTTGGGTACAGTCCCGAGCCACATGGAGGCAGTGAGCGGATCTGTAGGGGTTCGTCTCTCCCGGTATTGGGGGTGAGGTCGCGCTGTGTCTAGGAGAGCCATTACACGAAGTCCTTGGCCAAGACAGGAGATTTACTTGTTGGAATTCTAGTAGTATCTCAGGGTGTTCTGGGCTACACTCCGACACAACTTGTACCGCTTTTGGGGCTCTGACTTTTACCAACCCCCTAGGCCCGCAATGCGATGCTCATAGACGAACGGACCGGACTGTACGGATATTGTCACTGACAGGATCAGTAGGGTGTCAGGATGAGTTCGCTCATCGATGTCCCTTTTAGTCAATACCTGGTAGCTCGTTACGTATGGCTAATACCTCTGACGTGCTAGTGGTTAAATCCACAGCCAAACTATTGACGAGTCTTTAGAGTCCCCCACAGACAGTTTCTCAAGTTTCGGGCGAAACGCTGTAGAGGCCGTATGGATATATGGCAGGGTTCGAGCATGTACGTGCAGTATTGCACGGATCATGATAGGACGGATAATACTAGCGGCTTTGGTTTAAGCCGGATCCTAGTATTGTACAGTGTAGATTTTGTCTCATTGCATTTGTATTCGGTCGGAATACAAATGCGGGTATGTATATACAGTCGTGAGGTTTTCCTGTAATTTATTACGGGATCGGTTTTTTGAAGTTTCCAGTTTACTTTCCGGTTTCGGCCATTTTCCTTTGTTTCTTTCTTTGGCTGAATTTTGGTGGAGGCGGTTATTTGCAATTGTGCATTTTATTAAGGAGAAGACTTTTTGTGATAGCTTCATGATGGTTCAACCATCATTTGATTCTTGGTTCATCATGGCTTGACTTTTGAGATATGATGAGTGATGGGCTTTTTGACTTAGTAGTGATCATTATTTATCATGATAACCCTTTCTCTCTCTTGGATTATTCCATCTCTCTTACACAACATTTGGCTCACTCCCTCTTCTCATTCATGAAAGTCATGGCTGGCCACAACTAGAGTGGGGGCTGTCCAAAAATTTGGAGTGTGGGATTTCATCTCATCTGCCTTCACAAAACACTTACCTCATCTCCCAAGTTCATTCCTCCACCTTGATATCTAAAAGGGCAACTTCAACAACCCCTAGAGACAAACCACTCTACACTTAGCCTACTGCATTCTTGGACACGTCGACTCGCTAACTTCGTGCCCGAGTTGCCTCGGTCCAGAGGTGGGAGCCCGTAAAAGAACCCGGGGATGTGGTGCCCTTTCCGACGAGGAGATGAAGACCGGAGATTCCGCGGGGAGATCGGTATGGCGACGAGAAGACCGAAGGACACGGATCGCTCGGTATAGCTCTCTACCCTTTCTCTAGTTTTCTAGGATTAGGTTAATGGCCCGATCCGGGTTTTACGTCCGCGGTAGCGCCGGTTTAAAAGTTTAAAGAAAAGTTTTGTTTCGGCATTTTGGCCTCGGAATGACGGCCGGGGCGCTGCCGTGCACTTACAATGACACCACGCTCCGTCGCCTCGGAATCCATACGAGGGTACCTACAATTATACACATATAGCAAAAGCTTATTAAAACCAAGTCGGAAAACCAATACGGCACACGTTTCGCTCATAGGTTAAAACCTATAGGTTCGCGTCCAAAACCCGACAAATAACCCTAGTCGTTGACGTTCAAACGCCACACGACGGAAACACAAATATCAATACCAAATACAAATTCATTAAAAGCCGCAAAACGAAATCAGAAACTTTGAAAACTTGCTCTAGATTTTACCCTATGTCAAATTTGCCAATTTTGCATATGGGAAGGGTCTAATTTACAGAAGACAAAGCCATAGAGCAAACACGGATCCCATCACCACTACTCTGGCCACAATTTGCGGCCAGAATGAATATATTTGCGGCCACAGTATAAAGGTTGGGGCTCAGGTCTTCAGGGTACACTCCAGGTTGCCTGCACGACTCTCAGTATTCGCTAAATAATTTTTAGTGCCTCCGGGTTACTCCAGATTCCCATATACCCTCACAATTCAACACAAAACCTACATGAATGAATTTCTAAATCCGTATTTTGGTTTCTATACTCAAACCCAGGTCTTGTAACAGCCACAAGAGTCACCAAATCCACACTTATCAAAACCCTTCTCTAGCAATTTCCAAGTTCACAAATCCACATCTTAACCCCATTTCTAAACTAACTAGAATGCTAGGAAAACATAACTAACTAAGTGAAGGAAAATATACGTCATGAATGCCACCAAGCAAAACCCTAGAAGTCCAAAGTCCTCAAAATCCAACATTGATGTGTCCAAAGTGTAGAGGGTGAAGAGGGGATCAACATTTGTGAAGGGGGCTTTGGGTTTTGGTGAACATTTGGAGATGATTCCTTGGGATGGAGGTGGAGGGAGATGAGGTTGGAGGAAGATGAAGAAAGATAAGTAATGGGGAAAATGAAATGGTGTGGCTGCCCTCTCTCTCTTCCCTCTCTTATCCTCACCCACTCTCTCACTATTTACCCTTTTCTTTTTTTCTTTTCTTTTTCTCACCAAATAAAACCAACCATAACTAAACGACACAAATGAACATGTAACCAAATGAAACATGTCATGGTGCACTAACCATGAAAAATTGTAGAAACACGGATTTGGCTTAATCGCGATTAGAAGTGCACTAAACGGGTTTTTATTTAAACTGCATATAATCAAATTTTAAAAATGCCAAATCCTTTAAATATATTTTTAAATGAATAAATCATTTTAATTTCCAATTATTTCACAATTATTGGTATATATTTATACCCTTTTTCGAAAACCCCAATTTCGCAAATCGGACAGTTTTCGGGAAATGTATTATTTTAATATTAAATTCCAAAAATAATGTTTTATATTTTCAGAAATGTTACAAGAGAGAAGATCAAGTTCAGTGCCAAAGTCATGGGGAGTTAAACCCATATCTCGCGGTTACAACACGGCGGATCAAGACGAAACCGCGGCTAACCATACAAATTCTAGAGCAAATCCAGTGACCAATTCAAGACTCAGGGGCTCTAACCAAGAAGCGGAGATTGAATTTAGCACGGGGAAGAATTTTGAAGCTCCAACTCATCTACTACACCGAAGAAGCATGGCGGAAGTATAGGTTTGACCGCGGTACCGCGGTCAACCTGTTACATCAGTATCCAAAATCTTCTGTGAGTATTCCTCTCTTCTATCTACCCCCTATGAACTCCACTAAACTATTTTTTCTGCAGTATTCTTTATGCAAACTCTCTTCCCCTCTCCAATAAAACTGTTTTTGTGTAGGATTCTTTGCGCCGCCGCCAAATAAAATTTTTGCAAGTGTTTTAGATTTTTGTTTGTTATTGTTTTGCATAAATAATACGGACTTTAAGGGGCTATAACACCAATTCAGATTGGGCGGGTTTTTCATCACCCTTTCTAAGACCCCAAAAATCACTAAAAGTATACGCATTATCCTTGAGCTTAATTAAAAAATATATAGACTCAGCCAACTAAGGACTTGTCGTGCTCAATAGGACAGAGGAAGGTTGTGGGCATTCGGTCGTTTATCTAAACTTGACTTTATGGTGCCTAGGCTAGACAAGTGAAGAGGTAATTTTAAAAGGCCCGTCTCATGGTGATTCATGAGCGGAGCCCTCCTTACCTCACTTGTGCTTACCTGGCCACAATTTGTAGTGAAGAGAAAGTTTGAGGGTTATCTCACAATTTGTCACTTTGGAACAGTTAGGAGCAGTCTAGTGGACTTTGAAGACCATAGCTCTAGGTGTGATTGTGCATGTTGTGACTGTGATTGTTTGAAGTTGTGTCCATAAATTCGTATATATTTTTCAAAACTCTCTAAAGAAACCCAAAAACATTTATAAAATCTTGGCATTTGTCGCCAAATTTCCATTTCACCTACCTTTCACCGACTTTTCTCCATTGACGTTTTCTTACCCTCACATTCTACGCTTTGACTATACTAAACTCGTTTGGTGTATATCCGGTTGGACTCGGGACACTTGTGCCCGCCTAGTCTGCGTTATGTTAGTCGCTACTGACTACGCGATCGACTCCGATGTCGAAACTCCTTCCATGCCTCTTTCACCCTTACCATTGCCGGCCAACTCCAATGTTGACCGCGATTCTGTTCATACATTTCACCTTCACCTTCACTTTCACCGTCACCTAATTCTTCTTCCGAGATGTCGGGACTTCCTCCTAACATCACTTTACCTCCCCCGGGAATAATTCCACCTCCATTAGGTGCGAAAAACCCGCGACCTCCTCTTGTTGAAGCGTCACTACGAATCGCGCTCCAGGATCGTTTCTATCCTACCCGCGCTACACATCCGACTTGTCTTTCACTTCCACCGACCAATGGGGATAATTTCAAAATTAAGCCCTACTTCATCAACATATTGCCTAAATTTCACGGGCTTGAATCCGAAGATATCTACATCTTCATTAATAAATTCCAGAACGTATGTACGATGATGAAGACAACCCAATTGTCTGATGATGTTATACGGCTACGAGTTATTCCTTTCACTCTGTGTAACCTTATTGAAAAGTGGCTGTATAGCACCGCATCTCATTCGATAACCAATTGGGACGTGTTTGTAAAAGCGTTTCTAAAAAAATTCAACCCGAATCATAAGACCGCACGGATCCGAAACGAGATAAATCAATTCACCCAGCTTCCAATCGAACCTTTTTGGAAATGCTTTGACCGGTACAAGGACCTCCTTGTTCAGTGTCCTCATCATGGTATAGAGAAATGGCAATTTTGCCAAACTCTGTACGAGGGCCTAAATCCAGCAACCAGACAGTTGATGGAGACCATCTGTCAGGGCCACTTCCTGTCCAAATCTAACGAGGAGGCTTGGAAATTCTTTGACGATCTTGCGGAACAAACGTTGCAGTGTGAGAGCACCCGACCAAACACCTCTACTTCTTCTTCTTCTTCTTCTTCTTCTTCAGGTCACTCTAGGACAGGAGTTCATCAACTCGACATCTCAATTGCAATGAAGGCCGAGATGACTGCGATCACGCGGAAAATGGAAGCAATTGAGAGCAAATTCACATCTCCTTCTCCTGCCCCTATTCTTCCCCCTCGTACCATTTGCGCTTGTTGTTCGGATCCATCTCATTTAACCGAAGAGTGTCCTTACAATCCACCATCTCAAGGACAGGATCAGGTTAATGCTGCATTTCAGCAAAGAACAAGAAACAATCCATACTCTTCCACATACAATCCCGGTAGGAGGAACCATCCTAATTTCGCCTGGAATCAGAACCAGCATCAATTCTGTCACGACCCGAAATGGCACGTGACTGGCCCATGAATCATATGAAGTCTATAGGACCTTATCTAATTAAAGTAAGCCAAAATCCCAGAAATCTAAACCATTTAAAAGAAAAACGTAAAGGAAAACTTGTTTAAAAGTTTGCGTAAAAATCACTTTGAAAGTCATAGTAAACATTTTTAGAACATCAAGTCTTTTCCGAAAATTTCGGCAAAATCTCCTTTGTAAATTGTAACACCTTAGAATGGGTTTTGTAGCTAATTATATTCTAATGTATGTTTTTTTATAATAAAAGTTTACCAAATTGGTTTTCAATTATTTTATCCTATTTATTGAATATTTTATTAGATTTTTCCTAGACTTGCACACACTTGTGCATGATAACTAGGGTTGTTTTGGGGGTTTAACCATGATTAGCAATCAAGGTTAACTAACCATTTCCCCTAATCTAGTATAATATTGTATTAGGTGCTTTTGGGTTTTAAGTATGATGATTGTTTTAAATGAAAAATGATTTAAAAAGGGGATTTAAATTTGACTTCTTGTGTTGACCTTGGAGTGAGAAAGAGAGAGTGCATTATGAGGCATGATGGCTTGCCCATGCCTTCATTTAATGAAGAGGGAGTGAGGGTTGACTAAGCCTAACAAATCATTTTCCCTTTCCTTCTCATTCTCTCACTCTCATTCTCTCACACAAACACACACACACACACTCACCTGCAGCAGCAGCCCCAGCACAAGGAGAAGCAGCAGCAGTGGCAGCAGCAGCACTAGAGGCAGCAACAACAACAGAAACAACATCAGCATCAGCAGCAAGCAGCTGTAGCAGCAACAGCATCAGCCTTAGCAGCAGCAGGAGCCCCAGCAGCAGTAGCAACCCCTCATCTTCTTCTTCACCTGCTCTCTATGGTTCTACAGGGTATATTTCTGAACCCAATCCCCTAGTTTCTTAGCTTGTGTGCTTATTAGCGTCGGTTTGTGTTAATTAGCTAGTTTTATGCTAGTTTTGGTGATTTATGAGAGGTTGTGGCAAATTGATGATTGTGTTGGTAAACCCTACTTATTTAAGTGTTGTTAGGGTCACTTTAACTGAGTTTAACCCTGGATTACACTAAAATAACATAGGGTTTGTGTTTTGTGCAAATTGGTGATTTTAAAGCGATATATTGGCATTCTGAGATCTGCTTTTGACCCGAGACCTTCAGGTTAAAATTGAGGAAACTGGGGCACGCACACTAGGTCTATATACCACCACCTGAGCACGAGCCCCTAATTCCTAAGGATGGCCGCAGATTTATTAGGTTTGGCCGCAATTTGCGGCCAGGTAGGGGGCAGGGGTGTTGGGGTCTTGGCTAGGGTTTTCTGCAGTGTTGTCTAGTGCTTTGGCATGTCTAGTTTTGTAAGTTTTGCCCTGTAGGAAAATCTGGGGCATTATTTCGTTTTGCATGTCCGTTGTGTTTGCGAGATACGCGCGATACGTGATTGGGTTCTGTGATCCAGCGTATCGCGGCGTGTCGCGGTAGTTTTAGACGCGTATACACACGATTCAGCGTATCTTGTACACGCGCGTTTAGTTCGCGACGCGAGTTTCTCGTTTTGGTTCGATATCGCGTTTTGCGGAATATTTGGCTTATATATGATTTCCATGTCTTATTTGCAGGTTTGCAGGCAGGGACTACGGACACTACTACAGGAGGGAGCAGATGGTAGGATTCACCTAGCATGGAGCGTAGGTGAGTAGATTTAACATCTACAGAGGAATCGCCCGCATGGCGTTATGAGTCTGGGCTAGGATTCAAATACTTGTCGCACATTCTACGTCATTGTTAGAATTGCGCCTTTACCTATTTACTTAGATATAGTTGTACTGTGACTAGTAGCCATATGACACTGCACACATTATTGACGGTTCATGTTGCACGAGCACGGATTGTATGCTACACACACACCGTCAATAATTGCTATATCACACACTAATCATTATAGATACTATTGCTTATCACACTTGACATCTAGCTTATCGGTTTACCTATAGTATATCTTACCATTAGTGATAGGTACATCTACACCTTGCGATACAGCTACGGGTATACATTGCACATATTTTACTTATACCCAGGGGGCATACGACTTCTTTTACTTATAAGTAGACACCTATACTTAGCTGTACCTTATTGATTTCACATACATCTGGTTTCAACTACATATTTTCATTTATATGCTCGCATTTCAGATATATCGCATATATGTATTCCTGGATTTGCGCATTGTTATTTTGATTTCACATGATGATTTCTGGATTTGGGAACCGCGGGAGTTCATGAAATTATGCTTGCATTGAAAAAACCGGTTTCCTTGATATGATATTCGCGCAGCCACCATGAGATTTATCGGTTCTGATTGTATACTCCATACGAGGTGTGGTTGCCATATGAGGGTACATGGGGGGGCCCGTATGGTTCCCCTCGGCAAGAAGACCGATGGACTTTGCCGATTGAGCCTGGAGGCGGGCGAGTACCTACCGGTGACAATACTCATGACTCGGCGGGGGATCATGGAGACACCGTTGGGAGTCATGTACGTATGCATACGTCGAAAGGCGATGGTCAGAGCTAGGCACTCGTGGTTTCGGGATAGCGTATGATACGTGATCAGGATTTCTGTGTCGATGCTTGGCACATGGTTTTCATGATATTTCTTTAACACCTTTGTATATATAACAGGGGATTTAGCCGTTGTTATATATACCCTTACACCAAGATTAGTGGAATGGGACGCTAATATATGTGTATTGCCCCCATCATACTTATTTCTGTATATATTTACCTTTAGGATGTTAGATTCTTACTTGAGATTTAACTTGGGATATTAGGTGATTCATTGAGATTGGATATTGGACATACCTATGTGATTACTGATTTGTACATTCGGGATATAGGAGATTACTCGATATTGTACATTGAGGAGATGTAAGACTTATATGATGTGAGCGCCCAATGTGGGGGCTGATTTGAGGAATTGGGATTTGAGTGTCTTGATGGATTGTGATCCTACTACGATGACAGGATTCCGTGGATGACATATTTCACTCCATACCTCGTACCTTTTCACTTATGCAATGTTCCATGTTTTAGGAGTACCTGTTAGTGTACCCTTCATGATAGCTGCATATTTGCCTTCTCATATCCCTATTGCATAGTTATTGCACACTATTGTCATGTTATTATTGCTTTACATATTGATTGTACCTGCTAGTGTACTTTCCATTATTCAGCATTTGCATGACATGTTATTATGGTAATCGCATATCTTAGATTCATGTTGTACGTACATTCCTGCGATTACCTGCATATGTTATTTACTATTCACGAGTTGGCAACTCACCCCCGTTGTGCCACAGGTGTTTCAGGTTGTTCCCCAGAGTAGTCGAGGAAGGCTATTCCGCTATTCAGCTATCATCTTTTGCTACAGATATCGCATCGGCTCACAGTTTACTATTTTTGCTTAGGTGGGTTGGATGATTATCTGTATTTCATATTGTACATTCGTTGTATCTTGTACTCTCCATCTACTATCATGTTGTTGACCTAGAGACTTGGTGAGGACGATATTGTGTATTATTTGTGGATTTGTTGTCTTTTATATATACAGCTTTCTCTCCATTGTCTTTATTTCTTCGCTACGGCGTTGTATATTTGTGTTGTATTCATCTTGGCTAGTTTTTACAAAAAGGGAGTGTTGCCAAAAATTTAAAGAAAGAAAGTAGGACTTTTAAAGAATTTAGGTTGCGATTTCAAATGTTTCAAAAACTTATATTATCTTTTTCCGTATTTTCTTGGTTTAGATTTCTGGGTTTTGGCTTTCTTTTACTGCGTTACGTCTTTAGACGTTGCGTACTATTAGGGCCGTCACGGGCCAATTTCGGGTCGTGACAAAGTTGGTATCAGAGCGCTAGGTTTTACCTTTCGGAGTGTAGGATGACCTTAGTATGATGGAGTGGGTAGCTTAAGCAGAGTAACGTAGTGTGTGTATGTCTGCAGCATACCCACAATGCGGTACTTCGCCTTAAGTGACCTAAGTACAATTTGCTTGAAATTCCTTCCTTGATGATTCATATCCTTGAGATTTGATTTCTTATTCTCATTGAATCTTATATCTATTTATAGCCTTGCCGCCGATGACTATGGGGACTCGGAGTGATGCAGCGAGGGCCGAGGTCAGAGTTGGCTCGGGTGAGACGAGTACTGACCAGGATGGCACTCTAGTTGCACAGGTGCAGACGGATCAGCCTACGACCTATACTATTGATAGACTTTTGGTAGAGATGCAGGACTTCCGCCAGACTATGAGTTCATTGGTTGATGTCGTTCGGGAGCTACGACAGGAGGTTGTCACCCCTGTTACTCAGTTGTCACTTACGATCAGCATGCAGCAGTCCGTCACCTACATAGCGCCAGTGGTTGCAGCTCCAGTTGACGAGGCTCATATTACAGAGGCTCAGAGAGTTCCCGGACGGTGGAGGACTCGTACCAGTATACCAGCCCAGAGACAGAGGTTTGGTCATCGAGACAGATTTCGTGGCCATCGCGGGAGTAGCAGAGGCTTAGGACGAGGACAGTCGTTCAGCTCTCATCCCCAGGATGGTCAGCAGTCAGCGCATGGATGTTTTCGATTCGCAAGCCTTCAGCACTTCGTCAGGGATTGTTCCTTAGCACCTCGTCAGGATCGTTTTCAAAGAGGACGTGGACGTGGGAGGTTCGCTCAGAGGGCTCAGTCTACCAGAGGAGTTCATCCAGTTGCGGTTAGAGGACAGACACAGGAGTTTGCTTCTACTCATCGGGACGCGCAGGCGTCCAATGTGGAGTTTTCAGGTATCCTTATTTCGCATGTTCTTTTGATGTATTCATTTGTTTTTCATGCTTGTGCCGTGGTTGGGTAGATTAGTCGTAGTTGTGTTAACTTCTGTCAGCGATTCTTTTGTTACGCGACACGTATTCAGTTGTGTGCTAATCGGATAGGAGATAGAGATTCGTCCGTCGTTTTGATCCTTCTAGAGATGATGGATTTGACGTTCTCCTGGGCACGGACTGGTTAATTACGTGTTAGGCATCTGTGGACTACCGTGAGGAAACAGTCAGGAATGGTTTTCCCGGCGAGTCAGTTCTTGTTGTGCAGGTGGATAGTTGTGCCGCCTCTCACGGCTTGAATTCAGCCTTTTTCGCTAGTCGGCTTTTGAGGAGATGTCATGGATTCTTGGCGTTCATTCGTGATACCGGAGCCACAGTGGGATTGTTGGACCGGGTTCCTTTCGTGTGAGAGTTTTTCCGACGTTGTTCCGGATGAGCCGGCGAAGCTTAGGGAGCATAAGGATCAGCTGCAGAGTTATTTGTTGGGAAGTTTTGTGCGTCTGAGTGTTTCGCTTTTGGAAGCCCCTATTTCTGTTCGTCGAGGAGGAAGACGGCAGTTTGAGGTTGTGTATCGACGGATTGTCAATTGAACCGGCTTAAGGTGCGGAGAGGTATCCTTCACCTCGCATTGACGATTTCTTCGATCAGCTCCAGAGTGCGAGACATTTTTTTAAGTTTGCTTGAGATCAGGTCATCATTATTGCGGATTCGGGGTGATGGCATTCCGAAGACTGCCTTATGCGTGCGACGGGTTTTGTGTGTTTTTGTGAGTCGTTGGATTCACTGTTGCCCTAGCAGCATTCGTAGATGTGATGAACCAGATTTCTTCAGGCCGTTCCTCGACCAGTTATTGTTGTGTTATTTACGACATTCTGTTCTATCTAATGCGTCTTGAGGGACAAGAGTAGCACTTGAGGATTTGTTATGTAGATACTGGGAGAGCCCCAGCAGTTTGCTAAATTCCCGGAGTGTTTCTTCAGGCTTGTTTTATGTTGACTCCTAGGCCTTGTAGTCACGGGAGACGGTTTCGTATGGTTCCGAGGGAGATCGTAGCCGTACAGCTTAGGCCCGGACTTGTGTGCAGGACGGAGGTCCGCAGATTTTTTTTTGGCTTAGCAGGTTTTACCGCCGTTTCGTGCAGGATAACTAGAGTAGTGTTGCACCGTCGACTGAATGGACCGGAAGGGAGGTTTCTTTTTTGTGGACTGAGGCATGTGTGCAGAGTTTTCGGCAGTTGGAGATTTCGTTAACAACTGCACCAGTTCTTCCTTTGCTTTCTAGTTCGGGCGACCTTGTTGTTTAACTGTAATGTTTCTTGAGTGGGGCTCGAGTGTGTACTGAGGTGACACTATAGAGTTATCGCTTTTGCTTCCCTACATTTGGAGGAAGTACGAGAAGGATATTCCACTCATGATCTGGAGATGGCCGCGGTGGTTTTGCGTTGGAGATTTGGAGACACTATCTGTTCGAGAGTCATGTCAGATTTTCACGGACCACCAGAGCCTAATGTTCAACTTCCTGCAGCGGATTTTGATTGTTGTGATAGTCTTCTGCGGATTTACAGTTCTCGTGCGATCGTTGAGTACAGCTTAAGTTCGTCTCTACGGAGGGGACAGCTTGCTCATGTCCGCGCCCGACCACTTTCCTTAAATTGTTTTCGCGAGACACTGTCCGCCGATGCTCGTTCGTCAGAGATACTTGAGCATACTCGGCTGGGTAATGATTCGGAGTCCTTGATTTGTGACATGGTGTGCTAAGTTAGGGACGCGTGGGTGTACCTGATGTTATCAGGTAGAGACGTGTAATCCTAGAACATGCACATCTGTCAACTCTCTTTATGCATTCAAGTGCCACCAACATTTAACGTGACTTGTGAGATAGTTACGGGTGGACAGGGATGTAAGGAGACGTTTCATGGTTCGTTTCAAGGTGTCTGTCTTGTTGTGTGCGTGGGTCGAGCATCTGAGGCCGGCTGGAGAGTTGCAACCTTTTACCTTTCCGATGTAGGAGTGGGAGCAGATCTCCACGAATTTCGTTATGGTTTCTACCCAAGTTTAGTCAGGGTGTGACTGCATTCGGATTCTTGTCATTCGGTTTTACTCAGTTTGCTCAGTTGTTCTTGGTTAAGTTGTGTGTTTGTTTTGTTTGTTGTCAGCAGTTGGGGATCGTCACTCGTCATTGTTAGGGTTCTTCTTCGATAGCTGTTATCAGGAGACGCTCCAATTGGCAACCTTTAGGCTTAGGGGTTAGGTCGTGTCGATCACCAGTCTGTTGTTTTTCTGACTCTGCGTAAGTAGGATTTTGGACCCCAGCTATGTCTAGAGACTTCGGAGATGATCCAATTGTTTCAGGTCAGGATGAAAATTGCTTATCGCGGACAGAGGTCTTATGCAACCGTGTTGGTCATAGACTTAAGTGCGCAATAGCAAACCATATATTCCTGCGGATTTTTCCGATAAAAGACGTGTTGGATTTTGGGAAGCTTATCCCAGAATTTTGGTCCTTCTGAGATCCTATAAGCGGGTTAGTTTTGTTACCTTTAATTTGGCACTTCCACCCAGATTATTAAATTTTCACCCCGTATTCCTTGTGATGATATTTTACAATTACCTTCTTGACCTTTCTTACATGATTTGGCACCAGACCAATTAGCTTGGACGCGATCTTTCGTTCACCAGCAACCATGTGTGTTAATGGCTCGGCAGGTGGAGAAATGTCGGTCAAGGGTCTTACCGTCTGTGAAGGGTTTTCTTGGACGTAGCAGTATAGTGAGATAATCACTTGGGAGGCTGCGAACGAGATTTGAGAGTTGTAATCGTCTCTTTGAAGGTACGCGTAACAGTATATTTTTAAATTCGGGGACGAATTTCTTTTAAGGGGGGGAGATTGTAACACCTTAGAATGGGTTTTGTAGCTAATTATATTCTAATGTATGTTTTTTTTAATAAAAGTTTACCAAATTGGTTTTCAATTATTTTATCCTATTTATTGAGTATTTTATTAGATTTTTCCTAGGCTTGCACACACTTGTGCATGATAACTAGGATTGCTTTGGGGGTTTAACCATGATTAGCAATCAAGGTTAACTAACCATTTCCCCAAATCTAGTTTAATATTGTATTAGGTGCTTTTAGGTTTTAAGTATGATGATTGTTTTAAATGCAAAATGATTTAAAAAGGGGATTTAAATTTGACTTCTTGTGTTGACCTTGGTGTGAGAGAGAGAGAGTGCATTATGAGGCATGATGGCTTGCCCATGCCTTCATTTAATGAAGAGAGAGAGAGAGGGTTGACTAAGCCTAACAAATCATTTTCCCTTTCCTTCTTATTCTCTCACACAAACACATACACACACACACACACACACACAAACACTCACCTGCAGCAGCAGCCCCAGCACAAGGAGAAGTAGCAGCAGTGGCAGCAGCAGCACCAGAGGCAGCAACAACAACAGAAACAACATCAGCATCAGCAGCAAGCAGCTGTAGCAGCAACAGCATCAGCCTTAGCAGCAGCAGGAGCCCCAGCAGCAGTAGCAACCCCTCATCTTCTTCTTCACCTGCTCTCTAGGGTTCTACAAGGTATATTTCTGAACCCAATCCCCTAGTTGCTTAGCTTGTGTGCTTATTAGCTTCGGTTTGTGTTAATTAGCTAGTTTTGTGCTAGTTTTGGTGATTTATGAGAGGTTGTGGCAAATTGATGATTGTGTTGGTAAACCCTACTTATTTAAGTGTTGTTAGGGTCACTTTAACTGAGTTCAACCCTGGATTACAATAAAATAACATAGGATTTGTGTTTTGTGCAAATTGGTGATTTTAAAGCGATATATTGGCATTCTGAGATCTGCTTTTGACCCGGGACCTTCAGGTTAAAATTGAGGAAACTGGGGCATGCACACTAGGTCTAGATACCACCACCTGAGCACGAGCCCCTAATTCCCAAGGATGGCCGCAGATTTATTAGGTTTGGCCGCAATTTGCGGCCAAGTAGGGGGCAGGGGTGTTGGGGTCTTGGCTAGGGTTTTTCTACAGTGCTGTCTAGTGCTTTGGCATGTCTAGTTTTGTAAGTTTTGGCCTGTAGGAAAATCTAGGGCATTATATCATTTTGCATGTCCGTTGTGTTTGCGCGATACGCGCGATACGTGAGTGGGTTCTGTGATCCAGCGTATCGCGGCGTGTCGCGGTAGTTTTAGACGCGTATACACACGATTCAGCGTATCGTGCACACGCGCGTTTAGTTCGCGACGCGAGTTTCTCGTTTTGGTTCGATATCGCGTTTTGCGGAATATTTGGCTTATATATGATTTCCATGTCTTATTCGCAGGTTTGCAGGCAGGGACTACGGACACTACTACATGGGGGAGCAGATGGTAGGATTCACCTAGAGTGGAGCATAGGTGAGTAGATTTAACATCTACAAGGGAATCGTCCGCATGGCGTTATGCGTCTGGGCTAGGATTCAAATACTTGTCGCATATTCTACGTCATTGTTAGAATTGCGCCTTTACCTATTTACTTAGATATAGTTGTATTGTGACTAGTAGCCGTAGGGCACTGCACACATTATTGACGGTTCATGTTGCACGAGCACGGATTGTATGCTACACACACACCGTCAATAATTGCCATGTCACACACTAATCATTATAGATACTATTGCTTATCACACTTGATATCTAGCTTATCGGTATACCTATAGTGTATCTTACCTTTAGTGATAGGTACATCTACACCTTGCGATACAGCTACGGGTATACCTTGCACATATTTTACTTATACCCAGGGGGGTATACGACATCTTTTACTTATAGGTAGACACCTATACTTAGCTGTACCTTATTGATTTCACATACATCTTGTTTCAGCTACATATTTTCATTTATATGCTCGCATTTCAGATATATCGCATATATGTATTCCTGGATTAGCGCATTGTTATTTTGATTTCACATGATGATTTCTGGATTTGGGAACCGCGGCAGTTCATGAAATTATGCATGCATTGAAAAACCCGGTTTCCTTGATATGATATTCGCGCAGCCACCATGAGATTTATCGGTTTTGATTGTATACTCCATACGAGGGGTGGTTGCCGTATGAGGGTACATGGTGGGTCCCGGTATGGTTCCCCTCGGCAAGAAGTTCGATGGACTTTGCCAATTGAGCCTGGAGGCGGGCGAGTACCTACCGGTGACAGTACTCATGACTCGGCGGGGGATCACGGAGACACCGTTGGGAGTCATGTACGTATGCATACGTCGAAAGGCGAGGGTCAGAGCTAGGCACTCGTGCTTTCGGGATAGCGTATGATACGTGATCAGGATTTCTGTGTCGATACTTGGCACATGGTTTTCATGATATTTCTTTAACACCTTTGTATATATAACAGGGGATTTAGCCGTTGTTATATATACCCTTACACCAATATTAGTGGAATGGGACGCTAATATATGTGTATTGCCCCCATCATACTTATTTTTGTATATATTTACCTTTAGGATGTTAGATTCTTACTTGAGATTTAACTTGGGATATTAGGCGATTCATTGAGATTGAATATTGGACATACCTATCTGATTGCTGATTTGTACATTCGGGATATATGAGATTACTCGATATTGTACATTGAGGAGATGTGAGACTTTTATGATGTGAGAGCCCAATGTGGGGGCTGATTTGAGGAATTGGGATTTGAGTGTCTTGATGGATTGTGATCCTACCACGATGACAGGATTCCGTGGATGACATATTTCACTCCATACCTCGTACCTTTTCACTTATGCACTGTTCCATGTTTTAGGAGTACATGTTAGTGTACCCTTCATGATAGCTGCATATTTGCCTTCTCATATCCATATTGCATAGTTATTGCACACTATTGTCATGTTATTATTGCTTTACATATTGATTGTACCTGCTAGTGTACTTTCCATTATTCAGCATTTGCATGACATGTTATTACGGTAATCACATATCTTAGATTCATGCTATACGTACATTCCTGCGATTACATGCATATGTTATTTACTATTCACGAGTTGGCAACTCACCCCCGTTGTGCCTCAGGTGTTTCAGGTTGTTCCCCAGAGTAGTCGAGGCAGGCTATTCCGCTATTCCGCTATCATCTTTAGCTACAGATATCGCATCGGCTCACAGTTTACTATTTTTGCTTTGGTGGGTTGAATGATTATCTGTATTTCATATTGTACATTCGTTGTATCTTGTACTCTCCATCTACTATCATGTTGTTGACCTAAAGACTTGGTGAGGACGATATTGTGTATTATTTGTGGATTTGTTGTCTTTTATATATACAGCTTTCTCTCCATTGTCTTTATTTCTTCGCTACGGCGTTGTATATTTGTGTTGTATTCATCTTGGCTAGTTTTTACAAAAAGGGGGTGTTGCCAAAATTTTAAAGAAAGAAAGTAGGACTTTTAAAGAATTTGGGTTGCGATTTCAAATGTTTCAAAAACTTATATTATCTATTTCCGTATTTTCTTGGTTTAGATTTCTGGGTTTTGGCTTTCTATTACTGCGTTACGTCTTTAGACGTTGCGTAGTATTAGGGCCGTCACTGGCCAATTTCGGGTTGTGATGTAAATACTGGCCCCAAACGGGTAAAAACATGAATAATATATATAATGAATAAAAGGCATTCCCAAGCGGGAGCTAGCTCTTCGCCAAAAGGTGGTCACAACCACGCAAGCAATATAATATACAACGCCGAAGGGCGAGGATAAAATCTCAGAAGAAACCAATATCATCAAGAAAACCATAATAATACAACATATGACTCTAAGGTCGAAAGAATATACAAGTGGTCTTCTAAGTCTAATAAATAATACAAGGCTGGTTGATGGAGTTTACTAGATACAACTGAATAAATAAAAGGTACAATGGTGGTCACGATGCAAGTGCACCCACCAACCAAAGCAATCACCCGGAAGGAGCAGTGTGCCAGCAAAGCCGTCAAGAAAACGTGTACGGCAAAACCTGTAAGAAATTGTGGCACAACGGGGGTGAGTTGCCAACTCGTGGGTAGAAAACATCACCGAGAAGAAATCGCATGTATGACTCAATCCTAGGTCATACGATAATAATATCCTCGAAATAAAATAATATAATCCTGAACCATCTACACATATGTTTAATATCAAGTGCTCGTGTCAGTGCCAAAGGTAGCAATATGTCATATCTATGATGTATGAATGCATGAAAACAGAATACATTTAATGAGAAAACTGTTTTTCTTATCTCCATGAGATATCTGTATAAAATCGAAATATCATCAATGAAATCACCCGGAAATCAGTGTCCAGCATCGACCCAATATCTCAAATCTCAAAGTCTCAATGTCATCAATGTCTCAATATCTCAATATCTAGGGCTCCGGCTATCCGGACTGACCCCAGGGCTCCGGCAATTCGGACTGGCCCAAACTCCGATCTGTATCCTCCGGATATCCATCGAGTCATAATGAAGTCACCGGTCGGTAGTGCTCCCCTGCCGGGCTCAACGCCAACATCTGCGACCTTCACTCCCCGGGATACCGCATCGGGTCCACCATTCACCCACAGACGGTTCCTCCTCCTCCTCGAATCGGGTGTATCATATCGCTCAAGAGCCGAGAAAACTCATGGTGGACTCCTCTCAAATCATATCATGAGAAAACAGCAACTTTCATTTTAAAATGATAATAAGTTTATAAAATCCTTGCGGTTTTTCCAAATCCATAAATCTCATGGAAATCCGAAATCCCAATCTAATGAGCAAATAAACAATGAATTCCACAATATTGCATGACAAATGAAAATACACATGCATGAGGTATGGGAGTAATAAATGCAATGTCTAAGCTATCATATAAAAGCAAGCGTACTAATGCTATGTTGAAACTAACAGCTAACAATTTATACTCATGAAATAATATTTCCTAATGTGTACGTGACATGGCAATTACCGATGATGATGTGTGTACGTGAAGCATACGCATCATCGGTAATGGTGCTGGTGTCCTGATAGCATGGGTTTCATAATAACTAAATAAAACAAGAATAGCATGCAATGCGATGCGAATAATAAGAATATGCGGAAAATGAATAGTAAACGTAACAATAAGAATTATGCATTATATAAATATGAGTCATATAGTTTTAGTATTTAAAATAACACGAATCGTGATGTTTATAAAATAGGGGCTACGGTGTTTTTAAGAAAAGGTACGTCCTTTGAAATATCCGTAGTGTCCCTTGGCCTGTCTTCAAAATACTCACGATTCGTTAGTTTTGAAAATAGGTATGACTCGAGCCCAGTCTAACATCTACTTAGTAAGCTAGAGGACTAAACTAAAGACAAATCGAAAGGGTAAGGGAAACCACCTAAATCTGAGTCGATATATATATCTAATAGTCGGTGATCCCGCCTCAATAGTATCACATACGATACAATATATATAGTATGACCTCCTAAAGTCAAGAGTGCGAATCTATCATCATAAATATATCTCGTACGGTAAATCCGTCGTACGATATCCCAAATCTGGGTACGGGTCAAATATCACATTTCTCTCATTTTTCGTCTGGTATCATTATCATCATATTTTGAATTAGGGGTACTGATCTACAGTCTAATACATATTGATACCATCAACATATATATACGCGTGTGTATGAAAACACATCGCCTAATGATCCTCTATAAAATCATGTCGTATCTCATAATACGAACTAAATCACATCACCGATCTCGTGGCATCATGCCCAATCTCATCGACTCATCTCCAAGTACCATATGTTATCCTCATATCCAAGTATATGTATATATATATATATATATACATACTCACATACATATATGTATATGTATATATATCCCCATATACGCACAAATAATAAAATGTATACGTGTGTGTGTGCCGCGCGTGTACCTTATTCTAGGGTTTCGCGACTAAAAACTAGCTAACGACACTATCATCCAAATACACTAAAACTAACGCATGAACACCTAAAACCTATCTCGATAATCATTTAGTCTCACAATACACAAATTTATATATATCACATATATCGTATACTACACTGCGAACTGCGAGGGTGCTATATGCCATCCACTCGACTTCTCCCGTAGATATATATCTACTCACCTTGATCCTTGCTTGCCGAAGTCGATGTCGTCATCTTCTTCTTCATCATCCGAAGTCCACGTGGGGGTACCTACATATCACACGTAGTATCGTAAACCGTAATCGCACATGAAAACCAAAACGGCATGTGTATCACACATAGGTTAAAACATATAGTCTACGCATGCAGGAACAACCAAACAACTCTCGATATCAACGTACAAACGTCAAGTGATCGAGGTAAAACACAAATACCAAAGTTCAAGTTATAAAAAATCACGAAATCAAAACAGAATCTCATAAAACAAGCTCCAGATTTTACCCTAGGTTGAATTAGCCAATTATGCATATGTGGAGGGTCTAGTTTGCTGAAGATAAATCCATAAACCAAACACGGACCTAATCCCCTCTACCCTGGCCGCAATTTGCGGCCAGAAAGGATAAATTGGCGGCCAGAAGGAAGTGGTAGGGGCTCGGGTCTTGGGGTTTTCATCTAGGTTGCCTGCAAGACTCACTGTGTTTGCTAAATATTTTTCAGATGTCCCGGGTGATAGCAGGTCTCAAAACAATGTCACAAAAGTCAAAAAAATCCGATATCGGGGTTTCTAAGTTTGTGAATTGGGGTTAAATCTATGGTTTTAATCCAAAATACAATCACTACAGGGGTTATGTGGTCTCTACTAACCTCAATTGCACTTTTGGATTCAAATCAAACCCTATCCTCATTCTAGAAATTTTCAAAGTTCACAAATCTACACTAAATCGGTTCTAAACACGTATGGATACTAAAGTGAATGGAATGCTATGCTAATGGTGAAGAAAGTATCTCATTTGGCAACTCAAGAAATTTCTTGAGTTGCCTCAAGTCTTCAAAATCCGATTTTTCTTGGTCCAAAGTGCTTGTAGTGAGCTTGTGCATGTTTTTTGTGAACGGAGTGAGGTGTTTTGAGGTGTTTTTGATGGTGAAGTGAGGAGGTAGAGGTGGTGGGAGATGGAGGGCTGCCATGGAGGTGAAGGAGAGAAAGAAATGGTGAAGATGATGAAGTCGGGGAATGGCTTAGGTCAAAGGAACCCCTCACCCTCTTTCTCTCTTGCCCATACTTAATTTTTTTATTCCCTTTTCTTTTCTTTTGTTTTGTTTTCTTTTCTCTTCTCATTTTAAATAAAACAAAGCCATGCATGAAGGAAAAGAAAGCCATGGTGGGAAAATGTTTAAAAAAAGGGTAATATGACATGGTGCATGTCATGTGCAAAAATCAAGCTTAATGCACGATTAGTGATATTTAATCGCGATTAGCATTAAAATAGAATATAATTAATTATATAACAGTCTATAAATGCATCAAATCTTGTATTCTCTTTCAAATTCAATATTTAGCATAAATTTCAAATATTTCCCAATTTATCGGTATTTAATTATACCGCATTAGCAAAATATTCATAATATTTATTATTTAATTATAAAAAATCCCAAAAATAATATTTTATTTTTCTAAAATGTTACAATCTTCCCCCCTTAAAGAAATTCGGTCCCCGAATTTAAATTTAAACCCCTCAAATACTAAAACATTTCAGTAAAAATATCAAGTCGTCGGAGCTCCGAAATCATAAATCCATAAAACACATCGTAGCGCAATGCATGCGCATGAAAAACGAGTATATAAACCAAAATCGAAACTTCATCAAGCATGCCGCAATCATCGGAGTTATGGTGAAAACACCAATGTCAAAGCCCTATACAAAAACCAACATAATACATATCAAAACTATACATGCACACATCGTTGTAAATCCGTCAAAACATCAGAAAGAAATGCATGCCAAACCTTTTCAAGTCGTTGTGCGATGCGCGTATCACTGCACAGTGGCAGACGTCTATTGTAAGAAAAAAACTATATATATATACCCTTTGTTTAATATACACATCCCGCCGTTTTGAAAAATAATTTAGAAGGGTTTCCTTTGTTAAATGTCTCGTGTCATCTCGGACACGTAAGTAAATACTCAGACTATAGCTCCTTTTTTGGAAATCCCTTCGATAACTACCAATGAATGCAAAAACATATTCAGGTACTGTCCTCTGACTAGTCCTGCTCAACTACTATACCAAATAGTATATATCATAAAACATACTGCTTAAGAGAAATCGTACTCAAAATGTGTATAAAAATGCTACGTGTGTCTGGTGCGCACGGAAATCGAAATCAATAAATGTGCCATACATGTACACAGAGACAAAATCTAAGTGCAACGGGTGTGCACGAAACACCTGTCAAAGGCAACGGGTGTGCCTGACAGCAATATCAGGTGCATCTGATATGCACGAAGAATCCCGATTTAGTGCATCTGGTGTACACCAAAATCGCATCAAGCGCATCAAGTATGCGCAAGAATCCAAATCAAGTGCACAAGGTGCACGAAACAAATATCGCAATCGAAATCGACGGTATACAACAAATCTCAATCCAAATCAGGTATACCGTGGTATATAATCTCACAACCATGTGCATCGGAGTGTACAAAATCGAATCAAAATACTAAAAGTGCATGAAAACTATACCGAAAGAACAAGTCAAATCACATGCATACCATAGGCATGAAATCAAATCATCATCTCGAATGACATCAAATCGAAGTCAAGTGCAACTATGGTGCAAAAAATCTCAATCATGCATATAAATCACCCAAAATACCGAAATCAAAGATGATGGAAACAGTCCCTCCCTGGCGCATTGCCACGACCCAAAGTTCGGCCCGTGACCGGCTCTTAACCACGTAACGTCTATAGGCGCAACGTGATCAAGTAAGCCGAACCCAGAAATCAAAACCATGAAAATAGTGAGTGAAGAAAACAATGATTTAAAACATTTAGAAAACTCGAGTAAAATCTTTAAAGTATAGGTTATTTTCTTAAAAATTTCGGCAGCACTTCCTTTGTAAAAACTAGCCCCGAAAACGGGTATAAAACATGATATAAGTAAAATGACTGATAACAAGAATAAAGCATCCCCAAACGGGAGCAATCACGCCCAATGACGGAAACAACCACCACAAGAAAAAATATACGACGTCGTAGCGAAGAAATGAGCAACATAAGAGAAAACAGCATAAAAGATAAAACTGCATAAATAAAGCCGGCTCACACGAGCTCGACATCCAGAGTAATAATAAATATCATCCTCACAACTGGTCTCTAAGTCAATACATGAAATAGTAGATGGAGAGTACTAGATACAATGGAGAGTACTAGATACAATGGAGTGTACAAAATGGAAAATAAACGGATACCGCGATCCACCTATCAGCAAAACGGCTCATACGTCCACTGCAGTGGTATCCGTAGCAAAAGATACAAAGTGGTATCCCTGCCGCAACTACTCTGAGGGTCGACCTACAAACACTGTGGCACAACGAGGGTGAGTTGCCAACTCATGAATAGAAAATAACATATAAAGGTAATCGCGAGTATGCACGTACTGCGATACTCTAACATGTGCAATCTTATAACATCTATATGATGAACAGGGTATGCAATAATCATACAAAGTACTCTATCAGGTACTACGACTACATGATGCAATGCATAACAATGAATGTTGAGCATGGGACAAAATATCATCTACACGGATCATCAACGTGGAAAACCCCGGGTATCTACTAAAAACACCCCAAAATCCCGATAACTCAGGCGCCGTCACTCTATCCGGCCCTCAATCCTGTAAATCTCATAGAAACGGGGTGCCCAACATCGGCACCCGAAAACATCATGAAATACTCGTGTCAAGCATCGACACGCAAATCCTCATATATCGGGCTCCGTCAGTCCGGATCGGCCCACGGGCTCCGTCTGCGGAATCGGCTCTCGGCCCCGGCAGTACGGGTCGGCCCGTATCCATCTCTCGACTCTGGTCAGTATCCTCCGGATAACCGCCAGGTTCAACCAATCACCGATAGGTAGTAGTCCCTCTGCCAGGCTCACCGTCTACTGCACAGCGATCCGTTTTCGTCCCGGGGTACCGTACCGGGTCCACCATGTACCCGCAATCGGCCTCATCCAGCTCCTCGAATCGGGTTTCACATGTCATACGTCTCAAAACCGAGAAAACGCATGGTGGACGCACTGAAATATCATATCAAGAGAAACCAGGTTTTCAAAACAGTGCATACTTTCTTAAAATAATACCACAGTTCTCAAATCCAGAAATCACATGAAATCCAAAATACAATGCGTGAATCGATGCAATGTGTCGTATGCCGCATAAAATCGTACTATAAGTAAGAAGGGAAAATCGCTCGTTTAAATGGATCCAGTTTTGAAAATATTTCATGCAGTCCCCATTTCTTAGAAATCAAGCCAGTATCATCTATGTATGTGAAATATGTATGTATGAATGCATAAGATATACATACGCAAAAATGAGTGTACAATATGTATGAACGCAAAGGAACAGAATCATGTCTAACCATCAATGATGAGGTAAGCTAAACAATGTATGGTTCATAGCAATTCTATAGTGCGAGTGTCATGGCAATTACTAACGGTGTGTGTGTAGCATGCAATTTGTGCTCATGCAGCATGAACCGTTAGTAACAGTGCGGTGTCTCGTATCTACTATATCAATATGCAACTAGAGAGGGGTATGCAACAATGATACATATGCACAACCTATCTGTATATATGAATGTAATATGTGGCTACAACATCCCAGCAAGCCCTGACGTAGAACGCCATACGGGCGATTTCCCCGTAGATGTTAAATCTACTCACAGTGATCTCGATCTACATGTATCCGACCACCTGCTTCCCCTTCTTCGCGTTGTCCGAAGTCCCCGCCTGCGACCCTAGAATTCACACTAGGTAACACACATAAGCTAAAATCCTGCAAAAACGCGATATCAAAATCAAACGAGAAACTCGCGTCGCAAGCTAAATGCGTGTGCGCTCGTTACGCCAAAACGTGTGTATACACGTCTGAAACTACCCTGACACGCTGCGACACACAGGAACCACCAGACCCAATGTAACATTTCAAAAAAAAATAAAATATTATTTTTGGGGAATTTTTATAATTTAATAATAAAATATTGAATATTTTAATAAGGCAGTATAATTAAATACCGATAAATTTGTGAAAATTTTGGAAAATTATGGAAATTACTAAAAGAGGGAGTTTCATGTGAATTATGCAAATTTTAAGTTTTTATGATTTATTTGACACTATTTTAGTGCTAATCGCGATTAAAAATCGCTAATCGCGGATTAAGCATGTTTTGTGCACATAGCATGCACAAAGTCTTTTTCACACTTGTGCATTTTTCTACCATGGTTTCATTTGGGTTTCCTATTGAAATTTTAATAGAATGTGAAGATAAAAGGAAAAGAAAATAGAAAAGAAAAAGAGAACATTAGAATAATGGGAATGGGTGAGAGAGAGAAAGGTGAGGATCACTTTGACTTGGCCATTCCCTCTTCATTCTTCACACATTTCCTCTCCCCTCCCTCTCTCGCTACTGCTGCTGCCGCCTCACTCCCTCCCCCTCTTCAACCCTCTCAAACTCCATGAAAAGCACCCAAAAACCCTATCTCCATTTCACAAAAATTGTGCATGAGCTCACTAGCAACACATTGGACCAAGAAAGAAAAGATTTTCAGAACTTTGGGCAACTCAAGAAAAATCTTGAGTTGCCAAATAAGGTAATTCTTTCACCCTTACCATTGTTTTCCATTCACTTTAGCACATATGTTTGTTTGGAACCGAAATGTCGATGTTTAGTGGACTTGAGAAATTCTAGTTAGGGTTAGAGGAAATTGAGGGTTGTGATGTGAAATTGAGCTCAGAAGAGGCCTCACAAACCCCCTAGTACTAGAATTCAAACCTAAACCAGAGACTAGAACCCCGGAATATGGATTTAGAAAACCCGATATTGGAAACTTGTGGATTCTGTGGATGTAAAATGAAATCTGCTAACACTCGGGCCACCTGAAAATTATTTTGCAAGGACAGTGATACATGCAGGTTATTTAGAACATACCACCAAAACCCTAGCCCCTATCTCCCATTGTTGGCCGCAAATTGCGGCCAGACCTGGGCCATTTGGCCTCGTGTTGGTTTTGTGGTCCCCTCATCAGTAAAATAGACCCTTGGCATATGCAAAATTGACCAATTTGACCTGGGGTAAAATCCGGGACCTTTTTCCTAAGTGGCTGTTTTGATTCGAAGTTTCGTTTTGCGTATTTTATATTCTGGATTTTGTATCTGTGTTGTACTTCGATCACTTGACATTTGTACATCGAAATCGAGTGTTATTTGTTGGTTTTGAAAGCGTGGTCCATAGGTTCTAACCTATAGGCCTTTAGCGTGTCGTTTCGGTTTTGACTTGGATTTTAATGCGCATTGCGATGTGTTATATGTGTAGGTACCCCACGAAGGCTTCGAGACGACAAGCAAGCGCGTGGCGGCGTCGGCAACGGAAAGCGAAAGCAAGGTGAATAGACTATATCTACGGGGGAAGTCGAGTGGATGGCGTATAGCACCCCCGCAGTTCGGTGTTTAGTATAATATATATATATATATATATATATATATATATGATAGCGTTAGGCATGACTTGGATATTCTAGATGTGATTAGGTGTACTATGGGTAGATTAGGGTTTAGAAGTAAACTAGTATAGTTTCCTAGTTGCGAACCCTAGAATAGGTTTACACCCACACGCACCCACATGCGTACTTGTTATACTTATACCTGGATGATGAGGATAGTGGATGATATTTGGAGATGAGTCGATGAGATTGGGCATGGTGCCATGAGATCAGTGATATGATGTGGTTCGTATTTGGGATATGACAAGAGATTTTAGCGGGCCTTTGGACGTGTGTTTTATACACGCATTTATATTTACATAGATGGTATCGGTTTGTACTAGACATAGATCAGTACCCCAGATCATGAGATATGATGATAAGGAAACCAGATAATTGATGAGATGAATGTGACATTGACCCGTACCCAGATTTGGGATGCCGTACGGTGGATGTACCGTACGAGCTTTATATTGATGATAGATCCGCACCCATGACTCGATGATGTCATATGATATATTGTATTGTACGCGGTACCTTTGAGGCGGGATCACCGACTATTATATATATATTTATATATATATATATATATATATATATATATATATATATATATCGACTCAGATTTAGGTGGTTTCCATACCCATCCCGATTGACTTGTAAGTTAGATCTGTAGTTTGCTTAGTAGATGTTAGGGTAGGCCGATGTCATACCTATTTCAAAAACTAACGAATCGGGAGTATTTTAAAGACAGGAAAAGAGATTCTACGGATATTTTCAAAAGACACATCTTTTCTTAAAAACACCGTAGCCCTTATTTTCCTAAAAACCCCGATTCGTCTTCTTTCAAATGGCAAAACAATATGACATAGATACATTGATGTAGATACCGCAATGTTGTGTTTATTATTCATTTGCCGCATATTCTTTCTTTTCTCATCGCATTGCATGTTTAAATAAGTTCATTGTTATATTAAAACCATGCTGTTAGGACACCAACACCATTATCGATGATGCTTATGTTCCACGTACACCTGCTTGCCGGCTCACACACTTCATCATCGATAATTGCCATGTCACTACACTATAGGACTGTTGCATTCAGGATATAACCCATATTGTACACTCATACTTGTGCACATACCTATTGTACATTCATACTTGTGTACTTATATATTGTACACTCATACTTGTGCACCTACCTATTGTACACCCATTCTTGCACATACATAGATGATTTTGGCTTGATTTGAGATTTGGGAACCGCAAGATACTTTTAAAAACTGATTCATTTCAAAAGAGCGGTCTTCCGTCGCTATGTGCATATTACTATTTTATGTCGCATGATATACTGATATGCTTACATTCTTTTACATGTCGCATACATCATGCTTTATGATTATACACATTGAGATATGTTGTTTCCATGATATTTCTGGATTTGGGAACCGTGGTCATTTCAAAATAAAGTATGTATTGTTTTAAAAACCCGATTACCCTTGATATGATATTTCAGTGCGTCCACCATGTGTTTTCTCGGTTCTGAGAGTGGCATATGAAACCCGATTCGCGGAGCGGTAGGCACCGTCTGCGGGTACATGGTGGACCCGGTGAGGTACCCTGAGGCAAGAAAACTCGTATATGTTAGACGGTGAGCCTGACAAGGGAGTACTACCTACCGGTGATTGTATTTGAGCTCGGTGGATATCTGGAGGATACCGACCGGAGTTGAGAGATGAGACGGGCCGATCAGGACTGACGGAGCCCGTTGGCCGATCCGGACTGACGGAGCCCTATATATATATGAGGATTTGCATGCCGATGCTAGGCACAGTTTTCATGATGTTTTCGAGTGTCGATGCTAGACAATCAGGTTCCATGATTTTGATATGTCGCGAGCGACACATGTTGATTTACACCCTCATACTTCCATGCATATGCTTTATGATATTTACATGCATGATGCTTATTATCTTTGGGAGACACGTGGATGAGATCCACATATATATAGACATTGATTACATAGTTGGATGATATCAACATTCTCATTAGACTTTCTAATATAGTTGACATTGATTACAATGATCATACCTCATATTTTGTGATATGTTGTACCTGAGGCACTGGCACGAGCATATGGGATTACACTTATGTATAGATGTTTACCCTGGCCACCTTTTCATGCTTCAGACTTATTCATATTGAGGATATTATTATTACCGATCGTATTGACCTAGGATTGTGTCATACATACGATTTCTACTCTGCGATGTTTTCTATTCACGAGTTGGCAACTCACCCCCGTTGTGCCACAGTTCTTGCAGGTTTTGCCGTACAGGTTTCATTGCGGCTTTTCTGGCACACTGCTTCCTTTCTGGGTGATTGCTTTGGTAGGTGGGTTCACTCGCATCGTGACCATCCTTGCATTTAATTTAATCTGTTGTATCTAGTAATTCCATCAACCAAACTTTTATATTGTTTCAGATGTAGAAAACCAGTTGTGTATTATTTCGACCTTAGAGTCGCGCGTTGTAGTATTATGGTTTTCATGATGTTCTTGAGTTTCTTTTGAGTTTTTGATCCTCGCCCTTCGGCGTTGTATATTATATTGCTTGCGTGGTTGTGACCGTCGATTGACGAAGAGCTAGCTCCCGCTTGGGGATGCCTTTTATCATTTTGCATATTTATTCTTGGTATACCCCGTTTGGGGCCAGCATTTACAAAGGAAACTCTGCCGAAATTTTCGGAAAAGTCTTGGGGATTTAAAAAAATGCATATTCGGTTTACTTATTGAAAAGCCTTGTTTTTAAAACATGTTTTCTTTACTTCTTAAAAACTAGTTTTCTTTATTTACTCTTTAAAATGGTTTTAGATTTCTGGGCTTTTGGCTTACTTGGATTAGATGGGGTCCTATAGACTTCATATGATTCAAGGGCCAGTCACGTGCTATTTCGGGTCGTGACAAAGTTGGTATCAGAGCGCTAGGTTAACCTTGGTTCTAGTCTAAGTTTGACTATGCGGAGCTTAGAGCGTTTATATATATACGGAACTTAGGCTTGACCTTAGAGAACTTAGACTTAGTCGAGGGGGTATTATACCCGAACTTTCGTCGCGTAGGATGACCCTTGGTTGATGGAGTAGGTAGCTTGAGTAGAGTGACGTACCGTACGTATGTTCCGCTGCATACTTACGATACGCTACTCCGCTTAAGAAACCTTAGGATGTACAATTCCTTGCATAGTATTATATTCATTCGTATGATCTATCTTCATCGATATTGGTTATGATTTTGCTGCCACGATTACACGGGCAGAGAGAGCTACGGCTAGATTTGCGTCAGCACGAGCTCGTCACGGACGAGGACTGACCAGGGCATGATTCCAGGGACATACGATTGCCTGGAGAGGCGTCCTTTTTTGTGTTTTCACGCCATGAGCGTTTGACAGATCGCTTTTACGAGATTTCTAGGACGTGCAGATCAGCACCAGAGGACCAGGCTACTGCTGGAGGCCAGCCAGAATGTGATGACCATCGATATATCGCTTATTCATGATGATTGAGGCACTGTTCAGCGTACAGACGAATGAGCCAGTTGTTGCTGCAAATGACGAGTTATCGCCCAGATGTTGGAGCTACTGCAGCATGAGTATATACTTAGAGACATGATGGAAGGTAGCTAGTCACCCGAGGATGAATGACTAGACATGTGGTTTGTTCGCTTACCCCGATGCGAGGTCATCAGATAGATTGATTCCAGCTAGAGACGACTTCACGCAGATTCGTTGAGAGTCGATAGAGACGATCGAACGTCAGGAACCCATTTCCAAGTTTAAAGTATTCGGAAGACAATGAAAGTAATGCTATGGATCCTCTAGAAAAATGAAACCCTAACTTGACGTATTGACCATGGAACGCCTCCGAACCTTAGGGTTTGCGGCAGTTTAGCGGTGCCATTTATGAAGCTTGGGTTTTCCCTTCTACGGTTGGTCCACAGGTGCTGTGGCATGTACTGGAATACTATTAAACTGTACTCAAGATGTTGATCTCTTGGGGGATTATGAGGTTTTGACAAATCGATCGGATGGTTCGACAACATTCGGATATCATGTGATGGGATACATTGCTTGGGAGACTTCAGATACGAGTATAGCCGTTGGAGCGCAGTCTATGCAGCCACGAGAAGACGAGTCCGAATCAGTCGACATTGGAGCAGAGTGGAGTAAAGAGTTCGCACGAGATGACGTTCCACTCCGTTGACATCAGAGGTGCGATACGCATGCAAAGGCGTTGTATATGGATATACCTTCCAGAAGAAGTCACGATGAGTATGCAGCCATTCCGGAACAAGAAATAGATTTAGTACAGGGTGGTAATTTCCGGGCAATTCGGCAGAAACGAGATTTGAGAGAGACTTCGACGGGACCTTTCTGGAATACTATACGAGAAGACATGGACCCAGGAGCGGTCATATTGCGCACACCCAGCAGGCCAGAGTTCGGCATCGTCGACGAGATAGTTGGCCAGAGAGCTGTAGAGGATGTGCTAGACCGGGACTGTTTCCGTCGTCATTCCTTATTGGGCCGTTGAGCTGATGAGCTATATATCTAGCAACGCACAATGAGAGACAAGAGCCTAAAAGCACCAGGCGCCAGATCATGAACAGAAGGCAAGTAGATATCTTGCTCTGCTAGCATTGGATGCACCGACACCTTCTCGACTACGAAGGAGGAAATATCGATGACGACATTTATGATTTGTGGTTTGGTGGTTTGGTTATCACGTATCCGTCACCTTGGATTTCGGTATTTTGGGCGATCTATTCGTATGATTTAGTCTTGATGACGGAGTTTCATGATATTTGTTTTCGTGCACCATGGTTGCACCTACTGGGTATTCATATTTTGTGCATAGTTATTACGCTTGAGGTATTGATTGTGATTTCATGCCTATTTTATGCCTGTGATTTGATTTATGCTTTCAGCATAGTTTTTGTTAGTTATATATATGCCCTAGAGGCCATTGTTGTACATATGAAAGTTTAATATTGTCTATTTATCTGGAATGTGATACAATATGTGTAATTGATATAGTTAGGCATGAAATGCGAAGTATGTGATATTTCGGATTTACGATGTCTAAAGTGTTTATGGATTCCAAATGTTGTATTTTTACATTTTCTTATCTGTGACCGTAAGCGTAGTATGTGGGGGTATCGCCGGCTTCGTTGCTATACATCAACGACAATCGGGATACGCATACTTGCTTACGTTGATGATATGAGATATTATGTGTTGCTGTGATATGTTATATTGGATTTTCGTGTTCTGAATAGCCAGGGGTTTTATGTGAGATGAGGGTTTTTAATTTTCATTCATGTAAAATTCATTTGTATGTAATATTCTTTTATTGGGGCACTTCCGGGATGAGGTTGATGTTACCATTGTATATTATTTACTTTTCCGCATTAGGTAGACCCAAGGAGGGGAGCACAAGTAATCGGGTTCTAGGGTCTAGTGGGAGGCCATCTCGAGGAGTCGAGACCGGGTCTCCTAACCCTAGAAATGGCAGAGTTACTTGCCGCTCTCGTAGGGGTCTAGGGATGTGGGTTTGGCTATTCATCGCGACCGTGGAATCCGTGTTTTATATAGGCTCGTATTAAAAACACGGACATCCTAGTATATCCAATATTTCATATATGTTCGTCTGCTGCAATGTTCTGTGATGAGATCATATTACTGCTTGGGACGAATGCTTATACTATATACATATGCTGATATATAAATATTACTACTTTCGTTTCTTCTGTGATGCTTAGGAAGCATAAGCTGATGGGATTTTATTAATGAGATTAATAAAAGAAAAGATACTAAAAGATGTTGTAGAATCAAAACTTTATAAAAAGGGTAGCTACAGTTTTGCTTTGCATAGTGGTATATGTGATATACCCTGCACCTTATTCGATGAGGAAAGAGCCGAGATCCCTTCACCGGGAGTGACCTCTTTAGCAAAACTGGCAGATGCTACAAACTCACGGTTTAGTTTTTGACAGCTTATATAGTTATTTCTTTGCACATCGGTATATATGATATACCATGCACCTTATTCGATGAGGTAAGACCCGAGATCCCTTCACCAGGAGTGACCTCTTTAGCGAAAGTAGAAAAGCCTAAAAAACACTCCTTTTCAAAATCACTTGTTTCTACAACGATATCAAGTTCATTACGCTCATGGTTTTTCTGAAAAAAACCCGCGTAGCCCTCCGTCATTTCAGATAGAGACTAGTTAGTATTCGTGCTACGTTTGTTGACTATGTTAAGGCGTAGTGTGCGGTAGCTAATTAGTACTTATCTTCTAAAACATGAGATGTAATTGGATTAGGGTAGTTGTACGACTTTGTTGACTATGTTAAGGGTCGTACAGGTGGGTTTAATTCAATCGGGAAATGACGGGTTGAACTTGGCTAGCAATTATGATTTGTTGACTATGTTAAGGTCATAAGTTGCTAGGGACAAAATACTATCGGGAATTTCAAGTGTTGAAATTTGCAATGAGATTGCATACCTCCTATGAGATAGTTGGATCCCGATACCCGCTGCGAGTAAGAGTTACTCATGTGAGAATTTTACACAGGACAATTAGCCGATCAAGTAGGTGTCTAGAAAGGTGTTAATGGGGTTATGCCTCTGGGAAAATGCGGTTTATTTTAATTAGGTCCGTGCGAAAGCACGGGGAACCTCCCTCAAGTACCGACACTGATCTGGCTGAAAGATTGACGAAATTGTAAGGTGTAATTAATCCCGGCTAATCTTACCTTTTAGGGTTTGAAGGAAGATTTGATAAAAACAGTGGGAGATATCCTAATTAGATAAGATAATAACCAATCTAATCTTGCAAGAGCATACGCTAAAGTGTTTTCTTCTCTCTCTCCAGGTAGCGACCCTGTCAGGCCTTAATCAAGATAATAATATGGATGTATTGACTGAACCTACTTATTATACTATGCAGGGGATCGTTGATCCCGTTCTTCCTTATAAGAGTTATAAGACCGAACAGGAAAAAGGAGAATATCTGGATTCTCATGCCGCCCAGACGAAGAACAAGCATGATGATGCATCTTCTTCGGGTGTGTTAGTTATTGCGAACTGTTTCTCAGTTCACCCTACGTCCTGGGTTTTAGATACCGGATCGGGATCCCACATATGTAAATTGTTATATGGGCTACGTAAAGGTAGAGAACTGGGAAAGGGTGATCATTCCGTACAAGTAGGGAATCGTGCAAGTATTGCAGCCAAAGCAGTTGGCGAATATCACCTTGTATTACCAAGTAATAATACACCGATTCTGAATGAGTGCTATTATATACCGAACATGATGTGCAACATTATATCAGTTACTTTATTAAGTAAAGAAGGATATAATTTTGTAGTAAAGGATAATGTTATGAACATCTTCCTAGATCAAAAGTTCATTGGATCACACTCGTTACATAATGGCATATTCATTCTCAATCAAAATACAGTCCTTAATGTACAAAACACACACAAGAGGAAGAGTTCAGAAATGAACGAATCCTTCTTGTGGCATTGTAGACTTGGTCATATCAGTGCGACACGGCTAGCTAAGTTACATAAGTATGGATATTTGAATTCGTTCGAATTATCATCTTATGATACTTGCCATTCATGTCTCAAAGGGAAAATGACCAAGACTCCGTTTAGTGGAGACGGAGAAAGAGTTACAGAACTCTTAGGACTGGTACATAGAGATGTAAGCGGTCCCATGTCTACACAGGCCAGGAACGGTTCTTCCTACTTCATTACATTCACTGACATCTAGATACGGACATGTGTTCCTGATGAAACACAAGTCTGAAGCTTTTGAGAAATTCAGAGAATATAAGCACGAAGTAGAGAACCAAACGGGTAAAAATATGAAGATCCTACGATCTGATCGAGGAGGACAATACTTGAGCAATGAGTTTCTAGACTATCTAAAAGAGAATGGGATTCTCTCTCAGCTTACTCCTCCTTATACACCACAGCACAACGGTATATCGGAGCGGAGGAATCGCACCCTATTAGATATGGTGCGCTCTATGATGAGCACTGCTGAGTTACCTATTTCCTTTTGGGGATATGCGCTTGAGACAGCAGCGTACCTATTAAATCAAGTTCCGTCTAAATCTGTGCCTACCACACCATATAAGATATGGAGTGGGAAGAGACCATATTTTAAACGAGTTAAGATATGGGGTTGTCCGTCCTATGTCAAAAGGCAAAATCCGGAAAAACTCGAGGCACGATCAGTTCTTTGCAAGTTTATAGGATATCCTAAGAATTCCCAAGGATATTTTTTCTACCACGCTGAACAAAAAGTATTTGTTTCTCAATATGCCACCTTTTTAGAAAAGGAATTTCTTGCAAAAGAAATTAGTGGCAAAGAGGTAGAGCTGGAAGAGGTTCCAGCACCACAAACTACAACTGAAGATTTAGTGGAACCAGAGGATTCAGTAGTGCCCGACGAACCCCAGCCTCTCTGCCGATCTAGTAGGGTTCATCATCCACCTGAGAGATACTACGGTTTTCTCATAGACGGTGGAAGTGAAGATTGCATCATGGAAGATGATGACCCAACTAGTTTCGAGCAGGCCATCACGAGTGGCGACTCTGTGAAATGGCTGGATACAATGCGATCTGAGATGGAATCCATGTACACCAAAAAAGTATGGACTTTGGAAGTTGCTCCTGAAGGGGTAAAACCCATTGGGAGCAAGTGGATCTTTAAGAAGAAACTTGGTGTAGATGGAAAAGTGGAGACTTTCAAAGCCAGACTTGTTGCAAAGGGTTTTCGTCAACGAGCAGGTGTGGATTATAACGAAATCTTTTCTCCAGTGGCTATGCTTAAGTCCATCCGTATCTTACTTGCCATTGCTGCATACCATGACTACGAAATCTGGCAAATGGATGTTAAGACCGCCTTTCTAAATGGTGATTGAGAGGAGTGCGTGTACATGACTCAGCCAGAGGGTTTCGTAGATAGTTGGAGCAGTGGAAAGGTGTGCAAGCTGCTTAAATCCATCTACGGGTTAAAGCAGGCATCGCAGAGTTGGATCATCTGTTTTGATGTAGTAGTCAAAGAGTTTGACTTCATCAAAAAAGTAGATGAACCTTGTATTTACAAGAAGGTTGCAGAGAGTAAGGTTGTCTTCCTCGTATTGTACGTGGATGACATACTCTTGATAGGAAATGATGTTCCTATGTTGCACTCGGTCAAGCTCTTCTTATCACATAGATTCTCAATGAAAGATCTAGGTGATGCCTCCTGCATTTTGGGGATTAGGATCTATAGAGATATATCCAAGAGGATACTGGGATTGTCCCAATCCAGGTATATTGACACCATACTAAAGAGGTTTAGTATGGAAGAATCCAAGCATGGGAACGAACCCACAATCTCTGGACTCACTCTCTCCAAAGAGATGTCTCCTAAGACTGATTTGGAGAGAGCTCGCATGCAAGGGATACCCTATGCTTCGGCAGTAGGCTCTATCATGTACGCGATGCTATGTACCAGACCTGATGTGGCATACTCACTAAGTATAGTGAGTAGGTATCAAGCAGATCCAGGAGAGAATCACTGGACAGCTGTGAAGAACATTCTCAAGTACTTGAGAAGAACTAAGGAGATGTTCTTGGTGTATGGTAACGGAGAACTCCAGGTGGAGTCCTTTACCGATTCAAGCTTCCAAAGTGATAAGGATGACTCTAAGTCGCAATAGGGATTTATCTTTACCCTAAATGGAGGGGCGGTTTGTTGGAAGAGTTCCAAGCAAGAAACCGTGGTAGACTCGACGATGGAGGCTGAATACATCGCTGCCAACGATGCTGCCAAAGAGGTTGTCTGGATGAAGAAGTTCATCACTGAACTTGGTGTGGTTCCTTACATTGAGCATCCAATACCTTTGTATTGTGATAACAATGGAGCTGTGGCTTTGGCCAAGGAACCCAGGTCCCATCAGAAATCCAGACATATTCTGAGGCGGTATCACCTGATCCAGGAGATAGTTGATCGCCGCGAGATCGAGGTCAGGAGAGTAGATACGAAGGACAACACTGCAGATCCACTCACGAAGGTCATTCCCCAGATACAGTTTGAGAGATTATTCGGGATGTTGGGTATGAGATACTATAACACCTGGCCCTAGTGCAAGTGGGAGATTGTTAGTTATATATATGCCCTAGAGGCCATTGTTGTACATATGATATAAATTATAATGGATGCTTGGATATATATAGAGAGGACTTTATTGCTCGTCATGATAGTATGCTGTTTGGTTTCACTTTTTCTTAACATGTTGACTTGTATTAGTTTACTGTCTTGCTCTCACATGTTGATAAAGCCCTTAGGATATGTACTCGACTACTGGGACTGTGATGAGATCACACTAGTGGGGCCAGGGTAGTCAAAAAGTACATCCTATAATTGTTCCTAGTCGAGGGTGTGTCGAGACATGGCATCGATACACCAGAGTAGACTAGCGTATACACATCTTGACCCATATGATGAGCGATGGATGATCCCATATCCATTGGTGTTTGACATCAAAGATGGTGTATGGGTGCTCAGTGCAGACTGGGTACACTGAACGGACTCGCCGAGAACTCCTAGATGGTATTATACCTATCGTCAGATAGCAGTTCTCCGGTGACACTTGTACAGGTTAGTCTGTAGACCCAAGATCATCATAAACTCTTGTGTGATTCCCACTGTGCTTTGATTTCCACCTTACCACGTCCAAGGGGGCGTGCAAAATGGTGGCTTTTGGGTATAATCCCGAATCACATGGAGGTAATGAGCGATAGGAGGGGTTTCGTCTCTCCAGGTATTGGGAGTTGATGTTGTGCTGTGTTCGATTGGCTATAACTGGAAGTCCCTGGCCAGGGCTGATATGGAGTGCTGCTGGTAAGAGTTATCAGTAGTTTCTCGACCCGTTATGAGCGTTATATCGACACGACTTATCGGTTACTGGGGTCTGACGTATACCACCCCTGGACTAGATATGCAACATATAATACGAAGAGACCGGACTGTACGGGAGTGTTACTGATTGGATTCATAGGAGAATGTACAGGCTTGCTTGTTGATATTCTGATCGCTTAATACCTGGGTGGCTGTTCTGTTTAGCTGACCGCTTGCAGCTTGTGGGTGTTTGATATGATCATCGGCGTATTGACGATTCTTTAGAGTCCTACACAGAGGTTTCCTAACTCAGGCAAAACGGTGTAGGAGCACATATGTGAGAAGTGTGGGACCGAGAATAATACGATATGAGATACCGTATTCTATTCTCGCGATATGAGATATCGGTCGGGTATATGTGATATAACCCGGTCATCGGATCAAGTGTTGATTCGATAAAATTGTACATGTTATATTAGTCGGTTATATATAATATAGCCGGGTTATCGGATCAAGTGTTGATTCGATAATTTAATGTATAATTATATATGTGATATATTGCGTTACGTTAACTAATATAAGCTCGCTTTATTGATTCATTTTCTCACAGGATAATACATTGATATATATGCGATATATGTTAATTGTATTATTTTCTATTGTTACAAAATATATTGTATATGTGATATATAATATTTTAACATGTTAGGGTTACAAATTTAACAATGGATTAGGGTTTAAACTTGGTTTGGGTTTGGATTAGGGTTAGCTTTTGCATGAAGCTTCCATGAAGCTTCATGAAGCTTTGACTTTATCCTTAAGCTTGATATTTTGTGAAGATATTATTTAACCCAATCCAAACCTCAACCTCTAGTTAATTCTCTAAATGGGTTAACTCCTTATGCTTAACCCTAGGTTAGATTTGTAACCACTACAATAATTCATTGTTCATCACAAAAGGAATTATCCATTCATTCTTCTTCTTCTTCTCCTTTGAGCTTTGAGAAAGCTTGGTAGTTTTTTATTTTGTGGTGAATAAAAGTGAGAATTTGAAAACAAAAGAGAGAAATATTCCTACTCCATCATCCTCATCTAATCTAGCAAATTAGATTAGGGTGTTCACCTCATTAGAGAGAGAGAGAGATTGAGTCATAGAAACTTCAAGGTAGATCATCGGAGAAAAGGAAGACTACAAGCAAGCATGGATCGTTCGAGTTGTGGAGCCTCTCTTGAGTCCGGGAGATCATGGATCACGACAAAAGGACTTCTACACGGCGTTTATGAAGCGAAGGAGCGGACTACAAAGGTTGTAATCCCTCACTTTTAGTTGTAAAGATGTTTACTTGCATGTTCAACCCTAATATTCTAGCAAAGATCCCGGCTTTGGGTTGTTCGGCACGTCTAAAATTTTATTCGGGCATGGTTGATGCCTTCTTAACCCTTGTAAGAGTGCCTAGGAACCCTACAGTTTTCATGCACTTTTAGTATTTTGATTTGATTTGCGCACGCTGATGCACATGGTTATGAGATTATATACTGCGGTATACCTGATTTGGATTGAGCCGTATTGTATACCGTCGATTTTGATTTTGATATTGATATTGATTTCGTGCACTCTATGCACATCTTTTGGATTCTTGCGCATGATCGACGCTTGATATTGGATTTCGTGATTTCGTGCATGTTGAATGTGCATGATTTAGATTTTATTCGTGCATGATGGATGCGCCTGATTTGGATTTTCGCGCGTGTTGAGCGCATGTTTTGAGATGCAATTTTGGTGCACACCAGATACACTAAATCGGGATTCTTCGTACATGTCAGATGCACCTAATTTTGCTGTCAGGCACACACGTTGCCTATGACAGATGTTTCATGCACACCCGTTGCACCTAAATGTTGTTTCGGTGCACATGCATGGAACATATATGGATTTTGATTTCCGTGCGCACCAGACGCACAGGGTATTCTTATATACATTTTCGGATTGATTCCTTATGGAGCAGTACATTTTTATGATATTTGCTATATGTTTTCGTACTGAGCAGGACTAGTCAGAGGACAATACCTGGATATATTTTGCATGCATTTATAGTTATCGAAGGCATTTCCAGAAAGCGATCTATAGTCTCAGTATTTACCCACGTGTCTGATATGACACGACACGTTTTAAACAAGGGAACCCTTCTAACTTGTTTTCAAAACGGCGGAACGTACATGTTAAACATAAGATATATACATATATGGTTATTTTCTTACAATAGACGTCCGCCACTGTGCCGCGATACGCGCAAAGCACAACAACATGAAAAGGTTTGGCATGCATTTCATTCAGATATTTATATGTATAGTTTTGATTTATATTATATCCATTTTATTTTGGATTTGACATTTGTGTCTTTACCGTGACTCCGATGATTGCGGGATGCTTGACGGAGTTTTGTTTTCGAGTTATCTGCTCATTGTTCATGCGCATGCGTTGCGCTATGATGCGCTTTACGTATTGATGATTTCGGAGCCCCAACGACTTAGTCTTTTACTGAAATGTTTTAGAATTTGGGGGTTTAAATTTAAATTCGGGGACGGAATTTCTTTAAGGGGGGAGATTGTAACATTTAAAAAAAAAATTATTTTTGGGGAATTTTTATAATTTAATAATAAAATATTAAATATTTTAATAAGGCAGTATAATTAAATACCGATAAATTTGTGAAAATTTTGGAAAATTTTGGAAATTAATAAAAGATGGAGTTTCATGTGGATTATGCAAATTTTAAGTTTTTATGATTTATTTGACACTATTTTAGTGCTAATCGCGATTAAAAATCGCTAATCGCGGATTAACTGTGTTTTGTGCACATAGCATGCACAAAGTCTTTTTCACACTTGTGCATTTTTCTACCATGGTTTCATTTGGGTTTCCTATTCAAATTTTAATAGAATGAGAAGAGAAAAGGAAAAGAAAATAGAAAAGAAAAAGAGAACATTAGAATAATGGGTATGGGTGAGAGAGAGATAGGTGAGGATCACTTTGACTTGGCCATTCCCTCTTCATTCTTAACTCATTTCCTCTCCCCTCCCTCTCTTGCTGCTGCTGCTGCTGCCTCACTCCCTCCCCCTCTTCAACCCTCTCAAACTCCACGAAAAACACCCCAAAACCCTATCTCCATTTCACAAAAATTGTGCATGAGCTCACTAGCAACACATTGGACCAAGAAAGCAAAGATTTTGAGGACTTTAGGCAACTCAAGAAAATTCTTGAGTTGCCAAATGAGGTAATTCTTTCACCCTTACCATAGTTTTCCATCCACTTTAGCACATATGTTTGTTTGGAACCGAAATGTCGATGTTTAGTGGACTTGAGAAATTCTAGTTAGGGTTAGAGGAAATTGAGGGTTGTGATGTGAAATTGAGCTCAGTAGAGGCCTCACAAACCCCCTAGTGTTAGAATTCAGACCTAAACCAGAGACTAGAACCCCGGAATACGGATTTAGAAAACCCGATATTGGAAAATTATGGATTCTGTGGATGTAAAATGAAATCTGCTAACACTCGGGCCACCTGAAAATTATTTTGCAAGGACAGTGATACATGCAGGTTATTTAGAACATACCACCAAAACCCTATCCCCTATCTCCCATTTCTGGCCACAAATAAAAGCCTTCTGGCCGCAAATTGCGGCCAAACCTGGGCCATTTGGCCTCGTGTTGGTTTTGTGGTCCCCTCATCAGTAAAATAGACCCTTGGCATTTGCAAAATTGACCAATTTGACCTAGGGTAAAATCTAGGACCTTTTTCCTAAGTGGCTGTTTTGATTAGGAGTTTCGTTTTGCGTATTTTATATTCTGGATTGTGTATCTGTGTTGTACTTCGATCGCTTGACGTTTGTACGTCGAAATCGAGTGTTATTTGTTGGTTTTGAAAGCGTGGTCCATAGGTTCTAACCTATAGGCCTTTAGCGTGTCGTTTCGGTTTTGACTTGGATTTTAATGCGCATTGCGATGTGTTATATGTGTAGGTGCCCCCACGAAGGCTTCGAGACGACAAGCAAGCGCGTGGCGGCGTCGGCAACGGAAAGCGAAAGCAAGGTGAATAGATTATATCTACGGGGAAGTCGGGTGGATGGCGTATAGCACACCCGCAGTTCGGTGTTTAGTATACTATATATATATATATATATATATGTATATATATGTATGATAGCGTTAGGTGTGACATGGATATTCTAGATGTGATTAGGTGTACTACGGATAGATTAGGGTTTAGAAATAAACTAGTATAGTTTCCTAGTTGCGAACCCTAGAATAGGTTTACACCCACACGCACCCACATGTATACTTGTTATACTTATACCTGGATGATGAGGATAGTGGATGATATTTGGAGATGAGTCGATGAGATTGGGCATGGTGCCATCAGATCGGTGATATGATGTGGTTGGTATTTGGGATACGACATGAGATTTTAGCGGGCCTTTGGACGTGTGTTTTACACATGCATTTATATTTAAATAGATGGTATCGGTTTGTACTAGACTTAGATCAGTATCCCAGATCATGAGATATGATGATAAGGATACCATATAATTGATGAGATGAATATGACATTGACCCGTACCCAGATTTGGGATGCCGTACGATGTGTTAGATATATGTATGCCCTAGAGGCCATTATATGTATAGTGGATGCTTGGACATGTATATATGATTTTAGATGACTTTCTCGCTCAACATGATAGTATGCTATCTGGTTTATTTTATCTTGACATGTTGATTTGATCCTGCTTTTATTCATTTGCACATGTTGATAAAGCCCTCAGGATATTTTCTTGACTACTGTGACTATGATGCAGATCATACTAGTGGGACATGTGTAGTTTATAAGCATATCCTTGAACTGTTCCTAGTCGTTGGTGTATCGAGACGGGGCATCGATATTTCAGAGTAGACTAGCGTATACTATTCTTGTCCCATATGATGGGTGATGGATGATCCCATGTCCATCTGGTGAGGTGACACCAAAGATTGTATGCGGGTGCTCAGTAGAGACTGGGTACACTGAACGGACTCACAGAGAACTCCTATGTGGTATTATATCTATCGTCGGATAGCAGTTCTCAGGTGACACTGGTACAGGTTAGTCTGTAGACCCAAGATCGTCATAGAGTCTTGTGTGTCCTCCCACTGTACTTTGATATCCACCCTACCACGGCTCTACTGAGTCATGCAAACAGGTGGACTTTGGGTACAGTCCCGAGGCACATTAAGGCGATGAGCGATAGGAGGGCTTTCGTCTCTCCCGGTATTGGGAGTTGATGTTGTGCTATGCTCGATTGGCTATAACAGCAAGTCCCTGGCCAGGGCTGCTGAGATTTACTGATAAGCGTTATCAGTAGTTTCTCGATCTGTTATAAGTCATACATAAGCATGACTTATTGAGTTATTGGGGTCGACGATTCCATCCCTAGACTCGATATGCAACATATCTGACGAGGAGACCGGACTGTACGGTAAGTGTTGCCAGTTGGCTCGACGAGAGTTCTGACAGCTTCGCTGGTTTTCTTCTGATCGCTCAATACCCGGGTGGCCGTTACGTTTAGCTGACCGCTTGCGGCTTATGGGTGTTTGATATGATCATCACCTACTTCCGGCGTATTGACGAGTCTTAGAGTCCCATAATGAAGTTTCCTGGCTCAGACGAAAAGATGTTGTGTGCATATGAGATATGCGCGGGGACCCGATTAAATACGGATATGTGATACCTATTATTAATCGGGCATTTTCTATTGGTCGGGTCGTATGTGATATGACCGGTTTGCAAAATCAAGTGTTGATTTAACAAATGACTTTTGGATTAATTCTTTATCTAAACCTTTTTTCTATTATTATATGCATGCATGTATGCATATGATGATGTGCATGGACACATACATACATATATTGTATCATGGTTGTTGATACATATTTGGTGGCAATGCAAGACTCATATTGTAGTAATTATGTATATATTTATCATATTGAGTTAATTGAAAGGATAATTCAGTCATGATTAATGTTTATCATCTTTGACTAAACTTTACCATTCTTCTAATCATGAGTTAATTCTCTTTTGGAAATTAACTCAATAAGAAAACATCTAGTTGATTACTAACCATGGTTGAAGTGAGAAGGATTATTATGGTTTATTCTTTCTCATCTCAATAATTCACTCATATCATTTCTCTTTGAGCTCAAGTTTAGCCACCATCTTCTTCTTCCTCTTTTGAATATTTCTTTGAGTGAAGTTGATAAAAAGAAAGGGTTTTGATTATAGAATACAAACCACAACATCATACTACACACATCTAGCCCATTTATGTAGGGTGTTTGTTCTACTTCATTCACATATCAAGTAAAGCAAGGAGCTTTGGGCAAAGGGACTTCGGGTGGATCATCGTGGACTAGGAAGGGTTCCATCGATCCGTTCCAAACTCTCAAAGTGCCAAGGAGTCACCAAGGGAGGTCTACAAAGGTTGAAATCTCTACTCTTAGTGATACTTTTTCTTTTGCATGTGATGCTTAGTCAAATGAAACCCTAAATTTCTAGTTATGATTCTTTGCAAGTTCACTTAGCACCTTAAAAATTTGATTTTGGCATATGTGATGCTTCTAAACTCTAGATGAGGTGCTAGGTAAAATAGACAATGGTATCAGAGCCAAGCTAGAGCTTTAGGCGTTGCGTATGCGAAGTTAAAACTCCGATTGAACCACGAAATACGGATTTAGACTCTGGACATTTTTTTAAACTGTGTTTTTTTCTGAATTAAAAATACTTAAAAAATTCAGCAGGGAAATATAAGAATAACTGTAAAATACGCGGCCATGATCCGTACATACCGCCGCGGAACCGCGGCCATACCTTGCTTGGGCCGCGGATCCGCGGCCGTACAGAAGCTTCATGGAATCATTTTTGTACAGTATTTTCAGTAGTTGCTTATACATATTTTTGTGTATTTTTAATCTAACTCACGTGTTGAGTGTTCTGGGGATTATTTTGGATTCGTTGATTCGATCGGAAAATTTAATTTCGTGCTGTTTTCGGGTAATTTAGAAAGTATTAAAAAGTTCGAACATATATCATTAACTCACTTTTTCCGGCACGAAAAACTTCCAAGTGTTGATTTTTTCTCGGGTTTAAATCTTTCGGAAAAACGTGCAAGTAATGTGGTGGACCCTTTAGAAGAACACAAACCTTGACTCGATTATGTTGTAGGGTTTTCTTAACACCTCTATTAGGGTTTAGAAGCATCATACATGCTATAACAATAAAATTTTGAGGTGCTAAGCAAACTATACAAAGAATCGAACTAGAATATATGAAGTAACTATTAATAGTATCAAAAATTAAGAGTTAAGTTATACTAAGTGATGAGACTACAACCTTTGTAGACCTCTTTGGAAGACTCCTTGGCTTTGAAAAGGTTCGCTTGATCAACTCCTCGTCCACGACGATCCACCCGAACCACTTTGCTCTAAGCTTGATGCTTCCTTTGATCTTTGAAAAACTTGAAGCACAACACCCTACACAAGATGGCTAAGGTTGTGTAGGATGATGAAGTGGTTGCTATTCTTATTTAATACCTTTTCTTTTCTTTCTCTAACTCTATTTTAACATTTAAAAGAGAGCTAGGGTTTTGAGGAAGAAGATGGCTCTCTCTTTTCTTTTGGAATGATAATAATAATAATGTAAAAGAAAAATGAGAGAGAGAAAGAGATCTTATCATAACCACAACCATGGTTAAAATAATATCTAGATATTTCAATTAAGGTTAAAGGGCAAAAGGAAAAGAAACCATGGTTGAGTTAAATTCAACCATGGAATTGTGTAGAAGAGTGTGGAAAAATGAGTCATTATCCTTTTCTTTTGCCTTTAATCTTTATTGAAAATATCCATATATCATTTTATCTACAATATGATTCTTATATTGCCATCCTCTTTGTATCATCAACCATGATACTTTTCATGTATGTATGTATGTATGCACATCATCATGTACATATATATGCATGTATTTATACGAAGAAAAGGATTTAAATAAATAATATAAAAGCCAATATTAAATCAACACTTGATTTAATAAATTGGTCATATCTTATACGACCCGACTAATATTAAATGCCCGATTAAAATACAGTATCATATACTAGTATTTAATCGAGGCTCCGAGCATATCTCATATGTGCACCACTTCGTTTCGCCAGAGCCGAGAAACTTCTATGTGGGACTCTAAGACTTGTCAATACGCCAGCAGTAGATGATGATCATATCAAACACCTACAAGCCGCAAGCGGTCAGCTAAACGTAACGGCCACCCGGGTATTAAGCGATCAGAATAAGAACAAGCGAACCTGTCAAAACTCCTGTCAATCCATCCGGCAACACTAACCGTACAGTCCGGTCTCTTCGTCAGATATGCTGCATATCGAGTCTAGGGATGGAATCGTCGACCCCAATAACTCAATAAGTCATGTCGGTATATGGTCTATAACAGATCGAGAAACTTACTGATAACACTTATCAGTAATATCTCAGCAGCCCTGGCCAGGGACTTCCCGTTATAGCCAATCGTGCATAGCACAGCATCAACCCCCAATACCGGGAGAGACGAAACCCCTCCTATCGCTCACTGCCTCCATATGCCTCGAGACTATACCCAAAATCCACCTGTTTGTACGACTCAGTAGAGCCGCAGTAGGGTGGAGATCAAAGTACAGTGGGAGGACACACAAGACTCTATGACGATCTCAGGTCTACAGACTAACCTGTACCAGTGTCACCTGAGAACTGCTATCCGACGTATGAAATAATACCATATAGGAGTTCTCGGTGAGTCCGTTCAGTGTACCCAGTCTCACTGAGCACCTGTATACTATCTTCGGTGTCAACACACCAGACGGATATGGGATCATCCATCGCCCATCATATGGAACAAGAATGGTATACGCTAGTCTAAGCTGGAATATCGATGCCCTGTCTCGATATACCTACGACTAGGAACATTTCAAGGATATGCTTATAAACTACAGATGTCCCACTAGTATGATCCGCATCATAATTCCAGTAGTTAAGCCAATATCCTTAGGGCTTTATCAACATGTACCAAATGAATATAAACATGATCAAGTGAACATATGATAAAGTAAAACCAGATAGCATACTATCATTTTGAGCAAGACTGTCCCCCGAATATATATATATATACACATCAGTACATACACTATCTCATAATGGCCTCTAGGGCATACATATATCCTACAATCTCCCACTTGCACTAAGGCCAGTTATTGGCATATCTCATACCTAACATCTCAAAAAGTCGCTCATGCTGCGGCTGAGGGAGGGCCTTGGTGAATGGATCCGCAGCGTTGTTCTTTGTGTCTACTCTCTTAATCTCGATCTCGCGGCGATCAACTATCTCCCGGATCACATGATATCGCCTCAGGATGTGTCTGGACTTCTGATGGGACCTGGGCTCTTTGGCCAACGCCATAGCCCCATTATTGTCACAATACAGAGGTATTGGATCAATAATGGTTGGAACTACTCCTAGCTCAGCGATGAATTTTCTCATCCAGACGGCTTCCTCGGCAGCATCATTTGCAGCAATATATTCAGCTTCCATCGTTGAGTCTGCAACGGTATCCTGTTTGGAACTCTTCCAACTCACCGTCCCTCCATTGAGGGTAAATGCAAACCCTGAGATAGACTTGCTGTCATCCTTGTCACTCTGGAAGCTCGAATCGGTAAAGGCCTCCATTTGGAGATCCCCATTACCATACACCAAGAACAATTCTTTAGTCCTTTGCAAGTACTTAAGAATGTTCTTTACAGCAATCCAGTGATTCTCCCCTGGGTTAGATTGATACCAGCTTACTACACTAAGTGCATAAGCAACATCAGGGCGTATACATAACATCGCATACATTATCGATCCTACTGCCGAAGCATAAGGAATAATGCTCATGCGAGCTCTCTGTAGGGTTCCTAGGCACTCTCAAGAGGTCTCACAAGGCATCGAACATGCCAATTTCAAAAATTCTTGGTGCCGAGAGACCCGACTACGGATCGTTTGCTAGATGTCTAGGCGAAAATGAAACTAGTTAACACTTAACTACGAGTTTAACGGAAATACAACCTTTGTAGATCCGGTGCTCCACCTCCATAGCTCCACAACGAACTCTCTTTGCTGTCCAAATGAACTCCCGGGCTCTAGCGTCGGCTTCGTCGGAGAAATGGCGAGCTAGGTCGTCGATGTCCATGCCGAAGATGATCTACGTCGAGGCATCGCTAAATCAAGCTCCGACTTCACCAAGTCAAGAAACTTGTGAAGAAAACACACTCTACTACTTGGCAAGAGGTAGAAGATGAAGAAATAGAAAGTGGGTAGACTTTAGAATTGGATTTCTCACTCATTACCATCAATCACCATTGATGGAGCTTGCTTTCTTCATGATAGACATGAAGAAGAAGAAGAAGAAAGTTATGATAAGTTTATTAAAAAAGAATAGAAAAACAATACTTATCATAATTCTAACTATGGTTATGTGTAGAGAATTGACCAAGGTTAAATGGATGGTTAGGGTTAAGGATGAGATAAGAATGGTGGTCAAGGTCAAAGCTTCATGAAGTTTCAACTAAACAACAAATAAAGCCACCATTCTTTTCTCTTTTCCACTTATTTTCCAAAATGAAATGGATAAATAAATAAGTGAATAATACAAAACCCTAACCATTAACATGTAACCATGGTTTGATCTTTACACAAAAACCCTAGCAAACATGTATCATCAATCATGATACAATCAAGTGCACAAAAGTATATCACATATACAATGTGTACATCCGAGTGAGAAAATCCATCTTAAGTAAACCGATACTAGTTGATGCAAAGTAATATATCAAATATATAAATATGCATTAAATCATTAAATCAACACTTGATTCAATGATCCAGTCATGCCGCACACAACCGACTAGTATACAATGTATCGGCTTATCGAATCAACGCTTGAATCGATAACTAGGTTATATCGCATACAACCATTCGACACATTGATCGCGAGAATGAAATACGGTATCACATACATGCATTATTCTCGGTCCCGCACATATCTCATATGCGCTCCTATTTCGTTTCGCTTGAGCCAGGAAACCTCTGTGTAGGACTCTAAAGACTCGTCAATACGCCGGCAGCAGGTGATGATCATATCAAACACCCACAAGCCGCAAGCGGTCTGCTAAACGTAACGGCCACCCGGGTATTGAGCGATCAGAAGATCGACAAGCAAGCCCGCTCACACTCCAGTGAATCCAACCAGTAACACTACCGTACAGTCCGGTCTCTTCGTCTGATATGTCGCATATCTTTCCTAGAGGTGGTAAACGTCAGACCCCAATAGCTCGATAAGTCGTGTCGATATGAGGTCTATAACTGTTCGAGAAACTACTGGTAACACTTACCAGTAAATCTCAGCAACCCTGGCCAGGAATTTCCTGTTATAGCCAATCGAACACAGCGCAACATCAACCCCCTATACCGGGAGAGACGAATCCCCTCCTATCGCTCATTGCCTCCATGTGACTCGGGACTGTACCCAAAAACCACCGTTTTGCACGCACTCTTGGACGTGGTAAGATGGAAATCAAAGCGCAGTGGGAACCACAAAAGACTCTATGACGATCTCGGGTCAACAGACTACTCTGTACCAGTGTCACCAGAGAACTGCCATCTGACGGAAGGTATAATATCATCTGGGAGTTCTCGGCGAGTCCGTCCAGTGTACCCAGTCTCTACTGAGCACCCGTATATCATCTCCGATGTCAAACACCAATGGATATGGGATCATCCATCGCCCATCTGTATGGGTCGAGAAGTTACACGCTAGTCTACTCTGGTATATCGATGCCCCGTCTCGATACACCCACGACTAGGGACTTTGAAGGATGTACTTATGGACTACCATGTCCCCATTAGTAGGATCCGCATCATAGTCCAGGTAGTCAAGCACACATCCTAAGGGCTTTACCAACATGTAACAGAGAGACAATCAATGTACACGTTAAGATAAAGAGTAACCAGATAGCATACTATCATGTCGAGCAAGAAAGTCCTCCCTATATATGTCCCAGCATCCACTACAATATACATCCTATGTACAGTAATGGCCTCTAGGGCATACGTATAACTAACAATCCCCCACTTGCACTAGGGCCATCTGTAGCAGTGGTTGTAGTATCTCATACTCAACCATCCTATAAAAGTCTCTCTCTGGGAATAGGCCTTCGTGAGTGGATCCGCCGTGTTATCCTCTGAGTCTACTCTCCTAACCTCGATCCTTTAGAGATCAACCATCTCCATGATCAAGTGATACTGCCTTAGAATATGTCTGGATCTCTGATGGGACGGGGGTTCCTGGCATAAGCCACAACTCCATTGTCACACAATGGCAGGAACTAAGTTCATCTCATGAACTAATATACATCCAAACAGCCTCTTTGGTAGCATCTTAAGTAGCGATGTATCCAGCCTTTATCGTCTAGTATGCCACGGTATCTAGCTTGGAACTCTTCCAACATACCGTCCTTTTACTGAGGGTAAAGACAATGCCTGCGACTAACATTCAGTCGTCTTTATCACCCTGGAACCCTTCCAGTGATTCTCCCCAGGATCGATTGATACCATCTCACTACAACTAGTGAGTATACTAACACCCAAATAACATCTATCTCATAGATGAAAACTCAGGATGGAGGAGGTATCACATTGATCCTACACGGAGAATCTTTGTGATAAACGGAGATTGATCGAGCGTAGCATAAGAAACTCCTTTCTTATCAAGAGTATGTCATCCACGTACTCTACGAGGATCACCACCGTACTCCCTACTACCTTTTTGTTTATACAAGGTTCATCTACCATTTTGATGATGTCAAACTCTTTGACTAACACATCAAAACAGACGTACCAACTCCGCGATGCCTGCTTTATCAGATAAAACATCTTGTACACGTTTCCGCTGCTCCCACTGTTTACGAAGCCCTCTGGCTGTGTACTTACAGACGTTCTCTTCTAAAACATCATTTAGAAAAGATGTCATGGCACCCAACCGCCAGATATCGTAGTCATGGTATGTAGCCGTGGCAAGTAGGATCTGGATGGACTTAAGCATAGATACTGGAAAAGGTTTCATCATTATCCACGCCTGGTCAATGACGAAAACCTTTAACAAGTCTAGCTTTGAAAGTCTCAACTTTTCCATCTACACCAAGTAATCTTCTCAAGATATACTTGCTCATGATGGGGATTTAACCCTTCAGATATAGCAACCAAAGTCCATACTTTGTTTGTGTATAAGGATTCCATCTCAGATCTCTAAGCATCCAGCCATTCTGACAGAGTCTTACTCCTGATGGCTAGCTCGAAACTAGTTGGGTCATCATCTCATGATGCAATCCTCGCTCACACTGTCATAGAGAAACCGAAGTATCTCTCAGGTGGGTGAGGAACCCTACTAGATCGGCGGAGAGGCTGAGGTTCATTGGAATCTACTGAATCCTTTGGTTCTGTCAAATCATCAGCTGCAGTTTGTATAGCTGGAACATTTCCAGTTGTACATAACAGACGTTGCCTCGAGCTTGTCCGGATTTTGCTTTTAGACATTGGCCGGACAACCCCAAATCTTAACTGACTTAAGAGATGGGCTCTTCCCTTTCCATATCACATATGAAGTGGTAGGCTACTGAATTAATCGGGACCCTATTCAATAGGTATGCAGCTTCTCAAGCGCATAACTCCCAAAAGGAAATAGGTAACTCAGTAGTACTCATCATAGAGCACACCTTATCATATAGGGTGTGATTGCTCCGCCCCGATATACCATCGTGCTATGGTGTATACGGAGGAGTAATGCTGAGAGAGAATCTCATTCTCCTTTAGAATAGTCCAGGAATTCCATGCACAAGTATTCTCCTCCCTGATCTCATCAAAGGACATAATACTTTTACCCGTATTTTGGTTCTCTACTTCTAAATCATATTCTGTGAATATCTCAAAAGATTCGGACTCATGTTTCAACAGGAACATATGATTGAATCTTGAGAGATTATCAGAGAATATAATGAAGTATAAAGAATCAGTCCTGGCATGTGTAGACTGGAGACCTTACATACATCATCATGTATCAGTCCTAAGAGTTCACTAACTCATTCTCTGTTTCCAATAAACAGAGCTATGGTCATCTTATCTCTGTGACATGACTGGCGAGTTTCACAAGATGTAAATTCAAACTGATTTAAATATGCATCTAAATGTAACTCTAGCTAGTCGGGTCACATTGATCTGACCTAGTCTACAATACCTCAAGAAGAATTCGTTCATTTCTGAACTCTTCCTCTTGTGTGTGTTCCGTATACTAAGAACTGTAGTTTGATTTAGAACATTAATGCTTTTAGATAACGTGCCTGAACCGATCAACTTTTGATATAGGAAATGTTCAAAACATTATCCAGCAATACAAAATTATATCCTTTCTTTACTAATAAAGAGACTGATATGATTTTGTATATCAGGTTCGGTATCTAATAACATTCGTTCAGAATCAATGTATTACAATACAGGGTGACAGTGACCAACAGACTTGGCTGCAACACTTGCCCCGTTTTCTGTCTCATGAAACTTATCACCCGTTCTCAGTTTTTCTACCCTTTTGTAGCCCTATGTAACAGATTACATATCTGGGATCCTGATCCGGTATCATATACCAAGGATGCGGAGGATACTGAGAAACAGTTCTATGTAACGAACACACCCGAAGAAGATGCATCAGCATGCACTCTCTTCGTTTGGGCGGCACGGGAAATCTGGTATTCCCCAATTTCCTGCTCTGTCTTATAACAATTATAAGTTGGAGCGGGACCAACGTTCCCCAGCTCAGTATAACAAGCGGGTTCGGTCAATAATCCGTTTTATTATCTTGATTAAGGCGTGACATGGTCGCTACCAGGAGAGAGAGAGAAAAGAAAACACTCAGCGTGCTCTCTTGCAAGAATAGATTGGTTATTATTTTATCTAATCAGGATGGCTCCCACTGCTTTTAATCAAATCTTCCTTCAAACCCTAAAAGGAAAGACTAGCCGGGATTAATTACACACTACAAGTTCGCCAATCTTTCAGCCAGGCCAGTGTCGGTACTTTGAGGGAGGTCCCCCGTGCTTTCGCACGAACCTAATTAATGTAAACCTCATTTTCCCAGAGGCGTAACCTCGTTAACACCTTTCTAGACACCTACTTGATCGGCTAATTGTAATGTATAAAACTCTCCCAGGTGTAACAATTACTCGCAGCGGGTATCGGGATCCAACTATCTCATAGAAGGTATGCAATCTCATTGCAAATTTCAACACTTGAAATTCCCGATAATATTTTGCCCCTAGCGTGCTATGACCTTGACGGAGGCCAAACTACCCATAGTCCGCTAGTCAAGTTCAACCCGTCATTTCCTGATTGAATTAAACCCACCCACACGACCCTTGACGGAGGCCAAACAACGCCGTACGAATACCCTAATCCAATCGCATCATATGCAAGCAGATAAGCACTAGTTAGCTACCGTACACTACGCCTTGACGGAGGCCAAACAACCGCAGCACGAATACTAACTTGTACTTATCTGAAATGACGGAGGGTTACGACAGGTTTTTCTGAAAACCTATTGCGTAATGAACTTGATATCGTTGTAGGATCGAATGATTTTAAAAATGGAGTGCTTTTGAGGCTTTTCTAGTTTTGCTAAAGGAGTCACTCCCGGTGAAGGGATCGTCGGTCCTTTCCTCGTCGAATGAGGTGCGGGATATATCATATATATCTCTGTGCAAAGCAAAAACTCTTAAAAGCTATCAAAAGACAAACCGAATGTGTAGCATCTGCCAGTTATTGCTAAAGGAGTCATTCCCGGTGAAGGGATCTTGGTCCTTTCCCTATCGAATAAGGTGCAGGATATATCATATATACCGCTGTGCAAAGCAAGAACTGTAGCTACCTGTTTTATTTTGAAATTCGATTCTACAATATCTTAGGTTTCTTTTATTTCATTAATCACATTAATGAAGTCCCATCATTTAAGTACCTAAACATCACAGATAAATACGACGTATACTTATACCATCCGCATTCGCCTCGATGTCCCCTCGTGCACCGTTAAGTTAGGTAACTAACGGCAGAGCGGGGCAGGGCTAGCGCGGGTGTAAAACATAAGTAACGTCTATATAATATATCATATATACTATATACTGTATCTATCACAGAACATCACATGATCACATCACAGATATCGCAGCAGAAGAATCATATGAAATATTGGATATACTAGGACGTCCGTGTTTTCAATACGAGCCAGTATAAAACACGGATTCCACGGTCGTGATGAATAGCCAAACCCACACCCCTAGTGTTAGTGTATATGCCCTAGAGGCCATTACTGTATCATACTAGTTTGTATATTACTTAATGGAAGCTTGGGATATTCACCTTGTATAAACAATCTTGCTCAATATTGTAGTATGCTACTTGGTTTGTTTCTACTTCATTGTGTACTTGTGTTTATTTTACTATATTACTTATACGCATTAGTGGAGCCCTTAGGATCTTTTGCATGATTACCAGCGTTGTGATGGCAGTCACACTAGTGGGGGCTGGGTAATCTATAAGCACATCCTTATACAGGTCTCTAGTCGCAGGACTATCGAGACAGGGCATCGATACTCCGGAGTAGACTAGCGTATGCGCTTCTCATCCCAGTGTGGGAGATGGTCTGTCCCACAGCCATCAGTACGTCGTACTGGAGATAGTATACGGGTGCTCGTTGGGTTACGAGTACACTGGACAGGACTCGTCGGGAACTGACAGGTTGGTATTATACCTATCGTCAGTTATCAGTTCCCAGGTGACATGAGTACAGCTTAGTCCGCTGACTTGACACTGGCACTTCGCCTCGAGTGTGTTCCCACTGCACTTTGATCACTACCCTACCACGGCTCAAAGGAGTCGTGCAAACAGGTGGTGGTTGGGTGCAGTCCCGAAGCACTTGGAGGCAGTGACGGTTAGACAGGATTCGTCTCTCCCGGAATTCGGGGTTGACATCGCGCTGTGTCTAGGAGAGCCATTACACGAGTAGTCCCTGGCCAGGGCAAGCGAGATATACTGGTAGGTTTCCAGTGTTATCTCAGGGTGTTTTGGGCTTCACTCCGATACGACTTGTACCGCTATTGGGGGACTGGCGTTTTACCGCCCCCTAGGCCCGACATGCGATGTTGTTGGAGATAGTGCCCTCATAGTCAATTATTGGATCGCAGGTACGTGATTGCAATGATTGCGGAGGACCTATCCCGGAAGGACAGTCTTACTAAAGATGATAGTATGCTATCTGGTTTGCCTTTATTAGTCGTGTACATGTTCAGGTGACTGATTGCATGTTACACTTTGATAGAGCCCTTAGGATCTTGCTTTACTACCAACAGTATGATGGCGATCATATACGTGAGAGTTGGGTAGTTTATATGCATATCCTTAATTGTGGTCCCTAGTCGTGGGAGTTTCGAGACAAGGCATCGATACTCCGGAGTAGACTAGTGTGTACAGTCGAGACCCCGACGAGGGGCGGTGGCCGGTCTCACAAGCCACTGGTGTCAGTTGGATCACCTAAGATGTATACAGGTGCTCATTGGGTTATGAGTACACCGGACAGGACTCGCCGGGAATCTGCTAGTTAGTATTATATCTACCGTCAGATAGCAGTTCCCTGGAGACATGTGTACAGGTTAGTTCATCAACCTGGGGTCGTCATTTGTCTCGTGTGAGTTCCCACTGTGCTTTGATTTCTACCCTACCACGGCTCAAAGGAGTCGTGCAAACAGGTAGCTTTTGGGTACAGTCCCGAGCCATATCGAGGCACGTGAGCGGATCGGCAGGGGATTCGTCTCTCCCGGTATTGGGGGCGAGGTCATGCTGTGTCTAGGAGAGCCATTACACAAATCCATGGCCATGGTAGGAGATTTACTGGTAGGTACTCCAGTAGTATCTCAGGGTGTTATTGGGCTTCACTCCGACACGACTTATACTGCTATTGGGGGTCTGACGTTGCTAGCCCCCTAGGCAGATATGCGATACTCATAGACGAACGGACCGGACTGTATATACATTGTCACTGTTAGGCTCAGTAGGGTTTTCGGAGGAGTTCTCTCATCGGTCTCCCTTGAGTTCGCTCCTCGGTCACCCTTGAGGTCAGTCCATGGGCAGCCGTTACGCATAGCTAGTGCCGCTGACGGTTTGTGGTTAAACCCACTGCCAGGGTACTGACGAGTCATTAGAGTTCCCCACAGACAGTTTCCCAAGTTCGGGCGAAACGTTCTAGAGGCCGTATGGTTTTATGGCAGGGTTCGGAAAATGCACGTGCGTTTACGCATGTGTCAGTTTTCGGGCAGATGATACTGGTCGGCTTTGGTTTAAGCCGGATCCGAGTATTATATTGAGTAGGTATAATATCTTTGTCTCAGTTGCATTTGTATTCGGTCGTAATACAAATGCGGGTATATTTATACAGTTTCGGGGTTTTCCTGAAAGTCGTTTCAGGATCACTTTTGGAAGTTGCCAGTTTCCAGTTTTCTATCAGCCGTCTTTTAACATTCGGTTAAAGACGGATTTATCTTTTCTTCAGATATGAGTGAGTCATCATTCTAGAAGCTTCTAGAAGTGATGATGAGGCTAATGACTCATTTGTGTCATTAATGGTTCATTAATGATGCAAGGTGACTAGGTTTAAGGTGATTGGTTCCTTTTGATGATTCATTCTTTCATGATTGTTTTGATAACTATGATTTTGTTATGGTCACCTCCTTATCTCCTCCTACACTCACCCTCCTCCTTCATATATGAATGAAAGGCCTCCTCTCTCATTCACTCTCTCACTTGATGGTTTTCATTTGTGAAAAGATTATGATAGATTTGGGGTGTATGGAATTCACAGTTCATTTCATTCCATCACCCAATTCCCTCGGCAACTTCATTAACCGATCGTCCACGGACTTGGACGAAGTGAGACAAAGTCATCTACTCATTCTCTACATCAATCTTGGTCGTCTCTTTTAGCAAACTTGACGATCGAGTTGCCTCGAGTCAGAGGCGGGAGCCCGTTTAAAGAACCGATCATGTGGTGCCACCTCGACGAGGAGATCGGAGATCGACGAGATCGGAGCAGCCGCAACGGAGCGTGGGATGATGGTTGAAGAACGAAGGACTCGGATCGTTCGGTATAACATTCCTACACTCTTTACAGTTTGTTAGTTTAGCAATAATGGCAGATCCGGGTTAAAGTATACGATAGCGCCAGTTAAAAGTTTTTGTTCCGCATTTTGGCGTCTGTAGACTGCCGGGGCGCTAGCGTAGACTTACAGTGGTATCAGAGCCTAACCATTTTGCTATACTAACTTGTGCTAACGCGTTTAAAACATCGATCCGACCGGAAATCGAAAACTACAAAATTCTAAGCCAACAGTTTCTGTCGATTTTAAATGGTCTCAAAAATTAATTCTGAATGTCTCAGAAATGTGTGCAGGCTTTTCTAAGAACACGTACTAAATTTGGGCACGTGATCCCACCAAGCCGCCGCGGAAGCGCGGCCAAACCCATGGTTTGGCCGCGGATCCGCGGTCACGTGGTGAGCTCGTGCTCCCAAATTTTGTCAGTGAGTTCTCTGTTGGGTTTTGTGGTTTTTGATAAATATCGTTTTGGCCCAAATTTTGTTACTGTTCACCAGTAAGCTGTGGGGCCCACTTTTTTGATATTTGGTCTTTGGTCGATCGAAATTTAAATACGTTAGATAACAGTGCTTACATTATATCTCCGACCGGGAATGTCATTTGATCGGTAAACCGCGTTTAATTGCTATAGTTCTTTTAGACGGGTTTGCGAACGTGACATTCGCGTTGATGTTCTGTGTTGTGCTGTGATGTTGCGGATTTGTCGTGGTGGATAGCAGTGTGCAATGGTAGTACAGTTTGAGTTTATTTGTACATTTGATATTGCGGGGCGAGCGTCCAACTTGTGGACAGCCGTCACTGCCTGTTGTATAATATTCTTTTTGGGGCACGACCAGGTTGCGGTCGATGTACCTATTGTACTATTTTTCATTACTGTACTAGGTTTTACCCCGAGACGGAGTGCACGGATAGCCGGGTTCGGGAGGGCAACGGGTCCGCATCTCATGGCTTTGAGAGGCAGAGGGGCCCCACTCTAGAATTGGCAGACTATTCGCCGCACTCGTAGGGGGTACAGGTTGACCCAAGGAGGGGTGCTCAATTTACCGGATTCCGTGAAGTGCCGGGTGTTCCATTCACTATGCTGTGGGGACTACCTCGCTTCAGGTTTTGGCGGGTAACTTGCCGCACACGTAGGGGTCTAGGTTTCATTGCACAGGCTATCCACACGACAGGGGAACGTCGGGTTTCAGCAGCGGCTCTGTGAAACCCGGGGATCCCAGATTATCTGTATTGTTCTGTGATGCTTATTACTTTTCTGTAATGTTGCATACTATCACGCCTGGAGCGATTATTGTATATTGGTTTATATACTATTAGATGTTGTATATGTTTTACACCCGCGCTAGTCCAGCCCCCGCTCTGTCGTTAGTTAAGTAACCTAACGAGTGATGACGGGACCCAGTGACGAATGCGGATGGCATATACGTACATTTTATTTTCGTTCTTTTCTGGTGTGATAATTGATGGGACTGCATTGATTCTGATCAACGTAAAGTAAAAACAAACCTGTATACAGTTGTTGGAACAATTTAAAAAGTATTATTGCAAAGACGTTTCCTTTTGTTATGCATAGCGGTATTCAGTGGAATATCCTGCACCTCATTCGATGGGGCAAGGGCCGATATCCCTTCACCGGGACTGACCCCTTGGGCAGAAGTTTGCGTCAGCGTAATAACTTCACTATAGTCGATTACAAGTTGCTTTGCATAGCGGTATTCAGTGGAATATCCTGCACCACATTCCACGAGGAAAGAGCCGAGATCCCTTTACCGGGAGTGACCTCTTTAGCAAAAGGTTTTCGCCACTATATTTTAAAAAAAGCTATCAGGTTCCTTCAGCGATATCAAGTTCACTACGCTAAAGGTTTTTCGCCAAAAACCAGCCGTAGCCTTCCGTCATTTCATATGGATGGTCAGTAGTATTCAAGTTATGTTGGTCTAGCCCTTAGCTAGGACATAGTGATTGGTAGCTGCTGGGGTGTTCACATGTTGCATAGATAGATGAGTTGGTTTGGGACAGTCGTACAGCCTTGTTGGCCCTTAGTCAAGGGCGAGTACGGGTGGGTTCAAATTAAAAAGATAATGATGGGAAGAACTTGACATGTGACTTATGGTGGGCTGGCCCTTAGTCACGATCATAAGAGCATGGGGCAAAAACTATATCGGGAGTTTCTAAAGAAACTGAAACTTGCCAAGTATGCGCATACCATCTGGAGTATGAGTAACGTGGATGCATTCCATCACGTTATCATGCGATGAGAGTTGGATCCCGATTCCCACTGATGAGTTGGTTTACTCTTCGGGTGATCCCGATTGATTCTTCTTTAGGTTTGGAGGAGAATTTGACAGGACAGTGGGAGGTTTCCGGATTAGATAAAGTGATGACCATTCTGATCTAGGTTAGAGTGCATGCAGAGTGTTTCTTTTCTCTCTCTCTCTTTGGCAGCGACCTTTGACCGACCCTAGACTATGACTCAGTGACCAAGTTGACCGAACCTTCTTAAAATACCGGCTTTTGGATTGTCTGAGTTGCATAAGTCATTGCCACTCCTTCTTTTACCCTTTGAATTTCTCAGAACACCCGTATTACTACGGATATCCACTTCCATTGGATAGAGCCATCGTATGGTTATATACGAACTCGAAGGGACTTCTTCGAGGATGGATCCAGGTTCAGGAGAAATAGAATTGGTTTATTCAGTTGTCTTTTATTATCACCTTCTCTCAGGTTGCGAGAGCTCCTTGGTTTAGGAGAGTACACCTATTACGCTTATTGGATAGTCTTATTCCAAACCATAGGCTGGTGCCGAAAGGTAGGGAATGAAGAAAACCAATTAGCCTAAGTAGGGTGTGCAGAAGGTAATATGTAAAGACAAAATAAAGGGATTAAAAAGAGGGCAAAGTAAATTGCGACTGATATCATTCACGACCAAAACCGCATACTTCATCGCCGCTCCTATTTCACCTTTAAAAGAATCAGGTATTATTCAGTTGTCTTTTATCATCACCTTCTCTCAGTTGCGAGTACTCCTTGGTTTAGGAGGGTACACCTATTATGCTTACTGGATAGTCTTCTTCCAAACCATAGGCTGGTGCCGAACGGTAGGGAAGGAAGAAAACCATTTAGCCTAACGATGGTGTACAGAAGGTAACGACTAAAGACAAATAAAGGGATTTGGAGAGATGGCAATAAAATATACGGTTGAAGTCATGAATTGGATTATGGAAGAGGCATTGCTATGAATACCAGGATACCCCTACGAAACATTTTCATGTTTCAGTGCATTGTTAAAGGAAAAACTGTTTTCTCGATTAGACACTTACTCCAAGGGTATGTATTTACCAGGTTTCATTTTCATATCTGTATGGTTTTACAGATGATGAGTGGGAGTAAGATATTGGGAATTAGGTGATTATCCTCATTATATCGGAATTCATTGTAATTGGTGATATTTGAGGAAATCGCCAGGGTACAGTTTTCAACCTACGACGCACAGGTTTTGAGTTGTTTAACTCAGCGGACTTATACAGAGTATTGTATGCTGTCCAGTGTCCATCAGGACAAGGGGGTAGGTCCTCGTACTATGTTCTGTTTACTTATAACTTCTCTAGTATTTAGACAAGTGTTTCGTAGAAATACAAGGTCTAAATTTTGAGAAGTTGTGGGTATAAGAATAAAGTAGAGAACCAGGTATCACAAGTATCAGGATTCTTCAAAGAGATCGAAGATGTAGATTCTTGTGATTGGTATTCAGATGATAGTGATGGTTTTGAGAAACGTGTTTCTCTTTTAGGTTACTCATAATTGGATGGATTCCTAAGTTGAGTAATGCTGATTAGCCTCTTTCCATTAAAGTAATATGCACTGGAGACAGCTGCATGGTTTGAATATGGTTCCAATTAAATAAGTGCCAAAGTTTCTATATTGGATATAGAATAGTTCGTACCTTAAAAGAAATTAAGGTACGGGGAGTTGTCCAGCTTATGATTAAAACCAGACTCTGGATAACTCAGGGCACGTTTCTGTAATGGCTGTTTGTGGGTTGACCCTGGCTACGACGAGGGTTGATATTCTACCATTTGGAAGATCAATAGTGATATTGTTCTTGACTCGCCACGGTTTTAGTAAAAATGGATCTTTTTCAGAAAACAGTAGTGGGAGTATGGTAGAACTGGAAGTGATTCCAGAACCGCGAACGATTACGGAAAATTTAATAGGACCTATATATTCGATCAGGTTTGACATTCCAATAGCCACTCCGCAGGTATGGTAGGTAACCTCAGACACCCGAGAGGTACTTCGGTAGGCTCAAGGACGGTGACAGGGAGGTTCTTATCTACCAAGACTTGACACTACTGTTGTTCCAGGTTATGAGACCCGGTAGGAGGGTTGTCGTAGTCAGTGGGAGCAGCGGAAGCATGGTGGGCAAGTAGCTTATGTCTATTTATAGACTAGAGCAGTTATAGCGGAGATAGATCATCTAATTTTGATGTGACAGTCATGGGTTTGACTTCAATCAGAATAGAGGATGGATCAGTTAAGAAGGTAGTAGGGTGTAATGTCATGGTATCTGGATGACATACACAGAGTAGGAAGTAAAATTCCTATACTACGATCGGTTGTACTGTGGTCGTCACACAGTTGTTTCTCCAGACGGGATATGGATATAATATTTGACATTCTGGTTTCTAGATCTATGGTTTTAGATCTGGATTTGGGTAGTTTCCCAATGTAGGTACTTTGACAGATATTCTAATGGTTTTTGGAATAGTTGACTCCTAGCATGGTGGTGTACCTGCAGGTGATGGAGTCACCCTCTCTAAAGGTGTCTTACAGACTAAAGGGGAGAGGGATGTGCATGATTGGCAGATCACTTGCTTAGGTAATTGAGTCAATCATGAGATGTCAAGTACCACACCAAATGTTGGTTTTGCACTAGATGCAATAAGTTTGTATTAATCCAATCCTGGAGAAATATAAGGAAGCAGTTTTAGAACATAAGTACATGTTCTACGGATTTGATGACGGCAGCCTCTTTCGGGAGACGGTTATCATTCCAGGCTTCAAAGGTGACGTGGATGACAGAGTGACTGTCAGAGTTTTAGTTTTTCCCTCTGACGAAGAGGGACAGTATTATGGACAGGTGGTCCAAGAGGATACTGTGGGTAGCAAGGTGCCCGATACTGATTAGGTTCAGTGATCGATTCAGTCTAAGAAGTTTGGATATGAAGTTCATTTATGAACTAAGGTCCCATCAGATATCCAGACATGTTCTAAGACAGGTTTTACTCAATTCGGGAGATGGTTTTCTCCGCGAACTTGAGATTAAGAGAGATATAGAAAGATACTTCTAGGCGGATCCACTCACTGAGGCTATTTCTCGAACACAATAGTTTTACAAACGGGCTTTGTGAAACTGATTAGTAGAGGAGTTGGATGTTCGGTTTCACACGGGCTGTGAGTAGTCGACATCGCAATATTAGCCTTGAGTGCAAGTGGGAGATTGTTGGAGATAGTGCCCTCATAGTCAATTATTGGATCGCAGGTACGTGATTGCAATGATTGCGGAGGACCTATCCCGGAAGGACAGTCTTACTCAAGATGATAGTATGCTATCTGGTTTGCCTTTATCAGTCGTGTACATGTTCAGGTGACTGATTGCATGTTACACTTTGATAGAGCCCTTAGGATCTTGCTTTACTACCAACAGTATGATGGCGATCATATACGTGAGAATTGGGTAGTTTATATGCATATCCTTAATTGTGGTCCCTAGTCGTGGGAGTTTCGAGACAGGGCATCGATACTCCGGAGTAGACTAGTGTGTACAGTCGAGACCCCGACGAGGGGCGGTGGCCGGTCTCACAAGCCACTGGTGTCAGTTGGATCACCTAAGATGTATACAGGTGCTCATTGGGTTATGAGTACACCGGACAGGACTCGCCGGGAATCTGCTAGTTAGTATTATATCTACCGTCAGATAGCAGTTCCCTGGTGACATGTGTACAGGTTAGTTCATCGACCTGAGGTCGTCATTTGTCTCGTCTGAGTTCCCACTGTGCTTTGATTTCTACCCTACCACGGCTCAAAGGAGTCGTGCAAACAGGTAGCTTTTGGGTACAGTCCCGAGCCATATGGAGGCACGTGAGCGGATCGGTAGGGGATTCGTCTCTCCCGGTATTGGGGGCGAGGTCGTGCTGTGCCTAGGAGAGCCATTACACAAATCCATGGCCATGGTAGGAGATTTACTGGTAGGTACTCCAGTAGTATCTTAGGGTGTTATTGGGCTTCACTCCGACACGACTTATACTGCTATTGGGGGTCTGACGTTGCTAGCCCCCTAGGCAGATATGCGATACTCATTGACGAAGGGACCGGACTGTATATACATTGTCACTGTTAGGCTCAGTAGGGTTTTCGGAGGAGTTCGCTCATCGGTCTCCCTTGAGTTCGCTCCTCGGCCACCCTTGAGGTCAGTCCATGGGCAGCCGTTACGCATAACTAGTGCCGCTGACGGTTTGTGGTTAAACCCACTGCCAGGGTACTGACGAGTCATTAGAGTTCCCCACAGACAGTTTCCCAAGTTCGGGCGAAACGTTGTAGAGGCCGTATGGTTTTATGGCAGGGTTCGGAAAATGCACGTGCGTTTACGCACGTGTCAGTTTTCGGGCAGATGATACTGGTCGACTTTGGTTTAAGCCGGATCCGAGTATTATATTGAGTAGGTATAATATCTTTGTCTCAGTTGCATTTGTATTCGGTCGTAATACAAATGCGGGTATATTTATACAGTTTCGGGGTTTTCCTGAAAGTCGTTTCAGGATCACTTTTGGAAGTTGCCAGTTTCCAGTTTTCTATCAGCCGTCTTTTAACATTCGGTTAAAGACGGATTTATCTTTTCTTCAGATATGAGTGAGTCATCATTCTAGAAGCTTCTAGAAGTGATGTTGAGGCTAATGACTCATTTGTGTCATTAATGGTTCATTAATGATGCAAGGTGACTAGGTTTAAGGTGATTGGTTCCTTTTGATGATTCATTCTTTCATGATTGTTTTGATAACTATGATTTTGTTATGGTCACCTCCTTATCTCCTCCTACACTCACCCTCCTCCTTCATATATGAATGAAAGGCCTCCTCTCTCATTCACTCTCTCACTTGATGGTTTTCATTTGTGAAAAGATTATGATAGATTTGGGGTGTATGGAATTCACAGTTCATTTCATTCCATCACCCAATTCCCTCGGCAACTTCATTAACCGATCGTCCACGGACTTGGATGAAGTGAGACAAAGTCATCTACTCATTCTCTACATCAATCTTGGTCGTCTCTTTTAGCAAACTTGACGATCGAGTTGCCTCGAGTCAGAGGCGGGAGCCCGTTTAAAGAACCGATCATGTGGTGCCACCTCGACGAGGAGATCGGAGATCGACGAGATCGGAGCAGCCGCAACGGAGCGTGGGATGATGGTTGAAGAACGAAGGACTCGGATCGTTCGGTATAACATTCCTACACTCTTTACAGTTTGTTAGTTTAGCAATAATGGCAGATCCGGGTTAAAGTATACGATAGCGCCAGTTAAAAGTTTTTGTTCCGCATTTTGGCGTCTGTAGACTACCGGGGCGCTAGCGTAGACTTACAGATGTATCAGACGAACAGACCGTACTGTACGGAGACTGTCACATTCAGACTCAGTAGGAGTTCAGATGGGGTTTTCACCTCGTAAGCCTTCTTGTCGGCATCTACCTGGGGACCGTTACGCACAGCTAGTGCCGCTTGCGGTCTGTGGTTAAACCCACTGCCAGCGTAGTGTCGAGTCTTTAGAGTCCCACACAGAGGGTATTCGTCTCTGGGGAAAATAGAGTAGAGGTCGCATGGTTTTGCGACAGGGTTCGTTCTCATCCGCTCACTTGTGCACGTTTGGAGTCCGGACGGATATTGCCAGCTGGCTCTGGTTTGAGCCGGATACTGGTATATGTTTTGGGGTTACTTTTATCTCTCAGTATTCATGTTCCTCGGAACAAGAATGCAGGTGTGTATGCACAGTTGTTTGAGGCGGAAGAAGTGGTTTTTCATTAGGGTTTCGGAACGGGTGCGCATGCACAGTTGACAGTCGTCTTTTTTCCAAACCCTAATGAATTAGTGAGATATCTATTAATAATAGTAATTAAATGAAATTATGTTATGGTTGGTTTTGTTGACTTGTTGACCATGGTTGACTTGTTGACCATGGTTGAATGTTTGACCATCATCAATATTTAGCAAGGATGCTCCTTGATTCTTGCCAACATTCATTTAATGAAGTATGATAGTGGTCATTCCAAAACAACCATCAACTATTCTCATTTGAATTATTATTACTAATTAGATAATTCTTTTTCTTTTGATATGGTTGCAAAAAGGAAAAAGGGAGCTCATTCTTTCATAACCATTCTCTCTCCTCACTTCATCTTCTTCTTCCTCAAGCTCAAGGTGATTCCTTCTCATGTGTTGAGAATCCCTCACCTTGAAAAGAAAAAACAACCCCTAGACACTCTCTACTCATTCTAGGTTCAAGGTTTAGCAAGCCGGAGATCCTAGTTCACTCAAAGTTCGAGGAAGAGCCCAAAGGTTGAACCCTCAGGTGGATCCATCTTCGACGGAAGAAGGCTACGAGGCAAGAACCATCAACCTCTACAAGGTTTGAAGAAGAAGGAGTTCAAGTTAGGTATAACTCTTCATCCGAGTAGCTAACGCTCCTTTGTATGCTTGCTAGTTTAGTTTAGACACGATCCCGACCTTGTTTAGTCCATGTTGCCCCTTGCGATAAAAATTTGTTTTTTATACCGTTTCCGCCTCCCCGTAAGCACCGGGGGTCGCAACGTGGACTTACAGTGGTATCAGAGCCTAACTAAACTTAAACTTGCTTGGTAGCGAAGTGAATGGAAGTTCGAAACCGAAAAATCGCAAAACCGGAAAAACTAAAACCCTAAGTTTCTGTTGAAATTTTTTCTGCTCTAAATGAAAAACTTTATACTCCTAAAATCGGCTCAGGGTTTTCTGAGAACACCCACCAAAAACGATCCCTTGATTCCTTCAAAGCGCCGCCTATCCGCGGCCTCACCTGTTCATCTAGCAGCGGATCCGCCGCCGTTTGGGCACTTCATGAGATCGTGTTTTGTGCAGTGTTCTTCTAGTAGGGTTTTGGGATTTTTCAAATATGTTATATGTGTCCAGATTTTCCAGAACAGAAATTTACTTTTGGGGTCCTATAAATCCGTATTTTTTTCGAACTTCGCTACACTTTGGCTATGTTGGTTATATCTGTGATGTTTGCATGTATTGAACATCGGCTAATCGCTATAAGTCGATTGGTCGGGGTTATACATGATGTGTGTTTGATATTGGAATGTGTATATGAATGTATTGGACTGTCGCGGGTGAATAGCCGAGGTGGATGTGAGATGAGCCTTTGTTTTTCTTTCATTCATTGTAAATGTAAATTGATGTAATATTATTATTTGTTTGGCCTCACAACCGGGTCGGGGTTGTAGCCGTCATTGTATAATTCTTTTTACTGTTTTTGCTCCTAGGATAGACCCACGGAGGGGTGCACAAACTGCCGAGTACTTGGCGGGTAGTTTTCCGCACCCGTAGGGGTCTTGGGTGGGGTATTTGGCTATTCACCGCGACCGTGTAATCCGCTTTTCGTTGCAGGCTCGAAAGGATTGCGGATTGCTAGTATATCCAATGTATTCATCTGTGATCTGTAATGTCTATCATTGCTTTCTATTTAGGCGTAGCTTTTGTTTTACAGCCGCGCTAGCCCAGCCCCCGCTCTGTCGTTAGTTAAGTAACCTAACGGGTGATGACGGGACCCCGTGGCGAATGCGAATGGCATAAGCGTACGTCATATTTTGGTTGTTTTCTGCAATGGTAGGAATTAAATGATGGGACGCATTAAAAGAACTAATGCAAGAATATCACGCATTAAAAGAACTAATGCAAGATAATAAACCAAGTTAAAATCGTTGGAACACTTTTGAAAAACCACTCGGTTCTTTTCAAAACTAACTTTTAAATGCGGAGATTGAGCCACTCCTTCTAAAAGCTATCTCGTTCCATCGATTATATCAAGTTCACTATGTTCACGGTTTTACCAAAACCATTCGTAGCCCTCCGTCGTTTCACATGAATAGTCAATAGTATTCAAGCTGTGTTTGTTGGCCAAAGTCAAGGCATAGTGATTGGTAGCTATTGGGTATTCATGTGCAGCATAGATAAATGCGTTGGTTTGGAACAGTCGTACTGCCTTGTTGGCCAAAGTCAAGGGTAGGTACGGGTGGATTCAAATTAACCTGGAGAACGACGGGTAGAACTTGACATGTAACTTATGATTTGTTGGCCAAAGTCAAGGTCATAAGAGCATGGGGCAGAAATCCACATCGGGAGTTTCATAAGTACTGAAACTTGCTAGATTTGCATACCATTTGGAGTGTGGTGATTCTGGTAGGATTCCTTCAGTTTCGTCACGCGATGATATTTGGATCCCGATCCTACTGTGAGTATATGCTACTCCTCGGGAAATTTCTCACTAAACGATCAATGCTATAAACCTAGTAGGTGCCTAGAAAGGTGTTAGCGGGGCTACGCCCCTAGGAAAAAGAGGTTATTTAATTAAGGAACTTCGCGAAAGCGTTGGAAAACCTCCCTCGAAGTACCGACACTGGCCTGGCTGAACGGTTAAGCAAGTATTGTGCGGTGGGATTGATCCCGACTAATTCTTCCTTTATGGTTTGAGGAGGAGTTCGAGAGACAGTGGGAGCCATCCTGTTTAGACAAATTAAAAACCACTCTAAACTTGCAAGAGCATCGTGCTAAAGTGTTTCTTCTCTCCCCCTTGCAGCGACCATATCGAAATGACTGGACTTAAGTTACTTCTAGATAAAAATATATTGACAGGGCCAAACTACAAAGATTGGCTCAGGAATGTCAAGATGGCAATCACTTATGACAAGCTGGGGTATCTTCTTACCACCAAAGCTCCCCCCGTCCCAGGTCCCACCTCCAGCGTCGCGGATAAGGAAATCCGTAAGACTTGGGAGATTGACAGCGCGAAGGCCAGGTGCCTCGTACTTGCCTCGATGGACAATGAACATCAGAGGAGGCACGAGAATATGGATTTGGAATCCATATTTCTTCATACAAAAGAACTGTATGGAGAGCAGTCTCGTATCGCAAGATACGAAGTGTCAAAGAAGTTATTTTCGACAAAGTTGGCCGTCGGATCATCGGTAGCGGACCACGTGCTTAAGATGATTGGCTACACTGAGGAGCTCGCGGATCTTGGGACCACGTTGGACAGTGAACTCTATACGGATTTAATTCTCCAGTCCCTTCCATCCACTTACGCCCAATTTATACTGAACTTCAACTTACAAGAAAAGGATGTTGAACTTTCAGAACTCCTCAACATGCTGAGGAGCGCAGAGGGCACCCTACAGAAGGGTAGGGATACACCCGCTTTGTTTGTAGGAGGATCTTCTTCCTCTAGGTCCAAGGCGAAAGCCAAGGGAAAGAGGAAGAAAGCCCCCGCCAAACCAAGAGGCGGTGTTAGTAAAGTGGGTGCGAAGGGAAAGGAAAAGGCAACAAAGATTGCGGGGAAGCTTGTTGGAAAGGAAGAATGCTTCTATTGTCATAAGAGTGGACACTGGAAGAAAGATTGCAGGGCTTGGAAGGCCAGGACACAGGAACTGAAGCAGGTTGCGGCTTCAGCTTCAGGTGTGTATGTTATTGAAAACTGTCTTTCTATAAACTCTACTTCCTGGGTATTGGATACCGGATCAGGATCTCATATCTGTAATTCTTTGCAGGCGTTGAGAAACCGTAGGTTTTTGAAGGCAGGTGACATGACCCTCAGAGTTGCGAACGGAGCTAGCATGGATGCTAAAGCCGTGGGGGACTATCACCTGGGAATGTCAGATGGGCATGTTTTGGTTTTGCGTAATTGCTTTTTTGTACCCAACGCAACTTGTAATATCATTTCTGTATCTTTGGTTTCTAAAGAAGGTTATGAATTTGCGTTTGTAAGTAATGTTGTAAACATTCACCTTAATCAAGTTCTGATTGGGTCAGGTACACTGAGCAATGGTATATACGTATTAAACCAACCACAGATTTTTAATGTCCAGAATACACACAAAAGAAAGTCTCCAGATATCAATCAGGCTTTCTTATGGCATTGTAGACTGGGTCACATCAATGAGACACGGTTGACTAAGTTACATAAAGAAGGATACTTGGATCCGTTCGAGTATCAGTCTTATGCCACTTATGAATCTTGTCTCATGGGAAAGATGACAAAGACTCCATTCACTGGACACGGAATAAGAGCGAGCGAGCTCTTGGGACTCATACACAGCGACGTGTGCGGTCCAATGTCTACACATGCGTGAAGCGGTTACTCTTACTTCATTACTTTTACGGATGATTTCTCAAGGTACGGTTATGTCTTCTTAATGAAACATAAGTCCGAAGCCTTTGAAAAGTTCCAGGAATATAAGAATGAAGTAGAGAAACAGACCGGCAAAAGTATCAAGATTCTAAGATCGGATCGAGGTGGAGAATACTTAAGTGCCGAGTTCCTGAATTATTTAAAAGAGAACGGAATTCTCTCTCAGCTTACTCCTCCATACACTCCACAACACAACGGTGTATCGGAGAGACGGAACCGAACCCTATTGGATATGGTACGGTCCATGATGAGCAACGCTGAGTTACCGCGATCATTCTGGGGGTATGCGCTAGAATCAGCTGCGTACCTTTTGAACCGAGTTCCTACTAAGACTGTGCCTACTACACCATTTGAGATGTGGAGTGGGAAGAGACCCTATCTTAAGTACATTAAGACATGGGGATGTCCAGCTTTTGTTAAAAAGCAGTATGCGGACAAGCACGAGGCACGCTCAGTACAGTGCAAGTTTGTGGGATATCCAAAGAACTCCAAGGGATATTTCTTCTACTGCGAAGAGGAACAAAAAGTTCTTGTTTCTCGTCATGCCTACTTCTTGGAAACTGAGTTTTTGGAAAACCAGATAAGTGGGAGCGCAGTAGAACTGGAAGAAATTCCAGAACAACAGACTATTACTGAAAGCTTAAAGGAACCAGAGGGTTCAAGTGAACAGGACATTCCTATGCCGCTCCGCAGGGGTAGTAGGCAGTCTCATCCGCCCGAGAGATACTACGGTTTTCTCATAGACGGGGATCGAGAGGATTGCATCATAGATTATGATGAGCCTACTAGCTTCCAGCAGGCCGTTCAGAGCGTTGACTCGGTAAAATGGCTGGATGCAATGTGGACCGAAATGGAGTCCATGTACACCAACAAAGTATGGACGTTGGACATTGCTCCAGACGGGGTAAAATCTGTAGGATGCAAGTAGATCTTCAAAAGGAAGATTGGTGTAGATGGACAGGTTGAGACCTATAAAGCTAGACTTGTAGCAAAGGGTTTCCGTCAAAGACCTGGCTTGGACTATGACGAAACCTTTTCTCCAGTGGCTATGCTGAAATCCATTCGGATCCTTCTTGCCATTGCTGCCTTCCACGATTATGAGATTTGGCAGATGGACGTAAAGACCGCTTTTCTGAATGGAAATTTAGAGGAGTGTGTCTATATGGATCAGCCAGAGGGTTTCATTCAGAGTGGGAGCAGCGGAAAGGTGTGCAAGTTGCTTAAGTCCATCTATGGACTAAAGCAGGCATCGCGGAGTTGGAACATCTGTTTTGATGAGACGGTCAAGGAATTTGGCTTTATCAAAAATCCAGATGAACCATGCATCTATAGTAGATTTGTAGCGAGAACTGTAGTATTCCTCGTTCTATACGTGGATGACATTCTCTTAATAGGAAATGACATTCCTATGCTACAATCTGTCAAGGGGTTCTTGTCACACAGGTTCTCCATGAAAGACCTGGGTGATGCCTCATACATCCTGGGGATCCGGATCCATCGTGATAGATCCAAGAGGATATTAGGACTTTCTCAGTCCAGGTACATCGACACCATAGTGAAGAGATTCCGTATGGAAGATTCCAAGCGCAGTAACCTACCAGCTTGTCACGGGATCACCCTCTCTAAAGAGATGTCTCCCAAGACTGATTTGGAGAGGGATCGCATGTCTATTATACCCTACGCTTATGCGGTAGGCTCTATAATGTATGTGATGTTGTGTACCAGACCGGATGTAGCTTATGCACTGAGTGTGGAAAGCCGGGTATCAGTCAAACCCTGGGGAGAAACACTGGATAGTGGTAAAGAACATTCTCAAGTACCTAAGAAGGACTAAGGAGATGTTCTTGGTGTATGGCGGAAAAGGCCTCCAGATCGAGGCCTTAGCTGACTCCAGCTTCCAGAGTGACAAGGATGATTCCAAGTCCGTGTCGGGTTTTGTCTTTACCCTCAATGGAGGGGCGGTGTGTTGGAAGAGCTCCAAACAGGAAACCGTTGCAGACTCGACTATGGAAGCGGAATACATTGCTGCATCTGATGCCGCAAAAGAAGCTGTCTGGATGAGGAAGTTCTTAAAAGAACTTCAGGTGGTTCCGTCCATTGTTGACCCAATACCTCTGTATTGCGACAACAACGGGGCTATAGCTTTAGCGAAAGAACCCAGGTCCCATCAGAGATCCAGGCACATCTTGAGGCGGTATCACCTGATCAGGGAGATCGTGGATCGCAAGGAGATCGAGGTTCGGAGGGTTGCTTCAGAAGAGAACACTGCAGATCCATTCACCAAGGCCCTACCCCAGACTCAGTTCGAGCGGCTGATCGAGATGATAGGTCTTCGATACGCCAGTACATGGCCTTAGTGCAAGTGGGAGATTGTTAGTGTATATGCCCTAGAGGCCATTACTGTATCATACTAGTTTGTATATTACTTAATGGAAGCTTGGGATATTCACCTTGTATAAACAATCTTGCTCAATATAGTAGTATGCTACTTGGTTTGTTTCTACTTCAATATGTACTTGTGTTTATTTTACTATATCACTTATACGCATTAGTGGAGCCCTTAGGATCTTTTGCTTGATTACCAGCGTTGTGATGGCAGTCACACTAGTGGGGGCTGGGTAATCTATAAGCACATCCTTATACAGGTCCCTAGTCGCAGGACTATCGAGACAGGGCATCGATATTCCGGAGTAGACTAGCGTATGCGCTTCTCATCCCAGTGTGGGAGATGGTCTGTCCCACAGCCATCAGTACGTCGTACTGTAGATAGTATACGGGTGCTCGTTGGGTTACGAGTACACTGGACAGGACTCGTCGGGAACTGACAGGTTGGTATTATACCTATCGTCAGTTATCAGTTCCCAGGTGACATGAGTACAGCTTAGTCCGCCGACTTGACACTGGCACTTCGCCTCGAGTGTGTTCCCACTGCACTTTGATCACTACCCTACCACGGCTCAAAGGAGTCGTGCAAACAGGTGGTGGTTGGGTGCAGTCTCGAAGCACTTGGAGGCAGTGACGGTTAGACAGGATTCGTCTCTCCCGGTATTGGGGGTTGACATCGCGCTGTGTCTAGGAGAGCCATTACACGAGTAGTCCCTGGCCAGGGCAAGCGAGATATACTGGTAGGTTTTCAGTGTTATCTCAGGGTGTTTTGGGCTTCACTCCGACACGACTTGTACCGCTATTGGGGGACTGACGTTTTACCGCCCCCTAGGCCCGACATGTGATGTATCAGACGAACAGACCGGACTGTACGGAGACTGTCACATTCAGACTCAGTAGGAGTTCAGATGGGGTTTTCACCTCGTCAGCCTTCTTGTCGGCATCTACCTGGGGACCGTTACGCACAGCTAGTGCCGCTTGCGGTCTGTGGTTAAACCCACTGCCAGCGTAGTGTCGAGTCTTTTGAGTCCCACACAGAGGGTATTCGCCTCTGGGAAAAACAGAGTAGAGGTCGCATGGTTTTGCGACAGGGTTCGTTCTCATCCGCGCACTTGTGCACGTTTGGAGTCCGGACGGATATTGCCAGCTGGCTCTGGTTTGAGCCGGATACTGGTATATGTTTTGGGGTTACTTTTATCTCTCAGTATTCATGTTCCTCGGAACAAGAATGCAGGTGTGTATGCACAGTTGTTTGAGGCGGAAGAAGAGGTTTTTCATTAGGGTTTCGGAACGGGTGCGCATGCACAGTTGACAGTCGTCTTTTTTCCAAACCCTAATGAATTAGTGAGATATCTATTAATAATATTAATTAAATGAAATTATGTTATGGTTGGTTTTGTTGACTTGTTGACCATGGTTGACTTGTTGACCATGGTTGAATGTTTGACCATCATCATTATTTAGCAAGGATGCTCCTTGATTCTTGCCAACACTCATTTAATGAAGTATGATAGTGGTCATTCCAAAACAACCATCAACTATTCTCATTTGAATTATTATTACTAATTAGATAATTCTTTTTCTTTTGATATGGTTGCAAAAAGGAAAAAGAGAGCTCATTCTTTCATAACCATTCTCTCTCCTCACTTCCTCTTCTTCTTCCTCAAGCTCAAGGTGATTCCTTCTCATGTGTTGAGAATCCCTCACCTTGAAAAGAAAACAACCCCTAGACACTCTCTACTCATTCTAGGTTCAAGGTTTAGCAAGCCGGAGATCCTAGTTCACTCAAAGTTCGAGGAAGAGCCTAAAGGTTGAACCCTCAGGTGGATCCATCTTCGACGGAAGAAGGCTACGAGGCAAGAACCATCAACCTCTACAAGGTTTGAAGAAGAAGGAGTTCAAGTTAGGTATAACTCTTCATCCGAGTAGCTAACGCTCCTTTGTATGCTTGCTGGTTTAGTTTAGACACGATCCCGACCTTGTTTAGTCCATGTTGCCCCTTGCGATAAAAATTTGTTTTTTTTATACCGTTTCCGCCTCCCCGTAAGCACCGGGGGTCGCAACGTGGACTTACACCTAGACCCCTACGAGAGCGGCAAGCAACCCTTCCAATTCTGGAGTTAGGAGACCCGGACTCGACTCCTCGAGTTGGTCTCCCACTGGACTCCAGAACCCGGTTACTTGTGCCCTCCTCCTTGGGTCTATCCTAGTGCGGAAAAGTAAATAATATACAAAAGGTGACAACTTCCGCAACCTGGAAGCGCCCCAATAAAAGAATATTACATACAAGTTTTTACATGAATGAAAATGAAAAACACTCATCTCACATAAAAACCCCCCGGCTATTCAAACACGACGATCCAATATAACATATCCAGCAACACATAACATCACATGTCATCAGCGTAAGTAAACATGCGTATCCCAATTGTCGTTGACATATAGCAACGAAACCGGCGATATCACATATTACACTTACGGTCACAGAAAAGAAAGTGTAAATCTACAACAGTTGGAATCCGCAACCACCTCAGACATCGCATGCCTGACCAAATGAATTCCGTAGACATCACATGCCTAACAATTATAAACCCTGCATTTTAGTCTCAAAATCGAAAACACTTTTCAATATCAAGTCGGGCAATTCAATAAGATTCCCGACATTTTGATCGAATGCTCGTTGCAAACTTCAGTAGACGGCTGCACCCCCGACGCCGTCGACAAAGTGCACCAAGGCGGAACACCGCTACCGGGAGCACCCGAACAGATGCTTTCGGCGACGGGGATCTCCTACAGTCACTTGGTCGGGGCTATGGGGTGTAGCTGTCTATTAAGTTTACCCGGTGAGTATCCGCGTACGCTACGTGATTGCGACGGACTTTTGATCACATCAAAATTCCGTGGCAACCGATCAAGTGAGACTAAACTGCTATGTTTATAACATTTATTCAGTTATCTCATAACTACTTGTGAATTCCAATTATTGTATCCCATTCCGGATAAATAGAAAATGTTAAACTTTCCGATCGAACAGTCAAACACCCAAGTTTTCCCGATACAGATCAACACATGAAACAAGTCTAAAGACATTCAGTTCGTGCCTCAGTACCAACGGTCCAACCGTAGAAGGACCAAGCCAACGCCTCACATGTGGCACGCCGTACTGCCCCAAACCCGAAGGTTCAAAGGGCAGTTCAAGACGGTCACATAATCGAGTTAAGGTTTGTTGTCTTCTAGAGGGTCTATCGAGTTACTTGCACTACTTAGAACGTCATTAAACTACGAAAAAATCCAACACTTGGAAATTTCCCGACATGGGAAAAGTTGGGTATTTATATCCGGTCGAACTTTTTAACATATTCAAAAATACCCGAAAAGCCAAACAGACAAAATTTGATAATCCGATCGAATATTCGATTCCCAATAGTACCCCAGAATACTCTTCTGTAGAGTAAATATTAAAAATTTCCAGAAGACTCAGTACTTAAAAACAAGAATTACTGTGCAATCCACGTGCACTAATTCAACAAAGTGGCCGCGGAACCGCCGCTAAGACCATGGTGGGGGCCGCGGTTCCGCGCCTCTGTTGTCGAGTTAGCTGCACGTGCTTCACAGTAACTCATGAAATTACCTGCTGAATTTTTTGGAAATTTTTAATCTGGAAAAATCTCAGAAATTAAAAAATGTACAGAGAGCATATTTAGGGTTGGGTTTTCGGGTCGTTCGGACTTCAAATTCCGTCTGGACTTCGCCTAAGGCTCTAGCTAGGCTCTGATACCACTGTAGGGTTCCTAGGCACTCTCAAAAGGTCTCACAAGGCATCGAACATGCCAATTTCAAAAATTCTAGGTGCCGAGAGACCCGACTATGGATCGTTTGCTAGATGTCTAGGCGAAAATGAAACTAGTTAACACTTAACTACGAGTTTAACGGAAATACAACCTTTGTAGATCCGGTGCTCCACCTCCATAGCTCCGCAACGAAGTCCCTTTGCTGTCTAAATGAACTCCCGGGCTCTAGCGTCGGCTTCGTCGGAGAAATGGCGAGCTAGGTCGTCGATGTCCATGCCGAAGATGATCTACGTCGAGGCATCGCTAAATCAAGCTCCGACTTCACCAAGTCAAGAAACTTGTGAAGAAAACACACTCTACTACTTGGCAAGAGGTAGAGGATGAAGAAATAGGAAGTGGGTAGACTTTAGAATTGGATTTCTCACTCATTACCATCAATCACCATTGATGGAGCTTGCTTTCTTCACGATAGACATGAAGAAGAAGAAGAAAGTTATGATAAGTTAATTAAAAAAGAATAGAAAAACAATACTTATCATAATTCTAACTATGGTTATGTGTAGAGAATTGACCAAGGTTAAATGGATGGTTAGGGTTAAGGATGAGATAAGAATGGTGGTCAAGGTCAAAGCTTCATGAAGTTTCAACTAAACAACAAATAAAGCCACCATTCTTTTCTCTTTTCCACTTATTTTCCAAAATGAAATGGATAAATAAATAAGTGAATAATACAAAACCTTAACCATTAACATGTAACCATGGTTTGATCTTTACACAAAAACCCTAGCAAACATGTATCATCAATCATGATACAATCAAGTGCACAAAAGTATATCACATATACAATGTGTACATCCGAATGAGAAAATCCATCTTAAGTAAACCGATACTAGTTGATGCAAAGTAATATATCAAATATATAAATATGCATTAAATCATTAAATCAACACTTGATTCAATGATCCGGTCATGCCGCACACAACCGACTAGTATACAGTGTATCGGCTTATCGAATCAATGCTTGAATCGATAACTAGGTTATATCGCATACAACCATTCGACACATTGATCACGAGAATGAAATACGGTATCACATACATGCATTATTCTCGGTCTCGCACATATCTCATATGCGCTCCTATTTCGTTTCGCTTGAGCCAGGAAACCTCTGTGTAGGACTCTAAAGACTCGTCAATACGCCGGCAGCAGGTGATGATCATATCAAACACCCACAAGCCACAAGCGGTCTGCTAAACGTAACGGCTACCCGGGTATTGAGCGATCAGAAGATCGACGAGCAAGCCCGCTCACACTCCAGTGAATCCAACCAGTAACACTACCGTACAGTCCGGTCTCTTCGTCTGATATGTCGCATATCTTGCCTAGGGGTGGTAAACGTTAGACCCCAATAGCTCGATAAGTCGTGTCGATATGAGGTCTATAACCGTTCGAGAAACTACTGGTAACACTTACCATTAAATCTCAGCAACCCTGGCCAGGGATTTCCTGTTATAGCCAATCGAACACAGCGCAACATCAACCCCTATACCGGGAGAGATGAATCCCCTCCTATCGCTCATTGCCTCCATGTGACTCGGGACTGTACCCAAAAACCACCATTTTGCACGCCCTCTTGGACGTGGTAAGATGGAAATCAAAGCATAGTGGGTACCACACAAGACTCTATGACGATCTCGGGTCAACAGACTACTCTGTACCAGTGTCACCAGAGAACTGCCATCTGACGTAAGGTATAATACCATCTGGGAGTTCTCGACGAGTCCGTCCAGTGTACCCAGTCTCTACTGAGCACCCGTATATCATCTCTGATGTTAAACACCAATGGATATGGGATCATCCATCGCCCATCTGTATGGGTCGAGAAGGTACACGCTAGTCTACTCTGGTATATCGATGCCCCGTCTCGATACACCCACGACTAGGGACTTTGAAGGATGTACTTATGGACTACCATGTCCCCACTAGTATGATCCGCATCATAGTCCAGGTAGTCAAGCACACATCCTAAGGGCTTTACCAACATGTAACAGAGAGACAATCAATGTACACGTTAAGGTAAAGAGTAACCGGATAGCATACTATCATGTCGAGCAAGAAAGTCCTCCCTATATATGTCCCAGCATCCACTACAATATACATCCTATGTACAGTAATGGCCTCTAGGGCATACATATAACTAACACTCTCTCTATATCAGACTTTGGGCAATCGTCTTTTGAGAGAGTGACTCCATGGAAAGCGGGTAAGGAACCCCGCTTGGAGTCTTCCATACTAAACCTCTTTAGGATGGTGTTAATGTACTTGGTTTGGGACAATCCCAATAACCGTTTGGATCTATCCCTATAGATCCGTATACCCAATATATATGTGGCATCTCCCAGGTCCTTCATGGAGAACCTTTGTGATAAGAATGATTTGACCGACTGTAGCATAGGAATGTCATTTCCTATCAGAAGTATGTCATCTACGTACAATACGAGGATTGTGACATTTCTTCCTACAGTCTTCTTATAAACACAAGGTTCATCTGGATTTTTGATGAAATCAAACTCTTTGATAACATCATCAAAACAGATGTTCCAACTCCGTGATGCCTGCTTTAATCCATAAATGGATTTAAGTAGCTTGCATGCTTTACCGCTGCTCCCACTATCAATGAATCCCTCTGGCTGATCCATATAAACGCATTCCTCTAAATCACCATTTAGGAATGCAGTTTTAATGTCCATCTGCCAGATTTCATAGTCGTAGTGAGCAGCAATAGCAAGTAGGATCCGAATGGATTTAAGCATGGCTACCGGAGAGAAAGTCTCGTCATAGTCCAAGCCTGGTCTTTGACGAAAACCTTTCGCTACCAACTTGCTTTATAGGTCTATACCTGTCCATCTAAATCGATCTTTCTTTTAAAGATCCATTTGCATCCCACAGGTTTTATCCCGGAGGGTACATCTTCCAAAGTCCATACTTTGTTGGTGTACATGAACTCCATCTCGGATCTCATGGCATCCAGCCAATTCACAGAGTCACCACTCGTGATAGCCTGATGAAAGCTGGCAGGATCATCATCATCCATGATGCAATCTTCTCTATCACCATCAACGAGAAAACCGTAGTATCTCTCCGGTGGGCGAGAAATCCTACCAGATCTACGGAGTGGCTGAGGTTCATTAGATTCTGTTATAACTTCAGGTTCAGCCAAGTTGTCATTTGTAACTTGTGTTTCTAGAACTTCTTCTAGATCTACCACATTGCCATTTGTATTGTTTGAAAAAATCTCATCTTCTAAAAAGGTGGCATACTGAGAAACAAACACTTTTTGTTCCTCTTTGTGGTAAAAGAGATACCCAAACGAATGTTTAGGATATCCTACAAATATACATTTGACTGATCGAGTCTCGAGTTTGTCTGGATTCTGCTTTTTAACAAAAGCCGGACAACCCCAAATCTTAACTTTTTTAAGAGATGGTTTCTTCCCATGCCATATCTCATATGGAGTGGTAGACACGGTCTTGGTTGGAACTTTGTTTAACAGAAAAGTTGTTGTTTCCAATGCATGCCCCCAAAACGAGAGAGGTAACTCAGCATCACTCATCATGGATCGTACCATATCTAATAGGGTACGGTTCCTTCGTTCTGACACACCGTTGTGCTGTGGTGTGTAAGGTGTAGTGCGCTGAAAGAGAATCCCATTCTCTTTTAGGAAGTCTAAGAACTCAGTACTTAAGTACTCTCCACCTTGATCCGATCGAAGTATCTTGATACTCTTTCCTGTTTGGTTTTCTACTTCATGTTTATACTCCTTGAATTTCTCGAAAGCTTCAGATTTATGTTTTATCAAATATACATGACCAAATCTTGAGAAATCATCAGTAAAAGTTATGAAGTATGAAAAACCGCCTCTTGCATGTGTAGACATTGGTCCGCATACATCACTATGTATGAGGCCTAGGAGCTCAGTAGCTCTTTCTCCGTGTCCTGTAAACGGGGTTTTGGTCATTTTACCTTTGATACAAGACTGGAAAGTTGCATAAGATTTATACTCAAATGAATTTAAATATCCATCTTTATGAAGCTTGTTTAGTCTTGTTTCATTAATATGACCAAGTCTACAATGCCAAAGAAAAGCTTCATTTATCTCTGAAAATTTTCTTTTATTTTTGTGTTGTACGTTGAAAACTGTGTGTTGATTAAGGACGTATATCCCGTTATTTAATGTACCACAACCAATCAACTCTTGATTTAGTCTAATGTTCATAACATTGTGTTGCACAGCAAAATGATACCCTTCATTGTCTAACAAGGAAACAGATATAATATTACAAAGCATACTTGGTACAAAATAACACGGGTTCAAAACCAATATACAACCCGAAGGCAAACCTAGGTGATACTCTCCTACTGAAACTGCATTTACATTGGAACCATTTCCAACTTGGAGAGTATGATCACCTATCTTCAGAACTCTGCTATTTCTCAATGCCTGCACAGAATTGCAAATATGAGAACCCGAACCGGTATCCAATACCCAGGATGCAGAATTAATAGAAAAACAGTTTTCAATTACGAACACACCTGAAGCTGAAGCATCAACATGCTTCTTCTTGAGTGCTAGGTACTCAATACAGTTCCTCTTCTAGTGTCCCGTTTTCTTGCAATGGAAACATTCACCTTTCTCTGATGCCCCAACCTTAGACTTGCCTTTTCCCTTCACCTTTTTGACTCCACCCTTAGGTTTGGTGGGTTTCTTCTTCATCTTTCCCTTGGCATTAGCCTTTGGGTAAGATGAGGAGGATTGCCCAACAGACATAACGGGAGTCTTCACTGATTTCAGTGTGCTCTCTGCACTCCTTAACATATTAAGGAGTTCAGGCAGTTCCTTCTCCATGTTGTGCATGTTGAAGTTAACGATGAACTGAGCAAAGGTGGAGGGGAGAGACTGTAGAATAATATCTGTATACTGTTCATTGTCCATTGTCCACCCAAGGTCCTCAAGCTCTTCTATGAGAGCTATCATTTTCAGAACATGGTCTCCTACTGCTGTGCCAGCGGTCATGCGCATCTGAAACAGTTTCTTAGACGCTTCGTATCGTAATACGCGGGATTGCTCTCCATACAACTCTTTTGTATGGAGGAATATGGCTTGTACGTCCATATTCTCGTGCTGCTTTTGATGTGTGTTATCTATCGATGCAAGCGCGAGGCATTTTGCCGTGGCACAGTCAGTGTCCCATGTTTTACGGATTTCCCTATCCGCAACTGAAGATTTAGGACCTAGGGGGGGCAAGGCTGGAGCTGTAAGGATATATGATACTTTATCATAAGTCAAGGCTATGTTTAAATTCCTCAGCCAGTCTTTATAGTTGGTTCCATTCAGCTTGTTTTTATCTAATAGAAGCTTAAGTCCTGTCATGGGTATCTGCCATTAAGAGAGAGAAAAGAATACACTTAGTGAATGCTCTTGCAAAGATCAGATTGGTTATTATCTTGTCTAATCGATGTCTCCCACTGTTTTTATCAAATTTTCTTTAAAACCTTTTAAAAAGAAAACTAGCCGGGATTAATTACATTCTACAACTTCGCCAACCTCTCAGCCAGGCCAGTGCCGGTACTCGAGGGAGGTTCCCCGTGCTTTCGCACGGACCTAATTAAAGTAAACCTCGTCTTCCCAGAGGCGTAGCCCCGTTTGGCACCTTTCTAGACACCTACCGAGTCAGCTAATTGTAAAGTGCAAAATTCTCCCGGGAGCAACATTTGCTCGCAGTGGGATCGGGATCCTATTATCATATAGTAGGTATACAATCTCATTGTAATTTTCAACTCTTGAAATTCCCGATATAATTTTTACCCCTAGTACTTATGACCTTAACTAAAGTCAACATATCATAAGTACTAGTCAAGTTCTTCCCGTCATTTCGTGATTAACTAGACCCACTCATATGACCCTTAACTAAAGTCAACATAATCATATGAATGTCCTAATTAATCAGCATCATATGCAGTGTAGGAAGACATCACTCAGCTACCGTACACTGCGCCTTAACTAAAGTCAAAATACGCAGCACGAATACTAAGTACTCTACTTCCTAAAATGACGGAGGGTTGCGGATAGTTTTTAAGAAAACTTTTGACGATTTGAACTTGATATCGTTGTAGAATCTAATGGGTTTAAAAGGAGTGGCTTAAGCTCCGCATTTTGAAACTTGCTTTTTTCTTACAAAAAGGCCGAGTGTGTTTTAAATCTGATTCTACAACATCTTTTTAGGTTCATTTATCTTTTACATTAATCTCATTAATGTAGTCCCATCATTTAAATCCTAAGCCATTACAGAAAGAAACGAAAATATAACGTACACTTATGCCACTCGCATTCGTCATAGTGTCCTGATATGCACCGTTAGGTTACTTAACTAACGGCATACCGGGACGGGGCTAGTGCGGGTGAAAAACATAAGTAACGTCTAATATATATCATATATAAAATTTCATTCGTCTCAGATATGCATTAAAAGATCACATCAGATAATAAAAGCAGCAGAAGCACATAAAGGAAATCTAGGAGGTCCGTATTTTATATTTAGCCAGCAATAAAAATACGGATTCCACGGTCGCGATGAATAGCCAAGCCCACACCCCTAGACCCCTACGAGAGCGGAAAGCGACCCTACCAATTCTGGAGTTTAGGAGACCCGGTCTCGACTCCTCGAGATGGCCTCCCACTGAACCCAAGAACCCGGTCATTTGTGCTCTCCACCTTGGGTCTATCCTAATGCAGAAAAGTAAATAATATACAATACTGGTGACAACAACCTCACCCCGGAAGTGCCCCAAATAAAAGAATATTACATACAAATTAATATTACATGAATTAAAAGAATACTCTCATCTCACATAAAAAGAAAACCCCCGGCTATTCATTGCGACAATCCTGCATATCAAATCTCATCGACACAGAGAAATAAAATGGGAAAAATACAACAATTGGAATCTTTAACCGCCTTTAGACAACACAAATCCGGGATATCACATATACAAGATTTCATGCCTAAAAAATGTAAAGCTCGCATTTGGGTCTCATTCAAGAAAACACCTTTTCAAAACAAACCGGATAATTCACCAAGATTTCCGTTTATCCCGAGACTGAACTGTTAGATTTACACGCAACAAACAAATTTGTAGATTTCAATTATTGTATCACATACTATTAAACTAAGCGACGTTGGAACATCCGATCAAACAAATTGAACAACCACAAACTGCTCTGAAAGCTCAACACCTGAGCAGATTATAAAAATACTAGTAACAACAGAGAACACATACGGGCCAGCACAAGAAAATACGGCCCATGAATCAACTATACCACCGCGGAACCGCCGCATAAAGCCTCTTGGGCCGCGGTTCCGCGGCCGTATGGTTGATTTAGGGGATCGTTTTTCTGGTGAGCCCTTATATTTCCCTGCTTAGTTTTTTACATATTTTTAATTTCAAAAATTCCAGGTTTTTAAAAAATTTCCAGAGAGCACCCCCCGGGTGTCGTTTTTCGTCCGTTCGATGTTTTCAACGTCGTCTAGGTTACCACAAAGCTCTAGTTTGGCTCTGATACCATGTAGGGTTTTCTTAACACCTCTATTAGGGTTTAGAAGCATCATACATGCTATAACAATAAAATTTTGAGGTGCTAAGCAAACTATACAAAGAATCGAACTAGAATATATGAAGTAACTATTAATAGTATCAACAATTAAGAGTTAAGTTATACTAAGTGATGAGACTACAACCTTTGTAGACCTCTTTGGAAGACTCCTTGGCTTTAAAAAGGTTCGCTTGATCAACTCCTTGTCCACGAAGATCCGCCCGAAGCACTTTGCTCTAAGCTTGATGCTTCCTTTGATCTTTGAAAAACTTGAAGCACAACACCCTACACAAGATGGCTAAGGTTGTGTAGGATGATGAAGTGGTTGCTATTCTTATTTAATACCTTTTCTTTTCTTTCTCTAACTCTATTTTAACATTTAAAAGAGAGCGAGGGTTTTGAGGAAGAAGATGGCTCTATCTTTTCTTTTGGAATGATAATGATAATAATGTAAAAGAAAAATGAGAGAGAGAAAGAGATCTTATCATAACCACAACCATGGTTAAAATAATATCTAGATATTTCAATTAAGGTTAAAGGGCAAAAGGAAAAGAAACCATGGTTGAGTTAAATTCAACCATGGAATTGTGTAGAAGAGTGTGGAAAAATGAGTCATTATCCTTTTCTTTTGCCTTTAATCTTTATTGAAAATATCCATATATCATTTTATCTACAATATGATTCTTATATTGCCATCCTCTTTGTATCATCAACCATGATACTTTTCATGTATGTATGTATGTATGCACATCATCATGTACATATACATGCATGTATCCATAAGAAGAAAAGGATTTAAATAAATAATATAAAAGCCAATATTAAATCAACACTTGATTTAATAAATTGGTCATATCTTATACGACCCGACTAATATTAAATGCCCGATTAAAATACAGTATCATATACTAGTATTTAATCGAGGCTCCGCGCATATCTCATATGTGCACCACTTCGTTTCGCCAGAGCCGAGAAACTTCTATGTGGGACTCTAAGACTCGTCAATACGCCAGCAGTAGATGATGATCATATTAAACACCTACAAGCCGCAAGCGGTCAGCTAAACGTAACGGCCACCCGGGTATTGAGCGATCAGAATAAGAACAAGCGAACCTGTCAAAACTCCTGTCAATCCATCCGGCAACACTAACCGTAAAGTCCGATCTCTTCGTCAGATATGCTGCATATCGAGTCTAGGGATGGAATCGTCGACCCCAATAACTCAATAAGTCATGCCGGTATATGGTCTATAACAGATCGAGAAACTTACTGATAACACTTATCAGTAATATCTCAGCAGCCCTGGCCAGGGACTTCCCGTTATAGCCAATCGTGCACAGCACAGCATCAACCCCCAATACCGGGAGAGACGAAACCCTTCCTATCACTCACTGCCTCCACATGCCTCGAGACTATACCCAAAATCCACCTGTTTGTACGACTCAGTAGAGCCGCAGTAGGGTGGAGATCAAAGTACAGTGGGAGGACACACAAGACTCTATGACGATCTCGGGTCTACAGACTAACCTGTACCAGTGTCACCTGAGAACTGCTATCCGACGTATGATATAATACCATATAGGAGTTCTCGGTGAGTCCGTTCAGTATAACCAGTCTCACTGAGCACCCGTATACTATCTTCGGTGTCAACACACCAGACGGATATGGGATCATCCATCGCCCATCATATGGAACAAGAATGGTATACGCTAGTCTAAGCTGGAATATCGATGCCCTGTCTCGATATACCTACGACTAGGAACATTTCAAGGTTATGCTTATAAACTACAGATGTCCCACTAGTATGATCCGCATCATAATTCCAGTAGTTAAGCCAATATCCTTAGGGCTTTATCAACATGTACCAAATGAATATAAACATGATCAAGTGAACATATGATAAAGTAAAACCAGATAGCATACTATCATTTTGAGCAAGACCGTCCCCCGAATATATATATATATATACACATCAGTACATACACTATCTCATAATGGCCTCTAAGGCATACATATATCCAACATATGTGACCGTCTGAACTGCCTCTAAACCTTAGGGTTTGGGGCAGTACGGCGTGCCACATGTGAGGCGTTGGCTTGACCCTTCTACGGTTGGACCACTGCTACTGTGACACATTGTGGGATTTTTGAACTCCGCTCAAGTGTTGAGCTAATTAGGAAATCTTGAGTATTTGATTATTCGATCGGAAAGTTTAATACTGTCTATTTATCTGGAATGTGATACATGTAGGGTTACTAGGCACTCTAAGAAGGTTCTACAAGGCATCAACCATGCCCCATTAAAATTTTAGCCGTGCCGAATAACTCTAAACAAGATCTTTGCTAGATAATTAGGGTAACACATGCAGGTAAATAACATTTACATCTAAGTGATTACGAAATACAACCTTTGTAGATCGGTCCTTCACTTCTTAAGCTCCTTGTAGTAGTCCCTTCGCTGCGATCATCGTGCTTCCGGACTCTCGGACGGCTCCATGAGAAGAGGGCAACGGTTTTTCTTGAAGTCTTCGAGGCCGAAGATGATCTACGTCGAGGGAATACGAACTCAAGCTTCTACTTCACTAACTAAAGAATTTGTGAAGCAAACGCCCTAAACTAAAGTGCTAGTCTAGTAGAGGATGGTGAAATAGGAAATGGGTACACTTTAGAATTTCTTTTCTCACAATGTTTCTCTCTCTTTATCAAACCCTAGCAAGAATTTGAAGGAGGAAGAAGATGAGCTCAAAATGAGAGTGAAAACTAATCTAGAGAGAAAGAGAGCTAACCAGGGGTGAGTGGTTATCATATACTAACTCATGTAGAGACTAACCATGGCTAATTATAGTGGTTTGGTTTATAAAAATCCTAAGTAAAACAAAACTAGTGGACTTTGGTCAATGCACTCACAAGCTTCATGAAGTTTCATGCACTTGAACAATTATCCACTAATTTTGTATTTACTTTGTATATTAAAACCCCACCAATATAATTATAATGGTATATGTATCATACACCTATGTAGACTGTATCAACAACCATGATACAAAATGAACACAAATAAATATATATCACATATATATTAAGTTGTGCACAAGTGAGAAAAACAAATGCTTAAGTGAACCAATGTTAGTTAATGTAAATTAGTATATCACATATACAATTATACACTAAATTATTAAATCAACACTTGACTTAATAATCCGGTTATATCACATATAACCGACTAACATCCAATGTATCGACTTTTCGAATCAACCCTTGATTCGATAACCTGGTTATATCACATATAACCAATCGATAAAAACATCGCGAGAATAGAATACAGTATCACATACTCGTATTATTCTCGGTCCCGCAAATATCACATATGCGCTCTTATTTCGTTTTGCCTGAGCCAGTAAAACCTCTATGTAGGACTCTAAAGACTCGTCAATACGCCGGCAGTAGATGGTGATCATATCAAGCACCCACAAGCCGTCAGCGGTACTAGCTGGACGTAACGGCTACCCGGGTATTGAGCGATCAGAAGATCAGCAAGCAATCCCACTCCAACTCCTGCAAAAAGCCTGACAGTGACACTACCGTACAGTCTGGTCTCCTCGTCTGATATATCGCATATCATGTCTAGGGGTGGTAAACGTCAGACCCCAATAACCGATAAGTCTTGTCGATATGAGGCTCATAACGGGTCGAGAAACTACTGGTAATACTTACCAGTAAATCTCTAAACCAGCCCTGTCCAGGGACTTCCCTGTTATGGCCAATCGAGCATAGCGCAACATCAACCCCCAATACCGGGAGAGACGAAACCCCTCCTATCGCTCATTGCCTCCATGTGACTCAGGACTGTACCCAAAAACCACCATTTTGCACGCCCTCTTGGACGTGGTAAGGTGGAAATCAAAGCACAGTGGGAATCACACAAGACTCTATGACGATCTCGGGTCTACAGACTATCCTATACCAGTGTCACCAGAGAACTGCCATCTGACGTAAGGTATAATACCATCTGGGAGTTCTCGGCGAGTCCGTCCAGTGTACCCAGTCTGCACTGAGCACCCGTATATCATCTCTGATGTCAAACACCAATGGATATGGGATCATCCATCGCCCATCTGTATGGGTCGAGAAGGTATACGCTAGTCTACTCTGGAGATCAACCATCTCCATGATCAGGTGACACTGCCTTAGAATATATCTGAATCATTGATGGGATGGGCGTTCCTAGGCATAAGCCAGAACTCCATTGTCACACAATGGTAGGAACGAAGTTCATCTCATGAACTAATATACACCCAGACTGCCTCTTTGGTAGCATCTTTGGTAACGATTTGTCTTGCCTTTAATCGTCTAGAATGTCACGGTATCTTGCTTGGAACTCTTCCAACATACCGTCCCTCTACTGACAGTAAAGACAATGCCTGTGACTGACTTTCAGTCGTCCTTATCACCCTGGAACCCTTCCAGTGATTCTCCCCAGGATTAATTGATACCATCTCACTATAGCTAGTGAGTATCCTAACATCCAATTAGATCTATCTCATAGATCCAAAACCCAGGATTTAGTAGGTATCACTTTGATCCTATATGGAGAATCATTGTGATAAGCGGAGATTGACCGAGCGTAGCATAGGAAACTCCTTCCCTATCAAGAGTATGTCATCCACGTACTCTACGAGGATCACTACCATACTCCCTACTACCTTTTTGTGTATACAAGGTTCATCTACCATTTTGATGAAGTCAGACTCTTTGACAACCACATCAAAACAAACGTTCCAACTACGCGATGCCTGCTTTATCACATAAAACATCTTTCACACGTTTCCGCTGCTCCTACTGTCTACGAAGCCCTCTGGTTGTGTACTTATAGACTCTCTCTTCCAAATCATCATTTAGAAAAGCAGTCATGATACCCAACCGCCAGATTCGTAGTCATTGTATATAGCCGTGGCAAGTAGGATCTGGATGGACTTAAGCATAGCTTTGAAAGTCTCAACTTTTCCATGTACACAAAGTAATCTTCTCAAGATATACTTGCTCTTGATGGGGATTTAACCCTTCAGATAAGGTAACTAAAGTCCATATTTTGTTGGTGTATAAGGATTCCATCTCAGATCGTTAAGCATCCAACCATTCTTACAGAGTCCCACTCCTGATGGCCAGCTCGAAACTAGTTGGGTCATCATCTCATGATGCATTCCTCGCTCCCACTGTCATAGAGAAACCAAAGTATCTCTCAGGTGGGTGAGGAACCCTACTAGATCGGCGGAGAGGCTGTGGTTCGTTAGAAACTATTGAATTCTTTGGTTCTACCAAATCATCAGCTGCAGTTTGTATAGCTGGAACTCCTTCCAGTTCTACCTCATGTCCACTAATTTCTTCACAAGAAATTCCCTTTCACAAAGGTGGCATGTTGAGAAACAAAACATCTTTTTTTCCTCGGTTTGGTGGAAGATATTCCCTTGCATATGCTTGGGATATCCAACAAACTTCTACAGAACTGACTTTGCCTCGAGCTTGTCCGGATTATGCTTTTAGACATATGCTGGACAACCCAAAATCTTAACAAACTTAAGATATGGGCTATTCCCTTTCCATATCTCATATGAAGTGGTAGGCAACTGATTTGATCGGAACCCTATTCAATAGGTATGCAACTTCACAAGTGCATAACTCCCTATAAGGAAATAGGAAACTCAGTAGTACTCATCATAGAGCGCACCATATCAAATAGGGTGTGATTGCTCTGCCCCGATACACCGATGTGTTGTGGTGTATGTGGAGGAATAATGCTGAGAGAGAATCTCATTATCTTTTAGAATAATCCAGGAATTCCGTGCTCAAGTATTCTCCTCCTTGATCACATCAAAGGACATAATACTTATACATGTTTTGGTTCTCTACTTTCTAACTTATATTCTGTGAATATCTCAAAAGCTTCGGACTTGTGTTTCAATAGGAACATATGTCTGAATCTTGAGAGATCATTAGAGAATGTAATGAAGTACAAAGAACCGGTCTTGGCATGTGTATATAGGGGACCTCCATACATCAACAAGTATCATCCCAAGAGTTCACTAACTCTTTCTCTGTTTCCTATAAACAGAGCTATGGTCATCTTATCTCTGTGACATGACCGGCAAGTTTCACAAGATGTAAATTCAAACTAATTTAAATATGCATCTATATGTAACTTCAGCTAGTCGGGTCACATTGATATGACCTAGTCTACAATACCTTAAGATGGATTCGTTCATTTCTGAACTCTTCCTCTTGTGTGTGTTCTTGTATACTAAGAACTGTAGTTTGATTTAGAACCTCAATGCTTTTAGATAACGTGCCTGAACCGATCAACTCTTGATATAGGAAATGTTCAAAACATTATCCAACAATACAAAATTATATCCTTCTTTACTAATAAAGAGACTGATATGATGTTGTATATCAGGTTCGGTATCTAATGAAATTCGTTCAGAATCAATGTATTCTAGTAATACAGCGTGATAACTACCAACATCTTGGCTGCAACCATTGCACTGTTTCTATCTCATGAAACTTATCACCCGTTCTCAGTTCTCTACCTATCTGTAGCCCATGTAACAAAGTACATATGTGGGATCCTGATCCGGTATCTCATACCCTGGACATAAAGGATACTGAGAAACAGTTCTCTGTAATGAACACACCCGAAGAAGATGCATCATCATGCACTTTCTTCGTTTAGGCGGCACGAGAATTCTGGTAATCCCCTATTTCCTGCTCTTTCTTATAACATTTATAAGTTGGAGCGGGACCAACGTTCCCCAGCTCTGTATAACAAGCGGGTTCGGTCAATACATCCATATTATTATCTTGATTAAGGAATGATATGGTCGCTACCTGGAGAGAGAGAGAAGAAAACACTCTGCGTGCGCTCTTGCAAGATCATATTGGTTATTATTTTATCTAATCAGGATGGCTCCCACTGTTTTTATCAAATCTTTCTTCAAACCCTAAAAGGAAAGACTAGCCGGGATTAATTACACCCTACAATTTCTCCAATCTTTCAACCAGGCCAGTGTCGGTTCTTTGAGGGAGGTTCCCCGTGCTTTCGCACGGACCTAATTAAAATAAACCTCGTTTTCCCAAAGGCGTAGCCCCGTTGACACCTTTCTAGACACTTACTTGATCGGCTAATTGTAATGTGTAAAACTCTCCCACGAGTAACAATTACTCGCAGTGGGTATCGGGATCCAACTATCTCATAGAAGGTATGCAATCTCATTGCAAATTTCAACACTTGAAATTCCCAATAATTTTGCCCCAAGCATCCTATGACCTTGACGGGGGTCAACAAACCATAGGGTGCAAGTCAAGTTCAACCCGTCATTTCTTGATTGAATCAAACCCACCCGCACGACCCTTGATGGAGGTCAACAAGGTCGTACGACTACCCTAATCCAATCTGCATCATATGCATAAGCAGATAAATACTAGTTAGCTACCGCACAATATGCCTTAAAGGAGGTCAACAACCGTAGCACGAATACCAAGTAGGACTTATCTTAAATGACGGTGGGATACGACTGGTTTTTCTGAAAACCTATTGCGTAATGAACTTGATATCGTTGTAGAATCAAATGATTTTAAAATGGAGTGTTTTTTAGGCTTTTACTAGTTTCGCTAAAGAGGTCACTCCCGGTGAAGGGATCTCGGCTCTTTCCTTATGGAATAAGGTGCAGGATATATCATATATATCGCTATGCAGAGCAAAAACTCCAAAAGCAATCAAAAGACAAACTAAGTGTTGTAGCATCTGCCAGTTATTGCTAAAGGGGTCACTCCCGGTGAAGGGATCTCGGCCATTTCCTTATCGAATAAGGTGCAGGATGTTCTACAAGGAACACCGCGATGCAAAGCAAGAACTGTAGCTACCTGTTTTTGAAAATTCGATTCCACAACATCTTTTAGGTTTCTTTTCTTTCATTAATCACATTAATGAAGTCCCATTATTTAAGTCATCTAAACATCACAGATAAATACGACGTACACTTATGCCATCCACATTCGCCTCGATGTCCCCTCATGCACCGTTAGGTTAGGTAACTAACGGCAGAGCGGGGCAGGGCTAGCGCGGTTGTAAAACATAAGTAACGTCTATATAATATATCATATATACTATATACAGTATTTATCACAACAAATCAAATGATCACATCACAGATATCGCAGCAGAAGAAACATATGAAACATTGGATATACTAGGATGTCCGTGTTTTATTTTGAGCCTCTATAAAACACGGATTCCACGGTCACGATGAATAGCCAAACCAACATCCCTAGACCCCTACGAGAGCGGCAAGCAACCCTACCAATTCTAGAGTTAGGAGACCCGGACTCGACTCCTCGAGTCGGTCTCCTACTGGACCCTAGAACCCGGTTACCTGTGCTCTCCTCCTTGGTTCTATCCTAGTGCGGAAAGGTAAATAATTTACAAATGGTGACATCATCCTCATCCCGGAAGTGCCCCAATAAAAGAATATTACATACAATGAATTTTACATGAATGAAAATAAAAACCCTCATCTCATATAAAACCCCCGGCTATTCAGAACACGACGATCCAATATAACATATCCAGCAACTCATAACATCACATGTCATCAACGTAAGTAAATATGCGCATCCAAATTGTCGTTGACATATAGCAAGGAAACCGACGATAACACATATTACACTTACGGTCGTAGAAAAGAAAGTGTAAAACTACAACAGTTGGAATCCGCAACCTCCTTAGACATCACATGCCTAACAATTATAAACCCCGCATTTTAGTCTCTATATCGAAAACACTTTTCAATATCTAGTCGGGAAATTAAACAAGATTCCCGATATGTGATCGAATGCTCGTCGCAAACTTTAGTAGACGGTCGCACCCCCGGATGCCGTCGACGAAGTGCACTAAGGCGGAACACCGCTGCTGCGAGCACCTAAAAGGATGCTTTTGGCGACGGGGTTTTCCTACAGTCACTTGGTCGGGGCTGTCTATAAAGTTTGCCCGGCGAGTATCCGCGTACGCTACGTGATTGCGACGGACTTTTGATCGCATCAAAATTCCGTGGCAACCGATCATTTGAGACTAAACTGCTATGTTTATATCATTCAAATTAGTTATTTCATAACTACTTGTGGATTCCAAATATTGTATCAGATTCCAGATAAATAGACAATGTTAAACTTTCCGATCGAATGATCAAACACCCAAGTTTTCCCAAATAGTTCTCAACGCTTGAGGGGAGTTTAAAAATATCCATCACATGCCACCGTACCAATAGTACAGTCGTAGAAGGGTCAAGCGAACGCCTCACATGTGGCAACGCCGTACTGCCCAAAACCCTAAAGTTCAAAAGGCAGTTCAAGAGGGTCATATAATCGAGTTAAGGTTTGTTGTCTTCTAGAGGGTCCATTGCGTAACTTGCACGATTTAGACGTTCTTAAACTACGGAAAAATCCAACTCTTGGAAATTTTCCGGAAGGGGAAAAAGTGAGTTATTGATATCCGTTCGAACTTTTTAACACTTTCTAAATTATCCGGAAAAAGAACGAAATTAAATTTTCCGATCGAATCAACGAATACAAAATAATCCCCAGAACACTCAACACTTGAGTCAGATTAAAAGTACCCAGAAATATGAAGAAACACCTACGGATCAAACTGTAGAAAAATAAAACCCCAATTCACACAGACGGCCGCGGAACCGCGGCACAAGCTGGGGTCTTGCCGCGGTTCCATAGCTCTTCAATCGAATTAGAGGGCCGTATTTTACCAGTATTCTTAGAATTCCCTGCTGATTTTTTTGAGTATTTTTAATGCAGAAAAATCATAATTTTAAAAAATTTCAAGAGAGGGGTATATTTCGTCGATTCGGAGTTCGTTCGGAGTTTTAATTTCGTATACACGTCGCCTAATACACTATCTAGGCTCTGATACCACTGTAGGGTTACTAGGCACTCTAAGAAGGTTCTACAAGGCATCAACCATGCCCGATTAAAATTTTAGCCGTGCCGAATAACTCTAAACAAGATCTTTGCTAGATAATTAGGGTAACACATTCAAGCAAATAACATTTACATCTAAGTGAATACGAAATACAACCTTTGTAGATCGGTCGTTCACTTCTTAAGCTCCTTGTAGTAGTCCCTTCGCTGCGATCATCGTGCTCCCGGACTCTCGGACGGCTCCATGAGAAGAGGGCAACGGTTTTGCTTGAAGTCTTCGAGGCCGAAGATGATCTACGTCGAGGGAATACGAACTCAAGCTTCTACTTCACTAACTAGAGAATTAGTGAAGCAAACACCCTAAACTAAAGTGCTAGTCTAGTAGAGGATGATGAAATAGGAAATGGGTACACTTTAGAATTTCTTTTCTTACAACGTTTCTCTCTCTTTATCAAACCCTAGCAAGAATTTGAAGGAGGAAGAAGATGAGCTCAAAATGAGAGTGAAAACTAATCTAGAGAGAGAGAGAGCTAACCATGGGTGAGTGGGTATCATATACTAACTCATGTAGAGACATAACCATGGCTAATTATAGTGGTTTGGTTTATAACAATCCTAAGTAAAACAAAACTACTGGACTTTGGTCAATGCACTCACAAGCTTCATGAAGCTTCATGCACTTGAACAATTATCCACTAATTTTGTATTTACTTTGTATATTAAAACCCTACCAATATAATTATAATGGTATATGTATCATACACCCATGTAGAGTGTATCAACAACCATGATACAAAATGAACACAAATAAATATATATCATATATATATTAAGTTATGCACAAGTGGGAAAAACAAATGCTTAAGTGAACCAATGTTAGTTAATGTAAATTAGTATATAACATATACAATTATACACTAAATTATTAAATCAACACTTGACTTAATAATCCGGTTATATCACATATAACCGACTAACATCCAATGTATCGACTTATCGAATCAACCCTTGTTTCGATAACCTGGTTAAATCACATATAACCGATCGAAAAAAACATCACGTGAATAGAATACAGTATCACATACTCGTATTATTCTCGTTCCCGCACATATCACATATGCGCTCCTATTGTTTTGCCTGAGCCAGTAAAACCTTTATGCAGGACTCTAAAGACTCGTCAATACGCCGGCAGTAGGTGATGATCATATCAAGCACCCACAAGCCGTCAGCGGTACTAGCTGGACGTAATGGCTACCCGGGTATTGAGCGATCAAAAGATCAGCAAGCAAGCCCGCTCCAACTCCTGCAAAAAGCCTGACAGTGACACTACCGTACAGTCCGGTCTCCTCCTCTGATATGTCGCGTATCATGTCTAGGGGTGGTAAACGTCAGACCCCAATAACCGATAAGTCATTCTGATATGAGGCTTATAACGGGTCGAGAAACTACTGGTAACACTTACCAGTAAATCTCTGAACAAGCCCTCCAGGGACTTCCCTGTTATGTCCAATCGAGCATAGCGCAACATCAACCCCCAATGCCGGGAGAGACGAAACCCCTCCTATCGCTCATTGCCTCCATATGACTCGGGACTGTACCCAAAAACCACCGTTTTGCATGCCCTCTTGGACGTGGTAAGGGAAAAATCAAAGAACAGTGGGAATCACACAAGACTCTATGACGATCTCGGGTCTACAGACTATCCTGTACCAGTGTCACCAGAGAACTGCCATCTGACGTAAGGTATAATACCATCTGGGAGTTCTCGGCGAGTCCGTCAAGTGTACCCAGTCTACACTGAGCACCCGTATATCATCTCTGATGTCAAACACCAATGGATATAGGATCATCCATCGCCCATCTACATAGGTCGAGAAGGTATACGCTAGTCTACTCTAGTATATCGATGCCCCGTCTCGATACACCCACGACTAGGGACCTTGAAGGATGTACTTATGGACTACCATGTCCCTACTAGTATGATCCGCATCATAGTCCAGGTAGTCAAGTACACATCCTAAGGGCTTTACCAACATGTAACAGAGAGACAATCAGTGTACACGTTAAGGTAAAGAGTAACCAGATAGCATACTATCATGTCGAGCAAGAAAGTCCTCCCTATATATGTCCAACCATCCACTACAATATACATCTCATGTATAGTAATGGCCTCTAGGGCATACATATAACTAACAATACAATATGTGGAATTCATATAGTTAGGCATGAAATGCGAAGTATGTGATATTTCGGATTTACGATGTCTAAAGAGATTGTGGATTCCAAATGTTGTAGTTTTACACTTTATTTTCTGTGACCGTAAGCGTAGTTTGTGGGGTATCGCCGGCTTCGTTGCTATACATCAAAGACAATCGGGATAAGCATACTTGCTTACGTTGATGATATGAGATATTATGTGTTGCTGAGATATGATGTGCAGGATTGTCGCGATTGAATAGCCGGGTTTTTTTTATGTGAGATGAGAGTTATATTTTCATTCATGTATAAATCAATTGTATGTAATATTATTTTATTTGGGGCACTTCCGGGCTGAGGAAGATGTTTCCATCATTGTATATTATTTACTTTTCCGCATTAGGATAGACCCAAGGAAGGGAGCACAAGTGACCGGGTTCTAGGGTTCAGTGAGAGGCCATCTCGAGGAGTCGAGACCGGGTCTCCTAAACTCTAGAATTGGCAGGATCACTTGCCGCTCTAGTAGGGGTCTAGGGGTGTGGGCTTGGTTATTCATCGCGACCGTGGAATTTGTATTTTCTATTGCTGGCTAAATACAAAATACGGACGTCCTAGATATCCTTTTATTTTCATATGTGCTTCTGCTGTTGATATTCTGTAATGTGATTACTTAGTATCTGAGACGAATGGATTATTATTATATATATGATATATAATAAACGTTGCTTATGTTTTACACCCGCACTAGTCCCGCCCCGCTATGCCTCTAGTTAAGTAACCTAACGGTGCATAACGGGATACTGTGGCGAATGCGGATGACATAAGTGTACGTTCTATTTTCGTTTCTTTTCTGTGATGGCTTAGGAACTTAAATGATGGGATTATATTAATGAGATTAATGTAAAGAAAAAGAAACCTAAAAGATGTTGTAGAATTAGATTTGAAACCCACTCGGCCTTTTTATGAAAAATGCAAGTTTCAAAATATGCGGAGCTTAAGCCACTCCTTTTCTAAAAACTGTTTTGATTCTACTACGAGATCAAGTTCAAAGCGTTAAAGATTTTTCATAAAAAACCATCCGCAACCCTCCTTCATTTTAGGAAGCAGAGTACTTAGTATTCGTGCTGCGTATTTTGATCATAGTCAAGGCGTAGTGTACGGTTGCTAAGTGATGTCTTCCTACAAAGCATATGATGCGATTAGTTAGGACATTCTTGTGATTATGTTGATCATAGTCAAGAGTCATATGGGTGGGTCTAGTTGATCTCGAAATGACGGGTAGAACATGACTAGTACTTATGATATTTTGATAATAGCCAAGGTCATAAGTAACTAGGGGTAAAAACCATATCGGGAGTTTCAAGAGTTGAAATTTGCAATGTGATTGCATACCATCTATATGATAGTTAGATCCCGATCCCACTGTGAGTAAGTGTTACTTCCAGAAGAATTTTGCACTTTACAATTAGCTGATCCAGTAGGTGTCTAGAAAGGTGTTAACGGGGTTTGACCTCTGGGAAAACGAGGTTTACTTTAATTAGGTCCGTGCAAAGCATGGGGAACCTCCCTTAAGTACCGACACTGGCCTGGCTGACCGGTTAGCGAAACTGCAGAATGTAATTAATCCTGGCTAGTTTTCTTTTCAGGTTTTGAAAGAAAATTTGATTAAAGAAGTGGGAGACATCGATTAAATAAGATAATAACCAATCCAATTCTTTGCAAGAGCATTTCGCTGAGTGTATTCTTTTCTCTCTCCTAATGGCAGATACCTATGACGGGACTTAAGCTTCTACTAGAGAAAAATAAACTGACGGGACCGAACTATAAAGAATGTTTGAGGAACTTGAACATTGCACTTGCATATGATAAAGTATCATATGTCCTCACAACCAAAGCCGCACCCGTCCCAGGACCTGAATCATCTGTCTCGGATAGGGAGATCCGAAAAACTTGGGATGGTGATTGTAACACGGCCAAGTGCCTCGCGCTTGCTTCTATGGACAATATCCATCAGAAGCAACACGAGAATATGGATGTACAATCCATCTTTCTTCACACAAAGGACTTGTATGAAGAGCAATCTCGTACTTTGAGATACGAGGCATCTCGAAAGCTGTTTCAGATGTGAATGGCCCCTGGTACATCAGTAGGAGACCATGTTTTGAAGATGATTGGTCTTATAGAAAAACTTGAGGAACTGGGATGGACCATGGACAATGAGCAGTATACAGATATTGTTCTACAGTCTCTCCCCCTGCCTTTGCTCCGTTCATAGTGAACTATAATATGAATGATTTGGAGAAATCATTACCTGAACTTCTCAATATGTTAAGAAGTGCAGAGAGCACGTTGAAAACAATGAGGACTCCCGCTCTGCTTGCTGGGCCATCCTCCTCTTCATTCCCAAAAGCCAAGGCCAAGGGAAAGAAAAAGAAGAAGTCCATCAAACAGAAAGGTGGAGTTAAAAAGGAAAAGGGGAAAGACAAATCCGGGGCTGCGGCAAGCGGGAAAGGAGAATGTTTTTACTGTCACAAGTCAGGACAATGGATACGCAACTGTGCTGTGTATCTTGCTGATCTCAAGAAGAAGAAGCATGCTGATGCTTCCAATTTAGGTGTGTTTGTAACTGAAAACTGTTTTTCTTTAAACTCTGCATCTTGGGTATTAGATACCGGTTCTGGTTCTGACATCTGCAATTGTATGCAGGGATTGAGAAATAGTAGAGTTTTGAAGACAGGTGACCATACTCTGCGGGTTAGAAATGGTTCCAATGTACATGCTGTATCCGTGGGAGAGTATCATCTTGGGTTGCCTTCGGGTTGTATTTTGGTTTTGAACCCGTGTTATTTTGTACCAAGTATGCTATGTAATATAATATCCGTTTCTTTGTTGGACAATGAAGGATATCATTCTGTATTGCAAAATAATGTTATGAACATTAACATGAATCAAGAGTTGATTGGGTATGGTAGATTAAATAACGATATTTACGTCCTGAACCAGCACACAGTTTTCAATATACAACATACTAATAAAAGAAAGTTTTCAGATATAAATGAAGCTTTTCTTTGGCATTGTAGACATGGTCATATTAATGAAACAAGACTAAACAAACTACATAAAGATGGATATTTAAATCCTTTTGAATATAAATCTTATGCGACTTGCCAGTCTTGTATCAAAGGTAAAATGACCAAAACTCCGTTTACTGGACACGGAGAAAGAGCTGTGGAACTCTTAAGCCTCATACATAGTGATGTATGCGGACCAATGTCTACACATGCTAGAGGTGGTTTTTCATAGTTCATTACTTTTACTGATGATTTCTCAAGATTCAGACACGTGTTTTTGATAAAGCACAAATCCGAAGCTTTCGAGAAATTCAAAGAGTATAAACTTGAAGTAGAAAAACAAACAGGCTTGAGCATCAAGAAACTTCGATCAGATCGAGGTGGAGAATATTTAATAACAGAGTTTTTAGACTTCTTAAAAGAGAATGTGATTCTCTCTCAGCTCACTCCTCCTTACACTCCACAGCACAATGGTGTGTCAGAGCGGAGGAATCGTACCCTATTAGATATGGTAAGATCCATGATGTGTGATGCTGACTTACCGCTTTCCTTTTGGGGGCATGCATTAGAGACAGCGATGTATCTATTGAATAGGGTTCCAACCAAGACCATGTATACCACTCCATATGAGATATGGAGTGGAAAGAGACCATTTCTTAAAAGAGTTAGGATTTGGGGTTGTTCGGCTTTTGTTAAAAAGCAGAATCCAGACAAACTCGAGACACGATCAGTCATGTGTAAATTTGTGGGGTATCCAAAATATTCGGATGGATATCTATTCTACCACAATGAGGAACAAAAGGTGTTTGTTGCTCAGCATGCCACATTTTTGGAAAATGAAATCTTTACAGACAGTACTGATGGCAATGTGGTAGAACTAGAAGAGATTCTAGAGACACAAATTACTCATGACGAATTGGTTGAAACTGATGTTGCAGTAGAACTTCAAGAACCTCAGCCGCTCCGGAAATCTGGTAGAACTTCATGCCCACTAGAGGGATACTATGGGTTTCTCATTGATGGTCATAGAGAAGATTGCATCATGGATGATGATGACCCTACTAGTTTTCAGCAAGCTATCACTAGTGGTGACTCAGTGAAGTGGCTGGAAGCCATGAGATCCGAAATGGAGTCCATGTATACCAACAAAGTATGGACTTTGGACGTTGCGCCTCCTGGGATAAAACCCGTTGGGTGTAAATGGGTCTTTAAAAGAAAGATTGGTATAGATGGACAGGTAGAGACCTTTAAAGCAAGGCTAGTAGTGAAAGGTTTTCGTCAAAGACCACGATTGGACTATGATGAAACTTTTTCTCCAGTAGCAATGCTTAAATCCATTAAGATCCTACTTGCTATTTTTGCTCACTATGATTATGAAATCTGGCAGATGGACGTTAAAACTGCATTTCTAAATGGTGATTTAGAAGAGTGCGTTTTTATGGATCAGCCAGAGGGCTTCATTGACAGTGGGAGCAGCGGGAAAGCATGTAGATTGCTTAAATCCATTTCTGGATTAAAGCAGGCCTCACGGAGCTGGAACATCTGCTTTGATGATACATTCAAAGAGTTTGATTTCATCAAAAATATAGATGAACCGTGCATTTATAAGAAGATTGTAGGGAGTACTGTCACATTTCTCGTATTGTACGTAGATGACATTCTCCTGATAGGAAATGATATTCCTATGCTACAATCGGTCAAACTATTCTTATCACAAAAGTTCTCTACGAAGGACCTGGGTGATGCCTCATGCATTTTGGGCATAAGGATCTATATAGATAGATCCAAGAGGTTATTAGGATTGTCCCAATCAAGGTACATAGACACCATCCTAAAAAGGTTTAGTATGGAAGATTCCAAGCGTGGTGCCTTGCCTGCTTGTCATGGAATCACTCTCTCTAAGGACTTCTGTCCGAAGACTGATGAAGAGAGAGCTCGCATGAGCGTTATACCCTACGCTTCAGCCGGAGGATCTATAATGTATGCGATGTTATGTACTCGCCCTGATGTAGCTTATGCACTAGCTGTAGTAAGCAGGTATCAATCCAACCCAGGGGAGAAACATTGGATAGCAGTGAAGAACATTCTTAAATACTTGCGAAGGACTAAAGAATTGTTTTTGGTGTATGGTAATGGGGATCTCCAGATGGAGGCCTTTACCGATTCCAGCTTCCAAAGTGATAAGGATAACAGTAAATCCATCTCAGGGTTTGTATTTACCCTCAACGGAGGGGCGGTTAGTTGGAAGAGTTCCAAACAGGATACCGTTGCAGACTCTACGATGGAAGCTGAGTATATTGCTGCAAATGATGCTGCCAAGGAAGCCGTCTGGATGAGGAAGTTCATCGCGGAACTAGGAGTAGTTCCAACCATTGTTGATCCAATACCATTGTTTTGTGATAATAATGGAGCTATGGCGTTAGCCAAAGAGCCAAGATCCCATCAGAAATCCAGACACATCCTAAGGCGATATCATTTGATCCGGAAGATAGTAGATCGCCAGGAGATCGAGATTCGGAGAGTAGATACAAAGAATAACACTGCGGATCCACTCACCAAGGCCCTTCCACAGCCGCAGCATGAGCGACTTTTTGAGATGTTGGGTATGAGATACGCCAATAACTGGCCTTAGTGCAAGTGGGAGATTGTTAGATATATGTTTGCCCTAGAGGCCATTATATGTATAGTGGATGCTTGGACATGTATATATGATTTTAGATGAATTTCTCGCTTAACATGATAGTATGCTATCTGGTTTATTTTATCTCAACATGTTGATTTGATCATGCTTTTATTCATTTGCACATGTTGATAAAGCCCTCGGGATATTTGCTTGAGTACTGTGACTATGATGCAGATCATACTAGTGGGGCATGTGTAGTTTATAAGCATATCCTTGAACTGTTCCTAGTCGTGGGTGTATCGAGACGGGGCATAGATATTCCAGAGTAGACTAGCGTATACTATTCTTGTCCCATATGATGGGCGATGGATGATCCCATATCCATCTGGTGAGGTGACACCAAATATTGTATGCGGGTGCTCAGTGGAGACTGGGTACACTGAACGGACTCACAGAGAACTCCTATGTGGTATTATATCTATCGTCGGATAGCAGTTCTCAGGTGACACTGGTACAGGTTAGTCTGTAGACCCAAGATCGTCATAGAGTCTTGTATGTCCTCCCACAGTACTTTGATATCCACCCTACCACGGCTCTACTGAGTCGTGCAAACATGTGGACTTCGGGTACAGTCCCGAGGCATATGGAGGCGATAAGCGATAGGAGGGGTTTCGTCTCTCCCGGTATTGGGAGTTGATGTTGTGCTATGCTCGATTGGCTATAACAGCAAGTCCCTGGCCAGGGCTGCTGAGATTTACTGATAAGCGTTATCAGTAGTTTCTCGAACTATTATGAGCCATACATCAGCATGACTTATTGAGTTATTGGGGTCGACGATTCCATCACTAGACTCGATATGCAACATATCTGACGAGGAGACCGGACTGTACGGTAAGTGTTGCCAGTTGGCTCGACAGGAGTTTTGACAGCTTCGCTGGTTTTCTTCTGATCGCTCAATACCCGGGTGGCCGTTACGTTTAGCTGACCGCTTGCGGCTTGTGGGTGTTTGATATGATCATCACCTACTGCCGGCGTATTGACGAGTCTTAGAGTCCCACAATGAAGTTTCCTGACTCAGGCGAAGAGATGTTGTGTGCATATGAGATATGTGCGGGGACCCGATTAAATACGGATATGTGATACCGTATATTAATCGGGCATTTTCTATTGGTCGGGTAGTATGTGATATGACCGGTTTGCAAAATCAAGTGTTGATTTAACAAATGACTTTTGGATTAATTCTTTATCTAAACCCTTTTTCTATTATTGTATGCATGCATGTATGCAGATGATGATGTGCATGGACACATACATACATACATACATTGTATCATGGTTGTTGATACATATTTGGTGGCAATGCAAGACTCATATTGTAGTAATTATGTATATATTTATTATATTGAGTTAATTGAAAGGATAATTCACTCATGGTTAATGTTTATCATCTTTGACTAAACTTTACCATTCTTTTAACCATGAGTTAATTCTCTTTTGGAAATTAACTCAATAAGAAAACATCTAGATGATTACTAACCATGGTTGAAGTGAGAAAGATTATTATGGTTTATTCTTTCTCATCTCAATAATTCACTCATATCATTTCTCTTTGAGCTCAAGCTTAGCCACCATCTTCTTCTTCCTCTTTTGAATATTTCTTTGAGTGAAGTTGATAAAAAGAAAGGGTTTTGATTATAGAATACAAACCACATCATCATACTACACACATCTAACCCATTTGTGTAGGGTGTTTTCTCTACTTCATTCACATATCAAGTAAAGCAAGGAGCTTTGGGCAAAGGGACTTTGGGTGGATCATCGTGGACTAGGAAGGCTTCCATCGATCCGTTCCAAACTCTCAAAGTGCCAAGGAGTGACCAAGGGAGGTCTACAAAGGTTTTAATCTCTACTCTTAGTGATACTTTTTCTTTTGCATGTGATGCTTAGTCAAATGAAACCCTAAATTTCTAGTTATGATTCTTTGCAAGTTCACTTAGCACCTTAGAAATTTAATTTTGGCATATATGATGCTTCTAAACCCTAGATGAGGTGCTAGGTAAAACCAACATGATGGATGTACCGTACGAGCTTTATATTGATGATAGATCCACACTCATGACTCGAGGATGTCCTATGATATATTGTATCGTACGCGGTATCTTTGAGGCGGGATCACCGACTATTATATTTATATATATATATATATATCGACTCAGATTTAGGTGGTTTCCATACCCCTCACGATTGACTTGTTAGTTAGATCTGTAGTTTGCTTAGTAGATGTTAGTCTAGGCCGATGTCATACCTATTTCAAAAATAAACGAATCGGGAGTATTTTAAAGACAGGCAAAGGGATTCTACGGATATTTTCAAAAGACGCATCTTTTCTTAAAAATACCATAGCCCTTATGTAACGTTTTGAAAATCGTTTCGGTGAAATTTCGGAAAAATCGGTAAAATAAGGGGGTTTTCTGTAAAAAGCCAAAATACAAATATTTTATTATAAAAATTAAATATACATATTCTAGCTATGTAATTGCTATTATTTGGTGTTATTGAGCCACTGGTGAAATTTCAAATTTTCTGAAAAAAATTTATTTTATTATTATTTTAAGCCATCACTAATACATTTAATTAGGGAAAATTACAAATTGGAATGAGTTGAAACAAATTTTGTGCATCATAAAACATTAAATAAAATTTTATCATGTGGTTTTTGAAATGAAATCGTTTGCTAAAACGGTTTAGAAAATATCGAAGAAAAAGGCTTTTTTCGGTGAAATTTGTGTTAATGGGAATTGGGGTTTAGCATTTATCTTTTTCCTAACCCACACACCCACACCTCACCCTCTCCCCATATGGCCGGCCCCACCATGACAGCCCTCCCCCTCTCCCTCTCTCCAATCACTTCTTTTGTCAAAAGAAAAGAAAAGAAAAGAGTAGAAAATGATATAATTTGAGTTGACTTTGACTTGAACTAACTTTCTCCACCTCACTCTCTCTCCTCCCTCACCCAACCCCACACACTTCTGGCCGAAACCAGCAACCCCCCAACAGCCCCTTTTCCCTCTTCTCCTCTCTTTTTTCCATCAAAGAAAATCCAAAGAAAAATCCACTAAAAATCAAGCAAAAATCAAAATCAAAATCCAACTCCTACCCATTTCTCATTAGCCATTCTAGCACGGATCTAGGGATCAAAATGGCATTTTAGGAGGCTAGATCTTGAGCTTGATCTCATGAGAGGTATAATCTCATGCTTTTGCTAAAATTTGTTATCTAGTTGCTTAATCTAAGTTAATTAAGTGTTTAATTAGGTGTTTATGAAAGAAAAAGGGTTTTGAATTGAAGTTTGAAATTTCAAGTGTATGGTTTTGAATGAAGATTAGGGTTTGAGCATTTGATTAGGATTGTGATGGGCAGATTAACATATAATTGCTTGCTAAAATCAAATCTAGTTGCTAGTTGCATTTTTGTTAATTTAAATTTATGATAAGTATATATATTGCAAACTAGTTTTTGTAAATATTGTGTTAAATTGAGAATTAAAATATGATAAGGCTTTCATCATGTCTTTGGCATGTTAATGAGTATTTTAACACCTTAGGTTGTGCGAAACCTAGTCTAGTTGTTGAATTATGTATTGTTGCTTTAAAAGTGTTAAAATTGGGTAAAATTGTAAACTAGAATTTTGGGGTTAATGGAATTTAATGAGATTAAATTATGGAAATTGTTTTTATGACTTATTTAAGATATTTAATAAGTATTATGGCCACTAGATTTGTTTAAACATCATGTTTTGTACAAAAACGGCGAATTGTGCTTGCTAGATTTTCGGAAAAATGACTTTTTAAGTGAAATTGGTGTTTTTGTGAGTTTTAACCTAGTTTATATTAAAATTAGTGTTCGTGAATGTGCAAATGAGTGTGATTGGATTTTTCTCGATGGTTTGACGTTTGTACATCGACATCGAGGGTTGGTTTGACTATTCTTGCATGCGTAGGCGATAGGTTTGGACCTATGCGTGATACGCGTAACGATTTGATTTTCGTATGCCGTTTCGATTTCGAATTTAATTTTAATGTGATACGGTGCGTTATGATATGTAGGTACCCCATGTGGACTTCGAGACGACAAGCAAGCGCGTGGCGACGTCGGCACCGGCGAACGAGGACCAGGTGAGTAGATTTATATCTACGGGGAGAAGTCGGGTGGATGGCGTATAGCACCCCCGCAGTCCGAGGTGATGTATACAGATGCTTATACACACCTATAAATATTATATATTGTTGGGTTTATTTTGATGTGTAAATGGATATTGGTATATCGGATTGATGAAAGGTTACGAAACCTTAGGGTATTGGGTGAACTACACATACGTACACACGCATACATACTTTCATGCATCCTTATGTCATATGTGGTTATAGGATCCTATGTGGATATGTGTTCACGTGGGTATGGGACTATGGGTTCACATACGAAGTTGAGGCTTGGGTTTGAGATGAGTCGATGAGATTTGTATTGAGGTTGTGACTTCGGTGATATGGCAGGATTCGTATTTGAGATACGACATGACGTTGTAACGGGTCTTGACGTAGTGTTTCACACACGTGTATGCATACTTAGGAAGTATCAGTATCGTACTAGACGTAGATCAGTACCCCGATCATGATATTTGATAAAGAGGATACCAGGTGAATAGTATGATGAATGTGATATTGACCCGTACCCAGATTTGGGGATGCCGTACGACGGATTTACGTACGAGCTATATTTTGATGATTGATCCGCACTCTTGACTTGGGATGTCTGGTTATGGATATGATATTATTGAGGCGGGATCACCGACTGTATATATATAGGTATGTATATGTATTGACTCAGATGATAGGCAGTTTCCTTACCTGTAGTTCAGGTTGTTAGTTCAGCCGTATAGTTTAGTGTAGTTGTTAGATTAGATTAGACTCCTACCCATTTCAAAACTAGCGGATCGTGGGTATTTTAAAAGACAGGTCAAGGGATCTACGGATATTTCAAAAGACATATCCTTTCTTAAAAACCACCGCAGCCCTATTCTCAAAACCCCGCGGTTCGTGTTATTTCAAATGGCACCATTTGTAGGACTTATATTAGATTAATGCAGATTAGTTATAGTTGCGTCTAGTTTTTTAGCTCCCGCTCATTTTGGTTGCTCACTCCGCATCGCATATTTATATTGTTATTTCATATTGCATTGTTGACATTTTGCTGTTAGGACACCAGCACCATTACCGATGATGCGTATGTACCACATACACTTACTTGCCGGCTCACACACATCTTCATCGGTAATTGCCATGTCACGTACACCTTAGAAAATATTGTTGCTTAACTTAGCTTGATAGCCAGTAGTTTGACATAATATTAGTGTACATACCTTATATGCCAGCTTAGATATTGTAGTTATTACTTGTCGCTTCATGCATACTGTTATTCATTCTCATGCTTATATTCATGGTTCTACATGCTATTGATGATTCGGATTTCCATGATATTTTCTGGATTTGGAGGAAAACCGCAAAACATATATAAACTGATTTCTCTCTTTTTAAATAAAAGTGCGGTTTTTTTCCCATGATGTATGAGTCGTCCACCATGAATTTGCTGATGGATTTCGAGACCCGATTCGAGGAGACGGATGAACCGTTTCGGGTACATGGTGGACCCGGTATGGTACCCCGGGGCAAGAGGAATGTGTTGTTGATGTTGAGCCCGGCAGGGGAGCACTACCGACCAGTGATATTACCCGACGCGTCGGATATCCGGAGGATACCGTCGTGGTCTTGAGATGGATGGTAGGGGCCGATCTGGATTGACGGCACCCTAGATATTGATTTTGAGATATTGAGGTACAGAGATTGTGATACAGAGATATCGAGATATTTGGACACTTGTTTTGTGTCGATGCTGGGCACTGTTTTATGCTGATTTCATTATGATACCTCATTTTAAAAATACAAAAGAAATCTCATTAAGTTATGAAAACAGTTCTTCATTTACATGTATTCTGTTTTCATGCATTCATACCTCATTCATATGATATATTGCTACCTGAGGCACTGACACGGGCACATGAGATTACACTCGGGTTAGATATTTACCCTAGCCTGGTTATAGGCTGCTGGTTATATATTTGAGGATATATTATGATCATTGACCCAGGTTGCGTTATTTATGCGATTTCTGTGCGTAGATGTTTTTCTATTCACGAGTTGGCAACTCACCCCCGTTGTGCCCCAGTTTCATGCAGGTTTGCCATACAGGTTTCATTACGGTTTTGCGGACTCAGTTTCATTCGGGTGACTTGCTAGTAGGTGGGTTTTTCTTGTATCGTACCCATCATATTACCTTGTATAATATTATTCCGTTGTATCTAGTAAATTCCATCAACCAAACATGTATTTATTGAGATAGAGACCAGTGTTGTTTATTCTTTCGACCTTAGAGTCGCTCGTTATATTTCTGGTGGTTTTGAGTTTCCTTTTGAGTTTTGATCCTCGCCGTAGGCGTTGTATATTATATTACTTGTGTGGTTGTGACCGTCGATTGACGAAGAGCTAGCTCCCGCTTGGGGATGCCTTTTTCTTGATTTCGTATACTATTCATGTTGTATCCCGTTTGGGGGCCAGTATTTACAAAGGAGACTCTGCCGAAATTTTCAGTAAATTTTTGATGTTTTAAAAACCGCATAATTCGGCTTATGCTATTGAAATTACTTGCTTTAAGTTGGTTTTTCCTGCACTCTACTACTTTTCTTGGTTTGGATTTCTGGGTTTTCGGTTTACTTAGATTACGTACGTCTCGAGACGTTCGTAGTTTAGGTGCCGGTCATGTTCCGTACTTTCGGGCCGTGACACCTTATTTTCCTAATAACCCCGATTCGTCTTCTTTCAAATGGCAAAACAGTATGATATAGATACATTGATGTAGATACCGCACTATTGCGTTTATTTTTCATTTGCCGCATATTCTTGCTTTTCGCATCGCATTGCATGTTTAAATATGTTCATTATTATATTAAAACCATGCTGTTAGGACACCAGCACCATTATCGATGATGCATATGTTCCACGTACACCTACTTGCCGGCTCACACACTTCATCATCGATAATTGCCATGTCACTACACTGTAGGACTGTTGCATTAAGGATATGACCCATATTGTACACTCATACTTGTGCACATACCTATTGTACATTCATACTTGTGCACCTACCTATTGTACACCCATTCTTGCACATACATAGATGATTCTGGCTTGATTTGAGATTTGGGAACCGCAGGATTCTTTTAAAAACGGATTCATTTCAAAAGAGCGGTCTTCCCTCGCTATGTGCATATTACTGTTTTTTTTCGCATGATATACTTATATGCTTACATTCTTTTATATGTCGCATACATCATGCTTTATGATTATACGCATTGAGATATGTTGTTTCCATGATATTTCTGAATTTGGGAACCGTGGTCATTTCAAAATAAAGAATGTGTTGTTTTAAAAACCCGGTTACCCTTGATATGATATTTCAGTACGTCCACCATGTGTTTTCTCGGTTCTGAGAGTGGCATGTGAAACCCGATTCGAGGAGCGGTAGGCACCGTCTGCGGGTACATGGTGGACCCGGTGAGGTACCCCGGGGCAAGAAGACTCATATATGTTAGACGGTGAGCCTGACAGAGGAGTACTACCTACCGGTGATTGTATTTGAGCTTGGCTGATATCTGGAGGATACCGACCGGAGTTGAGAGATGATACGGGCCGATCCGGACTGACGGAGCCCGTAGGCCGATCCGGACTGACGTAGCCCTATATATATATGAGTATTTACGTGCCGATGCTAGGCACAGGTTTCATGATGTTTTCGAGTGTCGATGCTAGACACTCAGGTTCCATGATTTTGATATGTCGCGAGCGACACATGTTGATTTACATCCTCATACTTCCATGCATATGCTTTATGATATTTACATGCATGATGCATATTGTCTTTGGGAGACACGTGGACGAGATCCACAAACATACAGGCATTGATTACATAGTTGGACTATATCCACATACTCATTAGACTTCCTGATATAGTTGACATTGATTACATTGATCATACCTCATATTTTATGATATGTTGTACCTGAGGCACTGACACGAGCACATGGGATTACACTTATGTATAGATGTTTACCCTGGCCACCTTTTCATGCTTCAGACTTATTCATATTGAGGATATTATTATTACTGATCGTATTGACCTAGGATTGTGTCATACATACGATTTCTATTCTGCGATGTTTTCTATTCACGAGTTGGCAACTCACCCCCGTTGTGCCACAGTTCTTGCAGTTTTTCCGTACAGGTTTCATTGCGGCTTCTCTGGGTGATTGCTTTGGTAGGTGGGTTCACTCGCATCATGACCACCTTTGCATTTAATTTAATCAGTTGTATCTAGTAATTCCATCAACCAAACTTGTATATTGTTTCAGACTTAGAAAACTAGTTGTGTATTATTTCGATCTTAGAGTCGCTCGTTGTAGTATTATGGTTTTCATGATGTTCTTGAGTTTCTTTTGAGTTTTTGATCCTCGCCCTTCAGCGTTGTATATTATATTGCTTACGTGGTTGTGACCGTCGATTGACGAAGAGCTAGCTCCCGCTTAGGGATGCCTTTTATCATTTTGCATATTTATTCTTGTTATATCTCATTTGGGGCCAGTATTTACAAAGGAAACTCTGCCGAAATTTTCGGAAAAGACTTTGAGATTTAAAAAAATGAATATTCGGCTTACTTATTTAAAAACCTTGTTTTTAAAACATGTTTTCTTTACTTCTTAAAAACTAGTTTTCTTTATTTACTCCTTAAAATGGTTTTAGATTTCTGGGCTTTTGGCTTACTTTGATTAGATGGGGTCCGATAGACTTCATATGATTCAAGGGCCGGTCACGTGCTATTTCGGGTCGTGACACCCAAACTCAAAACGTGCGTGTCGCGCAAGTCTAAAAGTATTAAAAACAAGGTATTTGGTTCCAGATTTTGATTAAAGTGAAACAGGAAAAGTTGCATATACCAAAGGTCTTAAATATGTAGCAGACTCCCACAGAAGAAGCCCCGACACCCAGGTCCACACTCTGGCCGAAATTTGCGGCTAGAACCCTTAAATTTGTAGCCCATGTATGGTGTGGGGGTCTCGTGCTCCGTGTGTGTGATCTAACTCTAGTAAACATGCTACAGTAATTGCCACTTTTGCCTGCAGCAACCGGGTTGAAAGCAGATTCTAAAACTTCCACAAATCATAACTAAAACATTAAATAACACTAAATTAATACAATATGGTGTTTTAGTGTAACCTGAAACAATTACTTGATTAAAACAACATTAATAGCACCTAATTAAGCTAAACAAGCCCTAATAACACTAACTTAACCTAATCTTCACTTAAACCATCTAATTAGCACTAAAACACACAAAAACACTAAATTAAGCTAAAATAACTACAAGTTTAGCAAAGAGGTGATTAAAGTGGGCTTAATACCTCACAATTGGTCAATAAGTGGTACCACTTGCTGGTCTAGCCCCAAGAGTTCAGATTTGGCTCAAAAATCCACAAAGGAGTGATCTTGGAGTGATAAATGTGAGTTGGTGTGGGGTAGATGTGTTTTTAATGAGGATTGGTGATAGAATTTGATGAGAGAAGGAGAAGAGATGAAGGGGGAGGGTGAGGCTGCAGCTGCAGCTACTGCTGCTGTGCAGGAAAATGAGAGGGAAGGAAGAGAGAGTGTGTGTGCAAGGAAGTCAAAGCCCATGCCTTAATAAATGCCCCCCCATGCCTCTCTCTTTTCTCTCATTTTCTATTTTCTTTATTGCATAATTAGTTATGGTTCTAATTTAAAAGGAAGAATGAAAATGAAATTTGAATGTAGGAGGAAAAATGAGGAATGTATTACAATGTGTTAAGTGTGCATGCAAGTTACACAAATTTTTGCTTAGGAAAAAGTAATTAAGGAAAATTTCTAATTAAGTGAACACTAAACTAATTAATAATAATAAAACACATTTATATATAAAACCCATATTTTCATAATTGAAGTTTGATTTATTCGAGTTTAAGTGGAAAAAGTTAGTTAACGGGATTTATGAAAACACGCATTAAGCTAATTAACGAGAAATTAACCTAAACGAATTTCAAAGTGTTACAATCTTCCCCCCTTAAAGAAATTCGGTCCCAGAATTAAAAAAAAATCTAGCTACGCGTACCTTCAAAGAGATGGGGATATTTCTTCCTCATCTCGTTTTCGGTCTCCTAGGTGACTTCCTCGCTGCTCGGGCCACGCAAAAGGACCTTCACGGACGGTATAACCTTCGATCTCAATTTCTTCACTTGCCGATCCAGGATGACCACCGGCTGTTCTGCAAAAGAAAGGTCATGCTCCAGCTGGATCGTCGGGTGATGAATCGCATGAGAAGGGTCATGGAGATACTTGCGGAGCATCGAAACGTGGAAGACGGGGTGAACGTCAGGAAAACTGGGAGGAAGAGCTAACCGATATGCAACTGCATCAATACACTCGAGGATCTCGAAGGGGCCCATATATCTGGGACTAAGCTTCCCCTTCTTCCCAAATCTCATCACACCTTTCATTGGGGAGACCCTCAAGAAAACATGATCGCCAACAGAAAACTCAAGTCTGCGCCGACGACGGTCCGCATAAGATCTCTGCCTGCTCTCATCCTATCACGAATCAACTAAATCTTCACGGTCGTCTCCTCAACAATCTGCGGCCCCAAAATACTGCTCTCGCTGAGCTCTGTCCATTAGACGGGCGATCTGCATCTCCTCTCATATAGAGTATCGAATGGTGCCATCTGAAAAGTCTCATGGAAGCTGTTGTTGTAGGAGAACTCTACTAAGGGCAAATGGTGATCCCAGCTAGTTCTAAAGTCTAAAACGCATGCTCGGAGCATATCCTCGAGAGTCTGAATAATCCGCTCTGACTGGCCATCGGTCTGCGGATGAAATGCTGTGCTGAAACACAAGCGGGTGCCCAAAGCCTCCTAAAGTCTCTTCCATAGTCGGCTGGTAAACTGGGTGCCTCGGTCGGACATAATACACGTCGGAATGCCATGCAACCGTACGATCTCGTCGATGTAAATCTGGGCATACTGAGCAAATCCGAAAGTGGTATTCACTTGCAGGAAGTGAGCCGGTTTCGTCAATCAATCCACGATCACCCAGATAGAGTCATACCCTCGACTGGTCCTGGGTAGACCCATGATGAAGTCCATAGAATTCTGCTCCCATTTCCACTCCGGAATGGGCAAAGGCTGCAACTCTCCCGCTGGCGTCTGGTGCTCGTCCTTGACTTGCTGACAAGTCAGGCATCTTGACACGAAGTCTGTGACGTCCCTCTTCATCCCGTCCCACCAGTAAACATCTCTCATATCATGGTACATCTTGGTGGAACCCGGATGAACACTGTACACTGATCGATGTGCCTCCTCAAGAATCTGACGCCTCAGTCCCTCAGCATCTGGTACGCACAGTCTAGTCCCAAATCGTAGTATCCCCAGATCATCAATAACGAACTCGAAAAATCTGCCTTGTCCAATCTGTGCCATGATCTCCGAACAACGGTCATCACCGTACAGTGTCTCATGTATACGATCTAGCAACTGTGGACATGCACGAACAAGCACAAGCTGTCTCCCGATCGGAGTGAACTCGGACTGCACTCGGCTGTCGCATAAAATCTGCCAATCCGCCGACGACTGCCTCTGCACTGCGCTCAAACAAGATAGACTACCTCCTGGCCTCCTACTGAAAGCATCCGCCACTACATTCGCTTTGCCCGGGTGATAAAGGATCTCACAATCGTAGTCCTTCACTAACTCCATCCAACGGCGATGTCTAAGGTTCAGGTCTCGCTGCTGAAATATGTACTTCAAGCTCTTGTGATCCGTAAATATCATGCACGACTCGCCGTATAGGTAATGTCGCCAGATCTTGAGTGCAAAGACCACTGCAGCCATCTCCAAATCGTGAGTGGGGTAGTTCTGTTCGTGTTTCTTCAGCTGTCGAGAAGCATACGCGATCATCCTGTCATGATGCATCAATACGCCCCTAACCCCACACGAGAAGCGTCAAAATAGACCACAAATCCGCCCGATCCCGAAGGCAATGATAACACCGGCGCCGTAGTCAAACGAGTCTGCAACTGCTGAAAGCTATACTCGCACGCCTCCGTCCAATCAAAAGGAACTCCCTTCCGGGTCAACCCAGTCAACGGTGCAGCAATACGGGAGAAGTCCTGTACAAATCGTCGGTAGTAGCCATCCAGTCCTAGAAAGCTGCGGATCTCTGTAACTGATGCTGGTTTGGGCCAAAGCTGAACGGCCTCGATCTTCTTCGGATCCACACATATACCATCTCGCGTAATCACGTGTCCCAAGAAATCTACGCTGTCAAGCCAAAACGCGCATTTGGAGAATTTCGCGAACAGCTAGTGCTCCCTCAAAGTCTGCAATGTGATCCGCAGGTGTTGCTCGTGCTCCTCTCGGCTCTGAGAATACACCAAAATGTCGTCAATAAATACGATGATGAACAGATCAAAATACATTGTGAAAATATGGTTCATCAAGTCCATAAACGCTGTTGGGGCGTTGGTGAGTCCGAACGACATCACCAAAAACTCATAGTGGCCATACCGCGTGTGAAAAACCGTCTTCGGAATATCATCCTGCCGAACTCGCAGCTGATGGTAGCCTGACCGCGAGTCAATCCTCGAAAAGTATCCCGCACCCAGAAGCTGGTTGAACAAGTCGTCGATACGTGGTAAAGGATGTCTGTTCCGTACGGTAACCCTGTTCAGCTGGCGGTAATCAATACACAAGCGCAAGCTGCCATCCTTCTTCTTGACGAACAGGACTGGAGCACCCCAAGGAGACATACTAGGTCGAATAAGCCCTTTATCCAGCAAATCTTGCAACTGGCCTTTCAACTCTCTATGCTCCGCCGGGACCATCCGATAAGGCGGTATGGAAATAGGCCCTATGCCGGGAATCAAGTCAATGCAGAAAACAATATCGTGCACAGGCGGTAGCCGAGGAAGCTCGTCAGGGAAAACATCAGGGAACTCACTAACAATCGGAACCTGGTCCAACGGAACCTCTGTAGCTCTAGTATCGCAAACATAGGCTATAAATCCCTGACATCCCTTCCTCAAAAGCTATCCAGTGCGAAGAGACGAAATCAAGCTGGGAAGAGTGACACTACGGTCTCCCTGAATAACAAGAACTGGCTCTCCTGGAAAACTAAAACTGACTGCCTTCTCACGGCAGTCCACGGATGCATAACATGTGGCTAGCCAGTCCATGTCCAGAAGAACGTCAAAATCCAACATATCGAGGAGAATCAAATCAACTAAAGAATCATTTTCCCTGATACGAACAGGACACAATCGATATACAAATCGAGCAACAAAAGACTCTCCTACCGGAGTACTCACAACAAGCGGCTGGTCAAGCAAACAAGACTCTCTGCCCAAACTCGGAATGAAGTGTGTGGAAACGTACGAGTGTGTGGATCCCGAATCAAACAACACGTGTGCGTCAACAGAACATACTGAAAGAGTACCTGAGACCACTGCATTGGACGCCTGCGCGTCCTAATGTGTCAAAGCGAATACCCGTGCCTGTCCTCTACCTGCGACTGGCGGTCCCCTACTAGCAACTGACTGTCCGCTGCCGGCAGCTGGCTGTCCTTTGCCTCGATCACCTCGTCCTCTCTGAGCAAACCCTCTGCGACCACGACCTCTCTGTGCGTAAGTATGACGTGGAACAACAGCAAGTACAAGAGGCAAAGCTCTCTGAGGCGGAGAAGGTGGTAAAGTGACATGCGGTACTGCTGTCTCGCCCTCACGCGGCTCCGGATAATCTCAAATACGATGATAAGTACTCCCGCAACGGAAACATCTAGATGGTGCCGGCTGACCCTCCTGGGAATAAGAGCTGAACAACCGGCCTCACTCCAAGTCTCTGCCACCTGCAAGGTGTCTGTCGCGGCGCCTAAATGGCCGTCTCTATGCTGGTGTATCTGTACGAACCCTCTTCAGCCCTGGAACTGCTGAAGTCTCAGCAAGGCGCTCCTCGACTAATAGGGCTGCATCTACGGCTGCTGCATAGGTCTCGCAATGCTATGCGCTGATCGCAAGAAACAACGGTGTAAGCAGGTCTCGAACAAACCTCTTGACTCGCATCTCCTCAGTAGCTACTAAATATGGGGAATAAACAAAGAGCTCGGTGAAATGCACATCATACTCCGCCACTTTCATATATGGCGTCTGATGTAATGACTCGAACCTGCACACTCGAGAATCTCGGACACTCTGTGGAAGGAAACGGGCAAGGAACACCGTCACGAACTCAGTCCAGGTCATTGGAGGAAGACCTACTGCTCTGCCCTTCTCTACCGACTCGCACCATTTCTGCGCAAGACCTTCCAGGCGAAAGCTCGCGAACTCCACCCATCTCGCATTGGAGCATCTCAGTGAACGACATATCCGGGCCATCCTATCGATAAATGACTGCGGGTCCTCAGCTGCATCTATGCCTATGAAAATCGGAGGCTTGAGCCTCATAAACTCAGATAGTGATACCGTGATAACCTCTGTGGCTGCAGGTGCAACTTCCTAAACCGTAGGTACCATCGCGGTCCCTGCAATGGGTGGAACAACCTCCTGTCTCTGTGCTCGAATGACCTCAACTAACGACCCCATCATCTGGCGCATCTGCTGCATACCGGCCCCTAGCATAGCGATCTGGTCTGTCGAAGGAGGAACAATCTACTCTGGTACAACGGGTGTACTGCCCGGGTCAGTCCTCGTCTCAGACGAGTCAACTCTAATCTCGGCTCTCGCGGCCGCTCTCTGCGCCCTCGTAGTCTTCGACGGCATAATGGCTGGAGATGAAAACAAGATTCGATAAGAATACGGAAATCGAATCATAAGGATATATGTAATCATGGAGGAATTTCAACCAATAAGTCCTAAGGTCACTTAGGCGGAGTACCGTGTTGTGAGTATACCGCGGAACATACATACGCTAGGTCACTCTGCTTAAGCTACCTACTCCATCATACCAGGGTCATCCTACACTCCGAAAGGTAAAACCTACGCTCCGATACCAACTTTGTCACGACCCCAAGTTCGGCCCGTGACCGGCTCTTAACCACGTAACGTCTACAGGCGCAACGTGATCAAGCCGAACCCAGAAATTAAAACCATGTAAACATTGATTTAACAAAACAATTAGAAAACTCGAGTAAAATCTTTAAAGTTTAAGTTATTTTCTTAAAAATTTCGGCAGCACTTTCTTTGTAAAAACTAGCCCCAAAAACGGGTACAAAACATGATATAAGTAAAATGACTAATAACAAGAATAAAGCATCCCAAAACGGGAGTAATCACACCCAACGGCGGAAACAACCACCACAAGAAAAAATATACGAAGTCGTAGCGAAGAAATGAGCAACATAAGCGAAAACAGCGTAAAAGATAAAACTGCATAAATAAAGCCGGCTCACACGAGCTCGACATCCAGAGTACAAAATAATATACATCGTCCTCACAACTAGTCTCTAAGTCAATACTTGAAATAGTAGATGTAGAGTACTAGATACAATAGAGTGTACAAAATGGAAAATAAACGGATACCGCAACCAACCTATCAGCAAAACGGCTCACACGTCAACAGCAGTGGTATCCGTAGTAGAAAAATACAAAGAGGTAGCCCTGCCGCAACTACTCTGAGGATCGACCTGCAAACACTGTGGCACAACGGGGGTGAGTTGCCAACTCGTGAATAGTAAATAACATATAAAGGTAATCGCGAGTATGCACGTGCTGCGATACTCTAACATATGCAATCTAATAACATCTATATGATGAACAGGGTATGCAATAATCATACAAAGTACTCTATCAGGTACTACGACTACATGATGCAATGCATAACAATGAATGCTGAGCATGGGATAAAATATCATCTACACGGATCATCAACGTGGAAAATCCCGGGTATCTACCAAAAACACCCCAAAATCCCGATAACTCAGGCGTCGTCACTCTATCCGGCCCTCAATCCTGTAAATCTCGTAGAAACGGGGTGCCCAACATCGGCACCCGAAAACATCATACTTATGTCTAGTATCTGTTAGTGATATGTATGCCTTAGAGGCCATTACTATACATGCGATGTATATTGTAGTGGATGCTTGGACATATATATGGAGGACTTTCTTGCTCAACATGATAGTAGGCTATCTGGTTGCTCTTTATCTTAACATGTACTCTGATTGTCTCTATGTTACATATTGATAAAGCCCTTAGGATATGTACTCGACTACTGGGACTATGATGAGATCATTCTAGTAGGGCCACGGTAGTCAACGAGTACATCCTATAACTGTTCCTAGTCGAAGGTATATCGAGACAGGGCATCGATACACCAGAGTAGACTAGCGTATACGCATCTTGACCCACATGATGGGCGATGGATGATCCCATATCCATCGGTTTTTGACATCAAGGATGGTGTATGGGTTCTCAGTGGAGACTGGGTACACTGAACGGACTCGCCGAGAACTCCCAGATGGTATTATACCTCACGTCAGATGGCAGTTCTCTGGTGACACTGGTACAGGTTAGTCTGAAGACCCGAGATCGTCATAGAGTCTTGTGTGATTCCTACTGTGCTTTGATTTCCATCATACCACAACCAAGAGAGCGTGCAAAAAGGTGGCTTTTGGGTACAGTCCCGAATCACATGGAGGCAACGAGCGATAGGAGGGGTTTCGTCTCTCCCGGTATAGGGAGTTGATGTTGTGCTGTGTTCGATTGGCTATAACTGGAAATCCCTGGCCAGGATTGCTGAGATTTACTGGTAAGTGTTATCAGTAGTTTCTCGAACAGTTATAGACCTCATATCGACATGACTTATCAAGCTACTGGGGTCTGACGTTTACCACCCCTAGGCGAGATATGCGACATATCAGACGAAGAGACCGGACTATACGGGAGTGTTACTGACTGGATTCACAGGAGAATGTACATGCTTGCTTGTTGATCTTCTGAGCACTCACTACCTGGGTAGCTGTTACGTTTAGCCGACCGCTTGCAGCTTGTGGGTGTTTGATATGATCATCACCTACTGCCGGCGTATTGACGATTCTTTAGAGTCTTACACAGAGGTTTCCTGGCTCAGGTAAAACGGAGTCGGAGCACATATGTGATATGTGCGGGACCGAGAATAATACGAGTATGTGATACTGTATTCTATTCTCGCGATATGAGATATCGGCCGGGTATATGTGATATAGCCGGGTCATCGGATCAAGTGTTGATTCGATGAATTGGTACATGTTATATTAGTCGGTTATATGTAATATAGCCGGGTTATGAGATCAAGTGTTGATTCGATAATTTAATGTATATTATATATGAGATATATTATAATGCATTAACTAATATAAGCTCGCTTTATTGATTCATTTTCTCACGGGATAATACATTGATATATATGCGATATATGTTAAATGAATTATTTTCTTTTGTTACAAAATATATTGTATATGTGATATATAATATTGTAACATGTTAGGGTTACAAATTTAACAATGGTTTAGGGTTTAAACAAGGTTAGGGTTTGGATTAGGGTTAGCTTTTGCATGAAGCTTCCATGAAGTTTCATGAAACTTTGACTTTGTCTTTAGCTTGAGATATTATGTTAACCTAATCCAAACCATTAACTCTAATTAATTCTCTACAAGGGTTAACTCCTTCTTGCTTAACCCTTGGTTAGATTTTTAACCACTACAATAATTCATTATTCATCACAAAAGTATTCTTCATCTTCTTCCTTGAGTTCTTTATGAAAAAGCTTTCTATCTTTTTCAAAGGTGATGAAAATATGTGAGAATATGAAAACAAAAGAGAGCAAAAATCCTACTTCATCATCCTCATGTATCCTTGCCATTTATATGAGGGTGTTCACTTCATTTAGTGAGTGAGAGCTTGTGTTATGGAAACTTCAAGGTAGATCATCTTTTTTATCGAAGATCGGAAGCAAGCTTGCACCTTTCTCTTCGTGGAGCCTCTCTAGAGTCCGGGAACATGATGATCGCAGCGAAGGGACCACAACACGGAGCTTAAGAAGTGAAAGATCGGATCTACAAAGGTTGTAATCTCTCTCACTTAGTGTTAAAGTGTTTAACATGCTTGTTTTCACCTAAACTCTAGTATAAAGATCTTGTTAAGGGTTGTTCGGCACGGCTAAATTTTAGAACGGGCATGATTGATGCCTCGTAGACCCTTATGGCAGTGCCTAGCATCCCTACAGTGGTATCAGAGCCTAGCTAGAGCTTTAGGCGAAGTCTAGACGAAGTTTAAAGTCCGATCGAACCCGGAAACCCCGAAATATACCCTTCTCTGGAAATTTTATAAAAATGTTGATTTTTTCATATTAAGAATACTCAAAAAAATCAGCAGGGAATTCTAAGGATACTTGTAAAATACGACCCTGTAATTCAATTAAAGCGCCGCGGAACCGCGGCAAGACCCCTGCTTGCGCGGCGGTTCCGCGACCGTCTCTGTGAATTGGGGTTTTATTTTGCTACAGTTTGATCCGTAGGTTTTTCCTCATATTTCTGGGTATTTTTAATTTTACTCAAGTGTTGAGTTTTCTGGGTTGTATTGGGAGCTCGTTGATTCGATCGGAAAGTACAATTTCATTTAGTTTGTCCAGGTAATTTTTTAGAACGTGTTAAAAAGTTCGAACGGATATCAATAACTCACTTTTTCCCCTGCCGCAAAATTTTCAAGTGTTGAATTTTTCCGTAGTTTAAGAATGTTCTAAGTCGTGCAAGTAATGCGGTGGACCCTCTAGAAGACAACAAACCTTAACTCGATTATGTGACCGTCTTGAACTGCCTCTAAAACTTAGGGTTTGTGGCAGTACGGCGTTCCACATGTGAGGCGTTGGCTTGACCCTTCTACGGCTGGACCATTGGTACTGTGGCATGTGATGGATGTTTTTAAACTAATTTCAAGTGTTGAGAACTATTTGGGAAAACTTGGGTGTTTGATTATTCGATCAGAAAGTTTAACATTATCTATTTATCTGGATTGTGATACAATATTTGGAAACCACAAGTAGTTATGAGATAACTAATTTGAATGTTATAAACATAGCAGTTTAGTCTCAGATGATCGGTTGCCACGGGATTTTGATGCGATTAAAAGTCCGTTGCAATCACTTAGTGTACGCGGATACTCTCCGGGTAAACTTAATTGACAACCACGCCCCACAGCCCCGACCAAGTGACTGTAGGAGAACCCCGTCGCCAAAAGCATCCGTTCGGGTGCTTCCGGCAGCGGTGTTCCGCATTAGTGCACTTCATTGACGGCATCCGGGGGTGCGTCCGTCTACTAAAGTTTGCGATGAGCATTCGATCAGGATGTCAGGAATCTTGTTGAATTGCCCGACTTGTTATTGAAAAGTGTTTTCAAGATCGAGACTAAAATGCGGGGTTTATAATTGTTAGGCATGCGATGTCTAAGGAATTCATTTGGTTAGGCATGCGATGTCTAAGGAGGTTGCGGATTTCAACTATTGTAGTTTTACACTTTCTTTTCTGTGACCGTAAGCGTAGTATGTGGTGTATCGCCGGCTTCGTTGCTATATATCAACGACAATCGGAATACGCATACTTGCTTACGTTGATGATATGAGATATTATGTGTTGCTGTGATATGTTATATTGGATCGTCGTGTTCTGAATAGCCGGGGGTTTTATGTGAGATGAGAGATATTCTTTTTCATTCATGTAAAATTCATTTGTATGTAATATTCTTCTATTGGGGCACTTCCGGGCTGAGGATGATGTCACCATTGTATATTATTTACTTTTCCGCATTAGGTAGACCCAAGGCGGGGAGCACAAGTAACCGCGTTCTAGGGTCCAGTGGGAAACCATCTCGAGGAGTCGAGACCGGGTCTCCTAACCCTAGAATTGGCAGTGTTGCTTGTCGCTCTCGTAGGGGTTTAGGGATGTGGGTTTGGCTATTCATCACGACCGTGGAATCCGTGTTTTATACAGGCTCGTATTAAAAACACGGAACTCCTAGTATATCCAATATTTCATATATGTTCTTCTGCTGCAATGTTCTGTGATGAGATCATATTACTGCTTGAGACGAATGTTTATATTATATAAATGAGATATATATTATATATTGTTGATTTCGTTTCATATCTGATGCTTGTGAAGCATATTAAAATGGGACTTCAATAATGAGATTAATGAAAATAAAAGAAACCTTAAGATGTTGTAGAAACTTGTTTAAAAACTGGTAGCTCTAGTTCTTGCTTTGCATAGCGGTGTTCCTTGTAGAACATCCAGCACCTTATTCGATAAGGAAAGAGCCGAGATCCCTTCACCGGGAGTGACCTCTTTAGCGAAACTAGCACATGCTACAAACTCGGTTTGTCTTTTGATTGCTTCTATAGTTCTTGCTTTGCATAGTGGTATTTGTGAAATATCCATCACCTTATTCGATAAGGAAAGAGCCGACGATCCCTTCACCGGAAATGACCTCTTTAGCAAAACTAGAAAAGCCTAAAAAACATTCCATTTAAAATCACTCGATTCTACAACGATATCAAGTTCATTACGCAAAGGGTTTTCTTAAAAACCTGTCGTAGCCCTCCGTCATTTCAGATAAGTACTACTTAGTATTTGTGCTGCGGTAGTTTGGCCTTCGTCAAGGCGTAGTGTACGGTAGCTAACTAGTGCTTATCTTCTAGCCTATGATGCGATTGGATTAGGGTATTCGTACGGCGTAGTTTGGCCTTCGTCAAGTGTCGTGCGGGTGGGTTTAATTCAATCAGGAAATGAACGGGTTGAACTTGACTAGCGCCCTATGGGTAGTTTGGCCTTCGTCAAGGTCATAGGACGCTAGGGGTAAAATATTATCGGAAATTTCAAGTGTTGAAATTTGCAATGAGATAGCATACCTTCTATGAGATAGTTGGATCCCGATACCCGCTGCGAGTATGAGTTACTCCTGGGAGAGTTTTACACATTACAATTAGCCGATCAAGTAGGTGTCTAGAAAGATGTTAACGGGGTTATTGTAAGTCCATATTGCGACCCCCGGTTCTTACGGGGAGGCGGAAACGGTATAAAAATCAAATTTTTAGCGCAAGGGGCAACATGGACTAACATGAGTCGGGATCTTTTCTAAACTAAACTAGCAAACATGCAAATGAGAGTTAACTACTCGGCAAAGTGGTTATACCTAACTTGAACTCCTTCTTCTTGAAACCTAGTAGAGGTTGATGGTTCTCTTCTCGTCGTCTTCTTCCGTCGAAGATGGATCCACCTGAGGGTTCAACCTTCGGGCTCTTTCTAAAACTTGGAGAGAACTAGAATCTTCGGCTTGCTAAACCTTTGATCCTAGAGTGAGTAGAGAGTGTCTAAAGGGTGCTTTTCTTTTAAGGAGAGGGATTCTCAACACATGAGAAGGGTTCTCCTTTTGCTAGAGGAAGAAGAAGATGAAGTGAGGAGAGAGAAGCTAAATGAAAGAATGAGCTCTTTTCTTTTTGCAACCATAACAAAAAGCAAAAGAATTATCAAATTAATAATAATAATGAAAATGAAAAAGGTTGATGGAAGGTTTTGGAATGACCATTATCATTTCAAACATTAAATGAATTTGCTAGAATCAAAGAGCATCTTTCTTTTGTAATGATGATGGTCAAAACTTCAACCATGGTCAACAAGTCAACCATGGTCAACAAGTCAACAAAAAACCAACCATGACACAATTTCATTTTATTAAAATTATTAATTGATATAACATAAATCCATTAGGGTTTGGAAAAAGACGACTATCAACTGTGCATACGCACCCGTTCCGAAACCCTAATGAAAGTCCTCCTCCTCCTCCTCAAATAACTGTGCATACACACCTGCATTCTTGTTCCGAGGAACATGAATACTGAGAGATAAAAGCAACCCCCAAAACATATACCGGTATCTGACTCAAACCAGAGCCAGCCAGTAATATCCGTCCGGACTCCAAACGTGCACAAGTGCGCGGATGAGAACGAACCCTGTCGCAAAACCATGCGACCTCTACTCTGTTTTGCCCAGAGGCGAGTACCCTCTGTGTGGGACTCTAAAGATTCGACACTACGCTGGCAGTGGGTTTAACCACAGACCGCAAGTGGCACTAGCTGTGCGTAATGGTCCCCAGGTAGATTCCGACAAGAAGGCTGACGAGGTGAAACCCCATCTGTACTCCTACTGAGTCTGAATGTGACAGTCTCCGTACAGTCCGGTCTGTTCGTCTGATACATCGCATGGCGGGCCTAGGGGGCGGTAAAACGTCAGTCCCCTAATAGCGGTATAAGTAGTGTCAGAGTGAAGCCCAAAACACCCTGAGATAACACTGGAAGCCTACCAGTATATCTCGCTTGCCCTGGCCAGGGACTACTCGTGTAATGGCTCTCCTAGACACAGCGCGATGTCAACCCCCAATACCGGGAGAGACGAATCCTGTCTAACCGTCACTGCCTCCAAGTGCTTCGGGACTGCACCCAACCACCACCTGTTTGCACGACTCCTTTGAGCCGTGGTAGGATAGTGATCAAAGTGCAGTGGGAACACACTCGAGGCGAAGTGCCAGTGTCAAGTCAGCGGACTAAGCTGTACTCATGTCACCTGGAAACTGATAACTGACGATAGGTATAATACCAACCTGTGAGTTCCCGATGAGTCCTGTCCAGTGTACTCGTAACCCAACGAGCACCCGTATACTATCTCCAGTACGACGTACTGATGGCTGTGGGACAGACCATCTCCCACACTGGGATGAGAAGCGTATACGCTAGTCTACTCCGGAGTATCGATGCCCTGTCTCGATAGTCCTGCGACTAGGGACCTGTATAAGGATGTGCTTATAGATTACCCAGCCCCCACTAGTGTGACTGCCATCACAACGCTGGTAATCAAGCAAAGATCCTAAGGGCTCCACTAATGCGTATAAGTGATATACTGAAATAAACATAAGTACACATTGAAGTAGAAACAAACCAAGTAGCATACTACTATATTGAGCAAGATTGTTTATACAAGGAGAATATCCCATGCTTCCATCAAGTAATATACAAACTAGTATGATACAGTAATGGCCTCTAGGGCATATACACTAACAATCTCCCACTTGCACTAAGGCCATGAACTGGCGTATCGAAAACCTATCATCTCGATCAGCCGCTCGAACTGAGTCTGGGGTAAGGCCTTGGTGAATGGATCTGCAGTGTTCTCTTCTGAAGCAACCCTCCGAACCTCGATCTCCTTGCGATCCACGATCTCCCTGATCAGGTGATACCGCCTCAAGATGTGCCTGGATCTCTGATGGGACCTGGGTTCCTTCGCTAAAGCTATAGCCCCGTTGTTGTCGCAATACAGAGGTATTGGGTCAACAATGGACGGAACCACCTGAAGTTCTTTTAAGAACTTCCTCATCCAGATAGCTTCTTTTGCGGCATCAGATGCAGCGATATATTCCGCTTCCATAGTCGAGTCTGCAACGGTTTCCTGTTTGGAGCTCTTCCAACACACCGCCCTTCCATTGAGGGTAAAGACAAAACCCGACATGGACTTGGAATCATCCTTGTCACTCTGGAAGCTGGAGTCAGCAAAGGCCTCGATCTGGAGGTCTTTTCCGCCATACACCAAGAACATCTCCTTAGTCCTTCTCAGGTACTTGAGAATGTTCTTTACCGCTATCCAGTGTTTCTCCCCAGGGTTTGACTGATACCGGCTTACCACACTCAGTGCATAAGCTACATCCGGTCTGGTACACAACATCGCATACATTATAGAGCCTACCGCAGAAGCGTAGGGTATAATAGACATGCGATCCCTCTCCAAATCAGTCTTGGGAGACATCTCTTTAGAGAGGGTGATCCCGTGACAAGCCGGTAGGTTACCGCGCTTGGAATCTTCCATACTGAATCTTTTCACTATGGTGTCGATGTACCTGGACTGAGAAAGTCCTAATATCCTCTTGGATCTATCACGATGGATCCGGATCCCCAGGATGTATGAGGCATCACCCAGGTCTTTCATGGAGAACCTGTGCGACAAGAACCCCTTGACAGATTGTAGCATAGGAATGTCATTTCCTATTAAGAGAATGTCATCCACGTATAAAACGAGGAATACTACAGTTCTCGCTACAAATCTACTATAGATGCATGGTTCATCTGGATTTTTGATAAAGCCAAATTCCTTGACCGTCTCATCAAAACAGATGTTCCAACTCCGCGATGCCTGCTTTAGTCCATAGATGGACTTAAGCAACTTGCACACCTTTCCGCTGCCCCCACTCTGAATGAAACCCTCTGACTGATCCATATAGACACACTCCTCTAAATTTCAATTTAGAAAAGCGGTATTTACGTCCATCTGCCAAATCTCATAATCGTGGAAGGCAGCAATGGCAAGAAGGATCCGAATGGATTTCAGCATAGCCACTGGAGAAAAGGTTTCGTCATAGTCCAAGCCAGGTCTTTGACGGAAACCCTTTGCTACAAGTCTAGCTTTAAAGGTCTCAACCTGTCCATCTACACCAATCTTCCTTTTGAAGATCCACTTGCATCCTACGGGTTTTACCCCGTCTGGAGCAATGTCCAACGTCCATACTTTGTTGGTGTACATGGACTCCATTTCGGTCCGCATTGCATCCAGTCATTTTACCGAGTCAACGCTCTGAACGGCCTGCTGGAAGCTAGTAGGCTCATCATAATCTATGATGCAATCCTCTCGATCCCCGTCTATGAGAAAACCGTAGTATCTCTCGGGCGGATGAGACTTCCTACTACTCCTGCGGAGCGGCATAGGAATGTCCTGTTCTTTTGAACTTACTGGCTCTTCCAAGCTTTCAGTAATAGCTTGTGGTTTTGGAATTTCTTCCAGTTCTATTGCGTTCCCACTTATCTGGGTTTCCAAAAACTCAGTTTCCAAGAAGCGGGCATGTTGAGAAACAAAAACCTTTTGTTCCTCAGCGGAATAGAACAGATACCCCCTGGAGTTCTTTGGGTATCCCACAAACTTGCACTGTACCGAGCGTGCCTCGAGCTTGTCCGCATGCTGCTTTTTTACAAAAGATGGACATCCCCATATCTTAAGGTACTTAAGACAGGGTTTCTTCCCACTCCACATCTGATATGGAGTGGTAGGCACAGTCTTGGTGGGAGCCTTGTTCAAGAGATATGCAGCTGCTTCTAGTGCATAGCCCCAGAAAGATCGCGGTAACTCAGCCTTACTCATCATGGAACGAACCATATCCAATAGGGTTCGATTCCTCCTTTCCGATACACCGTTATGTTGCGGAGTGTATGGAGGAGTACGCTGAGAGAGAATTCCATTCTCTTTTAAATAGTCCAGGAATTCGGCACTCAAGTATTCACCACCTCGATCCGATCTTAGAATCTTAATACTTTTGCCTGTTTGGTTTTCAACTTCATTCTTGTAATCCCGAAATTTCTCAAAGGCCTCGGATTTGTGCTTCATTAAGAAGACATGTCCATACCTAGAGAAATCGTCTGTGAAAGTAATGAAGTATGAATAACCGCTTCGCGCATGTGTAGACATTGGACCACACACGTCACTATGTATAAGTCCCAAGAGCTCGCTCGCTCTTACTCCGTGTCCAGTGAACGGAGTCTTTGTTATCTTTCCCATGAGACAAGATTCACAAGTGGCATAAGACTGATACTCGAACGGATCCAAGTATCCTTCTTTATGTAACTTAGTCAACCGTGTCTCATTGATGTGACCCAGTCTACAATGCCATAAGAAAGCCTGATTGATATCAGGAGACTTTCTTTTGTGTGTATTCTGGACATTGAAAATCTGTGGTTGGTTTAACACGTATATACCATTGCTCAGTGTACCTGACCCAATCAAAAATTGATTATGGTGAATGTTTACAACATTACTTACAAACGCAAATTCATAACCTTCTTTAGAAACCAAAGATACAGAAATGATATTACAAGTTGCGTTGGGTACAAAAAAGCAATTACGCAAAACCAAAACATGCCCATCTGACATTCCCAGGTGATAGTCCCCCACGGCTTTAGCATCCATGCTAGCTCCGTTCGCAACTCTGAGGGTCATGTCACCTGCCTTCAAAACCCTACGGTTTCTCAACGCCTGCAAAGAATTACAGATATGAGATCCTGATCCGGTATCCAATACCCAGGATGTAGAGTTTATTGAAAGACAGTTTTCAATAACATACACACCTGAACCTGAAGCCGCAACCTGCTTCAATTCCTGTGTCCTGGCTTTCCAAGCCCTGCAATCATTCTTCCAGTGTCCACTCTTATGACAATAGAAGCATTCTTCTTTACCTATAAGCTTCCCCGCTTTCATTGTTGCCTTTGCCTTTCCCTTCGTATCCACTTTACTAACACCGCCCCTTGGTTTGGCGGGGGCTTTCCTCTTCTTTCCCTTGGCTTTCGCCTTGGACCTAGAAGAAGAAGATCCTCCTACAAACAAAGTGGATGTTTCCCTACTTTTCTGTAGGGTGCCCTCTGCGCTCCTCAGCATGTTGAGGAGTTCTGAAAGTTCAACCTCTTTTTCTTGTAAGTTGAAGTTCAGTATAAACTGGGCGTAAGTGGAAGGAAGGGACTGAAGAATCAAGTCCGTATAGAGCTCATTCTCCAACGTGGTCCCAAGTTCAGCGAGCTCCTCAATGTAGCCAATCATCTTAAGCACGTGTTCCGCTATCGATGATCCGACGGCCAACTTTGCCGAAAACAACTTCTTCGACACTTCGTATCTTGCGATACGAGACTGCTCTCCATACAGTTCTTTTGTATGAAGAAATATGGATTCCAAGTCCATATTCTCGTGCCTCCTCTGATGTTCATTGTCCATCGAGGCAAGTACGAGGCACCTGGCCTTCGCGCTATCAATCTCCCAGGTCTTACGGATTTCCTTATCCGCGACGCTAGAGGTGGGACTTGGGACGGGGGGAGCTTTGGTGGTAAGAAGATACCCCAGCTTGTCGTAAGTGATTGCCATCTTGACATTCCTGAGCCAATCTTTGTAGTTTGGCCCTGTCAATATATTTTTATCTAGAAGTAACTTATGTCCAGTCATGTCGAATGGTCGCTGCAATTAGGAGAGAGAGAAGAAACACTTTAGCACGATGCTCTTGAAAGTTTAGAATGGTTTTTAGTTTTTCTAAACAGGATGGCTCCCACTGTCTCTCGAATCCCTCTTCAGACCATAAAGGAAGAATTAGTCGGGATCAACCCCACCGCACAATACTTGCTTAACCGTTCAGCCAGGACAGTGTCGGTACTTCGAGGGAGGTTTTCCAACGCTTTCGCGAAGTTCCTTAATTAAATAACCTCTTTTCCCTGGGGGCGTAGCCCCGCTAACACCTTTCTAGGCACCTACTAGGTTTATAGCATTGATCGTTTAGTGAGAAATTTCCCGAGGAGTAGCATATACTCACAGTAGGATCGGGATCCAAATATCATCGTGTGACGAAACTGAAGGAATCTTACCAGAATCACCACACTCCAAATGGTATGCAAATCTAGCAAGTTTCAGCACTTATGAAACTCCCGATGTGGATTTTTGCCCCATGCTCTTATGACCTTGACGAAGGTCAACAAATCATAAGTCACATGTCAAGTTCTGCCCATCATTTTCCAGGTTAATTTGGACCCACCCGTATACACCCTTAACGAAGGTCAACAAGGCAATACGACTGTCCCAAACCAACGCATCTATCTATGCTACATATGAACACCCAATACTACCAATCTCTATGCCTTGACGAAGGTCAACAAACATAGCTTGAATACTATTGAATATCCATACGAAACGACGGAGGGCTACGAATGGTTTTGGCGAAACCGTGAACGTAGTGAACTTGATATAATCGATGGAACGAGATAGCTTTTAGAAGGAGTGGCTCAATCTCCGCATTTAAAAGTTAGTTTTGAAAAGAACCGAGTGGTTTTTCGAAAGTGTTCCAACGACTTTAACTTGGTTTATTATCTTGCATTAGTTCTTTTAATGCGTGATATTCTTGCATTAGTTCTTTTAATGCGTCCCATCATTTAATCCTACCATTGCAGAAAACAACCAAAATATGACGTACGCTTATGCCATTCGCATTCACCACGGGGCTCCGTCATCACCCGTTAGGTTACTTAACTAACGACAGAGCGGGGGCTGGGCTAGCGCGGCTGTAAAACATAAGCAACGCCTAAATAGTTATAAATATAGCAATGATAGACATTACAGATCACAGATGAATACATTGGATATACTAGGAATCCGCAATCCGTTCGAGCCTGCAACGAAAAGCGGATTACACGGTCGGGGTGAATAGCCAATACCCCACCCAAGACCCCTACGGGTGCGGCAAACTACCCGCCAAGTACTCGGCAGTTTGTGCACCCCCTCCATGGGTCTATCCTAGGAGCAAAAACAGTAAAAAGAATTATACAATGACAGCTACAACCCCGACCCGGTTGTGCGGCCAAACAAATAATAATATTACATCAATTTACATTTACAATGAATGAAAGAAAAACTAAAGCTCATCTCACATCCACCCCGGCTATTCACCCGCGACAGTCCAACACATTCATATACACATTCCAATATCAAACACAGATCACAGAGATGTATAACCCCGACTAATCGACTTATAGTGATTAGCCGACGTTCAATACATTCAAACATCACAGATATAACCAACATAGTCCAAGTGTAGTGAAGTTCGGAAAAAATACGGAATTATAGGCCCCCAAAAATAAATTTCTATTCTGGAAAATCTGGGCACATATAATATATCTGAAAAATCCCAAAATCCTACCAGAAGAACACTGCACGAAAAACGATCACAATAGGAAACAAAACGGCGGCGGTTCCGCGGCCTAAGCCACCTATGGCCGCGGAACCGCGGCGCTTTAAGGGAATCATGCGATCGTTTTTCTTGGGTGTTCACACAAAACCCTGAGCCGAATTTAGGTGTATAACAAATCTTGTTTTGACCAGAAAAATTTTTAACAGAAACTAGGGTTTTGTAAAAGTTTGGTTTTTGGATTTTTTCGGTTCCGAACTTCGTTATACTTCACTACCAAGCTAGTTTAAGTTTAGTTAGGCTTTGATACCACTGTAAGTCCATATTGCGACCCCCGGTTCTTACGGGGAGACAGAAACGGTATAAAAATCAAATTTTTAGCGCAAGGGGCAACATGGACTAACATGAGTCGGGATCTTTTCTAAACTAAACTAGCAAACATGCAAAGGAGAGTTAACTACTCGGCAAAGTGGTTATACCTAACTTGAACTCCTTCTTCTTGAAACCTAGTAGAGGTTGATGGTTCTCTTCTCGTCGCCTTCTTCCGTCGAAGATGGATCCACCTGAGGGTTCAACCTTCGGGCTCTTTCTCGAACTTCGAGAGAACTAGAATCTTCGGCTTGCTAAACCTTTGATCCTAGAGTGAGTAGAGAGTGTCTAAAGGGTGCTTTTCTTTTAAGGAGAGGGATTCTCAACACATGAGAAGGGTTCTCCTTTTGCTAGAGGAAGAAGAAGATGAAGTGAGGAGAGAGAAGCTAAATGAAAGAATGAACTCTTTTCTTTTTGCAACCATAACAAAAAGAAAAAGAATTATCAAATTAATAATAATAATGAAAATGAAAAAGGTTGATGGAAGGTTTTGGAATGACCATTATCATTTCAAACATTAAATGAATTTGCTAGAATCAAAGAGCATCTTTCTTTTGTAATGATGATGGTCAAAACTTCAACCATGGTCAACAAGTCAACCATGGTCAACAAGTCAAAAAAAAACCAACCATGACACAATTTCATTTTATTAATATTATTAATTGATATAACATAAATCCATTAGGGTTTGGAAAAAGACGACTGTCAACTGTGCATACGCACCCGTTCCGAAACCCTAATGAAAGTCCTCTTCCTCCTCCTCAAATAACTGTGCATACACACCTTCATTCTTGTTTCGAGGAACATGAATACTGAGAGATAAAAGCAACCCCAAAACATATACCGGTATCTGACTCAAACCAGAGCCAGCCAGAAATATCCGTCCGGACTCCAAACGTGCACAAGTGCACGGATGAGAACGAACCCTGTCGCAAAACCATGCGACCTCTACTCTGTTTTGCCCAGAGGCGAGTACCCTCTGTGTGGGACTCTAAAGACTCGACACTACGCTGGTAGTGGGTTTAACCACAGACCGCAAGCGGCATTAGCTTTGCGTAACGGTCCCCAGATAGATGCCGACAAGAAGGCTGACGAGGTGAAACCCCATCTGTACTCCTACTGAATCTGAATGTGACAGTCTCCGTACAGTCCGGTCTGTTCGTCTGATACATCGCATGGCGGGCCTAGGGGGCGGTAAAACGTCATTCCCCTAATAGCGGTACAAGTCGTGTCGGAGTGAAGCCCAAAACACCCTGAGATAACACTGGAAGCCTACCAGTATATCTCGCTTGCCCTGGCCAGGGACTACTCGTGTAATGGCTCTCCTAGACACAGCGCGATGTCAACCCCCAATACCGGGAGAGACGAATCCTGTCTAACCGTCACTGCCTCCAAGTGCTTCGGGACTGCACCCAACCACCACCTGTTTGCACGACTCCTTTGAGCCATGGTAGGATAGTGATCAAAGTGCAGTGGGAACACACTCGAGGCGAAGTGCCAGTGTCAAGTCAGCGGACTAAGCTGTACTCATGTCACCTGGGAACTGATAACTGACGATAGGTATAATACCAACCTGTCAGTTCCCGACGAGTCCTATCCAGTGTACTCGTAACCCAACGAGCACCCGTATACTATCTCCAGTACGACGTACTGATGGCTGTGGGACAGACCATCTCCCACACTGGGATGAGAAGCGCATACGCTAGTCTACTCCGGAGTATCGATGCCCTGTCTCGATAGTCCTGCGACTAGGGACCTGTATAAGGATGTGCTTATAGATTACCCAGCCCCCACTAGTGTGACTGCCATCACAACGCTGGTAATCAAGCAAAGATCCTAAGGGCTCCACTAATGCGTATAAGTGATATACTGAAATAAACACAAGTACACATTGAAGTAGAAACAAACCAAGTAGCATACTACTATATTGAGCAAGATTGTTTATACAAGGTGAATATCTCAAGCTTCCATCAAGTAATATACAAACTAGTATGATACAGTAATGGCCTCTAGGGCATATACACTAACAGTTATGCCCCTGTGAAAATGAGGTTTATTCTAATTAGGTCCGTACGAAAGCGCGGGGAACCTCCCTCAAAGTACCGACACTGACCTGGCTGAAAGATTGGCGAACTTGTAGGGTGTAATTAATCCCGGCTAGTCTGTAATTAATCCCGGCTAGTCTTTCCTTTTAGGGTTTGAAGGAAGATTTGACTAAAACAGTGGGAGACATCCTGATTAGATATATTAGATAACCAATCTAATCTTGCAAGAGCATACGCTGAGTGTTTTCTTCTCTCTCTCTCCAGGTAGCGACCATGTCACGCCTTAATCAAGATAATAATACGGATGTATTGACCAAACCCGCTTGTAATACTGCACTAGGGAACGTTGGTCCCGCTCCAACTTATAATTGTTATAAGGCAGAGCAGGAAATTGGGGATTACCAGAATTTCCGTGCCGCCCAAACGAAGAAAGTGCATGCTGATGCATCATCTTCGGGTGTTTTTATTACAGAGAACTGTTTCTCAGTATCCTTTACATCCTAGGTATGATATACGGGATCAGGATCCCGCATATGTAATCTGTTACATAGGCTATTGAAAGGTAGAGAACTGAGAACGGGTGATAAGTTTCATAAGATAGAAACGGTGCAAGTGTTGCAGCCAAGTCTGTTGGCAGTTATCACCCTGTATTACCAGAATACATTGATTCTGAACGAATGTTATTAGATACCGATCCTGATATACAACATCATATCAGTCTCTTTATTTATTAAAGAAAAGATATAATTTTGTATTGTTGGATAATGTATTGAACATTTCCTATATCAAGAGTTGATCAGTTCAGGCACGTTATCTAAAAGCATAGACGTTCTAAATCAAACCACAGTTCTTAACATACAAAACACACACAAGAGGAAGAGTTCAGAAATGAACGAATTCTTCTTGAGGTATTATAGACTAGGTCATATCAATGCGACCCGACTAGCTGAAATTACATTTAGATGCATTTAAATTAATTTGAATTTACATCTTGTGAAACTTGCCGGTCATGTCACAAAGATAAAATGACCACAGCTCTGTTTATTTTAAACAGAGAAAGAGTTAATGAATTCTTGGGATTGATACATGCTGATGTATGAAGGTCCCCTTTCTACATATGCCTGGACAGGTTCTTTGTACTTCATTACATTCACTGATGATCTCTCAAGATTCAGATATATGTTCCTGTTGAAACAGAAGTCCGAAACTTTTGAGATAATCACAGAATATAAGTTAGAAGTAGAGAACCAAAAACGGGTATAAGTATTATATCCTTTGATGAGATCAAGGAGGAGAATACTTGAGCACGGAATTCCTGGACTATTCTAAAGGTGAATGAGATTCTCTCTCAGCATTACTCCTCCGTATACACCACAACACGTCGGTGTATCGGGGCGGAGCAATTACACCTTATGTGATATGGTGTGCTCTATGATGAGTACTACTGAGTTTCCCATTTCCTTTTGGGAGTTTTACACTTGAGAAGTTGCATACCTATTGAATAGGGTTCCAATCAAATCAGTTGCCTACCACTTCTTATGTGATATGGAATGGGAAGAGCCCATATCTTAAGTTTGTTAAGATTTGGGGTTTTCTGGCCTATGTCTAAAAGCATGATCCGGACAAGCTCGAGGCAAAGTCAGTTCTGTAGAAGTTTGTTGGATAACCCAAGTATTCGCAAGGGAATATCTTCTACCTAATCGAGGAACAAAAGATGTTTTGTTTCTCAACATGCCACCTTTGTGAAAGGGAATTTCTTGTGAAGAAATTAGTGGTCATGAGGTAGAACTGGAAAGAGTTCCATCTATACAAACTGCAGCTGATGATTTGGTAGAACCAAAGGATTCAATAGATTCTAACAAACCTCAGCCTCTCCGCCGATCTAGTAGGGTTCCTCACCCACCTGAGAGATACTTCGGTTTTCTCTATAACAGTGGGAGCGAGGATTGCATCATGAGATGATGACCCAACTTGTTTCGAGCAGGCCATCGGGAGTGGGACTCTGTAAGAATGGCTGGATGCTTAGCGATCTGAGATGGAATCCTTATACACCAACAAAGTATTGACTTTGGTTGCTTTATCTGAAGGGTTAAATCCCCATCAGGAGCAACTATATCTTGAGAAGATTACTTGGTGTACATGGAAAATATGAGACTTTCAAAGCTATGCTTAAGTCCATCCAGATCATACTTGCCACGGCTACATACAATGACTACGATATCTGGCGGTTGGGTGTCATGACTGCTTTTCTAAATGATGATTTGGAAGAGAGCGTCTATAAGTACACAACCAGAGGGCTTCGTAGACAGTGGGAGCAGCGGAAGCGTGTGCAAGATGTTTTATGTGATAAAGCAGGCATCGCGGAGATGGAACATCTGTTTTGATGTGGTAGTCAAAGAGTTTGACTTCATCAAAATGGTAGATGAACCTTGTATATACAAAAAGGAAGTAGGGAGTATGGTGGTGATCCTCGTAGAGTACATGGATGACATGCTCCTGATAGGGAAGGAGTTTCCTATGCTATGCTCGGTCAATCTCCGCTTATCACAAGGATTCTCCATATAGGATCAAAGTGATACCTCCTAAATCCTAGGTTTTATATCTATGAGATAGATCTAAGTGGATGTTAGGATACTCACTAGTTGTAGTGAGATGGTATTAATCGATCCTGAGGAGAATCACTGGAAAGGTTCCAGGGTGATAAGGACGACTGAATGTGAGTTGCAGGCATTGTCTTTACCCTCAGTGGAGGGACGGTATGTTGGAAGAGTTCCAAGCTAGATACCGTGACTTACTAGACGATTAAAGGCAAGATACGTCATTACCAAAGATGTTACCAAAGAGGCAGTCGGGATAAATATAAGTTCATGAGATGAACTTCGTTCCTACCATTGTGTGACAATGGAGTTGTGGCTTAGGCCTATGAACCCTCGTCCCATCAGAGATCCAGACATATTCTTAGGCAGTATCGCCTGATCATAGAGATGGTTGATCTCCAGGGAGATCGAGGTTAGGAGAGTAGACACGGAGGACAAAAGTGCGGACCCACTCACAAAGGTCTATTTCCCAGCAGAGACTTTTTATGGGATGGTTGAGTATAAGATACTTCAACCACAGCTGGTTGTTGGGTATGAGATACTACAACAGATGGCCCTAGTGCAAATGGGAGATTGTTAGTGATATGTATGCCCTAGAGGCCATTACTGTACATGCGATGTATATTGTAGTGGATGCTTGGACATATATATGGAGGACTTTCTTGCTCGACATGATATTATGCTATCTGGTTGCACTTTATCTTAACATGTACTCTGATTGTCTCTATGTTACATGTTGATAAAGCCCTTAGGATATGTACTCGACTACTGGGACTATGATGAGATCATACTAGTGGGGCCACGGTAGTCAATGAGTACATCCTATAACTGTTCCTAGTCCAGGGTATATCGAAACAGGGCATCGATACACCAGAGTAGACTAGCGTATACGCATCTTGACCCATATGATGGGCGATGGATGATCCCATATCCATCGGTGTTTGACATCAAGGATGGTGTACGGGTGCTCAGTGGAGACTGGGTACACTTAACGGACTAGCCGAGAACTCCCAGATGGTATTATACCTCACGTCAGATGGCAGTTCTCTGGTGAAACTGGTACAGGTTGGTCTGTAGACCCGAGATCGTCATAGAGTCTTGTGTGATTCCCACTGTGCTTTGATTTCCATCATACCACGTCCAAGAGGGCGTGCAAAAAGGTGGCTTTTGGGTACAGTCATGAATCACATGGAGGTAATGAGCGATAGGAGGGGTTTCGTCTCTCCCGGTATAGGGAGTTGATGTTGCGCTGTGTTCGATTGTCTATAACTGGAAATCCCTGGCCAGGGTTGCTGAGATTTACTGGTAAGTGTTATCAGTAGTTTCTCGAACTGTTATAGACCTCATATCGACACGACTCATCAAGCTACTGGGGTCTGAGGTTTACCACCCCTAGGCGAGATATGCGACATATCAGACGAAGTGACCGGACTGTACGGGAGTGTTACTGACTAGATTCATAGGAGAATGTACATGCTTGCTTGTTGATCTTCTGAGCTCTCAATACCTGGGTAGCTGTTACGTTTAGCTGACCGCTTGCAGCTTGTGGGTGTTTGATATGATCATCACCTACTGCCGGCGTATTGACGATTCTTTAGAGTCTTACACAGAGGTTTCCTGGCTCAGGTAAAACGGAGTAGGAGCACATATGTGATATGTGCGGGACCGAGAATAATACGAGTATGTGATACTGTATTCTATTCTCGCGAAATGAGATATCGGCAGGGTATATGTGATATAGCCGGGTCATCGGATCAAGTGTTGATTCGATGAAATGGTACATGTTATATTAGTCGGTTATATGTAATATAGCCGGGTTATCGGATCAAGTGTTGATTCGATAATTTAATGTATAATATATATGAGATATATTACTATGCATTAACTAATATAAGCTCGCTTTATTGATTCATTGTCTTACGGGATAATACATTGATATATATGCGATATATGTTAAATGTATTATTTTCTTTTGTTACAAAATATATTGTATATTTGATATATAATATTGTAACATGTTAGGGTTACAAATTTAACAATGGTTTAGGGTTTAAACATGGTTAGGGCTTGGATTAGGGTTAGCTTTTGCATGTAGCTTCCATGAAGCTTTGACTTTGTCTTTGGCTTGAGATATTATGTTAATCCAATCCAAACCATTAACTCTAGTTAATTCTCTACAAGGGTTAACTTCTTCATGCTTAACCCTTAGTTAGATTTGTAACCACTACAATAATTCATTATTCATCACAAAAGGATTCTTCATCTTCTTCCTTGAGTTCTTTATGAAAAAGCTTTCTATCTTTTTCAAAGGTGATGAAAATATGTGAGAATATGAAAACAAAAGAGAGAAAAAATCCTACTTTATCATCCTCATCTATCCTTTCCATTTAGATGAGGGTGTTCACTTCATTTAGTGAGTGAGAGTATGTGTTATGGAAACTTCAAGGTAGATCATCTTTGTTATCGAAGATCGGAAGCAAGCTTGCACCTTTCTCTTCGTGGAGCCTCTCTAGAGTTTGGGAACATGATGATCGCAGCGAAGGGACCTCAACGCGGAGCTTAAGAAGTGAAGGATCGGATATACAAAGGTTGTAATCCCTCTCACTTAGTGTTAAAGTGTTTAACGTGCTTGTTTTCTCCTAAACTCTAGTATAAAGATCTTGTTAAGGGTTGTTCGGCATGGCTAAATTTTAGAACGGGCATGGTTGATACCTCGTAGACCCTTGTGGCAGTGCCTTGAATCCCTACAGTATCGACACGCAAATCCTCATATATCGGGCTCCGCAGTGCGGATCGGCCCACAGGCTCCGTCTGCTGAATCGGCTCTCGGCCCCGGCAGAACGGGTCGGCCCGTATCCATCTCTTGACTATGGTCAGTATCCTCCGGATAACCGCCAGGTTTAACCAATCACCAGCAGGTAGTAGTCCCTCTTCCAGGATCACCGTATACTGCACAGCGATCCATTCTCTCCCCAGGGTACCGTACCAGGTCCACCATGTACCCGCAATCAGCCTCATCCAGCTCCTCGAATCGGGTTTCACATGTCATACGTCTCAGAACCGAGAAACGCATGGTGGACGCACTGAAATAACATATCAAGAGAAACCAGGTTTTCAAAACTGTGCATACTTTCTTAAAATAATACCACAGTTCTCAAATTCAGAAATCACATGAAATTCAAAACTCAATGCGTGAATCTATGCAATGTGTCATATGCCGCATAAAATCGTACAATAAGTAAGAAGGGAAAATCGCTCTTTTAAATGGATCTAGTTTTGAAAATATTTCATGCGGTCCCCATTTCTTAGAAATCAAGCCAGTACCATCTATGTATGTGAAATATTTATGTATGAATGCACAAGATATACATACGCAAAAATGAGTGTACAATATGTATGCGCGCAAAGGAATAGAATCATGTCTAACCATCAATGATGAGGTAAGCTAAACAATGTATAGTTCATAGCAATTCTATAGTGTGAGTGTCATGGCAATTACTAACAGTGGGTGTGTAGCATGCAATTTGTGCTCGTGCAGCATGAACCGTTAGTAACAGTGCGGTGTCTCGTATCAACTATTTCAATATGCAACTAGAGAGGGGTATGCAACAATGATACATATGCACAACCTATATATATATATATATATATATATATATGAATGTAATATGTGGCTACAACATCCTAGCAAGCCCTGACGTAGAATGCCATACGGGCGATTTCCCCGTAGATGTTAAATCTACTCACAGTGATCTCGATCTACGTGTATCCGACCACCTGCTTCCCCTTCTTTGCGGCGTCCGAAGTCCCCGCCTGTGACCCTAGAATTCACACAAGGTAAGACACATAAGCTAAAATCCTGCAAAAACGCGATATCAAAACAAAACGAGAAACTCGTGTCGCAAGCTAAACGTGTGTGCGCTCGTTACGCCAAAACGTGTGTATACGCATCTGAAACTACCCAGACACGCTGCGACACAAAGGAACCACCAGACCCAAACTCGAAACGTGCGTGTCGCACAAGTCTAAAATTATTGAAAACAAGGTATTTGGTTCCAGATTTTGATTAAAGTGAAAACAGGAAAAGTTGCATATACCAAAGGTCTTAAATATGTAGCAGACTCCCACAGAAGAAGCCCCGACACCCAGGTCCACCCTATGGATGCAATTTGCAGCCAGAACCCTTAAATTTGCGGCCCATGGGTGGAGTGGGGGTCTCATGCTCCGTGTGTGTGATCTAACTCTAGTAAACATGCTCCAGTAATTGCAACTTTTGCCTGAAGCAACCGGGTTGAAAGCAGATTCTAAAACTTGCACAAAACTTAACTAAAACGTTAAATAACACTAAATTAATACAATATGGTGTTTTAGTGTAACCTGAAACAATTACTTGGTTAAAACAACATTAATAACACCTAATCAAGCTAAACAAGCCCTAATAACCCTAACTTAACTTAATCTTCACTTAAACCATCTAATTAGCACTAAAACCCACAAAAACACTAAATTAAGCTAAAATAACTACAATTTTAGAAAAGAGGTGATTAAAATAGCTAAAATAACTACAATTTGTCAAGAAGTGGCACCACTTGCTGGTCTAGCCCCAAGAGTTCAGATTTGGCTCAAAAATCCACAAAGGAGTGATCTTGGAGTGATAAATGTGAGTTGGTGTGAGGGTAGATGTGTTTTTAATGAGGATTGGTGATAGAATTTGATGAGAGAAGGAGAAGAGATGAAGGGGGAGGGCTGAGCTGCAGCTGCTGCTGCTGTGTAGGAAAATGAGAGGGAAGGGAGAGAGAGTGTGTGTGCAAGGAAGTCAAAGCCTGTGCCTTAATAAATGCCCCCCCCATTCCTCTCTCTTTTCTCTCATTTTCTATTTTCTTTATTTCATAATTATTTATGGTTCTAATTTAAAAGGAAGAATGAAAATGAAATTTGAATGTAGGAGGAAAAATGAGGAATGTGTTACAATGTGTTAAGTATGCATGCATGTTACACAAATTTTTGCTTAGGAAAAAGTAATTAAGGAATTTTCTAATTAAGTGAACACTAAACTAATTAATAATAATAATACACATTTATATATAAAAACACATATTTTCACAATTGAATTTTGATTTATTCGAGTTTAAGTGGAAAAAGTTAGTTAACTGGATTTATGAAAACACGCATTAAGCTAATTAACGCGAAATTAACCTAAACGAATTTCAAAGTTTTACACTCATACTCTAAAGATCTCTGGCCAACTGTCATGGTCACTCATAACATGTTTCGTCGGCGATGCCGAACTCTGGCCTACTGGGTGTGCGTAATATGACCGATCCTGGGTCCAAGCTTTCTCATATAGTATTCCAGAAAGATTCTGTCGAAGTCTCTCCCAAATCTCGTTTCTACTGAACTGCCCGGAAGTCATCATCCATTACTAAATCAATTTCTTGTTCCGGAATGGCTGCATACTTATCACGACTCCTTCTGAAAGATATATCCATATTCAACGCCTCTGCATGTGTATCACAACTCTGATGTCAGCGGAGTGGAACATCATCTCATCAAGATCTCGTACGAACCTCTTACTCCACTTTTCTCTAATGTCGACGGATTCGAACTCATCTCTTCGTAGCTGTATGAACTGCGCTCCAACGGCTATATTCATATCTTCATAGTAGTTGAAAACCCTAAAAATAACCTTCCTTGAAGTATAACTATAGTAAATATACATCCTTGCAGTTTGTTTAGAAATAAGCAATTTTGAGTTCAGTTCTTGGGCTAAGTTGAAATGAAGGAAGAGTATTGAAAGCTCTATTTGAAGAGTAAGTCTGAAAAAGAGTTCCGAATCTTGAGTCCAAATTCTGAAAATATATACCATACAAATCGCACATACACGTACCTTGAAACTTGGGATAGTAGAGAATATCTAGAAATACTCTTGCCTGAAAACCTAGTATGAAAGAAAAACGGTTTTTAAAGCTAACCACCAAAAGAGCATCATTGAAAATATATCCGTTCTTGAAAATAAAAAAAATTAAAAAAAAATTAAAAATAAAGAATAAAAAAAGGAGTACAAGACCTGGAAACTACTATTTACGCTTTAAGCTCACACATTTAGTAATCGGCTGATTAATGCCTCAGGAAGCTGCAATAGTCGCATGAAAGATGTGTGAGCGAATCCTTCCATCATTAATAAAAAAGTAGTACTAGGTATTAGGGAAAATGGTACTATAGCTTGAATTGAATTCCCAAGTGTAGGGGTGATATTACATACACGTAGGGGTATATGATCGAAGTTTGGAGGAGAGATAGGAATGAAGAATGGGGCTTATATCTTCCGTGGAGATGATAAAAATTCCAAATTTGAGACTGTGTTTTAGAAGGAAAACTCAAGAGATGCTGAGAGCTTTATAACACGGTTGCACTAATTTAAATATGCATCTATATGTAACTTCAGCCAGTCGGGTCGCATTGATATGACCTAGTCTACAATACCTCAAGAAGGATTTGTTCATTTCTGAACTCTTCCTCTTGTGTGTGTTCGTCATACTAAGAACTGTAGTTTGATTTAGAACGTCAATGCTTTTAGATAACGTGCCTGAACCGATCAACTCTTGATATAGGAAATGTTCAAAACATTATCCAACAATACAAAATTATATCCTTTCTTTACTGATAAAGAGACTGATATGATTTTGTATATCAGGTTCGGTATCTAATAACATTCGTTCAGAATCAATGTATTCTGGTAATACAGGGTGACAGTGACCAACAGACTTGGCTGCAACACTTGCACCGTTTTCTGTCTCATGAAACTTATCACCCGTTCTCAGTTCTCTACCTATCTGTAGCCCATGTAACAGATTACATATGCGGGATCCTGATCCGGTATCGCATACCCAGGACGTAAAGGATACTGAGAAACAGTTCTCTGTAATGAACACACCCGAAGATGATGCATCAGCATGCACTTTCTTCGTTTGGGCGGCACGGGAAATCTGGTATTCCCCAATTTCCTGCTCTGTCTTATAACAATTATAAGTTGGAGTGGGACCAACGTTCCCCAGCTCAGTATAACAAGCGGGTTCGGTCAATATATCCGTTTTATTATCTTGATTAAGGCGTGATATAGTCGCTATCTGGAGAGAGAGAGAAGAAAACACTCAGCGTATGCTCTTGCAAGATTAGATTGGTTATATAATATATCTAATCAGGATGTCTCCCACTGTTTTAGTCAAATCTTCCTTCAAAACCTAAAAGGAAAGACCAGCCGGGATTAATTACACGCTACAAGTTCGCCAATCTTTCAGCCAGGCCAGTGTCGGTACTTTGAGGGAGGTCCCCCGTGCTTTCGCATGAACCTAATTAATGTAAACCTCGTTTTCCCAGAGGCGTAACCCCGTTAACACCTTTCTAGACACCTACTTGATCGGCTAATTGTAATGTGTAAAACTCTCCCAGGAGTAACTCTTACTCGCAGTGGGTATCGGGATCCAACTATCTTATAGAAGGTATGCAATCTCATTGCAAATTTCAACACTTGAAATTCCCGATAATATTTTGCCCCTAGCGTCCTATGACCTTGACGAATGCCAAACTACTCATAGTCCGCTAGCCAAGTTCAACCCGTACATTTCTTGATTGAATTAAACCCACCCGCACGACCCTTGACGAATGCCAAACAACGCCGTACGAATACCCTAATCCAATCGCATCATATGCTAGCAGATAAGCACTAGTTAGCTACCGTACACTACGCCTTGACGAATGCCAAACTACCGCAGCACGAATACTAAGTAGTACTTATCTAAAATGACGGAGGGCTACGACGGGTTTTTAAGAAAACCCTTTGCGTAATGAACTTGATATCGTTGTAGAATTGAGTGATTTTAAATGGAGTGTTTTTGAGGCTTTTTCTAGTTTTGCTAAAGGAGTCACTCCCGGTGAAGGGATCGTCGGTCCTTTCCTCGTCGAATGAGGTGCGGGATATATCATATATATCACTGTGCAAAGCAAGAACTATAGAAGCAATCAAAAGACAAACCGAGTTTGTAGCATCTGCCAGTTATTGCTAAAGGAGTCACTCCCGGTGAAGGGATCTCGGTCCTTTCCTTATCGAATAAGGTGCTGGATGTTCTACAAGGAACACCGCTATGCAAAGCAAGAACTGTAGCTACCAGTTTTTATAAACAAGTTTCTACAACATCTCAGGTTTCTTTTATTTCATTAATCTCATTAATGAAGTCCCATTTTATTATGCTTCACAAGCATCTCATTTGAAACGAAATCTGCAATATAACATATATCTCATATATATAATATATAAAATTCGTCTCAGGCAGTAATATGATCTCATCACAGAACATTGCAGCATAAGAACATATATGAAATATTGGATATACTAGGACGTCCGTGTTTTCAATACGAGCCAGTATAAAACACAGATTCCACGGTCGCGATGAATAGCCAAACCCACATCCCTAGACCCCTACGAGAGCGACAAGTAACACTGCCAATTCTAGGGTTAGGAGACCTGGTCTCGACTCCTTGAGATGGTCTCCCACTGGACCCTAGAACCCGGTTACTTGTGCTCCCCGCCTTGGGTCTACCTAATGCGGAAAAGTAAATAATATACAACGGTGACATCTTCCGCTACCTGGAAGTGCCCCAATAAAAGAATATTACATACAAATGAATTTTACATGAATGAAAAAGAAAAACTCTCATCTCACATAAAACCCCCGGCTATTCAAAAGCGACGATCCAATACAACATATCACAGCAACACATAATATCTCATATCATCAACGTAAGCAAGTATGCGTATCCCGATTGTCGTTGATGTATAGCAACGAAGCCGGCGATACACCACATACTACCCTTACGGTCACAGAAAAGAAAGTGTAAAACTACAACAGTTGGAATCCGCAATCTCCTTAGACATCGCATGCCTCACCAGATGAATTCCTTAGACATCACATGCCTAACAATTATAAACCCCGCATTTTTGTCTCTTTATCGAAAACTCTTTTCAATATCAATTCGGGCAATTCAACAATATTCCCGACGTCCTGATCGAATGCTCGTCGCTAACTTTAGTAGACGGCCGCACCCCCGATACCGTCGACGAAGTGCACCAAGGCGGAATACCGCTACCGGGAGCACCCGAACGGATGCTTTCGGCGACGGGGTTCTCCTACAGTCACTTGGTCGGGGCTATGGGGCGTAGCTGTCTATTAAGTTTACCCGGCGAGTATCTACGTACACTACGTGATTGCGACGGACTTTTGATCACATCAAAATTCCATAGCAACCGATCAACTGAGACTAAACTGCTATGTTTATAATATTCAAATCAGTTATCTCATAACTACCTGTGGATTCCAATTATTGTATCACATTCCAGATAAATAGAAAAAGTTAAACTTTCTGATCGAATCATCAAGCACCCAAGATTTCCCCAATATATCTCAACACTTGAAATCAGTTTAAAAACATCCATCATATGCCACAGTACCAATGATCCAGCCGTAGAAGGGTCAAGCCAACGCCTCACATGTGTCACGCTGTACTGCCCCAAACCCTAAGGTTCAAAGGGCAGTTCAAGATGGTCACATAATCGAGTTAAGGTTTGTTGTCTTCTAGAGGGTCCACCGAGTTACTTGCATGACTTAGAACATTCTTAAACAGTAGAAAAAATCCAACTTTTGAAAAATTTTCCGACAGGGGGAAAAATGAGTTATTGATATCCGTTCGAATTTTTTAACAGTTTCTAAAAGTTATCCGGAAAACAAAAATAGACAAAATTTGATAAACCCGATCGAATTATCGAAGCTCCAAAACATCCCAGATTATTCAACTCTTGAATAAAACTTAAAAATACCCAGAGAACTAAGAACTGTTAAATAGGGATTACTGTGCAAAAGTCAACGTAGGAGGAGACCAAACGGCCGCGGAACCGCCGCACATGCCTAGCTCGTGCCGCGGTTCCGCGGTGGATTATTCGAATTAGACCCCCGTATTTCACAGTAATTCATATAAAACCCTGCTTGATTTTCTGCATATTTTTAATGTGGAAAAATGCACAGTTTTGAAAAAAGGACAGAGAGCATGGGAAATATGGGGTTTCGGGTTCGATCGGGAATCAAACGTCGTCTAGACTTCGCCTAAAGCTCTAGCTTGGCTCTGATACCACTGTAGGGTTGCTAGGCACGCGCACAAGGGTCTACGAGGCATCAACCATGACCGATTAAAATTTTAGCCGTGCCGAACAACCCGAATACGGAACTTTAAACTAGAGATTAGGCGATATCTAGCATGCTAAACACTTTAACACTAAGTGAGAGGTATTACAACCTTTGTAGATCCGGTCCTTCACTTCATATGCTCCGTGTTGTGGTCCCTTCGCTGCGATCATCGGGATCCGGACTCTCGAGAGGTTCCACGAAGAGAAAGACGTAACCTTTGCTTCCGATCTTCGATACTAAGATGATCTACCTTGAAGTTTCTTTAACACAAGCTAAAACTCATGAAATGATGTGAACACCCTCATCTAAATGGCAAGGGAAGATGAGGATGATGAAGTAGGATTTTTGCTCTCTTTATTTATCTTTTTCTCATATTTATTCATCACCTTTGAAAAATCAAGCAAGCTTTTTCATGGAAGAATGAAGGAGGAAGAAGATCATAAATCATTTGTGATGAATAGGAAAATAATAATATGATAGAATTATGCAACCATGGTTCAAACTAACCCTTGTAGAGATTTTACTAGGGTTAAAGGTTTGGTTAGGGTTTTGGAAATATCTAGCATAATATCTTAACAAAGACAAAGAAAGAAAACATCTAGAATCTTCTAGAAAGCCTTAACCCTAATCAAACCCTAACCATGTTTAATCTCTACTAAACAAGTTGCATTATTTATCATATCATGTTACAATATTATATATCACATATACAATATTTATTGCAACAAAATAAAATAATAGAATTAACATATATCGCATATATATCAATGTATTACCCGAGTGAGAAAAAGAATCTTTTAGTGAGCAAATATTAATATATCATATATATTATTATACATTAAATTATCGAATCAACACTTGATCCGACAATCCGGCTATATCGCATATAACCGACTAATATTTATCCGTACCGATTCATTGAATCAACACTTGATCCGACGACCCGGCTGATATCAAATATCACGAGAATAGAATACGGTATCACATATCGCATTATCCTCGGTCCTGCACATATCACATATGTGCTCCTACTCCGTTTTGCCTGAGTCAAGAAACCTCTGTGTAGGACTCTAAAAAATCGTCAATACGCCCGCAGTAGGTGATGATCATATCAAACACCCACAAGCTGCAAGCGGTCAGCTAAACGTAACAACTACCCAGGTATTGAGCGCTCAGAAGATCAACAAGCAAGACTGTAACTTCTCCTGTGAATCCAAACAGTAACACTCTCGTACAGTCCGGTCTCGTCGTTTGATATGTTGCATATCTCGCCTATGGGTGGTAAACGTCAGACCCCAGTAGCTTGATAAGTCGTGTCGATATGAGGTCTATAACAGTTCGAGAAACTACTGATAACACTTACCAGTAAATCTCAGCAACCCTGGCCAGGGATTTCCGGTTATAGCCAATCGAACACAGCACAACATCAACTCCCTATACCGGGAGTGACGAATCCCCTCCTATCGCTCATTGCCTCCATATGATTCGGGACTGTACCCAAAAGCCACCTTTTTGCACGCCCTCTTGGACGTGGTATGATGGAAATCAAAGTACAGCGGGAACCACACAAGACTCTATGACGATCTCGGGTCAACAGACTACTCTGTGCCAGTGTCACCGGAGAACTGCCATCTGACGTATGGTATAATACCATCTGGGAGTTCTCGGCGAGTCCGTCCGGTGTACCCAGTCTCCACTGAGCACCCGTACACCATCCTTGATATAAAACACCGATGGATATGGGATCATCCATCGCCCATCATATGGGTCAAGATGCGTATACGCTAGTCTACTCTGGTGCATCGATGCCCTGTCTCGATACACCCTCGACTAGGAACAGCTATAGGATGTACTCGTCGACTACCATGGCCCCACTAGTATGATCTCATCATAGTCCCAGTAGTCGAGTACTTATCCTAAGGGCTTTATCAACATGTAACATAGAGACAATCAGAGTACATGTTAAGATAAAGTACAACCAGATAGCATACTATCATGTCGAGCAAGAAAGTCCTCCCTATATATGTCCTAGCATCCACTACAATATACATCATATGTACTGTAATGGCCTCTAGGTCATACATATAACTAACACCATGGCCGAGTCAACTCGGAGTCAGGAGATATTTTTAGGATAGTTTTGTAATTGTGTAAGGGCTCAGATTTTGGCCCTAGGGTTTTATCTATCTGGCTATAAATAGCCCAGTTTCAAGCCAAGTGAGGATGCTCATTCTTAGGTTAGGATTTAGTATTGTTAGTTTGTAACTTCTTCTTCCTCTTCATCTAATCTCCATTAACATTGTAGTGAGCTTTTGAGTGAAGAATGAATAAAGAAAAGTTCTTTTCATATGCATGTCTTATAATTTAGTTCTTATATTTGTTGCTTGTAATTCTCTTTGTTAAAGTAGTTGTTGTTTGTTTGTTTTTTGTTCTTCTTCTCTTTTCTTTTATCCTTGCTACAATGATGTTTAAGTGTGATCCTTGCCTAAGTGAGGTCCCAAATAGCTAGTTGTAATTTTCTACCTCATTTCTTTCATCTTCTTTGTTTGTTTTATTTTCTTTTTTCTTTTATAATGGGTGAGTAGTTTCTCACTTGTTAGGGTAGGATAAGGAAAGTTTGAGAGAAAGAAATCTCTCTCACTCTTTTCTTTGCCCAACATCTTGATTCACACTCCCGTCAAGGCAACCAAAATCCTCTCCCTACGGCACCCTATCCTACATGATAGTGGTGACACCCTAGTGAGACCGATTGTGGTTGAATTGACCGGAGGTTATGGCTAAGAGCCAAGAAAGGACGGATAAGGACCAAAAGGAAGGAACTAAGCATTGGAAAGCCTAGTTTATACTCGCAAGTTTCCTTCCTAGTCGTGCTAATCCCCGTTGTTGCCAATTTCCGTAACATCGATATTAAGAGTGGCAAACGAAAGAAGTGAGCAAACCTAACTCAAACTAACCTAATCCTAACCTAACAAGATCTTTTATCATACATATTTAGCAAATAGTTAATCTTGAATAAACTCGGACATTTGGACTTAACTCGTTAAAACACTATGAAAAAGATTCCCATCTCTCCGTGGACCGACTCGTACTCATCCGACTAGCTACCAAGCGAAACCGTCTTGATTGCGGTAATTAAAAATAGCACACTAAAACTTATATCAATCATTCATATCAATGCAACACGACTAGCTAAGTTACATAAGGATGGATATTTGAATCCGTTCGAATTTACATCTTATGAAACTTGACAGTCATGTCTCAAAGGCAAAATGACCAAATTAAACTCCGTTTACTTGACACGGAGAAAGAGCTACTGAACTCTTGGGACTGATACATAGTTATGTTTGCGGTCCCATGTCTACACATGCCAGAAATAGTTCCGCATACTTTATAACATTCACCGATGATCTCTCAAGATACGGGCATGTGTTCCTGTTGAAACATAAGTCTGAAGCTTTTGAGAAATTCAAGGAATATAAGTGTGAAGTAGAGAACCAAACTGGTAAAAGTATTAAAATCCTTCGATCTGATCGAGGAGGAGAATACTTAAGCATGGAGTTCCTGGATTTTTTAAAAGAGAATGGGATTCTCTCTCAGCTTACTCCTCCGTATACACCACAGCACAACGATGTATCGGAGCGGAGTAATCACACTCTATTAGATGTGTTGCGCTCTATGATGAGTACTGATGAGTTACCTATTTCCTTTGGGGTTATATGCTTGAGACAGCCGCATACCTATTGAATCAAGTTCCATCGAAATCGGTGCCTAAAACAGCATATGAGATATGGAGTGGAAAGAGACCATATCTTCAACGAGTTAAAATATGGGGTTGTCCGGCCTATGTCAAAAAGAAAAATCCGGATAAACTCGAGGCAAGATCAGTTCATTGTAAGTTTGTGGGATATCCAAAAAATCTTTATGGATATCTATTCTACCGCAGTGAGGAACAAAAGGTGTTTGTTGCTCAACATACAATATTTTTAGCAAAAGAATTTCTTGTAAAAGAAATTAGTGGTAAATAGGTAGAGTTGGAAGAAGTTCCAGCTACACAAACTACAACTGATGATTTGGTGGAGCCGGGGGATTCAATAGTTCCCGACGAACCTCAGTCACTCCGCAGATCTAGTAGGGTTTCTCATCCGCCTGAGAGATACTACGGTTTTCTCATTGACTGTGGGAGTGGGGATTGCATCATGGAAGATGATGACCCAACTAGTTTCGAACAGGCCATCACAAGTAGGGACTCTGTGAAATGGCTGGATGCAATGCAATCTGAGATGGAATCAATGTACACCAATAAAGTATGGACTTTGGAAGTTGCTTCTGAAGGTGTAAAACCCATTGGGAGCAAGTGGATCTGTAAGAAGAAACTTGGTGTACATGGAAAAGTTACGACTTTCAAAGATAGACCTGTAGCAAAAGGTTTTCGTCAACGACCAGGTGTGGATTATGATGAAACCATTTCTCCAGTGCCTATGCTTAAGTCCATCCGGATCCTACTTTCCATCGCTGCATACCATGACTAAGAAATCTGGAAGATGGACGTCAAGGCCGCTTTTCTAAATGGTGATTTAGAAAAGAGTGTGTACATGACACAGCCAGAGGGCTTCGTAGACAGTGGGAGCAGCGGAAAGGTGTGCAAGCTGCTTAAATCAATCTACCGATTAAAGCAGGCATCGCGGAGTTGGAACATCTGTTTTGATATAGCAGTCAAAGAGTTTGACTTCATCAAAAACGTAGATGAACCTTGTATATACAAGAAGGTTGTAAAGAGTAAGGTTTTCTTCCTTGTATTGTACGTGGATGACATACTCTTGATAGAAAAGATGTTCCTATGCTACACTCGGTCAAGCTCTACTTATCACAGTTTCTCCATGAAAGATCTGGGTGATGGCTCCTACATCCTGGGAATTAAGATCTATAAAGATAGATCTAAACAGATATTGGGATTATCTCAATCCAGATACATAGACACCAGACTAAAAAGGTTTAGTAAGGAAGATTTGAAGCATGGTAATTTACCCGCTTGCTCAGGAATCACTCTCTCCAAAGAGATGTCTCCCAAGAATGATTTGGAGAGGGCTCGCATGTAAGGGGTACCCTATCCTTCGGCAGTCGGGTCAATCATATATGTGATATTGTGTACGTGACCGGATGTAGCATACTCACTTGGTGTAGTGAGTAGGTATCAATCAGATCCTGGAGAAAAGCACTGGAAAGCTGTGAAGAACATTCTTAAGTACTTGAGAAGGACTAAAGAAATGTTCTTGGTGTATGGTAACGGTGAACTTCAAGTCAAGTCCTTTACCGATTCGAGCTTCCAGAGTTATAAGGACGACTGTAAGTCGGTCTCGGGTTTTGTCTTTACCCTCAATGGAGGGACGGTATGTTGGAAGAGTTCCAAGCTAGATAACGAAGCAGACTCGACGATAAAGGCTGAATACATCGCTACCAGCGATGCTTCCAAAGAGGCTGTCTGGATAAACAAGTTCATGAGATGATCTTGGTGGGGTTCCTACCATTGAGCATCCAAAACTTGTGTATTGTGATAACAATAGAGCTATGGCTTTGGCCAAGGAACCCAATCCCATCAGTTAACCAGACATATTCTTAGGCGGTATTACCTGATCAGGGAGATAGTTGATCTCCAGGAGATCGGGGTCAGGAGAGTTGACACGAAGAAAAACACGGCGGATCCACTCGCGATGGACATTCCTCAGATAATTTGAGAGACTTTTTGGGATGTTGGGTATGGGATACTACAACAACTGGCCTTAGTGCAAGTGGAAGATTGTTAGTTATATGTATACCCTGGAGGCCATTATTGTACATGATTGTATATTATATTGGATGCTTGGACATATATAGAGAGGACTTTCTTGCTCGACATGATAGTATGCTATCTGATTGCTCTTTATCTTAACATGTACACTTGTATCATTATATTGTCTCTCTGTTACATGTTGATAAAGCCCTTAGGATGTGTACTTGACTATCAGGACTATGATGCAGATCATACAAGTGGGGCCAGGGTAGTCCACAAGTACATCATTTAATTGTTCCTAGTCGAAGGAGTATCGAGACAAGGCATCGATATTCCATAGTAGACTTGTGTGTACATTTCTTGACCCTGTATGGGGCGATGGATGATCCCACATCCATTGGTGTTTGACATCAAAGATTGTACACAGGTACTCATTGGAGAATGGGTACACCGAACAGGACTCGACGAGAACTCCTAGATGGTATTATACCTATCGTCAGATAGTAGTTCTCTGGTAACACTGGTACATGTTAGTCTGTAGACCCGAGATCGTCATAGAGTCTTGTGTGGTTCCCACTGTGCTTTTATTTCCTCCCTACCAAGGCTCAAAGGTGTTGTGCAAACAGGTGGATTTTAGGTACAGTCCTGAGTCACATGGAGACAATGAGCGATAGGAGGGGTTTCGTCTCTCCCGGTATTGGAAGTTGATGTTGCGCTTTGCTCGATTGGCTATAACAGAAAGTCCCTGTCCAGGGATGACTAGATTTACTGGTAAGTGTTATCAGTAGTTCTCGATTTGTTATGAGCCTAACGTCGGCATGACTTATCAAGTTATTAGGGTCTGAAGTTTACCATCCCCAGACCTGATATGCGACATATCAGACGAAAAGACCGGACTGTATGGTAGTGTTACTTATAGGCTTTGCGGGAGTTTGGACAAGCTTGCTTGCTGATCTTCTGATCGCTAAATACCTGGGTAGCCGTTACGTACAGCTAGTACCGCTGACGGCTTGTGGGTGACTGATATGATCATTACCTACTGCTGGCGTATTGACGAGTCTTTAGAGTCCCACGCAGAGGTTTTCTAGCTCAAGCGAAATGAAGTAGGGAACATATGTGATCTGTGCGAGATCGAGATTAAATATGTGTATGTGATACCGTATTCTAATCTCGCGATATAGGTTATATATGATATAACCGGATTATTGAATCAAGTGTTGATTCAATTATTTGTTATATGTATATTTGATATACATAGAAATGATATTAGTCAGTTATATATGATATAGCCGGATTATTAAATTAAATGTTGATTTAATAATTTAATATATAATTATATATTTGATATATTAATATATATTAACTAATATTAGCTCACTAAAGAATTTCTTCTCTTGATTTGTATATACGGTGATATATACATTTATGTGATAAATATATATTTATATGTGTGTATGTGTGTCACATATACTATTGTGTCATGCTAGATGATACATTGGACATGGGTGTATGATTCTCACACCAAACTAAAGATAATTTGGGTGATTTAATTATTAAGGGAAAAACCAAAATTAGGTGGAAATTGGCATGGCTTAAGATGCTTGTGGAAGCATGTAGAAGCCTTGACTTTTTCCACTAATTTTGTTTTACTTTAGATATTTATTAACCCAACCATTATCTTTATCCATGGTTAAGTCTCTACAAATATCATTTGAGATATTTTCTTCACCATGGTTCACTACTTGTTTATCTTCTTCATCTCATTTTTTCTCTCTAGCTTTGAGTGAGGTGAGAAAAGAAAAGGAGAAACAAAATTCTAAACTGAGCAAAATTCCTACTTCATCAATCTATACCAAACTAGCCCTTTAGTATAGGTTGTTTACTTCACTAATTTCTTAGTTAGTGAAGAGGTGGCTTGAGTTAGAGATTCCTCAAGGTGGATCATCTTCGGCCTCGAAGATCCCTAAGCAAGCTTGTTCCTTTCACCAAGTGGAGCCTACGAATAGTTCGAAGGACCATTACTTGGAGCTAAAGGACTACTACATGGAGTTTTAGAAGTGAAGGACCGGTCTACAAAGGTTGTATTCCTTTTTTACTTAGAATAAAGTTTGTTTACTTCCTTATAAACCCTAATTCTCTAGTTTGATTCTAGGATAATATGCAATAGCACACTAGATTTTTTAAAATTGTATACTTGATGCTTCTAAAAACCTAGTAGTGATGCTAAGGCATACTTCCATTCATATCATATCTTAGCATATGTATATATATATATATATATATATATATATATATATATATATATATATATATATATATATATCGCCTTGCATCCTCATGTCAAACATATCGACTCGTGTCAACTCGTTTCATTATGTTCTCATCTCATCGTATCAATTCGTACTTATCCTTATGATTATATCTCAATGTCCATCATAGTTCTCCTATTACAATGGTTGCGAGGGTGCTATATGCCATCCACCCAACCTCCCCGTAGATATATATCTACTCACCTGCTATCCTTGCTCTAGCCGAAGATGATGATCGTCTTGCTCTTCTTCGTCGTCTCGGAAGTCCACGCAAAGGTACCTACAAATCAACACACATCGTAACGAGATCAAAACCAAATCCGAGAACCGATACGGCATGCGAAGTGCGCATAGGTTAGAACCTATAGCCCACGCATGCAAGAACAACCAAACAACCCTCATCGTTGACGTACGAACATCCAACCACCGTGTCAAAACTCAAATACCAAAACCAAGTTTTCAAAAGTCGTAAACCGAAATCAGCAACTTAGAAAAACTCTCCTAGATTTTGACTCAGGTAGAATTAGGATATTTTGCTGTTAGTTATATGTATGCCCTAGAGGCCATTACTATAGATAGGATGTATATTGTAGTGGATGCTTGGACATATATAGGGATGACTTTCTTGCTCGATATGATAGTATGCTATCTGGTTACTCTTTACCTTAACGTGCACACTGATTGTCTCTCTGTTAAATGTTGGTAAAGCCCTTAGGATGTGTACTTGACTACCTGGACTATGATGCGGATCATACTAGTGAGGACATGGTAGTCCATAAGTATATCCTTCAAGGTCCCTAGTCGTGGGTGTATCGAGACGGGGTATCGATATACCAGAGTAGACTAGCGTGTAGCTTCTCGACCCATATAGATGGGCGATGAATGATCCCATATCCATTGGTGTTTGACATCAGAGATGATATACGGGTGCTCAGTGGAGACTGGGTATACTGGACGGACTCGCTGAGAACTCCCAGATGGTATTATACCTTACGTCAGATGGCAGTTCTCCGGTGACACTGGTACAGGTTAGTCTGTAGACCCGAGATCGTCATAGAGTCTTGTGTGAATCCCACTGTGCTTTGATTTCCATCATACCACGTGTAGGGTTCCTAGGCACTCTCAAGAGGTCTCACAAGGCATCAACCATGCCAATTTCAAAAATTACGGTGCCGAGAAACCCTAGACTACAGATCGTTGGCTAGAATTCTAGGCGATAAAATGAAACTAGTTAACACTTAACTACAAGAACGGAAATACAACCTTTGTAGATCCGGTCCTCCACCTCCATAGCTCCGTGATGAAGTCCTCTCCGCTGTCCAAATCGAACCATGGCTCTCACGGTGGTTTTATCGGAGAAAAGACCGGGCTAGGTCGTCGAGTACGATGCCGAAGATGATCTACGTCGAGGCATCACTAGATCAAGCTCCAACTTCACCAAGTCAAGAAACTTGTGAAGAAAACACACTCTACTACTTGGCAAGAGGTAGAGGATGAAGAAATAGGAAGTGGGTAGACTTTAGAATTGGATTTCTTACTCATTTTCATCAATCACCATTGATGAAGCAAGTTTTTCTTCTTGTGAAGAAGAAGAAGAAGATGAAGATAATATGATAAGTGTTAATTTTTCTTGATAAATAAATCAATACTTATCATATATTAACCCTTGGTTAATTGTAGAGAATGGACCATGGTTAACTTGAATGGTTAGGGTTAAGTATAAGACAAGAATGGTGGACTAGTTCAAAGCTTCAAGAAGCTTGAAAGAAAAAGAAAAAACTAGCAACCATTCTTTTCTCATCTTTTCAAAACAAATAAATAAATAAATAAGTAAGAAAAGAAAACCCTAATCATTATTTTAACCATGGCTTAATTCTTTACACTTAACCAAGTAAACATGTATCATCAAACATGATACAATCAAGTACACAAAAGTATATCACATATACAATGTGCACATCCGAGTGAGAAAATCCATTTAAAGTGAACCGATACTAGTTAATGCAAAGTAATGTATCAAATATATAATTATACATTAAATCATTAAATCAACACTTGATTTAACGATCCGGTCATATCGCATATAACCGACTAGTATCCAATGTATCGTCTTATCGAATCAATCCTTGATTCGATAACTAGGTTATATCGCATACAACCATATCGATACATTCATCGCGAGAATAGAATACAGTATCACATACATGCATTATTCTCGGTCCCGCACATATCTCATTTGCGCTCCTATTTCGTTTCGCTTGAGCCAGGAAACCTCTGTGTAGGACTCTAAAGACTCGTCAATACGCCGGCAGCAGGTGATGATCATATCAAACACCAACAAGCCGCAAGCGGTCTGCTAAACGTAACGGCGACCCGGGTATTGAGCGATGAGAAGATCGACGAGCAAGCCCGCTCACACTCCTGTGAATCCAACCAGTAACACTTACCGTACAGTCCGGTCTGATCGTCTGATATGTCGCATATCTCGCCTAGGGGTGGTAAACGTCAGACCCCAATAGCTCGATAAGTCGTGTCGATATGAGGTCTATAACAGCTCGAGAAACTACTGGTAACACTTACCAGTATATCTCAGCAACCCTGGCCAGGGATTTCCGGTTATAGCCAATCGAACACAGCGCAACATCAACCCCCTATACCGGGAGAGACGAATCCCCTCCTATCGCTCATTGCCTCCATGTGATTCGGGACTGTACCCAAAAACCACCGTTTTGCACGCCCTCTTGGACGTGGTAAGATGGAAATCAAAGCACAGTGGGAACCACACAAGACTCTATGACGATCTCGGGTCAACAGACTACTCTGTACCAGTGTCACCAGAGAACTGCCATCTGACGTAAGGTATAATACCATCTGGGAGTTCTCGGCGAGTCCGTCCAGTGTACCCAGTCTTTACTGAGCACCCGTATATCTCCTCTGATGTCAAACACCAATGGATATGGGATCATCCATCACCCATCTGTATGGGTCGAGAAGGTACACGCTAGTCTACTCTGGTATATCGATGCCCCGTCTCGATACACCCACGACTAGGGACTTTGAAGGATGTACTTATGGACTACCATGTCCCCACTAGTATGATCCGCATCATAGTCCAGGTAGTCAAATACACTTCCTAAGGGCTTTACCAACAAGTAACAGAGAGACAATCAGTATACACGTTAAGGTAAAGAGTAACCAGATAGCATACTATCATGTCGAGCAAGAAAGTCCTCCCTATATATGTCCCATCATCCACTACAATATACATCCAATGTACAGTAATGGCCTCTAGGGCATACATATAACTAAAAATCTCCCACTTGCACTAGGGCCATCTGATAGCAGCGGTTGCAGTATCTCATACTCAACCATCCCATAAAAGTCTCTCTCTGGGAATAGGCCTTCGTTAGTGGATCCGCCGTGTTGTCTTCTGAGTCTGCTCTCCTAACCTTGATCACCATGGAGATCAACCATCTCCACGATCAGGTGACACTGCCTTAGAATATGTCTGTATCACTGATGGGACGGACGTTCCTTGGCATAAGCCACAACTCCATTGTCACACAATGGAAGGAACATAGTTCATCTCATGAACCAATATACACCCAAACAGCCTCTTTGGTAGCATCTTAAGTAGCAATGTATCCAGCCTTTATCCTCAAGTATGCCACGGTATCTAGCTTGGAACTCTTCCAACATACCGTCCACTGAGGGTAAAGACAATGCCTGCGACTGACATTCAGTCGTCTTTATCACCCTGGAACACTTCCAGTGATTCTCCCCAGGATCGATTGATACCATCTCACTACAACTAGTGAGAATCCTAACATCCAATTAAATCTATCTCAAAGATCTAAAACTCAGGATTTAGGAGGTATCACTTTGATCCTATATGGAGAATCATTGTGATAAGCGGAGATTGATCGAGCGTAGCATAGGAAGCTCCTTCCCTATCAAGAGTATGCCATCCACGTACTCTACGAGGATCACCACCATACTCCCTACTACCCTTTTGTTTATACAAGGTTCATCTACCATTTTGATGATGTCAAACTCTTTGACTATCTCATCAAAACAGATGTTCCAACTCCGCGATGCCTGCTTTATCCTATAAAGCATCTTGCACGCGTTTCCGCTGCTCCCACTGTCTACGAAGCCCTCTGGCTGTGTACTTACAGACTCACTCTTCTGAATCATTATTTAGAAAAGCAGTGATGACACCCAACCGCCAGATATCGTAGTCATGGTATGTAGCCGTGGCAAGTAGGATCTGGATGGACTTAAGCATAGCTACTGGAAAAAGGTTTCATCATTATCCACGCCTGGTTGATGACGAAAACCTTTAACAAGTCTAGCTTTGAAAGTCTCAACCTTTCCATGTACACCAAGTAATCTTCTCAAGATATACTTGCTGCTGATGGGAATTTAACCCTTCAAATATTGCAACCAAAGTCCATACTTTGTTGGTGTATAAGGATTCCATCTCAGATCGACAAGCATCCAGCCATTCTTACAGAGTCTTACTCCTGATGGCCAGCTCGAAACTAGTTGGGTCATCATCTCATGATGCAATCCTCGCTCCCACTGTCATCGAGAAACCGAAGTATCTCTCACGCAGGTGAGGAACCCTACCAGATCGGCGGAGAGGCTGAGGTTCGTTGGAATCTACTGAATACTTTGGTTCTGTCAAATCATCAGCTGCAGTTTGTATAGCTGGAACATTTCCAGTTCTACATAACAGACCTTGCCTCGAGCTTGTCCGGATTTTTCTTTTAGACATAGGCCGGACAACCCCAAATCATAAATAACTTAAGATATGGGCTCTTCCCTTTCCATATCACATATGAAGTGGTAGGCAGCTGATTTGATTGGAACCCTATTCAATAGGTATGCAACTTCATAAGTGCATAACTCCCAAAAGAAAATAGGTAACTCAGTAGTACTCATCATAGAGCACTCCTTATCATATCGGGTGTAATTGCTCCACCCCGATATACCATCGTGCTATGGTGTATACGGAGGAGTAATGCTGAGAGAGAATCTCATTCTCTATTACAATAGTCCAGGAATTCCATGCTCAAGTATTCTCCTCCTCGATCACATCAAAGGACATAATACTTATACCCGTATTTTGGTTCTCTACTTCTAACTTATATTTTGTGAATATCTTAAAAGGTTCGGACTTGTGTTTCTACAGGAACAAAGGTCTGAATCTCGAAAGATCATCAGAGAATGTAATGAAGTAAAAAAGAACCAGTCCTGGCATGTGTAGACTGGGGACCTACATAGATCAACATGTATCATCCCAAGAGTTCACTAACTCTTTCTCTGTTTCCAATAAACAGGGTTGTGGTCATCTTATCTTTGTGACATGACTGGCGAGTTTCACAAGATGTAAATTCAAACTGATTTGAATATGCATCTACATGTAACTTCAGCTAGTCGGGTCGCATTGATATGACCTAGTCTACAATGCCTCAAGAAGGATTCGTTCATTTCTGAACTATTCCTCTTGTGTGTGTTCTGTATACTAAGAACTGTAGTTTGATTTAGAACATCAACGCTTTTAGATAACGTGCCTGAACCGATCAACTTTTGATATAGGAAATGTTCAAAACATTATCCAGCAATACAAAATTTTATCATTTCTTTACTAATAAAGAGACTGATATGATTTTGTATATCAGGTTCGGTATCTAATAACATTCGTTCAGAATCAATGTATTGGTAATACAGGGTGACAGTGACCGACAGACTTGGCTGCAACTCTTGCCCCGTTTTCTGCCTCATGAAACTTTTCACCCGTTCTCAATTCTTTACCTTTCTGTAGCCCTTGTAACAGATTACATATCTGGGATCCTGATCCAGTATCATATACCCAGGACGTAAAGGACATTGAGAAACAGTTCTGTATAATGAACACACCCGAAGATGATGCATCAGCATGCACTCTCTTCGTTTGGGTGGCATGGGAATCTTGGTATTCCCCTATTTCCTGCTCTGTCTTATAACAATTATAAGTTGGAGCGGGATCAACGTTCCCCAGCTCAGTATAACAAGCGGGTTCGGTCAATATTCCGTATTGTTATCTTGATTAAGGCGTGATATGGTCGCTACCTAGAGAGAGAGAGAAGAAAACACTCAGCGTGCGCTCTTGCAAGAATAGATTGGTTATTTTTTTATCTAATCAGGATGGCTCCCACTGCTTTTTATCAAATCTTCCTTCAAACCCTAAAAGGAAAGACCAGCCGGGATTAATTACACACTACAAGTTCGCCAATCTTTCAGCCAGGCCAGTGTCGGTACTTTGAGGGAGGTCCCCCGTGCTTTCGCACGAACCTAATTAATGTAAACCTCGTTTTCCCAGAGGCGTAACCTCGTTAACACCTTTCTAGACACTTACTTGATCGGCTAATTGTAATGTGTAAAACTCTCCCAGGAGTAACTCTTACTCGCAGCGGGTATCGGGATCCAACTATCTCATAGAAGGTATGCAATCTCATTGCAAATTTCAACACTTGAAATTCCCGATAATATTTTGCCCCTAGTGTTCTATGACCTTGACGAATGCCAAACAACCCATAGTCCACTATTCAAGTTCAACCCGTACATTTCTTGATCGAATCAAACCCACCCGCACGACCCTTGACGAATGCCAAACAACGCCGTACGAATACCCTAATCCAATCTGCATCATATGCATAAGCAGATAGATACTAGTTAGCTACCGCACACTACACCTTGACGATTGCCAAACTACCGCAGCACGAATACTAACTAGTACTTATCTGAAATGACGGAGCGCTACGACAGGTTTTTCTGAAAACCTATTGCGTAATGAACTTGATATCGTTGTAAAATCAAATGATTTTTAAAATGGAGTGCTTTTGAGGCTTTTCTAGTTTTCCTAAAGGAGTCACTCCCGGTGAAGGGATCGTCGGTCCTTTCCTCGTCGAATGAGGTGAGGGATATATCACATATATCACTGTTGAAAGCAAAAACACTTAAAAGCAATCAAAAGACAAACCGAGGGTTGTAGCATCTGCCAGTTATTGCTAAAGGAGTCACTCCCGGTGAAGGGATCTCGGTCCTTTCCTTATCGAATAAGGTGCAGGATATATCACATATACCGCTGTGCAAAGCAAGAACTGTAGCTACCTGTTTTATTTTTGAAATTCGATTCCACAACATCTTAGGTTTCTTTTATTTCATTAATCTCATTAATGAAGTCCCATCATTTAAGTACCTAAACATCACAGATAAATACGACGTACACTTATGCCATCCGCATTCGCCTCGATGTCCCCTCGTGCACCGTTAGGTTAGGTAACTAACGACAGAGCGGGGCAGGGCTAGCGCGGGTGTAAAACATAAGTAACGTCTATATAATATATCATATATACTATATACAGTATCTATCACAGAACATTACATGATCACATCACAGATATCGCAGCAGAAGAATCATATGAAATATTGGATATACTAGGACGTCCGTGTTTTCAATACGAGCCAGTATAAAACACGGATTCCACGGTCGTGATGAATAGCCAAACCCACACCCCTAGACCCCTACGAGAGCGGCAAGCAACCCTACCAATTCTAGAGTTAGGAGACCCGGACTCGACTCCTCGAGTTGGTCTCCCACTAGACTCCAGAACCCGGTTACTTATGCCCTCCTCCTTGGGTCTATCCTAGTGCGGAAAAGTAAATAATATACAAAAGGTGACAACTTCCGCAACCTGGAAGTTCCCCAATAAAAGAATATTACATACAAGTTTTTACATGAATGAAAATGAAAAACACTCATCTCACATAAAAAACCCCGGCTATTCAAACACGGTGATCCAATATAACATATCCAGCAACACATAACATCACATGTCATCAACGTAAGTAAATATGCGCATCCCAATTGTCGTTGACATATAGCAACGAAATCGGCAATATCACATATTACACTTACGGTCACAGAAAAGAAAGTGAAAAACTACAACAGTTGGAATCCGCAACCTTTTTAGACATCGCATGCCTAATCAAATGAAATACTTAGACATCGCATGCCTAACAATTATAAACCCCGCATTTTAGTCTCAAAATCGAAAACACTTTTCAATATCAAGTCGGGCAATTCAACAAGATTCCCGACATCCTGATCGAATGCTCGTCGCAAACTTCAGTGGACGGCCGCACCCCCGACGCCGTCGACAAAGTGCTCCAAGGCGGAACACCTCTACCGGGAGCACCCGAACGGATGCTTTCGGCGACGGGGTTCTCCTACAGTCACTTAGTCGGGGCTATGGAGTGAGGTTGTCTATTAAGTTTACCCGGCGAGTATCCGCGTACGCTACGTGATTGCGACGGACTCTTGATCACATCAAAATTCCGTGGCAACCGATCAAGTGAGACTAAAGTGCTGTGTTTATAACATTCACTCAGTTATCTCATAACTGTTTGTGAATTCCAATTATTGTATCCCATTCCGGATAAATAGAAAATGTTAAACTTTCCGATCGAACAATCGAACACCCAAGTTTTCCCGATACATCCCAACACATGAAATAAATCTAAAAACATTCAGTTCATGTCTCAGTACCAACGGTCCAGCCGTAGAAGGGTCAAGCCAACGCCTCACATGTGGCACGCCGTACTGCCCCAAATCCTAAGGTTCAAAGGGCAGTTCAAGACGGTCACATAATCGAGTTAAGGTTTGTTATCTTCTAGAGGGACCATCGCGTTACTTGCACTACTTAGAACGTCTTTAAACCATGGAAAAATCCAACACTTGGAAATTTTTCGGCAGGGGAAAAGTTGGGTATTTATATCCGGTCGAACTTTTTAACATATTCTAAAATTATCCGGAAAAACACATAGACAAAGTTTGACAATCCGATCGAATGTACGAACTCCCAATACAAACCAAAATACTCAACTCTTTATTTCAGATTAAAAATTCCCAGGAAAACCGGCACTGCCAAATAGGAATTACTGTGCAAAATTCAATGGGAGATAAGACAAAAGGTCCGCGGAACAGCCGCATTAGCACGCTAATGCCGCGGTTCCGCCACACTTTAGAAAGATCATTAGGTAATTTTTGCATCGTAATTCTTAGAATTTCCTGCTGAATTTTCTGCATATTTTTAATCTGGAAAAAACCCAATTTTTGGAAAAAGTCCAGAGAGCAAATTAGGGTTTGGGTTCCGGTTCGATCGGACTTCCAATTCCGTCTACGCATCGCCTAAGGCTCTAGCTAGGCTCTGATACCACTGTAGGGTTCCTAGGCACTCTCAAGGGGTCTCACAAGGCATCAACCATGCCAATTTCAAAAATTACGGTGCCGAGAAACCCTAGACTACGGATCGTTGGCTAGAATTCTAGGCGATAAAATGAAACTAGTTAACACTTAACTACAAGAACGGAAATACAACCTTTGTAGATCCGGTCCTCCACCTCCATAGCTCTGTGATGAAGTCCTCTCCGTTTTCCAAATCGAACCTTGGCTCTCACGGTGGTTTCATCGGAAAAAAGACCGGGCTAGGTCGTCGACTACGATGCCGAAGATGATCTACGTCGAGGCATCACTAGATCAAGCTCCAACTTCACCAAGTCAAGAAACTTGTGAAGAAAACACACTCTACTACTTAGCAAGAGGTATAGGATGAAGAAATAGGAAGTGGGTAGACTTTAGAATTGGATTTCTCACTCATTTTCATCAATCACCATTGATGAAGCAAGCTTTTCTTCTTGTGAAGAAGAAGAAGATGATGAAGATAATATGATAAGTGTTAATTTTTCTTGATAAATAAATCAATACTTATCATATATTAACCCTTGGATAATTGTAGAGAATGGACCATGGTTAACTTGAATGGTTAGGGTTAAGTATAAGACAAGAATGGTGGACTAGTTCAAAGCTTCAAGAAGCTTGAAAGAAAAAGACAAAACTAGCAACCATTCTTTTCTCATCTTTTCTAAACAAATAAATAAATAAATAAGAAAAGAAAACCCTAATCATTATTTTAACCATGGCTTAATTCTTTACACTTAACCAAATAAACATGTATCATCAAACATGATACAATCAAGTGCACAAAAGTATATCACATATACAATGTGCACATCCGAGTGAGAAAATCCATTTAAAGTGAACCGATACAAGTTAATGCAAAGTAATGTATTAAATATATAATTATACATTAAATCATTAAATCAACACTTGATTTAACGATCCGGTCATATCTCATATAACCGACTAGTATCCAATGTATCGTCTTATCGAATCAATCCTTGATTCGATAAATAGGTTATATCGCATACAACCATATCGATACATTCATCGCGAGAATAGAATACGGTATCACATACACACATTATTCTCGGTCCCGCACATATCTCATATGCGCTCCTATTTCGTTTCGCTTGAGCCAGGAAACCTCTGTGTAGGACTCTAAAGACTCGTCAATATGCCGGCAGCAGGTGATGATCATATCAAACACCCACAAGCCGCAAGCGGTCTGCTAAATGTAACGGCCACCCGGGTATTGAGCGATGAGAAGATCGACGAGCAAGCCCGCTCACACTCCTGTGAATCCAACCAGTAATACTTACCGTACAGTCCGGTCTGATCGTCTGATATGTCGCATATCTCGCCTAGGGGTGGTAAACGTCAGACCCCAATAGCTCGATAAGTCGTGTCGATATGAGGTCTATAATAGTTCGAGAAACTACTGGTAACACTTACCAGTATATCTCAGCAACCCTGGCCAGGGATTTCCGGTTATAGCCAATCGAACACAGCGCAACATCAACTCCCTATACCGGGAGAGAAGAATCCCCTCCTATCGCTCATTGCCTCCATGTGATTTGGGACTGTACCCAAAAACCACCGTTTTGCACTCCCTCTTGGACGTGGTAAGATGGAAATCAAAGCACAGTGGGAACCACACATGACTCTATGACAATCTCGGGTCAACAGACTACTCTGTACTAGTGTCACCAGAGAACTGCCATCTGACGTAAGGTATAATACCATCTGGGAGTTCTCGGCGAGTCCGTCCAGTGTACCCAGTCTTTACTGAGCACCCGTATATCTCCTCTGATGTCAAACACCAATGGATATGGGATCATCCATTGCCCATCTGTATGGGTCGAGAAGGTACACGCTAGTCTACTCTGGTATATCGATGCCCCGTCTCGATACACCCACGACTAGAGACTTTGAAGGATGTACTTATGGACTACCATGTCCCCACTAGTATGATCCGCATCATAGTCCAGGTAGTCAAGTACACATCCTAAGGGCTTTACCAACATGTAACAGAGAGACAATCAGTATACACGTTAAGGTAAAGAGTAACCAGATAGCATACTATCATGTCGAGCAAGAAAGTCCTCCCTATATATGTCCCAGCATCCACTACAATATACATCCAATGTACAGTAATGGCCTCTAAGGAATACATATAACTAACTCCACGTCCAAGAGGGTGTGCAAAAAGGTGGCTTTTGGGTACAGTCCCGAATCACATGGAGGCAATGAGCGATAGGAGGGGGTTCGTCTCTCCCGGTATAGAGAGTTGATGTTGCGCTGTGCTCGATTGGCTATAACAGGAAGTCCTTGGCCAAGGCTGCTTTAGGGATTTACTGGTAAGTGTTACCTGTAGTTTCTCGACCCGTTATGAGCCTCATATCGACACGACTTATCGAGTTATTAGGGTCTGACGTTTACCACCACTAGGCGAGATATGCGACATATCAGACGAACAGACCGGACTGTACGGTAAGTGTTACTGGTTGGATTCACAGGAGTGTGAGAGGGCTTGCTCGTTGATCTTCTGATCGATCAATACCCGATTGGCCGTTACGTTTAGTAGACCGCTTGCGGCTTGTGGGTGTTTGATATGATCATCACCTACTGCCGGCGTATTGACGAGTCTTTAGAGTACTACACAGAGGTTTCCTGGCTCAAGCGAAACGAAATAGGAGCGCATATGAGATATGTGCGGGACCGAGAATAATACCAGTATGTGATACTGTATTCTATTCTCGCGATTTGTATCATCAGTCGGTTAAATGTGATATAGCCGGGTTACCGAATCATGTGTTGATTCGATATATTGATACACTTGATATTAGTCGGTTATATGCAGTATGACCGGATCATTAAATCAAGTGTTGATTTAATGATTTAATGTATAATTACATATTTGATATATTACTTTACATTAACTAGTATTTGTTCACTTAAGATTGATTTTCTCACTTGATGTGCACAAGTTGTATATATGATATATTTTTGTGCACTAGTTTGTGTCATGTTTGATGATACATGCAAACTTGGGTGTGTGTATGGATTATACCATGTTTAGGTTAAAGGTTTAGTTTTTTTAATTTAATTTATTTTATTTATGTAAAATAAAATGGTGGCTTACTTTGTCTTTGCTTGAAGCTTCATGAAGCTTTCAAGCATCTTTGACAAAGTCCATCATTTTGTTTTACATAAGATTTTCCTTAACCTAATCTTTAACTTAAACTTGAGTTTAGTCTCTACAAAGGTTAATCTCACCCATGGTTGCAAGATGAAAACTTCACTTGATTATTCTTTTCATATAATTTCTTTTTCCATTCTTTTCTTCTTCTTCTTCATGAAGAACAGAAAACCTTGCTAGAAAATTCCAAGTGTTGAAATCAAGTGAGAAATCCAAATCCAAAGTGAATCCACTTCCTATTTCTTCATCCTCTACCACTTGCCATGTAGTAGAGTGTGTTATCTTCACAAGTTTCATGACCAAGTGAAGATGGAGCTTGAGTTAGAGTTGCCTCGATGTAGATCGTCTTCGGCATCGAAGTCAACGACCTAGCCCGCTCATTTCTCCGACGAAACCAACGCTAGAGTCCGGGATCCGGTTGATCGCAGCGGAGGGACGTCATCACGGAGCGAAAGATGTGGAGGACCGGATCTACAAAGGTTGTAGTCACTTTCACTTGTAGTTAAGTTGTTAACTTGCATGTTCTTTCGCCTTACCTCTAGTAATCGATCTAGTTTAGGGTTTCTCGGCACCGGAAAATTTGAATTTGGCATGGTTGATGCCTTGTGGAACCTCTTGAGTGTGCCTAGGAACCCTACAGTGGTATCGGAGCCTAGCTAGAGATTTAGGCGAAGTGTAGACGAAATTAGAGATCCGATCGAACCCCGGAACTCCGATCAATACCCTTCTCTGTACATTTTTTCAAACTATGGATTTTTGTGAATTAAAAATGCTCAGAAAATTAAGTAGAAAAATATAAGAATTACTGTGAAGTACGGACCCCTAACTCAAAAATTTGACCACGGAACCGCGGCTAAACCAAGGGTTTGGCGGCGGTTCCGCGGCCCAAATTGTGAATTAGTCCCTCAAACTTCAAAAATTTATTCTTATGTCCTTTCTTGTCATTTTTTTCTGGGAATTTTTTAATTCCACTCAAGTGTTGAGTTTTCTAGGGTTTTATTGGGGACTCGTTAATTCGATCGGATAATTTAACTTCGTTTATGTTTTTCCGGATATTTTAAAAACTGTTAAAAAGTTCGACCGGATATAAGTACCCATTTTTTCCCCTGCCGGGAAATTTCCAAGTATAGGATTTTTCCGTAGTTTAAGAACGTTCTAAGTAGTGCAAGTAACGCGATGGACCCTCTAGAAGACAACAAACCTTAACTCGATTATGTGACCGTCTTGAACTGCCCTTTGAACCTTAGGGTTTGGGGCAATACGGCGTGCCACATGTGAGGCGTTGGCTTGACCCTTCTACGGCTGGACCGTTGGTACTGTGGAATGAAGTGGATGTTTTTAAACTTATTTCATGTGTTGAGCTTTTCGGGAAAACTTGGGTGTTTGATTATTCGATCGGAAAGTTTAACATTGACTATTTATCTGGAATGTGATACAATATTTGGAATCCACAAGTAGTTATGAGATAACTGAATGAATGTTATAAATCTAGCACTTTAGTCTCACTTGATCGGTTACCACGGAATTTTGATGTGATCAAAAGTCCGTCGCAATCACGTCGCGTACGCGGATACTCGCCGGGTAAACTTAATAGACAGCCACGCCCCATAGCCCTGACCAAGTGACTGTAGGAGAACCCCGTAGCCGAAAGCATCCGTTCGGGTGCTCGCGGCAGCGGTGTTCCGCCTTGGTGCACTTCGTCGACGGAAACCGGGGGTGCGGCCGTCTACTAAAGTTTGCGACGAGCATTCGATCAGGATGTCGGGAATCTTGCTGAATTGCCCGACTTGATATTGAAAAGAGTTTTCGATAATTAGACTAAAATGCGGGGTTTATAATTGTTAGGCATGCGATGTCTAAGGAATTCATTTGGTTAGGCATGCGATGTCTAAAGGGGTTGCGGATTCCAACTGTTGTAGTTTTACACTTTCTTCTCTGTGACCGTAAGTGTAATATGTGATATCGCCGGTTTCGTTGCTATATGTCAACGACAATTGGGATTCGCACATTTACTTACGTTGATGACATATGATGTTATGTGTTGCTGGATATGTTATATTGGATCGTCGCGTTTTGAATAACCGTGGGTTTTATGTGAGATGGGAGTTTTTATTTTCATTCATGTAAAATTTATTGTATATAATATTCTTTTATTGGGGCACTTCCGGGTTGAGGTTGATGTCACCATTTGTATATTATTTACTTTTCCGCACTAGGATAGACCCAAGGAGGAGAGCACAAGTAACCGGGTTCTAGAGTCCAGTGGGAGACCGACTCGAGGAGTCGAGTCCGGGTCTCCTAACTCTAGAATTGGTAGGGTTGCTTGCCGCTCTCGTAGGGGTCTAGGGGTGTGGGTTTGGCTATTCATCGCGACCGTGGAATCCGTGTTTTATACAGGCTCGTATTGAAAACACGGACGTCCTAGTATATCCAATGTTTCATATGTTTCTTCTGCTGCGATATCTATGATGTGATCATTTGATATGTTGTGATAGATACTGTATATAGTATATACGATATATTATATAGGCCTTACTTGTGTTTTACACCCGCGCTAGCCCTGCCCCGCTCTGCCGTTAGTTACCTAACCTAACGGTGCACGAGGGGACATCGAGGCGAATGCGGATGGCATAAGTGTACGTCGTATTTATCTGTGATGTTTAGGTGATTTAAATGATGGGACTTCATTAATATGATTAATGAAATAAAAGAAACCTAAAAGATGTTGTGGAATCGAATTTTCAAAAACAGGTAGCTACAGTTCTTGCTTTGCATCGCGGTGTTCCTTGTAGAACATCCTGCACCTTATTCGATAAGGAAAGGGCCGAGATCCCTTCAGCGGGAGTGACCCCTTTAGCAATAACTGGCAGATGCTACAACCCTCGGTTTGTCTTTTGATTGCTCCTATATTTCTTGCTTTGCACAGCGGTATATATGATATATCTAGCACCTTATTCGATGTGGAAAGGGCCGGCGATCCCTTCACCGGGAGTGACCCCTTTAGCAAAACTAGAAAAGCCTAAAAAACATTCCATTTCAAAATCATTTGATTCTACAACGATATCAAGTTCATTACGCAATAGGTTTTCAGAAAAACCTGTCGTAGCCCTCCGTCATTTCAGATAAGTCCTGCTTAGTATTCGTGCTGCGTTTGTTGACTTTGTCAAGGCGCAGTGTGCAGTAGCTGACCAGTATTTATCTGCTTATGCATATAATGCAGATTGTTTTAGGGTAGTCGTACGGCCTGTTGACCTTGTCAAGGGTCGTGCGGGTGGGTTTGATTCAATCAAGAAATGACGGGTTGAACTTTACTTGCGGTCTATGGTTTGTTGACCTTGTCAAGGTCATAGATCGTTCGGGGCAAAAATTATCGGGAATTTCAAGTGTTGAAATTTGCAATGAGATTGCATACCTTCTATGAGATAGTTGGATCCCGATACCCACTGCGAGTAATTGTTACTCCTGGAAGAGTTTTACACATTACAATTAGCCGATCAAGTAGGTGTCTAGAAAGGTGTCAACGGGTTTACGCCTCTGGGAAAACGAGGTTTACTTTAATTAGGTCCATGCGAAAGCACGGGGAACCTCCCTCAAACTACCGACACTGGCCTGGCTGAAAGATTGGCGAACTTGTAGCGTGTAATTAATCCCGGCTAGTCTTTCCTTTTAGGGTTTGAAGGAAGATTTGATAAAAACAGTGGGAGCCATCCTGATTAGATAAAATAATAACCAATCTGATCTTGCAAGAGCACACGCAGAGTGTTTTCTTCTCTCTCTCTCTAGGTAGCGACCATGTCACGCCTTAATCAAGATAATAAAACGGATATATTGACCGAACCCGCTTGTTATACTGAGCTGGGGAACGTTGGTCCCGCTCCAACTTATAATTGTTATAAGATAGAGTAGGAAATTGGGGAATACCAGATTTCCCGTGCCGCCCAAACGAAGAAAGTGCATGTTGATGCATCATCTTCGGGTGTGTTCGTTACACAGAACTGTTTCTCAGTATCCTCCGCGTCTTGGGTATCTGATACCGGATCAGAATCCCACATATGTAATATATTACATGGGCTACAGAAAGGTAGAGAACTGAGAACGGGTGATATGTTTCATGTGGCACAAAACGGTGCAAGTGTTGCAGCCAAGTCTGTTGGTCACTGTCACCCTGTATTACCAGAATACATTGATTCTGAATAAATGTTATTAGATACCGAACCTGATATACAAAATCATATCAGTCTCTTTATTTAGATAAAGAAGGATATAATTTTGTATTGTTGGATAATGTTTTGAACATTTCCTAAATCAAGAGTTGATCGGTTCAGGCACGTTATCTAAAAGAATTAACGTTCTAAATCAAACTACAGTTCTTAGTATACAGAACACACACAAGAGGAAGAGTTCAGAAATGAACGAATCCTTCTTGAGGCATTGTAGACTAGGTCATATCAATGCGACCCAACTAGCTGAAGTTACATTAAGATGCATATTTAAATTAGTTTGAATTTACATCTTGTGAAACTTGCCAGTCATGTCACAGAGATAAGACGACCATAGCTCTGTTTATTGGAAACAGAGAAAGAGTTAATGAACTCTTGGGATGATACATATTGATGTATGAAGGTCCCCTGTCTACAAATGCCAAGACCGGTTCTTTGTACTTCATTAAATTCTCTGATGATCTCTCGAGATTCAGACCTATGTTCCTGTTAAAACACACGTCCGAACCTTTTGAGATATTCACAGAATATAAGTTAGAAGTAGAGAACCAAAAACGGGTATAAGTATTATGTCCTTTGATGTGATCAAGGAGGAGAATACTTGAGCACGGGATTCCTGGACTATTCTAAGAATGAGATTCTCTCTCAGCATTACTCCTCCGTATACACCTCAGCACCTCGGTGTATCAGGGCGGAGCAATAGCACCCTATGTGATATGGTGTGCTCTATGATGAGTACTACTGAGTTTCCTATTTCCTTTTAGGGAGTTATGCACTTATGAAGTTGCATACCTATTGAATAGGGTTCCGATCAAATCAGATGCCTACCATTTCATATGAGATATGGAAAGGGAAGAGCCCATCTCTTAAGTCAGTTAAGATTTGGGGTTGTCCGGCCTATGTCTAAAAGCAAAATCCGGACAAGCTCGAGGCAAAGTCAGATCTGTGGAAGTTTGTTGGATATCCCAAGCATACGCAAGGGAATATCGTCTACCTAACCGAGGAACAAAAATGTTTTGTTTCTCAGCATGCCACCATTGTGAAAGGGAATTTCTTATGAAGAAATTATTGGTCATGAGGTAGAACTGGAAACAGTTCCAGCTATACAAACTGCAGCTGATTATTTGGTAGAACCAAAGGATTCAATAGCCACCAACGAACCTCAGCCTCTCCGCCGATCTAGCAGGGTTCCTCACACACCTGAGAGATACTTTGGTTTCTCTATGACAGTGGGAGCGAGGATTGCATCATGAGATGATGACCCAACTAGTTTCGAGCTGGCCATCAGGAGTGGGACTCTATAAGAATGGCTAGATGCTTAGCGATCTGAGATGGAATCCTTATACACCAACAAAGTATGGACTTTAGTTGCTTTATCTGAAGGGTTAAATCCCCATCAGGAGAAAGTATATCTTGAGAAGATTACTTGGTGTACATGGAAAAGTTAAGACTTTCAAAGCTAGACTTGTTAAAGGTTTGCATCATTGACCAGGTATGGTTATAATGAAACCTTTTCTAAGTAACTATGCTTAAGTCCATCTAGATCCTACTTACCATGGCTACATACCATGACTACGATATCTGGCGGTTGGGTGTCATGACTGCTTTTCTAAATAATGATTTAGAAGACAGAGTCTATAAGTACACAGTCAGAGAGCTTCGTAGACAGTGGGAGCAGTGAAAACGTGTGCAAGATGTTTTATGTGATAAAGCAGGCATCGCGGAGTTGGAACATCTGTTTTGATGAGTTAGTCAAAGAGTTTGACATCATCAAAATGGTAGATGAACCTTGTATATACAAAAAGGTAGTAGGGAGTATGGTGGTGATCCTCGTATAGTACGTGGATGACATACTCATGATAGGGAAGTAGTTTCCTATGCTACGCTCGGTCAATCTCCGCTTATCACAAGGATTCTTCATATAGGATCATAATGATACCTCCTGAATCCTGGATTTTGGATCTATGAGATAGATCTAATTGGATATTAGGATACTCACTAGTTGTAGTAAGATCGTATCAATTGATCCTGGGGAGAATCACTGGAAAGGTTCCAGGGTGATAAGGATGACTGAATGTCAGTCACAGGCATTGTCTTTACCCTCAGTAAATGGATGGTATGTTGGAAGAGTTCCAAGCTAGATACCGTGACATACTAGACGATTAAAGGCAAGATACATCGTTACCAAAGATGCTACCAAAGAGGAAGTCTGGTTGTATATTAGTTCATGAGATGAACTTCGTTCCTACCATTGTGAGACAATGGAGTTGTGGCTTATGCCTAGGAACGCCTGTCCCATCAGTGATTCAGACATATTCTGAGGCAGCATCACCTGATCATGGAGATAGTTGATCTCCAGGGGGATCGAGGTTCAGAGAGAAGACTGAGAGGAAAACACGGCAGATCCACTCACAAAGGCCTTTTCCCAGAGAGAGACTTTTATGGGATGGTTGAGTATGAGATACTATAACCACTAATATCAGATGGCCCTAGAGCAAGTGGGAGATTGTTAGTTATATGTATGCCCTAGAGGCCATTACTATACATATGATGTATATTGTAGTGGATGCTTGGACATATATAGGGATGACTTTCTTGCTCGATATGATAGTATGCTATCTGATTACTCTTTACCTTACGTGCACACTAATTGTCTCTCTGTTACATGTTAGTAAAGCCCTTAGGATGTGTACTTGACTACCTGGACTATGATGCGGATCATACTAGTGGGGACATGGTAGTCCATAAGTATATCCTTCAAGGTCCCTAGTCGTGGATGTATCGAGACGGGGCATCGATATACCAGAGTAGACAAGCGTGTAGCTTCTCGACCCATATAGATGGGCGATGGATGATCCCATATTGTAACGTTTTGAAAATCGTTTCGGTGAAATTTCGAAAAAATCTGTAAAATAAGGGAGTTTTCTGTAAAAAGTCAAAATACAAATATCTTATTATAAAAATTAAATATACATATTATAGCTATGTAATTGCTATTATTTGGTGTTTATTGAGCCGCTGGTGAAATTTCAAATTTTCTGAAAAAAATATTATTTTATTATTATTTTAAGCCGTCACTAATACATTTAATTAGGGAAAATTACAAATTGGAATGAGTTGAAACAAATTTTGTGCATCATAAAACATTAAATAAAATTTTATCATGTGGTTTTTGGAACGAAATCATTTGCCAAAACGGTTTAGAAATTATTGAAGAAAAAAGGTTTTTTTTAGCGTAAATGGATATTTGGGGTATTGTATTTATCATTTTTCATCACCCCACACCCGTACCCACACCCACACACCCCCACTTACTCCTCCCCATGGCTGAATTCAGCACCCACCATAATTTTTCCCCACTTGATTTCAAAGGAAAAGAAATGAAAGAAAAGAAAAGAAAATGGGTGAATTAGGTGGACTTTGACTTTTCTTTGACCTTGACTTTGCCCCACTTTCTTTACCTCCCTCTCTCTCCTCCCCCACTCCCAATTCCAGCCGAAATTTCCCTCCCCTACTGCAGCAACAGCCCCCCCTCAATTTCCCTTCTCTTTTCTCTTCAAACTTCATCAAAAATTGCCCCAAAATCCTTCAAAAAAATCCCAAAACCCAAATCCGACTCCTACCCATTTTAGCTTAGCCCGTATAGCATGGATCCTTGTGAAAAGAGAGCATTTTGGGAGTCCATGGATGCTTGTGGACCTTCATATATTTTTGGGTATAATTCTAAAACTTTTGGCTTAAATTGTTACTTGTTTCTTAAAACTAATTTAAATTAAGTGTTAACTTGGATATGTGAGCTTAATTGCAAGTTTTGGATTTCAAGTTAGGGTTTGTTGTGGAAATGAGTTGTGTTTGATTGTGCATGGTTTATTGAAGTGGTTTAACATAATTAGTTTTGTAGAAAACTAATCTAGTTGTTAATTACAAGTTGTTACTTGAAAAATTGTGTTAATTTGCTAATTGCTTACTAGGTTTTTGAAATTTGTTAAATTCTTGGGATTAAGAATGTGATTAGGGTTTTCTTGTCTTCATTAACTTTATTAAGTGTGGTTTAATGCTTTGGATCATGCAAATCTAAGCTAGATTGTAGTTTGTGCATTTTTGTTTTGAAATTGTTAAAAAAGGGTATTTTTGTAAACTAGAATATTAGGATTTTTGGAATTTAATGAGATTAAATTCCGGAAATTGTTTATACGACTTATTTAAGATATTTAATAAATATATTGACCGCTACATGCATTTAAACATCGTGTTTTGTACAAAAACGGCGAATTGTGCTTGCTAGATTTTCGGAAAAATGACTTTTTAAGTGAAATTGGCGTTTTTGTGAGTTTTAACCTAGTTTATATTAAAATTAGTGTTCGTGAATGTGCAAATGAGTGTGATTGGATTTTTCTCGATGGTTTGACGTTTGTACATCGACATCGAGGGTTGGTTTTACTATTCTTGCATGCGTAGGCGATAGGTTTGGACCTATGCGTGATACGCGTACCGATTTGATTTTCGTATGCCGTTTCGATCTTGAATTTAGTTTTAATGCGATATGGTGCGTTATGATATGTAGGTACCCCCACGTGGACTTCGAAACGACAAGCAAGCGCGTGGCGACGTCGGCACCGGCGAGCGAGGACCAGGTGAGTAGATTTATATCTACGGGGAGAAGTCGGGTGGATGGCGTATAGCACCCCCGCAGTTCGTGGTGATGTATACGAATACGTATACACACACACACATATATATATATATTGACTATAATTTGTTGATATTATCGATGATATAGATATTTGGTGTTCTTGGATGATTTAGTGTCGCGAAACCCTAGAGTAGTGGTCGCACCACACATGCACACACACACACACCCATACTTGCATACTTTCTTCTTTCATTTGTGCTTATACGGAATTATATAGTTATGTGTTCACATGGATATGGGACTATGTGTTCACATACGGATTGAGGATGATAGTACTTGGGATTTATGATGAGTCGATGAGATTTGATTTGAGGCCGTGAGATCGGTGATATAGCAGGGTTCGTATCTTAGATACGACACGACGTTGTAGCGGGTCCTTGACGTAGTGTTTCACACACGTCCATGCGTACGTAGGTGGTATCAATATTGTACTAGACGTAGATCAGTACCCCGATCATGATACTTGATAAAGAGGATATCAGATGAATAGTATAATGAATGTGATATTGACCGTACCCAGATTTGGGGATGCCGTACGACGGATTTACGTACGAGCTATATTTTGATGATTGATCCGCACTCTTGACTTGGGATGTCTGGTTATGGATATGATATTATTGAGGCGGGATCACCGACTGTATATATACAGGTATGTATATGTATAGACTCAGATGATAGGCGGTTTCTTTACCTGTAGTTCAGGCGTATAGTTTAGTGTAGTTGTTAGATTAGATTAGATTTCTTACCTATTTCAAGAACTAACGAATCGTGGGCATTTTTAAAGACAGCTCAAGGGAATCTACGGATATTTCAAAAACGACGTATCTTTTCAAAAAAAAAAACACCGTAGCCCCTATTTTCAAAACCCCATGATTCGTGTTATTTCAAAAGGCACCATTTGTAGGACTTATATTAGATTATTGCAGATTAGTTATCGTTGTGTCTAGTATTCAGCTCCCGCACATTATTGCTGTTCACTCTGCCTCGCATATTTATTTTTCTGCATATTCCATTATTGATATCATGCTGTTAGGACACCAGCACCATTACCGATGATGCGTATGTACCACGTACACTTACTTGCCGGCTCACACACATCTTCATCGGTAATTGCCATGTCACGTACACTTTAGAGAATATAATTGCTTGACTTATATTGTTAGCTAGTAGTGTTGACATGATATTAGTGTGCTCCCTTATTTGCTATATTAGACATTGAAGTTATTACCTACCACTTCATGCATACTGTTATTCAGTTGTTCATGCCTAGTTCATTATCATTGACATATGCACTTGTGATGATTTCTTGAGATTTATGATATTTCTGGATTTCGGGGAAAGCCGCAAAATTTACAACTTATGATCTTTTAAAATATAAAATGTTGCGGTTTTCTAGTGATGTAAAGTGTCGTCCACCATGAGTTTGCTGTGGTTTTGGAGATCCGTGTCGAGGAGTGGAGGAATCGTCACGGGTATATGGTGGGCCCGGTATGGTACCCCGGGGCAAGAGGAATGTGGTGTTGACGTTGAGCCTGGCTGGGGAGCACTACCTACCGGTGATATTACCCGACGCGTCGGATATCCGGAGGATACCGTCGTGGTCTTGAGATGGATGGTAGGGGCCGGTCTGGACTGACGGCGCCCTAGATATTGAGATTGAGACATTGATATTTCGAGACAGTGAGATTTATGTTTTGTGTCGATGCTAGACACTGTTGATACTGATTTTAATTATGTTACCTCAGTTTAAAATACGAAGGAAATCTCACTAATTTATGAAAACAGTTTCTTCATTTACATGTATTCTGTTTTCATGCATTCATACCTCATTCATATGATATATTGCTACCTGAGGCACTGACATGGGCACATAAGTTTACACTCGGGTTAGATATTTACCCTAGCCATTGTTATAGGCTGCATGTTATATATATTTGAGGATATATTATGATCATTGACCTAGGATTGCGTTATTTATGCGATTTCTGTGCGTAGATGTTTTTCTATTCACGAGTTGGCAACTCACCCCCGTTGTGCCCCAGTTTCTTGCAGGTTGCCGTACAGGTTCATTACGGCTTTGCGGGCATAGTTTCATTCGGGTGATTTGCTAGTAGGTGGGTTTACTTGTATCATACCCCCATTATTTATCTTGTATATCATTATTCTGTTGTATCTAGAATTCCATCAACCAAACATGCATTTATTGAGATAGAGACCAGAGTTGTTTATTCTTTCGACCTTAGAGTCGCTCGTTATATTTCTGGTGGTTTTGAGTTCCTTTTGAGTTTTGATCCTCGCCGTTGGCGTTGTATATTATATTGCTTGTGTGGTTGTGACCGTCGATTGATGAAGAGCTAGCTCCCGCTTGGGGATGCCTTTTTATTGTTTTCGTATACTATTCATGTTGTATCCCGTTTGGGGGCCAGTTTTTACAAAGGAGACTCTGCCGAAATTTTTCAGTAAATTTTTGATGTTTTAAAAACCGCATAATTCGGCTTATGCTATTGAAATTACTTGCTTTAAGTTGTTTTTCCTGCACTCTACTATTTTCTTGGTTTGGATTTCTGGGTTTTCGGTTTACTTAGATTACGTACGCCTCGAGACGTTCGTAGTTTAAGTGCCGGTCATGTTCCGTACTTTCGGGTCGTGACAAAGTTGGTATCAGAGCGTTAGGTTTTACCTTCGGAGCGTAGGATGACCCTTGGTTGATGGAATAGGTGACTAAAGTAGAGTGACGTACCGTTGGTATGTTCTGCGGCATATTTACGACACGCCACTCCACTTAAGAAGCCTTAGGATGTACATTTCCTTGTTCAGTATTATATTCCTTCCTGATCTAGCCTCGTCGGTACCAGTTTGGTTTTGCTGCCACGATTACGGGCAGGGAGAGCTACGGCTAGAGTTGCGGTCAGCACGAGCTCGGCACGAACGAGGACTGACCAGGGCATGATTCCGGCGACACCCGATTGTGGAGAGGTGTCTTTTGACTGTGTTTCCGCGCCACGAGCGTTTGGCGGATCTCCTTTATGAGGTTACTCGGATGTGCTGATCGATATTAGAGGATTGAGCCAGTGATAGAGGCCAGCCAGATCTTGATGACCGTTGGTGTGTTGCTTATTCATGATGATCGAGGCACTGTTCAGCGTGCAGACGAGCGAGCCAGATATTGCCGCGAACGATGAGGTATTGCCCCAGATGCTGGAGTTAGTGCAGAACGAGTTGTACTAAGAGATGATAGAAGGTCGCTAGTCATCGTGGATGAATGATTAGGACATGTGAATCGTTCGCCTAACCCGATGCGAGGTCATCAGATAGATTGATTCCAGCTAGAGACGACTTCACGCGGAGACGTTGGGAGTCGACAGAGACGATCGAATGTCAGAAACCTATTATTCCAAGTTTAAAGTAGTCGGAAAGACATGCAGGCAATTCTATGGTCCCTCTAGAAGAATGAAACCCTAACTCGACTTAATGACCGTGTGAAAGCCTTTGAACCTTCGGGTTTGCGGCAGTTCTACGGCGCCATTAGTGAGGCTTGGGTTTGCCCTTCTACGGCTGGACCACCGATGCTGTGGTATGTACTCGATACTATTAAACTGTGCCCAAGAGGTTGAGCTCTTGGGGGATTATGAGGTTTTGACGACTCGATCGGATGGCTCGACTTAATTCGGATGCTAGGTGGTGAGATGCATTCTTGGGAGACTCCAGATACGAGGATAGCCGTTGGAGCTCAGTCCATGCAGCCGCGACGAGACGAGTCCAAAGCAGACGACATTAGAGAAAAGTGGAGTAAGAGGTTCGCACCAGATCTAGATGAGATGACGTTCCACTCCGCCGACATCAGAGAGGCGATGCGCATGCCGAGGCATGGTACTTGGACTTACCTTCCAGAAGGAGTCGCGATGAGTATGCAGTCATTCCAGAGCAAGATGCAGATATAGGAAAGGACAATGACTTCCGGACAGTTGGCAGAGACGAGACATGGAAGAGACCGTGAGCAGGATTCCTTCCAGGACACTGCTGCAATGATACTTGCACCCAGGATCAGATGTGTCACGTACATTCAGAGAGCCAGAGGCCGACGCCAGTGATATGTTGTCTTACGAGTGGTCGCGATGATTGACCAAGAGATGACCAGAGAAGTGCCAGAACGGAATCGTCCCTGTTAGCACACCTGACAGGGGCGATGAGCCGATGGACCGAAAGATTGGTAATTCACAGTGAAGACGTTGACCCAGGAGTGGTCATGGTTACGCACACCAGCAGGGCAGAGTTCATGATCATCGACGAGACGTCCCACTAGTGACCACGACAGTTGGCCGAGATTCTTAGAGGATGCACTTGAGCGGTACTATTCCGCCATTATTGATTACGATGTTTTGGGTGATTTATTCGTATGATTTGATTTTGATGATTGAGGATTTACGACCTTTGCACAGTGTTGCACTTGATATCGTTTTCGTGCTTTAGTTTCACATGTTTGTGATATTATGGTTTTAAATAGTTGAGTTGGTTTTGTGCGTATGCATGCACACGATTTCGTACCTGCACTCGGTATAGTTTATATATGCTTGCAGTGCAGTGATACGCCTTATGTGCACTTAGATGCACTGGACTTCGATTTCGATTATGATACTCGATATTTGTTTTGTGCACCTTGTGCACCTGATTGATTTTGCGCACGTTCGGCGCTTGATATTGGATTTCATGATTTCGTGCGCGATGGATGCACCTGATTTGGATTTTCGCGCATGTTGAGCGCATGTCTTGAGATGCGATTTTGGTGCACACCAGATGCACTAAATTGAGATTTTTCGTGCATATAAGATGCACCTGATTTTGCTGTCAGGCACACATGTTGCCTACGACAGATGTTTCGTGCACACCCGATGCACTTAGATGTTGTTTCTGTGCGCATGTATGGCACATTCATGGATTTTGATTTCCGTGCGCACCAGACGCACATAGCATTCATGTGCATATTTTGGGGATTGATTTCGTATAGAGCAGTACGTTTTTATGATATTGCTATGTGTTTTCGTACTGAGCAGGACTAGTCAGAGGACAGTACCTGAATATATTTTGCATGCATTGATAGTTATTGAAGGGATTTCCAAAAAAAAAAAGCGAGCTATAGCCTCAGTATTTACCTACGTGTCTGATATGACACGAAATGTTTAAAACAAGGAGACCCTTCTAAATTGTTTCCAAAACGGCGGAACGTACATTTCAAACAAAGGTATATATGTATATAGTTATTTCCTTATGTTAGACGTCCGCCACTGTGCAGTGTTATACGCGTGCACAGCGACATAAAGAGATTTGGCATGCATTTCCTTCAGATACTTACATATATAGATTCGATATTTACATGTATAGTTTCGAGTTATGTCATATTGGTTTTGACTTGGATTTGGCATTGATGTCTTCTCCATGACTCCGATGATTGCGGGATGCTTGACGGAGTTTTGATTTGAGTTATATGCTTATTTTTCAAGTGCATGCGCTGCGCTACGATTTGTCTTATGTATTTACAATTTCGGAGCCCCGACGACTTGATGGTTTTTCTTAAATGTTTTAGTATTTGGGGGAGTTTGAATTTAAATTCGGGGATCGAATTTCTTTAAGGGGGGAAGATTGTAACGTTTTGAAAATCGTTTCGGTGAAATTTCGAAAAAATCGGTAAAATAAGGGAGTTTTCTGTAAAAAGTCAAAATACAAATATCTTATTATAAAAATTAAATATACATATTATAGCTATGTAATTTCTATTATTTGGTGTTTATTGAGCCGCTGGTGAAATTTCAAATTTTCTGAAAAAAATATTATTTTATTATTATTTTAAGCCGTCACTAATACATTTAATTAGGGAAAATTACAAATTGGAATGAGTTGAAACAAATTTTGTGCATCATAAAACATTAAATAAAATTTTATCATGTGGTTTTTGGAACGAAATCATTTGCCAAAACGGTTTAGAAATTATTGAAGAAAAAAGGTTTTTTTTTAGCGTAAATGGATATTTGGGGTATTGTATTTATCATTTTTCATCACCCCACACCCGTACCCACACCCACACACCCCCACTTACTCCTCCCCATGGCTGAATTCAGCACCCACCATAATTTTTCCCCACTTGATTTCAAAGGAAAAGAAATGAAAGAAAAGAAAAGGAAATGGGTGAATTAGGTGGACTTTGACTTTTCTTTGACCTTGACTTTGCCCCACTTTCTTTACCTCCCTCTCTCTCCTCCCCCACTCCCAATTCCAGCCGAAATTTCCCTCCCCTACTGCAGCAACAACCCCCCCTCAATTTCCCTTCTCCTTTCTCTTCAAAGTTCATCAAAAATTGCCCCAAAATCCTTCAAAAAAATCCCAAAACCCAAATCCGACTCCTACCCATTTTAGCTTAGCCCGTATAGCATGGATCCTTGTGAAAAGAGAGCATTTTGGGAGGCCATGGATGCTTGTGGACCTTCATATATTTTTGGGTATAATTCTAAAACTTTTGGCTTAAATTGTTACTTGTTTCTTAAAACTAATTTAAATTAAGTGTTAACTTGGATATGTGAGCTTAATTGCAAGTTTTGGATTTCAAGTTAGGGTTTGTTGTGGAAATGAGTTGTGTTTGATTGTGCATGGTTTATTGAAGTGGTTTAACATAATTAGTTTTGTAGAAAACTAATCTAGTTGTTAATTACAAGTTGTTACTTGAAAAATTGTGTTAATTTGCTAATTGCTTACTAGGTTTTTGAAATTTGTTAAATTCTTGGCATTAAGAATGTGATTAGGGTTTTCTTGTCTTCATTAACTTTATTAAGTGTGGTTTAATGCTTTGGATCATGCAAATCTAAGCTAGATTGTAGTTTGTGCATTTTTGCTTTGAAATTGTTAAAAAAGGGTATTTTTGTAAACTAGAATATTAGGATTTTTGGAATTTAATGAGATTAAATTCCGGAAATTGTTTATACGACTTATTTAAGATATTTAATAAATATATTGGCCGCTACATGCATTTAAACATCGTGTTTTGTACAAAAACGGCGAATTGTGATTGCTAGATTTTCGGAAAAATGACTTTTTAAGTGAGATTGGCGTTTTTGTGAGTTTTAACCTAGTTTATATTAAAATTAGTGTTCGTGAATGTGCAAATGAGTGTGATTGGATTTTTCTCGATGGTTTGACGTTTGTACATCGACATCGAGGGTTGGTTTTACTATTCTTGCATGCGTAGGCGATAGGTTTGGACCTATGCGTGATACGCGTACCGATTTGATTTTCGTATGCCGTTTCGATCTCGAATTTAGTTTTAATGCGATATGGTGCGTTATGATATGTAGGTACCCCCACGTGGACTTCGAAACGACAAGCAAGCGCGTGGCGACGTCGGCACCGGCGAGCGAGGACCAGGTGAGTAGATTTATATCTACGGGGAGAAGTCGGGTGGATGGCGTATAGCACCCCCGCAGTTCGTGGTGATGTATACGAATACGTATACACACACACATATATATATATATATATTGACTATAATTTGTTGATATTATCGATGATATAGATATTTGGTGTTCTTGGATGATTTAGTGTCGCGAAACCCTAGAGTAGTGGTCGCACCACACATGCACACACACACACCCATACTTGCATACTTTCTTCTTTCATTTGTGCTTATACGAGATTATATAGTTATGTGTTCACATGGATATGGGACTATGTGTTCACATACGGATTGAGGATGATAGTACTTGGGATTTATGATGAGTCGATGAGATTTGATTTGAGGCCGTGAGATCGGGGATATAGCAGGGTTCGTATCTTAGATACGACACGACGTTGTAGCGGGTCCTTGACGTAGTGTTTCACACACGTCCATGCGTACGTAGGTGGTATCAATATTGTACTAGACGTAGATCAGTACCCCGATCATGATACTTGATAAAGAGGATATCAGATGAATAGTATAATGAATGTGATATTGACCGTACCCAGATTTGGGGATGCCGTACGACGGATTTACGTACGAGCTATATTTTGATGATTGATCCGCACTCTTGACTTGGGATGTCTGGTTATGGATATGATATTATTGAGGCGGGATCACCGACTGTATATATACAGGTATGTATATGTATAGACTCAGATGATAGGCGGTTTCTTTACCTGTAGTTCAGGCGTATAGTTTAGTGTAGTTGTTAGATTAGATTAGACTTCTTACCTATTTCAAGAACTAACGAATCGTGGGCATTTTTAAAGACAGCTCAAGGGAATCTACGGATATTTCAAAAACGACGTATCTTTTCAAAAAAAAAACACCGTAGCCCCTATTTTCAAAACCCCATGATTCGTGTTATTTCAAAAGGCACCATTTGTAGGACTTATATTAGATTATTGCAGATTAGTTATCGTTGTGTCTAGTATTCAGCTCCCGCACATTATTGCTGTTCGCTCTGCCTCGCATATTTATTTTGCTGCATATTCCATTATTGATATCATGCTGTTAGGACACCAGCACCATTACCGATGATGCGTATGTACCACGTACACTTACTTGCCGGCTCACACACATCTTCATCGGTAATTGCCATGTCACATACACTTTAGAGAATATAATTGCTTGACTTAGATTGTTAGCTAGTAGTGTTGACATGATATTAGTGTGCTCCCTTATATGCTATATTAGACATTGTAGTTATTACCTACCACTTCATGCATACTGTTATTCAGTTGTTCATGCCTAGTTCATTATCATTGACATATGCACTTGTGATGATTTCTTGAGATTTATGATATTTCTGGATTTCGGGGAAAGCCGCAAAATTTACAACTTATGATCTTTTAAAATATAAAATGTTGCGGTTTTCTAGTGATGTAAAGTGTCGTCCACCATGAGTTTGCTGTGGTTTTGGAGATCCGTGTCGAGGAGTGGAGGAACCGTCACGGGTACATGGTGGGCCCGGTATGGTACCCCGGGGCAAGAGGAATGTGGTATTGACGTTGAGCCTGGCTGGGGAGCACTACCTACCGGTGATATTACCCGACGCGTCGGATATCCGGAGGATACCGTCGTGGTCTTGAGATGGATGGTAGGGGCCGGTCTGGACTGACGGCGCCCTAGATATTGAGATTGAGACATTGATATTTCGAGACAGTGAGATTTATGTTTTGTGTCGATGCTAGACACTGTTGATACTGATTTTAATTATGATACCTCAGTTTAAAATACGAAGGAAATCTCACTAATTTATGAAAACAGTTTCTTCATTTACATGTATTCTGTTTTCATGCATTCATACCTCATTCATATGATATATTGCTACCTGAGGCACTGACACGGGCACATAAGTTTACACTCGGGTTAGATATTTACCCTAGCCATTGTTATAGGCTGCATGTTATATATATTTGAGGATATATTATGATCATTGACCTAGGATTGCGTTATTTATGCGATTTCTGTGCGTAGATGTTTTTCTATTCACGAGTTGGCAACTCACCCCCGTTGTGCCCCAGTTTCTTGCAGGTTGCCGTACAGGTTCATTACGGCTTTGCGGGCATAGTTTCATTCGGGTGATTTGCTAGTAGGTGGGTTTACTTGTATCATACCCCCATTATTTATCTTGTATATCATTATTCTGTTGTATCTAGAATTCCATCAACCAAACATGCATTTATTGAGATAGAGACCAGTGTTGTTTATTCTTTCGACCTTAGAGTCGCTCGTTATATTTCTGGTGGTTTTGAGTTCCTTTTGAGTTTTGATCCTCGCCGTTGGCGTTGTATATTATATTGCTTGTGTGGTTGTGACCGTCGATTGATGAAGAGCTAGCTCCCGCTTGGGGATGCCTTTTTATTGTTTTCGTATACTATTCATGTTGTATCCCGTTTAGGGGCCAGTTTTTACAAAGGAGACTCTGCCGAAATTTTTCAGTAAATTTTTGATGTTTTAAAAACCGCATGATTCGGCTTATGCTATTGAAATTACTTGCTTTAAGTTGTTTTTCCTGCACTCTACTATTTTCTTGGTTTGGATTTCTGGGTTTTCGGTTTACTTAGATTATGTACGCCTCGAGACGTTCGTAGTTTAAGTGCCGGTCATGTTCCGTACTTTCGGGTCGTGACAAAGTTGGTATCAGAGCGTTAGGTTTTACCTTCGGAGCGTAGGATGACCCTTGGTTGATGGAATAGGTGACTAAAGTAGAGTGACGTACCGTTGGTATGTTCCGCGGCATATTTACGACACGCCACTCCACTTAAGAAGCCTTAGGATGTACATTTCCTTGTTCAGTATTATATTCCTTCCTGATCTAGCCTCGTCGGTACCAGTTTGGTTTTGCTGCCACGATTACGGGCAGGGAGAGCTACGGCTAGAGTTGCGGTCAGCACGAGCTCGGCACGAATGAGGACTGACCAGGGCATGATTCCGGCGACACCCGATTGTGGAGAGGTGTCTTTTGACTGTGTTTCCGCGCCACGAGCGTTTGGCGGATCTCCTTTATGAGGTTACTCGGATGTGCTGATCGATATTAGAGGATTGAGCCAGTGATAGAGGCCAGCCAGATCTTGATGACCGTTGGTGTTTTGCTTATTCATGATGATCGAGGCACTGTTCAGCGTGCAGACGAGCGAGCCAGATATTGCCGCGAACGATGAGGTATTGCCCCAGATGCTGGAGTTAGTGCAGAACGAGTTGTACTAAGAGATGATAGAAGGTCGCTAGTCATCGTGGATGAATGATTAAGACATGTGAATCGTTCGCCTAACCCGATGCGTGGTCATCAGATAGATTGATTCCAGCTAGAGACGACTTCACGCGGAGACGTTGGGAGTCGACGGAGACGATCGAATGTCAGAAACCTATTATTCCAAGTTTAAAGTAGTCGGAAAGACATGCAGGCAATTCTATGGTCCCTCTAGAAGAATGAAACCCTAACTCGACTTAATGACCGTGTGAAAGCCTTTGAACCTTCGGGTTTGCGGCAGTTCTACGGCGCCATTAGTGAGGCTTGGGTTTGCCCTTCTACGGCTGGACCACCGATGCTGTGGTATGTACTCGATACTATTAAACTGTGCCCAAGAGGTTGAGCTCTTGGGGGATTATGAGGTTTTGACGACTCGATCGGATGGCTCGACTTAATTCGGATGCTAGGTGGTGAGATGCATTCTTGGGAGACTCCAGATACGAGGATAGCCGTTGGAGCTCAGTCCATGCAGCCGCGACGAGACGAGTCCAAAGCAGACGACATTAGAGAAAAGTGGAGTAAGTGGTTCGCACCAGATCTAGATGAGATGACGTTCCACTCCGCCGACATCAGAGAGGCGATGCGCATGCCGAGGCATGGTACTTGGACTTACCTTCCAGAAGGAATCGCGATGAGTATGCAGTCATTCCAGAGCAAGATGCAGATATAGGAAAGGACAATGACTTCCGGACAGTTGGCAGAGACGAGACATGGAAGAGACCGTGAGCAGGATTCCTTCCAAGACACTGCTGCAATGATACTTGCACCCAGGATCAGATGTGTCACGTACATTCAGAGAGCCAGAGGCCGACGCCAGTGATATGTTGTCTTACGAGTGGTCGCGATGATTGACCAAGAGATGACCAGAGAAGTGCCAGAACGGAATCGTCCCCGTTAGCACACCTGACAGGGGCGATGAGCCGATGGACCGAAAGATTGGTAATTCACAGTGAAGACGTTGACCCAGGAGTGGTCATGGTTACGCACACCAGCAGGGCAGAGTTCATGATCATCGACGAGACGTCCCACTAGTGACCACGACAGTTGGCCGAGATTCTTAGAGGATGCACTTGAGCGGTACTATTCCGCCATTATTGATTACGATGTTTTGGGTGATTTATTCGTATGATTTGATTTTGATGATTGAGGATTTACGACCTTTGCACAGTGTTGCACTTGATATCGTTTTCGTGCTTTAGTTTCACATGTTTGTGATATTATGGTTTTAAATAGTTGAGTTGGTTTTGTGCGTATGCATGCACACGATTTCGTTCCTGCACTCGGTATAGTTTATATATGCTTGCAGTGCAGTGATACGCCTTATGTGCACTTAGATGCACTGGACTTCGATTTCGATTATGATACTCGATATTTGTTTTGTGCACCTTGTGCACCTGATTGATTTTGCGCACGTTCGGCGCTTGATATTGGATTTCATGATTTCGTGCGCGATGGATGCACCTGATTTGGATTTTCGCGCATGTTGAGCGCATGTCTTGAGATGCGATTTTGGTGCACACCAGATGCACTAAATTGAGATTTTTCGTGCATATCAGATGCACCTGATTTTGCTGTCAGGCACACATGTTGCCTACGACAGATGTTTCGTGCACACCCGATGCACTTAGATGTTGTTTCTGTGCGCATGTATGGCACATTCATGGATTTTGATTTCCGTGCGCACCAGACGCACATAGCATTCATGTGCATATTTTGGGGATTGATTTCGTATAGAGCAGTACGTTTTTATGATATTGCTATGTGTTTTCGTACTGAGCAGGACTAGTCAGAGGACAGTACCTGAATATATTTTGCATGCATTGATAGTTATTGAAGGGATTTCCAAAAAAAAAAAGCGAGCTATAGCCTCAGTATTTACCTACGTGTCTGATATGACACGAAATGTTTAAAACAAGGAGACCCTTCTAAATTGTTTCCAAAACGGCGGAACGTACATTTCAAACAAAGGTATATATGTATATAGTTATTTCCTTATGTTAGACGTCCGCCACTGTGCAGTGTTATACGCGTGCACAGCGACATAAAGAGATTTGGCATGCATTTCCTTCAGATACTTACATATATAGATTCGATATTTACATGTATAGTTTCGAGTTATGTCATATTGGTTTTGACTTGGATTTGGCATTGATGTCTTCTCCATGACTCCGATGATTGCGGGATGCTTGACGGAGTTTTGATTTGAGTTATATGCTTATTTTTCAAGTGCATGCGCTGCGCTACGATTTGTCTTATGTATTTACAATTTCGGAGCCCCGACGACTTGATGGTTTTTCTTAAATGTTTTAGTATTTGGGGGAGTTTGAATTTAAATTCGGGGACCGAATTTCTTTAAGGGGGGAAGATTGTAACGTTTTGAAAATCGTTTCGGTGAAATTTCGAAAAAATCGGTAAAATAAGGGAGTTTTCTGTAAAAAGTCAAAATACAAATATCTTATTATAAAAATTAAATATACATATTATAGCTATGTAATTGCTATTATTTGGTGTTTATTGAGCCGCTGGTGAAATTTCAAATTTTCTGAAAAAAATATTATTTTATTATTATTTTAAGCCGTCACTAATACATTTAATTAGGGAAAATTACAAATTGGAATGAGTTGAAACAAATTTTGTGCATCATAAAACATTAAATAAAATTTTATCATGTGGTTTTTGGAACGAAATCATTTGCCAAAACGGTTTAGAAATTATTGAAGAAAAAAGGTTTTTTTTTAGCGTAAATGGATATTTGGGGTATTGTATTTATCATTTTTCATCACCCCACACCCGTACCCACACCCACACACCCCCACTTACTCCTCCCCATGGCTGAATTCAGCACCCACCATAATTTTTCCCCACTTGATTTCAAAGGAAAAGAAATGAAAGAAAAGAAAAGAAAATGGGTGAATTAGGTGGACTTTGACTTTTCTTTGACCTTGACTTTGCCCCACTTTCTTTACCTCCCTCTCTCTCCTCCCCCACTCCCAATTCCAGCCGAAATTTCCCTCCCCTACTGCAGCAACAGCCCCCCCTCAATTTCCTTTCTCTTTTCTCTTCAAAGTTCATCAAAAATTGCCCCAAAATCCTTCAAAAAAATCCCAAAACCCAAATCCGACTCCTACCCATTTTAGCTTAGCCCGTATAGCATGGATCCTTGTGAAAAGAGAGCATTTTGGGAGGCCATGGATGCTTGTGGACCTTCATATATTTTTGGGTATAATTCTAAAACTTTTGGCTTAAATTGTTACTTGTTTCTTAAAACTAATTTAAATTAAGTGTTAACTTGGATATGTGAGCTTAATTGCAAGTTTTGGATTTCAAGTTAGGGTTTGTTGTGGAAATGAATTGTGTTTGATTGTTCATGGTTTATTGAAGTGGTTTAACATAATTAGTTTTGTAGAAAACTAATCTAGTTGTTAATTACAAGTTGTTACTTGAAAAATTGTGTTAATTTGCTAATTGCTTACTAGGTTTTTGAAATTTGTTAAATTCTTGGGATTAAGAATGTGATTAGGGTTTTCTTGTCTTCATTAACTTTATTAAGTGTGGTTTAATGCTTTGGATCATGAAAATCTAAGCTAGATTGTAGTTTGTGCATTTTTGCTTTGAAATTGTTAAAAAAGGGTATTTTTGTAAACTAGAATATTAGGATTTTTGGAATTTAATGAGATTAAATTCCGGAAATTGTTTATACGACTTATTTAAGATATTTAATAAATATATTGGCCGCTACATGCATTTAAACATCGTGTTTTGTACAAAAACGGCGAATTGTGCTTGCTAGATTTTCGGAAAAAAAACTTTTTAAGTGAAATTAGCGTTTTTGTGAGTTTTAACCTAGTTTATATTAAAATTAGTGTTCGTGAATGTGCAAATGAGTGTGATTGGATTTTTCTCGATGGTTTGACGTTTGTACATCGACATCGAGGGTTGGTTTTACTATTCTTGCATGCGTAGGCGATAGGTTTGGACCTATGCGTGATACGCGTACCGATTTGATTTTTGTATGCCGTTTCGATCTCGAATTTAGTTTTAATGCGATATGGTGCGTTATGATATGTAGGTACCCCGACGTGGACTTCGAAACGACAAGCAAGCGCGTGGCGACGTCGGCACCGGCGAGCGAGGACCAGGTGAGTAGATTTATATCTACGGGGAGAAGTCGGGTGGATGGCGTATAGCACCCCCGCAGTTCGTGGTGATGTATACGAATACGTATACACACACACATATATATATATATATTGACTATAATTTGTTGATATTATCGATGATATAGATATTTGGTGTTCTTGGATGATTTAGTGTCGCGAAACCCTAGAGTAGTGGTCGCACCACACATGCACACACACACACCCATACTTGCATACTTTCTTCTTTCATTTGTGCTTATACGGGATTATATAGTTATGTGTTCACATGGATATGGGACTATGTGTTCACATACGGATTGAGGATGATAGTACTTGGGATTTATGATGAGTCGATGAGATTTGATTTGAGGCCGTGAGATCGGTGATATAGCAGGGTTCGTATCTTAGATACGACACGACGTTGTAGCGGGTCCTTGACGTAGTGTTTCACACACGTCCATGCGTACGTAGGTGGTATCAATATTGTACTAGACGTAGATCAGTACCCCGATCATGATACTTGATAAAGAGGATATCAGATGAATAGTATAATGAATGTGATATTGACCGTACCCAGATTTGGGGATGCCGTACGACGGATTTACGTACGAGCTATATTTTGATGATTGATCCGCACCCTTGACTTGGGATGTCTGGTTATGGATATGATATTATTGAGGCGGGATCACCGACTGTATATATACAGGTATGTATATGTATAGACTCAGATGATAGGCGGTTTCTTTACCTGTAGTTCAGCCGTATAGTTTAGTGTAGTTGTTAGATTAGATTAGACTTCATACCTATTTCAAGAACTAACGAATCGTGGGCATTTTTAAAGACAGCTCAAGGGAATCTACGGATATTTCAAAAACGACGTATCTTTTCAAAAAAAAAACACCGTAGCCCCTATTTTCAAAACCCCATGATTCGTGTTATTTCAAAAGGCACCATTTGTAGGACTTATATTAGATTATTGCAGATTAGTTATCGTTGTGTCTAGTATTCAGCTCCCGCACATTATTGATGTTCGCTCTGCCTCGCATATTTATTTTGCTGCATATTCCATTATTGATATCATGCTGTTAGGACACCAGCACCATTACCGATGATGCGTATGTACCACGTACACTTACTTGTCGGCTCACACACATCTTCATCGGTAATTGCCATGTCACGTACACTTTAGAGAATATAATTGCTTGACTTAGATTGTTAGCTAGTAGTGTTGACATGATATTAGTGTGCTCCCTTATATGCTATATTAGACATTGTAGTTATTACCTACCACTTCATGCATACTGTTATTCAGTTGTTCATGCCTAGTTCATTATCATTGACATATGCACTTGTGATGATTTCTTGAGATTTATGATATTTCTGGATTTCGGGGAAAGCCGCAAAATTTACAACTTATGATCTTTTAAAATATAAAATGTTGCGGTTTTCTAGTGATGTAAAGTGTCGTCCACCATGAGTTTGCTGTGGTTTTGGAGATCCGTGTCGAGGAGTGGAGGAACCGTCACGGGTACATGGTGGGCCCGGTATGGTATCCCGGGGCAAGAGGAATGTGGTGTTGACGTTGAGCCTGGCTGGGGAGCACTACCTACCGGTGATATTACCCGACGCGTCGGATATCCGGAGGATACCGCCGTGGTCTTGAGATGGATGGTAGGGGCCGGTCTGGACTGACGGTGCCCTAGATATTGAGATTGAGACATTGATATTTCGAGACAGTGAGATTTATGTTTTGTGTCGATGCTAGACACTGTTGATACTGATTTTAATTATGATACCTCAGTTTAAAATACGAAGGAAATCTCACTAATTTATGAAAACAGTTTCTTCATTTACATTATTCTGTTTTCATGCATTCATACCTCATTCATATGATATATTGCTACCTGAGGCACTGACACGGGCACATAAGTTTACACTCGGGTTAGATATTTATCCTAGCCATTGTTATAGGCTGCATGTTATATATATTTGAGGATATATTATGATCATTGACCTAGGATTGCGTTATTTATGCGATTTCTGTGCGTAGATGTTTTTCTATTCACGAGTTGGCAACTCACCCCCGTTGTGCCCCAGTTTCTTGCAGGTTGCCGTACAGGTTCATTACGGCTTTGCGGGCATAGTTTCATTCTGGTGATTTGCTAGTAGGTGGGTTTACTTGTATCATACCCCCATTATTTATCTTGTATATTATTATTCTGTTGTATCTAGAATTCCATCAACCAAACATGCATTTATTGAGATAGAGACCAGTGTTGTTTATTCTTTCGACCTTAGAGTCGCTCGTTATATTTCTGGTGGTTTTGAGTTCCTTTTGAGTTTTGATCCTCGCCGTTGGCATTGTATATTATATTGCTTGTGTGGTTGTGACCGTCGATTGATGAAGAGCTAGCTCCCGCTTGGGGATGCCTTTTTATTGTTTTCGTATACTATTCATGTTGTATCCCGTTTGGGGGCCAGTTTTTACAAAGGAGACTCTGCCGAAATTTTTCAGTAAATTTTTGATGTTTTAAAAACCGCATAATTCGGCTTATGCTACTGAAATTACTTGCTTTAAGTTGTTTTTCCTGCACTCTACTATTTTCTTGGTTTGGATTTCTGGGTTTTCGGTTTACTTAGATTACGTACGCCTCGAGACGTTCGTAGTTTAAGTGCCGGTCATGTTCCGTACTTTCGGGTCGTGACACATATCCATTGGTATTTGACATCAGAGATGATATACGGGTGCTCAGTGGAGACTGGGTACACTGGTCGGACTCGCCGAGAACTCCCAGATGGTATTATACCTTACGTCAGATGGCAGTTCTCTGGAGACACCGGTACAGGTTAGTCTGTAGACCCGAGATCGTCATAGAGTCTTGTGTGATTCCCACTGTGCTTTGATTTCCATCATACCACGTCCAAGAGGGCGTGCAAAAATGTGGCTTTTGGGTACAGTCCCGAATCACATGGAGGCAATGAGCGATAGGTGGGGTTTTGTCTCTCCCGGTATAAGGAGTTGAGGTTGCGCTGTGCTCGATTGGCTATAACAGGAAGTCCTTGGCCAAGGCTGCTTTAGGGATTTACTAGTAAGTGTTCCCAGTAGTTTCTGGACCCGTTATGAGCCTCATATCGACACGACTTATCGAGTTATTGGGGTCTGACGTTTACCACCCCTAGGTGAGATATGTGACATATCAGACGAACAGACCGGACTGTACGGTAAGTGTTACTGGTTGGATTCACAGGAGTGTGAGCGGGCTTTCTCGTTGATCTTCTGATCGCTCAATACCCGGGTGGCCGTTACGTTTAGCAGACCGCTTGCGGCTTGTGGGTGTTTGATATGATCATCACCTATTGCCGGCGTATTGACGAGTCTTTAGAGTCCTACACAGAGGTTTCCTGGCTCAAGCGAAACGAAATAGGAGCGCATATAAGATATGTGCGGGACCGAGAATAATACCAGTATGTGATACTGTATTCTATTCTCGCGATTTGTATCATCAGTCGGTTATATGTGATATAGCCGGGTTACCGAATCAAGTGTTGATTCGATATATTGATACACTTGATATTAGTCGGTTATATGCAGTATGAACGGATCATTAAATCAAGTGTTGATTTAATGATTTAATGTATAATTATATATTTGATATATTACTTTACATTAACTAGTATTTGTTCACTTAAGATTGATTTTCTCACTTGATGTGCACAAGTTGTATATGTGATATATTTTTGTGCACTAGTTTGTATCATGTTTGATGATACATGCAAACTTCGGTGTGTGTATGGATTATACCATGTTTAGGTTAAAGGTTTAGTTTTTTTTATTTAATTTATTTGATTTATGTAAAATAAAATGGTGGCTTACTTTGTCTTTGCTTGAAGCTTCATGAAGCTTTCAAGCATCTTTGACAAAGTCTACCATTTTGTTTTACATAAGATTTTCCTTAACCTAACCTTTAACTTAAACTTGAGTTTAGTCTCTACAAAGGTTAATCTCACCCATGGTTGCAAGATGAAAACTTCACTTGATTATTCTTTTCATATAATTTCTTTTTCCATTCTTTTCTTCTTCTTCTTCATGAAGAAAAGAAAACCTTGCTAGAAAATTCCAAGTGTTGAAATCAAGTGAGAAATCCAAATCCAAAGTGAACCCACTTCCTATTTCTTCATCCTCTACCACTTGCCATGTAGTAGAGTGTGTTATCTTCACAAGTTTCATGACCAAGTGAAGATGGAGCTTGAGTTAGAGTTGCCTCGACGTAGATCATCTTCGGCATCGAAGTCAACGACCTGGCCCGCTCATTTCTCCGACGAAACCAACGCTAGAGTCCGGGATCCGGTTGATCGCAGCGGAGGGACGTCATCACGGAGCTAAAGAAGTGGTGGACCGGATCTACAAAGGTTGTAGTCACTTTCACTTGTAGTTAAGTTGTTAACTTGCATGTTCTTTCGCCTTACCTCTAGTAATCGATCTAGTTTAGGGTTTCTCGGCACCGGAAAATTTGAATTTGGCATGGTTGATGTCTTGTGGAACCTCTTGAGTGTGCCTAGGAACCCTACATTTGCATATAAGGTAGGTCTAAATATCAGATAATTGAGCCATAGAACCAAAACCAATCCCTGACTCACTGGTCAGGCCGCAATTTGCGGCCGTAGGGATTAAATCTGCGGCCAGAAGAGGGAGTTGGGGTCTCGGGTTTCTAGGGTAATCTCTAATTAGCCTGCACATCTCACTGTATTTGTAACTTATTTTTCAGAGCTCTCGAGTGATACCAGATTCTATTTAATCATCACAATTCTTCAAAAACCGATGTCGGGAAAAATCTAAGTTCGTGTTTTAGGACTTCTAATCTCAAGTTTGTCCAAAATTCCAACACTAATGGTTTGTGGTCACTAACTAAACCTTAATTGCATCTCTACAACGCCATTCATCCACTAAAAATCATCCTAGAATTTTCCAAGATCACTAATATAGCATATTTGAATTCTAAATATGTGTAGGAGACTAAGAAACTTGATAACATGAAGGAAACTGAAGGGTTTACCTCTTGGAAGCAACTCAAGAAAGTTCTTTGGTGGTTCAAGATGCTCAAAACCCTAACATGATCTTACCATGGGGTGTAAGATTAGGTTATGCACATTTTTTGTGAAGGTGGTATGAGTTTTGGAGGTGGTTTGAGGGTGGTGCAAAGTGGTAGTGGAGGTGAAGAAAGAGGAGAAAGAAGAAGATGAAGGAGGTGAAGAAAATGGGGTGAGAAATCAACCATGGCTAGGGTTGTCATTCCCTCTCTCTCGCCCTCCTCATAAATATGAGTCACATCTTGTCCCCCCTCTCTCTCTCTCATTTTTCTTTTCATTTTATCATTTTTCCTTCTCTCTTAAAAACAAAAATAACAACAAGAAATCAAATGAAACCATGCATGCGTCAAAATACAATGTGTCATGGTTAACCAAATATGGATTTGGCTTAATGCATAATTAGTAGTGCACTAATCAAGTTTAACATAATTTGTATGTAAATAATTGTATAATTATTTATAAAATGTTCAAATCCAACAAATGCCTTCATAATTAATAACTCATTTTAATATCCAAATATTTGCCAAAATATATAGGTATATAATTATACCATTTTACGGAACTCAAATCCATACTTTCCATGAAATTTATTATTTTATTATTTAAATTCCAAAAATAATATTTTAAACTTTTGTAATGTTACAATCTTCCCCCCTTACATAAATTCGGTCCCCGAACTTAAATTTAAACATCCAAATATTAAAACATTTCAAAAATCAGTCAAATCAACGGGGCTCCGAAATCATGAATATATAAATATACCACAGTGCATCGTGTGCGCATGAAACCTGGTGCAAAACTCAAAAATCGAAACTCCATCAAGCGTCATGCAATCATGGGAGTTATGATGGAAATGCAAGCCTCGAAATCCACTTCTAAGATCAAATATACTATAATCAAGTTTATAATACCTATATAGTACGCATCCTTGTAAAACCATCTAAAAGCTGAATAAAATGCAAGCAAAATCCTTTCAAAATTACCGTGCGATGCGTAACTCACGGTACACGTAGTGGACGCTCATTTTGTAAAGAATTAAATATATGCCTATATATGTTTTGCTCAAGATATACGTCCCTCTTTTTGAAAAATATTTCCGAAGGTTTTCCTTGTAAAAATTTGTGTCACTCATGGACACATAAGAAATAGTGAGACTATACCTCCTTTTTGAAAACCTCTGGGTAAATATTGATGCATGCAAAAATACTCAAGTACTGTCCTCAGATCAGTCCTGCTCAGTCACTATATCATATGGTATAGATCATTAAATATGATGCTCAGAAAGAAATCAATCTCAACCAGTGAATCCAAATATCACGTGCGTCTGGTGCGCATGAAAATCGAAGTCAAATACTGTTGGCTATAGTGCCATCAAGTCAATTATTGGATCGCAGGCACGTGATTGCAATGATTGAGGGAGGACCTATACCAGTAGGACGGTCTTACTCGAGAAGATAGTATGCTATCTGGTTTGTCTTTATCATCATGTACATGCTTTAGGTGACATTATAAATCACTATTACATGTTGATAGAGCCCATAGGATTCTTGCTTGACTGCCTGCAGTATGATGGTGATCATATACGTGGGAGCTGGGGTCTATAACCACGTCCTTAAAAGGTCCCTAGTCGAGGGAGTTTCGAGACAGGGCATCGATATTCAAGAGTAGACTAGTGTATACAGTTCGAGACCCCAACGAGGGACGGTGGATGGTCTCACAAGCAATTGGTATCAATTGGTTCACCTAAGATGTATACATGTGCTCATTGGGTTATGAGTACACCGGACGGACTCGCAGGGGCACTGCTAATTGGTACTATACCTATCGTTAGGAGTAGTTCCCAGGTGACATGAGTACAGCTTAGTCCGTTGACTTGACACTGCTACATTGCCTTAAGTGTGTTCCCACTGTTCTTTGATTACTACCCTACCATGGCTCAAAGGAGTCATGCAAAAAGGTAGTAGTTGGGTGCAGTCCCGAAGCACTTGGAGGCAGTGGCGGTTAGACAGGATTCGTCTCTCCCGGTATTGGGGGTTGACACCGCGCTGTGTCTGGAGAGCCATTACACAAAGTCCTTAGCCAAGGCAAGTGATATTTACTGGTAGGTATTCTAGTAGTTTCTCAAGGTGTTCTGGGCTACACTCCGACACGACTTATACCGCTATTGGGAGTGTGACGTTTACCATACCCCTAGGCCCGATATGCGATACTCATAGACGAACAGACCGGACTATAAGGAGATTATCACTGACAGGCTTAGTAGGGTTTCAGGATGAGTTCGCTCGTCGGCTTCTCTTTTGGTTAATACAAGGGTAGCCGTTACGTATAGCTAGTACTACTGACGTGCTTATTGTTAAACCCACTGCCAGCGTATTGACGAGTCTTCAGAGTCCCCCACAGATAGTTTCCCAAGTTTCGGGCGAAACGTTGTAGAGGCTGTATGGTTTTATGGCAGGGTTCGATCATATACGTGCACTTATGCACGGATCATGATGGACGGATCATACTAGTGGGCTTTGGTTTAGGCCGAATCCTAGTATTAGATTTGTTGGATTACTTTAGTCTCATTGCATTCACATTCAGTTAGAATGCAGATGCAGGTATGTATATACAAGTGAGGGGTATCCTTGTGATCCGTCACGAGTTTACTTTAGTTGATGCCATATCTTTTTGTTGGACTAAACATTTGGGTTAATTTTTATTTTGGTGGAAATTGTGAGTGGAAGTCATCATGAATGTGGCATGTGCATGGGTAGTGACTCATGGTATTATTTTTTGTGCTATGTAAACATTTGTGATTGATTATTGTGTTGAAATGATGTGTAGAGAGAGAGAGTAGACAGCCACTAAGCCATGGACTTGCTCTTGAGATGATAATGCTTGCTCTCACATTATTATTCCAACACAATAACAAAAGCTCTTCATCATATTCTTCTTTCTCTAGCTCACAAGATCCAGCATGGCTTCAACTTCAACCTCCATCCATACACTCTCATGTGTTGAGAATCAATGGATGCTTGAGACAAGTTATCACACACATTCTCTACATCACCTTGGACATGTCGGCTAGCAAACTTCATGTCCGAGTTGCTTCGGTTTGAAGCCGGAGCCCGTAAAAAGACTTCTTGACGTGGCGCCCTTCAGACGAGGATATCGGAGATGCCGCGAGGAGCTAGGGACGGTGGCTAAAGACAGAAGGACACGGATCGATCGGTATAGACATTCTAAACTTCTTTGTAGTTCGCTAGTTAACGGTTAATGGTTCGATCCGGGTGAAAGGTTATGGTAGCGGCAAGTTTCAAAAGTTTTTGTTCCGCATTTGGCCTCGGATTGACGGCAGAGGCGCTGCCGTAACCCAACATGGTATCAGAGCCAACCCATTAACCGTTAGCTAGCTTGTTTAGACAATGTTAAACTATCGAAATAAAAAAAATTCGATACACTGCACCGCTGATTTCAGTTTCTGTTGATTTCAAAAGTGTCTTCAAAAATTATTTAAACAATTGCAGAAGACTACTGACATTACCACAAGACCACAAACCAAATACGAGCGGATTCCTCCAATAAAAAACCGAGCACATTGCTTCCTGGGCCGGCGAACTCGGCCGGACTGGAATGTTTGGGCTTCGTATTTAGGTGTTGGTCTGGTCTATGGAATGTTGGTTCAGTGGTATTGTTTATTTAACCCAGTTTGGATATGGTCATATCTACTTGTTTGGGGGCTATTCGGGGCTATTTCAAACTCGATACTTTCTAACATTGTTTAAAGTTAACAGTACATTACATTTCTATCTACGACCGTGAATTTCATTTGATCGGTACAACTTGTCTAATCACTATAGTCCTTTTAGACGAGTTTGCGAACGTGACATTCACGTTGATGTTCTGTGTTGTGCTGTGATGTTGATGATTGTTGTGGTGGATAGCTTGCATGAAATGTTAGTACAGTTTAGTTTTATTTATACATTTGATATCGTGGGGCGAGCGTCCGACATGTGGACTGCCGTCACAGCCTGTTTGTATATTATTCTTTTGGGGCACGACCGGGTTGAAGTCGATGTACCCGTTGTACATATTTTCTTTTCCGTACTAGGATTACCTCACGGTGGAGTGCACGGATAGCCGGATTCTAGAGGGCAACAGGCCCGCATCTCATGGCTTTGAGACGGAGGGGGCTTCACTCTAGAATTGGCAGGCTATTCGCCGCACTCGTAGGGGTACAGGTTGACCAAAGGAGGGGTGCTCAAGTTACCGGATTCCGTGAAGTGCTAGGTGGTCCATTCACTTTGCTGAAGGTGTAGGGTTCCTAGGCACACTCAAGAGGTTCCACAAGGCATCAACAATGCCAAATTCAAATTTTCCGGTGCCGAGAAACCCTAAACTAGATCGATTACTAGAGGTAAGGCGAAAAAGAAAAGCAAGCAAACTACTTTGCTAACAAGTGAATGGAAATACAACCTTTGAAGATCCGGTCCTCCACTTCATTAGCTCCGTGATGACGTCCCTTCGCTGCGATCACCGGGATCCCAGACTCTTGCGATGGTTTCGTCGGAGAAATGAGCGGGCTAGGTCGTTGACTTCGATGCCGAAGATGATCTACGTCGAGGCAACTCTAACTCAAGCTCCATCTTCACTTGGTCATGAAACATATGAAGATAACACACTCTACTACTTGGCAAGTGGTAGAGGATGAAGAAATAGGAAGTGGGTTCACTTTGGATTTGGATTTCTCACTTGATTTCATCACTTAGAATTTTCTAGCAAGCTTTTCTTTTCTTCATGAAGAAGATGAAGAAGATGAAAGAAAAATAATTATCACCAAAAGAAAATTCAAGTGATATCTATCATATTGCAACCATGGGTGAGATAAACTCATGTAGAGAATAAACTAGGGTTTAGGTAAATGGTTAGGGTTAAGGAATAAAACAAAATGGTAAGACTTTTTCAAAGATTCTAGAAAACAACATGAAGCTTCTAGTAAAGAAAAGAAAGAAAGCCACCATTTTGTTTTAACTAAATAAATAAAATAAAAAAAAAATAATACCTTAACCATTAACCTAAACTATGGTTTATAGCATGCACACCCAAGTTTGCATGTATCATCAAACATGACACAAACAAGTGCACAAATATATATCATATATACATTGTGCACAATCTAGTGAGAAAATAATCTTAAGTGAACCAATACTAGTTAATGTAAAGTAATATATCAAATATATAATTATACATTAAATCATTAAATCAACACTGGATTTAATGATCCGGTCATACTGCATATAACCGACTAATATCTAGTGTATCAATGTATCGAATCAACACTTGATTCGGTAACCCGGCTATATCTCATATAACCGTCCAATGATACATATCGCGAGAATAGAATACAGTATCACATACTGGTATTATTCTCGGTCCCGCACATATCTCATATGCGCTCCTATTTCGTTTCGCTTGAGCCAGGAAACCTCTGTGTAGGACTCTAAAGACTCGTCAATACGCCGGCAGTAGGTGATTATCATATCAAACACCCACAAGCCGCAAGCGGTCTGCTAAACGTAACGGCCACCCGGGTATTGAGCGATCAGAAGATCAACGAGCAAGCCCGCTCACACTCCTGTGAATCCAACCAGTAACACTTACCGTACAGTCCGGTCTGTTCGTCTGATATGTCGCATATCTCGCCTGAGGGTGGTAAACGTCAGACCCCACTAGCTCGATAAGTCGTGTCGATATGAAGTCTATAACAGTTCGAGAAACTACTGGTAACACTTACCAGTAAATCTCAGCAACCCTGGCCAGGGATTTCCGGTTATAGCCAATCGAACACAGCCCAACATCAACTCCCTATACCGGGAGAGACGAATCCCCTCCTATCGCTCATTGCCTCCATGTGATTCGGGACTGTACCCAAAAACCACCGTTTTGCACGCCCTCTTGGACGTGGTAAGGTAAAAATCAAAGCATAGTAGGAATCACACAAGACTCTATGACGATCTCGGGTCTACAGACTAACCTGTACCAGTGTCACCAGAGAACTGCCATCTGACGTAAGGTATAATACCATCTGGGAGTTCTCGGCGAGTTCGTCCAGTGTACCCAGTCTCTACTGAGCACCCATATATCATCTCTGAAGTCAAACACCAATGGATATGGGATCATCCATCGCCCATCTGTATGGGTCGAGAAGGTATACGCTAGTCTACTCTGGTATATCGATGCCCCGTCTCGATACACCCATGACTAGGGACCTTGAAGGATGTACTTATGGACTACCATGTCCCCACTAGTATGATCCGCATCATAGTCCAGGTAGTCAAGTACACATCCTAAGGGCTTTACCAACATGTACCAGAGAGACAATCAGTGTACACGTTAAGATAAAGAGCAACCAGATAGCATACTATCATGTCGAGCAAGAAAGTCCTCCCTATATATGTCCCAGCATCCACTATAATATACATCCTATGTACAGTAATGGTCTCTAGGGCATACATATAACTAACAATCTCCCACTTGCACTAGGGCCATCTGTAGCAGTGGTTGCAGTATCTCATACTCAACCATCCCATAAAAGTCTCTCTCTGGGAAAAGGCCTTTGTGAGTGGATTTGCCGTGTTGTCCTCTGAGTCTGCTCTCCTTACCTCGATCCCCTAGAGATCATCCATCTCTATGATCAGGTGACACTGCCTTAGAATATGTCTGGATCACTGATGGGACGGGCGTTCCTTGGCATAAGCCACAACTCCATTGTCACACAATAGGAGGAACGAAATTCATCTAATGAACTAATCTACATCCATACTGCCTCCTTGGTAGCATCTTAAGTAGCGATGTATCCAACCTTTATCGTCTAGTAGGCCACGGTATCTAGCTTGGAACTCTTCCAACATACCGTCCCGTTACTGAGGGTAAAGACAATGCCTGTGATTGACATTCTGTTGTCCTTATCACCCTGGAATCTTTCTAGTGATTCTCCCAGGATCGATTGATACCATCTCACTACATCTAGTGAGAATCCTTATATCCAATTAGATCTATCTCATAGATCCAAAACCCAGGATTTAGGAGGTATCATCTTGATCCTATATGGAGAATCATTGTGATAAGCGGAGATTGACCGAGCGTAGCATAGGAAACTCCTTCCCTATCAAGAGTATGTCATCCACGTACTCTACGAGGATCACCACCATACTCTCTACTACCTTTTTGTATATACTAGGTTCATCTACCATTTTGATGAAGTCAAACTCTTTGACTACCACATCAAAACAGATGTTCCATTTCCGCGATGCCTGCTTTATCACATAAAACATCTTGATCACGTTTCCGCTGCTCCCACTGTCTACGAAGCCCTCTGACTGTGTACTTATAGACGCTCTTTTCTAAAACATCATTTAAAAAAGCAGTCATGACACCCAACCGCCAGATATCGTAGTCATGGTATGTAGCCGTGGCAAGTAGGATCTGGATGGACTTAAGCTTAGCTACTTGAAAAGGTTTCATCATTTTCCACGCCTGGTCGATGACGAAAACCTTTAACAAGTCTAGTCTTTGAAAGTCTCAACTTTTCCATCTACACCAAGTAATCTTCTCAAGATATACTTGCTCCTGATGGGGATTTAATCCTTCAGATAAAGCAACCAAAGTCCATACTTTGTTGGTGTACATGGATTCCATCTCAGATCGCTAAGCATCCAGCCATTCTTACAGAGTCCCACTCCTAAAAGCCAGCTCAAAACTAGTTGGGTCATCATTTTATGATGCAATCCTCGCTCCCACTGTCATAGAGAAACAGAAGTATCTCTCAGGTGGGTGAGGAACCATACTAGATCGGCGGAGAGGCTGAGGTTCGTTGGAAACTATTGAATCCTTTGGTTCTACCAAATCGTCAGCTGCAGTTTGTATAGCAGGAACATTTCCAGTTCTATATAACAGACCTTGCCTCGAGCTTGTCCGGATTTTGCTTTTAGACATAGGCCGGACAACCCCAAATCTTAACCAACATAAGATATGGGCTCTTCCCTTTCCATATCACATATGAAGCGGTAGGCAACTGTTTTGATTTGAACCCTATTCAATAGGTATGCAGCTTCTCAAGCACATAACTCCCAAAAGGAAACAGGAAACTCAGTAGTAGTCATCATAGAGCGCACCATATCATATAGGGTGTGATTGCTTCTCCCCGATACACCGTTGTGCTGTGGTGTATTCAGAGGAGTAACTCTGAGAGAGAATCTCATTCTCCTTTAGAATAGTCCAGAAATTCCGTGCTCAAGTATTCTCCTCCTCGATCACATCAAAGGACATAATACTTATACCCGTTTTTGGTTCTCTACTTCTAATTTATATTCTTTGAATATCAAAAAGCTTCGGACTTGTGTTTCAACAGGGTCATATATCTGAATCTTGAGAGATTATCAGAGAATGTAATGAAGTACAAAGAACCGGTCTTGGCATATGTAGACAGGGGACCTTCATACATCAGCATGTACCAATCCCAAAAGTTCACTAAGTCTTTCTCTGTTTCCAATAAACAGAGTTGTGGTCATCTTATCTTTGTGACATGACCGGCGAGATTCACAAGATGTAAATTCAAACAAATTTAAATATGCATCTATGTGTAACTTAGCTAGTCGGGTCACATTGATATGACCTAGTCTACAATACCTCAAGAAGGAATCGTTCATTTCTGAACTCTTCCTCTTGTGTGTGTTCCGTATACTAAGAACTGTAGTTTGATTTAGAACATCAATGCTTTTAGATAACGTGCCTGAACCGATCAACTTTTGATATAGGAAATGTTCAAAACATTATCCAACAATACAAAATTTTATCATTTCTTTACTTAATAAAGAGACTGATATGATTTTGTATATCAGGTTCGGTATCTAATAACATTCGTTCAGAATCAATGTACTGGTAATACAGGGTGACGGTGACCAACAGACTTGGCTGCAACACTTGTACCGTTTTCTGTCTCAAGAAACATATCACCCGTTCTCAGTTCTTTACCTATTTGTAGCCCATGTAACAGATTACATATGCGGGATCCTGATCCGGTATCACATACTCAGGACGTAAAGGATACTGAGAAACAGTTCTATGTAACGAACACACCCGAAGATGATGCATCAACATGCACTTTCTTCGTTTGGGCGGCACAGGAAATCCTGGTATTCCCCTATTTCCTGCTCTGTCTTATAACAATTATAAGTTGGAGCGGGACCAACGTTCCCCAGCTCAGTATAACAAGCGGGTTCGGTCAATATATCCGTTTTATTATCTTGATTAAGGCGTGATATGGTCGCTATCTGGAGAGGGAGAGAAGAAAACACTCAGCGTATACTCTTGCAAGATCAGATTGGTTATTATTTTATCTAATCAGGATGGCTCCCACTGTTTTTATCAAATCTTCCTTCAAACCCTAAAAGGAAAGACTAGCCGGGATTAATTACACCGTACAACTTCGCCAATCTTTCAGCCAGGCCAGTGTCGGTACTTTGAGGGAGGTTCCCCGTGCTTTCGTACGGACCTAATTAATGTAAACCTCGTTTTCCCAGAGGCGTAACCCCATTGACACCTTTCTAGACACCTACTTGATCGGCTAATTGTAATGTGTAAAACTCTCCCAGGAGTAACAATTACTCGCAGCGGGTATCGGGATCCAACTATCTCATAGAAGGTATGCAATCTCATTGAAAATTTCAATACTTGAAATTCCCAATAATATTTTACCCCTAGCAGCTATATGACCTTAACATAGTCAACAAATCATAAGTGCTAGTCAAGTTCAACCCGTCATTTCCCGATTGAATTAAACCCACCCGCACGACCCTTAACATAGTCAACAAAGTCGCACGACTACCCTAATCAATCGCATCATATGCTTATACAGATAAGCACTAATCAGCTACCGCACACTACGCCTTAACATAGTCAACAAACGTAGCACGAATACTAACTAGTACTTATCTGAAATGATGGAGGGCTATGACAGGTTTTTAAGAAAACCTTTTGCGTAATGAACTTGATATCGTCGTAGAATCGAGTGATTTTAAATGGAGTGTTTTTGAGGCTTTTCTAGTTTCGCTAAAGGGGAAGGGATCGTCGGCCCTTTCCTCATCGAATAAGGTGCAAGATATATCATATATATCACTATGCAAAGCAAAAACTCCAAAAGCAATCAAAAGACAAACCGAGGGGCGTAGCATCTGCCAGTTATTGCTAAAGGGGTCACTCCCGGTGAAGGGATCTCGGCCCTTTCCTTATCGAATAAGGTGCAGGATGTTCTACAAGGAACACCGCGATGCAAAGCAAGAACTGTAGCTACCTGTTTTTGAAAATTCGATTCCACAACATCTTAGGTTTCTTTTCTTTCGTTATTCATATTAATGAAGTCCGATCAATTAAGTTACCTAAACATCACAGATAAATACGACGTACACTTATGCCATCCGCATTCGCCTCGATGTCCCCTCGTGCACCGTTAGGTTAGGTAACTAACGGCAGAGCGGGGCAAGGCTAGCACGGGTGTAAAACATAAGTAACATCTATATAATATATCAAATATACTATATATAGTATCTATCACAACATATCAAATGATCACATCACAGATATCGCAGCAGAAGAAACATATGAAACATTGGATATACTAGGACGTCCGTGTTTTCAATACGAGCCAGTGTAAAACACGGATTCCACGGTCGCGATGAATAGCCAAACCCACACCCCTAGACCCCTACGAGAGCGGCAAGCAACCCTACCAATTCTAGAGTTAGGAGACCCGGACTCGACTCCTCGAGTTGGTCTCCCACTGGACTCCAGAACCCGGTTACTTGTGCCCTCCTCCTTGGGTCTACCCTAGTGCGGAAAAGAAAATAATATACAATGGGTGACATCTTTCGCAACCTGGAAGTGCCCCAATAAAAGAATATTACATACAAGTTTTTTTACATGAATGAAAATGAAAAACACTCATCTCACATAAAAAAAAACCCCGCTATTCAAACACGACAATCCAATATAACATATCCAGCAACACATAACATCACATGTCATCAACGTAAGTAAATATGCCCATCCCAATTGTCGTTGACATATAGCAACGAAAACGGTGATATCATATATTGCACTCACGGTTGCAGAAAAGAAAGTATAAAACTACAACATTTGGAATCCGCAACCTCCTTAGACATCGCATGCTTAATCAAATGAATTCCGTAGATATCGCATGCCTAACAATTATAAACACCGCATTTTAGTCTCATTATCGAAAAATCTTTTCAATATCAAGTCGGGCAATTCAACAGGATTCCCAACATTCTGATCGAATGCTCGTCGCAAACTTTAGTAGGCGGCCGCACCCCCGATACCGTCGACGAAGTGCACCAAGGCGGAACACCGCTACCGCGAGCACCCGAACGGATGCTTTTGGCGACGGGGTTCTCCTACAGTCACTTGGTCAAGGCTAAGGGGTGTAGCTGTCTATTATGTTTATCCGGCGAGTATCCGCGTATGCTACGTGATTGCGACGGACTTTTGATCACATCAAAATCCCGTGGCAACCGATCAAGTGAGACTAAAGTGCTATGTTTATAACATTCATATTAGTTATCTCATAACTACGTGTGAATTCCAAATATTGTATCACATTCCAGATAAATAGAAAAATGTTAAACTTTTCGATCGAACAATCAAACACCCAAGTTTTCCCGAAACAGCTCAACACATGAAATAAGTTTTAAAACATTCACTTCATGCCTCAGTACCAACGGTCCAGCTGTAGAAGGGTCAAGCCAACGCCTCACATGTGGCACGCCGTACTGCCCCAAACCCTAAGGTTCAAAGGGCAGTTCAAGACGGTCACATAATCGAGTAAAGGTTTGTTGTCTTCTAGAGGGTCCATCGCGTTACTTGCACTACTTCGAACGTTCTTAAACTACGGAAAGATCCAACACTTGGAAACTTCCCGGCAGGGGAAAAATTGGGTATTTATATCCGGTCGAACTTTTCAACATTTTCTAAAATTATCCGGAAATACACAGACGAAGTTAAACTTCCCGATCGAAACACCGAGTCCCCAATACAACCCAGAAAACTCAACTCTTGAGTAAATATTAAAAATTCCCAGAAAATACAGCACTTACAGAAACAAATTACTGTGCAAACCACGTGCCTTGTTTCATCACTTTGGCCGCGGAACCGCCACCCAAGCCAGGGTGAGGACACGGTTCCACAGCGCATCTGTCGAATCAAGGGCACGTGCTGTACAGTAACTCATACAAACCCTGCTGAATTTTTTGGATATTTTTAATCTGGAAAAATCCACAATTTCAGAAAATGTACAGAAAGGGGATCGATTAGGGTTTCGATCGGGTTTCTAACATCGTCTACACTTCGCCTAAGGCTCTAGCTAGGCTCTGATACCACTGTAGGGTTCCTAGGCACACTCAAGAGGTTCCACAAGGCATCAACCATGCCAAATTCAAATTTTTCGGTGCCGAGAAACCCTAAACTAGATCGATTACTAGAGGTAAGGCGAAAAAGAAAAGCAAGCAAACTACTTTGCTAACAAGTGAATGGAAATACAACCTTTGTAGATCCGGTCCTCCACTTCTTTAGCTCCGTGATGACGTCCTTTCGCTGCGATCACCGGGATCCCAGACTCTTGCGATGGTTTCGTCGGAGAAATGAGCGGGCTAGGTCGTTGACTTCGATGCCGAAGATGATCTACGTCGAGGCAACTCTAACTCAAGTCCATCTTCACTTGGTCATGAAACATGTGAAGATAACAGACTCTACTACATGGCAAGTGGTAGAGGATGAAGAAATAGGAAGTGGGTTCACTTCGGATTTGGATTTCTCACTTGATTTCATCACTTAGAATTTTCTAGCAAACTTTTCTTTTCTTCATGAAGAAGATGAAGAAGATGAAAGAAAAAGAATTATCACCAAAAGAAAATTCAAGTGATATCTATCATATTTCAACTATGGGTGAGATAAACTCATGTAGAGAATAAACTAGGGTTTAGGTAAATGGTTAGGGTTAAGGAAAAAAAACAAAATGGTAAGACTTTTTCAAAGATGCTAGAAAACAACATGAAGCTTCTAGTAAAGAAAAGAGAGAAAGCCACCATTTTGTTTTAACTAAATAAATAAAATAAATAAATAAATAAATAATACCTTAACCATTAACCTAAACTATGGTTTAAAGCATGCACACCCAAGTTTGCATGTATCATCATACATGACACAAACAAGTGCTCAAATATATATCATATATACAATGTGCATAATCTAGTGAGAAAATAATCTTAAGTGAACCAATACTAGTTAATGTAAAGTAATATATCAAATATATAATTATACATTAAATCATTAAATCAACACTTGATTTAATGATCCGGTCATACTGCATATAACCGACTAATATCTAGTGTATCAATGTATCGAATCAACACTTGATTCGGTAACCCGGCTATATCTCATATAACCGTCCAATCATACATATCGCAAGAATAGAATACAGTATCACATACTGGTATTATTCTCGGTCCCGCACATATCTCATATGCGCTCCTATTTCGTTTCGCTTGAGCCAGGAAACCTCTGTTTAGGACTCTAAAGACTCGTCAATACGCCGGCAATAGGTGATGATCATATCAAACACCCACAAGCCACAAGCGGTCTGCTAAACGTAACGGCCACCCGGGTATTGAGCGATTAGAAGATCAACGAGCAAGCCCGCTCACACTCCTGTGAATCCAACCATTAACACTTACTGTACAGTCCGGTCTGTTCGTCTGATATGTCGCATATCTCGCCTAGGGGTGGTAAACGTCAGACCCCATTAGCTCGATAAGTCGTGTCGATATGAGGTCTATAACAGTTCGAGAAACTACTGGTAACACTTACCAGTAAATCTCAGCAACCCTGGCCAGGGATTTCCGTTTATAGCCAATCGAACACAGCGCAACATCAACTCCCTATACCAGGAGAGACGAATCCCCTCCTATCGCTCATTGCCTCCATGTGATTCGGGACTGTACCCAAAAACCACCGTTTTGCATGCCCTCTTGGACGTGGTAAGGTGGAAATCAAAGCACAGTGGGAATCATAAAAGACACTATGACGATCTCGGGTCTACAGACTAACCTGTACCAGTGTCACCAGACAACTGCCATCTGACGTAAGGTATAATACCATCTGGGAGTTCTCGGCGAGTCCGTCCAGTGTACCCAGTCTCTACTGAGCACCCGTATATCATCTCTGATATCAAACACCAATGGATATGTGATCATCCATCGCCCATCTGTATGGGTCGAGAAGGTATACGCTAGTTTACTCTGGTATATCGATGCCCCGTCTCGATACACCCATGACTAGGGACCTTGAACGATGTACTTATGGACTACCATGTCCCTACTAGTATGATCCGCATCATAGTCCAGGTAGTCAAGTACACATCCTAAGGGCTTTACCAACATGTAACAGAGAGACAATCAGTGTACACGTTAAGATAAAGAGCAACCAGATAGCATACTATCATGTCGAGCAAGAAAGTCCTCCCTATATATGTCCCAGCATCCACTACAATATACATCCTATGTACAATAATGGCCTCTAGGGCATACATATAACTAACAGAAGGGGGCTGGCTCGCTTTTGGTTTTGGAGGGTAACTTGCCGCACTCGTAGGGGTCTAGGTTTTCATTGCACAGACTATCCACATGACCGGGGGAACGTCGGGTTTCAGTTGCGGCTCAAAGGAAACCCGGGGCTCCCAGATAATCTGTATTGTTCTGTGATGCTTATTACTTTTCTGTGATGTTGCATTTATCACGCCTGAAGCGATCATTATATATTGATATATATACTAGTAGATGTTGTATATGTTTTACACCCGTGCTAGTCCAGTCCCCGCTCTGTCGTTAGTTAAGTAACCTAACGGGTGATGATGGGACCCAGTGGCGAATGCGGATGGCATATACGTACATTTTATTTTCGTTCTTTTGTGGTGTGATTAATTGATGGGACTGCGTTGATTCGGATCAATTCAAGGAAAACAAACTTATTCGATGTTGTTGGAACATTTTTCAAAAAGCTGTTATTACAAGGACGTTTTCTTTTGTTTTGTAAAGTGGTATTCGGTTATGAATATCCAGCACCTCATTCGACGAGGCAAGGGCCGAGATCCCTTCATCGGGAGTGACCCCTTGGACAAAGGTTTGCGTTAGGGTAATAACTTCACTATAGTCGATTACTTTTTCCTTTGCATCGTGGTATTCAGTTGGAATATCCTGCACCTCATTCTACGGGGAAAGAGCCGAGATCCCTTCACCGGGAGTGACCTCTTTAGCTATGGTTTTCGCCACTATATATTTATAAAAAGTTATCCGGTTACTTCAACGATATGAAGTTCATTACGTTAAAGGTTTTTCGGCAAAAACCAGCCGTAGCCCTCCGTCATTTCAGATTAGTTTTGCTTAGTATTCGCGCTGCGTTTGTCGTTGCTATTCGCCGAGGCATAGTGTGCGGTAGCTCTGTAATGCTTTTCTGTCGCATGGATATGTGAATTGGTAAGGAAGGTCGTACAACTTTGTTGATTATTCGTCAAGGGTCGTGCGGGTGGGTTTAACGCAATCAAGATAATGAAGGGTTGAACTTGACTAGGACCTTTTGATTTGTGGATTATTCGTCAAGGTCACTTGGGTCCCAGGCGTAAAAATCACTTCGGGAGTTTCTAAAGAAACTGAAACTTTCCAGGAATGCGCATACCTTCTGGAGTGTGACAACATGAGTGGATTCCGTCACGTTGTCATGCGATGATAGTTGGATCCCGATTCCCATTGATGAGTTGGTTTACTACTCGGGTGATCCCAACTAATTCTTCTTTCAGGTTTGGAGGAGAATTTGAGGATACAGTGGGAGAAATCCTGATTAGATAAAGTGATTAACTATTCTGATCTAGGTTAGAGTGCACGCAGAGTGTTTCTTTTCTCTCTCTCTTTAGAAGCGACCATGGCCCGACCCTACACTATAACTCAGTAACCAAGTTAACCAAACTTTCTTAAAACACTGGCTTTTGGATTTTCTGAGTTGCATACAACATTACCACTCTTTCTTTTACCCTTTGCATTTCTCCAGAACACCCCGTATCACTACGAACATCCACTTCCATTGGATAAATCTATCGTATGGTTATATACGAACTCGAAGGAACTTGTTCCAGATTCGAGTATGGATTCTGGTTCAGGAGAAAATAAATAGGACTATTCAGTTTTCTTTTCCTTTTACCTTTTCTCAGGTTATGAGGGTTCCTAGGATTAGGAGAGGGTACACCTATTACGCTTATTGGATAGTCTTCTTCCAAACCATAGGCAGGTGTTGAAAGGTAGGGAATGAAGAAAACCAATTAGCCTAAGTTGGGTGTACAGAATGTAATAAGTAAAGACAAAATAAAAGGATTAGAAAGAGGGAAAAGTAAATTGCGGCTGCTATCATTCACGACCAAACCACGTATCCCATCGCCACTCCTACTTCACCTTTGCATTTCTCCGGTTCAGGAGAAATTGAATAGGATTATTCAGGTTGTCTTTTATCATCACCTTCTCTCAGGTTGCGAGTACTCCTAGGATTAGGAGAGTACACCTATTACGCTTATTGGATAGTCTTCTTCCAAACCATAGGCTGGTGCCGAACGGTAGGGAAGGAAGAAAACCATTTAGCCTAGGGGAGTGTACAGAAGATAATGAGTAAAGACAAATAAAGGGATTTGGAGAGATGGAAAGGAAATATATGGTTACAGTCATGAATCAGGATAGTGGAAGAGGCATTACTAGCAATACCCGGATACCCCTACGAAACATGTTAATGTTTTAGTTTCACTATGCGTTGCTAATTGAAAACTGATTTCCCAATTAGACCCTTGCTCCAGGGTATGTTTTTACCAGGTATGGTTCTCACATCTGTATTGTTTTATAGATGATGAGTGGGAGTAAGTTATTAGGAATTAGGTGATCTTCCTCATTATATCGGGATTCGTTGTAATTAGTGATATTTGAGTAAATCACCTGGGTTTTTGCCGGACGACAAATATTTTGTTTTGAATATCCGTTGTTATGCACCAATTTCAAACTTATATATCTGTACGTTTTTTTTATAAAGTGAGATATAACTTTTTTAAATTATGTCCATGACATTTACTTATATCAGTTGATGGTTATGTAAGGAGCATTAAACAGCGGTGTAATTCTTCATAACCATAGTACAGTTTTCAACCTACGACGCACAGGGTTTGAGTTATTCAACTCAGAAGACTTATACAAAGTATTGTATATTGTCTAAGTGTCCATTAGGACAGAGAGGTTGATCCTCGTACTATATTCTGTTTACTTGTGACTTCTCTAGTTTTTAGACAAGTGTTTCATAGAAATACAAGGTCTAAGTTTTGAGAAGTTATAGGTACAAGAATAAAGTAGAGAACCATGTGTTGCAAGTATCAGGATTCTTCAAGGTGATTGAAGATGTAGATACTTGTGATTGGTATTCAGTTGATAGTAATGATTTTGAGAACTTGCTTCTCTTTCAGGTTACTCATAATTGGATACACTCCTAAGTTGAGTAATGCTGATCGGCCTATCTCCATTCAGTTGACATGCACTGGAGACAGCTGCATGATTTGAATCTGGTTCCAATTAAATTAGTTCCTTTGTTTCTATATTGTATATAGAATGGATCATATCTTTACGATGTTAAGGTATATGGAGTTGTCCGGCTTATGCTTAAAACCATACTCTGGATAACTCAAGGCACGTTTCTGTAATGGCAGTTTATGGGTTATCCCTGGCTATGACGAGGGGTAACTTTCTACCATCTGGAAGATCAATAGTGATATTGTTCTTGACTCGCTACAGTTTTAGTAAAATGGAATTTTTCAGTAAACAGTAGTAGGAGTATGGTAGAACTGGAAGTGATTCCAGAACAACAAACGATTACCGAAAATTTAATAGAGCCTAAAGATTCAATCAGGTTTGACATTCCATTAGCCCCTCCGCATGTATGGTGGGTAACCTCAGGCGCCCGAGAGGTACTTCGGTATCCTAAAATACGGTGGCAGGGTGGTTCTTCTTTACCCAGACTTGCCATTACTTCTGTTCTAGACAATGAGACCCAGCAGGAGGATGAGTATAGCGTCGTTGTAAACTAGCTTTAGAAGTGTACGTGTATATGACTCTGCCAAAAGGTTGTTATAGTCATTGGGAGCAGCGGAAGCATAGTGGACAAGTAGCTTATGTCTATTTATAGACTAAAGCAGGTATAGCGGAGATAGATCATCTATTTTTGATGTGACAGTCATGGACTTTGACTTCATCAGAATAAGATATGGATCTGTTGAGAAGGTAGTAGGGTGTGATGTCCTGGTATTTGGATGACATACACATAGTAGGAAGTAAAATTCCTATACTACGATCGGTTATACTGTGGTTGTCACACGGTGGTTTCTCCACATAGGACATGGATATAATATCAGACATTCTGGTTACTAGATCTACGGTTTTAGATCTAGATTTGGGAAGTGTCCCAATCTGGGTACTTAGACAATATTCTAAAGGTGTTTTAGAATGGACGACTCCTGGCATGTTAGTGTACCTGCAGGTGATGGAGTCACCCTCTCTAAAGGTGTCTTACAGACTAAAGGGGAGAGGGATGTGCATGATTGACATATCACTTGCTGAGGCAATTGAGTCAATCATGAGATGTAAAGTACCACACCAGATGTTGTTTTCGCACTAGATGCAATAAGTTGAGATATTAATCCAATCCTGTAGAAACGTTCGGAAGTAGTTTTAGAACATAAGTGGATGTTCTAGGGATTTGATAACGGCATCCTCCTTGGGGAGACGGTTATCATCCAGGCTTTCAAGGTGACCTGGTTGACAGAGTGACTGTCAGAGTTATAGTTTTCCTTCTTCTTAGGGACAGTAGTTTGGAAAGGTGTTCCAAGCGGATACTGAGGGAGGCATGGCGTGGGATACTGATTAAATTCAGTTGACGATACAGTCTAAGAAGTTTGCTGGATTTGGAGTTCATTTGTGAACTAGGTCCCATCAGATATCCAGACATATTCTAAGACAGGTATTGCTCATTTCGGGAGATGGCTTTCTCCGTGAACTTGAGATAAAGAGAGACATAGAAAGAAACATCAAGGCGGATCCACTCACTGAGGCTATTTCTCGAAAGTAATAGTTTCACAAACGAGCTTTGTGAAACTGATTAGTAGAGGAGTTGGGTGTTCGGTATCACACAGGCTGTAAGTATGCGACATCGCAATAATTAGCCTTAAGTGCAAGTGGGAGATTATTGGTTATAGTGCCCTCAAGTCAATTATTGGATCGCAGGCACGTGATTGCAATGATTGAGGGAGGACCTATACCGGTAAGACAGTCTTACTCGAGATGGTAGTATGCTATCTTGTTTGTCATTATCATCGTGTACATGCTTCAGGTGACATTACAAATCACTATTACATGTTGATAGAGCCCATAGGATTCTTGCTTGACTGCCAGCAATATGATTGCGATCATATACGTGGGAGCTGGGGTCTATAAGCACGTCCTTAAAAGGTCCCTAGTGGAAAGAGTTTCGAGACAGGGCATCGATACTCTAGTGTAGATTAGTGTATACAGTTCGAGACCGCGACGAGGGGTGGTGGCCGGTCTCACAAGACATTGGTGTCAGTAGGTTCACCTAAGATGTATATAGGTGCTCATTGGGTTATGAGGACACCGGACGGACTCGCAGCGGCACTACTGATTGGTACTATACCTATCGTCAGGAGCAGTTCCTAGGTGACATGAATACAGCTTAGTCCGTTGACTTAACACTGCTACATTGCCTCAAGTATGTTCCCACTGTTCTTTGATTACTACCCTACCACAGCTCAAAGGAGTCGTACAAACAGGTAGTAGTTAGGTGCAGTCCCGAAGCACTTGGAGGCAGTGGCGGTTAGACAGGATTCGTCTCTCCCGGTATTGGGGGTTGATATCGCGCTGTGTCTAGAGAGCCATTACACAAAGTCCTTGGCCAAGGAAAGTGAGATTTACTGGTAGGTATTCCAGTAGTTTCTCAAGGTGTTCTGGGCTACACTCCGACACGACTTATACCTCTATTGGGGGTCTGACGTTTACTATCCACCTAGGCCCGATATGCGATACTCATAGAAGAACAGACAGGACTGTACGGAGATTGTCACTGACAGGCTTAGTAGGGTTTCAGGATGAGTTCGCTCGTCGGCTTCCCTTTTGTCAATACAAGGGTAGCTGTTACGTACGGCTAGTACCACTGACATGCTTGTGGTTAAACAAACTGCCAGTGTATTGACGAGTCTTTAGAGTCCTCCACAGATAGTTTCCCAAGTTTCGGGCGAAACGTTGTAGAGGCCGTATGGTTTTATGGCAGGTTTCGATCATATACGTGCACTTGTGCACGGATCATGATCAGACAGATCATACCAGTGGGCTTTGGTTTAAGCCGGATTCTAGTAGTAGATTTGTTGAATTACTTTAGTCTCATTGCATTCGCATTCAGTTAGAATGCGGATGCAGCTATGTATATACAGGTGAGGGGTATCCTTGTGATCCGTCACGAGTTTATTTTAGTTGATGCCATATCTTTTTGTTGGACTAAACATTTGGGTTAATTTTTATTTTGGTGGAAATTGTGAGTGGAAGTCATCATGAATGTGGCATGTGCATGGGTAGTGACTCATGGTATTATTTTTTGTGCTATGTCAACATTTGTGATTGATTATTGTGTTGAAATGATGTGCAGAGAAAGAGTGGAAAATCACTAAGCCTTGGACTTGCTCTTGAGATGATAATGCTTGCTCTCACATTATTATTCCAACACAATAACAAAAGCTCTTCATCATCTTCTTCTTTCTCCAGCTCACAAGTTCCACCATAGCTTCAACTTCAACCTCCATCCATACACTCTCATGTTTTGAGAATCAATGGATGCTTGAGACAAATTTATCACACACGTTCTCTACATCACCTTGGACATGTCGGCTAGCAAACTTCATGTACGAGTTGCTTCGGTTTGAAGCGGGAGCCCGTAAAAAGACTTCTTGATGTGGTGCCCTTCCGACGAGGAGACCGGAAATCGGAGATGCCGCGAGGAGCTAGGGACGGTGGCTAAAGACCGAAGGACACGGATCGATCGGTATAGCCATTCTAAACTTCTTTGTAGTTCGCTTGTTAACGGTTAATGGTTCAATCCGGGTGAAAGGTTGTGGTAGCGCTAAGTTTCAAATGTTTTTGTTCCACATTTGGCCTCGGATTGATGGCCGGGGCGCTGCCGTCACCTAACAAATACAAGTGCCACAAATGTGCACAGAAGAAAAACTAAGTGCAATGGGTTTGCATGAAAGCATCTGTCAAGTGCAACGGGTGTGCACGACAAGCACATCATGTGCATCTAGAACGCACCGAAATCTCAATCAAGTGCAACTAACATGCACGAAAAATCTCGATCAAGTGCATCCGGTGTGCACAAAATCACATCCAATGCCCCAGTATGTGCGAAAATCTAAATCAAGTGCGTCAGGTCCACACAAAAACATCTAGTGCAATAGAGTGCACAAAAACAAATACCAGGTGAACTAGGTGCCCGAAAACTCGTTAATATATCAAAAGCGCATAGAAACAACATCGAGTGTATGAATTGAAATCCGCGGTATACGACATGCATGTGATCAAAATCGAGTATACCGATGTGTATAAAAATCATGAACGTGTGCAACTTCATGCACAAAACCCATATCAATGCACTGCAAGCACATGTGAACTATACCGAGTGCATAAATCAAGTCAAGTGCATACAACATGCACGAAGTCAAAATCGACTGTATCGAATACATAGAATCATAAATATGTGTGACAAATGCACAAAATCAATACCAAGTGCAACGAATATGCACAAATCATAAATCAATGTAATAGGTGTATAAGATATAAATCAAGTGCAACAACTATGGACAAAGGAAAATATCCAGTAGGTGCAGCTACGGTGCACGAAAACATCCATCATGAAACTAAATAATCAAAACTCAAAGTCCAAAACGATAAAAACGTGATACTCAGATCACTAAAACGGAAATCAAAATAAATGATATTGAGAAATACGTCCTTCAATGTCGAAAAGTGCCATTGCACCCAAAGCTGGCCGAACGTCTACTTGCCTCCTGCCCATGATCTGGCGTCCTTTGTCTCTGGGTCTTTATCTTCTCTGTGGATCACCAATCCTACCATCTCTCTGCTCGACGATCCGGTTAGGTGTAATGACGGAACAGTCCAGCTCTGACTCCTCTCTGAACATCTCCTGGCCAATTAACCTAACCTATCGTAAGTAGCACGTTACTGATGACGGCATCTGGCCCTCTGAATACTGGCAATACAACCTATCCTGGGTGCAAACCATGTCACTACGATGTCCTGGAAAGTGTTAGTTATATGTATGCCGTAGAGGCCATTACTGTACATGTGATGTATATTGTGGTGGATGCTTGGACATATATAGGGAGGACTTTCTTGCTCTACATGATAGTATACTATATGGTTGCTCTTTATCTCAACATGTACAGTTATTGTCTCTCTATTACATGTTGATAAAGCCCTTAGGATGAGTACTTGACTACGAGGATTATGATGCAGATCATACTAGTGGGGCAGAGGTAGACGACAAGTATATCCTTCAAATGTTCCTAGTCGTGGGAGTATCAAGACGGTGCATCGATATTCCGGTGTAGACTAACGTATGCACTTCTCGACTCATATCGATGACCCCATATCCATTGGTGTTTGACATCAGAGAAGGTATACGGTTGCTCAGTGGAGACTGGGTACACTGGACGGACTCGCCGAGAACTCCTAGATGGTATTATACCTATCGTCAGATAGCAGTTCTCTGGTGACACTAGTACAGGTTAGTCTGTCGACCCGAGATCGCCATAGTGTCTTATGTGATTCCTACTGTGCTTTGATTTCCACCTTACCACGGTCAAGAGATCGTGGAAAACGGTGGTTTTTGGGTACAGTCCCGAATCACATGGAGGCAATGAGCGATAGGAGGGGATTCGTCTCTCCCGGTTTTGGGAGTTGATGTTGCGCTATGCTCAATTGGCCATAACAGCAAACCAGGGTTGCTGAGATCTAATGGTAAGTGTTATTGTAAGTCTACGTTACCCATCCCGGTACTTACGGGGAGGCGGAATAGATAAAAAACAAATTTTTACCACAAGGTAACATAGACTTTTCTTGAGGATCTTTGCCAAACCATTGCAAACAAACTACATGAGGTTCTATCTACTATGCAAGGAGTTTATACCACATGCTACTATTCCTTCGGGTCTTCTCCGCTATCCTCCTCTTCTCCGTAGGCTCCATGGATCGATCCAGATCTTGGTCACCTCCGCGGCCTTCTTGAGTCGAAGACGATCCACCCGAGTGTCTATAGTCCGAGCTCCACCTCAAGCCGAGGTAACTAAGGCAACAAGTTTGCTATGCTTGATGTCCTAGGTGGTGTAGAAGAAGAAGATGGGTTTGTTTGTCTATTTAGAACCTAATTTTCTCAACACATGAGACTATTAGGAATTCTTAGTGAGGAGGAAGAAGAAGGAAACCATGGGAGAAGAGAGAAAATGAGCAAAAGATAATGATACATTAGAAAAATAATTACCAATCTTTTGTCATGATAAAGTGTGATGGTTACCATTGATTTGACCATTATTATGTCAAATTAAATCCAAGCCAAAAGAAGAGTCTAGAGCTCACAAGAAATATCCAAGTCAACAATGGTCAACTAGGTCAAATGGTCAACATGGTCAAATGGTCAAAGCAATTAGCCATAACATAATTATCATTAAAAAGATTAGTAAATATTTTCCTCACCTCATAATGGTTTTGACCGAATCAATGGTCAAAACCCTAATGAGGCATGTCCTTCTTCGCTCCTCACAACCGTGCATACACACCAGCATCCGAATTCCGTAAAATGCGAATGCACAGAAGACAAAACTAATCCATCTATACAATACTAGGATCTGGCTTAAACCAAAGCCCACTAGTATCGTCTGCCCGAACATCATACGCGCACAAGTGCACGTAAGTGATCGTAGCCCTGCCGTAAAACCATACGGCCTCTACACCTTTTGCCCAGTGCAGGGAAACTCTCTGTGTGGGACACTAAAGACTCGACACCATGCTGGCAGTGGGTTTAACCACAGACGGCAAGCGGCATTAGCTGTACGTAACGGTCCCCAGGTATATGTCGATAAGAAGGCCGAGGAGGTAAACCCATCCGAACACCTACTGAGCCTGAATGTGACAATCTACGTACAGTCCGGTCTGTTCGTCTAAGAGTATCGCATGTCTGGCCTAGGGGCGCGGTAAACGTCAGACCCCTAATAGCCGTACAAGTCGTGTCGGAGTGTAGCCCAGAACACCCTAAGAAACTACTGGAAACACTACCAGTAAATCTCGCTTGCCCTGGCCAGGGACTTTGTGTAATGGCTCTCCTAGACACTGCGCGATATCAACCCCCAATACCTGTTGGAGATAATGCCCTCAGAGTCAATTATTGGATCACAGGTACGTGACTGCGGTGATTGAGGGAGGACCTATCCCGGTAGGACAGTCATACTTGAGATGATAGTATGCTATCTGGTTTACCTTTATCATCGTGTACTGTTTTAGGTGACCTGACACGTCGCTATTACACGTTGATAGAGCCCCTAGGATTCTTGCTTGACCACCAGCAGTATGAGGGCGATCATATAAGTGGGAGCTGGGAGTCTATAAGCATATCCTGAATAGGTCCCTAGTCGTAGGAGTTTCGAGACAGGGCATCGATTCTCCAGAGTAGACTAGTGTATACAGTCGAGACCCCGACGAGGGGCGGTGGCCGGTCTCACAAGCCACTGGTGTCAGTTGGTTCACCTAAGATGTATACAGGTGCTCATTGGGTTATGAGTACACCGGACAGGACTCGCCGGGAACATGCCAGTTGGTCATATACCAGACGTCAGATGGCAGTTCCCTGGTGACATGTGTGCAGGTTAGTTCATCGACCTGGGGATCGTCATTTGTCTTGTGTGAGTTCCCACTGTACTTTGATTACTACCCTACCACGGCTCAAAGGAGTCGTGCAAACAGGTTTTAGTTGGGTACAGTCCCGAGCCACATGGAGGCAGTGAGCGTATCTTCAGGGGTTCGTCTCTCCCGGTATTGGGGGTGAGGTCGTGCTGTGTCTAGGAGAGCCATTACACGAAGCCCTCGGCCGAGGCAAGGAGATTTACTGGTAGGTATTCCAGTAGTATCTCAGGGTGTTCTGGGCTACATTCCGACACGACTTGTACCGCTTTTGGGGGTCTGACTTTTACCAACCCCCTAGGCCCGCCATGCGATGCTCATAGACGAACGGACCGGACTGCACGGATATTGTCACTGACAGGCTCAGTTGGGTGTCGGGGTGAGCTTCCTCATCGACGTCCCTTTTGGTCAATAGCTGGTGGCCCGTCACGTATTGGCATATACCTCTGACGTGCTAGTGGTTAAATCCACAGCCATAGTATTGACGAGTCTTTAGAGTCCACCACACTTACAGTTACTCAGCTTTCGGGCGAAAGGTTGTAGAGGCCGTATGGAGATATGGCAAGGTCCGATCAGATACGTGCGGTATTGCACGGATCAGGATCGGACAGTTTGTACTATAGGACGTATGGTGATATGGCAGGGTTCGATCAGATACGTGCGGTATTGCACGGATCAGGATCGAACAGATATTACTAGCCGGCTTTAGTTTAAGCCGGATCCTAGTATAGTACAGTGTTGATTTTGTCTCATTGCATTTTGTATTTCGGTCGAAATACAGATGCGGGTGTGTATGCACAGTATCGGGGTTTTCCTGTAATTTATTACGGGACCAGTTTTTTTTTTGGAGTTGCCAGTTTGCTTTCCGTTTCGGCCAATTTCCATTGTTCCGTTCATTGGCCGAAGATTGGTGGAGGAGGTCTTATTTGCATTGTTGCAAATAGGCATTTGTGGAGGGGGTCTTTGCTTTTTGTAGCATCATGATAGTCTTCATGATGGTGCACCATCCATTGACTTGCTTGACTTTGTTAGCATCATGGTTGTTGATGATGGTTGTGTGGAGTGTTGGCATTGCTTTGTGATCATGGTTGATTATGATAACCATTCCTCTCTCTTTTTCTTGCATGATTGATATGGTCACTCCCCCTTGACTTTTTCCTCTCTCCTTTTTTTTTCCTACATGGGCCGGCCACTTTAGGGTGGGGTTGATGAGATTCATTTTGGTGTGGCATTTTTGTTCATATTGTGCTAAGAAAAGAGCTCTCTAGTTGATCTCCAAAAATCCTTTCTTTCCTCCACCAAAATGGCACCTCCACTACCCCAAAAATGAGACACAAGTTCTACTACATATTCTACAGCGAATCTTGGGCACGTCGAGTAGCCGGCTTCGTGCCTGAGTTGCCTCGGCATTGAGGTGGGAGCCCGTAAAAGAAGTAGGCGATGTGGTGCCCTTCCGGCGTGGAGGCGACGACCGGAGATCCTGCGAGGAGATCGGAGTGGAGATGAAGAGATCGGGACGGCGACGAGAAGACCGGAGGACTCGGATCAGTCGGTATATCTCTTTCCCTATCTAGTTAGTAGCTTAGACTTGTTAATGGTTACGATCCGGATGTTTAGTGCGCGGTGGTGCCGGTTTGCTAAGTCCGCAAAATTAATGTTTTTCACCGCTTCCGCATTCCGGCGTCGGATTGACGGCCGGGGCGCCGCCGTGCACTTACAGTGGTATCAGAGACTCCCCATTAACTTAGTCTAGCTTTGTGTAATGTGTTTTTCAGTTCCGATTAATCGAAATGTCCAAAAACCCGTATTTGCTCACGACAGTTTTCTGTTGAAATTTTTTGGTCCCCAAAAATTTTTCAGGTTGTATTAAAGTACTGTACAGGATGACATAAGACTTCTGGGAAAATTCGAGCCGTTGACTTTTCAGTCAGAGCGCGGAACCGCGGCCAATACCCACCTGGGGCCGCGGTTCCGCCGCAGAATGAAAGGTTCAATGGGTCGGATTTTTCCAGTAGGCCTCTGGGCTTAAATTAGGGGTTTTGGAATATTAAAATTGGGCCAATTATTTCTGTGAGTGCTACAGTTTTTCTTGAGGCCCACTTGTTAATTGTTTGATCAATCGGAAAATTTTAAACACATTTTTCACAGTATTTACATTATATCTGCGACCGTGAATGTCACTCGATCGGTAAATCCAGTCTAACTGCTATAGCCCGGTTAGACGGTTTTGCTAACGTGACTTTCACGTTGATGTTTTGTTTTTGCTGTGATGTTGCGGATCGGTCGTGGGGGATAGCCTGGATGCAATGCTAGTACAGTTGTGTTGTATTATGTACATTTGATATTGCGGGGCGAGCGTCCGACATGTGGACTGCCGTCACTGCCTGTTTGTATTATTATTTTGGGGCACGGCCAGGTTGCGGTCGTTGTACCCGGTATATGTATATTTTACTTTCTGTACTAGGATTACCCCGCGGAGGGGTGCACGGATAGCCGGGTTCTGGAGGGCAACAAGCCCGCATCTCATGGCATTGAGACGGAGGGGGCTTCACTCTAGGATTGGCGGGCTATTCGCCGCACTCGTAGGGGGTACAGGTTGACCCAGGAGGGGTGCCCAAGTTACCGGATTCCGTGAAGTGTTGGGTGGTCCATTCACGGCGCTGAAGGGGGCTGCCTCTCTTTAGGTTTTGGCGGGTGACTTGCCGCGCCCGTAGGGGTCTAGGATTTCATTGCACAGGCTATCCACACGACCAGGGGAACGTCGGGTTTCAGCAGTGGCTCTGTGAAACCCGGGGATCCCAGATATCTGTATTGTTCTCTGATGCTGTACATTTTCTGTGATGTTGCATTTCTTTTCACGCCTTGAGCGAAATATAATATATTGGTATATATATTAGTAGATGTTGTATATGTTTTACATCCGCGCTAGTCCAGTCCCCGCTCTGTCGTTAGTTAGCTAACCTAACGGGTAATGACGGGACCCAGTGGCGAATGCGGATGGCATATACGTACATCAGTATATTTTCGTTCTTTTTGGTGTGATCAATTGATGGGACTGCATTGATTCGGATCAATGCAAGTTAAAAACAAACCTAATCTGATGTTGTTGGAACACTTTTCAAAAAGCTGTTATTGTAAGGACGTTCACTTTTGTTTTGTATCGTGATATTCAGTTGGAATATCCTGCTCCTCAGTCGACGAGGCAAGGGCCGAGATCCCTTCACCGGGAGTGACCCCTTGGACAAAAGTTTGCATCGGGGCATTAACTTCACTATAGCCGATTACTTTTGCTTTGCATCGCGGTATTCATTTGGAATATCCTGCACCCCATTCTACGGGGAAAGAGCCGAGATCCCTTCACCGGGAGTGACCTCTTTAGCGAAGGTTTTCGTCACTGTATTTTTAAAAGCTATCCGTTCCTTCGACGATATCAAGTTCTTTACGTTAAAGGTTTTCGCCAGAAACCATTCGTAGCCCTCCATCATTTCAGTTAAATATTCGGTAGTATTCAAGCTATGTATTTTGACCTCACGCCAAGGCATAGTGATTGGTAGCTGCCGGGTATTTATCTGTTGCATAGATAGATGCGTTGGTTTGGGACAGTCGTACTACTATTTTGGCCTACGTCAAGGGTATGTACGGGTGGATTCAAATTAACCTGGATAATGATGGGTAGAACTTGACATGTGACTTATGATATTTTGACCTCACGCCAAGGTCATAAGAGCATGGGGGCAGAAATCACATCGGGAGTTTCAAAAGAACTGAAACTTGCCAGATATGCGCATACCTTCTGGAGTGTGATACCGTGAGCGGATTCCGTCACGTTATCATGCGATGATAGTTGGATCCCGATTCCCACTGATGAGTTAGTTTACTCCTCGGGTGACCCCGACTAATTCTTCTTTCAGGTTTGGAGGAGAATTTGAGGTACAGTGGGAGGTTTCCAGATTAGATAAATTGGTAACCATTCTGATCTAGGTTAGAGTGCACGCTGAGTGTTTCTTTTCTCTCTCTCTTTGGCAGCGACCATTGACCCGACCCTAAGACTTTGACTCAGAGACCAAGTTGACCGAACCTTCTTAAACACTGGCTTTTGGATTGTCAGAGTTGCGAACCTCATTGCCACTCCTACTTTTACCCTTTTCTCCAGGACACCTCGTATTACTACGAACGTCCACTTCCATTGGACAAAACCATCGAATGGTTAGATACGAACTCGAAGGAATTCATTCGGGGATGGTTTCAGGTTCTGGAGAAAACGGATAGGACCATTCAGTTGTCTTTTCTTTTCACCCTCTCTCAGGTTGCGAGTACTCCTTGGTTTAGGAGTAGTACACCTGTTATGCAAATTGGATAGTCTTCTTCCAAACCTTAGGCTGGTGCCGACCGGTAGGGAATGAAGAAAACCAATTAGCATAACGATGGTGTGCAGAAGGTATTAAGTTAAGACAAAGCAAGGGATTAGTAAGAGGGCAAAGTAAATTGCAACAGATATTCATGACCAAACCAAGTATTCCTTCGCCAATCCTAAATCACCTTTGTATTTCTCCAGGACACTCCGTATCACTACGAAGATCCACAGTTTATTGGATACTCCATCGTATGGTTATATACGAACTCGAAAGGAACTTGTTCCAGTTCGGGGATGGATTCTGGTTCAGGAGAAATAGGAATAAGATTTATTCAGGTGTCTTTTATCTTCACCTTCTCTTACATTGCGAGTGTTTCTAGGATTAGGACAGTACACCCATTATGCTTATTGGATAGTCTTCTTCCAAACCATAGGCTGGTGCCGAACGGTAGGGAAGGAAGAAAACCATTTGGCCTAAAGGGGTGTGCAGAAGGTAATGACTAAAGACATATGAAGGGATTTGGAGAGGTGGCAAGGAATTACACGGTTACAGTTGTGAATCTGGATACTGGAAGAGGCATTACTAGGAATACCAGGATACCCCTACGAAACATTTCAATGTTTCAGTCTCACTGAGTACTGTTAAACGAAAACTGATTTCCCAGTTAGACACTTGCTCCAGGGTATGTATTTACCAAGTATGATTCTCACATCTGTATAGTCTTACAGATGATGAGTGGGAGTAAGTTGTTGGGAATTGGGTGACTATCCTCATTATATCGGGATTCGTTGCAATCGGTGATATTTGAGGAAATCACCTGGGTTGTTTGCCGGTCAGCAAATATTTGGTTTTGAATATCCGCTGTTATGCACCAATTTCAAATCGATATATCTGTGCGTCTATTTTCATAGAGTGAGATATACTTTTTGAAATTATGTCGATGACATTTACCTATACCAGTGGATGGTTAGGTAAGGAGCATTAAACAGCGGTGTAATTCTTCTTAACCATAAGTACAGTTTTCAACCTACGACACACAGTGAATGAGTTATCAGACTCAAGGGACTTATACAGAGTATTGTATGTTGTCCAGGGTCCATCAGGACAGAGGGGTTGGTCCTCGTACTATATTCAGTTTACTTATGACTTCTCTAGTTTTTAGACAGGTGTTTCGTGGAAACACAGGGTCCGAATTTTGAGAAGTTATGGGTATTAGAATAGAGTAGAGAACCAGGTGTAGCAAGTATCGGGATTCTTCAAAGAGATCGACGATGTAGATACTTGTGTATGGTATTCGGTTGGTAGTAGTGACTAAGAGAACTTGCTTCTCTTTCAGGTTACTCATAATTGGAAGCATTCCTAAGTTGAGTAACGCTGATCGGCCTCCTTCTATTTAGTTGACATGCACTGGAGACAGTTGCATGATTTGGATCTGGTTCAGTTAAATCAGTGCCTCTGGTCCTATATGGGATATAGAACAGTTCGTATCTTGACGTTGTTAAGGTACGGGGAGTTGTCCAGCTTATGATTAAAACCAGACTGTGGATAACTCAAGGCACGTTTCTGTAATGGCTGTTTGTGGGTTGACCCAGGCTATGACGAGGGTTGACTTTCTACCATCTGGATGAACAATAGCAATATTGTTCTATTCTCGCCACAGTTTTATTAAAAATGGATTTTTCAGAAAAACAGTAAGTGGGAGTATGGTAGAACTGGAAGTAATTCCAGAACCACAAACGATTACTGAAGATTTGATAAGGAACCTAAAGATTCAATCTGGATTGACATTCCATTGGCCACTCCGCAGATAAGGTGGGTAACTTCAGGCACCCGAGAGGTACTACGGTAGCCTCAAGGACGGTGACAGGGAAGTTCTTGTTTACCCACAATTACCATTGCTGTTGTTCCAGGCTGCGAGACCCGGCGGGAGGATGAGTATAGCGTCATTCTAAACTAGTTTTAGAAGTGTACATCTATATGACTCTGCCAGAGGGTTGTCGTAGTCAGTGGGAGCAGCGGAAGCATTGGTGGACAGGTAGCTTATGTCTATTTATAGACTAGAGCAGATGTAGCGGAGATAGATCATCTATTTCTGACGTGACAGTCATGGGTTTGACTTCATCAGAATAAGGGATGGATCTGTTGAGAAGGTAGTAGGGTGTGATGTCCTGGTATTTGGATGACATACACAGAGTAGGAGGTGAAATTCCTACACTACAATCGGTTATACTTTGGTCGTCACACAGTGGTTTCTCCACATGGGACTTGGACATTATATCAGACATACTGGTTACTAGATCTATGGTTTTAGATCTGGATTTGGGTGGTTTCCCAATCTGGGTACTTAGACAGCATTCTAAGAGTATTTAGAATAGACGACTCCTGGCACGGTAGTGTACCTGCAGGTAATGGAGTCACCCTCTCTAAAGGTGTCTTACAGACTAAAGGGGAGAGGGATGTGCATGATTGGCAGATCACTTGCTCAGGCAATTGAGTCAATCATGAGATGTCAAGTACCACACCAGATGTTGTTCTTGCACTAGATGAAATAAGTTGACATTAATCCAATCCTGGAAAAACAGTCGGAAGTAGTTTTAGAACATAAGTGGATGTTCTAGGGATATGATAACGACAGTCCCATTCGGGAGACAGTTATCATTCCAGGCTTCCAAGGTGACATGGACGACAAGGAGGTTGTCAGAGTTATAGTTTTCCTTCTGACGAGGGGCAGTATTTTGGACAGGTGGTCCAAGGCAATACTGAGGGAGGCATGGCGCAGGATGCTGATTAAGTTCAGTTGACGATACAGTCTAAGAAGTTTGGATTTGGAGTTCATTTATGAGCTATGTCCCATCAGACATCCAGACACATTCTAAAACAGGTATTGCTCATTTCGGGAGATGGGTTTCTCCGCGAACTTGAGATATAGAGAGACATAGAAAGAGACATCAAGGCGGATCCACTCACTGAGGCTATTCCTCGAACGCAATAGTTTCGCAAACGAGCTTTGTGAGACTGACTAGTAGAGGAGTTGGGTGTTCGGTATCACACGGGCTGTGAGTATGCGACATCGCAATAATTAGCCTTGAGTGCAAGTGGGAGATTGTTGGAGATAATGCCCTCAGAGTCAATTATTGGATCACAGGTACGTGATTGCGGTGATTGAGGGAGGACCTATCCCGGTAGGACAGTCTTACTTGAGATGATAGTATGCTATCTGGTTTACCTTTATCATCGTGTACTGTTTTAGGTGACCTGACACGTCGCTATTACACGTTGATAGAGCCCCTAGGATTCTTACTTGACCACCAGCAGTATGAGGGCGATCATATAAGTGGGAGCTGGGAGTCTATAAGCATATCCTGAATAGGTCCCTAGTCGTAGGAGTTTCGAGACAGGGCATCGATTCTCCAGAGTAGACTAGTGTATACAGTCGAGACCCCGACGAGGGGCGGTGGCCGGTCTCACAAGCCACTGGTGTCAGTTGGTTCACCTAAGATGTATACAGGTGCTCATTGGGTTATGAGTACACCGGACATGACTCGCCGGGAATATGCCAGTTGGTCATATACCAGACGTCAGATGGCAGTTCCCTGGTGACATGTGTGCAGTTAGTTCATCGACCTGGGGATCGTCATTTGTCTTGTGTGAGTTCCCACTGTACTTTGATTACTACCCTACCACGGCTCAAAGGAGTCGTGCAAACAGGTTTTAGTTGGGTACAGTCCCGAGCCACATGGAGGCAGTGAGCGTATCTTCAGGGGTTCGTCTCTCCCGGTATTGGGGGTGAGGTCGTGCTGTGTCTAGGAGAGCCATTACACGAAGCCCTCGGCCGAGGCAAGGAGATTTACTGGTAGGTATTCCAGTAGTATCTCAGGGTGTTCTGGGCTACACTCCGACACGACTTGTACCGCTTTTGGGGGTCTGACTTTTACCAACCCCCTAGGCCCGCCATGCGATGCTCATAGACGAACGGACCGGACTGCACGGATATTGTCACTGACAGGCTCAGTTGGGTGTCGGGGTGAGGTTCCTCATCGACGTCCCTTTTGGTCAATAGCTGGTGGCCCGTCACGTATTGGCATATACCTCTGACGTGCTAGTGGTTAAATCCACAGCCATAGTATTGACGAGTCTTTAGAGTCCACCACACTTACAGTTACTCAGCTTTCGGGCGAAAGGTTGTAGAGGCCGTATGGAGATATGGCAAGGTCCGATCAGATACGTGCGGTATTGCACGGATCAGGATCGGACAGTTTGTACTATAGGACGTATGGTGATATGGCAGGGTTCGATCAGATACGTGCGGTATTGCACGGATCAGGATCGAACAGATATTACTAGTCGGCTTTGGTTTAAGCCGGATCCTAGTATAGTACAGTGTTGATTTTGTCTCATTGCATTTTGTATTTCGGTCGAAATACAGATGCGGGTGTGTATGCACAGTATCGGGGTTTTGCTGTAATTTATTACGGGACCAATTTTTTTTTTGGAGTTGCCAGTTTGCTTTCCGTTTCGGCCAATTTCCATTGTTCCGTTCATTGGCCGAAGATTGGTGGAGGAGGGCTTATTTGCATTGTTGCAAATAGGCATTTGTGGAGGGGGTCTTTGCTTTTTGTAGCATCATGATAGTCTTCATGATGGTGCACCATCCATTGACTTGCTTGACTTTGTTAGCATCATGGTTGTTGATGATGGTTGTGTGGAGTGTTGGCATTGCTTTGTGATCATGGTTGATTATGATAACCATTCCTCTCTCTTTTTCTTGCATGATTGATATGGTCACTCCCCCTTGACTTTTTCCTCTCTCCTTTTTATTTCCTACATGGGCCGGCCACTTTAGGGTGGGGTTGATGAGATTCATTTTGGTGTGGCATTTTTGTTCATATTGTGCTAAGAAAAGAGCTCTCTAGTTGATCTCCAAAAATCCTTTCTTTCCTCCACCAAAATGGCACCTCCACTACCCCAAAAATGAGACACAAGTTCTACTACATATTCTACAGCGAATCTTGGGCACGTCGAGTAGCCGGCTTCGTGCCTGAGTTGCCTCGGCATTGAGGTGGGAGCCCGTAAAAGAAGTAGGCGATGTGGTGCCCTTCCGGCGAGGAGGCGACGACTGGAGATCCCGCGATGAGATCGGAGTGGAGATGAAGAGATCGGAACGGCGACGAGAAGACCGGAGGACTCGTATCAGTCGGTATATCTCTTTCCCTATCTAGTTAGTAGCTTAGACTTGTTAATGGTTACGATCCGGATGTTTAGTGCGCGGTGGTGCTGGTTTGCTAAGTCCGCAAAATTAAAGTTTTTCACCGCTTCCGCATTCCGGCGTCGGATTGACGGCCGGGGCGCCGCCGTGCACTTACAATACCGGGAGAGACGAATCCTATCTAACCGCTACTGCCTCCAAGTGCTTCGGGACTGTACCCAACTACTACCTGTTTGCACAACTCCTTTGAGCCGTGGTAGGGTAGTAATCAAAGTACAGTAGGAACACACTCGAGGCGAAGTAGCAGCGTCAATTCGACGGACTAAACTGTACTCCTGTCACCTGGGAACTGTTATCTGACGATAGGTATAGTACCAACCAACAGTTCCCGATGAGTCCTGTCCAGTGTACTCGTAACCTAACGAGTACCCGCATACTATCTCCAGTACGACATACTAATGGCTGTGGGATAGACCATCTCCCCTGCTGGGATGAGTAGCCTATACGCTAGTCTACTCCGAAGTATCGATGCCCCGTCTCGATAATCCTACAACTAGGGACCTGTATAAGGATGTGCTTGTAGATTACCCAGCCCCCGCTAGTGTGACTGCCATCACAACGCTGGTAATCAAGAAAAGATCCTAAGGGCTCCACTAATATGTATAAGAGATATGTTAAAAGAAACACATGCACATATTAAAGTAGAAACAAACCAAGTAGCATACTACCATTTTGAGCAAGACTGTCTATACAACTGTGAATATCCCAAGCTTCCATTAAGTAATATACAAACTAGTATGATACAGTAATGGCCTCTAGGGCATATATACTAACAATCTCCCACTTTCACTAGGGCCATGTACTGGCGTATCGAAGACCTATCATCTCGATCAACCGCTCGAACTGATTCTGGGGTATGGCCTTCGTGAATGGATCTGCAGTGTTATTCTCCGAATCTACTCTCTTCACCTCGATCTCCCAGCGATCTACGATCTCCCTGATCAGGTGGTACCGCCTCAAAATGTTCCTGGACTTCTGATGGGACCTGGGTTCCTTCGCTAAGGCTATAGCGCCGTTGCTGTCGCAATATAGAGGTATTGGATCAACAATGGTAGGAACCACCTGAAGCTCTGTGAGGAACTTCTTCATCCAGACAGCTTCCTTTGCGGCATCGCAAGCAGCTATGTACTCCGCTTCCATCGTCGAGTCAGCAACGGTTTCCTGCTTGGAGCTCTTCCAACAAACCACCCCTACATTGACGGTAAAGACATAACCCGACATGGACTTGGAGTCATCCTTGTCACTCTGGAAGCTGGAGTCAGCAAAGGCCTCGATCTGGAGGTCTTTTCCTCCATACACCAAGAACATCTCCTTAGTCCTTCTCAGGTACTTGAGAATGTTTTTTACTGCTATCCAGTATTTCTCCTCTGGGTCAGACTGATACCGGCTTACAACGCTCAGTGCGTATGCTACATCTGGTATGGTACACAACATCGCATACATTATAGAGCCTACCGCAGATGCGTAGGATATAGATGACATGCGAGCCCTTTCCAAATCAGTCTTGGGAGACATCTTTTTGGAGAGGGTGATTCCGTGACAAGCCGGTAGATTACTGCGCTTTGAATCTTCCATACTGAATCGTTTCAGTATGGTGTCGATGTACCTGGACTGCGAAAGTCCCAACATCCTCTTAGATCTATCATGATAGATCTGGATCCCCAGAATGTAGTTGGCATCGCCCAGGTCCTTCATGGAGAACCTCTGTGACAAGAATCCTTTGACTGACTGTAGCATAGGAATGTCATTTCCTATTAAGAGAATGTCATCAATGTACAAGACGAGGAATACCACAGTTCTCCCTACAATCTTACTGTAAATGCATGGTTCATCCGGATTTTTGATAAAGTCGAATTCTTTGACAGTATCATCAAAGCAGATGTTCCAACTCCGTGATGCCTGCTTCAGTTCATAAATGGACTAAAGCAACATGCGCACTTTACCGCTGCTCCTACTCTGAATGAAACCATCCGGCTGATCCATATAGACGCACTCTTCTAAATTTCCATTTAGAAAAGCCGTCTTAACGTCCATCTGCCAGATCTCATAATCGTGGAAGGAAGCAACGACAAGAAGGATCCGAATGGATTTGAGCATAGCCACTGGAGAAAAGGTTTCGTCATAGTCCAAACCAGGCATTTGACGAAAACCCTTTGCAACAAGTCTAGCTTTATAGGTTTCAACCTACCCATCTACACCAATCTTCTTTCAGAAGATCCATTTGCATCCTACGGGTTTTACCCCTTCTAGAGCAATGTCCAAAGTCCAAACTTTGTTGGTGTACATGGACTCCATTTCAGTCCGCATTGCATCCAGCCATTTTATTGAGTCACCGCTCTGAATGGCTTGCTGGAAGCTAGTAGGCTCATTATTTTCAATGATGCAATCCTCTCGATCCCCGTCTATGAGAAAACTGTAATATCTCTCGGGAGGATGAGACTGCCTACTACTCCTGCGGAGTGGCGCTGGGATATCCGGTTCTCCTGAATCTTCTGATTCTACCAAGTTTTCTGTAAAAGCTTGTGGTTCTGGAATTTCTTCCAGTTCTATTGCGCTCCCTCTTATTTCTTTTTCTAAAAACTGATGTTCCAGAAAGTGGGCATGACGAAAAACAAAAACCTTTTGTTCCTCTGCGTAATAGAAAAGATACCCCCTGGAGTTCTTTGGGTATCCCACAAACTTACACAGTACTGAGCGTGCCTCGAGTTTGTCCGCATGCTGCTTTTTTACAAAAGCTGGACATCCCCATGTCTTAAGAAACTTAAGACAGGGTTTCTTCCCACTCCACATCTGATATGGTGTGGTAGGCACTGTTTTGGTTGGAACCTTATTCAAAAGATATGCAGCTGTTTCTAGTGCATAACCCTAGACGGATCGCGGTAACTCAGCCTTACTCATCATGGAACGAACCATATCCAATAGAGTTCGATTCCGCCTTTCCGATACACCGTTGTGTTGCGGTGTGTATGGAGGAGTAAGCTGAGAGAGAATTCCATTTTCTTTTATGTATCCCAGGAACTCGGCACTCAAGTATTCACCGCCTCGATCAGATCTTAGTGTCTTGATACTTTTTCCTGTTTGTTTTTCCACTTCATTCTTGTATTCCTGGAATTTCTCAAAGGCCTGGGATTTATGCTTCATCAGGAAGACATGTCCATACCTAGAGAAATCATCCGTAAAAGTAATGAAGTATGAATAACCACTTCGCGCATGTGTAGACATTGGACCACACACGTCACTGTGTATGAGTCCCAAGAGCTCGCTCGCTCTTACTCCGTGTCCAGTGAACGGAGTCTTTGTCATCTTTCCCATGAGACAAGATTCACAAGTAGCATAAGATTGGTACTCGAACGGATTCAAATATCCCTCTTTATGTAACTTCGTTAACCGTGTCTCATTAATGTGACCCAGTCTACAATGCCATAAGAAAGCCTGATTTGTTTCCGGAGACTTTCTTTTAAGTGTGTTCTGGACACTGAAAACATAAGCTTGATTTAATACGTATATTCTGTTTTCTAATGTATCTGACCCAATCAGAACTTGATTTAGGTGGATGTGTACCACATCGCTTACAAAAGAAAAATCATATCCTTCCTTAGAAAGTAAGGATACCAATATGATATTACAAGCCATACTAGGTACATATAAACTATTACGTAGAATCAATATCTGCCCACTTGTCAATCATAGGTGATCTTCCCCTACGGATTCAGCGTTCACGCTCATTCCGTTTGCAACTCTGAGAGTCATATCACCTGCCATGATAACTCTGCGGTTTCTCAAATCCTGTAATGAATTACACATATGAGATCCTGATCCGGTATCTAGTACCGAGGAAGTAGAGTTAATTGACATACAGTTTTCTATTACAAACACACCTGAAGCCGAAGCCACAACATGCTTCGAATCCTGACTACAGGCTTTGCTAGCCCTGCAATCCCTCTGCCAATGTCCTTTCTCATAACAATAAGGATGTCCCTCCTTCCCTATATCTAGTCCCAAAACTTTTGTCCTTCCCTTTCCTTCTACTTCCCTGGTTTCCTTCAGGGTGTAAGTAGAGGGCAGAGACTGTAGAATCAAGTCAGTACTTGACCCGTTCTTCAACGCGGTCTTCAGTTCCGTGAGCTCATCAAAATAGCTAGTCTCTGTAAGGACGTTGTCCCCTACAGATGACCCGACAACCAACCTCGCTTGAAGCAATTCGTTCGAGGTCTCATATCTTGCGATACGAGATTGCTCTCCATATAAATCTTTGTTATGGAGGAAGACAGAAACTAAGTCCATCTTCTCATGCTGCCTCTGGTATGTACCATCAACTGAGGCCAACATGAGGCACTTGGCATTCACACAGTCCCTTTCCGATGTCTTACGGATATCAATATCCGTGACAGTGGAAACTGGTCCTGAGACGGCAGGGGTTTGATTAGTGAAGAGGTCTCCCAGTTTGTCATGGGTAATGGGCATCTGGAAAAACCTTTGCCAGTCATTACCGTCAGATTCAGTCATTTTATTATCTAGATGTAACCTATGTCTGGTCACTGGGTCGCTGCAATTAAGAGAGAGAGAAGAAAACACTTAGCACGATGCTCTTGCAAGTTTAGATTGGTTTTTAGTTTATCTAAACATGATGGCTCCCACTGTTTCTCGAATCCTTCCTCAAACCATAAAAGAAGAATTAGTCAGGATTAATCTCACCGTACAATACTTACTTAACCGTTCAGCCAGGCTAGTGTTGGTACTTCGAGGGAGGTTTTACGACGCTTTCGCGAAGTTCCTTAATTAAATAACCTCTTTTTCCTGGAGGCGTAGCCTCTCTAACACTGTTCTAGACACCTACTTGGTTTATAGCATTGATCGTTAAGTGAAGAAATCTCCCGAGGAGTAGCGGATATTCACAGTAGGATCGGGATACAAATATCATTGTGTGATAATGCTGAAGGAATCCTACCAACATTATTCAACTCCAAATGGTATGCAGCACTAGAAAGTTTCAATTTCCTTAGAAACACCCGATGTGGATTTTTTCCCCATGCTCTTATGACCTTGACGAAGGCCAACATATCATAAGTCACATGCCAAGTTCTACCCGTCATTGTCCAGGTTAATTTGAACCCACCCGTACATACCCTTGACGAAGGCAAAAATAGTAGTACGACTGTCCCAAATCTACGCATCTATCTATGCTATAAATAAATATTCAGCAGCTACCAATCACTATGCATTGGCGAAGGTCAAAATACATAGCTTGAATACTACTAAACATTTAACTGAAATGACGGAGGGCTACGAACGGTTTTGGCAAAACTGTGAATGTAGTGAACTTGATATAATCGAAGGAACCTGATAGCTTTTAAAAGGAGTGGTTTAAGCTCCGCGTTTTTAAAAGTTTTTCTGTTTTGAAAAAACCGAGTGGTTTTGAAATTGTTCCAATGATTCAACTTTGGTTTATTTTCTTTGCATTAATATAATGTGTCCCATCAATTAATCCTACCATTGCAGAAAACAAAAAAAATATGACGTACGCTTATGCCATCCGCATTCGCCACTGGGCCCCGTCATCACCCGTTAGGTTACTTAACTGACGACAGAGCGGGGGTTGGACTAGCGCGGATGCAATACATAAGCAACGCCTACTAGATATCATATATAGATATAAACATTCGTCAGACGCAATGATAGCCATTCCAGATCACAGATGAACACATTGGATATACTAGGAATCCGCGCTTCGTTTGAGCCTGCAACGAAAGACAAAATACACGGTCGCGATGAATAGCCAAACCCCACTCTAGACCCCTACAGGTGCGACAAACTACCCGCCAAATACCCGAAGTGAAGCAGCCTCCCTCACAACGTGAGTAGGCCACTCAGCACTTCAAAGTACCCGGTAGTTTGTGCACCCCACGTAGGGTCTATCCTAGGAGCAAAAACAGTAAAAGAAATAATATACAATGGCGGCCACATCCTCAACCCGGATGTGCGGCCATAAAATAATATTACATCAAATTACAAATATTACATTGAATGAAAAATGAAAACTCTCATTTCATACCCCCGGCTATTCATTACGACAATCCAATAAGTTCATATACACAATCCAACATCACAGATCACAGATATGTACAACCCCCACTAATCGACGTATAGCGATTAGTAAACGTTCAGTACATATATCACATCACAGAAGATCCGATTAGCTAAAATGCTTAGAATTTCGATCGATAACTTGATTTGAAACAACCCCAAGCACAACACAGTACTCAACAAAATCTGGGCAGAAACAAAATATCAGAGAAATCAGAAAACACCATGCTGGACACTCTACATGAAAAACGAGTTGACTCGGAGTCGACTCGGCCGCGGATCCGCGGCGAAACGCTTGGTTTCGCCGCGCTTCCGCGGCTGTCTGACCGATTCATGATCTCGTTTTTCTTGGGTGTCCAAAAAAATACCTGCACGCATTTTTAAGGTCCCTGGAAAAAATTTTGGACCAGTTTTTAAAAAACGACAGAAAACGTGCATTTTTGACGTATTTTTGCGATTTCTCCGGCGATCGAATTTCTAACACTTTGCTAACAAGTTATTAATGGTTTAGTAAGGCTCCGATACCACTGTAAGTCTACGTTACCCATCCCGGTACTTACGGGGAGGCGGAATAGGTAAAAAACAAAATTTTATCAGAAGGTAACATATACTTTTCTTGAGGATATTTTCCAAACCATTGCTAACAAACTACATGAGGTAGTAGAAAGGAGATTATACCTCATGTTACTAGTCCTTCGGGTCTTCTGCGCTATCCTCCTCATCACCGTATGCTCCATGGATCGATCCGGATCTTGGTCACCTCCGCGCTCTCCTTGAGTCGAAAACGATCCACCCGAGAGTCTATAGTCCGAGCTCCACCTCAAGCCGAGGCAACTAGGGCAACAAGTTTTCTATGCTTGATGTCCTAGGTGGTGTAGAAGAAGAATATGGGTTTGTTTGTCTATTTAGAACCTAATTTGCTCAACACATGAGACTATTAGGAAGTCTTAGTGAGGAGGAAGAAGAAGGAAACCATGGGAGCTCTCATTAGAAGAGAGAGAATGAGCAACAGATAATGATGCATAAGAAAAATAATTACCATTCTTTTGTCATGATAAAGTGTGATGGTTACCATTGATTTGACCATTATCATGTCAAATTAAATCCAAGCCAAAAGAAAAGTCTAGAGCTCACAAGAAATATCCAAGTCAACAATGGTCAACTAGGTCAAATGGTGAACATGGTCAAATGGTCAAAGCAATTAGCCATAACACAATTATCATTAAAAATATTAGTAAATATTTTCCTCACCTCATAATGGTTTTGACCGAATCAATGGTCAAAACCCTAATGAGGCAAGTCCTTCTTTGCTCCTCACAACCGTGCATACACACCCGCATCCGCATTCCGTAAAATGCGAATGCACAGAAGACAAAACTAATCCATCTATACAATACTAGGATCCGGCTTAAACCAAAGCCCAATAGTATCGTCTGCCCGAACATCATACGCGCACAAGTGCACGTAAGTGATCGTAGCCCTGCCGTAAAACCATACGGCCTCTAAACCTTTTACCCAGTGCTGGGAAACTCTCTGTGTGGGACTCTAAAGACTCAACACCACGTTGGCAGTGGGTTTAACCACAGACCGCAAGAGGCACTAGCTGTACGTAACGGTCCCCAGGTAGATGTCGATAAGAAGGCCGATGAGGTAAACCCATCCGAACTCCTACTGAGCCTGAATGTGATAATCTCCGTAGAGTCCGGTCTGTTCGTCTAAGAGTATCGCATGTCGGGCCTAGGGGCGGTAAACGTCATACCCTAATAGAGGTACAAGTCGTGTCGGAGTGTATCTCAGAACACCCTGAGAAACTACTGGAAACACTACCAGTAAATCTCGCTTGCCCTGGCCAGGGACTTTGTGTTGGAGATAGTGCCCTCAGAGTCAATTATTGGATCACAGGCACGTGATTGCAATGATTGAGGGAGGACCTATCCCGGTAGGACAGTCTTACTCGAGATGATAGTATGCTATCTGGTTTATCTTTATCATCGTGTACTTCTTTAGGTGACCTGACATGTCGCTATTACACGTTGATAGAGCCCCTAGGATTCTTGCTTGACTACCAGCAGTATGATGGCGATCATATACGTGGGAGCTGGTAGTCTATAAGCACATCCTTAAAAGGTCCCTAGTCGTGGGAGTTTCGAGACAGGGCATCGATTCTCCAGAGTAGACTAGTGTATACAGTCGAGACCCCGACGAGGGGCGGTGGCCGGTCTCACAAGCCACTGGTGTCAGTTGGTTCACCTAAGATGTATACAGGTGCTCATTGGATTATGAGTACACCGGACAGGACTCGCCGGGAACCTGCTAGTTGGTCTTGTACCAGATGTCAGATAGCAGTTCCCTGGTGACATGTGTACAGGTTAGTTCATCGACCTGAGATCGTCATTTGTCTCGTGTGAGTTCCCACTGTGCTTTGATTACTACCCTACCACGGCTCAAAGGAGTCGTGCAAACAGGTTTTAGTTGGGTACAGTCCCGAGCCACATGGAGGCAGTGAGCGGATCTGCAGGGGTTCGTCTCTCCCGGTATTGGGGGTGAGGTCGCGCTGTGTCTAGGAGAGCCATTACACAAAGCCCTCGGCCGAGGCAGGAGATTTACTGGTAGGTATTCCAGTAGTATCTCAGGGTGTTCTGGGCTACACTCCGACACGACTTGTACCGCTTTTGGGGGTTTGATTTTTACCAACCCCCTAGGCCCGCCATGCGATACTCATAGACGAACGGACCGGACTGTACGGATATTGTCACTAAGAGGCTCAGTAGGGTGTCAGGATGAGTTCGCTCATCGACGTCCCTTTTGGTCAATAGCTGGTGGCCCGTCACGTATTGGCTTATACCTCTGACGTGCCAGTGGTTAAATCTACAGCCATAGTATTGACGAGTCTTTAGAGTCCACCACACATTCAGTTACTCAAGTTTCGGGCGAAACGCTGTAGAGGCCGTATGGAGATATGGCAGGGTCCGATCAGATACGTGCGGTATTGCACGGATCAGGATCGGACGGTTTGTACTAGTGGCCGTATGGATATATGGCAGGGTTCGATCAGATACGTGCGGCATTGCATGGATCAGGATCGGACGGATATTACTAGCCGGCTTTGGTTTAAGACGGATCCTAGTTTAGTACAGTGTAGATTTTATCTCATTGCATTTGTATCCGGTCGGTATACAGATGCGGGTGTGTATGCACAGTATCGGGGTTTTCCTGTAATTTATTACGGGACCAGTTTTCTGGAGTTGCCAGTTTGCATTCCGTTCCGGCCGGTTTTCCTTTGTTCTTTCCCGGCCGGACTTTTCCGATGGAGGGTGTTATTTGCAAGTTTGCAAATAACATTTAGTGGAGGGTTTATTTGTGAGATGAGAGATTATGATAGCATTTTTTTATTCCTTTCTTTTCTATCATCATTTCATGCATTTATGGTGATTAGAGTTGATTAGGAATTGATTTGAGTTTTGTTATCATGGTGTTTGGATGTGGTCACCCCTTCACCTTTTACTACCTTCACCTCCCTTCTTGTTATGGTTTGATATTCATTCCTTCACCATTCTCACATGAGAGGAGGGGCTTCACTTGAGAGAAAAAGAATGAGAGAGTTCATTTTTTGGTGATGTGAGGAATTCTTCATCTCTATCCTTCTTGCTAGAAAATTGAAAGCACCAATTTTCTTAACCTCCTCCTTCATCCTCCATGGAAACTTAAACCCCAAATGAGATACAGCATCTACACTACATTCTACAGCAAATCTTGGGCACGTCGACTTGCCAGCTTTGTGCCCGAGTTGCCTCGGTATTGAGGTGGGAGCCCGTAAAAGATGCAGGCGACGTGGTGCCCTTCCGGCGAGGAGGCGACGACATGGAGACAGGACTTTCCGCGGGAGATCGGGACGATGAAGAGAAGACCGGAGGACTCGGATCACTTGGTATACTTCTCTTCCCATCTCTTGTTAGTTAGTATAGGTTAATGGTTAACGATCCGGGTTTTATTGTCCGCGGTAGCGCCAGTTTCCAAGTAAGGAAAATCTTTGATTCCGCATTTTGGCCTCGGTAAGACGGTCGGGGCGCTGCCGTGGCACAACATGGTATCAGAGCCACGCCATTAACTTCGTCTAGCTTTGTTTGATGTGTTTGCATATCCGATCGACCAAAATTCCAAAAACCCGCGTTTTTCTTTACATCAGTTTTCTGTAGAAATTTTTTGAAGTCCAAAAATTTTTCAGGTTGTCTCAGAATGATGTGCAGGGAGTTCTAAGAACACTGGAAAAATTAGACAACACGATCCCTCCGTACGACCGCGTAACCGCGGCCATAACCCCTCTTTGGCCGCGGTTCCGCCGCAGGAATGAGGGATGATGTCATCATTTTTTTGCAGTGGGCTTGTGGGCTGAAAATAGGGGTTTTGGAATATTAATATTGGGCCCAGAATTTCTGTGAGTGCTACAGTATTGCTTTGGGGCCCACTTGTTAATTTTTGATCGATCGGATATTTTAAACACATTATTTCACAGTATTTACATTATATCTGAGACCGTTAATGTCACTTGATCGGTAAATCCTGTCTAACTGCTATAGTCCGGTTAGACGGATTTGCGAACGTGACTTTCACGTTGATGTTCTGTGTTTTTGCTGTGATGTTGCGGATAGGTCGTAGGAGATAGCCTGGATGCAATGCTAGTACAGTTTTGTTTTATATGTACATTTGATATTGCGGGGCGAGCGTCCGACATGTGGACTGCCTTCACTGCCAGTTTGCATTATTCTTTTAGGGCACGACCTGGTTGCGGTCGATGTACCCGGTGTATGTATATTTTACTTTCTGTACTAGGATTACCCCGCGGAGGGGTGCACGGATAGCCGGGTTCTAGAGGGCAACGGGCCCGCATCTCATGGCATTGAGACGGAGGGGGCTTCACTCTAGGATTGGCGGGCTATTCGCCGCACTCGTAGGGGGTACAGGTTGACCCAGGAGGGGTGCCCAAGTTACCGGATTCCATGAAGTGATGGGTGGTCCATTCACGGTGCTGGAGGGGACTGCCTCGCTTCAGGTCTTGGCGGGTGACTTGCCGCGCCCGTAGGGGTCTAGGATTTCATTGTACAGGCTATCCACACGACCAGGGGAACGTCGGGTTTCAGCAGCGGCTCTGTGAAACCCGGGGATCCCAGATATCTGTATTGTTCTGTGATGCTGTACATTTCTGTGATGTTGCATTCTTATCACGCCTTGAGAGAATATAATATATATTGGTATATGTTGTATATGTTTTACATCCGCGCTAATCCAGTCCCCGCTCTGTCGTTAGTTAGCTAACCTAACGAGTAATGACGGGACCCAGTGGCGAATGCGGATGGCATATACGTACATCATATTATTTTCGTTCTTTGTGGTGTGATTAATTGATGGGACTGCGTTGATTCGGATCAATGCAAGATAAACAAACCTATTCTGATGTTGTTGGAACAATTTTTCAAAAAGCTGTTATTGCAAGGGCATTCTCTTTTGTTTTGCATAGTGGTATTCAGTTAGAATATCCTGCTCCTCAGTCGACGAGGCAAGGGCCGAGATCCCTTCACCGGGAGTGACCCCTTGGACAGAAGTTTACGTCAGGGAAATAACTTCACTATAGTCGATTGCCTTTTGCTTTGCATCATGGTATTCAGTTGGAATATCCTGCACCTCATTCTACGGGGAAAGAGCCGAGATCCCTTCACCGGGAGTGACCTCTTTAGCAAAGGTTTTCGTCACTATATTTTTATAAAAGGCTATGCAGTTCCTTCAACGATATCAAGTTCATTACGTTAAAGGTTTTTCGCCTAAAACCAGCCGTAGCCCTCCGTCATTTCCTACATGTGTTATTTAGTATTCGTGCTGCGTTTGTTGACCTAGTCAAGACGTAGTGTTTGGTAGCTAAGTAGTACTTGTTTGTTGCATAGGTAGGATTGATTAAGACAGTCGTGCGGCCTTGTTGACCTAGTCAAGGGCACGTACGGGTAGGTTTAATGCAATCCAGAATAATTACGGGTTGAACTTGACTGGCGGTTTATGGTTTGTTGACCTAGTCAAGCTCATAAACCGCTTGGGGTAAAAATCACATCGGGAGTTTCAAAAGAACTGAAACTTGCCAGATATGTGCATACCTTCTGGAGTGTGATGACGTGAGCGGATTCCGTCACGTTATCATGCAATGATAGTTGGATCCCGATTCCCACTGATGAGTTGGTTTACTCCTCGGGTGATCCCGACTAATTCTTCTTTCAGGTTTGGAGGAGAATTTGAGGTGACAGTGGGAGGTTTCCAGATTAGACAAAGTGATAACCATTCTGATCTAGGTTAGAGTGCACGCTGAGTGTTTCTTTCCTCTCTCTCTTTGACAGCGACCATTGACCCGACCCTAAGACTATGACTCAGTGACCAAGTTAACCGAACCTTCTTAACACTGGCTTTTGAATTATCAAAGTTGCAAACCTCTTTGCCACTCCTACTTCTACCCTTTTCTCCGGGACACCCCGTATTATTACGAACGTCCACTTCCATCGGACAAAACCATCGTAAGGTTATATACGAACTCGAAGGACTTCGAGGATGGTTTCTGGTTCTGGAGAAAACGGATAGGACTATTCAGTTGTCTTTTCTTTTCACCTTCTCTCAGGTTGCGAGTACTCCTTGGTTTAGGAGTAGTACACCTATTACGCAAATTGGATAGTCTTCTTCCAAACCATAGGCTGGTGCCGACCGGTAGGGAATGAAGAAAATCAGTTAGCCTAAACGGTGTACAGAAGGTATTAAGTTAAGACAAAGCAAGGGATTAGTAAGAGGGCAAAGTAAAGTGCGACTACTATTCACGAACGAACCAAGTATTTCTTCGCCAATCCTAAATCACCTTTGTATTTCTCCAGGACACTCCGTATTACTACGAAGATCCCAGTTTATTGGATAATCCATCGTATGGTTATATACGAACTCGAAAGGAACTTGTTCCAGTTTGGGGATGGATCCTGGTTCAGGAGAAATAAGGAATAAAGTACATTCAGGTGTCTTTTATCTTCACCTTCTCTCGCGTTGCGAGTGCTCCTAGGATTAGGATAGTACACCCTTTATGCTTTTTGGATAGTCTTCTTCCAAACCATAGGCTGGTGCCGAACGGTAGGGAAGGTAGAAAACCATTTGGCCTAAAGGGGTGTACAGAAGGTAATGACTAAAGACATATAAAGGGATTTGGAGAAATGGCAAAGAATTACAAGGTTACAGTTGTGAATCTGGATAATGGAAGAGGCATTACCAGGAATACCGGGATACCCCATCGAGACATTTCAATGTTTCAGTTTCACTGTGTAATGTTAAAAGAAAACTGATTTCCCGATTAGATACTTACTCCGGGGTATATATTTGCCAGGTATGATTCTCACACCTGTATGGTCTTACAGATGATGAGTGGGAGTAAGTTATTGGGAATTGGGTGATCATCCTCATTATATCGGGATTCGTTGAAATCGGTGATATTTGAGGAAATCACCTGGGCTGTTTGCCGGTCGGCAAATATTTGGTTTTGAATATCCGCTGTTATGCACCAATTTCAAATCGATATATCTGTACGTCTATTTTCATAGAGTGAGATATACTTTTTAAAATTATGTCAGTGACATTTACCTATATCAGTGGATGGTTAGGTAAGGAGCATTAAACAGCGGTGTAATTCTTCTTAACCATAAGTACAGTTTTCAACCTACCACACGCAGTGAATGAGTTATCTGACTCAAGGGACTTATACAGGGTATTGTATGTTGTCCAGGGTCCATCAGGACAGAGGGGTTGGTCCTCGTACTATATTCAGTTTACTTATGACTTCTCTAGTTTTTAGACAGGTGTTTCGTGGAAACAAAGGGTCTGAATTTTGAGAAGTTATAGGTATTTGAATAAAGTAGAGAACCAGGTATTGCAAGTATCGGGATTCTTCAAGGTGATCGAAAATGTAGATACTTGTATATGGTATTCAGTTGATAGTAATGATTAAGAGAACTTGCTTCTCTTTCAGGTTACTCATAATTGGAAGTATTCCTAAGTTGAGTAACGCTGATCGGCCTCTTTCCATTTAGTTGACATGCACTGGAGACAGCTGCATGATTTGAATCTGGTTCCAATTAAATCAGTGCCTCTGTTTCTATATTGGATATAGAACAGTTCATATCTTGACATTGTTAAGGTACGGGGAGTTGTTCGGCTTATGCTTAAAACCAGACTCTGGATAACTCAAGGCACGTTTTTGTAATGGCTGTTTGTGGGTTGACCCAGGCTATGACGAGGGTTGACTTTCTACCATCTGGAAGATCAATAGTGATATTGTTCTAGACTCGCCACAGTTTTATTAAAAATGGTTTTTTTTTCAGAAAACAGTAGTGGGAGTATGGTAGAACTGAAAGTTATTCCAGAACCGCAAACTATTTCTGAAGATTTGATAAGAACCTAAAGATTCAATCTGGTTAGACATTCCATTGGCCACTCCGCAGATATGGTGGGAAACCTCAGGCACTCGAGAGGTACTTCGGTATGCTCAAGGACGGTGGCAGGGAGGTTCTTGTTTACCCAGACTTACCATTGCTGTTGTTCCAGACTGTGAGACCCGGCAGGAGGATGAGTATAGCGTCGTTCTAAACTAGCTTTAGAAGTGTACGTCTATATGACTCTGCCAGAGGGTTGTCGTAGTCAGTGGGAGCAGCGGAAGCATTGGTGGACAGGTGGCTTATGTCTATTTATAGACTAAAGCAGATACAGCGGAGATAGATCATCTATTTCTGATGTGACAGTCATAGGTTTGACTTCATCAGAATAGGGGATGGATCTGTTGAGAAGGTAGTAGGGTGTGATGTCATGTTATTTGGATGACATACACAGAGTAGGAAGTGATATTCCTATACTACGATCGGTTATACTTTGGTTGTCACACAGTAGTTTCTCCACACAGGACTTGGATATTATATCAGACATTCTGGTTACTAGATCTATGGTTTTAGATCTAGATTTGGGTAGTTTCCCAATCTGGGTACCTTGACAGCATTCTATTAGTATTTAGAATGGACGACTCCTGGCACGGTAGTGTACCTGCAAGTGATGGAGTCACCCTCTCTAAAGGTGTCTTACAGACTAAAGGGGAGAGGGATACACATGATTGACAGATCACTTGCTTAGGCAATTGAGTCAATCATGAGATGTCAAGTACCACACCAGATGTTGTTCTTGCAGTAGATGCAATAAGTTGATATTGATCCAATCCTGGAGAAACAGTCGGAAGCAGTTTTAGAACATAAGTTGATGTTCTAGGGATATGATAACGGCAGCCTCCTTTAGGAGACGGTTATCATTCCAGGCTTCCAAGGTGACCTGGATGGCAGAGTGGCTGTCAGAGTTATAGTTTTCCCTCTGACGAGGGGCAGTATATTGGACATGTGGTCCAGGTGGATACTGAGGGAAGGCATGGTGCAGGATACTGATTAAGTTCAGTTGAAGATACAGTCTAAGAAGTTTGGATTTGGAGTTCATTTATGAGCTAGGTCCCATCAGACATCCAGACACATTCTAAGACAGGTATTGCTCTTTTCGGGAGATGGCTTTCTCCGCGAACTTGAGATATAGAGAGACATAGAAAGAAACATCCTGCGGATCCACTCACTGAGGCTATTCCTCGAACGCAATAGTTTCGCAAACGGGTTTTGTGAGACTGACTAGTAGCGGAGTTGGGTGTTCGGTATCACACGGGCTGTGAGTATGCGACATCGCAATAATTAGCCTTGAGTGCAAGTGGGAGATTGTTGGAGATAGTGCCCTCAGAGTCAATTATTGGATCACAGGCACGTGATTGCAATGATTGAGGGAGGACCTATCCCGGTAGGACAGTCTTACTCGAGATGATAGTATGCTATCTGGTTTATCTTTATCATCGTGTACTGCTTTAGGTGACCTGACATGTCGCTATTACACGTTGATAGAGCCCCTAGGATTCTTGCTTGACTACCAGCAGTATGATGGCGATCATATACGTGGGAGCTGGTAGTCTATAAGCACATCCTTAAAAGGTCCCTAGTCGTGGGAGTTTCGAGACAGGGCATCGATTCTCCAGAGTAGACTAGTGTATACAGTCGAGACCCCGACGAGGGGCGGTGGACGGTCTCACAAGCCACTGGTGTCAGTTGGTTCACCTAAGATGTATACAGGTGCTCATTGGGTTATGAGTACACCGGACAGGACTCGCCGGGAACCTGCTAGTTGGTCTTGTACCAGATGTCAGATAGCAGTTCCCTGGTGACATGTGTACAGGTTAGTTCATCGACCTGAGATCGTCATTTGTCTCGTGTGAGTTCCCACTGTGCTTTGATTACTACCCTACCACGGCTCAAAGGAGTCGTGCAAACAGGTTATAGTTGGGTACAGTCCCGAGCCACATGGAGGCAGTGAGCGGATCTGCAGGGGTTCGTCTCTCCCGGTATTGGGGGTGAGGTCGCGCTGTGTCTAGGAGAGCCATTACACAAAGCCCTCGGCCGAGGCAGGATATTTACTGGCAGGTAATCCAGTAGTATCTCAGGGTGTTCTGGGCTACACTCCGACACGACTTGTACCGCTTTTGGGGGTCTGATTTTTACCAACCCCCTAGGCCCGCCATGCGATACTCATAGACGAACGGACCGGACTGTACGGATATTGTCACTGACAGGCTCAGTAGGGTGTCAGGATGAGTTCGCTCATCGACGTCCCTTTTGGTCAATAGCTGGTGGCCCGTCACGTATTGGCTTATACCTCTGACGTGCCAGTGGTTAAATCCACAGCCATAGTATTGACGGGTCTTTAGAGTCCACCACACATTTAGTTACTCAAGTTTCAGGCGAAACGCTGTAGAGGCCGTATGGAGATATGGCAGGGTCCGATCAGATACGTGCGGTATTGCACGGATCAGGATCGGACGGTTTGTACCAGTGGCCGTATGGATATATGGCAGGGTTCGATCAGATACGTGCGGCATTGCACGGATCAGGATTGGACGGATATTACTAGCCGGCTTTGGTTTAAGCCGGATCCTAGTTTAGTACAGTGTAGATTTTGTTTCATTGCATTTGTATCCGGTCGGTATACAGATGCGTGTGTGTATGCACAGTATCGGGGTTTTCCTGTAATTTATTACGGGACCAGTTTTCTGGAGTTGCCAGTTTGCATTCCATTCCGACCGATTTTCCTTTGTTCTTTCCCGGCCGGACTTTTCCGATGGAGGGTGTTATTTGCAAGTTTGCAAATAACATTTAGTGGAGGGTTTATTTATGAGATGAGAGATTATGATAGCATTTTTTTATTCCTTTCTTTTCTATCATCATTTCATGCATTTATGGTGATTAGAGTTGATTAGGAATTGATTTGAGTTTTGTTATCATGGTGTTTGGATGTGGTCACCCCTTCACCTTTTACTACCTTCACCTCCCTTCTTGTTATGGTTTGATATTCATTCCTTCACCATTCTCACATGAGAGGAGGGGCTTCACTTGAGAGAAAAAGAATGAGAGAGTTCATTTTTTGGTGATGTGAGGAATTCTTCATCTCTATTCTTCTTGCTAGAAAATTGAAAGCACCAATTTTCTTAACCTCCTCCTTCATCCTCCATGGCAACTTAAACCCAAATGAGATACAGCATCTACACTAAATTCTACAGCAAATCTTGGGCACGTCGACTTGCCAGCTTCGTGCCCGAGTTGCCTCGGTATTGAGGTGGGAGCCCGTAAAAGATGCAGGCGACGTGGTGCCCTTCCGGCGAGGAGGCGATGACATGAAGACAGGACTTTCCGCGGGAGATCGGGACGATGAAGAGAAGACCGGAGGACTCGGATCACTTGGTATACTTCTCTACCCATCTCTTGTTAGCTAGTATAGGTTAATGGTTAACGATCTGGGTTTTATTGTCCGCGGTAGCGCCAGTTTCCAAGTAAGGAAAATTTTTGATTCTGCATTTTGGCCTCTGTAAGACGGCCGGGGCGCTGCCGTGGCACAACACTTTGTGTAACGGCTCTCCTAGACACTGCGCGATATCAACCCCCAATACCGGGAGAGACGAATCCTATCTAACCGTTACTGCCTCCAAGTGCTTCGGGACTGCACCCAACTACTACCTGTTTGCACGACTCCTTTGAGCCGTGGTGGGGTAGTAATCAAAGTACAGTGGGAACACACTCGAGGCGAAGTAGCAGCGTCAAGTCGACGGACTAAACTGTACTCCTGTCACCTGGGAACTGTTATCTGACGATAGGTATAGTACCAACCAACAGTTCCCGATGAGTCATGTCCAGTGTACTCGTAACCTAACGAGCACCCGCATACTATCTCCAGTACGACGTACTAATGGCTGTGGACATACCATCTTCCCTGCTGGGATGAGAAGCGTATACGCTAGTCTACTCCGGAGTATCGATGCCCCGTCTCGATAATCCTACGACTAGGGACCTGTATAAGGATGTGCTTGTAGATTACCCAGCCCCCACTAGTGTGACTGCCATCACAACGCTGGTAATCAAGCAAAGATCCTAAGGGCTCCTCTAATATGTATAAGCGATATGTTAAAAGAAACACATGCACATATTAAAGTAGAAACAAACCAAGTAGCATACTACCATTTTGAGCAAGATTGTCTCACTAGTAAAATAGGGGGTTGCCCCTACGGATGGAAATATCCGTAGGGGTCTATTTAACTTGGATCTACGGATTAATCCGTAGGGCTAAAAGGTTGCCCCTACGGGCACTGACGTCCAAGAATAAAAATATTAATTCTTAATTTGGAGTTTGCCCCTACGGAGCCGCAAACAAAGGACCTACGGGTATATCCGTAGGGGCAAGTAAATATCGTTTTAAAATAAAGCCAGATCGAAAAGCCTACGCTCATTTTCTCTCTCTCCCTCAAACGCGTGCGAAAAACCCCAAATCGCCACCGTCGCGTCGCCACCGTCGTTGGGCGGAGTCGCCACCGTCGTCGCTACCGCCGATTTCGTCGCCACCGCCGGTTTCGTCGCCACCGTCGTCGCCACCGCCGGTTTCTTCGCCAATTCGCCACTGTCGTCGCTCCAGCCCACCAGCGCACCCGTTCAGGTATAAATCTCGAGGTAAATTAAAGCATTTTTGGATTATTCATGGCTGGGTCTGGGTTGCGCGCGCGAGAGTTGGGTTTGGGCAGGGGCGCGGTGGCGGTCGGGGTCGGGGTCGGGGTCGGGGTAGGGTTAGGGTTGGGGTTCGGGTGCTGCTGGGGTGGGGCTGGGGTTAGGGTTACGGTGGGGCTGGGGTTAGGGTTACTGTGGGGCTGGGGTAGGGTTACGGTGGGCTGGGGTTAGGGTTGGGGCTGGGGTTAGGGTTACTGTGGGGCTGGGGTTAGGGTTATGAGAGGCATGTCAGCATATTTATGTGTAATAATTGAGAGGATCAAGCTAAGTTCTATGCAAGCAGTCCCTCAGAATACATAGATAGCCAGCCTTACATTTTAAATTAACATATTCCATAGTTGTCTTAATGGTAAGGCAGATACCCATATTGTGTAAGAGCTGACATTAATACAACCATAGGGAGCTGACAGATTATACATCTCATGTGGCATTAAAATCTATAAATGGACATACGAGATAATGCAAAGAAAGAGCAATAGATCAAGACTCAATCAACTTTCCTATGCTTTATGATTTCAGCGGATAGCTCAAGTTTAGTTTCAACTTTATATTCTTATTTTTCTCTCTTTTTTCTTTAGTGCTTCTTCCTCCATTTCTTTGAAGAGTCTCTCACAACGAAATACACTCCAATTGCTGTTGAAGATTTTAGAATGTATCCAGAATTTAAGAAAAAAATGTTGTGCCCCTTATGCTTCTGTTATTCAACTCCTTCCATACACTCTGGACTTCTCAAATTTAAAAACTATTAGAAGTGTACTTGTTTATCATACATTGAACACACCATGCATGCTATTTCTTTCACTCTCTTGTGGCATGATATTGATAGTTTATGTGAGAGTAAGACCATAACAAACATAGAAAATATTTCAACTAAGATATGAGAGACCGCTCCAAAAGAAAAACTAAAAGAGGTTAACAATGTAAAGATCAATTCCTATTCATTCTTTCCAATGTATAAAAAAAATTCACATTTTTTTAACATTACAAATCTTTGCACAAGCGTGCAGCCGCACACAAATAGCCGTGTCCCTAACTAATATGTAACCATGACACATGGCAGATGAGGTGTCTCATAACTCAATATTAGCGATTTCCATGATCACGACACACGTGGCAGATGAGGTGTCTTATAACGCTTTATGATATCAGTATCCTATATTTATAGTTTTAATTGTTGATTGTTATAGATGTATACCATTGCAATAATAGTTTTTAGTTGATGAATGCTATTGCAATGTAGGATGATCAGTTCTATCAATCTTGATCTCAATGGTTTAAAATCATGTTACACATACAACACGAATGCACAACAAACGCATAATTAGAGAGGGACTCGAGATATTCGGGTTAAAACCAATATATGATACTCGATGATGATATGAAACCTTCATATTCCCATCGATACCCGTATATGAAACTAAAAGCGCCACTTAGTCCCCGTCTATCGGTTAACATACGTGCGATGCTCGTCGTGACCTAGAACTATACGAAGGTTGTTAAATATCGGACAGTATAGCTCGATACTAACAACCGTCGTATAGTCTACGCGACGAGAAAATTCAATCGTATGGTAACCCATAGATTTGTCCCGTGTGGACAAGTTAAGAATGTATAAAGCAAACGCCTTCATTCACTTGTGTTTTCATCCGTTTCGAGATATTTCGTCGGTACCTTTCCGCTGGTTCTCCGTGTACAAAGATAGATTAGATGTTCATTTCAACGTTGTTTCACAGCTTTGAAATGATTATCTATTCTATTACAGTGTACTCGGAGAACAGCGGGGAGGTGCTGCCGAAATTTACTCGAAACGGCTGAAAGCACAAGTGATGGGCGTTCGCTCTATACATTCTTAATGGGATAGAAGCCTACCCCCGACAGCCGGAACACATACATACAAACGCATAATTAGAGAGCGATTCGAGATGTTCGGGTTAAAACCAATATATGATACTCGATGATAATATGAAACCTTCATATTCCCATCGATACCCATATATGAAACTAAAAGCGTCACTTAGTCCCCGTCTATCGGTTAACATACGTGCGATGCTCGTCGTGACCTAGAACTATACGAAGGTTGTTAAATATCGGACAATATAGCTCGATACTAACAACCGTCGTATAGTCTACGCGACGAGAAAATTCAATCGTATGGTAACCCATAGATTTGTCCCGTGTGGACAAGTTAAGAATGTATAAAGCAAACGCCTTCATTCACTTGTGTTTTCATTCGTTTCGAGATATTTCGTCGGTATCTTTCCGCTGGTTCTCCGTGTACAAAGATAGATTAGATGTTCATTTCAACGTTGTTTCACAGCTTTGAAATGATTATCTATTCTATTACAGTGTACTCGGAGAACAGCGGGGAGGTGCTGCCGAAATTTACTCGAAACGGTTGAAAGCACAAGTGATGGGCGTTCACTCTATACATTCTTAATAGGATAGAAGCCTACCCCCGACAGCCGGAACACATACATACAAACGCATAATCAGAGAGCGATTCGAGATGTTCGGGTTAAAACCAATATATGATAATATGAAACCTTCATATTCCCATCGATACCCATATATGAAACAAAAAGCGCCACTTAGTCCCCGTCTATCGGTCAACATAACGTGCGATAATTTATTCTTTTCAACGACAAACGCACACACAAAGCATATACATGGATTTTCTCCTTTGTCAGTAACTATCCCGTTTTATATTTCTCAATATAGTCAGCATAACCTACAATTTATATGTTATTCAGTCTAACATGGCCCATGAGTACGTCAGAGTTAAGGACTGGATGTATGTGGATTGGAAACAACGTATGCAACCTAAGTTTGTCGCAGGAGTTGCTGCTTTCCTTGAATTTGCACGAGCACATAATAAGATCATAATAGAGAAGATTCTCTGTCCGTGCGATAGATGTGGCAATAAGTACTGGCAGAAGGTAGAATTGGCAGAGCTTCATATTGTAAAACATGGGTTTACTAGACTTTATTCAACTTGGAAATATCACGGGGAAGGAGAAGAATGCAGTACTGCGGTAGAAGAAGGAGAACACGATAATGCGGCAGGAGAAGAAGAAGAATTCGGTAATACGGCAGGATACGGAAATTTATTTCCATCAGAAGAAATGGAGGATATGGTAGAGGCAGCCCTAGGTGAATCTATTCGTACCGAAGATGACATTCCTTCCGGTCAAGGACCGCGTGCGGATAAATATGAAAATTTCATGAATGATGCTAGGAAACCAATTTATGAGAATGCGAAGTATTCCACCCTCTCATGGTTCGTCCAACTTTTCCAAATTAAGTGCCTAAATGGATGGAGCAACAAGTCATTCACAATGCTTCTTTCGTTCTTGAAAGATTCTATGCCTCCGGGAAATAATGTGCCCGAAAGCTGGTACGAAGCCCAGAAAATGATGTCTGATTTGGGTCTAAAGTGCGAGAAGATTCAAGCATGTCTTAAAAATTGCGTGCTGTACCGGAAAGAGAATTCAGATTTGAAAGAGTGTCCAACATGCGGAGAGGCCAGGTATAAGCCGAAAGATTCTGATAAGAAGCCTGATATACCTGTGAAGATAGCACGATATTTTCCCATAACACAGAGGCTACAGAGGCTATTCAGGTGCAAGAAAACAGCCGAGGCAATGATTTGGCATCACCGTGCTCCTCCAAGCGAAAATGGAAAAATGAGCCATCCAAGAGATTCACCGGCATGGAAGGATTTCGATAGGAGGCATGCAATATTCAGTAGCGATCTTCGCAATGTCCGGCTCGGACTGGCTGCCGATGGCTTCTGCCCATTCAACTATATGGCTGGAAGTCACAGTACATGGCCCGTTGTAATGATAATTTATAATCTGTCGCCTTGGTTGGCTATGGACCAATCATACTTTATGATGCCTCTTCTTATCGACGGACCAAACTCACCGGGGAACAATATCGACGTCTATCTCAGACCTCTGATTGAGGAGCTGAAAACTTTGTTCATTGATGGTGTAGAGACATATGATTCAAACACAAATACAACCTTCATACTGCGTGCGGCTTTAATGTGGACAATTAATGACTTTCCTGCGTATGGAATGCTTTCAGGTTGGTCCGTACATGGTCACAAAGCATGTCCTCATTGCCATGAACACACAACATCAAAATTTTTGAATTTTAGCAGGAAGGTTTGTTATTGCGGCCATCGACGTTTTCTGCCTCCAGACCACGCCTATAGGTTAGACACGGTTCATTTTGATGGTCATCAGGAGCTTCTTAGGCCTCCATCCCCATTGTCCGGAGAGGACGTGACTGCTAAATGGGATGGTTACAATAACGTGACCTTCGGGATGGATCCGACGAGACAGGTCAAACCACAATATTGGAACAAGTTAAGCATTTTCTTCGAGCTTCCGTACTGGTCTACAAATTCAGTGCGTCATTGTCTGGACGTCATGCATATAGAGAAGGGAGTATCAGAGCACATACTTAACTTGCTTCTGTGTAAAGACGGGAAATCGAAAGACGACATGAATGCCCGGATGGATCTACAAGAGTGGGGAATAAGAAGTGAACTGCACCCTAAACCGGTAGCGGGTAAACCGGGCAAGTTTGTACTTCCCAATGCCGCTTATCATATGTCACAACCGGAGAAGATAAGATTCCTGCAGGTGTTGCATGATTTGAAAGTCCCCACAGGTTTCTCTGGATCATTCAGCAAGAAAATAAAAATTGTGAAGGGCAAGATCGATGGGCTGAAAAGTCATGACCACCATGTTATCGTGGAGCACCTTCTTCCATTAGCCCTCAGGACTTCTCTCCCCGACTCGGTTGGTCTAGTAATCAACGACCTATGTTGTTTTTTCAGGGAGTTGTGTGCTAAAACGCTGGAGGTTGCGACGCTGGATAAACTAGAAAATTCTATTGCGTTGATACTTTGCAAGTTTGAGCGTATTTTCCCACCGTCATTCTTCGATATCATAATACACTTGACGGTTCATCTTGCAACTGAGGCGAAGTTAGCCGGACCGGTACAATATCGATGGATGTATCCCGTCGAGAGGTACGTGTAATTTTTCGTTTCGCGCAATTTATAAATTTATTTTTGTCATGTATGCCCGTGTTTATTTATTCAACATATTCTCATTAGGTACCTTTACACTCTTAAGAAGTATATACGCAATAAAAATCGACCAGAGGGTTCTATCATGCAAGGTTATCTTCTTGATGAAGCAACCACATTTTGTTCCCGCTATCTGGACGAGAACATTGAGACAAGGCTTAACCGACCACGAAGAATTCAAGACGGGTCATATGGTAAAGCCGAGTATAAGAGGGTAGACACTATGTTTATCAACAAGATATACCGGTTTATCTTGCTTAATTACGTATGTCTTGAACAAATTAGAGAGTAAGTTCTTTTGGATTAATTGTTATATCTGTGTTTATGTGTGTATGAAATGACATAATATTAATGTCACAATTATTTGTCGAAAACAGAACTCATTTTAACGAGGTACGTGAGGGGCATCCTGATTGGAACGAAGAGCGTTTGGAAAAATACCATCAGGATAATTTTTGTGATTGGGTCACAGAGCATGTAAGTTATTCGAATTACATTTTATTGCTATCAGTTTTAATCTAAACTTGTATCGTTATGTATTTATTGTAAAATTTGTTTTGTTAGATCCACGATCCGAACTTGTCTGCATCATTTGAGAGTGATTCAAGATGTTTAGCTCAATTTCCTAGTATGGAGGTTGCACATTACAAAGGATTTGGTGTCCTTGGATAAAAATTCGAAGTTAAGGACATAGAAACATCTAGAATCACTTAGAATAGTGGGATTGCGACGGTAGGATCGGATGGTGTGATTTACTATGGGTACTTAAATTGTATACTCGGCATCCACTATCCCGGACGATCAGAACCCTTTTATATATTCCACTGTACTTGGTACGATCCGCGAACCGATACAGACAGGTGGAGAAGCAGTCTTGGGACTTGGAAAGATGAATATGGATTGACCAGTGTGAACACACTTCGATTTTACGGATTTTACGGTCAGGACGATCCGTTTATCTTTCCGAACCAAGCGTTCCAAGTATACTACTCACAGTGTTTGAAGCATCCGGGGTGGAGTGTTGTATGCCGATGGAAACCTAGAGATGTCTACGATGTCCCAGAATACGAGGACAGCGATGAGGACGAAGAAGAGAGAAGGCTTAAAGTGCTCCGACCGTCTGTTTCGAAGGACGGGTTGTCTTCGACCGATCATGAAGTTACGTGGGTTAGAAATGACATCGACGATGAAATCCAAGTAGATATGTATGATGCGCCCACGAAACGAAAAAGGTTATCAGTAATGTTTTATTATTACTTCACATTTTACGCTCTAGATCATATATAGTCAATACTTTTAATGATTGTCTAATGCGTCCACGAACCGTTTATCTAGATTTGATGACGATATCGGGAGCAGCGAGGGGCGGCAGGAGCTCCAGCCGCGGCAGAGGCAGAGGCAGAGGCAGAGCGGTTCTGCCGCCCGGAGAGCTCCGTAGGGAGCTTCAGAGGGCCGGTCTTGCACCCAGATCGGAGACCCCTTCGGATGCCTCCTTCCGTGTTGATTTGGCCACACCTCCAGGTATACTGCACGCATATCCATTTTGAATGTAATATTACAGATATTCATGCATGTTTATGTCAAAATTACTTATATTGTCAATGTTTGATTGTCTAGTTGTTGGTGATGCGTCCACATCTGGGACAGAGGCCACCCCCGCTCCTCCAGGTATGTTTATATATCATATAGTGTATGTATATTGATTTAGAATGCTATATCATAAATATACACATTCCTTTTGCTCTTACTTAGCAATTTTTATTATTGTCTAGCTGTAGGTGGTGACACCACCGCACCTGCGGGTATGTTTATATGTCCTATAGTGCATGCATATTGAATTAGAACGTTATATTATTGATCTACACATTCTTTTTGCAATTACTTATAAAATCTATTTTTAATTGTCTAGTTGTTGGTCCTGCGTCCACATCTGGGACAGAGGCCACCCCCGCTCCTCCAGGTATGTTTATATATCATATAGTGTATGTATATTGATTTAGAATGCTATATCATAAATATACACATTCCTTTTGCTCTTACTTAGCAATTTTTATTATTGTCTAGCTGTAGGTGGTGACACCACCGCACCTGCGGGTATGTTTATATGTCCTATAGTGCATGCATATTGATTTAGAACGTTATATTATTGATCTACACATTCTTTTTGCAATTACTTATAAAATCTATTTTTAATTGTCTAATTATAGGTGGTGCGTCCACACCTTCCACAATGGCCACTCCTGCCGCTTCCATACCCTCCGCATCGTCTGCAGGTTAGTATGAATAAATTTAAAATATTTATTTATTTTACATATGCTCTATAGAATAAATATGAACTTCATGGAGATTTAGCGTCGATGTTTATTTTATAGTTGGAGGGGATGCGTCCGGGTCCGGGACCCCGGTTGTTCCTCACCGGAGGAACTATCGTCCCGCTCGTGCTGCTGCTCGGGCCCAGGCTCGTGCGCTATTCACCGGAGGTATATATCACACTTGAATTTTTGTTTAACCTTGATTTCTTAATACAACTTTGTCTTATTATTGATTGTCTTGATATTTCGTGCAGACGCAGGGCCTCTCCATCCCCAGAGGGGGACTCGAGGCCCGAATCAGTCCCATAGGCTGAGGCCTGATAGAGCTAGGGGGAGGCAGCATTCCCTCTATTTTTTACCCTTGACTATCGCTATACCGGTCCTCATGCCGAGAGGTTCGGCCGGTATTTGGGGGACGAGAGCCGGATCCTGAAGAACTATCCACTTCACGTTGAGTGGGGCGAGCAGCACCAGCACTCATTCGCCCTCTTCTTTGAACAGGCTCGGGTATGTATTAATATATATTTTCATTTGATCTATCCAATATATTTATTATTAACACTTGCAATCTAATAACAATGTTTTTTTTTGTATTTTCAGTTGGATTACGATTTTCAGCCTGTAGCCGACCCTGATCACCCGGGGAGGGTGCTCGACCTTCATGCTCTGTACAATGGCCTGATGAAGAACATGTAGGCCAAGGTCCGATACAACAGGAATGAACTGAAGGCCGACTGCTACTCCCTGTGGATAGCGACCCCCGAGGCAGAGAGAGCGGCCCTCCTATCTACTCCGGCGTTTGCGAGAGTCGACGTAGAGACATGGCCTATATTGTGCGCTTATTTCGACTCCGAACGCAAACAAGTATGTATTTTAAATTTAATTCATTATTTATGATATAATTTATTTCTTTGTGTTTCTAAATTAGAAAACTAAATGTTAATGCGTTGTGCAGAAACAGGCCGCTCAGAATACGGAGAACAGGAAGTCGGCGAAGAGGGGTCGACCCACTTACACAGGTGGCTCGAGGAACATTACTCGAGCCATGGAGTTATCGGTAAATTAAGAGTTATTCTCTAATATTCTGCAATATTAAGAGTTATTCTCTAATATTTCTAATATTAAGAGTTACTTTCTAATATTGCAGACATCTCGGACCGTGGCGTCAGGTGGTACACCGAGCGTGCTGTCCGCATATCTTGCCATCCACGGCACCTCGACAGATCCCGCCACGGGCGAGCTTCGATGTCCCGACGTCGCTACCCAGGAGTACTGTGTAAGTGTTAATATTTTTTCTACCCAAATTTGAAATTTTAGTTTTGGAAGGTTCAAGTTTAAATTTTATACTTATACTTTACTGCTTAATGTGGGTGTAGGAGCGGGTGGTTGAGCAGGCCCAGGCCTCGGGGATCGATTTTACCGGACAGAACGATCCGAGGCTGCTGACCCCAGTTCTGGACGCCGCACACGGAGGGCACTACAGAGGTTGGGAGAGAGGCCGGGGATTGGGCCCTAGCAGGGCCCATATGAGGTTGGACTCCACCCCGGCGGTTACTTCCTCCGTCTCCAGTGACCGGCATGTCCATCAGGAATTGGATAGCTTGAGGGCCACCGTTCAGGAGTTGAAGGAGATGCTGGTATGTATACTACTTTATAGTAAAATATCATTTCATATTATATACATATCAACATATCCATAATTAGTACGTAGCTTGAGCTTATTTGGTTTGAGACTTAAGTTTGATTAATCATACATACAATGTAATTAAAATAAACAACGCTTTTCCAAACTAGATATCCAAACAGGGTTTCGAAATAACTTAATAATGAAACGAATTCGAATAATACACAGTTCTTACACGCTTCTTACACACGTTATGTCCAGACGCGACAGGGTAGATCGGCCGAGCCTCCACATGCATCTCCTTCGGCTGCGGCTCCGCAAGCTACTACATCGGCTGCGGTTCCGCAGACAGCTCCTGTAGCTCCACCGCCTACTCAAACTCCCGCAGCCGCGGCTCCGCAAGCGACTACCTCGACGGCGGCTGCGCAGACCACATCGCCAGCTCCACATGCCGCTCAGACTCCCTTATATGTAGCATTGCAGAGTGTATTGACCGAGGAGCAGGCGCGCGTTATTCTAACGTTATTCGGAGGTGGAGCTGGACCGAACTAGGGTAGCTTTTTGGTTCTTATTTTTTGAAACATGTATTTATATCACATTGTACTACATTTTGAAACGATATTGATATTGGTTTGTATTTATATCATATTCAGTTTTTGGGTTTCTTTTGTATATTATATATATGCGTGAGATGTGATTATGAATACTGCAATATATGATTTGATTGATGTATATAGTATTGTGCACAGGGCGGGAAAAAATCTAGCAGCCCATTTTTTAAAAAAAATACAGACAATATGTACCTACGGATTAAGCCGTAGGTACATAAGTTGCCCCTATGGCGTTATCCGTAGGGGCCAACTATCAGGAAACCTGATATTTTCCCACCTGATATCAGTGTAGGGTGTTGGGGGTGCCCCTACGGATATGTCCGTAGGGGCCACTGTTTATCCCCTACGTATTTATCCGTAGGGGCAAAATATCAGGTTTCCTGATATTTTCCCCCCGATCTCAGTGCAGGGTGTTGGGAGTGGCCCCTACGGATCTATCCGTAGGGGCTACTTTATATCCCCTACGGAGTTATCCGTAGGGGTAGAAATAGGACCTACGGATATATCCGTAGGTATATACAATATATTCAAAAAAAAAATTAAATATATGATTTTATTACCCCTACGGGGTACTCCGTAGGGGCTATAACACCTACCGAGGTATCCGTAGGGGCATAAATTTGTCCGTAGGGGCAATTTCAGGGCCTCAACTTGCACCTGCGGCCTTTGCACCTATGGGGTCTTTTTTCGCCCCTACGTATATATCCGTAGGGGCAGTGGGTTGCCCCTACGGATAAATCCGTAGGGGCAACCCATATTTGTAGTAGTGTCTATACAACTGTGAATATACCAAGCTTCTATTAAGTAATATACAAACTAGTATGATACAGTAATGGCCTCTATGGCATATACACTAACAGTTATCAGTAGTTTCTCGAACCGTTATGGACCTTGCATCGGCATGACTTATCAGGCTATTGGGGCCTGACGTTATACCACCCCCAGGCTGTGATATGCGATATATCATACGAAGAGACCGAACTGTACGGTAGTGTTACTGATTGGATTCGCAGGAGTATGAGCAGGCTTTCTTGTTGATCTTCTGATCGCTCAATACCCGGGTGGTCGTTACGTTTAGCAGACCGCTTGCGGCTTGTGGGAGTTTGATATGATCATCACCTACTGCCGGCGTATTGACGGGTCTTTAGAGTCCTATACAGAGGTTTCCTGGTTCATGCGAAACGAAGTAGGAGCACATATGTGATATGTGCGGGACCGAGATTAATGCGCGTATGTGATACTGCATTCTATTCTCGCGATATGTGATATCAATCGGTTATATGAGATATAGCCGGGTTATCAGATCAAGTGTTGATTCGATAAGATGATTCATATGATATTAGTCGGTTGTAGGTGATATAGCCGGATTATTAAATCAAGAGTTGATTTGATAATTTAATGTATAATTATATATTTGATATATTGACTTACATTAACCAATATTAGCTCACTAAGTATACTTTTTCTCACTTGTGTGCATATAGTATATATGTGATATATATTAATATACATTTTAATGTGTCATGCTTGATGCCACATGCTTCATGGGTGTATAAGACTTACACTATAGTTAGGTGTAACATTCCATAAATATAAAATATTATTTTGGAAATTTAATAATAAAATAATATATTTCGCGAAAACTATTCGATTTGCGAATATAGATTTTTCGTAAAATGGCATAAGTATATACTAATATTTGGAAATTAATCGGAGGTTAAAATGATTTATTTATTTTAATGATATTTATCGGATTTTTGGTCAAATCCTTGTTTTTACAGTTTTCCGTGACTTGTGAACATGTCATGTGTATGTGGCGTTTGCGCACATTGTTATTTTGTTGTGACTTGTGAGATAAAGAGAAAAGAAAAGTAATGCAAAGAGAGAAAGAGTTTGAGTGTGAATAGAATCAATTAGATGCCATGGTTAAAATTGAAAGTAAAACAAAATAGATATTTGTGATGAGGGTGAGAATAAGAGAGAGTGAGGGTAGGAGAGAGAAGGGGGCTGCCATTCATTCATCTCCTCCTTTGTTTCTTCATCTTCTCCACCTCATTTTCCCTCCACCTTCACTCCCACATATCATCTACAATCCTTCACCAAAACCCTATACCCCCTTCATTAAAAACATGCACCACTTCATCCTAAACACTTTGGACCAACCAAGTTTGGATTTTGAAGACTTGGCCAACTCAAGAAAGTTCTTTTGTTGCAAATAAGGTAATCCATACACTTTAGTTTGGTTTTTGGTGTTAAATATCGTATTTTTAGTTAGAAATTGAGTTAATTAGGATATCGGTTTTAGAAAATTATAAGTTGCTGTCAAGTGGCCAATTGAGGTGTAGGGAGTGTTTACATGTCACGATCCGAAATAGCACGTGACTGGCCCTTCAATCATATGAAGTCTATACGACCTCATCTAATTCAAGTTAGCAAAAAGCCCAGAAATCTAAAACCATTTTAAGGAAGAATTAAAGAAAACTTGTTTTAAAAAAGTGAAGAAAACAAGGTTTTTAAATGAGTAAGCCGAATATGTATTTTTAAATTCTCAAGTCTTTTCTGAAAATTTCGGCAGAGTTTCCTTTGTAAATACTGGCCCCAAACGGGATACAACAAGAATAATATATGCATAATGATAAAAGGCATCCCCAAGCGGGAGCTAGCTCTTCGTCAATCGACGGTCACAACCACGCAAGCAATATAATATACAACGCCGAAGGGCGAGGATCAAAACTAAAAAGGAAAACTCAAGATCATCAAGAAAACCTTAATACTACAACGCGCGACTCTAAGGTCGAAATAATACACAACTGGTTTCTAAGTCAAATACATATATATGTCTGGTTGATGGAATTCTTCTAGATACAACTGAAAATAAATAAGTACAATGGTGGTCACGATGCGAGTGAACCCACCTACCAAAGCAATAACCCGAAATGGGAGCAGTGTGCCAGAAATCCGCAATGAAACCTGTACAGCAAAACCTGCAAGAAACTATGGCACAACGGGGGTGAGTTGCGAACTCGTGAGTAGAAAACATCACAGAGCAGAAATCGTATGTATGACTAAATCCTAGGTCAAACGATCAGTAATATATATATCCTCAATATGATAAAGTCTGAAGCATAATAAAAAGGCAAGGATAAACATCTAAACATAAGTGTAATCCTATGCTCGTGTCAGTGCCTCAGGTAGCAAAATATCGTAAATATGAGGTATGAATGCAGTAAAATGAAAACAGAAGACACCATGAATGAGAAAACCGTTTTCTTAATATAGTGATTTTTGAATAACATTCAAGTATCATCAATGAAATCATCAGAAAATAAGTGTCAAGCATTGACCCAAAAATATATATCTGAATATCCGAATATCAAGTAAATCTCATATATCATGTATCCAATATGTATGCAACATTCATGAAGGTACTCTATCAGGTACTACTAATACATGAAGCAATAAATGGCAATATGTAAATGCAATAGTCATGAAAGGTACTCTATCAGGTACTACTAATACATGAAGCAATAAATGGCAATATGTATATGCAATAGTCATGAAAGATACTCTATCAGGTACTAGTAATACATGAAGTAATGCATATAAAATAAATGTGGAGTAGGGGATAAAACATGCCATCCATACATCGGGCACATAGGCCCCTCACATCGACCATATAGGCCTCTCACATCGACCATATAGGCCCCACTCATATCGAGCACATATGCCCCTCACATCGACCATATAAGCCCCTTACATCGACCATATAGGCCCCACTCATATCGAGCACATAGACCCCTCACATCGACCATAAAGGCCCCTCACATCGACCATATAGGCCCCTCTCGTATCGAGCACATAGGCCCCTCACATCGACCATATAGGCCCCTCACATCTACCATATAGGCCCCCCTCATATCGAGCACATAGGCCCCTCACATCGACCATATAAGCCCCTCACATCGACCATATAGGCCCCACTCATATCGAGCACATAGACCCCTCACATCGACCATAAAGGCCCCTCACATCGACCATATAGGCCCCTCTCGTATCGAGCACATAGGCCCCTCACATCGACCATATAGGCCCCTCACATCGACCATATAGGCCCCACTCGTATATAATGAATAAGTAAATTTGCATAGATCATCATGATGATATATATTGTAGGTGTGTGTATATATATATATCAACGTCCCATACCACTAATATATATATATATATACGATGGGTATACATATATATTTCAGCGTCCCATACCACTGATATATATACGAAGGGGTAAAACAATCCAGAAAACATCATATGAAACCATATCGCAGTGCGAAATCCATGAATTATAATATATGCAACGTGAAACAGTAATATGAGCATGTAACTATGTAAAGGCATATGTGGAAGCATATAGGTATACAAGTATGCTATATGTCATATGCACAAAGGAATATGAATCAATAACATATAAGCATGCAATGCAATGCGAGCAGTAGAATAAATGGTAAATGAATAATAATGCAGCAATAAAGAAATATACATTCCTATATACGAGTCATGCGGTTTTTGGTATTTGAAAGTTGCACGAATCGTGGTGTTTAGAAAATAGGGCTACAATGTTTTTATGAAAAAGTACATCCTTTGAAAATATTCGTAGTATCCTTTAGCCTGTCTTTAAAATACACACGATTCGTTAGTTTTTGAAATAGGTACGACTCGGGTCTAGTCTAGCACCTACTAAGTAAACTACAGATCTAACTAACAAGCTAATCGAAGGGTATGGAAACCACCTAAATCTGAGTCGATATATATAAATATAATAGTCGGTGATCCCGCCTCAATAGTATCACATACGATACAATATACAATATGACATCCTCGAGTCAAGAGTGCGGATCTATCATCAATATATAGCACGTACGTAAATCCGTCGTACGACATCCCAAATTTGGGTACGGGTCGAATCTCACATTTATCTCATCAATGATCTGGTATCCTTATCATCATATCTCATGAACTGGGGTACTGATCTAAATCTAGTACAAGCTGATACCATCTATATATGTGTGTGCGTGTAAGAAAATGCACGCCTAAAGGCCCGCTAAATTCTCATGCCGTATCTCATAATACGAACAACATCATATCACCGATCTCATGGCACTATGCCCAAACTCATCAACCCATCTCTAAATATCATCCACTATCCTCATCATCCAAGTTTAGGTATACGTGTATATATATGCATAGTCACATACCTATGTGTGTATATATATATGTATCCCCATATACGCGCAAGTTTAACAAAGTAAGCATGTGTGTGTGTGTGGGTGTAAACCTATTCTAGGGTTCGCGACTAAGAAGCTATACTACTTTACTTCTAAAAACCCTAATCTAACCATTGAACACCTAACCATATCCTGAAAATCCATGTCACACATAAAAGATATCATATAGATATGTACAGTATATATAGCATACTCTATATCGAACTGCGGGGTTGTTATACGCCATCCACCCGACTTTCCCCGTAGATATAATCTACTCACCTTGATCTTGCTTGCCGATGTCGATGTCGTCATTATCTCCTTTATCGTCTCGAATCATCATGGGGGTACCTACATATCACACGCAGCGTATCGCATTAAAACTAAATCGAAACCAAAACGACACGCGGAACTCACATAGGTCAAAACCTATGGTCTACTCCCGCAAATCAACCCGATATCACTCGATATAGACGTACAAACGTCACGTGATCGAGATAAAGCACAAATAAAAAAATCCAGAATTTAAAATAAGGAAAACCATTGCTCGAATCAATGCATCAACTAGAGAAAGTGGTCCCAGATTTTGACTCAGGCCAAAACAAGGAAAGCAAATAACACAGGGTGATATATAGTGTGAATATGACCTGCTGAAGCAACCTGGGCCCTAACCCCTACCCTATGGCCGGCCACATGCCCAGAGAAACTAGCCTCCTCGGATTTGGCAAGGTGGAAATGTCTCGTATTGGTAGGGTGTCTTCCTATGGGTCCCACTAGGTCTCTGGTATTGTTTACTTTTCTAGTAAATTCCCCGGTTCATTCCAGATCTCCCTGCACACCCTAAAACTCAAAAACTGATATTGCAAAGTTTTGTAAATCCGTATTTTGGGTTTCAGTTGGGTCGGTCTGGGTTTCCTTTCATCTATGGGGTTTAAGGTCACCTCCAAAGCCCAAATACACCATCTCTATTCAAATCAAACCCTAATTCCCAACTTGAGATTTCAAACTTCTCTAAACTTCGCCATATTACTTTTAAACTTGAAAAGAGGCTTTAGCAAAGGAAATACTACACTGATTGTTAAGGGATTACCTCATTTGGGACCTAAGAATCCTCTACAGGGCCAAAACTCAAACTTTCTTGGCCCAAAGTGTAGCTTGTGAGCTTGTGAACCTTTTTTGTGAAGTGAAGATGGACTTTTGATAGATTTTTAGTGATGAAGTGGGGGTTTTGAAGAGGAGGGAGGAGAGGTGCTGCCATGGGCTGAAGAGAGAGAGGATAGGGATGAAAATGGTGAATGAAACAAAGCCAAGACCAAGGTTTGACCTCTCCTCACCACACTCTCTCTCACCCATACCTTATTGTTTAATCAATTTCCTTTTTCTTTTCTTTTCTTTTCTTCTCTCCTCAATAGTAAACCCAAAACAAATAGGCATGCATGAATCATGAAGAAAAATGTAACAAGTCTTAAAAAAGACTTTGTGCATGCCATGTGCACAAAACACGCTTAATCCGCGATTAGCGATTTTTAATCGCGATTAGCACTAAAATAGTGTCAAATAGATCATAAAAACTTAAAATTTGCATAATTCACATGAAACACCTTCTTTTAGTAATTTCCATAATTTTCAAAAAAATTCCCCAATTTATCGGTATTTAATTATAACGCCTTATTAAAATATTCAATATAATATTATTTAATTATAAAAATTCCCAAAAATAATATTTTATTTTTGTTGAAATGTTACATTACAAGACCTTAGAGAGTGTTCTATTGACCTGGAATTGAGTTTAGAACCCGTTACACGAAGTTAGAATCATTCCGTGTCGGTTTTGTGAAACCTTATGGACTACAGGGAATCTGGAGCAACCCGGGAAGTTTCTGAGAAAAACAAACAATACCATTGACCTAGGTTGAACAATAGGAGACCACCCTGACCAGACGAACCCCAACAGAGACCAATGGGCTGAGCTCGCCGGATTGTTGAGGCATGTGGTCGGCCCCTTGGTGGCGTTTGGTGCTGGAATTGGTCCAGTAGCTCACACACTCCATATACTACCCATAGTACTGTTTGTTTATCACCATTTTACCTGTGAGAGAATCTGGGACCTATTGTGAGTGGTTTTGTTAATATTTTCCGTATTTTGAAATGCTTGGTTTTGGTATTTGGTATTGTATTTGGTTGTTGGGCGTTTGTACGTCAACAACAAGGGTTGTGTGATTGTTTTGCATGCGTAGGTGTAACACTTTGAAATTTCGTTTTAATGTTTTTTCGTGTTAATTAGTAATTGTGCGTGTTATTATATATGTGTGCATAGGATTATTAGTTATTTTTAGTCGGGTTTACTAATTATATGTAGTCGTGTTAGCAATTGGAAAATTTTCCTTTGTAGTGTATCCATGCACACTTAGCCATTTTTGAGACCTAGGTTTAAAGTGTTAGCCAATTCTTTTCTTGCATGGTTTATTGTTTTATCCCCACCACTTAATCATGTCATAACCCTTTGAATAATTCAAATCCAAATAAAAAAATGAGGTATGGGTGTTAGGTAAGAATTGGACTTTTGTTGACCTTCTCTCTCTCTCTTCTCCTCACTTCTAAATTCTGCAGCTCCAGCAGAAAAACCCTAACATTTTCTTCATCTCTTCTTCTTCTTTTCATTTCCATTTGACCCCCAAACAAAACCCTACACAAATCAACACTTTTCCTTCACAAAACCAAGGAAAAAGGGGCTTTTTGGGGTGTTTGAAGGCAAATCTGCACACTTAAGGGAAGAGCTGAGACTTTTGGTGTTTTATAAGGTTTTTAGAAGGTATTAACTGTAAGTCGATGTAGTACACCCCAGTACTTGTGGGGAGGCGGATTTTACAAAAACGATCAAGTTTAAGGAACGAACATCGACTAACCGCTTAAATCGAAGCTAAACAAATAATAACCAAACACATAGCTAAACTAAACTATAGTGTTAAGGGATTATACCGATCGAAACTAGTCCTTCGTCTTTACGTCCTCCTTTGTTCTCCTCGACCTTCTCTAGGTAGTAGACGATCCACCCGAGAGCGAAACTCCAAGCTAAACCTCTAACTTGAGGTAACTAATCAACTTTGATTGCTAATCAAAGATGAAAGGATGATGTAGAGTAAAGGTTATGGATTGTTTAGTCTAACTAATCCTTTGATCTCAACACATGAGGATTAAGGATTAGGGTTTGAAGATGAGAGCTTGAGGAGAGAGAATGTGAGATAAGATAATGAGAGAAGAGAGAGAGTGTATCATAATATTATGAAGCATTCTTATTTTTCAATAATGAATAAAAAGAAATGAATAAGCATGCTTCATGAAATATCTAGTGGTGATTCATTAGCATGAGTCATTAAGCAATAAATGTGCATTAATGAAATGAATGAATCACCACCATGACTCACTCTCTTATCCAAAAGAAACCTCCTTAGTCACATCTTCTAGAAGCTTCTCGAGTAATTACGAGAACGCCCCTCCGATCCGCAAAAATACGGAAAAACTTTAGACTGTAAAAATCCAATAACCGGATACCAGTAACTGGCTTAAACCAAAGCCGACTGGTAAAAACTGTCCGAAAGTCGTACGCGCGTAAACGCACGTATGCGTCCGAACCCTTTGTCGCAAAACCATGCAACCTCTATATCGTTTCGCCTGGAGTAGGAAACTCTCTGTGTGGGACTCTAGAGACTCGACTACTACGCTGGCAGTGGGTTTAACCACAGACCGCAAGCGGCACTAGCTGTACGTAACGGTCCCCAGGTAGTTGTCGATAAGAAGGCCGATGAGTAAACCCATCCGAACTCCTACTGAGTCTGATGTGACAATCTCCATACAGTCCGGTCCGTTCGTCCAAGACTATCGCATATCGGGCCTAGGGGGCGGCAAGCGTCAGTCCCCTAATAGCGGTATAAGTCGTGTCGGAGTGAAGCCCATTACACCCTGAGAAACTACTGGAACCTACCAGCAAATCTCGCTTGCCCTGGCCAGGGACTTTGCGTAATGGCTCTCTGACACAGCACGATATCTACTCCCAATACCGGGAGGGACGAATCCTGTGTAACCGCCACTGCCTCCAAGTGCTCGGGACTGCACCCAACTGCCACCTGTTTGCACGACTCCTTTGAGCCGTGGTAGGGTAGCAATCTAAGAACAGTGGGACACACTCGAGGCGAAGTAGCAGTGTCAAGTCTGCGGACTACGCTGTACTCATGTCACCTGGGAACTGTTCACTGACGACTGGTATCAAACCAACCAACAGTTCCCTGTGAGTCCTGTCCGGTGTACCCGTAACCTAACGAGCACCTGTATACTATCTCCAGTACGACGTACTGACGGCTGTGGGACAGACCATCTCCCCAACTGGGATGAGAAGCGTACACACTAGTCTACTCCGGAGTATCGATGCTCTGTCTCGATAATCCAACGACCAGGGACCTGAATAAGGATGTGCTTGTAGACTACCCAGCCCCCACTAGTGTGACTGCCATCACAACGCTGGTAGACAAGCAAGATCCTAAGAGCTCTATCAATACGTATACTCACATATTAAGATAGAAAAACCAAGTAGCATACTACCATGTTTAGCAAGACTGTTATATACATGTGAATATCCCAAGCTTCCATTAAGTAATATACAAGCTAGTATGATACAGTAATGGCCTTCTAGGGCATAAACACTAACAATCTCCCACTTGCACTAGGGCCATGTACTGGCATATCGTAGACCAATGATCTCGAGCAGCCTCTCGAACTGAATCTGAGGAAGGGCCTTCGTGAATGGATCAGCAATGTTCTCTTCTGAAGCAACTCTCCGAACCTCGATCTCCTGACGATCAATGATCTCCCTGATCAGGTGATACCGCCTCAAGATGTGTCTGGACTTCTGATGGGACCTTGGTTCCTTTGCTAAAGCTATAGCTCCGTTGTTGTCGCAATACAGAGGTATTGGATCAACTATGGTAGGAACCACCTGAAGTTCTGTTAGGAACTTCTTCATCCAGACTGCTTCTTTTGCGGCATCGCAAGCAGCTATATACTCCGCTTCCATCATCGAGTCAGCAACGGTGTCCTGCTTGGAGCTCTTCCAGCACACCGCCCCTCCATTGAGGGTAAAGACATAACCCGACATGGACTTGGAATCGTCCTTATCACTCTGGAAGCCGGAATCAGCAAAGTCCTCCAACCTGAGATCTTTTCCGCCGTAAACCAAGAACATCTCCTTAGTCCTCCTCAGGTACTTGAGAATGTTCTTTACTGCTATCCAGTGTTTCTCCCCTGGGTCTGACTGATACCGGCTTACCACGCTCAGTGCATAAGCTACATCTGGTCTGGTACACAACATTGCATACATTATAGAGCCTACCGCAGAAGCGTAGGGTATAATAGACATGCGTTCCCTTTCCAAATCAGTCTTGGGAGACATCTCTTTGGAGAGGGTGATTCCGTGACAAGCCGGTAGATTACCGCGCTTAGAATCTTCCATACTGAATCTTTTCAGTACAGTGTTGATATACCTGGACTGCGAAAGTCCCAACATCCTCTTGGATCTATCACGATAGATCCGGATCCCCAGAATGTAAGAGGCATCACCCAGGTCTTTCATGGAGAACCCGTGTGACAACAATCCTTTGACAGATTGTAGCATAGGAATGTCATTTCCTATCAATAGAATGTCATCCACGTACAAGACGAGGAATACGACACTTCTGGCCACAACTTTACTATATATGCACGGTTCATCTGGATTTTTGATAAAGTCATATTCTTTGACTGTCTCATCAAAACAGATGTTCCAACTCCGCGATGCCTGCTTTAGTCCATAAATAGACTTAAGCAGCTTGCATACTTTCCCGCTGCTCCCACTCTGATTGAAACCCTCTGGCTGATCCATATAGACGCTCTCTTCTAAATTGCCATTCAGAAAAGCCGTCTTTACGTCCATCTACCAGATTTCATAATCATGGAAGGCAGCAATAGCAAGAAGGACCCGAATGGATTTGAGCATAGCCACTGGAGAAAAAGTTTCGTCATAGTCCAAACCAGGCCTTTGACGAAAACCCTTTGCAACAAGTCTAGCCTTATAGGTTTCCACCTGTCCATCTACACCAATCTTTTTCTTGAAGATCCATTTGCATCCTATGGGTTTTACCCCATCTGGAGCAAAGTCCAAAGTCCATACTTTGTTGGTGTACATGGACTCCATCTCGGTCCGCATTGCATCTAGCCATCGTACCGAGTCGCCGCTCTGGATGGCCTGCTGGAAGTCAGTAGGTTCATCATCATCTATGATGCAATCCTCTCTATCCCCGTCTATGAGAAAACCGTAGTATCTCTCAGGCGGATGAGACGGCCTACTACTCCTGTGGAGGGGTGCAGGAATGTTCTGTTCTTCTTGAACCTCTGGTTCTACCAAAATTTCAGTAGCAGTTTGTGGTTCTGGAATTTCTTCCAGTTCTATTTCGCTCCCACTCTTCTGATTTTCCAAAAATTCAGTTTCTAAGAAGTGGGCATGACGAGAAACAAAAACCTTTTGTTCCTCTGCGTAATAGAAATAATATCCCTTGGAGTTCTTTGGATATCCCACAAGCTTACACAGTACTGAGCGTTCCTCGAGCTTGTCCACATGCTGCTTTTTTACAAAAGCTGGACACCCCCATGTCCTAAAATGTTTTAGACAGGGTTTCTTCCCACTCCACATCTGATATGGTGTGGTAGGCACAGTCTTGGTTGGAACCTGGTTCAAAAGATATGCCGCTGATTCTAGCGCATAACCCCAGAAAGATCGCGGTAACTCAGTATTACTCATCATGGATCGTACCATATCCAATAGGGTTCGATTCCGTCTCTCCGATACACCGTTGTGCTGTGGAGTGTATGGAGGAGTAAGCTGAGAGAGAATTCCTTTCTCTTTTAGGTAACCTAGGAACTCGGCACTTAAGTATTCTCCACCTCGATCATCTTAGTGTCTTAATACTTTTGCCTGTTTGGTTTTCCGCTTCACTCTTGAATTCCAGGAATTTCTCAAAGGCCTCTGATTTATGCTTCATTAAGAAAACATACCCATACCTAGAGAAATCATCTGTAAAAGTAATGAAGTAGGAATAACCACCTCTTGCATGTGTAGACATTGGACCACATACATCACTGTGTATGAGTCCTAAGAGCTCGCTCGCTCTTACTCCTTGTCCAGTAAATGGAGTCTTTGTCATCTTTCCTTTGAGACAAGATTGACAAGTGTCATAGGTTTGATATTCGAACGTGTCCAAATATCCTTCTCTATGCAACTTAGTCAACCTTCTCTCATTGATGTGACCCAGTCTACAATGCCATAAGAAAGCTTTATTTAAATCTGGAGACTTTCTTTTTAGTGTGTTCTGGACATTGAAAATTTGGAGTTGGTTTAACACATATATGCCGTTATTTAGAGTACCAGACCCAATCAAACCATGATTAAGGTGGATGTTGACAACATCTCTTACAAACGTGAAATCATAACCTTTATTTGATAACAAGGAAACTGATATGATATTACACGTTAAGCTGGGTATAAAATAACAGTTATGTAAAACCAAAATGTGTCCACTCGTCAATCCTAGGTGATAATCCCCGACGGACGCAGCTCCCACGCTAGCTCCGTTAGCAACCCTGAGGATCATATCACCTTCCTTCAGCACTCTACGGTTTCTCAGTGCCTGCAAAGAATTGCAAATATGAGATCCTGATCCGGTATCCAATACCCAGGAAGTAGAGTTGATTGACAGACAATTCTCAATTACAAACACACCTGAAGTCGAAGCCACAGCTTGCTTCGGTTCCTGGTTCTTGGCGTTCCACGCCTTGCAATCCTTCTTCCAGTGCCCTTTCCTGTGACAATGGAAGCACTCATCCTGGCCAACTATCGGTACTGCTTTCTTTTTCTTTCCCTTCCCTCCCACCTTACTAACACCTCCTCTAGGTCTGGGTGCGGCCTTCTTCTTCCTTCCTTTGGCCCTAGCCTTGGACCCGGAAGAAGATGAACCGCCAACAAACATAGCGGGTGTTTCCCTTGCCTTCTGCAAGGTGCCCTCCGCACTTCTTAACATGTTCAGGAGTTCCGCAAGTTCAACTTCTTTTCCTTGAAGATTGAAGTTGAGGATAAACTGGGCGTAGGTGGGAGGAAGGGACTGGAGAACAAGGTCTGTATAGAGCTCATTATCCAAAGTCGTCCCAAGGTCTGCGAGCTCTTCTATATAGCCAATCATCTGTAGGACATGTTCACCTACCGATGACCCGACAGCCAACCTCGCTCGAAACAATTTCTTAGAGGTCTCGTATCTTGCTATACGAGATTGCTCTCCATAAAGTTCCTTTGTATGGAGAAATATGCCATCTAGGGACATATCCTCGTGCCTCCTCTGATGTTCATTATTCATCGAGGCAAGCACGATGCACTTGGCTCTCGCGCAATCTAAATCCCAGGTTTTGCGGATTTCCTTATCCGCATTGCTGGATTTGGGACCAGGGACAGCAGGTGCCGTAGCGGTGAGGACGTACCCCAGTTTGTCATAGGTCAAAGCCATCTTGACATTCCGCAGCCAATCTTTATAGTTTGGCCCCGTCAGTATATTTTTCTCTAAAAGTAACTTAAGTCCAGTCATTTTCAGGGTCGCTGCAATTAGGAGAGAGAGAAGAAAACTCTTTAGCATGATGCTCTTGCAAGTTTAGAGTGGTTTTTAGTTTATCTAAACTGGATGGCTCCCACTGTTTCTCGAATCCTTCCTCAAACCATAAAAGAAGAATTAGCCAAGACTATTCTCACCGTACAATACTTGCTTAACCGTTCAGCCAGGCCGGTGTCAATACTTCGAGGGAGGTTTTCCAACGCTTTCGCGAAGTTCCTTAATTAAATAACCTCTTTTCTCTGGGGGCGTAACCCCACTGACACTTTTTTGGACACCTACTAGGTTTATAGCATTGATCGTTAAGCGACGAATATCCTGATAAGTAGCATATACTCACAGTAGGATCGGGATCCAAATATCATCGTATGATAATGTTGAAGGAATCCTACCAACATTCATCAAACTCCAAATGGTATGCATCTCTTTGCAAATTTCAGTTTCTTTAGAAATTCCCGATATAAGTTTTTGCCCCATGCTCTTATGATCTTGACTAAGGGCCAACAAATCATAAGTCACATGTCAAGTTCTGCCCATCATTATCCTGTTGATTTGAACCCATCCGTATACTCTTGACTAAGGGCCAAACAAAGTAATACGACTGTCCCAAACCAACTCATCTATCTATGCAACAAATGAATACCCCAGCAGCTACCAAACACTATGTCTTGACTAAGGGCCAAACAAACATAGCTTGAATACTACTGACCATTCATAAGAAATGACGGAGGGCTACGACTGGTTTTGGCGAAACCGTAAACGTAATGAACTTGATATAACCGAAGGAACCTGATAGCTTTTAAAAGGAGTGGTTAAAGCTCCGCATTTAAAAATATCTGTTTTAAAAATAACCGAGTGGTTTCTTTTAAATTGTTCCAACGATTTAAACTTTGGTTTGTTTTACTTTGCATTATAGATAATGCGTCCCATCATTAACCTATCATTGCAGAAAACAACGAAAATACAACGTCCTCTTATGCCATCCGCATTTGCCACGGGGTCCCGTCATCACCCGTTAGGTTACTTAACTAACGACAGAGCGGGGGCTGGGCTAGCGCGGGTGTAAAGCATAAGTGACGTCTAAATAGCTACAATAAATATAGATATTTTACATTCGTCTGACGCAATGATATTCATTCCAGAACACAGATAAACAATATTGGATTTGCAAGCAATCTGTATTTCTTTTGAGCCTGCAAGAAAAGACAGATTACACAGTTGTGATGAATAGCCGTTTACCCCACCCTCGACCCCTACGGGTACGGCAAACTACCCACCCGGCAGTCTGTGTACCCCACCTTGGGTCAGTCCTAGGAGCAAAAATAGTAAAATGAAATAATACAACGGTGGCTACAACCGCAACCTGGAAGTGCCCCGCGAAAATAATATTACAACAAATTACATTTACAACAAATGAATTAAACAATAACCCATTGCTAACCCCGGCTATACACCACAACAGTCCAATACAGTTTATATGCACAAACAGATATAACCATTTCAGAAATGTGCAACCCCCTGCCAACCGACATACTAGCAGTTGGGGGAGGTTTACGAACACATTAAACAATCACAGATATAATCCAATACGCAAATACCGTACAATTCGATCGAACAAACAACATTAATATTGCTCCAAAATCTGCTCTGTTAAACAGTAACCTGAGCAATTATTAAATATTCCAGAAAACACTAAATATCACAGGGGACCCACACAAAAAATTTGGGATCATGACTCGGAAACTCGGCGGCGGAACCGCGGCGGATCGGTGGGATCCGCCGCGCTTCCGCGGCTCTTTAGCCGAGTCATGGGCCCAATTTTCTTGGGTGTTCTCCTGGACCCATGTCAAGCTTTCTGAACATCCCTGAAAAATTTTAGGACATCATTTTGGATTCGACAGAAACTGATTTTTATTAGGGTTTTCCGGCTTCGTTTTTCCGTTCGAAATTCGTACAAATTTGCAACTAGGTTATTTATTGTTTAGCGAGGCTCTGATACCACTGTAAGTCGATGTAGTACACCCCAGTACTTGTGGGGAGGCGGATTTTACAAAAACGATCAAGTTTAAGGAACGAACATCGACTAACCGCTTAAATCGAAGCTAAACAAATAATAACCAAACACATAGCTAAACTAAACTATAGTGTTAAGGGATTATACCGATCGAAACTAGTCCTTCGTCTTTACGTCCTCCTTTGTTCTCCTCGACCTTCTCTAGGTAGTAGACGATCCACCCGAGAGCGAAACTCCAAGCTAAACCTCTAACTTGAGGTAACTAATCAACTTTGATTGCTAATCAAAGATGAAAGGATGATGTAGAGTAAAGGTTATGGATTGTTTAGTCTAACTAATCCTTTGATCTCAACACATGAGGATTAAGGATTAGGGTTTGAAGATGAGAGCTTGAGGAGAGAGAATGTGAGATAAGATAATGAGAGAAGAGAGAGAGTGTATCATAATATTATGAAGCATTCTTATTTTTCAATAATGAATAAAAAGAAATGAATAAGCATGCTTCATGAAATATCTAGTGGTGATTCATTAGCATGAGTCATTAAGCAATAAATGTGCATTAATGAAATGAATGAATCACCACCATGACTCACTCTCTTATCCAAAAGAAACCTCCTTAGTCACATCTTCTAGAAGCTTCTCGAGTAATTACGAGAACGCCCCTCCGATCCGCAAAAATACGGAAAAACTTTAGACTGTAAAAATCCAATAACCGGATACCAGTAACTGGCTTAAACCAAAGCCGACTGGTAAAAACTGTCCGAAAGTCGTACGCGCGTAAACGCACGTATGCGTCCGAACCCTTTGTCGCAAAACCATGCAACCTCTATATCGTTTCGCCTGGAGTAGGAAACTCTCTGTGTGGGACTCTAGAGACTCGACTACTACGCTGGCAGTGGGTTTAACCACAGACCGCAAGCGACACTAGCTGTACGTAACGGTCCCCAGGTAGTTGTCGATAAGAAGGCCGATGAGTAAACCCATCCGAACTCCTACTGAGTCTGATGTGACAATCTCCATACAGTCCGGTCCGTTCGTCCAAGACTATCGCATATCGGGCCTAGGGGGGCGGCAAGCGTCAGTCCCCTAATAGCGGTATAAGTCGTGTCAGAGTGAAGCCCATTACACCCTGAGAAACTACTGGAACCTACCAGCAAATCTCGCTTGCCCTGGCCAGGGACTTTGCGTAATGGCTCTCTGACACAGCACGATATCTACTCCCAATACCGGGAGGGACGAATCCTGTCTAACCGCCACTGCCTCCAAGTGCTCGGGACTGCACCCAACTGCCACCTGTTTGCATGACTCCTTTGAGCCGTGGTAGGGTAGCAATCTAAGAACAGTGGGACACACTCGAGGCGAAGTAGCAGTGTCAAGTCTGCGGACTACGCTGTACTCATGTCACCTGGGAACTGTTCACTGACGACTGGTATCAAACCAACCAACAGTTCCCTGTGAGTCCTGTCCGGTGTACCCGTAACCTAACGAGCACCTGTATACTATCTCCAGTACGACGTACTGACGGCTGTGGGACAGACCATCTCCCCAACTGGGATGAGAAGCGTACACACTAGTCTACTCCGGAGTATCGATGCTCTGTCTCGATAATCCAACGACCAGGGACCTGAATAAGGATGTGCTTGTAGACTACCCAGCCCCCACTAGTGTGACTGCCATCACAACGCTGGTAGACAAGCAAGATCCTAAGAGCTCTATCAATACGTATACTCACATATTAAGATAGAAAAACCAAGTAGCATACTACCATGTTTAGCAAGACTGTTATATACATGTGAATATCCCAAGCTTCCATTAAGTAATATACAAGCTAGTATGATACAGTAATGGCCTTCTAGGGCATAAACACTAACAATAACTCATGTTAGCACTCATTTTCCTTAAACTTGTAGCATTCCTTAGTAAAATTCTCATTTTTGTGCATTTTTAGTGATATTAAAGGATATTTGTGATGCTTATGTTAGATTGGGGTTTTGTTGGCTTGGTTAACTCTATTTTGTGCTATTAGAGCTATTTAGGCTAGGTTTTGGGTTCAGTTTGCAAATAAATACCATAAAGTTTCATTTTAGTGCAAAAAGTGGGGGTTTTAACTTGAAATAAGGCTCTGTAGGATCTGCTACTACCCGACATGTTTCAGAGTGAAATTGGAATTACTTTAGCATACACAGGGGGTATAAAGTGCACACACAAAACCTGGGAGTCCCTCCCCCTACCCAGGCCGCCGAAATAAGTATTTTGGCCGCAATTTGCGGCCAGATGGGGGTGTTTTGGGTTGGGGTTTGGGCCACTGGAGTCTGCTGCTATGTGTAGTATTTTGGTATATATATATTTGTAATATCTGTTCTGTAGCAAAATCTAGAGTAGAATACCTATTTTTAATGTTTCGCGACACGCGTGATACGTGTGTGTGGGTTTGGGGTTTCTGCGTATAGCGACGCGTCGGAGTGACTTCAGGCGCGTAATCACACGTTTTAGCGTATCGCGCACAGGCGCTCTTGGTTTGCGACACGGGTTTCTAGTTGATCTTAAATGTCGTGTTTGTATGGTTTTGAGCTTATGCGTGATATTCTGTGGAATTCTTGGTTCGCAGGCGATCGGCGGACGCCGCGAAGAAGGAGAAACAAGTCATCGGCTACACCTAGCGAGAGACTACGGTGAGTAGGTTTAACATCTACGTGGATATCGCCCGCAGGGCGTTCTACGTCAGGGCTGATAGGATCTTGTAGCTACATTTCCATACATTGACTGTTCATGGCTACTATTTAGTGCATACCGCATTCCCTGATATATGTATATAAACTAGAATTGATAGAACACCGCACCATTACTAACGGTTCATGTTGCACGAGCACTATCCTGCATGCTACACACACACCGTTAGTAATTTCCATGACACTTACACTGTAGAACTTGACTTGATATTCATACTTGATGCATATATCACATCGGATCATTATGTTGTAGCTCATCTTTATGTGACTTGACATGATATTTATACTTAATGCACATATCACATCACATTGACATGCATATTGGTTTGGATTACATGTGATTTTTGGATTTGGGAACCGTGGCTATTTCAAACCGGTAATCATTTAAAAACCCGGTTCCCTTGATATGATATTTCGGTGCTTCTACCCTATGTTTTCTCGGTGCTAGAGCGAGATATATATGAGATAGAGAGGGCTGACCCGGACAGACGGATGCCCGATAGATATATATGAGATAGAGAGGGCTGACCCGGACTGACAGATGCCCGATAGATATATATGAGATAGAGAGGGCTGACCAGGACTGACGGATGCCCGATAGATATATATGAGATAGAGACGGCTGACCCGGACTGACGGATGCCCGCTAGACATATGAGAGAGAGGGCTGACCCGGACTGACGGATGCCCGATATAGAATGATTTGAGTGTCGATGCTAGACACGAGTATTTATGATATTTGGGTGCTGATGTTTGGCACTCGTGATTCTCAGTGATGTACAGAATTTGAGGGCCGATGGGAGTGCCTGCGTCTGGGTTGTTGGAATTTGGGGGTGCATTGATGGACACCGATTACATATTCCACGTTGACATTCCGTGTAGATGTTATACTTCCCATGCTCAGCATTCATTTTTGTATGTCATCCTATAGTTATATTACCTGATACAGTACTTGCATGATTATTGCACATACTGCTTATCACATATTGATATCATCTATTGGCATATGATAGAGTAGCGCAGTACGTGCATGCTCGCGATTACCTTTATATGTTATTTCTATTCACGAGTTGGCAACTCACCCCCGTTGTGCCACAGTGTTTGCAGGTTGCCCTTCGGAGTAGTCGCGGCAGGCCGCGTTTTGCATCTTTTGACACAGATACCCCCATAGTTGGTGTACTAGCTCTTTTGCTGATAGGTGGGTTTTGTGCGGTATCTGTTTATCTTTCAGTTATGTATATTGTTGTATCTAGTATTCTCCATCTACCATGTATGTATTTGACTTAGAGACAGTGTGAGGACGATGTTGTATATTATTTGTGTTCTGGCGTCGAGCTCGTTGTGAGACGACTGTACTTGCAGTTTATTCTATCTGTGATGTTCCCACTTGTGGATCTTGATCTTCACTACGGCGTCGTATATTGCTATCTTGGTGATTGTTTAGTTAAGATTTCTTATCACTTCTAAATGCTTCCTTTTAAAACTTAAAACACTTTATATTTTTTACTGGTTTTGTTTCTGGGTTTTCTGTTCACTTAGTCACGTTACGCCTGTAGACGTTACGTGGTTAAATGCCGGTAACGGGCCAAACTTTGGGTCGTGACAAAGTTGTTATCAAAGCGTAGGTTTTACCTTTCGGAGTGTTCCTAGGATGACCCTGGTATGATGGAGTAGGTAGCTGAAGCAAAGTGGCGTAGCGTGCGTATGTTCCGCGGCATACTGACGACACGGTACTCCGCCAAAGCGACCTTAGGACTTGTTGATTTAAATTCCTTCTTGAGTATATGCATTCTTGCGATTCGATTTCCGTATCCTTATCGAATCCTATTGTTCCTTTCATCCATTATGCCGCCAAAGACTACGAGGGCGTAGAGAGCGGCCGCGAGGGCCGAGATTCGAGTTGACTCGTCGGAGACGAGGACTGATCCGGATAGTACACCGGTTGTGCCCGAGCAGGCTGTCCCTGCCGTGACAGATCAGATTGCTATGTTAGGGGCTGGTGTGCAGGAGATGCGCCAGACGATGGGATCCAGTATGCAGGAGATGTGCCAGATGATGGGATCTCTAGTTGAGACACTTCGAGCGCAGTGACCAGAGGTAGTTCCACCCGTTGCAGAGACCGCGGTGGTACCCACAGTACAGGCAGTTGCCCCTGCAGCTACAGAGGTTATCTCAGTATTGTTATCAGAGTTTATGAGGCTGAAGCCTCCAGTCTTCACAGGCACCAATGAGGCCGAGGACCCACGGTCTTTCATTGATAGGATGGCGCGGATATGTCGTTCACTTAGATGCGTAGATGCGAGATGGGTTGAGTTCGCGAGCTTTTGCCTGGAAGGTCTCGCACAGAAATGGTGTGAATCATTCGAGAAGGGTAGAGCAGCAGGTCTTCCTCCTATGACCTGGATAGAGTTCGTGGCGCTATTCCTTGGCCGTTTTCTTCCACTGAGCGTCAGAGATGCTAGAGATCGCCGGTTCGAGTCCTTATGTCAGACTCCGGAGATGTCAGTGGCAGAGTATGACGTCCTGTTCACCGAGCTATCAGTGTATGCTCCGTACTTAGTGGCTACTGAGGAGTTGCGAGTCAAGAGATTTGTCCGAGGCTTGCTTACACCACTATTTCTAGCGATCAGCGCACAGCATTACGAGACATATGCAGCAGCTGTAGACGTAGCCCTATTATTCGTGGAGCGCCTTGCTGAGACTTCGGTAGTTCCAGAGCCGAAGAGAGTCCGTGCGGATACATCAGCGCAGAGACAGCCTTTTCGGCGCCGTGATAGACGTCTTGCAGGTAGCAGAGATTCGGGGCAAGGCAGGTTGTTTAGCTCCTATCCCCAGGAGGGTCAGCGACCATCATCGGGATGTTTCCGTTGCGGGAGTTCTTATCATCGTGTACGAGATTGTCCTGAGATACCCCGGAGGGAGGCAGCAGCACCGCACGTCACACTACCACCTTCACCACCCCAGACGGCGTTGCCTATTGTACCTACTGTTACTCCGCGCCAGACTCATGCGCAGAGAGGTCACGGTCGCGGAGGATTTGTTCATAGAGGATGAGGTGATCGAGGCAGAGGGCAGCCAGCGGCCGGCAGGGGACAGTCAGTCGCAGGTGGAGGACAGGCGTGAGTTTTTGCTTTGACGCATCAGGACGCGCAGGCGACCAATGCGGTGGTCTCAGGTATCCTTCCAGTATGTTCTGTTGGTGCACACGTGTTATTCGATCCCGGATCCACGCACTCGTACGTATCCACACACTTTGTGCCGAGTTTGGGTAGAGAGTCCGGTTTGCTTTATCAGCCGCTTGTTGTGACTACTCCTGTAGGAGAGTCGTTTGTTGCTAGGCACGTGTTCCGATCATGTATCGTCCGTATCGGCGAGAGAGAGTTGGCGGTCGATTTGATCCTTCTTGAGATGTTGGACTTCGACGTTCTTTTGGGCATGAATTGGTTAGCCACGTGCTATGCTTCTGTTGACTGCCGTGAGAAGACAATTAGATTTTGTTTTCCCGGCGAGTCGGTTTTCGTTGTGTTGGGGGACCGTGGTGCCACCCCTCACAGTGTGATTTCTTCTTTTCGCGCTGGACAGCTTTTGAGGAAGGGATGTCAGGGATTTCTCGCCTATGTTTGCGATACTAGAGCTACAGAGGTTCCGATGGATCAGGTTCCGGTTGTTAGCGAGGTCCCTGATGTGTTCCCTGACGAGCTTCCTGGGCTACCGCCCGAGCGTGATATTTCTTTTTGTATTTATTTGGTTCCTGGCACGGGGCCTATTTCTGTACCGCCTTATAGGATGGCCACGGCGGAACTTAGAGAATTGAAGGGTCAGTTGCAAGATTTGCTGGACAAGGGACTCATTCGACCAAGTGTTTCTCCTTGGGGTGCTCCAATCCTGTTTGTCAAGAAGGACGGCAGTATGCGTTTGTGTATCGACTACCGTCAGCTGAATCGGGTGACAGTACGGAACAGGTATCCTTTGCCACGCATCGAAGATTTGTTCGACCAGCTTCATGGGGCAGGATACTTTTCGAGGATCGATTTGCGATCAGGCTACCATCAGCTGCGGGTTCGACATGAGGATATTTCTAGGACAGCTTTCCGCACGCGCTACGGCCATTATGAGTTTCTGGTGATGTCGTTCGGACTCACCAACGCACCAGCAGCATTCACGGACTTGATGAAACGTATTTTCCGGCCATATCTTGATCTGTTCATCATAGTATTCATTGACGATATCTTTGTGTACTCTCGGAGTAGGGAGGAGCACGAGCAGCACCTGTGGATTACACTGCAGACCTTGAGGGAGCATCAACTTTTCGCCAAATTCTCCAAGTGTGCTTTCTGGCTGGATAGCATAGACTTCTTGGGGCACGTGATTACACGAGATGGTATATGTGTAGACCCGAGGAAGATTGAGGCCGTTCGGAGTTGGCCTAGATCCACGTCAGTGACGGAGGTTCGCAGCTTTCTGGGGCTGGCAGGCTATTACAGGCGATTTGTGCAGGACTTCTCTCGTATTGCTACACCTTTGACCGGGTTGACCCGGAAGGGAGTTCGTTTCGATTGGACGGAGGAGTGTGAGCACAGTTTTCAGCAACTACGGGCTCTACTGATTACGACACCAGTGCTATCATTGCCTTCAGGATCAGGCGGATTTGTGGTCTACTGTGACGCTTCACGAGTGGGGCTAGGGTGCGTTTTGATACAGCATGACAGGGTGATCGCGTATGCTTCGCGGCAATTAAAGAAACATGAACAGAATTACCCCACTTATGATTTGGAGATGGCTGCAATGGTCTTTGCACTTAAGATCTGGCGACATTACCTATATGGAGAGTCGTGCCAGATATTCACTGATCACAAGAGCTTAAAGTATATATTCCAGCAGCGAGACCTGAACCTTAGACAGCGCCGATGGATGGAGTTAGTGAAGGACTACGATTGTGAGATCTTGTATCACCCGGGCAGGGCGAATATAGTGGCGGATGCTTTGAGCAGGAGGCCCGGTGGTAGTCTATCTTGTTTAAGCGCAGTACCGAGGTAGTCGTCGGCAGATTGGCAGATCCTATGCGAAAGCCAGGTACAGTTCGAGTTTACGCCGATCGGAGGACAGATTGCGAATGTTCATGCACGCCCACAGTTGCTTGACCGTATACATGAGGCACAGCACAGTGATGACCAATGTTCAGAGATCAGGATACAGATGGGACAGGGCAGATTTTTCGAGTTCGTGATCGATGATCAGGGTGTTAGTGTTTATGCCCTAGAAGGCCATTACTGTATCATACTAGCTTGTATATTACTTAATGGAAGCTTGGGATATTCACATGTATATAACAGTCTTGCTAAACATGGTAGTATGCTACTTGGTTTTCCTATCTTAATATGTGAGTATACGTATTGATAGAGCTCTTAGGATCTTGCTTGGCTACCAGCGTTGTGATGGCAGTCACACTAGTGGGGGCTGGGTAGTCTACAAGCACATCCTTATTCTGGTCCCTGGTCGTTGGATTATCGAGACAGAGCATCGATACTCCGGAGTAGACTAGTGTGTACGCTTCTCATCCCAGTTGGGGAGATGGTCTGTCCCACAGCCATCAGTACGTCGTACTGGAGATAGTATACAGGTGCTCGTTAGGTTACGGGTACACCGGACAGGACTCACAGGGAACTGTTGGTTGGTTTGATACCAGTCGTCAGTGAACAGTTCCCAGGTGACATGAGTACAGCGTAGTCCGCAGACTTGACACTGCTACTTCGCCTCGAGTGTGTCCCACTGTTCTTAGATTGCTACCCTACCACGGCTCTATGGAGTCGTACAAACAGGTAGCAGTTGGGTGCAGTCCCGAGCACTTGGAGGCAGTGGCGGTTAGACAGGATTCGTCCCTCCCGGTATTGGGAGTAGATATCGTGCTGTGTCAGAGAGCCATTACGCAAAGTCCCTGGCCAGGGCAAGCGAGATTTGCTGGTAGGTTCCAGCAGTTTCTCAGGGTGTAATGGGCTTCACTCCGACATGACTTATACCGCTATTAGGGGACTGACGCTTGCCGCCCCCCTAGGCCCGATATGCGATAGTCATGGACGAACGGACCGGACTGTATGGAGATTGTCACATCAGACTCAGTAGGAGTTCGGATGGGTTTACTCATCGGCCTTCTTATCGACAACTACCTGGGGACCGTTACGTACAGCTAGTGCCGCTTGCGGTCTGTGGTTAAACCCACTGCCAGCGTAGTAGTCGAGTCTCTAGAGTCCCACACAGAGAGTTTCCTACTCCAGGCGAAACGATATAGAGGTTGCATGGTTTTGCGACAAAGGGTTCGGACGCATACGTGCGTTTACGCGCGTACGACTTTCGGACAGATTTTACCAGTCGGCTTTGGTTTAAGCCAGTTACTGGTATCCGGTTATTGGATTTTTACAGTCTAAAGTTTTTCCGTATTTTTACGGATCGGAGGGGCGTTCTCGTAATTACTCGAGAAGCTTCTAGAAGATGTGACTAAGGAGGTTTGTTTTGGAAAGAGAGTGAGTCATAGTGGTGATTCATTCACTTCATTAATGCTCATTTATTGCTTAATGACTCATGTTAATGAATCATCACAAGATATTTTGTGAAGCATGCTTATTCATTTCCTTTTATGATTTATTGAAAATAAGAATGCTTCATAATATTATGATACACTCTCTCTCTTCTCTCATTATCTCATCTTACATTCTCTCTCCTCAAGCTCTCATCTTCAAGATACTAACCTTAATCCTCATGTGTTGAGATCAAAGGTTTAGTTAGACTAAACAATCCATAACCTTCACTCTTTATCATTCTATCATCTTTGATTAGCAATCAAAGTTGGTTAGTTACCTCAAGTTAGAGGTTTAGCTTGGAGTTTCGCTCTCGGGTGGATCGTCTACTACCTAGAGAAGGCCGAGGAGAACCAAGGAGGACATAAAGAAGAAGGACCGGTTCATTAGGTATAATCCCTAATCTCTTATGTAATGAAACTCATAAGAATACGGTTTTTAGGGTTTAGCTTCGATTCATGCGGTTAGTCGATGTTCGTTGTTTAACTTGATAGTTTTTTGTAAAATCCGCCTCCCCACAAGTACTGGGGTGTACTACATCGACTTACAGTGGTATCAGAGCCTCGCTAAACACTAAATAACTTAATCGCAAATTTGTACGAATTTCGAACGAAAAAACGATCTCGGAAAACCCTAGTTCTGTTAAGTTTCTGTCGAAGTGAAAATGAAGTCCTAAAATTTTTCTGGAGTGTTCAGAGAGCTTGACATGAACACAGGAGAACACCCAAGAAATTCGAGCCAATGATTCGACCAAAGAGCCGCGGAAGGGCGGCGGATCCCACCGATCCGCCGCGCTTCCGCGGCCGAGTTGCCGAGTCATGGGCTCAATTTTTTTGGGTGGGTCCCCTGTGATATTTGGGGTTTTCTGGAATATTTAATTATTGCTCAGGTTACTGTTTAACAGAGCAGATTTTGGAGCAATTTTGAAGTTGTTTATTCGATCGAAAAATACAGTATTTGCGTATTGGATTATATCTGTGATTGTTTGATGTGTTCGTAAACCTCCCCCAACTGCTAGTATGTCGGTTGGCAGGGGGTTGCACATTTCTGAAATGGTTATATCTGTTTGTGCATATAAACTGTATTGGACTGTTGTGGTGTATAGCCGGGGTTAGCAAAGGGTTATGGTTTAATTCATTTGTTGTAAATATAATTTGTTGTAATATTATTTTTGCGGGGCACTTCCAGGTTGCGGTCGTAGCCACCGTTGTATTATTTCATTTTACTGTTTTTGCTCCTAGGACTGACCCAAGGTGGGGTACACAGACTGCCGGGTGGGTAGTTTGCCGTACCCGTAGGGGTCGAGGGTGGGGTAAACGGCTATTCATCACAACTGTGTAATCTGTCTTTTCTTGCAGGCTCAAAAGAAATACAGATTGCTTGCAAATCCAATATTGTTTATCTGTGTTCTGGAATGAATATCATTGCGTCAGACGAATGTAAAATATCTATATTTATTATAGCTATTTAGACGTCACTTATGTTTTTCACCCGCGCTAGCCCAGCCCCCGCTCTGTCGTTAGTTAAGTAACCTAACGGGTGATGACGGGACCCCGTGGCGAATGCGGATGGCATAAGAGGACGTTATATTTTCGTTGTTTTCTGCAATGATAGGTTAATGATGGGACGCATTATCTGTAATGCAAAGTAAAACAAACCAAAGTTTACATCGTTGGAACAATTTAAAAGAAACCACTCGGTTATTTTTAAAACAGATATTTTTAAATGCGGAGATTTAACCACTCCTTTTAAAAGCTATCAGGTTCCTTCGGTTATATCAAGTTCACTACGTTCACGGTTTCGCCAAAACCATTCGTAGCCCTCCGTCATTTCATCTGGGTATTCAGTAGTATTCAAGCTATGTATTTTGACCTAACGCCAAGGCATAGTGTTTGGTAGCTGCTGGATATTCATTTGTTGCATAGATAGATGAGTTAGTTTGGGACAGTCGTATTATCATTTTGGCCGAACGTCAAGGATATATACGGATGGGTTCAAACTGACAGGATAATGATGGGTAGAACTTGACATGTGACTTATGACATTTTGACCTAACGCCAAGGTCATAAGAGCATGGGGCAAAAACTTATATCGGGAATTTCTAAAGAAACTGAAATTTGCAAAGAGATGCATACCATTTGGAGTTTGATGAATGTTGGTAGGATTCCTTCAACATTATCATACGATGATATTTGGATCCCGATCCTACTGTGAGTATATGCTACTTATCAGGATATTCGTCGCTTAACGATCAATGCTATAAACCTAGTAGGTGTCCAGAAAAGTGTCAGCGGGGTTACGCCCCCAGAGAAAAGAGGTTACTTAATTAAGGAACTTCGCGAAAGCGTTGGAAAACCTCCCTCGAAGTATCGACACCGGCCTGGCTGAACGGTTAAGCAAGTATTGTACGGTGGGAATAGTCTTGGCTAATTCTTCTTTTATGGTTTGAGGAAGGATTCGAGAAACAGTGGGAGCCATCCAGTTTAGATAAACTAAAAACCACTCTAAACTTGCAAGAGCATCATGCTAAAGAGTTTTCTTCTCTCTCTCCTAATTGCAGCGACCCTGAAAATGACTGGACTTAAGTTACTTTTAGAGAAAAATATACTGACAGGGCCAAACTATAAAGATTGGCTGCGGAATGTCAAGATGGCTTTGACCTATGACAAACTGGGGTACGTCCTCACCGCTACAGCACCTGCTGCCCTTGGTCCCAAATCCAGCAATACGGATAAGGAAATCCGTAAAACCTGGGATTTAGATTGCGCGAGAGCCAAGTGCATCGTGCTTGCCTCGATGAATAATGAACATCAGAGGAGGCACGAGGATATGTCCTTAGATGGCATATTTCTCCATACAAAGGAACTTTATGGAGAGCAATCTCGTATAGCAAGATACGAGACCTCAAAGAAATTGTTTCGAGCGAGGTTGGCTGTCGGGTCATCGGTAGGTGAACATGTCCTACAGATGATTGGCTATATAGAAGAGCTCGCAGACCTTGGGACGACTTTGGATAATGAGCTCTATACAGACCTTGTTCTCCAGTCCCTCCCTCCCACCTACGCCCAGTTTATCCTCAACTTCAATCTTCAAGGAAAAGAAGTTGAACTTGCGGAACTCCTGAACATGTTAAGGAGTGCAGAGGGCACCTTGCAGAAGGCAAGGGAAACACCCGCTATGTTTGTTGGCGGTTCATCTTCTTCCGGGTCCAAGGCTAGGGCCAAAGGAAGGAAGAAGAAGGCCGCACCCAGACCTAGAGGAGGTGTTAGTAAGGTGGGAAAGAAGGGAAAGAAAAAGTTTACAGCACCGGTAGTTGGCCTGGATGAGTGCTTCCATTGTCACAGGAAAGGGCATTGGAAGAAGGATTGCAAGGCGTGGAACGCCAAGAACCAGGAACCGAAGCAAGCTGTGGCTTCGACTTCAGGTGTGTTTGTAATTGAGAATTGTCTGTCGATCAACTCTACTTCCTGGGTATTGGATACCGGGTCAGGATCTCATATTTGCAATTCATTGCAGGCACTGAGAAACCGTAGAGTGCTGAAGGAAGGTGATATGATCCTCAGGGTTGCTAACGGAGCTAGCGTGGGAGCTGCGTCCGTCGGGGATTATCACCTAGGATTGACGAGTGGACACATTTTGGTTTTACATAACTGTTATTTTGTACCCAGCTTAACGTGTAATATCATATCTGTTTCCTTGTTATCAAATAAAGGTTATGATTTCACGTTTGTAAGAGATGTTGTCAACATCCACCTTAATCATGGTTTGATTGGGTCCGGTACTCTAAATAACGGCATATATGTGTTAAACCAACTCCAAATTTTCAATGTCCAGAACACACTAAAAAGAAAGTCTCCAGATTTAAATAAAGCTTTCTTATGGCATTGTAGACTGGGTCACATCAATGAGAGAAGGTTGACTAAGTTGCATAGAGAAGGATATTTGGACACGTTCGAATATCAAACTTATGACACTTGTCAATCTTGTCTCAAAGGAAAGATGACAAAGACTCCATTTACTGGACAAGGAGTAAGAGCGAGCGAGCTCTTAGGACTCATACACAGTGATGTATGCGGTCCAATGTCTACACATGCGAGAGGTGGTTATTCCTATTTCATTACTTTCACAGATGATTTCTCTAGGTTTGGACATGTCTTCTTAATGAAGCATAAATCCGAGGCTTTTGAGAAATTCCAAGAGTATAAGAATGAAGTAGAAAACCAAACCGGCAAAAGTATAAAGACACTTAGATCTGATCGAGGTGGAGAATACTTGAGTGCCGAGTTCCTAGGTTACCTAAAAGAGAAAGGAATTCTCTCTCAGCTTACTCCTCCATACACTCCACAGCATAACGGTGTATCGGAGAGACGGAATCGAACCCTATTAGATATGGTACGATCCATGATGAGTAATGCTGAGTTACCGCGATCTTTCTGGGGTTATGCGCTAGAATCAGCGGCATATCTTTTGAACATGGTACCTACCAAGACTGTGCCTACCACTCCATATCAGATGTGGAGTGGGAAGAAACCCCATCTACAGTATGTAAAGATTTGGGGATGTCCAGCTTTTGTTAAAAAGCAGCATGTGGACAAGCTCGAGGCACGATCAGTAAAATGTTTGTTTGTGGGATATCCAAAGCACTCCAGGGGATATCTATTCTATTACGCAGAGGAACAGAAGGTATTTGTTTCTCGTAATGCCCATTTTCTAGAACATCAGTTTTTAGAAAAGGAATCAAGTGGGAGCGAAATAGAACTGGAAGAAATTCCAGAACCACAAACTGCTGCTGAAAGTTTGGTAGAACCAGAGGTTCAAGAAGAACAGAACATTCCCGCACCCCTCCGCAGGAGTAGTAGGCCGTCTCGTCCGCCTGAGAGATACTACGGTTTTCTCATAGATGGGGATAGAGAGGATTGCATCATAGATGATGATGAACCTACTGACTTCAGGCAGGCCATCCAGAGCGGCGACTCGGTACGATGGCTAGATGCAATGCGGACCGAAATGGAGTCCATGTACACCAACAAAGTATGGACTTTGGACTTTGCTCCAGATGGGGTAAAACCCATAGGATGCAAATGGATCTTCAAGAAAAAGATTGGTGTAGATGGACAGGTGGAAACCTATAAGGCTAGACTTGTTGCAAAGGGTTTTCGTCAAAGACCTGGTTTGGACTATGACGAAACTTTTTCTCCAGTGGCTATGCTCAAATCCATTCGGGTCCTTCTTGCTATTGCTGCCTTCCATGATTATGAAATCTGGCAGATGGACGTAAAGACGGCTTTTCTGAATGGAAATTTAGAAGAGAGCGTCTATATGGATCAGCCAGAGGGTTTCAATCAGAGTGGGAGCAGCGGGAAAGTATGCAAGCTGCTTAAGTCCATTTATGGACTAAAGCAGGCATCGCGGAGTTGGAACATCTGTTTTGATGAGACAGTCAAAGAATATGACTTTATCAAAAATCCAGATGAACCGTGCATATATAGTAAAGTTGTGGCCAGAAGTGTCGTATTCCTCGTCTTGTACGTGGATGACATTCTATTGATAGGAAATGACATTCCTATGCTACAATCTGTCAAAGGATTCTTGTCACACAGGTTCTCCATGAAAGACCTGGGTGATGCCTCTTACATTCTGGGGATCCGGATCTATCGTGATAGATCCAAAAGGATGTTGGGACTTTCGCAGTCCAGGTATATCGACACTGTACTGAAAAGATTCAGTATGGAAGATTCAAAGCGCGGTAATCTACCGGCTTGTCACGGAATCACCCTCTCCAAAGAGATGTCTCCCAAGACTGATTTGGAAAGGGAACGCATGTCTATTATACCCTACGCTTCTGCGGTAGGCTCTATAATGTATGCGATGTTGTGTACCAGACCAGATGTAGCTTATGCACTAAGCGTGGTAAGCCGGTATCAGTCAGACCCAGGGGAGAAGCACTGGATAGCAGTAAAGAACATTCTCAAGTACCTAAGGAGGACTAAGGAGATGTTCTTGGTTTACGGCGGAAAAGACCTCAGGTTGGAGGCCTTTGCTGATTCCGGCTTCCAGAGTGATAAGGACGATTCCAAGTCCATGTCGGGTTATGTCTTTACCCTCAATGGAGGGGCGGTGTGCTGGAAGAGCTCCAAGCAGGACACCGTTGCTGACTCGACGATGGAAGCGGAGTATATAGCTGCTTGCGATGCCGCAAAAGAAGCAGTCTGGATGAAGAAGTTCCTAACAGAACTTCAGGTGGTTCCTACCATAGTTGATCCAATACCTCTGTATTGCGACAACAACGGAGCTATAGCTTTAGCGAAGGAACCAAGGTCCCATCAGAAGTCCAGACACATCTTGAGGCGGTATCACCTGATCAGGGAGATCATTGATCGTCAGGAGATCGAGGTTCGGAGAGTTGCTTCAGAAGAGAACATTGCTGATCCATTCACGAAGGCCCTTCCTCAGATTCAGTTCGAAAGGCTACTCGAGATCATTGGTCTGCGATATGCCAGTACATGGCCCTAGTGCAAGTGGGAGATTGTTAGTGTTTATGCCCTAGAAGGCCATTACTGTATCATACTAGCTTGTATATTACTTAATGGAAGCTTGGGATATTCACATGTATATAACAGTCTTGCTAAACATGGTAGTATGCTACTTGGTTTTCCTATCTTAATATGTGAGTATACGTATTGATAGAGCTCTTAGGATCTTGCTTGGCTACCAGCGTTGTGATGGCAGTCACACTAGTGGGGGCTGGGTAGTCTACAAGCACATCCTTATTCTGGTCCCTGGTCGTTGGATTATCGAGACAGAGCATCGATACTCCGGAGTAGACTAGTGTGTACGCTTCTCATCCCAGTTGGGGAGATGGTCTGTCCCACAGCCATCAGTACGTCGTACTGGAGATAGTATACAGGTGCTCGTTAGGTTACGGGTACACCGGACAGGACTCACAGGGAACTGTTGGTTGGTTTGATACCAGTCGTCAGTGAACAGTTCCCAGGTGACATGAGTACAGCGTAGTCCGCAGACTTGACACTGCTACTTCGCCTCGAGTGTGTCCCACTGTTCTTAGATTGCTACCCTACCACGGCTCTATGGAGTCGTACAAACAGGTAGCAGTTGGGTGCAGTCCCGAGCACTTGGAGGCAGTGGCGGTTAGACAGGATTCGTCCCTCCCGGTATTGGGAGTAGATATCGTGCTGTGTCAGAGAGCCATTACGCAAAGTCCCTGGCCAGGGCAAGCGAGATTTGCTGGTAGGTTCCAGCAGTTTCTCAGGGTGTAATGGGCTTCACTCCGACATGACTTATACCGCTATTAGGGGACTGACGCTTGCCGCCCCCCTAGGCCCGATATGCGATAGTCATGGACGAACGGACCGGACTGTATGGAGATTGTCACATCAGACTCAGTAGGAGTTCGGATGGGTTTACTCATCGGCCTTCTTATCGACAACTACCTGGGGACCGTTACGTACAGCTAGTGCCGCTTGCGGTCTGTGGTTAAACCCACTGCCAGCGTAGTAGTCGAGTCTCTAGAGTCCCACACAGAGAGTTTCCTACTCCAGGCGAAACGATATAGAGGTTGCATGGTTTTGCGACAAAGGGTTCGGACGCATACGTGCGTTTACGCGCGTACGACTTTCGGACAGATTTTACCAGTCGGCTTTGGTTTAAGCCAGTTACTGGTATCCGGTTATTGGATTTTTACAGTCTAAAGTTTTTCCGTATTTTTACGGATCGGAGGGGCGTTCTCGTAATTACTCGAGAAGCTTCTAGAAGATGTGACTAAGGAGGTTTGTTTTGGAAAGAGAGTGAGTCATAGTGGTGATTCATTCACTTCATTAATGCTCATTTATTGCTTAATGACTCATGTTAATGAATCATCACAAGATATTTTGTGAAGCATGCTTATTCATTTCCTTTTATGATTTATTGAAAATAAGAATGCTTCATAATATTATGATACACTCTCTCTCTTCTCTCATTATCTCATCTTACATTCTCTCTCCTCAAGCTCTCATCTTCAAGATACTAACCTTAATCCTCATGTGTTGAGATCAAAGGTTTAGTTAGACTAAACAATCCATAACCTTCACTCTTTATCATTCTATCATCTTTGATTAGCAATCAAAGTTGGTTAGTTACCTCAAGTTAGAGGTTTAGCTTGGAGTTTCGCTCTCGGGTGGATCGTCTACTACCTAGAGAAGGCCGAGGAGAACCAAGGAGGACATAAAGAAGAAGGACCGGTTCATTAGGTATAATCCCTAATCTCTTATGTAATGAAACTCATAAGAATACGGTTTTTAGGGTTTAGCTTCGATTCATGCGGTTAGTCGATGTTCGTTGTTTAACTTGATAGTTTTTTGTAAAATCCGCCTCCCCACAAGTACTGGGGTGTACTACATCGACTTACACAGGGGATACTACGATTTGGGGCTAGACTGTGCGTACCAGATGCTGAGGGATTGCGGCGCGAGATTCTTGAGGAGGCACATCGATCGGTATATAGTGTTCATCCCGGTTCCACCAAGATGTACCACGACATGAGAGGTGTTTACTGGTGGGACGGAATGAAGAGAGACATTGCAGATTTTGTGTCGAGATGCCTGACTTGTCAGCAAGTCAAGGCTGAGCACCAGGGGCCCGCGGGAGAGCAACGGCCGTTACCCATTCCGGAGTGGAAATGGGAACAGATATCTATGGACTTCATTGTGTGTCTACCCAGTACTAGTCGAGGGTATGACTCCATCTGGGTGATCGTGGATCGTTTGACGAAAGCGGCTCACTTCCTACCGGTGAAGACGACTTTCAGATTTGCTCAGTATGCCCAGATTTACATAGATGAGGTTGTACGACTGCACGGAGTTCCGACTTGTATCGTGTCCGACAGAGGCACCCAGTTTACCAGCCGGCTATGGCAGAGGCTTCAGGAGGCTTTGGGTACTCGCTTGAGTTTCAGCACAGCATTCCATCTGCAGACCGACAGACAGTCAGAGCGGACTATTCAGACTCTCGAGGACATGCTCATAGCATGCGTATTAGACTTCTGAGGTAGTTGGGATCATCATTTGCCCTTAGTAGAGTTCTCCTACAACAACAGCTACCAGGAGACCATTCATATGGCACCGTTTGAGGCTCTTTATGGGAGGAGATGCAGATCGCCCACCTGTTGGACAGAGCTCAGAGAGAGCAGTATCTTAGGGCCACAGATTGTGGAGGAGACGACCGCGAAGATCCAGTTGATTCGCGATAGGGTGAGAGCAGCCCAGAGTAGGCAGAGATCTTATGCGGACCGTCGTCGGCACAGACTTGAGTTTTCTGTTGGTGATCATGTTTTCTTGAGGGTCTCCCCAATGAAAGGTGTGATAAGGTTTGGAAAGAAGGGGAAGCTTAGTCCCAGATATGTGGGCCCCTTCGAGATCCTCGAGCGTGTTGGTGCAGTTGCGTATCGGTTGGCCCTTCCGTCCAGTTTTCCAGACGTGCACCCTGTATTTCATGTTTCGATGCTCCACAGATATCTTCATGATCGTTCTCATGCGATTTAACACCCGACGATCCAGCTTGAGCGTGACCTTTCCTATGCAGAGCAGCCGATGATGATCTTTGATCGATAAGTGAAAAAATTGAGATCGAAGGATATACCGTCAGTCAAGGTACTTTGGCATGGCCAGAGCGGCGAGGAGGTCACTTGGGAGACCGAGAGCGTGTTAGTGTATATGCCCTAGAGGCCATTACTGTATCATACTAGTTTGTATATTACTTAATGGAAGCTTGGGATATTCACAGTTGTATATACAATCTAGCTCGAAATGGTAGTATGCTACTTGGTTTGTCTCAGCTTTAATATGTGCATGTGTTTCTTTCAGCATATTGCTGATATACATATTAGTAGAGCCCTTAGGATCTTTGCTTGATTACCGGCGTTGTGATGGCGCTCACACTCGTGGGAGCTGGGTGATCTATAAGCACATCCTTATATAGGTCCCTAGTCGTTGGACTATCGAGACAGGGCATCGATACTCCGGAGTAGACTAGCGTATGCGCTTCTCATCCCAGTGTGGGAGACGGTCTATCCCACAGCCGTCAGTACGTCGTACTTGAGATAGTATGCGGGTGCTCGTTAGGTTACGAGTACACTGGACAGGACTCGTCGGGAACTGTTGGTTGGTATTATACCTATCGTCAGTTATCAGTTCCCAGGTGACATGAGTACAGCTTAGTCCGCTGACTTGACACCGTCACTTCGCCTCGAGTGTGTTCCCACTGCACTTTGATTACTACCCTACCACGGCTCAAAGGAGTCGTGCAAACAGGTAGTTTTTGGGTGCAGTCCCGAAGCACTTGGAGGCAGTGACGGTTAGACAGGATTCGTCTCTCCCGGTATTGGGGGTTGACATCGCGCTGTGTCCAGGAGTGCCATTACACGAGTAGTCCCTGGCCAGGGCAAGCGAGATATACTGGTAGGTTTCCAGTGTTATCTCAGGGTGTTCTGGGCTACACTCCGACACGACTTGTACCGCTATTAGGGGACTGACGTTCACCGCCCCCCTAGGCCCGCCATGCGATGTATCAGACGAACAGACCGGACTGTACCGAGATTGTCACATACAGGCTCAGTAGGAGTTCAGATGGGGTTCACCTCGTCAGTCTTCTTATCGATATCTACCTGGGGACCGTTACGTACAGCTAGTGCCGCTTGCGGTCTGTGGTTAAACCCACTGCCAGCGTAGTGTCGATTCTTTAGAGTCCCACACAGAGAGCTATTCTCCTTCAGGCAAAATGAGTAGAGGTCGCATGGTTTTGCGACAGGGTTCGTTCACATCCGCGCACTTCTGCACGTTTGCTGTCCGGATAGTTTATACTAGCGGGCTTTGGTTTAAGCCGGATCCTAGTATATGATTTGGGATTGGTTTTTCTCATTGTGTTCGTGTTCCTCGGATCACGAATACGGGTGCGTATGCACAGTTGCTTGAGACAGAGAGAGAGGACCTTGATTAGGGTTTATGGCTATTGTCATTGTATTAACCCTAATGCTTATGTGTGTATTATAGTTAATTAATAATTAGTTTAATAATTGTGCATGGTTATGGTTGTTGACCATTTGACCTTATTGACTTGTTGACCTTGGTTGACACTTTGACCATCATCATTTCATTTGGAAGATGCTTTTTGATCCTTGCAATTTGCATTTAAAATGAAATGATAATGGTCATTTCTTAATTAAGCCATGAAAATTATCTTGCTAATTATTTAATTAAAATAATACACATATATTAGTGAGAATGGTTTATTCTATTCTCATTCTATCATATATTTTCTCTCTCTTGTTCTTCCTCTCCCTCAAGCTCTCCCCTCTCATGTGTTGAGAAACACTTGAGCTTGAGAAAAACCCTCTCTTGATCATCTCTACTCTCATCTAGGGTTCAAGGATTAGCACTTCTTGCACCCTAGTTACTTCTAGCTTGGAGTTGAAGCCAAAGGTTGAGGCTTTCGGGTGGATCTTTCTTCGACGTGAGAAGACGACCAAGGTGACCTCCTTCCACCACTCCAAGGAGCAAGGAGAGAAGGACTTAAAGCCCAAGGTATAACCTTTCTAGCACTTAGCTAGTTTCTAGTTAGCTTTAGCTTGTTTTTGTTTAGCAAAGATCCTTCAAGCTATAGTCCATGTTGCCTAAGCTTATAAAAATCCGATTTTTATTCCGTTTTCCGCCTCCCCGCAAGCACCGGGATGGGCAACGTGGACTTACAGTGGTATCAGAGCCTAACTAAACATAAACTAGCTAGGAAGTGAAGTGTGTCGATGTTCGAAATGGAAAAATCGAAAAACCAAGTTTTCGAAACCCTAAGTTTCTGTAAAAAAAATTTCTGGTCAAAACAAAATTTGTTATACTCCAAAAATCATCTCAGGGTTTTATTAAGAAACACAGCAAACCCGGTCCAGTGATTCATCTAAACCGCCGCGGTTCAGCGGCAATAGCAAGCTATTGCCGCGGAACCGCCGCAGTTTTGACTCTTCACCGAGTCGAGTTTGGTGCAGTTTTCTTATGGCTTGGTTTTGGGATTTTTGAGATAGTTTATATGTGCCCAGATTTTCCAGAATAGAAATTTGTTTTTGGGGGCCTATAAATCCGTATTTTTTTTCGAACTTCAATACACTTTGACTAAAAGGTTATATCTGTGATGTTTATATGTATTGAACGTCGGCTAATCGCTATATGTCGATTAGTCGGGGTTATACATATCTGTGATCTGTGATTGATGATGGTATGTGTATATGAATGGGTTGGATTGTCGCGGATGAATAGCCGGGGTGGATGTGAGACGAGTGTTGCTTTTCTTTCATTCATTGTAAATATGTAAATTGATGTAATATTATTATTTGTTTGGCCGCACAACCGGGTCGGGGTTGTAGCCGTCATTGTATAATTCTTTTTACTGTTTTTGCTCCTAGGATAGACCCATGGAGGGGGTGCACAAACTACCGGGTATCTCGAAGTGCCGAGTGGCCTACTCATGGTGGTGAGGGAGGTTGCTTCGCTTCGGGTACTTGGCGGGTAGTTTGCCGCACCCGTAGGGGTCTTGGGTGGGGTATTGGCTATTCACAGCGACCGTGTAATCCGCTTTTAGTTGCAGGCTCGAACGGATTGCGGATTCCTAGTATATCCAATGTATTCATCTGTGATCTGTAATGTCTATCATTGCTATATATTTATATATGATAACTATTTAGGCGTTGCTTATATTTTACAGCCGCGCTAGCCCAGCCCCCGCTCTGTCGTTAGTTAAGTAACCTAACGGGTGATGACGGGGCCCCGTGGCGAATGCGAATGGCATAAGCGTACGTCATATTTTGGTTGTTTTCTGCAATGGTAGGATTAAATGATGGGACGCATTAAAAGAACTAATGCAAGAAAATAAACCAAGTATTAGTCGATTGGAACACTTTGAAAACCACTCGGTTCTTTTCAAAACTAAACTTTTAAACGCGGAGCATGAACCACTCCTTTTAAAAGCTATCTCGTTCCATCGATTAGATCAAGTTCACTACGTTCACGGTTTCGCCAAAACCATTCGTAGCCCTCCGTCATTTCGTATGGATATTCAATAGTATTCAAGCTATGTTTGTTGACCTTCGTCAAGGCATAGTGATTGGTAGCTGTTGGGTGTTCATATGTAGCATAGATAGATGCGTTGGTTTGGGACAGTCGTACTACTTTGTTGACCTTCGTTAGGGGTATGTGCGGGTGGGTTCAAATTAACCTGGATAATGACGGGTAGAACTTGATATGTGACTTATGATTTGTTGACCTTCGTCAAGGTCATAAGAGCATGGGGCAAAAATCCACATCGGGAGTTTCATAAGTACTGAAACTTTCTAGCGCTGCATACCATTTGGAGTGTGATGATTCTGGTAGGATTCCTTCGGTTTTATCACGCGATGATATTTGGATCCCGATCCTACTGTGAGTATATGCTACTCCTCGGGAAAGTTCTCACTTAACGATCAATGCTATAAACGTAGTAGGTGTCTAGAAAGGTGTTAGCGGGGCTACGCCCATAGGGAAAAGAGGTTACTTAATTAAGGAACTTCGCGAAAGCGCTGGAAAACCTCCCTCGAAGTACCGACACTGGCCTGGCTGAACGGTTAAGCAAGTATTGTACGGTGAGATTGATCCTGACTAATCTTTTCTTTACGGTTTGAGAAGGGATTCGAGAGACAGTGGGAGCCATCCAGTTTAGACAAATTAAAAACCACTCTAAACTTGCAAGAGCATCATGCTAAAGTGTTTTCTTCTCTCTCTCTTAACTGCAGCGACCCAATGACCGCACCTAGGTTACATCTAGATAAAAAGTTGACTGAATCTGACTGTTATGACTGGCAAAGGTCTGTCCAGATGTCCATTGCCCAGGACAAGCTGGGACACCTCTTGACTGATCCCACCCCTGCCGTCTCAGGTCCAGTTTCCCCTGTCACGGATATTGATATCCGTAGGACATCGGAAGAAGACTGTGCGAAAGCCAAGTGCCTCGTGTTAGCCTCAGTTGCTAGTATATACCAGAGGCAGCACGAGAAGATGGACTCAGCTTCTATCTTCCTCCATAATAAAGTTTTATATGGAGAGCAATCTCGTATCGCAAGATATGAGACCTCGAACGAATTGCTTCCAGCGAGGTTGGCTATCGGGTCATCTGTAGGGGGCAACGTCCTTACAGAGACCAGCTCTATTGAGCTCTCGGACCTGAAGACCACGTTGAAGAACGGGTCAGATGCTGACTTTGTTCAACAGTCTCTACCTACTACCCTGAAGGAAACCAGGGAAGTAGAAAGAAAGAGAAAGGCAGAAGTTTCAGGAATGGATGCAGTAAAAGAGGGATTTTCCTATTGTTACGGGAATGAACATGGGCAGAAGGATTGCAGGGCTTGAAAAGCCAGTAGCCAGAATTCGAAGCATGTTGTGGCTTCGGCTTCGGGTGTGTTTGTAATAGAGAACTGTATGTCAGTTAACCCTACTTCCTGGGTATTGGATGCCGGATCAGGATCTCATATCTGTAACTCGTTACAGGCTCTGAGAAACCGTAGGGTTATCAGGAAAGGTGATATGACTCTCAGGGTTGCTAACGGAATGAGCATGTATGCTGAATCCGTAGAGGAATATCATCTAGGACTGACAACTGGACAGATATTGATTCTGCATAACTGTTTTTATGTACCAGGTGCGACTTGTAATATCATATCTGTATCCTTAATTTCTAAGGAAGGATATGATTTTACTTTTGTAAGCGATGTAGTTAACATCCACCTAAATCAAGTTCTGATTGGGTCAGGTACATTACAAAATGGTATATACGTATTGAATCAAGCTCAGATCTTCAGTGTCCAGAACACACTTAAAAGAAAGTCTCCGGAAACAAATCAGGCTTTCTTATGGCATTGTAGACTTGGTCACATTAATGAGACACGGTTAACAAAGTTACATAAAGAGGGATACTTAAATCCGTTTGAGTATCAGTCTTATGCCACTTGTGAATCTTGTCTCATGGGAAAGATGACAAAGACTCCGTTCACTGGACACGGTGAAAGAGCAAGCGAGCTCTTGGGACTCATACACAGTGATGTGTGCGGTCCAATGTCTACACAGGCGCGAAGTGGTTATTCATACTTCATTACTTTCACAGATGATTTCTCTAGGTATGGACATGTCTTCTTGATGAAGCACAAATCCGAGGCCTTTGAGAAATTTCAAGAATACAAGAATGAAGTTGAAAAATAAACAGGCACAAGTATCAAGACACTGAGATCTGATCGAGGTGGTGAATACTTGAGTGCCGAGTTTCTGGGCTACTTAAAAGAGAATGGAATTCTCTCTCAGCTTACTCCTCCATACACACCACAACACAACGGTGTATCGGAAAGGAGGAATCGAACCCTATTGGATATGGTTCGTTCCATGATGAGTAAGGCAGAGTTGCCGCGATCCTTCTGGGGTTATGCGCTAGAAACAGCTGCATATCTCTTGAACAAGGCTCCAACCAAGACTGTGCCTACCACCCCATATCAGATGTGGAGTGGGAAGAAACCCTGTCTCAAGTACCTTAAGACGTAGGGATGTCCAGCTTTTGTAAAGAAGCAGCATGCGGACAAGCTCGAGGCACGCTCAGTACTGTGTAAGTTTGCGGGATACCCAAAGAACTCCAGGGGGTATCTTGTCTATTCCGCAGAGGAACAAAAGGTTTTTGTTTCTCAGCATGCCCACTTCTTGGAAACTGAATTTTTAGAAAATCAGATAAGTGGGAGCGCAATAGAACTGGAAGAAATTCCAGAACCATAAGCTATTACTGAAAGCTTGGAAGAACCAGAAGTTTCAAGAGAACCGGACATCCCAGCGCCACTCCGCAGGAGTAGTAGGCAGTCTCATCCGCCCGAGAGATACTACGGTTTTCTCATAGACGGGGATAGAGAGGATTGCACCATGGATTATGGTGAGCCTACTAGCTTCCAGCAAGCCATCCAGAGCGACGACTCGGTAAAATGGATGGATGCAATGCGGGCCGAGATGGAGTCCATGTACACCAACAAAGTTTGGACTTTGGACTTTGCTCCAGAAGGGGTAAAACCCGTAGGATGCAAATGGATCTTCAGAAAGAAGATTGGTGTAGATGGGCAGGTTGAGACCTATAAAGCTAGACTTGTAGCAAAGGGTTTTCGTCAAAGACCTGGTTTGGACTATGACGAGACCTTTTCTCCAGTGGCTATGCTGAAATCCATTCGGATCCTTCTTGCCATTGCTGCCTTCCACGATTATGAAATATGGCAGATGGACGTAAAGACTGCTTTCCTAAATGGAAATTTGGAAGAGTGCGTCTATATGTATCAGCCGGAGTGATTCATTCAGAGTGGGAGCAGCGGCAGAGTGTGCAAGTTGCTAAAGTCCATCTATGGACTCAAGCAGGCATCGCGGATTTGGAACATCTGCTTTGATGATACTGTCAAAGAATTCGACTTTATCAAAAACCCAGATGAACCATGCATTTACAGTAAGATTGTAGGGAGAACTGTGGTATTCCTCGTCTTGTACGTGGATGACATTCTCCTCATAGGAAATGATATTCCTATGCTACAGTCAGTCAAAGGATTCTTGTCGCAGAGGTTCTCCATGAAGGACCTGGGTGATGCCAACTACATTCTGGGGATCCAGATCTATCGTGATAGATCTAAGAGGATGTTGGGACTTTCACAATCAAGGTACCTCGACACCATACTGAAAAGATTCAGTATGGAAGATTCCAAGCACGGTAATCTACCGGCTTGTCACGGGATCACCCTCTCCAAAGAGATGTCTCCCAAGACTGAGTTGGAGAGGGATCACATGTCTATTATACCCTACGCTTCTGCGGTAGGCTCCATAATGTATGCGATGTTGTGTACCAGACTAGATGTAGCATACGCATTGAGCGTTGTAAGCCGGTATCAGTCGAACCCAGGGGAGAAACACTGGATAGCGGTAAAGAACATTCTCAAGTACCTGAGAAGGACTAAGGAGATGTTCTTGGTGTATGGCTGAAAAGACCTCCAGATTGAGGCCTTTGCTGACTCCAGCTTCCAAAGTGACAAGGATGACTCCAAGTCCATGTCGGGTTATGTCTTTACCCTCAATGGAGGGGCGGTTTGCTGGAAGAGTTCCAAGCAGGAGACCGTTGCTGACTCAACTATGGAAGCGGAGTACATAGCTGCTTGTGATGCCGCAAAGGAAGCTGTCTGGATGAAGAAGTTCCTCACGGAGCTTCAGGTGGTTCCTTGTTGATCCAATACCGCTGTATTGCGACAACAACGGAGCTATAGCTTTAGCGAAGGAACCCAGGTCCCATCAGAAGTCCAGGCACATTTTGAGGCGGTACCACCTGATCAGGGAGATCATTGATCGCCAGGAGATCGAGGTGAAGAGAGTTAATACGGAGAATAACACTGCAGATCCACTAATGAAGGCCCTACCCCAGACTCAGTTCGAGCGGCTGATCGAGATGATAGGTCTTCGATACGCCAGTACATGGCCTTAGTGCAAGTGGGAGATTGTTAGTGTATATGCCCTAGAGGCCATTACTGTTTCATACTAGTTTGTATATTACTTAATGGAAGCTTGGGATATTCACAGTTGTATATACAATCTTGCTCGAAATGGTAGTATGCTACTTGGTTTGTCTCTGCTTTAATATGTGCATATATTTCTTTTAGCATATTGCTGATATACATATTAGTAGAGCCCTTAGGATCTTTGCTTGATTACCGGCGTTGTGATGGCGCTCACACTCATGGGAGCAGGGTGATCTATAAGCACATCCTTATACAGGTCCCTAGTCGTTGGACTATCGAGACAGGGCATCGATACTCCGGAGTAGACTAGCGTATGCGCTTCTCATCCCAGTGTGGGAGACGGTCTGTCCCACAGCCGTCAGTATGTCGTACTTGAGATAGTATGTTGGGGCTCGTTAAGTTACGAGTACACTGGACAGGACTCGTCGGGAACTGTTGGTTTGTATTATACCTATCGTCAGTTATCAGTTCCCAGGTGACATGAGTACAGCTTAGTCCGCTGACTTGACACTGTCACTTCGCCTCGAGTGTGTTCCCACTGCACTTTGATTACTACCCTACCACGGCTCAAAGGAGTCGTGCAAACAGGTAGTTTTTGGGTGCAGTCCCGAAGCACTTGGAGGCAGTGACAGTTAGACAGGATTCGTCTCTCCCGGTATTAGGGGTTGACATCGCGCTGTGTCCAGGAGAGCCATTACACGAGTAGTCCCTGGCCAGGGCAAGCGAGATATACTGGTAGGTTTCCAGTGTTATCTCTGGGTGTTCTGGGCTACACTCCGACACGACTTGTACCGCTATTAGGGGACTGACGTTCACCGGCCCCCTAGGCCCGCCATGCGATGTATCAGACGAACAGACCGGACTATACAGAGATTGTCACATACAGGCTCAGTAGGAGTTCAGATGGGGTTCACCTCGTCAGTCTTCTTATCGATATCTACCTGGGGACCGTTACGTACAGCTAGTGCCGCTTGCGGTCTGTAGTTAAACCCACTGCTAGCGTAGTGTCGAGTCTTTAGAGTCCCACACACAGAGCTATTCGCCTTTAGGCAAAATGAGTAGAGGTCGCATGGTTTTGCGACAGGGTTCGTTCACATCCGCGCACTTGTGCACGTTTGCTGTCCGGACAGTTTATACTAGCGGGCTTTGGTTTAAGCCGGATCCTAGTATATGATTTGGGATTGGTTTTTCTCATTGTGTTCGTGTTCCTCGGATCACGAATACGCGTGCGTATGCACAGTTGCTTGAGACAGAGGGAGAGGACCTTGATTAGGGTTAATGGCTATTGTCATTGTATTAACCCTAATGCTTATGTGTGTATTATAGTTAATTAATAATTAGTTTAATAATTGTGCATGGTTATGGTTGTTGACCATTTGACCTTATTGACTTGTTGACCTTGGTTGACACTTTGACCATCATCATTTCATTTGGAAGATGCTCTTTGATCCTTGCAATTTGCATTTAAAATGAAATGATAATGGTCATGTCTTGATTAAGCCATGACAATTATCTTACTAATTATTTAATTAAAATAATACACATATATTAGTGAGAATGGTTTATTCTATTCTCATTCTATCATATATTTTCTCTCTCTTGTTCTTCCTCTCCCTCAAGCTCTCCCCTCTCATGTGTTGAGAAACACTTGAACTTGAGAAAAACCCTCTCTTGAGCATCTCTACTCTCATCTAGGGTTCAAGGATTAGCACTTCTTGCACCCTAGTTACTTCTAGCTTAGAGTTGAAGCCAAAGGTTGAGGCTTTCGGGTGGATCTTTCTTCGACGTGAGAAGACGACCAAGGTGACCTCCTTCCACCACTCCAAGGAGCAAGGAGAGAAGGACTTAAAGCCCAAGGTATAACCTTTCTAGCACTTAGCTAGTTTCTAGTTAGCTTTAGCTTGTTTTTGTTTAGCAAAGATCCTTCAAGCTATAGTCCATGTTGCCTAAGCTCATAAAAATCCGATTTTTATTCCGTTTTCCGCCTCCCCGCAAGCACCGGGGTGGGCAACGTGGACTTACAGAGCGAGATAAGGAAGAGGTATCGCCATCTTTTTGAAGGTGCGTGTAGTTAGATTTTTTTAATTCAGGGACCGAATTTCTTTAGGGGGGTAGATTGTAACACTTTGAAATTTCGTTTTAATGTTTTTTCGTGTTAATTAGTAATTGTGCATGTTATTATATATGTGTGCATAAGATTATTAGTTATTTTTAGTCGGGTTTACTAATTATATGTTGTCGTGTTAGCAATTGGAAAATTTTCCTTTGTAGTGTACACATGCACACTTAGCCATTTTTGAGACCTAGATTTAAAGTGTTAGCCAATTCTTTTCTTGCATGGTTTATTGTTTTATCCCCACCAGTTAATCATGTCATAACCCTTTGAATAATTCAAATCCAAATAAAAAAATGAGGTATGGGTGTTAGGTAGGAATTGGACTTTTGTTGACCTTCTCTCTCTCTCTTCTCCTCACTTCTGAATTCTGCAGCTCCAGCAGAAAAACCCTAACATTTTCTTCATCTCTTCTTCTTCTTTTCATTTCCCTTTGATCCCCAAACAAAACCCTGCACAAATCAACACTTTTTCTTCACAAAACCATGGGAAAAGGGGCTTTTTAGGGTGTTTGAAGGCAAATCTGCACACTTGAGGGAAGAGATAGGACTTTTGGTGTTTTATAAGGTTTTTAGTAGGTATTAACTCATGTTAGCACTCCTTTTCCTTAAACTTGTAGCATTCCTTAGTAAAAATCTCATTTTTGTGCATTTTTAGTGATATTAAAGGATATTTGTGATGCTTATGTTAGATTGGGGTTTTGTTGGCTTGGTTAACTCTATTTTGTGCTATTAGAGCTATTTAGGCCAGGTTTTGGGTTCAGTTTGCACATAAATACCATAAAGTTTCATTTTAGTGCAAAAAGTGGGGGTTTTAACTTGAAATAAGGCTCTGTAGGATCTGCTACTACCCGAGATGTTTCAGAGTGAAATTGGAATTACTGTAGCATACACAAGGGGTATAAAGTGCACACACAAAACCTGGGAGTCCCTCCCCCTACCCAGGCCGCCGAAATAAGCATTCCGGCCACAATTAGCGGTCAGATGGGGGTGTTTTGGGTTGGGGTTTGGGCCACTGGAGTCTGTTGCTATGTGTAGTATTTTGGTATATATATATATTTGTAATATCTGTTCTGTAGCAAAATCTGGAGTAGAATACCCTATTTCCCGTATTTTTAATCTTTCGCGACACGCGTGATACGTGTGTGTGGGTTTGGGGTTTCTGCGTATCGCGACGCGTTGGAGTGACTTCAGGCGCGTAATCACAAGTTTTAGCGTATCGCGCACACGCGTGCTTGGTTTGCGACACGGGTTTCTAGTTGATCTTAAATGTCGTGTTTGTATGGTTTTGAGCTTATGCGTGATATTCTGTGGAATTCTAGGTTCGCAGGCGAGTGCGGCGGACGCCGCGAAGAAGGGGAAACAAGTCATCGGCTACACCTAGCGAGAGACTACGGTGAGTAGATTTTAACATCTACGGGGATATCGCCCGCATGGCGTTCTACATCAGGGCTGATAGGATCTTGTAGCTACATTTCCATAGATTGACTGTTCATGGCTACTATTTAGTGCATACCACATTCCCTGATATATGTATATAAACTAGAATTGATAGAACACCGCACCATTACTAATGGTTCATGTTGAACAAGCACTATCCTGCATGCTACACACACACCATTAGTAATTGCCATGACACTTACACTGTAGAACTTGGCATGATATTCATACTTGATGCATATATCACATCGGATCATTATGTTGTAGCTCATCTTTATATGACTTGACATGATATTTATACTTGATGCACATATCACATCACATTGACATGCATATTGGTTTGGATTACATGTGATTTCTGGATTTGTGAACCGTAGCTATTTCAATCCGGTAATCATTTAAAAACACGGTTCCCTTGATATGATATTTCGGTGCGTCTACTCTATGTTTTCTCGGTGCTAGAGCGAGATATATATGAGATAGAGAGGGCTGACCCGGACTGACGGATGCCCGATAGATATATATGAGATAGAGAGGGCTGACCCGGACTGACGGATGCCCGATAAATATATATGAGATAGAGAGGGCTGACCCGGACTGACGGATGCCCGATAGATATATATGAGATAGAGAGGGCTGACCTAAATTGACTGATGCCCGATAGACATATGAAAGAGGGGGCTGACCCGGACTGATGGATGCCCGATATAGAAAGATTTGCGTGTCGATGCTAGACACGAGTATTTATGATATTTGGGTGCCGATGTTGGGCACTCGTGATTCTCAGTGATGTACAGGATTTGAGGGCCGATGGGAGTGCCGGCGTCTGGGTTGTTGGAATTTGGGGGTGCATTGATGGACACCGATTACATATTACACGTTGACATTCCGTGTAGATGTTATACTTCCCATGCTCAGCATTCATTATTGTATCTCATCCTGTAGTTATATTACGTGATAGAGTACTTGCATGATTATTGCACATACTGCTTATCATATATTGATATCATCTGTTGGCATATGATAGATTAGCGCAGTACGTGCATGCACGCGATTACCTTTATATGTTATCTCTATTCACGAGTTGGCAACTCACAGCCGTTGTGCCACAGTATTTGCAGGTTGCCCTTCGGAGTAGTCGCGGCAGGCTGCGTTTTGCATCTTTTGACACAGATACCCCCATTGTTGGTGTACTAGCTCTTTTGCTGATAGGTGGGTTTTGTGCGGTATCTGTTTATCTTTCAGTTATGTATATTGTTGTATCTAGTATTCTCCATCTACCATGTATGTATTTGACTTAGAGACAGTGTGAGGACGATGTTGTATATTATTTGTGTTCTGGTGTCGAGCTCGTTGTGAGCCGACTGTACTTGCAGTTTATTCTATCTGTGATGTTCCCACTTGTGGATCTTGATCTTCGCTACGGCGTCGTATATTGCTATCTTGGTGATTGTTTAGTTAAGATTTCTTATCACTTCAAAATGCTTCCTTTTAAAACTTAAAACACTCTATATTTTTTACTGGTTTGGTTTCTGGGTTTTCGGTTCACTTAGTCGCGTTACGCCTGTAGACGTTACGTGGTTAAGTGCCGGTTACGGGCAAAACTTTGGGTCGTGACAGTAGGCTATAGGTTCTAACCTATGAGCGCACCGTGTGCCGTTTTTGTTTTCTGAACTCGATGTTAATAGCATTTGCGATTTGTATTGATTGTAGGTACCTTCGCGTGGATTCTGAGACGACCGAGCATGGCGTCATCGACTTCGGCAAGCAAGGATCAAGGTGAGAAGATCTATATCTACGGGGGAAGTCGGGTGGATGGTGTATAGCACCCCCGCAAATTATAAATGGAAACTGATCTATAGGATGCAATCGTAGAAACCTAGATTAAGAACTAGGGTTATGGTTAAAAGGATAGTTAGAGATGATATGAGTGATTGGATATATATATTGGGATATGAGATGGAAGCTTTAGGGATATTAAAAGTGAATGTGAATCATGACTTATAGATATGTAGTTGCACTAGAATAGGTATGAGTTTTGAGTAGTCGGTCACATAATGTATAAGGTAGAATATATATATAAATAAATATATATATATATAATTAACTTGATGTAAGATGACTTAATGTGATGAAAAGAATATACGATGTGATATGATAACTCGATTGATATGTCGCTATACGGATGCGAGTCGATAAGAGAGGATTGATACCTTTGCCGGTCCCCTGATATGAGATTGTTATGGATGTAACCTAGGATATAGGCATATAGAGATATAAAATGTTATGAATCATGAGTGATAAGCCATACGAAACGTTAGGTCCGTACCCTCATTGTCACATAGGTTGTTAGGATCTCAAATTGTTTAATGACGCCGTACGATGATTTACCGTACGTGTTGAGTTTAATTGATGATTGATCCATACCCTTGACTAGAGGATGCCGATTGATAGATTCACTGACTCGATCATGTTAGGTACGTATACCTTATAGCATTTAGCTGACGATTTACTTATGCTACATTCATGTTATTCTTATTACATTACGTATACCAGTGCTAGTACACCTACGCCGTTATCGATGATGCACATGTTACACATACACAGATTGGCCGCCTCACACACTTCATCATCAATAATTGCTATGTCACTACACATTAGAATTGCTGCATCATGATATGACTCCTTGCATGATATACTTGTTATGCTCACACCATTATAATATGTTGCATGATATAGTGATATTGTAACATCATTGTTCTATGTTGCATGATATACGAATATGCTCACATTTCTGCTATATGTTTGCATACATCATGCTTTACGATTATACGCATTGAGATGCTGTTTTCATGAGATTCTAGATTTGAGAACCGTGGTTATGTTTCAAAAGAAAGTATGTATTGTTTTGAAAACCCGGTTTCTCTTGATATGATATTTCAGTGCGTCCATCATCCGTTTTCTCGGTTATGAGACGTGTGATATGCGTAACCCGATTCAAGGAGTTGGATGATCCGTTTACGGGTTCATGGTGGACCCGGTGAGGTACCCCGGGGCAAGAAGACTCGTAGTGTAGGCGGTGAGCCTGGCAGGGGAGTACTACCTACCGGTGATAGTATTTGAACTCGGCGGTTATCCGGAGGATACCGAACGGTGTTGTTAGATGGATATGGGCTGACCCGTTCTGCCGGAGCCCGCGGGCCGATCCCGCAGACAGAGTCGAGATATGAGAATTTACGTGTCGATGTTGGACACGGGTTCATGATGTTTCGAGTGTCGATGCTGGACACTCAGGTTCCATGATTTTGATGTGTCGCGAGGGACACACGTTTATTTATATCCTCATACTTTCATGCATATGCTTTATGATGTTTCGAGTGGACGAGATCCACATGCATACAGGCTTTGATTATTAAATTGTTGGCACATTTTTACACTTACAGTCACCCTAGATATCTTAGTCTTACCTTCATGATATAGTTGACCCAGGAATCGTTGTTTATTCGATTTCTACCTGTTGATGTTTTCTACTCACAAGTTGGTAACTCACCCTCGTTGTGCCACAGTTCTTGCAGGTTGACCGCATGGATCAGTAGCGGCATCGCTGGCCCATAGCTGCATTCGGGTGTTTTGCTTTGGTAGGCGGTACATGTTGGATCGTACCCCTCTTGTATTTATTATTCCTGTAGTATATAGTTAACTCCATCAAATCAGAAACTAGTATTTGTATAAGTAGTAAGACTTTGTGAGACTTGTGGTTGCGAGACTTAGAGAGAGGGTTTATGTCCGCTTATTGGGTTGATGTCTTGCTTTATTCATTGTCCTTTGTGTTGATCTTCGCCGTTGGCCGTCGTATACTTATATTCTTTCTTGCGTGGTTGTGACTCCGCCGTTTGGCGAAGAGCTAGCTCCCGCTTGAGGATGCCTTTTATATTATCTTGTGTATGCGGTTTTGGATCAAAATATATAAAGGAGGTGCTGCCCAAATTTTTAAAAAAAACGAAACATGTTTTTCAACTTGCATAATCCACTTGTATTTTCATGTTCCATTATCTATGCATTTAAGAAAACATTGGATTTCATCATACCTTTATTTCAAAACTTCACCTCTTTTATTTTCTTAAAAAAGTTTAGATTCTGGGTTTCGTCTTACTTGAATCCCATTTCGCCTTTATACGTTGCGTGATTTAAGTGCCGGTCACGAGCTGAAATTTCGGGTCTTGACAAAGTTGGTATCAAAGCGCTAGGTTTAACTTTAGTTCGAGTTTAGGTTTGACTATGTGGAGTCTGGGGCGTAAATATTTTGGGACCTTGGCTTGACCTTACGGAACTTAGACTTGAACATGGGGTATTAGACCCGAACTTTCGTTACATAGGCTGACCCTGATTGATGGAGTAGGTAGCTTGAGTAGAGTGATGTACCGTACGTATGTTCCGCGGCATATTTACGATACGATACTCCACTTAAGAAAACTTAGGATGCACATATTTCGAGATCAATGATTCTCTTCTTACCCATGATTATACATCCATTTGAGATCATCGATTCTATTCATTTCCATGATCATACTCTCACTGATTCCGTTCCTCCTTATGATCATGTACCCATTCTGGATTTGTTGTTCCTTTCACTTCTTTGATCTATCTTCATCGATACATGCTTGAGGTTCCTGTCACCATGGTTTGATCGCAGATTGAGCTGCAGCTAGTGATGCGGTCAGGGCGAGCTCGTCATGGGGGAGGGCTGACCATTGTGTTTTCTGGTGACACGGGAACGTCTCGATTTTGTATTGGTGTTGTGACCTCTTGTTTGAGGTGAGTGTTCGATTTTGCACAGGATGATCGGGCTATTGTTAGAGGCTGCCTGTTGTGAGAGGACTGTTGATGTACAGCCTACCTCATAGATTGTGTTGTCGTCTACCTTGCAGACAGATGACCCAGCTGTTGCTGAGATTGATGGGATGTCGCTTCCAGAGCTTATGAGCTGAGATCGCTGGAGCTTCAAGGCAGAGATGCGGTAGATGATAGCTAGTCTATCTTGAGTTGAGAGACGAAGGTGATTCGTCAGATTTGATGCGCCGACGCATGCCCAATTGTGTCACGACCCAAAGTTTGGCCCGTGACCGGCACTTAACCACGTAACGTTTACAGGCGTAACGCGACTAAGTGAACCGAAAACCCAGAAATCAAACTAGTAAAAGTATGGAATGTTTTAAGTTTTAAATGAAAGCACTTACTAACATGTTAATAAATCTAAGTAAACAATCACCAAGATAGCAATATACGACGCCGTAGCGAAGATCAAGATCCATAAGTAGGAACATCACAGATAGAATAAACTGTAAAGTACAGTCGGCTCACAACAAGCACGACACCAGAAAACAAATAATATACATCGTCTTCCTCACACTGTCTCTAAGTCAAATACATACATGGTAGATGGAGAATACTAGATACAAAAGTGCGTACAATAAAAGTAACCAGATACCACAACCCACCAAATAGAAAAATAACTCTCGCACCAGCTGTAGTGGTATCAGTAGCCAAAATATGCAAAAGACAGCCTGCCGCGACTACTCCAAGGGCAACCTGCAAATACTGTGGCACAACGGGGGTGAGTTGCCAACTCGTGAATAGAGATAACATATAAAGGTAATCGTGAGCATGCACGTACTGCGCTACTCTATCATATGCCAACAGATGATATCAATGCGTGATAAGCAGTATGTGCAATAATCATGCAAGTGCTCTATCAGGTAATATAACTACAGGATGAGGTGCAATAATAAATGTTGAGCATGGGCAATATAACATCTACACGGAATGTCAACATGGAATGTATAATCGGTGTCCATCAATGCACCCAGATCCCCCAAATAGCTCATGCACCGGCACTCTCATCGGCCCTCTAATCCTGTAAATCTCTGAGAATCACGAGTGCCCAACATCGGCACCCAAATATCATAAGTACTCGTGTCCAGCATCGACACGCAAATCCTCATCCATCGGGCCCCGTCAGTCCGGGTCAGCCCACAGGCTCCGTCTGCGGTATCGGCCCTCGGCCCCGGCAGTACGGATCATCCCGCATCCATCTATCGACTCTGATCAGTATCCTCTGGATAACTGCCAGGTCCAACCAATCACCGGTAGGTAGTAGTCCCTCTGCCAGGCTCACCGTCTACTACACAGCGAAACCGTTCTCACCCCGGGTACTATACCGAGTCCACCATGTACCCGTAATCGGCCTCATCCAGCTCCTCGATTCGGGTTCACATATATCACTCTAGCACCGAGGAAACACATGGTGGACGCACCGAAATATCATATCAAGGGAACCGGGTTTTTAAATGATTACATAATTGAAATAGCCACGGTTCCCAAATCCAGAAATCACATGTAATCCACACCAATATGCAAGTCAATGTGAGGTGATATGTGCATCAAGTATGAATATCATGTCTAGTCACATAAAAGATGAGCTACAGCATAATGATCATGGAAATTCTACAGTGTGAGTGTCATGGCAATTACTAACGGTGTGTGTGTGACATGCAGGATAGTGCTCGTGCAACATGGACCGTTAGTAACGGTGCGGTGTTCTATCAATTCTAGTTTATATCCATATAGCAGGGAATGCAGTATGCATTAAATAGTAGCCATGAACAGTAAATGTATGTAAATGTTGCTATAAGGTCCTATCAGCCCTGACGTAGAACTCCATACGGGAGATATCCCCGTAGATGTTAAATCTACTCACTGTAGTCTCTCGCTAGGTATAGCCAACGACTTGTTTCCCCTTCTGCGCGGCGTCCGCCGTACTCGCCTGCGAACCTAGAATTACATAATATATCACACATAAGCTTGAAGTCACACAAATACGACATTAAAGCCGAACTAGTAACTCGTGTCATGAACCAAGCGCGCGTGTGCGCGATACGTTAAAACGTGTGATTACGCGCCTGAAGCCACTCCGACGCGTCGCGATACGCAGAAACCCAAACCCATACACACGTATCACTCGTGTTGCGAAGATTAAAATACGGGAAAATAGGTATTCACCTCCAGATTTTGATACAGAACAGATATTACAAATACATATATATACCAAAATAACCCACATAGCAGCAGACTCCAGTGTCCCAAACCCCAACCCCCAACTCATCCATCTGGCCGCAAATTGCGGCCAGAATGAATATTCCGGCGGCCTGGGTAGGGGGGTGGGCTCCCTGGTTTTCTGTGTGCACTCTATACCCCCCATACATGCTACAGTAAAATCTAGTTTTTCTCTGAAACATCTCGGGTAGTAGCAGATCTTACAGAGCCTTAAATCAAGTTAAAATCCACACTTTTTGCACTAAAATGGAACTTTATGGTATTTCTGTGCAAACTGAAACAAACCTGGCCTAAAATAGCTCTAATAATACATAATAGAGCTAACCAAGCTAACAAAACCCTAATCTAACATATGAATCACAAATATCCTTTAATATCACTAAAAATGCACAAAAATAAGATTTTTGCTAAAGAATACTACAAGTTTATGGAAAATGAGTGCTAACATGAGTTAATACCTTCAAAAGACCCTATGAAACACCAAAAATCCCAGCTCTAACATCAAGTGTGCAGATTCGCCTTCAAACACCTCAAAAAGCTCACTTTTCCATGGTTTTGTGATGAAAATGTGTTGATTTGTGTAGGTTTTGTGTAGGGATAAAAAGGAAATGAAAGAGGAGAAGAAAAGATAGAAAAAGATGGGGGGTTTCCTGCTGGAAATTCCCAGAATTCTGAGATGGGGAAAGAGAGAGAGAAGAGAAGGAAAAATGGGGGGTCAAAAGTCAATTTTCTACCTAACACCATGCCTTCATATTCTATTCAATTTTTGAATTCTAAAAAAAGGTTTTGTTTTGATTAAAATGATGGGGAATTAAAATGAACCATGCAACAAAAGAATGGTTAACATGCTATACCAAAAACCCTAAGTCACAAATGCTTTGTGTGCAAGTGTACACTACAAAGGAAAATTTTCCAATTAGGGTAAACCCGACTAAAATAACTAATAATCCTATGAACACATATAAAATAACACGCACAATTACTAATTATCATGAAAAACATTCTAACGGAAATTTCAAAGTATTACAATCTACCCCCTTAAATAAATTCGGTCCCCGAATTTAAAAATCTAACTATACGCACCTTCAAAAAGATGGGGATACCTCTTCCTCATCTCGCTCTCGGTTTCCCAAGTGACCTCCTCGCCGCTCTGGCCACGCCAAAGTACCTTGACGGACGGTATCTCTTTCGACCTCAATTTATTCACTTGTCGATCCAAGATCATCACCGGCTGCTCTGCATAAGAAAGGTCGCGCTCAAGCTGGATCGTCGGGTGCTGAATCGCATGCGAAGGATCATGAAGATATCTGCGGAGCATCGAAACGTGAAATACGTGGTGCACGTCTGGAAAACTGGGCGGAAGGGCTAATCGATACGCAACCGCACCAACACGCTCGAGGATCTCGAAGGGGCCCACATATTTGGGACTAAGCTTCCCCTTCTTCCCAAACCTCATCACGCCTTTCATTGGTGAGAACCTCAAGAAAACATGATCACCAACAGAGAACTCAAGTCTGCGCCGACGACGGTCCGCATAAGATCTCTGCCTACTCTGGGCTGCTCTCATCCTATCGCGAATCAACTGGATCTTCACGGTCGTCTCCTCCACAATCTGCGGCCCTAAGATACTGCTCTCACTGAGCTCCTTCCAATAGGTGGGCGATCTGCATCTCCTCCCATAAAGAGCCTTAAACGGTGCCATCCGAATGGTCTCTTGGTAGCTGTTGTTGTAGAAGAACTCTACTAAGGGCAAATGATGATCCCAGCTACCTCCGAAGTTTAATACGCATGCTCTGAGCATGTCCTCGAGAGTCTGAATAGTCCGCTCTGACTGTCCGTCGGTCTACGGATGTAATGCTGTGCTGAAACTCAAGCGAGTGCCCAAAGCCTCCTGAAGCCTCTGCCATAACCGGCTGGTAAACTGGGTGCCTCTATCGGACACGATACATGTCGGAACTCCGTGCAGTCGTACAATCTCGTCAATGTAAATCTGGGCATATTGAGCAAATCCAATAGTCGTCTTCACCGGTAGGAAGTGAGCCGCTTTCGTCAAACGATCCACGATCACCCAGATGGTGTCATACCCTCGACTAGTCCTGGGTAGACCCACAATGAAGTCCATAGATATCTGTTCCCATTTCCACTCCGGAATGGGTAACGGCTGTAGCTCTCCTGCGGGCCTCTAGTGCTCAGCCTTGACTTGCTGACAAGTCAGGCATCTCGACACAAAATCTACGATGTCTCTCTTCATTCCGTCCCACCAGTAAACACCTCTCATGTCATGGTACATCTTGGTGGAACCGGGATGAACACTGTATACCGATCGATGTGCCTCCTCAAGAATCTCGCGCCGCAATCCCTCAGCATCTGGTACGCACAGTCTAGTCCCAAATCGTAATATCCCCTGATCATCGATCACGAACTCAGAAAATCTGCCCTGTCCCATATGTGTCCTGATCTCTGAACAGCGGTCATCACTGTGCTGTGCCTCATGTATACGGTCAAGCAACTATGGGCATGCACGAACATGCGCAATCTGTCCTCCGTTCGGTATAAATTCGAACTGTACCCAGCTGTCGCATAAGATCTGCCAATCTGCCGACGACTGCCTCTGCACTACGCTCAAACAAGATAGACTACCCCCGGGCCTCCTGCTCAAAGCATCCGCCACTACATTCGCCCTGCCCGGGTGATACAAGATCCCACAATCGTAGTCCTTTACTAACTCCATCCATCGGCGCTGTCTAAGGTTCAGGTCTCGCTGCTGGAATATATACTTTAAGCTCTTGTGGTCAGTGAATATCTGGCACGACTCTCCATACAGATAATGTCGCCAGATCTTAAGTGCAAAGACCACTACAGCCATCTCCAGATCATGAGTAGGGTAATTCTGTTCATGTTTTTTTAATTGCCGTGAAGCATACGCGATCACCCTGTCATGCTGCATCAAAACGCACCCTAGCCCCACTCGTGAAGCGTCACAGTAGACCATAAATCCGCCTGATCCTGAAGGCAATGATAGCACTGGTGTCGTAGTCAGTAGAGCCCGTAGCTGCTGGAAACTGTGCTCACACTCCTCCGTCAAATCAAAGCGAACTCCCTTCCGGGTCAACCCGGTCAAAGGTGTAGCAATGCGAGAGAAGTCCTGCACGAATCGCCTGTAATAGCCTGCCAGCCCTAGAAAGCTGCGAACCTCCGTCACTGACGTAGATCTAGGCCAACTCTGAACTTCCTCGATCTTTCTCGGGTCTACACATATACCATCTCGTGTAATCACGTGCCCCAAGAAGTCTACACTGTCTAGCCAGAAAGCACACTTTGAGAATTTGGCGAAAAGCTAATGCTCCCTCAAGGTCTGCAGTGTAATCCGCAGGTGCTGCTCGTGCTCCTCTCTACTCCGAGAATACACCAAGATATCGTCAATGAACACTATGATGAACAGATCAAGATACGGCCGGAAAATGCGGTTCATCAATTCCATAGATGCTGCTGGCGCGTCGGTGAGTCCGAACGACATCACCAAAAACTCATAATGGCCGTAGCGCGTGCGGAAAGCTGTCCTAGAAATGTCCTCCTGTCGAACCCGCAGCTGATGGTAGCCTGATCGCAAATCGATCCTCGAAAAGTATCCTGCCCCCTGAAGCTGGTCAAACAAATCGTCGATGCGTGGCAAAGGATACCTGTTCCGCACTGTAACCCTGTTCAGCTGGCGGTAGTCAATACACGGACGCAAACTGCCGTCCTTCTTCTTGACGAACAGGACTGGAGCACCCCAAGGAGAAACACTGGGTCGAATAAGTCCTTTATCCAGTAAATCTTGCAACTGACCCTTCAATTCTCTAAGTTCCGCCGGGACCATCCGATAAGGCGGTACAGAAATTGGCCCCGTGCCAGGAACAAAATCAATACAGAAAGAAATATCATGCTCGGGCGGTAGCCCAGGAAGCTCGTCAGGGAACACATCAGGGAACTCGCTAACAACCGGAACATGATCCACCGGAACCTCTGTAGCTCTAGTATCGCAAACATAGGCGAGAAATCCCTGACATCCCTTCCTCAAAAGCTGTGCAGCGCGAAAAGAAGAAATCACACCGTGAGGGGTAACACCACGGTCCCCCAACACAACAACAACCGACTCGCCGGGAAAACAAAATCGAACTGTATTCTCGCGGCAGTCAACAGAAGCATAGCACGTGGCTAACCAATCCATGCCCAAAAGAACGTCGAAGTCCAACATCTCAAGAAGGATCAAATCGACAGGCAACTCTCTCTCGCCAATACGGACGGTACAGGATCGGAACACGTGCCTAGCAACAAACGACTCTCCCACAGGAGTAGTCACAACAAGCGGCTGGTCAAGCAAACCGGACTCTCTACCCAAACTCGGCACAAAGTGTGTGGATACGTACGAGTGCATGGATCCGGGATCGAATAACACGTGTGCATCAACCAAACATACTGGAAGGATACCTGAGACCACCGCATTGGACGCCTGCGCGTCCTGATGCGTCAAAGCAAAAACTCGTGCCTGTCCTCCACCTGCAACTAACTGTCCCCTGCCGGCCGCTGTCTGCCCTCTGCCTCGGTCACCCCGTCCTCTATGAACAAATCCTCCACGACCACGACCTCTCTATGCATGCGTCTGACGCGGAGTAACAGTAGGTACTATCGGCATTGCCGTCTGGGGTGGTGTAGGTGGTAATATGACATGCGGTGCTGCCGCCTCACTCCGAGGTACCTCCGGACAATCTCGCACACGATGATAAGAGCTCCTGCAACGGTAACATCCCGATGATGGTCGCTGACCTTCCTGGGGATATGAGCTAAACAACCGGCTTCGCCTCGAATCTCTGGCACTTGCAAGGTGCCTGTCACGACGCCGAAAATGTTGTCTATGCACTGATGTATCTGCACGAACTCTCTTCGGCTCTAGGAGTGCCGAAGTCTCAGCAAGGCGCTCCTCTACCAATAAGGCTGCATCTACAACAGCTGCATATGTCTCGTAGTGCTGCGCGCTAATCACAAGGAACAGTGGTGTGAGCAAGCCTCGGACAAATCTCTTAACTCGCATCTCCTCGGTAGCCACTAAGTACGGAGCATAAACGGATAGCTTGGTGAACAGCACATCGTACTCTGCCACTGACATCTCCGGAGTCTGGCGTAAGGACTCGAACCTGCGTGCTATAGCATCTCTGACACTCAGGGGAAGAAAGCGGGCAAGGAATAGCGCCACGAACTCTGTCCAGGTCATAGGAGGAAGACCTGCTGCTCTACCCTTCTCGACTGATTCGCACCATTTCTGCGCAAGACCTTCCAGGCGAAAGCTCGCGAACTCAACCCATCTCGCATCTGCGCATCTAAGTGAACGACATATCCGCGCCATCCTATCAATGAAAGACTGTGGGTCCTCGGCCACATCGGTGCCTGTGAAGACCGGAGGCTTCAGCCTCATAAACTCTGACAGCGATACTGTAATAACCTCTGTAGTCGCAGGTGTGACTGCCTGCACTGTGGGTACCACCACGGTCTCTGCAACGGGTGGAACTACCTCTGGTCGCTGCGCTCGAAGTGTCTCAACTAGAGATCCCATCATCTGGCGCATCTCCTGCATACTGGATCCCATCGTCTGGCTCATCTCCTGCACACCAGCCCCTAACATAACAATCTGATCTGTCACGGCAGGAACAGCCTGCTCGGGCACAACCGGTGTACTACCCGGATCAGTCCTCGTCTCGGACGAGTCAACTCGAATCTCGGCCCTCGCGGCCGCTCTTTGCGCCCTCGTAGTCTTTGGCGGCATAATGGCTGAAAGGAACAATAGGATTCGATAAGGATACGGAAATCGAATCGCAAGAATGTATAGACTCAAGAAGGAATTTAAATCAATAAGTCCTAAGGGCGGGTAGGCGGAGTACCGTGTCGTGAGTATGTCGCGGAACATACACACGCTACGCTACCCTGCTGCAGCTACCTACTCCATCATACCAGGGTCATCCTACACTCCGAAAGGTAAAACCTACGCTCTGATACCAACTTTGTCACAACCCAAAGTTTGGCCCGTGACCGGCACTTAACCACGTAACGTCTACAGGCGTAACGCGACTAAGTGAACCGAAAACCCAGAAATCAAACTAGTAAAAGTATGGAATGTTTTAAGTTTTAAATAAAAGCACTTACTAACATGTTAAGAAATCTAAGTAAACAATCACCAAGATAGCAATATACGACGCCGTAGCGAAGATCAAGATCCACAAGTGGGAACATCACAGATAGAATAAACTGCAAAGTACAGTCGGCTCACAACAAGCACGACACCAGAAAACAAATAATATACATCATCGTCCTCACACTGTCTCTAAGTCAAATACATACATGGTAGATGGAGAATACTAGATACAAAAGTGCGTACAATAACAGTAACAAAATACCACAACCCACCTAATAGCAAAATAACTCTCGTACCAACCGTAGTGGTATCTGTAGCCAAAAGATGAAAAAGACAGCCTGCCGCGAGTACTCCAAGGGCAACCTGCAAATACTGTGGCACAACGGGGGTGAGTTGCCAACTCGTGAATAGAGATAACATATAAAGGTAATCGTGAGCATGCACGTACTGCGCTACTCTATCATATGCCAACAGATGATATCAATGCGTGATAAGCAGTATGTGCAATAATCATGCAAGTGCTCTATCAGGTAATATAACTACAGGATGAGGTACAATAATAAATGCTGAGCATGGGAAATATAACATCTACACGGAATGTCAACGTGGAATGTATAATCGGTGTCCATCAATGCATCCAGATCCACCAAATAGCTGAGGCGCCGGCACTCTCATCGACCCTCTAATCCTGTAAATCTCTGAGAATCACGAGTGCCCAACATCGGCACCCAAATATCATAAGTACTCGTGTCCAGCATCGAAACACAAATCCTCATCCATCGGGCCCCGTCAGTCCGGGTCAGCCCACGGGCCCCGTCTGCGGTATCGTCCCCCGGCCCCGGCAGTACGGATCATTCCGCATCCATCTATCGACTCTGATCAGTATCCTCCGGATAACTGCCAGGTCCAACCAAGCAACGGTAGGTAGTAGTCCCTCTGCCAGGCTCACCGTCTACTATACAGCGAAACTGTTCTCGTCCCGGGGTACCATACCGGGTCCACCATGTACCCGTAATCGGCCTCATCCAGCTCCTCGATTCGGGTTCACATATATCACTCTAGCACCGAGGAAACACATGGTGGACTCACCGAAATATCATATCAAAGGAACCGAGTTTTTAAATGATTACATATTTGAAATAGCCACGGTTCCCAAATCCAGAAATCACATGTAATCCAAACCAATATGCAAGTCAATGTGAGGTGATATGTGCATCAAGTATGAATATCATGTCTAGTCACATAAAAGATGAGCTACAGCATAATGATCATGGAAATTCTACAGTGTGAGTGTCATGGCAATTACTAACGGTGTGTGTGTAACAAGCAGGATAGTGCTCGTGCAACATGGACCGTTAGTAACGGTGCGGTGTTCTATCAATTCTAGTTTATATCCATATAGCAGGGAATGCAGTATGCATTAAATAGTAGCCATGAACAGTCAATGTATGTAAATGTAGCTATAAGGTCCTATCAGCCCTGAAGTAGAACGCCATGCGGGCAATATCCCCGTAGATGTTAAATCTACTCACCGTAGTCTCTCGCTAGGTATAGCCAACGACTTGTTTCCCCTTCTGCGCGGCGTCCGCCGTACTCGCCTGCGAACCTAGAATTACACAATATATCACACATAAGCTTGAAGTCACACAAACACGACATTAAAGCCGAACTAGTAACTCGTGTCGTGAACCAAGCGCGCGTGCGCGCGATAAGCTAAAATGTGTGATTACGCGCCTGAAGCCACTCCGACGCGTCGCGATACGCAGAAACCCAAACCCACACACACGTATCACGCGTGTTGCGAAGATTAAAATATGGGAAAATAGGTATTCACCTCGAGATTTTGATACAGAACAGATTTTACAAATATACATATACCAAAATAACCCACATAGCAGCAGACTCTAGTGTCCCAAACCCCAACCCCCAACTCACCCATCTGGCCGCAAATTGCGGCCAGAATGAATATTCCGGCATCCTGGGTAGGGGGTGGGCTCCCAGGTTTTCTGTGTGCACTCTATACCCCCCATACATGCTACAGTAAAATCTAGTTTTTCTCTGAAACATCTCGGGCAGTAGCAGATCCTACAAAGCCTTAAATCAAGTTAAAATCCACACTTTTTGCACTAAAATGGAATTTTATGGTATTTCTGTGCAAACTGAAACAAACCTGGCCTAAAATAGCTCTAATAACACATAATAGAGCTAACCAAGCTAACAAAACCCTAATCTAACATATGAATCACAAATATCCTTTAATATCACTAAAAATGCACAGAAATGATATTTTTGCTTAAGAATACTACAAGTTTATGGAAAAGGAGTGCTAACATGAGTTAATACCTTCAAAAGACCATATGAAACACTAAAAATCCTATCTCTAACATCAAGTGTGCAGATTCGCCTTCAAACACCTCAAAAAGCTCACTTTTCCATGGTTTTGTGATGAAAATGTGTTGATTTGTGTAGGTTTTGTGTAGAGATAAAAAGGAAATGAAAGAGGAGAAGAAAAGATGGAGAAACATGGGGGTTTTCCTGCTGGAAATTCCCAGAATTCTGAGATGGGGAAAGAGAGAGAAGAGAAGGAAAAATGAGGGGTCAAAAGTCAATTTTCTACCTAATACCATGCCTTCATATTTTATTCAATTTTTGAATTCTAAAAAAGGTTTTGTTTTGATTAAAATGGTGGGGAATTAAAATGAACCATGCAACAAAAGAATGGTTAACATGCTATACCAAAAACCCTAAGTCACAAATGCTAAGTGTGCAAGTATACACTACAAAGGAAAATTTTCCAATTAGGGTAAACCCGACTAAAATAACTAATAATCCTATGAACACATATAAAATAATACGAACAATTACTAATTATCACGAAAAACATTCTAACGGAAATTTCAAAGTATTACAAATTGAGTTGAAGATTTCCACAGTAGAGAGTCTTACTCATATCTAGAGTAAATCGATCCAGAGATGACGTTGCTCGTTGGATGATCCGATAAGAGATCAGTAAGTGGACCAGCTTGAGATAGAGGACCTGTAACCCTTCGAAAATCGTTTAGGCAGTTTTTCGGTAATCGGCTAATTTTTCGGCTTTTTCCGTAAAAAGTCAAAATTGATATTTTTCATTATAGACCTAATTATACAAAATTTAGACAAGATATTACTATAATTTTGTCACTAAAATGTCACTTATAATTTTCTAGTTAAATAAAATTTTTTTCGTAATTAATTAATTAATTTTTTTAAGCCTTTTTAAATACATTTAATTAGGGATAAATACAAATTTAATTAGGTAAATTTCTTAATTAGGAGTATTTATAAGCTAAAATATGGTGTTAATAAAATTGTATCATGTCTTACAAACTTTTGGTTTAAAGGGAGGAAAATTATGAAAAAAATGATGAAAAAAGGGTTTTTTTGTAAAAAGGTTGATATGAAAGCATGAAATGATATCATATGATGTTGTAATGACCTAGAAACTTTCCCAAAATTTCCCCACTTCCTCCTCTACCTGCTTGCCGACCCTCACCTGCAGTTTTTCCCCATTTTCCCACTTCATTTTGCTTCATTTTCTTGCAAAAAAATTCATAAAAATTCACAAATTTCTTTCTCCATTCAAACTAAAACCCTAATCCTTTCTCTCTCAACCCAAATTGGTTCAAAAACATGATGAAAGGAGGCTTCTTGGTGACTTGATCATGTTAGGATTCAATTGGTGAGGTAAAAATTCTAAACTAGTTTGCTAACTTGTAGTTTATTTGTGCTAAAATCTAATTTTTAAGTATTAATTTAGTGTAAATCTTTGTTCATGAAAAATCAAGAGAAGGTTTTGATTTTTAAAAATTAGGGTTTGTAGCATAATGGTTGGATTATGTTAGGGATGGTTATCTAATTGATTAGAATGGTTAATGGTGTAATTATATGCTCGCTAAATCGACAAATTTGCGATGTTTGTATCGAATCGGTAAGCAAATTGCTTACTAGATTTTTGCAAAAATTGGAATGCGATCAAAATGCGTTATGTTAGCGATATAATTAGCTTCGTATAGGACTGTTAGAGTGCGCGAACGCGGGGTTTTGTCTAGTCGGGTTTTCGTTTTGCCGATTTCCCCGAAATGACGATTCTAGTTAAAGGTTGCGATTTTCGTGCATTTTTCCGCGCACTGAGTGCATGCTACGATTAATTTGAGAGCGTGGATAATTGTATGTTGTGACTTGCATTGTGTTAGGTTTTGTAATCTTATGCTTGATATTGTGCAAATATAGGATCGGTCGGGGAAACTTCGGACACGGCGCGAAAAGGCAAAGCGGTGGCCGGATCAGATTAGCGGGGATTTCAGGTGAGTAGATGTATTCATCTATGGGGGAATCGTCTGGATGGCTCTATGCGCCCCCCCTAGTTAGGATTACCCTACTTTTTGCAAGATTATATTGTTAGCTAGCTTATCCATTCATGTACACTGCATACCCTTATAGCGAACAGTATATTAAATTGCATGGACATTCATCTATACTTATGCGATATCATTTCGTAGGACACGAACACCTTACCATTGGCATCTGTTGCACGCGCACTATTCATGTGACACACACGCCTTTGGTAAATGCCATGCCACGTGCACTATAGAACCTGTTTATCATAATATCGCCACTTGCATTCATACTTGATATATGAAATTGCATAGTATAAGTATACCTCGCATCATCATCATATTTATATAGATTGCTAGCCAAAATTCACATCGTATGCATTGATATCATAGACATTTATCATATATAACATGTGGACATTATGATTTTCTTGAGGATTTCAGTATTGCTGCGATTTCTGGATTTTGGGGAAAACCGCAAGAATTTAACAAAACCTTATATTTATCATTTTCAAAACAAAGTTGCGGTTTTCTCGTGAGGTATGTGTCGTCCACCATGAGTTTTCATGTTTTCTGTTGGATTTCGAGACCCGATTCGAGGAGTGGATGAACCGTCTCGGGTACATGGTGGGCCCGGTATGGTACCCCGGGGCAAGAAGATCGAGTTGTAGACGATGAGCCTGGCAGGGGAAGACTACCTACCGGTGATGTCTGGTACGGCGGATATCCGGAGGATACCGACCGTTGTCGTGAGATTTATGATATGGGCCGATCCGGACTGACGGAGCCCGATATTGAGACAGATATGATTCCTTTTTGGTGTCGATGCTTGACACGGGTTTTCAGATGATTTCTTGATGATATTTAGCTATTATACAGATATTCATGTTCTAAAGTTAAGAATTCAATAACCTTAGCAGTTAAAACACTTAAAGACTTAATAATGACATTGCATACCTGTGCATGCATACTAGAGATATTATAGCACATATGGACATGCATGTTGTGGTGCATTGCGTGCATTCTTACGATTGCCTTATTAGATGTTATATTTACTCACGACCTGGCAACTCACCCCCGTTGTGCCACAGTGTCTTGCAGATCAGACTCATCAGTCTTGTAGCAGCGGCTATCTTATCATCAGCTCCTTTTGAGCAGACTCGCGACATCCCCCATAGGTGGGTTGCGAGAACACTTTACTTCTTTTGCTTTATCATTGTATCTAGTATTCTCCATCTACCACTTTATATTGTATATGTGACCTAGTGATGAGACTGTGAGATTTGTATATTGTGGTTTCTTCTGGGTCGAGCTCACTTGAGCCGGCGTTTTTTTTTTTTTTTTTTGATATCTTGCATTTCTTTTATGCTCTTTTCTTGATATTGTTATTATATTGCATGTGGTTGTGATCCGCCTTGGGCGAAGAGCTAGCTCCCGCTTGGGGATGCCATTTCTATGATTACAGGTTTATTATCTTGTTGTACCCATTTTGGGGGATAGAAAATACAGGGGAGACTCTACTGAAATTTTCAGAAATTTTTGATGTTTTAAAAAGAGATTCTATGAAACTTGAATGATTTTAAAAAAAACGTCTTCATTAAAGGTTTTCCTTCACTCTCTTTGATTTTGGTTTAGATTTTTCTGGGTTTTGGCTGACTTAGGTTACGGTACGCCTTTAGACGTCTCGTAATCTAAGTGCCAGTCATGTTCCGTACCTTCGGGTCGTGACAAAGTTGGTATCAGAGCGTAGGTTTTACCTTTCTGAGTGTAGGACGACCTTGGTAGATGGAGTAGGTGACTTAAGCAGAGTGGCGTAGCATGGGTATGATCCGCGGCATACATACGATACGGTACTCCGCCTAAGTAACCTTAGGACATAATTGCTTGTATTTGCATTCCTTGATTCCTTGCATTCCTTGATCCAATTGCAATGTCCTTATCGGTCCTGTTTCTTATTCCAGCTTCGATGCCGCCAAAGACTACGAGAGCTCAGCGGGCTGCCGCTAGGGATGAGATTCGAGCGGGCTCGTCTGAGGCGAGGATCGAGCGGGAGGATACGCCTACCCCTCAGGGTCCCACTGATCCGCCTTATCCTGACCGTATTGCCAGATTAGAGGCCGGCATGCAAGAGTTGCGGCAGATGATGGGATCTTTAGTTGAGTCCAGCCGGGCACAGAGATCCGAGGACGTTCTTTCCACCGCACAGACCACGATCGTACCTGCTGCACAGATGGTCACTCCTGCTGCTACTACGGAGACTATCCCTGTTTCACTACAGGAGTTCATGAGATTGAGACCTCCAGCTTTTACCGGTACAGATGCGACAGAGGACCCACAGGCATTTCTTGATAGGATGGCTCGGATTTGCCGTTCGTTGAGGTGTTCTGAGGATAGATTGGTGGAGTTTGCGAGTTTTCGTCTGGAGGGTCTTGCCCAGACATGGTACGACTCAGTAGAGAGAGGCCGAGCTGCAGGTCTGCCTTCTATGACCTGGGATGAGTTTACAGCTGCATTTCTTGCCCGTTTTCTTCCGGAGAGTGTCCGAGATGCTCGAGCCCGTAGTTTTGAGTCTTTGCGCAAGACTCCTGGGATGACGGTGTCGGAGTATGATATACAGTTTACCCAGTTGTCTCGATATGCTCCGTACCTTGTCGACACAGAAGAGAAGAGAATAAAGAGGTTTGTGCGAGGGCTTGATATACAGCTATTCCTTGCCATCGGCACCCAGCACTTTGATACATACGCAGCCGCGATGGATGCAGCCTTACTTTTGGAGGAGCGTATTTCTGAGACTCCGGTCGCTTCTGGGCCAAAGAGGATCCGTACTGATACGCCAGCTCAGCGGCAGATGGGTAGACACCGCGATAGATTGTTTCCGAGAGATGGTGGAGGCAGAGGATTGAGACGAGGTCAGTTATTTGGTTCATATCCACAGACCCAGCAGTCGTCTCCAGGATGTTTTCGGTGCGGGAGTCAGTATCACCGTGTCAGAGACTGTACCATGGGATGTCCGGGCGCGGCGACAGTCCCGCATGTGACTTTACCACCTTCACCACCTCCGTAGAGAGCTTTACTTCCTACTCCTGATGATGCTTCACGCCAGCCAGATGCTTCTAGAGGCCGTGGGCGTGGCGGTCCGGTTCAGAGAGGACGAGGCGACAGAGGTAGAGGCCGAGGTAGAGGCAGAGCACAGCCAGCTATTAGTGGTGGACAAGCCCGAGTGTTCGCATTGACTCCTCAGGATGCACAGGCATCCAATGCCGTCGTGACAGGTACTCTGCCAGTATGTCTTTTGATGCACAGGTATTATTTGATCCAGGCTCCACACATTCCTATGTTTCCACGTATTTTGCACCGAGGTTGGGCCGAGAGTCTTCTCCGTTAGATCAGCCGCTTGTCGTTAATACCCCGGTAGGCGAGTCTTTTGTTGCCCGTTTTGTGTACCGATCGTGTTCCGTTCGTATCGGGGAGAGAGATTCTTCAGTAGATTTGATTCTCCTCGATATGCTCGACTTTGACGTTCTTCTTGGTATGGACTGGCTAGCCACCTATTATGCATCCGTGGACTGCCATGAAAAGGAAGTCAGATTCAGTTTTCCTGGTGAGCCGGTTCTTATTATTCAGGGAGATCGTTGTGCTACCCTTCCCAGCTTGATTTCTTCTCTTCGCGCTGGTCAGCTCTTAAGGAAAGGGTGTCAGGGATTCTTAGCCTATGTTTGTGATACTAGCTCCACAGAGGTTCCGTTGGACCAGGTCCCTGTTGTGAGAGAGTTTCCTGATGTATTTCCTGACGAGCTGCCTGGTCTACCACCAGAGCGCGAGATTGAGTTCTGTATTGACTTGATCCCTGGCACGGGGCCTATTTCTATACCTCCTTATCGGATGGCCCCGGCGGAGCTGAGAGAGCTAAAGGATCAGTTACAGGACTTGCTGGACAAAGGGCTTATCCGACCGAGTGTGTCACCTTGGGGTGCTCCCGTCCTGTTTGTTAAGAAGAAGGACGGAAGTATGCGCTTATGCATTGATTATCGTCAGCTGAACCGGGTTACTGTGCAGAACAGGTATCCCCTACCCCGCATTGATGACTTATTCGATCAGCTCCAGGGTGCAGGGTTCTTCTCGAAGGTTGATTTACGGTCAGGTTATCACCAGTTGCGAGTTCGGAAGGAGGATATTCCGAAGACCGCTTTCCGTACTCGATATGGTCATTATGAGTTCTTGGTGATGTCGTTCGGGCTCACTAATGCCCTGGCAGCATTTATGGATTTGATGAACCGTGTATTCAGGCCGTATCTCGATCAGTTCATTATTGTGTTCATTGACGACATCTTGGTTTATTCTCGGAGCCGGGAGGAACATGAGCAGCACTTACGTATCACATTGCAGACTTTGAGGGAGCATCAACTGTTCGCCAAATTCTCCAAGTGCACATTCTGGCTAGACAGTGTCGATTTCTTGGGTCATGTGGTGACGAGAGACGGTATTTGTGTGGACCCGAAGAAGATCGAGGCAGTTCAGCGTTGGCCTAGACCAGTATCAGTTACAGAGGTTCGCAGCTTTCTAGGTCTGGCCGGCTATTATCGACGTTTTGTCCAGGATTTCTCCCGCATTGCTGCACCGTTGACCGGGTTGACCCGGAAGGGAGTTCCTTTTGATTGGACCCAGGCATGTGAGGATAGCTTCCAGCAGTTGAAGAATCGTCTGACTACTGCACCAGTGTTAGCATTGCCTTCAGGATCAGGCGGGTTCGTGGTATATTGTGATGCTTCTCGAGTGGGGCTGGGATGTGTATTGATGCAGCACGACAGAGTTATCGCGTATGCTTCTCGGCAGCTGAGGAAACACGAGCAGTACTACCCCACCCATGATTTAGAGATGGCAGCAGTGGTATTTGCACTTAAGATCTGGAGACATTACCTATACGGTGAGTCGTGCCAGATATTCACTGACCACAAGAGTTTGAAGTATATCTTCCAGCAGCGGGACCTGAACCTGAGGCAGCGCCGTTGGATGGAGTTGGTGAAGGATTATGACTGCGAGATTCTATACCATCCGGGCAAGGCGAATGTGGTGGCAGATGCTCTGAGTAGGAGGCCCGGAGGTAGCTTATCTTGTTTGAGCGCAGTACAGATGCAGTCGACGGCGGATTGGCAGGTTTTACGTGATAGCAGAGTGCAGTTCGAGTTTACTCCTACAGGGGGACAGCTGGCCCATTTCAGAGCACGCCCACAGTTACTTGACCGTATCTACGAGGCACAGTCCGGCGATGCCCGTATATTAGAGGATATTGAGCAGATTCGGCAGGGCAGAGTTTCTGAGTTCGTGATTGATGATCAGGGGATACTTCGATTTGGGACTCGACTGTGCGTGCCAGATTCAGAGGGACTGAGGCGTGATATTCTCGAGGAGGCACATAGATCAGTATATAGTATGCATCCAGGTTCCACCAAGATGTACCGTGATTTGAGAGAGGTTTACTGGTGGGACGGGATGAAGAAGGATATTACAGACTTTGTGTCGAGATGCCTGACTTGTCAGCAAGTCAAGGCCGAGCACCAGAGGCCAGCCGGCGAGTTACAGCCTTTGCCCATCCCTGAGTGGAAGTGGGAGCAGGTCTCCATGGTCTTCGTTGTGGGTCTACCCAGGACCAGTCGAGGGTACGACTCTATTTGGGTGATTGTGGATCGACTGACGAAAGCGGCTTACTTCTTGCCAGTGAAGACCACTTTTGGATTTTCTCAGTACGCCCAGGTTTATATTGATGAGATCGTGCGACTGTATGGTGTTTTGACTTGCATCGTGTCCGACCGTGGCACCCAGTTTACCAGCCGATTGTGGCAGAAACTACAGGAAGCTTTGGGCACCCGATTGAGTTTTAGCACAGCCTTTCATCCTCAGACTGACGGTCAGTTGGAGCGTACGATTTAGACTCTTGAGGACATGCTCAGAGCTTGTGTTTTAGATTTTGGTGGTAGCTTGGATCGTCATTTGCCTTTGATCGAGTTTTCCTACAATAATAGCTTCTAGGAGACGATTCAGATGGCACCTTTTGAGGCTTTATATGGGAGGAGATGTCGATCGCCTGTATGTTGGACAGAGCTTAGGGAGAGCAGTATTTTGGGGCCTCAAATTGTACAGGAGACGACCGAGAAAATACAACTGATTCGGGACAGGATGAGAGCGGCACAGAGCAGGCAAAAATCTTATGCTGACAGGCGCCGTCGCCGACTCGAGTTCGCTGTTGGCGATCATGTTTTCCTGAAGGTCTCTCCGATGAAAGGTGTGATGAGATTTGGGCGGAAAGGGAAACTGAGTCCTAGATATGTTGGTCCTTTCGAGATCCTAGAGCGTGTTGGTCCAGTCGCTTATCGGTTAGCTCTTCCGCCCAGCTTCCCCGATGTTCATCCCGTATTCCATGTCTCGATGCTCCGCAAGTACCTTCATGATCTTCCCAGGCGATTCAGCACCAGACGATCCAGCTATAGTGTGATCTTTCTTTCACCGAGCAGCCGGTGGTCATTTTGGATCGACAGGTGAAGAAATTGAGGTCGAAGGTCATACCGTCCGTCAAGGTCCTTTGGCGTGGCCCGAACAGCGAGGAGGTCACCTGGGAGACCGAGGTCGAGATGAGGAAGAGATATCCCCATCTTTTTGAAGGTACGCGTAGTTAAATTCTAAATTCGGGGACCGAATTTCTTTAAGGGGGGAAGATTGTAACCCTTCGAAAATCGTTTAGGCAGTTTTTCGGTAATCGGCTAATTTTTCGGCTTTTTCCGTAAAAAGTCAAAATTGATATTTTTCATTATAGACCTAATTATACAAAATTTAGACAAGATATTACTATAATTTTGTCACTAAAATGTCACTTATAATTTTCTAGTTAAATAAATTTTTTTTCGTAATTAATTAATTAATTTTTTTAAGCCTTTTTAAATACATTTAATTAGGGATAAATACAAATTTAATTAGGTAAATTTCTTAATTAGGAGTATTTATAAGCTAAAATATGGTGTTAATAAAATTGTATCATGTCTTACAAACTTTTGGTTTAAAGGGGTGAAAATTATGAAAAAAATGATGAAAAAAGAGTTTTTTTGTAAAAAGGTTGATATGAAAGCATGAAATGATATCATATGATGTCGTAATGACCTAGAAACTTCCCCAAAATTTCCCCACTTCCTCCTCTACCTGCTGGCCGACCCTCACCTGCAGTTTTTCCCCATTTTCCCACTTCATTTTGCTTCATTTTCTTGCAAAAAAATTCATAAAAATTCACAAATTTCTTTCTCCATTCAAACCAAAACCCTAATCCTTTCTCTCTCAACCCAAATTGGTTCAAAAACAAGATGAAAGGAGGCTTCTTGGTGACTTGATCATGCTAGGATTCAATTGGTGAGGTAAAAATTTTAAACTAGTTTGCTAACTTGTAGTTTATTTGTGCTAAAATCTAATTTTTAAGTATTAATTTAGTGTAAATCTTTGTTCATGAAAAATCAAGAGAAGGTTTTGATTTTTAAAAATTAGGGTTTGTAGCATAATGGTTGGATTATGTTAGGGATGGTTATCTAATTGATTAGAATGGTTAATGGTGTAATTATATGCTCGCTAAATCGACAAATTTGCGATGTTTGTATCGAATCGGTAAGCAAATTGCTTACTAGATTTTTGCAAAAATTGGAATGCGATCAAAATGCGTTATGTTAGCGATATAATTAGCTTCGTATAGGACTATTAGAGTGCACGAACATGGGGTTTTGTCTAGTCGGGTTTTAGTTTTGCCGATTTCCCCGAAATGACGATTCTAGTTAAAGGTTGCGATTTTCGTGCGTTTTTCCGCGCACTGAGTGCATGCTACGATTAATTTGAGAGCGTGGATAATTGTATGTTGTGACTTGCATTGTGTTAGGTTTTGTAATCTTATACTTGATATTGTGCAAATATAGGATCGGTCGGGGAAACTTCGGACACGGCGCGAAAAGGCAAAGCGGTGGCCGGATCAGATTAGCGGGGATTTCAGGTGAGTAGATGTATTCATCTATGGGGGAATCGTCTGGATGGCGCTATGCGCCCCCCTAGTTAGGATTACCCTACTTTTTGCAAGATTATATTGTTAGCTAGCTTATCCATTCATGTACACTGCATACCCTTATAGCGAACAGTATATTAAATTGCATGGACATTCATCTATACTTATGCGATATCATTTCGTAGGACACGAACACCTTACCATTGGCATCTGTTGCACGCGCACTATTCATGTGACACACACGCCTTTGGTAAATGCCATGCCACGTGCACTATAGAACCTGTTTATCATAATATCGCCACTTGCATTCATACTTGATATATGAAATTGCATAGTATAAGTATACCTCGCATCATCATCATATTTATATAGATTTCTAGCCAAAATTCACATCGTATGCATTGATATCATAGACATTTATCATATATAACATGTGGACATTATGATTTTCTTGAGGATTTCAGTATTGCTGCGATTTCTGGATTTTGGGGAAAACCGCAAGAATTTAACAAAACCTTATATTTATCATTTTCAAAACAAAGTTGCGGTTTTCTCGTGAGGTATGTGTCGTCCACCATGAGTTTTCATGTTTTCTGTTGGATTTCGAGACCCGATTCGAGGAGTGGATGAACCGTCTCGGGTACATGGTGGGCCCGGTATGGTACCCCGGGGCAAGAAGATCGAGTTGTAGACGATGAGCCTGGCAGGGGAAGACTACCTACCGGTGATGTCTGGCACGGCGGATATCCGGAGGATACCGACCGTTGTCGTGAGATTTATGATATGGGCCGATCCGGACTGACGGAGCCCGATATTGAGACAGATATGATTCCTTTTTGGTGTCGATGCTTGACACGGGTTTTCAGATGATTTCTTGATGATATTTAGCTATTATACAGATATTCATGTTCTAAAGTTAAGAATTCAATAACCTTAGCAGTTAAAACACTTAAAGACTTAATAATGACATTGCATACCTGTGCATGCATACTAGAGATATTATAGCACATATGGACATGCATGTTGTGGTGCATTGCGTGCATTCTTACGATTGCCTTATTAGATGTTATATTTACTCACGAGCTGGCAACTCACCCCCGTTGTGCCACAGTGTCTTGCAGATCGGACTCATCAGTCTTGTAGCAGCGACTATCTTATCATCAGCTCCTTTTGCGCAGACTCGCGACATCCCCCGTAGGTGGGTTGCGAGAACACATTACTTCTTTTGCTTTATCATTTTATCTAGTATTCTCCATCTTCCACTTTATATTGTATATGTGACCTAGTGATGAGACTGTGAGATTTGTATATTGTGGTTTCTTCTGGGTCGAGCTCACTTGAGCCGGCGTTGTTTTTTTTTTTTTTTGATATCTTGCGTTTCTTTTATGCTCTTTTCTTGATATTGTTATTATATTGCATGTGGTTGTGATCCGCCTTGGGCGAAGAGCTAGCTCCCGCTTGGGGATGCCATTTTTATGATTACAGGTTTATTATCTTGTTGTACCCATTTTGGGGGATAGAAAATACAGGGGAGACTCTGCCGAAATTTTCGGAAATTTTTGATGTTTTAAAAAGGGATTCTATGCAACTTAAATGATTTTAAAAAAAAAACGTCTTCATTAAAGGTTTTCCTTCACTCTCTTTGATTTTGGTTTAGATTTTTCTGGGTTTTGGCTGACTTAGGTTACGGTACGCCTTTAGACGTCTCGTAATCTAAGTGCCAGTCACGTTCCGTACCTTCGGGTCGTGACAGGACCACACCCAGATGCGTTGAGAGATGATCGAGAACGGATGAGTAAGGTATATTTCTTCGTTGATATGGGCGAGTTCCCGAGGACGTGTTCGGCTAGAGATCTTCTACAGAGTGATGAAGATACCGAGTTAGCGATTTCGAGTCCGTGTGAGAGATTCCGGATTAACTGTTGCCGAGAAAATTGCAGTACGCAGATATCATGACGTGACGTCGAAGCAGACGATAATAAAGACGAGTGGAACAAGAGGTTCTTGCGAGATGTCAATGAGCTGTTGTTACTCCCCGTTGAGATTAGAGATCTGTTATGTATACAGAGGCGTGAGATACGACCAGTTCCTGAGGAAATGCTGTGCTGAGAACGCAGATGTCCAGAAAGCGAGAAAATATTAGGAAAGATTACCAGCCTCCGTATTGTTCGGCATAGGATAGATTGGAAGACACCCTGAGCTGGTTCCTTCCAGGACACTGCTGCAATAAGATTTGCACCGAGGATCAGATGTGTGACGTGTATTCAGAGGACCAGAGGCCGACGCTAGTGACGTGCTTCCTTATGAGTGATCTTACTAATTGGCCGAGAGTTGACCAGAGAAGTGCCAGAGCGGAATCGTTTCCGTTAGCATACCAGATTGAACCGACGAGCCGATGGATTGTGAGATTGGTAATCCACAGAGAGAATGAGGACCCAAAGACAGAGGACGCCAGACCGTGAGCAGGAGGCAAGCGGATGTTCTTGCTCCGCCAGTTTGGGCGCACCAACACATTTTTCGATATTGTAGGAGGTGTACCTCAATGTCATTTGTTGCAATTTGCATTTGTGATCCGAGTATCACACTTATATCGCTTGGATTTGAGTTTTGATGATTGAGTTTCATGATACTGTTTTCGTGCACCCATGGCTGCACCTACTGGGTATTTACACCTTGTGCGTATTTATTGCACTTGAATTATGCATATATACCGCTACATCGGCTTATGATTTGTGCACATCTATTGCACTTGACATTGATTTTGTGCCTTGGCTGCACATGTTTATGATTTCGTGGATTTCATACAGTTTCTTTGATTTTGTGCATTTGGTACGCACTCGATTTGATTTTTTCACTCGATATATCTTACATGTGGTTGCAGTGCATTAATACGGATTTTGTGCACATAGTTGCACCCGTTTTTGATTTAAACACCTTGGTACACTCGGTGTTGTTTTTATACGCATTTAAGTTATTGATGAGTATTCCGTGCAGTTGTTGCACTAGATTTTTATTTCGTGCATTTGTTGCACTAGATTTTCATTTCGTGCATTTGTCGCACCAGATTTATATTTCGTGCATTTGTTGCACTGGATTTATATTTTGTGCAATTGTTACACCAGATCGGTATTTTGTGCATTGGTTGCACTAGATTTATACTCCGTACATTGGTTGCACCGATTTTTGTCTTTGAGCATTCATTTTACCCGATTTATGTTTTTGTGCACGTTGCACTTGACGTTCATTTTCGTGCATGCTACTGCACTAGATGCTTTTACGGAGCCGACGTGCTTGATTTGGATTTTTGCGCATATTAGGCGCTTGGTATTGGGTTTTGAGCGCATGGATGCACTTGATTTAGATTTTATTCGTGCATGTTGGATGCACTTGATTTAGATTTCATTCGTGCATGACGGATGCACTTGATTTGGATTTTCGCGCATATTGGGTGCATGATATGAGATATGATTTTATGCACACCGGATGCACTCGATTGGGATTTTCATTGTGCAGATTAGTTACACTTGGTTGAGATTTTCATGCACAATAGGTGCACCAGATGTTGTTGTCGTGCACACCCGTTGCACTTAGTTTTGCTTTGTGCATATTGTGGCACCTGTGTTTGGATTTGATTTCCGTGCGCACCAGACGCACGTGATTGTTGGATACGCCTTTTGAGGCTGATATTGCTTTTGAGAACATTGTTTTCATGTTGGGCACTATATTGTGTAGTAGCGAAACATGACTGATCTGAGAACAGTACCTGAGTATTTTGCATGCATTAAAAAGTTTAACCAGAGGTTTTCAAAAAGGAGCTATAGTCTCTCTATTTCCTACGTGTCCACGAGCGACATGAACATTTACAAAAAACAAAACCTTTTGGGATGTGTTAAAAAAAGGCGGAAAGTATAATTTGAGCAAAAACATATATAGGTATATTTACTACTTTACAAATGAGCGTCCGCCCCTTGTGCCTGAGTTACGCATCACACGGCAATTCAGAAAAGATTTTGCATGTGTTTTATTCAGTTTTAAGATTTTTCCAAGGATGCGTACTATATATGTTTTATATTATTTGACTAGTGTATATTGGATTTCAGTAGTGAATTTTGAGATCCGTGTCTCCATTGTAACTCCGATGATTTGCGTGACGCTTGACGGAGTTCGATTTTAAGTTTTATATTGGTTTTTAGGCGCACGCGATGCTCTGTGGCTTTTCTATATCTTCCATGTTTTCGGAGCCCTGTCGATTGGAGTTGATTATTGAAAAGTTTTAGTATTTTTCGGTTTAAATTTAAATTCGGTGACCGAATTTATTTAAGGGGGGAAGACTGTAACATTTCAGAAATATAAAATATTATTTTGGAAATTTAATATTAAAATAATATATCTCGCAAAAACTATTCGATTTGCGAATAGGGATTTTTCGTAAAATGGTATAAGGATATACCAATATTTGGAAATTAATCGGAGGTTAAAATGATTTATTTATTTTAATGATATTTATCGGATTTTTGGTCAAATCCGTGTTTTTACAGTTTTCCGTGACCTGTGAACATGCCATGTGCATGTGGTGTTTCTGCACACTGTTATTTTGTTGTAACTTGTGAGATAAAGTGAAATGAAAAGAAATGCAAAGAGAGAAAATGTTTGAGTGTGAATAGAATCAATTAGATGCCATGGTTAAAATTGAGAGTAAAACAAAATAGTTATTTGTGATGAGGGTGAGAATAAGAGCGAGTGAGGGTAGGAGAGAGAGAGGGGCTGCCATTCATTCATCTCCTCCTTTGTTTCTTCATTTTCTCCATCTCATTTTCCCTCCACCTTCACCCCACATATCATCTCTAATCCTTCACCAAAACCCTATACCCACTTCATTAAAAACATGCACCACTTCATCCTCAACATTTTGGACCCACCAAGTTCGAATTTTGAAGACTTGGGCAACTCAAGAAAGTTCTTTGGTTGCAAATAAGGTAGTCCATGCACTTTAGTTTAGTTTTTGGTGTTAAATATCGTATTTAGTTAAAAATTGAGTTAATTAGAATATAGGTTTTAGAAAATTATAAGTTGCTGTCAAGTGGCCAATTGAGCTGTAGAGAGTGTTTACAAGACCTTAGAGAGTATTCTATTGACCTGGAATTGAGTTTTGAAACCGATACACGAAGTTAGAATCGTTCCGTGTCGGTTTTGTGAAACCTTATGGCCTATAGGGAATCTGGAGCAACCCGGGAAGTTTCTGAGAAAAACAAACAATACCAATTAACTAGGCTGAACAATAGGAGACCACCCTGACCAGACGAACCCCAATAGAGACCAATGGGCCGAGCTCGGCAGATTTTTAAGGCATGTGGCCGGCTCCTTGGTGGTGTTTGGTGCTAGAATTAGTCCGGTAGCTCACACACTCCATATACTACCCCATAGTACTGTTTGTTTATCCCCATTTTACCTGAAAGTGAATCTGGGAGCTATTGTGAGTGGTTTTGGTTATGTTTTCCGTATTTTGGAATGCTTGGTTTTGGTATTTGGTATTGTATTTGATTGTTGGGCGTTTGTACGTCAACAACAAGGTTGTGTGATTGTTTTGCATGCGTACGCTATGGGCGCACCGTGTACCGTTTTGGTTTTCCGAACTCGATATTAATAGCATTTGCGATTTGTATTGATTGTAGGTACCTTCACGTGGATTCCGAGACGACGGAGCATGGCGTCATCGACTTCGGCAAGCAAGGATCAAGATGAGTAGATCTATATCTACGAGGGAAGTCGGGTGGATGGCGTATAGCACCCCCGCAAATTATAAATGGAAACTGATCTATAGGATGCAGTCGTAGAAACCTAGATTAGGAACTAGGGTTATCGTTAAAAGGATGGTTAGAGATGATATGAGTGATTGGATATATATATTGGGATATGAGATGGAAGCTTTAGGGATATTAAAATGAATGTGAATCACGACTTATAGATATGTAGTTGCACTAGAATAGGTATGAGTTTAGAGTAGTCGGTCACTTAATGTATAAGGTAGAATATATATATATATATATATATATATATATATAATTGACTTGATGTAAGAGGACTTAATGTGATGAAAAGAATATACGATGTGATATGATAACTCGATTGATATGTCGGTATACGGATGCGAGTCGATAAGAGAGGATTGATACCTTTGCCGGTCCCCTGATATGAGATTGTTATGGATGTGACCTGGGATATAGGCATATAGTCACGACCCAAAAATTGGCACGTGACCGGCACTTAAACCACGTAACACCTACAGGCATAAGGCAATTTAAGTAAGCCGAAACCCAGAAATCTAAACCATCAAAAGTAGTAAGTGATGAAAACATTTGTTAAAGACATTTGGAAATCTCAAGTTAAAATCTTTAAAGTTTAAATTATTTTTTTAAAATTTCGGCAGCACCTCCTTTGTAAAAACTAGCCTCGAAACGGGTACAACACATGATACAAGTAAAACGACATATGATATAAATAAAACATCCCTAAACAGGAGAAATCACGCCCAACGACGGTAACAACCACCACAAGAATAATATACAACGCCGTAGCGAAGAAGTGGACAATATGAGTGAAAATCAGCATAAAAGATCAAACTGCATAAAGAAAGTCGGCTCACACAAGCTCGACACCCAAAGTCACAAAATAATATACAATATCGTCCTCACAACTCGTCTCTAAGTCAATACATGAAATGGTATATGGAGAGTACTAGATACAACAAGGTGTACAATGAAATATAAACGGATAACCGCAAAAACCCACCTAAGCAAACGGCTCACAGCTAACTGTAGCGGTATCCGCAGCAAAAAGATACAATGAGATAGCCCTGCCGTGATTACTCTGAGGGTCAACCTGCAAAACACTGTGGCACAACGGGAGTGAGTTGCCAACTCGTGAATACTAAATAACATATACAGGTAATCGCAAGTTTGCACGTACTGCGATACTCTATCGCATGCAATCTGATAATATCAATATGCTAATATAGATATGCAAAAGTCGTGGAAGGTACTCCATCAGGTACTACAAATACATGAAGCAATTCATATCAATGAATGATGGGTATGGGATGAAACATGTCATCATCACGGATCATCATCGTAGAAAAACCCGGTGTCCATCAAATACACCCCAAATCCCAATACCTCAGGCGCCGTCACCCTGATCGGCCCTCATATCCTGTAAATCTCATGGAACCTGAGTGCCCAACATCAGCAGACGAAAACATCATGAAATACTTGTGTCCAGCATCGACACGCAAATCCATATATATCGGGCTCCGTCCGTCCGGATCGGCCCACGGGCTCTGTCAGTCCGGATCGGCCCATATCCATCTCCCGACTCCAGTCGGTATCCTCCGGATAACTGCCAGGTCCAACCAATTTCCAGTAGGTAGTGCTCCCCTGCTAGGCTCACCACCTAACTATACGAGTCTTCTTGCCCTGGGGTACCTTACCGGGTCCACCATGCACCCACAGACGTTGCCTACCGCTCCTCGAATCGGGTGTACTCACACAAGCTCTCAGAACCGAGAAAACTCATGGTGGACGCACTGAAATATCATATCAAGAGAAACCGGGTTTTCAAAACAATACATACTTTCTTGAAATATTACCACGGTTCTCAAATCCATAAATCACATGAAATCTATATCTCAATGCGTAAATCCATGCAATATGATATATGCAACATAAAATCGTAATATGAGCATATCAAGGGAAAACCACTCTTTTAAATGAATCAAGTTTAAAAATATGTCATGTGGTTCCCAAATTCTCCGAAATCCAATGCAACATCACATATGAGCATATATGGAGCTATAACAAGATATGTATGTACGCAAGTATGTAATTCATATGCGAAATAGGACAAGAATCATGTCTAATCATTAATAATAAGGTATTATCCATGGCAATTCTATAGAGTGAGTGTCATGACAATTACTAACGGTGTGTGTGTGGCATACAGTTAGTGCTCGTGCAAGCATGAACCGTTAGTAACAGTGCTGTGTCTCATAAGTACTACGTCCATATGCAACAAGAATGGGGGTATGGAACAATGGTACACATGCGAAATCAATGTGTATATATATAATCTTGCGGCTATACTATCACATCAAGCCCTGATGCATAACGCCATACGGGCGAATTCCCCGTACATATTAAATCTACTCACCGGTGGTCTCGAGCTAAGTGTATGCGACCACCTGCTTCCCTTTCTTCGCAGCGTCCGAAATTTCCGCCTGCGATACTAAAATCATACAACAACAATATAACAAGTGCACATTAGAAACCTTTCGATAACGCACGCAAACAACGGCAACAACAACCGACTCCCATAAGCTCCCAAGTGTTCTCTTAGCGGCTAAACACGTGCAGCAACTTCCTAGACCGGCCTTACGACTACACATCGTACGAAACACTTAAACAAATATTAGATAATCCGCATCGCCCGTTGCCGAAACGCCTAAAACTAGGTAACTGGTCCCAGATTTTTCTATACAAAGAATTGGTGAAAGTTGCAAGTTCCACGAGCCTAATAACAACCTCAGAGACCCCATGACCTAAAACAAAATCCCCAGTCACCAGTCTGGCTGCAATTTGCGGCCAGGAACAATAAAATTGTGGCCATGAAGTTTGGGAATGGACTCAGGTTTTGGTGATGGGTTCTATGTCTCACAAAGACCTCTCAGTAATGGCAACTTTTAAAACAACCACGCGAGTTCGTAGCAGGTTCAACAGGACACCAAAACTTAACCAAAATACGATATTTTGCACAAAACTGAAACTTTATGGTTCTAAACCGAAACTAATTAGCAACACAACATATTAACTTCCTAATTAACAGTAGAGAGTCATTACCTAACCAAACTTGCTCCAAAACCCTAACTTTCCATGCCCCAAGTGATTCTAGTGGCTTGAGAAGGGTTTTGATGGAGTTTAGTGGAGATTTGTGTGGGTTTGTGAGGGTGGGGTTAGGGTTTCAGTTGAAGGAGTGTGAGGGTGTGATAAAATGATATGAAGAAAAGAAATGAGAATAAGAGAATGAAATGGGAGTGTGAGGGTGTATGTGAGTGAGTGAGGGTTTGGGAATGAGGAGTGAGCTTAGAGGAGCCATGCCTCCCTCTCTCTCTCTCTTCATTAAATACTAAGCATGCTTGCTCATGCTCATCATGCCCTTTCTCTCTCTCCCTCTCTCAACCAAATAAAGAACCATTTTATTTAAAATTTGAAAAATAATTTATTTAATAAATTACATATTACAATTAATAGAATGGGTTAATACACCATGGCTACTTAAGCATGGTTTAACCCCAAATTAGCCCTAGGTCAACATGCACATGTGTGTGCACGCCCAAATTAAATATTAATAAATTATTAATTAATTTTGATAAAATATTTGGTAAACTTTTTACTAAAAATCCGCATTATCGCTTAATTAACCACTAATCGCATTCTAAGGTGTTATAATCTTCCCCCTTAAAGAAATCCGTCCCCGAATTTAAAAAAAAAAACTTACTATGTGTACCTTCAAAGAGATGAGGGAATTTCTTCCGCATCTCGCTCTCGGCCTCCCAAGTGACCTCTTCACCATTTGGGCTGTGCCAATGAACCTTGACAGATGGCAAGACCGTTGATCGAAGTTTTTCACCTGCCGATCCAATTTCACTACTGGTTGCTCGATGAACGAAAGATCGCGCTCTAGCTGAACGGTCTGGTGCTGAATCATGTGAGAAGGGTCATTAAGGTATCTGCGAAGTATCGACACATGGAATACGGGGTGAACATCTGGAAAGCTGGGAGGAAGAGCCAAACGATATGCAACTGCGCCGACACGCTCGAGGATCTCGAAGGGACCCACATATATGGGACTCAGTTTCCCTTTTCGCCCGAATCTCATCATGCCCTTCATCGGAGAGGCCCTCAAGAAAACATGATCGCCAACGGCGAACTCGAGTCTGCGACGGCGTCTGTCAGCATACGATTTCTGCCTGCTCTAGGCCGCTCTCATTCTATCTCGAATCAACTGTATCTTCTCGGTCATCTCCTGTACGATCTGAGGCCCCAAAATACTGCTCTCGCTGAACTCTGTCAAACAGACGGGCGATCGACATCTCCTCCCATATAAATCCTCGAAAGGTGCCATCCGAATCGTATCCTGGAAGCTATTATTGTAGGAGAACTTTAACAAGGGCAAATGATGATCCCAACTGCCACCGAAATATAGAATACAAGCTCGAAGCATGTCCTCAAGAGTCTGAATAGTCCGCTCTGACTAACCGTCGGTCTGCGGATGGAATGCTGTGATGAAACTCAATCGGGTGCCCAAAGCCTCCTGAAGTCTCTGCCATAGTCGGCTGGTGAACTGGCTGCCTCTGTCGGATAAAATACAAGTCGGGACGCCATGCAATCATATAATATCATCGATGTATATCTGGGCATACTAAGCAAATCCAAAAGTGGTCTTCACCGGCAGAAAGTGAGCCGCTTTCGTCAATTGATCCACGATCACCCAAATGGAGTCATACCCTCGACTGGTCCTGGGTAGACCCACAATGAAGTCCATACAAATCAGCTCCCACTTCCACTCTGGAAAGGGCAAAGGATGCAACTCTCCCGCGGGCCTCTGTTGCTCGACCTTGACTTGCTGACAAGACATGCATCTCGAAACGAAGTCTGTAACATCTCTCTTCATCCCTTCCTACCAGGAAACGTCCCTCAAATCATGATACATCTTGGTGGAACCCGGATGAACACTGTATACCGATCTATGTGCCTCCTCAAGAATACACGCCTCAGTCCCCCATAATCTGGTATGCACAGTCGAATCCCAAATCGTAGTACCCCCTGAACATCGATCACGAACTCGGAATCTCTACCCTGTCTAACCTACTTCATGATCTCTGAAAGACGGTCATCACGGGACTGCGCCTCACGGATACGGTCAAGCAACTATGGCGTGCGCGGATATGCGCAAGCTGTCCCCCGGTCGGAGTAAACTCGAACTGCACTCGGCTGTCGCATAGAATCTGCCAATTTGCCGACGACTGCCTCGGAACTGCGCTCAAACAGGACAAACTATTCTGGGCCTCCGACTCAAAGCATCTGCCACTACGTTCGCCTTGCCTGGATGATACAGAAACTCGCAATAATATCTGGCATGACTCGCCGTATAGGTAATGTCTCCAGATCTTGAGTGCAAAAACCACTTCATCCATATCTAAATCATGGGTGGGATAGTTCTTCTCGTGCTTCTTCAACTGCCGAGAAGCATACGTGATAACCCTGCCGTGCTGCATCAATACACATCCTAGCCCCACTCGAGAAGCATCACAATAAATCATAAAACCGGCCAATCCCGAAAGCAATGATAACACTGGTGCAGTAGTCAGACGAGTCTTCAACTGCTGGAAGCTATGCTCGCACTCCTTGGTCCAATCAAAAGGAGCCCCCTTTCGGGTCAACCCGGTCAACGGTGCAGCGATACGGGAGAAGTCCTAAACAAAACGACGATAGTAACCAGCCAGACCTAGAAAGCTGTGAATCTTTGTAACTGATACCGGTCTGGGCCGACACTGAACAGCCTCGATCTTCTTCGGGTTCATACATACGCCATCGCTCGTAACCACGTGACCCAAGAAGTCGACACTGTCAAGCCAGAATGCGCACTTGGAGAATTTAGCGAACAACTGATGCTCCCTCAAGGTCTGCAATGTAATACGCAAGTGTTGTCCGTGCTCCTCTCTGCTCCGGGAATACACTAAGATGTCATCAATGAATACGATAATAAACTGATCAAGATACGGCCTGAAAATCCAGTTCATCAAATCCATGAACACTGCTAGGGCATTGGTGAGTCCGAACGACATCACCAAAAACTCATAATGCCCGTAGCGCGTACGAAAAGTAGTCTTCGGAATGTCATCATTCCGAACCCGCAACTGATGATAACCTGATCTTAAATCAATCTTAGAAAAATGTTTCGCACCCTGGAACTGATCAATAAAATCGTCAATGCGAGGTAAAGGATACATATTCCGCACCGTAACTCGGTTCAATTGACGATAATCAATGCACAACCTCAAACTGTCGTCATTCTTCTTGACGAACAGAACAGGAGCTCCCCAAGGCGAAACACTCGGACGTACAAGTCCCCTATCAAGCAACTCCTGCAATTGATCCTTAAGCTCCCTAAGCTCCGCCGGGGCCATCCGTTAGGGCAGTATAGAAATAGGCCCCGTGCCGGGAATCAGATCTATGCAAAACTCTATCTCACGCTCTGGCGGCAATCCAGGCAACTCATCGGGAAAGACGTCGGGGAACTCTCGCATGATAGGAACCCTGTCCAACGAATCTACTGTGGATCCGGTATCACAAATGAAAGCCAAGAATCCCTGACATACCCTCCTCAAAAGCCGACTAGCGCAAAGGGCTGACATCAAACTGTGAGGGGCGACGCCACGGTCCCCCTGCACAAAAAAAAACCGACTCGTCGGGGAAACAAAACCTAACTGTCTTCTCGCGGTAGTCTACAGATGAATAGCACGTAGCTAACTAGTCCATACCAAGGAGAATGTCGAAGTCCAACATTTCAAGAAGGATCAAGTCGACGGACAACTCTCTCTCACCAATACGGACAACACACGACCAAAACACGTGTCTCGCAATAAACGACTCGCCAACAGGAGTGGTCACAACAATCGGCTGATCTAGCAAACACGACTCTCTGCCTAATCTCGGCACGAAGTGTGTAGAAACATACGAGTGCGTAGATCCCGGATCAAACAACACGTGTGCATCAAAAGAACATACTGAAAGAGTACCTGAAACCACTGCATTGGACGCCTGCGCGTCGTGATGAGTCAAAGAAAATACCCGTGCCTGGCCTCTACCTGCGACAGGCTGTCCTCCGCCCCTACCTCTGTCACCCCGTCTTCTTTGAACAAACCCTTCGCGACTGGGACCCCTCTGTGCATAAGTCTGATGTGGAGCCACAACAGGTGCAAGAGGAAACACTCTCTGAGGTGGAGAAGGTGGTAAGGTAACATGCGATACGGCTGCCTCGTCTCTACATGGCTCAGTACAATCTCGAACTCGATGATGAAGACTCCCGCACTGGAAACATCCAGACGATGATTGCTGACCCTCCTGGGAATAAGAGCTAGACAACCGACCTCGTCCCAATCCTCTACTATCTGAACGGAATCTGTCGCGGTGCCTAAACGGCTGTCTCTATGCTGATACACCAGTACAGACCCTCTTTGGCTCCGAAACTACCAACGTCTCGGAAAGACGCTCCTCGACTAATAAAGCTGCATCCACTATTGTTGCATATGTATCACAATGCTGGGCGCTGATAGCGAGGAACAACTGGGTAAGGAAGCCTCGAACAAACCTCTTGGTCTGCATCTCCTCAGTAGCTACCAAATACAGAGCATACACAGATAGCTCGGTAAATTGCACGTCGTACTTTGCCACCGTCATCCCCTGAGTCTGGCGTAGCGACTTGAAACTGCGCGCTCGAGCATCCCCGACGCTCTGTGGAAGGAAACGGGCAAGAAACACCATCACGAACCCAGCCCAGGTCATAGGAGAAAGACCTGCGGCTCTACCCTGTTAGTGATATGTATTCCCTAGAGGCCATTACTGTATATGCGATGTATATTGTAGTGGATGCTTGGACATATATAGGGAGTACTTTCTTGCTCGACATGATAGTATGCTATCTGGTTGCTCTTTATCATAACATGTGCTCTGATTGTCTTTAAGTTACATGTTGATAAAGCCCTTAGGATGAGTACTTGACTACCAGGACTATGATGCAGATCATACTAGTGGGGACAGTGTAGTCGCTAAGTACATCCTTCAAATGTTCCTAGTTGTGGGAGTACCGAGACAGGGCATTGATACTCCAGAGTAGACTAGCGTATGCGCTTCTTGACCCATATGATGGGCGATGGATGATCCTGTTAGTGTATATGCCCTAGGGGCCATTATTGTATCATACTTGTATGTATATTTCTTAATGGAAGCTTGGGATATTCACAGTTGTATATACAGTCTTTCTAAAAATGATAGTATGCTACTTGGTTTGTGTCTACTTTAATTTGTGCATATGTTTCTTGTAACGTATCACTTATACATATTAGTAGATCCTATAGGATCTTTGCTTGATTACCAGCGTTATGATGGCAGTCACACTAGTGGGAGTTGGGTAGTCTATAAGCAACATCCTATACTTGTCCCTAGTCACAGGATTATCGAGACTGGGCATCGATACTCCAGAGTAGACTAGTGTGTACGCTTCTCATCCCAGTTGGGGAGATGGTCTGTCCCACAGCCATCAGTACGTCGTACTGGAGATAGTATACAGGTGCTCGTTAGGTTACGGGTACACCGGACAGGACTCGCAGAGGAACTATTGGTTGGTATTATACCAATCGTCAGTTAACAGTTCCCAGGTGACATGAGTACAGCATAGTCCGCAGACTTGACACCGCTACTTCCCTTCAAGTGTGTTCCGTTGTTCTTAGATTTCTACCCTACCACGGCTCAAAGGATTCGTGCAAACAGGTAGCAGTTGGGTGCAGTCCCGAGCACTTGGAGGCAGTGTCGGTTAGACCGGATTCGTCTCTCCCGGTATTAGGAGTTGATATCGCGTTGTGTCAGAGAGCCATTACGCAAAGTCCCTGGCCAGGGCAAGCGAGATTTACTGGTAGGTTCCAGTAGTTTCTCAGGGTGTAATGGGCTACGCTCCGACACGACTTATGCCGCTATTAGGGGACTGACGCTTGCTGCCCATTAGGCTAGATATGCGATAGTCTTATATGAACAGACTGGACTGTATGGAGATTGTCACATCATGCTCAGTAGGAGTTCGGATGGGTTTCCTAATCGGCATTCTTATCGACATCTACCTGGGGACCGTTACGTACAGCTAGTGTCGCTTACGGTCTGTGGTTAAACCCACTGCCAGCGTAGTGTCAAGTCTTTAGAGTCCCACACAGAGAGTTTCCCTGCTCCAGGCGAAATGATATAGAGGTCGTATGGTTTTACGACAAGGGTTCGGACGCATACGTGTTTAAACGCACGTACGGCGTCCGGACAGTTTTTACTATCCGGCTTTGGTTTAAGCCAGATTCTAGTATCAGGTTATTGGATTTATACAGTCTAAAGTTTTTCCGTGTTTTCACGGATTGGAGGGGCGTTCTCGTAATTTTCCGGGAAGCTTCTAGAAGCATGGTGACTTGGGGGTTAAGGTGGCAGAAGAATTTATTTCTTAATGACTCATTTGTGTGATTGATCCATGGAGTTAATGCTTCATTTATTGAGCTAATGACTCATGAGATGAATCACACAAGGTGAATGCATCAACCATAATGATTAATCATATATATTATTTTATTTGATAAATTGTTATGGTTGATATATTCAAATGAGTTCATTTTTCAATATCATTCTCATCAACACCTTCTCTCTCCTCAAGCTCTCTCATTCTTGAAACCCTAACCCTAACCTCTCATGTGTTGAGATCAAGGGTTAGCTAGACTAATACATCCACAACCTCACTATATATCCCCTAGGTAGCTTAGATTAGCACTTTGAGCAACCTAGTTATCTCAAGTTAGAGATCAAGCTTGGCGTAGGAGCTCTCGGGTGGATCGTCTTTGACTCGAGGAGGCCGTTGAGGTGCCGATGTTCCAAGGAACCTACGAGGAGTGGAGGACAACGATGAAGACCCGAAGGACAAGTAACGTGAGGTATAACTTCGAATCCGAGTAGTTAAACCTCTCGTAGTTTGCTAGTAACGGTTTAGATATGATTCATGCGCTCAAGTCCGTGTTACGAAACTTTGATAATCGTTTTTCATATATTCCGCCTCCCCGCAAGTTCGTGGGGTGCGTGACATGGACTTACAGTGGTATCAGAACCAACTAAACCATTACTAGCATGATAGCAACTGATTAGAACTTCGATCGTCAGAAAACGCGAAAACGAAACACCGGATACCCTAAGTTTCTGTTGATTTTAAAAGTGTCGAAAAAATTATTTGATATGCCTTAAAATTCACAGCAGGGAAATATAAGAATACTGGGAAAATACGATATCCTAACTCGGTAAGACGGCCGCGGATCCACGGAAAGATAGTGCTTTTGGCCGCAGATCCGCGGTGGAGTCAACTCCGAGTTGACTCGGATTTTCACAGAAATTCATATTTTTTGGTTTTTTATTTTCCTGTATATTCTGTTTCTGCCCAGGTTATTTCAGTGCTGGTTTGCTTTTAGGGTAGACACGGAATATGGTAATCGATCGAAGTTCCAAGATATTTGCTAATTGGGTTTTTATCTGTAATGTTTAATATGTTCGTAAACCTCCCCTAACTGCTAGTATGTCGGTTGGCAGGGGGTTGCACATTTCTGTAATGTTTACTGTTTGTGTATATGGACTTGATTGGAGTGTTGTGATGATTAGCCGGGGTTTGAGATGGGTTTAATATTCATTCATTCGATGTAATTGTAATATGATGTAATATTGTTTTGCGGGACGCATCCAGGTTGCGGTTGTAGCCACCGTTGTATTATTTCTTTTTACTGTTTTTGCTCCTAGGATAGACCCAAGGTGGGGTACACAAACCACCGGGTACGTTGAAGTGTGTAGTGGCCTACTCACGTTGTTGAGGGGGGACGCTTCACATCGGGTACTTGCCGGGTAGTTTGTCGTACCCGTAGGGGTCTAGGGTTGGGGTAATGGCTATTCATCACAACTGTGTAATCCGTCTTTTATTGCAGGCTCAAAGCAAAAGCGGATTGCTAGTATATCCAATAAAGTTCATCTGTGATCTGGAATGCTTATTATTGCGTCTGACGAAAGTACAATATTTATATATGATAGCTATTAGACGTCACTTATGTTTTACACCCGCGGTAGCCCAACCCCCGCTCTGTCGTTAGTTAAGTAACCTAACGGGTGATGACAGGACCCCGTGACGAATGCGGATGGCATAAGAGGACGAGGTATTTTCGTTGTTTTCTGTAATGATAGGATAAATGTGTAGGGTTTCTAGGCACGCTCACAAGGTTCTACGAGGCATCAACCATGGCCGATGAAAATTTTAGCCGTGCCGAACAACCCAAAGCCGGATCTTTAAACTAGGGTTTAGGAGAAAACAAGCATGTTAAACAGTTTAACACTAAGTGAGAAGGATTACAACCTTTGTAGATCCGGTCCTTCACTTCATTAGCTCCGTGTAGATGTCCCCATCGCTGCGATCGTGAACTCCGGACTCTAGAGAAGCTTCACGAGAAGAACGAACGTGCTTGCTTCGATGACTTCGAGGCAGAAGATGATCTACGTCGGGGAGACACCAACTCAAGCTATTCCTTCACTAGGTCATGAACTTTATGAAGAGAACACACTCTACTACATGGCAAGTGGTATAGGATGAAGAAGTAGGAAGTGGGCTCATTTTATAATTGATTTTCTCACACTTTTTCTCATGGCACCATTAAAGCTAGCAAGCTTTTCATGGAGCTTGATGAAGAAGAAGAAGAAAGGATAAAGATCCAAATGAAAACTTATCCTTTTAATTATTGCACCATGTTTGAGTTAAGCCCTCATGCTTAACTCATGTAGAGAATTAACCAAAGTATGAGGTTAAGGGTTGGGTTAACTAATATCCTAAGGAATGACAAAAGAGTTGACTTTGTCAATATTTATCAAGCTTCATGAAGCTTGATAACTTTGACCAAAGTCTCATCTCTTTTGTTATTTGTTAGGAAATTAGTAAACCTTAATTTAACCTTGACTTGGTTTAAGTCTCATACACCCAACTTGTATGTATCATCAATCATGATACAAACATGTACACTTGCATATATCACATATAAACAATGTGCACAATCTAGTGAGAAAATAAATCTTAAGTGAGCTAATACTAGTTAATGTAATGTAATATATCAAATATATAATTATACATTAAATTATTAAATCAACTCTTGATTTAATAACCCGGCTATAACCGACTAATATCATGTGTAACAACTTATCGAATAAACACTTGATCCGATAACCCGGTTAGATCGCATACAACCGATCAATGTCACGAATCGCGAGAATAGAATACGGTAACTCATATCGTATTAATCTCGGTACCGTACATATCTCATATGTGCTCCTACTCCGTTTCGCTTGAGCCAGGAAACCCCTGTGTAGGACTCTAAAGACTCGTCAATACGCCGGTAGTAGGTGATGATCATATCAAACACCCACAAGCCGCAAGCGGTCTGCTAAACGTAACGGCCACCCGGGTATTGAGTGATCAGAAGATCAACAAGCTAGCCCGCTAGTACTCCTGCGAATCCAATCAGTAACACTACCGTACAGTCCGGTCTCGTCGTCTGATATGTCGCATATCACGCCTAGGGGTGGTAAACGTCAGACCCCAGTAGCTCGATAAGTCGTGTCGATTTGAGGTCTATAACAGTTCGAAAAATTACTGATAACACTTACCAGTAAATCTCAGAAACCCTGGCCAGGGATTTTCGGTTATAGCTAATCGAACACAGCGCAACATCAACTCCCTATACCGAGAGAGACGAATCCCCTCCTATCACTCATCGCTTCCATGTGATTCGGGACTGTACCCAAAAGCCTCCTTTTTGCACGCCCTCTTGGGCGTGGTATGATGGAAATCAAAGTACAGTGGGAATCACACAAGACTCTATGACGATCCCGGGTCAACAGACTATGCTGTACCAGTGTCACCAGAGAACTACCATCTGACGTAAGGTATAATACCATCTGGGAGTTCTCGGCGAGCCCATCCAGTGTACCCAGTCTCCACTGAGCACCCGTACACCATCCTTGATTTCAAACACCGATGGATATGGGATCATCCATCGCCCATCATATAGGTCAAGATGCGTATACGCTAGTCTACACTGGTGCATCGATGCCCTGTCTCGATACACCCACGACTAGGGACCTTGAAGGATGTACTTATGGACTACCATGTCCCCACTAGTATGATCCACATCATAGTCCAGGCTGTCAAGTACACATCCTAAGGGCTTTACCAACATATAACAGAGAGACAATCAGTGTACACGTTAAGGTAAAGAGTAACCAGATAGAATACTATCATGTCGAGCAAGAAAGTCCTCTCTATATATGTCCAAGCATCCACTACAATATACATCTCATGTATAGTAATGGCCTCTAGGGCATACATATAACTAACAATCTACCACTTGCACTAGGGCCATCTGATAACAGTGGTTGTAGTATCTCATACTCAACCATCCCATAATAGTCTCTCTCTGGGAAAAAGCCTTTGTGAGTGCATCCGCCGTGTTGTCCTCTTAGTCTACTCTCCTAACCTCGATCTCCCTGGAGATCAACCATCTCCATGATCAGGTGATACTGCCTAAGAATTATATCTGGATTTCTGATGGGACGGTATTTCCTTGGCTAAAGCCACAACTCCATTGTCACACAATGGTAGGAACGAAGTTCATCTCATGAACTAATATATATCCAGACTGCTTCTTTTGTAGCATCCTTGGTAACGATGTATCTTGCCTTTAATCGTCTAGTAAGTCACGGTATCTAGCTTGGAACTCTTCCAACATACCGTCCCTCCACAGAGGGTAAAGACATTGCCTGCGACTGACATTCAGTCGTCCTTATCACCCTGGAACCTTTCCAGTGATTCTCCCCAGGATCGATTGATACAATCTCACTACAACTAGTGAGTATCCTAACATCCAATTAGATCTATCTTATAGATCCAAAATCCAGGATTCAGGAGGTATCACTATGATCCTATATAGAGAATCCTTGTGATAAGCGGAGATTGACCGATCGTAGCATAGGAAACTCTTTCCTTATCAAGAGTATGTCATCCACGTACTCTATGAGGATCACCACCATACTCCCTACTACCTTTTTGTATATACAAGGTTCATCTACAATTTTGATGAAGTCAAACTCTTTGACTACCATATCAAAACAGATGTTCCAACTCCGCGATGCCTGTTTTATCACATAAAACATCTTACACACGTTTCCGCTGCTCCCACTATCTACGAAGCCTTCTGGCTGTGTACTTATAGACGTTCTCTTCTAAAACTTCATTTAGAAAAGCAGTCATGACACCCAACCACCAGATATCGTAGTCATGGTATGTAGCCATAGAAAGTAGGATCTGGATGGACTTAAGCAAAGCTTTGAAAGTCTCAACCTTTCCATGTACACAAAGTAATCTTCTCAAGATATACTTGCTCCCGATGGGGATTTAACCCTTCAGATAGAGCAACCAAAGTCCATACTTTGTTGGTGTATAAGGATTCCATCTCAGATCGATAAGCATCCAGCCATTCTTACAGAGTCTCACTCCTGATGGCCAGCTCGAAACTAGTTCGGTCATCATCTCATGATGCAATCCTCGCTCCCACTGTCATAGAGAAACCGAAGTATCTCTCTGGTGGGTGAGGAACCCTACTAGATCGGCGGAGAGGCTGAGCTTCGTTGGAAACTATTGAATCCTTTGGTTCTTCCAAATCATCAGCTGCAGTTTGTATAGCTGGAACATTTCCAGTTCTACATAACAGACCTTGCCTCGAGCTTGTCCGGATTTTGCTTTTAGACATAGGCCGGACAACCCCAAATATTAACAAACTTAAGATATGGGCTCTTCCCTTTCCATATCACATATGAAGTGGTAGGCAACTGATTTGATTTGAACCCTATTCAATAGGTATGCAGCTTCTCAAGCGCATAACACCCAAAAGGAAATAGAAAACTCAGTAGTACTCATCATAGAGCACACCATATCACATAGGGTGCTATTGCTCCGCCCTGATACACCGACGTGCTGTGGTGTATACGGAGGAGTAATGCTGAGAGAGAATCTCATTCTCCTTTAGAATAGTCCAGGAATTCCGTGCTCAAGTATTCTTCTCCTTAATCTCATCAAATGACATAATACTTATACCCATATTTTGGTTCTCTACTTCTAACTTATATTCTGTGAATATCTTAAAAGGTTCGGACTTGTGTTTCAACAGGAACATATGTCTGAATCTTGAGAGATCATCAGAGAATGTAATGAAGTACAAAGAACCGGTCTTGGCATGTGTAGACAGGAGACTTTCATACATCAGCATGTATCAATCCCAAGAGTTCACTAACTTTTTCTCTGTTTGCAATAAACAGAGCTATGGTCATCGTATCTTTGTGACATGACCGGCAAGTTTCACAAGATGTAAATTCAAACTAATTTAAATATGCATCTTAATGTAACTTCAGCTAGTCGGGTCACATTGATATGACCTAGTCTACAATGCCTCAAGAAGGATTCGTTCATTTCTGAACTCTTCCTCTTGTGTGTGTTCTGTATACTAAGAACTGTAGTTTGATTTAGAACGTCAATGTTTTTAGAAACGTGCCTGATCCGATCAACTCTTGATATAGGAAATGTTCAAAACATTATCCAACATTACAAAATTATATCCTTTCTTTACTAATAAAGAGACCGATATGATGTTGTACATCAGGTTCGGTATCTAATAACATTCGTTCAGAATCAATGTATTCTGGTAATACAGGGTGATAGTGACCAACAGACTTGGCTGCAACACTTGCACCGTTTTCTATCTCATGAAACCTATCACCCGTTCTCAGTTCTCTACCTATCTGTAGCGCATGTAACAGATTACATATGCGGGATCCTGATCCGGTATCTCATACCCAGGACGTAAAGGATACTCAGAAACGGTTCTATATAATGAACACACCCGAAGAAGATGCATCAGCATGCACTTTCTTCGTTTGGGCTGCACGGGAAATCTGGTATTCCCCAATTTCCTGCTCTGTCTTATAACAATTATATGTTGGAGCGGGACCAATGTTCCCCATCTCAGTATAACAAGCGGGTTCGGTCAATATATCTGTATTATTATCTTGATTAAGGCGTGATATGGTCGCTACCTGTAGAGAGAGAGAAGAAAACACTCAGCGTATGCTCTTGCAAGATTAGATTGGTTATCAAATATATCTAATCAGGATGTCTCCCACTATTTTAATCAAATCTTTCTTCAAACACTAAAAGGAAAGACTAGCCGGGATTAATTATACTCTACAAGTTCGCCAATCTTTCAGCCAGGCCAGTGTCGGTACTTTGAGGGAGGTCCCCCGTGCTTTTGCACGAACCTAATTAATGTAAACCTCGTTTTCCCAGAGGCGTAACCCCGTTAACAGCTTTCTAGAAACCTACTTAATCGGCTAATTGTAATGTATAAAACTCTCCCAGGAGTAACTCTTACTCGCAGTGGGTATCGGGATCCAACTATCTCATAGAAGGTATGCAATCTCATTGCAAATTTCAACACTTGAAATTCCCGATAATATTTTACCCCTAGCGTCCTATGACCTTAACAAAGGCCAACAAACCATAGGCTGCTAGTCAAGTTCAACCCGTCATTTCTTGATTAAATTAAACCCACCCGCACGGCCCTTGACAAAGGCCAACAAGGTCGCACGACTACCCTAATCCAATCTGCATCATATGCATAAGCAGATAAGTACTATTCAGCTACCGCACACTACGCCTTGACAAAGGCCAACAAATGCAGCACGAATACTAAACAGTCCTTATCTGAAATGAAGGAGGGCTACGACAGGTTTTTGTGAAAACCTATTGCGTAATGAACTTGATATCGGTGTAGAATCAAATGATTTTAAATGGAGTGTTTTTGAGGCTTTTCTAGTTTTGCTAAAGCGGTCACTCCCGGTGAAGGGATCGTCGGCCCTTTCCTCATCGAATAACGTGCAGGATATATTATATATATCACTATGCAAAGCAAAAACTCCAAAAGCAATCAAAAGACAAACCGAGGGGTGTAGCATCTGCGAGTCATTGCTAAAGGGGTCTCTCCTGGTGAAGGGATCTCGGCCCTTTCCTTATCGAATAAGGTGCAGGATGTTCTACATGGAACACCGCGATGCAAAGCAAGAACCGTAGCTACCTGTTTTTGAAAATTCGATTCCACAACATCTTTTAGGTTTCTTTTCTTTCATTAATCATATTAATGAAGTCCCATCATTTAAGTCACATAAACATCACAGATAAATGCGACGTACACTTATGCCATCCGCATTCGCCTCGATGTCCTCTCGTGCACCGTTAGGTTAGGTAACTAACGGCAGAGCGGGGCAGGGCTAGCGCGGGTGTAAAACATAAGTAACGTCTATATAATATATCGTATATACTATATACAGTATCTATCACTACATATCAAATGATCACATCACAGATAACGCAGCAGAAGAAACATATATGAAATATTGGATATACTAGGACTTCCGTGTTTTCAATACGAGCCTGTATAAAACACGGATTCCACGGTCGCGATGAATATCCAAACCCACATCCCTAGACCCCTACGAGAGCGGCAAGCAACACTGCCAATTCAAGGGTTAGGAGACCCGGTCTCGACTCCTTGAGATGGTCTCCCACTGGACCCTGGAACCCGGTTACTTGTGCTCCCCGCCTTGGGTCTACCTAATTCGGAAAAATAAATAATATACAATGGTGACATCATCCTCATCCCGGAAGTGCCCCAATAAAAGAATATTACATACAAATGAATTTTACATGAATGAAAAAGAAAAACTCTCATCTCACATAAAACACCCGGCTATTCAAACGCGACGATCCAATACAACATATCACAGCAACACATAATATCTCATATCATCAACGTAACCAAGTATGCGTATCCCGATTGTCGTTGATGTATAGCAACGAAGCCGGCGATACACCACATACTACGCTTACGGTCACAGAAAAGAAAGTGTAAAACTACAACAGTTGGAATCCGCAACCTCTTTAGACATCGCAAGCCTAACCAAATGAATTCCATAGACATCGCATGCCTAACAATTATAAACCCCGCATTTTAGTCTCATTATCAAAAACTCTTTTCAATATCTAGTCGGGCAATTCAACAAGATTCCCGACAACCTGATCGAATGCTCGTCGCAAACTTTAGTAGACGGCCGCACTCCCGGATGCCGTCGACGAAGTGCACTAAGGAGGAACACCGCTGCCGCGAGCACCCGAATGGATTCTTTTGGCGACGGTGTTCTCCTACAGTCACTTGGTCGAGGCTATGGGGCGTGGCTGTTTGTTAAGTTTACCCGGCGAGTATCCACGTACGCTACGTGATTGCGACGGACTTTTTATCACATCAAAATCCCGTGGCAACCGATCTTCTAAGACTAAACTGCTATGTTTACAATATTCAAATTAATTATCTCATAACTTCTTGTGGATTCCAAATATTGTATCACAATCCAGATAAATAGACAATGTTAAACTTTCCGATCAAATAATCAAACACCCAAGATTTCCCCAATATATCTCAACACTTGAAATCAGTTTAAAAACATCAATCATATGCCACAGTACCAATGGTCCAGCCGTAGAAGGGTCAAGCCAACGCCTCACATGTGGCACGCCGTACTGCCACAAACCCTAAGGTTTAGAGGCAGTTCAAGACGGTCACATAATCGAGTTAAGGTTTGTTGTCTTCTAGAGGGTCAACCGCGTTACTTGCATGACTTTACGAAAGTTTCAAACTCGAGAAAAAATCCAACTTTTGAAAATTTTCCGAAAGGGGAAAAAGTGAGTTATTGATATCCGGTCGAACTTTTTAACAGTTTCTAAAATTATCCGGAAAGACTAAACAAAGTTAAATTATCCGATCGAATCAACGAGTCCCCAATATAACCCTATAAAACTCAACACTTGAGTGGAATTAAGAAATTCCCAGACAAAATTGATAAGAAAGGACCTAAGAATAAATATATGAAATTTCAGGGACTAAGTAACAATTTTGGTCGCTGAACCGCCGCCAAACCCTTGGTTTGGCCGCGGTTCCGTAGTCAAATAATTGACTTAGTGGACCGTACTTCACAGTAATTCTTAGTTTTTCCTGCTTGTTTTTCTGAGCATTTTTAATTCATAAAAAATCACATTTTTGAAAAATATCCAGAAAGGGGTAAACATCGGGGTTTCCGGGTTCGATCGGACTTTAAACTTCGCTCAGACTTCGTCTAAAGCTCTAGCTTGGCTCTGATACCACTGTAGGGTTGCTAGGCATGCTCACAAGGTTCTACGAGGCATCAACCATGCCCAATTAAAATTTTAGCCATGCCGAACAACCCAAAGCCGGATCTTTAAACTAGGGTATAGGCGAAAACAAGCATGTTAAACAGTTTAACACTAAGTGAGAGGGATTACAACCTTTGTAGATCCGGTCCTTCACTTCATTAGCTCCGTGTAGATGTCCCCATCGCTGCGATCGTGAACTCCGGACTTTAGAGAAGCTTCACGAGAAGAACGAACGTGCTTGCTTCGATGACTTCGAGGCCGAAGATGATCTACGTCGGAGAGACACTAACTCAAGCTATTCCTTCACTAGGTCATGAACTTTATGAAGAGAACACACTCTACTACATGGCAAGTGGTAGAGGATGAAGAAGTAGGAAGTGGGCTCACTTTAGAATTGATTTTCTCACACTTTTTCTCATGGCACCATTAAAGCTAGCAAGCTTTTCATGGAGCTTGATGAAGAAGAAGAAGAAAGGATAAAGATCCAAATGAAAACTTATCCTTTTAATTATTGCACCATGGTTGAGTTAAGCCCTCATGCTTAACTCATGTAGAGAATTAACCAAAGTATGAGGTTAAGGGTTGGGTTAACTAATATCCTAAGGAATGACAAAAGAGTTGACTTTGTCAATGTTTATCAAGCTTCATGAAGCTTGATAACTTTGACCAAAGTCTCATCTCTTTTGTTATTTGTTAGGAAATTAGTAAATCCTAATTTAACCTTGACTTGGTTTAAGTCTCATACACCCAACTTGTATGTATCATCAAGCATGATACAAACATGTATACTTGCATATATAACATATAAACAATGTGCACAATCTAGTGAGAAAATAAATCTTAAGTGAGCTAATACTAGTTAATGTAATGTAATATATCAAATATAAAATTATACATTAAATTATTAAATCAACTCTTGATTTAATAACCCGGCTATAACCGACTAATATCATGTGTAACAACTTATCTAATCAACACTTGATCCGATAACCCGGCTATATCGCATACAACCGATCAATGTCACGAATCATGAGAATAGAATACGATATCTCATATCGTATTAATCTCGGTCCTGTACATATCACATATGTGCTCCTACTCCGTTTCGCTTGAGCCAGGAAACCCCTGTGTAGGACTCTAAAGACTCGTCAATACGCCGGTAGTAGGTGATGATCATATCAAACACCCACAAGCCGCAAGCGGTCTGCTAAACGTAACGGCCACCCGGGTATTGAGCGATCAGAAGATCAACAAGCAAGCCCGCTAGTACTCCTGCGAATCCAATCAGTAACACTACCGTACAATCCGGTCTCGTCGTTTGATATGTCGCATATCTCGCCTAGGGGTGGAAACGTCAGACCCCAGTAGCTCGATAAGTCGTGTCGATTTGAGGTCTATAACAGTTCGAGAAACTACTAATAACACTTACCAGTAAATCTCAGCAACCTTGCCCAGGGATTTAAGGTTATAGCCAATCGAACACAGCGCAACATCAACTCCCTATACCGGGAGAGACGAATCCCCTCCTATCGCTCATCGCCTCCATGTGATTCAGGACTGTACCCAAAAGCCACCTTTTTGCATGCCCTCTTGGATGTGGTATGATGGAAATCAAAGCACAGTGGGAATCACACAAGACTCTATGACGATCTCGGGTCAACTGACTAAGCTGTACCAGTGTCACCAGAGAACTGCCATCTGACGTAAGGTATAATACCATCTGGGAGTTCTCGGCTAGTACGTCCAGTGTACCCAGTCTCCAATGAGCACCCGTACACCATCCTTGATTTCAAACACCGATGGATATGGAATCATCCATCGCCCATCATATGGGTCAAGATGCGTATACGCTAGTCTACACTGGTGCATCGATGCCCTGTCTCGATACACCCACGACTAGGGACCTTGAAGGATGTACTTATGGAGTACCATGTCCCCACTAGTATGATCCGCGTCATAGTCCAGGCAGTCAAGTACACATCCTAAAAGATTTACCAATATGTAACAGAGAGACAATCAGTGTACACGTTAAGGTAAAAAGTAACCAGATAGCATACTATCATGTCGAGCAATAAAGTCCTCCCTATATATGTCCAAGCATCCACTACAATATACATCTCATGTATAGTAATGGCCTCTAGGGCATACATATAACTAACAATATGATGGGACGCATTATTATAATGCGAAGAAAATAAACCAAAGTTTAATCATTGGAACAAATTTAAAAGTAACCACTCGGTTATTTTAAAAGATCAGAATTTTTAATTGCAGAGCTTTAACCACTCCTTTTAAAAACTATTAGGTTCCTTCGATTATATCAAGTTCATTACGTTCATAGTTTTGCCAAAACCATTCGTAGCCCTCCGTCATTTCTTATGAATGGTCAGTAGTATTCAAGCTATGTTTGTTGGACTTCGTCAAGGCATAGTGTTTGGTAACTGCTGGGGTATTCATTTGGTGCATAGATAGATGAGTTGGTTTAGGACAGTTGTATTATCTTGTTGGCCTTCGTCAAGGGTATGTACGGGTGGGTTCAAATTAATAAGATAATGATGGGCAGAACTTGACATATGACTTATGATTTGTTGGCCTTCGTCAAGGTCATAAGAGCATGGGGCAAAAATCCACATTGGGAGTTTCTAAAGAAACTGAAACTTGCTAGTGTTGCATACCATTTGGAGTTTGATGAATGTTGGTAGGATTCCTTCAACATTATCATACGATGATATTTGGATCCCGATCCTACTGTGAGTACATGCTACTTATCAGGAGATTCGTCACTTAACGATCAATGCTATAAACCAAGTAGGTGCCTAGAAAGGTGTCAGAGGGGCTACGCCCCCAGAGAAAAGAGGTTCTTTAATTAAGGAACTTCGCGAAAGCGTTGGAAAACCTCCCTCAAAGTATCGACACTGACCTGGCTGAACGGTTAAGCAAGAATTGTACGGTGAGAATAGTCCTGGCTAATTCTTCTTTTATGGTTTGAGGAGCGATTCGAGAAACGGTGGGAGCCATCTTGTTTAGATAAATTAAAAAACCACTCTAAACTTGCAAGAGCATCATGCTAATAAAGTTTTCTTCTTTCTCTCTTAAATTGCAGCGACCTTGTCACCACGACTAGGTTACATCTAGATAACAAATTGACTGAATCTGACTTATATGATAGGCAAAGGTTTTTCCAGATGTCCATTACCTATGACAAGCTGGACCACCCTATTACTACTCAAGATCCCGCCGTCCCAGGTCCAGTTTCCACTGTCGCAGATATGGATATCCGTCAGACAAGGGAAAAAGATAAAGCGAAAGCCAAGTGCCTCATGTTAGCTTCAGTTGATGGTGTATACAAGAAGCAGCACGAGAAGATGGACTCAGTTTCCATCTTTCTCCATAACAAAGAATTATATGGAAAGCAATCTCATATCGCAAGATATGAGACCTCGAACGAATTAATTCAAGCGAGGTTGGATTTCGGGTCATCTGTAGGGGACAACGTCCTTACAATGACTAGCTATATTGATGAGCTCCAGGATCTGGAGACCACGTTAGGAAACGAGTCAGATACTGACTTGATTCTACAGTCTCTGCCTTCTACCCTGAAGGAAACCAGGGAAGTAGAAGGAAAGAGAAGGGCAAAAGTTTCAGGACTGAATGTAGTAAAAGAGGAACGTTCCTATTGTTATGGGATTGGGCATTGGCAGAAAGATTGCAGGGCTTTTGAAGCCAGTAGCCAGGATATGAAGCATGTTGTGGCTTCAGCCTCAAGTGTATTTGTAATTGAGAACTGTTTGTCAATTAACTCTACTTCCTGGGTACTAGATACCGGAGCAGGATCTCATATCTGTAATTCATTACATGCTTTGAGAAACCGTAAAGTTATGAAGGTAGGTGATTTGTCTCTCAGAGTTGCAAATGGAATGAGCGTGGACGCTGAATCCGTGGGAGAATATCGCCTATGTTTGACAAATGGGCAGATATTGATTCTACGTAACTGTCTGTATGTACCTAGTATGACTTGTAATATCATATCAGTATCATCACTTTCAAGAGAGGGATATAATTTTACATTCGTAAGCGATGTAGTTCACATCCACCTAAATCAAGTTTTGATTGGGTCCGGTACATTAGACAACGGCATATACGTATTGAGTCAAGCTCAGGTTTTCAATGTCCAGAACACACTTAAAAGAAAGTCTTCAGAATTAAATCAGGCTTTCTTATGGCATTGTAGACTATGTCATATCAATGAGAGAAGGTTGACTATGTTACATAAAGAAGGATATTTGAATCCGTTCGAATATCAATCTTATGCTACTTGTGAATCTTGTCTCATAGGAAAGATGACCAAGACTCCATATACTGGACACGGAGTAAGAGCATGCGAGCTCTTGGGACTCATACACAGTGATGTATGCGGTCCAATGTCTACATATACGCGAGGTGGTTATTCCTACTTCATTACTTTTACGGATGAAATCTCTAGGTATGGACATGTCTTCTTAATGAAACATAAATCCGAGGCTTTTGAGAAATTCCAGGAATACAAGAATGAAGTGGAAAACCAAAAAGGCAAAAGTATCAAAACCCTAAGATCTGATCGAGGTGGTGAATACTTAAGTGCCGAGTTCCTAGGTTACTTAAAAGAGAATGGAATTCTCTCTCAGCTTACTCCTCCATACACACCACAACATAATGGTGTATCGGAAAGTATGAATCGAACCCTATTGGATATGGTTCGTTCCATGATGAGTAAGGCTGAGTTACCGCGATCTTTCTGGGGTTATGCGCTAGAATCAGCTGCAAATATTTTGAAAAAGGTTCCGACCAAGACTGTGCCTACCACACCATATCAGATGTGGAGTGGGAAGAAACCCTATCTTCAGTACCTGAAGACATGGGGATGTCCAGCTTTTGTAAAAAGGCAGCATCCGGACAAGCTCGAGGCACGCTCAGTACAATATAAGTTTGTAGGATATCCAAAGAACTCCAAAGGGTATTATTTCTATTACGCAGAGGAACAAAAGGTTTTTGTTTCTCTTCATGACCACTTCTTAGAACCTGAATTTTTAGAAAATCAGAACAGTGGGAGCACAGTAGAACTGGAAGAAATTCCAGAACCACAAACTACAACTGAAAGTATGGTAGAACCAGAGGTTTCAGAAGAAATAGACATACCAGCACCTATCCGCAGAAGTAGTAGGCCGTCTCATCCGCCCGAGAGATACTACGGTTTTCTCATAGACGGGGATAGAGAGGAGTGCACTATTGACTATGATGAGCCTACTAGCTTCCAGCAAGCCATTCAGAGCAGTGACTCAGTAAAATGGCTGGATGCAATGCGGACCGAAATGGAGTCCATGTACACTAACAAAGTATGGACTTTGGACATTTCTCCAGATGGGGTAAAACCCGTAGGATGCAAATGGATCTTCAAAAAGAAGATTGGTGTAGATAGACAGGTTGAAACCTATAAGGCTAGACTTGTTGCAAAGGGTTTCTGTCAAAGACTTGGTTTGGACAATGACGAGACCTTTTCTCCAGTGGCTGTGCTCAAATCCATTCGGGTCCTTCTTGCTATTGCTGCCTTCCACGATTATGAGATCTGGCAGATGGACGTAAAGACGGCCTTTCTAAATGGAAATTTGGAAGAGAGCGTCTATATGGATCAGCCAAAGGGATTCATTCAGAGTGGGAGCAGCGGTAAAGTATGCAAGCTGCTTAAGTCCATTTATAGACTAAAGCAGGCATCGCGGAGTTGGAACATCTGTTTTGATGATGCTGTCAAAGAATTTGACTTTATCAAGAATCCAGATGAACCATGCATATACAGTAAGATTGTAGGGAGAGCTGTAGTATTCCTCGTCTTGTACGTGGATGACATTCTCATAATAGGAAATGATATTCCTATGTTACAGTCAGTCAAAAGATTCTTATCACAGAAATTCTCCATGAAAGACCTGGGTGATGCCACCAACATTCTAGGGATCCGGATCTATCATGATAGATCAAAGAGGATGTTGGGACTTTCGCAGTCCAGGTACATAGACACCATAGTGAAGAGATTCAGTATGGAAGATTCTAAGCGCGGTAACCTACCGGCTTGTCACGGAATCACCCTCTCCAAAGAGATGTCTCCCAAGACTGGTTTGGAAAGGGATCGCATGTCGATTATACCCTACGCTTCAGCGGTAGGCTCTATAATGTATGCGATGTTATGTGCCAGACCAGATGTAGCATACACATTGAGCGTTGTAAGCCGGTATCAGGAAAACCAAGGTGAGAATCACTGGATAGCAGTAAAGAACATTCTCAAGTACTTAAGAAGGACTAAAGATATGTTCTTGGTGTATGGCGGAAAAGACCTCCAGATTGAGGCCTTTGCCGACTCCGGCTTCCAGAGTGACAAAGATGACTCCAAGTCCATGTCGGGTTATGTCTTTACCCTTAATGGAGGGACGGTCTGTTGGAAGAGTTCCAAACAGGAGACCGTTGCTGACTCAACAATGGAAGCAGAGTACATAGCTTCTTGCGATGCCGCAAAAGAAGCTGTCTAGATGAAGAAGTTCCTCACAGAACATCAGGTGGTTCCTACCAGTGTTGATCCAATACCTCTGTATTGTGACAACAACGGCGCTATAGCTTTAGCGAAGGAACCCAAGTCCCATCAGAAATCCAGACACATCTAAAGGCGGTATCACCTGATCAGGGAGATTGTAGATCGCCGGGAGATCGAGATAAAGAGAGTAGAGGCGGAGAATAACATTGATGATCCATTCACAAAGGCCATTCATCAGACGCAGTTCGAGAGGCTATTCGAGATGATAGGTCTACGATATGTCAGCTCATGGCCCTAGTGCAAGTGGGAGATTGTTAGTGTATATGCCCTAGGGGCCATTATTGTATCATACTTGTATGTATATTACTTAATGGAAGCTTGGGATATTCACAGTTGTATATACAGTCTTTCTAAAAATGGTAGTATGCTACTTGGTTTGTGTCTACTTTAATATGTGCATATGTTTCTTGTAACGTATCACTTATACATATTAGTAGATCCCATAGGATATTTGCTTGATTACAAGCGTTGTGATGGCAGTCACACTAGTGGGAGTTGGGTAGTCTATAAGCAACATCCTATACTTGTCCCTAGTCGCAGGATTATCGAGACTGGGCATCGATACTGCAGAGTAGACTAGTGTATACGCTTCTCATCCCAGTTGGGGAGATGGTCTGTCCCACAGCTATCAGTATGTCGTACTGGAGATAGTATACAGGTGCTCGTTAGGTTACGGGTACACTGGACAGGACTCGCAAGGGAACTGTTGGTTGGTATTATACCAATCGTCAGTTAACAGTTCCCAGGTGACAAGAGTACAGCATAGTCCGCAGACTTGACACTGCTACTTCGCCTCGAGTGTGTCCTACTGTTCTTAGATTGCTACCCTACCACGGCTCAAAGGAGTCATGCAAACAGGTAGCAGTTGGGTGCAGTCCCGAGCACTTGGAGGCAGTGGCGGTTAGACAGGATTCGTCTCTCCCGGTATTGGGAGTTGATATCGCGCTGTGTCAGAGAGCCATTACGCAAAGTCCCTGGCCAGGGCAAGCGAGATTTACTGGTAGGTTCTAGTAGTTTCTCAGGGTGTAATGGGCTACGCTCCGACACGACTTATACAGCTATTAGGGGACTGACGCTTGCCGCCCCTAGGCTAGATATGTGATAGTCTTAGACGAACAGACCGGACTGTACGGAGATTGTCACAACAGGCTCAATAGGAGTTCGGATGGGTTTCCTCATCGTCCTTCTTATAGACATCTACCTAGGGACTGTTATATACAGCTAGTGCCGCTTGCGGTCTGTGGTTAAACCCACTGCCAGCGTAATGTCGAGTCTTTAGAGTCGCACGCAGAGAGTTTCCCTGCTCCAGGCGAAACGATATAGAGGTCGTATGGTTTTACGACAAGGGTTCGGACGCATACGTGTTTAAACGCACGTACAGCGTTCGGACTGTTTTTACTAGCCGGCTTTAGTTTAAGCCAGATTCTAGTATCAGGTTATTGGATTTATACAGTCTAAAGTTTTTCCGTGTTTTCACGGATTGTAGGGCCGTTCTCGTAATTTTCTGGGAAGCTTCTACAAGTATGGTGACTTGGGGGTTAAGGTGGCATAAGCATTTATTGCTTAATGACTCATCTGTGTGATTCATCCATGGAGTTAATGCTTCATTTATTGAGCTAATGACTCATGAGATGAATCACACAAGGTGAATGCATCAACCATGATGATTAATCATATATATTATTTTATTTGATAAATTGTTATGGTTGATATATTCCAATGAGTTCATTTTTCAATATCATTCTCATCATCACCTTCTCTCTCCTCAAGCTCTCTCATTCTTGAAACCCTAACCCTAACCTCTCATGTGTTGAGATTAAGGGTTAGCTAGACTAATACATCCACAACCTCACTCTATATCCCCTAGGTAGCTTAGATTAGCACTTTGAGCTACCTAGTTATCTCAAGTTAGAGATCAAGCTTGGCGTAGGAGCTCTCGGATGGATCGTCTTTGACTCGAGGAGGCCGTTGAGGTGCCGATGTTCCAAGGAGCCTACGAGGAGTGGAGGACAGCGATGAAGACCCGAAGGACAAGTAACGTGAGGTATAACTTCGAATCCGAGTAGTTAAACCTCTCGTAGTTTGCTAGTAACGGTTTAGATACGATTCATGCGCTCAAGTCCATGTTACGAAGCTTTGATAATCGTTTTTCATATATTCCGCCTCCCCGCAAGTTCGTGGGGTGCGTGACATAGACTTACAGATCCCATATCCATTGATGTTTGACATCAGAGATAGTATATGGGTTCTCAGTGGAGACTGGGTACACTGGACGGACTCGCCGAGAAATCCCAGATGGTATTATACCTCACGTCAGATGGCAGTTCTCTAGTGACACTGGTACAGGTTAGTCTATAGACCTGAGATCGTCATAGAGTCTTGTGTGATTCCCACTGTGCTTTGATTCCCATTATACCACGTCCAAGTGGGCGTGCAAAACGGTGTTTTTTGGTACAGTCCCGAATTACATGGAGGCAATGAGCGATAGGAGGGGTTTCGTCTCTCCCGGTATAGGGAGTTGATGTTGTGCTGTGTTCGATTGGATATAACTGGAAATCCCTTGCCAGGTTTGTTGAGATTTACTGGTAAGTGTTATCTGTAGTTTCTCAAACTGTTATGGACCACATATCGACACGACTTATCGGTTACTGGGGTCTGACATTTACCACCCCTAGACTGGATATGCGATATATCAGACGAAGAGACTGGACTGTACGGGAGTGTTACTGATTGGATTCGCAGGAGAATGTACATGCTTGCTTGTTGATCTTCTGATTGCTCAATACACGGGTGGTTGTTACGTTTAGATGACCGCTTGCAGCTTGTGGGTGTTTGATATGATGATCACCTACTGCCAGCGTACTGACGATTCTTTAGAGTCCTACACAGAGGTTCCTGGCTCAGGAAAAACGGAGTAGGAGAACATATGTGATATGTGCGGGACCGAGAATAATACGATATGAGATACCGTATTATATTCTAGCGATATGAGATATCGGCCGGGTATATGTGATATAGCCGGGTCATCGGATCAACTGTTGATTCGATGAACTGATACAGATTATATTAGTCGGTTATTTGTGAAATAGCCAGATTATCGGATCAAGTGTTGATTAGATAATTTAATGTATAATTATATATATTTGATATATTACATTACATTAACTAATATAAGCTCACTGAAAGGTTCTTTTTCTCACATGGATAATACATTGATGTATATGCGATATATGTTAATTGTATTATTTTATTTTGTTACATTATATATTATATATGTGTTATATAATATTGTAACTTGTTAGGGTTACAAATGCAACATGTTTTGTGGAGTTTAAACAAGTTAGGGTTTTGATTTTGGGTAGCTTTTTCATGAAGCTTCATGAAGCTTTCTTTTGTTTTTAGCTAAGATATTTTGTGAAGATATTTCTTAACCCAACCCAAAACCCTTTACCCTAGTTTATTCTCTATAAGGGTTAAACCGTGATTCTTAAACCATGGTTGGATTTGTAACCACAACAAGATTTCACTATTCATCACAAATAGATTTCTTCTTCTTCTTAAATAAAAGCTTTCTAGCTTTTGGGTTAGTGATTGATTTTTGTGAGATAAAGAAAACAAAAGAGAGCTAAATTCCTATTTCATCATCCTCATCTATACTAGCCATTTAGATTAGGGTGTTTGCTTTTCTAATACTTGATTAGTGAAGCAATAGATTGGGTTTGAGATTCTTCAAGGTAGATCATCTTAGTAGTTGAAGATTGGAAGCAAGCTTGCATCTTTCTCTTCATGGAGCCTCTCTAGAGTCCGGGTACTTGATGATCGCAGCGAAGGTACCTCAACACGGAGCTTATGAAGTGAAGGAACAGACTACAAAGGTTGTAATCCCTAACTCTTAGATGTAAAGTTGTTTACATGCATGTTAACCCTAAGTCTCTAGTTAAGATCTTGGTTAGGGTTTGTTTAGCAGCCAATTTTTTTTAAAGAAGCATGATTGATACTTGCCAAAACCTTCACAAGGTGCTAAGCTAACCCTACAGTGGTATCACAGACAAGCTAGAGCATCAGGAGTCGCGTAGGCGAAGTTTAAAGTCTGATCGAACTCTGAAACATCGAAAAATCCCACTTTCTGGAAAAAATTTCAAAAGTTGAAATTTTTCATATTAAAAATAATCAGAAAATCTTGCAGGGAATTCTAAGGATTACTGTGAAGTACGAAGCCATAACTCACTCAAGTGACCGCGGAACCGCGGCCTAACCATGCGTTTGGCGGTGGTTCCGCGGCCAACTTTTGGAGTTAGGGGCTAATAATTCAGGGGTTTATTCTTGGGTACTTTTTCATGCTTCTGGGAATTTTTAATTCTACTCAAGTGTTGAGCTTTCTGGGAAATATTGGGAACTCGTTGATTCGATCGGAAAATTTAACTTCGTTTAATTTTTTCGGGGTAATTTAGAACGTATTAAAAGGTTCGAACGGATATCAATAACTCATTTTTTCCCCTGTCGGAAAACTTTTAAGTGTTGGATTTTTCCCGAGTTTAAAACTTTCAGAAAATCATGCAAGCGCATCTGTGGACCCTCTAGAAGAACGTAACCTTAACTCGATTATGTGACCATCAAAACTGTCACTGAACCATATGGTTTGTGGTAGTTTAGCGTTGCCACATATGAGGCGTTGGTTTGACCCTTCTACGGCTGGTTCATAGCGGCTGTGACATGTTCTGGGTCTTTTTGAACTCCGCTCAAGTGTTGAGCTATTAGGGAAATCTTGGGTGTTTTTTTATTCGATAGGAAATTTTAACATTGTCTATTTATCTGGATTGTGATACAATATGTGGAATTCATATAGTTAGGCATGAAATGCGAAGTATGTGATATTTCGGATTTAAGATGTCTAAAGTGATTGTGGATTCCAAATGTTGTAGTTTTTCACTTTCTTTTCTGCGACCATAAGTATAATATGTGGTGTATCGCCAGTTTCGGTGCTATATGTCAATGACAACTGGGATACGCATATTTAGTTACGTTGATGATATGTGATGTTATGTGTTGCTGTGATATGTTATATTGGATCGTCGTGTTTTGAATAGCCGGTTTTTTTTTATAAGAGATGAGAGTTTTTCTTTTTCATTCATGTGAAATTCAATTGTATGTAATATTCTTTTATTGGGGCACTTCCGGGTTGAGAATGATGTCACTATTTTATATTATTTACTTTTCCGCATTAGGATAGACCCAAGGCGGGGAGCACAAATAACCGGGTTCTAGGGTCCAGTGGGAGACCATCTCGATGAGTCGAGACCGGATCTCCTAACTCTAGAATTGATAGGGTTGCTTGCCTCTCTCGTAGGGATCTAGGGATATGGGTTTGGCTATTCATCGCGACCGTGGAATCCGTGTTTTATACTGTCTTAACTTAAAACACGGAATTCCTTGAATATCCAATATTCCATATGTGTTTCATCTGCTGCAATGTTCTATGATGAGATCATATTACTGCCTGAGACGAATGTTTATATTATATATATGAGATATATGTTATATTGCTGATTTCGTTTCAAATGTGATGCTTGTGAAGCATAATAAAATGGGACTTCATTAATGAGATTAATGAAATAAAAGAAACTTAAAGATGTTGTAGAAACTTGTTTAAAAACTGGTAGCTCTAGTTCTTGCTTTGTATAGCGGTATTCCTTGTAGAATATCCAGCACCTTATTTGTAACGTTTCAAAATAATAAAATATGATTTTTGGGAATTCTTTTAATTTAATATTATTTTAATGAATATTTTAATATTCCGGTATATTTAAATACATATAAATGGGGAATATTATGGAAAATTCTAAAGTAGGGTATTTTATGGAATTATGCCATTTTTAAGTTTTTATGATTAGTTATGTGCTAATTTAGTGCTAATCGCGATTAAAAATCGCTAATCGGATTTTTAGCCTTTTTGTGCAAAAATGTGCACATATCATTTTACACACTTGTCACACTTGTTACATGTTTTGGGAATATAGTTGCTCAGGGCTTGCTATTGAGTGAGAAGGAATGGAGAAAAGAAAAAGAAAACAAAAGAAAAGGTTTCATGATGAGAGAGAGAGAGAGACTAGGTCAACCCCCACTCTTTGAACCATACTCCCATCATTTCCTCACACCCATTTCTCTCTCCCCTCTCCTTGAGCTGCTTCTGCTCCTGCTCCTGCTCCTCCCTCATCTCCCTCCCCTTCACTCCTTAGATCCCTCTCATTTCCCTCACCAAAACCCTATTCTTATTTCACGAAAAGTGTTCCCGAGCTCACTAGCTACACATTGAACCTAGCAAGATTGGATTTGGAGGACTTTGAGCAACTCAAAAAATTTCTTAAGTTGCCACAGGAGGTAAATTCTTGACCTATTAGAATAGTATTTCATTTCTTGTGCATCAATTCTAGTTTCATGTCTATATGTTGTCGTTTGGTGGATTTGTGAAACTTCAAGTTAGGGTGAGGAGTTGAATTGAGTTCAAGGGTGAAATTGAGACTTGTGGTGACCTTAGAACCCCTGTGGTGATGTGTTATTGGACCAAACCTGAAGCTAAAACACATAATACGGATTTATGAGACGATGTCGGGGGAAAAATTGTGAATCTGTGATCGTATTTAGGAATCTTCTATCACCCCGAGACCCCAAAAATAAAACTGAGTTGACAATGAGATGTGCAGGCACCATGGAACCACCACACCAAACCCTAACCCCCAACTTCAACTCCAGGCCGCCAATTAATTCCTTCTGGCCGCAAATTGCGGCCAGAGCCGGAGGAAATCACCTCGATTTTGGTGCTTGGCCCTATTTCCAGTAGTCTTGACCCTGGGTATGTGCAATTTTGTCTAGTTCCATCTAGGGTAAAATCTGGGTTGATTTTCCTATGTTAGCGCATGATTTACGACTTGTTTTAGCATGAATTTTTGTATTTGGTGATTCGTTCCTGTCGGGTGGCGTTTGGACGTTAACGACAAATGGATATTGATCGTGTTTACATGCGAGACGATAGGTATTTACCTATAAGAGTAGCGTGTGCTGTTTTGGTTTTACGATGTGATTTTCATGTGCTTTAGCGTTTGTGATATACTTGTAGGTACCCCATGAAGACTTCGGGATGACAAGCAAATGCGTGGCGACGTCGACAGATAAAGAGGCAAGGTGAGTAGATTATATCTACGGAGGAAGTCGGGTGGATGGCGTATAGCACCCCCGCAGTCCGTGGTGATGTATACGAATACATATACACACATATATTTATTATATGTTCTTTAAGATTATTGATGATAAGATGGATTGGTTTAGTGTAGTGCGAAACCCTATAGTAGGGGTTGCACCCATACACACATGCACGCACACACCGGCATACATACTTTCTTTCGCATGTGTATATAGGAGTATATGTTTGCATGTGTCCATATGGGTATGGGACTATGTGTACATATACTGGATTATGAGGATAGTGCTTAGGATGTGGGTTGAGTCGATGTGATTCGATTTGAGGCCGTGAGATCGGCGATATGGCAGGATTCGTATGGGAGATACGACAGGATGCTTTAGCGGGCCTTTGGGCATGTGTTTTACCCCGCATTCATACTTTTATAGATGGTATCGATTGTACTAGACTTAGACTTGTACCCTAGATTATGTGATATGATGGTAGTGATACCTGATATGTGATGAGATGAATGTGATATTGACCCGTACCCAGCTATTGGGATGCCGTACGACGATTTACTGTACGAGCTTTATATTGATGTTAGATCCGCACTCATGACTCGAGGATGTTATATGATATATTGTATTGCATGTGATACTATTGAGGCGAGATAACCGACTGTTGTGTATATATATGTATATCGACTCAGATTTAGGTGGTTTCCATACCCCTGCCGATTGACTTGATAGTTGGGTCCGTAGTTCGCATAGTAGGCGTAGACTAGACCCGAGTCATACCTATTTCAAAACTAACGAATCAGGGATATTTTAAAAATAGGCAGAAGGGATTCTACGGATATTTTCAAACGACGCATCTTTTCTTAAAACCCTGTAGCCCTTATTTTACCAAAAACCCCGATTCGTCTTGTTTAAACAGGCAAGGCTGCATGATATATTTATTGAAGTAGGTTCTTCAGTGTTGCGTTGATTATTGATTCCGCATATTCATGTTATTTGCATTGCATTGCATTGCTTGTGTTTATTGATATATTACAATCATGCTGCTAGGACATCAGCACCATTACCGATGATGCGTATGTGCCACGTACACTTACTTGCCGGCTCACAGACATCTTCATCGGTAATTGCCATGTCACTGCACAGTAGCATTATTGCATCAGGATATGACCCTTGTATGTGTATACTATTATTCCATGTTGCATGATATACCGTTATACTTGCACTTCATTTATATGTCACATACATCATGCTTTCTGATTATGCGCATTGAGATATGTTGTTTCCATGATATTTCTGGATATGGGAACCGCGGGTATTTCAAAAGAGAATATATAATTGTTTTTAAAACCCGGTTACCCCTGGTATGATATTTCAGTGCGTCCACCATGTGTTTTCTCGGTGCTGAGAGCGACATGTGAAACCCGATTCGAGTGGCGGATGAGGCCGATTGCGGGTACATGGTGGACCCGGTATGGTACCCCGGGGCGAGAACGGTTTCGCTGTGTTGTAGACGGTGAGCCTGGCAGAGGGACCACTACCCTACCGGTGATTGGTTGGACCTGGCGGTTATCAGGAGGATACCGACCAGAGTTGATAGATGGATATGGGCGTACTGCTGAGGCCGAGGGCCAATTCTGCAGACGGAGCCCGTGAGCTGATCCGGACTGACGGAGCCCGATATATGAGGATTTACGTGCCGATGATGGGCACAGCTTTCATGATGTTTTCGAGTGTCGATGCTGGGCACTCCGGTTCCATGATTTGACCTGTCGCGAGAGACACAGATGGTTTATATCCTCATATTTACATGCATGATGCTTATTTTCATTGGGTGACGAGTGGACAGGATCCACGTACATGCAGATTTGATTACATTGATCATACCTCACATTTATGATATGCTATTACCTGAGGCACTGGCACGAGCACTTGGCACTACACTCATGTATAGAGATTACATTGCCAGTTTAGCATGCTGCGGAATTATTCATATTGAGGTTTATATATCTGATCGTATTGACCTAGGATGGGTCATACATTCGATCTCTGCTGGTAGATATTTTCTATTCACGAGTTGGCAACTCAACCCCGTTGTGCCACAGTTCTTGCAGGTTTTTGCCGTATAGATTCCATAGCGGAATTTCTGGCACACTATTTCCATATGGGTGACTTGCTTGGGTAGGTGGGTTATTTTGTATCAAAACCGCCATTGTTCCTGTATTATTCATTGTATCTAGAGATTCCATCAACCAAAACTTGTATATTGTTTCAAACTTAGACATAGTGTGTATTATTTCGACCTTAGAGTCGCGCTTGTAGTATTACGGTTTTCATGCTGTTTGAGTTCTTTTGGATTTGATCCTCGCCATTCGGCGTTGTATATTATATTGCTTGCGTGGTTGTGACCATCAATTGACGAAGAGCTAGCTCCCGCTTGGGGATGCCTTTTATCATTTCATATATATTATTCTTGTTGTACCCCTTTCGGGGCCTGTTTTTACAAAGGAAACTCTGCCGAAATTTTCAGGAAAGGTTACACATTTGAAAAATGCATATTCGGCTTAATTATTTAAAAAATTTGATTTTCAAAACAAGATTTCTTTACTTCTTCAAACCAGTTTTCCTTATTTACTCCTTAAAATGGTTTTAGATTTCTGGGCTTTTGGCTTACTTGGATCAGATGGGGTCCTATAGACTTCATATGGTTCAAGGGCCAGTCACATGCTCTTTCGGGTCGTGACAAAGTTGGTATCAGAGTGCTAGGTTAACCTTGGTTCGAGTCTAAGTTTGACTATGTGGAGCCTAGGGTGTTATCTATATACGGAACTTAGACTTAGTCGAGGGGGTATTATACCCGAACTTTCATCGCATAGGATGACCCTTGGTTGATGGATTAGGTAGCTTGAGTAGAGGGACGTACCGTACGTATGTTCCGCGGCATACTTACGACACGCCACTCCGCTTAAGAAACCTTAGGATGTACATTTCCTTGCACCGTATTTTATTCCTTCCTATGATCTATCCTTATCGATACTGGTTATGGTTTTGCTGCCATGATTGCATGGGCAAAGTGAGCTACGGCTCGAGTTGCGTCAGCTTGAGCTCGTCGTGGACGAGAACTGACCAGGGCGTGGTTCCAGAGACATACGATTTCATATAGAGGCGTCGTCTTATTGTGCTTTCGCGCCATGAGCGTTTGACAGATCGCTTTTACGAAATTTCTCGGGCGTACCGATCGGTACCAGAGGATTGAGCCACTTATAGAGGCCAGCAAGGATGTGATGACCATTGATATATTGCTTATTCATGATGATTGAGGCATTGTTCAGCGTACGGACGAATGAGCCAGTTGCTGCTGCGAATGATGAGATATCGCCCAGACGATTGGAGCTACTGCAGCATGAGTATATACTTAGAGATATTATGGTGAGTCGCTAGTCACCTGAGGGTGAATGACTAGGACATGTGGTTCGTTCGCTTACCCAGATGAGAGGTCACTAGATAGATTGATTCCAGCTAGAGACGACTTCACGCAGGTTCGTTGAGAGTCGATAGAGACGATCGAATGTCAGGAGCCCATTTTCCAAGTTTAAAGTATTCGGAAAGACATGCAAGCGATTCTATGGACCCTCTAGAAGAATGAAACCCTAACTCGACATAATGACCGTGTGAAACCCTTTGAACCTTAGGGTTTGCGGCGGCTCCACGGCGCCATTTGTGAGGCTTGGGTTTGCCCTTCTACGGCTGGACCACCGATGCTGTGGTATGTACTCGATACTATTAAACTGTACCCAAGGTGTTGAGCTCTTGGGGGATTATGAGGTTCTGACGAGTCGATCGGATGGTTCGACATCATTCGGATATCATGTGATGGGACACATATTGCTTGGGAGACTCCAGATACGAGCATAGCCGTTGGAGCGTAGTCCATGCAGTCACGATGAGACGAGTCTGAATCAGTCGACATTGAAGCAGAGTGAAGTAAAGAGTTCGCAAGAGAGTTCGACGAGATGACGTTCCACTCCGCTGACATCAGAGATGCGATATACACGCAGAGGCATTGCTTATGGATATATCTTCTAGGGAAAAAAAAGGCGCGATGAGTATGCAGCCGTTCCGGAACAAGGATTAGCTTCAGTAAAGGACGATGACTTCCGGGCAATTCGGCAGGGATGCGATTTGAGAGAAACCTCGACAGGACCTTTCTGGAATACTATATGAGAAGACCAGGACCCAAGAGGGGTCATATTGAGCACACTCAGTAGGCCAGAGCTCGACACCGTCGACGAGGTAGTTGACCAGGTTCTGATAAAGGACCTTACCCAGATGCGTTGCGAGTTGATCGAGGACGGACGAGTATTGAGTATTCATCCGATAGTTGGGACGTGTTCCCGAGGACCTGTTCGGCCTGACATCTTCTACAGAATGATGGAGCTACAGAGTATGCGATTTCGAGTCCGTGCGAGAGACTTCGAATTGACCGTGGCCGAGAACAGTGCAGTGCGTAGATAGCATGGCGTGACGTCATAGTGGACGATGATACAAACAAGCGGGACAAGAGGTTCATGCGAGATGCTGACGAGTTTTCATTACTTCCCGTCGAGACTAGAGACCTGATATGCTTACAGAGGCGTTGGGATGCGACCAATTTCCGAGAAAATGCTGTGCTGAGGACGCAGATGTCCATCGAGCGAGAAGAGATTATGCAAAAGTACCAGCCTCCGTACAAACCGGCATAGGCAAGATCGGAAGAGACCTTGAGCGGGATTCCTTCCAGGACATTGCTGCAATGATATTTGCGCCCAGGATCAGATGTGATGTGCATTCAAAGATCCAGAGGCCGACGCCAGTGACATGCTGCGTTACGAGTAGTCGTGATGATTGACTAAGAGATGACCAGAGAAGTGCCAGAACGGAATCGTTCCTGTTAGCACACCTGACCAGGCCAATGAGCCGATAGATTGCGAGATTTTTAATCCACAGAGAAGATAAGGATCCAGAGGCAGAGGACGCCAGCCGCGAGCAAGAGGCAAGTAGATATCTTGCGCCGCTAGCATTTGATGTACCGGCACCTTCTCGACTTCGAAGGAGGATATACCGACGGAGGTATTTATGATTTGTGATTTTGTGATTTGACTACCACGTATCCGTCACTTTGGGATTTCGTTATTTTGGGCGATCTATTCGCATGATTTATTCTTGATGACTGAGTTTCATGATATTTGTTTTCATGCACCCACTGGGTATTTATATTTTGCGTATAGTTATTACATTTGAGGTATTGATTGTGATTTCATGCCTATCTTATGCAGTGATTTGATTTACACTTCCATCATAGTTTTCATGCACCTTTAGTGTTTTAATATACGATTTTGGTGCACGCCAGATGCACTAAATCGGGATTCTTCGTGCATGTCATATGCACCTGATTTTGCTGTCTGGCACACACGTTGCCTATGACAGATGTTGTGTGCACACTCGTTGCACCTGAATGGTACTTATGTATGGATTCTGTATTCCGTGCGCACCTGACGCACGGGGTATTCTTATATACACCTTAGGATTGATGTTTGTAGAGCCCCGACAATTTGGATTTTTGCTGAAATGTTTTAGTACTTGGGGGTTTAAATTTAAATTCGGGGATCGAATTTCTTTAAGGGGGGTAGATTGTAACGTTTCAAAATAATAAAATATGATTTTTGGGAATTTTTATAATTTAATATTATTTTAATGAATATTTTAATATTCCGGTATAATTAAATACAAATAAATGGGGGAAAATTATGGAAAATTCTAAAATAGGGTATTTTATGGAATTATGCCATTTTAAAGTTTTTATGATTAGTTATGTGATAATTTAGTGCTAATCGCGATTAAAAATCGCTAATCGGATTTTTAGCCTTTTTGTGTAAAAATGTGCACATATCATTTTACACACTTGTCACACTTGTTACATGTTTTGGGAATATGGTTGCTTAGGGCTTGCCATTGAGTGAGAAGGAAAGGAGAAAAGAAAAAGAAAAAGAAAAGAAAAGAAAAGGTTTCATGATGAGAGAGAGAGACTAGGTCAAACCCCACTTTTTGAACCATACTCCCATCATTTCCTCACACCCATTTCTCTCTCCCCTCCCCTTGAGCTACTGCTGCTCCTGCTCCTCCCTCATCTCCCTCCCCTTCACTCCATAAATCCCTCTCATTTCTCTCACCAAAACCCTATTCCCATTTCACGAAAAGTGTTCCCGAGCTCACTAGCTACATATTGAACCTAGCAAGATTGGATTTGGAGGACTTTGAGCAACTCAAAAATTTTCTTGAGTTGCCAAAGGAGGTAAATTCTGGACCTATTAGAATAGTATTTCATTTCTTGTGCAACAATTCTAGTTTCATGTCGATATGGTGTCGTTTGGTGGATTTGTGAAACTTCAAGTTTGGGTGAGGAGTTGAATTGAGTTCAAGGGTGAAATTGAGACTTATGGTGACCTTAGAACCCCTTTGGTGATGTGTTATTGGACCAAACATGAAGCTAAAACACAGAATATGGATTTATGAGACGATGTCGAGGGAAAATCTGTGAATCTGTGATCGTATTTAGGAATCTGTTATCATCCCGAGACCCCAAAAATAAAACTGAGTTGACAGTGAGATGTGCAGGCACCATAGAACCACCACACCAAACCCTAGCCCCCAACTCCAACTCCAGGCTGCCAACTAATTCCTTCTGGCCGAAATTTGTGTCCAGAGCAGGAGGAAATCACCTCGATTTTGTTGCATGGCCCTATTTCCAGTAGTCTTGACCCTGGGTATGTGCAATTTTGTCTAGTTCCATCTAGGGTAAAATCTGGGTTGATTTTCCTATGTTAGCGCATGATTTATGACTTGTTTTAGCTTGAATTTTTGTATTTGGTGATTCGTTCCTGTCGGGTGGCGTTTGGACGTCAACGACAAGTGGATATTGATCGTGTTTACATGCGAGACGATAGGTTTTTACCTACGCGAGTAGTGTGTGCTGTTTTGGATTTCCGATGTGATTTTCTTGTGCTTTAGCGTTTGTGATATACTTGTAGGTACCCCATGAAGACTTTGGGATGACAAGCAAACGCGTGGCAATGTCGACAGATAAAGACGCAAGGTGAGTAGATTATATGTACGGGGGAAGTCGGGTTGATGGCGTATAGCACCCCCGCAGTCCATAGTGATGTATACGAATAAGTATACACACATATATTTATTATATGTTCTTTAAGATTATTGATGATAAGATGGATTGGTTTAGTGTAGTGCGAAACCCTAGATTAGGGGTTGCACCCATACACACATGCACGCACACACTTGCATACATACTTTCTTTCGCATGTGTATATGGGAGTATATGTTTTTATGTGTTCACATGGGTATGGGACTATGTGTACATATACTGGATTATGAGGATAGTGCTTGGGATGTGGGTTGAGTCGATGCGATTCGATTTGAGGCCGTGAGATCGGCGATATGGCAGGATTCGTATGGGAGATACGACAGGATGCTTTAGCGGGCCTTTGGGCATGTGTTTTACCCCGCATTCATACTTTAACAAATGGTATCGATTGTATTAGACTTAGACTTGTAACCTAGATTATGTGATATGATGGTAGTGATACCTGATATGTGATGAGATGAATGTGATATTGACCCGTACCCAGCTATTGGGATCCCGTACGACGATTTACTGTACGAGCTTTATATTGATGTTAGATCCGCACTCATTACTCGAGGATGTTATATGATATACTGTATCGTACATGATACTATTGAGGCGAGATCACCGACTGTTGTGTATATATATGTATATCGACTCAGATTTAGGTGGTTTCCATACCCTTGCCGATTGACTTGATAGTTGGGTCCGTAGTTCGCATAGTAGGCGTAGACTAGACCCGAGTCATACCTATTTCAAAACTAACGAATCGGGGATATTTTAAAGTTAGGCAGAAGGGATTCTACGGATATTTTCAAACGACGCATCTTTTCTTAAAACCCCGTAGTCCTTATTTTACCAAAAACCCCGATTCGTCTTATTTAAAAAGGCAAGGCTGCATGATATATTTATTGAGGTAGGTTCTTCACTGTTGCGTTAATTATTGATTCCGCATATTCATGCTATTTGCATTGCATTGCTTGTGTTTATTGATATATTACAATCATGCTGCTAGGACACCAGCACCATTACCGATGATGCGTATGTACCACGTACACTTACTTGCCGGCTCACACACATCTTCATCGGTAATTGCCATGTCACTACACAGTAGTATTATTGCATCAGGATATGACCCTTGTATGTGTATACTATTATTCCATGTTTCATGATATACCGTTATACTTGCACTTCATTTATATGTCACATACATCATGCTTTCTGATTATGCGCATTGAGATATGTTGTTTCCATGATATTTCAGGATTTGGGAACCGCGGGTATTTCAAAAGAGAATATGTAATTGTTTTAAAAACCCGGTTACCGTTGGTATGATATTTTAGTGCGTCCACCATGTGTTTTCTCGGTGCTGAGAGCGACATGTGAAACCCGATTCGAGGAGGCGGATAAGGCCGATTGCGGGTACATGGTGGACCCGGTATGGTACCCCGTGGCGAGAACGGTTTCGCTGTGTTGTAGACGGTGAGCCTGGCAGATGGACCACTACCTACCGGTGATTGGTTGGACCTGGAGGTTATCCGGAGGATACCGACCAGAGTCGATAGATGGATATGGGCGTACTGCTTGGGCCGAGGGCCGATTCCGCAGACGGAGCCCGTGGGCTGATCCGGACGGACGGAGCCCGATATATGAGGATTTACATGCCGATGCTGGGCACAGCTTTCATGATGTTTTCGAGTGTCGATGCTGGGCACTCCGGTTCCATGATTTGACCTGTCGCGAGAGACACAGATGGTTTATATCCTCTTATTTAGATGCATGATGCTTATTGTCATTGGGTGACGAGTTGACGGGATCCACGTACAAGCAGATTTGATTATATTGATCATACCTCACATTTATGATATGCTGTTACCTGAGGCACTGGCACGAGCACTTGGAAGTACACTCATGTATAGAGATCACATTGCCAGTTTAGCATGCTGCAGACTTATTCATATTGAGGTTTATATATCTGATCGTATTGACCTAGGATGGGTCATACATTTGATCTCTGTTTGTAGATATTTTCTATTCACGAGTTGGCAACTCACCCCCGTTGTGCCACAGTTCTTGCAGGTTTTTGCCGTACAGATTCCATAGCGTCATTTCTGGCACACTGCTTCCATATGGGTGACTTGCTTGGGTAGGTGGGTTCTTTTGTATCAGAACCACCATTGTTCCTGTATTATTCATTGTATCTAGAGATTCCATCAACCAAAACTTGTATATTGTTTCAGACTTAGACATAGTGTGTATTATTTCGACCTTAGAGTCGCGCTTGTAGTATTACGGTTTTCATGCTGTTTGAGTTCTTTTGGATTTGATCCTCGCCATTCGGCGTTGTATATTATATTGCTTGCGTGGTTGTGACCGTCAATTGACGAAGAGCTAGCTCCCGCTTGGGGATGCCTTTTATCATTTCATATATATTATTCTTGTTGTACCCCGTTCGGGGCCAGTTTTTACAAAGGAAACACTGCCGAAATTTTCAGGAAAGGTTACACATTTGAAAAATGCATATTCGGCTTAGTTATTTAAAAACTTTGATTTTCAAAACATGATTTCTTTACTTCTTCAAACCAGCTTTCGTTATTTACTCCTTAAAATGGTTTTAGATTTATGGGCTTTTGGCTTATTTGGATCAGATGGGGTCCTATAGACTTCATATGGTTCAAGGGCCAGTCACGTGCTCTTTCGGGTCGTGACATTATTCGATAAGGAAAGAGCCGAGATCCCTTCACCGGGAGTGACCTCTTTAGAGAAACTAGCAGATACTACAAATACGGTTTGTCTTTTGATTGCTTCTATAATTTTTTCGTTGCATAGTGGTATTTGTGAAATATCCTGCACCTTATTCGATAAGGAAAGAGCCGAGATCCCTTCGCCGGGAGTGCCCTCTTTAGCAAAACTAGTAAAAGCCTCCAAAAACACTCCTTTTCATATTCACTCGATTCTACAACGATATCAAGTTCATTACGCAAAGGGTTTTCATAAAAACTTGTCGTAGCCCTCTGTCATTTCAGATAAGTAGTATTTAGTATTCGTGCTGCATTTGTTGACTTAGTCAAGGCATAGTGTGCGGTAGCTGATTAGTGCTTATCTGCAAAGCATATGATGCGATTGGATTAGGGTAGTCGTGCGACCTTGTTGACTTAGTCAAGGGTCTTGCGGGTTGGTTTAATTCAATCGGGAAATGACGGGTCGAACTTTACTTACGGTCTATGGTTTGTTGACTTAGTCAAGGTCATATATCGCTTGGGGCAAAATATTATCGGGGATTTCAAGTGTTGAAATTTGCAATGAGATTGCATACCTTCTATGAGATAGTTGGATCCCGATACCCGCTGCGAGTAAGAGTTACTCCTGGGAGATTTTTACACATTACAATTAGCCGATCAAGTAGGTGTCTAGAAAGGTGTCAAAGGGGTTAAGCATCTGTGAAAACGAGGTTTAATTTAATTAGGTCCGTACGAAAGCACGAGGAACCTCCCTCAAAGTACCGGCACTAGCCTAGCTGAAAGATTGGCAAACTTGTAGCGTGTAATTAATCCCGGCTAGTCTTTCTTTTTAGGGTTTGAAGGAATATTTGACTAAAATAGTGGGAGCCATCCTGATTAGATAAAATAATAACTAAATTTAATCTTGCAAAAGCGCACGCAGAGTATTTTCTTCTCTCTTTCTCCTGGTTGCGACTATGTCACTGTAGGGTGTTTTTCGTCACCACATTGAGATTGGAATACGCGCGCGCTTGTCAGGCATACTACAGATTCCCCCTGCCTAGGATAGGCCGGGGTTTATTGATTGTGGGGATCTGAATCTCCGGCAGTTGCGGACTAAGCTGCCGTTAATTACCCCTCGCCTTTGGAGCGAGGGAACCTCCGATTGACGGGTTAAACTGGTAATGCGAACTCAATGTGCAATGTACGTGTGTTTTGTTTTTGAGGGGGCTTGGATATATCGGGAGTGACATAGAGTTTTTATGGGGTCCCACTACACGGATAGCGGGCTGGGGGTCAAGGAGGCCAGCAGCCCCCTTGCGGGGTGCGGGGCAGTGCCCCGGCCCAAATGTTTTTTGAGAGGGACAGTGTTGTAGAGTATGTATATGTATATATAAAATAAAAAATAAAAAAAGGGGGAAGGGCATCCAAAGGATGCGTGGGAAAAAGCGCCAGCGCTTTGGGTGCTAGCGCTTTGAGTGCAAGAGCGCTAGAGCTTTGAGCGCTAGCGCCCCACCTGCCAGGAACGTGGGCGCTAGCGCTTTGGGCGCTTGCGCTCTGAGCGCAAGAGCCCCACGTGTCAGCACGTGGGCGCTCGGGCGCTAGTGCTTTAGGCGCTAGCGCTCCTGGCGCAAGAGCGCTAGCGCCCCACGTGTCAGCACGTGGGCACTCGGGCGCTAGCGCTTTAGGCGCTAGCGCCCTACGTGTCAGCCCGTGGGCGCTCGGGCGCTAGCGCTTTGAGCGCAAGGGCGCTAGCGTCTCACGTGGACGCTCAGGCGCTAGTGCTTTGGGCGCTAGCGCCCCACGTGTCAGCATATGGGCGTTCGGGCGGCAAAAGGGACTTGGTCCCTGCAATGGGAGTTGTACTCCCAGAAAGGAGCACTTCTTATTTTGTGTGTGTGTGTGTGTGTGTATATATGAGGAGTTAAACTCCCAGGATGTTTTAAAGCTGATGAAGGGCTTCTCCTCTTGAGCCCTAGTTCTTCCCCAATGTGGGGTTTTCGGAGATGTTCCTCCTTCTTCCTCCTCTGTTGGCCGGATCTTGAAGATCCTTTTTCAGATAGCCGGGATCCGACGTTGATTTCCGATAAATGGTTGCTCCAGGTTTTAGGCGACCCATCTGGTTAGTTTAGCTTGAGATTTTAAAAATCTCTTCTTTTTGAGATCTGATAGGAGATCTGAGCTCCCCTTTGTGGGTTTTATGGTGAAAAACTATTTAGTTTGGGAAAATGAAGAGTAAAACTCTTGATTTAATTCAAAAGAAAGAAGAAGGTTTAGAACCTTGAGGAAGGAGAAAAATCTCAGACATGGATTCCTTTTTTTTGGAGAGAGAAAAAGTTGTTGAGATATTTTCATTATCTTTGCCTTTATAGGCTATACACTTTACACATAGCCCCTTGGGCTTCATAAAATGGCATTTTGAACATCGCATGCCTCTTGTGCTATTTCATTTTGCACATAAGCCATGGGCTTTACAAAAATTTAGCTTTATGCCCATTTTCCTTACATTTATACATAGAAAATAAAAAAAGGAAATATACCAAAAATTATTTATTACAAAATTTTTAACTTTGCATAGGGAAAGGCCGGCCGCTCCGTGTTCGGGCTCGACCCGGGCATTGGCTCACTTGACCTGGGCTTGGGCCCACTTGGCTTGGGGTTGACTTTGATTTTGACTTGGTCAACCAGGGTATAAATTTTGACCCCAAGAAATTGCCCCCATCAATAAATTCACATGACACACGTGAGTCGTGTGCATGACATTGATGGATCTTCTTTTACGTAGAGGCGACTTGATTTGGTTCCCGCTTTTGGGAAGCTGGCACCGCCCTTTTTACGTCATGGACGGTCGATTCTGCCTTTTTTACGACATGGACGGTTGGTGCTGCCCTTTTTCCGACGTGGACCGTCGTTGCTGCCCTTTTAGAGACTTGGACGGTCGGTGCTGCCCTTTTATCTACTTGGACGGTCGGTGCTGCTCTTTTTGCGACGTGGAAGGTCGGTTCTGCCATTTTAGCGACGTGGACGGTCGGTTCTGCCCTTTTTGCAACTTGGACGGTCGGTTCTGCCATTTTAGCGACTTGTACAGTCGGTTCTGCCATTTTAGCGGCGTGGACGGTTGGCTCTTCTCTTTTTTCGACTTAGACGGTCGGTTATGCGATTTTAGCGACGTGGACGGTCGGTTCTGCCATTTTTGTGACTTGGACGGTCGGTGTTGCCCTTTTTGCGTCGTGGACGGTCGGTTCTGCCAGTTTTATGACTTGGAAGGTCGGTGGTGCCCTTTTAGTGACGTGGACGGTCGGTTTTTCCCTTTTTGCGATTTGGACGGTCGGTTCTGCCCTTTTTGCGACTTGGACGGTCGGTTCTTCCATTTTAGCGACTTGGACGGTCGGTTCTGCCATTTTAGCGACGTGGACGGTCGGTTCTGCCCTTTTTGCGACGTGGACGGTCGATGCTGCCCTTTTAGCGACGTGGACGGTCAATGCTGCCCTTTTTGCGATTTGGACGGTCGGTGCTTGTCATGCTGATTTGATGTGTATTGGGTTGACATTAGCATCGCTACACTGGGATATGGTACCAGGAGCGAATCATCATCTGCCATGAGTGGATTTGGGGGTCTCCCTCATTTCTAGTTTAACGACTTAGGGGTCATCTGTTCCCAGTTTAACGACTTAGAGGTCATTTGTTCCCAGTTTAACGACTTAGAGGTCATCTGGATTGGAGTTTGGAATTTTAGGGTTAGGGTAGGCATCGGAGTTGCTAATACTGAAGCACATGTGCCAGGAGCAATTCATCATTTGCCCTTTCCTGTGGGAAGCGGTGGCTTAGAAGACAGGTTTAGGTCCCTATTACCTAAGGCTTTTCAATTTTATTAGCCGTAAGGGCCCCATAAAAGTATTTTCTCCCTACGAGTCGAATGGATCTCGCAGATGCACTATCTCCTTAGGAGTCGTGTGGACTCCCAAGTGTGTTTTTCCTTTGTGAGTCGTAAGGATCCCACGAAGGTGTTTTCTTATGAGTTGTGAGGATCCCGTAAGTTGGTTTTCCTCATGTATCGTGAGGACACATGAGTTGGTCTTGCAAAATGGAGCATATGTCCAAGGGCGAAGACCGGCTGCTGGACTGGTGATTGCGGTGGGGTATGGGTAGGATGAGAATTATTTGAGCCCGTGGATTGTATATGGTAGTCAATTTTGGGACTAATCGTAGGGCTGGGAGAATTTTGAGAAATTGGATTTTGGTTGGCGTCTGCATCGCTGCATTGGAATATGGTACCAGGAGCGACTCATCATTCGGCATTTGGGGACTTAGAATTTGGATCTTATTTGGCATCAACATTGCTGCACTGGAATAATGCCAGGAGAAACTCATCATTTTCCTCGCGAGGACTTGGGATTTGGGTTTTTGGTCGGCATCAGCACTGCTAACACTGAAGCGAAATGGCAGGAGCGACTCATCATTTGCCGTTACACATTGGGGAACGATGGCTTAGGAGACAGGTTTATGTCCCTATTACCTAAGGATTTTCAATTTTATGAGCCGTAAGGGTCTCATAAAAGCATTTTCTCCTTACGAGTCGAGAGGAACTTGCAGGTGTATGTTCTCCTTAGGAATCGTGAGGATTCCTAAGTGTGTTGCTCCTTTGTGAGTCGTAAGGATCTCATGCAGGGATTTTCTCCTTACAAGGTCGAGAGGACTTTGCAAGTGTATTTCGTCTCTTTTCACGAGTTTGCGCCCTTTCGGGTTTTCACAAACTCGCCGGTAGTCCTGCTGTTTTTACTCACGGAGCCCTTTCGGGTTTTCATCCGTGCCCGTTTTGCTTATGGACATATCCTTTTTTTTTGGTCGCTGGTGGGACTTTTAAAAGTAGTCTCACCGGCAGGACTTGGGAGAGATAGGGGTCGTTTACGCCCGTGGATTGTATACGGTTTTGCAGGATGTATGATCCAGACCGTAGGGATGGTGTGCTCAATTCGCCTGCGACTTTAAGCATTCACGCGTAGTATTTCTTGAGATATCGGCCATTGATTGGTGGCATGGGCCTTTCTCCCTCGGCACTTATTAGTTGGTAGGATCCTCCGTCGAACACTTTCTCGATGACGTAGGGTCCTTCCCAGTTTGGCTCGAATTTTCCCATAGCATGTCGATTGGGGATGATCGGTCTTTTGAGGACCAACACCAATTCTTCTTACTTGAAAGCACGGAGACGGGTTATCTTGTCATAGGCCCGTGACATTTGGGATCGGTATAGCTCCAGATTTTGCTGCACAGCGAGCCTCTTTTCTTCGAGGGCGTCGAGCTCTTCAAGCCGAAGGAGCACATTCTCCTCCTCTGTCAACTCGTGCTGAACGGCCATTCTTAAGCTTGGAACTTCGACTTCGAGGGGGAGGACCGCCTCCACTCCGAAGAGCAATAAGTATGGAGTGGACTGAGTTGGAGTACGGTGCGTGGTATGATATGCCCACAACGCCTCGTGAAGTTTGAGATTCCAGTCTCTCTTGTTGGCTGAAGCATTTTTCCTCAGGAGCTTGCATAGAGTCTTATTGAAGGCTTCAGCTAGCCTATTGGATCTTGGATTATAGATGGAGGAATATCTCTAGTCTATCTTGTGCCGAGTAGCGAACCTTGAGACTTTAAAGCTCTTGAAAGAAGGCCCATTGTCAGAAATGATTCTTCTTGGTGTACCGAAGCGGTATAGAATATTATACTGGAAGAATGTCAGAATATCTTCTGTCTTGACTTCTTTTAGCGGGACAGCTTCACCCCATCTGGAGAAGTAATCTGTTGCGGCCAGTTTGAACCGGTGGCCTCTAGATGACGGAGGATCAATTGGGCCAACTATGTCTGTTCTACAGACTTCGAAGGGCCACGATGCCACCGTAGGATGCAACGGATTGGGGTGCTTGTGAATGAAATCACCGTGAATTTGGCAGATATAACATTTCTTTGCATACTCTCCGCAATCCCGTATCATGGTAGGCCAGTAATATCCACGCCGTTTAATCTGAAGCCGCATTTTGGGGCCGGACTGGTGAGCCCCGCAGACGCCTGAGTGAACTTCTTTCATAACTTTTTGGGCTTCGGCTGATGACAGGCACCTGAGCCAGAGTTGGTCATATGATCTGCGATATAGCGTGTCATTTACAAACACGTATCGGAGAGCTCTCTTATTCAGCTGAATCCTTGCAGATTTTCCTTCGGGCAGCTTGTCATATCGGAGGTACTCTATGAAGGGTTCTCTCCAATCGGGCTCGTCTCGGATGATCGAAGCTTCTTCGGTAGGACTGCTCTTCTGTTCCGCGCTTTCCTCTTCTGGTAGAGAGAATGGGGGCAGAATTTGCCGGCTCCTGACTGTGATCAGAATTTCGTCCATGTCAGGATCAGCCAACTCCTTGTCTAAGCGAGCGAGTACGTCAGCCTTTCCATTCGACGCTCTAGGGACTCTCATTAGTTCAATGTGAGTGAACCGTTTCATGAGTTCCACCACTCAGCCTCTGTACCGAGCTAACTCGGGTTTGTATATCTTATAGTCTCCGCTTACCTGGTTGACGACAAATTGGGAGTCACCGTAAACCCGTAGCCGAAGGATTTCCATTTCTATGGTGAGTTCCAAACCAGCTATCAGAGCTTCATACTCAGCCTCATTGTTTGTGCGAGGCTCGGTGAGAGCAAAAGAATGCCATAGGGTTACCATTGATGGCGTGATGAACACCAACCCTATCCCTGCTTTTATCTCCGGGACACTTGATTTACTGGAGGTCCTTATTGATGAGGCTCCATCGAACTAGAGCTCCCACCATGGCTCATCTTCCTCAAGGTACAACGCTTGTTCGTCAGGTAGTTCGCAATTAAGCGGTGGCCCCTCTGATACAGGATGAGCAGCAAGGAAGTCTGCGAGAGCTTGTCCTTTTACTGCTTTCTGAGGAGTATAAACTATGTCAAACTCAAGTAGCATGACAGCCCATCTTGCCATTCTGCCGGCTAGGCTTGCTTTGGTCATCAAGTGTTTGAGCGGGTAGACCTTGGAGATCAGCATAACCCGACGATCGAGCAGATGGTGCCACAGCTTCATCACAGCAAATATCAGGGCCAGGCATTGCTTTTCGATCAGGGAATAGTTGTGTTCCACCCCAACTAGAGTTCGACTGAGGTACTAGAGGTCATTTTCTTTTCCCTCCTCGTTGTTCTGGGCAAGGAGTGCACCGAGTGACCCATCTAGCACGACAGTGTAGAGAATCAGCGGTTTATTTGGAATGCGAGCGGCCAGCACTGGAGGGCGCGACAAGTACTGTTTAATGCTTTCGAACGCTTTTTGACATTCGGCATCCCAGACAAAAGGAGCTCCCTTCTTCATGAGCTTTGAGAAGGGCCTACATCTCCCCGATAAATTTGAGATAAACCTTCGTATATAAGCAAGCTTTCCTTGAAAAAATCTCAGCTGCGTCAGATCCTTCGGAGGGGGCATTTCCATGATGGCCTTTATCATGGATGGGTCAACTTCGATCCCCCGATGTCGGACTATAAAGCCCAGGTATTTTCCCGATGACACGCCAAAAGCGCACTTCAGAGGATTCATCTTTAGATCGTATTCCCTCAGTCTGGTGAGAATGGGCCTAAGATCTTGGACGTGGTCGGCCTTGGCTTTAGTCTTGACGACCAGGTCATCAACATTACATTCGACGACTTTATGGATTAGGTCATCAAAGATATTGGTCATTACCCTTTGATATGTAGCACCCGCGTTCTTCAGTCCGAACGGCATCACTTTGTAGCAGTATATTCCGATCGGGGTTCGAAATGCTGTGTGTTTCTCATCCTCAGGCGACATCTTGATCTGATTATATCCAGATGAGCCATCCATAAAGGTGAACAGCTCGTTATTTGAGGTGTCATCGACCATCATTTCCATGACCGGTAGCGGGAAGTCGTCTTTAGGACATGCCTTGTTGAGGTCCCTGAAATCGACACAAACTCGGATCTGCCCATTTTTCTTCTTCACTGGGACTATGCATGCGATCCAATCCGCATATTTCTCTTCCCTGACGAAGCCGGCATCGATAAGTTTCTTAGTTTCCTCGATGACCTTTTCTTCTAGCTCCCTTCTTATTCTTCGAGGAGCTTGTTTGACTGTCTTAGCATCAGAAGATATAGCCAGCTTGTGCACGGCCACTTCAGGGGAGAGGCCAGGCATTTCTTTGTACGTCTACGAGAAGCAGTCGATGAACTCATGCAGCAGGGCAATTATCTTCTCTTTCATTTCCTCTGACAAGAGTGAGCTGATGTAGGTCAGCCTTGGATTATCTGGCATTCCTAAGTCAATCTCGGTTAGCTCGTCAAAGGTTGCTTGTCCTCCATCTTCAAGCTCTTGAGGATCTTCTTCTGGCTCGGCTAGCTCGTCTTCATCATTTGACTCTTCGCTGGCTTCCCCAATATGGATCATGTAGCATACCTTAGAATCCTGTTGAATGAAGCATATGCCCCGTCTATCTGGAATTCGTCCATCGATGAGTGCTCGGACCTGGGGCGGATGCCATAGCCCTTCATAAAACTTTGCTTCGGACTTCGTTTGATATAACCAACATCCGCACTTTTTGAAATATTCCCGCATCTCGGGCGCATAGTATCTGGGATTGAGCACGGCTTTCATGCCTCTCTCATATGGAAGGCACGCGACAGACAAATCGTCCGGGTGCACAACAGGATTTGACCCATAAAACAGGATGCCCTTCTGTCCATTTTTCCTTCCAGGAATGTAGAAAGTTTTCAGCTGGTCCACGGTGGAGACTGACAATACATCGAGCTCTTTGCACATTTGTTCCGGCACCCTTGTGACATTTAAGGGCCATACTGCAATTTCGAAGGTCTCTCGTAGTTTTGTTTGTTGCATAGGGGTCCAATCTGCACAACTGTTGCATGGCAGGTCCTCGTCCTCCGACTCTTCAGTGTCGCTGCCAAGATGAGGGCGGACTTTGTTTCTAGATGGGGCTTCAGTAACAGATTCTTTCGTATCGCTACCGAAACGAGGGCGAGTTTTATGGAAGGAAGGACTTCCAGCGTCGGACTCATCAGTGTCTCTACCAAAACGCGGGCACACTTGGGCATTTTTGCTTTTGAAAGAGACAGCCGGCTCAGACTTGCTTTTGAGTTTCGGGGCTGTTCTATCCTCAGTCAGTTGTGGCTTAGCATTTTGGTGGTTCATAAACTACCGAGAATCTTCATATCGGACCTCATGCACACCGAACAGCTGGATGTCTCCGTCAATGCGTCTTTCTTCGCCATTTTTAGTATACTTCATGCATTGATGGAGAGTTGACGGAACAATGCCGTAATCGGGGAGCCACAGCCGTCCCAAGAGAATCTTATAAGACGTGTCGGCTGAAAGGTTCCTAGGCACCCTAATGAGGTCTCGCAAGGCATTGATCATGCCATTTTCAAAAATTACGGGGTGCCGAGAGACCCGACTACGGATCGTCGGCTAGAAATCTAGGCAAAAACAATCTAGTTAACACTTAACTAATGAGATATCGGAAATACAACCTTTGTAGATCCGGTGCTCCACCTCCATAGCTCCGCAACAAAGTCGTCTCCGCTGTCCAAAAGGAATCCGGGCTCTAGAGTCGGCTTCGTCGGAGGAAAAGCGAGCTAGGTCGTCGATGTCCATGCCGAAGATGATCTACGTCGAGGCATCGCTAAATCAAGCTCCACCTTCACCAAACCATGATAACTTATGAAGGAAACACACTCTACTACTTGGCAAGAGGTAGAGGATGAAGAAATAGGAAGTGGGTAGACTTTAGTTTTGGATTTCACACTCATATGCTCAATATGCCATTGATGAAGACAAGCTTCTTCATGAAGAAGAAGAAGAGCAAGAAGAAGATGAAAGTTATTATGAATAAGAATCATTAAAAATGAGAAAAGAAATTCATTCTTATCATAATTGAACCATAGTTAGGTGTAGAGAATCAATCATGGTTTAGTGGAATGGTTAGGTTAAGCATGAGACAAAAATGGTTGGAATGGTCAAAGTATTCATGAAGCTTCATGAATAAACAAAAGAATGCCACCATTTTCTCATTTCCTTTTCCTTTTGCCAAAAAGAAAAAGATTAATAAATAAATAAATAAGTAAATAGTAAACCCTAACCATTCCATTAACCAAGTTTTAATTCTATACACTTAACTAAGAAGGCATGTATCATCAAACATGATACAAGCAAGTGCACAAAATCATATCGCATATGTAATGCGCACATCCGAGCGAGAAAATCCAATTAAAGTGAACCGATACTAGATAATGCAAAGTAATATATCAAATATATAATTATACATTAAATCATTAAATCAACACTTGATTTAACGATCCGGTCATATCGCATATAACCGACTAGTATCCTATGTATCGGCTTATCGAATCAACGCTTGAATCGATATCTAGGTTATATCGCATATAACCATTCGATACGTTCATCACGAGAATGGAATACGGTATCACATACACGCATTATTCTCGGTCCCGCACATATCTCATATGCGCTCCTATTTCGTTTCGCTTGAGCCAGGAAACCTCTGTGTAGGACTCTAAAGACTCGTCAATACGCCGGTAGCAGATGATGATCATATCAAACACCCACAAACCGCAAGCGGTCTGCTAAACGTAACGGCCACCCGGGTATTGAGCGATCTGAAGATCGACGAGCAAGCCCGCTCACACTCCAGTGAATCCAACCAGTAACACTACCGTAAAGTCCGGTCTGTCCGTCTGATATGTCGCATATCTCGCCTAGGGGTGGTAAACGTCAGACCCCAATAGCTCAATAAGTCGCGTCGATATGAGGTCTATAACAATTCGAGAAACTACTGGTAACACTTACCAGCAAATCTCAGCAACCCTGGCCAGGGATTTCCTGTTATAGCCAATCGAACACAGCGCAACATCAACTCCCTATACCGGGAGAGACGAATCCCCTCCTATCGCTCATTGCCTCCATGTGACTCGGGACTGTACCCAAAAACCACCGTTTTGCACGCCCTCTTGGACGTGGTAAGATGGAAATCAAAGCACAGTGGGAACCATACAAGACTCTATGACGATCTCGGGTCAACAGACTACTCTGTACCAGTGTCACCAGAGAACTGCCATCTGACGTGAGGTATAATACCATCTGGGAGTTCTCGGCGAGTCCGTCCAGTGTACCCAGTCTCTACTGAGCACCCGTATATCATCTCCGATGTTAAACACCAATGGATATGGGATCATCCATTGCCCATCTGTATGGGTCGAGAAGGTATACGCTAGTCTACTCTGGTATATCGATGCCCCATCTCGATACACCCACGACTAGGGACTTTTAAGGATGTACTTATGGACTACCATGTCCCCACTAGTATGATCCGCATCATAGTCCAGGTAGTCAAGTACACATCCTGAGGGCTTTACCAACATGTAACAGAGAGACAATCAGTATACACGTTAAGGTAAAGAGTAACCAGATAGCATACTATCATGTCGAGCAAGAAAGTCCTCCCTATATATGTCCCAGCATCCACTACAATATACATCCAATGTACAGTAATGGCTTCTAGGGCATACATATAACTAACAATCTCCCACTTGCACTAGGGCCATCTGTAGCAGTGGTCGAAGTATCTCATACTCAACCATCCCATAAAAGTCTCTCTCTGGGAATAGGCCTTCGTGAGTGGATCCGCCGTGTTATCCTCTGAGTCTGCTCTCCTTGCCTCGATCACCCTGGAGATCAACCATCTCCACGATCAAGTGACACTGCCTTAGATTATGTCTGGATCACTGATGGGACGGACGTTCCTTGGCATAAGCCACAACTCCATTGTCATACAATAGGAGGAACTAAGTTCATCTCATGAACTAATATACATCCAAACAGCCTCTTTGGTAAAATCTTAAGCAGCGATGTATCCAGCCTTTATTGTCTAGTATGCCACGGTATCTAGCTTGGAACTCTTCCAACATACCGTCTCTTTACTGAGGGTAAAGACAATGCCTGCGACTGACATTCAGTCGTCTTTATCACCCTGGAACACTTCCAGTGATTCTCCCCAGGATCGATTGATACCATCTCGCTACAACTAGTGAGAATCCTAACATCCAATTAAATCTATCTCATAGATCTAAAACTCAGGATTTAGGAGGTATCACTTTGATCCTATATGGAGAATCATTGTGATAAGCGGAGATTGATCGAGCGTAGCATAAGAAACTCCTTTCTTATCAAGAGTATGTCATCCACGTACTCTACGAGGATCGTCACCATACTCCCTACTACCTTTTTGTATATACAAGGTTCATCTACCATTTTGATGATGTCAACTTCTTTGACTAATCCATCAAAACAGATGTTCCAACTCCGCGATGCCTGCTTTATCCTATAAAGCATCTTGCACACGTTTCCGCTGCTCCCACTGTTTACGAGGCCCTCTGGCTGTGTACTTATAGACGCACTCTTCTAAATCATCATTTAGAAAAGCAGTCATGACACCCAACCACCAGATATCGTAGTCATGGTATGTAGCCGTGGCAAGTAGGATCTGGATGGACTTAAGCATAGGTACTGGAAAAGGTTTTATCATTATCCACGCCTGGTCAATGACGAAAACCTTTAACAAGTCTAGCTTTGAAAGTCTCAACCTTTCCATTTACACCAAGTAATCTTCTCAAGATATACTTGCTCCTGATGGGGATTTAACCCTTCAGAAATAGCAACTAAAGTCCATACTTTGTTGGTGTATAAGGATTCCATCTCAGATCGCTAAACATCCAGCCATTCTTACAGAGTCTTACTCCTGATGGCCAGCTCGAAACTAGTTGGGTCATCATCTCATGATGCAATCCTCGCTCCCACTGTCATAGAGAAACCAGAGTATCTCTCAGGTGGGTGAGGAACCCTACTAGATCGGCGGAGAGGCTGAGGTTCGTTGGCATCTACTGAATCCTTTGGTTGTACCAAATCATCTGCTGTATTTTGTATAGCTGGAACCTTTCCAGTTCTACATTACAGACTTTGCCTCGAGCTTGTCCAGATCATGCTTTTAGACATAGGCCGAACAACCCCAAATCTTAACTAACTTAAGATATGGGCTCTTCCCTTTCCATATCACATATGAAGCGGTAGGCAACTGATTTGATTCGAACCCTATTCAATAGGTATGCAGCTTCTTAAGCACATAACTCCCAAAAGGAAATAGGTAACTCAGTAGTACTCATCATAGAGCACACCTTATCATATAGGGTGTGATTGCTCCGCCCCGATATACCATCGTGCTATGGTTTATTCGGAGGAGTAATGCCGAGAGAGAATCTCATTCTCCTTTAGAATAGTCCAGGAATTCCGTGCTCAAGTATTCTCCTCCTTGATCTCATCAAAGGACATAATACTTATACCCGGATTTTGGTTCTCTACTTCTAACTTATATTCTGTGAATATCTTAAAAGGTTCGGACTTGTGTTTCAACAGGAACATAGGTCTGAATCTCGAAAGATCATCAGAGAATGTAATGAAGTATAAAGAACCGGTCTTGGTATGTGTAGACAGGGGACTTACATACATCAACATGTATCATCCCAAGAGTTCACTAACTCTTTCTCTGTTTCCGATAAACAGAGCTGTGGTCATCTTATCTATGTGACATGACTAGCGAGTTTCATAAGATGTAAATTCAAACTAATTTAAATATGCATCTTTATGTAACTCCAGCTAGTCGGGTCGCATTTATATGACCTAGTCTACAATACCTCAAGAAGGATCCGTTCATTTCTGAACTCTTCCTCTTATGTGTGTTCCATATACTAAGAACTGTAGTTTGATTTAGAACATCAATGCTTTTATATAACGTGCCTGAACCGATCAACTTTTGATATAGGAAATGTTCAAAATATTATCCAACTATACAAAATTTTATCATTTCTTTACTAATAAAGAGACTGATATGATTTTGTATATCAGGTTCGGTATCTAATAACATACGTTCAGAATCAATGTATCGCAATACAGGGTGACAGTGACCGACAGACTTGGCTGCAACACTTGCCCCGTTTTCTGCCTCATAAAACTTATCACCCGTTCTCAGTTTTTCTACCCTTTTGTAGCCCTATGTAATAGATTACATATCTGGGATCCTGATCCGGTATCATATACCCAGGATGCGGAGGATACTGAGAAACAGTTCTTTATAATGAACACACCCGAAGATGATGCATCAGTATGCACTCTCTTCGTTTGGGCGGCACGGGAAATCTGGTATTCCCCAATTTCCTGCTCTGTCTTATTACAATTATAAGTTGGAGCGAGACCAACGTTCCCCAGCTCAGTATAACAAGCGGGTTCGGTCAATAATCCGTTTTATTATCTTGATTAAGGCGTGATATGGTCGCTACCAGGAGAGAGAGAGAAGAAAACACTCAGCGTGCGCTCTTGCGAGATCAGATTGGTTTTATTTTATCTAATCAGGATGGCTCCCACTGCTTTTTATCAAATCTTCCTTCAAACCCTAAAAGGAAAGACTAGCCGGGATTAATTACACACTACAAGTTCGCCAATCTTTCAGCCAGGCCAGTGTCGGTACTTTGAGGGAGGTGTCCCGTGCTTTCGCACGGACCTAATTAATGTAAACCTCGTTTTCCCAGAGGCGTAACCCCGTTGACACCTTTCTAGACACCTACTTGATCGGCTAATTGTAATGTGTAATACTCTCCCAGGAGTAACTCTTACTCGCAGCGGGTATCGGGATCCAACTATCTCATAGAAGGTATGCAATCTCATTGCAAATTTCAACACTTGAAATTCCCGATAATATTTTGCCCCAGGCGATCTATGACCTTGACTGAGTCAACAAACCATAGACCGCAAGTAAAGTTCAACCCGTCATTTCCTGATTGAATTAAACCCACCCGCACGACCCTTGACTGAGTCAACAAGGCCGCACGACTACCCTAATCCAATCTGCATCATATGCATAAGCAGATAAATAGTAATCAGCTACCGCACACTACGCCTTGACTGAGTCAACAAACGCAGCACGAATACTAACTATTACTTATCTGAAATGACGGAGGGCTACGTCAGGTTTTTAAGAAAACCCTTTGCGTAATGAACTTTATATCGTTGTAGAATCAAATGATTTTAAAATGGAGTGCTTTTGAGGCTTTTCTAGTTTTGCTAAAGGAGTCACTCCCGGTGAAGGGATCGTCGGTCCTTTCCTCGTCGAATGAGGTGCGGGATATATCATATATATCACTGTGCAAAGCATAACTCTTAAAAGCAATCAAAATGACAAACCGGGTGTGTAGCATCTGCCAGTTATTGCTAAAGGAGTCACTCCCGGTGAAGGGATCTCGGTCCTTTCCTTATCGAATAAGGTGCAGGATATATCATATATATCACTGTGCAAAGCAAGAACTGTAGCTACCAGTTTTATTTTGAAATTCGATTCTACAACATCATAGGTTTCTTTTATTTCATTAATCTCATTAATGAAGTCCCATCATTTAAGTACCTAAACATTACAGATAAATACGACGTACACTTATGCCATCCGCATTCGCCTCGATGTCCCCTCGTGCACCGTTAGGTTAGGTAACTAACGACAGAGCGGGGCAGGGCTAGCGTGGGTGTAAAACATAAGTAACGCCTATATAATATATCATATATACTATATACTGTATCTATCACAGAACATCACATGATCACATCACAGATATCGCAGCAGAAGAATCATATGAAATATTGGATATACTAGGACGTCCGTGTTTTCAATACGAGCCTGTATAAAACACGGATTCCACTGTTGTGATGAATAGCCAAACCCACACCTCTAGACCCCTACGAGAGCGGCAAGCAACCCTACCAATTCTAGAGTTAGGAGACCCGGACTCGACTCCTCGAGTTGGTCTCCCATTGGACTCCAGAACCCGGTTACTTGTGCCCTCCTCCTTGGGTCTATCCTAGTGCGGAAAAGTAAATAATATACAAAAGGTGACAACTTCCGCAACCTGGAAGCACCCCAATAAAAGAATATTACATACAAGTTTTTACATGAATGAAAATGAAAAACACTCATCTCACATAAAAACCCCCGGCTATTCAAACACGACGATCCAATATAACATATCCAGCAACACATAACATCACATGTCATCAACGTAAGTAAACATGCGTATCCCAATTGTCGTTGACATATAGCAACGAAACCGGCGATATCACATATTACACTTACGGTCACAGAAAAGAAAGTGTAAAACTACAACAGTTGGAATCCGCAATCTGCATAGACATCGCATGCCTAATCAAATGAATTACTTAGACATCACATGCCTAACAATTATAAACCCCGCATTTTAGTCTCAAAATCGAAAACACTTTTCAATATCAAGTCGGGCAATTCAACAGGATTCCCGACATCCTGATCGAATGCTCGTCGCAAACTTCAGTAGACGGCCGCACCCCCGATACCGTCGACGAAGTGCTCCAAGGCGGAACACCGCTGCCGCGAGCACCCGAACGGATGCTTTCGGCGACGGGGTTCTCCTACAGTCACTTGGTCGAGGCTATGGGGTGTAGCTTTCTATTAAGTTTACCGGCGAATATCCGCGTACGCTACGTGATTGCAACGGACTTTTGATCACATCAAAATTCCTTGGCAACCGATCAAGTGAGACTAAATTGCTATGTTTATAACATTCATCCAGTTATCATATAACTATTGTGAATTCCAATTATTGTATCCCATTCCAGATAAACAGAAAATGTTAAACTTTTCGATCGAACAATCGAACACCCAAGTTTTCCCGATACAGATCAACACATGAAATAAGTCTAACAGCATTCAGTTCGTGCCTCAGTACCAACGGTCCAGCCGTAGAAGGGTCAAGCCAACGCCTCACATGTGGCACGCCGTACTGCCCCAAACCCGAAGGTTCAAAGGGCAGTTCAAGACGGTCACATAATCGAGTTAAGGTTTGTTGTCTTCTAGAGGGCCCATCGCGTTACTTGCACTACTTAGAACGTCGTTAAACTTCGGAAAAATCCAACACTTGGAAATTTCCCGACAGGGGAAAAATTGGGTATTTATATCCGGTCGAACTTTTTAACATATTCTAAAATTTATCCGGAAAGCCACATAGACAAAATTTGATACCCCGATCGAAACACCGAATCCCCAAAACAACTCCAGAAAATTCAACTCTTGAAAAAATATCAAAAATACCCAGGAAAACCAGCACAGCATATTATGAATTACTGTACAAATTTGGATGCCACAAACGACAAAACGGCCGCGGTTCCGCCGCACGAGCCATGCTCGTGCCGCGGAAACGCGGTGGTAAAGTTGAATTAGGTCCATGAAATTTACAGTAATTCCTATAAAACCCTGCTCGATTTTCTGAATATTTTTAATACTGAAAAATCCCTGTTTTTGAAAATTGGACAGAGAGCATGGGTGTGTTAGGATTTCGGGTTCGTTCGGAGTTCAAAATCCGTCTAGACTTCGCCTAAGGCTCTAGCTAGGCTCTGATACCACTGAAAGGTTCCTAGGCACCCTAATGAGGTCTCGCAAGGCATCGATCATGCCATTTTCAAAAATTACGGGGTGCCGAGAGACCCGACTATGGATCGTCGGCTAGAAATCTAGGCAAAAACAATCTAGTTAACACTTAACTAATGGGATATCGGAAATACAACCTTTGTAGATCCGGTGCTCCACCTCCATAGCTCCGCAACAAAGTCTTCTCCGCTGTCCAAAAGGAATCCGGGCTCTAGAGTCGGCTTCGTCGGAGGAAAAGCGAGCTAGGTCGTCGATGTCCATGCCGAAGATGATCTACGTCGAGGCATCGCTAAATCAAGCTCCGCCTTCACCAAACCATGATAACTTGTGAAGGAAACACACTCTACTACTTGGCAAGAGGTAGAGGATGAAGAAATAGGAAGTGGGTAGACTTTAGTTTTGGATTTCTCACTCATATACTCAATATGCCATTGATGAAGACAAGCTTCTTCATGAAGAAGAAGAAGAGCAAGAAGAAGATGAAAGTTATTATGAATAAGAATCATTAAAAATGAGAAAAGAAATTCATTCTTATCATAATTGAACCATAGTTAGGTGTAGAGAATCAATCATGGTTTAATGGAATGGTTAGGTTAAGCATGAGACAAAAATGGTTGGAATGGTCAAAGTATTCATGAAGCTTCATGAATAAACAAAAGAATGCCACCATTTTCTCATTTCCTTTTCCTTTTCCTTTTGCCAAAAAGAAAAAGATTAATAAATAAATAAATAAGTAAATAGTAAACCCTAACCATTCCATTAACCAAGTTTTAATTCTATACACTTAACTAAGAAGGCATGTATCATCAAACATGATACAAGCAAGTGCACAAAATCATATCGCATATGTAATGCGCACATCCGAGCGAGAAAATCCAATTAAAGTGAACCGATACTAGATAATGCAAAGTAATATATCAAATATATAATTATACATTAAATCATTAAATCAACACTTGATTTAACGATCCGGTCATATCGCATATAACCGACTAGTATCCTATGTATCGGCTTATCGAATCAACGCTTGAATCGATATCTAGGTTATATCGCATATAACCATTCGATACATTCATCGCGAGAATGGAATACGGTATCACATACACGCATTATTCTCGGTCCCGCACATATCTCATATGCGCTCCTATTTCGTTTCGCTTGAGCCAGGAAACCTCTGTGTAGGACTCTAAAGACTCGTCAATACGCCGGTAGCAGATGATGATCATATCAAACACCCACAAGCCGCAAGCGGTCTGCTAAATGTAACGGCCACCCGGGTATTGAGCGATCTGAAGATCGACGAGCAAGCCCGCTCACACTCCAGTGAATCCAACCAGTAACACTACCGTACAGTCCGGTCTGTCCGTCTGATATGTCGCATATCTCGCCTAGGGTGGTAAACGTCAGACCCCAATAGCTCAATAAGTCGTGTCGATATGAGGTCTATAACAATTCGAGAAACTACTGGTAACACTTACCAGCAAATCTCAGCAACCCTGGCCAGGGATTTCCTGTTATAGCCAATCGAACACAGCGCAACATCAACTCCCTATACCGAGAGAGACGAATCCCCTCCTATCGCTCATTGCCTCCATGTGACTCGGGACTGTACCCAAAAACCACCGTTTTGCATGCCCTCTTGGACGTGGTAAGATGGAAATCAAAGAACAGTGGGAACCACACAAGACTCTATGACGATCTCGGGTCAACAGACTACTCTGTACCAGTGTCACCAGAGAACTGCCATCTGACGTGAGGTATAATACCATCTGGGAGTTCTCGGAGAGTCCGTCCAGTGTATCCAGTCTCTACTGAGCACCCGTATATCATCTCCGATGTCAAACACCAATGGATATGGGATCATCCATCGCCCATCTGTATGGGTCGAGAAGGTATACGCTAGTCTACTCTGGTATATCGATGCCCCATCTCGATACACCCACGACTAGGGACTTTTAAGGATGTACTTATGGACTACCATGTCCCCACTAGTATGATCCGCATCATAGTCCAGGTAGTCAAGTACACATCCTAAGAGCTTTACCAACATGTAACAGAGAGACAATCAGTATACACGTTAAGGTAAAGAGTAACCAGATAGCATACTATCATGCCGAGCAAGAAAGTCCTCCCTATATATGTCCCAGCATCCACTACAATATACATCCAATGTATAGTAATGGCTTCTAGGGCATACATATAACTAACATCGGCGTCGATCACGTATATCTTTGCTTCAGTTTGCAGATCCCCGAATATGATTGGCAAACCTATAGACCCTAGAACTTGCTGGCAGTTTTGATTGAAGCCTTGAATGACAATCCTTTCCCTTGACAGGTGTCGGACGTCCATTGACAAACTCTTCAATGTCCGCAAGTTCATGATGTTCACTGAGGACCCCGGATCAATCAATATGCGGTTAATCCGATCTATGTCACTGTACCCGGTCACGTAAAGCGGAAGATTATGCTCAGTCGTTCCCAGTAGCAAGTCTTCATCCTTAAACGTGGCTGCGGTGCCTTGAAAAGTGTACTGAGCTTCTTTCATGTTGATTTCCGCAAAGCGAGCCTGATACCGCTCAGGGTTTTGTAGAGCATGAATGAGAACATCTCTAAGCTCTTGAGATAGAACCAAGGCATCTTAGATGCTAAGGAGAGACGGAAGCTTTCGGAGGTGAGCCAAGACATTATAGTCTACTGGGGAAGGACTTGAATCTTCATGAGCAAGTTCTCTGCCATCTTCTTCATTAGCGACTTATTTTTCCTTCCCTCTTGGGGCGCTGCCCTGATTTGGCGGTAGAGCCCTGCCACTTCTAAGCTGGATTTGGTTGGCCTTTATGGCGAGCTCCTCGTCCTCTTTGGGAAAACAAAGATCCTCCTCAGAGTCGCTGCCTAGACGGATGGCATAGCAGGTCACTATAGGGATCTCTTCGTTGGAGTCTTCCTCTAACTCCTCCAGAATTTCAGCCGCTTCTATAAGGAGGAACTCCTTCAATTGAATCAGAGTTCTTTCCTTCTGTTCATATTCTTCGAGGGAATCGATATATTTTTGAATGGTCGATCTCCCTGCAGACTCTTTTTCGCACCAAACTGCACTTTTCTTCTTCTTGAGCTTCTTGGATTTTGAGCCTGATGGAGCCGCATTGGTAGTTGGACTGGTAGGCTTCTTCTGTCCTTCCCATTCCATCCTGGGCTCTTTCTGAAGCAGCTTTAGCATCTTCTTCGTCTTATTAGATATGTGCTTACTCCAAGGAGGATGCGGTGAGTCGGTCTCATTTCTCAGGGCAGCGGGTTCAGCTGCCTGCTCCCAGAAGGCTTCAGCTTCTGTCTGTATAAAGTTGGTGGTTGCAACTTGATTATTCTCCAACACACTTTTGGACAGTTCGATCTCTCCAGACTTGTACTGCTTCTCGACCCAGTCTTTGAAGATATAGCAATCCTCGATCGCATGGTTCACTACTCGGTGGTAAGGGAAATACAGGGGATTGTCGGTTATTTTTGCTTCTTGAGGTCTTTTCGACTCTGGCAATTGTAGACCATTGTTCAAGACATCTTTAAATATCTTTCGGACCTTGTCCTTCCTGAAAGAGTAAACCTTGTTTTTTTCTCCTCTAGGGAAGGCCTTTCTCCTCCTAGCACTGGCTTTCGATACCGGTTGGTTTTAGATTCTCCCACCCTTCGCTTTTCTTCATTGTCGGACGCATTGATGACATTGGTACTACTGGAACTCCTTCTTCTACCGTTGTCGTCCCGCTTGCTTTTCCAAGTCTTGTCTCTCTGAGAGTCCGGAGTTGACTCTTGCTTCGAGTGTTCTAGCATTTGTACTTTCTTGGTTAGCTCTTGAAACGTCTTGAGGCCTGCTGTACACAAGAACGGGACCATCCAGTTGCTGAGGTTCCCAATGAGAAGGCTGACGGACTGGTCCTGCTCCAACGGCGGTTCGCACTTGATTGTGAGATTACGCCATCGGGCGATAAAGTCGGTGTTGCTTTCATTCTCCCTCGGCTTGGTTCTCACAAGGTCAGCAATGGAGATTTTATCACTAACACTCATGAACCTTTGCCGAAACAGAGACTTTATTTGGGCAAAGGTAATAACGGGCCGGTCTGGTATACTCGCGTACCAGTCGAAAGCGACACCGGTCAGGCTGTTGACAAACTGACGAAGAAGGAGCACATCATTGCCCCCTGTATTTCCGCATGATGCTTTAAAGTGGGCGACGTTCTGATTTGCATTTCCCGTTCCGTCAAATCTTCCGAACTTAGGAATGACGTAGCCGCTCGGGAACTCGATCAGATCGTACTGTGCGGGATATGGCCGCCCACTACTGCCAACTTCTTTCTGAGCTTCAGGTTCGGCCACCAATGTTTTAACCTTGCTAATGACCAAATCCATTATCCGATCTTGTGTTAGCGGGATAGTGCTATCTGGGGCCAAGGCGTCCCCAGAAGCGGAATGTAGCCGGCTTTTGTGCGGCTCGACCAGTCTTGGACCCAAAGGAACAGGCATTGGCTGCTTCGGATTCTTATCACCCGGCTGATGAATAGCGACTTGTGCTTGATTGGGAGGCGCTCGAGCAATTTGAGCCGTAAGCTACATCACAACATTCGTTAGGTCATCAATTTTCGAATAGAGCTTGGCCATCTCTTTATCTTTGCTCTTGAGCTTTTTTCGAAGCTCTTGCTCCGCGGTCCTGGGGCGGAAAGTCGGCTTTTCCTCGCTGTCCGAGCTTGACTCCGCTTGGACCGAAAGGTCCTTCTGCCTATCTTCCTCATCAAGAAGGTTTTCATCATCCAGCGAAGGCGGCTGTTCTTGCGAAGCGGCAACCACATTCAAGCCAGATTGGGCTTAGGATGTGGTGGCCCCATCCCTACTTTTGCTATGAAGGTTGTCACTGGGGCGCCCGCCGGCCATATAGACCGTATGGATAATATATCCAGCCGTCTTTTTATTATCGGCGGATGATTTCACGGATCGCTTTCTTGACCCCCCTGTTTTGGTAACGGGCAGTCGATTGAAGGCGGATGGCATGGCCGGATTCTTGAATGGTGCTGGTGCTTCTTTTCTGGATTTGCCCCGCTGCTTTCGCGCGGCGCAGAGTGCCTGATAGACTCTTGAAGAGACAGTGTCATACTTTTTCTGTTGAGGCTGGGGCACGTCTCTTTGTAGCGACGTTCGGACCGCTGTCTTCTTGATTCTGGCGGTCATGGCATTTTTCTGAACCCACTTCAGAGGTTCGAAGAAATTTCTGATTTTTTCGGCCGATTCAGCCGTCGTCGCAGGATGACTCTGCTCTTGGAATCTCACAAGATTCCACCTGGCCGGAGTCCTGGCCCTCGTGTTGGCTCGATACCTGAGCCGCTTCTGTCTCAGCTTTTCTGTTTTGAGCACTTGGCTGGTCACGGCTCCTCGGGAAGCCGCCGTAGAGCGTGCGATGGAGGGCTTTGGAGATACGCCTAATTGTGCATTTGTTAGAGTCATCGCCTGAGCCCGTCCGCAACGTTTAATGTTGCCCTTTGTACCGGAAGTCTTGACCCCAGCTAGAGCACCAGAGAGTCGTTCAGACACCGTCTTAAGTTTCGGTTGTGGTGCCTTGGCGATCATGACATTCGGCCTCTTACCCCTTGAGACCGGCTTGGCCGCCTGCTTTGTCGGGATTTCTGCCAGATGAGCGCTTCCGGCAGGATAGATGACGATGGAACCAAACTGGCGGGGCAGTTCCTCCCACTGTCGACTGAGGCTTACAGGGAGATCCACATGAGCGTTGATCTTGACCACGTACGGAATCGGGGTCGCGTTGGAAGTTGAGTTCATCTTGGAAGACATTGTCGTTGAAAGTTGATTGCTTGAAAGCCTGCATGAAAGTGCATTATTTTAGTATAAATATAGACATCTATGTTAAATGAGTTCGCATGAACACTTCACCCGAGATATGGGAGGAAAGATTGGTCCCACTGGGCATGCCAGAGTCTGTAGGGTGTTTTTTTTCACCCCATTGAGATGGGAATACGCGCGCGCTTGTCAGGCATACAACAGATTCCCCCTGCCTAGGGTAGGCCGGGGTTTATTAATTGTGGGGATCCGAATCTCCGGCAGCAGCGGACTAAGCTGCCGTTAATTACCCCTCTCCTTTGGAGCGAGGGAACCTCCGATTGACGGGTTAAATTGGTCATGCGAACTCAATGTGCAGTGTATGTGTTTTGTTTTGGAGGGGGATTGGATATATCGGGAGCCACGCAGAGTTTTTACGGGGGTCCCGCAACCCGGATAGCGGGCTGGGGGTCAAGGGGGCCAGCAGCCTCATTGCGGGGTGCGGGGCAGCGCCCCGTCCCAAATTTTTTTTGAGAGGGACAGTGTTGTAGAGTATGTGTGTGTATATATAAAATAAAAAATAAAAAAAAGGGGGAAGGGAATCCAAAGGATGCGTGGGAAAAAGCGCCAGCACTTTGGGTGCTCGCGCTTTGAGGGCTAGCGCCTCACGTGCCAGGCACGTAGGCGCTCGGGCGCTAGCACTTTGGGCGCTAGTGCGCTGAGCGCAAGAGCGCTAGCGCCCCACGTATCAGCACGTGGGCGCTCGGGCGCTAGCGCTTTGGGCGCTAGCGCTCTGCGCGCTAGCGCCCCACGTGTCAGCACATGGGCGCTCGGGTGCTAGCGCTTTGGGCCCTAGCGATTTGAACGCAAGGGCTCTAGCGCTTTGAGCGCTAGCGCCCTACGTGTCAGCCGGTGGGCGCTCGGGCGTTAGCGCTTTGCGCGCTAGCGCCCACGTGTCAGCACATGGGCGCTCGGGCGCTAGCGCTTTGAGCGCTAGCTCTTTGAGCGCTAGCGCCCCACGTGTCAGCACGTTGGCTTTCGGGCGGCAAAAGGGACTTGGTCCCTGCAATGGGAGTTATACTCCAAGAAAGGAGCACTCATTATTACTATTTTTTTGTGTATATATATATATATATATATATGAGGAGTTAAACTCCTAGGAGGTTTTGAAGCTGATGAAGGTCTTCTCCCCTTGAGCCCTAGTTCTTCCCCAAAGTGGGGTTTTCGGAGATGTGCCTCCTTCTTCCATCTCTGTTGGCCAGATCTTGAAGATCAAGAGATGTGAGATTTTAAAAATCTTTTCTTTTTGAGATCAGATGGGAGATCTGAGCTCCCCTTTGTGGGTTTTATAGTGAAAAACTATTTAGTTTTCGAAAAGGAAGAGTAAAGCTCCTTATTTAATTCAAAAGAAAGAAGAAGGTTTAGAACCTTGAGGAAGGAGAAAAATCTCAGATCTGGATTCCTTTTTTTGGAGAGAGAAAAAGTTCTTGAGATATTTTATTATCTTTGCCTTTATAGGTTATAAACTTTACACATAGCCTCTTGGGCTTCACAAAATGGCATTTTGCCCATCCCATGCCTCATGTGCTATTTCATTTTGCACTTAAGCCATGGACTTTACAAAAATTTGGCTTTATGCCCTTTTTCCTTACATTTATTCATAGAAAATAAAAAAAGGAAATATACAAAAAATTATTTATTACAGAATATTTATCTTGGCATGGGGGGAGGCCGGCCGCTCCTTGTTCGGGCTCGACCCGGGCATTGGCTCACTTGATCTGGGCTTGGGCCCACTTGGCTTGGGGTTGACTTTGATTTTCACTTGGTCAACTGGGGTGTAAATTTTGACCCCAATAGTCACGCCTTAATTAAGATAAAAATACGGATGTATATCCCTAACCCGCTTGTTATACTGTGCTAGGGGACGTCGGTCCCGCTCCAACTTATAATTGTTATAAGACCGAGCAGGAAATAGGAGATTACCAGGATTCCCGTGCCACCAAAACGAAGAAAGTGCATGCTGATGCATCTTCTTCGGGTATGTTCATTACAGATAACTGAGAACGGGTGATATGTTTCAAGAGTTGGAAACGGTGCAATTGTTGCAAGCCAAGTCTGTTGGCAGTTATCACCTTGTGTTAAACAAATACATTGATTCTGAACGAATGTTATTAGATACCGAACCTGAAATACAACATCATATCAGTATCTTTATTTAATAAAGAAGCATATAATTTTGTATTGTTGGATAATGTTTTGAACATTTCCTATATCAAGAGTTGATCAGTTCAGGCACGTTATCTAAAAGCATAGATGTTCTAAATCAAACCACAGTTCTTAATGTATAGAACACACACAAGAGGAAGAGTTCAGAAATGAACGAATCCTTCTTGAGGTTTTGTATACTAGGTCATATCAATATGACCCGACTAGCTAAGTTACATTTAGATGCATATTTAAATTAGTTTGAATTTACATCTTGTAAAACTTGCCGGTCATGTCACAAAGATAAGATGACCATAGCTCTGTTTATTGGAAACAGAGAAAGAGTTAGTGAATTCTTGGGATTGATACATAATGATGTATGAGGTCCCCTGTCTACACATGCCAGGACTGGTTCTTTGTATTTCAGAAGTTGAGAACCCAAACGGGTATAAGTATTATGTCCTTTGATATGATCAAGGAGGAGAATACTTGAGCACGGAATTCCTGGACTATTCTAAAGGAGAATGAGATTCTCTCTCAGCATTACTCCTCCGTATACACCACAACACGATGGTATATCGGGGCGGAGCAATCGCACCCTATGTGATATGGTGTGCTCTATGATGAGTACTACTGAGATGCCTATTTCCTTTTGGGGATATGCACTTGAGAAGCTGCATACCTATTGACTAGGGTTCTAATTAAATCAGTTGCCTACCACTCCATATATGATATAGTATGGGAAGAGCCCATCTCTTAAAGATGTTAAGATTTGGGGTTGTCCGGCAGATGTCAAAAGCAAAATCCGGACAAGCTCGAGGTAAGGTCAGTTCTGTGGAAGTTTGTTGGATATCCCAAGCATTCGCAAGATAATATCTTCTACCACACCGAGGAACAAAAGGTGTTTTATTTCTCGGCATGCCACATTTTTAGAAAAGGATTTTCTTATGAAGAAATTAGTGGTCATGAGGTAGATCTGGAAGGAGTTCCAGCTATAGAAACTACAGCTGATGATTTGGTAGGACAAGAGGATTCAATAGTTCCCGACGAACCTCATCCTCTCCACCGATCTGGTAGGGTTCCTCACCCACCTGAGAGATACTTCGGTTTTCTCTATGACAGTGGGAGCGAGGAATGCATCATGAGATGATGATCCAACTAGTTTCGAGCAGGCCATCAGGAGTGGGGACTCTGTAAGAATGGCTGGATGCTCAGCGATCTGAGATGGAATCCATATACACCAACAAAGTATGGACTTTGGTTGCTTAATCTGAAGGGTTAAATCCCCATCAGGAGCAAGTATATCTTGAGAAGATTACTTGGTGTACATGGAAAAGTTTGTTGGAGATAGTGCCCTCATAGTCAATTATTGGATCGCAGGTACGTGATTGCAATGATTGCGGAGGACCTATCCCGGTAGGACAGTCTTACTCGAAATGATAGTATGCTATCTGGTTTGCCTTTATCAGTCGTGTACATGTTCAGGTGACTGATTGCATGTTACACTTTGATAGAGCCCTTAGGATCTTGCTTTACTACCAACAGTATGATGGCGATCATATACGTGAGAGTTGGGTAGTTTATATGCATATCCTTAATTGTGGTCCCTAGTCGTGGGAGTTTCGAGACAGGGCATCGATACTCCGGAGTAGACTAGTGTGTACAGTCGAGACCCCGATGAGGGGCGGTGGCCGGTCTCACAAGCCACTGGTGTCAGTTGGATCACCTAAGATGTATACAGGTGCTCATTGGGTTATGAGTACACCGGACAGGACTCGCCGGGAATCTGCTAGTTAGTATTATATCTATCGTCAGATAGCAGTTCCCTGGTGACATGTGTACAGGTTAGTTCATCGACCTGAGGTCGTCATTTGTCTCGTATGAGTTCCCACTGTGCTTTGATTTCTACCCTACCACGGCTCAAAGGAGTCGTGCAAACAGGTAGCTTTTGGGTACAGTCCCGAGCCATATGGAGGCACGTGAGCGGATCGGCAGGGGATTCGTCTCTCCCGGTATTGGGGGCGAGGTCGTGCTGTGTCTAGGAGAGCCATTACATAAATCCATGGCCATGGTAGGAGATTTACTGGTAGGTACTCCAGTAGTATCTCAGGGTGTATTGAGGCTTCACTCCGACACGACTTATACTGCTATTGGGGGTCTGACGTTGCTAGCCCCCTAGGCGGATATGCGATACTCATTGACGAACGGACCGGACTGTATATACATTGTCACTGTTAGGCTCAGTAGGGTTTTCGGAGGAGTTCGCTCATCGGTCTCCCTTGAGTTAGCTCCTCGGCCTCCCTTGAGGTCAGTCCATGGGCAGCCGTTATGCATAGCTAGTGCCGCTGACGGTTTGTGGTTAAACCCACTGCCAGGGTGCTGACGAGTCATTAGAGTCCCCCACAGGCAGTTTACCAAGTTCGGGCGAAACGTTGTAGAGGCCGTATGGTTTTATGGCAGGGTTCGGAAAATGCACGTGCGTTTACGCACGTGTCGATTTTCGGACAGGTGATACTAGTCGGCTTTGGTTTAAGCCGCATCCGAGTATTATATTGAGTAGGTATAATATCTTTGTCTCAGTTGCATTTGTATTCGGTCGTAATACAAATGCGGGTATATTTATACAGTTTCGGGGTTGTCCTGAAATTCGTTTCAGGATCACTTTTGGAAGTTGCCAGTTTCCAGTTTTCTATCAGCCGTCTTTTAACATTCGGTTAAAGACGGATTTATCTTTTCTTCTGTTATGATGAGTCGTGCTTCTAGAAGTTTCTAGATATGGTGACTAGGGCGATGACTTGGCTTCATGACTCATTAGGCATTAATGGTGTCATTAAAGCTTTTGGTGACTAGGGTTTTTAGTTCAATGTTTCTAAATGACTCATCCATTTTCATTAAAGCTTCTTGGATTGCTTAAGATATTTTAGAGTAAGAAGCTTTCTCTTATTGTCACCACTTGCTCCTACGGTCACCTCCCTCCTTCATATATATATGGCTTGCCCTCATTCTCTCATTCCAACTCTCACTTGAGTTTCATTTTGCTAGAAAAGATTATGATAGGTTTTATCGGTGTATGGAATTTCACAGTCCATTTCATTCCATCACCTGATTTCCACGGCAACTTCATTAACCGATCGTCCACGGATTTGGACGAAGTGAGACAAAGTCATCTACTCATTCTCTACATCAATCTTGGTCGTCTCTTTTAGCAAACTTGACGATCGAGTTGCCTCGAGTCAGAGGCGGGAGCCCGTTTAAAGAACCGATCATGTGGTGCCACCTCGACGAGGAGATCGGCGATCGACGAGATCGGAGCAGCCGCAACGGAGCGTGGGATGATGGTTGAAGAACGAAGGACTCGGATCGTTCGGTATAACCATTCTACACTCTTTACAGTTTGTTAGTTTAGCAATAATGGCAGATCCGGGTTAAAGTATACGATAGCGCCAGTTAAAAAGTTTTTGTTCCGCATTTTGGCGTCTGTAGACTGCCGGGGCGCTAACGTAGACTTACAGTGGTATCAGAGCCTAACCATTTTGCTATACTAACTTGTGCTAACGCGTTTAAAACATCGATCCGACCGAAAATCGAAAACTGCCAAAAATATCATTTTCCTTACTTGACAGTTTCTGTTGTTTTTAAACGGTGTCGAAATTGATTTCTGGATGTCTTGAAAATCAGAGCAGAGAATTATAAGACCCACGACGAAATTTGGAGTCGTGACTCCTCCAAGTTGCCGCGGAAGGGCGGCCAAACCAATGGTTTGGCCGCGCTTCCGCGGCCATGTGAGGAGCACGTGCTCCAATTTTTTCCCAGTGGGTTCTTGGTGGGATATTGGGGTTTTTGGTATATAAATTTTTGGCCCAGATTTTGTTACTGTTCACCAGTAAGCTTTGGGGCCCACTTTTTGAAATTTGGTCTTTGGTCGATCGAAATTTAAACACGTTAGTTTACAGTGCTTACATTATATCTCCGACCGGGAATGTCATTTGATCGGTAAACGGCGTTTAACTGCTATAGTTCTTTTAGACAGGTTTGCGAACGTGACATTCGCGTTGATGTTCTGTGTTGTGCTGTATTGTTGCGGATTTGTCGTGATGGATAGCAGTGTGCAATGGTAGTACAGTTTGAGTTTATTTGTACATTTGATATTGCGGGGCGAGCGTCCAACTTGTGGACTGCCGTCACTGCCTGTTGTATAATATTCTTTTAGGGCACGACCAGGTTGCGGTCGATGTACCTATTGTACTATTTTTATTACTGTACTAGGTTTTACCCCGCGACGGAGTGCACGGATGGCCGGGTTCTGGAGGGCAACGGGTCCGCATTTCATGGATTTAAGAGGCAGAGGGTCCCCACTTCAGAATTGGCAGACTATTCGCCGCACTCGTAGGGGGTATAGGTTGACCCAAGGAGGGGAGCCCAAGATTACCGGATTCCGTGGAGTGCTGGGTGGTCCATTCACTATGCTGTAGGGGGCTGCCTCGCTTCAGGTTTTGGCGGGTAACTTGCCGCACCCGTAGGGGTCTAGGTTTCATTGCACAGGCTATCCACACGACAGGGGAACGTCGAGTTTCAGCAGCGGCTCTGTGAAACTCGGGGATCCCAGATATCTGTATTGTTCTGTGATGCTTATTACTTTTCTGTAATGTTGCTTATTATCACGCCTGGAGCGATTATGTATATTGGTTTATATACTATTAGATGTTGTATATGTTTTACACCCGCGCTAGTCCAGTCCCCGCTCTGTCGTTAGTTAAGTAACCTAACGGGTGATGACGGGACCCAGTGACGAATGCGGATGGCATATACGTACATTTTATTTTCGTTCTTTTTGGTGTGATTGATTGATGGGACTGCGTTGATTCTGATCAATGCAAAGTAAAACAAACCTGTTTGAGTTGTTGGAACAATTTAAAAAGTGTTATTGCAAAGACGTTTCCTTTTGTTATGCATAGCGGTATTCAGTGGAATATCCAGCACCTCATTCGACGAGGCAAGGGCTGATATCCCTTCACCGGGAAAGACCCCTTGGACAGAAGTTTGCGTCAGGATAATAACTTTACTATAGTCGATTACAAGTTGCTTTGCATAGCGGTATTCAGTGGAATATCCTGCACCTCATTCCACGAGGAAAGAGCCGAGATCCCTTTACCGGGAGTGACCTCTTTAGCAAAAGGTTTTCGCCACTATATTTTAAAAAGCTATCAGGTTCCTTCAGCGATATCAAGTTCACTACGCTAAAGGTTTTTCGCCAAAAACCAGCCGTAGCCCTCCGTCACTTCTTTTGGGTATTTAGTAGTATTCAAGCTATGCATTTTAGCCAAAGTTAAGGCATAGTGTTTGGTAGCTGCTGGGTATTCAATTGTTGCATAGATAGATGAGTTAGTTTGGGACAGTCGTTCTGCCGATTGGCCAAAGTCAGGGGCATGTGCGGGTGGGTTCAAATTGACAAGATAGTGATGGGTAGAACTTGGCATGTGACTTATGACATTTTGACCAAAGCCAAGGTTATAAGAGCATGGGGCAAAAACTATATCAGGAGTTTCTAAAGAAACTGAAACTTGCCGAGTATGCGCATACCTTCTGGAGTATGAGTAACGTGGATGCATTCCATCACGTTATCATGCGATGAGAGTTGGATCCTGATTCCCACTGATGAGTTGGTTTACTCTTCGGGTGATCCCGATTGATTCTTCTTTAGGTTTGGAGGAGAATTTGACAGGACAGTGGGAGGTTTCCGGATTAGATAAAATGATGACCATTCTGATCTAGGTTAGAGTGCACGCAGAGTGTTTCTTTTCTCTCTCTCTCTTTGGCAGCGACCTTTGACCAACCCTAGACTATGACTCAGTGACCAGGTTAACCAAACCTTCTTAATACTGGCTTTTGGATTGTCTGAGTTGCATAAGTCATTGCCACTCCTTCTTTTACCCTTTGTATTTCTCAGAACACCCGTATTACTACGGATATCCACTTCCATTGGATAGAGCCATCGTATGGTTATATACGAACTCGAAGGGACTTCTTCGGGGATGGATCAAGGTTCAGGAGAAATAGAATTGGCTTATTCAGTTGTCTTTTATTATCACCTTCTCTCAGGTTGCGAGGGCTCCTTGGTTTAGGAGAGTACACCTATTACGCTTATTGGATAGTCTTATTCCAAACCATAGGCTGGTGCCGAAAGGTAGGGAATGAAGAAAACCAATTAGCCTAAGTAGGGTGTGCAGAAGGTAATATGTAAAGACAAAATAAAGGGATTAGAAAGAGGGCAAAGTAAATTGCGACTGATATCATTCACGACCAAAACCGCGTACTTCATCGCCGCTCCTATTTCACCTTTAAAGGAATAAGGTATTATTAAGTTGTCTTTTATCGTCACCTTCTCTCAGTTGCGAGTACTCCTTGGTTTAGGAGGGTACACCTATTATGCTTACTGGATAGTCTTCTTCCAAACCATAGGCTGGTGCCGAACGGTAGGGAAGGAAGAAAACCAGTTAGCCTAACGATGGTGTACAGAAGGTAACGACTAAAGACATATAAAGGGGATTTGGAGAAAGGGCAATAAAATATACGGTTGAAGTCATGAATTGGATTATGGAAGAGGCATTGCTATGAATACCAGGATACCCCTACGAAACATTTTCATGTTTCAGTGCATTGTTAAGGAAAAACTGTTTTTCCCGATTAGACACTTACTCCAAGGGTATGTATTTACCAGGTTTCATTCTCATATCTGTATGGTTTTACAGATGATGAGTGGGAGTAAGATATTGGGAATTAGGTGATCATCCTCATTATATCGGAATTCGTTGTAATTGGTGATATTTGAGGAAATCGCCAGGGTACAGTTTTCCACCTACAACGCACAGGTTTTGAGTTGTTCAACTCAGTGGACTTATACAGAGTATTGTATGTTGTCCAAGTGTCCATTAGGACAAAGGGGTAGGTCCTAGTACTATGTTCTATATACTTATAACTTCTCTAGTATTTAGACGAGTGTTTCGTAGAAATACAAGGTCTAAGTTTTGAGAAGTTGTGGGTATAAGAATAAAGTAGAGAACCGGGTATCACAAGTATCGGGATTCTTCAAAGAGATCGAAGATGTAGATTCTTGTGATTGGTATTCAGATGATAGTGATGGTTTTGAGAAACGTGTTTCTCTTTCAGGTTACTCATAATTGGATGGTTTCCTAAGTTGAGTAATGCTGATTAGCCTTTTTCCATTAAGTTGATATGCACTGGAGACAGCTGCATGATTTGAATATGGTTCCAATTAAATAAGTGCCAAAGTTTCTATATTGGATATAGAATAGTTCGTACCTTAGAAGAAATTAAGGTACGGGGAGTTGTCCAGCTTATGATTAAAACCAGACACTGGATAACTCAGGGCACGTTTCTGTAATGGCTGTTTGTGGGTTGACCCTGGCTATGACGAGGGTTGATATTCTACCATTTGGAAGATCAATAGTGATATTGTTCTTGACTCGCCACAGTTTTAGTAAAATGGATCTTTTTCAGAAAACAGAAGTGGGAGTATGGTAGAACTGGAAGTAATTCCAGAACCGCAAACGATTACGGAAAATTTAATAGGACCTATACATTCAATCAGGTTTGACATTCCAATAGCCACTCCGCAAGTATGGTAGGTAACCTCAGACACCCGAGAGGTACTTCGGTAGCCTCAAGGACGGTGACAGGGAGGTTCTTATCTACCCAGACTTGACACTACTGTTGTTCCAGGATATGAGACCCGGAAGGAGGGTTGTCGTAGTCAGTGGGAGCAACGGAAGCATAGTGGGCAAGAAGCTTATGTCTATTTATAGACTTGAGCAGTTATAGCGGAGATAGATCATCTAATTTTGATGTGACAGTCATGGGTTTGACTTCAATCAGAATAGGGGATGGATCAGTTAAGAAGGTAGTAGGGTGTGATGTCATGGTATCTGGATGACATACACAAAGTGGGAAGTAAAATTCCTATACTACGATCGGTTGTACTGTGGTCGTCATACAGTTGTTTCTCCAGACAGGATATGGATATAATATTTGACATTCTGGTTTCTAGATCTATGGTTTTAGATCTGGATTTGGGTAGTTTCCCAATGTGGATACTTTGACAAATATTCTAATGGTTTTTGGAATAGTTGACTCCTAGCATGGTGGTGTACCTGCAGGAGATGGAGTCACCCTCTCTAAAGGTGTCGTATAGACTAAAGGGGAGAGGGATGTGCATGATTGGCAGATCACTTGCTTAGGCAATTGAGTCAATCATGAGATGTCAAGTACCACACCAAATGTTGGTTTTGCACTAGATGCAATAAGTTTGTATTAATCCAATCCTGGAGAAACATAAGGAAGCAGTTTTAGAACATTGGTACATGTTCTACGGATTTGATAACGGCAGCCTCTTTCGGGAGACGGTTATCATTCCAGGCTTCAAAGGTGACATGGATGACAGAGTGATTGTCAGAGTTTTTAGTTTTCCCTCTGACGAGGGACAGTATTATGGACAGGTGGTTCCAGAGGATACTGTGGGTGGCATGGTGCCCGATACTGATTAGGTTCAGTGATCGATTCAGTCTAAGAAGTTTGGATATGGAGTTCATTTATGAACTAAGGTCCCATAAGATATCCAGACATATTCTAAGACAGGTACTACTCAATTCGGGAGATGGCTTTCTCCGCGAACTTGAGATTAAGAGAGATACAGAAAGATACTTCTAGGCGGATCCACTCACCGAGGCTATTTCTCGAACACAATAGTTTTACAAACGGGCTTTGTGAAACTGATTAGTAGAGGAGTTGGATGTTCGGTTTCACACGGGCTGTGAGTAGTCGACATCGCAATATTAGCCTTGAGTGCAAGTGGGAGATTGTTGGAGATAGTGCCCTCATAGTCAATTATTGGATCGCAGGTACGTGATTGCAATGATTGCGGAGGACCTATCCCGGTAGGACAGTCTTACTCGAAATGATAGTATGCTATCTGGTTTGCCTTTATCAGTCGTGTACATGTTCAGGTGACTGATTGCATGTTACACTTTGATAGAGCCCTTAGGATCTTGCTTTACTACCAACAGTATGATGGCGATCATATACGTGAGAGTAGGGTAGTTTATATGCATATCCTTAATTATGGTCCCTAGTCGTGGGAGTTTCGAGACAGGGCATCGATACTCCGGAGTAGACTAGTGTGTACAGTCGAGACCCCGATGAGGGGCGGTGGCCGGTCTCACAAGCCACTGGTGTCAGTTGGATCACCTAAGATGTATACAGGTGCTCATTGGGTTATGAGTACACCGGACAGGACTCGCCGGGAATCTGCTAGTTAGTATTATATCTATCGTCAGATAGCAGTTCCCTGGTGACATGTGTACAGGTTAGTTCATCGACCTGAGGTCGTCATTTGTCTCGTATGAGTTCCCACTGTGCTTTGATTTCTACCCTACCACGGCTCAAAGGAGTCGTGCAAACAGGTAGCTTTTGGGTACAGTCCCGAGCCATATGGAGGCACGTGAGCGGATCGGCAGGGGATTCGTCTCTCCCGGTATTGGGGGCGAGGTCGTGCTGTGTCTAGGAGAGCCATTACACAAATCCATGGCCATGGTAGGAGATTTACTGGTAGGTACTCCAGTAGTATCTCAGGGTGTATTGAGGCTTCACTCCGACACGACTTATACTGCTATTGGGGGTCTGACGTTGCTAGCCCCCTAGGCGGATATGCGATACTCATTGACGAACGGACCGGACTGTATATACATTGTCACTGTTAGGCTCAGTAGGGTTTTCGGAGGAGTTCGCTCATCGGTCTCCCTTGAGTTAGCTCCTCGGCCTCCCTTGAGGTCAGTCCATGGGCAGCCGTTATGCATAGCTAGTGCCGCTGACGGTTTGTGGTTAAACCCACTGCCAGGGTGCTGACGAGTCATTAGAGTCCCCCACAGGCAGTTTCCCAAGTTCGGGCGAAACGTTGTAGAGGCCGTATGGTTTTATGGCAGGGTTCGGAAAATGCACGTGCGTTTACGCACGTGTCGATTTTCGGACAGGTGATACTGGTCGGCTTTGGTTTAAGCCGCATCCGAGTATTATATTGAGTAGGTATAATATCTTTGTCTCAGTTGCATTTGTATTCGGTCGTAATACAAATGCGGGTATATTTATACAGTTTCGGGGTTGTCCTGAAATTCGTTTCAGGATCACTTTTGGAAGTTGCCAGTTTCCAGTTTTCTATCAGCCGTCTTTTAACATTCGGTTAAAGACGGATTTATCTTTTCTTCTGTTATGATGAGTCGTGCTTCTAGAAGTTTCTAGATATGGTGACTAGGGCGATGACTTGGCTTCATGACTCATTAGGCATTAATGGTGTCATTAAAGCTTTTGGTGACTAGGGTTTTTAGTTCAATGTTTCTAAATGACTCATCCATTTTCATTAAAGCTTCTTGGATTGCTTAAGATATTTTAGAGTAAGAAGCTTTCTCTTATTGTCACCACTTGCTCCTACGGTCACCTCCCTCCTTCATATATATATGGCTTGCCCTCATTCTCTCATTCCAACTCTCACTTGAGTTTCATTTTGCTAGAAAAGATTATGATAGGTTTTATCGGTGTATGGAATTTCACAGTCCATTTCATTCCATCACCTGATTTCCACGGCAACTTCATTAACCGATCGTCCACGGATTTGGACGAAGTGAGACAAAGTCATCTACTCATTCTCTACATCAATCTTGGTCGTCTCTTTTAGCAAACTTGACGATCGAGTTGCCTCGAGTCAGAGGCGGGAGCCCGTTTAAAGAACCGATCATGTGGTGCCACCTCGACGAGGAGATCGGCGATCGACGAGATCGGAGCAGCCGCAACGGAGCGTGGGATGATGGTTGAAGAACGAAGGACTCGGATCGTTCGGTATAACCATTCTACACTCTTTACAGTTTGTTAGTTTAGCAATAATGGCAGATCCGGGTTAAAGTATACGATAGCGCCAGTTAAAAAGTTTTTGTTCCGCATTTTGGCGTCTGTAGACTGCCGGGGCGCTAACGTAGACTTACAAAGTTGAGACTTTCAAAACTATGCTTAAGTCCATCCAGATCCTACTTGCCATTGCTACATACCATGACTACGTTTTCTGGCGGTTGGGTGTCATGACTGCTTTTCTAAATAGTGATTTAGAAGAGAGCGTCTATAAGTACATAGCCAGAGGGCTTCGTAGACGGTGGGAGCAGCGGAAACGTATGCAAGTTGCTTTATGAGTTAAATCAGGTATCGCGGAGTTGGAACGTCTGTTTTGATGTGGTAGTCAAAGAGTTTGACTTCATCAAAATGGTAGATGAACCTAGTATATACAAAAAGGTAGTAGGGAGTATGGTGGTGATCCTCATATTGTACGTGGTTGACATACTCTTGATAGGAAAAGAGTTTCCTATTCTACGCTCGGTCAATCTCCTCTTATCACAAGAATTCTCCATAAAGGATCAAGTTGATACCTGCTAAATCCTAAGTTTTGGATCTATGAGATAGATATAATTGGATGTTAGGATTCTAACTAGTTGTAGTGAGATGGTATCAATCGATCCTGGGGAGAATCACTGAAAAGGTTCCAGGGTGATAAGGACGACTAAATGTCAGTCACAGGCATTATTTTTACCCTCAGTGAAGGGACGGTATGTTGAAAGAGTTCTAAGCTAGATACTGTGACTTACTAGATGATTAAAGGCAAGATACATCGTTACCAAGGATGCTACCAAAGAGAAAGTGTGGACATATAAGTTCATGAGATGAACTTCGTTCCTACCATTGTGTGACAATGGAGTTATGGCTTAGGCCTAGGAACCCCCGTCCCATCTGTGATCTAGACATATTCTAAGGCAGTATCACCTGATCATGGAGATGGTTGATCTCCACGGAGATCGAGGTTAGGGGAGTAGACAAAGAGGACAACAGCGCTGATCCACTAACAAAGGCCTATTTCCCAGAAAAGACTTTTATGCGATGGTTGAGTATGAGATACTTCAACCACAACTGATTGTTGGGTATGCGATACCACAACAGATGGCCCTAGTGCAAGTGGGAGATTTTTAGTGATATGTATGCCCTAGAGTCCATTATTGTACATGCGATGTATATTGTAGTGGATGCTTGGACATATATAGGGAGGACTTTCTTGCTTGACATGATAGTATGCTATTTGGTTGCTCTTTATCTTAACATGTGCTCTGATTGTCTCTATGTTACACGTTGATAAAGCCGTTAGGATGAGTACTTGACAACCAGGACTATGATGTAGATCATACTAGTGGGGACAGTGTAGTCGCTAAGTATATCCTTTAAATGTTCCTAGTTGTGGGAGTACCGAGACAGGGCATCGATACTCCAGAGTAGACTAGCGTATGCGCTTCTTGACCTATATGATGGGCAATGGATGATCACATATCCATTGATGTTTGACATCAGAGATAGTATACGGGTGCTCAGTGGAGACTGGGTACACTGGAAGGACTCGGCGAGAACTCCCAGATGGTATTATACCTCACGTCAGATTGCAGTTCTCTAGTGACACTGGTACAAGTTAGTCTGTAGACTGGAGATCGTCATAGAGTCTTGTGTGATTCCCACTGTGCTTTGATTTCCATCATACCACGTCCAAGTGGGCATGAAAAACGGTGGATTTTGGGTACAGTCCCGAATCACATAGAGGCAATGAGCGATATGAGGGGTTTTGTCTCTCCCGGTATAGGGAGTTGATATTGCGCTATGTTCGACTGGCTATAACCGGAAATCCCTAGCCAGGGTTGTTAAGATTTACTGGTAAGTGTTATCAGTAGTTTCTCGAACTGTTATGGACCTCATATCGACACGACTTATCGGTTACTGGGGTCTGACGTTTACCACCCTTAGACTGGATATGCGACATATCAAACGAAGAGACCGGACTGTACGGGAGTGTTACTGATTGGATTCGCAGGAGAATGTACAGGCTTTCTTGTTGATCTTCTGATTGCTCAATACACAGGTGGCTGTTACGTTTAGCTGACCGCTTGCATCTTTTGTGTGTTTGATATGATCATCACCTACTGCCGGCGTATTGATGATTCTTTAGAGTCCAACACAGAGGTTTCCTGGCTTAGACAAAACGGAGTAGGAGCACATATTTGATATGTGCGGGACCGAGAATAATACGATATGAGATACCGTATTATATTCTCACGATATGAGATATCGGCCGGGTATATATGATATAGCCGGGTCATCGGATCAAGTGTTGATTCGATGAACCGATACGGATTATATTAGTCGGTTATTTGTGAAATAGCCGGATTATCGGATCAAGTGTTGATTCAATAATTTAATGTATAATTATATATATTTGACATATTACATTACATTAACTAATATAAGCTCACTTAAAGATTCTTTTTCTCACATGTATAATATATTGATGTATATGTGATATATGTTAATTGTATTATTTTATTTTGTTACATTATATATTATATATATGATATATAATATTGTAACATGTTAGGGTTACAAATGCAACATGTTTTGTGGAGTTTAATCAAGTTAGGGTTTTCATTTGGGTTAGCTTTTTCATGAAGCTTCATGAAGCTTTTTTTTGTTTTTAGCTAAGATATTTTGTGAAGATATTTCTTAACCCAACCCAAAACCCTTTACCCTAGTTTCTTTTCTATAAGATTTAAGCCTTGATTCTTAACCCATGGTTGGATTTGTAACCACAACAAGATTTCATTATTCATCACAAATAGATTTCTTCTTCTTCTTCTTAAATAAAAGCTTTCTAGCTTTTGGGTTTGTGATGGATTTTTGTGAGCTAAAGAAAACAAAAGAGAGCTAAATTCCTACTTCATCATCCTCATCTATTCTAGCCACTTAGATTAGGGTGTTTTCTTTGCTAATACTTGATTAGTGAAGCAGTAGCTTGGGTTTGAGATTCTTCAAGGTAGATCATCTTAGTAAATGAAGATTGGAAGCAAGCTTGCATCTTTCTCAACATGGAGCCTCTCTAGAGTCCGGGTACTTGATGATCGCAGTGAAGGGACCTCAAAACGGAGCTTATGAAGTGAAGGAACGGACTACAAAGGTTTTAATCCCTAACTCTTAGATGTAAAGTTGTTTACATGCATGTTAACCCTAAGTCTCTAGTTATGATCTTGGTTAGGGTTTGTTTAGCACCCTAAAAATTTTAAAGTAACATGATTGATGCTTGCCAAAACCTTCACAAGGTGCTAAGCTAACCCTACACGCCCCTTTCTAGAGACTTGCACCACTTCTGTGCAAGTCCTTCAAGACGAAAACTCGCGAACTCTACCCTTCTCGCGTCGGAGCATCTCAGCGAACGACATATCCTAGCCATCCGATCGATAAATGACTACGGGTCCTCCGCTGCATCATTGCCTGTGAAAACCAGAGGCTTCAGCCTCATGAACTCAGATAACGATACTGTGATAACCTCTGTAACTGTAGGTACAATTGCGTGAACAGTAGGCACCACTTCGGTCCCCACAACAGGTGGGACGACCTCCTATCGCTGTGCTCGACTGGCCTCAACTAGTGATCCGATCATCTGACGTAAATCCTGCATACCGGCCTCTAGCTTAGTAATACGATCAAGCGAGGGTGGATCAATCTGCTCCTGAACAACGGGCGTACCGCCCTGGTCAGTCCCCGTCTTAGATGAGCCAACTCTGACCTCGGCTCTTGCGGCCGCTCTCTGCCCCCTCGTAGTCTTCGGCCGCATAGTGGCTGGAAATGAAAACAAGATTCGATAAGAATATGGAAATCGAATCGGAAGGATGTATATAATCACGGAAGAAATTTCAACCAACAAGTCCTAAGGTCACTTTGGCGGAATACCGTATCGTAAATATGCCGCGGAACATACACACGCTACTCTACTCTGCTTAAGCTAACTACTCCATCATACCAAGGTCATCCTACACTCCGAAAGGTAAAACATAGCGCTCTGGTACCAACTTTGTCACGACCCAAAATTTGGCACGTGACCGGCACTTAAACCACATAACGTCTACAGGCGTAACGCAATTTAAGTAAGCTGAAACCCAGAAATCTAAACCATCAAAAGTAGTAAGTGATGAAAACATTTGTTAAAGACATTTGGAAATCTCAAGTAAAAATCTTTAAAGTTTATATTATTTTCTTAAAAATTTGGCAGCACCTCCTTTGTAAAAACTAGCCCCAAAACGGGTACAACACATGATACAAGTAAAACGACATATGATATAAATAAAACATCCCCAAACGGGAGCAATCATGCCCAACGGCGGAAACAACTACCAAAAGAATAATAAATGAAGCCGTAGCGAAGAAATGGACAATATGAGTGAAAATCAGCATAAAAGATAAAACTACATAAAGAAAGTCGGCTCACACGAGCTCGACACCCAGAGTCACAAAATAATATACAATATCGTGCTCACAACTCGTCTTTAAGTCAATACATGAAATGGTAGATGGAGAGTACTAGATACAACAAGGTGTACAATGAAATATAAACGGATAACCGCAAAAACCCACCTAAGCAAACGGCTAAAAGCCAACTGTAGCGGTATCCGCAACAAAAAGATACAATGAGATACCCCTGCCGCGACTACTCTGAGGGTCAACCTGCAAAACACTGTGGCAAAACGGGGGTGAGTTACCAACTCGTGAATAGTAAATAACATATACAGGTAATCACAGGTATTCACGTACTGTGATACTCTATCACATGCAATTTGATAATATCAATATGCTAATATAGATATGCAAAAATCGTGAAATGTACTCCATCAGGTACTACAAATACATGAAGCAATGCATATCAATGAATGCTAGGTATGGGATAAAACATGTCGTCATCACGGATCATCATCGTAGAAAAACCCAGTGTCCATCAAATACACCCCAAACCCCAATACCTCAGGCACCGTCACCCTGATCGGCCCTCATATCCTCTAAATCTCATGGAACCAGAGTGCCCAACATCGGCACTCAAAAACATCATTAAATACTCGTGTCCAACATCGACACACAAATCCATATATATCGGGCTCCGTCAGTCCGGATCGGCCTACGGGCTCCGTCAGTCCGGATCGGCCCATATCCATCTTTCGACTCCGGTCAGTATCCTACGGATAACCGCCAGGTCTAACCAATCACCGGTAGGAAGTGCTCCCCTGCCAAGCTCACTGCCTAACTATACGTGTCTTCTTGCCCCAGGGTACCTTACCGGGTCCACCATGTACCCGCAGACGGTGCATACCGCTCCTCGAATCGGGTGTACTCACACAAGCTCTCAGAACCGAGAAAACTCATGGTGGATGCACTGAAATATCATATTAAGAGAAACCGGGTTTTCAAAACAATACTTACTTTCTTGAAATAATACCACGGTTCTCAAATCTATAAATCACATGAAATCCATATCTCACTGCGTAAATCCATGCAATATGATATATGATCAGTCGAAAATACTGCATTTCTAACACGGCAATTTCCCTACCTTTTACATTCATGTAAAGGTATCCAGTATTCATATCGCACATATTAGCAAAACACATGTAAAATACTGGATTACTTATACTGTATACTTAAACCGGCACTTTAAGGGAAATTGACTGTGTTTCATGGCATCGCATTATCCTTGTATTGCGCAACTCTTGTCTTTGGGTCTAATGTAGGAAATTCCAGAAGCAGAGGCCAAATTGGGAAAAGAGCTGATAAAAGATGCGCCAACTCAAAGGCTAAATATCTGGTAGCAATACAGAAGGCCAAACAAAATTCAACATATCAGAACAAGGCCCATATGTCAGTCCAAGTCAGCAGAAAAAAATACAAGCTCCAAGGCCACTAAAGGACCGCGGATCCGCGGCCCAAACCCCCTTGGCGCCGCGGATCCGCGGCCTTATTAAGAGATCACAGCTTCAAATTTCTCCACGTGCTTACCTCTAACGGCCAAAGCTTCCAGAAGACCCCAGAAGCTCCACGTGGCGCATCTAGAAGGCTCGGCGTAACAAACTATTTCTAGAAGGCTCTTTTGGAGGGAAATTCAAATATTGTGCTAACTAACTTGTGGAGGGAAAATTCAAATTCAAATCCTAGATCTAGGGTTTTGGGAGTCTATAAAAGAGAGCCTAGAGCTAGGGTGAAAAGTTGTTCAAGAATGACCATCATCTTCTACCCACAAGTTGAGTGACACGACTTGTGCCTCAACCCCAATTCCAATTCAAAATCAAGATCAAGATCCCGAGAGCAATTCAAGCAAGAGATCCTTCAACCTTTAGCAAGCGACGCCGGATTTCAACGGAGCAAGAGATCCACGCCGATCCGCGACTCAAGGAGCCGAGCGAAGCCGAAATCGACGATCTAGTTCCTTCCTTTTGTAAATTCAAGAGAGTTGTAATGAAAATTGTCGATAAATAAAGGTGAATTTTCTATATTCTTGCTTATCTTTTAATTCAAGCATAATGATTAGATCTCAATTTGTGATTGTGTTTGTGATCATGATATTTGAGTAATCTCCGCTCGTGTAGGAGTTGTGACGATCTTTAGATGATGATGATTTAGATATTTTTACAATTCTTAAATCCTATAATGTTTGGAAATTCTAGTGAATCGAATGATCAATGACCTAGTTTCGGGATGATACTTTCTTGATCGTGTTCACTCGAAACTAGGGAACAACTATTGACTATTTGATTAACTAGAAACTAGAATTTGAATGCGATCCATTGAAAGGACAAAGGATGAGTTGCGAAATCCCTAATTTCCTCGCACGATCCTTAAACCTCGATGAATTTGCATCGATCTAGTACCAATTTGTTAAAGGATAAGAATGAGTAATCATTAGATCTCATCACATCTATAGATCCGATCTACTCCTACGAGCCATACTTCTAATCTTGATTGTTGGTTGGAAATTATCACACATCTCAATTCTTGTTTTTAATGTTTCTTTTAGATCTATATTTTTCTTATTCTTGATCTTCAAATTACAAATCATTAATTATTTTCTTTTCTTTTCCTTAAATTTTCAACTCATCTAATTCGGAAATTGAACGGATTACACTTTCCCTGTGGGCGATCCGCACTCGCTAACGATCTACATCCGACACCGTAGTTGATTGCGGTCAAATAATTTTTGGTTGTGATTTCTAAATACAATTTTCTAAAAACCAACACACAACGGAAAATCGTTTCATTCAAAATGGCGCCGTTGCCGGGGATCGTGTGCTATTTGTTCATTTTTTTTGAAATTTGAGTTAAAAAGTTTATTCCATCTAAAATTTTGAGATCAAAACTCGCGCAAAACACTAAACGAGTTGTTGTGGTTAATTGTAAGGAAATCTGGAGCTTGCTGTGAAATTGGAAAATTATTTGGAGAATTCCAGAGAGCTCTGGAGTTGAGAAGGAACAGTACCAAATTTTTCTGTGTAGAGAGGAGCTTGAGGCGCGGCGGAACCGCGGCATTAGTTGACTCCCGCGGCGGAATCGCGGCTTGGTGGGAGCTTCTATGTACCAAATTTTCTCAGGTCCTTACTTCCTTTCTTATCTCCTTCCTCATCTGCTCCAATTAACAATTTGTTGCAAGCTTCTTTGCAAAAATCGCAGCGCCGCAAAAAGCAAAATAAATTATGCTTGTTTTTGATTTTGCTGTTGTTTGCATAATTAATACGGACATTAAGGGGCACGGCCAAATCCAGATTAGGTAGGGAGTTCATTACCCTTCCTAAGCTCCAAAAATCACAAACCTGCATCCGCATTACCCTCATTAATTAAAAAATATCTAGAGATGACTCTAAGGACCGTCGCGCTCACTTAGGACAGAAGAAGGCCGTGGGTAATTCATTGCTTATCCGCGTTTCTTTTTGTGGTGTCTAAGGCAAGTGTGTCAAAGGCTAGTGGTTACTTAATTAGGCCCACTACTTACGTAGTGGAGAACCTCCCACTTACCTGGCCACAGGAGAAACAAAGAGGCAGTGGAGGATTTTATCCTACTACTTGTCTTTTGGAAGTTAGGAGCGGTCTAGAGATTTGACCTAGGTGACCATAAATTTAGGGTTGCTTGTTGCATTTGTTGTGATTGCATCATCTTTTCAAAATCCGTATCATTTTTCAAAACAAACACCGCATTCACTTCATTTCCCCTAATTATAAATCCACGCTGCCACTTGTACTAACCCTTTTTAGTGCAAGATAGGCTGGACACGGGATTCTAGTGCCCGTTTAGTCCGCGTCCACTCGATCGACTCCAAAGTCGGTATTTCTCCATTTACCTTTCTTTTACCCACCACCACACCCACACCGATGGATCGGTCTCCATCGAACCTCTTTACCACTGCTCTGCCGCCGTCCGTTGGTGTGCAGAATCCTCCCCGCATCTCTCTCCAAGAGAGGTGCTACCCTTTGTGAGGTCCTCTCTCGACCTGCTTATCCATTCCACCAGCCAACGGGGATAACTTTGAGATTAAGACCCAGTACATCAACCTTCTACCCAAATTCCACGGTCTCGAGACTGAAGACGCTTACGTTTTCATTACCAAATTTGAAAACGTATGCGCAATGATAGGTACATCACAACTTTCTATGGATGCCATGCGTCTACGACTTCTTCCATTTACCTTGTGCGATATAGCCGAGAAGTGGCTGTATAACACCACCGCACATTCCATCACGAATTGGGAAGAATTCGTTCCGGCATTCCTTAAGAAATTCTACCCTATGCAAAAGACAGCTCGAATCCATAGAGAACTATATTAATTCACCCAGCTCCCAGCTGAACCGTTCTCAAAATGCTTTGAACGATTCAAGGATCTTTTGGTTCAATGCCTACATCACGGCATCCCGAGATGGGACCTTTGCCGAATTATATATGAGGGCATTAACCCTACCACTAAACAAAACCTTGAAAACATGTGTCAAGGCACCTTTATGACCAAGGATGATGGGGAAGCTTGGAGATATTTAGAAGAGTTCGCTGAAAAGTCACTTCAGTGGGAGACTGGAACCCAGCCATCGAGTAGGGGTGGCGTACACCAAATAGACGTGTCCATAGGTGTTCGAGCTGAGATGGCAGCAATGCAAAAGAAGCTCGAAGCTATGGAACACAAATTTTTAGCAGCCTCCCTGAACCCAATGTCGCTCCCCAAAACTGTTTGTGGGTGCTGTTCTGATCCTTCTCACTTAACGGAAGAATGTCCATTAAACTCTCAGTTTCGAGGTCTCGAGCATACCAATGCCGCATTTCAAAGACCTAGAAACGACCCTTTTTCTTCCACATATAATCAGGGTTGGAGGAATCACCCGAATTTTGCTTGGAACCAATCCCAAAACACGGTTCCAAACCCGAATCAATTCCAAAGGGTCCTTCCTCCACAACAGCAACCACTTCAACTCACCCAGCACCCCTACCAGTCACAAAATTTCCAAAACCAGGTCAACACGCCTGCACCGTCTAATCCTATGCAGTCGACCTGTTCTGATGATTTCTCTCAAGTCGCTCAAACTATGAAATCACTCATGTCAAATTTCATAGAAGTATCGGCTGAGGTTAGGTCTTCCGTCGGTGAGATAAAGAAAAACTCAGCGTCCCAAGCTGAGAGTATCAAAACGATGGAAGCTGAGATTGCACGACTTAAGGCCGAAATGAGTGCGAGAGAAAAAGGGAAACTTCCGTCTCAACCCCTACCGAATCCGGGGCATTACAATGTAAATGCCGTCACAACGTTGAGATCTGGGAGAGTGCTGGATAACCATGTTGGGGAAGAAGTTGATGATATTGAAAATCCTATCAACACCCCGGCTGAGACCTTCCTTCACACACATGCTTCTGCTTCTGATTCTTGTTCTTCTACCCCACCGCCTTCTCGCGAGCCTATTCTCCATTTCCCTTTAGGCTCTACACCTCAGCCCACCTCTTCTACTCCTCCACAGACGATCCCCACTTCTATTCTGGGATCGGGTCCACACACACTTCCTTCTCCTATGATGAACCCAGCGCTTATTGCTAAAGCACCTTATCCTAATCGGTTAAGGGCTAACACATCGAGTCCACATATGGAGAAGATTATGGACATGTTTAAGCAAGTTAACATCAACATCCCTATTCTAGATGCTATCCAACAAGTCCCCGCTTATGCGAAAACTCTTAAGGACTTGTGCACTAGAAAGAGGAAGACTCAAGTGCCTAAGAAGATATTCATGGAAAAGACACAAGATACGGCTTTCCCCCAACAATTACCGAGGAAACGTAAGGATCCTGGATATCCTACGATTTTCATTTCTATCGGGGAGAAACACATCAACCGTGCTCTACTTGACCTTGGCGCAAGTGTTAACCTACTTTCTTTCTCAGTCTATGAGCAACTAGGGATCGGAGAGTTGAAACCAGCCCATTGTACTCTCCAGATGGCTAACCGATCAATCACCAAAACTAGGGGTGAACTAGAGGATGTGTTAATAAAAATCGAGGAATTTGTATTCCCTGTGGATTTTATTGTACTTGATACACAGCCTGTAGCGAACCCCCGGAATCAAATTCCGGTGATTTTAGGTCACTCCTTTTTGGCCACTTCCAACGCTATCATCAACTGTCGTAATGGCTCTATGACCCTATCCTTCGGGAATAGGTCAATAGAGCTGATCATTTACAAGTTGGGAAGTGTACCCTCCGAACCTACTGCTCATGTCTGTTCTGTCGACTTAATGGATGTCGACAGCAGCGAATTTGATGATCCTCCTGATACCGATCTTGACTCTTTTCATACGTTGTTGTTTGACCCAACTATGTATCATACACATACGGACTCTTCCACCGAGATGTCCGGGTCAACAGCTAACACCGATTATGAACTGCTTTTAGAGTCTGAAGATCACCCCGCACTTTGTGATGACATTATTCTTCGGGGTATTGATGAAACTTTTGAGGAGATCTTCGCTGATGAACTCGCATTTCTGAATAACACGGGTGTTGAGATGAATCATGTCCCAATCATTGAAATTGAATCTCCACCCCTTCTTCTGAATTGTAAAAAGAATGCGAGTAATCCATCACATTCACTGCATCGTCTCTCCAAAATGAGACGCACACACATTCTGTTCCACCACTTACCCTTTCCCCACTTCTTCTTCCACCAACCCGAGCACTGCATTGATAAAATCTTCAAATGGTTGGTGTTGATTTTCGATCTTTGCACAGCTTGCCATCGACCACTGATTTTTGACCCCCTCAGGTGATTTTTAAAAGATTAACATTGCATAACTCAAGTTTGGGGGGTTATATTTTCTGGCTCTTGAAAAGAAAATTTTTACAAAAATTTTGAGCCAAAAATAAGTTTGGGGGAGGGTCTTCACTTATATATTTTGCCCCCACTAATAAATTCCTCCCAGGCTTACAGGTTTTTCGAGATTTAGCAGATGACAACAGTGAGGACACTGTTGAAAACAAGTTTGGGGGAGGTTTGTGCATCATTTGCATATCATTTGCATAAGCACAAAACATTTCTTCAAAAACTTATAAAAATATAAAAAATTTCAAAACCCATAAAAATTTTGTGTAAATATTTTTGGCTCATCATTTTTTGTAAATAATTTTTCAAAACCCATTAAAACCTATAAAAATTTAAAAATTTGCAAAACTCATAAAAATTTAAAAAATATAAAAATATTTAATATTTAAGATAATAAAAGATTAGATAGCGAACGATTAAATCCATGAGATTAGAAGAATTTAAGAAAACCAAGAAAATTAGAAGTTTTCTTATACGAACTAGTAATAAGTAGTTATGAGCCGTTGTCCCAAGGGTTAGTAAGAAGGAGGAAGTCACTAATATGAGGATAAAAATAAGTCTGAAAAATAGTTTCTATTCTGGAAAGCCAAACATTTTGAACGTTGATACCCTGCTATTCGCACTTACACACGTCTTAAAGCCCGGGATAGTAGAGGATATCTTGAAATGCTCTTGTCTTAAAGCCGATGTATGAAGGAAAAAAAATGAAGAAACTGGTGAGAGAAATGAACACTGGTTTTGTTATCACCAAGGGCAATAATAAAAAAATATATAGAGAGGGTGCATTTTTACCTAGTGCCCTAAGGGTAACTGGTCTGGGAGTCACTGCTATACCTAAGGTGGTGCAAGACGAGGAAAATACACCAAATAAGCAAGCTCATGAGTAATCGGTCGGTTAGTACCTCAAGAAGTATTAACGATCGCATGAAAGTGTGTAAGCACATCGAATTAAAAAGTACTGAGGCTGATGGGCAAGAGTATGATAGCTTGAATTGAATTCTCCGGGTGTAGGGATGTCCTTTACACACACGCACGGTGATATGATCGATGTTTGGAATAAAGAGAGGAATGAAGAATAAGACGATGTTTTATTGAGGGAGGACGTGATTTCTAACATCTTTTCATGACCATTAAGATAGGGCTCATGACAACCGAAATGCTAGCTTAGTTGGAAACCCTAATTTTCAAGGCTTTTCTTTTACAATTCTTTTCTTTAAATGTAATATTCATGATCTTCCTTTTATTATTGGATTTTGTGGGTGTAATCCGCTGAAAACCCTCAGGAGACAACACTTCTCCTACTAGGGACACCTAGAGGTTTAAAGGCTTGTTGCACGTGCTCAGTGCAATCTTGTTGCCAACGAAAGTGTGCTTTTCTCTTTCTTTATTTTCTCCTTTTCTTTTCAATAAAACAATTCGATCGAGACGATCGAAAATAAGTTTGGGGGAATTTGATCAGTCGAAAAGACTGCATTTCTAACACGGCAATTTCCCTACCTTTTGCATTCATGTAAAGGTATCCAGTATTCATATAGCACATATTAGCAAAACACTTGTAAAATACTGGATTACTTGTACTGTATACTTAAACCGGCACTTTAAGGGAAATTGACTGTGTTTCATGGCATCGCATTATCCTTGTATTGCGCAACTCTTGTCTTGGGGTCTAATGCAGGAAATTCCAGAAGCAGAGGCCAAATTGGGAAAAGAGCTGATAAAAGATACGCCAACTCAAAGGCTAATGATCTGGTAGCAATACAGAAGGCCAAACAAAATTCAACATATCAGAACAAGGCTCATATGTCAGCCCAAGTCAGCAGAAAAAAATACAAGCTCCAAGGCCACTAAAGGTATCACGACCCGAAAGTACGGAACATGACCGGCACTTAAACTACGAACGTCTCGAGGCGTACGTAATCTAAGTAAACCGAAAACCCAGAAATCCAAACCAAGAAAAGTAGTAGAGTGCAGGAAAAACCAACTTAAAGCAAGTAATTTCAATAGCATAAGCCGAATTATGCGGTTTTTAAAACATCAAAAATTTACTGAAAATTTCGGCAGAGTCTCCTTTGTAAATACTGGCCCCCAAACGGGATACAACATGAATAGTATACGAAATCAAGAAAAAAGGCATCCCCAAGCGGGAGCTAGCTCTTCGTCAATCGACGGTCACAACCACACAAGCAATAAATATACAACGCCAACGGCGAGGATCAAAAACTCAAAAGGGAACTCAAAACCACCAGAAATATAACGAGCGACTCTAAGGTCGAAAGAATAAACAACACTGGTCTCTATCTCAATAGATACATGTTTGGTTGATGGAACTTCTAGATACAACAGAATAATGATATACAAGATATATAATGAGGGTATGATACAAGTAAACCCACCTACTAGCAAATCATCCGAATGAAACTGAGCCCGCAAGCCGTAAAGAAACCTGTACGGCAAATCTGCAAGAAACTGGGCACAACGGGGGTGAGTTGCCAACTCGTGAATAGAAAAACATCTACGCACAGAAATCGCATAAATAACGCAACCTAGGTCAATGATCATAATATATCCTCAAATATATGTATAACAGGCAGCCTATGACAATGTCTAGGGTAATATCTAACTCGAGTATAATTTCATGTGCCCGTGTCAGTGCCTCAGGTAGCAATATATCATATGAATGAGGTATGAATGCATGAAACAGAATACATGTAAATGAAGAAACTGTTTTCATAAATTAGTGAGATTTCCTTCGTATTTTTAAACTGAGGTATCATAATGAAATCAGTATCAACAGTGTCTAGCATCGACACAAAACATAAATCTCACTGTCTCGAAATATCAATGTCTCAAGCTCAATATCTAGGGCGCCGTCAGTCCGGACCGGCCCATACCATCCATCTCAAGACCACGACGGTATCCTCCGGATATCCGACGCGTCGGGTAATATCACCGGTAGGTAGTGCTCCCCAGCCAGGCTCAACGTCAACACCACATTCCTCTTGCCCCGGGGTACCATACCGGGCCCACCATGTACTCGTGACGGTTCCTCCACTCCTCGACACGGATCTCCAAAACCATAGCAAACTCATGGTGGACGACACTTTACATCACTAGAAAACCGCAACATTTTATATTTTAAAAGATCATAAGTTGTAAATTTTGCGGCTTTCCCCGAAATCCAGAAATATCATAAATCTCAAGAAATCATCACAAGTGCATATGTCAATGATAATGAACTAGGCATGAACAACTGAATAACAGTATGCATGAAGTGGTAGGTAATAACTACAATGTCTAATATGGCATATAAAGGAAGTACACTAATATCATGTCAAAACTACCAGCTAACAATCTAAGTCAAGCAATTATATTCTCTAAAGTGTACGTGACATGGCAATTACCGATGAAGATGTGTGTGAGCCGGCAAGTAGGTGTACGTGGTACATACGCATCATCGGTAATAGTGCTGGTGTCCTAACAGCATGATATCAATAATGGAATATGCAGCAAAATAAATATGTGAGGCAGAGCGAACAGCAATAATATGCGGGAGCTGAATACTAGACACAACGATAACTAATCTGCAATAATCTAATATAAGTCCTACGAATGGTGCCTTTTGAAATAACCCGAATCATGGGGTTTTGAAAATAGGGGCTACGGTGTTTTTATGAAAAGATACGTCGTTTTTGAAATATCCGTAGATTCCCTTGAGCTGTCTTTAAAAATGCCCACGATTCGTTAGTTTTTGAAATAAGTAAGAAGTCTAATCTAATCTAACAACTACACTAAACTATACGGCTGAACTAACAAGCTGAACTACAGGCAAGGAAACCGCCTATCATCTTAGTCGATACATATACATACATGTATATGTATAGTCGGTGATCCCGCCTCAATAATATCATATCCGATACCATATCTATAATCAGGTATCCCAAGTCAAGAGTGCGGATCAATCATCAATATAGCTCGTACGTAAATCCGTCGTACGGCATCCCAATCTGGGTACGGGTCAATATCACATTCATCATACTATTCACCTGGTATCCTCTTTATCAAATATTATGATCGGGGTACTGATCTACGTCTAGTACCATACTGATACCGCCTACGTATGCATGGACGTGTGTGAAACACTACGTCAAGGACCAGCTACAACGTCATGTCGTATCTAAGATACGAACCCTGCTATATCACCGATCTCACGGCCTCGATCCAATCTCATCGACTCAGCTCAACCCCAAGTATCATCCTCAATCCGTATGTGAACACATAGTCCCATACCCATGTGAACACATAACTATAAAGAAGCCCATGAGCACATATCAATAGGAATGTATGCAAGTATGTATGTGTGTATGTGTGTGTAACACTACCCTAGAGTTCGCAACACTAAAGTAATCCAACACACCAATATCCATCCTAAGCATCGTTATTAATCCCAAATAACATATAAAAATTGTTGGTGTGTATACGCATCCGTCTACACCACCACGGACTGCGGGGGTGCTATACGCCATCCACCCGACTTCTCCCCGTAGATATAAATCTACTCACCTGGTCATCGCTAGCCGGTGCCGACGTCGCCACGCGCTTGCTTGTCGTCTCAAAGTCCACATGGGGGTACCTACATATCATAATGCACCATATCTCATTAAAATCCGACTCATGATCAAAACGACGCACGAATCCCACATAGGTCAAAACCTATGGTTGCTTTCACAAATCAACCCAAAAACCCTCGACGTCGGCGTACAAACGCCAAACCATCGAGAAAAACCCAAATTCACTCATTTGCACATTCACGAACACTAATTTTAATATAAACTAGGTTGAAACTCACAAAACCGCCAATTTCACTCAAAAAGTCATTTTTCCGAAAATCTAGCAAGCACAATTCGCCGTTTTTGTACAAAACACGATATTTAAATGAATGTAGCGGCCAATATATTTATTTACTATCTTAAATAAGTCATAAAAACCATTTCCATAATTTAAACTCATAAATTTGCATAATTTCCAAAATCCTAGTTTGCAAAATATCAAATTTAACACCCTTTAATGCAAAATTCACAATTCATCAATTAAGCTTCGTTTTGCATGAACCAAAGTCATTAAACCACTCATTATAATAGTTATAATGACATGAACACTTAATTATATTTTAATCTAAGCATTTGATAATTTTTCAAAAACTCTAGTTAGCAAAAACAAAACTTAATTTAGACATTTCCATGCAACAATATGAAATTTAACTACTAAATTACTTTCTACAAATTCTAAGATGGTAAGCTACCCATCACAACCATACACCAATTTACAATAACCTAACTTGCATTCAAACTCTTTTCTTGAATTCCAAAACGTGCAATTAAACTCACATATCCAAATAACACTTAAATAAATTAGCTTAAGAAATTAGTAACAATTTAAGCACCAAAAATGTTTAGAAATATACCCAAAAGCATATGAAGATCCACAAGCATCCATGGCACTCCAAAATGCTCTCTTTTCACAAGGATCTATGCTTGAAATGCTAAGGAATAATGGGTAAGTGTTGGATTTGGAAAAAAGCTTTGAAATTGTATGGATTTTGAAGCTTTTTTTTTGGATTTTTGAAGCAAAATAGTGTGGATTTTGGGGGGGGGGGAAGGGCTGCTGCTGTGGGGATCATTTTCGGCCAGAAGTGGGTGAGGGGAGAGAGAGGGAGGTGAGGAAAATGCAAGGGAGGAAAGTCAAGGTCAAGGTAAGGTCAAAGTCTAACTACTTTATCTATTTTCTAATCTTTTCTTTTATTTCTTTTCATTTCTTTTTCCTTTGCAAACCAAGTGGGGAAAAAGTGAGGGCTGCTGAATTTGGCTAAGGGGAGGGGTAAGTGGGGGTGTATGGGTGTGGGCACGGGTGTGGGGTGATGAAAAATGATAAATACAATACCCCAAACATCCATTTAGCTAAAAAAAAGCCTTTTTTCTTCAATAATTTCTAAACCGTTTTGGCAAATGATTTCGTTCCAAAAACCACATGATAAATTTTTATTTAATATTTTATGATGCACAAAATTTGTTTCAACTCATTCCAATTTGTAATTTTCCCTAATTAAATGTATTAGTGACGGCTTAAAATAATAATAAAATAATATTTTTTTCAGAAAATTTGAAATTTCACCAGCGGCTCAATAAACACCAAATAATAGCAATTACATAGCTAGAATATGTATATTTAATTTTTATAATAAGATATTTGTATTTTGACTTTTTACAGAAAACCCCCTCATTTTACCGATTTTCCGAAATTTCACCGAAACGATTTTCAAAACGCTACAATCTTCCCCCCTTAAAGAAATTCGGTCCCCGAATTTAAATTCAAACTCCCCCAATTACTAAAACATCTAAGAAAAACCATCAAGTCGTCGGGGCTCCGAAATTGTAAATACATAAAAACAAATCGTAGCGCAGCGCATGCGCTTGAAAAATGAGTATATAACTCAAATCAAAACTCCTCCAAGCATCCCGCGATCATCGGAGTCGTGGAGAAGACATCAATGCCAAATCCAAATCAAAACCAATATGATATAACTCGAAACTATAAATGTAAATATCGAATCTATATCTGTAAGTATCTGAAGGAAATGCATGCCAAATCTCTTTAAGTCGCTGTGCAACGCGTATAACACTGCACAGTGGCGGACGTCTACCATAAGAAAATAACTATATACATATATACTTTTGTTTGAAATGTAAATTCCGCCGTTTTGGAAACAATTTAGAAGGGTCTCCTTGTTTTAAACATTTCGTGTCATATCAGACACGTAGGTAAATACTGAGGCTATAGCTCGCTTTTTGGAAATCCCTTCGATAACTATCAATGCATGCAAAATGTATTCAGGTACTGTCCTCTGACTAGTCTTGCTCAGTACGAAAACACATAGCAATATCATAAAAACGTACTGCTCTATAAGAAATCAATCCCAAAATATGCACATGAATACTATGTGCGTCTGGTGCGCACGGAAATCAAAATCCATGCGCACAGAAACAACATCTAAGTGCATCGGGTGTGCACGAAACATCTTTCGTAGGCAACATGTGTGCCTGACAGCAAAATCAGGTGCATCTGACATGCACGAAAAATCTCGATTTAGTGCATCTGGTGTGCACCAAAATCGCATCTCAAGACATGCGCTCAACATGCGCGAAAATCTAAATCAGGTGCATCCATCGTGCACGAAATCATGAAATCCAATATCAAGCGCCGAACGTGCGCAAAATCACTTAGGTGCACAAGGTGCACAAAACAAATATCGAGTATCACAATCGAAATCGAAGTCCAGCGCATCTAAGTGCACAAAAGGCGTATCACTGCACTGCAAGCATATATAAACTATACAGAGTGCAGGAACCAAATCATGTGCGTGCATATGCACAAAACCAACTCAACTGTTTAATACCGTAAAATCACAAACATGTGAAACTAAAGAACGAAAACGATATCAAGTGCAACACTGTACAAAGATAGTAAATCCTCAATCATCAAAATCAAATCATACGAATAAATCACCCAAAACATCGTAATCAATAATGGCGGAATAGTACTGCTCAAGCGCATCCTCTAAGAATCTCGGCAACTGTCGCGGTCACTAGTGGGACGTCTCGTCGATGATCATGAACTCTGTCCTGCTGGCGTGCGTAACCATGACCATTCCTGGGTCAAGGTCTTCACTGTGAATTACCAATCTTTCGGTCCATCGGCTCATCGGCCCTGTCAGGTGTGCTAACGGGGACGATTCCGTTCTGGCACTCCTCTGGTCATCTCTTGGTCAATCATCGCGACCACTCGTAAGACAGCATATCACTGGCGTCGGCCTCTGGCTCTCTGAATGTACGTGACACATCTGATCCTGGGTGCAAGTATCATTGCAGCAGTGTCCTGGAAGGAATCCTGCTCACGGTCTCTTCCATGTCTCGTCTCTGCCAACTGTCCGAAAGTCATTGTCCTTTCCTATATCTGCATCTTGCTCTGGAACGACTGCATACTCATCGCGACTCCTTCTGGAAGGTAAGTCCAAGTACCATGCCTCGGCATACGCATCGCCTCTCTGATGTCGGCGGAGTGGAACATCATCTCATCTAGATCTGGTGCGAACCTCTTACTCCACTTTTCTCTAATGTCGTCTGCTTTGGACTCGTCTCGTCGCGGCTGCATGGACTGAGCTCCAACGACTATCCTCGTATCTGGAGTCTCCCAAGAATGCGTCTCACCACCTAGCATCCGATTGAAGTCGAACCATTCGATCGATTCGTCAAAACCTCATAATCCCCTAAGAGCTCAACCTCTTGGGCACAGTTTAATAGTATCGAATACATACCACAGTATCGGTGGTCCAGCCGTAGAAGGGCAAACCCAAGCCTCACTAATGGCGCCGTAGAACTGCCGCAAACCCGAAGGTTCAAAGGCTTTCACACGGTCATTAAGTCGAGTTAGGGTTTCATTCTTCTAGAGGGACCATAGAATTGTCTGCATGTCTTTCCGACTACTTTAAACTTGGATAAATAGGTTTCTGACATTCGATCGTCTCTGTCGACTCCCAACGCCTCCGCGTGAAGTCGTCTCTAGCTGGAATCAATCTATCTGATGACCTCGCATCGGGGTAAGCGAACGAACCACCTGTCCTGGTCATTCATCATCGGGTGACTAGCGACCTTCTATCATCTATTCGTACAACTCGCCCCGCCATAGTTCCAACATATGGGGCGATATCTCGTCGCTCGCAGCAACAACTGGCTCGCTCGTCTGCACGCTGAACAGTACCTCAATCATCAGGAGTAAGCAACACACCAACGGTCATCAAAATCTGGCTGGCCTCTGTCAGTGGCTCAATCCTCTAGTGTCGATCGGCACATCCGAGTAACCTCATAAAGGCGATCCGCCAAACGCTCGCGGCGCGGAAACACATTAAAAAGACTCATCTCTGCAATCGTGTGTCGCCGGAATTTCGCCTTGGTCAGTCCTCATTCGTGACGAGCTTGTGCTGACCGCAACTCTAGCCGTAGCTCTCCCTGCCGGTAACCGTAGCAGCAAAACCAAACCGGTACCGATGAGGCTAGATCAGGAAGGAATATAATACTGAACAAGTAAATGTACATCCTAAGGCTTCATAAGTGGAGTGGCGTGTCGTAGATATGCCGCGGAACATACCAACGGTACGTCACTCTACTTTAGTCACCTATTCCATCAACCAAGGGTCATCCTACGCTCCGAAGGTTAAAACCTAACGCTCTGATACCAACTTTATCACGACCCGAAAGTACGGAACATGACCGGCACTTAAACTACGAACGTCTCGAGGCGTACGTAATCTAAGTAAACCGAAAACCCAGAAATCCAAACCAAGAAAAGTAGTAGAGTGCAGGAAAAACCAACTTAAAGCAAGTAATTTCAATAGCATAAGCCGAATTATGCGGTTTTTAAAACATCAAAAATTTACTGAAAATTTCGGCAGAGTCTCCTTTGTAAATACTGGCCCCCAAACGGGATACAACATGAATAGTATACGAAATCAAGAAAAAAGGCATCCCCAAGCGGGAGCTAGCTCTTCGTCAATCGACGGTCACAACCACACAAGCAATAAATATACAACGCCAACGGCGAGGATCAAAAACTCAAAAGGGAACTCAAAACCACCAGAAATATAACGAGCGACTCTAAGGTTGAAAGAATAAACAACACCGGTCTCTATCTCAATAGATACATGTTTGGTTGATGGAACTTCTAGATACAACAGAATAATGATATACAAGATATATAATGAGGGTATGATACAAGTAAACCCACCTACTAGCAAATCACCCGAATGAAACTGAGCCCGCAAGCCGTAAAGAAACCTGTACGGCAAATCTGCAAGAAACTGGGCACAACGGGGGTGAGTTGCCAACTCGTGAATAGAAAAACATCTACACACAGAAATCGCATAAATAACGCAACCTAGGTCAATGATCATAATATATCCTCAAATATATGTATAACAGGCAGCCTATGACAATGTCTAGGGTAATATCTAACCCGAGTATAATTTCATGTGCCCGTGTGAGTGCCTCAGGTAGCAATATATCATATGAATGAGGTATGAATGCATGAAACAGAATACATGTAAATGAAGAAACTGTTTTCATAAATTAGTGAGATTTCCTTCGTATTTTTAAACTGAGGTATCATAATGAAATCAGTATCAACAGTGTCTAGCATCGACACAAAACATAAATCTCACTGTCTCGAAATATCAATGTCTCAAGCTCAATATCTAGGGCGCCGTCAGTCCGGACCGGCCCCTACCATCCATCTCAACACCACGACGGTATCCTCCGGATATCCGACGCGTCGGGTAATATCACCGGTAGGTAGTGCTCCCTAGCCAGGCTCAACGTCAACACCACATTCCTCTTGCCCCGGGATACCATACCGGGCCCACCATGTACCCGTGACGGTTCCTCCACTCCTCGACACGGATCTCCAAAACCACAGCAAACTCATGGTGGACGACACTTTACATCACTAGAAAACCGCAACATTTTATATTTTAAAAGATCATAAGTTGTAAATTTTGCGGCTTTCCCCGAAATCCAGAAATATCATAAATCTCAAGAAATCATCACAAGTGCATATGTCAATGATAATGAACTAGGCATAAACAACTGAATAACAGTATGCATGAAGTGGTAGGTAATAACTACAATGTCTAATATGGCATATAAAGGAAGTACACTAATATCATGTCAAAACTACCAGCTAACAATCTAAGTCAAGCAATTATATTCTCTAAAGTGTACGTGACATGGCAATTACCGATGAAGATGTGTGTGAGCCGGCAAGTAGGTGTACGTGGTACATACGCATCATCGGTAATAGTGCTGGTGTCCTAACAGCATGATATCAATAATGGAATATGCAGCAAAATAAATATGTGAGGCAGAGCGAACAGCAATAATGTGCGGGAGCTGAATACTAGACACAACGATAACTAATCTGCAATAATCTAATATAAGTCCTACGAATGGTGCCTTTTGAAATAACCCGAATCATAGGGTTTTGAAAATAGGGGCTACGGTGTTTTTATGAAAAGATACGTCGTTTTTGAAATATCCGTAGATTCCCTTGAGCTGTCTTTAAAAATGCCCACGATTCATTAGTTTTTGAAATAAGTAAGAAGTCTAATCTAATCTAACAACTACACTAAACTATACGGCTGAACTAACAAGCTGAACTACAGGTAAGGAAACCGCCTATCATCTGAGTCGATACATATACATACATGTATATGTATAGTCGGTGATCCCGCCTCAATAATATCATATCCGATACCATATCTATAATCAGGTATCCCAAGTCAAGAGTGCGGATCAATCATCAATATAGCTCGTACGTAAATCCGTCGTACGACATCCCAATCTGGGTACGGGTCAATATCACATTCATCATACTATTCACCTGGTATCCTCTTTATCAAATATCATGATCGGGGTACTGATCTACGTCTAGTACCATACTGATACCGCCTACGTATGCATGGACGTGTGTGAAACACTACGTCAAGGACCCGCTACAACTTCATGTCGTATCTAAGATACGAACCCTGCTATATCACCGATCTCACGGCCTCGATCCAATCTCATCGACTCAGCTCAACCCCAAGTATCATCCTCAATCCGTATGTGAACACATAGTCCCATACCCATGTGAACACATAACTATAAAGAAGCCCATGAGCACATATCAATAGGAATGTATGCAAGTATGTATGTGTGTATGTGTGTGTAACACTACCCTAGGGTTCGCAACACTAATGTAATCCAACACACCAATATCCATCCTAAGCATCGTTATTAATCCCAAATAACATATAAAAATTGTTGGTGTGTATACGCATCCGTATACACCACCACGCACTGCGGGGGTGCTATACGCCATCCAACCGACTTCTCCCCGTAGATATAAATCTACTCACCTGGTCATCGCTAGCCGGTGCCGACGTCGCCACGCGCTTGCTTGTCGTCTCGAAGTCCACATGGGGGTACCTACATATCATAATGCACCATATATCATTAAAATCCGACTCATGATCAAAACGACGCACGAATCCCACATAGGTCAAAACCTATGGTTGCTTTCACAAATCAACCCAAAAACCCTCGACGTCGGCGTACAAACGCCAAACCATCGAGAAAAACCCAAATACACTCATTTTCATATTCACGAACACTAATTTTAATATAAACTAGGTTGAAACTCACAAAACCGCCAATTTCACTCAAAAAGTCATTTTTCCGAAAATCTAGCAAGCACAATTCGCCGTTTTTGTACAAAACACGATATTTAAATGAATGTAGCGGCCAATATATTTATTAACTATCTTAAATAAGTCATAAAAACCATTTCCATAATTTAAACTCATAAATTTGCATAATTTCCAAAATCCTAGTTTGCAAAATATCAAATTTAACACCCTTTAATGCAAAATTCACAATTCATCAATTAAGCTTCGTTTTGCATGAACCAAAGTCATTAAACCACTCATTATAATAGTTATAATGACATGAACACTTAATTATATTTTAATCTAAGCATTTGATAATTTTTCAAAAACTCTAGTTAGCAAAAACAAAACTTAATTTAGACATTTCCATGCAACAATATGAAATTTAACTACTAAATTACTTTCTACAAATTCTAAGATGGTAAGCTACCCATCACAACCATACACCAATTTACAATAACCTAACTTGCATTCAAACTCTTTTCTTGAATTCCAAAACGTGCAATTAAACTCACATATCCAAATAACACTTAAATAAATTAGCTTAAGAAATTAGTAACAATTTAAGCACCAAAAATGTTTAGAAATATACCCAAAAGCATATGAAGATCCACAAGCATCCATGGCACTCCAAAATGCTCTCTTTTCACAAGGATCTATGCTTGAAATGCTAAGGAATAATGGGTAAGTGTTGGATTTGGAAAAAAGCTTTGAAATTGTATGGATTTTGAAGCTTTTTTTTTGGATTTTTGAAGCAAAATAGTGTGGATTTTGGGGGGGGGGGGGGAAGGGCTGCTGCTGTGGGGATCATTTTCGGCCAGAAGTGGGTGAGGGGAGAGAGAGGGAGGTGAGGAAAATGCAAGGGAGGAAAGTCAAGGTCAAGGTAAGGTCAAAGTCTAACTACTTTATCTATTTTCTAATCTTTTCTTTTATTTCTTTTCATTTCTTTTTCCTTTGCAAACCAAGTGGGGAAAAAGTGAGGGCTGCTGAATTTGGCTAAGGGGAGGGGTAAGTGGGGGTGTATGGGTGTGGGCACGGGTGTGGGGTGATGAAAAATGATAAATACAATACCCCAAACATCCATTTAGCTAAAAAAAAGCCTTTTTTCTTCAATAATTTCTAAACCGTTTTGGCAAATGATTTCGTTCCAAAAACAACATGATAAATTTTTATTTAATATTTTATGATGCACAAAATTTGTTTCAACTCATTCCAATTTGTAATTTTCCCTAATTAAATGTATTAGTGACGGCTTAAAATAATAATAAAATAATATTTTTTTCAGAAAATTTGAAATTTCACCAGCGGCTCAATAAACACCAAATAATAGCAATTACATAGCTAGAATATGTATATTTAATTTTTATAATAAGATATTTGTATTTTGACTTTTTACAGAAAACCCCCTCATTTTACCGATTTTCCGAAATTTCACCGAAACGATTTTCAAAACGCTACAAAAGGACCGCGGATCCGCAGCCCAAACCCCCTTGGCGCCGCGGATCCGCGGCCTTATTAAGAGATCACAGCTTCAAATTTCTCCACGTGCTTACCTCTAACGGCCAAAGCATCCAGAAGACCCCAGAAGCTCCACGTGGCGCATCTAGAAGGCTCGGCGTAACAAACTATTTCTAGAAGGATCTTTTGGAGGGAAATTCAAATATTGTGCTAACTAACTTGTGGAGGGAAAATTCAAATTCAAATCCTAGATCTAGGGTTTTGGGAGTCTATAAAAGAGAGCCTAGAGCTAGGGTGAAAAGTTGTTCAAGAATGACCATCATCTTCTACCCACAAGTTGAGTGACACGACTTGTGCCTCAACCCCAATTCCAATTCAAAATCAAGATCAAGATCCCGAGAGCAATTCAAGCAAGTGATCCTTCAACCTTTAGCAAGCGACGCCGGATTTCAACGGAGCAAGAGATCCACGCCGATCCGCGACTCAAGGAGCCGAGCGAAGCCGAAATCGACGATCTAGTTCCTTCCTTTTGTAAATTCAAGAGAGCTGTAACGAAAATTGTCGATAAATAAAGGTGAATTTTCTATATTCTTGCTTATCTTTTAATTCAAGCATAATGATTAGATCTCAATTTGTGATTGTGTTTGTGATCATGATGTTTGAGTAATCTCCGCTCGTGTAGGAGGTGTGACGATCTTTAGATGATGATGATTTAGATATTTTTACGATTCTTAAATCCTATAATGTTTGGAAATTCTAGTGAATCGAATGATCAATGACCTAGTTTCGGGATGATGCTTTCTTGATCGTGTTCACTCGAAACTAGGGAACAACTATTGACCATTTTATTAACTAGAAACTAGAATTTGAATGCGATCCATTGAAAGGACAAAGGATGAGTTGCGAAATCCCTAATTTCCTCGCACGATCCTTAAACCTCGATGAATTTGCATCGATCTAGTACCAATTCGTTAAAGGATAAGAATGAGTAATCATTAGATCTCATCACATCTATAGATCCGATCTACTCCTACGAGCCATACTTCTAATCTTGATTGTTGGTTGGAAATTATCACACATCTCAATTCTTGTTTTTAATGTTTCTTTTAGATCTAGATTTTTCTTATTCTTGACCTTCAAATTACAAATCATGAATTGTTTTCTTTTCTTTTCCTTAAATTTTCAACTCATCTAATTCGGAAATTGAACGGATTACACTTTCCCTGTGGACGATCCGCACTCGCTAACGATCTACATCCGACACCGTAGTTGATTGCGGTCAAATAATTTTTGGTTGTGATTTCTAAATACAATTTTCTAAAAACCAATACACGATGGAAAATCGTTTCAATCAATATATGCAACATAAAACCGTAATATGAGCATATCAAGAGGAAACCGCTATTTTAAATGAATCCAGTTTAAAAATATGTCATGCGGTTCCCAAATTCTCCGAAATCCAATGCAACATCACATATGAGCATATATGTAGCTATAACAAGATATGTATGTACGCAAATATATAATTCATATACGAAATAGGACTAGAATCATGACTAATCATCAATAATAAGGTATTATCCATGGAAATTATATAGTGTGAGTGTCATGGAAATTACTAATGTTATGTGTGTGGCATACAGTTAGTGTTCGTGCAAGCATGAACCGTTAGTAACAGTGCTGTGTCTCATAAGTACTACGTCCATATGCAACAAGAATGGGGGTATGCAACAATGGTACACATGCGAAATCAATGTATATATATAATCATGCGGCTAAACTATCACATCAAGCCCTGACGCAGAACGCCATACGGGCGATTTCCCCGTAGATGTTAAATCTACTCACCGGTGGTCTCAAGCTAAGTGTATCCGACCACCTGCTTCCCTTTCTTCGTAGCGTCCGAAGTTCCAGCCTGCGATCCTAAAATCATACAAACAATATAACAAGTGCATATTAGAAACCTTTCGATAACGCACGCAAACAACGGCAGAAGCAACCGACTCCCACAAGCTCCCAAGTGTTCTCTTTGCGGCTAAACGCGTGCAGCAACTTCCTAGATCGGCCTTACGACTACACATCGTACGAAACACTTAAACAAGTATCAGATAATTCGCATCACACGTTGCCGAAACGCCTAAAACTAGGTAACTGGTCCCAAATTATTCTATACAAAGAATTGGTGAAAGTTGCAAGTTCCACGAGCCTAATAACAACCCCAGAGACCCCACGACCTAAAAAAAAATCCCCAGTCACTAATCTGGCCATAATTTGCGGCCAGAAACAATAAAATTGCGGCCATGAAGTTTGGGAATGGACTCAGGTTTTGGTGATGGGTTCTATGTCTCACAAACACCTCTCAGTAACGGCAACTTTTAAAACAACCACCCGAGTTGATAGCAGATTCAACAGGACATCAAAACTTAACCAAAATATGACATTTTGCACAAAACTGAAACTTTATGGTTCTAAACTGAAACTAATTAGTAACACAACATATTAACTACCTAATTAACAGTAGAGAGTCATTACCTAACCAAAATTGCTCTAAAACCTTAGCTTTCTATGCCCCAAGTGATTCTAGTGGCTTGATCATGGCTTGAGAAGGGTTTTGATGGAGTTTAGTAGAGATTTGTGTGGGTTTGTGAGGGTGGGGTTAGGTTTTCAGTTGAGGGAGTGTGAGGGTGTGAGAAGATGATATGAGGAAAAGAAATGAGAATGAGAGAATGAAATGGGAGTGTGAGGTTGTATGTGAGTGAGTGAGGGTTTGGGAATGAGGAGTGAGCTTAGAGGAGCCATGCCTCCCCCCTCTCTCTTCTCATTAAATGCTAAGCATGCTTGCCCATGCTCATCATGCCCTCTCTCTCTCTCCCTCTCTCAAGTCAACCAAATAAAGAACCATTTCATTTAAAATTTGAAAACTAATTTATTTAATAAATTACATATTACAATTAATAGATTGGGTTAATACACCATGGCTACTTAAGCATGGTTTAACCCCAAATTAGCCCTAGGTCAACATGCACATGTGTGTGCAAGCCCAAATTAAATATTAATAAAATATTAATTAATTTTGATAAAATATTTGAAAACTATTTTGGTAAACTTTTTACTAAAAATCCGCATCATCGCTTAATTAACCACTAATCGCATTCTAAGGTGTTACACATATAGAGATATAAAATGTTGTGAATCATGAGTGATATGCCGTACGAGGCGTTAGGTCCGTACCCTTATTGTCATATAGGTTGTTAGGATCCCAAATTGTTTAATGACGCCGTACGATGATTTACCGTACGTGATGAGTTTAATTGATGATTGATCCATACCCTTGTCTGGAGGTTGCCGATTGATAGATTCACCGACTCGGTCATGTTAGGTACGTATAACTTATATCATTTAGCTGACGATTTACTTATGCTACGTTCATGTTATTCTCATTACATTACGTATACCTGTGCTAGTACACCTATACCATTATCGATGATGCGCTTGTTACACTTACACAGATTGGTCGGCTCACACACTTCATCATCGATAATTTTTATGTCACTACACAGTAGAATTGCTGCATCATGATATGACTCGTTGTATGATATACTTGTTATTGTCACACCATTATGATATGTCGCATGATATACTGATATTGTCACATCATTGTTCCATGCTGCATGATATACGAATATGCTCACATTTCATCTATATGTTTGCATACATCATGCATTACAATTATACGCATTTAGACCTTGTTTTCATGAGATTCTGGATTTGAGAACCGTGGTTATGTTTCAAAAGAAAGTATGTATTGTTTTAAAAACCCGGTTTCTCTTGATATGATATTTCAATGCATCCATCATGCGTTTTCTCGGTTCTGAGACGTGTGATATGTGAAACCCGATTCGAGGAGTTGGATAATCCGTTTGCGGGTTCATGGTGGACCCGGTGAGGTAAACTGGGGCAAGAAGACTCGTAGTGTAGGCGTTGAGCCTGGCAGGGGATTACTACCTACCGGTGATAGTATTTGAACTCGGCGGTTATCCGGAGGATACCGACAAGAGTTATGAGATGGATATCGGCCGATCCATTCTGCCGGAGCCCGAGGGCCGATCCCGCAGACGGAGTCGAGAAATGAGAATTTACGTGTCGATGTTGGACATGGGTTTCATGATTTTTCGAGTGTCGATGCTAGACACTCAGGTTCCATGATTTTGATGTGTCGTGAGGGACACACGTTGATTTATATCCCCATACTTTCATGTATATACTTTATAATGTTTCGAGTGGACGAGATCTACATGCATACAGGCTTTGATTATTATATTGTTGGCACATATATACAGTTACGGTCACATATCATAGTATTACTTTCATGATATAGTTGACCTACGAATCGTTGTTTATTCGATTTTTACCTGTTGATGTTTTCTACTCACGAGTTGGCAACTCATCCCCGTTGTGCCACAGTTCATGCAGGTTGATCGCATGGATTAGTAGCGGCATCGCTGGCACACAACTGCATTCGGGTGTTTTGCTTTGGTAGGTGGTATATGTTGGATCGTACCCCTCTTATATTTATTATTCCTGTTGTATCTGGTTAACTCCATCAAATCAGAAACTAGTATTTGTATAAGTAGTAAGACTTAGTGAGACTTGTGGTTGCGAGACTTAGAGCGAGGGTTTATGTTCACTTATTGGGTTGATGTCTTGCTTTATTCATTATCCTTTGTGTTGATCTTCGTCGTTGGGCGTCGTATACTTATATTCTGTCTTGCGTGATTGTGACTCCACCGTTTGGTGAAGAGCTAGCTCCCGCTTGGGGATGTCTTTTATATTATCTTGTGTATGCGGTTTTGGATCAAAATATACAAAGAAGGTGCTGCCCAAATTTTTAAAAAAAAACGAAACATGTTTTTCAACTTGCATTACCCACTTGTATTTTCATGTTCCATTATCTATGCATTTAAGAAAATATTTGATTTCATCATACATTTATTCCAAAACTTTACCTCTTTTATTTTCTTAAAAATGTTTAGATTTCTGGGTTTCGGCTTACTTGAATCCCGTTACGCCTTTAGACGTTGCGTGATTTAAGTGCCGGTCACGAGCTAAAATTTCGGGTCGTGACATTAGGATAATCCTAGGGTTTATATTTATTTAAGTAATTCAAAAATGGTTGCATATTTGGCATGGCTACAAGCTTGTGGAAGCTTATGGAAATCATTGACCAAGTCCACCATTTTTGTTTCACTTGAAGATATTTATTGACCTAACCATTATCCTTACCATGGTAAACTCTCTACATGAGTTAGTGTATGACACTAACTCATCCATAGTTCATATTCTCACCTCATGAGTTTATTCTCTCATTCTTCTTCACTTGAGCTTCTTCTTCCTCATGAAAAGCTTTCTAGCATTTAAAAATGGTGAGAAAATATGGTGAGAAAATAAATCTAAAGTGAGCCCATTTCCTACTTCATCATTGTTTCCCCCAATCAGAGCAAGGCTCTGTTCAAATTTGGAATTTGAAATGAGGCAGCGCCTCATAAGAGTGCTAGCACTATGAGCGCCAGACTCTGAGGCAGCGCTCACATGCAAAGAACGAGAGCGCCGGCGCCAAGAGCGCCCGCGCCAAGAGCGCCGGCGCTAAAGACTCTGAGGCAGCGCCTCATGTGCAAAGCACGAGAGTGCTAGCGCTAGCAGCTCCAGCACCAAGAGTCAAAGACTCTGAGGCAGCGCCTCACGTGCAAAGCACGAGAACGCCAGCGCTAGAACTAAATATTCTCCACCATTCGATCAAAGATCCAACTGAGATGAAGAAATCATCAAATTACAGAGTTTAATTATGTTAAGGAAATACTCCTCAAATCTTTCCAAACAAGAAAGATCGTGCTCTATAAATCAGAGCACCGTTGGATCAAAGATCCAATGGTGATTAAAAATCACCAAGATACAGAACAATCTCTGTATGGGAAAATACTTTCCCAATCTTGTTAATAACAAGAAAGATATCTTCTGTAAAACAGAAGCCCCAGGATCAAAGATCTAACGGTGGGAAAATCCCCAAATCAATCAGAGGAAAGATTTCCTTAACCGATTCAACAAATCAGCCCCCCCTATATAAAAGACCCGAGACTTCAAGTCTTGCACAGAAGAACCCCCCCATAAACTTCAAGTTCTCAAAAAAAAAGAGTAAGCTTTGAAAAGAAGAATTTTTTCAAGGTAAATAAAATAGAGAAATCAAAGCATCTCATCAAAATAAGAAGAACTTAGTTCTTTTTCTAAATCATAGATCTATAAGACAGAAGTCTTTCATAAAAGAAAACGAGATCGTAGCATCTCATCATAAATGAGGGGGGGAGAAGAACTTAGTTCTCTTTAGATCACAGATCTATAACACAAAGTCTTTCACAAAAATAGGAGAAATCATAGCATCTCCTCATAAAAGAAGAACTTAGTTCTTAAATCCATGAGACAAAGTCTCTTATAAATGAGAATTTAATTCTCAGAGCAGAGAACTGACCAGAACTGATAAAAGAGCGCTTCAGCGCTCCAAACCTGGCGCTCGGCGCCAAGCGCGCCATGTGCTCCTCATGTGTGTGTTGTTTCATAAGAAGCGCCTCAGCGCTCCAAGTCTGGCGCTTAGCTGTAACATTTCAGAAAATATAAAATATTATTTTTGGAATTTAATATTAAAATAATATATTTCCCGAAAACTGCCCGATTTGCGAAATTGGGGTTTTCGAAAAAGGGTATAAATATATACCTATATTTGTGAAATAATTGGAAATTAAAATGATTTATTCGTTTAAAAATATATTTAAAGGATTTGGCACTTTTAAAATTTATTATATGCAGTTTTGATAAAAACCCGATTAGTGCACTGCTAATCGTGATTAAGCTAAATCCGTGTTTCTACAGTTTTCATGGTTAGTGCACCATAACATGTTACATTTTTTTTTTCATTTGTGTTGTGTTATGTTATGGTTTTACTGTAGTGAGAAGAGAAAAGAAAGGAAAAAGGTGTCATGATGACTTGAGGAGAGAGAGGGGGGACATCATGATGAGAGTGAGCATGCTAGGAGAGAGAATGATAGTGAGAAAGAGAGAGAGGGAGAGAGCGCTGCCCCATTTCTTTCCCCCCACCATTTATTTCTTCTCCTTCTTCATCATCAAGCCCCTCATTCTACCCTCATGACCCATTTCCAAAATCTCATCAAAAACCCCATACCCCCTTCACAAAAGACGATCACCTCCTCACCCTCATCGCTATGGACCAAGCAAAGTAGGATTTTAACAACATTGGGACTTCTATGGTTTTGCTTGGGTGTAACCATAAGGTATAACCCTTTCCATTTAGTTTAGTTTTAGTTTCCTTGCATTCTTGTATAGTTTAGAGGTTGATTTGGTGTGGAATTGTGATCTTAGAAAATCCCAAGAAAAGGGTTGGGAAATTGTGGGGAATTAGTGATGGATAGTGGCTGTTATCAAGATTTGAGCTGTGTTTTACTGGCCTAGAAACCAAAATACGGATTTAGAATTTTGTCCATGTCGGTTTTGTGATAATTTATGAGCCTACAGGGAATCTGGGTTGATCCGGGGAATTTCTGAGTTTAGCAAATAATACCAGGGACCCATTTAGGACCCTAGGAGACCACCCTACGAAGAAGAACCCATTCAGAGCATAGGGGGCCGAGGACGGCGGAATTTCTGCCTATGTGGCCGGCCACTTGGTGAGGGTTCGGGTCTAGGTTGGTCCAGTAGCTCATATACACTATGTACAACACCCTAGACTTGTTTGTGCAACTCCTTTTCGTCTGAGTCAAAATCTGGGAACACATTAGTGTGATTTTTGGATATGTTTTCAGTATTTTGAATGATGAGTTTTGATATTTGAATTTGTATTTGGTTGTTGAATGTTTGTACATCGACGACTAGGGGTAATTTGTTGGTTTTGCATACGTGAGCTATAGGTTCTAACCTATAGGCGATCCGTATGCCGTTTTGGTTTCCGGACTTGATGATAATAGCGATTGCGATTGTTGATTATTGTAGGTACCCTCGCATGGATTCCAAGGCGATGGGGCATGGCGTCATCGAATTCGACAAGCAAGGATCAAGGTGAGTAGATCTATATCTACGGGGGAAGTCGGGTGGATGGCGTATAGCACCCCCGCACACTTTGATGGAAATCGATTTATATATAGATTATGGTTAAAGAACCTTTAATAGAAAACTATAGATAGTGTTATAAAGGTAGTTAGAGAACCATATTAGAAACTAAAGGATAGTTATAAGTGATATGATACGGCTAATATGTGATGACGGGATTTGAGGATGATGTTTGACGATATTGTCGTTTATGGTACTATAGGACTAGATAGCCGACGTAATTGTGTCATCCGAACCATCCCTATTTCAAATTGAAGAATCGTATCCATCTTTTAAACAGATAACTTGAGGGACGTTACGGATTTTCAAATGATATATTTTCCTTAAAAACACCGTAGCCCCTACTTTCAAAACTACGATTTACACCTTTTAAAAACCGATTGTATGGTTCGGATGTGAATGTTAGATTAGATACGCATGCTTATAGTAAAGGTAGAACGTATATGTAAAAATTGACTTTTTGCAAGATATAAAATGCGATGAAAAGAGAATACGATTTGATATGTGATCCGATGATATGTTGGTATCCGGATATGAGTCGATTGAGATGATTGATACCTTGCCGGTCCCCTGATATGAGATTGTTATGGATGTGACCTGGGATATTTGTTTATAGATATATATGTTGTGGTGAATCGTGAGTGATATGTAGTACATGGCGTTAGGTCTGTACCCCTCTTTTTCATATAGGTTGATAGGATCCCTATTGGTTTAATGCCGCCGTACGATGATTTTCCGTACGTGATGAGTTTGACTTGAGGATTGATTCATACCCTTGGCTAGAGGATGTCGTACGATGGTTTATACCGTACGTGATGTGTGAGGCTGGAAGCCGATTGTTGTAGGCTGGATGCCGATTGTTAGATTCACCGACTCGGTCATACTAGATACACATACCTGTCAGCATTTGCATATGATTTACCTTATGCTGCATTCATGTTATTCTCATTGCATTGCATATACCTGTGCTAGTACACTTACACCATTATCGATGATGCGTATTTTACACGTACTCAGATTTGTTGGCTCACACACTTCATCATCGATAATTTCCATGTCACTACACAGTAGAATTGCTGCATCATGATATGACTCCCTGCCATAGTTGCATATTCACGTTTATACGATGCTGCATTGACTTCGAAGAAATTGGGAACCGCAGGATATATTTTAAAACTGGAATCATTTAAAAGAGCGGTTTTCCAATGATATGTCACATCACTGTTCCATGTTGTATGATATACGGATATGCTTACATTTCTATCATATGTCGCGTACATCATGCTTTATGATTTTATACATTGAGATATGCTGTTTTCATGTGATTTCTGGATTTGAGAACCGGGGTCATTTTAAAAGAAAGTATGTATTGTTTTAAAACCCGGTTTCTCTATATTTCAGTATGTCCACCATGCGTTTTCTTTGTTCTGAGACGTGTGACATGTGAAACCCGATTTGAGGAGCTAGATGAAGCCGATTGCGGGTACATGGTGGACCTTGTATGGTACCCCGAGGCGAGAACGGATTTGCTGTGCAGTCGACGGTGAGCCTGGCAGAGGGACCACTACCTACCGGTGATAGTATTTGGGCTCGGTGGATATCCGGAGGATACCGACCGGAGTCGAGAGATGATATGGGCCGATCCGGACTGATGGAGCCCGTGGGCCGATCCGGACTGACGGAGCCCGAGATATGAGGATTTACGTGTTGATGCTGGACATGGGTTTTATGATGTTTTCGAGTGTCGATGCTGGACACTCAGGTTCCATGATTTTGATGTGTCGCGAGGGTCACATGTTGATTTATATCCTCATACTTTCATGTATATGCTTTTATGATATTTACATGCAAGATATTGTTGTGTCATTGGTTGACACGGGGACGAGATCCACATGCATACATACATTGATTATATGATTGGATGAGATCTACATGCACATATACGTTGATTATATGTTTGGATGATATCCGCATACATATAGGTGTTGATTACATTGTTGGCACACATACTGATATGGTCACCCTAGATATCATAGTATTACCTTTATGATATAGTTGACCTAGGAGTCGTTGTTTATTCGATTTCTACTTGTAGATGTTTTTCTATTCACGAGTTGGCAACTCACCCCCGTTGTACCACAGTTCTTGCAGGTTGACCGCACGGATCAGTAGCGGCATCGCTGGCACATAGCTACTTTCGGGTGTTTTGCTTTGTAGGTGCGACATTTGTATCGTACCACTCTTGTATTTATTATTTCATATTGTATCTAGTCAACTCCATCAAATCAAACTAATTTCTGTATAAGTAATGAGAATTAGCAAGACTTGTAGTGCGAGACTTGAGCGATGGGTTTTATGTTCGCTTTTGGGGTTTATGTCTTGCTTATTTCATTATCTTTTGTTGTGATCTTCGCCGTTGGGCGTCGTATACTTTTATTTGCTGTCTTGCGTGGTTGTGATCCGCCGGTTGGCGAAGAGCTAGCTCCCGCTTGGGGATGCCTTTATTTTATCATGTATTGTGGTTTTGGATAAAAAAATTACAAAAGGGGTGCTGCCCAAATTTTTAAAAAGACGAAACATGTTTTCAAACTAGTAAATTTCACTTGCATTATTTATATCCCTTTTTCCATGCATTTAAGAAAACTTGATTTCATTATACCTTTATTTCAAAACTTCACCTCTTTTATTTTCTTAAAAAGGTTTAGATTTCTGGGTTTCAGTTTACTTGAATTACGCTATGCCTTTAGACGTTGCGTGATTTAAGTGCTGGTCACGAGCTAATATTTCGGGTTGTGACAAAGTTGGTATCAGAGAGCTAGGTTTAATCTTGGTTCGAGTCTATATTTGACTATGTGGAGTCTAGGGAGGGTATGTATTTCGGAACCTAGGCTTGACCTTACGGAACTTAGACTTGAACAGGGGGGTATTAGACCCGAACATTCGTTTCATAGGCTGACCCTGATTGATGGAGTAGGTAGCTTGAGTAGAGTGACGTACCGTACGTATGTTCCGCGGTATATTTACGATACGATACTCCACTTAAGAAACCTTAGGATGTACATATTTTGAGATCTATGATTCTCTTCGTACCCTTGATTATACATCCATTTGAGATCCTCGATTCTATTTGTTTCCATAATCATACTCTCATTGATGCTTTTCCTTCTTATGATCATGTATCCATTCTGGTTCTGTCGTTTCCTTTCATGCCGTTGATCTGCTTTCTTCGATACACGATTGAGGTTCCTGTCACCATGGTTTGAGCGCAGATTGAGCTGCTCCTAGTGATGCGGTCAGGGCGAGCTCGTCATGGACGCGGGCTGACCATTGTGTTTTCTGGTGACATGGAAACGTCTCGAGTTAGCGTTTGTGTCATGACCTCTTATCTGCGGCGAGTGTTTGGCGTTGCACAAGATGATCGGGCCATTGACAGAAGCTACCAGTTATGAGAGGACTGTTGGTGTACAGCTTACCTCAGAGTGTGATGTAGTCTACCGTGCAGACAGACGACCCAGTTGTTGCTGAGATTGATAGGATGTCGCCTCCAGACTTTGCGAGCTGAGATCGCTGGAGGTTTCAGGCAGAGATACGATAGATGATAGCTAGACTACCTCGAGTTGAGAGACGAAGGGTATTCACATGTCGGCTAGGCGAAGCTAAAAAGTTTGAACGAGTGTCAGAAACCTATTTTTCCAAGTTTAAAGTGTTCGGAGGAACTTGGAAGTAATTCTGTGGACCCTCTAGAAGAATAAAACCCTAACTCGACATGATGACAATGGAACCGCTTTTGAACCTTAGGGTTTGCGGCAGTTTAACGGTGCCATCAGTGAGGCTTGGGTTTGCCCTTCTACGGCTGGTCCAGAGGTACTATGGTATATACCAGATGTTTTTTAGACCGTGCTCAGGTGTTGAGCTTTCGAAAATTATGGGACTTTGACAAATCGATCAAAACGTTTAACGTCGTCAGGATATCATCTGATGAGAGATCAGTAAGATGACCAACTTCGGATAGAGGACCTCACCGAGATGCGCTGTTAGTTGATCGAGAATGAACTAGTATTGAGTATTCCTCCGATGGTTGGGACGAGTTCCCGAGGACGTGTTCGGCCAGATATCTTCTACAGGGTGATGAAGATACCGAGTTCGTGATTTCGAGTCCGTGTGAGAGACTCCAGATTGACTGTAGCCGAGAACATTGCAGTACGCAGATGACATGATATGACGTCGAAGTGGACGATGATACAGACAGGTAGAACCAGAGGTTCGTGCGAGATGCTGATGAGCTGTTGTTACTCCCCGTCGAGATGAGAGATCTGATTGCATACAGAGGCGTTGGGATATGGCCAGTTCCCAAGGAAATGTTATGCTGAGAACGCAGATGTCCAGAAAACGAGAACAGATTTTGTAAGGGTACCAGCCTCCGTATAGTTCGGCATAGGTGAGATCGAAAGAGACATTGAGCAGGATTCCTTCCAGGACACTGCAGCAATGAGATTTGCACCCAGGATCAGTTGTGTCACGTGTATTCAGAGTGCCAGAGGACAACACCAGTGACGTGCTGCTTTACGAGTAGTCGTGATGATTGACCGAGAGATGGCCAAAGAAGTGCCAGAGAGGAATCGTCCCCGTTAGCACAACTGACCGGGCAGACGAGCCGATGGATTACGAGATTGGTGAATCCACAGAGAAGATGAGGACCCAGAGACAGAGGACGCTGGGCCGTGAGCAGGAGGCAAGCAGATGTTCTTGTTCTGCCGGTTTTAGGCGCACCGATTTATTTTTCGACATGGTAGGAGGTGTACCTCAATGTCATTTGTTGCGATTTATGTTTTTGACCTGAGTATCACGCTTATATCGCTTGGATTTGAGTTTTGATGATGAGTTTCCTGATATTGATTTCATGCACCAGGGCTGTACCTACTGGGTATTTACATTTTCGTGCATAGTTAGTGCACTTGATATATATATTTTATACACCGTTGTGTTGGTTTATGATTTGTGCATATTTATTGCACTTGATTTCGGTTTTGTGCCTAGGCTGCACATGTTTATGATTTCGTGGATTTCATACAGTTGATTTGATTTTGTGCGTGTGGTACGCACTCGATTTGATTTTCGCACTCGGTATAGCTTATATGTGCTTGCAGTGCATTGATATGTGTTTTGTGCACGCAGTTGCACACGTTTATGATCTTATACACCTTGGTACACTCGGTGTTGCAATTTACGCATTTGAGTTATTGATAGGTATTTTTTGCATTTGATGCACCAGATTGGTATTTTGTGCACTAGATGCACTGGATTTGTATTTCGTGCACTGGATGCACTATATTGTATTTCGTGCACTAGATGCACCGTATTTGTATTTCGTGTACTGGATGCACCGTATTTGTATTTAGTGCACTAGATGCACCAGATTTGTATTTCGTGCACTGGACGGACCAGATTTATATTTCATGCATTTGTTGCAATGGATTATGTTTTGTGCATTGGTTGCGCCAGATCGGTATTTTGTTCATTGGTTGCACTGTATTTATACTCCGTACATTGTTGCACCGATTTATGTCTTTGAGCATTTGTGTTATCTGATTTGTGTTTTTGTGCGCGTTGGCACTTGCCGTTCGTTTTCGTGCATGCTACTGCACTATATGCTTTTACGGACCCGACGCGTTTTGATCGGATTTTTGCGCATATTAGGCGCTTGATTTTTGATTTTTGTGTGCATCGGATGCACTTGAGTTAAATTTTTACTCGTGCATGTTTGATGCACTTGATTTAGATTTTCTTTCGTGCATGATGGATGCACCTGATTTGGATTTTCGCGCATGTTGGGCGCATGATATGAGATGTGATTTTGTGCACACCGGATGCACTCGATTTGGGATTTTTATTCGTGCATGTTTGTTGCACCGGATTGAGATTTTCGTGCACTCTAGGTACACTTGATATTATTGTCGTGCACACCCGTTGCACAGGACAGATGTTTTCGTGCACACCCTTTGCACTTAGTTTTTCCTTTGTGCATGTTGTGGCACATGTATTTGGATTTTATTTGCATGCGCACCAGACGCACGTGATGGTTAGATACGCCTTTTGAGGCTGATTTTGCTTTTGAGCACTTTGTTTTCATAATGGGCACTATGTTATGTAGTAGCCGAACAGGACTGATCCGAGGACAGTACCTGAGCACTTTGCATGCATTAAAAGTTTACCAAGAGATTTTTGAAAAAGAGCTATAGTCTCGCTATTTCCTACGTGTCCGTGAGCAACACGAACGTTTTTAAAGGAAAACCTTTTGGGATATTTTGAAAGAAGACGGAACGTATACTTAGCAAAAAATATATGGACATATATTATCACTTTACAAATGGACGTCCGTCAGTTATGCCGTGAGTTACGCATCACACGGAGATTTAGGAAGGATTTTGCATGTGTGTGATTCAGTTTTTGGAGATTTTTCAAGTATGCGTACTATATATGTATTATGGTATTTGACTAGTGTATATTGAATTTCAGCAGTGGATTTCGAGAGCTGTATCTCTATTGTAACTCCGAGGATATGCGTGCAAATCCGATGATTGGCGTGATGCTTGACGGAGTTCGGTTTTTGATTTTTGTACTCGTTTTCATGCGCACTTGACGCGCTGTGTTACTTGCATATCTTCCGTGATTTCGGGGCCCCGTTAATTTGAGTTGATTATTGAAATGTTTTAGATTTTGGGGGCTTAAATTTAAATTCTGGGAACGAATTTATTTAAGGGGGGAAGATTGTAACATTTCAAAAAATATAAAATATTATTTTTGGAATTTAATATTAAAATAATATATTTCCCGAAAACTGCCCGATTTGCGAAATTGGGGTTTTCGAAAAAGGGTATAAATATATACCAATATTTGTGAAATAATTGGAAATTTAAATGATTTATTCATTTAAAAATATATTTAAAGGATTTGGCATTTTTAAAATTTATTATACGCAGTTTTGATAAAACCCCGATTAGTGCATTGCTAATCGCGATTAAGCCAAATCCGTGTTTCTACAGTTTTCATGGTTAGTCACCATGACATGTTACATGTTTTTTTGCATTTGTTTTTTGTTATGTTATGGTTTTATTATGGTGAGAAGAGAAAAGAAAGGAAAAATGTGTCATGATGACTTGAGGAGAGAAAGAAGGGACATCATGATGAGAGTGAGCATGCTAGGAGAGAGAATGATAGTGAGAAAGAGAGAGGGTGGGAGAGTGCTGCCCCATTTCTTTTCCCCCACAATTTCTTTCATCACCTTCTTCATCCTCAAGCCCCTCATTCTACCCTCATGACCCATCTCCAAAATCTCATCAAAACCCCATACCCCCTTCACAAAAGACGATCACCTCCTCACCCTCATCGCAATGGGCCAAGCAAAGTGGGATTTTGACAACATTGGGACTTCTAGGGTTTCGCTTGGGTGTAACCATGAGGTATAACCCTTTCCATTTAGTTTAGTTTTAGTTTCTTTGCATTCTTGTATAGTTTAGAGGTTGATTTGGTGTGGAATTATGATCTTAGAAAATCCCAAGAGATGGGTTGGGAAATTGTGGGGAATTAGTGATGGGTAGTGGCTGTTATCAAGATTTGAGCTATGTTTTACTGGCCTAGAAACCAAAATATGGGTTTAGAATTTTGTCCATGTGGTTTTGTGATAATTTATGACCCTACATGGAATCTGGGTTGATCCGAGGAATTTCTGAGTTTAGCAAACAATACCAGGGACCCATTTATGACACTAGGAAACCACCCTACGAAGATGAACCCATTCAGAGCATAAGGGGCCGAGGAGGCCGGAATTTCTGCCTATGTGGTCGGCCACTTGGTGAGCGTTTGGGTCTAGGTTGGTCTAGTAGCTCATATACACTATGTACAGCACCCTAGACTTGTTTGTACAACTCCTTTTGGCCTGAGTCAAAATCTGGGAACACATTAGTGTGATTTTTGGATATGTTTTCCGTATTTTGAATGATGAGTTTTGATATTTGGATTTGTATTTGGTTTTTAATGTTTTTACATCGAAGACGAGGGGTAATTTGTTGGTTTTGCATACGTGGGCTATAGGTTCTAACCTATACGCGATCCGTGTGCCGTTTTGGTTTCCGGACTTGAAGTTAATAGCGATTGAGATTGTTTATTATTGTAGGTACCCTCGTGAGGATTTCGAGGCGACAGAGCATGGCGTCATCGACTTCGACAAGCAAGGATCAAGGTGAGTAGATCTATATTTACGGGGGAAGTCGGGTGGATGGCGTATAGCACCACCGCACACTTTGATGGAAACCGATTTATATATAGATTATGGTTAAAGAACCTTTAATAGAAAACTATAGATAGAGTTAAAAAGGTAGTTAGAGAACCATATTAGAAACTAAAGAATAGTTAGAAGTGATATGATACGGCTAATATGTGATGACGGGATTTGAGGATGATGTTTGATAATATTGCCGTTTAGGGTACTATAGGACTAGATAGCCGACGTAATTGTGTCATCCGAACCATACCTATTTAAAATTGAAGAATCGTATGCATCTTTTAAACAGATACATTAAGGGACGTTACAGATTTTCAAATGATATATTTTCCTTAAAAACACCGTAGCCCCTACTTTCAAAACTATGATTTGCACCTTTTAAAAACCGATTGTATGGTTCGGGTTTGTATGTTAGATTAGATACGCATGCTTTTAATAAAGGTAGAACGTATATGTAAAAATTGACTTTTTGCGTTATATAAAATGCGATGAAAAGAGAATACGATTTGATATGTGATCCGATGATATGTTGGTATACGGATGTGAGTCGATTGAGATGATTGATACCTTGCAGGTCCCCTGATATGTGATTGTTATGGATGTGACCTGGGATATAGGTTTATAGATATATATGTTGTGGTGAATCGTAAGTGATATGCCGTACGTGACGTTAGGTCTGTACCCCTCTTTGTCATATAGGTTGATAGGATCCCTATTGGTTTAATGCCGCCATGCGATGATTTTTCGTACGTGATGAGTTTGACTTGAGGATTGATTCATACCCTCGGCTAGAGGATGCTGTTTGATGGTTTATACCCTATGTGATGTGTGAGGCTGGATGCCGATTGTTGTGAGGCTGGATTCCACCTGTTGTGAGGTTGGATGCCGACTGTTAGATTCACCGACTCGGTCACACTAGATACGTATACCTGTCTGCATTTGCATATGATTTACCTTATGCTGCATTCATGTTATTCTCATTGCATTGCATATACCTGTGTTAGTACACTTACACCATTATCGATGATGCGTATGTTACACGTACACAGATTTACCGGCTCACACACTTCATCATCGATAATTGCCATGTCACTACACAGTAGAATTGCTGCATCATGATATGACTCCCTGCATAGATTACCTGCTATAGTTGCATATGCACCTTTAAACAATGTTGCATTGACTTCGAAGAAATTGGGAACCGCAGGATATTTTTTAAAACTGGAATAATTTAAAAGAGCGGTTTTCCCTTGATATGTCACATCACTGTTCCATGTTGCATGATATATAGATATGCTTACAGTTCTATCATATGTCGCATACATCATGCTTTATGATTTTACGCATTGAGATATGCTGTTTTCATGAGATTTCCTGATTTGAGAACCGTGGTCATTTTAAAAGAAAGTATAAATTATTTTAAAACCCGGTTTCTCTTGATATGATATTTTAGTGCGTCCACCATGCGTTTCCTCAGTTCTGAGACGTGTGACATGTGAAACCCGATTCGAGGAACTGGACGAGGTCGATTGCAGGAATATGGTGGACCCGGTATGGTACCCCGGGGTGAGAACAGATTTTCTATGCAGTAGACGGTGAGCCTGGCAGAGGAACCATTACCTACCGGTGATAGTATTTGGGCTCGGCGCATATCCGGAGGATACCGTCCGGAGTCGAGATATGATATGGGCCGATCCGGACTGACGGACCCCGTGGGCCGATCCGGACTAACGGAACCCGAGATATGAAGATTTACGTGTCGATTCTGGACACGAGTTTCATGATGTTTTCGAGTTTCGATGCTGGACACTTAGGTTCCATAATTTTGATGTGTCGCGAGGGACATACGTTGATTTATATCCTCATACTTTCATGTATATGCTTTTATGATATTTACATGCATGATATCGTTGTGTCATTGGTTGACACGTGGACGAGATCCACATGCATACATACATTGATTATATAATTGGACGAGATCCACATGCACATATACATTGATTATATGTTTGGATGATATCCGCATACACATAAGTGTTGATTACATTGTTGGCACACATACAGATATGGCCACCCTAGATATCATACTATTAACTTTATGATATAGTTGACCCAGGAGTCGTTGTTTATTCGATTTCTACTTATAGATGTTTTTCTATTCACGAGTTGGCAACTCAGCCCTGTTGTGCCACAGTTCTTGCAGGTTTACCGCACGGATTAGTAGCGGTATCGCTGGCACATAGCTACTTTCGGGGGTTTTGCTTGGTAGGTGAGACATTTGTATCATACCCACTCTTATATTTATTATATCATATTGTATCTAGTCAACTCCATCATATCAAACTAGTTTCTGTATAAGTAATGAGACTTAGCAAGACTTGTAGTGCGAGACTTGAGTGATGGGTTTTATGTTCGCTTTTGGGGTTTATGTCTTGCTTATTTCTTTATCTTTTATGGTGATCTTCGCCGTTGGGCGTCGTATACTTATATTTACTGTCTTGCATGGTTGTGATCCGCCGGTTGGCTAAGTGCTAGCTCCCGCTTGGGGATGCCTTTATTTTATCATGTATTGTTGTTTTGGATCAAAAAATACAAAGGGGGTGCTGACCAAATTTTTAAAAAGAAGAAACATGTTTTCAAACTCATAAATTTCAATGGCATTATTTATTTCCCCTTTTCCATGCATTTAAGAAAACTTGATTTCATTATACCTTTATTTCAAAACTTCACCTCTTTTATTTTCTTAAAAAGGTTTAGATTTATGGGTTTCAGTTTACTTGAATTACGCTACTCCTTTAGATATTGCGTGATTTAAGTGCGGGTCATGAGCTAATATTTCGGGTCGTGACATTAGTGCTCCAAGTATGGCGCTCAGTGCCAAGCGCGCCATGTGCTCCTCACGTGTGCGCTGTTTCATAAGAATTGCCTCAGCGCTCCAGGTCTGGCGCTCAGCGCCACGTGCTCCTCACGTGTGCGATGTTTCACAAGAAGCGACTTAGTGCTTCAAGTCTGGCGTTCAGCGCCAAGCGCTCCACGTGCTCCTCACGTGGGTGCTGGGGGAACATAAAGTGTTCTTCAAATAAGACCCAACGCCATAAATAGTGTTCAACAGTCAATAAAAGACAAAAAGAAAAGGAGTGTCAGAACCCAAATCAATGCTCGACATTGTTAAAAAGGGACTGAGCCCAAATAAATGTTCAACATTTTATTCAAAACTGAGTGGGCTGAGCCCAAGTTGGCAGCATGTCCCTAATTCAGATTAACTTAGCCTATGTGCTCACAATCTTTTTAATTGGTCTTAGTCCCAAACCTGAATATAGATCTCCCAACCAATATTGGTTCAAGTGTACATCTCTTCATATCTCTGATACATGTCGCTGTAATTCTTCAACGTCTTCAAAGAAGTGGAGGGTCCCAATAACCACTAACTTTTGGTGCATCCCCAAACGGTTAAACCAAAACCCCACAGACTACGATGTCTTTAAACCTTATAGACTAGATGTCCTTAGACCTCATGATGGACTATGATGTCCTTAAACTTTATGGACTGTGAGGTCCTTAAACTCATAGACTATGATGTCTTTAAACTTTACAGACTATGATATCTCTAAACAGCCATGGACTATGATGTCCTTAAAACCAATGGACCGCAACGTCCCTAAACTAAGAAGATAGAGCCCAAATTCTCTGTTGTTGGATATAAATGATCCAAAACCAACGTTGAGTAGATCTTAGTCTAAAATTAGACTAACGTATCCTTAACAAACGTTTAAGTTGATTTTAATCTCAATGAGATTAACGATCCTTAAACCCAAACCAAACCCAAATCTAAGAAAATACGGATTTGGACTAATCCACGCCCTACGGGAGACAACATAAATTAGTCTCCGTATACAATCCACGGGAAACCCAATATAAAATAAACCCACACGACACGAAGTGACCATCTGGAGAAGGAGAAAGTGGTTACCGCGATGCGGTAGCATAATTAACTGCAGGGGCTTACGCCTGCAGGGAAGAGCGTCCCCACAATCCAAAACCCCTCACAGTGAGGGGGAATCTAACGAAGTTTGCTACAACGGCCGCATCTGTCCAAACCTCCGATGCACGATGCCATAAATCAACTTGGCATCTTCGGAGAGGTGGACGGATAACACCAAATAGCATCTGCCCCCAAATTCAGGCAAGACGTCTGTCTTCCCGCTTTTCGGCGGCAGACAGATTCTGGCACGCCCGGTGGGACCTTTTCCTCTTTCCACTCCGCACTTCGTGTGTCGTGTTTCGCGAACGAATCGCGGTTTGCTATGGTTGCCTCTGGATTCGAGGTACTAAGATTTGGTGTCTTGCTCCATGCTGAAAACAGAAGATCAATGGCTTCCAACTGCACCAACTGCAACAACTCCCACTCCGCCCTCGCCGGTGGAGTAACTTACGGGCCTCAAGCGGCCTCTGTCTTCATGATGCCAGTGGAACAGGCGACTCAGGCCACCACTGGACTGTTCTTTGGGACCATGATCCCACCGGCAAGCCTCAATGCCCCACTGTCTTCGCAAGAAGCTCCGAAGAAGTCGGTCTTTGATCGGCTTACAACTACCGCGGCCCCTCTCAACTGGTCACCCAAATCCAGCACCTCAGTTTTAAACAGACTAGGTCAAAGCTCCAATGGGCCACTAAAGAAGCCCGCGATACCTGAAGGGGTTATCCCGAAACAGATAGCCATCCCTGATCCAGAAAATGAAGTCATCAGAAAGGCTTCTCCTGCTAAGGGATCGATCTTCGCAAGACTGTCCACTCTAACTCTTGCCTCAAGAGAAGTCGCCAAGGCTGCTTCCCCTGCCCAGAAATCGGCCTTCACAAGATTAACTATCCCCTCTCAGCGGACGTATGTCTTTGATAGGTTGACATCGACGACAACTTCTAATCGGATAAGGGGACATGACGAAGCTACCCCGACAACGGAGGTGATCCCATCTACGAGGCATGCTCGACGTCGCCACTGGTGCCGAGTGAGGAAAGCTGGGGGAAGTTCCCTTTCTGGACTAACTCCACCAGCTCCAACGGTCGAAGTCGATGCTGCTGTTCTAACTGGGAACAACTTTGAGCCGCTTTGGAGGGTGCGCAAGAACTCTCCAACCGTTGTGTTGAAAAAGTCTCCCCCACCCGCTGAAGGTGTTACAGAGGCAAAGCCAGAGCAGCCCCCTCAGCGACTGTCCTCCAAAATTCACAGGTTCTGGCGAAGGGTCTAAGACTCTATGATTAACCATGACTATGTTGGATATAGTGCCATTAAGTCAATTATTGGATCACAGACACGTGATTTCAATGATTGAGGGAGGACCTATACCGGTAGGACAGTCTTACTCGAGATGATAGTATGCTATCTGGATTGTCTTTATCATCGTGTACATGCTATAGGTGACATTACAGATCACTATTACACATTGTCAGAGCCCATAGGATTCTTGCTTGACTACCAGCAGTATGATGGCGATCATATACGTGAGAGTTGGGTAGTCTTTAAGCACATTCTTAAAGTGTCCCTAGTGTGGGAGTTTTGAGACAGGGCATCGATACTCTGAGAGTAGACTAGTGTATATGGATCGAGACCCCGACGAATGGCGATGGCCGGTCTCACAATCAATTGGTGTCAGTTGGTTCACCTAAGATAGTATACATGTGCTCATTGGGTTATGAGTACACCGGACGGACTCGCCGGGAACATGCTAGTTGGAATTATACCTAACGTCAGATAGCTATTCCCTGGTGACATGTGTACAAGTTAGTCTATCGACCTGAGATCTTCATTTGTCTCGTGTGAGTTCCCGTTGTTCTTTGATTACTACCCTACCACGGCTCAAAGGAGTCGTGCAAACAGGTTTTAGTTGGGTACAGTCCTGAGCCACATGGAGGCAGTGAGCGGATCGGCAGGGGATTCGTCTCTCCCGGTATTGGGGGTGAGATCGCGTTGTATCTGGAGAGCCATTACACGAAGTCCTTGGCCAAGGCAAGTGAGATTTACTGGTAGGTATTCCAGTAGTTTCTCAGGGTGTTCTGGGCTACACTCCGACACGACTTATACCGCTTTTGGGGGTCTGACGTTTACTAACCCCCTAAGCCCGGTATGCAATACTCATAGACGAATGGACCGGACTGTACAGATATTGTCACTGTCAGGCTCAGTAGGGTTTCAGGATGAGTTCGCTCGGCGGCCTCCCTTTCGCTCAATACCTGGGCAGCGGTTACGTACAGCTAGTGCCACTGACGTGCTTATAGTTAAACCCACTGCCAGCGTATTGACGTGTCTTTAGAGTCCCACACAGAGGGTTTCCCTAATTCGGGCGAAACGTTGTAGAGGCCGTATGGTTTTATGGCAGGGTTCGATCATATACGTGCACTTGTGCACGGATCATGATCGGACGGATCATACTAGTGGGCTTTGGTTTAAGCCGAATCCTAGTATTAGATTGTTGGATTATTTTGGTCTCGTAGTATTTGTATTCAGTCGGAATACGGATGCGGGCATGTATATACAGGTTGTAAGTCTATGTTACCCACCCCGGTAGTTTCGGGGAGGCGGAATAGATAAAAATCGAATTTTTCTTTAAAGGAAACATAGACTTGTTAGTGATATGTATGCCCTAAAGGCCATTACTTTACATGCGATGTATATTGTAGTGGATGCTTGGACATATATATGGAGGACTTTCTTGCTCGACATGATAGTATGCTATCTGGTTGCTCTTTATCTTAACATGTACTCTGATAGTCTCTATGTTACATGTTGATAAAGCCCTTAGGATGAGCACTTGACTACCAGGACTATGATGCAGATCATACTAGTGGGGACAATGTAGTCGCTAAGTACATACTTCAAATGTTCCTAGTCGCAGGTGTATCGAGACAGGGCATCGATATACGAGAGTAGACTAGCGTATGCTTCTTGACCCATGAAGATGGACGATGGATGATCCCATATCCATTGATGTTTGACATCAGAGATAGTATACGGGTGCTCAGTGGAGACTGGGTACACTGGACGGACTCGCCGAGAACTCCCAGATGGTATTATACCTCACGTCAGATGGCAGTTCTCTGGTGACACTGGTACAGTTTAGTCTGTAGACCTGAGATCATCATAGAGACTTGTGTGATTCCCACTGTGCTTTGATTTCCATCATACCACGTCCAAGAGGGCGTGCAAAACGGTGGCTTTTTGGTACAATCCCGAATCACATGGAGGCAATGAGCGATAGGAGGGGTTTCGTCTCTCCTGGTATAGGGAGTTGATGTTGCGCTGTGTTCGATTGGCTATAACTGGAAATCCCTGGCGGGGGTTGCTGAGATTTACTGTTTAGTGCTATCAGTGGTTTCTCGAACTGTTATGGATCTCATATCGACACGATTTATCAAGCTACTGGTGTCTGACGTTTACCACCCCTAGGCGAGATATGCGACATAACAGATGAAGAGACCGGACTGTACGGGAGTGTTACTGATTGGATTCACAGGAGAATGTACATGCTTGCTTGTTGATCTTCTGATTGCTCAATACCTGGGTGGCTGTTACGTTTAGCTGACCGCTTGCAGCTTGTGGATGTTTGATATGATCATCACCTACTGCCGGCATATTGACGATTCTTTGGAGTCCTACACAGAGGTTTCCTGGCTCAGGCAAAACGGAGTAGGAGCACATATGTGATGTGTGCGGGACCGAGAATAATACGATATGAGATACCTTATTCTATTCTCGTGATATATGATATCGACCGGGTATATGTGATATAGCCGGGTTATCGGATCAAGTGTTGATTCGATGAATTGGTACATGTTATATTAATCGGTTATATGCAATATAGCCGGATTGTCGGATCAAGTGTTGATTCGATAATTTAATGTATAATTATATATGTGATATATTACATTACGTTAACTAATATAAGCTCGCTTTATTGATTCATTTTCTCACCGGATAATACATTGATATATTTGCGATATATGTTGATTGTATTATTTTCTTTTGTTGCAAAATATATTATATATGTGATATATAATATTGTAACAAGTTATGATTACAAATACAACATGATTTGTGGTGATTAAACATGTTAGGGTTTGATTTGGGTTAGCTTTTTGTCACGTCCCGAAAGTACGGAATATGACCGGCACTTAAACTACGAACGTCTCAAGGCGTACGTATTCTAAGTAAGCCGAAAACCCAGAAATCCAAACCAAGAAAAGTAGTAGAGTGTAGGAAAACTAATTTAAATCAAGTAGTTTTGCAAAATACGCCGAAATATGCATTTTAAAATCATAAGTCCTTTCTAAAAATTTCGGCAGAGTTTCCTTTGTAAAAACTGACCCCAAACGGGTACAAAGCCTGATAAAGCATATATAATGGAAAATGCATCCCCAAGCGGGAGCTAGCTCTTCGTCAATCGACGGTCACAACCACGCAAGCAATATAATATACAACGCCGAAAGGCGAGGATCACAACAGAAAAGGAAACTCAAAACAGCATGAAATCCGTATAAATACAAGCGCGACTCTAAGGTCGATAGAATAATCAACACGGGTCTCTATCTCAAATAAATACATGTTTGGTTGATGGAACCTCTAGATAAAACTGAATAATAATATACAAGGTAATATGATGGGTACGATACCAAAAACCCACCTACTAGCAAGTCACCCGAACGAAACTGTGCCCGCAAAGCCGTAATGAAACCTGTACGGCAAAGCTGCAAGAAACTGGGGCACAACGGGAGTGAGTTGCCAACTCGTGAATAGAATACATCTACGAACAGAAATCGCATGTATGACGCAATCCTAGGTCATACGATCATAATATATCCTCAAAAAATATATATAACCAGCAGCCTACAACAAGGCTAGGGTAAATATCTAACCCGAGTGTAATCTCATGTGCCCGTGTCAGTGCCCAAGGGTACCAATATATCATATGAATGAGGTATGAATGCATGAAAACAGAATACATGTAAATGAAGAACGGTTTTCATAATTTAGTGAGATTTCCTTTGTATTTTTAAAATGAGGTATCATAATGAAATTAGCATAAAACAGTGCCTAGCATCGGCACAAAACATAATCCCAATATCTCGGTATCTCTGTATCACAGTCTCTGTACCTCAAAATCTCGAAATCTCAATGTCTTGATCATAACATCTAGGGCGCCGTCAGTCCAGACCGGCCCCTACCATCCATCTCAAGACCACGACGGTATCCTCCGGATATCCGACGCGTCGGGTAAAATCACCGGTAGGTAGTGCTCCCCTGCCAGGCTCACATCGTCATCATCACGCGCTTCTTGCCCCGGGGTACCTTACCGGGTCCACCATGTACCCGAAACGGTTCATCCGTCTCCTCGAATCGGGTTTCCAAATCCATCAGCAAACTCATGGTGGACGACTCATACATCATGGGAAAACCGCACTTTTTATTTTAAAGAGAGAAAAGAAGTTTATATAAGTTTTGCGGTTTTCCCCCAAATCCAGAAAATCTCATGGAAATCCGAATCCAATCCTCAATAGCATGTAAACAGTACATATAGGCATAAAAATCCATGAATAATAACATGCATGATGTAACAAGTAATAATTACAATGTCTAAATTATTAGCTAACAACCTATGTCGATGCAATAATATTTTCTAAGGTGTACGTGACATGGCAATTACCGATGAAGATGTGTGTGAGCCGGCAAGTAAGTGTACGTGGTACATACGCATCATCGGTAATGGTGCTGGTGTCCTAACGGCATAACATCAATAATGGAGTATGAAACGTAATATAAGCATGCGATGCGAAGCGAACCACAATAATGAGCGGGAGCTGAATACTAGCTGCAACTATAACTAATCTGCATTAATCTAATATAAGTCCTACAAATGGTGCCTTTTGAAATAACACGAATCATAGGGTTTTGAAAATAGGGGCTACGGTGTTTTTATGAAAAGATACATCTTTTGAAATATCCGTAGGATCCCTTGGGCTGTCTTTTAAAATACCCACGATTCGTTAGTTTTGAAATAGGTAGGAGTCTAATCTAATCTAACAACTACACTAAACTATACGGCTGAAAAAACAAGCTGAGCTACAGGTAGGGAAACCGCCTAACATCTGAGTCGATACATATACATACCTGTATATATATTAGTCGGTGATCCTGCCTCAATAATATCATATCCGATATCATATCTATAATCAGACATCCCAAGTCAAGAGTGCGGATCAATCATCAAAATATAGCTCGTACGTAAATCCGTCGTACGGCATCCCAAATCTGGGTACGGGTCAATATTACATTCATCATACTATTTATCTGGTATCCTCTTTATCAAATGTCATGATCGGGGTACTGATCTACGTCTAGTACAATATTGATACCATCTATGTATGCAAGCAGGTGTAAGAATCACTACGTCAAAAGACCCGCTAAAACATCATGTCGTATCTCAATACGAACCACATCACATCACCGATCTCCTGGCCTCAAGCCCAATCTCATCGACTCATCTCAAATCCCAAATACTATCCTCAAATCCAGTATATAGACACAGAGTCCCATATCCATGTGTAAATATACACATCAATATATATTCCCATGTACGCACATATGAAAGAAGAATGTATGCAAGTATGGGTGTGTGTATGTGTGATGCAACCACTACTCTAGGGTTTCGCAACACTAAACTAATCCGATCACACCTAGGATCCATCTCTATCATCAATAATCTCAAACAATAAATACTCAATATCCGTGTGTATACGCATTCGTATACATCACCACGAACTGCGGGGGTGCTATACGCCATCCACCCGACTTCTCCCCGTAGATATAAATCTACTCACCTGTATCCTGCGTGTCGGTGTCGATATCACCGTCATCTTCTGCATCGCCTCGGATCGTCGCGGGGTACCTACACATATCACACGTATCGCATCGCATCAAAATCAAATCAAAACTTAAAACGACACGCTAAAACCAACACGATACGCTAAAAGGCTTATAGGTTAGAACCTACGGTTAGCCTTCGCAAAACAACCCGAAATCACTCGATGTAGTCGTACAAACGCCAAGTGACCGAGGTAAAATCCAAATATGAAATTCTAGAAATCAAAATACGGAAAACAATAACTCAATTCAAAGCAGCAACCCAAGAAAACGATCCCAGATTTCGCCTCAGGCCAAATTTAGCCAAGCAAACAAGTCCAGGGTGATGTATATGATGTATTTGAGCTACTGGACCAATCCCGACACATTCCACCACTACTTCGCCGGCCACATCCATGCCAAAACCGGCCTGGCCGGCCCCCCTATGTCCAATGGGGTCCGTCTGGTCAGGGTGGCCTCCTAATACCCTAATTTGGCCCCTAGAGTTGTTTATTTAACTCGTTTTGGTCCCGGTTCACTCCAGATTTCCCTGCACGCTCCAGGTTATCACAAACCGACATGAAAGTCCCGTAATTCCGTATTTTTGGATTTCATATTGTGCTAGGCCAGGGTCTTAGTCAATATAGGGTCTAAGGTCACCATTAGGGTCCAATTGCAAAGAAACATCTCAACTTTACCCTAACCCTCTCTAGTTTTGTCCAAAACGCACCAAATTACACGATATCGATATGAAACTTGAATTGAAACTTAAGCACAAGAAATAACACTCTAATTTTGAAGAAATTACCTCTTAAGACCCTCATGAATCCTCAACACCACCAAAACATCTACTTTCTTGGTCCATTGAGTAGATCTTGAGCTTGTGTGCATTTTTTGTGAAACCGATATGGGGTTTTGAGTTTGTTTTAATGGTGTTGTGGGAATTTCTTTAAGAGGAGGAAGAAGGAGGAAGGGAGCAGCAGCAGCAGCAGATTTTGGGAGAGGGGAGAGAGAAATGAGTGTGGGGAATGATGGGAGCATGGCTACAAAAGAAAAAGCTAACATATACCTACCCCCTCTCTCTCTCTTCATCATTCCTTTTCCTTTTTTTTCCCTTTTTCTTTTCTTTTCCTTCTTACTCAAATAGTAGTCCCAAAGTGATAGCCATGGTAAGAAAAATGTGACACAAGTCCAAAAATGATATGTGCAAGTTTTGCACAAAAAGCCAAAAAATCCGCTTAGCGATTTTTAATCGCGATTAGCACTAAATTAGTATATAAATGCTCATAAAAACTTAAAAATGACTAATTTCCATAGAATACATAATTTTTGAATTTTCCATATTTTTTCAAAAATTTTCCCATTTATCGATATTTAATTATAAATTTAATATTAAAATAATCAATAAAATAATATTAAATTATAAAAAATCCTAAAAAATAATATTTTATTATTTTGAAATGTTACACTTTTTCTTGTAGCTTCTAGAAGCTTTATTTTGTTTTAAGCTTAGATATTTTGTATTGATATTTTGTGTAGATATTTCTTAACCCAACCCAAACCCTTTACCCTAGTTAATTCTCTACAAGGGTTAAGCCTTCATTCTTAACCCAAGGTTGGTTTTGTAACCATCACAATTAATTCATTATTCATCACAAATAGATTTCTTCTTCTTCTTCCTTGAAATGCTTTCCAGCTTTTTGACTTGTGATGATTTAAAGTGAGAGAATGAAAACAAAAGAGAGCAAAATTCCTACTTCATCATCCTCATCTATTCTATCCACTTAGATTATAGCGTTCACTTCACTAATACTTGATTAGAGAAGTAAAAGCTTGATCTTGAGATTCTTCAAGGTAGATCATCTTCGAAAAGGAAGTCTTCAAGCAAGAATGTATCATTCGACTTGTGGAGCCTCTCTTGAGTCAGGGAGATCATGGATCGCGGCAAAGGGACTACTACTCGGAGCATATGAAGCGAAGGAACGGACTACAAATGTTGTAATCCCTCTCTCTCTCTTAGAAGTAAAGTTGTTTACTTGCATGTTTAACCTAATTCTCTAGTTAAGATCTTGGTTAGGGTATGTTTAGCATTCCAAAAATTTCAATATGGCATGTGTGATGCCTTCCTAAACCTTGCTAAGGTGCTATGCTAACCCTATAGTGGTATCAGAGCCAAGCTAGAGCTTTAGGCATTGTCTAGACGAAGTTAGAAGTCCGATCGAACCCCGAAACCCCGAAACAACCCCGAAACCCAGAAGCTAGAGCTTTAGGCGTTGACAAGACTAACCATGAAGGATCTTTGCTAAACAAAAACTAACAAACAAACATGGAGCTTTAACTACTAGGTAAAGAGATTATACCAAAAGCTTGAACTCCTTCTCTTCTTGTGTTGCTTCCCTTTGTTGTGAGCTCCATAGAGTGGTGTAGATGGCTCCTCCTCACCGTCTTCTCTTTTCCAAAGGAAGATCCACCCGAAGGCCTCTACCTTGATCTACAACCTTTATCTTGAAGTAACTAAGGTGCTTTGTGAGCTAGACTAAGAACCCTAGAGAGAGTAGAAAGTGATTTTAGTGGTTTGGTCTCAATTTCCCTTGGTTCTCAACACATGAGAGGTTAGGGTTTAAGAGAGAGGATGAAGGAGAGAGAGCTAGGAGAGAGAATGTATCATGATAGAATATGATGAGATAACTCTCATATTAGCATATAATAATAATAATTTTAATTTAGAAAAAATTGTGATGGTTGGTTTGATTTGACCATTATCATGTCACCATTAATGCTGAGCACATGCTTAGCAAAACAACAAAAAAATATCTAAGTCAACTTTGGTCAACAAGTCAAATGGTCAATCCAAATAACCATAACACAATTATCACTAATTAAAACTATTAATAAATTTTCTTCATCTCATTAAGGTCTTAATCAAGTCAATGGTCAAAACCCTAATGAGTTGTCTCCTTCATCTGTCTCTGTCAACTGTATATATACATACCTATTTCCGCGTTCCGAAGAACACGAATGCATTGAGACTAAACCAAACCAAAATCAAATACTAGGATCTGGCTTAAACCAAAGCCCACTAGTATAAACTTCCCGAACATCAAACGCGCACAAGTACCCATATATGAACGAACCCTGTCATAAAACCATACGACCTCTACCTCGTTTCTCCCAAAGGTGAACAACCCTTTGTATGGGACTTTAAAGACACGACACTACGGTGGCTGTGGCTTTAACCATAGGCCGCAAGCGGTACTAGCTGTACGTAACGGTCCCCGGGTAGATGTCGATAAGAAGGCCGATGAGGAAAACCCATCCGAACTCCTACTGAGCCTGAATGTGAGAATCTTCGTACAGTCCGGTCTGTTCGTCTAAGAGCGTCGCATGTCAGGCCTAGGGGTGGTAAACTTCAGACCCCTAATAGCGGTACAAGTCGTGTCGGAGTGTAGCCCAGAACACCCTGAGAAACTACTGGAAACACTACTAATAAATCTCGCTTGCCCTGGCCAGGGAATTGTATAATGGCTCTCCAGACACAGCGTGATATCACCCCCAATACCGGGAGAGACGAATCCTATCTAACCGCCACTGCCTCCAAGTGCTTCGGGACTGCACCCAACTACTACCTGTTTGCATGACTCAATAGAGCCGTGGTAAGGTAGTAATCTAAGAACAGTGGGAACACACTCGAGGCGAAGCAGTAGTGTCAAGTCAACGGACTAAGCTTTACTCATGTCACCTGGGAAATGATAACCGACGATAGGTATAATACCAACCAACAGTTCCCAGCGAGTCCTGTCTAGTGTACTCGTAACCTAACGAGCACCTGCATACTATCTCCAGTACGACGTACTGATGGCTGTGGGACAGACCATCTCCCCTCCTGGGATGAGAAGCGTATACACTAGTCTACTCTGGAGTATCGATGCTATGTGTCGATAATCCTACCACTAGGGACCTGTATAAGGATGTGCTTGTAAACTATCCAGCCCCTACTAGTGTGACTGCCATCACAATGCTGGTAGTCAAGTGTAACACTTTAGAATGCGATTGGTGTAATTAAGCGAATTAATGCGGATTTTTAATAAAATTTAACCAAAATTGTTTCTATATATTTTATTTGAATTAATTAATATTTTATTAAATTAGTTTGTGACATGCATACACTTGTGCATGTTAATCTAGGGTTTTGGAGATGTTAACCATGCTAGGTTTGTAGGGTTACTAGGCACCGTCACAAGGTTCTACAAGGCATCAACCATGCCCGATTCAAAAAATTAGATGTGCCGAACAACCCTAACCAAGATCGTATACTAGAGATTATGCGAAAACTATAAGCAAGTAAACAACTTTACTTCTAAGAGTTTGGGATTACAATCTTTATAGTCCGGTCCTTCACTTCTAAAGCTCCGTGTTGATGACCCTTCGCTGCTATCATCGAGATCCCGGACTCTTGTGATGGTTTCCTCGGAGAAATGAACGGGCTAGCTCATTGACTTCGAGGCCGAAGATGATCTACGTCGAGGAGACTCAAACTCAAGCTCCATCTTCACTAGGTCATGAACTTTGTGAAGAGAACACCCTAAACTAAATGGCAAGTAGTAGAGGATGATGAAATAGGAAGTGGGTTCACTTTGGATTTTGATTTCTCACTTTATTTCTTCACTTGAAAATTTTCTATGAAGCTTTTCTTCTTCTTGAAGAAGAAGAAGAAGAAGAAAAAGAAAAGAATAAGAATAATTGAATTATCTAAAAAGAATAATGAAGTGAAGTCTATCATAATGCAACCATGGGTGAGTTAACCTTTGTAGAGACTAAACCATAGTTTGAGTTAATGGTTTGGTTAATAAAAATCTTATGCAAAACAAAATGAGTGGACTTTGTCAAAGATGCTTAAAAGCTTCATGAAGCTTCAAGCAAAGACAAAGAAAGCCACCATTTTGTTTTACCAAAATAAATAAAAACCCAAACCATTATCTTAAATATGGTTTAAGTCATACACATACCCAAGTTTGCATGTATCATCAATCATGATACAAACTAGTGCACAAACATATATCACATACACAACTTGTGCACATCAAGTGAGAAAATCAATCTTAAGTGAACCAATACTAGTTAATGTAAAGTAATATATCAAATATATAATTATACATTAAATCATTAAATCAACACTTGATTTAAAGATCCGGTCATATCTCATATAACCGACTAATATCTAGTGTATCAATATATCGAATCAACACTTGATTCGGTAACCCGGCTATATCACATATAACCGACCGTTGATACAAATCGCGAGAATAGAATACAGTATCACATACTGGTATTATTCTCGGTCCGGCACATATCTCATATGCGCTCCTATTTCGTTTCGCTTGAGCCAGGAAACCTCCGTGTAGGACTCTAAAGACTCGTCAATACGCCGGCAGTAGGTGGTGATTATATCAATCACCCACAAGCCGCAAGCGGTCTACTAAACGTAATGGACACCCGGGTATTGAGCGATCAGAAGATCAATGAGCAAGCCTGCTCACACTCCTGTGAATCCAATCAGTAACACTTACCGCACAGTCCGGTCTGTTCATCTGATATGTCGCATATCTCGCCTAGGGGTGGTAAACGTCAGACCCCAGTAGCTTGATAAGTCATGCCGATGTAAGGTCCATAACAAGCATGAAACTACTGATAACACTTACCAGTAAATCACTGCAACCCTGGCTAGGGATTTCCAGTTAGGGACAGTCGAGCATAGCGCAACATCAACCCCCAATACCGGGAGAGACGAATCCCCTCCTATCGCTCATTGCTTCCATGTGAATCGGGACTGTACCCAAAAACCACCTGTTTTCATGACTCTGTAGAGCCGTGGTATGGTGGAAATCAAAGCACAGTGGGAGACACACAAGACTCTATGACGATCTCGGGTCAACAGACTATGTTGTACCAGTGTCACCAGAGAACTGCCATCTGACGTGAGATTTAATACCATCTGGGAGTTCTCGGCGAGTCCGTTCAGTGTACCCAGTCTCCACCGAGCACCCGCATACCATCTCTGATGTCAAACACCAATGGATATGGGATCATTCATCGCCCATCATATGGGTCGAGAGGATATACGCTAGTCTACTCTGGAATATAGATTCCCCATCTCGATATTCCCAAGACTAGAAACATTGAAGGATGTACTCATGGACTACCCAGGCCCCACTAGTTTGATCTGCATCATAGTCCTGCAAGTCGAGTACACATCCTAAGGGCTTTATCAACATGTAACAGAGAGACCGTAAGTATACATGTTAAGATAAAGAGCAACTAGATAGTGGACTATCATGTCGAGAAAGAAACTCCTACCTATATATGTCCCAACATCCACTACAATATACATCTCATGTACAGTAATGGCCTCTAGGGCATACATATAACTAACAATCTCCCAGTTGCACTAGGGCCATCTGTAGCAGTGGTTGCAGTATCTCATACTCAACCATCCCATAAAAGTCTTTCTCTAGGAAAAGGCCTTTGTGAGTGGATCCGCCGTGTTGTCCTCTGAGTCTACTCTCCTAACCTTGATCACCCTGGAGATCAACTATCTCCATGATCAGGTGATGCTACCTCAGAATATGTCTGGGTCACTGATGGGACCGGGGTTCCTCGGCCAAAACCACACTTCCATTGTCACACAATGGTAGGAACCTAGTTCATCTCATGAACCAATATACACGCAAACTTCCTCTTTGGTAGTATTTTTGATAGCGATGTCAACAGCCTTTATCGTCAAGTTTGTCACGGTATCTAGCTTGGAACTCTTCCAACATACCGTCCCTCTACTGAGGGTAAAGACAATGCCTGTGACTGACATTCAGTCAACCTTACCACCCTGGAAGCTGTCCAGTGATTCTTCCCAGGATCGATTGATACCATCTCACTACACTCAGTGAGAATCCTAATATCCAATTAGATCTATCTCATAGATCCAAAACCCAGGATTTAGGAGGTATCACCTTTATCCTATTTGGAGAATCCTTGTGATAATAGGAGATTGACCGTGCGTAGCATAGGAAACTCTTTTCCTATCAAGAGTATGTTGTCCACATACAATACAAGGATGACTACCTTACTCTCTACTACCTTTTTGTATGTACAAGGTTCATCTACTATTTTGATGAAGTCAAACTCTTTGACTACCACATCAAAACAGATGTTCCAACTCCGCGATGCCTGCTTTATCATACAAAGCATCTTGCACACGTTTCCGTTGCTCCCACTGTTTACGAAGCCATCTGGCTGTGTTCTTATAGACGCTCTCTTCTAAATCAACATTTAGAAAAGCAGTCATGACACCCAACCACCAAATATCGTAGTCATGGTATGTAGCAATGGCAAATAGGATCCGGATGGACTTAAGCACAGCCACTGGAAAAAGTTTCATCATTATCCACGCCTGGTCGATGACGAAAACTTTTAACAAGTCTAGCTTCGAAAGTCTCAACTTTTCCATCTACACCAAGTAATCTTCTCAAGATATACATGCTCCTGATGGGGATTTAACCCTTCAGATATAGCAGCCAAAGTACATACTTTGTTGGTGTACATGGATTCCATCTCAGATCGCTAAGCATCCATCCATTCTTATAGAGTCCCTACTCTTGATGGCCTGCTCGAAACTAGTTGGGTCATCATCTCATGATGCATTCCTCGCTCCCACTGTCATCGAGAAACCGAAGTATCTCTCAGGCGGATGAGGAACCCTACCAGATCGGCAGAGAGGCTGAAGTTCGTCGGGGACTATTGAATCCTTTGGTTCTGTCAAATCATCAGTTGTAGTTTGTATAGCTGGAACTCCTTCCAGTTCTACAGAACTGACCTTGCCTCGATCTTGACTGGATTTTGCTTTTGACATAGGCCGGACAATCCCAAATCTTAACTTACTTAAGAGATAGGCTCTTCCCATACCATATCTCATATGGAGTGGTAGGCATTGATTTGATTGGAATCTAATTCAATAGGTATGCAGCTTCTCAAGTGCACAACCCCCAAAAGGAAATAGGTAACTCAGTAGTACTCATCATAGAGCGCACCATATCTCATAGGGTGCGATTGCTCCGCCCCGATACACCGTTGTGCTGTGGTGTATTCAGAGGAGTAACACCGAGAGAGAATCTCATTCTCCTTTAGAATAGTCCAAGAATTCCATGCACAAGTATTCTCCTCCCTGATCTCATCATAGGACATAATACTTATACCTGTATTGGTTCTCTACTTCTGACTTATATTCTTTGAATTTCTCAAAAGCTTCAGACATGTGTTTCAACAGGAACATGTGTCTGAATCTTGAGAGATCATCAGTGAATGTAAGGAAGTACAAAGAACCAGTCCTGGCATATATAGACTGGGGACCTACATACATCACTATGTATCAGTCCCAAGAGTTCACTAACTTTTTCTCTGTTTCCCGTAAATAGAGCTATGGTCATCTTATCTTTATGACATGACTGGCAAGTTTCACAAGATGTAAATTCAAACTGATTTAAATATGCATCTAATATGTAACTTGGCTAGTCGGGTCGCATTGATATGACCTAGTCTACAATGCCTCAAGAAGGATTCGTTCATTTCTGAACTCTTCCTCTTGTGTGCGTTCTGTACGTTTAAGAACTGTGGTTTGATTTAGAACGTATATGCTTTTAAATAACGTGCCTGAACCGATCAACTCTTGATATAGGAAATGTGCAAAACATTATCCAACAATACAAAATTATATCCTTCTTTAGCAAATAAAGAGACTGATATGATGTTGTATATCAGGTTCGGTATCTAATAACATTCGTTCATAATCAATGTATTTGGTAGTACAGGGTGATAACTGCCAACACTTTGGCTGTAACAATTGCACCATTTTCAACTCTTGAAATTTATCACCCGTTCTGAGTTCTCTACCTACCAATAGCCCATGTAGAAGATTACATATTTGGGATCCTGATCCGGTATCAAATACCTAGGAAGTAGAGGATACTGAGAAACGGTTCTATGTAATGAACACACCCGAAGGAGATGCATCAACATGCATTTTCTTCGTTTGGGTGGCATGGAAATCCTGGTATTCCCCTATTTCCTGCTCGGTCTTATAACAATTATAAGTTGGAGCGGGACCAACGTTCCCCAGCACAGTATAACAAGCGGGTTCGGTCAATACATCCATATTATTATCTTGATTAAAGCGTGACATAGTCTCTACCTGGAGAGAGAGAAGAAAACACTCTGCGTGCGCTCTTGCAAGATTAGATTGGTTATAAATTTTATCTAATCAGGATGGCTCCCACTGTTTCTATCAAATCTTCCATCAAACCCTAAAAGGAATGACTAGCCGGGATTAATTACATTCTACAAGTTCGCCAATCTTTCAGCCAGGCCAGTGCCGGTACTTTGAGGGAGGTTCCCCGTGCTTTCTCACGGACCTAATTAAAATAAACCTCGTTTTCCCAGGGGCGTAACCCCGTTGACACGTTTCTAGACACCTAATTGATCGGCTAATTGTAAAGTGCAAAACTCTCCCAGGAGTAACAATTACTCGCAGTGGGTATCAGGATCCAACTATCATATAGAAGGTATGCAATCTCATTGCATATTTCAACACTTGAAACTCCCGATAATGGTTTTTACCCCTAGCACTTATGACCTTAACTATGGTCAACAAATCATAAGCACTAGTCAAGTTCTACCCGTCATTTCGTGATTAATTAGACCCACCCACATGACCCTTAACTAAGGTCAACAAAGTCACGTGAATGTCCTAACTAATCGCATCATATGAGGTGTAGGAAGACATCACTTAGCTACCGTACACTGTGCCTTAACTAAGGTCAACAAACACATCACGAATACTAAGTACTCTACTTCCTAAAATGACGGAGGGTTGCAGATGGTTTTTAAGAAAACCTTTAATGATTTGAATTTGATCTCATTGTAGAATCAAATGGTTTTAAAAATGGAGTGCTTTTGAGGCTTTTACTAGTTTCGCTAAAGAGGTCACTCCCGGTGAAGCGATCTCGGCTCTTTCCTCGTCGAATGAGGTGCAGGATATTCACAATACCATTATGCAAAGCAAGAACTATAAAAGCAATCAAAAGACAAACCGAAGGTTGTAGCATCTTCTAGTTATTGCTAAAGAGGTCACTCCCGGTGAAGGGATCTCGGCTCTTTCCTTATCGAATAAGGTGCTGGATGTTCTACAAGGAACACCACTATGCAAAGCAACAACTAGAGCTACCTAATTTTTTGAAATTCGATTCCACAACATCATTTAGGTTTATTTTCTTTCATTAATCTCATTAATGAATGTCCCATCAATTAAGTCCACCTAAACATCACAGATAAATACAACGTACGCTTATGCCATCCGCATTCGCCTCGATGTCCCGTCTGCACCGTTAGGTTAGGTAACTAACGGCAGAGCGGGGCAGGGCTAGTGCGGGTGTAAAACATAAGCAACGTCTATATAATATATCATATATGCTATATACAATATTTATCTGAACATATCACATGATCACATCACAGATAACGCAGCAGAAAATATCATATGAAATATTGGATATACTAGGACGTCCGTGTTATATTTTGAGCCTGTATAATACACGGATTCCACGGTCGTGATGAATAGCCAAACCCACACCCCTAGACCTCTACGAGAGCGGCAAGCAACCCTACCAATTCTAGAGTTAGGAGACCCGGACTCGACTCCTCGAGATGGTCTCCCACTGGACCCTGGAACCCGGTTACTTGTGCTCCCCTCCTTGGGTCTATCCTAATGCGGAAAAGTAAATAATATACAATGGTAACAACATCATCAGCCCGGAAGTGCCCCAATAAAAGAATATTACATACAAGTTTTTACATGAATGAAAAATGAAAAACACTCATCTCACATAAAAAAAAACCCGGCTATTCAAACACGACGATCCAATATAACATATCCAGCAACACATAACATCACATGTCATCAACGTAAGTTAATATGCGTATCCCAATTGTCGTTGATGTATAGCAACGAAACCGGCGATACACCACATATTACACTTACGGTCGCAGAAAAGAAAGCGTAAAACTACAACAGTTGGAATCCGCAACCTCCTTAGACATCGCATGCCTAACCAAATGAGTTCCTTAGACATCGCATGCCTAACAATTATAAACCCAACATTTTAGTCTCATTATCGAAAACACTTTTGAATATCTAGTCGGGAAATTCAACAAGATTCCCGACATCCTGATCGAATGCTCGTCGCAAACATTAGTAGACGGCCGCACCCCCCGGATGCCGTCGACGAAGTGCACTAAGGCGGAACACCGCTGCCGCGAGCACCCGAACGGATGCTTTTGGCGACGGGGTTCTCCTACAGTCACTTGGTCGGGGCTATGGGGCGTGGCTGTCTATTAAGTTTACCGGCGAGTATCCGCGTACGCTACGTGATTGCGACGGACTTTTGATCACATCAAAATCCCGTGGCAACCGATCAAATGAGACTAAAGTGCTAGATTTATAACATTCAAATTAGTTACCTCATAACTACTTGTGGATTCCAAATATTGTATCACATTCCAGATAAATAGACAATGTTAAACTTTCCGATCGAATAATCAAATACCCAAGTTTTCCCAAATAGCTCAACGCTTGAGCGGAGTTCAAAAATATATCCATCACATGCTACAGTACCAATGGTCCAGCCGTAGAAGGGTCAAGCCAATGCCTCACATATGGCAACGCCGTACTGCCCCAAACCCTAAGGTTCAGAGGCAGTTCAAGACGGTCACATAATCGAGTTAAGGTTTGTTGTCTTCTAGAGGGTCCATCGCGTTACTTGCACGACTTAGAACGTTCTTAAACTACGGAAAAATCCAACGCTTGGAAATTTTCCGGCAGGGGAAAAAGTGAGTTATTGATATCCGATCGAACTTTTTAACACGTTCTAAAATTACCCGGAAAAACTTTAAACGAAGTTAAACATTCCGATTGAATCAACGAATCCCCAATACAACCCAGAAAACTCAACACTTGAGTATAATAAAAATTTCCCAGAAGAATCAGGAAGTTGGTACAGAAGTTACTGTACAAAACCCTAACCCTAATTCTACTATTCCTCCACGGAACCACCGCGCAAGCAAGGTATTGCCGCGGTTCCGCGGCCCTTTAGTGGAATGAAGATGTCGTATTTCACAGTAATTCCTAAAATACCCTGCTGATTTTTTTGAGTATTTTTCATTCACAAAAAAACACATTTTGAAAATTTTTCCAGAAATGGGTAAATATCGGGGTTTTCGGGTTCCATCGGACTTTAAACTTCGCCTAGACTTTGCCTAAAGCTCTAGCTTGGCTCTGATACCACTGTAGGGTTACTAGGCACTGTCACAAGGTTCTACAAGGTATCAACCATGCCCGATTCAAAAAATTAGACGTGCCGAACAACCCTAACCAAGATCGTATACTAGAGATTATGCGAAAACTATAAGCAAGTAAACAACTTTACTTCTAAGAGTTTGGGATTAGAACCTTTATAGTCCGGTCTTTCACTTCTAAAGCTCTGTGTTGACGTCCCTTCGCTGCGATCATCGAGATCCCGGACTCTTTTGATGGTTTCCTCGGAGAAATGAACGGGCTAGCTCGTTAACTTCGAGGCCGAAGATGATCTACGTCGAGGAGACTCAAACTCAAACTTCATCTTCACCAGGTCATGAAATTTGTGAAGAGAACACCCTAAACTAAATGGCAAGTAGTAGAGGATGGTGAAATAGGAAGTGGGTTCACTTTGGAGTTTTATTTCTCACTTTATTTCTTCACTTGAAAATTTTCTAGGAAGCTTTTCTTCTTCTTGAAGAGGAAGAAGAAGAAAAAGAAAAGAATAAGAATAATTGAATTATCTAAAAAGAATAATCAAGTGAAGTCTATCATGATGCAATCATGGGTGAGTTAACCTTTTTAGAGACTAAACCATAGTTTGAGTTAATGGTTTGGTTAATAAAAATCTTATGCAAAACAAAATGAGTGGACTTTGTCAAAGATGCTTAAAAGCTTCATGAAGCTTCAAGCAAAGACAAAGAAAGCCACCATTTTGTTTTATCAAAATAAATAAAAACCCAAACCATTATCTTAAATATGGTGTAAGTCATACACACACCCAAGTTTGCATGTATCATCAATCATGATACAAACTAGTGCACAAACATATATCACATATACAACTTGTGCACATCAAGTGAGAAAATCAATCTTAAGTGAACCAATACTAGTTAATGTAAAGTAATATATCAAATATATAATTATAAATTAAATCATTAAATCAACACTTGATTTAATGATCCGGTCATATCTCATATAACCGACTAATATCTAGTGTATCAATATATCGAATCAACACTTGATTCGGTAACCCGGCTATATCACATATAACCGACCGTTGATACAAATCGTGAGAATAGAATACAGTATCACATACTAGTATTATTCTCGGTCCCGCACATATCTCATATGCGCTCCTATTTCGTTTCGCTTGAGCCAGGAAACCTGTGTAGGACTCTAAAGACTCGTCAATACGCCGGCAGTAGGTGGTGATCATATCAATCACCCACAAGCCGCAAGCGGTCTGCTAAACGTAATGAAAACCCGGGTATTGAGCGATCAGAAGATCAATGAGCAAGCCTGCTCACACTCCTGCGAATCCAATCAGTAACACTTACCGCACAGTCCGGTCTGTTCGTCTGATATGTCGCATATCTCGCCTAGGGGTGGTAAACGTCAGACCCCAGTAGCTTGATAAGTCATACCGATGTAAGGTCCATAACAAGCATGAAAATACTGATAACACTTACCAGTAAATCACTGCAACCCTGGCCAGGGATTTCCAGTTATGGCCAGTCGATCATAGCGCAACATCAACCCCCAATACCGGGAGAGACGAATCCCCTCTTATCGCTCATTGCCTCCATGTGAATCGGGACTGTACCCAAAAATCACCTGTTTGCACGACTTAGTAGAGCCATGGTAGGGTGGAAATCAAAGCACAGTGGGAGACACACAAGACTTTATGACGATCTCGAGTCAACAGACTAAGCTGTACCGGTGTCACCAGAGAACTACTATCTGACGTGAGGTATAATACCATCTGGGAGTTCTCGGCGAGTCCGTTCAGTGTACCCAGTCTCCACCGAGCACCCGCATACCATCTCTGATGTCAAACACCAATGGATATGGGATCATCCATCGCCCATCACAAGGGTCGAGAGGATATACGCTAGTCTACTCTGGAATATCGATGCCCCGTCTCGATATTCCTATGACTAGGAACATTGAAGGATGTACTCATGGACTACCCAAGCCCCACTAGTATGATCTGCATCATAGTCCTGCAAGTCGAGTACATATCCTAAGGGCTTTATCAACATGTAAAAGAGAGACAGTAAGTATACATGTTAAGATAAAGAGCAACCAGATAGCGTACTATCATGTCGAGCAAGAAAGTCCTACCTATATATGTCCCAGCATCCACTAAAATATACATCTCATGTACAGTAATGGCCTCTAGGGCATACATATTACTAACAAGGTTAACTATGACATTTTACTATTTACCATGCCATATTAACTTTTACTTACAAAATTTACCTTTAAGATAAGTTTTATTTACATTTTTATTAAATATCAAAAATGTTTTATTTTAATTAAAGAGAAGGATTTTAAAATTTGTGGCATAGGAGGCATAAGGAATATGCAAGGTTGTCATGGGGACAAGGCATGAGTGGCATGAGTGTAAAGAAAAGGGTGGCATGGTGGACACATGCATAAGTGGAATGAAGAATCATTAAAGAGAGAGGGAATTTGGCTATAAATACACACCCACACCCTCCACATTCTCTCATTCATATTCCTTCAGCCCACACACTCATTCTCCAGAATTCTTCAACCCTCAATTCTGAAATTTCTGATCCAAACAATCCAATTGCTCAAAAAATCCATAAAACTTCATAAAAACCTTCAAAATTCACGTTTATTCTTCATAAGATGTCTTGGAGCATTGATGGATAGGAATTCAGTCAAGTTTTGGTGAGGTATGATCTAAAACTATCTATCAGGTTCTTAGAAAGGTTTTGTGTCCGTTAGTTTCTGTTAGATACGTTTTGACACGAAATATCGTATTACGATGAGATTTTAGCCTCTGTAAAATCTGCTATTATTGCGTGGATCCACTATAAAACCAAACAAGGTAGTAGTGTAGTACTAGATAAACCAAGTGTTCACCTTCAAGCCCAACCGAAGCCATTGGATTTTGGCCGGCGACATTGAGGAAAATTCCGGCGACCTCGGTTTTATATGGAAGTTGGGAGTTGAAACTTTGAGTGTTGTTCTCTATGGATATTTAACAATGTTTGGTATTGTTTAAGTTTTGTGTTTTGGCAGTAGGTAAAATCTGGGAGTGTTTAGCTAGATTTGAGCTTGTGATATTACGCGATACGTGTCTGATTCAGTTCTGTGATTCGAGTCAGTTCTATGCTTCACTTGATTTCTGCGCGTGCGTGTTTTTCAGTCGTGTCGCTTCACACATTTAGTCACCGAACTATCACTAAATTGCTTGTGTGAACCAAATCGTTAGCTAGGTGTCTGTGTCCGTGTGTTATCTTTAGTTTACTAATTCTCGTATGTATTGGCATTATTTGTGTGATATTAGGATCGCAAGCAGGGACTTCAGACGAATGCAGGAAAGGAAAGGAGGTGATTGGATTCACCTAATTCAGGATCGTCTGGTGAGTAGATTTAACATCTACGGGGAAATCTCCTGTATGGCGCTAAGCGACAAAGGCTAGGATTCAAGTGAATTACTTTAAGTGATATGCCTATTGACCTCATATGGATATAAACATATATTGATCTAGTAATAATTATTACATCATATTTCATGTTAAACATTGATATAAAATTGATAGGACACTGCACCATTACAAACGGTTCATGTTGCACGAGCACTATATGTTACACACACACCGTTAGTAATTGCCATGTCACGCACACTTTAGAAATGGCCTTAGATAGATATATTGTACCGTATTCATGATTTGTAGTTAGATATTTATTCTTGTTTTAGTTCACATTATGATACTTACATTGCTGTAGTAATATTTTTATGTGATGTTTTATTTGATATCATGGATTTGAGCAATCACAAGAGACTTTCAAAAACTGGGATTTCTTTATAAAACGTGTGGATTTCCCTTGATATGATCACATTACTTCCATATTTCATACATTATAGTTCATGGATATATGCATTGAGATATTGTTTTCATAAGATTTCTGGATTTGAGAACCGCTGGAATATTTCAAAAGAAAGCTATAAATTGTTTTTAAAAAAACATGGTTTCTCTTGATGTGATTTTCGGATGTCCACCAATAGTTTTCTCGGTTATGATCTTGGTTTTCGAGACCCGATTCGAGGAGATGTGGGAACCGTCTGCGGGTACATGGTGGACCCAGTATGGTACCCCGGGGCAAGAATGATTTTCGTGGTGTAGCCGATGAGCCTGGCAGAGGGCATACTACCTACCGGTGATTGGTTGGACTCGGCGGTTGTCCGAAGGATACCGGCCGGAGCCATGAGATATGGGTAGATTCGGAATTACGAAACCCAGAGATATGGACCGATTCGGAATGACGAAGTCCAGAGAGAGAGATATATGGATTTACGTGTCGATGCTAGACGCGGAGTTTTCATGATGTTACGAGTGTCAGTGTTGGAGACTCAGGTTTTCCATGAGATTTACAGATGAGAGGGCCGGTCAAAGTGACGGCGCCTGAGATATTGAGATTTACGTGTCATTGATGGACACTATATTTATTTTACTGATGGTGATTATGGATGAGTATTACGTTTTACCCATACTCAGGTATTTATGATACATATTCTATATATAGTCATTTACCAGATTATGATTTACATGAAGTTCATGTTGTTATATATACCTTATCATGACACATATGTAGAAATGGTTGTTTATCGTACATACATGTGATTACTTGTACGATGTTATTTACTTCTCACGAGTTGGCAACTCACCCCCGTTGTGCCACAACATTTTTGCAGGGTTGATCTGCAGTTTGGAAGCGTCAAGCTTCTTATTGGATCTTTTCCGTGGATACCGCTACTGTTGGGTTGAGACCCTTCTTTTGGTATGTGGATTTGTGCGGTTATCCATTATTTCCATTCATGTACCTTATTTGTATATAGTACTGTTGGATATATGTATGCCCAGAGGCCATTATATGATAGTGGATGTATTTATACAGGTATATATATATATTCAGTGTACATTCTTGCTCGACATGATAGTATGCTATATGGTTCTTCTTTATCTGACATGTTGATTTGATCATGCTTTTATTCATTCATACATGTTGATAAAGCCCTGAGGATATAGGCTTAACTACAGTGATTATGATGGGGATCATACTAGTGGGATATCTGTAGTTTATAAGCATATCCTGAAATGTCCCTAGTCGTAGGTGTATCGAGACGGGGCATCGATATACCAGAGTAGACTAGCGTATATGATAGTAGACCCATATGATGGGTCCACATTCATCGATGTTTGAAATCGAGATCGTATACGGGTGCTCAGTGGTGACTGGGTGCACTGGACGGACTCGCCGAGAACTCCTATATGGAATTATATCTATCGTCGGATAGCAATTCTCCGGTGACACTGGTGCAGGTTAGTCTGTAGACCCGAGATCGTCATAGAGTCTTGTGTGTTCTCCCACTGTACTTTGATTACCACCCTACCACGACTCTACTGAGTCGTGCAAACAGGTGGCCGTTGGGTACAGTCCTGAGACACACGAAGGCGATGAGCGATAGAAGGGGTTTCGTCTCTCCCGGTATTGGGAGTTGATGCTGTGCTCGACTGGCTATATCAATAAGTCCCTGGCCAGGGCTGTTGAGATTTGCTGATAAGTGTTATCAGCAGTTTCTCGATCTGTTATAGACCATTCATCGACACGACTTATTGAGTTATTGGGTTCGACGTTACCATCCCTAGACTCAATATGCAGCATATCTGACGAAGAGACCAGACTGTACGGTAGTGTTACCGGTTGGCTCGATGGGAGTTGTAGCAGGTTCGCTTGTTTTCTTTTGATCGCTCAATACCCGGATGGTCGTTACGTTTAGCTGACTGCTTGCGGCTTGGGGGTGCTTGATATGATCATCACCCACTACCGGCATATTGACGAGTCTTAGAGTCCCACAAAGGAGTTACCTAGTCCAGGCGAAAAGTTGTGGTGCGCATATGCGATATGCGCATGGACCCGGTTAAAATGCACGTATGAGATACTGTATATTAATCGGGCGGCTTGCTTTTGGTCGGGTGGTATGTGATATGACCAGTTTGCTAAATCATGTGTTGATTTATCATTTAACCATTAGTTTCTCACTAGAAATCCTTTTCTTGTCTTTTTTGGATGTATGCATGCATGGATGCATTCATTCTTGTTCATACACATATGGATGTGCATGCACACATACATGCATACATCATTCTATCATGGTTGTATATATAGAAGATGGTGGCAATATAAGACTCACACCATATGATTATATATGGATATATATTTGTATTTGTTTTAAAACAAAAGAAAAGAAAAAGATTAATCCATGGTTATCTTCTACATTCTTCTTTGAACTAACCTTTGTTCACCCACTTTTTAACCAAGAGTTAATCTTCCTTTTGTCTTTTAACTCAAGTACAATAATATCTTTATTATGTAACCATGGTTTGAGATGAAGAGTAGATTATATATATACTTATATTTTCTATTTTTCATATAAGCTTATCATTATCTTGAGCTTAGAAAGCCATCATCTTCTTCCTCCTTTCTCTCTAGTTCTTTCAAGTAACCAAAAGAGTAACCAAGTTAGGATTTTGAAGTGAGAAAACCAACCACAACACCATTCTACACTAGTCTTGCTAATTAGTGAAGAGTGTTAGCTTCCATTTCTTCTCTTGATCTTGTGAAGTTTCTAGCTTGGACAAAGATGACTCCGGGTGGATCATCGTGGACCTAGAGGTTCTCAAGCGGACGTTTTCCAACCCTCAAGTAGCCAAGGAGTCTAGCGTAGGGAGCTACAAAGGTTGTACTCTCAAAACCCTAGCTTTATCTACTTGTGATGATGTGTATGTTTAGAAACCCTAATTTTCTAGTGATGATTCTTTGTATGTTCACTTAGCACCTTAAAAAATTTGATTTTGACACATGTTATGCTTCTAAACCCTTCATGAGGTGCTAGGTATACCTAACATTGGTATCAGAGCCGACCTAGAAGTTTAGGCGACACTTTAACGAAGTTAAAACTCCGATCGAATCAAAAATACGGTTTTATGAACCCTCTCTGGACAATTTTTGAAACTGTGTAATTTTCAGAATTAAAAATACGTAAAAAATTCAGCAGAGAATTTTAAGAAACACTGTAAAAAACGAAGCCCTAATTCGTACATTGCGCCGCGGAACCGCGGCCAGAGCTTTCTTGGGCCGCGGATTCGCGGCCGTACAGGAGAGTTATGGCATCATTTTTATACAGTAATCTTACTACCTGCTTGTATATATTTTTGGGTATTCTTAATCTGATTCAAGTGTTGAATGTTCGGGAGATGGTTTTGGATTCGGTGATTCGATTGGAATTTTAATCTCGTGCCTTTTTCAGATAATTTAGAAAGTATTAAAAATTTTGAACGGATATCATTAACTCATTTTTCCCGACACGTAAAATTTTCAAGTGTTGAATCTTTTCTCAAGTTTAAATCTTTCGGAAATACATGCAAGTTTTGTGGTGGACCCTCTAGAAGAAAACAAACCTTAACTAGATTATGTGATCGTCTTGAACTGCCTTTTGAACCTTAGGATTTGAGGCAGTACGGCGTGCCACATGTGAGGCGTTGGCTTGACCCTTCTACGGCTGGACCGCTGCTACTGTGACGCATTCCGGGTTTTTTGAACTCCGCTCAAGTGTTGAGCTTTAGGAAATTTTGGGTATTTGATTATTCGATCGAAATGTTTAATACTGTCTATTTATCTGGAATGTGATACAATAAGTGGAATTCATATAGTTAGGCATGAAATGCGAAGTATGTGATATTTCGGATTTACGATGTCTAAAGAGAATGTGGATTCCAAATATTATAGTTTTACACTTTCTTTTTTGTGACCGTAAGTGTAGTATGTCGCTTATCGCCGGTTTGGTTGTTATACATCAATGACAGTCGGGGTACGCATACTTACTTACGTTGATGATATATGATATTATGTGTTGCTGAGATATGATATGCAGGATTGTCGCGACTGAATAGCCGGGGGGTTTTATGTGAGTTGAGAGTTTTATTTTCATTCATGTAAAATTCAAATGTAATGTAATATTCTTTTATTTGGGGCACTTCCGAGTTGAGGTTGATGTCACCAGTGTTGTATATTATTTACTTTTCCGCATTAGGATAGACCCAAGGAGGGGAGCATAAGTGACCGGGTTCTGGGGTTCAGTGGGAGGCCATCTCGAGGAGTCGAGACCGGGTCTCCTAAACTCCAGGATTGGTAGGGTTGCTTGCCGCTCTCGTAGGGGTCTAGGGGTGTGGGCTTGGCTATTCATCGTGACTGTGGAAGCCGTATTTTCTATTGTTGGCTAAATACTAAATATGGACGTCCTAGAATATCCCACATTATATCTATGTTTCTGCTGCCTGTGTTATGTGATATCTGAGAAGAATGATATATTATATATGAGATATATAGTAGACGTTGCTTATGTTTTACACCCGCGCTAGTCCCGTCCCGGTATGCCGTTAGTTAAGTAACCTAGCGGTGCATAACGGAACATTGCGGCGAATGCGGATGGCAAAAGCGTACGTTGTATTTTTCGTTTTTTTTCTGTGATTGGCTTAAGGACTTAAATGATGGGACTACATTAATATGATTAATGTAAAGAAAATAAACCTAAAAAGATGTTGTAGAATCGGATTTGAAAACCACTCGGCTCTTTATGAAAAAGCTACATTTCAAAACTGCGGAGCACAAGCCACTCCTTTTTAAAACCATTTTGATTCTACGACGATATCAAGTTCAAAGCGTTAAAGATTTTCTTAAAAATCATCCACAACCCTCCGTCATTTTAGGAAGTAGAGTACTTAGTATTCGTGCTATGTTTGTTGACTATAGTTAAAGTGTAGTGTACGGTAGCTAAGTGATGTCTTCCTACACTGCATATGATGCAGATTAATTAGGACATTCATACGACTTTGTTGACCATAGTTAAGGGTCATATGGGTGGGTCTAATTGATCAAGAAATGACGGGTAGAACTTGACTGGTACTTATGATTTGTTGACCATAGTTAAGGTCATAGGTACCAGGGGTAAAAACCGCATCGGGAATTTCAAGTGTTGAGATTTGCAATGAGATTGCATACCTTCCATATGATGGTTGGATCCCGATCCCACTGTGGGCAATAGTTTCTCCCAGGAGAGTTTTGCAGTTTACAATTAGCTAACTCATTAGGTGTCTAGAAATGTGTTAACGGGGCTACGCCTCTGGGAAAATGAGGTTTACTTTAATTAGGTCCGTGCGAAAGCACGGGGAACCTCCCTCAAGTACCGACACTGGCCTGGTTGAACGGTTAGCGAAGTTGTAGACTGTAATTAATCCTGGCTAGTTTTCTTTTTAGGATTTGAAAGAAAAACTTGATTAAAGCAGTGGGAGACATCGATTAGACAAGATAATAACCAATCTGATCTTTGCAAGAGCTTTCGCTGAGTGTATTCTTTTCTCTCTCTTAATGGCAGATACCAATGACTGGACTCAAGCTTCTACTAGATAAAAATAAACTGAATGGGACCAGTTATAAACACTGGCTGAGGAATCTGAAAATAGCCTTGACTTATGATAAAGTATCATATGTCCTCACGGCTTCAGCCCCGCCCGTCCCAGGTCCAAAATCCTCAGTTGCGGACAAAGAAGTCCGTAAGACATGGGATGCTGACTGTGCCACAGCCAAATGCCTCGCGCTCGCATCGATGGACAACACACATCAAAAGAAGCACGAGAATATGGACATTCAAGCCATATTCCTCCATACAAAGGAGTTGTATGGAGAGCAATCCCGGGTATTACGATACGAAGTATCAAAGAAATTGTTTCAGATGCGAATGGCCCCTGGCACACTGGTGGGAGACCATGTTCTGAAGATGATAGCTCTCATAGAAGAGCTTGAGGACCTTGGATGGACGATGGACAATGAACAATATACGGATATTATTCTGCAGTCCCTCCCCTCCACCTTAGCTCAATTCATAGTTAACTTCAACATGCACAACATGGAGAGGGAACTACCTGAACTCCTTAATATGTTAAGGAGTGCAGAGAGCACACTGAAATCAGTGAAAACTCCCGTTATGACTGTTGGACAATCTTCCTCTTCTCGCCCAAAGGCTAAGGCCAAGGGAAAGAAAAAGAAGAAGCCCACCAATCCTAAGGGTGGAGTTAAAAAGGTTAAGGGGAAGGAAAAGTCCAAAGCTGGAGAATCGGGGAAAGGGGAATGTTTTCATTGCCACAAAACAGGACATTGGAAGCGCAACTGTACGGAGTACTTGAATCTCAAGAAGAAGCATGGGGATGCTTCCGCTTCAGGTGTGTTTGTGACAGAAAACTGTTTTTCAATAAACTCTGCTTCCTAGGTATTAGATACCGGTTCAGGTTCTCACATTTGCAATTCTATGCAGGGGCTGAGAAACAGCAAGGTTTTGAAGACAGGTGACCATACTCTCCGCGTTGGAAATGGTTCCAATGTACATACAGTCGCAGTGGAAGAGTATCACTTGGGGTTGCCATCTGGGTGTATATTGGTTTTGAACCCATGTTATTTTGTACCAAGTATGCTTTGTAATATAATATCTGTTTCATTGTTAGACAATGAAGAATATAAATTTATATTGCAGAACAATGTTATGAACATTCACCTGAATCAAATGTTGGTTGGGTATGGTACATTTAATAATGGGATATACGTCCTAAATCAACATAAAATTTTCAGCAAACAACACACTAATAAAAGAAAACTTTCAGAAATAAATGAAGCTTTTTTCTTTGGCACTGTAGAATTGGTCATATTAACGAAACAAGACTAAACAAGTTACACAAAGATGGATATTTAAACTCCTTTGAATATAAATCTTATGCGACTTGCCAATCTTGTATCAAGGGTAAAATGACCAAAACTCCGTTTACCGGACACGGAGAAAGAGCTACCGAGCTCCTACGACTCATACATAGTGATGTATGGGGGCCAATGTCTACACAGGCTAGAGGCGGTTTTTCTTACTTCATTACTTTCACTTACGATTTCTCTAGGTTCGGTCAAGTATTTTTATTAAAGCACAAGTCCGAAGCTTTCGAGAAATTCACTGAATATAAACAAGAAGTAGAAAAACAAACCGGCTTGAGTATCAAAATGCTTCGATCAGATCGAGGTGGGGAGTACCTCAGTACAGAATTTGCAAACTTCCTAAAAGAGAATGGGATTCTCTCTCAGCTCACTCCTCCTTACACACTACAGCACAACGGTGTGTCTGAACGTCGGAATTGGACCCTATTAGATATGGTCCGTTCCATGATGAGTGATGCTGAGTTGCCTATCTCATTTTGGGGGCATGCATTGGAGACTGCAGCGTTTCTTTTGAACAGGGTTCCAACCAAAACCGTGTCTACCACGCCATATGAGATATGACATGGGAAGAGACCATCTCTTAAGAGAATTAAGATTTGGGGTTGCCCGGCCTATGTTAAAAAGCAGAATCCAGAAAAACTCAAGACACAGTCAGTCATGTGTAACTTTGTGGGATATCCAAGGAACTCTTATGGATATCTATTCTACCACAAGGAGGAACAAAAGGTGTTTGTTTCTCAGTATGCCACATTCTTAGAAAAAGAGTTTTTCACAGATAAAGATGATGGCAAGGTGGTGGATCTAGAAGAGGTTCTAGAGACACAAACTACAAATGACGACTTGGTTGAACCGGCTGTTGCAATAGAAACTGAGGAATCTCGGCCACTCCGTAGGTCTGGTAGAACTTCTCGCCTACCGGAGAGGTACTACGGTTTCCTCATTGATGGTGACAGAGAAGACTGCATCATGGATGATGATGACCCTACCAGTTTTCAGCAAGCTATCACGAGTGGTGACTCTGTGAAGTGGCTGGATGCCATGAGATCCGAAATGGAGTCTATGTACACCAACAAAGTATGGACTTTGGACGTTGTACCCCCTGGGGTAAAACCTGTCGGGTGCAAATGGATCTTTAAAAGAAAGATTGGTGTAGATGGGCAGGTAGAGACCTATAAGGCAAGACTTGTGGCGAAGGGTTTTCGTCAAAGACCAGGTTTGGACTATGACGAGACTTTTTCGCCTGTAGCCATGCTTAAATCCATTCGGATCCTACTTGTCATTGCTTCTCACTACGACTATGAAATCTGGCAGATGGATATTAAAATAGCATTTCTAAATGGAGATTTAGAAGAATGCGTTTATATGGATCAGCCGGAGGGCTTCATTGACAGTGGGAGCAGCGGGAAAGCATGTAGATTGCTTAAATCCATATATGGGTTAAAGCAGGAATCACGGAGTTGGAACATCTGTTTCGATGATGTTATCAAAGAGTTTGATTTCATCAAAAATCCAGATGAACCTTGTGTTTATAAGAAGGGTGTAGGAAGAGCTGTCACATTCCTCGTATTGTACGTGGATGACATTCTTCTCATAGGAAATGATATTCCTATGCTACAGTCGGTCAAATCTTTCTTATCACTAAGGTTCTCCATGAAGGACCTGGGTGATGCCACATACATTCTGGGTATTAGGATTTATAGGGATAGATCCAAGAGGTTATTGGGATTGTCCCAAACCAGGTACATCAACACCATCCTAAAAAGGTTTAGTATGGAAGACTCCAAGCGGGGTGCCTTACCCGCTATCCATGGGGTCACTCTCTCCAAGGACTCTTGCCCAAAGACCGATGAAGAGAGAGCTCGCATGAGCATTATACCCTATGCTTCGGCAGTAGGATCTATAATGTATGCGATGTTATGTACACGCCCAGATGTAGCTTATGCACTTAGTGTTGTAAGCAGGTATCAATCCAACCCAGGGGAGAATCACTGGATAGCTATGAAGAACATTCTTAAGTACTTGCGAAGGACTAAAGAATTGTTCTTGGTGTATGGTAATGGAGATCTCCAGATGGAGGCCTTTACAAATTCGAGCTTCCAGAGCGATAAGAACGACAGCAAATCTATCTCTGGGTTTGCATTTACCCTCAATGGAGGGGCGGTAAGTTAGAAGAGTTCCAAACAGGATACCGTTGCAGACTCTGCGATGGAAGCTGAGTACATTGCTGCGAATGATGCCGCCAAGGAAGCCGTCTGGATGAGGAAGTTCGTCTCAGAGCTAGGAGTAGTTCCAACCATTATTGATCCAATACCATTGTATTGTGATAATAATGGGGCTATGGCGTTAGCCAAGGAGCCCAGGTCCCATCAGCGGTCCAGACACATCCTGAGGCGCTTTCATTTGATCCAGGTGATTGTAGATCGCCGCGAGATCGAGATTAAGAGAGTAGACACAAAGAATAACGCCGCGGATCCACTCACCAAGGCCCTCCCTCAGCCGCAGCATGAGCGACTTTTTGAGATGTTGGGTATGAGATACACCAATAACTGGCCTTAGTGCAAGTGGGAGATTGTTGGATATATGTATGCCCTAGAGGCCATTATATGATAGTGGATGTATTTATACATGTATATATATATATATATATATACACACACATGTATAAATATATTCAGTGTACATTCTTGCTCGACATGATACTATGCTATCTGGTTTTTCTTTATCTGACATATTGATTTGATCATGCTTTTATTCATTCATACATGTTAATAAAGCCCTGAGAATATAGGCTTAACTACTGTGATTATGATGGAGATCATACTAGTAGGACATCTGTAGTTTATAAGCATATCCTGAAATGTCCCTAGCCGTAGGTGTATCGAGACGGGGCATCGATATACCAGAGTAGACTAGCGTATATGATACTAGACCCATATGATGGGCGATGGATGTTCCCACATTCATCGATGTTTAACATCGAGATCGTATACGGGTGCTCAGTGGTGACTGGGTACACTGGACGGACTCGCCGAGAACTCCTATATGGAATTATATCTATTGTCGGATAGCAGTTCTCAGGTGACACTGGTGCAGGTTAGTCTGTAGACCCGAGATCGTCATAGAGTCTTGTGTGTTCACCCATTGTACTTTGATTACCACCCTACCACGGCTCAACTGAGTCGTGCAAACAGGTGTCCGTTGGGTACAGTCCCGAGATACACGAAGGCGATGAGCTATATGAGGGGTTTCGTCTCTCCCGGTATTGGGAGTTGATGCTGTGCTCGACTGGCTATATCAGTAAGTCCCTGGCCAGGGCTGTTGAGATTTGCTGATAAGTGTTATCAGTAGTTTCTCGATCTGTTATAGACCATTCATCGGCACGACTTATAGAGTTATTGAGGTCGACGTTACCATCCCTAGACTCGATATGCAGCATATCTGACGAAGAGACCGGACTGTACGGTAGTGTTACCAGTTGGCTCGATGTTTCCCCGAGGCAGAGTATCGTCTGGTTGACGTATCCCCAAGACGGAGTGTCTGCTTGACGTTTCCCCGAGACGGAGTGTCGCTGGTCGACGTGTCCCCGGCGCGGAGTATCAGCTGGTTGACGTATCCCCGAGATGGAGTGTCGCTTGTTGACGTGTCCCCGGCACGGAGTGTCGCTGATTGAATTTTCCCCGGCGCGGAGTGTCGCTGGTCGACTTTTCCCTGAGACGGAGTGTCGGGTTGACTTTTCCCCGGTACGGAGTGTCGCTGATCGACCTTTCCCCGGCGCGGAGTGTCGGGTTGACTTTTCCACGGCACGGAGTGTCGCTGATCGACTTTTCCCCGGCGCGGAGTGTCGTTGGTGGACTTTTCCCCGGCACGGAGTGTCGCTGATCGAATTTTCCCCGGCGCGGAGTGTCGGGTTGACTTTTCCCCGGCACGGAGTGTCGCTGATCGACTTTTCCTCGGCGTGGAGTGTCGGGTTGACTTTTTCCCGGCACGGAGTGTCGCTGTTTCACTTTTTCCCGGCACGGAGTGTCGCTGATCGACTTTTCCCCTGCGCGGAGTGTCGCTGGTGGACATTTCCCCGGCACGGAGTGTCGCTGATCGACTTTTCCCCGGCACGGAGTGTCGGGTTGACTTTTCCCCGGCACGGAGTGTCGCTGATCGACTTTTCCCCGGCGCGGAGTGTCGGGTTGACTTTTCTCCGGCACGGAGCGTCGCTGATCGACTTTTCCCCGGCGTGGAGTGTCGCTGGTTGACTTTTCCCCGGCACGGAGTGTCGCTTGTTGACGTGTCCCCGGCACGGAGTGTCGCTGATCGACTTTTCCCCGGCGCGGAGTGTCGCTGGTCGACTTTTCCCCGGTACGGAGTGTCGCTGATCGACTTTTCCCCGGCGCGGAGTGTCGCTGGTCGACTTTTTCCCGACACGGAGTGTCGCTGGTCGACTTTTCCCCGGCGCGGAGTGTCGGGTTGACTTTTCCCCGGCACGGAGTGTCGGTGATCGACTTTCCCCGGCGCGGAGTGTCGGGTTGACTTTTCCCCGGCACGGAGTGTCGCTGATCGACTTTTCCCCGGCGCGGAGTGTCGGGTTGACTTTTCCCCGGCACGGAGTGTCGCTGATCGACTTTTCCCCGGCGCGGAGTGTCCGGTTGACTTTTCCCCGGCACGGAGTGTCGCTGATCGACTTTTCCCCGGCGCGGAGTGTCTTGTTGACTTTTGCCCGGCACGGAGTGTCGCTGATCGACTTTTCCCCGGAGCGGAGTGTCGCTGGTCGACTTTTCTCCAGCACGGAGTGTCGCTGATCGAATTTTTCCCGTCGCGCAGTGTCGCTGGTTGACTTTTCCCCGACACGGAGTGTCGCTGATCGACTTTTCCCCAGCGCGGAGTGTCGTGTTGACTTTTCCCAGGCACGGAGTGTCTTCTTGACATTTCCCCGGCGCGGAGTGTCGTTATTGGACGTTTCCCTGATGCGGAGTGTCTGTGTTGGACGTTTCCCCGATGCAGAGTGTCGCTGGTTGAGGCAGAGGTCGATGTTGGAATTGGTTGGTTTGATTTGTTTGATTTGAGTTGTCATCAGCATCGCTATACTGGAATATGGTACCAGGAGCGAATCATCATCTGTCTTTGAGAGGATTTGGGAATTGGTTTTCTTTTTGTTTGGCATCTGTATTGCTGCACTGGAATAATCCCAGGAGCAACTCATCATTTTCCCCGGGAGGATTTGGGAATTGTTTTTTTTTGTTTGGCATCAGCATCGCTACACTGGAATATGGTACCAGGAGCAAATCATCATTTGCATTTGCTTATTAGGAAACAGATTTTAGGTCCCTATCACCTAAGACTTTTCAATTTTATGGGCCGTAAGGGTCCCATAAAAGCATTTTCTCCCTACGAGTCGAAAGGATCTCATAGGTGTATTTTCTCCTTAGGAGTCGTGGGGACTCCTAAGGGTGTTGCTCCTTTGTGAGTCGTAAGGATCTCACGCGGGAATTTTCTCCTCACAAAGTCGAGAGGTCTTTGCGAGTGCATTTCATCTCTTTTTCTTCTTTTGCGAGTTTGCGCCCTTTCGGGTTTTCACAAACTCGCCGGCAGTCCTGCTGATTTTACTCACGGAGCCCTTTCGGGTTTTCATCCATGACCATTTTGCTTGTGGACATACCGTTCTTTTTTTTTTTGGAGTGATCGGGATTGTTTTACGCCCGTGGATTGTATACGGTTTTGCAGGATGTATGCTCCAGACCGTAGGGCCAAAAACATTTCGGGACTTTGTTGGCGTCTGCATCGCTGCACTGGAATATGGTACCAGGAGCGACTCATCATTCACCGTTGGGGTAAGGGAGTTGGAATTTGGTTGGCGTCTGTATCGCTGCACTGGAATATGGTACCAGGATTGACGCATCATTCGCCGCTTGGGAATTTGAGTTTGGAATTTGGTTGGCGTCTGCATCGCTGCACTGGAATATGGTACCAGGAGCGACTCATTGTCATGACCTGAAAGAGCACGTGACTGGCCCTTGAACCATATGAAGTCTATAGGACTCCATCTGATCCAAGTAAGCCAAAAGCACAGAAATCTAAAACCATTTTAAGAGTAAATAAAGAAAACTAGTTTAAAGAAGTGAAGAAAAACATGTTTGAAGTCAAGGTTTTTAAATAACTAAGCCGAATATGTATTTTAAAAAAATGTAAAGTCTTCCTAAAAATTTCGGCAGAGTTTCTTTTGTAAATACTGGCCCCAAACGGGGTACAACAAGAACAATATATATGCAATGTTAAAAGGCATCCCCAAGCGGGAGCTAGCTCTTCGTCAATCGACGGTCACAACCAAACAAACAATAAAATATACAACGCCGAATGGCGAGGGTCAAATCCAAAGAAACTCAATAAGCATTAAAACCGCAATACTGCTAAGCGCGGCTCTATGGTCGAAATAATACATCACTAATGTCTAAGTCTGAAACAATATACAAGTTTTGGTTGATTGAATTCTAGATACAAAGGAATAATAAAAGTACAATGGTGGTTCTTGATGCAAAAGAACCCACCTACCTAAAGCAATTCACCCGCAAATAAGTAGTGTGCCAGAAATGCCGCTATGGAGCCTGTACGGCAAAACCTGCAAGAACTGTGGCACAACGGGGGTGAGTTGCCAACTCGTGAATAGAGAATATCTACAAGCAGAAACCGAATGCATGACATAATCCTAAGTCATTACAATCAGATAAAGACCTCAAAGGATAAGCCTGAAGCATGATAAGGTGGCAATGTAACATCTAAACATGTAGGTAGTGCCAAATACTCGTGTCAGTGCCTCAGGTAATAACATGTCATAAACATAAGGTATGCCTGCATGAAGTAAATATGATGAAGTATAAAAATGAATATCAATACACATATATTAGCGTCCCATTCCACTAATATTGGTGTAAGGGTATATATAACAGCGCCCTCATACCCTGTTATATATACAAATGAAGTATGATCAATGTAATACTAGGCTGTATAAATGTGGATCCCGTCCACCTGTCACCCAAATGACAATATGCATCATGCAAGTAAATGTGAGGATATAATCAAAATCATGGAAACATCATGAAACCTAGCATCGGCACGTAAATCCTCGTCCATATGGGGCTCCGTCTGCGGTATCGGCCCTCGGCCCCGGCAGCATGGGTCAACCCATGTCCATCTATCGACTCTGGTCGGTATCCTCCGGAAAACCGCCAGGTCCAACCAATCACCGGTAGGTACTCGCCACCCTGCCAGGCTCATCGTCTACTCCACGAAAAATATTTCTTGCCCCGGGGAACCATACCGGGTCCACCATGTACCCGCAATCGGCCTCATCCGCCTCCTCTAGTCGGGTTTCACATGTCGCTCTCAGCACCGAGAAAACATATGGTGGACGCACTGAAATATCATATCAAGGGTAACCAGGTTTTTAAAACAATTACATATTCTCTTTGAATTATCCACGGTTCCCATCCCGAAATATCATGAAAAAAAAACATATCTCAATGCGTATAATCAGAAAGCATGATGTATGCGACATGTGAAAGAAAGGTAAGCATAACAGTATATCATGCAACATAGAATAGTGGTATGCACATACAAGGTCATATCCTGATGCAATAATACTACTGTGTAGTGACATGGCAATTATCGATGATGAAGTGTGTGAGCCGGCAAGCAAGTGTACGTGGAATATATGCATTATCGATAATGGTGCTGGTGTCCTAACAGTATGATTGCAATATACAAATAAACACATGCAATGTGGAATCGAATAATCAATGCAGCAGTGAAGAATCTACACCAATATGTACATGTCATGCAGTGGTGCCATTTGAAATAAGACGAATCTGGTTTTTTAGCAAAATAAGGGTTGCGGTGTTTTTTTAAGAATAGATACGTCTTTTGAAAATACCCGTATTATCCCTTTACTTGTCCTTAAGATACTCCCGATCCGTTAGTTTTGAAATAGGTATGACTCGGGTCTGGTCTAACATCCACTAAGCCAAGTCCATCAGGAGGTGTATGGTGTAAGTCCATGCTACCTCTCCCGGTACTTTCGGGCATGCGGAATTTGATAAAAAACGATTTTCTTAGAGGTGGTAACATGGACTTAAAACCCGGATCTTTGTTAAACATCTAACTAACATCCTAACTACGAGTTGCTAACTACTCGGTTAGGGGGTTATACCTTTCTTTTTCTCGAACTCCTTCGTCTTCAAGCCTCGATGGTCGTCCGGATCGCCTTCACTCCGTCGTCTCCTTGCGCCGAAGATAGATCCACCTCGAAAGCTTCTACCTTTGGCTTCTTCTTCGGTCTTTGAAGAAACTAGTTCACTTGATTTGCTAAACCTTGTGAACTAGAGTGAGTAGAGAAGAGTTTGTATGGGATTCTATCTATGGTTCTTGATTCTCAACTCATGAGACAAGTGAACCATAGAGTCAAGAGAGGGAGAGCAAGAGGAGGAAGATGACAGCTCAAGAACAAGAGAGAGAATGAGAATGAAAGAATGAGAGAAGACTTTTCTCATTTGGCTCTCATAATCCAAAACAATCATAACACATCATATCAATCAAGTATTATGTGATGGTTTAAGCAACCATAGCCATATCATTTCATGCACTCATTTTGCACAAAAGAGCAAGCAAGCAAAAGTCTTTGCCATGAAATGATAGCTATGGTTATCATGATGGTCAACTAGTCAAGCCTAGTCAACCGGTCAACAAAGTCAACAAGTCAACAAAGTCAACAACTCAACAACCATGTCACCATAATACCTAATTAATATAATTGTTAATCACATATCATATTCTCATTAGGGTTGAGCAAAAAGTTAATAGTCAACTGTCAACGGTCAACAACCCTAATGAGAATCCTCCGCCTCTGTCTCTCCGTCAACTGTGCATACACACCCGCATCCGCGTTCCGAGGAACACGAATACAAACTGGATAAATCCAATCCCAATACATACACTAGGATCTGGCTTAAACCAAAGCCCGCTAGTGTTTACTGTCCGGACACTGTACGTGCACAAGTGCACGGATGTGACCGAACCCTGTCGCAAAACCATGCGACCTGCCGCAAAACCATGCGACCTCTACTCTTTTGCCTAAAGGCGAATAGCTTTCTGTGTGAGACTCTAAAGACTCGACACTACGCTGGCAGTGGGTTTAACCCCAGACCGCAAGCGGCACTAGCTGTGCATTACGGTCCCCAGGTAGAAGCCGACAAGAAGACTGATGAGGTGAAACCCATCTGAACTCCTACTGAGCCTGAATGTGACAATCTCCGTACAGTCCGGTCTGTTCGTCTGATACATCGCATGGAGGGCCTAGGGGGGCGGTAAACGTCAGTCCCCTAATAGCGGTACAAGTCGTGTCGGAGTGAAGCCCAAAACACCCTGAGATAACACTAGAAGCCTACCAGTATATCTCGATTGCCCTGGCCAGGGACTACTCGTGTAATGGCTCTCCTAGACACAGCGCGATGTCAACCCCCAATACCGGGAGAGACGAATCCTGTCTAACCGTCACTGCCTCCAAGTGCTTCGGGACTGCACCCAACTACCACCTGTTTGCACGACTCCATTGTGCTGTGGTAGGGTAGTAATTAAAGTACAGTGGGAACACACTCGAGACGAAGTGACAGTGTCAAGTCAGCGGACTAAGCTGTACTCATGTCACCTGGGAACTGATAACTGACGATAGGTATAATACCAACCGGTCAGTTCCCGACGAGTCCTGTCCAGTGTACTCGTAACCCAACGAGCACCCGCATACTATCTCCAGTACGACTTACTGACGGCTGTGGGACAGACCGTCTCCCACTCTGGGATGAGAATCGCATGCTCTAGTCTACTCCGGAGTATCGATGCCCTGTCTCGATAGTCCTGCGACTAGGGACCTGTATAAGGATGTGCTTATTTATTACCCAGCCCCCACTAGTGTGACTGCCATCACAACGCTGGTAATCTAGCAAAGATCCTAAGGGCTCCACTAATGTGTATAGGTGATATACTGAAATAAACACAAGTACACATTGAAGTAGAAACAAACCAAGTAGCATACTACTATATTGAGCAAGATTGTTTATACAAGGTGAATATCCCAAGCTTCCATTAAGTAATATACAAACTAGTATGATACAGTAATGGCCTCTAGGGCATATATACTAACATATGGAAACCATCTAAATCTGAGTCGATATATATATATAATAGTCGATGATCCCGCCTCGATTGTATCGCGTACGATACAGTATATCATCTGACATCCTCGAGTCATGAGTGCGGATCTATCATCAATATAAAGCTCGTACGGTAAATCGTAGTACGGCATCCCAATAGCTGGGTACGGGTCGATATCACAATCAACTTATCAATTATTTGGTATCCTCATCATTATATCACATAATCTAGGGTACTGATCTAAGTCTAGTACAACTGATACCATCAATATGACTGCGTGTGTAAACACACGTCCAAGGTCCCGCTAGAGATCACATGTCGTATCCCAAATACGAATCATATCAAATCACCGATCTCGCGGCACAAAACCCAATATCATCGACTCATCTCCAAAGTCATTCACTATCAATCATTATCACAGTATAAGTATAGCGAATCAACATGTTTATGCGTGTGGGTGTAAACCTATCCTAGGGTTCGCAACTAGGAAATATTCTAGTTTATTCCTAACCCTATCACATGATATCACATCTCAAATAATCCACTACACTATACTATCATAAATAATATATACATATAAGGTATTCCAACTACAGACTGCGGGGGTGCTATACGCCATCCACCCGACTTCCCCCGTAGATATAATCTACTCACCTTGCGTCTTTATCTATGGACGTCGCCACGCGTTTGCTTGTTATCCCGAAGTCTTCATGGGGTACCTACACATTAACGTATCTCAAATGCGTATCAAAACCAAATCAAAGCTAAAACGACACACGAAAGCTAAAATGATACGCTATGGGATCTATAGGTTAGAACCTATGGGTACGCCTCCAAAACCATCAACAACCCTCGATATCGTCGTATAAACGCCAAGTAGTCGAGGTAAAACACCATAAGCAAATTCAGAATTAGAAATACGGAATACGGAAACACGAATCCAAAACAGCAACTAAGGAAATAGGCTCCATATTTCACCCTAGGTCAAATTAGACAAATCTATACATGCCAGGGGTCTAAACTACACATGTAGGAGCTCTGGAACAAAAACGAGATATTTTGGTGCTGGTCGGGCCGCAAATTGCGGCCAATTGGGTTAAATTTGCGGCTGGGAAAGGGAATTAGGGGCTAGGGTTCTGGGGTTATCTTCCTTGATGCCTGCACATGTCACTGTCAACTCAATTTTATTTTAGGGGTCTCTAGGTGATAGCAGATTCCCAAATACGATCACAGATTCACAGTTTTTCTCTGACATCGTCTCATAAATCCGTATTCTGTGTTCTAGTCTCTAGTTTGATCCAAAATAACATCACACCAGGGGTTCTAAGGTCACAACAAGCCTCAATTTCACTTTGGTTTCAGATCAAACCCTAAACCCTAACTTGATGTTTCACAAATCCACCAAACGACACCATATCGACATGAAACTAGAATTGAAGCACAAGGAATGAAATACTACTCTAATGGGTCCAGAATTTACCTCCTTTGGCAACTCAAGAAAATTCTTGAGTTGCTCAAGGTCCTCCAAATCCAATCTTGCTAGGTTCAAAGTGTAGCTAGTGAGCTCGAGAACACTTTTTGTGAAGTGGGAATGGGGTTTTGGTGAGGGAAATGAGAGGGATCTATGGAGTGAAGGGGAGGGAGATGAGGGAGGAGCAGGAGCAGCAGCAGCTCAAGGAGAGGGGAGAGAGAAATGGGTGTGAGGAAATGATGGGAGTATGCTTCAAAAAGTGGGGGTTGACTTGGTCTCTCTCTCTCTCATCATGAGACCTTTATCTTTTCTTTTCTTTTCCTTCTCCCACCATGGGGAACCCTAAGCAACCATGTACCCAAAACATGTAACAAGTGTAACAACTGTGGAAAAATGATATGTGCACATTTTTGCACAAAAATGCCAAAAATCCGATTAGCGATTTTTAATCGCGATTAGCACTAAATTAGCATATAACTAATCATAAAATCTTAAAAATGGCATAATTCCATAAAATACCCTATTTTAGAATTTTCCATAATTTTTCCCCATTTATTTGTATTTAATTATACCAGAATATTAAAATCTTCATTAAAATAATATTAAATTATAAAAATTCCCAAAAATAATATTTTATTATTTTGAGACGTTACACTCATCGTTCGCCGTTTTGGGGTATGGGATTTGGAATTTGGTTGGCGTCTGCATCGCTGCACTGGAATATGGTAACAGGAGCGACTCATCATTCGCTGTTTGGGGTATGGGGTTTGGAATTTGGTTGGCGTCTGCATCGCCGCACTGGAATATGGTACCAAGAGTGACTCATCATTCGCCGCTTGGTGTATGGGGGAGCGATGGCTTAGGAGACAGGTTTAGATCCCTATCGCCTAAGGCTTTTCAATTTTATGGGCCGTGAGGATCCCATAAAGGTATTTTCTCCCTGCGAGTCGTAAGGATCCCGCTGGTGTATGTTCTCCTTAGGAGTCGTGAGGACTCCTAAGTGTGCTTTTCCTTTCTGAGTCGTAAGGATCCCACAAAGGTTTGTTCTCCTCATGTATCGTGAGGACACATGAGTGGATTTCACTCGTTCCGAGTTTAATGACTTAGAGGTCGACTGTTTCCATTTTAACGACTTAGCGGTCATTTGTTTCCAGTTTAAAGACTTAGGGGTCTGTGGTCCCCAGTTTAACGACGTGGTCGTCATCTGTTTCCAGTTTTAAAGACGTGGTGGTCATCTGTTTCTAGTTTTAAAGATGTGGAGGTCATCTGTTTCCAGTTTTAAAGACGCGGAGGTCATCTGTTTCCAGTTTAAAGACTTAGAGGTCTTCTGTTTACAGTTTAAAGACTTAGAGGTCTTCTGTTTCCAGTTTAAAGACTTAGAGGTCTACTTTTTCTAGTTTAACGACTTAGAGGTCATATGTTTCCAGTTTAACGACTTGGAGGTCATCTGTTTCCAGTTTAACGACGTAGAGGTCATCTGTTTCCAGTTTAACGACTTGGTGGTCATCTGTTTCCAGTTTAACGACTTGGTGGTCATCTGTTTCCAGTTTAGAGACTTAGAGGTCTACTGTTTCCAGTTTAACGACTTAGAGGTCATCTGTTTCCAGTTTAGAAACTTAGAGGTCGTTTGTTTCCAATTTAACGACTTGGAGGTCATCTGTTTTCAGTTTAAAGACTTAGGGGTCTATTGATGGCGAGCTTGGAATTTTGGGGTAGGGGCTGGCATCAGTGTTGTTAACACTGAAGCAGAGGTGCCAGGAGCAATTCATCATTTGCCTACTCTTGTTGGCGGAGCGATGGCTTAGGAGACGGGTTTAGGTCCCTATCGCCTAAGGCTTTTCAATTTTATGGGCCGTGAGGGTCCCATAAAAGCATTTTCTCCATGCGAGTCGTGAGGATCCCGCAGGTGTATTTTCTCCTTAGGAGTCGTAAGGACTCCTAAGTGTGTTTTTCCTTTGTGAGTCGTAAGGATCCCATAAAGGTTTGTTCTCCTCATGTATCGTGAGGACACATGAGTGGGTCTTCTCAATGGAGCATAACTCCAAAGGCGGAGACCAGCCGCGTAATTGGTGATTATGGTGGGGCATGGGTATGATGAGAATTATTTGAGCCCGTGGATTGTATACGGCAGTCAATTTGGGGACTGGCCGTAGGGCCGGAAGAATTTTGAAAAAATGGATTTTTGTTGGCGTCTGCATCGCTGCACTGGAATATAGTACCAGGAGCAACTCATCATTCGCCATTTTTTTTACCGCGATTGCTCTATCACTTCAGCTTTTCTTATCGCGAAGGTCGCGATTGCCCTATCATTTCGGCTATTTATTCGCGGTTGCCCCATCATTTCGGCTTTATTTTCATGTTTATCTTTACTCGCTGATTTTTTTTTTGCGAGTTCCCTATCATTTCGGCTTTTCTTTATTTTTCTTTTATTTACACATTTTTTTTATTTACATACATATATATATTTTTTTACATTCCCGGTTTAACGACTTAGAGGTCGACGGTTCCCAGTTTAACGACGTGGTGGTCATCAGGTGTTCCTAGTTTAACGACGTGGTGGTCCTCTTTGCTTATCCCAGCTCCTTGAACTTTGATCTTGGCGGAGCTGTGTTCATGACCTAGTTCTGTGGCTTGCCGATACATCCGAGGATTGTGAGGTTTTTCCAAGCTTATATTGGTCTTCTGCCCAATCTTTGAAAATATAGCAGTCTTCGATGGTATGACCCACCACTCTATGATATGGGCAGTATATGGGATTGCCGGTCATGTTCATTTCCTGTGGCCTCTTTGGAACGGGAAGTTGCAGACCGTTGTTCAAGGCGTCCATGAATATTTTGCAGACTTCATCCCTCCTGAATGAGTATACCTTCTTCTTTCTCTCCATTGGAGTAGGTGCCTTTACTGATGCTGGTCCTCGAGGCCGATCGGTCTTTGGTTCGCCCTTTTCAGATAATGGCACATGTCTGGGAGGATTAGGTTCCCGAAAGGCTTCGGTCTCCATTTGCATGAAATCGGCGGTCGTAGCTTGACTGTTTGCTAACGCTCCTTTAGACAGTTTTATCTCTCCCTTCCTGTATTGCCTTTCGACCCAATCTTTGAAGACGAAGCAGTCCTCAATGGCATGACCTATCACCCTGTGATAAAGGCAATATTTTGGGTTGTCGGTCATATTCTCTTCTTGCGGTCTCTTTGATTCTTGCAGTTGTAGACCGTTTCTTAGGGCGTCCCTGACTATCTTGTGGACCTTTTCCTTCTTGAAGGAATAAACTTTTTCCAGCTTCTCTTTCAGAGGCGATTCCCCCCGGCGTATGTATCGGAGGGACTGGAGGCTGATTGCGGCCGTTTTTCGCGAAGGCGCTCCTGTAAGTGCACGGCGGTGCCCCGGCCATCAATCCGACGCCGGAATGCGGAAACGAAACTTTTTACGAACTTGTAAACATGCACCACCGCGCATAAAAATCCGGAATCGGGCCATTAACATAGTCCTAGCTAACTAAAGAACGGGTAGAGAGATATACCGAGCGATCCGTGTCCTTCGGTCTTCTCGTCGTCGTCCCGATCTCCCCACGGAATCTCCGGTCTTCACCTCCCCGCCGGAAGGGCACCACGTCGCCGGCTTCTTTTACGGGCTCCCACCTCTAGACCGAGGCAACTCGGGTACGAAGTTGGTGAGCCGACGTCCCCAAGGATGCTGTAGGTTAACTGTAGAACTCTATGTCTCTTTGGGGTTGTGGAAGTTGCCATATTGGTAGAGGAAATGAAGTGAAAACTTTTTTGAGATGAACAACGGGAGTTTTGCAAGCATCAAGAGATCAAAAATCCCTTCACCAAAATTGGACAGCCCCCCCCCCCCATCAAATGTGGCCGGCCTCATTTTTGAGGAGTGAGTGAGTGGAGTGAAAAAATTGGAATGGAAAAGGAGTGAGCCCCAAAATCAATCAAGAGAGAGAAAAAGTGATGATGATAAAACAATGATCACAAATAAGAACCTCACTCCAAAACCTAATCATCAACAACCATGATTACTCCAAAAGTCATGCCATGATGAAAAGAAGAAGTCAAATGGTGGTAGAATTATCATGCTACAATAATATGGAAATAACACCCTCTACTAATCAAATTTGCATGCTTGCAAATAAGCCCTCCTCCACAAACTTTCAGCCAGGGAAAGATACAAAGGAAAAAGGCTGAAACGGAATGCAAACTGGCAACTCCAAAAAACTGATCCCGTAATAAATTACAGGAAAACCCCGCTACTGTATATACATACCCGTATTTGTATTCTGACCGAATACAAATGCAATGAGACTAATCTACACTGTACAATACAAGGATCCGGCTTAAACCAAAGCCCGCTAGTATTAACCGTCCGATCATGATGCGCGCAATACCGCACGTATATGATCGAACCCTGCCATATCTCCATACGGCCTCTACAGCGTTTCGCCCGAAACTTAAGAAAACAGTCTGTGGGGGACTCTAAAAACTCGTCAATACTTTGGTTGTGTATTTAACCACTAGCACGTCAGAGGTAATAGCCTATACGTAACGGGCTACCAGGTATTGACCAAAAGGGACGTCGATGAGCGAACTCATCCTGACACCCTACTGAGCCTGTCAATGATAATATCCGTACAGTCCGGTCCGTTCGTCTATGAGCATCGCATGGCGGGCCTATGGGGTTGGTAAAAGTCAGACCCCCAAAAGCGGTACAAGTCGTGTCGGAGTGTAGCCCAGAACACCCTGAGATACTACTGGAATACCTACAAGTAAATCTCCTGCCTTGGCCAAGGACTTCGTGTAAGGGCTCTCCTAGACACAGCGCGACCTCACCCCCGATACCGGGAGAGACCAACCCCTGCAGATCCGCTCACTGCCTCCATGTGGCTCGGGACTGTACCCAACTAAAACCTGTTTGCACGTCTCCTTTGAGCGTGGTAGGGTAGTAATCAAAGTACAGTGGGAACTCATACGAGACAAATGACGATCTCAGGTCGATGAACTAACCTGTACACATGTCACCAGGGAACTGCTATCTGACGTCGGGTATAAGACCAACTAGCGTGTTCCCGGCGAGTCCTGTCCGATGTACTCATATCCCAATGAGCACATGTATACATCTTAGGTGAACTAATTGACACCAGTGGCTTGTGAGACCGGCCACCGCCCCTCGTCGGGGTCTCGACTGTATACACTAGTCTACTCTGGAGTATCGTTGCCCTGTCTCGAAACTCCCACGACTAGGGACCTTTTAAGGATGTGCTTATAGACTACCAGCTCCCACGTATATGATCGCCCTCATACTGCTGGCAGTTAAGCAAGAATCCTAGGGGCTCTATCAACGCGCAATAGTGACTTGTAAGGTCACCTGAAGCAGTACACGATGATAAAGATAAACCAGATAGCATACTATCATCTTGAGTAAGACTGTCCTACTGGGACAGGTCCTCCCTCAATCATTGCAATCACGTGCCTGTGATCCAATAATTGACTCTGAGGGCACTATCTCCAACAATCTCCCACTTGCACTCAAGGCTAATTATTGCGATGTCGCATACTCACAGCCAGTGTGATACCGAACACCCAACTCCCCTACTAGTCAGTCTCACAAAACCCGTTTGCGAAACTATTCCGTTCGAGGAATAGCCTCAGTGAGTGGATCCGCTTTGATGTTTCTTTCTATATCTCTCTATATCTCAAGTTCGCGGAGAAAGCCATCTCCCAAAATGAGCAATACCTGTCTTAGAGTATGTCTGGATATCTGATGGGACCTAGTTCATAAATGAACTCCAAATCCAAACTTCTTAGACTGTATCGTCAACTGAACTTAATCAGTATCCTGCATCATGCCTCCTTCAGTATCCCCTTGGACCACCTGTCCAAACTACTGCCCCTCGTCAGAGGGAAAACTACAACTCTGACAGCCACTCTGCCGTCCAGGTCACCTTGGAAGCCTGGAATGATAACTGTCTCCCGAATGAGGCTGTCGTTATCATATCCTTAGAACATCCACTTATGTTCTAAAACTGCTTCCGACCGTCTCTCCAGGATTGGATCAATATCAACTTATTGCATCTACTGCAAAAACAACATCTGGTGTGGTACTCATGATCGACTCAATTACCTAAGAAAGTGATCTGCTAATCATGCACATCTCTCTACCCTTTAGTCTGTAAGACACCTTTGGAGAGGGCGACTCCATCACCTGCAGGTATACTACCGTGCCAGGAGTCGTCCATTCTAAAAACTCTTAGAATGCTGTCTAAGTACCCTGATTGGGAAACCACCCAAATCTAGATCTAGTAACCAGAATGTCTTGATATTATACCCAATTCCTATGTGGAGAAACCACTATGTGACAACCAAAGTATAACCGATCGTAGTATAGGAATATCACTTCCTACTCTGTGTATGTCATCCAAATACCAGGACATCACACCCTACCACCTTCTTAACAGATCCATCCCCTATTCTGATGAAGTCAAACCTATGACTGTCACATCAGAAATAAATAATCTATCTCCTCTATATCTGCTTTAGTCTATAAATAGACATAAGCCACTTGTCCACCAATGCTTCCGCTGCTCCCACTGACTACGACAACCCTCTGGTAGAGTCATATACACGTACACTTCTAAAGCTAGTTTAGAATGACGCTATACTCATCCCCTTGCCAGGTCTCGCGGCCTGGAACAACAGCAATGGCAAGTCTGGGTAAACAAGAACCTCCCTGTCATCGTCCTTGAGGCTACCGGAGTACCCCTCAGGTGCCTGAGGTTACCCACCGTATCTGCGGAGTGGCCAATGGAATGTCAAGCCAGATTGAATCTTTAGGTTCCTATCAAACTTTCAGTAATCGTTTGCGGTTCTGGAATCACTTCCAGTTCTACCATACTCCCACTACTGTTTTATGAAAAAGTCCATTTTTATTAAAACTGTAGCGATTCAAGAACAATATCACTATTGATCTTCCAGATGGTAGAAAGTCAACCCTCGTCATAGCCTGGGTCAATCCACAAATAGCTATTACAGAAACGTGCCTTGAGTTATCCAGAGTCTGGTTTTAAGAATTAGCCGGAAAACTCCCCGTACCTTAACATCGTTAAGATATGAACTGTTCTATATCCAATATAGAACCAGAGGCACTGATTTAATTGAACCTGATTCAAATCATGCAGCTGTCTCCAGTGCATGTTAACTAAATGGAAGGAGGCCGATCAGCGTTACTCAACTTAGGAATGCTTCCAATTATGAGTAACCCGAAAGAGAAGCAAGTTCTCTTAATCATTACTATTAACTGAACACCATGCACAAATATCTACATCTTCAATCACCTTGGAGAATCCCGATACTTGCAATGTCTGGTTCTCTACTTTATTCTTATACCTATAACTTCTCAAACCTTGGACCTTGTGTTTCTACGAAACACTTGTCTGAGAACTAGAGAAGTCATAAGTAAACCAAATATAGTATGAGAACCAACCCCCTCTGTCCTCATCGACGCTGGACAACATACAATACTCTGTATAAGTCCCTTGAGTCTAATAACTCAAACCCTGTATGTCGTAGGTTGAAAACTGTACTTATGGTTAAGAAGAATTACACCGCTGTTTAATGCCCCTTACCTAACCATCCACTGATATAGGTAAATGTCACTGACATAATTTCAAAAAGTTATATCTCACTCAATAAAAATAGACGTACAGATGTATCAATTTGAAATTGGTGCATAACAGCGGATATTCAAAACCAAATATTTGCCGTCCAGCAAACAACCCAGGCGATTTCCTCAAATATCACCAATTACAACGAATTCCGATATAATGAGGATAATCACCTAATTCCCAATAACTTACTCCCACTCATCATCTGTAAAACCATACAGATGTGAGAATCATACCTGGTAAATACATACCCTGGAGCAAGATGTCTAATTAGGAAATCAGTTTTCTTTTAACAGTACACAGTGAAACTGAAACATTGAAATGTTTCGATGGGGTATCCCGGTATTCCTAGTAATGCCTCTTCCATTATCCAGATTCACAACTGTAACCGTATAATTCTTTGCCATCTCTCCAAATCCTATTATATGTCTTTAGTCATTACCTTCTGTACACCCCTTTACGCCAAATGGTTTTCTTCCTTCCCTACCGCTCGGCACCAGCCTATGGTTTGGAAGAAGGCTATCCAATAAGCATAATTGGTGTACTGTCCTAATCCTAGGAGCACTCGCAATGCGAGAGAAGGTGAAGATAAAAGACAACCGAATAAACCTTATTCCTATTTCTCCTGAATCAGAATCCATCCCCAAACTGGAACAAGTTCCTTTCGAGTTCGTATATAACCATACGACAGAGTATCCAATAAACTGTGGATCTTCGTAGTGATACGGAGTGTCCTGGAGAAATACAAAGGTGAAGTGGGAGTGGTAATGAAATACTTGGTTTGGTCGTGAATAGCAGTCGCAATTTACTTTGCCTTCTTACTAATCCCTTGATATGTCTTTACTTAATACCTTTTGTACACCATCGTTATGCTAATTGGTTTTCTTCATTCCCCACCGTTCGGCACCAGCCTAAGGTTTGGAAGAAGACTATCCAATTTGCGTAATAGGTGTACTATCTCCTAAACCAAGGAGTACTCGCAACCTTAGAGAAGGTAAAAGGAAAAGACATCTGAATAGTCCTATTCGTTTTCTCCAGAACCGGAAACCATCCTCGAATAAATTCCTTCGAGTTCGTATATAACCATACGATGGTTTTGTCCAATGGAAGTGGACGTTCGTAGTAATACGGGGTGCCCTGGAGAAAAGGGTAAAAGTAGGAGTGGCAATGAGGTATGCAACTCTGACAATCCAAAAGCCAGTGTTTAAGAAGGTTCGGTAAATTTTGGTCACTGAGTCATAGTCTTAGGGTCGGGTCATGGTCGCTGCCAAAGAGAGAGAGAAAAGAAACACTCAGCGTGCACTCTAACCTAGATAAGAATGGTTACCAATTTATCTAATCTGGAAACCTCCCACTGTACCGTCAAATTCTCCTCCAAACCTGAAAGAAGAATTGGTCGGGATCACCCGAGGAGGAAACCAACTCATCAGTGGGAATCGGGATCCAACTATCATCACATGATAACGTGACGGAATCCGCTCACGTTATCACACTCCAGAAGCTATGCGCATATCTGGCAAGCTTGAGTTTCTTTAGAAACTCCCGATGTGATTTTTACCCCATGCTCTTATGACCTTGACGAAGGTCAACAAATCATAAATCACATGTCAAGTTCTAACCGTCATTGTCCAGGTTAATTTGAACCTACCCGTACAAGCCCTTGATGAAGGTCAACAAGGCTATACGACTGTCCCAAACCAACGCATCTATCTATGCAGCAGAAAGGCAACAAGCAGCTACCATACACTATGCCTTGACGAAGGCCAACAAACATAGCATGAATACTATGTGCTACCCGTCTGAAATGACGAAGGGCTACGAATGGTTTCTGGCGAAAAACCTTTAACATAATGAACTTGATATCGTTGAAGGAACTGGATAGATTTTATGAAAATATAGTGGCGAAAACCTTTTCTAAAGAGGTCACTCCCGGTGAAGGGATCTCAGCTCTTTCCCCGTAGAATGAGGTGCAGGATATTCCAACTGAATACCACAATGCAAAGCAAAAGTAATCGGCTATAGTGAAGTTATTACGCTGACGCAAACTTCTGTCCAAGGGGTCACTCCCGTTGAAGGGATCTCGGCCCTTGCCTCGTCGACTGAGGTGCTGGATATTCATAGCCGAATACCACTGTGCAAAACAAAAGTGAACGTCCCTGCAATAACAGCTTTTTGAAAATTGCTCCAACAACATCAGAATAGGTTTGTTTAGCTTGCATTGATCCGAATTAACGCAGTCCCATCAATTGATCACACCAATAAAGAACGAAAATAATGATGTACGTATATGCCATCCGCATTCGCCACTGGATCCCGTCATTACCCGTTAGGTTACTTAACTAATGACAGAGCGGGGACTGGACTAGCGCGGATGCAAAACATATACAACATCTACTAGTATATATATATCAATATATAATATTCGCTCAAGGCGTGATAAAATGCAACATCACAGAAATGTAATAAGCATCACAGAACAATACAGATATCTGGGATCCCCGGGTTTCATAGAGCCGCTACTGAAACCCGACGTTCCCCTGGTCGTGTGGATAGCCTGTGCAATGAAATCCTAGACCCCTATGGGCTCGGCAAGTTACCCGCCAAAACCTGAAGCGAGGCAGCCCCCTTCAGCAACGTGAATGGACCACCCAGCACTTCACGGAATCCGGTAACTTGGGCACCCCTCCTGGGTCAACCTGTACCCCCTACGAGTGCGGCGAATAGCCCGCCAATTCTAGAGTAAAGCCCCCTCCGTCTCAATGCCATGAGATGCGGGTCCGTTGCCCTCTAGAACCCGGCTATCCATGCACCCCACCGCGAGGTAATCCTAGTACAGAAAGTAAAATATACATACAACGGGTACATCGACCTCACCCCGGTCGTGCCCCAAAAGAATAATATACAAACAGGCAGTGACGGCAGTCCACATGTCGGACGCTCGCCCCGTAATATCAAATGTACATATAAAACGAAACTGTACTACCATTGCATCCAGGCTATCCCCCATGACCAATCCGCAACATCACAGCACAACACAGAACATCAACGTGAATGTCACGTTCGCAAATCTGTCTAAAAGGGCTATAGCAGTTAGACAGGATTTACCGATCAAGTGACATTCACGGTCGCAGATATAATGTAAATACTGTGAACTAACATGTTTAAAATTTTCGATCGACTGAATTTTCCGAAGTGGGCCCCAAGCACAACTGTAGCACTCAAAAACATCTGGGCCCAAAAAGAATATACCAGAAACCCTATTTCCATGCCAGTAAACCACTGTAGAAATTTGGTACGGTTTGGACACAAAACGGCGGCGGTTCCACGGCCAAAACGTGGTTTTGGCCGCTTAACTACCGCGCTACAGTAACATCGGCGTACCAAATTTTCACAGAATTCATAAAAAAACCTGCACGTAATTTTCCAATGTACCAAATAATTTTTAGAGCACAGAAAAATTCGACAGAAAGTACGACATGGAAATATGGTTTTTGGAAAATCCGTTCGATCGAACTTGTAAACACGTTAGAGCAAGCTAGACTAGGTTAATGGCCTGGCTCTGATACCATGTAAGTGCACGGCGGTGCCCCGGCCGTCAATCCGACGCCGGAATGCGGAAACGAAACTTTTTACGAACTTGTAAACATGCACCACCACGCACAAAAATCCCGGATCGGGCCATTAACATAGTCTTAGCTAACTAAAGAACGGCTAGAGAGATATACCTTGCGATCTGTGTCCTTCGATCTTCTCTTCTTCGTCCCGATCTCCCCGCGGAATCTCCGGTCTTCACCTACTCGCCGGAAGGGGACCACGTCGCCAGCTTCTTTTACGGGCTCCCACCTCTGGACCGAGGCAACTCGGGCATGAAGTTGGCAAGCCGACGTGCCCAAGGATCCTGTAGGTTAACTGTAGAACTCTATGTCTCTTTGGGGTTGTGGAAGTTGCCATATTGGTGGAGGAAATGAAGTGAAAACTTTTTTGAGATGAAAAGGGGGATTTTTGCAAGCATCAAGAGATCAAAAATCCCTTCACCAAAATTGGACAGCCTCCCCCCCATCAAATGTGGCCGGCGTCATTTTTGAGGAGTGAGTGAGTGGAGTGAAAAAATTAGAATGGAAAAAGAGTGAGACCCAAAATCAATCAAGAGAGAGAAAAAGTGATGATGATAAAACAATGATCACAAATAAGAACCTCACTCCAAAACCTAATCATCAACAACCATAATTACTCCAAAAGTCATGCCATGATGAAAAGAAGAAGTCAAATGGTGGTAGAATTATCATGATACAACAATATGCAAATAATACCCTCCACTAATCAAATTTGCATGCTTGCAAATAAGCCCTCCTCCACCAACTTTCAGCCAGGGAAAGATACAAAGGAAAAAGGCTGAAACGGAATGCAAACTGGCAACTCCAAAAAACTGATCCCATAATAAATTACTGGAAAACCCCGCTACTGTATATACATACCCGCATTTGTATTCTGACCGAATACAAATGCAATGAGACAAAACTACACTGAACAATACTAGGATCCGGCTTAAACCAAAGCCCGCTAGTATTAACCGTCCGATCATGATCCGTGCAATACCGCACGTACATGATCGAACCCTGCCATATCTCCATACGGCCTCTACAGCGTTTCGCCCGAAACTTGAGAAAACGGTCTGTGGGGGACTCTAAAGACTCGTCAATACTTTGGTTGTGGATTTAACCACTAGCACGTCAGATGTATTAGCCTATACGTAACGGGCTACCAAGTATTGACCAAAAGGGACGTCGATGAGCGAACTAATCCTGACACCCTACTGAGCCTGTCAGTGACAATATCCGTACAGTCCGGTCCGTTCGTCTATAAGCATCGCATGGCGGGCCTAGGGGGTTGGTAAAAGTCAGACCCCCAAAAGCGGTAGAAGTCGTGTCGGAGTGTAGCCCAGAACACCCTAAGATACTACTGGAATACCTACCAGTAAATCTCCTTCCTTGGCCAAGGACTTCGTGTAAGGGCTCTCCTAGACACAGCGCGACCTCACCCCCAATACCGGGAGAGACGAACCCCTGCAGATCCGCTCACTGCCACCATGTGGCTCGGGACTGTACCCAACTAAAACCTGTTTGCACGTCTCCTTTGAGCGTGGTAGGGTAGTAATCAAAGTACAGTGGGAACTCACACGAGACAAATGACGATCTCAGATCGATGAACTAACCTGTACACATGTAACCAGGGAACTGCTATCTAACGTCGGGTATAAGACCAACTAGCATGTTCCCAGCAAGTCCTTTCCGATGTACTCATAACCCAATGAGCACATGTATACATCTTAGGTGAACTAACTGACACCAGTTGCTTGTGAGACCGGCCACTGCCCTTCGTCGGTGTCTCGACTGTATACACTAGTCTACTCTGGAGTATCGATGCCATGTCTCGAAACTCCCACGACTAGGGACCTTTTAAGGATGTGCTTATAGACTACCAGCTCCCACGTATATGATCGCCCTCATACTGCTGGCAGTCAAGCAAGAATCCTAGGGGCTCTATCAACGCGCAATAGTGACCTGTAAGGTCACCTGAAGCAGTACACGATGATAAAGATAAACCAGATAGCATACTATCATCTTGAGTAAGACTGTCTTACTAGAACAGGTCCTCCCTCAATCATTGCAATCACGTGCCTGTGATCCAATAATTGACTCTGAGGGCACTATCTCCAACAGCTCCGCTTTTAGGTTGAAAGGGATATTCGTTGGCTGCCCCGGGGTATCAATCCCTGGCTCATGAGCCAAAATTTGATTTTGCTGTAATTGCAATCGGGCGACTTGGGTCGCGAGATCTGCCACGACGTTTCCCAGCTCGTTGACTTTGGAATAGACCTCGGCCATCGTCTCATCCCTGTCCTGAAATTGCCTTTGAAGCCATTAGAATAATGCTTGTTCTGTAGTTCTGGCTATGACAACCGGGTAATCTTTATTGCCTGAGCTCAATTCCGTAGGAACCATGGGCTCCAATGGCTTATCGGCCTGAGCGGGCTCTTCATCATTTAGATCGAGCTGATGCTGGGTAGCGTCAACCATATCATCACCATAGCTGTGAAGAAGAGGAGGGTTCGTTTCTTCATGTCCGGGCCATATATACAGTGTGGATAACACATTCAGCCATTCTTTCACCACTGGCAGCTGGTTTCGCGGAGCGGTCCAGGCTTCGGAAATTCATAAATTTTAACATGGCCAGAGCCCTAGCCCTTTTGTTGGCTCTATATCTGAGCCGCTTCTGCCTCAGCTTCTCTGCCTTAAGCGCTTGGCAGGCTTCTGCTCTTCGGGGAGCAGCCATAGGCTGAGTGATGGGGAGGCTTAAGAAGACACCCAATTGAGCAGTTGTCGGAGGCGCCGCTGGAGCTTGCTCGAAAAGCATTACAGCTTTGTTGGTGTCGATGGCCTTGCCCCCAGCTAGGGCCATGGAGAGTCGTTCGGGAACGAACTTGCGCTTGGGCTGAGGTGCCCTCGCGACAACCACATTTGGCCTTTTGCCTTTCGAGACCGGTTTGTCTGCTACCGGGGCTTGAGGAGCTGGGATGGCACCAAGAGGCATGACTATAATAGCGCCGAAAGGTAGCAGCGGCTCCTCCCATTGTCGCCCGAGACTGGCCGAAAGGACCGTCCTAGAGTCTATCCTCATCGTGTAGGAGACGGGAGCTGAGTTCATCATCGAAGACATCGTCGGAAGGTGATTGCTTGAAAATCTGCACGAAAAAGAATTATTTTAGTATAAGTATAGACATGTAAATTGATTGAGTTCACATGAACGTTTAACCCGAGATATGGGAGGAGAGATTGGTCCCACCGGGTGTGCCAGAATCTGTAGGGTGTTTTTCGTCACCCTATTGAGATGGGAATACGCGCGCGCATGTGAGATGTACTACAGATTCCTCCTGCCTAGGGTAGGCCGGGGTTTAATGATTGTGGGGATCCGAATCTCCGGCTGCCACGGACTAAGCTGTCGTTAATTACGCCTCGCATTTGGGGCGAGGAAACCTCCGATTAACGGGTTAAACTGGTCATGCGAACTCAATGTGCAGTGTGCGTGTGTTGTGTTTTGAAAGGGGGGTTTTGGATATATTGGGAGCCACGCAGAGTTTTTAAGGGGGGCCCGCTACTCGGATAGCGGGATGGCGGTCAAGGTGGCTAGCAGCCCCCTTGCGGGGTGCGGGGCAGCGCCCCGTTAGAAAATTTTTTCTAACAGGGACAGTGTCGTGGAGTATGTGTGTATGTACATATGTATAGATATACATATATATATATAAAAAGGGGAAAAGACATCCAAAGGATGTGTGGGGCAGCACCTTGGGCGCTGTGCGCCTAGGTGCTGTGCGCTCAGGCGCTAGAGTGCCACGTGTCGGCACGTGGGCGCTCTGCGCTTGAGCGCAAGCACGCCACGTGTCGGCACGGGGCGACTTGCGCTCGAGCGCTTGCGCTGGAGCGCAAGCGCGCCACGTGTCGGCACCGGGGTAACTTGTGCTCGAGCGCTTGCGTTTGAGCGCAAGCGCGCCACGTGTCGGCACGCGGGCGCTCTGCGCCTGTGCGCCGGCGAGAAAAGGAGGCTTTTAGCCTAAGAAACAGAAGCTATGCTTCATAAAGGAAATATTTGTTGTTATATATATATATATATATATATATATATATATATATATATGGAGTTAAAACTCCTAGGATGTTTTGAAGCTGATGAAGGGGGTTCTTCTTCTTCATGTTGTTTGGCCGGATCTTGAAGATCAAGAAGTAGGAGATTTTGAAAATAACTCCTTTTTGAGATCTGATGGGAGATCTGAGTTCCCCTTTGTGGGTTTTTTTGTGGAAAACTACTTAGTTTTTGAAAACAAAGAGTAAAACTCTTTATTTAATTCAAAAGAACTGAGAAGGTTTAGAACCTTGGAGAAGGAGCAGGAGGCACAAAGAACCCTAGTTTTTGGGGGAATGAAAAGTGTATATTTTTTTCATCATCATGTTGCCTTATATAGGCTTACATATTTACATATAGCCCCTTGGGCTTTACAAAAATGGCATTTTAGCCATCCCATGGCTCATGTGCCATTTTATTTTTGCACATAAGCCATGGGCTTACAAAATATTGGCTTTGTGCATATTTTGTTTACATTCATGCATAAACAATTACATAAAAATTATTTATTACATGATTTTATTGTTGGCATGGGGAGGCTGGCTGCGGGCTCGACTTGGGCATGGGCCCGCTTGACCTGGGCTTGGGCCCACCTGGCTTGGGGTTGACTTTGATTTTGACTTGGTCAACCGGGTTGTAAATTTTTACCCCAACAGCATCCACTACAATATACATCGTATGTACAGTAATGGCCTCTAGGGTATACATATAACTAACACGATCCGGAATGACGGAGCCCGAGATATGAGGATTTACGTGTCGATGCTGGACACGGGTTTCATGATGTTTCGAGTGTCGCTGCTGGACACTCAGGTTCCACGATTTTTATGTGTCGCGAGGGACACACGTTGATTTATATCCTCATTCTTTGATGCATATGCTTTTATGATATTTACATGCATGATGTTGTTGTGTCATTGATTGACATGTGGACGAGATCCACATGCATACAGGCATTGAGTACATGGTTGGATGATATCCACATGCATATAGACTTGATTATATTTATGGCACAGATGTAGATACGGTCAACCTAGATATCATAGTATTACCTTTATGATACAGTTGACCTAGGATTCGTTGTTTATTCGATTTCTACTTGTTGATGTTTTTCTACTCACGAGTTGGCAACTCACCCCCGTTGTGCCACAGTTCTTGCATGTTGACCGCATGGATCAGTAGCAGCATCGCTGGCACACAGCTACTTTTGGGTGATTTGCTTGGTAGGTGGGACATTTGTATCGTGCCCACTCTTGTATTTATATTTCCTGTTGTATCTAGTCAACTCAATCAATCAAACTAGTATTTGTATAAGTAATGAGACTTAGCAAGACTTGTAGTTGCGAGACTTGAGCGATGGGTTTTATGTTCACTTTTGGGTTGATGTCTTTCTTTACTTTATCTTTTGTGGCGATCTTCGCCGTTGGGCGTCGTATACTTATATTTATGCTTTGCGTGGTTGTGGATCCGCCGATTGGCGAAGAGCTAGTTCCCGCTTGGGGATGCCTTTATATTAACATGTATTTGTGGTTTTGGATCAAAAAATACAAAGGAGGTGCTGCCCAAATTTTTAAAAGACGAAACATGTTTTTCAACTAGTAAATCCACTAGCATTTTTATGTTCCGTTCTTTACGTAGTTAGGAAAACTTTTGATTTCATCATACCTTATTTTCAAAACATCACCTATTTTATTTTCTTAAAGGTTTAGATTTCTGGGTTTCGTCTTACTTGAATTACGTTACGTCTTTAAACGTGGCGTGATTTAAGTGCCGGTCACGAGCTAATATTTCGGGTCGTGACAAAGTTGGTATCAGAGCGCTAGGTTTAACCTTGGTTCGAGTCTATGTTTGACTATGCGGAGTCTAGGGCGGGTATGTATTTCGGAACCTAGGCTTGACCTTATGGAACTTAGACTTGAACGGGGGGTATTAGTCCCGAACCTTCGTTTCATAGGTTGACCCTGATTGATGGAGTAGGTAGCTTGAGTAGAGTGGCGTACCGTACGTATGTTCCGCGGCATATTTACGATACGATACTCCACTTAAGAAACTTTAGGATGTACATATTTTGAGATCTGTGATTCTCTTCGTACCCACGATTATACATCCATTAGAGATCCTTGATTCTGTTTGTTTCCATGATCATACTCATTGATGCTGTTTCTTCTTATAATCTTGTATCCATTCTGGATCTGTCGTTTCCTTTCATGCCCTTGATCTGTTTTCTTCGATACATGATTGAGGTTCCTGTCACCATGTTTGAGCGCAGATTGAGCTGCTACTAGTGTTGCGGTCAGGGTGAGCTCGTCATGGACGAGGACTGACCATTGTGTTTTCTGGTGACATGGGAACGTCTCGATGTAGTGTTGTGTTGTGACCTATTGTAGAGGCGAGTTTTTGGTTTTGCACCGGATGATCGGGCCATTGATAGAGGCTGCCTGTTGTGAGAGGACTGTTGATGTGCAACATACCTCAGAGATTGTGATGTCGTCTACCGTGCAGACAGATGACCCAGCTATGGCTGAGATTGATGAGATGTTGCCTCCATACTTTACGAGTTGAGTCGTTGGAGCTTTAAGGCAGAGATACGACATATGATAGCTAGACTATCTTGAGTTGAGAGACGAAGGATATTCGCATGTCTCTAGGCGAAGTTAAAAAGTTCGAACGGATGTCAGAAAACCCATTTTTTCCAAGTTTAAAGTATTCGGAGGAACATGCAAGTAATTCTGTGGACCATCTAGAAGAATGAAACCCTAACTCGACATGATGACCATGGAACCTCTTTTGAACCTTAGGGTTTGCGGCATTTTAGCGGTGCCATCAGTGAAGCTTAGGTTTGCCCTTCTACGGTTGGTCCGTAGGTACTGTGGTATGTACCAGATATTATTAAATTGTGCTCAGGTGTGTTGAGCTCTCGGGGAATTATGGGACTTAGATGGATCGATCGAAAAGTTTAACGTCGTCTGGATATCATGCGATAGGAGACCAGCTTCGAATAGAGGACCTCACCCAGATGCATTATGAGTTGATCAAGGAAGGATGAGTATAGAGTATCCCTCCGATGGTTGGGATGAGTTCCCGAGGACGTGTTCGTCTAGATATCTTCTACAGAGCGATAAAGATACCGAGTTCGTGATTTCGAGTCCGTGTGAGAGACTCCGGATTGATTGTAGCCGAGAACATTTGCAGTACGCAGATAGTATGACGTGTCGTCGAAGTGGACGATGATAAAGACGAGTGGAACGAGAGGTTCATGCGAGATGCTGAAGAGCTGATGTTACTCCCCATCGAGATTAGAGATCTGATATGTATACAGAGGCGTTGGGATAAAGCCAGTTTCCGAGGAAATATTGTGCTGAGAACGCAGATGTCCAGAAAGCGAGAAAAGATTATGCAAGGGTACCAGCTTCCGTATTGTTCGCCATAGGCGAGATCGGAAGAGACCTTGAGCAGGTTCCTTCCAGGAAACTGCTGAGATAAGATTTGCAATGAGGATCAGATGTGTGACGTGTATTCAGAAGGCCAGAGGCCGACGCGAGTGACGTGCTGCTTTGCGAGTGGTCGTGATAATTGGCCGAGAGATGACCAGAGGAGTACCAGAGCGGAATCGTTTCTGTTACTCACCGAACCGGGTCGACGAGCCGATGGATTGCAAGATTGGTAATCCACAGAGAAAATGAAGACCCAGAGATAGAAGACGCCAGACCGTGAGCAGGAGGCAAGTGGATGTTCTTGCTCTGCCAGTTTTGGGCGCACCAATATATTTTCGACATTGTCGGAGGTGTACCTCAATGTCATTTGTTGCGATTTGCGTTGTGATCCGAGTATCATGCTTATATCGCTTGGATTTGAGTTTTGATGATTGGTTTTCGTGCACCATGGCTGCACCTACTGGGTATTTACATTTTGTGCATAGTTATTGCACTTGATATATATTTTATACACCGTTGTGTTGGTTTGTGATTTGTGCATATTTATTACATTTGATGTCGGTTTTGTTCCTTGGCTGCACGTATTTATGATTTCGTGGACTCCATACAGTTGATTTGATGTTGTGGGGTGGTATGCACTTGATTTGATTTTTGCACTCGGTATAGCTCATATATGCTTGCAGTGCATTGATACGTGTTTTGTGTACGCAGTTGCACACGTTTTTTTTATTTTTATACACCTTGGTACACTCGGTGTTGCTTTTATACGCATTGAGTTATTGATGGGTTTTCGTGCATTGGGTGCACTGTATTTGTATTTCGTGCACTGATTGCACTAGATTTGCATTTCATGCGTTTGTTGCACCAGATGGTTATTTCGTGCATTGAATGCACTAGATTTATACTCCATACATTGGTTGCGCCGATTTATGCCTTCATCATTCGTTTTACCAGATTTGTGTTTTCATGCGCGTTTGTACTCGATGTTCGTTTTCGTGCATGCTACTGCACTATATGCTTTTACGGACCGACGCGCTTGAGTTGGATTTTTGCGCATATTAGGCGCTTGATTTTGGATTTTTGTGCGCATCGGATGCACTTGAGTGAGATTTTACTCGTGCATGTTGGATGCCCTTGATTTAGATTTTTATTCGTGCATGTGGGATGCACTTGATTTCGATTTTCATTCGTGCATGTTAGTTGCACCGGATTGAGATTTTCATGCACTCTAGATGCACTTGATATGGTTGTCGTGCACACCCGTTACACTGGACAGATGATTTCGTGCACACCCGTTGCACTTAGTTTTTCTTTTGTGCATATTATGGCACTTGTATTTGGATTTTATTTCCGTGCGCAGCAGACGCTCGTGTAGTTAGATACGCCTTTTTTAGGCTGATTTTGCTCTTGAGCACCTTGTGTTCATGATGAGCACTATGTTATGTACTAGCCGAACAGGACTGATCTGAGGACAGTACCTGAGTACTTAGCATGCATTAAAAATTTTAACCAGAGGTTTTCAAAAAGGAGCTATAGTGTCGCTATTTCCTGTGTGTCTTTGAGCGACATGAACGTTTATAAAGGAAAACCTTTTTGGGATATTTCAAAATGGACGGGACGTATATCTGAGCAAAACATATATGAAACTATATTTACTATTTTACAAATGAGCGTCCGTCACTTGTACCGTGAGTTACGCATCACACGACGATTCAGAAAAGATTTTGCATGAGTTTTTTTCAGTTCTTGAAAGTTTTCCAAGGATGCGTACTATACACGTATTATAGTATTTGACTAGTGTATATTGGATTTCTGTAGTGGATTTCGAGATCTGTATCTCCATTGTAACTCCGAGGATATGCGTGCAAATCCGATGATTTGCGTGACGCTTGACAGAGTTCGATTTTGAGTTGTGTACTCGTTTTCATGCGCACTTGACGCGATGTGTTATTTCTGCATCTTCCGTTATTTCGGAACCCCTTTGATTTGAGTTGAGTATTGAAATGTTTTAGTATTTGGGGGTTTAAATTTAAATTCTGGGACCGAATTTATTTAAGGGGGAATATTGTAACATTTCAGAAAATATAAAAATATTATTTTTGGAATTTAATATTAAAATAATATATTTCCCGAAAACTGCCCGATTTGCGAAATTGGGGTTTTCGTAAAAAAGGTATAAATATATACCAATAATTGGGAAATAATTGGAAATTAAAATGATTTATTCATTTAAAAATATATTTATTGGAGAACGAGAAGCTGCTCGGCACCTCATTGCTGGATGTTTGGCATTTTTAAATTTTATTATATGCAGTTTAAATAAAAACCCGATTAGTGCACTGCTAATCGCGATTAAGATAAATCAGTGTTTCTACAGTTTTCCATGGCTAGTGCACCATGACATATTACATGTTGTTTCATTGTGTGGTTTTATTTGAAATTATGGGTGTTATTGTGAAGAAAAGAGAAAAGAAAAGGAATGAATTATTGGAGAGAGAGAGGGGACACAATGATGAGGGGTGAGCATGCTATGAGAGAGAAAAGGGAGTGAGACTAAGTGTGGGAGAGAGAGAGGGGCTGCCTCATTTCCCTTCCCCTTTTGTTTTCTTCTTCTTCTTCAACTCCTCCTCCACCTCCTCTACCCTCTTGACCCACCTCAAAACCTTCCTCAAAACCCTAAACCTCTTTCACAAAAATGATCCCCACCCCATCCTCATCACATAGGACCCATCAAAGTTGGATTTTGGAGACTTTAGACTTCTAGGTTTTTGTTTGGTTGCATTCATGAGGTATAATCCCTTACGATTAGTTTAGTTTAATTTTCCTAGCATTTTATGTTTAGTTTAGAATGTGTTTAATGGTGGATTTGTGAACTTGGAAATCCCTAGAGAAGGGTTTGGGTAATAGTGTGGAATTGGTGATGTATAGTGGCTGTTAACAAGACTTGAGTGGTTTCACTGGCTTAAAATAGAGAATAAGGATTTAGGAATCATCCCGTGTCGGTTTTGTGTGTAAATTGGGGACTACAGGGGATCCGGGATGACCCGGGAAGTTTTTGAGAAAAACCACCAACTCTAGAGACCAAATTAAACCAATAGGAGACCACCCTAACCAGACAAGCCCCAACAGAGACATCTGGGCCGAGCTGGCCGGATTTTAAGGCCATGTGGCCGGCGAAATTGTGATGGTTGGGTTCCAGGTTGTTCCGGTAGCTCACACACTCCATATACAACACCCTATACTTGCTTGTTTTGCTCCATTTGACCTAAGTCAAAATCTGGGAGCACATTGGTATGATTTTTGGTTATGTTTTCCGTATTTTGAATGCTTGGTTTTGGTAATTGGTATTGTATTTGGTTGTTGGGCGTTTGTTCGTCAACAACAAGGTTTGTTTGATTATTTTTGCACGCATAGGACATAGGTTCTAACCTATTAGCGCACCGTGTGACGTATCGGTTTTCCGGATTCGATTTTAATAGCGATTGCAATATGTGTTGATATTGTAGGTACCTTCGCATGGATTCCGAGGCGACGGAGCATGGCGTCATCGATTTCGGCAAGCAAGGATCAAGGTGAGTAGATCTATATCTACGGGGGAAGTCGGGTGGATGGCGTATAGCACCCCCGCAAAGTTTTGGTGGAAACCGATTTATAAAATATGGTTAAAGAAACCTAGATTAGGAAACTATGGATAGGGTTAAAAGGATAGTTAGAGATGATGTAAATGATGGAATATATATATTGAGATATGAGATGAAGGCGTAGGGATATGAAATGTGAATGTGAATCACGACATATAGATATATAGTTGCACCAGAATACGTATGAATTTTAGAGTAACATGACATTCGATGTATAAGGTAGAATGTATATATAAATTTGACTTGATGTGAGATATAAATGCGATGAAAAGAAAACACGATGTGATATGATGACCTGATGATGTGTTGGTATACGGATGTGAGTCGATTCAGAAGATTGATACCTTGCCGGTCCCCTGATATGAGATTGTTATGGATGTGACCTGGGACATAGGTATATAGATAAATATACATATAATGATATGGATCATGAGTAATTGCCGTGCGAGTCCTGTTGGGATACCTACAACGGCAGCAAGATTTCCGGAGGCATCATCCATGCCAAGTTTAAATTTTTTCCATTATAGATAACCCTAACACAAGATCATAAGCTAAAGAATCAAACAAAACACTACAAGTTAACAACATAACATCTAAGTGAGAGGGATTATAACCTTTGTAGTCCGTTCCTTCGCTTCTTAAGCTCCGGGTTGAAGTCCCTTCGCTGCGATCATCAAGTACCCGGACTCCTGAGAGGCTCCATGAGGTGAAAGAAACATCCTTGCTAGAATACTTCACAATCAAAGATGATCTACCTTGAAGAATCACAAACCCAAGCTCTCACTTCACCAATCAAGTATTAGTGAAGAAAACACCCTAATCTAAGTGGCTAGAATAGATGAGGATGATGAAGTAGGAATTTTTCTCTCTTTAGTTTTCTTTTTCTCACAAACAATCACCACAAAGGAAAATTCTAGCAAGCTTTTTTCAAAAGCAAGAAGAAGATGAAGAAGTGATGAATGAATTATTGTTGATGTTAGAAATGAAACCATAGTTAGATATGTGTTGTAGCGTCTTGAAAAGTCGTTTTGGTGTTTTCCTGAAATTCGGTGAAAATTGGGTATTTTTCCGAAAACCGTCCTTCTCGATATTTTGCAGTTTAGGGCTAATTATACCTAAAATGGATAGGTAATTACTTGTTTTTAGTGACTAATGAGTTAATTATGAAATTTTGGTCATTTAAAAATTTTTCCCTATTTTTCATTTTTTAATATTATTTTAAGCCGGTAAGAAAATACATTAAATAAGCGATAAATACAAATTTTTCCGGGCTAATTTTAATCTCTAAAATTATGATAATTATATTCTAGTGATAACATGAATTTTTAGTAATTTATTTTGATTTTTTTCAAATTTTTATGATTTGAAACGAAATTATTGAATTTTTGGGCTAAAACTTGCAATTTTTGAGTTGTAGGGGGCCTTTTTGCATAAAATTTCTTTTGTAAAACCCCTCTATCTTTTCCCTTAGCCCAAGAACAGCCCAAACCTTGGCCAAGACCAGAAATTTCTGGCCTCTCTTTTCTTTGGTTGCTTCTTGAGTTGTTTTGTTAATTTATGGCTTTATTTTAATATAATGAATAAGTTATGATACATTTGACTTTGGAAACTTGACCATGACTTTCCCCACTTGCCCACACCCTCCCCCATCCCTCCATTCTGGCCGAAACCTGCACCATTTCCCACCTCCATTATTTTCCTTCTCTTTCTCTCTCATTTTCTTCAAAATTTGCAACAAAATTCAATAAAAATCCACAAATCCTTCTCTTTTTCAACATAAAATCCTTGTGCTACCTCTTCTCAAGCCTAATATAGTTGAAATCATGTGGAAAGGAGGCATTTTTGGAGCAAATTTTCTTGCTTGATCCATTGATCAAGAGGTATAATTTCTATCATGTTAAATTCTTTGTTTAAGTGCTTATGTTATATGGTTTAGTGTTAATTTAGTGTAGTTTAATCTAATTTTCTTAGATTTTGTTTGAAAATTCTAACTAGGGTTTGAAAGCCATGATAATTAATTAAGTTGTTTATTAGCTAATCTAGTTGTTAGTGAACTAATCTCTATGGTTACCTTGTTGATGTAGTTTTCAATTATGCTAATTTAGTTAATTTTAGAAGTGTGAAATTGTTGTTTTAGGATTTCAAGAGGAGGTTTTTGTATGGAAATGATATTTGAAACTTGATTAGTGAGTTGATTAAGGTTTAGAAACCATTATTTATTTAATTAAACCTAATTTGTTATCTAGTATTTTGCTAACCTAAATCTAAGAGGTGAACTTGCTAATTGGGGTTGAAATTAGTGTTAATTAAGTTTTTCAAGTGTGGATTTTGATTTGCAATTGCTATTCATAAAAATCAAGAAAGGGTTTGGTTGTGGAATATAGGTTTTGGAGCATGGTTAATGTGTTGTAATTAGTGGGTGTGGATTGCTTGTAGTGTGCTTGGGTGAGTATGCTTTATTGTAGTCGTTTTGTTGCAAATCGGCGACGTTGCACCGATTTTTGGAATGTATATGCTTACTAGATTTTTATATAAGTTATGTGATGAATTATTTTGATATCTTGAGGATTGTAATGGCTTGTCCTACGACTTTTAGGATGCGTGAGTGCGGTTTTTGGGTAGTCGGGTTTTAGTTTTGCCGGGCGACCCAAATCGGCGTTTTTCGGCAGTTTTTGCGATTTTCGCGTGTGTCCGCGCACTTTGTGCACGTTGTACCTAGCTAGCGAACTTTAGTAGTTTCGTTAGGATTTTGCGTCGTTCTTGATATGTAACCTTATATTTGATACTGATGTAAATTCCAGGTTCGGTCGCGGAAACGTCAGACGCGGCGCGAAAGGGAAAGGCGGTGATTGGACACAGCTAGCCAGGGATCCCGGTGAGTAGATTTAACATCTACGGGGGACGATCGTTTGGATGGCGCAAGTCGCCCGATAGATTTAGTAAACCGGAAAATAGTAAATTGGATAATCACTTGTGACATTAGAATAATAATACTGGCATGATAATTGCTGCAATTAGATCAATATGTTATACCCATATACGCAAACTCAATTGTAGGACACATGCACTATTACCAGGTTTTTATATGTAGCATGAGCACTATTCATGCTTACACACACACCCTGGTAATTGCCATGCCACCACACTAGATAACTTTTAAATTGAAACTTTTTACTAATTGATACTTAAACTGGTACTATTGCCTTTAATTCCTTAAAAATGAAACCGTAGTATTGCTATTCATGTGCATGTACTTCATCATATTAATTGTTCATGCTTAATACATTAATCACACATCGCAACTTGATTATTGATATCATACGCATTCATTAGCATTGATATATGCACTTTTGAGGATTTCTTGAGATTTTATGATATTGCTGGATTTCGGGGGAAAGCCGCAAAATTTCTAAACTTATTATATTTTTAAAATATGTAAATTGCGGTTTTCTAGTGATGTAAGTGTCGTCCACCATGAGTTTGCTGTGGATTTGGAAATCCGTGTCGAGGAGTGGAGGAACCGGCACGGGTACATGGTGGGCCCGGTAAGGTACCCCGGGGCAAAAGGAATGTGGTGATGACGTTGAGCCTGGCAGGGGACGGATTACCTACCGGTGACTGTTTGGGACGGCGGATATCCAGAGGATACCGACCGTGGCCGCTAGATGATGAGATATTGAGATTTGAGATGGGTCAGCCGGACGGCTGAGGCCAGAGATACATTTATGAGAGTTGAGACAGCTTTTGGGTGTCGTTGCTGGACACCGATTTTCGTCGATTCATTGACATTATGCTGGCATTCTAAAAGAGTTTCAAAAACAAAAAGAGATAAAATATTTCTTATATATACCTATTGAGACCTCAGATTTTCATGTTGCATACATATTAGCACACTGATATTGTATACACACCTGCTAGTGCATCCAGTCATACCTGTATTTTAGATGCTAGGATGCTTGTGTGCATGCATACGATAGCCTTTGTAGATGTTATTTATTACTCACGAGATGGCAACTCACCCCCGTTGTGCCACAGTCTTTTGCAGGTCCGCTCCGTCAGTTCAGTAGCGGCGGGCGCACTTGTCTTTTGCCTCTTTTGCCCGAGCTCGAGATTTGCTCATAGGTGGGTTATGTTATTTTTTTGTACCACCTTGTATATTCTTGTATCTAGTGTACTCCATCTATTGTTCTACCAGATTTTTGTATATTGACCTAGAGATGAGAATGTGAGGTTTGTGGATTTTGTACTGTATTTGGGGTCGAGCTCACTTGAGCCGACATGCTACTTATTATGTTTTATTATGCTTTATTATGCTTGTTGTCATTTACATTGCGTGGGATTTGTGACCGCCGTATGGCGAAGAGCTAGCTCCCGCTTGGGGATGCCCTATTTTGTGGATTCATGTATATATTTTGTTGTACCCATTTTTGGGGGTCAGTATTTACAAAGGAGACTCTGCCGAAATTTTCGGAAAAAAAAATTTGTATTGATTTTAAAAAGTGTTTTACATGACTTATTTAATAACTCGCATTCAATTGATTGGGTTTTCTTCACTCTTTTGCTTCATTGGTTTTGTTTTCTGGGCTTTGGCTTACTTATTTTACGGACGCCTTTAGACGTTTCGTAAACTTAAGTGCCAGTCACGTTCCGTACCCTGCGGGTCGTGACAAAGTTGGTATCAGAGCGATTGGTTTTACCTTTGTGAGTGTAGGATGACCCTTGGTAGATGGAGTAAGTGACTTAAGCAGGGTAACGTAGCGTGCGTATGTCCGCGGCATACTTACTATACGGTACTCCGCCTAAGTGACTTTAGGATATACTTGCTTGAAAAATTCCTTCTTCAATTCCGTGTATCCTATGATCCTATTGCACTGTCCTTACTATCCGTTTTCCTGTGACAGCCACTATGCCGCCGAAGGCTACGAGGGCACAGAGGGCTGCCGCCAGAGACGAGATTCGAGCTGGCTCGTCCGAGACTAGGACTGAGCAGGGTGGTATGCCTACGCCGCTGGGACAGACCGATCCACCTTCCCCAGGCCGTATGGATAGGCTCGAGACCGGTATGGAGGAGTTGCGACAGATGATGGGAGGCATGCAGGAGCTGCGTCAGATGGTAGGATCCCTAGTTGCAGCCAGTCTAACACCGAGGCCGGATGACGTACCTACTACATCACAGACGACCTTGATACCTGCTCCTACTACTACCACCGTGGCCATTCCGGTTTCACTACAAGATTTCATGAGGCTGAGACCTCCAGTATTCACCGGCACCGAGGCAGCGGAGGACCCACAGACGTTCCTTGACAGTTTAGCCAGGATCTGCCGTTCGCTGAGATGTTCGGATGATCGATGGGTAGAGCTTGCGAGTTTCCGACTAGAGGATCTCGCGCAGACATGGTGGGAGTCAGTCTTGAGAGGTCGAGCTGCAGATCTGCCGCCTATGACTTGGGCCGAGTTTACAGCGGTCTTTCTAGCCCGTTTCCTTCCAGAGAGCGTTCGTGACGCCAGAGCTCGCAGCTTCGAGGCCTTAGTCAAGACACCTGGGATGACGGTGTCTGAGTATGACATCCAGTTTACACAGTTATCCCGATATGCTCAGTATTTGGTGGATACCGAGGAGAAGATGGTGAAGAGGTTCGTACAAGGACTTGATGCCCAGCTATACCTTGCCATTGGCGCCCAGCACTACGACACTTATTCAGCGGCTAGGGATACGGCATTACGGATGGAGGCACGCATATCACAGACTTCAGTCGTTTCTGGGCCGAAGAGGATGCGCACCGATGTACCACCTCAGAGGCAGCGCGCCAGATTCTTTCCGAGAGATAGGCCTGGCAGAGGATTTGGGCGAGGACAGTTATATGGTTCTTATTCCCAGGGACAGCAGCCGTCGCCATGATGTTTTGGGTGCGGGAGTTTGCACCATCTTGTCAGAGACTGCCCGGTGAGACGACAGGGAGCAGCGACAGTTCCGCACGTGACCCTACCACCATCACCACCCCCTCCTCAGAGAGCCCTACTTCCTACCCCAGGCGATGCTCCACGCCAGTTAGGTGCACCGAGAGGCCGTGGACGCGGCGGTCCTGTTCAGAGAGGACGAGGAGGCAGAGGCCGAGGTCGAGGTCAGCCCGCTATCGGTGGAGGGCAGGCCCGAGTTTTTGCTTTGACACCGCAGGATGCGCAGGCATCCAATGCCGTCGTGACAGGTACCTTGCCAGTTTGTTCTTTCGACGCACGGGTATTATTCGACCCAGGTTCCACACATTCGTACGTCTCTACACACTTTGCACCGATGTTGGGCCGTGAGTCGTCATCGTTAGACCAGCCGCTTGTTGTTGTTACTCCGGTAGGCGAGTCGTTTGTCGCTCGGTTTGTATTTCGTTTGTGTTCCGTTCGTATCGGGGAGAGGGATTCATCAGTTGATTTGATACTCCTCGATATGTTGGACTTTGATGTGCTTCTGGGCATGGATTGGCTAGCCACTTGTTATGCTTCGGTGGACTGCCGTGAGAAGGCAGTCAGATTTAGCTTTCCGGGAGAGCCAGTCCTTGTTATTCAGGGAGACCGCAGTGTCACCCTTCCCAGCTTAATTTCTTCTCTTCGCGCTGGTCAGCTCTTGCGGAAGGGATGTCAGGGATTCTTAGCGTCTATTTGTGATACTCGAGCTGCAGATGTTCCGTTGGACCGGGTCCCGGTAGTTTGTGAGTTCCCTGATGTTTTCCCTGATGAGCTACCTGGGCTACCGCCTGAGCGCGATGTTGAGTTCTGCATTGATTTGATTCCCGGTTCGGGGCCTATTTCTATACCGCCTTATCGGATGGCCCCGGCAGAGCTTCGAGAGCTGAAGGATCAGTTGCAGGATTTGTTGGACAAGGGGCTTATTCGACCGAGTGTTTCTCCGTGGGGTGCTCCGGTCCTGTTTGTCAAGAAGAAGGATGGAAGTTTGCGCTTATGTATCGACTACCGCCAGCTGAACAAAGTTACCGTTCGGAACAGATATCCTTTGCCGCGCATTGATGATTTGTTCGACCAGCTTCAGGGTGCGGGGTATTTTTCGAGGATCGACTTGCGATCAGGATACCATCAGCTGCGAGTTCGACAGGAGGATATACCGAGGACAGCTTTCCGTACACGCTATGGCCACTACGAGTTTTTGGTGATGTCGTTCGGACTCACCAACGCCCCAGCTGCATTTATGGATTTGATGAACCGTACATTCAGGCCGTATCTTGACTTGTTCATCATCGTGTTTATCGACGATATCTTGGTGTACTCCCGGAGTAGAGAGGAGCACGAGCAGCACTTGCGGATTACGTTACAGACTCTGAGGGAGCATCAGCTGTTCGCGAAGTTCTCCAAGTGTGCTTTCTGGCTGGATAGCGTCGGATTCTTGGGTCACGTGGTTACGAGAGACGGCATTTGTGTGGACCCGAAGAAGATTGAGGCTGTTCAGCAGTGGCCCCGACCTACATCGGTTACTGAGATCCGTAGTTTTCTAGGCTTGGCGGGCTACTACAGGCGTTTTGTTCAGGACTTCTCCCGTATAGCTGCACCGTTGACCAGTTTGACCCGGAAGGGAGTTCCTTTCGTTTGGACAGAGGAGTGCGAGCGCAGTTTTCAGCAGCTACGGACTTGTTTGACTACGGCGCCGGTATTATCTTTACCTTCGGGATCAGGCGGATTTGTTGTTTACTGTGATGCTTCGCGAGTGGGATTAGGATGCGTATTGATGCAGCATGGCCGGGTGATCGCTTATGCTTCTCGGCAGTTGAAGAAGCATGAACAGAACTACCCCACTCATGATTTGGAGATGGCTGCAGTGGTCTTTGCACTGAAGATTTGGCGACATTACCTTTACGGCGAGTCATGTCAGATATTCACCGATCACAAGAGCTTAAAGTACATATTTCAGCAGCGAGACCTGAACCTCAGACAGCGTCGTTGGATGGAGTTGGTGAAAGACTACGACTGCGAGATCTTATATCACCCCGGCAAGGCAAATGTGGTAGCAGATGCGTTGAATAGGAGGCCCGGGGGTAGTCTATCCTTTTTGCGCGCAGTGCAGAGATAGTCGTCAGCAGATTGGCAGATGTTATGCGACAGCCGAGTTGAGTTCGAGTTCACTCAGACAGGGGGACAGCTCGCGCATGTTCGTGCACGCCCACAGTTGCTTGACCGTATATATGAGGCACAGCGCAGTGACGACCGTTGCTCAGAGATCATGGCACAGATGGGACAGGGCAGATTTTCCAAGTTCGTGATTGATGATCAGGGGATTTTACGATATGGATCTAGACTGTGCGTACCAGATACTGATGGATTACGGCGCGACATTCTTGAGGAGGCACACCGATCAGTGTATAGTGTCCACCCCGGTTCCACCAAGATGTACCATGATATGAGAGAGACCTACTGGTGGGACGGGATGAAGAGGGACATTGCGGAGTTCGTTTCGAGATGCCTGACTTGTCAGCAGGTCAAGGCCGAGCACCAGAGGCCCGCAGGAGAGCTACAGCCGTTACCCATTCCAGAGTGGAAATGGGAGCAGATTTCGATGGATTTCGTTGTGGGTCTACCCAGGACCAGTCGAGGGTACGACTCCATCTGGGTGATCGTGGATAGATTGACGAAAGCGGCTCACTTCCTTCCAGTGAAGACGACTTTCAGCTTCGCTCAGTATGCTCAGCTCTATATTGACGAGATCGTGCGACTACATGGCGTACCGACTTGTATCGTGTCAGATCGAGGAACTCAGTTCACCAGCCGACTTTGGCAGAGACTTCAGGAGGCTTTGGGCACTCGTTTGAGCTTCAGCACAGCGTTTCATCCGCAGACGAACGGACAGTCAGAGCGGACCATTCAGACCCTCGAGGACATGCTCAGAGCGTGCGTTTTAGACTTTGGTGGTAGCTGGGATCGTCATTTACCTCTAGTGGAGTTCTCCTACAACAACAGCTTCCAGGATACTATTCAGATGGCACCTTTCGAGGCATTGTATGGGAGGAGATGCAGATCGCCCGTTTGTTGGACAGAGCTCAGCGAGAGCAGCATTTTGGGGCCGCAGCTTGTTGAGGAGACGACATCGAAGATCCAGTTGATCCGAGACCGGATGAGAGCGGCTCAGAGCAGGCAGAAATCGTATGCAGACAGGCGCCGTCGCAGATTAGAATTCGCAGTTGGCGACCATGTTTTTCTGAGGGTCTCTCCGATGAAGGGCGTGATGCGTTTTGGGCGAAAGGGGAAGCTTAGCCCTAGATTCGTAGGTCCCTTCGAGATCCTCGAGCGTGTTGGCGCTGTTGCATATCGTTTGGCTCTTCCACCCAGCTTTCCCGATGTTCACCCCGTCTTCCATGTTTCGATGCTCCGCAAGTACCTTCACGACCCTTCGCATGCGATTCAGCACCCGACAGTCCAGCTAGAGCGCGACCTTTCCTTTGCAGAGCAGCCGGTGGCCATCCTGGATCGGCAGGTGAAGAAGTTGAGGTCGAAGATTATACCAACCGTCAAGGTCCTTTGGCGTAGCCCGAGCGGCGAGGAGGTTACCTGGGAGACCGAGGGCGAGATGAGGAAGAAATATCCCCATCTCTTCGAAGGAACGCGTAGCTATATTTTTAAATTCGGGGACCGAATTTCTTTAAGGGGGGAAGATTGTAGCATCTTGAAAAGTCGTTTTGGTGTTTTCCTGAAATTCGGTGAAAATTCGGTATTTTTCCGAAAACCGTCCTTCTCGATATTTTGCAGTTTAGGGCTAATTATACCTAAAATGGATAGGTAATTACTTGTTTTTAGTGACTAATGAGTTAATTATGAAATTTTGGTCATTTAAAATTTTTTCCCTATTTTTCATTTTTTAATATTATTTTAAGCCGGTAAGAAAATACATTAAATAAGCGATAAATACAAATTTTTCCGGGCTAATTTTAATCTCTAAAATTATGATAATTATATTCTAGTGATAACATGAATTTTTAGTAATTTATTTTGATTTGTTTCAAATTTTTATGATTTGAAACGAAATTATTGAATTTTTGGGCTAAAACTTGCAATTTTTGAGTTGTAGGGGGCCTTTTTGCATAAAATTTCTTTTGTAAAACCCCTCTATCTTTTACCTCAGCCCAAGAACAGCCCAAACCTTGGCCAAGACCAGAAATTTCTGGCCTCTCTTTTCTTTGGTTGCTTCTTGAGTTGTTTTGTTAATTTATGGCTTTATTTTAATATAATGAATAAGTTATGATACATTTGACTTTGGAAACTTGATCATGACTTTCCCCACTTGCCCACACCCTCCCCCATCCCTCCATTCTGGCCGAAACCTGCACCATTTCCCACCTCCATTATTTTCCTTCTCTTTCTCTCTCATTTTCTTCAAAATTTGCAACAAAATTCAATAAAAATCCACAAATCCTTCTCTTTTTCAACATAAAATCCTTGTGCTACCTCTTCTCAAGCCTAATATAGTTGAAATCATGTGGAAAGGAGGCATTTTTGGAGCAAATTTTCTTGCTTGATCCATTGATCAAGAGGTATAATTTCTATCATGTTAAATTCTTTGTTTAAGTGCTTATGTTATATGGTTTAGTGTTAATTTAGTGTAGTTTAATCTAGTTTTCTTAGATTTTGTTTGAAAATTCTAACTAGGGTTTGAAAGCCATGATAATTAATTAAGTTGTTTATTAGTTAATCTAGTTGTTAGTGAACTAATCTCTATGGTTACCTTGTTGATGTAGTTTTCAATTATGCTAATTTAGTTAATTTTAGAAGTGTGAAATTGTTGTTTTAGGATTTCAAGAGGAGGTTTTTGTATGGAAATGATATTTGAAACTTGATTAGTGAGTTGATTAAGGTTTAGAAACCATTATTTAGTTAATTAAACCTAATTTGTTATCTAGTATTTTGCTAACCTAAATCTAAGAGGTGAACTTGCTAATTGGGGTTGAAATTAGTGTTAATTAAGTTTTTCAAGTGTGGATTTTGATTTGCAATTGCTATTCATAAAAATCAAGAAAGGGTTTGGTTGTGGAATATAGGTTTTGGAGCATGGTTAATGTGTTGTAATTAGTGGGTGTGGATTGCTTGTAGTGTGCTTGGGTGAGTATGCTTTATTGTAGTCGTTTTGTTGCAAATCGGCGACGTTGCACCGATTTTTGGAATGTATATGCTTACTAGATTTTTATATAAGTTATGTGATGAATTATTTTGATATCTTGAGGATTGTAATGGCTTGTCCTACGACTTTTAGGATGCGTGAGTGCGGTTTTTGGGTAGTCGGGTTTTAGTTTTGCCGGGCGACCCAAATCGGCGTTTTCGGCAGTTTTTGCGATTTTCGCGTGTGTCCGCGCACTTTTTTCACGTTGTACCTAGCTAGCGAACTTTAATAGTTTCGTTAGGGTTTTGCGTCATTCTTGATATGTAACCTTATATTTGATACTGATGTAAATTCCAGGTTCGGTCGCGGAAACGTCAGACGCGGCGCGAAAGGGAAAGGCGGTGATTGGACACAGCTAGCCAGGGATCCCGGTGAGTAGATTTAACATCTACGGGGGACGATCGTTTGGATGGCGCAAGTCGCCTGATAGATTTAGTAAACCGGAAAATAGTAAATTGGATAATCACTTGTGACATTAAAATAATAATACTGGCATGATAATTGCTGCAATTAGATCAATATGTTATACCCATATACGCAAACTCAATTGTAGGACACATGCACTATTACCAGGTTTTTATATGCAACACGAGCACTATTCATGCTTACACACACACCCTGGTAATTGCCATGCCACCACACTAGATAACTTTTAAATTGAAACTTTTTACTAATTGATACTTAAACTGGTACTATTGCCTTTAATTCCTTAAAAATGAAACCGTAGTATTGCTATTCATGTGCATGTACTTCATCATATTAATTGTTCATGCTTAATACATTAATCACACATCGCAACTTGATTATTGATATCATACGCATTCATTAGCATTGATATATGCACTTATGAGGATTTCTTGAGATTTTATGATATTGCTGGATTTCGGGGGAAAGCCGCAAAATTTCTAAACTTATTATATTTTTAAAATATGTAAATTGCGGTTTTCTAGTGATGTAAGTGTCGTCCACCATGAGTTTGCTGTGGATTTGGAAATCCGTGTCGAGGAGTGGAGGAACCGGCACGGGTACATGGTGGGCCCGGTAAGGTACCCCGGGGCAAGAGGAATGTGGTGATGACGTTGAGCCTGGCAGGGGACGGATTACCTACCGGTGACTGTTTGGGACGGCGGATATCCAGAGGATACCGACCGTGGCCGCTAGATGATGAGATATTGAGATTTGAGATGGGTCAGCCGGACGGCTGAGGCCAAAGATACATTTATGAGATTTGAGGCAGCTTTTGGGTGTCGTTGCTGGACACCGATTTTCGTCGATTCATTGACATTATGCTGGCATTCTAAAATAGTTTCAAAAACAAAAAGAGATAAAATATTTCTTATATATACCTATTGAGACATCAGATTTTCATGTTGCATACATATTAGCACACTGATATTGTATACACACCTGCTAGTGCATCCAGTCATACCTGTATTTTAGATGCTAGGATGCTTGTGTGCATGCATACGATAGCCTTTGTAGATGTTATTTATTACTCATGAGTTGGCAACTCACCCCCGTTGTGCCACAGTCTTTTGCAGGTCCGCTCCGTCAGTTCAGTAGCGGCGGGCGCACTTGTCTTTTGCCTCTTTTGCCTGAGCTCGAGATTTGCTCATAGGTGGGTTATGTTATTTTTTTGTACCACCTTGTATATTCTTGTATCTAGTGTACTCCATCTACTGTTCTACCAGATTATTGTATATTGACCTAGAGATGAGACTGTGAGGTTTGTGGATTTTATACTGTATTTGGGGTCGAGCTCACTTGAGCCGACATGCTACTTATTATGCTTTATTATGCTTTATTATGCTTGTTGTCATTTACATTGCGTGGGATTTATGACCGCCGTATGGCGAAGAGCTAGCTCCCGCTTGGGGATGCGCTATTTTGTGGATTCATGTATATATTTTGTTGTACCCATTTTTGGGGGTCAGTATTTACAAAGGAGACTCTGCCGAAATTTTCGGAAAAAAAAATTTGTATTGTTTTTAAAAAGTGTTTTACATGACTTATTTGATAACTCGCTTTCAATTGATTGGGTTTTCCTCACTCTTTTGCTTCATTGGTTTTGTTTTCTGGGCTTTGGCTTACTTATTTTACGGACGCCTTTAGACATTTCGTAAACTTAAGTGCCAGTCACGTTCCGTACCCTGCGGGTCGTGACATGTGTCATGGCTAACTCATGTAGAGAATCAACCATAGGCTAGGGTTAAACTTAGGTTAACAAATATCAAGGATAAAACAAAGAGGGTGGACTTTGTCAAAGGATCATGAAGCTTCCTCAAAGCTCATCCAAAACTTAATCCATCCAAAAAGAATTAACCAAAAAGAAAATGTTAACCCAAGTTTAAACCCTAGCAAGGTTTTAACCCTAGTTGCATTTGTAACCCTAACATGTTACAATATTATATATCACATATACAATATTTTGTAACAAAAGAAAATTATACAATTAACATATATCACATATATATCAATGTATCAACATGTGAGAAAAAGAATCTTTAAGTGAGCTTATATTAGTTAATGTAATGTAATGCAATATATCAAATATATAATTATACATTAAATTATCGAATCAACACTTGATCCGATAATCCGGCTATTTTGCAAAAAACCGACTAATATAATATGTATCAGTTCATCAAATCAACACTTGATCCGATGACCCGGCTATATCACATATACCCGGCCGATATCACATATCGCGAGAATCGAATACGGTGTCACATAAACGTATTATTCTCGGTACCGCACATATCACATATATGCTCCTACTCCGTTTTTCCTGAGCCAGGGAACCTCTGTGTAGGACTCTAAAGAATCATCAATACGCCGGCAGTAGGTGATGATCAATCAAACACCCATAAGCTGCAAGCGGACAGCTAAATGTAATAGCCACCTAGGTATTGAGCGATTAGAAGATCAACAAGAAAGCCTGTACATTCTCCTGTGAATCCAATCATTAACACTCCCATACAGTCTGGTCTCTTCGTCTGATATGTCGCATATCCAGTCTAGGGGTGGTAAACGTCAGACGCCAGTAACCGATAAGTCGTGTCGATGTAAGGCTCATAACGGGTCGAGAAACTACTGATAACACTTACATGTAAATATCTATATCATCCCTGGCCAGGGACTTCCAGTTATAGCCAATCGAACACAGTGCAACATCAACTCCCATTACCGGGAGAGACGAAACCCATCCTATCGCTCATTGCCTCCATGTGATTCGGGACAGTACCCAAAAGCCACCGTTTTGCACGTTCTCGTGAACGTGGTAAGGTGGAAATAAAAGCACGGTGGGAATTACACAAGACTCTTTGACGATCTCGGGTCTACAGACTAACCTGTACCAGTGTCACAAGAGAACTGCTATCTGACGATAGTTATAATACCATCTAGGAGTTCTCGGCGAGTCCATTGAGTGTACCCAGTCTCCAGTGAATACTCGTACACCATCTTTGATGTCAAACACCGATGGATATGGGATCATCCATCGCCCATCATATGGATTAAGATGCGTATACGCTAGTCTACTTTGGAGTATCGATGCCCTGTCTCGATACTCCCTCGACTAGGAATAGTTATAGGATGTACTCTTGGACTATCCTGGCCCCACTAGTATGATAAGCATCATAGTCCTAGTAGTCGAGTACATATCCTAAGGGCTTTATCAACATATGAGAGCAAGACAGTAAACCAATACAAGTCAACATGTTAAGACAAAGTGAAACCAAATAGCATACTATCATGTTGAGCAAGAAAGTCCTCTCTCTATATATCCAAGCATCTACTATAATATACTTCATATGTACAACAATGGCCTCTAGGGCATATATATAACTAACAATCTCCCACTTGCACTAAGGCCAGCTGTTGTAGTATCTCATACCCAACATCCCGAAGAGTCTCTCAAATTGTATCTGGGGTATGGCCTTCGTGAGTGGATCCGCAGTGTTGTCCTTCATGTCAACTCTCCTGACCTCGATCTCTCGGTGATCAACTATCTCCCGGATCAGGTGATACCGCCTCAGAATATGTCTGGATCTCTGATGGGACCTGGGTTCCTTGGCCAAAGCCACAGCTCCATTGTTATCACAATACAAAGGTGTTGGATGCACAATGGACGGAACCACACCAAGTTCAGTGATGAACTTCTTCATCCAGACATCCTCTTTGGCAGCATCGTTCGCAGTGATGTATTCAGCCTCCATCGTCGAGTCTGCCATGGTTTCTTGCTTGGAACTCTTCCAACAAACCACCCCTCCATTTAGGGTAAATACAAATCCTAAGTGCGACTTAGAGTCGTCCTTATCACTTTATAAGCACGAATCGGTAAAGGACTCCACCTGGAGTTCTCCGTTACCATACACTAAGAACATCTCCTAAGTCCTTCTCAAGTGCTTGAGAATGTTCTTCACAGCTGACCAGTGATTCTCTCCAGGATCTGCTTGATACCTACTCAGTACACTTAGTGAGTATGCTACATCTGGTCTGGTACACAACATCGCGTACATGATAGAGCCTACTGCCGAAGTATAGGGTATCCCTTGCTTGCGAGCTCTCTCCAAATAAGTCTTAGGAGACATCTCTTTGGAGAGAGTGAGTCCAGAGATCGTGGGTTGGTTACCACTCTTGGATTCTTCCATACTAAACCTCTTTAGTATGGTGTCAATGTACCTAGATTGGGTCAATCCCAGTATCCGTTTAGATCTATCTTTATAGATCTTAATCCCCAAAATGTAGGAGGCATCACCTAGATCTTTCATTGAGAATCTATGTGATATGAAGAGATTGACCGAGTGCAGCATAGAAACATCATTTCTGAATGGTTTCCTACAGCACCACTACAAGGGTTTGGAGGCAACACACATGCCATATTAAAAATTTACATGGTGCTAAAGAATCAATCTTAAGGATCATGCTAGAAAAATTAGGGCAACTTAACTTTAACACAAACATAAGTAGTAAAAGCTAGGGTTTTGAGAGTAGAACCTTTGTAGCTCCCTACGCTAGACTCCTTGGCTACTTGAGGGTTGGAAAAAGGTCCGCTTGAGATCCTCTAGGTCCACGAAGATCCACCCAGAGTCCTCTTTGTCCAAGCTTGAAGCTTCACTAGATCAAGAGAAGAAATGGAAGCTAACACTCTACACTAATGGGCAACACTAGTGTAGAATGATGATGTGGTTTGTTTTCTCACTTCAAAATCCTAACTTGGTGACTCTTTTGCTCACTTGAGAAAACTAGAGAGCAAGAGTGAAATGAGGAAGAATATGATGGTTTTTTTAAGAGCTCAAGATAATGATAAGGTTGTAAATAAAAATGAGAAATGAATATATATATATTTTCACTCTCTTATTCTTAACCATAGTTATAAAATATCGAGATATTTTAGTTTGGAACAAAAATGACCATGGAAAATGAATCATGGTTAATCCAAGGGGTTAGTGCAAGAATAAAATATTAAACCATGAAACAATTTCAATTTCCATTTTTCTTTTCCAAAAATAATATCCATATATTTTAAAAAGGGTGTGAGTCTTATATTGCCACCATCCACTATATCAAAAACCACGATAGAATGATGTATGCATGTATGTGTGCATGCACATCCATATGTGCATGAATAAGAATAAATGCATACATGGATGCATACAAACAAAAAAGACAAGAAAGGATTTAAAGTGAGAAACTAATGGTCAATGATAAATTGTAACACCTGAGTTTATGTTTAGTGGTAAGTGTGTCTTAATGTAGGGGTTTTGGTAAAAAGTTTACCAAAATGGCTTTTAAATATTTTATCTGGTTTTATAGATATTTTATCGGAATTTTATCTGGACTGCACACACTTGTGCATATTAACTTGGGTTAAGTCTAGGGTTGCCATGTTTAGCCAACCATGATGGGTTAACCCTTTGGTTAAGTTAAGTGGGTTAATTAAGGGTTTAGCTTTTTTAAGAATTGGATTAGGTGGGGGGTTGACTTGTGGCTAGAGAGAGAGGGAGGTGGATCCTAGGAAATGTCACAATCACCTTTCACTTCAAAACTTTTGCCTCTCACATCTCTCCCTCTCACCCACTCACACTCACATCTCTCACACAACACCACACCATCATACTTCAGCTTCACCCTACACAACACCAACCCCAACACTTATACTGCTGCACACAGCCACAAGAAAAAGAGAGAGAGGGTTGCAAGCAACAGCAGCAACAACAAACTGGAAGCAAAAACAGCTTCAGCCCCAATTTCATCACATCAGCAGCTACATCAGCCACCACAACACCACAACTCCTGCAGCAGCCACAAAATCAACCCAACACCATAAACACACCAACACAACACTGCAGCTTCAACAACCCAAACACTTCCACAACACCCAAAACAACAGCAGCATCAGCAGCAACAACAATACACTTGAGGCTGCTACAGGGCAATTCAGCAGCAACGACCTTCCTCCTTCTTCCCTTCACCTTCATCTTAGGACCCCCCTTGAGGTATAATCTCACAACCCAACTCCTTTCTTGCAAGTTATGGGTAATAGGCTGAAATTTAGTGTTATATTTGTGATCTAGTGCTAGTTTTAGTGATTTGGAGTGAGATGTGACCAAGTGATGGTTTTTATCGTTAGGGTAACTTTATTATGTGTATTTGAGACCATTGTAACCAAGATTACCCCAGATTCCCAGTTAGTTACCTGAATGTTTCGACTTGGCGTATTTCATCGATTTTGTCGATTTTGTGACCTTTATGGAATCTGCTACAACCCGAGATACCCTAAAATAATATTGACTTGGCAGTGAGGTATGCAGGCAGATAGAAACCAATACCCAAAACCTTAGCCCCAACCACCTTACTCCGGCCGCAGATATATTCCCTCTGGCCGCAATTTGCAGCCAGAGCAGGAGGGAACTGCCTCGTTTTGCGTGCATGGCTCTTTTACCTGTAAACTTGACCCTGGGTATGTCTAGTTTTGTCTGGTTCCGACCAGGGTAGAATCTGGGTTGATTTTCTTGAGTTGACGCATGATTTACTACTTGTTTTCGTATGGATTTTGGTATTCAGTGATTCATTTCTGTCGGGTGGCGTTTGAACACCAACGGCAGAGGGATATTGGCTGTGTTTGCACGCAAGGCTACATGTTTTTACCTATGGGCGTAGCGTGCACCATTTTGGTTTCCGACATGGTTTTCATGTGTTTTAGCATGTGATATCCTTGTAGGTACCCCACGGGGCGTCAAAGCGTTGGAGATGCAAATGGCAACATCGGCACCGGCACGCATAAAGAAAGATGAGTAGATTTATATCTACGGGGAGAAGTCGGGTGGATGTCGTATAGCGCCCCCGCAGTCCGATGTCTAGTATACCATATATACTGTACTTATATATATGATAGCATATGTGTGACTTGGTTATTTAGGATGTGTTAGGTGTACTATGTATAGATTAGGGTTAGAAGTAACTAGAGTGGTTCCTAGTCGCGAACCCTAGAATAGGTTTACACCCCCCCACACACACGTGCATATTTGTTGTGTTCATACTGCGATGACGAGGATATTGGAGGACATTGGAGGTGAGTCGATGAGATTGGGCATAGTGCCATGATATCGGTGTTGTGATGTGACTCGTATTTGGGATACGATATGTGATTTTAGCGGGCCTTTGGACGTGTCTTCGCACATGCATTCATACTTATATAGATGGTATCGATTCATACTAGACTTAGATTAGTACCCCAGATTATGTGATATGATGATAAGGATACCAGATAATTGATGTGATGATTGTGATATTGAACCGAACCCAGCTATTGGATGCCGTACGACGATTTACCGTACGAGCTTTATATTGGTGATTGATCCACACTCATGACTTGAGCTTGTCAGATGATATACGGTATCGTACGCGATACTTTTAAGGCGGGATCACCGACTTCTATCTTTATATTTATATATATCGACTCAGATTTAGGTGGTTTCCATACCCTTCCATATTGACTTGATAGTTAGATCAGTAGTTAGTATAGTAGATGTTAGACTAGACCCGAGTCATACCTATTTCAAAACTAACGAATCGGGAGTATTTTAAAGACAGGCAAAAAGGGATTCTACGGATAATTTCAAAAGGCGTATCTTTTCTTAAAAACACCGTAGCCCTTATTTTACTAAAAACCCCGATTCGTCTTATTTCAAAAAGGCAAAACTGCATGACACTTACTTATTGATGTAGATTCTTCACTATTGCGTTGACTATTTGATTCCGCATACTCATATTATTTGCATCGCATTACCTGTTTTTATTGAGATATTACCATCATACTGTTTGGACACCAGCACCATTATCGATGATGCGTATGTTTCACGTACACTATTTGCCGGCTCACACACTTCATCATCGATAATTTCCATGCCACTACACTGTAGTACTGTTGCATTCATAATGTGATTCTTGCATGGCATATTGTACACTTATAGCTGTACACATACATAGATGATTCTGGCTTGATTAGGGATTTGGGAACCGCAAGATATTCTTTAAAACTGATTCATTTTAAAAAGAGCGGTTTCCCTCGACATGTGCACATTACTATTCCATGTTGCATGACTTACTGATATGCATACCATTCTTTACATGTCGCATACATCATATTCTGATTATACGCATTGAGATATGTTGTTACCATGATGTTTCTGGATTTGGGGACCGTGGATATTTCAAAAGAAAATATGTAATTGTTTTAAAAACCCGGTTACCCTTGATATGATATTTAAGTGCGTCCACCATGAGTTTTCTCGGTTCCAGAGAGCTTGTGTGGGTATACCCGATTCGAGGAGCGGTAGGCACTGATTGTGGGTACATGGTGGACCCGGTGAGGTATCCCGGGGCAAGAAGACTCGTATATGCTAGACGGTGAGCCCGGCAGGGGAGTACTACCTACCGGTGATAGTATTTAGGACCCGTCGGTTATCCGGAGGATACCGAATGGAGTCATGAGATGGATATGAGGGCCGACCAGGGTGTGCGGTGCCTGAGATACATGAGGATTTACGTGTCGATGCTAGGCACAGGTGTTCATGATGTTTTCGAGTGTCGATGCTAGGCACTCAGGTTCCATGATTTGATTATATCCTCATATTTCCACGCATATTCTTTACGATATTTACATGCATGATGCTTATTCTCATAGGGTGACATGTGGACGGGATCCACCTATTTTCCAGACTTTGATTACCTAGTTGGAAGATATACACATTCTACTAGACTTCATGTTATAGCTGACATTGATTCATATTGATTACATCGATCATACCTCATTCGTATATATAACAGTGGATGAGGACGCTGTTATATATACCCTTACACGAATATTAGTGGAATGGGATGCTAATATATGTGTATTGATATCAGTTTAGATACTTCATCATATTACTTCATGCAGACATACTTCATATTTATGACATGTTATTACCAGAGGCACTGGCACGAGTACTTGGCACTACATACATGTATAGATGTTACATTGCCACCTTAGCATGCTTCAGACTTATTCATTTGAGGTTTTTATATGTTGATCGTATGACCTAGGATTGCGTCATACATGCGATTTTCTATTCGTAGATGTTTTTCTATTCACGAGTTGGCAACTCACCCCCGTTGTGCCCCAGTTTCTTGCAGGTGTTGCCGTACAGGTTTCATTACGGTTTTGCGGGCACTACTTCTTTCGGGTGACTTGCTAGTAGGTAGGTTATTTGTATCATACCCATTATTATACGTTGTATATTATATTTCAGTTGTATTTAGAAGTTCCATCAACCAAACATGTACTTATTTGAGATAGAGACCGGTGTTGATTATTCTTTCGACCTTAGAGTCGCACGTTAAATTTCTCTGGGTTTCATGCTGTTGAGTTTCCTTTTCTGTTGTGATCCTCTCCTTTAGGTGTTGTATATTATGTTGCAAACTGGTTGTTTTACATATGGTTTTTCCTTCACTCCCCTACTTTTCTTGGTTTGGATTTCTGGACTCGGCTTACTTAGAGCACGTACGCCTTGAGACGTTCGTAGCCTAAGTGTCGGTCATGTTCCGTACTTTCGGGTCATGGCAAAGTTGGGATCAAAGTGTTATGTTTTACCTTCGGAGCGTAGGATGACCCTTGGTAGATGGAATAGGTGACTAAAGTAGAGTGACGTACCGTGGGTATGTCCGCGGCATATTTACGCCACGCCTCTCTACTTAAGAAGCCTTAGGATGTATATTTCTTTGTTCAGTACCATATTCATTCCTGATCTAGCCTCATCGGTATCCGTTATGTTTTACTGCCACGATTATGGGCAGGGAGGGCTACAGCTAGAGTTGCGGTCAGCATGAGCTCGTTACGAACGAGGACTGACCGGGGCGTAATTCCGGCGACACACGATTGTAGAGATGTGTCTTTTGATTGTGTTTTCTGGTGACATGGGAACGTCTCAAGTTTGTATTGATGATTGTGACCTCTTGTGGATGAGAGTTCTTGGTTTTACACCGGATGATCGGGCCATTGTTAGAGCTGCCAGTTGAGAGAGGATTGTCAATGTACAGCATACCTCAGAGATTATGATGTCGCCTACCGTGCAGGCAGCTAAACCAGCTGTTGCTGAGATTGATTGGATGTCGATTCCGGAGCTTACGAGCTGAGATCGCCGGAGCTTCCAGGTAGATACGAGACAGATGATAGCTAGTCTACCCGAACTGAGAGACGAAGGTGGTTCGTCCGATTTATGGGCCGGAGCAGGCCCAGTTGAGTTGAAGATTTCCAGTGTGGGGAGTCTTACTCAGATCTAGAGCAGTCCGATTTAGAGATGACCGCCAATGTATCGCCTTTCCTGGAATATTGAGGCGCTGATCAGCGTACAGACGAAGGAGCCAGTTGCTGCTGTGAACGACGAGATATCGCCCCAGATGTTGGAGCTATTGCAGTACGGGTTGTACTAAGAGATGATATAAGGCCGCTAGTCACCAAGGATGAATGACTAGGACATGTGGGTCGTTCGCTACCCCGATGCGAGGTCATCAGATAGATTGATTACAGCTGAGACGACTTCACGCGGAGACGTTGAGAGTCGACAGAGATGATCGAATGTCAGAAACCTGTTATTCCAAGATTAAAGTATTCGGAAAGACATGCAGGCAATTCTATGGTCCCTCTAGAAGAATGAAACCCTAACTCGACTTAATGACCGTGTGAAAACCCTTGAACCTTAGGGTTTGCGGCAGTTTTGCGGCGCCATTAGTGAGGCTTGGGTTTGCCCTTCTACGGTTGGACCACCGATGCTGTGGTACGTACTCGATACTATTATACTGTACCCAAGATGTTGAGCTCTTTGGGGATTATGAGGTCTTGACAAATTGATCGGATAGCTCGACTTAATTCGGATGCTAGATGGTGAGATGCACTTCTTGGGAGACTCCAGATACGAGGATAGCCGTTGGAGCTTAGTCCATGCAGCCACGACGAGATGAGTCCGAAGTAGTTGACATTAGAGAAAAGCGAAGTGAGAGGTTCGTGCAAGATCTGGATATGATGACGTTCCCATCCGCCGACATCAGAGATGCGATGCGCATGCTGAGGCATAGTACTGGATATACCTTCCAGAAGGAGTTGCGTTGAGTATGCAACCATTCCGTAACAAGAAGCAGATATAGTAAAGGATGAGGACTCCCGGATAATTGGCAGAGATGAGACTTGGAAGAGACCTTGAGCAGGATTCCTTCCAGGACACTGCTGCAAGGATATTTGCACCAGGATCAGATGTGTTCCGTTCATTCAGAGAGCCAGAGGCCGACGCCAGTGACATGTTGCTTCACGAGTGGTCGTGATGATTGACCGAGAGATGACCAGAGAAGTGCCAAGACGGGATCATCCCCGTTAGTACGTATGACAGGGCCGATAAGCCGATGGATCGTGAGATTGCTAATCCACAGAGAAGACTTGGACCCAGGTGTGGTCATGTTATGCACACCAGCAGGCCAGAGTTCAGGATTGTCGACGAGGCATGCTATGAGTGATCACGACAGTTGGCCAGAGATTCTTAGAGGATGTGCTTGAGCGGGACTATTCCGCCATACTCGATTTTGATGTTTGGGCGATCTATTCGCATGACTGATTTGATGATCAGGGGATACAGTGATTTTGGAATAGACTGTGCGCACCAGGTGCCGAGGGACTGCAGCGTGAGATTCTTGAGGAGGCACATCGATCGGTGTAAAGTGTTCATCCGGGTTCCACCAAGATGTACCATGATAGGAGAGATGTTTACTGGTGAGACGGAATGAAGAGGGACATCGCAGATTTCTTGTCGAGATTCCTGACTTGTCAGTAAGTCAAGGCCGAGCACCAGAGACCAGCAAGTGAACTACAGCCGTTACCCATTCCGGAGTGGAAATGGGAACAGATTTCGATGGATTTCGTAGTGGGTCTACCCAAGACTAAGTAAGGGTATGACTCCATTTGGGTGATCGTGGATCGTTTGACGAAAGCGGCTCACTTCCTGCCAGTGAAGACGACTTTCGGATTTGCTCAGTACGCCCAGATATACATCGACGAAATTGTACGACTGCATAGAGTCCCGACGTGTATCGTGTCCGACAGAGGCACCCAGTTTACCGGCCGACTATGGCAGAGGCTTCAGGAGGCGTTGGGCACACGCTTGAGTTTCAGCACAGCATTGCATCCGTAGACCGACGGCCAGTCAGAGCAGACTATTCAGACACTCGAGGACATGCTCAGAGCGTGCGTTTTAGACTTTGGTGGTAGCTGGGATCATCATTTACCCTTGGTGGAGTTCACCTACAACGACAACTTCCACGACACTATTGAGATGGCATCTTTCGAGGCCTTGTAATGGGAGGAGATGCAGATCGCCCGTCTGTTAGACAGAGCTCAGCGAGAGCAGTATTTTGGGGCCACAGATCGTACAGGAGACGACCGAGAAGATACAGCTGATTCGAGACAGGATGAGGATAACTCAGAGCAAGCAAAGATCGTATGCTGACGGGCGCCGCCGCAGATTAGATTTCGTAGTTGGTGATGAGGTTTTTTTTTGTCTGAGGGTCTCTCCAATGAAGGGAGTGATGAGGTGTGGACGGAAGGGGGAAGCTTAGCCCCAGATTCAAAGGTCCCTTCGAGGTCCTCGAGCGTGCAGGCACAGTAACATATCGTTTGGCTCTTCCACCCGACTTTTCAGATGTTCACCCCATCTTCCACGTGTAGATGCTTCGCAGATACCCAAATGACCCTTCGCACATGATTCAGCCTCAGACCATTCAGCCTGAGCGCAATCTTACATTCACCGAACAGCCAGTCGTGATATTGGACCAACAAGTGAAGAAACTTAGACCGAAGTTTTTGCCATCAGTAAGGATGCTTTGGCGTAGCTCGAATGGTGAAGGGGTCACTTGGAAGGCCAAGGGCGAAATGCGGGAGAAGTTCCCTCATCTTTGAAGGTATGCGTAGCTTTATATTTTAAAATTCGGGTCGAATTTTCTTAAGGGGGGAAGACTGTAACACCTGAGTTTGTGTTTAGTGGTAAGTGTGTCTTAATGTGGAGTTTTTGGTAAAAAGTTTACCAAAATGGCTTTTAAATATTTTATCTGGTTTTATGGATATTTTATCTGAATTTTATCTGGACTGCACACACTTGTGCATGTTAACTTGGGTTAAGTCTAGGGTTGCCATGTTTAGCCAACCATGATGGGTTAACATTTTGGTTAAGTTAAGTGGGTTAATTAAGGGTTTAGCTTTGTTAATATATGGATTAGGTGGGGGTTGACTTGTGGCTAGAGAGAGAGGGAGGTGGCTCCTGGGTAATGTCACAATCACCTTTCACTTCAAAACTTTTGCCTCTCACATCTCTCACTCATACTCACATCTCTCACACAACACAACACCATCATACTTCAGCTTCACCCCACACAACACCAGCCCCAACACTTCTACCGCTGCACACAGCCACAAGAAAAAGAGAGACAGGGTTGCAAGCAACAGCAAGAGCAACAAACTGCAAGCAAAAACAGCTTCAGCCCCAATTTCATCACATCAGCAGCTACATCAGCTACCACAACACCACAACTCCTGCAGCAGCCACAAAAGCAACCCAACACCATAAACACACCAACACAACACAGCAGCTTCAACAACCCAAACACTACCACAACACCCAAAACAACAGCAGCAACAGCTGCAGTGGAAACAGCAGCATCAGCAGCAGCAACCATACACTTGAGGCTACTACATGGCACTTCAGCAGCAACACCCCTCCTCCTCCTTCCCTTCTCCTTCATCCTAGGACCCCCCTTGAGGTATAATCTCACAACCCAACTCCTTTCTTGCAAGTTATGGGTAATAGGCTGAAATTTAGTGTTATATTTAAAATCTAGTGCTAGTTTTAGTGATTTGGAGTGAGATGTGACCAAGTGATGGTTTTGATCGTTAGGGCAACCTTATTAGGTGTATTTGAGACCATTGTAACCATGATTACCCCAGATTCCCAGTTAGTTACCTGAATGTTTCGACTTGGCGTATTTCATCGATTTTGTCGATTTTGTGACCTTTATGGAATCTGCTACAACCCGAGTACCCTAAAATAATATTGACTTGGCAGTGAGGTATGCAGGCAGATAGAAACCAATACCCAAAACCCTAGACCTAACCACCTTACTCCGGCCACTGATATATTCCCTCTGGCCGCATTTTGCGGCCAGAGCAGGAGGGAACTGCCTCGTTTTGCGTGCACGGCTCTTTTACCTGTAAACTTGACCCTGGGTATGTCTAGTTTTGTCTGGTTCCAACCAGGGTAGAATCTGGATTGATTTTCTTGAGTTGACTCATGATTTACGACTTGTTTTCGTATGGATTTTGGTATTCGATGATTCGTTTCTGTCGGGTGGCGTTTGAACGCCAACGGCAAAGGGATATTGGATGTGTTAGCACACAAAGCCATAGGTTTTTACCTATGGGCGTAGCGTGCACCATTTTGGTTTCCGACATTGTTTTCATTTGTTTTAGCGTGTGATATCCTTTTAGGTACCCCACGTGGCATCAAAGCGTTGGAGATGTAAATGGCGACATCGACACCGGCACCGGCACGCATAAAGAAAGGTGAGTAGATTTATATCTACGGGGAGAAGTCGGGTGGATGGCGTATAGCACCCCCGCAGTCCGATGTCTAGTATACCATATATACTGTACTTATATATATGATAGCTTATGTGTGACTTGGTTGTTTAGGATGTGTTACGTGTACTATGCATATATTAGGGTTAGAAGTAACTAGTGTGGTTCCTAGTCGCGAACCCTAGAATAGGTTTACACCCACACGGAAACACGTGCATATTTGCTGTGTCCATACTGCGATGACGAGGATATTGGAGGACATTGAAGGTGAGTCGATAAGATTGGGCATAGTGCCATGATATCGGTGTTGTGATGTGACTCGTATTTGGGATACGATATATGATTTTAGCGGGCCTTTGGACGTATCTTCGCACACGCATTCATACTTATATAGATGGTATCGATTCGTACTAGACTTAGATCAGTACCCAAGATTATGTGATATGATGATAAGGATACCAGATAATTGATGTGATGATTGTGATATTGAACCGCACCCAGCTATTGGGATGTCGTACGACGACTTACCGTACGAGCTTTATATTGGTGGTTGATCCGCACTCATGACTTGAGGATGTCAGATGATATACGGTATCGTACGCGATACTATTAAGGCGGGATCATCGACTACTATCTTTATATTTATATATATCGACTCAGATTTAGGTGGTTTCCACACCCTTCCATATTGACTTGATAGTTAGATCAGTAGTTAGTATAGTAGATGTTAGACTAGACCCGAGTCATACCTATTTCAAAACTAACGAATCGGGAGTATTTTAAAGACAGGCAAAAAGGGATTCGACGGATAATTTCATAAGGCGCATCTTTTCTTAAAAACACCGTAGCCCTTATTTTACTAAAAAAACCCGATTCTTCTTATTTCAAAATGGTAAAACTGCATGACACTTACTTATTGATGTAGATTCTTCACTATTGCGTTGATTATTTGATTCCGCATATTCATATTATTTGCATCGCATTACTTGTGTTTATTGAGATATTACCATCATTCTGTTAGGACACCAGCACCATTATCGATGATGCGTATGTTCCACGTACACTATTTGCCGGCTCACACACTTCATCATCGATAATTGCCATGCCACTACACTGTAGTATTGTTGCATTCATGATGTGATTCTTGCATGGCATATTGTACACTTATACCTGTACACATACATAGATGATTCTGGCTTGATTAGGGATATGGGAACCGCAAGATATTCTTTAAAACTGATTCATTTTAAAAAGAGCGGTTTCCATCGACATGTGCACATTACTATTCCATGTTTCATGACTTACTGATATGCTTACCTTTCTTTACATGTCGCATACATCATGTTATGATTATACGCATTGAGATATGTTGTTTCCATGATATTTCTGGATTTGGGGACCGTGGATATTTCAAAAGAAAATATGTAATTGTTTTAAAAACCCGGTTACCCTTGATATGATATTTCAGTGCGTCCACCATGAGTTTTCTCGGTTCCAGAGAGCTTGTGTGGGTATACCCGATGCGAGGAGCGGTAGTCACCGATTGTGGGTACATGGTGGACCCGGTGAGGCACCCCGTGGCAAGAAGACTCGTATATGCTAGATGGTGAGCCCGGCAGGGGAGTACTACCTACCGGTGATAGTGTAAGTCCACGGTAGCGCCCCGGCAGTCTAACAGACGCCAAATGCGGAACAAAAACTTTTAACGAAACTGGCGCTATCGTGTACCGTAACCCGGATCGGCCATTAAAGCTAAACTAACAAATTGCAAAGGGGTAGAAACGTTATACCGAATGATCCGAGTCCTTCGGTCTTCAACCATCATCCCACGCTTGTTGGGGCTACTCCGATCTCCTGAATCTCCGTTCTTCTCGTCTGGGTGGCACCACGTCGACGGATCTTTAAACGGGCTCCCGCCTCTGAACCGAGGCAACTCGATCGTCAAGTTTGCTAAAAAAGACGACCTAGAAGAAGTAGAGAATGAGTAGAATACTTTGTCTCGTTACGTCCAAGGCTATGGACGAATGGTTAATGAAGTTGCCTTTTGGAATCGGGTGAAATGAGAAATGAGGTTTATCTAATTTCCATGAGTCCAAAACAATACCGATCATTTTCTAGCAACCATAAACTCTCACCAAGGGTGGCCGGCCACTAAATAGAGGGGAGGGGGTGAGTGTAGGAGGAGGAAGTGGTGACCACAAGAAATGATACTTATCATGTAAGAATGAGTCACCATGACACATAGTATGAATACATTTAAGAACTAATGAATCATTACCCTTAGTCACCAAAACATTAATGCTCCATTAATGCACTAAGCCACCTCACTATCCTAGTCACCATCCTAGTCACCTCATCTAGAAGCTTCCACACAAATCCTAAGAAAAGATAAATCCGTATTTAACCGACTGTTTAATACGGCTGATAGAAAACTGGAAACTGGCAACTTCCAAAAGTGATCCTGAAACGAATTTCAGGATAACCCCGTATTAATATAAACAAACCCGCATTTGTATTACGACCGAATACAAATACAACTGAGACAAAGATATTATATCTACACAGTATAATACTGGGTTCCGGCTTAAACCAAAGCCTACCGGTATTATCTGCCCGAAAAACGACACGTGCAAAAACGCACGTGCTTTTTCCGAACCTTGCCATAACACCATACGGCCTCTACAACGTTTCGCCTGAACTTGGGAAAGTGTCTGTGAGGGACTCTAATGACTCATCAATACACTGGCACTGGGTATAACCACTAGCACGTCAGAGGTACAAGCTGTACGTAATGGTTTGCCTATGTATTGATTGGAAGGGAAGCTGACGAGCGAACTCATCTATAAACCCTACTGAGCCTAACAGTGATAATGTATATACAGTCCGGTCCATTCGTCTAAAGAGTATCGCATATCGAGTCTAGGGGGTGGATAAAGTCAGACCCCTAACAACGCGATAAATCGTGTCGGCATGAAGCCCATCACCACCTGAGAAACTACTGATCCAAATCAGTAATTCTCCACTACCTCGGCTGAGGGTTTCTAGTGATGGCCACCCGTGCACTGCGCGATATCAACCCCCAATACCGGGAGAGACGAATCCCCGAGATCCGCTCACTTGCCTCCAATGTGGCTCGGGACTGTACCCAACTAAAACCTGTTTGCACAACTCCTTTGAGCGTGGTAGGGTAGTAATCTAAGCACAGTGGGAACTCACATGAGACAAACGACGATCTCAGGTCGATGAACAAACCTGTACACATGTCACCAGGGAACTGCTATATGACGATATGTATAATACCAACTAGCAGGTTCCCGGCGAGTCCTGTCCGGTGTACTCATAACCCAATGAGCACCTGTATACATCTTAGGTGATCCTACTGACACCAATGGCTTGTGAGACCGGCCATCGCCCCTCGTCGGGGTCTCGACTGTATACACTAGTCTACTCTGGAGTATCGATGCCCTATCTTGAAACTCCCACGACTAGGGACTCTTTAAGGATGTGCTTATAGACCCCAGCTCCCACGTATATGATCACCATCATACTGCTGGCTGTCAAGCAGAATCCTATGGGCTCTATCAATCATGCAATAGCATGTATACGATGATAAAGACAAACCAGATAGCATACTATCATCTTGAGCAAGACTGTCATATCGGTATAGGTCCTGCCTTAATCATTGCAATCACGTACCTGCGATCCAATAATTGACTTTGAGGGCACTATCTCCAACAATCTCCCACTTGCACTTAAGGCTAATTATTGCGATGTCGCATACTCACAGCCCGTGTGATACCGAACATCTAACTCCTCTACTAATCAGTTTCACAAAGCTAGTTTGTAAAACCCCTGTGTTCGAGAAATAGCCTCAGTGAGTGGATCCGCCCTGATGTTTCTTTCTATATCTCTCTAAATCTCAAATTCGCGGAGAAAACCATCTCCCGAATCGAGTAATACCTGTTTTAGAATATGTTTGAATATCTGATGGGACCTAGTTCATAAATGAACTCTAAATTCAAACTTCTTAGACTGTATCGATAACTAAAACTAATGAGTATCCAGCACCATGCCTCCCACAATATCCTCTTGGACCACCTGTCCATAATACTGTCCCTCGTCAGAGGGAAAACTATAACGGTGACAATCTCTCTGTCATCCTTGTCACCTTGGAAGCCTAGAATGATAACCGTCTCCCGAAGGAGGCTACTGTCATCAAATCCGTAGAACAAGCACTTATGTTCCAAAACTGCTTCCTCCTATTTCTGCAGGATTGGATTAATATAAACTTATCGCATCTAGTGCAAAAACAACATCTGGTGTGGTATTTGACATCTCATGATCGACTCAATTGCCTAAGCAAGTGATCTGCCAATCATGCACTTCCCTCTCTCCTTTAGTCTCTAAGACACCTTTAGAGAGGGTGACTCCATCACCTGCAGGTACACCACCATGCCAGGAGTCATTTATTCTTAAATACCATTAGAATACTGTCAAAGTACCCAGATTGGAAAACTACCTAAATCTAGATCTAAAACCATAGATCTAGTAACCAGAATGTCTAATATTATATCCATATCCTTTGTGGAGAAACAACTGTGTGACTACCAAAGTACAACCGATCGTAGTATATGAATTTTACTTCCTACTCTGTGTATGTCATCCAAATACCAGGACATCACACCCTACTACCTTCTCAACAGATCCATCCCTTATTCTGATGAAGTCAAAGCCATGACTGTCACATCAAAATTAGATGATCTATCTCCGCTATATCCGCTGAAGTCTATAAATAGACATAAGCTTCTTGCCCACTATGCTTCCGTTGCTCCCACTGACTACGACAACCCTCTGGCAGAATAATGTATACGTACACTTCTAAAGCTAGTTTAGAACGACGTTATACTTATCCTTTTGCCGGGTCTCATAGTCTGGAACAACAGTACTGTCAAGTCAGGGTAAACAAGAACCTCCCTGTCACCGTCCTTGAGGCTACCTGAGTACCTCTCGGGTGTCTGAGGTTACCCACCATATCTGCGGAGTGGCTATTGGAATGTCAAAACCGATTGAATATATAGGTCCTATTAAATTTTCCATAATCGTTTGCGGTTCTGGAATCACTTCCAGTTCTACCATACTCCCACTACTGTTTTCTGAAAAAATCCATTTTACTAAAACTGTGGCGAGTCAAGAACAATATCACTATTGATCTTCCAGATGGTAGAAATGTCAACCCTCGTCAAAGCCAGGGTTAACCCACAAACTGCCATTACAGAAACGTGCCTTGTGTTATCCAGTGTCTGGTTTTAAGCATAAGCTGGACAACTCCCCGTATTTTAACATCGTTAAGATATGAACCATTCTATATCCAATATAGAAACAGAGGCACTAATTTAATTGGAACCAGATTCAAATTATGCAGCTGTCTCCAGTGCATATCAACTTAATGGAAAGATGCTAATCAGCATTACTCAACTTAGGAATCCATCCAATTATGAGTAACCTGAAAGAGAAACAAGTTTCTCAAAACCATTACTTTCATCAGAATACCAATCACAAGAATTTATATCTTCAATCTCTTTGAAGAATCCCGATACTTGCGACACCTGGTTCTCTACTTTATTCTTATACCCACAACTTCTCAAAACTTAGACATTGTATTTCTACGAAACACTTGTCTAAAAACTACAGAAGTTATAAGTAAACAGAATATAGTACGAGGACCTACCCCTTTGTCCTGACGGACACTGGACAACATACAGTATTCTGTATAAGTCCCCTGAGTTGAATAACTCAAAACCTGTGCATCGTAGGTTGAATACTGTACCCAGGTGATTTCCTCAAATATCACCAATTACAACGAATTCCGATATAATGAGGATGATCACCCAATTCCCAATAACTTACTCCCACTCATCATCTGTAAAACTGTTAGTGTTTATGCCCTAGAAGGCCATTACTGTATCATACTAGCTTGTATATTACTTAATGGAAGCTTGGGATATTCACATGTATATAACAGTCTTGCTAAACATGGTAGTATGCTACTTGGTTTTTCTATCTTAATATGTGAGTATACGTATTGATAGAGCTCTTAGGATCTTGCTTGTCTACCAGCGTTGTGATGGCAGTCACACTAGTGGGGGCTGGGTAGTCTACAAGCACATCCTTATTCAGGTCCCTGGTCGTTGGATTATCGAGACAGAGCATCGATACTCCGGAGTAGACTAGTGTGTACGCTTCTCATCCCAGTTGGGGAGATGGTCTGTCCCACAGCCGTCAGTACGTCGTACTGGAGATAGTATACAGGTGCTCGTTAGGTTACGGGTACACCGGACAGGACTCACAGGGAACTGTTGGTTGGTTTGATACCAGTCGTCAGTGAACAGTTCCCAGGTGACATGAGTACAGCGTAGTCCGCAGACTTGACACTGCTACTTCGCCTCGAGTGTGTCCCACTGTTCTTAGATTGCTACCCTACCACGGCTCAAAGGAGTCGTGCAAACAGGTGGCAGTTGGGTGCAGTCCCGAGCACTTGGAGGCAGTGGCGGTTAGACAGGATTCGTCCCTCCCGGTATTGGGAGTAGATATCGTGCTGTGTCAGAGAGCCATTACGCAAAGTCCCTGGCCAGGGCAAGAGAGATTTGCTGGTAGGTTCCAGTAGTTTCTCAGGGTGTAATGGGCTTCACTCCGACACGACTTATACCGCTATTAGGGGACTGACGCTTGCCGCCCCCCTAGGCCCGATATGCGATAGTCTTGGACGAACGGACCGGACTGTATGGAGATTGTCACATCAGACTCAGTAGGAGTTCGGATGGGTTTTCTCATCGGCCTTCTTATCGACAACTACCTGGGGACCGTTACATACAGCTAGTGCCGCTTACGGTCTGTGGTTAAACCCACTGCCAGCGTAGTAGTCGAGTCTCTAGAGTCCCACACAGAGAGTTTCCTACTCCAGGCGAAACGATATAGAGGTTGCATGGTTTTGCGACAAAGGGTTCGGACGCATACGTGCGTTTACGCGCGTACGACTTTCGGACAGTTTTTACCAGTCGGCTTTGGTTTAAGCCAGTTACTGGTATCCGGTTATTGGATTTTTACAGTCTAAAGTTTTTCCGTATTTTTACGGATCGGAGGGGCGTTCTCGTAATTACTCGAGAAGCTTCTAGAAGATGTGACTAAGGAGGTTTCTTTTGGATTAAAGAGTGAGTCATGGTGGTGATTCATTCACTTCATTAATGCACATTTATTGCTTAATGACTCATGATAATGAATCATCACAAGATATTTTATGAAGCATGCTTATTCATTTCCTTTATTTGATTATTCTTTAAAAAGAATGCTTCATAATATTATGATACACTCTCTCTCTTCTCTCATTATCTTATCACACATTCTCTCTCCTCAAGCTCTCATCTTCAAACCCTAATCCTTAATCCTCATGTGTTGAGATCAAAGGATTAGTTAGACTAAACAATCCATAACCTTCACTCTTTATCATTCTTTCATCTTTGATTAGCAATCAAAGTTGATTAGTTACCTCAAGTTAGAGGTTTAGCTTGGAGTTTCGCTCTCGGGTGGATCGTCTACTACCTAGAGAAGGCCGAGGAGAACAAAGGAGGACGTAAAGAAGAAGGACCGGTTTCATTAGGTATAATCCCTAATCACTTGTGAGATGAAACTTTAGAATACGGTTATTTAGAGTTTAGCTTCGATTCAAGCGGTTAGTCGATGTTCGTTGTTTAAACTTGATAAGTTTTTTGTAAATTCCGCCTCCCCATAAGTACTGGGGTGTACTACATCGACTTACAATGGTATCAGAGCCTCGCTAAACACTAAATAACTTAATCGCAAATTTGTAGGAATTTCGAACGAAAAAACGAAGCCGGAAAACCCTAATTCTGTTTAGTTTCTGTCGAACTTAAAATGAAGTCCTAAAATTTTTCTGGTGTGTTCAGAGAGCTTGACATGAATACAGGAGAACACCCAAGAAATTCGAGCCAATGATTCGACTAAAGCGCCGCGGAAGCGCGGCGGATCGCACCGATCCGCCGCGCTTCCTCGGCCGAGTTGCCGAGTCATGGGCTCAATTTTTTTGGGTGGGTCCCCTGTGATATTTGGGGTTTTCTGGAATATTTAATTATTGCTCAGGTTACTGTTTAACAGAGCAGATTTTGGAGCAATATTGATGTTGTTTATTCGATCGAAAAATACAGTATTTGCGTATTGGATTATATCTGTGATTGTTTAATGTGTTCGTAAACCTTCCCCAACTGCTAGTATGTCGGTTGGCAGGGGGTTGCACATTTCTGAAATGGTTATATCTGTTTGTGCATATAAACTGTATTGGACTGTTGTGGTGTATAGCCGGGGTAAGCAATGGGTTATTGATTAATTCATTTGTTGTAAATGTAATTTGTTGTAATATTATTTTCGCGGGGCACTTCCAGGTTGCGGTTGTAGCCACTGTTGTATTATTTCATTTTACTGTTTTTGCTCCTAGGACTGACCCAAGGTGGGGTACACAGACTGCCGGGTGGGTAGTTTGCCGTACCCGTAGGGGTCGAGGGTGGGGTAAACGGCTATTCATCACAACTGTGTAATCTGTCTTTTCTTGCAGGCTCAAAAGAAATACAGATTGCTTGCAAATCCAATATTGTTTATCTGTGTTCTGGAATGAATATCATTGCGTCAGACGAATGTAAAATATCTATATTTATTATAGCTATTTAGACGTCACTTATGTTTTACACCCGCGCTAGCCCAGCCTCCGCTCTGTCGTTAGTTAAGTAACCTAACGGGTGATGACGGGACCCCGTGGCGAATGCGGATGGCATAAGAGGACGTTATATTTTCGTTGTTTTCTGCAATGATAGGTTAATGATGGGACGCATTATCTATAATGCAAAGTAAAACAAACCAAAGTTTAAATCGTTGGAACAATTTAAAAGAAACCACTCGGTTATTTTTAAAACAGATATTTTTAAATGCGGAGCTTTAACCACTCCTTTTAAAAGCTATCAGGTTCCTTCGGTTATATCAAGTTCACTACGTTCACGGTTTCGCCAAAACCAGTCGTAGCCCTCCGTCATTTCTTATGGATAGTCAGTAGTATTCAAGCTATGTTTGTTGGCTTTCGTCAAGACATAGTGTTTGGTAGCTGCTGGGATATTCATTTGTTACATAGATAGATGTGTTGGTTTGGGACAGTCGCATTACCTTGTTGGCTTTCGTCAAGGGTATATACGGGTGGGTTCAAATTAACAAGATAATGATGGGCAGAACTTGACATGTGACTTATGATTTGTTGGCTTTCGTCAAGGTCATAAGAGCATGGGGCAAAAACTTATATCGGGAATTTCTAAAGAAACTGAAATTTGCAAAGAGATGCATACCATTTGGAGTTTGATGAATGTTGGTAGGATTCCTTCAACATTATCATACGATGATATTTGGATCCCGATCCTACTGTGAGTATATGCTACTTATCAGGATATTCGTCGCTTAACGATCAATGCTATAAACCTAGTAGGTGTCCAGAAAAGTGTCAGCGGGGTTAAGCCCCCAGAGAAAAGAGGTTACTTAATTAAGGAACTTCGCGAAAGCGTTGGAAAACCTCCCTCGAAGTATCGACACCGGCCTGGCTGAACGGTTAAGCAAGTATTGTACGGTGAGAATAGTCTTGGCTAATTCTTCTTTTATGGTTTGAGGAAGGATTCGAGAAACAGTGGGAGCCATCCAGTTTAGATAAACTAAAAACCACTCTAAACTTGCAAGAGCATCATGCTAAAGTGTTTTCTTCTCTCTCTCCTAATTGCAGCGACCCTGAAAATGACTGGACTTAAGTTACTTTTAGAGAAAAATATACTGACGGGGCCAAACTATAAAGATTGGCTGCGGAATGTCAAGATGGCTTTGACCTATGACAAACTGGGGTACGTCCTCACCGCTACGGCACCTGCTGTCCCTGGTCCCAAATCCAGCAATGCGGATAAGGAAATCCGCAAAACCTGGGATTTAGATTGCGCGAGAGCCAAGTGCATCGTGCTTGCCTCGATGAACAATGAACATCAGAGGAGGCACGAGGATATGTCCCTAGATGGCATATTTCTCCATACAAAGGAACTTTATGGAGAGCAATCTCGTATAGCAAGATACGAGACCTCTAAGAAACTGTTTCGAGCGAGGTTGGCTGTCGGGTCATCGGTAGGTGAACATGTCCTACAGATGATCGGCTATATTGAAGAGCTCGCGGACCTTGGGACGACTTTGGATAATGAGCTCTATACAGACCTTGTTCTCCAGTCCCTTCCTCCCACCTACGCCCAGTTTATCCTCAACTTCAATCTTCAAGGAAAAGAAGTTGAACTTGCGGAACTCCTGAATATGTTAAGGAGTGCAGAGGGCACCTTGCAGAAGGCAAGGGAAACACCCGCTATGTTTGTTGGCGGTTCCTCTTCTTCCGGGTCCAAGGCTAGGGCCAAAGGAAGGAAGAAGAAGGCCGCACCCAGACCTAGAGGAGGTGTTAGTAAGGTGGGAGGGAAGGGAAAGAAAAAGAAAGCAGTACCGATAGTTGGTCAGGATGAGTGCTTCCATTGTCACAGGAAAGGGCACTGGAAGAAGGATTGCAAGGCGTGGAACGCCAAGAACCAGGAACCGAAGCAAGCTGTGGCTTCGACTTCAGGTGTGTTTGTAATTGAGAATTGTATGTCGATCAACTCTACTTCCTGGGTATTGGATACCGGGTCAGGATCTCATATTTGCAATTCATTGCAGGCACTGAGAAACCGTAGAGTGTTGAAGGAAGGTGATATGATCCTCAGGGTTGCTAACGGAGCTAGCGTGGGAGCTGCGTCCGTCGGGGATTATCACCTAGGATTGACGAGTGGACACATTTTGGTTTTACATAACTGTTATTTTGTACCCAGCTTAACGTGTAATATCATATCAGTTTCCTTATTATCAAATAAAGGTTATGATTTCACGTTTGTAAGAGATGTTGTCAACATCCACCTTAATCATGGTTTGATTGGGTCCGGTACTCTAAATAACGGCATATATGTGTTAAACCAACTCCAAATTTTCAATGTCCAAAACACACTAAAAAGAAAGTCTCCAGATTTGAATAAAGCTTTCTTATGGCATTGTAGACTGGGTCACATCAATGAGAGAAGGTTGACTAAGTTGCATAGAGAAGGATATTTGGACACGTTCGAATATCAAACTTATGACACTTGTCAATCTTGTCTCAAAGGAAAGATGACAAAAACTCCATTCACTGGACAAGGAGTAAGAGCGAGCGAGCTCTTAGGACTCATACATAGTGATGTATGCGGTCCAATGTCTACACATGCGAGAGGTGGTTATTCCTACTTCATTACTTTTACAGATGATTTCTCTAGGTATGGACATGTTTTCTTAATGAAACATAAATCCGAGGCCTTTGAGAAATTCAAGGAATACAAGAGTGAAGTGGAAAACCAAACAGGCAAAAGTATTAAGACACTAAGATCTGATCGAGGTGGAGAATACTTAAGTGCCGAGTTCCTAGGTTATCTAAAAGAGAAAGGAATTCTCTCTCAACTTACTCCTCCATACACTCCACAGCATAACGGTGTATCGGAGAGACGGAATCGAACCCTATTGGATATGGTACGATCCATGATGAGTAATGCTGAGTTACCGCGATCTTTCTGGGGTTATGCGCTAGAATCGGCGGCATATCTCTTGAACAAAGTTCCAACCAAAACTGTGCCTACCACACCATATCAGATATGGAGTGGGAAGAAACCCTGTCTTCAGTACCTGAAGACATGGGGATGTCCAGCTTTTGTTAAAAAGCAGCATGTGGACAAGCTCGAGGCACGCTCAGTAGAGTGTAAGTTTGTGGGATATCCAAAGAACTCTATGGGATATTATTTCTATTACGCAGAGGAACAAAAGGTTTTTGTTTCTCGTCATGCCCGCTTCTTAGAAACTGAATTTTTGGAAAATCAGAAGAGTGGGAGCGAAGTAGAACTAGAAGAAATTCCAGAACCACAAGCTCTTACTGAAAGTTTGGTAGAACCAGAGGTTCAAGTAGAACTGAACATTCCCGCACCCCTCCGCAGGAGTAGTAGGCCGTCTCGTCCGCCTGAGAGATACTACGGTTTTCTCATAGACGGGGATAGAGAGGATTGCATCATAGATGATGATGAACCTACTGACTTCAGGCAGGCCATCCAGAGCGGCGACTCGGTACGATGGCTAGATGCAATGCGGACCGAGATGGAGTCCATGTACACCAACAAAGTATGGACTTTGGACTTTGCTCCAGATGGGGTAAAACCCATAGGATGCAAATGGATCTTCAAGAAAAAGATTGGTGTAGATGGACAGGTGGAAACCTATAAGGCTAGACTTGTTGCAAAGGGTTTTCGTCAAAGACCTGGTTTGGACTATGACGAAACTTTTTCTCCAGTGGCTATGCTCAAATCCATTCGGGTCCTTCTTGCTATTGCTGCCTTCCATGATTATGAAATCTGGCAGATGGACGTAAAGACGGCTTTTCTGAATGGAAATTTAGAAGAGAGCGTCTATATGGATCAGCCAGAGGGTTTCAATCAGAGTGGGAGCAGCGGGAAAGTGTGCAAGCTGCTTAAGTCTATTTATGGACTAAAGCAGGCATCGCGGAGTTGGAACATCTGTTTTGATGAGACAGTCAAAGAATATGACTTTATCAAAAATCCAGATGAACCGTGCATATATAGTAAAGTTGTGGCCAGAAGTGTCGTATTCCTCGTCTTGTACGTGGATGACATTCTATTGATAGGAAATGACATTCCTATGCTACAATCTGTCAAAGGATTCTTGTCACACAGGTTCTCCATGAAAGACCTGGGTGATGCCTCTTACATTCTGGGGATCCGGATCTATCGTGATAGATCCAAGAGGATGTTGGGACTTTCGCAGTCCAGGTATATCGACACTGTACTGAAAAGATTCAGTATGGAAGATTCTAAGCGCGGTAATCTACCGGCTTGTCACGGAATCACCCTCTCCAAAGAGATGTCTCCCAAGACTGATTTGGAAAGGGAACGCATGTCTATTATACCCTACGCTTCTGCGGTAGGCTCTATAATGTATGCGATGTTGTGTACCAGACCAGATGTAGCTTACGCACTAAGCGTGGTAAGCCGGTATCAGTCAGACCCAGGGGAGAAACACTGGATAGCAGTAAAGAACATTCTCAAGTACCTGAGGAGGACTAAGGAGATGTTCTTGGTTTACGGCGGAAAAGACCTCAGGTTGGAGGCCTTTGCTGATTCCGGCTTCCAGAGTGATAAGGACGATTCCAAGTCCATGTCGGGTTATGTCTTTACCCTCAATGGAGGGGCGGTGTGCTGGAAGAGCTCCAAGCAGGACACCGTTGCTGACTCGACGATGGAAGCGGAGTATATAGCTGCTTGCGATGCCGCAAAAGAAGCAGTCTGGATGAAGAAGTTCCTAACAGAACTTCAGGTGGTTCCTACCATAGTTGATCCAATACCTCTGTATTGTGACAACAACGGAGCTATAGCTTTAGCGAAGGAACCAAGGTCCCATCAGAAGTCCAGACACATCTTGAGGCGGTATCACCTGATCAGGGAGATCATTGATCGTCAGGAGATCGAGGTTCGGAGAGTTGCTTCAGAAGAGAACATTGCTGATCCATTCACGAAGGCCCTTCCTCAGATTCAGTTCGAGAGGCTGCTCGAGATCATTGGTCTACGATATGCCAGTACATGGCCCTAGTGCAAGTGGGAGATTGTTAGTGTTTATGCCCTAGAAGGCCATTACTGTATCATACTAGCTTGTATATTACTTAATGGAAGCTTGGGATATTCACATGTATATAACAGTCTTGCTAAACATGGTAGTATGCTACTTGGTTTTTCTATCTTAATATGTGAGTATACGTATTGATAGAGCTCTTAGGATCTTGCTTGTCTACCAGCGTTGTGATGGCAGTCACACTAGTGGGGGCTGGGTAGTCTACAAGCACATCCTTATTCAGGTCCCTGGTCGTTGGATTATCGAGACAGAGCATCGATACTCCGGAGTAGACTAGTGTGTACGCTTCTCATCCCAGTTGGGGAGATGGTCTGTCCCACAGCCGTCAGTACGTCGTACTGGAGATAGTATACAGGTGCTCGTTAGGTTACGGGTACACCGGACAGGACTCACAGGGAACTGTTGGTTGGTTTGATACCAGTCGTCAGTGAACAGTTCCCAGGTGACATGAGTACAGCGTAGTCCGCAGACTTGACACTGCTACTTCGCCTCGAGTGTGTCCCACTGTTCTTAGATTGCTACCCTACCACGGCTCAAAGGAGTCGTGCAAACAGGTGGCAGTTGGGTGCAGTCCCGAGCACTTGGAGGCAGTGGCGGTTAGACAGGATTCGTCCCTCCCGGTATTGGGAGTAGATATCGTGCTGTGTCAGAGAGCCATTACGCAAAGTCCCTGGCCAGGGCAAGCGAGATTTGCTGGTAGGTTCCAGTAGTTTCTCAGGGTGTAATGGGCTTCACTCCGACACGACTTATACCGCTATTAGGGGACTGACGCTTGCCGCCCCCCTAGGCCCGATATGCGATAGTCTTGGACGAACGGACCGGACTGTATGGAGATTGTCACATCAGACTCAGTAGGAGTTCGGATGGGTTTTCTCATCGGCCTTCTTATCGACAACTACCTGGGGACCGTTACGTACAGCTAGTGCCGCTTACGGTCTGTGGTTAAACCCACTGCCAGCGTAGTAGTCGAGTCTCTAGAGTCCCACACAGAGAGTTTCCTACTCCAGGCGAAACGATATAGAGGTTGCATGGTTTTGCGACAAAGGGTTCGGACGCATACGTGCGTTTACGCGCGTACGACTTTCGGACAGTTTTTACCAGTCGGCTTTGGTTTAAGCCAGTTACTGGTATCCGGTTATTGGATTTTTACAGTCTAAAGTTTTTCCGTAATTTTACGGATCGGAGGGGCGTTCTCGTAATTACTCGAGAAGCTTCTAGAAGATGTGACTAAGGAGGTTTCTTTTGGATTAAAGAGTGAGTCATGGTGGTGATTCATTCACTTCATTAATGCACATTTATTGCTTAATGACTCATGATAATGAATCATCACAAGATATTTTATGAAGCATGCTTATTCATTTCCTTTATTTGATTATTCTTTAAAAAGAATGCTTCATAATATTATGATACACTCTCTCTCTTCTCTCATTATCTTATCACACATTCTCTCTCCTCAAGCTCTCATCTTCAAACCCTAATCCTTAATCCTCATGTGTTGAGATCAAAGGATTAGTTAGACTAAACAATCCATAACCTTCACTCTTTATCATTCTTTCATCTTTGATTAGCAATCAAAGTTGATTAGTTACCTCAAGTTAGAGGTTTAGCTTGGAGTTTCGCTCTCGGGTGGATCGTCTACTACCTAGAGAAGGCCGAGGAGAACAAAGGAGGACGTAAAGAAGAAGGACCGGTTTCATTAGGTATAATCCCTAATCACTTGTGAGATGAAACTTTAGAATACGGTTATTTAGAGTTTAGCTTCGATTCAAGCGGTTAGTCGATGTTCGTTGTTTAAACTTGATAAGTTTTTTGTAAATTCCGCCTCCCCATAAGTACTGGGGTGTACTACATCGACTTACAAAAACCATACAGATATGAGAATGAAACCTGATAAATACATACCCTAGAGTAAGTATCCAATCGGGAAAACAGTTTTCTTTTAACAATGCACAGTGAAACTGAAACATTAAAATGTCTCGTAGGGGTATTCTGGTATTCTTAGTAATGCCTCTTCCATAATCCTATTCATGACTGTAACCGTATATTTCTTTGCCATCACTCCAAATCCCGTTATTTGTCTTTAGTCCTTACCTTCTGTACACCTCTTTAGGCTAAGTGGTTTTCTTCCTTCCCTACCGTTCGGCACCAGCCTATGGTTTCGAAGAAGACTATCCAGTAAGCATAATAGGTGTACCCTCCTTAACATAGGAGTACTCGTATCTTGAGAGAAGGAGATGATAAAAGACAAATGAATAATACTTTATTCTATTTCTCCCAAACTGGGAAAAAGCAAAGGTGAAATAGGAGTGGCGATGAATTATGCGGTTTGGTCGTGAATGATAACAGTCGCAATTTACTTTGCCTTCTTTCTAATCCCTTTATCTTGTCTTTATATATTACCTTCTGCACACCCTACTTAGGCGAATTGGTTTTCTTCATTCCCTACCTTTCTGCACCAGCCTATGGTTTGGAATAAGACTATCCAATAAGCGTAATAGGTGCACTCTCCTAAACTAAGGAGCCCTTGCAACCTGAGAGAAGGTGATAACAAAAGACAACTGAATAAACTAATTCTATTTCTCCTGAACCTGGATCCATCCTCGAAGAAGTCCCTTCGAGTTCGTATATAACCATATGATGGATCTATCCAATGGAAGTGGATATCCGTAGTAATACGGGGTGTTCGGAGAAATACAAAGGGTAAAGGAAGGAGCGGCAATGACTTATGCAACTCAGACAATCCAAAAGCCAGTATTTTAAGAAGGTTCGGTCAACTTTGGTCACTGAGTCATAGTCTAGGGTCGGTCAAAGGTCGCTGCCAAAGAGAGAGAGAGAGAAAAGAAACACTCTGCGTGCACTCTAACCTAGATCAGAATGGTTATCAATTTATCTAATCAGTAAACTTCTCACTGTAATCTCAAATTCTCCTCCAAACCATAAAGAAGAATTAGTCGGGATCACCCGAAGAGTAAACCAACTCATCAGTGAGAATCGGGATCCAACTATCATTGCATGATAACTTGATGGAAGCCACTCAAGTTATCACACTCTAGAAGGTATGCGCATGCCTGGCAAATTTCCTGTATGTTTGAAACTCCCGATATGATTTTTTCCCCATGCTCTTATGACCTTGACGAAAGCCAACAAATCATAAGTCACATGTCAAGTTCCGCCCGTCATTGTCCAGGTTAATTTGAACCCACCCGTACATACCCTTGACGAAAGCCAACAAGGTAATACGACTGTCCCAAACCAACACACCTATCTATGCTACAAATGAATACCCCAGCAGCTACCAAGCACTATGCCTTGGCGAAAGTCAACAAACATAGCTTGAATACTACTGACCATCCATAAGATACGACGGAGGGCTACGACTGGTTTTTTGCGGAAAAACCTTTAACGTAATGAACTTGATCTCGTTGAAGGAACGTGATAGCTTTTTATAAAAATATAGTGACGAAAAAACCTTTGCTAAAGAGGTCACTTCCGGTGAAGGGATCTCGGCTCTTTCCTCGTGGAATGAGGTGCAGGATATTCCAACTGAATACCGCGATGTAAAGCAACTTGTAATCGACTATATTGAAGTTATTACCCAGACGTAAACTTCTGCCCAAGGGGTCACTCCCGGTGAAGGGATCTCGGCCCTTGCCTCGTCGAATGAGGTGCGGGATATTCCAACTGAATACCGCGATGCAAAGCAACTTGTAATCGACTATATTGAAGTTATTACCCTGACGTAAACTTCTGCCCAAGGGGTCACTCCCGGTGAAGGGATCTCGGCCCTTGCCTCGTCGAATGAGGTGCGGGATATTCCAGCTGAATACCGCGATGCAAAGCAACTTGTAATCGACTATATTGAAGTTATTACCCTGACGTAAACTTCTGCCCAAGGGGTCACTCCCGGTGAAGGAATCTCGGCCCTTGCCTCGTCGAATGAGGTGCGGGATATTCTAACTGAATATCACTATGCAAAACAAAAGGAAACATCTTTGTAATAACACCTTTTAAAATTTGTTCCAACAACATCAAATATAGGTTTGTTTTATCTTGCATTGATAAGAATCAACGCAGTCCCATCATTCAATCACACCAGAAAAGAACGAAAATAAAATGTACGTATATGCCATCCGCATTCGTCACTGGGTCCCGTCATCACCCGTTAGGTTACTTAACTAACGACAGAGCGGGGGCTGGACTACCGCGGGTGTAAAACAAATACAACATCTAATAGTATATATACCAATATACAATAATCGCTCCAGGCATGATAATATGCAACATTACAGAAAAGTAATAAGCATCACAGAACAATACAGATAATCTGGGATCCCCGGGTTTCACAGAGCCGCTGCTGAAACCTGACGTTCCCTTGGTCGTGTGGATAGCCTGTGCAATGAACCCTAGACCCCTACAGGTGCGGCAAGTTACCCGCCAAAACCTGAAGCGAGGTTGTCCCCACAACATAGTGAATGGAACACCCGGCACTTCACGGAATCCGGTAAATTGAGCACCCCTCCTTGGGTCAACCTGTACCCCCTATGAGTGCGGCGAATAGTCTGCCAATTTTAGAGTGAGGTCCCTCTGTCTCTCAAAGACATGAGATACGGACCCGTTGCCCTCCAGAACCCGTCTATCCATGCACTCCTTCGCAGGATAAACTTAGTACAGAAATAAAAATATGTACAACGGGTACATCGACCTCAACCTGGTCGTGTCCCAAAAGAATATTATACAACAGGCAGTGACGGCAGTCCACATGTTGGACGCTCGTCCCGTAATATCAAATGTACAAATAAATCCAAACAGCACTATCATTGCACCCTGCTATCCACCACGACATATCCGCAACAATACAGCTCAACACAGAACATCAACGCGAATGCCACGTTCGCAAACCCGTCTAAAAGAACTATAGCAATTAGACGCGGTTTACCGATCAAATGACATTCCCGGTCGGAGATATAAAGTAAATACTGCATACTAACAAATTTAAAATTTCGATCGACTAAATTTCTCAAAGTGGGCCCCACTAACAACTGTTGTACAGTAATAAAATCTGGGCCCAAACAAATATTCCCAAAAGCCACAATTTCTTCATAGAAGCTCACTGTGAAAAATTGATGCACTGTTCCCACTAAAGCGCCGCTGTTCCGCGTTCTTGTTGGATCACGTGCCCAATTTTTCTCAGTATTCTTAGATAACCCTGCTGAATATTCTGTGATATGTAAAATAATTTTAGGACACTGTTTAAAATCGACAGAAACTCAGATGCTTTGAAAAAGTAGTTTTTGCGAAATCCGTTCGATCGATGTTTTAAATGTGTTAGCGCAAGTTAGTATAGCTTAATGGTTAGGCTCTGATACCACTGTAAGTCCACAGTAGCGCCCCGGCAGTCTAACAGACGCCAAATGCGGAACAAAAACTTTTTACGAAACTGGCGCTATCGTGTACCGTAACCCGGATCGGCCATTAAAGCTAAACTAACAAATTGCAAAGGGGTAGAAACGTTATACCGAATGATCCGAGTCCTTCGGTCTTCAACCATCATACCACGCTTGTTGCGGCTACTCCGATCTCCTGAATCTCCGTTCTTCTCGTCTGGGTGGCACCACGTCGACGGATCTTTAAACGGGCTCCCGCCTCTGAACCGAGGCAACTCGATCGTCAAGTTTGCTAAAAGAGACGACCAAGATGAAGTAGAGAATGAGTAGAACACTTTGTCTCATTACGTCCAAGGCTATGGACGAACGGTTAATGAAGTTGCCTTTTGGAATCGGGTGAAATGAGAAATGACGTTTATCTAATTTCCATGAGTCCAAAACAATACCAATCTTTTCTAGCAACCATAAACTCTCACCAAGGGTGGCCGACCACTAAATAGAGGGGAGGGGGTGAGTGTAGGAGGTGGAAGTGGTGACCACAAGAAATGATACTTATCATGTAAGAATGAGTCACCATGACACATAGTATGAATACATTTAAGAACTAGTGAATCATTACCCTTAGTCACCAAAACATTAATGCTCCATTAATGCACTAAGCCACCTCACTATCCTAGTCACCATCCTAGTCACCTCATCTAGAAGCTTCCACACAAATCCCAAGAAAATATAAATCCGTATTTAACCGACTGTTAAATAAGGCTGATAGAAAACTGGAAACTGGCAACTTCCAAAAGTGATCCTGAAACGAATTTCAGGATAACCCCTTATTAGTATAAACATACCCGCATTTGTATTACGACCGAATACAAATGCAACTGAGACAAAGATATTATATCTACACAGTATAATACTGGGTTCCGGCTTAAACCAAAGCCTACCAGTATTATCTGCCCGAAAAACGACACGTGCGAAAACGCACGTGCTTTTTCCGAACCTTGCCATAACACCATACGGCCTCTACAACGTTTCGCCCGAACTTGGGAAAGTGTCTGTGGGGGACTCTAATGACTCATCAATACACTGGCACTGGGTATAACCACTAGCACGTCAGAGATACAAGCTGTACGTAACAGTTTGCCTATGTATTGATTGGAAGGGAAGCTGACGAGCGAACTCATCTATAAACCCTACTGAGCCTAACAGTGATAATGTATATACAGTCCGGTCCATTCGTCTAAAGAGTATCGTATATCAAGTCTAGGGGGGTGGATAAAGTCAGACCCCTAACAACGCGATACATCGTGTCGGCATGAAGCCCATCACCACCTGAGAAACTACTGATCCAAATCAGTAATTCTCCACTTCCTCGGCCGAGGGTTTCTAGTGATGGCCACCCGTTCACTGCGCGATATCAACCCCCAATACCGGGAGAGACGAATCCCCGAGATCCGCTCACTTGCCTCCAATGTGGCTCGGGACTGTACCCAACTAAAACCTGTTTGCACAACTCCTTTGAGCGTGGTAGGGTAGTAATCTAAGCACAGTGGGAACTCACATGCGACAAACGACGATCTCAGGTCGATGAACTAACCTGTACACATGTCACCAGGGAACTGCTATCTGACGATTTGTATAATACCAACTAGCAGGTTCCCGGCGAGTCCTGTCCGGTGTACTCATAACCCAATGAGCACCTGTATACATCTTAGGTGATCCCACTGACACCAATGGCTTGTGAGACCGGCCATCGCCCCTCGTCGGGGTCTCGACTGTATACACTAGTCTACTCGAGAGTATCGATGCCCTATCTCGAAACTCCCACAACTAGGGACTCTTTAAGGATGTGCTTATAGACCCCAGCTCCCATGTATATGATCACCATCATACTGCTGGCTGTCAAGCAGAATCCTATGGGCTCTATCAATTATGCAATAGCATGTATACGATGATAAAGAAAAACCAGATAGCATACTATCATCTTGAGCAAGACTGTCATATCGGTATAGGTCCTGCCTCAATCATTGCAATCACGTACCTGCGATCCAATAATTGACTTTGAGGGCACTATCTCCAACAGATAGTATTTGGGACCCTTCGGTTATCCGGAGGATACCGACTGGAGTCATGAGATGGATATGAGGGCCGACCAGGGTGTGCGGCGCCTGAGATACATGAGGATTTACATGTCGATTCTAGGCACAGGTGTTCATGATGTTTTTGACTGTCGATGCTAGGCATTCAGGTTCCATGATTTGATTATATCCTTATATTTCCATGCATATACTTTACGATATTTACATGCATGATGCTTATTGTCATAGGGTGACACGTGGACGGGATCCACCTATTTTCCAGACTTTGATTACCTAGTTAGAAGATATCCACATTCTACTAGACTTCATGTTATAGCTGACATTGATTCATATTGATTACATCGATCATACCTCATTCGTATATATAACAGTGGATGAGGACGCTGTTATATATACCCTTACACCAATATTAGTGGAATGGGACGCTAATATATGTGTATTGATATCAATTTAGATACTTCATCATATTACTTCATGCAGACATACCTTATATTTATGACATGTTATTACCTGAGGCACTGGCATAAGTACTTGGCACTACATACATGTATAGATGTTACATTGCCACCTTAGCATGCTTCAGACTTATTCATTTGAAGTTTTTATATGTTGACCGTATGACCTAGGATTACGCCATACATGCGATTTTCTGTTCGTAGATGTTTTTATATTCACGAGTTGGCAACTCACCCCCGTTGTGCCCCAGTTTCTTGCAGGTGTTGCCGTACAGGTTTCATTACGGTTTTGCGGGCACTACTTCTTTCGGGTGACTTGCTAGTAGGTGGGTTATTTGTATCATACCCATTATTATACATTGTATATTATATTTCAGTTGTATCTAGAAGTTCCATCAACCAAACATGTACTTATTTGAGATAGAGACCAGTGTTGATTATTCTTTCGACCATAAAGTCGCACGTTATATTTCTCTGGGTTTCATGCTGTTGAGTTTCCTTTTCTGTTGTGATCCTCGCCTTTAGGCGATGTATATTATGTTGCAAACTGGTTGATTTACATATGGTTTTTCCTTCACTCCACTACTTTTCTTGGTTTGGATTTCTGGGCTTGGCTTACTTACAGCACGTACGCCTTGAGACGTTCGTAGCCTAAGTGCCGGTCATGTTCCGTACTTTCGGGTCGTGACATAAATCAACACTTGATTTAGCAACCCGGTCATATCACATACGACCCGACCAAAAGCAAACCGCCCGATTAATATACGGTATCTCATACACGCATTTTAACCGGGTCCACGCGCATATCTCATATGCGCACCACATCGTTTCTCCTGGACAAGGCAACTCCATTGTGGGACTCTAAGACTCGTCAATACGCCGGCAGTGGGAGATGATCATATCAAGCACCCCCAAGTCGCAAGCGGTCAGCTAAATGTAACGGCCACCCGGGTATTGAGCGATCAGAAGAAAACAAGAGAACCTGTCACAACTCCTGTCGAGTCAACCGGCAACACTACCGTACAGTCCGGTCTCTTCGTCAGATATGCTGCATATCGAGTCTAGGGATGGTAACGTCGACCCCAATAACTCAATAAATCGTGCTGAGGAGTGGTCTAAAACAGATCGAGAAACTACTGATAACACTTATCATTAAATCTCAACAGCCCTGGCCAAGGACTTACTGATATAGCCAATCGAGCACAGCACAGCATCAACTCCCAATACCGGGAGAGACGAAACCCCTCCTATCGCTCACCGCCTTCGTGTGTCTCGGGACTGTACCCAACGGCCACCTGTTTGCACGACTCAGTAGAGCCGTGGTAGGGTGGTAATCAAAGTACAGTGGGAGAACACATAAGACTCTATGACGATCTCGGGTCTACAGACTAACCTGCACCAGTGTCACCTGAGAACTGCTATCCGACGATATATATAATTCCATATAGGAGTTCTCGGTGAGTCCGTCCAGTATACCCAGTCACCACTGAGCACCCGTATACGATCTCGATGTCAAACATCGATGAATGTGGGAACATCCATCGCCCATCATATGGGTCTAGTATCATATACGCTAGTCTACTCGGGTATATCGATTCCCCGTCTCGATATACCTACGACTTGGGACATTTCAGGATATGCTTATAAACTACAGATTTCCCACTAGTATGATCTCCATCATAATCACAGTAATTAAGCCTATATCCTCAAGGCTTTATCAACATGTCTGAATGAATAAAAGCATGATCAAATCAACATGTCAGATTAAGAAGAACCAGATAGCATACTATCATGTCGAGCAAGAATGTACACTGAATATATATATATATATATATATATATACACACACACACACATGTATAAATACATCCACTATCATATAATGGCCTCTAGGGCATACATATATCCAGCAATCTCCCACTTGCACTAAGGCCAGTTATTGGCGTATCTCATACCCAACATCTCAAAAAGTCGCTCATGCTGCGGCTGAGGAAGGGCCTTGGTGTGTGGATCCGCGGCGTTATTCTTTGTGTCTACTCTCCTAATCTCGATCTCGCGGCGATCTACAATCTCCCGGATCAAATGAAAGCGCCTTAGGATGTGTCTGGACCGCTGATGGGACCTGGGCTCCTTGGCTAACGGCATAGCCCCCTTATTATCACAATACAATGGTATTGGATCAATAATGGTTGGAACTACTCCTAGCTCCGAGACGAACTTCCTCATCCAGACGGCTTCCTTGGCGGCATCATTCGCAGCAATGTACTCATCCTCCATCATAGTGTCTGCAACGGTATCCTGTTTGGAACTCTTCCAACTTACCGCCCCTCCATTGAGGGTAAATACAAACCCGGAGATAGATTTGCTGTCGTCCTTATCGCTCTGGAAGCTCGAATCGGTAAAGGCCTCCATTTGGAGATCTCCATTACCATACACCAAGAACAATTCTTTAGTCCTTCGCAAGTACTTAAGAATTTTCTTCACAGCTATCCAGTGAATCTCCCCTGGGTTAGATTGATACCTGCTTACAACATTAAGTGCATAAGCTACATCTAGGCGTGTATATAACATCGCATACATTATAGATCCTAGTGCCGAAGCATAGGGTATAATGATCATGCGAGCTCTCTCTTCATCGGTCTTTGGGCAAGAGTCCTTAGAGAGAGTGACCCCATGGCAAGCGGGTAAGGCACCCCGCTTGGAGTCTTCCATACTAAACCTTTTTAGGATGGTGTTGATGTACCTGGTTTGGGACAATCCCAATAACCTCTTGGATCTATCCCTATAGATCCTAATGCACAGAATGTATGTGGCATCACCCAGGTCTTTCATGGAGAACCTAAGTGATAAGAAAGATTTGACCGACTGTAGCATAGGAATATCATTTCCTATCAGAAGAATGTCATCCACGTACAATACGAGGAATGTGACAGCTCTCCCTACGACCTTCTTATAAACACAAGGTTCATCTGGATTTTTGATGAAATCAAACTCTTTGATAACATCATCGAAACAGATGTTCCAACTCCGTGATGTCTGCTTTAACCCATATATGGATTTAAGCAATCTACATGCTTTCCCGCTGCTCCCACTGTCAATGAAGCCCTCCGGCTGATCCATATAAACGCATTCTTCTAAATCCCCATTTAGAAATGTCGTTTTAACGTCCATCTGCCAGATTTCCTAGTCATAGTGAGCAGCAATAGGAAGTAGGATCCGAATGGATTTAAGCATGGCTACTGGTGAAAAAGTCTCGTCATAGTCCAAACCTGGTCTTTGATGAAAACCCTTCGCCACAAGTCTTGTCTTATAAGTCTCTACCTGCCCATCTACACCAATATTTCTTTTAAAGATCCATTTGCACCCCACAGGCTTTACCCCAGGGGGTACAACGTCCAAAGTCCATACTTTGTTGGTGTACATAGACTCCATTTCGGATCTCATGGCATCCAGCCACTTCACAGAGTCTCCACACATGATAGCTTGCTGAAAACTGGTAGGATCATCATCCTCCATGATGCAGTCTTCTCTGTCACCATCAATGAGGAAACCGTAGTACCTCTCCGGTGGGCAAGAAGTCCTACCAGACCTACGGAGTGGCCGAGGTTCCTCAGTTTCTATTGCAACAGCCGGTTCAACCAAGTCGTCAATCATAGTTTGTGTCTCTAGAACCTCTTCTAGATCCACCACATTGCCATCAGTTTCATTTGTAAAAAACTCTTTTTCCAAGAATGTGGCATACTGAGAAACAAACACCTTTTGTTTCTCCTTGTGGTAGAAAAGATATCCATAAGAATTCTTTGGATATCCCACAAAGTTACACATGACCGACCGTGTCTCGACTTTGTCCGGATTCTGCTTTTTAACATAGGCCGGGCAACCCCAAATCTTAATTCTCTTAAGAGATGGTCTCTTCCCATGCCATATCTCATATGGCGTGGTAGATACGGTTTTGGTTGGAACCCTGTTCAGTAGAAACGCTGCAGTCTCCAATGCATGCCCCCAAAATGAGACAGGCAACTCAGCATCACTCATCATGGAACGGACCATATCTAATAGGGTCCAATTCCGTCGTTAAGACACACCGTTGTGCTGTGGTGTGTAAGGAGGAGTGAGCTGAGAGAGAATCCTATTCTCTTTTAGGAAGTTTGCAAATTCTGTACTGAGGTACTCCCCACCTCGATCTGATCGAAGCATTTTGATACTCAAGCCGGTTTGTTTTTCTACTTCGAGTTTATATTCAGTGAATTTCTCGAAAGCTTCGGATTTATGCTTTAATAAAAATACATGACCGAATCTTGAGAAATCGTCAGTGAAAGTAATGAAGTGTGAAAAACCGCCTCTAGCCTGTGTAGACATTGGCCCACATATATCACTATGTATGAGGCCTAGGAGCTTGGTAGCTCTTTCTCCGTGTCCGGTAAACGGAGTTTTGGTCATTTTACCCTTGATACAAGACTGGAAAGTCGCATAAGATTTATATTCAAAACGGTTTAAATATCCATCTTTGTGTAACTTGTTTAGTCTTGTTTCGTTAATATGACCAAGTCTACAATGCCAAAGAAAAGCTTCATTTATTTCTGAAAGTTTTCTTTTATTAGTGTGTTGTATGCTGAAAACTATGTGTTGATTTAGGACGTATATCCCGTTATTAAGCGTACCATACCCAACCAACATTTGATTCAGGTGAATGATCATAACATTGTTCTGCAATACAAAATTATATCCTTCATTGTCTAACAAAGAAACGGATATTATATTACAAAGCATACTAGGTAAAAAATAACATGGGTTCAAAACCAATATAAACCCAGGCGGCAACCCCAAATGATACTCTCCCACTGCGACTGTATGTACATTGGAACCATTTCAAACGCGGAGAGTATGGTCAC